>JASDDO010000010.1:366490875-369046019 GCA_030015575.1 Agapanthus africanus | reverse complement strand
AAGACCGAGAAGCTGGAGCTGGACGACCCGTTGAGAGGGGCCGTGGTAGTAGCAAGCCGATCAAAGACCGACTTCTTAGGAGCTTCTTGCGACGACATTAGGGAATTGAAGCTCATCGGTAGGAGTATAATCCTAAAGATTAGCCCAGTGGTGGCCTGAGTCACCTGTTCCACCGGCATAGCGAAGATGGAAGCCGCTTGGGGCCCGTAAGTCACTCCTCCGAATGAGGCGGAGCGCGAGTCGCAATTGCAGTTGGAACACTTCACGCAAGTAGATGCTATTGCTGTTTCTCTTTCTGCGCCAAGCAAGAAACCAAATCTTAGTACCTCAAACCTACCGGCAACCATAGCAAACTGCGATTCGTTCGCGAACACTACACACGAAGTGTGGAGTGGAAAGAGGAAAAGGTCCCACCGGGCATGCCAGAACCCGTTCCCCTCCGAAAGACGCGGAGAGACGCGGCGGACGTCTTGCCTGAATTTCGGGGCAGATGCTAATTGGTGCTATCCGTCCACCTCTCCGAAGATGCCAAGTTAATTTATGGCACCATGTATCAAAGGTTTAAACAGATACGACCGATGTAGCAGATTTCGTCAGATTCCCCCTCGTTTGAGGGGTTTTTTGATTGTGGGGACGCTCTTCCCTGCAGGCGCAAGCCCCTGCAATTAATTACACTACCGCATAGTGGTAACAACTTTCTCCTTCTCCAGATGGTCACTTCGTTCCGTGGGTGTTTGTTTTGTGTTTGGTTTCCCGTGGATTGTATACGGAGACTAAGTTATGTTGTCGTCCGTAGGGCGTGGACTAGTCTAAATCCGTATCTTTCTTAGATTTGGGTTTGGGGGGTTGAGTTTAAGGATACGTTAGCCTCATTTGAGACTAAGATCAACTTAAACGTTTGCTAAGGATACGTTAGTCTAATTTTAGACTAAGATCAACTTAACGGGATCGTTTAGATCCGACAAGAGAGCAATTGGACTCTATTGTTTAGTTTAATGACATTGCGGTCGATTACCAGTTTAAGGACATGGTGGTCCAATGTTAGTTTAAGGACATCTCGGTCCATTGTTAGTTTAAAGACATCGCGGTCGAGGTTAAGGACATCATAGTCCATAGGTTTAAGGACCCCACAGTCCAATGTTAGTTCAAAGACATCACGGTCGAGGTTAAGGACGTCATAGTCCACGGTTTAAGGACCCCACAGTCCGATGTTAGAGATATCACGATTAAGATTAAGGACATCATAGTCCATGAGTTTAAGGACCCCACAGTCCGGTGTTTAGAGACGTCATAGTCTATGAAATGTGTGGTTGTCGGGATCCGTCACCTCTTTGAAAACGTTGAGGAATTACAACGACAAATATCAAAGAAGTGAAGAGATGTACCCTTAAACCAAGGTGAGTTGGTTGAAAGAGCAGACGTGCTCGGTTCAAGATAAGCTGAGGACTTATGGCCAGAATTGGGCTAAGTCCAATTAAAATGTTTAACACATTTTATTTTTGTTCTGGCTATTAAGCCTTTATTTGGGCTTGGCCCTTTTAATAATGCTAAGCATTGAATTCTGACATCTTTTGTCTTCATCAGAACAGATTGTGTTCTGACAGTGCGCCACGTGGCGCGCCAGGCGCCTTGCGCCAGCTAAAGAGCGCATTGCGCTTCTGTCAGGTAGCGCACACAAGATGACATGTGTCGCGCTTAGCGCTAGTTCATTAGCACATTGCGCTTTTAATTTATGAGCGCTTTGCGCTAGTCTGTTAGTGCGCCAGCGAGTGACACGTGGCGCGCTTGGCGCTAAGCGCCAGCCCATGAGCGCAGTGCGCTGTTTCAGAAGCGCAAAGCACAGATTGTGTCTTTGGTTGACACGTGGCAGGTTTTGGCGCTGAGCGCCGATCTAATGAGCGCAAGAGCGCAATTCATGAGTGTAAGGCACTTTCTAATAGCGTCAAGCACATTTGATCAGATTTAAGATCAAAGAACAAATTTATGTTCTTCTTAAAGGAGGCTTTGCCTCAAAATTCAAGAACAAAAGTTCTTGTTTTTATAAAAGGCGCTGCCTTTATAGATCAAAGATCTGTGAATGAAGTAAAATACTTTATATATATATATATATATATATATATATATATATATATTATGATCAGATCTTTTGATCTTTTGCTTTTTATTAAACACCTTGGTCTTTTTTCAGATCTATGATCTTTTTAGAAGATGGTTCTTTTTTTTACGAGATGGTTTCATCTCTGTTGTTCAAGAACATAGTTCTTTACCTTGAAGATGAAGAAAGAAATCTTCTTTTTTTAAGAGCTTGCTCTTCTTTCTCTTTGAGTTTTCTCAAAAAATTTCAGAGGGTTTTCTCTCTCTCTTCTCTATGTATTTCAGACTTGAAGTCTAGGGGCCTTTATATAGGGCCAATTGATTTGTTGAATCAGTTTTAAGAGATTTTTCTCTGATTGATTTGGGAATATTTCCCACCGTTGGATCTTTGATCCTAAGGCTTCTGTTTTACAGAAGATAATCTTCTTGTTTCAATAAAATTGAAAAATCTTTCCATAACAGAATTTTAGTTCTGATTAATTAATAATTTATTATTAGTAGATCTTTTGATTTAACGGGGGGGGAATTTTAATTCCAGTGCTGGCGCACCTTGCGCTAGCGCACCTACGTTTGACACATGGCGCGCAGTGCAGAGCGCAGCGCAACTGCGCTAGTGCACTCGTGTTTGACACGTGGCTCGCAGCGCAACTGCGCTAGCGCACCCGTATTTCACACGTGGCGCACAGCGCAGAGCGCCGGATCTGAAGCGTTGCTTCAACTTTTAAATTTTGAATTTTGAAACAGAGCTTTGCTCTTAGTAGGGGGTGCGCTGCCTAGGGCGCAGTGCACCTGGCGCTAGCGCGTCCGCGTTTGACACGTGGCGCGCAGCGTACAACGCACGGAATCTGAAGCGTTGATTCAATTTGAATTTTGAATTTTGAAATAGAGCTTTGCTCTGATTGGGGGAAATAGTTGGTGTCTGCATTGCTGCACTGGAATATGGTACCAGGAGTGACTCATCATTCGCCGTTTGGGGACTTGGAATTTGGATCTTGTTTGGCATCAGTATTGCTGCACTGGAATAATGCCAGGAGCAACTCATAATTTGCCCCGGGAGGACTTGGGATTTGGTTTTTGGGTCAGCATCAGCACCGCTAACACTGAAGCAATGCCACGAGCGACTCATCATTTGTCGTTGGGAAAACTTAGGATTTGGGTTTTTGGTCAGCATCAACACCGCTAACACTGAAGCGAAATGCCAGAAGCGACTCATCATTTGCCGTTGCCCGTTAGGGAGCGATGGCTCAGGAGACAGGTTTAGATTCCTATCACCTAAGGCTTTTCAATTTTATGAGCCGTAAGGGTCTCATAAAAGCGTTTTCTCCCTACGAGTCGAGAGGATCTCGCAGGTGTATGTTCTCCTTAGGAATCGTAGGGATCCCTAAGTGTGTTGCTCCTTTGTGAGTCGTAAAGATCTCACCGCTAACTCTTATACCTTTTTTAAATTTAAGAACCATTTAGGAAACCTGCATTCAATATCATTATATATATGCTGAATTCATTTTTCAAAGAAAGCATAAAAATTGCAATATAAATGAAAAATCAAACTCACTTAAGGATTGCCGGTGATATTGCGCACTCGTTGTGTGCCACAAATACCGACAGTGGAGTCAATAGCAGCAAAAAGTAGGTAAGCCTATATATCCAACTAAAGAAAAACAAAGCTTTATATTGTCTAAAACACATGAGAGAAGACCTATTTTAAATAAAATGATCAAAAAAGTATGATTACGACAAAAAATCAAACACTTGATGGGTTGAGAAATTTTTCCTTAGAAATCAACTATCTTTGAAACGAGGAAGAAAGATTATTAAGGGAAAGATAAAATAAAAGAAAAGGAGAGCTCAAATATTCAAGTGTACAACAACAAAATTTATTTATTTTCTTGATGTTTTATTTTCTCGAGTCTAAAGCAAATGAAAGGAGGAGAAGGCGGGCATAGAGTGATGGGGCAATTTAGTGGAATTTCACTCTCTTATTTAGACGGCGATAGGACAACGACGATCAAGATGGTTGAGGAGACGGCGGCTGATGGAGGTATGGATCCTTTCAGATGTTATCTTCCGTTGGTCTGTAGTGAGCGTTGATGGATGGCTGAGATTTAGTTTGTAGGTTGCCTCTTGAAGCGTGTGGATCTCAGTGGGCTTGATTTGGAATGGAGCTGAGCTACCTGCAATGAAGTCCCAGGATGGTTGTACCACCGTGAACCCTCCGACGATCAAGTTAGTCGAGGTATTTTGGCAGAGTAGCGGCCTATTGGGTAAAATTGCCTTACCCGAGTCGTTTGAGAGAGGGGTTTATATAGTAGCAGCCATGAGCTGGCGGGCGCGAAATTCTCGCCGGCCGTTACGCCCCTGGCGTTACGCCTGCGTGAAAGGCGGGATCCCCCATTAATAACGAAATACACTTGTTAATGGGGGGAACACGATGGCGTAGAACGCGGGATCGTGGGCGGCGGATATCTCGCGTCTGGAAAGATTCACGGAGCCGTGGCGGAGACGCCTGTGATCTGTGCTGTCGGTCGGTCGGTGATATCAAGGAAGCTGAGCTCGACAGGAGGCCCGGAGGCGAGCGGGAGACCGAGCAAGCTTGGTTTTGTGATAGCTCAGAGGCGAGCTAGGTGGGCTGAGAAAGCTCAGCGTGCGGGAGGGCTCGGAGGCGAGCCAATGGTTATTTGTAATACGAGCATAGGAGTGGTCTGAAAGGCCACCGAAGGTCGGGAACATCCTCGGGAAGGAGGCCCGAGGTATACTTCCAATGTACCGCTCTTGCTCCTTTCTCGTAAGTTTTGGGACACGTCATCTGCCACGTGTCATGATCTGGGGAGTCCCCAGTACCGAGCATCATCATTAGCCCCCCACTCTTGGACCGACCTATTCATGGGTCGGGTCGAGAGTGGTCTGATCAACCACCTGGGCCAAGTTCTTATTTTAAGACATCGTCGGCGCGGATTCCCGGGCAATTAGTCGTATTTTTTCGATGACGTCAGCGGATTAGGGGAGAGATCTTGCATTAAAGAGGAAGCGCCGATTCCGGCGTACGTTTGCCGAAACGCCAGGCCACGTATACGGCGCTGGTTGGCTGACGTGACAGGCCGCCGGTGTTCTTCACGTTTGACGGGACACACCCAATGTGTGTGCGACAAGTGGAACGTTGACGGACGTTGAATGCGAATTGTTGTTTTGGCGGGAGACGATCGGCGTCATAGGATGTGTTCGCCGACTGCTATAAATAGTGGTAGGATCCCCCCAGGGTCCACACTTCGCTATAATTTCCTCAGCCCTTTATGTGTTAGCACGATGCTCTTCCCTTTAGGTCAGATTTCTTGCGTTCTTTTCTCGGAGGACTCCTCCCTTTACTCAGGTTAGATGTCTTCCTCTAGAGAGTCCGTAGAAATAGTTCGGGTAAAGTCTAGGGAGTCTTCTGCAGCTTCCTCTTCTGCTTCTTCCTCTTCCTCGTCCGAGTCAGAATCCTCCCAGGAAGTTAGGGTTAGTCATGCTCCCCGGGGCCGTGCGACGGGGATGGTCCCCAAAGCTCGTGTCAAGAGTGTCCGTGACGTGCCTTCTCTTCCTCCCAGGTCAAGCGAAGCGAGTAGCCAGGGGGATTGTGGAAGCGAGCCCGGATTGTGGTGAGCTTTGGGGACCATTCCCACAGACGGTGCCAACTAATAGAGATCTGGATCTCCTTTCGATGTTATCTTCTGTTGGTCTGTAGCGAGCGTTGATGGATGGCTGAGATTTGGTTTGTAGGTTGCCTCTTGAAGCGTGTGGATCTCAATGAACTTGATTTGGAATGGAGCCAAGCTACCTGCAAGGAAGTCCCGGGGTGGTTGTACTACCGTGGACCCTTCGACGATCAAGTTAGTCGAGGTATTTTAGCAGAGTAGCGGCCTATTGGGTAAAATTGCCTTACCTGAGTCGTCTGAGAAAGGGGTCTATATAGTGGCAGCCATGGGCTGGCGGGTGCGAGATTCTCGCCGGCCGTTACGCCCCTGGCGTTACGCCTGCATGAAAGGCGGGATCCTCCATTAATGACGAGATACGCTCGTTAATGGGGGGAACGCGACGGCGTGAAACGCGGGATCATGGGCGGCGGATATCTCGCATCTAGCGAGATTCGCGGAGCCGTGGCGGAGACGCCTGTGATCTGTGTTGTTGGTCGGTCGGTGATACCGAGGAAACTGAGCTCGGCGGGAGGCCGAGCAAGCTCAGTTCTGTGATAGCTCGGAGGCGAGCTAGGTGGGCTGAGGAAGCTCAGCGTGCGGGAGGGCTCGGAGGCGAACCAATGGTTGTTTGTAAGACGGGCACAGAAGTGGTCTGGAAGGCCACCGAAGGTCGGGAACATCCTCGGGAGGGAGGCCCGGGGTATGCTTCCAATGTTACGTTCTTGCTCTTTTCTCGTAAGTTTTGGGACACGTCATCTGCCACGTGTCATGATCTGGAGAGTCCCCAGTACCGAGCATCATCAGCAGCGATTTAAAGAAAGTTTTCCACTCTCGTTTTCGGGGATGGTGCAACCATGTGGCGGCTCGATGGGGGAAAATCGATAGGTCAGCCACTATGAAGGTAAGAGAGGGGATCGTCGACGGTGGAGACGGCGGCGAGGATCGTCGATGACGCTAAGGTTAGGGCTTTCGAGGACAAGAGACGAGTTGGGACGGTCGACGCGGTGAGGATAGTCGATGACGATGGTGATGATAGCAACGACGATGGCAGTGGCGCCGACAAGGATATTTGCGAGAGCGACCGAGAGAAAGGAGAAGAAATTTGAACGGTGGATTTGTGGAGGGGTATTTTGGTCACCCCCTAATTAATTCAACACATGCCTATTTTCTATTGAGCCGAGGAGGGTTTCGACAAAGATTTAAAAAAGCAGTCTCTTACACCCTATTTCGAAAATACCAGGGACTTTAAAACTTTTTTAGGTTGGGCCGGAGGGTTTTCAACAATTTACCCTAGAAAAAATGTCTTTGTTTTTTATGCCATCTTTAATGGCTATAAGGTGTATGCAGGGACACTGCAGGCCCATAACTGCAACGTCCAGACCGTATTCCCTGTGGGGCCCAAAGGGCTATGGGTAAAAAAACCTTTGGACCTCATAGGGACTACAGCCTGGACAATACAGTTTTGGGCCATGTTTCCTCTTATTTAATACCATCTTTACAATCATAGGTGGCATTTTCTACTTCAACGCTCTTCTTTAATACCATCTTTACAGTCATGGGTGGCATTTTCTACTTCTACCCTTGCTTTCTTCGTTATTTTAATTTTTTAATTTAAGAACGTACCATTACTAACACTAATGGGTAATAAAACTAAATAACTTTATCTAAAATATGTAGAACCATACGTATGGTTGAAGCCTTCTGAATGCTAGCAATTTTCACGAGCATGGGCACCACATGTGCCATAATCTAGTTCCATAATCTAGTTTTCAAAGTAATTTATTAAAATACTGCAGGTTTAAGGCAGCTCTTACCAAACATTACCATAGGGCATAACTCATGCCAGGTCACCAGCTCAATTCCTATATAGGTTGCATCCAGAAAAATAGTAACAATTAAATTACATTGAACCAACTCACGCTCTCGTACGAAATTATTCTGAAGCTAATTTTAGCAAATATATTTTATCATACACATAACATGGTATCACAACACACAAGACAAATTAACCTGAAAGACCTAAACCTTCATACCCTTCAACTCAAGGCTGCAAATAAAAGCAAAATAATTGACAAACCACCACCAAATGAAGATAGCCGTGTTAATAAACAAGAGATAAGTTGTGAATTTCTCTTCTCATGCAACTGCAACGCCAGCAAGTCGTGGTCTTCTCTCCGAGCCGCTGCTCTCAGCCATGAGATCCATCGGCAATTTCCGCTTCGGGCCTGCTTTTGGTGATATTGTAGCTGGCCTCACATAGTCTTTCAACCTCTGCACGTCTTCTGTCTGAAGGGGTTTTACGATGAAATCCTCGGCTCCGATGGCTCGGCATCTGGGTGCAACAACATAACAGTATTAGTTTTAAACTCTTATCAAAGGTCGACAGAAGAAATACCACGGAAAATGACAACGTCGTTGTATTTATGCTAGTATTCTGCACGTGCAATGTACGTAAATATCAATGCGCATGAGAACTATGCCATATCACTCTATTTTCTAGTTTAGATAAGAAAAGAAGATTTAGATAAGGATTGTTAGTGGTAGCAGATGATTAGGAGAAGACTTTTAGGTATGCACAATAATTTTGTATCAATCACTTCAGCATCTTAAAAAAGGAAATCTTTTAATTTCTTTTGAAAGATCATAAGGATCTAGCCTAATATGAAGTATTTGTCACTTTGTGCAGCTGGCCATCTTTATATGATCTATAGAGATTAGCCTATTTGATTTTGGGGTCTGCATCACCACTAATATTTGTGACCATTGATAAGACATATCCCATTAAAGCAACATCATGATCAAAGTTGGATTCTTAATCCAATATATATGTTGCCTAATTAATCATCTATATTTAAATTTAAAACAAGAGTCAATTAGCAGTAAACAACCCCACTCCTCTATAAATTTCCAACAGTCTATTATGTATTTATTTTTAAACTATTGTTTATAAAAAGTTAATTATCTAGTTGCAATGCAAACGACTAAACAAAAAAAGGGTAAATTGACTAGATACAACACTTATTCAGATACTGCATGCACGGGATTTTTTGACAATTGAAAAAGTTTCCGGGAGTTTTCGACAACCGTTTCGAGGCCGGTGGGATTTTGGTGGGATTTTTGTCAACGGGAATTGGTTTTTTTTTTCCCGACAATCTACCCTAAAAATGACCAAATCCAAAATCTGTGTACCTTTTTTAAAGAGTTATACTTAGAACACTATAATTATAACACCAAAAGTAAATTCGATCCTTAACCTTTACATTTAGGTTCACGATACTATGTTTAGAATTTGGGTTCACATTAAGAGTTAGATTCCGAATTTTGGCCTTTAGATGGTATAGGGTAAGGGATGTGGATGCGAGTTTCGGAATTTAGGTAGTTGGAGGATGAAGGTATCAAGACTAAAACCTAAAAAAAATAAATTTGTTCTCTGTTTTTTGGGCGATGCACAATGCGCATTTTAGATGTTGTCGATCTTAATTAATGTCGCAAATGTGATTTTAGTTTTCAATAATGATGGTACACACAAAAGGAAATGAAATGAAGAAGATTTTAAACCTGGTGATCCTCTGTGGCTCGTCTTCAGATGACATTACAACTACAGGAATAGATTTGGGGCAGCTATGCTCCTGAAAATTCACATAATAATGGGAAAATAAGGACCGGCGGAGTTAAAAATGCGACCGATCTCATAACAATCGAAAATGTCTCATACTCACAAAATTAATAACAAAAGAAATGAAGTGAAACAGCATAGAGAAAAGGATAATGCTTCAACCATGTCTTCATACCTTGATAGCCTTGAGAAGATCGTAGCCGGTCATCTCCGGCATACAATAGTCAGTAAGGATTATGTCGATATTCTGGTCCTGCACAATATCATTCTTTTTAAAAAATTAATCTTGTGGAGGATTACAGTAAACAAAATAAGTTAAAATCAGCGGGTTTAAGAGTTGTGATAGGGTTTAAGTCTTCCCACCCACCCACCCCCCCCCCACCCCACACTTTTTTATTTTTTGAATTTAAATAATAGTTTTTAGCAACATCATCAATTTTCTACCAAGGTACCAAAATTCTATATGATGTCAATTTTTAAAAGAAAATAACAATAAGTTTTGGAATAGATACAACTTGCCATTTCTCTCTTAAAAAGGTTAGAAGGGCACTACATATAATGCTCGGATAATGCATTGAATTAAGCTACGGCTCTATACCGCGAAATTTTCACTAGAAATTTGCATTTTGCTTCCAAAATTGTCCATAATATTTGTTCCAAGTAATTTGGTCTCCAAGTTGATTGTTGGCATTACCATTTTATAGACAAAACTCATGGTGCACACGCATGCACATATAAACCATAAACGCATGCACATATAAACGTACACACCACCACACATGCACACAAACATGCACAAAGAAAACAAATGGGGAAACCAAAAATCGAAACCAAAAATCGTTACCGGGAAAACTTACGTTAGTAGCGGTTGATTCAGCTTTTCCTTCTTCTAGTCCAAGAACTTCCATTGCTTTCTTCCCACTATCAACAGCTATAACTGAAATCAAACACAAAAGTTTGAGGTATTTTTGTAGCTGTAGTGCTTATAAATCGTCTCACATTCACATGCACGCACCATAAAAATAACTTTTGTCGATCATATCATATGTTCTTGTTTGTTACAAGATACAAATTGCTCTAGAATTTTGTTGACACGGTTTCAAAGATACCATAAAGCTATTAAGCTTTTGACAACAGAGAAAAGTAAAGTTTAAAAAATAAAATTCTATTGGATTGATGCAATTAAATTAATTGTTTACAACTCAGTACACAGCATATTTTATTTGATCTTAGGATTAGTTCACTTCATTAGTTACATTTATTTTTTTTGATTTCACTTATTCTGTTAATTATTTTTAGGTGGATCAGGGGCTAGACTCCTTTGTTGAGTGGGAGTGTCTAATTTTATATAATTATGTCAATGGCAATGATCTAATCTATTAATCTTTGGATATTTATTTTATTTTTTCCTTCATTAATGTTTGCCATTGAATTCTAAGTTTCTAATGCATTCTATCATCATCTCCTCTTGAAGTTTAAAGCGATCTTCTAAATAATTTAACCATTCATAAATTTATTATATTTTCCCAAATAAAAATAATGGCTCCATCTTTTTCACTAAAAAATGTCTCATAAATGAGTTTTTCTAGGGGCATAGCATCTCAATCACACAAATTTGGGATGTTGATAGAATTTTGCAGGGGTGTTTAATGAATGAGCAAATCAGAGGAGAACACTTCTATATCTTGTTTATAATATAAAAGCATTACACATATTAAGAAAAACCCATACACCCAAAATTCATAAATTACCCCTTTTCTTGTATAAATCAAATTAATAGTAAGAAAATAAATAAAGAACCAATTTTTGTTTGAAGTTGTACCTTCAAAAAATTCACCACTCTTTTGGAGCAACCTCTCAACAATGGTGCGATCTAAAGGGGAATCATCAACAACCAACACCTTCATCAACCCAATCTTTCTACTACTATTGTTGTCTACTTCCTTCTCCTCTTCTTCCTTAATTCCCTCCATCGCTCTTCTCTCCAAAAACTCAAGTATTTTATGAGAGAGAGAGAAAGAACATATGTTGATGGATATTTTTTTTATCTGTGGAGTTTAAAGAGAAGAAGAGAGGAGAGGGGTGGGGTCCAATGGAGGAAGATTGTGAAGAAGGAAATTTACTTGAAATTTACTTTTTGAGTGAGATAGATTTTGTTGTCGGAGGGGGAATCTTTTCCCAACATGGAGATCCCACTCACTCATCTCGCTTTCTTATTTTCTGTCCTTGCAAATTTTTACTAAAATATGCACCCACTCTCATAATATTGATAAATTTATGTTTCTTATTTTCATGAAGCTTGTTTTTATATCCAAAATAGAAAATATGGAGTCGTTGACAAGGATACCTATGTTGAGTATAAGATCTCTCAGCTCCAAAAAAAATAAAAGTAAAAAGTTTTCTACTCAAATAGAAACCAATGTGACGTAAATAAACAACCAATAATAGGAAAACAATATAATCTTAGGGACATTACAAACTACCATATGCACCAATCAAGATTAATATTTATACAAATAAATCTATACACCAATACATTTACACATACGCCATTCAAGCACACTATTAACATACCTTCAAGTATTTGATTTTCAATTAATGGAAAATGATTAGAAAAAATAAGGGTAAAACTAACGACGCAGAGAAACGAGAATAGCTCCGTTGGTGAAAACACTTCCTCTTGCCCCAATAAGGAAAGTGCTCATAATTTAATATGTTCGGCGCAATCAAAAGTCCTAGGCCCAAATCAAAAAGCCCCATGAATTAACACGAGATGGGGAGTCCACGGGTCAGGACGGGATAGGCTTAAGGTTGCGTACATATGCTGAAAGAATAATTAGTTAGTTAGATTATTCAAGTTTAAGTTTAAACTTATCTCTTTAGCCTATATAATGTGATTAAATTAACGGCCCTAATTAATCTACAGCAGCCAACAGAGGGCTTTTATTTTGTGGCCATGTCTAGGGGGAGGGGAGAGGGAGAGAGTGGCCAAGCACGGTCTGGATTAGGGGTGGTAATTGAACGAGCCAGCTCGGATTCGATTAAGGTTCGGCTCGGTATCAGCTCGTTCAAATTCGGTTCATTTATTAATGAGCCGGACACGAGCCAGAAAGCCTGGCTCGTTTATTAAACGAGCCGGACTCGAGCTCAGTCAGGCTCGTTCGGTATTGACTCGGGTTCGGCTGGGTTACACGGTTTTAAAAAAACAGTAATATGTAATATATAGCAGATTCTATACAACTCTCAGAACACTTAATTCAATTAAATGACAGTCTATAAAGTGTACTGAGATAAATATAAAACCCAGCACTTAGACCCATTCAATGCCCTAGATGTTAATGTTTTTTAATTTTTCCATATCTTAAAACCCTGAGTTTTAAGCATTATTGTTAATTATGTTTTTTTCTTGGAAGATACTATTAATATGAGTAAATGAGCTGAAAACGAGCTGAGCTCACAAACGAGCTCTAAACGAGCTCAGTTGAGCTCGGCTCGTGAACTCGGCTCATTTAGTTAATGGGCCACAAATGACCCGAACACGAGCTGGGCATATTTAATCGAGCCGGACTCGAGCCGAGCATCTCTAGCTCGATTAACTAAACGAGCCGGACTTGGGCCGACAAAAAGAACCACGAGCCGAACTCGAGCCGAGCTTGGCTGGCTCGAGTTCGGCTCGTTTACACCCCTAGTCTGGATAGAGAGAGGTTTTGTAAGAGAGTGTATTTCTTTATGAAGGAGGTATGGGAGGTCTGTATAATCTCTTATAATTCTTTTTCACAGTGGAAGTTCTCGTCGCGGTTTGCAGGTTAGGTGCCGGTTGCACCGAATCAGGGTAAATCTTGTGTGTTGTTGGTGTGTTCTTTTCTTATGATTTGATATCCGTCGGATAGTCTTTTTCAATTTACCTTAAAACTAAGGTCTTGGATTTCCGCTGCGCAAAGATATGTAGTCTTTCCAACAATAAATGCTTATAAATTTCATCAAAGGAGCAACCAAGGCAAAAGCCAACGAGTTGCTTTGAAATTTTCCTCGGCTTTCAAGCAGGGTTCAAGACAAGGAACGAAGAAGAGAATTTTACGGGTGTCACAGGTTCTCCAATGGATATTTTTACATTCAGGTCCTACAGCAAAAACTTTTAGCAAATCCAAAGAAAACAACCGAAGTAGAAGACAAAGTTGCAAAAATATCAAACGCTTTATGTCGTGATAATAGAAAGATCAACTCATGAGAGGGATCCAAAATCATGGGTTTAGCATGATGCTTAAGACAATGCTCCCTAATTGTATTTGTTATGAATTTATTGGTGATTTGTTACGAGCAAATAATGCATTGGCCATAAAAATTAATATGTAACAACAACGGTTATTGAATTTTATATTGAAATGTTAAGGATACTCATATTTCTCATCAAATAAGGGCCCTTTTGGTTGCAAGATTATGGAATTTGGATTTCAAAACGGTACGGTTGAAATTTCTCGATTTGGTAATTTTTTATTTGGTTGGTTTTGGATTTCTTGTATTGGATTTGTATATTCTTGTAATCTTTGTTTGGTTGATGAAAATAAAGTGGAATTTGGATTTGAGTATTTTAAAGAGAGATAGATAGAGAGAGGATTATTAAATAAATAAAGTACACGGTCCATCTAAAAGTACAATGAATAGTGCCAAATCCTTGAAAATCCTTAAAAAAATTTAAGATTCAAAAATCATTGTTTTGTGGTGGCCCCCCATAAAAAACAAAGGAATGCTAGAAATCCAAATCTATCAACCAAACGCAAAATTGTGGAATCCTAGGATTCCACAATCCAGATCCATACAAATCCTGCAACCAAACAGGCCCTAAGCCATCACCGCAGTCTTACCAATTATATCACCAAACACTCATTTTAATAGTTCAACTCAACATTGACCGGGTAAATTGCAAAAATGTATCCATAAACTATCACGGTTTTGCGTTTGATACCATGAACTAATTTTATAGCAGATTGCTACCATGAACTACCATCTCCGGATGCAACTTACTACCATAGAAACGCAAACGTTATTTTTAACTGATACCAATGTCAACAATTTTTATAGCGTCAACCCTTTTTACCTTCCTCCCTTTTCAAAGAAAAAACAGAAAGGAAAAAGAAATTAAAAAAACCTTTCTTTCTTTCTTGGGGAGGCGTCGATCCACTGGAGGAGGCCGGAGACGAGGGAGTGGCCGACAAAGCCCTCGCCGGAGAGGAAGGTGCGGGTCATGGAGATCATGTAGGGCCCTGGAGCGCCGCCGCTCGTGGTCGCAACCCTTGTACGAGCTGTTGCCCCAGGCGATGAGATCACCAGCAGAGCTCAGCTGCCAGAAGATGGCGTAGGTCCAGGATTCGTGGGAGGTGTCGATTAGGGACTGGAGGCGCTGCTGGAGGTTGTCGAGGGAGTAGAGCTGGTTAGGGATGAGGCGTAGGAAGGGGCCAGGAAGAAGGAGGGGAGGTCGATTGACGACGACGCTGCTATGATGAAGGCGTTGTCGCCACTCCCCAGATTCATTGTTGCGAGTGAAGGGTTACGCTAGTGCCCCGGCCATCTTCCGTGGCAAAATGCGGAATAAAATGTTTTACTACGATTAGAAACTTTGCACTAGAATAAAGCTAAACTGGATCTTTAACCACAAACATAATTAGCATGTTAGGGTTCTATCTACTATGATAGAAAGTATACCTAAAGAAACCAAGTCCTTCGGGTGTTCGATCTTCTCCTTAAGCTCCTCGATGGAAGTATGGATCGTGCTTGAACTTCGGCCTCCTTGTGTCAACGATGATCCACCCGAGAGTTCCAACCTTGAGCTAAACCAACAAGTTGAGGTAACTAGAATACTTAGCTTGCTAATCTAAATAGACTAGAGTGAGTAGAGTGTGATTTAGAGTGGCTAAGTCTCATTAACCCTTGATTATCAACACATGATACACTTAGGGTTTTGAGAGGAAGAAGGAGAGAACAAGCTTGAGGAAAGAGAAATTAATTGTGATAATGATAATAAAAAATAGAATGGCTAACTTATATATGACCTCAAGCATGGCATGAAAAATATCTCACCAAAATATCTAGGTCAAAAATATCTCATCAAAATATCTAAGGTCAACAAGTCAAGCCAAGTCAAAAGGTCAACCCAAGTAGCCATGCCATATAAAATTATCATTTACCAAAAATAACAAATTCTTTTCTCCACCTCATTTTTGTTTTGACCAAGTCAATGGTCAAAACCCTAATGAGGTGTCTCCTTCTATACCTCCTCTCATCCATATATACATACCCGCATCCGTATTCCGAGAAACACGAATACTATAAGACGAAGCTAATCCAATAATCAAATACTAGGATTCGGCTTAAACCAAAGCCCACTAGTATTGTCCGCTCGAACACCATACGTTCATAAGTACACGTATGTGATCGAACCTTGTCGTAAAACCATACGACCTCTACTCGTTTCGCCCGAAGCTGGGAAACCCTCTGTGTGGGAGCTCTAAAGACTCGACAGTACTCTGGCAGTGGGTTTAACCATAAGCACGTCAGCGACACTAGCTGTACGTAACAGCTACCCAGGTACCTGTCGAAAGGAAGGCCGACGAGCAAACTCGTGTGAACTCCTATTGAGTCTATCCGTGACAATATCCGTACAGTCCGGTCTCTTCGTCAAAGAGTATCGCATACTGGGTCTAGGGGGTGGTGAACGTCAGACGCTAATAACCTAATAAGTCGTGCTTGTTTCCTGATTTAAAATCAGGAAAGCTTCAGGGAAAAGCTTCAAAAATGGGCCACGTGCTTACACGTGACCGACAGTCACGTGTCGACACGTGACATATAAAGCGGCAGAAAAGCACACATTAGTTCCCCGATCAAGACAAGGAAAAGAGCCTCAGAAGAGGTCACGTGCTCTCACGTGACCGAGGTCACGTGTTGCCACGTGACGTTCAAGACAGCAAACCCGTTCTCCCGATTGAACCAAAGAAAGAGAGTTCAAACAGGGGTCACGTGCTCACACGTGACCAGGGGTCACGTGGTAGCACGTGACGTTGAAGCAGCAATCAGAAGACAGAACGCAAGAGAAAGAGGAAAGCTCATTCCAAAAGGGGGTCACGTGTCCACACGTGACCATGGGTCACGTGGTCACACGTGACCGGCTTTCAAAGCCCATTTTTGACAACAGAATTAAATTCCGAAGGAGAACTAAATCTTTCCAAAGGAAAGTGATTATCTGGGACCAATCAAATTAAAGATTCAGAGATGATTAAATATCATCTACCTATGGAAAATCTCGGGTTTGGAAAGATTTCCCCCTTAAATCTAACCAAAATAACAAAGGAGAATCTCTGGATTTAAAATCCAATGGTGAATAAAATTCACCCAATAATCCAAAGGTCCAAAATGAACAATGGATGCAAATCAAATATCCCATGAAAGATTTACCAAAACTAATTGATTCAGCTGCCTCTCCTATAAATAGGAGCCAAGAGACACAAAGAAGGAGATATAGAGAGAGACATACATACGCAGAAAGAAAAAAGGAGGAGAGCTTTGATATTCGGATCTTCTGCAAAAACCCTAGGTAAGAAAGGGAAGGCCTTTTGAAAGAATGAGAATTTAATTCTCAACAGAGTTTAACTCTAATATATAAAACAGAAGAATATATTTCTTCTCTCTTTGATAGAGGATCTGCAAAGTGCACATCTCCCCTTTAGGTTGAGAATTTAATTCTCAATGGGTTGAGATCCTGCCATGCAGATCCAAAACATAGAGAGGGAATGCAAGCATGAGAATTTAATTCTCGCAGAACTATAGGAATTTAATTCCTTTAAGATGAAATTAGGGCTTGACCCTGTATCATGGGAATTTAATTCCTTTACAACAAAGAGAAATAGGGTTTAACCCTAATTAAGAATATAGTTCTGTGGAAACAGCAGGAATTTAATTCCCTTAATTATAATTCTTTAAAATGGGAAGTATAATTCCTTGAAAGCTTTTATTAAGGGTTTAACCCTCTTCAGTTCTTCACATATACGAGGAATTTAATTCCTACAGAAAATTCAGAGTTCAACTCTATTTCAGAATATAAATCTTCGAAAGGAAGTAGGAATTTAATTCCTCTGAAATCTAAAGCTCGAGGAATTTAATTCCTGAAAAAAAAGATCAACGGATCCTCTAAAAAACGACATACACAGAGGCAGGGTCACGTGCCACCACGTGACCCCCCAAGAGATCCATAGAAAACCCTTTGAAGCAGTCCCTCACGTGACCCACGTGACCCTTAACAAAAGCTCTAACAAACGAGCATATGAATGCCCGTCACGTGCTGACACGTGATGCTCTGAAAGATGCAGTAATCTCAGCAGAATCATTAAAGGGGAGGCACTCTCACGTGTTGCCACGTGACCTCTCTTGCCTTAGTGTTTAACACTAAATTGGAACCCTCGAATCCAGTTACTGAAACAACTGTTGGGCCTTAGTGTTCAACACTAATCAAAAAACTTTACTTGCAGTGTTCAATATTGACTACCTTAGTGTTTAACACTAATTTGAGGGCTCCGTTGCCAGTACTTGACACCAATCTGTTTTAGTGTTTAACACTAGTTTGAAAGCCTTGTTGCTGGTGTTTAACACCAACTATTCTTTTAGTGTTAAACACTAACTTGTCAACCCTATTCCCAGTGTTCAACACTGATCGCTCTGAAGTGTTTAACACTAGGCTTTGGCCCAATTGGCTGAAGGGATAGAGGTAAAGCCTCTCCCTCAATGGGCCAACAAAAAGTCAATATTCCAGACCTGACTGGACTTAGCCCAAGCTGGCCATAAGTCCTCAATTTGTGATTAACTGAGCCGATGGGCTCATAACATAATTGATCAGTCTTGACCCAAATTGGGCCAGGGAATATTTAATCCACCCCGGTTCTAGGGTACATCTCTTCACTCCTTTGATACTTGGCATTGTAATCCCTCAATGTCTTCAAAGAGGTGACGGGTCCCGATGACCACTCATGATATGGACTGTGGGGTCCTTAAACCCGTGCCTAACGCAAAATTCCTGGTTACGTGGAACGCGGATAACGTCACTCTTTGACCCCGTGGAAAACGTCCAGAGCGGATCCTGGTCCTTGCGGAACACGGCAGTGAACCCGTGTGAAGCATCCAGAGCGGAGCCTGGTCCTCGCCTAGCGCGGCAGTGAACCCGTGTGAAGCATCCAGAGCACATACCGGACTGTGGAGTCCTTAAACCCATGGACTATGACGTCCTTAACCTTGACCGAGATGTCTTAAAACTACCCATGACCGCAATGTCCTTAAACTACCCATGGACCGCAATGTCCTTAAACTATCCATGGACCGCAATGTCCTTAAACTACCCATGGACCGCAATGTCCTTAAACTAGAACAATAGAGCCCCGTATGCTCTTTTGTCGGATCTAAACGGTCCCGTTTAAGTTGATCTTAGCCTCAAAGATGGCTAACGTATCCTTAAACCTTCAAACAGACTGGACCATGAATTCCCCCAATTAACTCTGGCTCGAGGGTACATCTCTGAACTCCTCTGACACCCGTCGTTGTAATCCCTCAACGTCGTCAGAGAGGTGACGGGTCCCGACGGCCACATATACGATGGACCACTATGTCCCTAAACTGGAACAATGGAGCCTAAAACACTCCTTTGTCGGATCTAAACGATCCCGTTAAGTTGATCTTAGTCTCAACGTTAGACTAACGTATCCTTAACAAACGTTTGAGTTGATCTTAGCCTCAAGCATGGCTGACGTATCCTCAAACCAAACCCCCAAACCCAAATCTAAGATAAACATGGATTTGGACTAGTCCACGCCCTACGGGCGACGACATAACTCAGTCTCCGTAAACAATCCACGGGCAACAAAACACGAAACAAACACCCACGACACGAAGTGACCAGCTGGAGAAGGAGAAAGTTGTTACCGCGATGCGGTAGCGTAATTAACTGCAGGGGCTTGCGCCTGCAGGGAAGAGCGTCCCCACAATCAAAAACCCCTCCACGAGGGGGAATCTGACGAAGTCTGCTACATCGGCCGCATCCGTCTAAGCCTCCGATGCACGGCGCCATGGATCAACTTGGCATCTTCGGAGAGGTGGACGGATAGCACCAATTAGCATCTGCCCCGAATATCAGGCACGGATGCCCAAGCCCAGGCCGCCGTTCGGAGGGGAACAGTGCTGATGTGGCTCAGGACCAATCCAGGAAACTACCGATCAACCTATCAGTAAATCCCAACTGCCTCGGCCAAGGTTTTATGGTCCTGACCAATTGATCACTGTGCGATATCAACTCCCAATACTGGGAGAGACGAATCCCCAACAATCGCTCACTGCCTCCATGTGGCTCGGGACTGTACCCAACCAAAACCTGTTTGCACGATTCAGTAGAATCATGGTAGGGTAGTGATCAAAGCTTAGTGGGAACTCACACGAGACAAATGCCGATCTCAGGTCCAAAGACTAACCTGTACGCATGTCACCTGAGAACTTCCATCTGACGATAGGTATAGTACCATCTGGAAGTTCTCGGCGAGTCCGTCTAGTGTACTCACACCCGGTGAGCAGCTGTATACGATCTTAGGTGCATCAGACCAATGGCTGCGGGACCAACCATCCCCCGACGGGGCTAGAAACGTATACACTAGTCTATTCTGGAGTATCAATGCCCAGCCTTGATACTCACGCGACTAGGGACTATTTAAAGATGTGCTTATGGACTACCCTTCTCCCACAAGTATGATCGCCATCACAACGCAGGTAGTTAAGCTAGATCCTACGGGTTTTATCAACATATAACCGCAATATGTAATAACTAGTATGACATATGCCATGTTAAGATAAAGACAAACCATAATAGTATACTACCGTATCGAGTCTTTATCAATATGTGCAAACTAGATATAACAACAATAGAAATAAATACATATATCCTGACAAAGACAAGTCAAATAATTTACTATAAAACTGAGCAAGATTGTCCTGTACATACATATCCCTAGCATCCATATGTATACATATACAATACTGGCCTCTAAGGCATATATATCCAACAATCTCCCACTTGCACTAAAGGTCAGTAATTGGCGTACCGAATACCCAACGTCTTCACTAAGGCCAGCTGCTGGCGTACCGCATACCTAACATCTCAAAAAGTCGCTCGAACTGCGCTTGAGGGAGTGCCTTTGTAAATGGATCCACCGTGTTCCCTTTTGTATCCACTCTTCGGAGCTCGATCTCCTGGCGATCTACGATCTCCCTGATCAGGTGATACCGCCTTAAGATATTTCTGGATTTTTGATGGGACCGTGGTTCCTTCGCCAAAACTATAGCCCCATTGTTATCATAATACACAGGTATCGGATCAACAATGGACGGAACTACCTAAAGTTCAGCTATAAACTTCTTCATCCAAACCGCTTCTTTTGCGGTATCGCTTGCAGCAATGTATTTAGCCTCCATCGTCGAGTCTGCGACGGTGTCCTGTTTGGAACTCCTCCAACACACCGTCCCTCCGTTGAGGGTAAACACAAAACCCGAGACAGACTTGCTGTCATCCTTGTCACTCTGGAAGCTTGAATCGGTAAAGGACTCGACCCTGAGGTCTCCATTACCGTAAACCAGAAATATCTTCTTAGTCCTTCTCAGTTACTTGAGAATGTTCTTCACTGCTGTCCAGTGGTTCTCACCTGAGTCTGACTGATACCGGCTCACCACGCTTAGCGCGTAAGCTACATCTGGTCTTGTACATAGCATCGCATACATTATAGATCCTACGGCCGAAGCGTAGGGTATAGTGCTCATGCGAACCCCCTCCTCGTCAGTCTTGGGAGACATCTCCTTGGAGAGGATTATTCCGTGCAATGCGGGTATGTTACCGTGCTTGGAATCTTCCATACTAAATCTCTTTAGTACGGTCTCTATGTACCTAGACTGTGAAAGTCCCAATAATCTCTTAGATCTATCTCTGTAGATCTTGATCCCCAGAATGTACGAGGTATCACCCAGGTCCTTCATGGAGAACCTTTGTGATAAGAATGTCTTGACTGATTGTAGCATAGGAATGTCATTTCCTATCAAAAGAATGTCGTCCACGTACAAGAATAGGAACACGACAGTTCTTCCTACAATTTTCTTATAAATACAAGGCTCATCCTCATTCTTGATGAAATCAAAATCTTTGATTGTTTCATCAAAACAGATGTTCCAGCTCCGCGATGCCTTCTTTAATCCATAAATGGATTTAAGCAACTTGCACACCTTCCTGTTGCTCCCACTGTCTACGAAACCTTCCGGCCGATCCATATAAACGCACTCTTCCAAATTTCCGTTTAGAAAAGCGGTTTTTACGTCCATCTGCCAGATCTCATAGTCATGGAAGGCAGCAATGGAAAGTAGGATCCGAATGGATTTGAGCATAGCCACTGGAGAAAAGGTTTCGTCATAGTCCACATCTGGTCTTTGACGAAAACCTTTTGCATCGAGTCTAGCCTTATAGGTTTCCACCTGCCCATCTACACCAAGTTTCCTTTTGTAGATCCATTTGCATCCAACGGGTTTTACCCCAGGTGGAGCAATATCCAAGGTCCACACTTTATTGGTGTACATGGACTCCATTTCGGATCGTATAGCATCCAGCCACTTATCAGAGTCCCTACTGATAATGGCCTGCTTGAAACTAGTAGGATCATCTTCTTCCAAGATGCAATCCTCTCGATCCCCGTCTATGAGAAAACCGTAGTATCTCTCGGGCGGATGAGAAATCCTACCAGATCTTCGGAGTGGCTGAGATTCGTCCGGGGTTATTAAATCTTGAGGTTTTGTCAAATCTTCAATTTCAGTTTGTGCTCGCTGAATTTCTTCCAGTTGTACCGCACTCCCACTAATTTCTTTTGCAAGAAACTCTGTTTCCAAGAAAACAACATGTTGAGAAACAAACACCTTCTGTTCCTCGGTGTGGTAGAACAGATATCCATAACCATTCTTTGGATATCCCACAAACTTACATAAAACTGACCGTGCCTTTAGTTTATCTGGTTTATGCTTTTTAACATAAACCGGACAACCCCATATCTTAAATCTTTTAAGATATGGCCTTTTTCCATTCCATATCTCGAACGGTGTCTTAGGCACTGATTTGGACGGAACATCATTCAATAGGTATGCTGCTGTCTGAAGCGCATACCTCTAAAATAAAAGAGGCAACTCAGCATTACTCATCATGGAGCGAACCATGTCCAATAGGGTACGATTCCTCCGCTCCGATATACCGTTGTACTGTGGTATGTAAGGAGGAGTAAGCTGAGAGAGAATTCCATTCTCTTTTAAGTAATCTAAGAATTCCGTGCTCAAGTACTCCCCTCCCCTATCAGACCGGAGGATCTTGATACTTTTGACAATCTGGTTCTCTACTTCATTCTTGAATTCTTTGAATTTCTCAAAAGCTTCAGATTTGTGTTTCATAAGATACACATATCCGAATCTAGAGAGATCGTCAGTGAATGTGATGAAGTACGAGAACCCATCCCTTGCATGTATAGACATCGGACCACACACATCACTGTGTATGAGTCCCAAGAGCTCTGTTATTCTTTCTCCGTGTCTGGTGAACGGAGATTTGGTCATCTTTCCTTTGAGACAGGATTGACAAGTTCATAAGATGAAAATTCGAACGTATCTAAAAGTCCATCTTTATGCAACTTACTCAGTCTTTTCTCTCCGATATGACCAAGTCTACAATGCCATAAGTAGGATTCGTTCACATCTGAACTTTTCCTCTTGCGTGTGTTTTGTATACTGAGAACTGTGTTTTGATTAAGAACATAGATACCATTACACAGTGTATCTTCTGGAACCAATACCTGATTAAGATAAATGTTCATGATATTTCTATCAAGAACAAACCTATATCCATCTTTATCAAGTAAAGAAACTGATATGATGCTGCAAACCATAGAAGGTACATAGTAGCAATTATTCAAAATCATAGTTTTGCCATTTGGCAATGCTAGGTGATATTCACCGATGGCAGAAGTATCAACCTGTGCTCCATTCCATACTATGAGGGACATATCACCAGGTCCAACCATCCTACTTTTCTCAGTCCCCGTAATAAATTACAGATATGAGATTCCGATCCGGTATTGAGTACCCAGAAGGTAAGACTGACCGAAAAACAGTTCTCAATAACAAAAACATCTGAAGAAGACACAATAGTATATCTTTTCTTCGATGGGGTCATCAAGGAATTCAAACAATTCTCTTTCCCTTGCTCATACTTATGACCATTGTCATAAGTTAGAACCGAACCGACGTTCCCCAGCCCAGAATAAGAATTTGGATCAGTCAAGCGATACATTTTATTATCTTGATTAGGGCGTGAAATGGTTGCTATCTGGAGAGAGAGAAAAGAAACACTCAGCGTGCGCTCTTGCAAGATTAGATTGATTATTAGTTTATCTAATTAGGATGACTCCCACTGTTTTCTCGAATTCTTCTTCAAACCTTAAAAGAAGAACTAGTCAGGATTAATCGTACGTCACAATACTTGCTTGACCTTTCAGCCAGGCTAGTGCAGGTAATTCGAGGGAGGTTTTCCAACGCTTTCGCGAAGTTCCTTAATTATATAACCATTTTTCCCTGGAGGCGTAGCCCCACTAACACCTTTCTAGACTCCTACTTGGTTTATAGCATTGATTGTTAAGTGTGATAATTTCCCGAGAGTAATCCTACTCATCAGTGGGATCAGGATCCAACTATCATTGTGTGATGCACTAGATGGAATCCACTCGAGTCACCATACTCCAGAAGGTATGCTGTATCTGCAAGTTTCCTATATGTTTGAATCTCCCGATGTGGTTTTTGCCCCTAACGATTTATGACCTTGACTAGGTCAACAAACCATACACCGCTAGTCAAGTTTACCCGTCATTTTCTTGATTGCATTAAACCCACACGTACGAGCCCTTGACTAGGTCAATAAAGCTGCACGACTGCCCTAACCAATCGCATTTACAATGCACAGAAAAATACCACTTAGCTACTGTACACTACGCCTTGATTAGGTCAACAAACGCGGCACGAATACTAAATATTACTATTCTGAAATGACGGAGGGCTACGGCTGGGGTTTTGGCGAAAAACCTGTTAACGTAATGAACTTGATATCGTTGGAGGAACCTGAGCAGTTTTACAAATATATAGTGGCGAAAAACTTTTGCTAAAGAGGTCACTCTATGTGAAGGGATCTCGGCTCTTTCCTCGTCGAATGAGGTGCAGGATATTCCAAACTGAATACCATGATGCAAAGAAAAAATAATCGACTATAGTGAAGTTATTACGTTGACGCAAACTTTTACTCAAGGGGTCACTCCCGATGAAGAGATCTCGGCCCTTATCTCGTCGAATGAGGTGCTGGATATTCATAACCGAATACCACTGTGCAAAGCAAAAGAGAACGTCTGTAATGTAAATTTTTTAAAATTTTGGTTCCAACAACATGATATAGGTTTGTTTTCTTGCATTAATCAAAATTAACGCGGTCCCATCATTTTAATACTATCACACCAGAAAAGAACGAAAATACGATGTACGTATATGCCATCCACATTCGCCACTGGGCCCCATCATCACCCGTTAGGTTACTTAACTAACGACAGAGCGGGAGCTGGACTAGCGCGGGTGCAAAACATATACAACATCTACTAGTATATATATAAATATATATAACATTCGTCCCAGGCATGATAATAAGCAACATCACAGAATAACAGCCAACAATACAGAATGGTGGATAATCTTAGAGCCCCAGGTTTCATTTGAGCCGCAAATAAAACCCGACGTTCCCGGTCGTGTGGATAGCCTGTGCAATGAAAACCTGGACCCCTACGACCGCGGCAAGTTACCCGCCAATTTCAGAAGTGAGGCAGCCCCCTTCAACAAAGTGAATGGGCCACCCAACACTTCACGGAATCCGGTAACTTGGGCGCCCCTCCGTGGGTCATCCTATACCCCCTACGAGTGTGGCGAATAGCCTGCCGATTCTAGAATGAAGCCCCCTCCATCTCAATGCCATGAGATGCGGGCTTGTTGCCTTCTAGAACTCGGCTATTCGTGCACTCCACGTCGGGGTAATCCTAGTACAGAAAAAGAAAATAATATGTACAGATGGTGACATCGACCTCAACCCGATCGTACCACAATCAAATAATATACAACCCGGCAAAGACGGCAGTCCACATGTCGGACGCTCGTCCCGTAATAACAAATGTACAAATGAATATAAACTGTACTGCTAACATTGCACCACATGCTATCCATCATGACTATCCAACCACAATCACAGCACAAGCACAAAATATCAACGCGAATGTCATGTTCGCAAACTCGTCTAAAAGGACTATAGCAGATAGACGGGTTTACCGATTGAATAACATTCACGGTCGTAGATAAAAGTGAATGTACTGTAAACTATTAAACAATGTCAAATATAACGATTTCGAAACACTCCAAATTGCCCCATACTGAAAACAACAGAGAATCAAAATTGGGCAAAAAACTAGCAACACCTGAAACCCAAACTCTTCGAGATAAGAGCCCAGAACAAAACTTGACCCATTTCTCTACCATTGAACTGAGGAGGCCAGATTTTAGGGGGTTGTGGCCGGCCATATCATGGTAGAAATGCATCGTTTTTGTTTTGGGTACATCTCACAGTCTAAGGATCACTCTGCACTTGTTTAAAAAAAAATTGAAGCCTTTAAAAAATCAACAGAAACTGCAGTTTGGATTTTGATGTTACGGAGTCGTTTCGGTTTCGTTGTTTTAACATTGTTTAAACTTTCTAGTGTAGGGTTTATGAGCTGGCTCTGATACCATGAAGGGTTACGCTAGCGCCCCGGCCATCTTCCGTGCCCAAATGCGGAACACAAATTTTACTACGATTAGAAACTTGGCGCTAGAATAAACCTAAACCGGATCTTTAACCATAAACCTAATTAGCATGTCAGGATTCTATCTACTATGATAGAAAGTATACCTAAAGAAACCAAGTCCTTCAGGTCTTCGATCCTCTCATTAAGCTCCTCGATGGAAGTATGGATCTTGCTTGAACTTCGGCCTTCTTGTGTCAACGATGATCCACCTAAGGGTTCGAACCTTGAGCTAAACCTCCAATTTGAGGTAACTAGAATACTTAGCTTGCTAATCTAAGCAGACTAGAGTGAATAGAGTGTGATTTAGAGTGGCTAAGTCTCATTAACCCTTGATTATCAACACATGATACACTTAGGGTTTTAAGAGGAAGAAGGAGAGAGCAAGCTTGAGGAAAGGGAAAGTATTTGTGATAATGATAATAAAAAATAGAATGGCTAACTTATATATGACCTCAAGCATGGCATGGAAAATATCTCACCAAAATACCTATGTCAAAAATATCTCATCAAAATATCTAACGTCAACAAGTCAAGCTAAGTCAAAAGGTCAACCCAAGTAGTCATGCCATATAAAATTATCATTTAGCAAAAATAACAAATTCTTTTCTCCGCCTCATTTTTGTTTTGACCAAGTCAATGGTCAAAACCCTAATGAGGTGTCTCCTTCTATACCTCCTCTCATCCGTATATACATACCCGTATCCGTGTTCCGAGAAACACGAATACTATGAGATGAAGCTAATTCAATAATCAAATACTATAATCCGGCTTAAACCAAAGCCCACTAGTATTGTCCGCTCGAACACCACACGCGCATAAGTAAACATATGTGATCGAACCCTGTCGTAAAACCATACGACCTCTACTCGTTTCGCCCGAAGCTGGGAAACTCTCTGCGTGAGACTCTAAAGACTCGACAGTACTCTGGCAGTGGGTTTAACCACAAGCACGTCAGCGACACTAACTGTACGTAATGGCTACCGAGGTACCTATCGAAAAGGAAGGCCGACGAGCAAACTCGTCCGAACTCCTACTGAGCCTATCCGCAATAATATCCGTACAGTCCGGTTTATTCGTCAAAGAGTATCGCATACCGGGTCTAGGGGGTGGTGAATGTTAGACCCTAATAACCTGATAAGTCGTGCTGATGTGGCTCAGGACCAATCCGGGAAACTACTGATCAACCTATCAGTAAATCCCAACTGTCTCGGCCAAGGTCTTATGGTCCTGACCAATCGATCACTATGCGATATCAACTCCCAATATCGGGATAGACGAATCCCCAATGATTGCTCACTGCCTCCATGTGGCTCGGGACTGTACCCAACCAAAAGCTGTTTGCACGACTCAGTAGAGTCGTGGTAGGATAGTGATCAAAGCTCAGTGGGAACTTATACGAGACAAATGCTGATCGCAGGTCCAAAGACTAACCTGTATACATGTTACCTGAGAACTTTCATCTGAAGATAGGTATAGTACCATCTGGAAGTTCTCGGCGAGTCCGTCCAGCGCACTCACACCCAGTCAGCACCTGTATACGATCTTAGGTGTATCAGACCAATAGTTGCGGGACCAACCATCCCCGACGGGGTTAGAAACGTATACACTAGTCTACTCTAGAGTATCAATACTCAGTCTTGATACTCACGCGACTAGGGACCATTTAAGGACGTGCTTATGGACCACCCTGCTCCCACAAGTATGATCGCCACCACAACGCAGGTAGTCAAGCTAGATCCTACGAGCTTTATCAATATGTAACCGCAATATGTAATAACTAGCATGACATATGCCATGTTAAGATAAAGACAAACCATAATAGTATACTACCGTATCGAGTCTTTATCAATATGTGCAAACTAAATATAACAAGAATAGAAATAAATACACATATCCTGACAAAGACAAGTCAAATAATATACTATAAAACTGAGCAATATTGTTTTGTACATACATATTCCTAGCATCCATATGAATACATATACAATACCGGCCTCTAGGGCATATATATCCAACAGCGGGATCTAGGAGGATTGGACAGGTAGGAGGAGGAAAGAGGTGGGGGTGTGGAGGTAGTCAGGGGGCTGGAACGGGAAAGGGATGGGTGTGTGGTTTTGGGTTGAGGATGGGGGAGATGAGGGCAGGAGGTCAGGGAAAGGAAGAGGAGATGGGGGCGGAGAGTCGAAGAAGGGGGAGGGGAGGTGGTCGGGGAAAGAGCCGGAAATGGTGATGAAGAAGATGATGATGATGATGAAGGTGATGAATAAAATGATGAAGTTCATAGATACATTTTTGCAATTTACCCACAGAAAAGACTAAAACCAAATATAACCATTTGAATTACATAAAAATACTCTTCAGTTTTGCTGAAGTTGAAACTAAAACAGGGATCATATAGAGACTAAATTTTGTAGGAAACACCAATCATGTTTGATCAAGCACTTGTAGGAAATCGCAATTTGTGGGCTAAATATTGACATAAATTTTACAGCTTAATTAGATTTTGTAAATCGTCAATGTTTTCAAAGCACAAGAAAACCCATTGTATTGCATTCAGAAAATCCCGCTGTACCATGCATCAAAGTCATGTGGGAATATTGTTATGCGGACATGAGGGATAGGTATCGTGCTATCAAACAGGAGATAAAATACCCGGACACTAAACAACGTGAAAAACTCTCTAAGATTTTATCAAACCAAATACTTCATACAAAAGAGTTGCAATGAGCTCTGTAAGTTGTGATGGCATCAAGCAATCCTAAACCTAATATGACTAATTAAAATTAAATCTAAAATTACCAACCTAAAAACATCTTTACCAAACTAAATAATTAATTTCCTAAAGGGAAAGTAATAAAATTTATTCTAAACTTGATAAACTACTTAATTTTAAGAAGTAAAAATAAACCAAATCCTAAATTTAGCAAGTTTCCTCCTACATCAGCAATGCTACTTATCAATCGGTTTTAACGGTCGACAAGTCTCCTAATAGTTGTTCCATTAAAATAATCTTGATTTTCTCCAAGTTATATAACCTCATCTTCGCATGTATTGTATGCATTATTTGTTCACTCTTGGTAATATAGTTTGTATATATTTATTCCGGGGATCACCATAGGAAATTTATACATCGGTGGGACACATGATGAACCATTATTCATCCTTTGAATTTTTTTATTTATTTATTTTCACTTTAATGATTCTTGGATTTTTAAAATGCAAATGGATCAGGCAAAAAAATCCGTTCATTTTTATTATTATGTTCTTTATATATTCACCAATATATGGTCACAGCCATATTGCCCCACAACTCGCTTCCTGCCCTTAATTTTACATGCTTTTCACCGAGACGTTAAAAAACATTTTGTTTTCAAAATGTAGGAAATATTTGTAATGCAGATATTCAATCTCACAAATGCATACGCATTCTGCATTTGAAGAAAGGGTCCTCACCAAATTATCTCTAACAAGAGATCATGTTTTAGACGACAACCATTAAAATTCTCAAATGTAGATAGAACTTCAATATTTATTATTTTTTTCCCATTTGGCCTTCGGTGGTATGAATCTTATCCTTATTAAAAGTTTGATGCAAGCACTTTAAATTATATCTACAAAAAGTTTGATGCAAGCACTTTAAGTTATATCTACAACTGCCTTTCCACCACCATCAAGAAAAATATACATCCAATATTTGTAAGATGGTAAGATAGTAACATCTTGCATATAAAAAAAGAACAGAGATTCATAACAGTGGATCTAATATTTGTGTTATACGTTCCTGACCAAAATCATCCAGGTATTACTTGTTACATTTTTCTTCATCTAGGTCATTTATGGCTTGTTCGTTCTTAGGGCACTCTTAAAGATTTCGGTAAGTTCGTCGATCATTGCTAATAGTATCTCAATCTAAATAAATATGTTTAAATCCGGATATTCGGATAAAAAGTTCGTAAAGTATCTTTCTAGAGTCCGTCCTATAATGGATATGATTCGGTTGAACTTTGTATTATGCTTTTGCACTCAAGTCCTTCTTACTTTTCATTGGATTTTGCTTTTGAATTAAATAACGCTATGCAAAGTCTAATGGTATGATGCTTGATGCAGGAGGGTATGACCGTGCATATGGCCAAGATCTAAACCAAGTAGGTGCCGAATACGAGAAGATTTGCGGTGATTTTAGTGAATATTCGGCTGAGATTTAGGAAGATTCGTTACAATTTAAATTGAGATTTCATTGAATATCTATATCAATTTAAATTGTTGTTTATTTAGATTTGATTAGATTTAATTACGATATTTTTATATTTTTTTATCAGATTTCTTTCTTTTAGGTCAATTAATCTACTCTCCTATCTAAAGGATGAGAATAATTGTATTGAGTTGATTTTTGATTATTGAATAAAGATTGCTTGTCAGCAAAGAAAAAGCTGCGGCTTTTTGCGTTCAAAAAAGGCCATCATATCTCGTCCTTGGTTTATCTTGAGTTTTGTTCTTATGATTTCTTTTCAGAGAGAGTAGATCGTGCTGAGTATCGAGCCTCCGTAAGATGATACTCATAAGTTGGTATCAGAGCGTAGACGTCAACACATTCTTAGTGAGAGGCGAAGAATCGATGGCACACCGTGGGCGTGGTGCACAAGAAAACAAGCGGGAACTGCGAGATATCGAGATCGAAGAACTTCGGAGACAAGTTCAATGATTAACGGGGACTATCGAATCCGTCAACCTTCAGAGGCCAGCTGATGACAGTTTGGGATCCGAAGATGAAAACCCTTTTTAACGTTTGGGCTCCGAAGATGAAAGGAGTATTGGGGTAAAGATCAGCATCCATCCAACCGCTATAAGGGATCTGATATGAAGGTGGAGTTACCGGAGTTTTCGGGTAAAATCAATCCGGAGGCTTTCTTCAACTGGTTGCATACCGTCGAGCAAGCTTTCGACTACAAGGAGATGTCTGAGAAGAGAAAAATGAATGCGGTCGCACTCAAGTCGAAGGGTCACGCTTCAATTTGATGGGAGAATTTTAAGATCAAACGTGTCCGAGCCAAAAACCTAAGATCTCAACTTGTGAGAAGATTGAAAAGAATTTTTGTGAAAAGTTTCTACCAAAGGATTATGTGCAACAAATCTACATCCAGTTGCATGCCCTTTAGCAAGAAGACCGATCCGTCGAAAAGTACATCAAGGAGTTCAATTTATTAATGATGAGATGCGGAGTCACTAAGGCCAAGCAGCAAACAATTGCTCGATACTTAGGCAGGTTTCACACCGAAATCAGAGACATCATCGAACTTCAACAATATGTTTCCTATAATGATTTGTATAAGTTGGCGTTCAAAGTATAAAGACGATTGAAGATCAAAAAGTGGCCAAGGGCGAATCATGCATCCAGTCGAGAAGATTTCTCATCGGCAGGAAGTGACCTATCATAAACGGTTGATACATGAAAACCGATCGAGTTGCAGAGAAAGGCCGATACTACAATTTCAGCCAAGGAAACACCAATAAGTTTAAACAAATCGAGCGATGGAAGAGGAAAGACGGTCCAATGCCACAAGTGCCAAGGTTTTGGTCATTATCAAATCGATTGTCTGAACCGACGAGACATAACGATCATTGAAGGAAATTTTGTCGAAGAAGAAGGGAAAGTTAAACCTCCGATTTTTTGTGAATATGACGATGAGGCCGACGAAATTACTTATGGTGATCATGGAGAGTCTCTTTTGATTCGGCTAGGTATAAATGACCGAGAGAGCGAGAATGAAGATGGTTGGCCGAAACTTGGAGAAGATGGCAATGGCAATTCAGCTTATAATAATTTTCCGAATCATGCCAGAATCATTGAAACGGCTGAGCAAAATTGTGAAATGTATGCTTTGAAGGAGTTGGAGAGCAAAAAAGAGATGCCGAGTCGTTTACCAATCTTGGAAAGTCGGCTGGAGAAGCTTTTTGATAGCACGCCAAGATTGCATGCTGACCAAGATATTCAATAAGTTCGAGTCAAGTTAGAATAGCCAAACGAAATGGTCAAAGTAGCTGTGGACGAGCAAAGAGTTAGCCGACAAGAGCTATTGTTTGCGGTGCGATTCAAGAACATTACGTTTGGGACATCAAAAACCTTGTACCAACAAGATCCGTATTTTTACAAGACACGGTCTCGAGACATAGATGAATTTTATGAAGGATTCGGGTTTCATGATGTGTCTTTTCAACAGAAAGAAATATTAAGTATTTGAATTATCACTTTATTTATGTATCATTCAAGAGAGCCATAGTGGAGGCATGATGGGTAATTTGGCCGTGAGAAAACTATAAACTTGCTGGAGAAGTCAAATCGTAAATATAAGACCGAAACCGACAAATGTAGAAACCTAACAGAGTTTCAAGAAAGTGACATGTTGAGAATGAAGATGAGCTGAACTTGAAGTCGGGTTCTTTTCAACCAAGGGAGTCTGGTGCAGGAGCATATGACCGAGCATATGGCCAAGATCTAAATCGAGTACAAGCCAATTACGAGAAGATTTGCGGAGATTTAAGTGAAGATTCCACTGAGATTTAAGAAGATTCATGACAATTTATATTTAGATTTGATTGAATACCTATATCAATTTTAATTGTTATTTATTTAGATTTGATTAGAATTAATTAGTATCTTTTTAAATCTATTTATATTTTCAGATTAGATTTCTTTCTTTTAGGTCAAGTAATCTACTCTCCTATCTAAAAGATGAGAATAATTCTATTGAGTTGATTTTTTGATTATTGAATAAAGATTGCTTATTAGCAAATGAAAAACTGCGGCCTTTTGCGTTTAAGGAGAGGCCATCATGACTCGTCCTTGGTTATTTAGGATTTTGTTCTTATAATTTCTCTTGAGAGAGAGTAGATCGTACTGATCATCGAGCCTTCGTAGGCCGATCCTCATCAATGCCACATATACTTTTTTTCTGGTGCACCATACACCAGCACCTGCTACTTGTTTACTCATTCGTATATATCACCGTCATTCAAATGCCAGGCTGCAAATAATAGATCTAGAAATTCGTAATATTAGAAATGACACCAAAAGTATATGTATTTTTAAAAACTTACACTAGATATTTTGCTTGCCGATCTTAAATTAAGAAATAAAAGAGTAAATAAAAAGAAAGAAAGAAAGAAAGAAAGATAGAAAAATAAATGTGAAGCGTGCATCAAAAGAGAAGGCATCTAGAAGAGCGCAAGCACTATGGTCCAAAGAGTGCGTATTCATGAGGTCTCTCAGAAAAGAAAGAGAGGGCCCCACACAAGGCCGAGGGTTTTTCAATGGAGGATCTGCAACAAAATCTATGGAGATGAGGACTGGTGGGACCCACACTAAAGATCTTGACTGGTCTGTGATTGTGCCCCGTCCCTTTCGAACGTCATTTTTGGGAGAATTTATTCGGTGTGCCGGATGTAGTACATTCGGACATGGGATGAGAGAGATGGGGAAGTTTCCGACCGTCTTGGGCAGCGTGTGGAGCCCACATTTCTATTTCTTCTTTGTTTTGCCCGGATGTATAGAGCCGGCATATGGAATAATTTTTCCATTTTTGGAGCAGCCACCTTCACTCCAAAAATTCAATTCCTAAAATAAAGTAAAATTAATAGGAATGATGAATCTTTGATACAAAATCAAAATAACAGGAAACAATTGTCAAAAAAATTCCTAGCCCAAAGATTTTTTTCAAAAAACACCCGACAAACTTTTCCGCTGTCTAAACCCCCAACGAAAATATCTGTTTAGTTTACTGCAATATCTAGTTAGTTCCATATGTGTATAGTTTCTTATAATATGTATCCAGCTAACTTACATATTTATATAGTTTCATGTAATACGTATCCAGCTAACTATAGGTATTGTGGCCTTGGATTATCTGACAGCACAAAAGTTTGTCAGGGTTTCTTTTGACAAGATTCTTTATTCCAGAGGGCTTTTGATAGCGGAAAATTTTGTCAGGGTATTTTTGATAATTTACCCTTATAATTGCAAGACTTCCCTCTCTCTCACTCTCTTTTGAATCAATTCACTTGCGTATTAGTGTGAGCTGCATGCTTCCATTATTTTGTTGCTTTTGCATCATAATTTCAGTTTATTTGTCCTGGGACATAAATAACAACTTTGAAATTTTAATTTTCCTTTTGCTTTGTTACGGACCCAGAGATGTGAATTTTAGTTTCGATTTGGTCAGAAAATTATTTATAAACTTAAAATTCATTTCTATTTTGATTATAATTTACGGTCACTAGCTCAATAACTTGATATATACTAAAACATTTTTCTAGAAGCCCTTGAGAAAAGAAGCTTGACATAATCCAATGAACCGTATTGCGATCTTCTAGTTTTTTTGCATGGAATTATATAAAATTTTGTATAAAATTTATGATCGAATATACATATCATCATACTTGCCACTTGGTAATTATTTGTATTTATTTGTAGAACTATATTTTTCAAACTCATCAGAACATGAAATGCTCAGGGAATTAGATATTTCAGAAACCAAAAACATTATGTAGGCATTTCAACAAATCCTATCTTTTGACTGCATAAAAAATTAAGATACACACCAAGACTTTTGAACTTTTAGTGCATGTCATAATTTTAAAACACTTCTAGCTCCAAATTGCATCCAAGAAAACCTTTTAATTTTATTTTAAGTTGAAAATTTGAGAAAAATCCAACTAATTATGCTTCATTTGGATTGAGTATAGAAACAAAATCTAGTAAAGATGACAAAAGAGGGGTCAATAAGACTAATAGTTAATCAAGGATAGGATCAACTTGGGCTTTGGGAATATATTTTTTAAATATTTAATTGAAGGACATATTTTTTTGCACAAATCTTGCCATCATAGGTTCATAGTACAAGCTTTTTAAAATGCAGTCAAAGCAAATGATAATGAGATTGACATATCTATCGAATAAAACATTTAAAATAAAGGGTAACGATGGAGGTCGGGGCTCCGTCAGATGTTGTCTTCCGTTGATCTCCCGATGGATTTCGGCGGTGATCTTCTGTTGCGTGTGGGTCTCAATTGGTTTTGAAGAGATTGGTGATTTGAGGAGTTTAGCGCCGATTACCTGCAAAGAAGTCCCGGGGTGGTTTGGTACTACCGAGAACCCTCCGACGATCAAGTTAGTACTAGATCCGAGCAGTGTAACGGCTAAGTGGAATCAAGAATGGCTTACTTGACCCCTCTGTGATGGGGGTTTACATAGCGGCGGCAGCACGCACGAGAATCTCGCCGGCAGTTACTCTCTCGACGTCACGTCCGCGTAAAGAGCGGATCACCCATTAATGGGGATCGTGATGGCGTGGAACGTGGGACGTTACTGGCGGAGAATCTGCGTGTTGCGAGATTTACTGAGCGGCGGTTACGCCTGTGAGTGGTGGAGTTGGTCGGTTGGAGGGACCGAGGAAGACGGCTTCGGCTGGGGAGCTCGGAACCGAGCAAGAGGGCTAAAGAGTCTTGGTCCTGTGGCAGCTCGGGACGAGCTGAGGGGTCGAGGAGGCAAATTTGCAGGGGCCCCCGAGGAGGACCAGCTTATGCTTGCAGGTCGGGTACAAGGGTGGCCTGGTCGGCCTCTGTGGGCCCTTTCTTCTGGGTCTTGGGACATGTCATCCGCCACGTGTCCTGATCTCGCATCGCCAATATTGAGCATCATCATTAGCCCCCCACTCTTGTCCCGACCAGCTAGCGGGTCGGGTCAGGAGTGGACTGCCAGGCCTCCCGATGTGAGCTCCTTCCTGAGGCTTCGTCGGGACGAGTCCTCGGGCAGTCAGTTGTCTTTTCTGCTAGCGAATCAGGACGAGATTTCTGCATTTAAGGAAGGTGCGCCGGTTCGTGCATTCTGCCACTGAAGCAACGGTCCACGTGTCAAGCGTCGACTGGCCGACGCGACGTATGCAGGCCTGCGGCGTCTGATGGGATGCAGTTCAGCGCAAGATCGACACGTGGAGCGATCGGAGCCGCTGGACGTGAGGAGTCGTTTTGGCGGGAGATGATGGGCGTCGTTGGATGAGGTCGCTTGCAGCAATAAACAGGGGTGAGGCCCGTCCTTGGGCCCCTACTCCTTCATATTTCTCTCTTTTAAGTCCTGGTTGTTCGGCGCTCGTCTTCTTTCTCTCGCTTTCGGTTTTCGAGGATTCCCTTTTCCAAGGTTAGATGTCTTCCTTTGTAGAGCCAGTAGATGTTGTAGGAGTAGGTTCTAGGGACCCTTTAGTTGTGTCCGAGTCCCTCCGGGAAGCAGGGGTCGGATCCTCTCCCCGGGATCGTGCGGCGGGGTCAGCCTCCAGGGAGGAGGCGGCAGATGCGGCCCCCGGCTCCTCGTGTTGGGTGAGGCATGAGGATGAGCTCGCCAATGCTCGGGCTCGCTTCCACATCCCTTCATGTTACATGCTCCGACTGGCCAAGGAGGGAGAGAGGGCGGATCAAGTACGGGGCAGGGAGATCGCTTTGTATTTGGAAGCTTTTTGGGGCGGAATGCGCTTGCCCTTCTCTCCCGAGGTCGTCGCAGCGCTGAATTTTTTCGGTTTGGCCCCCGGCCAGTTAGTGCCGAACTCGTGGAGGATCCTTCTCGGGTTCTTGATCCTCTTGAAGTTACAGGAGGTTCCCTTCAGCCTCTCCCTTCTCGATTCTTCTCTCGTCTTCAAAAATCACCCTGGTGGTCGAGCGGGCGACCCGAGATGGGTCTATCTTTCTTTCAGAAAGCGGCCCGGGGACGCTGCCGGGACCGGGGTCGTGGCCTTGCCCTATTCTATTCATGATTGGAAGAAGAAATTTTTCTTCGTTTCCCCTCCCGAAGGCGATGACTGGCCCGCGCCTACCAAGTGGTCGAGGGAGAAATGTTTGCCGGGGAACCAGTCCAATGACCCCGTCGCGGTGAGAGTGGCGTCGTGGGAGCCCATCCCCCGACCTGACATGCTGCTGTCTGAGAGGGTCGTGAGTTGGGCCGGGCTCAGCCCCGTTGAGTTCATCGGTAAGTTAGGCTTGTTTTTTGGCTTGTGTTTTGCTCGTGTCGCTGACTTGTTGGGTATTTGTTTTGTGCAGGATCCATGGACTTCGAATCGCTTAAACCCTCCATGCGCCAGCCGAGGAAGGTTACGAAGGCTGGGGGCGCCATCTCTTCTCGCGCGAAGCCCGCCCCGGCTCCTACTGCTCCGGTGGTGGTGTCCCGCGAGCGTTTGGGGGCGGATCCCGCCCTGGGTCCCAGCAGAGTGTCGGGCCGGAAGCGGGCCCTGGTTCTGGAGGACCCGGTCTCGGAGGAGGAGATCGGCTCTCCCTCGGAGCCGCTCAAGAGGAGCTCCCAGAGACCTTCCCGGGGCCGGTCCTCGCCGATCATGGTGGAGGAAGGGGGCCTCTGGTTCGCGGTGCCATCGGGGCTATCCGTTGCGGATAGCCTTCTGCATGAGATAGAGGCCTCGGCCAGGGGTAAGTTCCCGGTGGGGACCTTCAGGGCTCAACTGGCGTCCATCGCCCAGGAGTCCGTGCAGGTAAGTGTTTGGTTCATTGTGAGATTCGGTGCCTCTTTCATCTTTCTGATCTTGTTCGTATCTCCCAGGTTCTCCAACACGTTGCCCTCGCCTTGCGTATGGAAGCCGAGGTGGTAGCCCCGGCGCTGGAGGCTGTAACAACCCTAAATTTCCGATACAAGTTTTTACAAAAAAAAATTCAAAAATTCATAAAGGGGTATTTTAGCCTGAGCACAAGATATAAGTAATTATTTTGCTTTTAATTACAAGTTATAAGAATGTAATAACTCCATTTTTAGTGTACAAGAAATTACTTTAAATTTAATATATACTTGGAGTAGTTACTCTTGCTGCTATCATTTTAAGTAATTAATTCACACCATAATTACAAGAAGGAGCTTGTAGCTCATTGGTAATACCTTGTATTGCTGAACCAAGCCACCAGAGTTCAAATCCCCCGCCCCGCATTATTTTTTATATTCATTTTGTTTTAAATTTTATAGAAGCCCAACAGTCCACACACAATAACTCCCAAAATTCCTACTGAACCTGAAAATCTAAAAGCACCAGTGCCTACCTCACGAGACCCCCCACCTCCCGACCATCCGACTCGGGCCGGCATCGCCGGCCGGACTTGGCCGAACGGCCGAGTCATCAACTAGGGAGTTGAGCCTCTTGGTCTTCTCAACATCACTGAATACTCTAAATTCTGTAAAAAATTCCAGAGAGCCCAATAACTCTCAATTACTTCATTTTAATACTTTTTTCACACTTTTTACAATTTTTTAATTAAAAACCCTACACCTACCCTAACCCTAGCCTAACTCTATAAATACACCCCTATCCCCTACCTTCTCACCCCAAAATTCTGAGCCCACTCTCAAAATTCCAAGAATCGTGTGTACTTTGAAAACGAGCGAAATGCGAAGCTCCGGCGAAAACTACGGCGAACTTCCGGCGATCGTTTTAGGAACTACCGGCGATGACGCTGTTCCCCTCCGAATGGCGGCGCGACGCGGGGACGTCTTTCCTGAGATTCTGGGCAGATGCTAATTGGTGCTATCCGTCTACCTCTTCGAAGATGCCAAGTTGATTTATGGCACTGTGTATCGAAGGTTTAAACGGATGCGTCCGATGTAGCAGACTTCGTCAGATTCCCCCTCGCTTAAGGGTTTTTTTTATTGTGGGGATGCTCTTCTCTGCAGGCGCAAGCCCTTGCAGTTAATTACGCTACCGCACGGCGGTAACAACTTCTGTTTCTCCAGATGGCCACTTCGTATCGTGGGTGTTTGTTTTGTGTTTTGGTTGCCCGTGGATTGTATACGGAGACTGAGTTATGTCGTCGCCCGTAGGGCGTGGACTAGTCCATATCCGTATCTTTCTTAGATTTGGGTTTGGGGGGGTTATGTTTAAGGATACGTTAGTCTCGTTTGAAACTAATATCGACTTAAACGTTTGTTAAGGATACAGACTAAGATCGACTTAACGGGATCGTTTAGATCCGACAAGAGAGCGATTAGGGGAGCCATGTTGTTTAGTTTAGTGACTTTGCGGTCAATAGGTAGTTTAAGGACATTGCGGTCCAGTGTTAGTTTTAAGACGTTGCGGTCAAGGTTAAGGACGTCGTAGTCCGTGAATTTAAGGACTCCACAGTCCGATGTTAGTTTTAAGACATCGCGGTCAAGGTTAGTCCGTGGATTTAAGGACTCCACAGTCCGATGTTAGTTTTAAGACATCACGGTCAAGGTTAAGGACGTCGTAGTCCATGAGTTTAAGGACCCCACAGTCCGTATCAATGTATGGTCGTCGGGACCCGTCACCTCTTTGAAGACGTTGAGGAATTACAACGCCAAGTATCAAAGGAGTGAAGAGATGTACCCTTAAACTGAGGTAGATTAAGTGATCTGTAGTCCAATTTGGAAACTAAGATCAATTATTATATTATGAGACCATTGGCCCAATTAAGTTTGAATTGAGGACTTATGTCCAGCTTGGGCTAAGTCCAATTGTATCTGGGATATTGGCCCTCTGTTGATTCATTGATAGAGAGGCTTTGCCTTTGGAAACTTTAGCCAATTGGGCTAAGGCTAGTGTTAAACACTAGAGACCGACAGTGTTGAACACTGGGAAAAGAGTTTTCAAATTAGTGTTAAACACTAAGCAAATCAGTGTTAAACACTGCAAATAGAATTTTCCAAATTAGTGTTAAACACTAAGGAGAATCAGTGTTAAACACTGGATATAGAGGTTTCAATTTAGTGTTAAACACTAAGGCAAGAGGGATCACGTGGTAACACGTGAGAGCGCCCTTCTTCTCTTTATTTTGTTCTACAGATAAGTGTTTAACACTTTTAGTTCTGAAAGCCATCACGTGCGGGCACGTGATGGGGGCTCATGCTCTGGTTTATTAGAATACTCATTAGGGGTCACGTGGTGACACGTGAGGGCACCCCAGAGTCTCTGTTTGTTTTGCTGTTTCTTTATGTGCTTCGGGGATCACGTGGGGCACGTGAGGCATTGCCTCAAAGTTCTCTTTTATATATCTTCGCAGGAGTCACGTGGTAACACGTGAGGTGCCTGCTTCAGAGTTTTATTCTGTGGGTCTCTGCATGCTTTAAAGTTCTGTTCATAGGGTTAAACCCTAAACTTCTGAAGAATTATATTCTTAATAGGGTTAAACCCTAGTTTCTTTTCTTAAAGGAATTAAATTCCTGTGAGTTGGAGAGAATTATATTCTCAGTTAGGGTTAAACCCTAGTTCTGTTCATTTTGAAGGAATTAAATTCCTATAATATAGGGTTAAACCCTAACTTTATCTCAAAGGAATTGAATTCCTATCATTTTGTGAGAATTAAATTCTCTAAACTCAGTTCCTCCTCTGTGTTTTAGATCCGTATGGCAGGATCTCAACCCAATGAGAATTAAATTCTCAATTCGTGGGGAGATGTGCACTTTGCGGATTCTCAACCAGAGAAAGAACTAAGTTCTTTTTTATATAAGAGTTAAACTCTTTTGATAATTAAATTCTCCTTTGAAGCCTCCCTTTTCCTTTCTTACCTAAGGTTTTCCTTTTTGCAGAGAATCAAAGGCTCTATCTCTCTCTCTCTATATATATCAAAAGAAAGAGATCCAAAGGTCTCAAGGTTTCAGAAAGAAGTTTTAGAAAAAGGTCTTCGAAAAGGGGTCTCCTCTCTTCTTTTCTTGGCTCCTATTTATAGGAGAAGGAAGAGAATCAATTTGCTTAGTAAATCTCTCATTGAGAGATTTGATTTGTATGTTGAGAGATTTGATTTATATTTATCATTAATCTGGGCCTTTAGATTGTTAAGTGAATTTTATTTACCATTGGATTTTAAATCCAGAGATATCCCTTTGTTATCTCGGTTAGATTTAGGGGGAAAATCTTTCCAAGTCCAAGATTTTTCCATAAATAGATGATATTTAATCACCTTTAGATTTTTAATCCAACGGTTCCAAATAATCATTCTCTATCTTGGAAAGATTTGAATGATCTTTTCTCAGAATTTAATTCTGTTAAATAATAAGGCTTTTAAAGCTGGTCACGTGTGGCCACGTGACCCCTGGTCACGTGTAGGCACGTGACCCCTGGAATGGGCCTTTCTTCTCCTGCGCTCTGTTCTCTGGCCGCTGCTTAACCATCATGTGCCAACACGTGACTACTGGTCACGTGTGCGCACGTGATACCTTTTCTGGAGCTTTTCCTTGAATGAGCTTTGTGCCGCTGCTTTGAACGTCACGTGCCAACACGTGACCGCTGGTCACGTGTGAGCACGTGATGCCTCTTCTGAGTCCTTTCCTGATTTTTAATCAGGGAACAAATGCCCCCACAGCGTTGTTCTCATGTGTCTGCACGTGAGTGCAACGCTATCTCTTTTGTGACCGTTGGATCCATCTAGGGAATCAGGGAGATGAAGCGTCTCCATCACCTCCTATAAATATAGGGGTCACTTCAGAAGCGCCTCCACTTTTGCTTATCTTCTTCCTTGCAACTTTTCATTTTGAGAATTTAATTCTCGTTTCCAGAGCTTAGTTCTCTGCCTCAAATTTTTTTCAGAGTTTAACTCTGTTTCAAGAAAGACTTCTTTCTTCAGGTAATGATCTTTGAACGATCGGAGAACTTTCATACACATACAACTCTTTGGATTTTAAATCCATACCAAGGGTTTCACCCCTTTAAATATGAACCCATTTTTCCTTTAAGTTTTTCAACCGAAATGTGAAACCATTTAATCTTCAGCAGTAAATCTCTTTTAGGGTTCATCTGATCCTTCAGGGAAATGATGGTGATAGTTCAAATCTATGGAGTTTAACTCCGTCCACAGAAAAAATGTTTCTGGGAATTTAATTCCCCCTTTTAAAAGGAATTTAATTCCTATTAAGAACTAAGTTCTTCCCATAGAGGCTTCTTAGGGTTTCCTTGCCCTAGGTTGTCCTCATCACGGTTCAGAAGAAAAGGGTTTGTAATCGATTCTCATGATAATTTTTTTTTAGGTATCATGGATGCCCATATGTACGATCTTGACGAAATCATTTCTTATGGGAATATTCGTGCGCTGGGCCGTAGCCAGAACCGAGTTCAGCAACGCTCAATGTGCTGAGATCATGAGCCGCTTCGACGAGTACAACCATCGGCTACTCCCCCGTCGCTCTTCTCTTCTGAAATTCATCGTGTTGGCGATTTGGGATGCACTTCTTCTCTTCTGCACTGGTGTACCTCTCAGGGCATTGGACGCTGCCGAGGATAAGATACATTCGGTGTATCTGATGAGTCTAATCTCGAAGAGAAGGCGAGACAACCTCATTGATCTCTTGCACCAGGCTTTTCAGCAGTCGGCCATACTTGCTGCCTATCGGAGGGTAGAAGACATTCGTGAGGACCCCGACGCTTGTGACCGTGAGAGAAAACATACTCGAATGGTTCGAAATGCTTGGAGGATCTTGGACAAAGTCAAGTTTGAGTTTCTCAATCCGTGCCCCGCGTCTGAGGTCTTGCCGTTGTAATCGTTTTCTTTTCTTTTTGTATGAACTTCTTAAAGCATGAATGATAAGTTTTATCGTGCCTTTCTATGGGATTTTATCATTTTTCTATTGTTGCTGTTGCTGTTTTTGACGTGCAGGGTGCTATTCCATTCTTTAATACACGTCAAGTTTAGGGGTCACGTGCTCCGCACGTGGGGTCCTTTTGATGGGGCTGTTCAAATTTGTTTTATGCCATATTTTTAGTGCACAATATTAGATGCAGAAAAGGAGCCTTGGAAATAGTTCCATCTCCTTGATTTCCAATGCCTTCCCCTTTTTAGGCCTTGGAAATAGCTTCAACATGCAAGATTTTCCGTGCACAGCACTTAATGCCCCTCTTTATATCCTGGGGCCATGGCCTTCTTTTCTCTTCACAGAGAAATTTATTCTCATTTTGGTGTGATTTGTCTTGAGAGACAACTGAGCGCCATGGCCTGTAATCGCCCTCATGCTCGTCGACAGCCATGGGAAGTTCCTATTGAGGAGATGATCCCTCGCTTTGCCGCTCGATTGGTGGATCCCCTCCTTACCGGTGACGAATGCGACTCAGCGGAGTATGAACTCTCGATCTGCAGGGGATCTCCCCTCCCAGTGGGCTCCCTCTGGCTCCGGATGATTCTTGCCGCCGTGCTCGCCGACGTCCCTCCTCACCCGGCGGAGATGACCCTGGCGATGCTTGACGCGGCCGAAGAAAATCTCGAGGGCTTTCACGAAGCGTGCCTAATTACTCAAGCTTTGAAAGATCGCCCGGTTCACCTTTTGAGCGAAATAAGAGCCCGTCGGGCTGTTATGTCTGCTTTTGCGGATGAACACGGCGCCAATCGGTGGGGAGCGACTCCTCGCGAGAACCGGCGCTTTGACGTGTTGGAGAGGGCGGGGAGGGAGATGGAGAATTTTGTCTTTTGTTTTGTCAACCCTTGCGCTACCGATCCTATGTTTGGCGACCTTTTCCCGCTAGTATAGTATATTCAAATTAGTTTTCGCATGCTTTATGTTGAACTTTCATATATGCTGGGTATCTGTATGTATGTTTTTGCTTGCATAAATGAACTTTGTGTTCTTCCCATGAGAACTTTCTTTAATTGCGAACACTATCACTATGTTTCATGCACATCAGAGTTTCGGGTATTATTTCTTTTCGGATATTCATATAGTTGCGAATGCATGCTCGATAGGATGTACATCGAGAACGTTTTGTTGCTTTCCATACCAGGTGATGTGAGCGCGTTTTAGATTGACTATTGCTGTCGACTGGAGGCCTGTTTATACGGTCTTGAGCGTATATGTCCTGTTTCTAAGGTTGCGGTCGCGAAAGTGAGCTTACGTGGTCTGATAGAGCGTCGCGTGGCGAACATGACATCGTGCGAGAAAAGGCTCGGCCGCAAGTTCTCAGAGAGGGAGCTGGCTTCTAAGGCGCTGAGCGAGCTTCAAGCTAATCTTACTGCCAAGGCCAACAAAGCATATGAACTCCGGCGGGTGTTTCAAGAGTCTATTAAGGAGGTGGTGGCTCTTGATAAGGCTGCCACGTTCACTCGTGAGAGGGTCGAGGCTCATAAGGCCACCGAGAAAGAGCTTGAAGGCCGGCTCGCCTCGTATCAGGCCCAGTAGGCTCAGGCGGAGGCCCGTCTTCTGGCGATCCTGAATCATGAAGCCGTGGCCCAGCAAAAGCCGGATGAGCTAGTGAAATTGCTAAATCGCCCGCCGGCTTGAAAAACTTGTATCTTTTTTTTTGTACATACTCCTGAGCGAGAGTATTTTCTTTTTGTTCTCTCATGAATTGTACTTTGTACCCATTTTGGTTTATGAATAAAGACATATTTTTCTTCTCAATGGTGTGTCCCCTTTTTATTGAATGTGTTCTGCGGACAATTTATCTTGATCTTTTTGCAGGGCAGCGATGGCTTAGGATTCAGGGTTAAGATCTGCCTCCTAAGACTTTTGAGCTTTATGAGCCGTGAGGGTCTCATAAAGAGTTTTTCTCCCTACAGGTCGAGAGGATCCTGTAGGTGTAAGTTCTTCTTAAGAGTCGTGAGGATTCTTAAGCGGGTTCTCTCTTGGGAGTCGTAAGGATCTCACAAGAGAGTTTTCTTCCTTGTAGGTCGTGAGGACCCACAAGTGCTGGCTGCGGTCACCCTTATCCGTATTTCACGGGGTCAGGGGTTGCTTTGGGATGTTCTCCAGGGTACCGTAGTTTAAAGACATCGCGGTCAAGGTTAAGGACCTCATAGTCCGTGGGTTTAAGGACTCCACAGTCCGATATTAGTTTTAAGACATCACGGTCAAGGTTAAGGACCTCATAGTCCGCAGGTTTAAGGACTCCACAGTCCAATGTTAGTTTTAAGACATCACGGTCAAGGTTAAGGACCTCATAGTCCGCAGGTTTAAGGACTCCACAGTCCAATGTTAGTTTTAAGACATCACGGTCAAGGTTAATGACCTCATAGTCCGTGGATTTAAGGACTCCACCGTCCGCGAAATGTGTGGTTACCGGGACCCGTCACCTCTTTGAAGACGTTGAGGAATTACAACGCCAAATATCAAAGGTGTGAAGAGATATACCCTTTAACCAAGGTAAAATCAGTCTAGAATCATCATGGTTGATCGTTAGTTTTAAGACATTGCGGTCGAGGTTAAGGACATCATAGTCCGTGGATTTTAAGGACTCCACCTTCCGATGTTAGTTTTAAGACATCACGGTCAAGGTTAAGGACCTCATAGTCCATGGATTTAAGGACTCCACAGTCCAATGTTAGTTTTAAGACATCACGGTCAAGGTTAAGGACCTCATAGTCCGCGGGTTTAAGGGCTCCACTGTCCAATGTTAGTTTTAAGACATCACGGTCAAGGTTAAGGACCTCATAGTCCGTGGATTTAAGGACTCCACCGTCCGCGAAATGTGTGATTACCGGGACCCGTCACCTTTTTGAAGACGTTGAGGAATTACAACGTTAAATATCAAAGGAGTAAAGAGATGTACCTTTTAACCAAGGTAAAATCAGTCTAGAATCATCATGGTTGATCGTTAGTTTTAAGACATTGCGGTCGAGGTTAAGGACATCATAGTCCGTGGATTTTAAGGACTCCACAGTCCGATGTTGGCTCTGGATGCTTCACACGGGTTCACTGCCGTGCTTGGCGAGGACCAGGCTCCGCTCTGGGCATTTTCCGCGGGGTCAAAGAGTGACGTTATTCGCGTTCCACGTGACCAAGAATTTTGCACTAGATGCTTCACATGGGTTCACTGCCGTGCTCGGCGAGGACTAGGCTCCGCTCTGGATGCTTCACACGGGTTCACTGCCGTGCTCTGTGAGGACCAGGATCCGCTTTGGACGTTTTCCACGGGGTCAAAGAGTGACGTTATCCGCGTTCCACGTGACCAGGAATTTTGCACTAGATGCTTCACACAGGTTCACTGCCGTGCTCGGCGAGGACTAGGCTCCGCTCTGGATGCTTCACACGGGTTCACTGCCGTGCTCTGCGAGGACCAGGATCCGCTCTGGACGTTTTCCACGGGGCCAAAGAGTGACGTTATCCGCGTTCCACGTAACCAGGAATTTTGCACAAGATGCTTCACACGGGTTCACTGCCGTGTTCGGCGAGGACTAGGCTCCGCTCTGTATGCTTCACACGGGTTCACTGCTGTGCTCTGCGAGGACCAGGATCCGCTCTGGACGTTTTCCACTGGGTCAAAGAGTGACGTTATCCGCGTTCCACGTGACCAGGAATTTTGCACTAGATGCTTCACACGGGTTCACTGCCGTGCTCGGCGAGGACTAGGCTCCGCTCTGGATGCTTCACACGGGTTTACTGCCGTGCTCTGCGAGGACCAGGATCCGCTCTGGACGTTTTCCATGGGGTCAAAGAGTGACGTTATCCGCGTTCCACGTAACCAGGAATTTTGCACTAGATGCTTCACACGGGTTCACTGCCGTGCTCGGCGAGGACTAGGCTCCGCTCTGGATGCTTCACACGGGTTCACTGCCGTGCTCTGCGAGGACCAGGATCCGCTCTGGACGTTTTCCACTGGGTCAAAGAGTGACGTTATCCGCGTTTCACGTAACCAGGAATTTTGCACTAGATGCTTCACACGGGTTCACTGCCGTGTTCGGCGAGGACTAGGCTCCGCTCTGGACGTTTCCCACGGGGTCAAAGAGTGACGTTATCCGCGTTCCACGTGACCAGGAATTTTTTTTGACTTTGTCTGTATTTCATGAAGTCGGAATTTGACTCTCGGTCAGCTGTATGCCGGCGAGCCATGGAACTGGGAGTTGTTGCTGTTCCGCTTTACTTGATGTTGTGTCTGCTGCAATGAGACGAATGTCGAGATGATCTCTAGGCTATCTGTGAACCGTCGAGATTTGGCTTCTTCTTATGATGAAACCTGGGGGAGGAGTATGATCCCTTCTTTGTTTGCGCCCCTGAATTGTATACAGGGATAGATGTAACATCACCTGTAGGGCGTGGGTTTCATTTTTATTTTATTTCTTTTTCCGCGATGCTCTATCATTTCAGCTTTTATATCGCGAAGGTCGTGATTGCCCCATCATTTCGGCTATTTTTCGCGGTGCCCAATCATTTCGGCTATTTATTTTATTTTTACTCGCTGCTTTTTATTGCGAGTTGCCCCATCATTTCGGCTATTTTTCATGCATACATTTTCACTTGCTACTTTTTATTGCAAGTTGCCCCATCATTTCGGCTATTTCGTATGCATGTGTGGCTCGCTAGCCTTTTCGCTGCAAGCTTGGATTTTAGACACCGATTTCGGCATCAGCATCGCTACAACTGGGATGTTGCCAGGAGCGAATCATCATTTGCCTTTGTCGATGTTGAACAAAGGTGGCTTAGTAAACAGGGTTAAGGGTCATGTCGACTAAGGCTTTTGACTTCATGAGCCGTAAGGGTCTCACAAAGGTATTTCTCCCTACAAGTCGTGAGGATCTTGTAGGTGTGTTTTCTCCTTGGGAATCGTGAGGATTCCTAAGTGCATGTCCTCTTGCAAGTCGTAAGGATCTTACAAAAGGGGTTTCTCCTTATAAGTCGAGAGGACCTATGAGGGTTGTTCACCGTGCGAACATATCCCTAGTCACGGACGGGACTTGGTTAGGGACATGTTTATTCGCGCCCGTGGATTGTATATAAGGGTCAGTACTGAGCCACTTGTAGGGCATAAATTGAAGGTTGTGGGGGTTGCTTAAGCACAGGTTTAGGTCTCTGTGACTTAAGACTTCCAAATCCTATGAGCCGTGAGGGTCCCATAAGAGAGTTCTTCTTACGAGTCGTGAGGATCTCGCAAGTGTAATTTCTCCCTAGGAATCGTGATGACTCCTAAGTGTGTTGCTCCCTTGTGAGTCGTAAGGATCTCACGCGGGTGATTTCTCCTTACAAGGTCGTGAGGACCCTGCAAGTGCCCTTTAACGAGGTTGCGCCCTTTCGGGTTTTCACAAACACTCGCCGGTAGCCCTGCTGTTTTTACTCACGGAGCCCTTTCGGGTTTTCATCCGTGCCCATTTTGCTTATGGACATACTGTTTTTTTTATTTTTATATCGGCTTTGAGATACTGCAATCCACCGTAGTTTATTGACATCTCGGTCAACAGCCAGTTTTAGGACATAGTGGTCCGTTGTTAGTTTAAGGACGTTTCGGTCCGTTGTTAGTTTAAGGACATCTCGGTCCGCTGTTAGTTTAAGGACGTCTCGGTCCGCTGTTAGTTTAAGGACGTCTCGGTCCGCTGTTAGTTTAAGGACATTTCGGTCCGCTGTTAGTTTAAGGACATTTCGGTCCGTTGTTTGAAGAAGGCCGGTTACTACTCAGAGTTCGGACTTAGGAAGATAGCGAGCGGACATAGTCGTCGTCATCTATCATTGACCTAGGCCTTAACCCGTTAAGCGTAGTATTTCTTCAGGAAGCGACCGTTTATTGTCCTGAAAGGTCTTTCACCGTGCATATCTATAAGTAGGTATGCTCCACCCTGGTAGACCTTGTCTATGATGTACGGGTCTTCATAGTTTGGCTCAAATTTTCCCCGCTTGGCACGATTGGGGATCATAGGTCTTTTGACCACTAGCATGAGTTCGCCTTGGCGGAATGTCCTTGGTCTGGTCAATCTTTCGTACGAGCGCGTCATCTTTTCTTTGTAAGCCTCCAAATTTTGTTGCGCTATGAGCCGGGTTTCGTCAAGGGCGTCAAGCTCCTCAAGCCGAAGGTGAGCATTTTCTTCGTCCGTCAGCTCGTAGTGGACTGCCACTCGTAGAGAGGGTAGCTCTATCTCGAGGGGGAGTACTGCTTCCGTACCGAATACCAACGCGTATGGCGTTGTGTTCGTGGCCGTCTTGAACGTAGTCCGATACGCCCAAAGAGCTTCTTGCAGTCTCTCGTGCCAGTCCTTTTTATTTCGGGACACCGTCTTCTTCACGATCTTTGTAAATGTTTTGTTGAAAGCCTCAGCTAGACCGTTAGCTCGGGGATTATAAACTGAGGAATATCTCCAGTCTATGTTGTGTTGTTGCGTGAAGCGGCTGATCTTGTGGCTTCTGTAGGCTGGCCCGTTATCGGAGATGATCCGTCGCGGAGTTCCAAACCGATAAATGACGTGCGTCTTGAAGAAGTGGATGATATTCTCTGTCTTCACTTCCCTCAGCGGTATTGCTTCTGCCCATTTGGAGAAGTAGTCAGTCGTCGCCAAGATGAAACGATGTCCTCTAGACGATGCTGGTTCGATGGGGCCGACTATGTCAGTTCCCCGCATTTCGAATGGCCAGCTAGCCACTGTTGGATGTAGAGGATTTGGGTGCTGATGGATAAAGTCCCCATGAATTTGGCATGAGTGGCATTGCTTCGCATATTCGAGACAGTCCTGAATCATCGTTGGCCAATAGTAGCCCATTCGTTTAATCTTCAACTTCATCTTTGGGCCTACTTGGTGAGAACCGCAGAGTCCGTCGTGAACTTCCTGAACGACTCTTTTCGCTTCGTCAGATCCCAGACATCTCAACCATAGAGAATCAAACGACCTCTTGTACAGAGTATCGTTGACGAAGGCGAAAGACAGAGCTCGTTTCATAAGCTGATGTCTTGAGGACGCATCTTCAGGCGTTTGACGGGACTTGAAGTAGTCTATAAAGACTTCTCTCCAATCCTCAACCTTCTCTTGGTCTTTTATTTGCAGAGCCATTTGCTCAGTCACTCCCTTTTCTTCGGATGATTCTGGAGATATTTCTGCCGGGGCAAGTACCCGGCGGCTTTGTACCACGATTCTAACGTCATCGAGGTTCTCATCAGCCAGTTCTTCAGCGAGCTTGACTAATGCATCCGCTTTGCTATTTTCGGCACGCGGTATGTTTTCCAAGGTGTAGGAAGGGATTTGAGTCGGCAGTTGCCGTACTCTTTCTCCATACTTTACCAGTTCCGGCTTGCATTTCTGGTAGTCGCCGTTTACTTGACTAACGACCACTTGGGAATCTCCGTATATGAGGAGGTTTTCAATTCCCATGTCGATGACGATCTCGAGGCCTGCTATCAAAGCTTCGTACTCGGCTTCATTGTTCGTCCTCGGCTCTGTTAAGGAGAAAGCAAAGCGCATTATCCCTTCCTGTGGAGTTACGAAGATGAGACCCACCCCTGATTTGATTATGGGGGTGCTTTGTTTGCGCTTCTTCATGGAAGACGCTCCATCGAAATAAAGCTCCCATCGGGTATCACCACCGTCGATCGCGTCAAACGCATGTTCGTCTGGCAGATTGCAATTCAAAGGAGAATTGGCAGGTATCGGATGTTCAACAAGAAAGTCGGCAATGGCCTGGCTTTTCACTGCCTTGAGAGGCTGATAGGTTATCGAGAACTCCATCAAGAGCAGGGCCCATTTAGCGAGTCGACCAGTCAATATGGCCTTCGACATTAAATATTTGAGGGGGTCCACCTTCGATATGAGACGGACTTCATGCGCCAACGCATAGTGCCTGAGCTTTGTTATCGCAAAGATTAACGCCAGGCAATGTTTTTCGATAGGGGAGTAGTTGCTTTCTGCCCCCAGTAGGAATCGACTTAAGTAGTAGAGTGCTCTTTCTTTCCCTTGATCGTTCTCCTGCGCCCATAATGCGCCTAAGGAACCTTCAAGGGCGGTTGTATACAGAATGAGAGGTTTTCCCCTGACCGGAGCAGCCAATAGTGGCGGGATCTGCAGGTACTGCTTGATCTCGTCTAGCGCGCTTTGGCATTTTTTGTCCCAGACGAACGGGGTTCCCTTCTTCATCAGCTGACTGTAGGGGCGGCACTTACCTGAAAGATTGGCTATAAATCGCCGGATATACGCGAGCTTCCCTTGGAGAGACCGCAATTGTTTGAGAGTCCTTGGCGGTGGCATTTCCATGATCGCTTTGATCTTCGACGGATCTATCTCAATGCCTCGGTGGCGGACAATGAATCCTAAGAACTTGCCTGAGGACACCCCGAACACGCATTTGAGGGGGTTCATCTTCAAGTTGTATTGCCGAAGGCGTTGAAATACGATCTTCAGATGCTCGAGATGTTCCTCGTACGATTTGCTTTTCACGACGAGGTCGTCAATATAGCATTCGACGATTTCATGTATAAGGTCATCAAAGATCTTCGTCATGGCCCTTTGATAGGTGGCACCGGCGTTCTTTAGACCGAAGGGCATCACCTTGTAGCAGAATATTCCCAGAGGGATCCGGAAAGCGGTATGCTTATGGTCTTCGGGATACATCTTTATCTGATTATACCTTGATGAGCCGTCCATGAAAGAGAAAACCTCGTGAGTGGACGTGTTATCTATCATCAGCTCGGTTACCGGTATTGGGAAATCGTCCTTCGGGCAAGCTTTATTGAGATCCCGGAAGTCCACGCATATGCGCACTGTCCCATTTTTCTTCATTACCGGGACGATGTTGGCAATCCAGTCAGGATATTGCACTTCTTGGATAAACCCAGAATCGATCAGCTTTTTGACTTCGGCGTTGATGCTCATCTCAAGCTCGAGCCGCATTCTTCTCAGCGCCTGTTTGACTGGCTTGACGTCTGGGGATATTGCCAATTTATGCACCGCAATTTCTGGATCTAGCCCTGGCATTTCAGAATAGTTCCATGCGAAGTAATCTCTATGCTGCATAAGTACGTCTTTTAACGCGGCCACCCTTTCTTCAGATAGTAACTCGCTGACGAATGTCGGCCGTGGGTCGTTCGCCATCCCCAACTCAATCTTCTTGAGGTTATCTGCAGTAGTATGTATGCCATCTTCCAGCTCTTTCGGTGCTGGTGGAAATTCTGAGATTACCTCGTCGTCATTGTTTTCGAAGCACCAGGGGAAGTCATCCATATTCTCGGGCTCTTCTTTTGATATCGTTATCACGCGACAGGTACGAGCTCGCTTCCAAGACCGATATGGATCTGGTTATGCTCTTATGGCTTTGGGTTCGTGCTTTTGTGGCGGCGTTACCCTTCAGCTGTCGGATAGAGCAAATCTGCCTCGCTGGTATTGGTCTTCGACCTAGTTCTTGAAGGTGAAGCAGTCTTCGATAGGGTGTCCTATGGCTCGGTGATAAGAGCAATAGCCCGGATGAGAGACCTCATTAGCTTGCTCAGGGTGTTTAGACTTCGGAAGTGTAATCATTTAATGTTTTACAGCGAGGTCAAGTATCTTCCGTGTCTTGTCTTGAGGGAAAGAATACGCTCGACTCATCTTCTTCATGAGGGACAAATCCGGACCGCGCAATACCCGATCACATGACTTCTTGGTCCCGCTTTGTCGCTGTTGAACGCCTTTTCTGCTCTTTGACTTGTCTCTACCTTTGCGTCGGGCCTTTTGCACAACAGATTGATAGGGAGGAGCATTTTCATCTTTCGCAGCCTGTTGAAAAAGGCGTTGCATCCTGGTTTTCTTGTAAATGGCCATTTCGCGATTATGATCGTCCCGAGCTTTTTGACCCACTTTCCTGATAAGCTTGTCCATTCGCTCTTCAAATGATGGACTCGGGACTTCAATCGCGGGATCCAGTTCCGATGAGGGGTTGGCATTTTCTGACAAGGCGTCCTCTTCTTCATCAAAGGTATATATGGCGTAGCTACCGTAGACCCGTTCCCGTTTTCCGTCTCTCACGTATCCAAGCCCAAGTGTTTCCATTCTCCCGTTGGGCAATTTGCGCTGAGTCCTAGGGACATCCCAAATCCTGTTATAGAATCGAGCTTGTCGAGTAGTCTGTTTTAAGGGTACCCCTTGGTGCTTCAATAGCCTTTTCAATCCGTTTGTGTAATATCTGGGCAAACGGATGGATTGAAGCTTGTCAAGTGTAGAATCCGCGCCATGCCAGATCTCTTTCTCCACTCTTGTTTCCGAGGATCGATAGAATAGGATCGCCTTTTCGCTTGGGAGGGACGTAAAACGTCTGCATGTCCTGCACATTGTAAGCTTCAAGTGCGTCAAGATCTTTGTAGTGCTCCGGCGGGATCATGGTGATTTGCAAACTCCGATCATCACCAAGGAGTTCTTGTATTGGTGGCCGACTGGAGAACACAACATTAACCTCATCTTCCGAGTCACTTCCGAAGATCAATATGGGGGCGGACGGTCCCGGGTCATTGCGTCGAGACGACCCAGAGTAAACTATCTCTTCTTCTTCTTCGGTATCACTCTCGAAAATAGGAATGGTGGCAGCGGCTTTGTTCTCCGGCTTGCGACCTCTCTCTGTATCCTCGAAATCTGGCAAAAAGTACTTCGCGTCTTCGTATTTGCGGACTTCGTTCACGGAGAATGGGTTCAGCTCGCCTGTTACGGTATACTCGAGACCATCCTTGAAATACTTCATACACTGATGTTGCGTAGAAAGGATGATGTTGTACTCGTGTAACCAAGGTCGGCCGAGCAGAGCATTGTATGACGTGAAACTTAATGTCCGTGACGAGTAGCCCAAAGCGTAGCGTCAATATCACAGACCCAAGAGTTCTTGACGATTGGGAGTCAAACCCGGAGATGGTGATCTTGTCCCGAGCAAGGTGCTGGACGCTCATGCAAATTTCCTTTAACACCCGCATATTGAGGAGATTAACGGAAGACCCATTGTCAACTAAGATTTTGCCTATCTTTACATCATGGCAATATCCAGAGACGTATAGGGGACGGTTGTGGTCGCACGTCCCAAGGAGCAGGTCTTCGTCACCGAAAGTGATATCGGCCGTGTGCACTTCTTCCAGTTCATCCTTCATCCTTTCTTCGGCGAGGAAGACTTGGAATTGTTCGGGCTCTTGTAGCACCTTGATTAATGAATCTCTCGCTTCCTTTGATAACAGGAGGGCGTCGAGAATGCTGAGCTGCGAGGGTATCTTCCTCTGGTGCGCTAGGATGTTGTAGACCACCTTACTCTTCTTAAGCAGGTCCTTGGCAGTCAGCTCTTTCATAACTTGGTCATCTAAGGTGATACCCTCCGCGACCTTTTCCTTTCCCTTATCTTTTCTAGTTGAGGGTCCGAGATTCTTTTCCGGAAGCGTGCGATTGCGCAGCTGAATGTTTTCGCAGGGCTCTGGTTCTTCCTCTTTTCCCGAGATGGACTCTTTAAAGAGGGGACTAAGAGCCAGCTCCTCGTCAGAATCGATCCCGAATGTAAGAACTTGCGATCCCCCGGCGTTGACCGTGCGACAATTGCCAATAGTTCTTTTGTGTCCTTCGGTCGTACTTCTCTGCTCCCGACGAGTTCTGCGTTTCATTCGCTTAAAATGTTGCCGATGAGCAATATATCCCTGCCACCATGTCTTAAAAGCATCGCACTCCTCAGTGGGGTGTGAAATCTTCCGATGATATGAGCAGTAATTAGAGTGCCTCTCCGCCCTATCGAGCGTGTTTTCTTCCAAGTGTGGTAGTTTCATTCCCATTGATATAGCTTTGGCAAACCTTTTCCTTGTCTTGAATCTGTTTTTATTCGCGTCGGGTTCCTTTCGATCTGGAGGGAGTACCTCCACTCTTTCGTTTAATCGCCTGCGTTCGGCCCTTTCCGATGCGGCCATCTCACGCTCCTGGCCGGCTTTACTTTTCAAACGAATCTCGTCTAGAAAGGCGTCGATCATTTCGTCTGTTGGCCATACAAGCTCTGGTTCAGGCTCTGCCCCCAGTTTCTTAGTGCTAGGAGTGTTTTCATCGTCGGTAAACGAGTGGGAGATCACATTACAACTCGCCACGTATCCCTCGGATTCATCCGACGAACTCTCCCCCTCATCTTCCTATTGAAAGATGTGGTTGAGGAACTCTTGGAGTGTGATGGGGGTCCGTGCTTTCTGGTTATATTCTTCCAGCGCGTCAATCTGCTTTTGTAAGTCTGTGCGCTTGTTGCCAGGCTTCACGGGCTTCTTAGCTTTTTTCTTCTTCTTCTTTGAAGATTTCGACGGCTGGTTGTGAGTACTGGGGCCATTACCACTGATCTTTGGAGTTGGGCGCGGCTTCAGCATCCCTTCAATGATCTGGGGTTCCAGCGGGTTCTTCCACCTGACTGCCGGGCATGTCTGGAGCTCATTCAGCATTCTTTTAGTTTTTGCTGAAAGCACGATTTCCCATGGAGCTTCTTCAATGAAAGACCAAGTTGCCCCCGGTGTGTCCATCTTCTTAGCAGTGTGAGGTTGTGGCGGGTTTACCTTCCACTTCTCGGACAGCGCAAACTTACCCTGTAGGTATTGATCTTCAATCCATCCTTTGAAGACGAAGCAATCCTTAATCGGATGGCTTACCGTTTGATGGTAGGGGCAGTAGCTGGGGTTATTCACCTCACTGGGTTGCGGCGGTCGCCTTGGGTTTGGCAAGTTGATAAGCCTGTTGTGTATTGCCAACTCGAATAGCTTCTTCGTCTTATCCCGCAGGAATGAGTAGGGGCGCTTTATTTTCTCATTGTAATACCGCCGTCTTTCTTCCAGCTGATCCGCCAGCTTTGGGGCACTGGGTTGCTGCTGAGCGTTCGCAACGAAGGTTGCCTTCCCTTTACCCTTATCATTCCGAGGTTCTGGCTTCGGGGGAGACGGTCTGTGACCCATCTGGTCCATCTGGGCCAACTTGTCGATCAAAGCCTGGAACGTGGTTGACTTAAAGAACATCATGAATTGTGAGATAGTTGCATGAGGATCTAGGGTACCCACGAACATGCCCATCGTGGGCGCTTCCTCAATGCGTTGTTCGCATTTCGACCACAAGTTTCGCCAGCGTATAGCATACTGGACCCATGTCTCACCTGGTTTCACCCTGGCATTAATCAATGCCATTATCGGGGTACGCTCGCTGGCGCTCACAAATCGCTGAGTGAATAGCAATTCCATTTCAGCGAACGTCTTGATGGAATCGTTCGGGAGCTCAGAATACCATTCGAACGCTGTTTCTGACAAGCTGCCGACGAATTGGCGAAGCAAGAGCTTATCGTCGCCACCGGTGTTGCCACAAAGCGCCCTGAACTGGGCCACATGTTGATGGGGATTGCCCGTCTCCTTATAGACATGAAATTTCGGTATTGTATAGCCCGGCGGGTACTTGATCTGATCATACCAGCTCGGATATGGTCGTCTCGTCCTGACAACTTGACCAGCTGCCTCAGTCGCCTGGTGAACGCGTATCTGTTGGGCTATGTATTCGTCCAGGTTAGCCTTGGAGATTGTCTCTTCCTTGGCTGTTGACAGAGCGGGCGGAGGATTTAACGTTTCTCCCCTGTCGTCTTCAAGAACGATTGGAGGATCTTCAGTAGGAGGATCTTGTTGGATCATGATACCCACCATGTCCTAGAACAGAAGGGCCATTCGTTGTATATTGGCTGCTTGTTCAGCAGCCTCTTTATCCTTCTTCTCTAATATCCTACGAAGGAACTCAGCGTCAGTTTCTTGTTCCTGGCGTTGATCAGATGACGCTTTGGGGTTTTCTTTCGGCCCAGTGAGTGCGGCCATCGCGTTCATCATTTCTTGGAGCTTCTGTTGTTGCTCCTGAGCTTTGGTCACTGACCGTGTAAGCGGTCTATGACCCGTGGATGCACGGCTGTCCTCTTTTCCAAGTGCCATGTATACTGTATGCACCATCATGTCCCCCGACTTAGGGCGTTTAGGCTTATTGTCTTTGACCTTTACTGCAGGATTGGGGCCTTTCTCCGGCCTTCTTCTCTTTTGGGTAGTTGACGTGGAGGGAACCGTTGCAGCGGGCACCCAAGCGGTTGTCGTCCTTTGTTGTCTGACGTGACGGTTCTTTTCTCCCTGCGCTTGCGCCTTTTTCTGTCGGCGGGGATAATCTTGATCAATTACCGAGTCTCGGACTTGACGCAAGACCTTGTAGATTTTGGAGGACAGCCGTTGAGGAGGCTGTTCCGGCTTCGCTTCTGTAACCTTCTCCGCAGGTGGAGGGGATCTTTTGAGAACCACAATTGGCGAATTTCTGCATACCCTGTTCAGCAGCTCGAAGCTGTTCCCGGTTGGAACAGCGGCCTCAATTTCCACCATTGGAGCTGGTGGAGTTAGTCCGGAGGGGGAGTTGCCCCCAGTCTTCCTTATCCGGCGCCAGTGGCGACGTCGGGTTGTTGGGATTGATTCAGCGACGGCTGCGTCTTGCCCCCTGTTCTGGGGAAGGGCTGCTGCCGGTGTCAGCCTCGTGAAGACTGACGTTCGTTGAGAAGCTACAGTTTTCTGAGCGGGAGTGGGAATGGAGGTAGTCAGTCTCGCGAAGACGGACCCTCTGGGAGGAGAAGCCGTCTTGACGACTTCAGGAGCAGCTGTCTTCTTTGGGACGGCCTTCTCAGGTATCACGGCCTTTTTGGCGGGCCCTTTGGAGTTTAGGCTCAGTCTGGTGAAGACCGAGGAGTTGGACGACCCGCTGAGAGGGGCCGTGGGAGTAGCAAGTCGATCAAAGACCGACTTCTTCGAAGCTTCCGGTATGGGCATTGGGATGTCAATGTTCACCGGCGGGAGCATGGTCCCAAAGAATAGACCGGTAGTAGCTTGAGTCACTTGCTCCACAGGCATAGTGAATAGGGAAGCAGCCTGCGGTCCATATGCTACACCTCCAGATGAGGCGGAGCGTCGGTTGCATTTGCAGTTCAAGCAGTGGAACGCCATTGATCCTTTATTTTCTGCACCAAGCAAAACGCCAAATCTTAATACTTAGAAACCCAAGGGCAACCATTAGCAAACCGCGATTGGTTCGCGAATCACGACACACGAAGTGTGGAGTGGAAAGAGGAAAAGGTCCCACTGGGCGTGCCAGAATCTGTTCCCCTCCGAATGGCGGTGCAACGCGGGGACGTCTTGCCTGAGATTCGGGGCAGATGCTAATTGGTGCTATCCGTCTACCTCTCCGAAGATGCCAAGTTGATTTATGGCACCGTGTATCGAAGGTTTAAATGGATGCGTCCGATGTAGCAGACTTCGTCAGATTCCCCCTCGCTTGAGGGGTTTTTTGATTGTGGGGACGCTCTTCACTGCAGGCACAAGCCCCTGCAGTTAATTACGCTACCGCACAGCGGTAACAACTTTCTCCTTCTCTAGATGGTCACTTCGTGTCGTGGGTATTTGTTTTGTGTTTTGGTTGCCCGTAGATTGTATACGGAGACTGGGTTATGTCGTCGCCCGTAGGGCGTGGACTAGTCCAAATCCGTATCTTTCTTAGATTTGGGTTTTGGGGGGTTATGTTTAAGGATACGTTAGTCTCGTTTGAAACTAAGATCGACTTAAACGTTTGTTAAGGATACGTTAGTCTATTTTTAGACTAAGATCGACTTAATGAGATCTTTTAGATCCGACAAGAGAGCGATTATGGGAGCCCTGTTGTTTAGTTTAGTGACTTTGCGGTCAATAGGTAGTTTAAGGACATTGCGGTCCAGTGTTAGTTTTAAGACGTTGCGGTCAAGGTTAAGGATGTCGTAGTCCGTGGATTTAAGGACTCCACAGTCCGATGTTAGTTTTAAGACATCGCGGTCAAGGTTAAGGACGTCGTAGTCCATGGATTTAAGGACTCCACAGTCCGATGTTAGTTTTAAGACATCACGGTCAAGATTAAGGACGTCGTAGTCCATGAGTTTAAGGACCCCACAGTCCGTATCAATGTATGGTCGTCGGGACCCGTCACCTCTTTGAAGACGTTGAGGAATTACAACGCCAAGTATCAAAGGAGTGAAGAGATGTACCCTTAAACCGAGGTAGATTAAGTGATCTGTAGTCCAATTTGGAAACTAAGATCAATTATTATATTATGAGCCCATTGGCCCAATTAAGTTTGAATCGAGGACTTATGGCCTGCTTGGGCTAAGTCCAATTGTATCTGGGATATTGGCCCTCTGTTGATTCATTGATGGAGAGGCTTTGCCTCTGGAAACTTTAGCCAATTGGGCTAAGGCTAGTGTTAAACACTAGAGACCAACAGTGTTGAACACTGGGAAAAGAGTTTTCAAATTAGTGTTAAACACTAAGCAAATCAGTGTTAAACACTGCAAATAGAATTTTCCAAATTAGTGTTAAATACTAAGGAGAATCAGTGTTAAATACTGGATATAGAGGTTTCAATTTAGTGTTAAACACTAAGGCAAGAGGGGTCACGTGATAACATGTGAGAGCGCCCTTCTTCTCTTTATTTTGTTCTACAGATAAGTGTTTAACACTTTTAGTTCTGAAAGCCATCACGTGCGGGCACGTGATGGGGGCTCATTCTCTGGTTTATTAGAATACTCATTAGGGGTCACGTGGTGACACGTGAGGGCACCCCAGAGTCTCTGTTTGTTTTGCTGTTTCTTTATGTGCTTCGGGGATCACGTGGGGCACGTGAGGTATTGCCTCAAAGTTCTCTTTTATATATCTTCGCAGGAGTCACGTGGTAACACGTGAGGTGCCTGCTTCAGAGTTTTATTCTGTGGGTCTCTGCATGCTTTAAAGTTCTGTTCATAGGGTTAAACCCTAAACTTCTGAAGAATTATATTCTTAATAGGGTTAAACCCTAGTTTCTTTTCTTAAAGGAATTAAATTCCTATGAGTTCGAGAGAATTATATTCTCAGTTAGGGTTAAACCCTAGTTCTGTTCATTTTGAAGGAATTAAATTCCTATAATATAGGGTTAAACCCTAACTTTATCTCAAAGGAATTGAATTCCTATCATTTTGTGAGAATTAAATTCTCTAAACTCAGTTCCTCCTCTGTGTTTTAGATCCGCATGGCAGGATCTCAACCTAATGAGAATTAAATTCTCAATTCGTGGGGAGATGTGCACTTTGCGGATCCTCAACCAGAGAAAGAACTAAGTTCTTTTTTATATAAGAGTTAAACTCTTTTGAGAATTAAATTCTCCTTTGAAGCCTCCCTTTTCCTTTCTTACCTACGGTTTTCCTTTTTGCAGAGAATCAAAGGCTCTCTCTCTCTCTATATATATATCAAAAGAAAGAGATCCAAAGGTCTCAAGGTTTCAGAAAGAAGTTTTAGAAAAAGGTCTTCGAAAAGGGGTCTCCTCTCTTCTTTTCTTGGCTCCTATTTATAGGAGAAGGAAGATAATCAATTTGCTTAGTAAATCTCTCATAGAGAGATTTGATTTGTATGTTGAGAAATTTGATTTATATTTATCATTAATCTGGGCCTTTAGATTGTTAAGTGAATTTTATTTACCATTGGATTTTAAATCCAGAGATATCCCTTTGTTATCTCGGTTAGATTTAGGGGGGAAATCTTTCCAAGTCCAAGATTTTTCTATAAATAGGTGATATTTAATCACCTTTAGATTTTTAATCCAACTGTTCCAAATAATCATTCTCTATCTTAGAAAGATTTGAATGATCTTTTCTCAGAATTTAATTCTGTTAAATAATAAGGCTTTTAAAGCCGGTTACGTGTGGCCACGTGACCCCTGGTCACGTGTAGGCACGTGATCCCTGGAACGAGCCTTTCTTCTCCCGCGCTCTGTTCTCTGGCCGCTGCTTAACCATCACGTGCCAACGCGTGACTACTGGTCACGTGTGCGCACGTGATGCCTTTTCTGGAGCTTTTCCTTGAATGAGCTTTGTGCCGCTACTTTGAACGTCACGTGCGAACACGTGACCGCTGGTCACGTGTGAGCACGTGATGCCTCTTCTGAGTCCTTTCCTGATTTTTAATCAGGGAATAGACGCAACACATCGGTGATTCTCCTACTTCCCTCTCACCCTCTCGTGTGTCCTAAAACCCGTAAGTCCTAATTTCTACCATCTCTTCTATTTAAAAATACGGATTTACAAAACCCGACGGAATCGGAACAAATCCGATTTTTATTCGGTTTCCTATAAAATTCCACTTCTCACTAATACAATCATACTTAAACTTCCTCATGTTGACTATTAAACACTAATCAAACAAATTGATCAAATTTCATTAAATGAAATGATGACTATTTCAATTTATCGTAATTTTCACTTAAATACCACATTGTTTCAATTCTACATTTAACCCCATTAAACTTGCTATACCTTTAAAGTAGATCACGAGGTAACGACCTACCTCCTCACACACTCATATACAAGCTAACACGATACCCTCTAGAACTCAGAATACGGGAAAACGAACATTTTCATTTAAATACCCTTTACTAAATAAAACCATTTCTAAAAGATGTAGTATCGATATACTTTTTAAATAAATACCACTTATTATGAAAATAGAATAAGATTGTGGACATCAGTCGTTTATCTAAATCTGACTTTGTGGTGTCTAGGCAAGGCAAGTGAGAAAGTTAAATTTAAAAGGCCCGTCTCACGGTGATTCGTGAGCGGATCCTTCCTTTCTTCACTTGTACTTATCTGGCCACAATTGGCGGTGAAGAGGCGATTTGAGATATCTCACAACTTGTCGCTTTGGACCTGTTAGAAATAGTCTAGTTGAGTTAGGAGACCCTAGAACATAGAATACGGAAAATTGACATCTTTACAAATAAATGCTATTTACTTAATAAAATCGTTTTCTAAAGGATTTAGTATTTATACAAATCTTTGCAAAGCGCCGCTACAACCCATTTTGGGGAACCCGTTCGGGATGGTGCGGATTATCGCACATCCTCGGGCTTAGTAGTACGAGATTCAGACTTCCGCAAGGAGCATTCGGTCTCAAAATATTTAAAATACGTCATCTTGAGAAAATGAGATTTTTAGAATTTAAAATATATATTAAAATTATTTTTGTATAAATATATGTATATTTATCATTAAAATACCTATTTTGTTATGATAAAAATATTCCACATTTTTTCTAAAAATCACAAGAATCAATTTTACGCTAAAATACCATGTATTCCATACAAATCAATAATACAAATAAATACCTTTATTTCTGAATTTAGGATATTTCCATTAGAAAAATCACAATATAAAATCCACATTCATTACAATCCTAAAGACGAATAATAAATACTTGGGGTATATTTTGAAAAGTATATAAAAGTATTTTTATATAAAACCCCCTTCAAGTTCTATAAATTACCCTAAGGACCCTAGTAAACATAGGTTTAAGCGGAACCAATTTCTTGAGCCTCAGGGAGCCGGAGAAGTGGGTGCTTGCCTATCTAAGGTAGACAAATTAATAAAAACAATCAGGACTTCAATTTATTTTGCTAATTCAGTTTGAGTCTCAGTATAATCTGACTTGAGTATGATTCAAGTACAATCTACAATTTACAATGTACAGTCTACAATCTTCAATATTACAATTAAACATGAATCCATGAATCCATTATTCCATATATTTAATCTATTAACTTGACCGAACCGAACCATGGATATATATCCATTTACATGATTCTCCAGTTATTCCATTTACATGATTCTACAGTTACATCCGTTTACTGATATCATGGTTTCGGTCAGTCATCCAATTATACAATTTATACAGTTACAATACAAGACAAACAATACAATCAAAACACTACGGGATTTAAGGGGTAGACTGGTACGGAAGGTGTTAAAAGTGGCACGAGACGGTAAGATTAAGACACCTAACCTATATTCCGTTGCTGTTGTACCGTGGCCCAACGGTTCCTTGAGTTTCTGATACCTTAGTCTCCGGGGCAAGTGAGACTCCTCTCGTATACACTGGCATCCTTCTATACCAAGCTACAAACAACAGCGTTAACAAAACATTACAACAATATAATACAACTTTAAAAGATACCTTGTTATTCTGTCTATTCTACTTTGCTCTTATCTCTGGGACTTACCGAGCGACCTGTTCACTGACGACATTCTATTTCTTTCTTCTTTGAATGTCGTCAGGTGTTTTGGATCCGTCAGAGATCGAGCCAACTGCAGAAGACTTGGATCGGTACAGTGAAGACCCTGAGCTCTAGATATTGTACATTTTCTATTCAGTACCTTTAATTTCCTGTCATGTCATTGTTTAGGCATCGCTTTTATTTCAGTTGTATTTACTGTTCATGCATTGTACAAAAGAATATTAATAAATAAAGTTGCTGTTCAGTTTATATATCTTGTCTCTTGTGTTTTTACTTTTATATTGCTTAGATACGCTTAGCGTATTTACTTCAGAGTAGATACGTAGCGGACCAGTCCCGTCCCTTTCGCCATACACCGGGAAGCGGGGCGTGACAGGTTTTGTTGGTGGCCCATGCAGGTCAGAGCTGTATGAAACTCTATCATGCAGTTCTGTTCTGCGTGAACAACCTAAGCAATATAACACAAGAACCAGCAACTAAAACATTCTTTACAATCATGTTCCTTGAATCCCATCATTTCTTATTCTTTGAATCATATACTTTGAATCTATCCTAACCTAAACTTTTCATTCAAGGTTATGGATTCACCAAACAACACTAGCACCAATGTCAACCACACACCTCCACCACTACCACTCACACCTGCCGTTCCTGCTCCACTCAACGAGCAAACGGTTCTGCTTGAGGCAATCCGCAGCCTCCTAGAGGGACAGCAGCAGCTCTTGAACCGTCCCAATGTTGAAGCACCTGGGGTGAAGCAATTCAGAGCTTTACATCCCAAACAGTTTTCAGGAAAGGGGAGCCCACTTGAAGCTGAGGAATGGGCACAGAGCATAGAAGATGATCTGGCAGCAGCACAAGTGCCAGAAATAGCTTGGTTCCGAGTTGCAAAGATGCAACTTACGGACAATGCACGGAACTGGTGGAAGGCGGAAGAAAGCCGTCTTGATCAGCCCATTGAATGGAAGACTTTTCACGATAAGTTTGTTAGGTCCACGTTACCTCTCCCGGTACTTTCGGGGTTGCGGAAACGGTAAAACAAAATTCTTTCTAAACTTTGTAACATGGACCGTAAAAGCCGGATCTTTGCTAAACAATACACTAGCTACCTAACTTGAGATGTTATCTACTCGGTTAGGGGTTATACCTCAACTTGAACTCCTTCTCTTCTTGTTGTTCTTCACTCCTTGTTGTTCTTCACTTCTTGTTGCTCTTCTCTTTGCTTGCTCAATGGTTGATCCGGACTTTGGTCACCTCCGCGGCCTCTTTGAGTCGAAGACGATCCACCCGAGAGATGTACACCGAGCTCCACCTCGAGCCGAGGTAACTAGGGCAAGGAGATTGCTAATCTAGAAGCCCTAGGAAGTGTAGAGAAGATGTATGGATGTGTTTGTCAAGTGGAATCCTTTTTCTCTCAACACATGAGATCAAAGGAAAAAATCAAGAGGAGGAAGAAGGAGAAGCAACCATGGAAATGTTTCTCATTTCTTTTCTATGAGAGAGAATGAGAATGAGCAAATGAAAAAGGTTAACCAAGAGAAAACCTAACCATGGTTGCAATAATGCAAAAAACATTATCATTACTAATCCCATCAAGATAAAGGTGATGGCTATAAATGACATGACCATTATCATAACAAAAGAAAAAGAAAACCAAAGAATACTTTAGATCTTTCAAGAAGATCCAAGTCAACTTTGGTCAAATAGTCAACAAAGTCAAGATGGTCAAATGGTCAATGTAATTAGCCATAACATAATTATCAATGAAAGGATTAGTAAATAATGTCCCCGGCTCATAATGGCTTTGACCAAACGAAATGTCAAAACCCTAATGAGTCCGCCTCAAAATGGTTTTGACCGAATCAACTGTCAAAACCCTAATGAGCTTGCCACATAACGGTTTTGGCCGAACCAACTGCCAAAACCCTAATGAGGCACCTCCTCCTTCATCGCTCCGGAAAACTGTGCATACACACCTGCATCCGTATTCCGTAGAATGCGGATGCACAGAAGACAAAACAAATCCATCCGTGCAATACTAGGATCTGGCTTAAACCAAAGCCCACTAGTATTGCCTGCCCGAACACCATACGCACACGAGTGTACGTAAGTGATCGCAGCCCTGCCGTAAAACCATATGGCCTCTACACGTTTCGCTCAGTGCAGGGAAACTCTCTGTGTGGGACTCTAAAGACTCGACACTACGCTGGCAGTGGGTTTAACCACAGACCGCAAGCGGCACTAGCTGTACGTAACGGTCCCCAGGTAGATGTCGATAAGAAGGCCGATGAGGTAAACCCATCCGAACTCCTACTGAGTCTGTATGTGACAATCTCCGTACAGTCCGGTCTGTTCGTCTGATACATCGCATGGCGGGCCTAGGGGGGTGGTAAACGTCAGTCCCCTAATAGCGGTACAAGTCGTGTCGGAGTGAAGCCCAATACACCCTGAGATAACACTGGAAACCTACCAGTATATCTCGCTTGCCCTGGCCAGGGACTACTCGTGTAATGGCTCTCCTAGACACAGCGCGATGTCAACCCCCAATACCGGGAGAGACGAATCCTGTCTAACCGTCACTGCCTCCAAGTGCTTCGGGACTGCTCCCAACTACTACCTGTTTGCACGACTCAGTAGAGCCGTGGTAGGGTAGTAATTAAAGAACAGTGGGAACACACTCGAGGCGAAGTGACAGTGTCAAGTCAGCGGACTAAGCTGTACTCATGTCACCTGGGAATTGATAACCGACGATTGGTATAATACCAACCATCAGTTCCCGACGAGTCCTGTCCAGTGTACTCGTAACCCAACGAGCACCCGCATACTATCTCAAGTACGACGTACCGACGGCTGTGGGACAGACCGTCTCCCGTGCTGGGATGAGAAGCGCATACGCTAGTCTACTCCGGAGTATCGATGCCCTATCTCGGTACTCCCACGACTAGGGACGTGTATAAGGATGTGCTTGTAGATTACCCAGCCCCCACGAGTGTGATCGCCATCACAACGCCGATAATCAAGCAAAGATCCTAAGGGCTCTACTAATGCGTATAGGTGATATAATAAATAAACACACATGTACACATTAAAGCAGAGACAAACCAAGTAGCATACTACTATATTGAGCAAGATTGTCTGTACAACTATGAATATCCCAAGCTTCCATCAAGTAATATACATACTAGTATGATACAGTAATGGCCTCTAGGGCATATACACTAACAATCTCCCACTTGCACTAAGGCCATGTACTGGCATATCGAAGACCTATCATCTCGATCAGCCGCTCGAACTGAGTCTGGGGTAAAGCCTTCGTGAATGGGTCCACAGTGTTGTCCTTTGTGTCCACTCTCCGCACCTCGATGTCCTGTCGATCAATGATCTCCCTGATCAGGTGATACCGCCTTAAGATGTGCCTGGATTTCTGATGGGACCTTGGTTCCTTCGCTAAAGCTATAGCCCCATTGTTATCGCAATACAAAGGTATTGGGTCAACAATGGACGGAACCACCTGAAGTTCACTAATGAACTTCTTTATCCAGACCGCCTCTTTTGCGGCATCGCTTGCAGCAATGTATTCAGCCTCCATCGTCGAGTCTGCGACGTTATCCTGCTTGGAACTCCTCCAACATACCGCCCCTCCGTTGAGGGTAAACACAAAACCCGAGACAGACTTGCTGTCATCTTTGTCACTCTGGAAGCTTGAATCGGTAAAGGACTCGACCCTGAGGTCTCCATTACCGTAAACCAGGAACATCTCCTTAGTCCTTCTCAGGTACTTGAGAATGTTTTTCACTGCTGTCCAGTGGTCCTCCCCTGGGTCTGACTGATACCGGCTTACCGCGCTCAGCGCGTAAGCTACATCTGGTCTTGTACATAGCATCGCATACATTATAGATCCTACCGCCGAAGCGTAGGGCATAGTGCTCATGCGAACCCTCTCCTCGTCAGTCTTAGGAGACATCTTCTTGGAGAGGGTAATTCCGTGCAATGCGGGTATGTTACCGCGCTTGGAACCCTCCATACTAAATCTCTTTAGTACGGTCTCTATGTACCTGGACTGCGAAAGTCCTAATAATCTCTTGGATCTATCTCTATAGATCTTGATCCCCAGAATGTACGAGGCATCACCCAGGTCCTTCATGGAGAACCTTTGTGACAAAAATAGCTTGACCGATTGTAGCATAGGAATATCATTTCCTATCAAAAGAATGTCGTCCACGTACAAGACTAGGAATACGACAGTTCGTCCTACAATCTTCTTATAGACACAGGGTTCATCTTCGTTCTTGATGAAATCAAATTCCTTGATTGCCTCATCAAAACAGATGTTCCAGCTCCGCGATGCCTGCTTTAATCCATAAATGGATTTAAGCAACTTGCACACCTTCCCGCTGCTCCCACTGTCTACGAAACCTTCTGGTTGATCCATGTAAACGCACTCTTCCAAACAACCGTTTAGGAAAGCCGTTTTAACATCCATCTGCCAGATTTCATAGTCATGGAAGGCAGCAATGGCAAGTAGGATCCGAATGGATTTGAGCATAGCCACCGGAGAAAAAGTTTCATCATAGTCCAAACCAGGTCTTTGACAAAAACCTTTTGCAACGAGTCTAGCTTTATAGGTTTCCACCTGCCCATCTACACCAAGTTTCCTTTTGTAGATCCATTTGCATCCAACGGGTTTTACCCCAGGTAGAGCAATATCCAAGGTCCATACTTTATTGGCGTACATGGACTCCATTTCGGATTGCATTACTTCCTGCCACTTATCAGAGTCCCTACTGATAATGGCCTGCCTGAAACTGGTAGGGTCATCTTCTTCCAAGATGCAATCCTCTCGATCCCCGTCTATGAGAAAACCGTAGTATCGCTCGGGCGGATGAGAAATCCTACCAGATCTGCGGAGTGGCTGAGGTTCGTTTGGGGTTATTGAATGTTCTGGTTCTGCTAAATCCTCAGTTTGAGTTTGTGGATCAGATATTTCATCCAGTTCTACCGTGCTCCCACTTATTTCTTTTGCAAGAAATTGCCACTCTAAAAAGGTGGCGCGGCGAGCAACGAACACCTTCTGTTCCTCAATGTGGTAGAATAGATATCCCAGAGAATTTCTAGGATATCCCACAAACTTGCATAAAACTGACCGTGCCTCAAGCTTGTCCGGTTTTTGTACTTTTACATAGGCCGGACAACCCCATATCTTAATTCATCCGAGATATGGTTTCTTACCACTCCATATTTCATATGGAGTCTTAGGCACAGATTTAGACGGAACCTGATTCAGTAAGTATGCCGCTGTATCTAGCGCAAGTCCCCAGAATGAAAGAAGTAACTCAGCATTACTCATCATGGATCGAACCATATACAATAGGGTACGATTACTTCTCTCCGATACACCGTTGTGCTGTGGTGTATAAGGAGGAGTAAGCTGAGAGAGAATACCATTCTCTTTTAAGTAATCTCGGAATTCCGTGCTTAAGTACTCCCCTCCTCTATCAGACCGGAGGATCTTGATACTTTTGCCAATCTGGTTCTCTACTTCCTTTCTGAATTCCTTGAATTTCTCAAAAGCTTCAGATTTGTGTTTCATCAGATACACATATCCGAACCTAGAGAGATCTTCAGTGAATGTGATGAAGTACGAGAACCCACCCCTTGCATGTATAGACATCGGACCACATATATCACTGTGTATGAGTCCCAAGAGCTCTGCTGCTCTTTCTCTATGTCCGGTGAACGGAGATTTGGTCATCTTCCTTTTGAGACAAGACTGACAAGTTTCATTAGATGAAAACTCGAACGCATTCAAGAGTCCATCTTTATGCAACTTACTCAGTCTTTTCTCTCCGATATGACCAAGTCTACAATGCCACAAGTAGGATTCATTCGTATCTGAATTCTTCCTCTTGCGTGTGTTTTGTATATTGAGAACTGTATTCTGATTTAGAACGTAGATACCATTACACAGTGTACCCTCTGCAACCAGTACCTTATGAAGGTAAATGTTCATGATATTCTTTTCAAGAACAAAGTTATATCCATCTTTATCGAGTAAAGAAACTGATATGATGTTGCAAACCATGGAGGGTACATAGTAGCAATCGTTCAAAATCATAGTCTTTCCATTTGGCAATACTAGGTGATATTCACCGACGGCTGCCGCATTAACTTGTGCTCCGTTCGCTACTCTGAGCGACATATCACCCGGTGCAACTTTCCTACTTTTTCTCAGTCCCTGTAATAAATTACAGATATGAGATCCTGATCCGGTATCAAATACCCAGGAGGTAGGGCTGACCGTAAAACAGTTCTCAATTACAAGAACACCTGAAGTAGATGCAAAGCCATGCTTCTTCTTCAACTGGGTATCCTGGAAATCCATACAATCCCCTTTCCCTTTCTCATACTCATGACTGTTGTCACAAGTTAGAGCTGAACCAACTTTCCCCAGTCCCGAATAAGAATTCGGATCGGTCAAGCGATACATTTTATTATCTTGATTAGGGCGTGAAAAGGTTGCTGCCTGGAGAGAGAGAAAAGAAACACTCAGCGTATGCTCTTGCAAGATTAGATTGGTTTATTAATTTATCTAACCAGGATGTCTCCCACTGTTTCCTCAAATTCTTCTTAAAACCTTTTTAAAAGAAGAACTAGCCGGGTTTTAATTCACGTCACAATACTTGGTTAACCTTTCAGCCAGGCTAGTGTCGGTACTTTGAGGGAGGTTTTCCAACGCTTTCGCGAAGTTCCTTAATTAAAGAACCTCTTTTCCCTGGGGGCGTAGCCCCGCTAACACCTTTCTAGACACCTACTAGGTTTATAGCATTGATCGTTAAGTGAAATAATCTCCCGAGAGTAAACCAACTCATCAGTGGGATCGGGATCCAACTATCATAGTGTGATGACCTAGATGGAATCCACTCTAGTCACTACACTCCAGAAGGTATGCTAAATCTGCAAGTTTCAGTACTTTTGAAACTCCCGATGTGGTTTTTGCCCCTAACGATTCATGACCTTGACAATGCCAACATATCATGAACCGTTAGTCAAGTTCGGCCCATCATTATCTTGATTAACTTAGACCCACCCGCACAACTCTTGACAATGCCAACATAGCTATGCGACTGTCCTAAATAATCCGAAAAAATATGGCTGCAAACAAGCAATACTTAGCTACCGATCACTACGCCTTGACAATGCCAAAATACGTAGCTCGAATACTAAGTAGTACTTGTAGGAAATGACGGAGGGCTACGGCTGGGTTTTTGGCGAAAAAACCCGTTAACGTAATGAACTTGATATCGTTGAAGGAACATGGTTGCCTTTTTGAAAATATAGTGGCGAAAACTTTTGCTAAAGTGGTCACTCCCTGTGAAGGGATCTCGGCTCTTTCCTCGTCGAATGAGGTGCAGGATATTCCAAACTGAATACCTCGATGCAAAGCAAGAATAATCGACTATAGTGAAGTTATTACCCTGACGCAAACTTTTGTCCAAGGGGTCACTCCCGATGAAGGGATCTCGGCCCTTGCCTCGTCGACTGAGGTGCTGGGCATTCATAACCGAATACCTCGATGCAAAACAAAAGTGAACGTCCTTTTAATAACAGCTTTTGAAAAACTTGTTCCAACAACGTCTTTTAGGTTTATTTTCTTGCATTAGTTCTTTTAATGCGTCCCATCATTTAAATCCTACCATTGCAGAAAACAACCAAAATATGACGTACGCTTATGCCATTCGCATTCGCCACGGGGCCCCGTCATCACCCGTTAGGTTACTTAACTAACGACAGAGCGGGGGCTGGGCTAGCGCGGCTGTAAAACATAAGCAACGCCTAAATAGTTATAATATATAACATCAATGATAGCCAATCCAGATCACAGATGAACACTTTGGATATACTAGGAACCCGCGATTCGTTCAAGCCTGCAACGAAAAGCAGATTACACGGTCGCGATGAATAGCCAAAACCCCACCCAAGACCCCTACGGGTGCGGCAAACTACCCGCCAAGTACCCGAAGCGAAGCAACCTCCCTCAACGCCGTGAGTAGGCCACTCGGCACTTCGAGATACCCGGTAGTTTGTGCACCCCCTCCATAGGTCTATCCTAGGAGCAAAAACAGTAAAAAGAATTATACAATGACGGCTACAACCTCGACCCGGTTGTGCGGCCATACAAATAATATTACATCAATTTACAAATTTATTACATGAATGAAAGAAAAAGAAACTCTCATCTCACATCCACCCCGGCTATTCATCCACGACAATCCAACGAGTTCATATACACAAACCATCAACAACAATCACAGATCACAGATATGTATAACCCCGACTAATCGACATATAGCGATTAGCCGACGTTCAATACATAAGAACATCACAGATATAACCTTTATAGTCAAAGTATATTGAAGTTCGAAAAAATACGAATTTATAGCCCCCAAAAACAAATTTCTATTCTGGAAAATCTGGGCACATTTAAACCATCTTAAAAATCCTAAAACCAAGTCAGAAACACACTGCACCAAAATCGAGGCAGAGAGGAGACAAGACGGCCGCGGATCCGCGGCAACATAGCTTGCTGAGGCCGCGGAAACGCGGTCGTTTGGTCAGATCTCTGGCTCGTTTTTGGTGGTTATCTTTGAAAAACCCTGAGATGATTTTAGGTGTATAACAAATTTTGTTTTGACCAGAAAAAATTTTAACAGAAACTCAGGTTTTTATAACTCTGTTTTTTCGATTTTTCCGTTTTGAAGTTCGATACACTTCACTACCAAGCTAGTTTATGTTTAGTTAGGCTCTGATACCACTGTTAGGTCCACGTTACCTCTCCCGGTACTTTCGGGGTTGCGGAAACGGTAAAACAAATTTTTTTCTAAACTTTGTAACATGGACCGTAAAAGCCGGATCTTTGCTAAACAATACACTAGCTACCTAACTTGAGATGTTATCTACTCGGTTAGGGGTTATACCTCAACTTGAACTCCTTCTCTTCTTGTTGTTCTTCACTCCTTGTTGTTCTTCACTTCTTGTTGCTCTTCTCTTTGCTTGCTCAATGGTTGATCCGGACTTTGGTCACCTCCGCGGCCTCCTTGAGTCGAAGACGATCCACCCGAGAGATGTACACCGAGCTCCACCTCGAGCCGAGGTAACTAGGGCAAGGAGATTGCTAATCTAGAAGCCCTAGAAAGTGTAGAGAAGATGTATGGATGTGTTTGTCAAGTGGAATCCTTTTTCTCTCAACACATGAGATCAAAGGAAAAAATCAAGAGGAGGAAGAAGGAGAAGCAACCATGGAAATGTTTCTCATTTCTTTTCTATGAGAGAGAATGAGAATGAGCAAATGAAAAAGGTTAACCAAGAGAAAACCTAACCATGGTTGTAATAATGCAAAAAACATTATCATTACTAATCCCATCAAGATAAACTTGATGGCTACAAATGACATGACCATTATCATAACAAAAGAAAAAGAAAACCAAAGATTACTTTAGATCTTTCAAGAAGATCCAAGTCAACTTTGGTCAAATAGTCAACAAAGTCAAGATGGTCAAATGGTCAATGTAATTAGCCATAACATAATTATCAATGAAAGGATTAGTAAATAATGTCCCCGGCTCATAATGGCTTTGACCAAACGAAATGTCAAAACCCTAATGAGTCCGCCTCAAAATGGTTTTGACCGAATCAACTGTCAAAACCCTAATGAGCTTGCCACATAACGGTTTTGGCCGAACCAACTGCCAAAACCCTAATGAGGCACCTCCTCCTTCATCGCTCCGGAAAACTGTGCATACACACCTGCATCCGTATTCCGTAGAATGCGGATGCACAGAAGACAAAACAAATCCATCCGTGCAATACTAGGATCTGGCTTAAACCAAAGCCCACTAGTATTGCCTGCCCGAACACCACACGCACACGAGTGTACGTAAGTGATCGCAGCCCTGCCGTAAAACCATACGGCCTCTACACGTTTCGCTCAGTGCAGGGAAACTCTCTGTGTGGGACTCTAAAGACTCGACACTACGCTGGTAGTGGGTTTAACCACAGACCGCAAGCGGCACTAGCTGTACGTAACGGTCCCCAGGTAGATGTCGATAAGAAGGCCGATGAGGTAAACCCATCCGAACTCCTACTGAGTCTGTATGTGACAATCTCCGTACAGTCCGGTCTGTTCGTCTGATACATCGCATGGCGGGCCTAGGGGGCGGTAAACGTCAGTCCCCTAATAGCGGTACAAGTCGTGTCGGAGTGAAGCCTAATACACCCTGAGATAACACTGGAAACCTACCAGTATATCTCGCTTGCCCTGGCCAGGGACTACTCGTGTAATGGCTCTCCTAGACACAGCGCGATGTCAACCCCCAATACCGGGAGAGACGAATCCTGTCTAACCGTCACTGCCTCCAAGTGCTTCGGGACTGCTCCCAACTACTACCTGTTTGCACGACTCAGTAGAGCCGTGGTAGGGTAGTAATCAAAGAACAGTGGGAACACACTCGAGGCGAAGTGACAGTGTCAAGTCAGCGGACTAAGCTGTACTCATGTCACCTGGGAACTGATAACTGACGATAGGTATAATACCAACCATCAGTTCCCGACGAGTCCTGTCCAGTGTACTCGTAACCCAACGAGCACCCGCATACTATCTCAAGTACGACGTACCGACGGCTGTGGGACAGACCGTCTCCCGTGCTGGGATGAGAAGCGCATACGCTAGTCTACTCCGGAGTATCGATGCCCTATCTCGGTACTCCCACGACTAGGGACGTGTATAAGGATGTGCTTGTAGATTACCCAGCCCCCACGAGTGTGATCGCCATCACAACGCCGGTAATCAAGCAAAGATCCTAAGGGCTCTACTAATGCGTATAGGTGATATAATAAATAAACACACATGTACACATTAAAGCAGAGACAAACCAAGTAGCATACTACTATATTGAGCAAGATTGTCTGTACAACTATGAATATCCCAAGCTTCCATCAAGTAATATACATACTAGTATGATACAGTAATGGCCTCTAGGGCATATACACTAACAAAGTTCGACGCGAAGTACTTCCCTGTGACTGCCAGTTTTTCCATGGAACAGCGGTTCATTCATCTACAACAAGGTTCGATGTGGGACAAGTCAGTAGATGAGTATGATACTGAATTCACCATGCTCAGTCGGTAAGATATGTCACAGTATTTCGAATTTTTGATATTACATACTACACAGCTAACACAAGACCGTAACAGATTTGCGGCACACTTGATACCGACGGACGAGATCAGAGCCCGTCGATTTCAACAAGGTTTGGACACGGAAATCCAGGCTGCACTAGCCACAGGGAAATTTCCGACTCATGAAGTTGCTTTGGAAGCTGCCCGCGGTTATGAGGCAGTGATAAAAGCGAGGGGCAGACCCCAATCTGCTGGATTTAAACGCCCTGCCACTCAAATGGCAGGAGGAGCCTCTTCCAAGCCATCGTTTGAACCCAGGAGAATCGATGAACCCAATAACCAGCCAAGAACACATTTCTGTTTTCATTGCAAGAGAGATGGACATTTGATAAAGAACTGTAGGCGCGCAAAAGGCATGTGCCTAATTTGTGGCGCATCCAATCACAGAATTGAGACCTATCCATATAGATACAACTCAGCTCACACACCTACCAACTACCCGCAGCGGCCAGCTATCCAGGCTCCCGCAACTCGTCCTGCACTCCCAGCACCACCTCCACCCAGAACTCCTGCACAACCTACTCGCCAATTCCAACAGGCAATGAGGGAAATGCCTCGAGGGTAGAGAAACAGGCCTCAAGGACAGAATGTGCCTCCAGCTAGAAGGAATGTACCACGGCGACAGACATTCACCTTATCAGCCATAGAACCTGAGACTGTGAACCAAGGTAACCCAAGTAACTCTCTCACAACTTTGACCAATTTTTTTTTTTTTTACAATTTTTAGTTCTGTCACCAAATTGTTACACTTTCCTTTTACAAATTTCAAGGACGGAATTTTTTTAAGGAGGGTAGAATGTAACAACCCTAAATTTCTTATACAAGATTTTACAAAAAAATTTCAAAAATCCATAAAGGGGTATTTTAGCCTGAGCACAAGATATAAGTAATTATTTTGTTTTTAATTACAAGTTACAAGAATGTAATAACTCCATTTTTAGTGTACAAGAAATTACTTTAAATTTAATATATACTTAGAGTAGTTACTCTTGCTGCTATCATTTTAAGTAATTAATTCACACCATAATTACAAGAAGGAGCTTGTAGCTCATTGGTAATACCTTTTATTGCTGAACCAACCCACTAGAGTTTAAATCCCTTGCCCCACATTATTTTTTATATTCATTTTGTTTTAAATTTTATAGAAGCCCAACAGTCCACACACAATAACTCCCAAAATTCCTACTGAACCTGAAAATCTGAAATCACCAGTACCTACCTTACGAGACCCCCCACCTCCCGACCATCCGACTAGGACCGACTCGGCTGAGTCGGCCAGCGGACCGGCCGGACGGCGCCGGCCGGACTCGGCCGGACGGCCGAGTCATCAACTAGGCAGTTGAGCCCCTTGGTCTTCTCAACATCACTGCATACTCTAAATTTTGTAATAAATTCCAGAGAGCGTAATAACTCTCAATTACTTCATTTTAATACTTTTTCACACTTTTTACAATTTTTTAATTAAAAACCCTACACCTACCCTAACCCTAGCCTAACCCTATAAATACACCCCTACCCCTACCCTCTCACCCTAAAATTCTGAGCCCACTCTCTCAAAAGTCCAAGAATCGTGTGTACTTTGAAAACGAGCGAAAGGCGAAGCTCCGGCGAACTTCCGGCGATCGTTTTAGGAATTACCGGCGACGACGCAACACATCGGCGATTCCCCTACTTCCCTCTCACCCTCTTGTGTGTCCTAAAACCCGTAAGTCCCAATTTCTAGATATCTCATCTATCTAAAAATACGGATATACAAAACCCGACAGAATCGGAACAAATCCGATTTCCGATTCGGTTTCCTATAAAATTCCACTTCTCACTAATACAATCATACTTAAACTTCCTCATGTTGATTATTAAACACTAATCAAACAAATTGATCAAATTTCATTATATGAAATGATGGCTATTTCAATTTATCATATTTTTCACTTAAATACCACATTGTTTCAATTCTACATTTAACCCCATTAAACTTGCTATACCTTTAAAGTAGATCACGAGGTAACGACCTACCTCCTTACACACTCATATACAACCTAACGCAATACCCTCGAGAACTCAGAATACGGGAAAACGAACATTTTCATTTGAATACCCTTTACTAAATAAAGCCATTTCTAAAAGATGTATTGATACACTTCTTAAATAAATACCACTTATTATGAAAATAGGATAAGATTGTGGACATCAGTCGTTTATCTAAACCTGACTTTGTTGTGATTAGGCTAGGCAAGTGAGAAAGGTAACTTTAAAAGGTCTGTTTCACGGTGATTCGTGAGCGGATCACTCCTTTCTTCACTTGTACTTACCTGGCCACAATTGGCGGTGAAGAGGCAATTTGAGGTATCTCACAACTTGTCGCTTTGGACCAGTTAGGAATAGTCTAGTTGACTTAGGAGGCCCTAGAACATAGAATACGGAAAATTGATATCTTTACAAATAAATACCATTTACTTAATAAAACCGTTTTCTAAAGGATTTAGTATTTATACAAATCTTTGCAAAGCACCGCTACAACTTATTTTGGGGAAGCCGTTCGGGATGGTGTGGATTATCGCACATTCTCGGGCTTAGTAGTGCGAGATTCAGACCTCTATAAGGAGCATTCCGTCTCGAAAGATTTAAAATACGACATCTTGAGAAAATGAGATTTTTAGAATATAAAATATATATTAAAATTATTTTTGTATAAATATATGTATATTTATCATTAAAATACCTATTTTGTTACGATAAAAATGTTCCACCTTTTTTCTAAAAATCACAAGAATCAATTTTACGCTAAAATACCATGAATTCTATACAAATCAATATTACAATAAATACCTTTATTTCTGAATTTAGGATATTTCCATTAGAAAAATCACAATATAAAATCCACATTCATTACAACCCTAAAGACGAATAATAAATACTTGGGGTATATTTTAAAAATTATATAAAAGTATTTTTACATAAAACCCCCTTCAAGTTCTATAAATTACCCTAAGGACCCTAGTAAATATAGGTTTAAGCGGAACCAATCTCTTGAGCCTCAGGGAGCCGGAGAAGTGGGTGCTTGCCTATCTAAGGTAGACAAATTAATAAAAACAATCAGGACTTCAATTTATTTTGCTAATTCAGTTTGAGTCTCAGTATAATCTGACTTGAGTATGATTCAAGTACAATCTACAATTTACAATGTACAGTCTACAATCTACAATCTTCAATCTTCAATATTATAATTAAACATGAATCCATGAATCCATTATTCCATATATTAAATCTATTAACTTGACCGAACCGAACCATGGATATATATCCATTTACATGATTCTCCAGTTATTCCATTTACATGATTCTACGGTTACATCCATTTACTGATATCATGGTTTCGGTCAGTCATCCAATTATACAATTTATACAGTTACAATACAAGACAAACAATACAATCAAAACACTACGGGGTTTAAGGGGTAGACTGGTACGGAAGGTGTTAAAAGTGGCACGAGACGGTAAGATTAAGACACCTAACCTATATTCCGTAGCTGTTGTACCGTGGCCCAACGGTTCCTTGAGTTTCTGATACCTTAGTCTCCGGGGCAAGTGAGACTCCTCTCGTATACACTGGCATCCTTCTGTACCAAGCTACAAACAACAGCGTTAACAAAACATTACAACAATATAATACAACTTTAAAAGATACCTTCTTATTCTGTCTATTCTACTTTGCTCTTATCTCTGGGACTTACCGAGCGACCTGTTCCCTGACGACATTCTATTTCTTTCTTCTTTGAATGTCGTCAGGTGTTTTGGATCCGTCAGAGATCGAGCCAACTGCTGATGACTTAGATCAGTACAGCGAATACCCTGAGCTCTAGACATTGTACATTTTTCATTCAGTACCTTTAATTTCCTGTCATGCCATTATTTGGGCATCGCTTTTATTTCAGTTGTATTTACTGTTCATGCATTATACAAAAGAATGTTAATAAATAAAGTTGCTGTTCAGTTTATATATCTTGTCTTTTGTGTATTTACTTTTATATTTCTTAGATACGGTTAGCATATTTACTTCAGAGTAGATACGTAGCGGACCAGCCCCGTCCTCTTTGCCGTACACCGGGAAGCGGGGCGTGACAGAGGCTGCTGGCCGGCTCGCCTCGCTGGAAGAGAGCTCCAGGCGGGAGCTGGAGGCGGTGACGGCTAGGGTTTCCTCCTTGGAAGGCGAGGTGGAGGTCGGGAAACGGGAGGTAGCCCGGTACCGCGAGACTGCCGTGACTGCCGAGGCCAAGCTCGGGAATACTCAGGTGCTTGCCGGCTGTAAGTACACGGTAGCGCCCCGACCGTCTAACAGACGCCAAATGCGGAACAAAAACTTTTTAGCTCGCGCTATCGTATACTATAACCCGGATCTGCCATTAAAGCTAAACTAACAAACTACAAAGTGGGTAGAAATGTTATACTGAACGATCCGAGACCTTCGGTCTTCAACCATTATCCCACGCTTTGTTGCGGCTGTTCCGATCTCCTGAATCTCCAGTCTTCTCATCCAGGTGGCACCACGTCGACGGATCTTTAAACGGGCTCCCGCCTTTTAACCGAGGCAACTCGATCATCAAGTTTGCTAAAAGAGATGACCAAGATTGATGTAGAGAATGAGTAGAACACTTTGTCTCACTTCGTCTAAAGCTATGGACGAACGGTTAATGAAGTTTCCATTTGAATCGGGTAAATGAGAAATGAGTATATTAATTTCCATGAACCAAAACCATAATCTTTTTCCCAAATCAACAACCATCCTCAATTGTGAAGAGGGGCCGACCACTTATGGAGGTGGGGGGATGGGTGAGTGTAGGAGGGGGGAGGTGACCACAACATTTAATGATATGAATGATTCAACTTAACACCTTGCACAAACATTAATTGCATACATTGAATCAAAAACCCTAGTCATCAAAACATTAATTGAACAATTAATGCACTAATGACTCACTAGCCACCTCATCATCCTAGTCACCATCTAGAAACTTCTAGAACCTTCCACACTAAAGATAAATCCGTATTAAACCGAATGTTTAATACGGCTGATAGAAAACTGGAAACTGGCAACTTCCAAAAGCGATCCTGAAACGAATTTCAGGATAACCCCGTAATGGTATAAACATACCCGCATTTGTATTACGACCGAATACAAATACAACTGAGACAAAGATATTATATCTACATAGTATAATACTCGGATCCGGCTTAAACCAAAGCTCACCAGTATTATCTGCCCGAAATATGATACGTGCGTAAACGCACGTGCATTTTCCGAACCCTGCCATAAAACCATACGGCCTCTAGAACGTTTCGCCCGAACTTGGGAAACTGTCTGTGGGGGACTCTAATGACTCATCAATACACTGGCACTGGGTATAACCACTAGCACGTCAGAGGTGCTAACTGTACGTGACAGTTGCCTATGTATTGATTGGAAGGGAAGCTGAAGAGCGAACTCATCCAGAAACCCTACTGAGCCTGACAGTGACAATATCCGTACAGTCCGGTCCGTTCGTCTAAGAATATCGCATATCGAGTCTAGGAGGGTGGATAAAATCAGACCCCTAATAACGCGATAATTCGTGTCGGTATGAAGCCCATCACCTCCTGAGAAACTACTGATCCAAATCAGTAATTCTCCACTACCCCGGCCGAGGATTTCTAGTGATGGCCACCCGTGCACTGTGCGACATCAACCCCCAATACCGGGAGAGACGAATCCTCGACGATCCGCTCACTGCCTCCATGTGGCTCGGGACTGTACCCAACTAAAACCTGTTTGCATGTCTCCTTTGAGCGTGGTAGGGTAGTAATCTAAGCACAGTGGGAACTCATACGAGACAAATGACGATCTCAGGTCGACAAACTAACATGTACACATGTCACCAGGGAACTGCTATCTGACGATATGTATAATACCAACTAGCATGTTCCCGGCGAGTCTTGTTCGGTGTACTCATAACCCAATGAGCACCTGTATACATCTTAGGTGATCCAACTGACACCAGTGGCTTGTGAGACCGGCCACCGCCTCTCGTCGGGGTCTCGACTGTATACACTAGTCTACTCTGGAGTATCGATGCCCTGTCTCGAAACTCCCACGACTAGGGACACTTTAAGGATGTGCTTATAGACCCCAGCTCCCACGTATATGATCGCCATCATACTGCTGGCAGTCAAGCAAGAATCCTATGGGCTCTATCATTATGCAATAGTGAACTAAAGCATATATAAAATGATAAAGACAAACCAGATAGCATACTATCATCTCGAGCAAGACTGCCATATTGGTATAGGTCCTCGCTCAATCATTGCAATCACGTACCTGCGATCCAATAAATGACTTTGAGGGCACTATATCCAACAATCTCCCACTTGCACTTAAGGCTAATTATTGCTATGTCGCATACTCACAGCCCGTGTGATACCGAACATCCGACTCCTCTACTAATCAGTTTCACAAAGCTCGTTTGTAAAACTCTCGTGTTCGAGAAATTGCCTCAGTGAGTGGATCCGCCCTGATGTTTCTTTCTATGTCTCTCTTAATCTCAAGTTCGCGAAAAAAGCCATCTCCCGAATTGAGTAATACATGTCTTAGAATATGTCTGGATATCTGATGAGACCTAGTTCATAAATGAACTACAAATCCAAAACTTCGTAGACTGTATCGACAACTGAAACTAATCAGTGTCCAGCACTATGCCTCCCACAGTATCCTCTTGGACTACCTGTCCTTAATACTGTCCCTCGTCAGAGGGAAAACTATAACTCTGACAATCACTCTGTCATTCATGTCACCTTTGAAGCCTGGAATGATAACCGTCTCCCGAAGGAGGCTGCCGTTATCAAATCCGTAGAACATTCACTTATGTTCTAAAACTGCTTCCTTATGTTTCTTTAGGATTGGATTAATATAAACTTATCATATTTAGTACAAAACCAACATCTGGTGTGGTACTTGACTTCTCACGATTGACTCAATTGCCTAAGCAAGTGATCTGCCAATCATGCACATCCCTCTCCCCTTTAGTCTGTAAGACACCTTTAGAGAGGATGACTCCATCACCTGCAGGTACACCACCATGCCAGGAGTCATCTATTCTAAAATACTATTAGAATACTGTCAAAGTACCCACATTGGGAAACTACCCAAATCTAGATCTAATACCATAGATCTAGTAACCAGAATGTCAGATATTATATCCATATCCTTTGTGAAGAAACAACTGTGTGACAACCACAGTATAACCGATCGTAGTATATGAATTTTACTTCCTACTGTGTGTATGTCATCCAAATACCAGGACATCACACCCTACTACCTTCTTAACAGATCCATCCTCTGTTTTGATGAAGTCAAAGCCATGACTGTCACATCAAAATTAGATGATCTATTTCCGCTATATTTGCTCAAGTCTATAAATAGACATAAGCTACTTGCCCACTATGCTTCCGCTACTCCTACTGACTACGACAACCCTCTGGCAGAATAATATATACGTCCACTTCTAAAGCTAGTTTAGAATGACGCTATACTTAACCTCCTGCCGGGTCTCATAGCCTGGAACAACTGTAGTGTCAAGTCTGGGTAAACAAGGACCTCCCTGTCACCGTCCTTGAGGCTACCTGAGTACCTCTCGGGTGTCTGAGGTTACCCACCATATCTGCGGAGTAGCTAATGGAATGTCAAACCTGATTGAATATATAGGTCCTATTAAATTTTCCGTAATCGTTTGCGGTTCTGGAATCACTTCCAGTTCTATCATACTCCCACTACTGTTTTCTGAAAAAATCCATTTTACTAAAACTGTGACGAGTCAAAAACAATATCACTATTGATCTTCTAGATGGTAGAAAATTAACCCTCGTCAAAGCCAGGGTCAACCCACAAACTGCCATTACAGAAACGTGCCTTGAGTTATCCAGAATCTGGTTTTAAGCATAAGATGGACAACTCACCGTACCTTAACATCGTTAAGATATTAACCATTCTATATTCAATATAGAAACTTTGGCACTTATTTAATTGGAACCAGATTCTAATCATGCAACTGTCTCCAATGCATATCAACTTAATGGAGAGAGGCTAATCAGTATTACTCAACTTAGAAATACATCCAATTATGAGTAACCTGAAAGAGAAACAAGTTTCTCAAAACGATTACTATTAACTGAATACCAATCACAAGAATCTATATCTTCGATTTCTTTGAAGAATCCCGATACTTGCGACACCTGGTTCTCTACTTTATTCCTATACCCACAACTTCTCAAAACTTAGACATTGTATTTCTACGAAACACTTGTCTAAAAACTAGAGAAGTTACAAGTAAACAGAACAGAGTACGAGGACCATCCCCTTTATCCTGATGGAAACTGGACAACATACAATACTCTCTATAAGTCCTCTGAGTTGAATAACTCAAAACCTGTGCATCGTAGGTTGAAAACTGTACTTATGGTTAAGAACTACTTCGTTGTTAAATGCTCCTTACCCAATCGTCAACTGATATAGGTAAATGTCACAGACATAATTTCAAAAAGTTATATCTCACTTTATAAAAATAAATGTATAGATATATCATTTTGAAATTGGTGCACAACAACGGATATTCAAAACCAAATACATGCCGTCTGGCATAAACTCAGGCGACTTCCTCAAATATCACCAATTACAACGAATTCCGATATAATGAGGATGATCACCTTATTCCCAATAACTTGCTCCCACTCATCACCTGTAAAACCATACGGATGTGAGAATCATACTTGGTAAATACATACCCTGGAGTAAGTATCTAATCGGGAAAACAGTTTTCCTTTAACAATGCATAGTGTAACTGAAACATGAAAATGTTTCGAAAGGGTATCCTAGTATTCCTAGTAATGCCTCTTCCATAATCCAATTCATGACTATAACCGTATATTTCATTGCCATCTCTCCAAATCCCTCTATTTGTCTTTATTCATTACCTTCTATACACCATCGTTAGGCTAAATGGTTTTCGTCCTTCCCTACCGTTCGGCACCAGCCTATGGTTTGTAAGAAGACTATCCAGTAAGCATAATAGGTATACCCTCCTAAACCAAGGAGTACTCATAACCTGAGAGAAGATGATGATAAAAGACAACTGAATAATTTCCTTATTCTATTTCTCCCGAACTGGGGGAAAAAGCAAAGGTGAAATAGGAGTGGCGATGAAGTACGCGGTTTGGTCGTGAATGATAGCAGTTGCAATTTTACTTTTCCCTCTTTCTAATCCCTTTATTTTGTCTTTAGTTATTACCTTCTGTACACCCTACTTAGGCTAATTGGTTTTCTTCATTCCCTACCTTTCGGCACCGGCCTATGGTTTGGAACAAGACTATCCAATAAGCGTAATAGGTGTACTCTCCTAAACTAAGGAGCCCTCGCAACCTGAGAGAAGGTGATAATAAAAGACAACTGAATAAACCAATTCTATTTCTCCTGAACCTGGATCCATCCTCGAAGAAGTCCCTCCGAGTTCGTATATAACCATACGATGGATCTATCCAATGGAAGTGGATGTCCGTAGTAATACGGGGTATTCTGAGAAATACAAAGGGTAAAAGAAGGAGCTGCAATGATTATGCAACTATAGACAAACCAAAAGCCAGTATTTTAAGAAGGTTCGGTCAACTTGGTCACTGAGTCATAGTCTAGGGTCGGTCAATGGTTGCTGCCAAAGAGAGAGAGAGAAAAGAAACACTCTGCGTGCACTCTAACCTAGATCAGAATGGTTATCACTTTATCTAATCAGGAAACCTCCCACTGTACCGTCAAATTCTCCTCCAAACCTAAAAGAAGAATCAATCGGGATCACCCGAAGAGTAAACCAACTCATCAGTGGGAATCGGGATCCAACTCTCATCGCATGATAACGTGACGGAATCCACTCATGTTATCACACTCCAGAAGGTATGCACATGCTTGGCAAGTTTCAGTTTCTTTAGAAACTCCCGATATGATTTTTACCCCATGCTCTTATGACCTTGGCTTTGGTCAAAATGTCATAAGTCATATGCCAAGTTCTACTCGTCACTATCCAGGTCAATTTGAACCTACCCGCACATGCCCTTGACTTTGGCCAAAATGGCAGAACGACTGTCCCAAACCAACTCATCTATCTATGCAACAAATGAATACCCCAATAGCTACCAAACACTATGCCTTGACGAAGGCCAACAAACATAGCTTGAATACTACTGACCATCCATAAGAAATGACGGAGGGCTACGGCTGGTTTTTGGCGAAAAACCTTTAACGTAATGAACTTGATCTCGTTGAAGGAACCTGATAGCTTTTTATAAAAATATAGTGGCGAAAACTTTTGCTAAAGAGGTCACTCCCGGTAAAGGGATCTCGGCTCTTTCCTCGTGGAATGAGGTGCAGGATATTCCAACTGAATACCGCGATGCAAAGCAACTTGTAATCGACTATAGTGAAGTTATTACCCTGACGTAAACTTCTGCCCAAGGGGTCACTCCCGGTGAAGGGATATCGGCCCTTGCCTCGTCGAATGAGGTGTAGGATATTCTAACCGAATACCGCTATGCATAACAAAAGGAAACATCTTTGTAATAACACTTTTTAAAACTGTTCCAACAACATCAAATATAGGTTTGTTTTCCTTTGCATTGATAAGAATCAATGCAGTCCCATCAATTAATCACACCAGAAAAGAACGAAAATAAAATGTACGTATATGTCATCCGCATTCGTCACTGGGTCCCGTCATTACCCGTTAGGTTACTTAACTAACGACCGAGCGGGGACTGGGCTAGCGCGGGTGCAAAACATATACAACATCTACTAGTATATATAAATATATAATAATCGCTCCAGGCATGATAAATGCAACATCACAGAAAATTAATAAGCATCACAGAACAATATAGATAATCTGGGATCCCCGGGTTTCACAGAGCCGCTACTGAAACCCGACGTTCCCCTGGTCGTATGGATAGCCTGTGCAATGAAACCTAGACACCTACGGGTGCGACAAGTTACCCGTCAAAACCTGAAGCGAGGCAGCCCCCTACAGCAAAGTGAATGGACCACCCGGCACTTCACGGAATCTGGTAACTTGAGCACCCCTCCTTGGGTCAACCTATACCCCCTACGAATGCGGCGAATAGTCTTCCAATTCTAGAGTGAGGCCCCTCTGCCTCTCAAAGCAATGAGATACGGACCCGTTGCCCTCCAGAACCCGGCTATCCGTGCACTCCGTCGCGGGGTAAACCTAGTACAGAAAAGAAAATATATGCAACGGGCACATCGACCTCAGCCCGGTCGTGCCCCAAAAGAATATTATACAAACAGGTAGTGACCGCAGTCCACATGTTGGACGCTCGCCCCGCAATATCAAATGTACAAATAAATCCAAACATCACTATCATTGCACACTGCTATCCACCACGACAAATCCGCAACATCACAGCACAACACAGAACATCAACGCGAATGCCACGTTCGCAAATTCGTCTAAAAGGACTATAGCAATTAGACGCAATTTACCGCTCAAATGACATTCCCGGTCGGAGATATAATGTAAGTAATGCATACTAACAAGTTTAAAATTTCGATCGACAAAACTTCCCGAAGTGGGCCCCACGTACTTCTGGTGTACAGTAATAAAATCTGGGCCCATAGGAAATATTCCAGAAACCACAATTTACAATGAAGAACATACTGTAGAAAATTGGAGCATTGATCCCATAATATGGCGGTGGATCCGCGGCCAAACCCTAGTTTTGGCCGCGGATCCGCGGCCGTACAGTAAGATCACTCGACCAATTTTCACCAGTTTTCTTAGAAAAGCCTGCACAATTTTCTGTGATGCTCAAAATAATTTTTAGACCAGATTTAAAATCGACAGAAACTTTGTACAGAAAAATTATAGTTTTCGAAAATCCGTTCGATCGATGTTTTAAACGTGTTAGCACAAGTTAGTAAAGCTTAATGGTGAGGCTCTGATACCACTGTAAGTACACGGTAGCGTCCCGGCCGTCTAACATACGCCAAATGCGGAACAAAAACTTTTTAGCTGGCGCTATCGTATATTATAACCCGGATCTGCCATTAAAGCTAAACCAACAAACTACAAAGTGGGTAGAAATGTTATACCGAACGATCCGAGTCCTTCGGTCTTCAACCATCATCCCACGCTTTGTTGCGGCTGTTCCGATCTCCTGAATCTCCAGTCTTCTTGTCCAGGTGGTACCACGTCGACGAATCTTTAAACGGGCTCCCGCCTCTGAACCGTGGCAACTCGATCATCAAGTTTGCTAAAAGAGATGACCAAGATTGATGTAGAGAATAAGTAGAACACTTTATCTCACTTCGTCCAAAGCTATGGACGAACGGTTAATGAAGTTGCCATTTGAATCGGGTAAATGAGAAATGAGTATATTAATTTCCATGAACCAAAACCATAATCTTTTTCCCAAATCAACAACCATCCTCAATTGTGAAGAGGGGCAGGCCACTTATGGAGGTGGGGGGAGGGGTGAGTGTAGGAGGGGGGAGGTGACCACAACATTTAATGATATTGTTCCCCTCCGAATGACGCGGCAGAGACGCGGTAAACGTCTTGCCTGAAATTCAGGGCAGATGCTATTTGGTTTTATCCGTCCACCTCTCCGAAGATGCCAAGCTGATTTATGGCACCGTGTATCGGAGGTTTAGACGGATGCGGCCGATGTAGCAGACTTCGTTAGATTCTCCCTCGCTTGAGGGGTTTTTGATTGTGGGGACGCTCTTCCCTGCAGGCGTAAGCCCCTGCAGTTAATTACGCTACCGCATCGCGGTAGCCACTTTCTCCTTCTCCAGATGTTCACTTCGTGTCGTGCGTGTTTGTTTTGTTTGTAGTTGCCCGTGGATTGTATACGGAGACTAAGTGATGCCGTCGCCCGTAGGACGTGGATTAGTCCAAATCTGTGTTTACTTAGATTTGGGTTTGGTGTTTTGGTTTAAGAATACGTTAGCCATATTGAGGCTAAGATCAACTTAAACGTTCGTTAAGGATACGTTAGCCTAATCTCCAGGCTAAGATCAACTTAACGGGATCGTTTGGATCCGGCAAGAGAGCAATTGGCTATATTGTTTAGTTTAATGACGTTGCGGTCGATTTTCAGTTTAGGGACATGGTGGTCCATCATTCCCATTTGGGGACGAGCATTAGTTTAAGGACATTTCGGTCCAACGTTCCCATTTTGGGACGAATATTAGTTTAGGGACGTTTCGGTCCAACATTCCCATCTAGGGACGAATATTAGTTTAAGGACGTTTCGGTCCAACATTCCCATTTTGGGACGAATATTAGTTTAAGGGCGTTTCGGTCCATGAGTTTAAGGACCCCGCAGTCCGTATCGATGTGTGGTTGTCGGGACTCGTCGCCTCTCTGACATCGTTGAAGGATTACAACGATACGTGTCAAAGGAGTTCGGAGATGTACCCTTGAACCGGATATAAATTTATTTAGGAGAGCAGTCTTGCTCAGTCAATTTAATTTGAGGACTTACGACCATGATTGGGCTAAGTCCAGTTGAGAAATGTTCAACCTTTTTATTTATCTTTGGTCTAGTTGAGAAATATTCTGGCCTCCTTTTTGATTTGGGCTCAGTCCCTTTGTAAATGATGCAGAGCATCTGTTTTGGTCTGGGCTCTGCCTTTTTTAAAATAATGCATTGCATTTTATTAGGGCTGTTAGGCCTTTTTAATTGGGCTTGGCCCTTCTGTAAATAATGCAGTGCATTAATTACTTGACAGTGGCTTGTCAGGCGCTTTGCGCCAATTATTGAGCGCAAGCGCTTGTGGTGGTGGCACGTGTCACGCAAGCGCAGTGCGCTGCGCCGTTGCGCTGCGCTGTTGCGCTGCTGACACGTGGCGCGCTCTGGTAATTTGCGCCAACTTTAAAGAGCAATGCTCTATTTTAAAAGCGTACAGCTCAAGTGGTCTTGGAGCTGACACGTGGCGCTCTCTGGTGGCTTGTGCCAACCTAAGAGCGCAACAGTGCAGATTTGCAAGTGCAAGGCACTGTTTTAATGACTTAATCCAAGTTTAGATTCAAGAAAAGAATCTTCAAGATTCCAGAACCAATAGTCTGAGTGATTTGGGGAATTTCCCCCACCGTTGGATCTTTGATCCAAGAGCTTCTGTTTTACAGAAGACAATCTTCTTGTTTTAACAAGAACAGAAGGATCTTACTAGAATTTTAATTTTGTTTGGCGCAAACACCCCAGCGCTTGACACGTGTCACGCAGCGCAGAGCGCAGCTCAACTACGCAAGCGCAACTGCGCTGCCACGTGTCGCGCAGCGCACAGCGCAGCGCAACTGCACTAGCGCAACTGCGCTGACACGTGTCATGCAGCTGACACGTGTCGCGCAGCGCAACTGCGTTTGCGCAACGGCGCTGACACGTGTCGCGCAGCGCACAGCGTAGCGCAACTGCGTTTGCGCCACTGCGCTGACACGTGTCGCGCAGTGCTTGCGCAACTGAAGCGTTGCTTCCTTTAATTTTGTTTTAAATAGAGCCTTGCTCTGATTGGGCGCTCTGCCTCCGGCGCTGCGCTCTCTGCGCTGGCGTGCCTGATTTTGACACGTGGCGCCCTGCGCAGAGGATCTGAAGCGTTGCTTCAATTTTTGAATTTTTGAAATTCAAACAGAGCTTTGCTCTGATTGGGGGAAATAAATGCTCCCCCCACCGTTGTGCTCACGTGGCGCGCACGTGAGTGCAGCGGTGGCAAGATCTCGGCCGTTGGATCAACGGGTGAGTTGAAAGGGCGCAAGCGCCTATAAATAAGACCCTTGGTCCTTAGTAAATGTTTTACCATTTTCAAGAATCTTGATTTTCAGAGCCTTGCTCTTGCTTAAGAATTTTATAGCCTTGCTCTCGTTTCTTTCTAAGAACTCCAGAGTTCAAAACCTAGAATCATTTTAGGTAAAATTTAAATTAAATTGAATTAAATTTACTTAACAGAGCCTTGCTCTTATAGATCTTTTATCTAAAGAAAAAACACCTTTGGGGTTTCACCAACAGAGCCTTGCTCTCAAGAGTTCATAGATCTACAGAGATCTTGTCTCATGGGTTTTAACCCATGAACAGAGCTTTGCTCTTGGATCAAATGTAGATCTTTTTGATCTGAAAATGAAGAACTCCTAAGAGTTTTCGTGGATCTTTAAAATCCCCAAAAATTTTAATCTTTATGAGTTTAAAGAAAAATTTTCTTTTAATAAATTTTCTCATCATTACCACAGAGCTAGGCTCTTTTAAGGAATTTTATTCCCTTAAGACCAGAGTTTGACAAGTGTCACTCTGTGACAGAGCTTTGCTCTGAAAGAGAAGATTTTCTCCTTGTCTCTAGGGATTTTATTAATGAGAATATTCTCTTGGGGATTAATTGACAGTCTCATCCAATGATGGGGTTGTCCTATTAACTGATGTACTGTCGTCCAGATTTTGTGGGTCCCCATTTGGTCCCCTACCCACTGCATTGCAGTATGGTGTAATTTTTTTTAAAATGCCAAACGTTGGAATTACAACACTGACGGCCAATTTTTGTCCCTCCACAGGAAACATGCCTGCTGACCTATCATTCCCGTTCGTTCGCTCGGAGGGAGGTTTTTCCCAGGCACCAGTGGACCGAGAGGTGCTCACCCTCATCAAGGATCATGACCCCGAGCATAAGAACCTTCACTTGTGGGGTAGGTGGTATAACGATATCATCCAGGGTCGCCGAAGCTTCGGTTTTGCTACGCCGTCCGAGCCCATATTTTCGATCCCCTACGCGGATGAACCCCCGGTGAAGTATGCCGTGGAGGTCAAAAATTGGAATTCGGATGACCTCTTCCGGCCTGCAATTGTGGCTATTCCCGTGCAGCCATCGCCGGCAATAGATATTTTGGGGAGGCGAATCTGTCAGGGTGAAGCACGCCCTTGGGGATAGGCCTATAACATTGGATTGATCCCGCGACCGCCCGCCGGATATTTACAGTGGGCCCGATATATTTTATCAGCGAAAAGGACTCATCTGATGAAGATTGGTTTGTATTCGTCCATCTACGTTTCGCTCTTTGAGTATCCCTCTCCTCCAACATGGTGGGTTAAGGCTTTTATCGAACAATGGAATATTCCTACCCACACCTTCCTGATGACGGACAGGGAAGTCTCTATCTCCTTGGAGGAATTTGCTGAAATCTCGGGTTTTCCGATGAGGGGGGAGCATTATGAGGAGCTGCTTCCTCCCGACGAATACGTCTTTGCTACCAAGCCGCTGGTGTTTGATCTGACGCCGGAGAACGCTATTCAGCACCAGTTTCCGGGCTTGGTGAAGGTGCTGGAGATCTATGAAGGGCTCTATCTGGAATCGGGCGTCCGGAGAGTCAGTTTTGCAGATTTTATCGCCCTCTTTATTCGACCAGAGTTCCTATCGGAGCGGAGCGAGAAGTTCGCTCAGCTTGATGACCCTTTTGTCTTCGGCTTGGACCGCCGACCCATATCGGAAGATGATCATAAGGACTTTTATCTCCCTGGCGCCGCCGTCACGCCCTTGTCAGAAATCGCCGTCCCGGGCATGGATGAGGAGTCCTTTTTTGTAGGGTTCCTAGGGTTGTGGCTGTGCAGCTTTGCGCTCCCCACGCACCCGCGCCACATGCGGCCATCTGTTTTCTATCCAGCGCATCGGATGGTGGCTGGTCTGCAGTTAACAGTAGGAATCGCTGGGCTGGCTCACCTGTATAATGGCCTCAGCGTAGCGGCGGACGCTAATGAGCCTGGGGTGCAGCCTGCTAACTTCCCAATGCACTACTTCACCTCCTGGATGGAAATGCATGTGCACGGGGTGTTCGGCGCCCATAAGATCCCTCCGTTCTTTGAAAAGTGCAGACTCTCAAGAGTCATGCGGTTGGTCGGCGCTTCAATCGTGGTTGTACCTCCGCGGGAGGCTAGGGGACTGCTCCTTCGTCCACACCTGGTCGGAGCGAAGGTTTCTTTTTTGGATAAAGTCATAACCATTGGCTCAGAGACCACCAAGTCGGTAGTGCCGCTGCGCGATGATTTTAAGGACGGGACCTCCATATTGAAAGCTCGGGAGATCCTCCACCTCTACTCTATTCGGCCGGGCTACCTGGTGTTTAGGCAGAATGAGACGACACTCTTCATGAGGTATAACCCTCACCGGTTTGCTCAGCAATCGAGCTATCATCAAGGGATCCCGATGGAAGCTTTCTTGGAAGAGCCCATGGCCAGCCGAGAGGGGATAAGGAATGCAATACACCATTTCATGCGGCTTAACACGGGTTCCTATTTCTTCATTAGCGAGCCGAGCTGCGTCCCCAAGGTGCTCAACGCGTACGTGGCTTGGTACGCGCATGCAATGGGTCCAGTTATCCTTATGGAGAAGCGCATGCTGGTTGACCGCAAGGGTGCGCCTCCCGGCGGCGATCGCAAGGCTCCCTTGAAGCCAAGGACCCCGGTTATTCCTCCGCTGAAAGACGCCGGAACTGCGCCACCGCGCGTGTTGAGCCCTCCTCGCGTACTGCCGCTCCGTAGTACTACGGATGCACCACCATACCCCCGTGCTCCAGTAGTTTCGCCGGAGTCCGGCGTGGGCGCGGATATCGGGACCCGCCGCCCTAAGGTGCCTGCAAAGCGCAAGTCGATCTCGGGTGCACCCAAGGCTGGTGGGCAAAAGAGGAAGAAGAAACCGCTCTTCTCTTTCGACGCGATCCTCGGTTTAGAGCCTTAGGCCCCTCTTACCGAAGGTATAAGCGAGTATGGCAGCAATAAAGGCTTCTCGGTAGACCTCGCAGACACTGACCTGGCGGCTGCCATTGCGGCTTCTGCGCGATCAGCGAGGCTCGAAGCGTGGTTGGATAAACTCGCTCAAGCAGGTAATCATTAGCTGTATTCTTCATAATTTTATAGCATTTTTATTATTATCTTCGACTGATGCTTTCCCCATTTTTTAACAGGTGTCACTACCGAAGAATCCGTCGCGGCCTCTCTGAAAACCTTCCAGGAGGAGGAAGAGAAGCGTGCTTTAATGGGCATCGGTACGTCTCGCCTTATTAAGTTTTTATCCTCTTTTCTGATGGTTAGCCTAACCTTCTTCCTTTGCTTCCAGGAGGAGGAAGAGAAGTCTCAGTCTCCTCTGGGCTGCCGCGAGAGCCTCAACTCGACAAGTCGACGAGGGATGCCTTGAAGGATTTGGAGACATCCCTGTTCACAGACGAGGATGTCTCAATGAAGGAGGCTTTGAAGAGGTCTGTCTCAACGGCCCAGGAGGAGAGAAAACGGCTAAGGCGCGAGGCGAAGGCACACAGGGCTGCTTTGGCCGTGGGAGCTGGCCCAAGCACCGTCCCTCGTGCTGATACCCCCTCAGAAGAGCCCCCGGTCGCCTTGTCCACAGCTCGCAGACAGGTGGCACGTGCAGATCGCGGGGCAAATGATAAATCTACCTCAGGTAATGTATCTTTCAAGATTTGTTCGTAAGAATTGTAAACTTGTCGGTTCTTATATATCTTTTCCTGCAGGACCAAGTCCAACCGAAGAGGAGGCGGAAACCATCGAGCCTAAGGGGACAAAGGAAGAGGCATCGGCCGAACCTGAGTTGATGGTGGGCAACGTCGCCGGGGTTGTTGAGCCTAAGCTGGAGGCTGAGGGAGCTGCACCAGAGAAGGTCGTTGATGCCGAGCCTGAGGTGGTGGCAAATGAGACGACCGCTATAACTGAGACTGGGGCAGCGGCGGACGAGGCGCCTGAGGCCGGTGACCCCACGGTGACGGCGGATGAGACAATGGCGACTGCCGAGCCCGAGGGAGTAGCGGGTGTGGCGGGCATGATTCCTGAGGATGAGCCGGCCGCTCTTTCTCAAGAGTCTGGCAATGCTCCGATCATTGCTCTCCCCGCTTACGGTCCTCCGCCATCTCTTGGCCTCGCGAACACGACGACGGCCCTCGTAGAGTCTGGTGATGAGGCCACGGGAGGTGGACTCGTATCAATGGAGGAGGGAGACGCCTCCATTTCGGCTGGCGGCTCATCGGGTAAATTTCGAGTTATTGTCCCCCTTTTTTATATCTTGCGATCCTTTCTGACAAGTTTATTTTTGTTTTTAATGCAGGTGCGGCCGGTGCCGATGTTCCATTGCTCGAGGGAGCGCCGTCAACTACTGCCTTGGCGGTGGTCACCTCTCAGCCTTCTCTTGTACCATCAAAGATGTTGGAAGGTATGGATTTGCAACCCATTAGTTTTATCTTTCAGCCGCATAATTTATGTACTAATGTCGTACTATTGCGTCTTTTTAGGAGTGCTTTTTGATCATCTCTATCAGGTGTTGCACCCACATTTCTCCTTCCCATCTGAACTGGCTTCTTCCCCCAGTGGCGCTAGCGAGTATAGTTTCCAACTGATGTCTTTCCTTTTTTAGTGATGGAATTATTTCTAACTTTCCCTTGTCCTGATTGCAGTGCTACAAATCGAAGGAGGGTATGAGAGATCGGTCATGCCACCGGCCCTTCCGGCCTTGCCGCCCACTGCAGCTGGTATAGTAAACTATCGCATCGATGACTTTTCTTTTTGTATTTCTTGAACTTTCATCTAATCGTATTTTGTTCTTTCAACTGTCATTCCGATCCCGGCGCCCTTTGAGTCTCACGTTATAATGCCGGCAGGCCCCTTCCTGAGACGTCCGTCTTCAAAGGGTGCTGTAATGAGCTTGGGCATGCTGAGTGGATACGTCGAGGAGCTTGACGCAGACGCTCTCCCATCTGCTACGGACTTCGCTGTGGAGGTTAACCCGATGTTGGCGGCGCTTGTGACTTTTCATGACGGAGGCGTCATCGAGCTTTGGGTCAATCACTGCAGGGAAATCGAGGTTCGCCTGCATCAGTCGGAGTTTATGCGCCCTGCTCCTGAGACCTTAGCCGTAAGCAATCAAAGAGCAGCATGGATCGAGCAAAGCGCTTCTTACTTCCGTCACATGGAACAAGAAGCGGCTTTACGGCTGAGAGAATGCCAAAAGAGCTCGAGCAAGACGGATGTTCTGCGTGCTGAGGTTGATGCTAACGCTGCCTAAGTGAAGGCTATCTTCGAGGGCCTCCTGGAACGCATCTCAAATGGGCTGAAACTGAAGCAGAAACTCGACGCTGCCGAGCGTAATGCCCAGGGCCGCGAAGCAGCTCAGCAGGCCGTTGGGGAGCAGCTTGCATCCTTCTTGCAGCAATGGGCTCAAGTGGAGGCGGAACTGGCGGTGGTGGCCGATCAGGAAAAGGCATGGAAGGAGGTACGCGAACAACTGATAGGGCTATTTAAGAGGCTTCCTTCCCAGTAGCTGCCTTTGTATCAATATACTTGTAAAATTTTTCTTTTTCGAATAAGATGTATTCATTCTTTATTCTTTTGTGCGATTCACCTTGTACTTGATCGAATTAATAAATAAAGATACACACTTTTTCATTTTGCAATGTCTTGTATGCTCTTTTGCTTTCTCCCTTTCTCTTATTATCAGCATGCTGTCTTAATAAACACGGTTGACAGATAATAGAGTAAGCATCTTAGTTTTTCCAAGAAATAGCGATGGCTTAGGCCGCTGGTTCAGATCTGCCGCCTAAGAATTTTCAACTCTATGAGCTGTGAGGGTCTCATAGAGACTTTTCTCCCTACGGATCGAGAGGATCTCATAGGTGTATTTTCTCCTTAGGAATCGTGAGGATTCCTAAGTGCGTTTTCTCTTATAAGTCGTAAGGATCCTATAAGAGAATTTTCCCTCTTACGAGTCGAGAGGACCCGTAAGCGGTTGTTTCCCTCCTTGTCAAGATTCGAGTTTAGAGAGTGAGACCCGTGAATAGTATGCAAGAGACCGTTTTAGACCGACTTGCAGGGTCCCAGTGCTCAGGAAACAAGTTTTTTAATCCATGCTGCCTAAGGCTTTATCTTGCAAGTTGAGACGAATCGGGAAGTTCTCGCGGAGACACTGGTTTCTCTGCGGGCCGACACGAATCAGGAGGCTCTCATCAAGGACGCTAGTTTCCCTGAGTTGAGGAGTCTGCCAGGGACACTGGTTTCCCTGGGGTTGAAACGAGTCGAGGTGTTCCTGCAAAGACGCTAGTTTCTCTGCGGTTCGACGCGAATCAGGATGTTCTCGTCAAGGATACCGGTTTCCCTGAGTCGAAGGATTTTGCCGAAGACACTGGTTTTTTCGGGGTTGAAACGAATCGGAGTATTCCTGCGGAGACACTAGTTTCTCTGCGGGCCAACGCGAATCAGGAGGCTCTCATCAAGGACGCTAGTTTCCCTGAATCGAGGTATTTGCCAAGGACACTGGTTTCCCTGGGGTTGAAACGAATCGATGTATTCCTGCAAAGACGCTAGTTTCTCTGCGGGTCGACGCGAATCAGGATTTTCTCGTCAAGGACACTGGTTTCCCTGAGTCGAAGGATTTTGCCGAAGACACTGGTTTCTTCGGGGTTGAAACGAATCGGAGTATTCCTGCGGAGACACTGGTTTCTCTGCGGGCCGACGCGAATCAGGAGGTTCTCATCAAGGACGCTAGTTTCCCTGAATTGAGGTATTTGCCAGGGACATTGGTTTCCCTGGGGTTGAAACGAATCGATGTATTCCTGCAAAGACGCTAGTTTCTCTGCGGATCGACGCGAATCGGGATGTTCTCGTCAAGGACACTGGTTTCCCTGAGTCGAAGGATTTTGCCGAAGACACTGGTTTCTTCCGGGTTGAAACGAATCGGAGTATTCCTGCGGAGACGCTAGTTTCTCTGCGGGCCGACACGAATCAGGATTTTTCATCAAGGAAACTGGTTTCCCTGAGTCGAAGGATTTTTCCGAAGACACTGGTTTCTTCGGGGTTGAAACGAATTGGAGTATTCCTGCGGAGACGCTAGTTTCTCTGCGGGCCGACGCGAATCAGGAAGCTCTCATCAAGGACGCTAGTTTCCCTGAATTGAGGTATTTGCCAAGGACACTGGTTTCCCTGGGGTTGAAACGAGTCGATGTATTCCTGCAAAGACGCTAGTTTCTCTGCGGGTCGACGCGAATCAGGATGTTCTCGTCAAGGACACTGGTTTCCCTGAGTCGAAGGATTTTGCCGAAGACACTGGTTTCTTCGGGGTTGAAACGAATCGGAGTATTCCTGCGGAGACACTGGTTTCTCTGCGGGCCGACGCGAATCAGGAGGCTCTCATCAAGGACGCTAGTTTCCCTGAATTGAGGTATTTGCCAAGGACACTGGTTTCCCTGAGGTTGAAACGAATCGATGTGTTCATGCAAAGACGCTAGTTTCTCTGTGGGTCGACGCGAATCAGGATGTTCTCGTCAAGGACACTGGTTTCCCTGAGTCGAAGGATTTGGCCGAAGACACTGGTTTCTTCGGGGTTGAAACGAATCGAGTATTCCTGCGGAGACGCTAGTTTCTCTGCGGGCCGACGCGAATCAGGATTTTCTCGTCAAGGACACTGGTTTCCCTGAGTCGAAGGATTTTGCCGAAGACACTGGTTTCTTCGGGGTTGAAACGAATAGGAGTATTCCTGTGAAGACACTGGTTTCTCTGCGGGCCGACGTGAATCAGGAGGCTCTCATCAAGGACGCTAGTTTCCCTGAATTGAGGTATTTGCCAGGGACACTGATTTCCCTGGAAGTTGAATTGATCTGTGGCGGTCTTTCAGGTTTTATATAAGTTACCGTTAAAACCGTGAAGCTAGAAATTTGATCTTCACTTCATTTGTTGGCACTGCGTCTGCTGTATCGAGACGAATGTCATGGTTGTCTCTAGGTTGTTGGTGAACCGTCGAGATTTGGCTTTGCTTTCTGGCGGAGCCTGTTGGGAAGATGTGGTTTCTTCTTTGTTTGTGCCCTTGGATTGTATACAGGGATCGATGTGATCTCACCTGTGGGGCAAAAGTTTCATCATATTTTTTTATTGTTTTATTTTCGCGGTGCTCTATCATTTCAGCTTTTATATCACGAAGGTCGTGATTTCCCAATCATTTCGGCTATTTTTCGCGGTGCCCAATCGTTTCGGCTGTTTATTTTATTTTTACTCGTTGCTTTTTATTGCAAGTTGCCCAATCATTTCGGCTATTTTGTGTGTATACGTTTTTACTTGCTGCTTTTTTATTGCAAGTTGTCCCATCATTTCAGCTATTTCGTATGCATGTGCGGCCTACTGGCTTTTCGCCGTAAACCTGAAATTAGACACCGTTTTCGGCATCAGCACCGCTACAACTGGGATATTGCCAGGAGCGAATCATCATTTGCCTCTGTCGATGTCGAACAAAGGTGGCTTAGCGAACAGGGTTAAGGTCCTGTCGACTAAGGCTTTTGACTTCATGAGCCGTAATGATCTCACAAAGGTATTTCTCCCTACAAGTCGTGAGGATCTTGTAGGTGTATTTTCTCCTTAGGAATCGTGAGGATTCCTAAGTGTATGTTCCTTTGTAAGTCGTAAGAATCCTACACGAGGGTTTTCTCCTTGTAAGTCAAGAGAACTTATAAGGGTTGTTCATCATGCGTACATATCCCCAGTCACGGATGAGACTTGTTTAGGGAAATGTTTATTCGCGCCCGTGGATTGTATACAAGGGTCAGTATTGAACTACTTGCAGGGCCATACCGAAGGTTGTGTGGGGGGGGGGGAGGGGGTTTGCTTAAGAACAGGTTTAGGTTTATGTAACTTAAGACTTTCAAATCTTATGAGCCGTGAGGGTCCCATAAGAGAGTTCTCCTTACGAGTCGTGAGGATCTCGCAAGTGTAATTTCTCCTTAGGAATCATGAGGATTCCTAAGTGTATTGCTCCCTTGTGAGTCGTAAGGATCTCACGCAGGTGTTTTCTCCTTACAAGGTCGAGAGGACCCTGTAAGTGTCTTTTAACAAGGTCGCGCCCTTTCGGGTTTTCACAAACACTCGCTGGTAGCCCTGCTGTTTTTACTCACGGAGCCCTTTCGGGTTTTCATCCGTGCCCTTTTTGCTTATGGACATACCGTATTTTTAATTCTTTTTTTTTCTAACGAGGTTGCGCCCTTTCGGGTTTTCATAAGACTCGCCGGTAGCCCTGCTGTTTTTACTCACGGAGCCCTTTCGGGTTTTCATCCGTGCCCATTTTGCTTATGGACATACTGTTTATTATATATATTTTAAATATATTATATATATATATATTTTTTTTATTCATCTCGTCAGCCTAAGGATGCTGCGGTAGTAGTTTAAGGATGTTTCGGTCCTTCGTTAGTTTAAGGACATTTCGGTCCGTCATTAGTTTAAGGACGTTTCGGTCCGTCATTAGTTTAAGGACGTTTCGGTCCGTCCAGGAGAAGGCTGGCCACTGCTTATAAAGTTTGAGTTTAGGAAGATAGCGAGCGGACATAGTCATCGTCATCTATCATTGACCTAGGCGGTAACTCGCTAAGCGTAGTATTTCTTTAGGAAGCGACCATTTATTGGCCTGAAAGGCCTTTCACCGTGCATATCCATGAGTAGATAGGCTCCACCCTGGTAGACCTTGTCTATGATGTACGGGCTTTCATAGTTTGGCTCGAATTTTCCCCGCTTGGCGCGATTGGGGATCATAGGTCTTTTGACCACTAGCATGAGTTCGTCTTGGCGGAATGTCCTCGGCCGGGTCAATCTTTCATATGAGCGCGTCATCTTTGCTTTATAAGCCTCCAGATTTTGTTGCGCTATGAGCCGTGTTTCATCAAGGGCATCAAGTTCCTCAAGCCGAAGGTGAGCATTTTCTTCGTCCGTCAGCTCGTAGTGGACTGCCACTCGTAGAGAGGGTAACTCTATCTCGAGGGAGAGTACTGCTTATGTACCGAATACCAACGCGTACAGCGTTGTGTTCGTGGCTGTCTTGAACGTAGTTCGATACGCCCAGAGAGCTTCTTGCAGTCTCTCATGCCAGTCCTTCTTATTTCGGGACACCGTTTTCTTCATGATCTTTGTCAAGGTCTTGTTGAAGGCCTCAGCTAGACCGTTAGTTCGCGGATTATAAACCGAGGAATATCTCCAGTCTATATTGTGTTGTTGCGCGAAGCGACTGATCTTGTGGTTTCTATAAGTTGGCATGTTATCGGAGATGATCCGTCGCGGAGTTCCAAACCGATATATGATGTGCGTCTTGAAGAAATGGAGGATATTCTTCGTCTTCACTTCTCTCAACGGTACTGCTTCTGCCTATTTGGAGAAGTAGTCAGTCGTCGCCAGGATGAAACGATGTCCCCTTGATGATGCTGGTTCGATGGGGCCGACTATGTCAGTTCCCCATATTTCGAATGGCCAGCTAGCCATCGTTGGATGGAGTGGATTTGGATGCTGGTGGATGAATTCCCCATGAATTTGGCATGAGTGGCACTGCTTCGCATACTCAAGGCAGTCCTGAATCATCGTGGGCCAGTAGTAGCCCATCCGTTTGATCTTCAACTTCATCTTTGGGCCTGCTTGGTGAGAACCGCAGAGCCCGTCGTGAACTTTCTGAACGACTCTTTTTGCCTCTTCAGGTCCCACATATCTTAACCACAGAGAATCAAATGACCTCTTGTACAGAGTATCATTAACGAAGGCGAAAGACAGAGCTCGTTTCATAAGCTGATGTCTTGAGGACGCATCTTCGGACGTTCGACGGTATTTGAAGTAGTCTATAAAGACTTCTCTCCAATCCTCGGTATTTTGCCGATCTTTTATTTGCAGGGTCGTCTGCTCAGTCTCTCCCTTTTTTTCGGATGATTCCGGAGATATTTCCGCTGGGGCGAACACTCGACGGCTTTGTACCACAATTCTGACCTCATCGAGGTTCTCGTCAGCCAGTTCTTTAGCGAGCTTGGCTAATGCGTTCGCTTTGCTGTTTTCCGCGCGCGGTATGTTTTCCAAAGTGTAGGAGGGAATTTGGGTCAACAATTGTTGCACCTTTTCGCCGTACTTCTCCAATTTTGGTTTGCACGTTTGGTAGTCGCCATTTACTTGGCTAACGACCAGTTGAGAATCTCCATATATGAGGAGGTTTTCAATTCCCATGTCGATGGAGATCTCGAGGCCTGCTATCAAAGCTTCGTATTCGGCTTCATTGTTTATCCTCGGCTCTGTTAGGGAGAAAGCAAAGCGCATTATCCCTCCTTGTGGAGTTACAAAGATGAGTCCTACCCCCGATTTGATTATAGGGGTACTTTGTTTGCGCTTCTTCATGGAAGATGCTCCATCGAAATAAAGCTCCCATCGGGTATCACCACCGTCGATCGCATCAAACGCATGTTCGTCTGGAAGATCGCAATTCAGAGGAGAATCGGCGGGTATCGGATGCTCAGCGAGGAAGTCAGCGATGGCTTGTCCTTTCACTGCCTTGAGAGGTTGATACGTTATCGAGAACTCCATCAAGAGCAGGGCCCATTTAGCGAGTCGCCCCGTCAATATGGCCTTCGACATCAAATATTTAAGAGGGTCCACCTTCGAAATGAGACGGACCTCATGCGCCAACGCATAGTGCCTGAGCTTTGTTATCGCGAAGATCAACGCCAGGCAGTGTTTTTCAATTGGGGAATAGTTGCTTTCTGCCCCCAGTAGAACTCGACTCAAATAATAGAGTGCTCTTTCTTTCCCTTGATCGTTCTCTTGCGCCCATAATGCGCCTAAGGAACCTTCAAGGGCGGTTGTATAAAGAATGAGGGGCTATCTCTTGACCGGAGCAGCCAATACTGGCGGGTTCTGCAGGTATTGCTTGATCTCGTCTAGAGCACTTTGGCATTTTTGGTCCCAGATGAACGGGGTTCCTTTCTTCATCAGGTGGCTGTAAGGTCGGCACTTGCCTGAAAGGTTGGCTATAAATCGCCGTATATACGCGGGCTTCTGTTCAGTCGATAAAACTGCACATTTGTAGTACATTTTTTCCTACCATTTTTATATTAAAAAGGATTTTATTATAATATATTATACATATGAGGGTTTATGTGTAAAAACATTATTTTCCATGTGTTAATATATTTTAATTATCATTTTGGTAGGAAAATGTATGCAAATATTATTGACCTAATCCTAGTAGAACAAAGTCTACTAAAATCTTAATTGAGTTGTGCAGAATTTTCCAAGTTGTTATGCAGAATATATCAAAGAAATCAAGCTGTTGAAGAAATCTTGCCAAATTAAGAAGCAAACTTGGAAACCAAGTCTGGAAGCAACCGAGAGAAGATTTCTGAAATATGAAGATGCCTAGGATTGCCAAATGTCACCAGATGAAAGCACAAGAAAAATCATCAAATGATCCCCACCCTTGAGCGCGGATCCGCGGCCAAACCCACCATTGGGCCGCGGATCCGCCGCAATTTAAGGGGGTTAGAAGGAAAGATTTTGGGAGATAAATCATTGCTAAATTTTAGCAATGATTCAACAATAATATTCTGGCTTTGCACTATAAAAAGGCACCGAGGGCCTCTTGGAAAAGTTATCAAGCCGAAGAGATCACGAAGCTCCCGACGCTCACGCATCCAGGCTGATCATCGACTGTTCGATTACCTCCTTAGGAAAGATCGAGAAGCAACTAGTTGTAATCATTTTCTATGGATTAAAAGTGTAGTTTGAAGAAGTCGATTAATAAAGGTAGTTGTTTTATTTAATTGTTTTCTTTTACATTATGTTTTCCCTCTCTTTCTTTTCATCTTCTTCTCCCAACATGCGCGAGTAATTCTCCGCTTGTTAGGGTTCGTAGGATTATGGTAGACTAATGGACGATGAAAATAACTAAACCCTTTTTAAGTCCTATAAAGTTTAGGAATTTTATCAAAAGAATCATTAACATCCTAATCGGGCGCGCTAGCAACTCTTTGCTAGTTCCGACCGCGATTAGAGATTAGATTAATGATTGTTTTGGTAAAGGCTAGATATGAACGGAGTTCCGTGTCGAGATAAGGGTTACGAGTGGGATTCCTTTTCCCTCCAGAAACCCTAATCTACACGCATCACCGTCGTTCTAGTTCTAAATCTATTAATGGATAAAAAGGGTAACTTTTAATTAATTCTCCATAACTACTAAATCCTAACGAACCCTACAAGCCCTCTTATTATATTATCTACATCTTAAAATAATATAGATCTATATTTGACATTCTTGTTTAACGTAGATCTAGAAACCATTCTTCAAAATTCTTTATTCCTCCTCTCTTTCTCAACACATCTAAAGTAAGAATAAAAGGTTCCACGTTTTCCAGAGGACGACCCGTACTCATCTCGGTCTAGCTATACGCGACACCGTTATTGATTGCGGTTAAACTACAAACACAAATTTTCGAACCAATCAAATGGCGCCGTTGCCGGGGATCGAACCCGGGTCACCCGCGTGACAGGCGGGATCCTAGTGCCCGTCTTGTCCGCGTTCCTGCTATCGACACCGAAATCGGAACTTCTTCATCTTCTTTTCCACCACCACACACCACGACCGAGATGGACGGCACTCCATCAAATTATAACACCACGCTACCACCGCCCGAAGGTGCGCAGAATCCACCGCGCATCTCTCTCCAAGAGAAATGCTATCCTATTCGTGGTCCTCTTCCTACTTGTCTATCTCTTCCACCACCTAACGGGGATAATTTCGAGATTAAACCCCACTACATCAATCTGCTGCCCAAATTTCACGGGCTTGAATCGGAAGACGCGTACGTTTTCATCACCAAATTCGAGAACGTATGCGCAATGATGGGTACTTCACAATTGACCTTAGATGCTATGCGCTTACGTCTTCTCCCATTCACACTGTGCGACTTGGCAGAAAAATGGCTTTATAATACTGCCGCACACTCTATCGCTAATTGGGATGAATTCGTCGTAGCATTTCTTAAGAAGTTTTACCCAAATCATAAGACTGCACATGTTAGGAGCGAGATCAACCAGTTCACCCAGCTTCCCAATGAACCATTTTGGAAGTGCTTTGAACGTTTCAAAGATCTGCTTGTCCAATGCCCCCATCACGGAATACAAAGATGGGATTTATGTCGGATTATATATGAGGGCATTAATCCAGCGACAAAGCAGATGCTTGAAACAATGTGTCAATGCAATTTCATGTCTAAAGATGACGGTGAAGCATGGAAATATCTGGAAGACCTTGCTGAACACACGTTGCAGTGGGAAAGCGTAAGACCACCTTCATCTAGGGGAGGAGTTCACCAGCTCGATGTTTCCATCGCAGTGAAAGCCGAAATGGCAGCGATGCAGAAGAAACTCGATGCTATTGAGAGCAGATTCTCATCAGTCTCCCTAAATCAGGTTACGCTTCTTAAGACCGTCTGTGGTTGCTGTTCGGATCCTTCACACTTAACGGAAGAATGTCCTATGAATGCATCGTTTCAAGCTAATGCTGCTTTTCAGCAGCGACCTAGAAACGACCCTTATTCTTCCACATACAATCAAGGATGGAGGAATCATCCTAACTTTGCTTGGAATCAAAACCAACAAAGTAATTTTCAAAGACCACCTCCACAGCAACCACAACCACAGAATCAGCCCCCCTTTCAGTCACAAAATTTCCAAAATCCGGCCAACATTTCTACACCACAAGTGGCCGGTACTGACAACTCGCTTGCACAAACTTTGGATATGCTCATGAAACAATCCATGCAAAATTCGGCTGAGATAAGGTCTTCTATTGATACCCTAATGAAAAACTCTTCCTCCCATGGTGAGAGTATTAAATCAATAGAAAACCAAATCGCACAGTTAAACGCCGCAATGAGTGCGAGAGAGAAAGGGAAACTCCCATCTCAACCCCTACCGAATCCTGGCCATTCACAAAGTCATAATGTGAATGCCATTACTACGTTGAGATCGGGGAGAGTGCTGAATAACCAAGTGGGTGAGCAGTTTGATGATAGTGACACATTTGATACCACTTCTTCTTCTTCTTCCCCTAATTCGTCTAGTCTCCCACCTTCATCCGAGCCTATTCTCCGTTTTCCCCAAGGCTCGAACATTTCGCCAAATCTATCTAAGTCGATGCCCACTCCAATTTTAGGATCGAATCCGTTGCCACAGTCTTCTCCACAAACGTTGGACCCAAAACTTATTGATCGAGCTCCATTTCCAAACCGATTAAGGGCCAACAGACCTAACCCGCAAATGGAGAAGATTGTGGAAATGTTTAAGCAAGTTAGAGTGAATATTCCTCTCCTAGATGCTATTCAACAAGTCCCATCTTATGCAAGAATCCTTAAAGACTTGTGCACTAGGAAGAGAAAAACTCAAGTGCCTAAAAAGGTTTTCATGACGAGTAATGTTAGCACAGCTTTTACCCAACAAATACCAAAGAAACGTAAGGACCCCGGCTGTCCTACAATCTCTATTTCTATTGGGGGTAAAAATATAAATCGTGCTTTACTCGATCTAGGCGCTAGCGTCAACTTGCTTCCTTATTCAGTATACGAGCAGTTAGGAATTGGAGAGTTAAAACCCGCCCATTGTACTCTCCAAATGGCAGACCGATCTATCACCAAACCTCGGGGCGAACTAGAGGATGTGTTAATTAAAGTCGGGGAATTCATATTTCCCGTGGACTTTATTGTTTTAGATACACAACCTGTGGCAAACCCACGCAATCAAATCCCTGTGATACTTGGTCGACCCTTCCTAGCAACTTCTAACGCTGTGATTAATTGTCGTAACGGTTCTATGAACTTATCCTTCGGGAAAATGACAATTGAGATTAATATTTACAAGCTAGGAAGTCAGCCATCAGAACCTTCTGCTCATTTGCTAGATGTTTGTTCCATCCACGAGATAGCTCCCGAAAGCTGCATGGATGAGGAACTTTGCTTTGATGTTCTCGACAACACTAATGAGACATCGTTTGATCTTGCACCACTTCACAGTGAGGATATGTTCAATGAGTCCGACCTTGAGATTGAACCCGTTGACTCGTTGCAAAAGTCAGCAGCACTTTCCGAGTCAATATCTTATGCAAGTTTTGAACCTCTTAAGGAGTCCGAATATCATTCCGTTACCCCTCCTTCTATTGTCTCTCCGCCAATTCTTGATCTCAAACCGCTACCTTCTCATCTTAAATATGCATATTTAGGAGAGAATGAGACTTTGCCAGTAATTATATCCGCTTCTCTAGCCATAGAGCAAGAGAATGCACTTTTGGCAGTGTTGAGATCGAATCGGCAAGCATTTGGTTGGACAATGGCCGACATCAAAGGGATTAGTCCCTTAATTGTTGAACATCACATACATCTGATGGATGAAGCCAAACCAACCCGAGACCCACAAAGACGGTTAAATCCCATTATGAAGGAGGCGGTAAAGAAAGAAATCGTCAAGTGCCTTGATAGCGGAATAATTTACCCCATATCTGATAGTCAATGGGTAAGTCCAATTCATGTGGTCCCTAAAAAGTCTGGCATCACGGTCATCACTAATGAGGCTAATGAGTTAATCCAAACACGCACCCAAACTGGGTGGCGCGTGTGTATAGATTACAGGAAACTCAATGCCGCGACGAGGAAAGATCACTTTCCTCTACCTTTCATCGACCAGATGTTGGAACGATTAGCGGGACACGATTACTACTGTTTCTTGGACGGATACTCTGGCTACAATCAGGTCCCCATCGCCGAAAAGGATCAAGATAAAACCACTTTTACTTGTCCTTTCGGAACTTTTGCTTATAGACGCATGCCCTTTGGGTTATGCAACGCTCCCGCTACATTTCAGAGGTGCATGATGGGAATATTTTCAGATATGGTGGAAAATTTTCTAGAAATTTTCATGGACGATTTCTCCATTTTTGGGGACTCCTTTGAGGACTGCCTTCGTAATCTTGACGCTGTTCTTACCCGCTGTAAGGATAAGAACTTGACTTTGAATTGGGAAAAATGCCATTTTATGGTCCAAGAAGGTATTGTACTTGGACATATAATTTCACATAAAGGCATTGAGGTTGACAGAGCTAAAATAGATGTCATTCAAAACCTCCCTCGTCCCAATTGCGTCAAAGATATACGATCCTTCCTTGGTCATGCAGGATTTTATAGGAGATTTATTAAGGACTTTAGCAAAATTGCTAGACCCTTAACCCTTCTATTGGCCAAGGACACTACTTTTCACTTCGATTCGGATTGTGAGGCTGCTTTTGAATCACTTAAAGAATCACTCACGACAGCCCCCGTTCTATCATCTCCGGATTGGAACCACCCGTTCGAGCTTATGTGTGACGCATCAGATTTTGCTATTGGTGCTGTCTTAGGACAGCATATTAATAAGATGCCACATGTAATTTACTATGCAAGTAGGACCTTGAATGATGCACAAATAAATTACACAACTACCGAGAAAGAACTCTTGGCAGTTGTATTTGCATTAGAGAAATTCAGGCCCTACTTGATTGGCTCGCCTATTGTGGTTTACACAGATCACTCCGCCCTACGACATCTTTTAACGAAGAAGGATGCAAAGGCTAGGCTAATACGTTGGATCCTATTGTTACAAGAATTTGATCTTGTTATCAAAGACAAGAGTGGATGTGAAAAAGTTGTAGCTGACCATCTTTCACGCATCACTTCTTCGCCAACTGTGACCGTACCGATAAATGACTCATTTCCCGACGAACAGCTCTTGAATGTATCCTACGAACCTTGGTTCGTGGATATCGTGAACTATCTTGCGACGGGACTTATACCTAGCGATTGGTCGAAACAAGACAAACTTCGATTTTTATCCCAAGTAAAATATTTTTACTGGGATGAACCATATCTATTCAAGTATTGTTCCGATCAACTCATTCGCAGGTGTGTCCCTAACGATGAATTCAAGAGCGTGTTATCATTTTGTCATGATCAGGCATGCGGCGGTCACTTTGGACCTCGAAAAACGGCGGAGAAAGTTTTGCAATGTGGCTTTTATTGGCCAACATTATTTAAAGATGCATTTGAACATTGCAAAACTTGTCCGCGATGTCAGCATTTGGGTCGGATTTCACGAAGGAACGAGATGCCGCTCCAACCTATATTGGTTGTGGAAATATTTGATGTTTGGGGTATTGATTTTATGGGCCCTTTTCCCAACTCCTTTGGGAATCTATATATCTTGTTAGCAGTTGATTATGTCTCGAAGTGGGTGGAAGCTATACCGTGTCGCACTAATGACAACAAAGTTGTCATTAAGTTCCTTAAAGAAAATATCTTTTCGCGATTCGGACACCCTCGCGCTATCATTAGCGACAACGGGACACATTTCTGCAATAGGTCTTTCGAGGCCTTGATGCGGAAATATTCAATCACTCACAAGCTTTCTACGCCCTATCATCCCCAAACAAGCGGGCAGGCTGAGATCTCAAATAGGCAGATCAAACAGATATTGGAGAAGACGGTTTCGAAAAACTGTAAAGATTGGTCAACCAAATTGACGGATGCTCTTTGGGCGTTCCGTACCGCTTATAAGACCGATCTTGGTATGTCTCCATACCGACTTATGTTTGGGAAGGCGTGCCACCTTCCTGTCGAGATCGAACATAAGGCAATGTGGGCTATTAAAGAGCTTAATTTTGATCTTGATCATGCAGGCAGCTATCGGAAGCTGCAATTGAATGAGCTAAGCGAACTCCGCGATGAAGCTTATGACAATGCGGTGATAGTAAAGAATAGGACTAAAGTGTTCCACGATAAAAATCTTTCTAGAAAAACCTTCACATCGGGGCAACAAGTCCTTCTTTACGATTCCCGTCTCCATCTTCATCCGGGTAAGCTTAAATCTCGTTGGAAAGGACCTTTTGTGGTGCGGTATGTACACCCGCACGAGGCAGTTGAAGTCGAAGATTTGAAAAATGGTTCGATTTTTAAAGTAAATGGGCATAGATTAAAACCGTATTTTTCTGCTGACCCCGCGGATGAGCTCCTGTTTTTACAGGAGCCGCTTTATCAAAACTAAAATTCCTCCGCCTCACCTCCATGTTTTGATAACTTTTTCACATTTTAAGAATGGAGGTGAGTGAAAAATGATTTGATTGAATATCTGTGCGTGTCAAAGAATAAGTTTGGGGGAATTTTTCATTTAACTATTATTTTACCCCTTGTATCTCTCCCTTAGTATACAGGTCCTTGTTCTCAAAAGGCTACATCAGTGACGACACTGCTGAAAACAGGTTTGGGGGGGGGGAGGTTTGTATTCACTGAATTATCTTTGACACCGGGCATTAAATTTTTGTTATAACAAAAGAGTAGAAAGTGAAAAATTACATCCAAAAGATAGGAATAATTTAAGAAAACCAAGAAAATTAGAAGTTTTCTTACACGAACTGGTAATAAGTAGTTATGAGCTGTTGTCCCAAGGGTTAGTAAGATTAAGGAAGTCACTAATCTGAGGATAAAAATAAGTCTGAAAAATAGTTTCTATTCTGGAAGACAAACATTTGAATGTTGATACCCTACAATATGCACCTACACACATCTTGAAACTCGGGATAGTAGATGATACCTTGAAATGCTCTTGTCTAAAAGCCAAAGTATGAAGGAAATATAAAAAAAATTGATGAAGAAAATATAAAAATGGTGAAAAGAAAAATGAACACTGGTTTTGTTATCGTCAAGGCAGCAATAAAAAAATATAGCGAGGGTGCCTCTTCACCTAGTGCCCTAAGGCCAACTGGTCTGGGAGTCACTACTAAGCCTTAGGTGGTGCAAGACGAGGAAAATATTATCACCAAATCAGCAAGCACATGAGTAATCGGTCGGTTAGTACCTCAAGAAGTATTAACGGTCGCATGAAAATGTGTGAGCAATTCTAAGTATTCATCAAATTAAAAAGTACTAAGGTAGATGGACAAGAGTATGATAGCTTGAATTGAATTCTCTGAGTGTAGGGATGACCATTTCACACACGTAGGGGTATATGATCAATGTTTAGATGAAAGGTAGGAATGAAGAATAAAGACGATGTTTTATTGAGGGATAATGTGATTTCTAACATCTTTTCATGACTATTAAGATAGGGCTCATGACAACTGAAAAGCCGGCATAGTTGGAAACTCTTCTTTTCAAATTATTTCTTTTATGGTTCTTGTCTTTATATGTAAATTTCACCATCTTTCTTTTGTTATTTGATTTTGTGGGTGTAATCCGCTGAAAACCCTCAGGAGACAACACTCCTCCTACTAGGGACACCTAGAGGTTTAACGGCTTGTTACACGTACTCAGTGCAATCGTGTCTGCCTACGAAAGTGTGCTTAGTTTTCTCCTTTCTTTTTCTCCTCTTAAATAAACTAGTTTGCTCGGGACGATCAAAGATAAGTTTGGGGGTATTTGTTCAGTCGATAAAACTGCACATTTGTAGTACATTTTTTCCTACCATTTTTATATTAAAAAGGATTTTATTATAATATATTATACATATGAGGGTTTATGTGTAAAAACATTATTTTCCATGTGTTAATATATTTTAATTATCATTTTGGTAGGAAAATGTATGCAAATATTATTGACCTAATCCTAGTAGAACAAAGTCTACTAAAATCTTAATTGAGTTGTTGTGCAGAATTTTCCAAGTTGTTATGCAGAATATATCAAAGAAATCAAGCTGTTGAAGAAATCTTGCCAAATTAAGAAGCAAACTTGGAAACCAAGTCTGGAAGCAACCGAGAGAAGATTTTTGAAATATGAAGATGCCTAGGATTGCCAAATGTCACCAGATGAAAGCACAAGAAAAATCATCAAATGATCCCCACCCTTGAGCGCGGATCCGCGGCCAAACCCACCCTTGGGCCGTGGATCCGCCGCAATTTAAGGGGGTTAGAAGGAAAGATTTTGGGAGATAAATCATTGCTAAATTTTAGCAATGATTCAACAATAATATTCTGGCTTTGCACTATAAAAAGGCACCGAGGGCCTCTTGGAAAAGTTATCAAGCCGAAGAGATCACGAAGCTCCCGACGCTCACGCATCCAGGCTGATCATCGACTGTTCGATTACCTCCTTAAGAAAGATCGAGAAGCAACTAGTTGTAATCATTTTCTATGGATTAAAAGTGTAGTTTGAAGAAGTCGATTAATAAAGGTAGTTATTTTATTTAATTGTTTTCTTTTACATTATGTTTTCCCTCTCTTTCTTTTCATCTTCTTCTCCCAACATGCGCGAGTAATTCTCCGCTTGTTAGGGTTCGTAGGATTATGGTAGGCTAATGGACGATGAAAATAACTAAACCCTTTTTAAGTCCTATAAAGTTTAGGAACTTTATCAAAAGAATCATTAACATCCTAATCGGGCGCGCTAGCAACTCTTTGCTAGTTCCGACCGCGATTAGAGATTAGATTAATGATTGTTTTGGTAAAGGCTAGATATGAACGGAGTTCCGTGTCGAGATAAGGGTTACGAGTGGGATTCCTTTTCCCTCCAGAAACCCTAATCTACACGCATCACCGTCGTTCTAGTTCTAAATCTATTAATGGATAAAAAGGGTAACTTTTAATTAATTCTCCATAACTACTAAATCCTAACGAACCCTACAAGCCCTCTTATTATATTATCTACATCTTAAAATAATCTAGATCTATATTTGACATTCTTGTTTAACGTAGATCTAGAAACCATTCTTCAAAATTCTTTATTCCTCCTCTCTTTCTCAACACATCTAAAGTAAGAATAAAAGGTTCCACGTTTCCCAGAGGACGACCCGTACTCATCTCGGTCTAGCTATACGCGACACCGTTATTGATTGCGGTTAAACTACAAACACAAATTTTCGAACCAATCAGCTTCCCTTGGAGAGACCGCAGCTGTTTGAGAGTCCTTGGCGGAGGCATTTCCATGATCGCCTTAATCTTTGACGGATCTATTTCGATACCTCGGTGTCGGACGATGAATCCTAGGAATTTGCCTGGGGAAACTCCGAATGCGCACTTGAGAGGGTTCATCTTCAAGTTGTATTGTCGAAGGCATTGAAATACGGTCTTCAGATGTTCTAAATTCTCCTCATATGATTTTCTTTTAACCACGAGGTCGTCGATATAACATTCGACAATTTCATGCATAAGGTCATCGAAGATCTTCATCATGGCTCTCTGATAGGTGGCACCGGCGTTCTTTAGACCGAAGGGCATCATTTTGTAGCAGAATATACCTAAAGGAGGTGTGCTTCTGGTCTTCGGGATGCATCTTTATCTGATTATACCCTGATGAGCCTTCCATGAAGGAGAAAACCTCATGAGTGGACGTATTGTCTATCATCAGTTCGGTGACTGGCACTGGGAAATCGTCCTTCGGGCAAGCTTTATTGAGATCCCGGAAATCCACGCATATGCGCACTGTCCTATTTTTCTTCATCACGGGGACGATGTTGGCGATCCACTCGGGATAATGGACCTCCTGGAAGAAGCCAGAGTCGATCAGCTTCTTGACCTCAGCATTGATACTCATCTCAAGCTCGAGCCGCATTCTTCTTGTCGCCTGTTTAACCGGCCTGACGTCCGGAGATATTGCCAATTTGTGCACAGCAATTTCTGGATCTAGTCCCGGCATTTCGGAATAGTTCCATGCGAAGCAATCTCTATGCTGCATAAGCAGGTCTTTTAATGAAGCCACCCTCTCTTCAGACAGCAGCTCACTAATGAATGTCGGTCGCGGGTCATTCGCCGTCCCCAACTCAATTTTCTTGAGGTTATCTGCAGTGGTATGTATTCCATCCTCCAGCTCTTTTGGTGCTGGTAGAAATTCTGAGATCACCTCATCGTTGTTGTTTTTGAAGCACCAGGGAAGGTCATCCATGTTCTCGGGCTCTTCTTTTGATATTGTTATCATATGACAAGTACGAATTCGCTTCCAAGCCCAATGTGGAACTGGTTCTGCTCTCATGGCTTCGGGTTCGTGCTTTATGGTGGAGTTACCCTCAAGTTGTCAGACAGAGCGAACTTGCCAAGCTGATACTAATCTTCGACCCAATTCTTGAAGGTGAAGCAGTCTTCGAGAGGATGCCATATTACTCGGTGATAAGAGCAATAGTTTGGGTGAGAAACTTCGCCTTCTTGTTCGGGGTGTTTAGACTCCGGTAGTGTAAGCATCTGATGTTTTAGAGCGAGGTCAAGTATTTTCTTTGTCTTGTCCCGAGGAAAAGAGTACGCCCGACCCATTTTTCTTATTTGGGATAGATCAGAACCGCTTGATTCTCGCTTGCGTGGCTTCTTAGTCCCGCTTTGTTGCCGTTGAGCGCCTTTTTCGCCTCTCGACTTATTTCTGCCTCTGCGTCGTTCCTTTTTTATAACGGGTTGACAGAGAGCGGCATTTTCATCTTTCACAGCCTGTTGGAGGAGGCGTTACGTTTTGGCTTTCTCGTAGATGGCCATTTCGCGGTTATGGTCGTCTCAGACTTTTTGACCAGCTTCCCTTATAAGCTTGTTCATTTGCTCTTCGAACGACGGACAGGGCACATTTGCATCAGGAACTTTTACTGGTTCAGGATTAGCATCTTCCCATTTAGCATCCACTTCTTCATCGAAGTCATGCACGACGTAGCAACCGTGGAGTAGCTCTCGTTTCTTGGACCGAATGTATCCAAGTCCGATTGTTTCCATTCTCCCATTAGGAAACTTGTGCTGAGTCCCGAGAACGTTCCAGACCTTGTCATAGAACTTGGCTTTTCGAGCGGTCTGTTTAAAGGATATCCCTTGGCGCTTTAGCAGCCTCTTCAAGCCTTATGTATAATATCTGGGGAGACGAATAGGCTGAAGTTTGTCAAGCGTAGGATCCATACCGTGCCATATTTCTTTCTCGACTTTTGTTTTCTCGGAGCGGTAGAATAGAATTTACTTTTCGCCTTCTCGCCTGGGAGGGACATAGAACGTCCGCAGCTCCTCTACGCTGTAGGTAGCGAGCGTATCCAGTTCTTTATGATGTTTAAGCAGCACCATGGCGACTTGTAGACTCTGCTCTTCATTAGCGGATGTCTGTATTGAAGGTCGAGCAGAGAATATAGCGTGGACTTCATCTTCCGAATCGCTGCCAAAGATCAACCTGGGTGCGGACGGTCCCGGCTTGTTGTGTTGGGGTGGACCCGAATAAATCATCTCCTATTCCTCCTCGGTATCATTGCCGAAGACAGGGATGGTGGCATTAGCTTTGTTATCCGGCTTGTGACACCTCTCTGTGTCTTCGAAATCCGGTAAAAAGTATTTGGCATCTTCATATTTGCCGACTTCGTTCACGGAGAACGGGTTCAGTTCTCCCGTCACGGTATACTCGAGACCATCCTTAAAATATTTCATATACTGATGCTGTGTAGACAGGATGATATTATACTCGTGTAACCATGGTCGGCCGAGCAGAGCATTGTAGCATGTCTTGGCATCTATGACGTGGAACTTAATGTCCGTGACGAGTAGCCCAAAGCGTAGCGTCAGTATCACAGACCCAAGAGTTCTTGATGATTGGGAGTCGAACCCGGAGATGGTGATCTTGTCCCGAGAAAGGTGCTGGACGCTTATGCAGATTTCTTTTAACACCCGCACATTTAGGAGATTAACGGAGGATCCATTGTCGACCAGGATTTTGCCTATCTTTATATCATGGCAGTATCCTGAGACATAGAGGGGGCGATTGTGTTCGCACGTCCCAAGGAGAAGGTCTTCATCGCCAAAAGTGACATCGGCCGTGTGCACTTCCTCCAATTCATCCTTCATCTTTTCTTCGGCCAGGAAAGCTTGGAATTGTTCCGGCTTCTGTAGTGCCTTGATTAATGAATCCCTCGCCTCTTTTGATAGTAAAAGGGCGTCAAGAATGCTGAGCTGCGAAGGTATCTTTCTCAGATGCGCCAAGACGTTGTAATCCACCTTATTTTTCTGTGGCGGGTCCTTGGTAGTTAGCTCTTCTATGAGTTGGTCATCTAAGACGATATCTTCAGAGAAATTTTCTTTTCCTTTATCTTTCTTGTTTGAGGGTCCGAGATTCTTTTCGGGTAGCGTCCGATTACGCAGCCGGATATTTTCGCAGACCTTCGGCTCTTCTTCTTTTCCCGAGGTGGACTCTTTAAAGTGGGGGCTAAGAGCCAGCTCCTCGTCAGAATCGCTCCCGAATGTGAGCACTTGCGATCCCCCGGCGTTAACCATGCGACAATCGCCGGTAGTTCTGTTAAGCCCCTCGGTCGTATTTTTCCGCTCCCGATGAGTTTTGCGCTTTTCCCGCTTAAAATGTTGTCGGTGAGCAACATATCCTTGCCACCATCTATTGAAAGCTTTGCACTCTTCAGTGGGGTGCGAAATCTTCCGATGATATAAGCAGTAGGAGGGGTGCATTTCCGCTTCACCGGTAATGTTTCTTTCAGAGGATGGTAGCTTCATACCCAATGATATAGCTTTAGCAAACCTTTTCCTCGTCTTGAATTTGCTTCTATCCGCGGTAGATGTATTTTGCTCCAGCGGGAGTGTCTCAACTCTTTCGTCAAGTCGCTGGCGCTTGGCCCTTTCAAATAAGGCCGTCTCGCGTTCCCGATCAGCTTTACTTTTCAACAGAGCTTCATTGAGGAATGCGTCAATTGTTTCATCCGATGGCCCCAGAAATTCCGGTTTAGGATCTGCCCCCAGCTTTTCAGTGCAAGGAGTTTTCTCATCGTCTGTAAACGAATGGGAGATCATATGGCAGCTCGCCACATATTCCTCAGATTCATCCGACGAACTCTCCCCTTCATCTTCCTCTTGAAAGACGTGGTTGAGAAACTCTTGGAGTGTGATGGGAGTCCATGCTTTCTGGTTATATTCCTCCAGCGCGTCAATTTGTTTTTGTAAGTCCGTGCGCTTGTCGCCAGGCTTCACAGGCTTCTTGGATTTCTTCTTCTTCTTCTTCGAAGATTTTGACGGCTGGTTGTGAGTGCTTGGGCCACCACCATCGGTCTTTGGAGTCGGATGCGGCTTCAACATCCTCTCAATGACCTGCGGTTCTAACGGGTTCTTCCACCTGATCGCTGGGCATGTTTGAAGATCGTTCAGCATCCTCTTTGTCTTGGCTGATAGCACAACCTCCCATGGGGCTTCTTCAACGAGAGAGCACGTTGCCCCCGGCATATTCATCCTTCTAGGGGTGTGAGGATGCGGCAGATTCACCTTCCATCTGTCGGACAACGCGAACTTGCCCTGTTGGTACTGGTCTTCAATCCAATTTTTGAAGACGTAGCAATCTTCGATCGGATGACCCAGTACTCGGTGATAGGGACAGTAGTTGGGCTCATTGACATCATTTGGTTGCGACGGACGTTTTGGATCCGGCAGATTTATGAGTCGGTTGCGCAACGCCAGCTCGAATAATCTTCTCGTTTTATCTCGGGGAAACGAGTAAGGATGTCCTAGCCTCTCCTCAAGGGGTACGTGCGGACGCATATTATTTTGACGGACAACCGGCTTCGAGTTGCTCGGCTGTTGTTGAGCATTAGCAACAACGATCGCTTTCTCCTTCCCCTTTTCATTTCGGGAGTCCGGCTTTGGAAGGGGAGGTCTATGGCCCATCTGATCCATTTGCGCTAGCTTGTCGATCAGGGCCTGGAAGGTAGTCGGCTTGAAGAACATCATAAATTGCGAGATGGTTGCTTGCGGATCAAGGGTTCCCACAAACATGCCTACCGCAGGAGCCTCTTCGATGCGTTGCTCACATTTTGACCATAAGTTCCGCCACCGTATAGCATATTGGACCCATGTCTCTCCTGGCTTCACCCTGGCATTAATCAATGCCGTCATCGGGATGCGTTCGCTGGTGCTTGCGAAACTCTGGGTAAACAGCAGTTCCATCTCCGCAAATGTCTTGATAGAGTCGTTTGGGAGCTCAGAGTACCACTCGAACGCTGTATCTGACAAGCTGCCGACGAACTGGTGAAGCAACAATTTATCATCACCGTCGGTGTTGCCGCAAAGCGCCCTGAACTGGGAAACATGCTGGTGGGGATTGCCCGTCCCCTTATAGACATGGTATTTGGGTATTGTATAGCCCAGCGGGTACTTTATCTGATCGTACCAGCTCAGATATGGTCATCCTGTTTTTACGACCTGACCGGCTGCTTCAGTCGCATGATGAACCCGTATTTGTTGGGCTATATACTCGTCCAAGTCTGCTTTGGAGATTGTCTCTTCCTTGGCTGTTGACACAGCCGGTGGAGGATTTGACGTTTCTCCCCTATCGTCTTCAAGGATGATCGGGGGATCTTCAGCTGGAGGATCTTGTTGGATCATCATTCCTACCATGTCTTGGAACAGGAGGGCCATTCGCTTTATGTTGGCTGCTTGTTCAGCAGCCTCTTTATTCTTCTTCTCCAATATCCGATGAAGGAATTCAGCGTCAGTTTCTTGCTCCTGGCGTTCATCCGAGGATGCTTCAGGGCTTTCTTTTGGCCCAGTGAGTGCGGTCATCGTGTTCATCATTTCTTGGAGTTTCTGCTGTTGCTCCTGAGCTTTGGTCACTGACCGTGTAAGCGGTCGATGACCTGTAGATGCACGGCTGTCCTCTTTACCAGACGCCATGTAGACGGTATGAACCACCATGCCCCCAGACTTAGGGCGTTTAGGCTCGCCGTCCTTGGCATTTTCCGCGGGCGTGGGAATTTTCTCCGGTCTCCTTCTCTTATGGGCCGTTGAAATTGAGGGGGCCGTTGCAGCAGGCACCCTGGTGGTGGTCGTCCTTTGCTGTTTGTCCGGACGGTTCTTTTCTTCTTGCACTTTCGCCCTTTTCTGCTGACGAGAGTGACCTTGGTCAATTACGGAGTCTTGAACCCTCCGCCAGACTTTATAAATTTTGGAGGATAGCCGCTGAGGGGGCTGCTCCAGCTTCGTTTCCGGAACCCTCTCCGCAGGTGGAGGAGATCTTTTTAGCATAGCAGTTGGAGAGTTCTTACGTACCCTCTTTAGTAGTTCAAAGCTGTTCCCAGTTGGAACAACAGCATTAATTTCCACCACTGGAGCAGGTGGAGTTAGCCCTGAGGGGGAGTTGCCCCTGGCCTTCCTTACTCGGCGCCAGTGGCGACGTCGATCATGACGAGCCGTTGGGGCTGGCTCGGCGACAGAGACAGCTTCTTCTTGTTAGTTATATGTATGCCCTAAAGGCCTTTACTGTACATACGATGTATATTGTTATGGATGCTTGGACATATATAGGGAGGACTTTCTTGCTCGATATGATAGTATGCTATCTGGTTGTACTTTATCTTAACATGTACTCTGATTGTCTCTATGTTACATGTTGATAAAGCCCTTAGGATATGTACTCGACTACTAGGACTATGATGAGATCATACTAGTGAGGCCACGGTAGTCGACGAGTACATCCTATAACTGTTCCTAGTCGAGGGTGTATTGAGACAGGGCATCGATGCACCAGAGTAGACTAGCGTATACGCATCTTGACCCATATGATGGGCGATGGATGATCCCATATCCATCGGTGTTTGACATCAAGGATGGTGTACGGGTGCTCAGTGGAGACTGGGTACACTGGACGGACTCGCCGAGAACTCCCAGATGGTATTATACCTCACGTCAGATGACCGTTCTCCGGTGACACTGGTACAGAGTAGTCTGTTGACCCGAGATCGTCATAGAGTCTTATGTGATTCCCACTGTGCTTTGATTTCCACCATATCATGTCCAAGAGGGCATGCAAAAAGGTGGCTTTTGGGTACAGTCTCGAATCACATGGAGGCAATGAGCGATAGGAGGGGATTCGTCTCTCCCGGTATAGGGAGTTGATGTTGTGCTGTGTTTGATTGGCTAACCGGAAATCCCTGGCCAGGGTTGCTGAGATTTACTGGTAAGTGTTATCAGTAGTTTCTCGAACTGTTATAGACCTCAAATCGACACGACTTATCGAGCTACTGGGGTCTGACGTTTACCACCCCTAGGCGAGATATGCGACATATCAGACGACGAGACCGGACTGTACGGGAGTGTTACTGTTTGGATTCACAGGAGAATGTACAGGCTTGCTTGTTGATCTTCTGAGCGCTCAATACCTGGGTAGCTGTTACGTTTAGCTGACCGCTTGCAGCTTATGGGTGTTTGATATGATCATCACCTACTGCCGGCGTATTGACGATTCTTTAGAGTCCTACACAGAGGTTTCTTGGCTCAGGCAAAACGGAGTAGGAGCACGTATGTTATATGTGCGGGACCGAGGATAATGCGATATGAGATACCGTATTCTATTCTCGCGATATTTGATATCAGCCGGGTCATCGGATCAAGTGTTGATTCGATGAATCGGTACGGATAAATATTAGTCGGTTATATGCGATATAGCCGGATTGTCGGATCAAGTGTTGATTCGATAATTTAATGTATAATAATATATATGATATATTAAATTACATTAACTAATATTAGCTCACTAAAAGATTCTTTTTCTCACTCGGGTAATACATTGATATATATGCTATATATGTTAATTGTATTATTTTATATTGTTACGATAAATATTATATATGTGATATATAATATTGTAACATGATATGATTACTAATGCAACTTGTTTAGTAGAGATTAAACATGGTTAGGGTTTGATTAGGGTTAAGCTTTTCTAGATGTTTCTAGAACCTTTCTTTTTGTTTTGTGCAAAGATATTTGTTTAGATATTTTTGCATGATATTTCTTAACCCAACCACACCCTTTAACCCTAGTTCAATCTCTACAAAGGTTACTTGACCATGGTTGCATTATTCTTCATATTAATCTTTTCATTATTCATCACAAAAGAAATGGATCACTATTCTTCTTCTTCTTCCTCTTTTGCAAAGCTTTCTTGCTTTTTATTTGTGATGAAAAATGAGTGAGAATAAGAAAACAAATGAGAGCAAAAATCCTACTTCATCATCCTCATTTATCCTTGCCATTTAGATGAGGGTGTTCACTTCATATTATGAGTGTTAGCTTGTGTTAACGAAACTTCAAGGTAGATCATCTTTGTATCGAAGATCGGAAGCAAGACTGCATCTTTTCTCTTTGTGGAACCTCTCGAGAGTCCGGAACATGATGATCGCAGCGAAGGGACTTCAACACGGAGCTTAAGAAGTGAAGGACCGGATCTACAAAGGTTGTAATCCCTCTCACTTAGTGTTAATGTGTTTAACATGCTTGTTTTCCCCTAATCTCTAGTTTAAAGATCCGGCATCGGGTTGTTCGGCACGGCTAATTTTTAAATCGGGCATGGTTGATGCCTCGTAGAACCTTGTGCGCGTGCATAGCAACCCTACACTTCTTGCATCCTGTCTGAATGAGGTGCTGCCGGTGTCAGCCTCTTAAAGACTGATGTTGTCCTTTGAGTAGCGATATTCAATCTGTCAAAGACAGATCCTCGCGCAGGGGCAGGAGCCGGAATAGTCAGCCTTGAAAAGACTGACTCTTTGACAGGAGAAGCCGCCTTGGCGACTTCGGGAGCAGCCGCCTTGGCGACGTCGGGAGCAGCCGTCTTCTTTGGGATGGCCTTCTCAGGTATCATGGGCTTTTTGGCGGGCCCTTTGATGTTCAGGCTCAGTCTGGTGAAGACCGAGGAGTTGGACGACCCGTTGAGAGGGGCCGTGGGAGCAACAAGTCGATCGAAGACCGACTTCTTTGAAGCTTCCGGTACGGGTACTGGCATGGTGAAGCTTGCAGGAGGGATCATGGTCCCGAAAAACAGGCCGGTGGTGGCCTGAGTCACTTGCTCCACAGGCATAGTAAGGATGGAGGCCGCTTGAGGCCCATATGCTACACCTCCAGGTGAGGTGGAGCGTCGGTTGCATTGGCACTTCGAGCAGTTCGAGCAGTTGGAGGCCATTGATGCTTGATTTCTGCGCCAGGAAAAAGACCCAATCTTAGTAACTTGCAACCTAAAGGCAACCATTAACAAACCGCGATTCGTTCGCAAAGAAAACACACGAAGTGTGGAGTGGAAAGAGGAAAAGGTCCCACCGGGCGTGCCAGAATCTGTTCCCCTCCGAATGACGCGGTGGAGACGCGGTAAACGTCTTGCCTGAAATTCGGGGCAGATGCTATTTGGTTTTATCCGTCCACCTCTCCGAAGATGCCAAGTTGATTTATGGCACCGTGTATCGGAGGTTTAGACGGATGCGGCCGATGTAGCAGACTTCGTCAGATTCCCCCTCGCTTGAGGGGTTTTTGATTGTGGGGACGCTCTTCCCTGCAGGCGCAAGCCCCTGCAGTTAATTACGCTACCGCATCGCGGTAGCCACTTTCTCCTTCTCCAGATGTTCACTTCATGTCGTGTGTGTTTGTTTTGTTTGTGGTTGCCCGTGGATTGTATACGGAGACTAAGTGATGCCGTCGCCCGTAGGACGTGGATTAGTCCAAATCCGTGTTTACTTAGATTTGGGTTTGGTGTTTTGGTTTAAGAATACGTTAGCCATATTGAGGCTAAGATCAACTTAAACGTTCGTTAAGGATACGTTAGCCTAATCTCCAGGCTAAGATCAACTTAACGGGATCGTTTGGATCCGGCAAGAGAGCAATTGGCTCTATTGTTTAGTTTAATGACGTTGCGGTCGATTTTCAGTTTAGGGACATGGTGGTCCATCATTCCCATTTGGGGACGAGCATTAGTTTAAGGACATTTCGGTCCAACGTTTCCATTTTGGGACGATTATTAGTTTAGGGACGTTTCGGTCCAACATTCCCATCTAGGGACGAATATTAGTTTAAGCACGTTTCGGTCCAACATTCCCATTTTGGGATGAATATTAGTTTAAGGACGTTTCGGTCCACGAGTTTAAGGACCCCGCAGTCCGTATCGATGTGTGGTTGTCGGGACTCGTCGCCTCTATGACGTCGTTGAAGGATTACAACGATAGGTGTCAAAGGAGTTCAGAGATGTACCCTTGAACCAGATGTAAATTGATTTAGGAGAGCAGTCTTGCATAGTCAATTTAATTTGAGGACTTACGGCCATCATTGGGCTAAGTCCAGTTGAGAAATGTTCAACCTTTTTATTTATCTTTGGTCCAGTTGAGAAATATTCTGGCCTCCTTTTTGATTTGGGCTCAGTCCCTTTGTAAATGATGCAGAGCATCTATTTTGGTCTGGGCTCTGTCCTTTTTAAAATAATGCATTGCATTTTATTAGGCCTGTTAGGCCTTTTTAATTAGGCTTGGCCCTTCTGTAAATAATGCAGTGCATTAATTACTTGACAGTGGCTTGTCACGCTTTGCGCCAATTATTGAGCGCAAGCGCTTGTGGCGGCGGCATGTGTCACGCAAGCGCAGTGCGCTGCGCCGGTGCGCTGCGCTGTTGCGCTGCTGACACGTGGCGCGCTCTGGTAATTTGCGCCAACTTTAAAGAGCAATGCTCTATTTTAAAAGCGTACAGCGCAAGTGGTCTTGGAGCTGACACGTGGCGCTCTTTGGTGGCTTGTGCCAACCTAAGAGCGCAACAGTGCAGATTTGCAAGTGCAAGGCACTGCTTTAATGACTTAATCCAATTTTGGATTCAAGAAAAGAATCTTCAAGATTCCAGAACCAATGGTTCATAAAAAAGTGCAAGGCACTGTTATTATTTAGTTTTTATTGAAGATCATTGATCTTGTTCTTAGATCAATGATCTATTCAGAAGAAGTTCTTCTTGAATAAAGGTTTTTTACCTTTTTTGTTCTTGAATTCTTCTCACAATCCTTCAAAGTTCTCTCTGTGAAGTTCTTGATGTTCTCAAAATCTTTATGTTTTGGGGTCTAGGGGTCTTTATATAGTGCCCATAAATTTGTTAAGTTTGTTAAAGAGATCATTTTCTGAGTGATTTGGGGAATTTTCCCCACCGTTGGATCTTTGATCCATGGGCTTCTGTTTTGCAGAAGACAATCTTCTTGTTTTAATAAGAACAGAAGGATCTTACTAGAATTTTAATTCTGTTTGGCGCAAACGCCCCAGCGCTTGACACGTGTCACGCAGCGCAAAGCGCAGCGCAACTGCGCTGCCACGTGTCGCGCAGCGCACAGCGCGGCGCAACTGCGTTTGCGCAACTGCGCTGACACGTGTCGCGCAGCGCACAGCGCAGCGCCACTGCGCTTGCGCCACTGCGCTGACACGTGTCGCGCAGCGCAGTGCTTGCGCCACTGAAGCGTTGCTTCCTTTAATTTTGTTTTAAATAGAGCCTTGCTCTGATTGGGCGCGCTGTCTTGGGCGCTGCGCTCTCTGCGCTGGCGTGCCTGATTTTGACACGTGGCGCCCTGCGCGCAGCGCAGAGGATCTGAAGCGTTGCTTCAATTTTTGAATTTTTGAAATTCAAACAGAGCTTTGCTCTGATTGGGGGAAACAGATATGAATGATTCAACTTAACACCTTGCACAAACATTAATTGCATACATTGAATCAAAAACCCTAGGCATCAAAACATTAATTGAACAATTAATGCACTAATGACTCACTAGCCACCTCATCATCCTAGTCACCATCTAGAAACTTCTAGAACCTTCCACACTCATCAAGAAAAGATAAATCCGTATTAAACCGAATGATTAATACGGTTGATAGAAATTTGGAAAATGACAACTTCCAAAAGCGATCCTGAAACGAATTTCAGGATAACCCCGTAATGGTATAAACATACCCGCATTTTTATTACGACCGAATATAAATGCAACTGAGACAAAGATATTGTATCTACATAGTATAACACTCGGATCCGGCTTAAACCAAAGCCCACCGGTATTATCTGCCCGAAATATGACACGTGCGTAAACGCACGTGCATTTTCCGAACCCTGCCATAAAACCATACGGCCTCTACAACGTTTCGCCCGAACTTGGGAAACTGTCTGTGGGGGACTCTAATGACTCATCAATACACTGGCACTGGTATAACCACTAGCACGTCAGAGGTACTAACTGTACGTGACGGTTGCCTATGTATTGATTGGAAGGGAAGCAGACGAGCGAACTCATCCTGAAACCCTACTGAGCCTGACAGTGACAATATCCATACAGTCCGGTCCGTTCGTCTAAGAATATCGCATATCGAGTCTAGGGGGGTGGATAAAGTCAGACCCCTAATAACGCGATAATTTGTGTCGGTATGAAGCCCATCACCTCCTGATAAACTACTGATCCAAATCAGTAATTCTCCACTACCCCGGCCGAGGATTTCTAGTGATGGCCACCCGTGCACTGTGCGACATCAACCCGGGAGAGACGAATCCCTGACGATCCGCTCACTGCCTCCATGTGGCTCGGGACTGTACCCAACTAAAACCTGTTTGCACGTCTCCTTTGAGCGTGGTAGGGTAGTAATCTAAGCACAGTGGGAACTCACACGAGACAAATGACGATCTCAGGTCGACAAACTAACCTGTACACATGCCACCAGGGAACTGCTATCTGACGATATGTATAATACCAACTAGCATGTTCCCGGCGAGTCCAGTCCGGTGTACTCATAACCCAATGAGCATCTGTATACATCTTAGGTGATCCAACTGACACCAGTGGCTTGTGAGACTGGCCACCGCCCCTCGTCGGGGTCTCGACTGTATACACTAGTCTACTCTGGAGTATCGATGCCCTGTTTCGAAACTCCCACGACTAGGGACACTTTAAGGATGTGCTTATAGACCCTAGTTCTCACGTATATGATCGCCATCATACTGCTGGCAGTCAAGCAAGAATCCTATGGGCTCTATCATCATGAAATAGTGAACTAAAGCATATATACGATGATAAAGACAAACCAGATAGCATACTATCATCTCGAGCAAGACTGTCATATCGGTATATGTCCTCCCTCAATCATTGCAATCACGTACCTGCGATCCAATAATTGACTTTGAGGGCACTATATCCAACACCGGCAACCTGAAGAGGACGGTGAAGACTCTCCGAAAGGAGCTTGGGGCGGCGGCCGAGGTGGCCAAGTCGGCTAACCTGAAGGCGGCGAAGGCGGTGGAGAGCTATAAGAAGTCGAAGGACTTCTATGATGACCTGGCCGTGGCTATGACCCGCATCTGGCACGAGGCCCTCGATGCCGTTAAGGCCCGGATGCCGGAGTTTGCCGACGGAGATCTCCGGGCCGAATTCCCCCTCGTGGACGCCGATGAACAGGGGGAAGAGGTTCCTGACGAGGAAACCGCCGAGGACCCCGCGCGTCACGTGGTGGATGTCGTGGACCCCGAGCTCGCACCTGGCCCCGAGGTCTAGAGCCCTTGTCTACCTCCTTTTATTTCTTTGTTTTTGGAATTTTGTAAGGCTGGGGAGCCCCAAAAAATACCCTTTGTATTTGGTAGTAATAAAATTTTTCTTTGGTTTCATCGAGTCGCGCTCTATCATTTGTTTGTGGTGAATGCTCGTAAGATATCCCTGCTTGCACCGTTGTGTTTTCATGTCAGGTTGGCTATCTGTCTAGCGATTGTCCGTCGAGTTGATTTCGATCACTTGCCGACGAGCGTGCCAAGCGCTGCCGAGGAGGTATCCCCATGGGCCCCGAAGTCGAGGGGGGATCGTTTAGACCTGGATAGACTTGATGCCCCTCACTAGGGTCTCGGATCCATTGCGGGTGACGGGCAGAGCGCTGTTCGCCGTATTTGTGCCTAGCGTGAGTGGGAAGCTGCTCGGTGGCCCCATGGGGGGTGTCATCTTTTGACTTCTGGAAATGCGAGCATCGACCACCAGCCGGGGATGGTCGAGCCAGGGTCGGGCTTGACTCCCTCTGGGAGGATTTTGGGTCCTTAGCGTTGGAGGGACTGTAAGAAGCCCGCTAAGGAAGACCGTGCAGTGAAGCTGCGCGGTCGTCATAAGTAGGCAACTACCAGCCTGGGATGACCGAGCGGGGCAGCCGCTCAGATGCCCCTTGCGAGGGCTTTGACCCTTAGTGTTTGTAGGGGCTGCAAGAAGCCCACTAAGGATGACCGGCCAGTGAATCCGCGGTCGCCTCTTGGCGAGGGTTTTAATCCCTGGTGTAATGGGTATGGGGCTATCAGCCGGAGATGACTGAGCAGGGTAGCTTCTCGGTTTCCTTTTGCGAGGGCTTTGATCCTTCAGGACGGGGACCGAGCGGGGTTACTGCCCAGTGCCTCTTGGTGAGGTCTTTGATCCCTGTCGGTTGTGGTATGAAGCTACCAGCCGGGGATAGCCGAGCAAGGACTCGACTGCCTCTAGGAGGACTTTGGTCCTTAGTGCGGGAGGGGCTGTAAGAAGCCTTCCAAGGACCCTTGGCCGGGCAGGGTTTCTGCCCGGTGCCTCTTGGCGAGGGCTTTTGTCCTGACGGATAGTCGAGCGAGGGATCCTCAGGCTCGACTGCCTTTGGGAGGGCTTTCTGATCCCTGGCGTTGCGGTAGGGAAGCTACCCGCCGGGGATAGCCGAGCAGGGAAGCTTCTGAGCTTCCTCTAAGGAGGACTTTCAGGTCCCTGGCGTTGTGGTAGGGAGGCTACCCGCCAGAGATGACCGAGCAGGGTAGCTGCTCGGTTTCTTCTTGCGAGGGATTTGATCCTTCAGGACGGGGACCGAGTAGGGTTACTGCCCAGTGCCTCTTGGCGAGGATTTTGATCCCTGTCGGTTGTGGTAGGAAGCTACCAGCCTGGGATAGCCGAGCAAGGACTCGACTGCCTCTGGAAGGACTTTGGTCCTTAGCGCGGGAGGGGATGTAAGAAGCCTGCCAAGGACCCTTGGCCGGGCAGGGTTTCTACCCGGTGCCTCTTGGTGAGGGCTTTTGTCCTGAAGGATAGCCGAGTGAAGGATCCTCAGGCTTGACTGCCTCTGGGAGGGCTTTCTGATCTTTGGCATTGCGGTAGGGAAGCTACCCGCCAGGGATAGCCGAGCAGGGAAGCTGCCGAGCCGCTTCTAAGGAGGACTTTCTGGTCCTTGGCGTTGCGGTAGGGAAGCTACCCGCCAGGGATAACCGAGCAGGGTAGCTGCTGGGCTGATTCCATACGAGGTCTTGTCCAACTATTTAGTTGCTGGTACCGGGAACGGTCGCGGCGAATGTGCGTGTAGCATGCGCATTGAGTGCGGGGGGAGGCGAAGTGTGAGAGTCGTGTCGTTTCGATTCCGCCGGAGAAGGCTCGGCGGTCGCCGCGTGGCAGCGACTTTTTAGGTGAAAGCGGGCGACTGTCCTTTTTGAATAAACGAGATTTTTCCTTCTTTTTTGCAATGTTCCATTGATCTTTATTAAATAGACAACAGACCCTAGGAAGAGTTTACATTGTCTTAAAAGAACAGTACATGCTAGTAGATGACCTTATTGGCTCGGCCCGAGCTCTCTGGAGGATTGTTGGCCTCCGTTCTTGGCACAGGGTACGGGGCTCCCTGAGTTCCGTGCTAGCTGTCCTCCGAAACGAGCATGATCTGACCGACGGCCAGCTCAGCGGGAGGGTGAGGCTGTTCCTGCTCGCGGTTGGCCTGCCGTTTGTCCCTCAAGTATGCGGCGAGGTGTCCCGATCGGATGAGCTCCTCGATGTAGTCTCTGAGTTGCTTGCAATCCTCCGTGGCGTGGCCCAGTGTCCGGTGGAAAGCGCAGTAAGGGCCCCGGGTTCGCTTCGCGGCCTAACGCAGGATTGGAGGGAACTTGAAGAACCCCTCGTTCTGGGCCTCCTCTAGCAATACTGCGAGGGAGACGTTGAGTGGGGTATACTCCTGGAACTTCGGGTGATAGGGCTGCTGACGCTCCGGCCTCTCCTCCCGAGCCCTCTTCTTCTGGTCGGATCGTTCTGCTTGGGGGAGGTTTGCGTTCACCTCGGATTCTAGCTGAACCTCGCGCTCGGTCCACGCCTTGATCTCGGCCATGGTCTTAGGTTGTGCAAATGCAAAGGAGCGCAACCACTCCTTATGCCTCAGGCCAGATCTGAGCGCCGTGATGACGGTCTTGTCCCGGTGCTCGGGGACCTGGAGAAGGGCGTTGTAGAAGCGGGTGATGTAGGCCTTGAACGTCTCTTTGTCCCCACTCTTAACCATGAAGAGGTAGTCGACCGTGCGCTTCTGCCGACGGTTCCCAACGAAGTGGCCGAGGAACTGAGTAGCCAGCTCGTCGAAGGTTGAGATTGAGCGAGGCTCGAGCCCTCGGAACCAGTCCCAACCTGCGTGGATGAGGGTGGCCGGGAAGGCCCTGCACTGGGCGGCATCGGAGTGGTCCTGAAAGCTCATCCACGCTGTGAAAGCGTCCAAATGGTCCTTCGGGTCGGTTTTCCCGTCGAACAGAGAGACCTTTAGGGGCTTTTTGCGTGAGGAGATGTGGACGGCGAGCAATTCCTCGGTGAACGGCTTTGTGAGCGAATCAGAGGCATACTTAGCCCCGTCGCTCAAGAGGTGAGCCTCCCGACGCATGCCCCCGATCTTCTTCTCGAGGGCGTCGAGTCGACTGTGGTATCCCGAGGAATCGGCGCCTTGGGATCCCTGGCCTCTGCTGCGGGTGACCTGCATCTGGGAGTGGCCCCGGTTCCTCTCGATGAGGTGCTTCAGATCCTTGGGCGAGGTGGCTCTCGAGCCGCCGAGGTGAACCACTTCTGTGCGACCCCGCCGAGGGAAGTGGTGTCGACCATGCCTGTGGACAGGCGAGGTGACTGACACCTCCTTAGGGGGATAAGGGTTGTGAGGAGGCTCGAGGCATGGCGTTCTGGCGGCGGACCTTGGTGTGGAGCCGTGGGGCGCCCAGCGAGCCTCAGGGAGTATCGGCCCGAGTGATCTGTGGCCAGGAGTCGTAGCCTGCTGGTGGTCAGTCGTCCCGACGGGGGCAGAGCCTTCTGGAGGCGGTGGAGAGGCGATCAGAGGCCCAGGCCCGGCCGCTTGGACGCGAACGAGCGCCTCCACGAGGTACTGTAGCCGATCTATCCGGCTGGAGAGGGCGTTGATGATGGTCGCTGGATGAGGCTCATCCACGCCTCCGGTGAGGGGAAGGCGGCGGCTGGTACCGGGGTCTTCAGGATGGTTGTTCACCATGCGGACGGAGATCAGAAGGCCAACTTTGTTTTTGTGGAGTTTGCGTTTCCACAGACGGCGCCAACTGATGGAGGTCCTTTTCGGGTCTCCGTCAGATGTTGTCTTCCGTTGATCTCCCGGTGGATTTCGGCGGTGATCTTCTGTTGCATGTGAGTCTCAATAGGTTTTGAGGAGATTGGTGATTTGAGGAGTTTAGCACCGAGTACCTGCAAAGAAGTCCCGGGGTGGTTTGGTACCACCGAGGACCCTCCGACGATCAAGTTAGTACTAGATCCGAGCAGAGTAACGGCTAAGTGGAATCAAGAATAGCTTACTTGACCCCTATGTGATGGGGGTTTATATAGCGGCGGCAGCACGCAGCAGCAGGCGCGAGAATCTCGCCGGCAGTTACGCTCCCGACGTCACGCCCGTGTAAAGAGCAGATCGCCCATTAATGGGAATCGTGATGGCGTGGAACGTGGGACGTTGCTGGCTGAGAATCTGCGCGTGGCAAGATTTGCGGAGCGGCGGTTACGCCTGTGAGTGGTGGAGTTGGTTGGTCGGAGGGACCGAGGAAGACGGTCTCGGCTGGGGAGCTCGGAACCGAGCAAGAGGGCTGAGGAGTCTTGGTCCTGTGGCAGCTCGGGGCGAGCTGAGGGGCCGAGGAGGCAAATTTGCAGGGGGCCCCGAGGAGGGCCAGCTTGTGCTTTCAGGTCGGGTACAAGGGTTGTCTGGTCGGCCTCTGTGGGCCCTTTCTTCTGGGTCTTGGGACATGTCATCCGTCACGTGTCCTGATCCCGCAACGCCAATATTGAGTATCATCAGGTAAGTTGTTAAAAAAAATTCCAAACGCTTTATTTTTTTTTGTCAAAATAACGACTCTTGAAATGTTAGTCAAAGCAACTCTAGAAAAGTTTTTAGTTGTCAAGAAACTCCTTTCCAGTGATATCTAGTAGTTGCCTGTTATATCTAGTTTCATGCTATCTCTAAGCAGTAGATAGCGATATCTAAACCGCCGCCTGCGATATCTAGTTTCATGCTATATTTAAGCAGTAGATAGCGATATCTAAACCGCCGTCTGCGATATCTAAATAGATTGCATGGATTGGTTAGATATAACAGGCTACCATGCAAATACTTCAGGAAACATTTCTCGAGGGGTTTTGACTATTGTTTCGAGGCCAGGGGTTTGGATAGCAGAAAAAAGTATTTGGGTTTTTTTTGTTGACAATTTACCCTAAAATAAATGAAGCCCGCAACAAATAACCATCAACAAGCCATAAACATAGTTTATGCTCACAAAGGGTTAGAATCATTAAACTTATTGGGGTCACCGGCAGCCAAGATTTAATTTTATATTAGTATATAAAGAGATAAAAAAGCAATACTTTACATAGCCATTTTGATTTCATGCCTCTTACTCAAAAGATACAAAAATGGGCTCACATTATAATGCCATGTTAAGTATTTATGTATATAACTTATATCTATGACTCTTAGCATAAATTTAGAGTTTGTACGCAGTGACACAGGCATCAAGCTGGTATCAAAGCCATGCGTATAAAATTACACCGGTTGTTTATTTATAAACGGATCGAGTAAGTTGGCGTCAGGGAATCATGACACATTACACCTTTGAGGAGAACCTGCCCTTGGAAGGGGAACAACAACTGGAAACGGTTGCTAACACCCCGTAAGCTGAGAAGTAAAAGGAGGAATTTGTCTGAGGAGGGGCTCTCGTCTGATTAGCTTGCTGGTGGGATAATAACTTACCAGTGTATAGAAACAGATAGACAAAAAGAATACTCAAATTGCACATGCGTGCCAGAAAAATAAAGATAAGTATTACTTGATTCTTGCCATTATTTACATGAATTTTTTATGTAGTGATAAGTAATTTAAGGCCTGTATTGGAAATTAATGCTAAATAATTAGTTTTTAATATATTATTGTAATTGAAGGTCTAATGGATCAAATTTTGTTGATCTACAGTGACTTCAATCATAACATATTATGTTAACAAGCTATTCAAAATTGATGAAAATTTATTATGTTTGTCTTTCTGCTTTCTCCCTCTTTATACTTCAAATGACAAATTATTGTGTAGATTTTCTTCTCAATTTTGGATAATTCCAATCCATGTTTATGGTTAAAAAAATAACCTAGCACTAATTAAGAACTAGTTTTTTTTGCACGAGCAATTCCCATGGAATGAAAGAAACTTGTATTGCATATGAAATAAAAAAAAAATTTATATAATAAAGCATGGATACCAAAGTCATAGCTTGTTGTCATACATTATTAAAATATAATAATAAATAATCTTTATTTTTAGGAGATGTGAAATTTGTTTATTTATCATATTTTTAGTATAACTAAATTTCTCATTTTATTGTATTGATTATAATATTATTATAGCAAGAAAGCTGTAAATATTTATAAAAACTTTTATATCTGCATTTTAAATTTTCTTTTAATATTTTAGAACTTCCGGAAGGAGGAGCTGGGAGGGAAGTAACAGAGGTTGTTCTCTACGTAGACAGAGAGACAAGTGCCTTATTTTTTGATAATAGCCCCTAACCCGATACAAGTGAGGATCGAACCCTCCTGCTTAGATGCTAGAAGATTTTGCGACTAGGCTAGCTATAGTGGCACTTGTTGGACTCATCCCGGTATAGTTTTGATTATTACCAAACGACACGTTTCATGTTTTGAACTAACCATTTTGTATGACTCTTATATATCATGGAATAATTAATGAAGGATGGATGACCGAATTTAAATGTCATATCCAAAGGAGGATAGTGGCAAATGTTTGGACTTCCCAAGGCCAAACTTTTCACGATTGAATTTGAAGCCAACATGGAAAACTAGACTAAAAAATCGGCTAAGGTATAGTTAGGTTTTTGGGATTTTGATTTTATTATTTTTTCAAGGACTTTAATGCAAAAGGGATTAGATCTAATGAGCTTGAAAATACACATACTTAATTTTCATATTTCATCATATGTTGATAAAAAAAAAGAAGGAATTTTAAACCTAAAATTATTTTTCTATATTTTTCCAAGATCATTTTGATGATTATTTTACTTATAAGTTGAAATATCTTTTCCTAAATGTTTAATTGGGTTTTATTCATGCACGCTTCAGTGCATGAGGCTAGATATTATATATTATAATATCCCAAATCAAGAACTCCTTGAAGATTTGTTTTGAACTGTGCAAATATTTTCAATTCCACTTATTAAGGAAATATTATGCATCTATTTTTATGGGTCATAATTTTTAATTCCCACATGCTTTTGAGTCCTTGATTGTGCAGGACTTGACAACGGCCATATTTTTAAACACTTGGCTTATTTTCATACATAACCGGCTTCTTGTTGCTTGTCAAAATTAAAGGATTCTTGACCGTTTGATTTTTTTTTTGTGGCAATTTTCTTTATTGAACCGAGGGCTCTTATTGATTGATTTAAAGATTTAAGTCTCATCTATAAATACAGTATACTATTCATTTCTTTAGTTGATTGAGACAAGCATTTCAAATGATTTTCTGTCTCAAATTTTAAATTCATCTCAAGCTTATCAGTTTCAATCCTGTATAAAAAGTTGTCAAGTGTTCGAGCTGTAACGTTCTCTCAACTTGTTCAACAGAGAAAAGCAATGTCCCTTTTGTAAGAGGTTGTGAGTTTCGTGGAACGGAGTGGAAAAGTGTAAGGGGTTTCTCCCCTCGGATGAAAGAATATTATAGTGGATTGGAAAAAGTCCTAAAGGCGGGGGAGACTTTAGGTGGTGGATTAGGCGAAGGGCATCGAACCACTCTAAAATCGCCGTGGTCGAGTTTTCAATTCTCGTCTCCTTTATTTATATTTATTGCCAATATATAAGTGCGCAAATCATTACCATTGTTTTAATTTAAACTGTGATTGAATTGCTTGAATATATTGCTAAAAGTTTGAAAGTCATAGATTTTATTATCTAAACCCTATTCACCCCCTTAGGTTTTATAGCAAGTACACTTTCAGCCTCGCAAGAAAAATGCCTATTTCAATTAAAGTGTTATTCGAATATTTAAATAGGAATTGACAACATGCCTAGCACAAGATTGAGGGGTTTCAAAAAGGATCCCGTGACATTTCAGAAAAATAAAAATTATTTTCGAAAATTAAATAATTAAAATAATAAATTTTAAAAAATATTAGGAAAATATGGAAATTAGTTTTAGTGAGATGGTATAATTATATACCGATTGTTCGGAAAATGTTTGGAAAATTAATATGAATTATTGGTTTTGAAGAATTTATGTGATTCGGATATTTTATAAATATTTATACAATTATTTGTATATGAGTTTAATACTAAACTCGATTAATATTTCACTAATTATGTATTAATCTTGTTTATGCATGTGACATGGACCATGTCATGTTTCAAAACACTTGCTACATTTATATTTAACCATGGCTTCATTGTTATTTGTTTAAAATTGTTTTTGTTTTTAAAATTAAAAAAGAGGAAAAGGGGGAGATATTTGTGAGAGGGAAGGGACACATGGGCATGAGTGAGGAGAGAGAGAGAGAGGGGTTTATTCTTTCAACTATGACTCATTTTTCTTCATTACTCTTTCCTCCATTTTCTTCTTCATCTCTCTCCACCTCCGTCCACCTCCTCTTCCTCCTTGCACCACCCTTAAAACCACCACAAAATCCCAATCTTCCTTCACAAAAAATGTGCACAAGCTCACTACAAGTATGATGGTATGAACAAGTTGAGGTTTTGAAGACTTTGAGCAACTCAAGAAAATTCTTGAGTTGCCAAATAAGGTATAATCCTTACCCTTTTAGTTAAGTTTTGGTGTTTTCTATATCCTATCATAGTTTAGAGTTTAACCGATGTGGTTTAGTGAACTTTGAGAATTCCAAGATGAGGGTTATGACTTATCTTGAGTTGTGAGGATGTTATTGAGTGTAATTAGTGACCCCAACCCCTGTAATGTCGATTTTATGGACCAAACCAGAGATTAAAACCCCAAAGACTTGAGCTTAAAATTTTCCCGTGTCGATTTTCTTGGGTTTGTGATGCTTACAGGAAATCTGGAGCAAACTGGTATGTTTTTAGGAAAATCAAACAAACTTATTGACCTAGTTATACCCCTAGGAGACCACCACCAAAAGACGAGAACCAAATCCTTCTATTTGACCGGCGACGCCGGACATTTTGGGCATCTCGCCGGGCCGGTGTTGGGCATGGATGTTGGGGTTTTTCCAGTAGCTTCTATATCTTATAAACTAGCCCCTGTATTGTTTGTTTAGTCCTAAATTACTTGAGTCAAAATCTGGAGCTATTTTCCTAAGTTGCTGTTTTGGTTTTCGTGGTATTTAGTAACTTGAGTTTTGATATTTGTGTTTTTTCTCGGTCGATTGATGTTTGTACGTCAACATCGAGAGTTGTATGGCTATTCTTGCACGCGTAGACCATAGGTTCTAACCTATGTGTGTTTTGTGTGCCGTTTTGGTTTTCGTATTCGATTCGTGTTTACGATATAACGTATTGAATATTGTAGGTACCCCGCGTGGACATCGTACGATAAGGGAGAGCGTGGCGTCATCGATTTTGGCAAGCGAGGATCGAGATGAGTAGATGTATATTTACGGGGGAAGTCGGGTGGATGGCGTGTAGCATCCCCGCAATCGTAGAATAGGGTATTACTATAGTATTATATGTTTGGATGCGATATTTGGATACTTAGCAAATATGGTATCTAGGAGACCTTATGTTAGATTAGGTTTGTTTTAGTAAGACCTATCCATAGGTGTAACGCTTTGAAAATCGTTTCGGTGAAATTTCGAAAAATCGGTAAAATAAGGGGGTTTTCTGTAAAAAGTCAAAATGTAAATATCTTATTATAAAAATTAAATATACATATTCTAGCTATGTAATTGCTATTATTTGGTGTTTATTGAGCCGCTGGTGAAATTTCAAATTTTCTGAAAAAAATATTATTTTATTATTATTTTAAGCCGTCACTAATACATTTAATTAGGGAAAATTACAAATTGGAATGAGTTGAAATAAATTTTGTGCATCATAAAACATTAAATAAAAATTTATCATGTGGTTTTTGGAACGAAATCATTTGCCAAAACGGTTTAGAAATTTTTGAAGAAAAAAGGCTTTTTTTTAGCGTAAATGGATGTTTGGGGTATTGTATTTATCATTTCATTCCTCACCCACCCCCACACACACACACCCCATCATGTGCTGGCCGAAACCACAACAGCCCCCTCTCCCTCCAATTCTTTTCTTTACCTCATCAAAAATCAAATAAAGTGGAGGAATAAAGAAAGAAGGGTTAAAGTCAAATGAGGCATGGTTTCCTTTGACTTGGCCACCACTTTCAACACCCCACTCTCTCTCCAATCCCCCTCCCAAATCAGCCGACCCCTTCCCAAAATTTCAGCAAACAGCCCCCTCCCCATTTCACCTCTCTTCTCTTGAGAAAAAATTGATCAAAATTGCCTCAAATCCATCAAAAAAAATCCCAAAACTCCAAATTCAAGCCCTACCCATTTTTCCTTAGCCTTTCAAGCATGGATTTTGGTGAAAAGATAGCAATTTGGGATGCTTAGATTTCATGCTAGAACTCAATTGGGAGGTATAAATTTTAACCCTTTAGTGAATTTGTTGTTTAATTGCTTTATGTTAGCTTATTAAGTGTTTAATTAGGTTTTAGATTGGTTCTAATTGCATGTTTAAAAAGTTCAAGAATGAGGTTGATTTCAAGTTAGGGTTTTGAGTAATGGGATTATGGTTGTGTGATATATTTAACCACTTAAGACATGTTAAAACCTAATCTAGTTGCTAGTTGCAAATTGTTAACTTAAAATTGTAATAATTATGCTAATTTGCTAACTAGGTTTTAATGAAATACTTATATAATGGAGATTAAAATCTAATTAGGTTTTGCATGGTATTAATAACATTTTAAAGTGTAGTTTAATACCTTATTTCATGCAAATCCAAACTAGTTTGTTGTATGTGCATTTTTGCTATAAAATGGTCGAAATTGGTTAATATTGCAAACTAGTTTTTGTAAATATTGTGTTAAATCGAGAATTAAAATATGGTTAGGGTTTCTTCATATCTTAAAAATTACATTGAGTGGGTTAACCATTTAAAATATGCAAAACCAAGTTTAATTGTAAAATTATGAATTTTACATTAAAAAGTGTTAAAATTGATATTTTTGCAAACTAGGATTTTGGAAATTTTGCAAATTTATGTGATTAAATTATGGAAATGGTTTTATTGACTTATTTAAGATATATATAAATATATTGGCCACTACATTCATTTAAACATCGAGTTTTGTACTAAAACGGGTAATTTTGCTTGCTAGTTTTTCGGAAAAACGGCTTTTAGAGTGAATTTGGGGTTTTCGTGAGTTTTAAACTATTTTATATTAAAATTAGTGTTCGTGAATGTGCAAATGAGTGTGATTGGATTTTCTCGATGGTTTGACGTTCGTACATCGACATCGAGGGTTGGTTTGACTATTCTTGCATGTGTAGGCGATAGGTTTTGACCTATGCATGATACGCGTGCCGATTTAGTTTTCGTATGCCGTTTCGATTTTGAATTGGGTTTTTATGCGATACGATACGTTGTGATATGTAGGTACCCCATATGGACTTCGAGACGACAAGCAAGCGCGTGGCGACGTCGGCACCGGCTAGCGAGGACCAGGTGAGTAGATTTATATCTACGGGGAGAAGTCGGGTGGATGGCGTATAGCACCCCCGCAGTCCGTAATTAGTACTATGTAGTATATTTTTTATGTGTGATAGTTAGTGTGTTATGGTTAGTTAGGGGTAGAAATAACTAGCGTAGTTCCTAGTTGCGAACCATAGGATAGATTTGCACCCACACGCATACACTTGTATGTTTCTTATACTTGCACGGTGTTTGATGATATGGGATGACTTTGGAGTTGAGTCGATGATGTGGGCTTGTGCCGCGAGATCGGTGATTTGATATGATTCGTATTTGGGATACGAAATGTGATTCTTGCGGGTTCGGGATGTGTGCTTACCCCGCATTCATACTTTGAAGATGATATCAGTTGTACTAGACTTAGATCAGTACCCCAGATTATATGATATGATAAGTGATATCTGAAATGTGATGAGATAGTGTGATATTGAACCGTACCCAGCTTTTGGGATGCCGTACGACGATTTACCGTACGAGCCTATATTGATGATAGATCCGCGTTCATGACTCGAGGATGTCAGATGATATACTGTATCGTACGCGATACTATTGAGGCGGGATCACCGACTTATATATATTTTTATATCGACTCAGATGTTAGGCGGTTTCCTTACCTGTAGTTCAGCTTGTTAGTTCGGCCGTATAGTTTAGTGTAGTTGTTAGAGTAGATTAGACTTCTTACCTATTTCAAAAACTAACGAATCGTGGGCATTTTTAAAGACAGCTCAAGGGAATCTACGGACATTTCAAAAACGACGTATCTTTTCATAAAAACACCGTAGCCCTATTTTCAAAACCCCATGATTCGTGTTATTTCAAAAGGCACCATTCGTAGGACTTATATTAGATTAATGCAGATTAGTTTTGGTTACGTCTAGTTTCAGCTCCCACTTTTTTTGTGGTTCGCTTTGCATCGCATTCTTATATTATGTTTCATACTCCATTTTAATATCATGCTGATAGGACACCAGCACCATTACCGATGATGCGTATGTACCACGTACACTTACTTGCCGGCTCACACACATCTTCATCGGTAATTGCCATGTCACGTACACCTTAGAAAATATATTATTGCTTGACATAGCCTATTAGCGAATGGTTTAGACATTGTAGTTATTACCTGCTACTTCATGCATACTGTTATTCATTGTCATGCCGCATTCATGGATTCTCATGCATATATTCACTATTTTGCATGCTATTGAGGTTTGGATTTGGATTTCTATGAGATTTTCTGGATTTGGAGGAAAACCGCAAAAACACAAATAAACATATTCTCTCTTTTAAAATAAAAAGTGCGGTTTTCCCATGATGTATGAGTCGTCCACCATGAGTTTGCTGATGGATTTGGAAACCCGATTCGAGGAGACGGATGAACCGTTTCGGGTACATGGTGGACCCGGTGCGGTACCCCGGGGCAAGAGGAATGTGGTGATGACGTTGAGCCTGGCAGGGGAGTACTACCTACCGGTGATTTTACCCGACGCGTCGGACATCCGGAGGATACCGTCGTGGTCTTGAGATTTATGGTAGGGGCCGGTCTGGACTGACGGCGCCCTAGATATTGAGATTGAGACATTGATATTTCGAGACAGTGAGATTTATGTTTTGTGTCGATGCTAGACACTGTTGATGCTGATTTCATTTATGATACCTCAGTTTAAAAATACGAAGGAAATCTCACTAATTTATGAAAACAGTTTCTTCATTTACATGTATTCTGTTTCATGCATTCATACCTCATTCGTAGGATATATTGCTACTTGAGGCACTGACACGGGCACATGAGTTTACACTCGGGTTAGATATTTACCCTAGCCTTGTTATAGGCTGCATGTTATATACTTATTTTGAGGATATATTATGATCATTGACCTAGGATTGCGTTATTTATGCGATTTCTGTGCGTAGATGTTTTTCTATTCACGAGTTGGCAACTCACCCCCGTTGTGCCCCAGTTTCTTGCAGATTTGTCGTACAGGTTTCTTTACGGCTTGCGGGCTCAGTTTCATTTGGGTGATTTGCTAGTAGGTGGGTTTACTTGTATCATACCCCCATTATATATCTTGTATATCATTATTCTGTTGTATCTAGAAGTTCCATCAACCAAACATGTATTTATTGAGATAGAGACCAGTGTTGGTTATTCTTTCGACCTTAGAGTCGCTCGTTATATTTCTGGTGGTTTTGAGTTTCCTTTTGAGTTTTGATCCTCGCCGTTGGCGTTGTATATTTTATTGTTTATGTGGTTGTGACCGTCGATTGACGAAGAGCTAGCTCCCGCTTGGGGATGCCTTTTTTCTTGATTTCGTATACTATTCATGTTGTATCCCGTTTGGGAGCCAGTATTTACAAAGGAGACTCTGCCGAAATTTTCAGTAAATTTTTTGATGTTTTTAAAAACCGCATAATTCGGCTTATGCTACTGAAATTACTTGCTTAAGTTGGTTTTCCTGCACTCTACTACTTTTCTTGGTTTGGATTTCTGGGTTTTCGGTTTACTTAGATTACTTACGTCTCGAGACGTTCGTAGTTTAAGTGCCGGTCACGTTCCGTACTTTCGGGCCGTGACAAAGTTGGTATCAGAGCGCTAGGTTTTACCTTCGGAGCGTAGGATGACCCTTGGTTGATGGAATAGGTGACTAAAGTAGAGTGACGTACCGTTGATATGTTCCGCGGCATATTTACGACACGCCACTCCACTTATGAAGCCTTAGGATGTACATTTCCTTGTTCAGTATTATATTCCTTCCTGATCTAGCCTCATCGGTACCAGTTTGGTTTTGCTGCTACGGTTATGGCAGGGAGAGCTACGGCTAGAGTTGTGGTCAGCATGAGCTCGTTATGAACGAGGACTGACCATGGCGTGATTCCGGCGACACACGATTGCATAGATGTGTCTTTTTACTGTGTCTCCGCGCCATGAGCGTTTGGCGGATCGCCTTTATGAGACTTCTCGGACGTGCCGATCAGTATCAGAGGATTGAGCCAATGATAGAGGCCAGCCAGATCTTGATGACCGTTGGTGTGTTGCTTATTCATGATGATTGAGGCACGGTTCAGCGTGCAGACGAGTGAGCCCGTTATTGCTGCGAACGACGAGATATCGCCCCAGATATTGGAGCTATTGCAGTACGAGTTGTACTAAGAGATGATTGAAGGTTGCTAGTCACCGAGGATGAATGACTAGGACATATGGTTCGTTCGCTACCCCGATGCGAGGTCATCAGACAGATTGATTCCAGCTAGAGACGACTTCACGCGGAGACGCTGGGAGTCGACAGAGACGATCGATTGTCAGAAACCTACTATTCCAAGTTTAAAGTATTCGGAAAGACATGCAGGCAATTCTATGGTCCCTCTAGAAGAATGAAACCCTAACTCGACTTAATGACCGTATGAAAGCCTTTGAACCTTCGGGTTTGCGGCAGTTCTGCGGCGCCATTAGTGAGGCTTGGGTTTGCCCTTCTACGGCTGGACCACCGATGCTGTGGTATGTACTCGATACTATTAAACTGTGCCCAAGATGTTGAGCTCTTGGGGGATTATGAGGTTTTGACGACTCGATCAGATGGCTCGACTTAATTCAGATGCTAGGTGGTGAGATGCATTTCTTGGGAGACTCCAGATATGAGGATAGCCGTTGGAGCTTAGTCCATGCAGCCGCGACGAGACGAGTCCAAAGCAGACGACATTAGAGAAAAGTGAAGTAAGAGGTTCGTACCAGATCTAGATGAGATGACGTTCCACTCCGCCGACATCAGAGATGTGATGCGCATGCCGAGGCAGAGTACTGGATATACCTTCCAGAAGGAGTCGCGATGAGTATGCAGTCATTCCAGAGCAAGATGCAGATATAGGAAAGGACAATGACTTCCGGACAGTTGGCAGAGACGAGACATGGAAGAGACCGTGAGCAGGATTCCTTCCAGGACACTGCTGCAATGATACTTGCACCCAGGATCAGATGTGTCACGTACATTCAGAGAGCCAGAGGCCGACGCCAGTGATATGCTGTCTTACGAGTGGTCGTGATGATTGACCGGGAGATGACAAGAGACGTGCCAGAACTGGATCATCCCCGTTAGCACACCCGACAGGGCCGATAAGCCGATGGACCGAAAGATTGGTAATTCACAGTGAAGACCTTGACCCAGGAGTGGTCATGGTTGCGCACACCAGCAGGACAGAGTTCATGATCATCGTCGAGACGTCCCACTAGTGACCGCGACAGTTGGCCGAGATTCTTAGAGGATGCGCTTGAGCAGTACTATTCCGCCATACTTGATTTTGGGTATTTTGGGCGATCTATTCGCAGGATTGATTTTGATGATTGAGTTTCATGATATTTGTTTTCATGGACCATGGTTGCACCTACTGAGTATTTACGATTTTGCACAGTGTTGCACTTGATATCATTTTCGTGCTTCAGTTTCACATGTTTGTGATTTTACGATTTTAAACAGTTGAGTTGGTTTTGTGCGTATGCATGCACACGATTTGGCTCCTGCACTCTGTATAGTTTATATATGCTTGCAGTGCAGTGATACGCCTTTTGTGCATTTAGATGCACTGGACTTTGATTTCGATTGTGATACTCGATATTTGTTTTGTGCACCTTGTGCACCTGAGTGATTTTGCGCACGTTCGGCGCTTGATATTGGATTTCATGATTTCGTGCACGATGGATGCACCTGATTTAGATTTTCGCGCATGTTGAGCGCATGTCTTGAGATGCGATTTTGGTGCACACCAGATGCACTAAATCGAGATTTTTCGTGCATGTCAGATGCACCTGATTTTGCTGTCAGGCACACCCGTTGCCTACGACAGATGTTTCGTGCACACCCGATGCACTTAGATGTTGTTTCTGTGCGCAGGTATGGCACATTCATGGATTTTGATTTCCGTGCACATCAGACGCACGTAGTATTCATGTGCATATTTTGGGATTGATTTCTTATAGAGCAGTACGTTTTTATGATATTGCTATGTGTTTTCGTACTGGGCAGGACTAGTCAGAGGACAGTACCTGAATACATTTTGCATGCATTGATAGTTATTGAAGGGATTCCTAAAAAGCGAGCTATAGCCTCAGTATTTACCTACGTGTCTGATATGACACGAAATGTTTAAAACAAGGAGACCCTTCTAAATTGTTTCCAAAACGGCGGAACGTACATTTCAAACAAAAGTATATATGTATATAGTTATTTTCTTATGGTAGACGTCCGCCACTGTGCAGTGTTATACGCGTTGCACAGCGACTTAAAGAGATTTGGCATGCATTTCCTTCAGATGCTTACAGATATAGATTCGATATTTACATTTATAGTTTCGAGTTATATCATATTGGTTTTGATTTGGATTTGGCATTGATGTCTTCTCCACGACTCCGATGATCGCGGGATGCTTGGAGGAGTTTTGATTTGAGTTATATACTCATTTTTCAAGCGCATGCGCTGCGCTACGAACTGTTTTATGTATTTACAATTTCAGAGCCCGGACGACTTGATGGGTTTTCTTAGATGTTTTAGTATTTGGGGGAGTTTGAATTTAAATTCGGGGACCGAATTTATTTAAGGGGGGAAGATTGTAACGCTTTGAAAATCGTTTCGGTGAAATTTCGAAAAATCGGTAAAATAAGGGGGTTTTCTGTAAAAAGTCAAAATGTAAATATCTTATTATAAAAATTAAATATACATATTCTAGCTATGTAATTGCTATTATTTGGTGTTTATTGAGCCGCTGGTGAAATTTCAAATTTTCTGAAAAAAATATTATTTTATTATTATTTTAAGCCGTCACTAATACATTTAATTAGGGAAAATTACAAATTGGAATGAGTTGAAATAAATTTTGTGCATCATAAAACATTAAATAAAAATTTATCATGTGGTTTTTGGAACGAAATCATTTGCCAAAACGGTTTAGAAATTTTTGAAGAAAAAAGGCTTTTTTTTAGCGTAAATGGATGTTTGGGGTATTGTATTTATCATTTCATTCCTCACCCACCCCCACACACACACACCCCATCATGTGCTGGCCGAAACCACAACAGCCCCCTCTCCCTCCAATTCTTTTCTTTACCTCATCAAAAATCAAATAAAGTGGAGGAATAAAGAAAGAAGGGTTAAAGTCAAATGAGGCATGGTTTCCTTTGACTTGGCCACCACTTTCAACACCCCACTCTCTCTCCAATCCCCCTCCCAAATCAGCCGACCCCTTCCCAAAATTTCAGCAAACAGCCCCCTCACCATTTCACCTCTCTTCTCTTGAGAAAAAATTGATCAAAATTGCCTCAAATCCATCAAAAAAAATCCCAAAACTCCAAATTCAAGCCCTACCCATTTTTCCTTAGCCTTTCAAGCATGGATTTTGGTGAAAAGATAGCAATTTGGGATGCTTAGATTTCATGCTAGAACTCAATTGGGAGGTATAAATTTTAACCCTTTAGTGAATTTGTTGTTTAATTGCTTTATGTTAGCTTATTAAGTGTTTAATTAGGTTTTAGATTGGTTCTAATTGCATGTTTAAAAAGTTCAAGAATGAGGTTGATTTCAAGTTAGGGTTTTGAGTAATGGGATTATGGTTGTGTGATGTATTTAACCACTTAAGACATGTTAAAACCTAATCTAGTTGCTAGTTGCAAATTGTTAACTTAAAATTGTAATAATTATGCTAATTTGCTAACTAGGTTTTAATGAAATACTTATATAATGGAGATTAAAATCTAATTAGGTTTTGCATGGTATTAATAACATTTTAAAGTGTAGTTTAATACCTTATTTCATGCAAATCCAAACTAGTTTGTTGTATGTGCATTTTTGCTATAAAATGGTCGAAATTGGTTAATATTGCAAACTAGTTTTTGTAAATATTGTGTTAAATCGAGAATTAAAATATGGTTAGGGTTTCTTCATATCTTAAAAATTACATTGAGTGGGTTAACCATTTAAAATATGCAAAACCAAGTTTAATTGTAAAATTATGAATTTTACATTAAAAAGTGTTAAAATTGATATTTTTGCAAACTAGGATTTTGGAAATTTTGCAAATTTATGTGATTAAATTATGGAAATGGTTTTATTGACTTATTTAAGATATATATAAATATATTGGCCACTACATTCATTTAAACATCGAGTTTTGTACTAAAACGGGTAATTTTGCTTGCTAGTTTTTCGGAAAAACGGCTTTTAGAGTGAATTTGGGGTTTTCGTGAGTTTTAAACTATTTTATATTAAAATTAGTGTTCGTGAATGTGCAAATGAGTGTGATTGGATTTTCTCGATGGTTTGACGTTCGTACATCGACATCGAGGGTTGGTTTGACTATTCTTGCATGTGTAGGCGATAGGTTTTGACCTATGCATGATACGCGTGCCGATTTAGTTTTCGTATGCCGTTTCGATTTTGAATTGGGTTTTTATGCGATACGATACGTTGTGATATGTAGGTACCCCATATGGACTTCGAGACGACAAGCAAGCGCGTGGCGACGTCGGCACCGGCTAGCGAGGACCAGGTGAGTAGATTTATATCTACGGGGAGAAGTCGGGTGGATGGCGTATAGCACCCCCGCAGTCCGTAATTAGTACTATGTAGTATATTTTTTATGTGTGATAGTTAGTGTGTTATGGTTAGTTAGGGGTAGAAATAACTAGCGTAGTTCCTAGTTGCGAACCATAGGATAGATTTGCACCCACACGCATACACTTGTATGTTTCTTATACTTGCACGGTGTTTGATGATATGGGATGACTTTGGAGTTGAGTCGATGATGTGGGCTTGTGCCGCGAGATCGGTGATTTGATATGATTCGTATTTGGGATACGAAATGTGATTCTTGCGGGTTCGGGATGTGTGCTTACCCCGCATTCATACTTTGAAGATGATATCAGTTGTACTAGACTTAGATCAGTACCCCAGATTATATGATATGATAAGTGATATCTGAAATGTGATGAGATAGTGTGATATTGAACCGTACCCAGCTTTTGGGATGCCGTACGACGATTTACCGTACGAGCCTATATTGATGATAGATCCGCGTTCATGACTCGAGGATGTCAGATGATATACTGTATCGTACGCGATACTATTGAGGCGGGATCACCGACTTATATATATTTTTATATCGACTCAGATGTTAGGCGGTTTCCTTACCTGTAGTTCAGCTTGTTAGTTCGGCCGTATAGTTTAGTGTAGTTGTTAGAGTAGATTAGACTTCTTACCTATTTCAAAAACTAACGAATCGTGGGCATTTTTAAAGACAGCTCAAGGGAATCTACGGACATTTCAAAAACGACGTATCTTTTCATAAAAACACCGTAGCCCTATTTTCAAAACCCCATGATTCGTGTTATTTCAAAAGGCACCATTCGTAGGACTTATATTAGATTAATGCAGATTAGTTTTGGTTACGTCTAGTTTCAGCTCCCACTTTTTTTGTGGTTCGCTTTGCATCGCATTCTTATATTATGTTTCATACTCCATTTTAATATCATGCTGATAGGACACCAGCACCATTACCGATGATGCGTATGTACCACGTACACTTACTTGCCGGCTCACACACATCTTCATCGGTAATTGCCATGTCACGTACACCTTAGAAAATATATTATTGCTTGACATAGCCTATTAGCGAATGGTTTAGACATTGTAGTTATTACCTGCTACTTCATGCATACTGTTATTCATTGTCATGCCGCATTCATGGATTCTCATGCATATATTCACTATTTTGCATGCTATTGAGGTTTGGATTTGGATTTCTATGAGATTTTCTGGATTTGGAGGAAAACCGCAAAAACACAAATAAACATATTCTCTCTTTTAAAATAAAAAGTGCGGTTTTCCCATGATGTATGAGTCGTCCACCATGAGTTTGCTGATGGATTTGGAAACCCGATTCGAGGAGACGGATGAACCGTTTCGGGTACATGGTGGACCCGGTGCGGTACCCCGGGGCAAGAGGAATGTGGTGATGACGTTGAGCCTGGCAGGGGAGTACTACCTACCGGTGATTTTACCCGACGCGTCGGACATCCGGAGGATACCGTCGTGGTCTTGAGATTTATGGTAGGGGCCGGTCTGGACTGACGGCGCCCTAGATATTGAGATTGAGACATTGATATTTCGAGACAGTGAGATTTATGTTTTGTGTCGATGCTAGACACTGTTGATGCTGATTTCATTTATGATACCTCAGTTTAAAAATACGAAGGAAATCTCACTAATTTATGAAAACAGTTTCTTCATTTACATGTATTCTGTTTCATGCATTCATACCTCATTCGTAGGATATATTGCTACTTGAGGCACTGACACGGGCACATGAGTTTACACTCGGGTTAGATATTTACCCTAGCCTTGTTATAGGCTGCATGTTATATACTTATTTTGAGGATATATTATGATCATTGACCTAGGATTGCGTTATTTATGCGATTTCTGTGCGTAGATGTTTTTCTATTCACGAGTTGGCAACTCACCCCCGTTGTGCCCCAGTTTCTTGCAGATTTGTCGTACAGGTTTCTTTACGGCTTGCGGGCTCAGTTTCATTTGGGTGATTTGCTAGTAGGTGGGTTTACTTGTATCATACCCCCATTATATATCTTGTATATCATTATTCTGTTGTATCTAGAAGTTCCATCAACCAAACATGTATTTATTGAGATAGAGACCAGTGTTGGTTATTCTTTCGACCTTAGAGTCGCTCGTTATATTTCTGGTGGTTTTGAGTTTCCTTTTGAGTTTTGATCCTCGCCGTTGGCGTTGTATATTTTATTGTTTATGTGGTTGTGACCGTCGATTGACGAAGAGCTAGCTCCCGCTTGGGGATGCCTTTTTTCTTGATTTCGTATACTATTCATGTTGTATCCCGTTTGGGAGCCAGTATTTACAAAGGAGACTCTGCCGAAATTTTCAGTAAATTTTTTGATGTTTTTAAAAACCGCATAATTCGGCTTATGCTACTGAAATTACTTGCTTAAGTTGGTTTTCCTGCACTCTACTACTTTTCTTGGTTTGGATTTCTGGGTTTTCGGTTTACTTAGATTACTTACGTCTCGAGACGTTCGTAGTTTAAGTGCCGGTCACGTTCCGTACTTTCGGGCCGTGACAATAGGATTATTACCTTATAGAGAATCGCAGGTTATGTGTTGTCACACACACGCACGCATACATGAACTTGGTAATTGTGTGTGTATGTGTGTGTGTGTGTGTGTGTGTGTGTGTGTGTGTTCATACACACACACACACACACAAATACACGTGAGATGAGGATATGAGATGTTGAATGGTTATGAGTCGATATGATTATGCATGATGCCGTGAAGTTATGATACGTGATTGAGTCGAGACACCATATATGTTATGATATATTAAACGATCGTTGGGCGATATATACAATCATGTGATGACACGTGACTTGATGATATAATAGATTGTACGAGACTAAGATCCGTACCCCCGATTTTGATATTGTACGATGATTGATACCGTATGAACTAAGATCTATATATGATATATATATATATATATGATACTTGACCCGTACCCTCGATTTTGAGAATGCCGTACGATGGATTTTACCATACGGGATGCATATATGATGATTGATCCGCACTCTTGACTCGAGAATGCCGTACGTTAGATATTACCGTACGCGATGCTATGAGGCTGGATCGCCGACTACTAGATATATCGATTCGGTTATGTTTCCGAATTCCTTATTACTTTCGTTTTGGTTCTTAGTTTAGTCCTTAGTTGCTTAGATTAATGTTAGGTTAGGCTCGAATCATACCTATTTTCAAAACAGATGAATCATGGGCATTTTAAAAAAGATAAACCGAGGGACGCTACGGATTTTCAAAAGACATCTTTTTTCTAAAAACACCGTAGTCCCTACCTTTCTAAAAACAACGATTCATGCTTTTTAATACGGTAAACGATATGGCTCGTATATAGTCTTATATACCTTATTGTTGCTTTTACTGTTTACTTTCTGTTATGATCTCGTCTGCTATGACGCCTGCACTATTACCGATGATGTGTATGTTGCACGTACACTTACTGCCGGCTCACACACATCATCATCGGTAATTTCCATGTCACGCACACTGTAGTAATCGTTATTACATTATATACACTGACAGTTGTAGCTAAGTAGCATTGTTTAGCATTCCTGATGTCCTATACTAGTTTAGACATTTCATTTCGTACTTAGATGCCACATGCATTTGTTTACCTATATTCTAATTATATACCGCAGTTGGAATTTATGCCGATATTCATTGTTCATTATTTAGCTCATGATTTGAGATTTCCGTATTCATGAGATTTTCTGGATTTGGGAGAAAACCGCATAGGAATTTACAAACTTATTATCGTTTTAAAAATGCAAAGTGCAGTTTTCTCGTGATATGATATGTGTGGCGTCTATCATGAGTTTTCTCGGTTCTTGAGCCACGTGTGTACACATACCCGATTTGAGGAGGGGGATGCACCGTCTGCGGGTACATGGTGGGCCCGGTAAGGTATCCCGGGACAAGAGGACGGTATTGAGAAGGCGTTGAGCCCGGCAGGGGAGCACTACCTACGGTGATTATTGACCCGGCGGTCATCCGGAGGATACCGACCGGAGTCGTGTGATTTGAAAGATTTGAGGGCCGATCTGAGAGACGGATACCGAGATATTGATGTATATATTGTGTCGATATTTGACACGGATTTCTGTCGATTTCATTTGATGATACTCCAGTTTTATAATACTAAAATTTTACTAAGATAAGAACACGGTTTTATTATACAGATATATCCAGAATTCATGTTGATCATTTATTCATGATGTATTCATACATCATATATATGACATGTTACTACCTTGTGACACTGATACGAGTACTTGGTATTACATTTATGTGCATGCTTATAATGTTACCCTTGTTATTACCCGATGTATATATATATTGTTATTATTTATTGTATGACCTAGGAGATAGTCATACATTCGGTTTCTGCTCGTTGATGTCTTCTACTCACGAGTGGACAACTCACCCTCGTTGTGCCACAGTTTCTTGCAGGTTTGGCCGTACAGGTTTTCGTAGCGGCTTGCTGGTATACCGCTCCTTCTGGGTGATTGCTTTGATAGGTGGGATACATTTGTTCGTGACCACCACTATATATTTGTATATTGTATTTCGGTTGTATCTAGTTAGAAGCTCTATCAACCAGATTATGTATATTTATAGACTTAGATCATCGTTTGTATATTCTTTCGACCTTCGAGCCACGCTCTTGTATTCTTATTATTTATGCTGTTTTTGATGATGATGTTTTATGGTTTCTTTAATTTTTCTTGCTGAATTTTGATCCTCGCCTTCGGCGTTGTATATTTATTATCTTGCATGGTTGTTTCCACCTTTTGGCGAAGAGCTACCTCCCGCTTAGGGATGCCTTTATTTATTGCTTGTACTGTTTTCGGGCTAAAATATACAAGGAAGGCGCTGCCCAAATTTTCAATGACGGAAATGTTTTCAAGTTAGATACAAAGACCGTGTTTTCATATATTATTACCTATGTATATAAAGGATAAAATTGATTTTTGTGTACTTTTATTTCAAAACGGCACCTCCACTATTTTCCCTAAAGGTTTAGATTTCTGGGCTTTTGGCTTATTTGGATTAAGTGGGGTCCTATAGACTTCACATGATCCAAGTGCCAGTCACGTGCCATTTTCGGGTCGTAACAAAGTTGGTATCAGAGCGTTAGATTTAACCTTGGTTCGAGTCTAGGTTTGACTATGCGGAGTCTCGGGCGTATATATATATATTCGGAACCTAGGCTTGGCCTTACGGAACTTAGACTTTGCCGAGGGGGTATTAGACCCGAACTTTCGTCGCGTATGTTGACCTTGGTTGATGGAGTAGGTGACTTAAGTAAAGTGACTTACTGTGTGTATGTTCCGTGGCATACTTACGATACGCTACTCCGCTTAAGAAGCCTTAGGATGTACATTTCCTATGCCCTTTATTTCTATTCGTTCCTATGATATATCCTCATCGATTTCGGATCGTGGTTTCTGTTACCATGGCTACATGAGCAGAGAGAGCTGCGGTTAGAGATACGGTCAGAGCAAGCTCGTCATGGACGAGGACTGACTAGGGCGTATCCCTATGACACATGAACGTTTGACATATTGTTTTACGATGTTTTCTGTTGACACGAGCGTTTTGATGTTTTGTTTTGCTAAGATTTCTCGTTGACGCAGATGATCAGATCTGCACCAGATGATCGGGCCATTGCTAGGATCCAGTCAGTTTGCGACGACTATTAAGGTACCGTCCATACCAGATGATCAGGCCACTGCTAGAGACCAGCCAAAATGCGAAGACTGTTGATGTACCGTTTACTCCAGATGATTGAGGCGTTGTCTACCGTGCGGACAAATGCGCCAGCTGTTACTACTATTGATAAGATATCGTCCCCAGACCATTGAAGCTGATGCAGCATGAGGTTATACTCAGGGATGCAAAAGAAGATCGCTAGTCACTCTTGGATAAGACTAGGACCTTTCGTTCGTTTAGATGCGTCGATGCGAGGTTATCAAATTGGCTAGCTTCAAATAGAAGGGAACCTCATACAGACGTGTTGTGAGTCGATCGAGAAGGGACGAGCAGTGCATAACTCCGATGATTTAGACGAGTTCCCGAGGACGTATTTGACCAGATGCCTTCTACAGGACGCTAGAGATGCTGAGTTCGTAGCTTCGAAAAGGACTCTAGATACGACTACAACCAATTGGAGCACCGTTCACACAACTACGAAGAGATGATTCTGAGTTGGTTCATATTGACGGGAATCGGAGTAAGAGGTTCGTGCGATATCTTTGCGAGTTGACGTTCCACTCCGTTAATGCCAGAGACTCGATACGTATGCAGAGGAGTTGTATACAGTAGTGATTCCAGAGAAAAGTCATGATGAGAATGCAGCTATCTCGGAATAAGAAACGGATTAAGTGAGGGGTGATAACTTCCGGACAGTCCTGCAGAGATGAGATTTGAAGGGACCCCGACAGGATCTTTCTGGAAGACTACATGATAAGACTTGGATCCAAGATCAATTGTATCGCACACACTCAGTGGGCCAGAGATTGCCATCTTTGACGCGATACGTTACGAGTGACCATGTTAATTAGTCAGGAGATCTTCAGAGAAGTGCCAGAACGGAACTTTTTCCGTCATGACTCCGAATCAGGCTGTCGAGCCGAGGAGTCATGTAACTGGTGATCCGCAGAGAGAAACAAGGATCTAAGGACAGATGACTCCAGACCATGGGCATGAGGCAAATAGATATTCTTGCTCTGCCAGCCTTGGATGCACCGACACCTTCCGACTTTGAAGGAGGGGCACATCGACGATAGTTATTTATGATTTGAGACTTGGTGATTCGGATATCATGTTTCCGTTGTTTTTGATTCTGGTATTTTGAGGATTTCGTTTCATGATTGATATTTCTTATGTGCACCGCAATTGCACTTGATTTGTATTCTCATGTATCAGTTGTACTGATTTTCGTTTTGTGCATACCCATTGCACCTGATTTTGATTTCGTACACTCCGATATATTTGATTTGATTTCGTGTATATAGTTTGCACATGATTTGACTTATGATTTCGGTATAGTTTACACGAGCTTTCAGTACTTGATATGGGTTTTTGTGCATGCAGTTGCACACGTTTATGAGTGCTTATACCCTGGTATACTTGATTTTGAATTAGTGTATGTCGTATATCGCTGATTTCGATTTTGATATTCGATAATTGTTTCCAGGCACCCTCGTGCACATGATTTATGTTTTCATGCTCCTTGTGCACTTGATTTTCGTTATCGTGCACTCTATTGCACTAGATGCTTTTGTGCAGACCTGACGCACTTGATTTAGATTCTTGCACACACTTGGCGCACTTGATGCGATTTTGTGCACACCAGATGCACTTAATCGAGATTCTTCGTGTACATCAGATGCACTAGATATTGTTGTCAGGCACACCCGTTGCACTTGACAAAGGTTTTCGTGCACACCCATTGCACTTATTTTTGTTTCTGTGCACATTCGTGACACTGTATTTGATTTCGATTTCCGTGCGCGCCAGACGCACGTGGCATTTTTAGTATACTCTATTTGAGATTGATTTAATTTCGAGCATCATGATTTTTACGGTATATACTATACGGTTTAGTAACCGAACATGACTAGTCTGAGGATAGTACCTGAGTATTTTGCATGCATCGATATTTAAGGAAGGGATTTTCAAAAAGAGTTATAGTCTCAATATTTTCCTACCTGTCCTTGACGACATAAAACTTTACAAAGAAAACCTTTGTTCCCGCTAAAAATTTCTGCGCAAAAGAGCCCAAGGTATCAAATGGCAGCGATACACTTAAAAAAATGTAAACCAGTATTTTCCGGACTATATTTAGACAAACTCCTAAATGAGAATCAGCAAAATTCTGATGTTATCGAAAGCGTCTCGAAAAATCCTTCGATTTGATATATTATGGGCCTCATAATTCATCCGGAATCAAATGTTATGAGCAAATGTACTATGCACGTGTAATCTAAGTAATGCTCTACTACATAGAGGATACACTTTTAGTCCCACATCGGGAAAAAGAGAGATCTCTTCTCTATCACTCCCATATAAATAAGAGGGGATACCTCTTAGAAAAGATAGAGAATTCAATTCTCAAAGGAAATTAGTTCTCCATAAGAGCTTAGTGCTCTAAGTTAGGACCATAGCTGCCTCCCATAATGCGTATATGCGTAAGCGCTACGTGCAACACACGTGCGCCCGCCACGTGCGCACCACCTGCAATGCACGTGCAATGCACGTGCGCATCACGTGCGAGGATTCAATGCTCAAAGGAGCTTAGTGCTCCAAGTTAGGGCCACAGCCGTCCCCCCATAATGCGCATATGCGCAAGCGCCACGTGCAATGCACGTGCGACGCATGTGCGCACCACGTGCGACGCACGTGCGCACCACGTGCGACGCACGTGCGCACCACGTGCGACGCACGTGCGCACCACGTGCGACGCACGTGCGCACCACGTGCGAGAATTTAATCCTCAAAGGAGCTTAATGCTCCAAGTTAGGGCCATAGCTGCCCCCCATAATGCGCATATGTGCAAGCTCCATGTACGCTACGTGCAAACATGTGTGCCACGTGCAAACATGTGCGCCCAACACGTGCGACGCACGTGCGCGAACCCAAAAAGGCCTTTTTCAGCAGCGAGAAGCTTAAGCTCCAGCCTGTTCTTCCCCCCTGATGAGTGAGACATGGTTCAAAGGGTACATCCGTCCACACCTTCGATATATGGCGCTGTAATCTCTTAGTGTCGTCGGAGAGATGGTGGGTCCCAACGACCAATGATCCTTCTTTCCAAAAAAGGAAAGAAGAACAGAAGAACCCCCCATAAGTTTCGAGTTTTCAAGGAAGAAAAGAAAAAAGAAGAGCAAGCTTTAGGAAGAAGAAATTTTCTTCAAGGTAAATAAAAGAGCAGAGATCGTAGCATCTCTTGATAAAAAATAAGAACTTAGTTCTTTTTCTAGCTCATAGATCTATAAGACAAAGTCTTTCACAAAACAGAAGAGATCATAGCGTCTCTTTTCATAAAAAGAAGAACTTAGTTCTCAGATTGAAGAGACAAAGTCTCCCTCCATAAAAAGAAGAACTTCGTTCTTAGATCCATGAGACAAAGCCTCTCACAAAGAAAAACAAAAGAGATCATAGTATCTTATCATAAAGAAGAACTTAGATCTGTGAGACAAAGTCTCTTATAAACGAGAATTTAATTCTCAGAGCAGAACTGCCAAAGAAGCGCTTCAGTGCTCCAAGTCTGGCGCTCAGCGCTAAGTGCGCTACGTGCTCCTCACGTGTGCGCTATTTCACAATAAGCGCTTCAGCGCTCCAAGTCTGGCGCTCAGCGCCAAGCGCGCCACGTTCTCCTCACGTGTGCACTATGTCATAAGGAGCGCCTCAGCGCTCTAAGTCTGGCGCTTAGCGCCAAGCGCGCTACGTGCTCCTCACGTATACGCTATCTCATAAGAAGCGCCTCAGCGCTCTAAGTCTGGCACTCAGCGCCAAGCGCACCACGTGCTCCTCACGTATGCGCTATCTTATAAGAAGCGCATCAGCGCTCTAGGTCTGGCGCTCAGCGCCAAGCGCGCCACGTGCTCTTCACGTGTGCGCTGAGGGAACACAAAGTGTTCTTTACATAAAGCGCTCTGCGCCATAAAGAGTGCTCAACACCCAATATAAAACAAAAGAAAGAGGGGTGTCAGAACCTAAATTAATGCCCAGCATTATTGAACAAAAAGGGACTGAGCCCAAATAAATGTTCACAACCCAAACAAATGTTCAATATTTTAATCAAACATGAGTGGACTGAGCCCAAGTTGGCCATAAGTCCTCAATTCAGATTAACTGAGCCCATGTGCACACAATCTAATTAATTGATCTTGGTCCCAAACTTGACCATAGATCTCCCAACCAACATTGGTTCAAGGGTAAATCTCTTCATACCTCTGATACATGTCGTTGTAATTCTTCAACGTCTTCAGAGAGATGGAGGGTCCTAATAACCAATAACTTTTGGTGCATCCCCGAACGGTTAAACCAAAACCCTACAGACTATGATGTCTTTAAACCTTATAGACCGTAATGTCCTTAAACTAACAACGGACCGTAATGTCCTTAAACTAACAACGGACCGTAATGTCCTTAAACTAAACTTCATGGACTATGATGTCCTTAAATTGAAAACCCTACAGACTATGATGCCTTTAAACTTTACGGACTATGACGTCCTTAAACTCATGGACTATGACGTCCTTAAACTTATGGACCGCAATGTCCCTAAACTAAAATGATAGAGTCCAAATACTCTTTCGTTGGATCTAAATGATCCCAAGTCCTGTTGAGTAGATCTTAATTTAAAACTAGACTAACGTATCCTCAACAAACGTTTAAGTTTGATCTTAATCTAAAACAAGATTAACGATCCTTAAACCAACCTAAACCTAAATCTAAGAAAATATGGATTTGGACTAATCCACGCCCTACGGGAGACAACATAAATTAGTCTCCATACACAATCCACGGGCAACCAAAAAATAAAACAAACACACACACGACACGGAGTGACCATCTGGATAAGGAGAAAGTGGTTACCGCTATGCGGTAGCGTAATTAACTGCAGAGGCTTGCGCCTGTAGGGAAGAGCATCCCCACAATCAAAAACCCCTCGTACACGAGGGGGAATCTGACGAAGTTTTCTACATCGGTCCCATCTGTCCAAACCTCCGATGCACGGTGCCATAAATCTACTTGGTATCTTCGGAGAAGTGGATGGATAAAACCAAATAGCATCTGCCCCCAAAATTCAGGTCGGACGTCCCAATGTCCCGGTCGCTTCTTTCGGCAGAGAACAGATTCTGGCACGCCCGGTGGGACCTTTTCCTCTTTCCACTCCACACTTCGTGTGTCGTGTTTTTCCGCGATCAAATAATCGCGGTATATATGTTTGTGGTTGCCCTTGGGTAATGGGATACTGAAGCCGGCGTTTCGTCTCTATGAAGAATGGCGTTTGCTTCCACTTTAGCAACTCTGGCTCTGTCTTATCTGGTGGAGTCAAGTATGGGCCATTCGCAGCTTCAAATCTCTGCAATCCGGCTCTTCAAGAAATCAACGGGCTTCTCTTTGGGTCGATACTCCCACCTCCCACACTCGGTGCCTCAACGCCGATGGAGGAAGCCTAGTGGACGTCTGTCTTCTACAGGCTGGTTCCCCAAGCTACAACTTTGCTAATGGAATCAGTCCTCAAACAGCTGGCACCTGCCAAGGACCAAGGTCGGTGCAGGGGTAAGAATATTCAAGCTCTCAAAGGAAATCGGGGGCAGGCTCGGAAAAATCCTGAGGCTAATCAAATCCCGGCCGTAAGAAACAGTCAACGTCGATATCGGCATCATACAAAATGAGCTGGGGGAAGTTCTCCATATGGTCATGTTTTAACCCCAGTGGTGAATGTTGTTGTTGGGAACAACTTCAAACTGTTGCGAAGGGCCAGACAAAATTCTCCTATCGCAATATTGAAGAAGTCTCCGCAGCCCATAAAGATCCCACGAGAGCAGAAACCAGTTCGCTCCCTGAGACGACTTTCCTCATCTATATATAAGGTGTGGAAGCAGGTGAATGGGACTCATCCCAAGATGGATCCTGATACAGCGGTTTCTCCCAAAACTAAAGCGGCTTTTCACAAAAAAGAGAGGCCCAATAAAGCTCAAGTGCCCGAAGCAAACTCCAAAGGCCAAAACTCCAAAAACCCTAAGCCTGGGGGCACGGTAGTTCACATAGTCTATGTGGTGAATTCCAAAGATGAAGTTCGAGCTTCTACTAGTCACCGACCTCAAACTCGGTCCTTAACAAAAGTTCAACTATAACGTGAAAAGCTGCAGGAGATGCTTGCTCAGGTAGCATCACTCGCTAACCCATCGTCTAAGGCAAATCCCGAAGACGTACCTGGAGAAAGAACAGAGCACGAGTTGGATATTGATTTCCTAAATCACGCTCTCAAAAAAAAAAGAAAAAAGAAAAAAAAACGGTATGTCCACAAGCAAAATGGGCACGGATGAAAAGACGAAAGGGCGCCGTGAGTAAAAACAGCAGGATTGCCGGCGAGCTTGTGAAAACCTGGAAGGGCGCAATCTCATTTAAAAAAAAGGGTACGTCCGCAAGCAAGATGGGCATGGATGAAAACCCGAAAGGGCACCGTGAGTAAAAACAGCAGGACTACCGGCGAGCTTGTGAAAACCCGGAAGGGCGCAACCTCATTAAAATAAATACACTTACGAGATCCTCACGACTCGTGAGGAGAATCCCCCTGTGAGACCCTCACGACTCATAGGATTCAAAAGCCTTAAGTTACAGGGATCTAGACCTATTCTTAAGCCTTCATATTTCTGAAATTGCCCTACAGGCATGGTCACGAATAAATATTTCTTTGCCAAGTTTTACAAATGGTAAGAAATGTCCCCATATGGTAAATAACACTTGTAGGTCCTCTCGACTTATAAGGAGAAAACACTCTTGGAAGATCCTTACAACTTACAAGAGAAGACATCACTTAGGAATCCCTATGATTCTTAAGGAGAAAATACGCCTACGAGATCCTCACGACTCGTAGGGAGAAAACCCTTTATGGGACCCTTACGGCTCATAAAGTCAAAAGTCTTAGCCGACAGAGTCCTAACCCTGTCTACTAAGCCACCTTTGTCCAAATCGAAAGGGGCAAATGACGAGTCGCTCCTGGCGATATCCCAGTTATAGCGATGCAGATGCCTAAACATGTATCAAACTCCGGCGGTTCATAGATAATCTCTCCGGAAAATACCGTCCCTACAGTCACCTGATGAAGAAGGAGACCCCGTTCGTTTGGGATTGCAAATGCCAAAGCGCACCGGACGAAATCAAGCAATACCTGCAGAATCCGCCAGCACTGACCGCTCCGGTCAAGGGAAAGCCCTTCATTCTCTACATAATAGCCTTTGAAGGTTCTTTAGGCGTGTTATGGGCATAAGAGAATGACCAAAGGAAAGAGAGAGCCCTCCACTATTTGAGCCGAGTTCTCCTGGGGGCAGAAAACAACTACTCCCCTATCGAAAAGCACTGCCTGGCGTTAATCTTTGCGATAACGCAGCTTCGGCACATTGCTTTGGCGCATGAGGTCCATATCATATCAAAACTGGATCCTCTCAAATATTTGATGTCGAGAGCCATACCAACATGGCGGCTCGCTAAATGGGCCCTACTCTTAATGGAGTTCTCAATAACATATAGACCTCTCAAGGCAGTGAAAGGCCAGGCCATCGCCGACTTCCTTACTGAGCACTCGATACCTGACAACTCACCTTTAAATTATGAACTGCTAGACGAGCACGCGTTTGACATGGTCAACGGGGAGAAAGAAGGGAGTGATACCCGATGAGAACTCTACTTCGACGGGGCATCCACCATGAAGAAGAGAAAGCACACCACTCCTATAATTAAATCGGGGATAGGCCTTATCTTTGTGACTCCGCAAGGAGGGATAATGCGCTTGTTTCCCCCAATCAGAGCAAGGCTCTACTGAATTTTGAAAATTCAAAATATGAAGCAACGCTTCGGTTTCCGTGCGCAGTGCGCAATTTGCCACATGGCAGAAGCCAATTCGGCAGCGTAACGCCCGAGACGGTGCGTCCCATCAGAGCAAGGCTCTTCAGAAAACATAATTAAGACTTAACTGCGCAAATGCATGGCAGCGCGACACGTGTCTGCGCAAGCGCACAGATGCGTGACACGTGTCTGCGCAGTTGCGCAATCGCAACTGCGCAAGCGCACAGATGCGTGACACGTGTCTGTGCAAGCGCACGGATGCGTGACACGTGTCTGCGCAGTTGCGCAATCGCAACTGCGCAAGCGCACGGATGCGCGACACGTGTCTGCGCAAGCGCACGGATGCGCGACACGTGTCTGCGCAGTTGCGCAATCGCAACTGCGCAAGCGCCCGGATGCGCGACACGTGTCTGCGCAGTTGCGCAACCGCAACTGCGCAAGCGCACCGATGCGCGACACGTGTCACGCGCTGGTGAGTTGCGCAGCAACTGAATGAAGATTTAGATAAATCTTTTCTGTTCTCCTGTAAAACAGGAACCCTTGGATCAAAGATCCAATGGTGGGAAAATTCCTAAAATTATTCAGGAAAGATTTTGTTAACAAATCTAACAAATTTGTGGGCACCATAAATAAGACCCCAAGCCTCATTCAAAAGGGAGGATCAATCATCATCGAGAGAAGGATTGGGTTAAGTCCAATTTTAAGGAAGTTTCGGTCCAATATTAGATGAGTGGTCGTTGGGACCCGTCGCCTCTTTGACGTCGTTGAGAAATTACAGCGACAAATGTCAAAGGAGTTCGGAGATGTACCCTGGGACCCGTCGCCTCTTTGTCGCTGTAATTTCTCAACGACGTCAAAGAGGCGACGGGTCCCAACGACCACTCATCTAATATTGGACCGAAACTTCCTTAAACTAATATTTGCCCCAAAATGAGAATGTTGGACCGAAACGTCCCTAAACTAATGTTGGACCGAAATGTCCATAAACTAACATCGGACCGAAACGTCCCTAAACTAATATCGGACCACCACGTCCCTAAACTGGAACATGGACCACTACGTCCATAAACTAACATTGGACTGAAATGTCCATAAACTAACATCGGACCGAAACGTCCCTAAACTAATTTCGGACCGAAACGTCCCTAAACTAATAATGGACCACCACGTCCGTAAACTGGCGACGGACCGAAACGTCCCTAAACTAGCATTGGACCACTACGTCCTTAAACTGGCGACGGACCGGAATGTTCCTAAACTAATAATGGACCACCACGTCCCTAAAACTGGCGACGGACCGCCATGTCCCTAAACTGGCACAATAGGGCCCAAACGCTCTGTTGTTGGATCTAAACGGTCCCGTCTAAGTTGATCTTAACCCCAAATAGGGTTAACGTGTCCTTAGACATTTAAATAAACGATAAAACTCCAAATCAACTTTGGTTCAAGGGTACATCTCTGAACTCCTCAGACGCCTGTCGTTGTAATCCCTCAACGACGTCAGAGAGGTGACGAGTCCCGACGGCCGGATAATTAAATCAATCATGATGTTAAGTTGATCTTAGTCTAAAACAAGACTAACGTATCCTTAACGAACGTTTAAGTCGATCTTAGTCGCAACGCGACTAATGTATCCTTAAACTAAAAACACCAAACCCAAATCTAAGTAAATACGGATTTGGACTAACCCACGTCCTACGGGTGACGACATCACTCAGTCTCCGTATACAATCCACGGGCAATTACAAACAAAACAAACACACACGACACGAAGTGAAATTCTGGAGAAGGAGAAAGTTGTTACCGCGACGCGGTAGCGTAATTAACTGCAGGGGCTTGCGCCTGCAGGGAAGAGCGTCCCCACAATCAAAAAACCCCTCACCTTGAGGGGGAATCTGACGAAGTCTGCTACATCGGCCGCATCCGTCTAAACCTCCGATACAAGGTGCCATAAATCAACTTGGTATCTTCGGAGAGATAGACGGATAAAACCAAATAGCATCTGCCCCGAACCTCAGGCACGGACGTCCTAACGTCTCGGCCGCCGTTCGGAGGGGAACAGATTCTGGCACGCCCGGTGGGACCTCTTCCTCTTTCCACTCCACACTTCGTGTGTTGTCTTCGCGAACCAATCGCGGTTTGTTAAATGATTGCCTTCGGATTTCAAGTTGCTAAGATTTGGTCTTTTGTTTGGTACAGAACTCAAGCATTCAATGGCCACCAACTGCACCAACTGCTCGAAATGCCAATGCAACGGACGTTCCACCTCACCGAGAGGTGTAGCATATGGGCCCCAGGCGGCTTCCTTCCTGACTCTGCCGGTAGGCCAGTTGACTCAGGCCACCACCGGCTTGTTCTTCGGGACCATGGTCCCACCTACAAGCTTCTCGGCGCCGATACCCACACCAGAAGCGAACAAGAAGTCGGTGTTCGACCGGCTCACTGTTACCACGACCCCTGTCAACGGGTCGCCTGCTACTGAATCAACAGCCTCCGTTTTCACCAGGCTGGGTCAGAACTATAAGGTGGCTGTCCCAAAGAGGGCAACGGCCGCTGCTTTGGAAGTCATTAAAGCGGCTTCTCCTATCAGAGAGTCAGTCTTCACAAGATTGACGGTTCCTACTCCTCCCCCAGCTGGTCAGAAGGCGTCAGTCTTCGATAGGCTGACATCAACAGTTACCCCACGCTCAAACAGGCGGCAACAAGAGACTATCTCGATTTCCGAGCCAGTCCCAAGGGCTCGTCGTGCGCGACGTCGCCATTGGCAGCGAGTAAGGAAAGCAGGGGGCAACTCCCCCTCAGGGCTAACCCCACTTGCTCCGACGGTGGAGGTCAATGCTGCTGTTCCAACTGGGAACAACTTTGAAATGCTGAGGAAGGTGAGAAAGAACTCTCCGGTTGCTACGTTGAAAAGGTCTCCTCCACCCATGGAAAAAGCTCCGGAGATGAAACAGGAACAGCCCCCTCAACGGCTGTCGTCGAAAATTTATAAAGTTTGGCGGAGGGTTCAAGAATCCGTGATTGACTCAGACCACTCCCGTCGCCAGAACAGGGCAAAGGAGGAAAAAGACAAGAACCGCCCCATTAAACAACAGGGGGCAACAAATTCTAGAATGCCCGCTTCAACGGCTCTTTCAACCTCAAAGGTCCATAAAAGGAAGAGGCCAGAAAAAGCTCCCATGACACTGACAAAGCCTAAGAGCGGTGAACCTAAACGCCCCAAGTCAGGGGGCATCACAGTTCATACGGTCTATATGGCTTCGGGGAAAGAAGAAAGTCGTACTTCTACGGGTCACCGACCGCTTACCCGGTCAGTGACCAAGTCTCAGGAGCAGCAACAAAAGCTCCAGGAGATGATGACTACAATGGCTGCACTCACGGGGCCAAAAGAGAATCCTGAGACGTCCTTAGATGAACGTCAAGAAGAAGAGACCGACGCCGAGTTCCTTCGAAGAGTACTGGAAAAGAGGGACACAGAGGCTGCTGAACAAGCAGCCAATATACAACGCATGGGCCTTCTCTTCCAGGATATGATAGGGATGATGATACAACCAGAGCCCCCGACTGAAGAACCCCCGATCGTCCTTGGGGATGATAGGGGAGAAACATCAAACCCTCAGCCCGTTCTATCGACGGCTAAAGAAGACACAATCTCTAAAACTGATCTGGACGAATATATAGCCCAGCAGATAAAGGTTCATCACGCGGCCGAAGCAGCCGGCCACGTTGTAAAAACGGGGCGGCCATATCCGGGCTGGTATGACCAAATCAAGTACCCGCCAGGTTACACAATTCCAAAGTTTCATGTCTACAAGGGGACCGGCAATCCCCATCAACATGTTGCCCAATTCAGGGCGCTTTGTGGTAACACTGGAGGCGACGACAAGCTCTTGCTGCGCCAGTTTGTTGGAAGCTTATCAGATACGGCTTTCGAGTGGTATTCTGAGCTCCCCAACGACTCTATTAAAACCTTCGCAGAGATGGAGCTGCTCTTCACCCAACGCTTTGCAAGTGCCAGTGAGCGTACTCCGATGACGGCGCTGATTAACGCCAGGGTAAAGCCCGGCGAGACGTGGGTCCAGTACGCTATACGGTGGCGTAATTTATGGTCTAATGTGAACAGCGTATAGAAGAAGCCCCTGCGGTGGGAATGTTTGTTGGAACCCTTGATCCACAAGCAACCATTTCGTAGTTTATGATGTTCTTCAAGCCGACTTCTTTCCAGGCTTTGATCGACAAATTGGCGCAGATGGACCAGATGGGCCACAAACCCCCTCTCCCGAAGCCGGACTCTCGAAACGATAAAGGAAAGGGAAAAGCGATCATCGTCGCTAATGCCCAACAACAACCGAACGACTCGAAGCCGGTCGCTCGTCCAAATAATACACGCCCATACGTACCCCTTGAGGACAGGATGGGACGCGCTTACTCCTTCCCCCGTGATAAAACGAGGAGGCTATTCGAGCTGGCATTGCGCAACAGGCTCATAAATCTGCCAGATCCAAAACGTCCGTCGCAACCAAGTGACGTCAACGATCCTAATTACTGCCCTTATCATAGAGTGCTAGGACATCCGATCGAAGACTGTTACGTGTTCAAAAATTGGCTTGAAAACCAGTACCGTCAGGGCAAGTTTGCACTATCTGACAAATGGAAGGTGAATCCTCCACAGCCCCACACCTATAAGGGGACGAATACACCGGGGGCAACATGTTCCGTCATTGAAGAAGCTCCCTGGGAGGTTGTATTATCAGCCAAAACGAGGAGAATGCTAAATGATCTTCAGACCTGTCCAGCGGTCAAGTGGAAGAACCCCTTGGAGCCGCAGGTTATTGAGGGGATGTTGAGGCCACGTCCGACTCCGAAGACCGACGGCGGTAGTTCAAGCGTTCATAACCAGCCGTCAAAATCTTCGAAAAAGAAGAAGAAGAAATCTAAGAAGCCCGTGAAGCCTGGCGACAAGCGCACGGACTTACAGAAGCAGATCGACGCACTGGATGAGTACAACCAAAAGGTGCGGACTCCGATTACGCTCCAAGATTTCCTTGATCACGTCTTTCAAAAAGAAGATGAGGAAGAAACTTCATCGGATGAATCCGACGAATATGTGGCATGTTGTCATATGATCTCTCACTCGACCTCGAACGATGAAGGGACTTCTGGCACCAAAACGCCGGGGGCAAATACTGAGTCAAGGGTTCCGGAATTATCAATAGAAATGATTGACGCATTTCTTAGTGAAGCTCGATTGAAAAGTAAAGCTGATCAAGAATGCGAGACGACGATATTCGAAACGGCCAAGCGCCAGCGACTTGAGGGAGGAGCTGAGATGATCCCACTGGAGCAAAATGCCTCCACCGCTGACAAAAGCCAATTCAAGATAAAAAAGAAGTTCGCTAAGGCCATATCGATGGGCATGAAGCTACCACCCTCAGAAGAAAAAGTTACTAGCGTGGTAGAAATGCACCCCTCTTATTGCTTATATCATCAGAAGGTCTCACATTCTACCCAAGAGTGCAAAGCGTTCGATAAATGGTGGCAAGGATACGTCGCTAATCAACAACGCTTTAAACGGGAAAAGCGTAAGGTTCGTCGGGAGCAAAGAAACACGACCAAAGTGCATGAAAGAACTGCCGGCAACTGTTACATGGTTAACACTACCAGGTCACAAGTGCCCACATTTGGGAGCGACTCTGATGAGGAACTAGAGATTGCCCCCCTCTTTAAAGAGTCAACTTCGGGAAAAGAAGAAGAACCGAAGTCTTGCGAAAATATATAGCTGCGGAATCGGACACTGCCTGAAAATAACCTCGGACCATCGAATAGAAAAGATAAGGGGAAAGAGAAGGTCTCTGAAGACATCACTTTGGATGACCAAGTCGCGGAAGAGTTAACCGCCAAAAATCCGCCAAAGAGGAGTAAGGTGGATTACAATGTCTTAGCGCATCTGAGGAAGCTACCCTCACAACTCAGCATCCTCGATGTCTTGTTACTATCAAAAGAAGCCAGAGACTCTTTGATTAAAGCGCTACAAGATCCGGACCAGTTTCAAGCCTTCTTGGCCGAAGAAAAGATGAAAGACGAATTGGAAGAAGTGCACACAGCCGACGTTGCTTTTGGTGATGAGGACCTTCTTCTCGGGACGTGTGAACACAATCGCCCTCTTTATGTCTCAGGATACTGCCATGACATAAAGATAGGTAAAATCTTGGTCGATAACGGATCGTCCGTCAATTTACTCAATGTACGAGTGTTAAAGGAAATTTGCATGAGTGTCCAACACCTCGCCCGAGACAAGATCACTATCTCCGGTTTCGACTCTCAATCCTCAAAGACTCTCGGATCTGTAATATTGACGTTACGCTTCGGGTTGCTCATCACAGACATCAAATTCCATGTTATAGATGCCAAGACGTGCTACAATGCTCTGCTCGGCCGACCATGGCTACACGAGTACAATATCATCCCTTCTACACAGCATCAGTGCATGAAGTATTCCAGGGATGGCCTCGAGTACACTGTGGCCGGAGAGTTGAAGCCGTTTTCCGTGAACGAGGTTCGCAAGTATGAAGTTGCCAAATACTTCTTGCCGAGCTTCGAAGACACGGAAAGGTGTCACAAACCGGAGAACAAAACTAATGCCACCATCCCTGTCTTCGGCAGTGACACCGAGGAGGAGGATATAATTTATTCAGGTCCATCCCAATCTACCAGGCCAGGACCATCCGTTCCTTCGTTGATCTTCGGTAGTGATTCAGAGGATGAAGTTCATGCTATATTCCCTGCTCGGCCTTCGATACGGATTTCCGATGATGAAGAGCGAAGTCTGCAGATAACCATGGTGCCACTCGAACATTACAAAGAACTGGATGTACTCGACACCAACAGCGTAGAAGAATTGCAGACATTCTATATCCCTCCCGGACGAAGAGGCGAGAAGGCAATCTTATTCTACCGTTCTGAAGAAAACAAAGTAGAAAAAGAAGTTTGGCATGGCACGGATCCCACGCTCGACAGGCTTCAGCCTATCCGTCTTCCCCGATATTATACCGAAGGTTTGAAGAAACTGCTAAAACGCCAGGGGATGTCCTTCACACAGACCGTTAGAAAAGCCAAATTCTATGACAAGGTCTGGAACATTCCCGGGACCCAATGCAAACTGCCTAACGGGAAAGTAGAAACCAAAGGGCTTGGGTATATCCGGCCAAAGAAGCGGGAGCTAGTAAACAGCTGTTATGCCATATATGACTTCGATGAAGAGGCGGACGCTCAATGGGAGGACGCTAATCCTGAACCAGCAAAAGTTCCTGATACAAAACCGCCCAGTCCATCGTCCGAAGACCAGATGAGCAAACTTATAAGGGATGCGAGTCAAAAAGCCCGAGATGATCACGATCGTGAAATGGCAATCTATGAGAAAGCTAAGACACAGCGCCTCCTCCAACTGGCAGTAAAGAACGAAGATGCCGCTCCTTGTCAACCTGCTACAAAAAGGTTCGACACGAGAACAAAAACAAGTCGAAAGGCAAGAGAGGCGCTCGACAACTACAAAGCAGAGCTAAGAAGCCGCGCATCCGAGAATTGAGCATTATTGACTTAGCCCTCGGGAAGAAAATGGGTCGAGCATACTCTTTTCCTCGGAACAAAACAAGGAAAATATTCGATCTCGCTCTAAAACATCAAATGCTTACGTTGCCAGAGTCTAAACACCCTGAACAAGCAGGCGAAGTCTCCAACCCAAAGTATTGCTTTTACCATCGAGTAGTAGGGCATCCGCTTGAAGATTGCTTCACCTTTAAGAATTGGGTTGAGGACCAATATCAGCTTGGCAAATTCGCGTTGTCTGACAGTTGGAGGGTAGCCCCGCCGCAAAAGCACGAACCCGAAAACACAAAAATAAAACCAACTCCGCATTGGGATTGGCAGAAAATTCGCACCTGCCATGTGATTACAATATTAAAAGAAGAGCCCGAGGACATAAACAACCTCCCTTGGTGCTTTGAAAGCGGCAGCGATGAGGTAATCTCAGAATTTCCCCCAGCTCCGAAAGAACTGGAAGATGGAATCCATACCACTGCAGATAATCTCAAGAAAATTGAGTTGGGGACGGAAAATGACCCGCGACCGACGTTCATCAGCGAGCTGCTATCTGAAGAAAGGGTGGCTGCGTTAAAGGATGTGCTTCTACAGCACAAAGATTGCTTCGCGTGGAACTATTCCGAAATGCCGGGACTAGATCCAGACATCGCTGTGCACAAATTGGCGATATCCCCGGACATCAAGCCAGTTAAACAAGCGCCGAGGAGAATGCGGCTCGAGCTTGAGATGAGCATCAACGCCGAAGTCAAAAAGCTGATAGACTCTGGCTTCATCCAGGAAGTCCAATACCCTGAATGGATCGCCAACATCGTCCCGGTGATGAAGAAAAATGGGACAGTGCGCATATGCGTAGACTTCCGGGATCTTAATAAAGCTTGCCCGAAGGATGATTTCCCAGTGCCAGTCACTGAACTGATGATAGACAATACATCCACTCATGAGGTTTTCTCCTTCATGGACGGCTCGTCAGGGTATAATCAAATAAAAATGCATCCAGAAGACCAGAAGCATACAGCCTTCAGGACTCATCTTGGTATATTTTGTTATAAAGTGATGCCCTTCGGTTTGAAGAACGCCGGTGCTACTTATCAGAGGGCCATGACGAAGATCTTCGACGACCTTATACACGAAATCGTCGAATGCTATATCGACGATCTCGTGGTCAAAAGCAAATCATACGAGGAACATCTCGAGCATCTGAAGACTGTATTTCAACGCCTTCGGCAATACAACTTGAAGATGAATCCTCTTAAATGTGCGTTCGGGGTTTCCTCAGGCAAATTCCTGGGATTCGTCGTTCGACACCGAGGTATTGAAATAGATCCGTCAAAGATCAAAGCGATCATGGAAATGCCTCCGCCGAGGACTCTCAAACAGCTGCGGCCTCTCCAAGGGAAACTCGCGTATATACGGCGATTTATAGCCAACCTTTCAGGAAAGTGCCGTCCTTACAGCCACCTGATGAAGAAGGGAACCCCATTCGTCTGGGACCAAAAATGCCAAGGCGCACTAGATGAGATCAAGCAATACCTGCAGAACCCGCCGGTGTTGGCTGCTCCGGTAAAGGGGAAGCCTCTTATTCTTTATACAACCGCCCTCGAAGGTTCCTTAGGCGCATTATGGGCACAAGAGAACGATCAGGGGAAAGAAAGAGCGCTCTACTACTTAAGTCGAGTTCTGCTGGGGGCAGAATGCAATTACTCTCCCATTGAAAAACACTGCCTGGCGTTGATCTTCGCAATAACAAAGCTTAGGCACTATGCGGTGGCGCACGAGGTCCGTCTGATTTCAAAAGTGGACCCTCTTAAATATCTAATGTCAAAAGCCATATTGACAAGACGACTCGCTAAATGGGCCCTGCTCTTGATGGAATTCTCGATAACGTATCAACCTCTCAAGGCAGTGAAAGGCCAGGCCATCGCCGACTTCCTCGCTGAGCATCCGATACCCGCCGATTCTCCTCTGAATTGTGATCTTCCAGACGAACATGCGTTCGATGCGATCGACGGTGATAATATCCGATGGGAACTTTATTTCGATGGAGCATCTTCCATGAAGAAACGTAAACAAAGTACCCCTATAATTAAATCAGGGGTAGGACTCATCTTTGTAACTCCACAAGGAGGGATAATGCGCTACGCCTTCTCCCTAATGGAGCCGAGAACAAACAATGAAGCCGAATACGAAGCTCTGATAGCAGGCCTCGAGATCGCCATTGACATGGGAATTGAAGATCTCCTCATATACGGCGATTCCCAACTGGTCGTTAGTCAAGTAAACGGCGACTACCAAACGTGCAAACCGGAATTGGTAAAATACGGTGAAAAAGTGCAGCAACTGCTAACCCAAATTCCCTCTTACACTTTGGAAAGTATACCGCGCGCGGAAAACAGCAAAGCGGACGCACTGGCCAAACTTGCTAAAGAATTGGCTGACGAGAACCTCGATGACGTTAGAATCGTGATACAAAACCGTCGGGTGCTCGCCCCAACAGAAATATCTCCGAAATCGTCTGAAGAAAAAGGAGCGAAAGAGGAGACAACCCTGCAAATAAAAGACAGGGAAAATACCGAGGACTGGAGAGAAGTCTTCATAGATTACTTTAAGTTCCACCGAATACCTGAAGAGGCGTCCACGAGACATCAGCTCACGAAACGAGCTCTGTCTTTCGCCTTCGTCAATGATACTCTATACAAGAGGTCATTCAACTCTCTGTGGTTGAGATGCTTAGGACCTGACGAAGCGAGAAGGGTCGTCCAAGAAGTTCACGACGGACTCTGCGGTTCCCACCAAGCAGGCCCTAAGATGAAATTGAAGATAAAGCGGATGGGCTACTACTGGCCCACGATGATGCAGGATTGCCTGGAATATGCGAAGCAATGTCATCCATGCCAAATTCATGGGGACTTCATCCATCAGCATCCCAATCCACTGCATCCAACAATGGCTAGTTGGCCATTCGAAATGTGGGGAACTGACATAGTTGGTCCCATCGAACCAACATCGTCAAAGGGACATCGTTTCATCTTGGCGACGACTGATTACTTCTCCAAATGGGCAGAGGCAGTACCATTGAGGGAAGTGAAGACGGAGAACATCCTCCATTTCTTCAAAACGCATGTCATCTACCGGTTTGGAACCCCGAGAAGAATCATCTCTGATAATGGGCCGGCCTATCGAAGTCATAAAATTAGTCGTTTCGCACAGCAGCATAATATAGACTGGAGATATTCCTCAGTTTATAACCCGCGAGCTAACGGTCTAGCTGAAGCCTTCAACAAGACCTTGACAAAGATCATAAAGAAAACAGTGTCACGAAATAAGAGAGATTGGCACGAAAGATTGCAAGAGGCTCTTTGGGCGTATCGGACTACGTTTAAAATGGCCACAAACACAACGCCATACGCGTTGGTATTTGGGACGGAAGCAGTACTCCCTCTCGAGATAGAATTACCCTCTCTACGAGTTGCAGTCCACTACGAGCTGACAGACGAAGAAAATGCTCACCTTCGGTTTGAAGAGCTTGACGCCCTTGATGAAATCCGGCTTCTAGCACAACAAAATCTGGAAGCCTATAAAGCAAAGATGACGCGCTCATATGAAAGATTGAGCTGCCCGAGGACATTCCACCAAGGCGAACTCGTGCTAGTGGTCAAAAGGCCCATGATCCCCAATCGCGCCAAGCGGGGAAAGTTTGAGCCGAACTATGAAGGACCGTATATCGTTGATAAGGTCTACCAAGGTGGGGCCTATCTACTCATGGACATGCACGGTGAAAGGCCTTTCAGGCCAATAAACGGACGCTTCCTAAAGAAATACTACGCTTAATGAGCCACAGCCTAGGTCAATGGTAGATGACGACGACTATGTCCGCTCGCTATCTTCCTAAGCTCAAGCTTTATAAGTAGTAGCCAACCCTCTCAACGGTGGACCGAAATGTCCTTAAACTAATAGCAGACCGAAACGTCTTTAAACTAATACTGCGGCATCCTTAGGCTGACGAGATGAATAAAAATAAATAAAAAAATATATAATAATAATAAAAATAAAAATAAAAAAAAAGCGGTAAGTCCATAAGCAAAATGGGCACGGATGAAAACCCGAAAGGGCTCCGTGAGTAAAAACAGCAGGACTACCGGCGAATGTTGTGAAAACCCGAAAGGGCGCAACTTCTTTAAAGAACCCTTATGGAATCCTCTCGACCCTGTAAGGAGAAACCACCCGCGTGAGATCCTTACGACTTACAAGGGAACAACACACTTAGGAATCCCCACGATTCCTAAGGAGAAAATACGCTTGCGAGATCCTCACGACTCGTAAGGAGAACTCTCTTATGGGACCCTCACGGCTCATAGGATTTGAAAGTCTTAAGTCACAGAGACCTAAACCTGTGCTTAAGCAAACCCCCACAAACTTCCAATATTGCCCTACAAGCGGCTCAATACTGACCCTTGTATACAATCCACGGGCGCGAATAAACGTTTCCCTAACCAAGGTCCATCCATGACTGGGAATACGTTCGTATGGTAAACAACCCTTATAAATCCCCTCGATTTATGAGGAGAAAAACTTCCTGTAGGATCCTTACGACTTACAAAAGAACAAAACACTTAGGAACCCTCACGGTTCCTAAGGAGAAAATACACCTACAAGATCCCCACGACTTGTAGGGAGAAATACCTTCACGAGACCCTTACGGCTCATGAAGTCAAAAGCCTTAGCCGACGGGATCCTAACCCTGGTCGCTAAGCCTCCTTTGTTCAACAACGATAGAGGCAAATGATGATTCGCTCCTGGTAATATCCCAGTCGCAGCGGTGCTGATGCCGAAATCGGTGTCCAATTTCAGGTTAACGGCGAAAGCCGGTAGACCGCTCATGCATACGAAATAGCCGAAATGATAGGGCAACTTGCAATAAAAAGCAGCAAGTAAAATGTATGCATGCAAAATAGCCGAAATGATCGGGCAACTCGTAATAAAGAGCAACGAGTAAAAAACAAAATAATGAAAAGCCGAAATGATTGGGCACCGCGAAAAATAGCCGAAATGTTTGGGCAATCGCGACCTTCGCGATATAAAAGCTGAAATGATAGAGCATCGCGGAAATAAAATAAAACAAAAAAAAAAGAAATGATAAAACTTCGGCCCTACAGTTAAGATCACATCGATCCCTGTATACAATCCAAGGGCGTAAACAAAGAAGAAACCATACCTCCCCAGCGGATTCCGTCAAACGACGAAACCAAGCCTCAACAGTTCATTTCAACCGAAGAAGCCAGTGACTTCAACGAAAATTCCTCGACTCACGGATACAAACACTCCTTGACGAGAGCCTTCTGATCCGCGTCGACCCGCAGAGCCACCAGTGCCTCCGTAGGAACCCTCGACTCGTTTCAAACCCCAAGGAAACAAATAATCCTTGGCGCTTGGGAAACAAATAATCCCTCGCGAAACTTCTCAACTCACGGATACAAACACTCCTTGACGAGAGCCTTCTGATCCGCGTCGACCCGCAGAGCCACCAGTGCCTCCGTAGGAACCCTCGACTCGTTTCAAACCCCAAGGACACAAATAATCCTTGGCGCTTGGGAAACAAATAATCCCTCGCAAAACTTCTCAACTCACGGATACAAACACTCCTTGACGAGAGCGCCCTGATCCGCGTCGACCCGCAGAGCCACCAGTGCCTCCGTAGGAACCCTCGACTCGTTTCAAACCCCAAGGACACAAATAATCCTTGGCGCTCGGGAAACAAATAATCCCGGCAAATTCCTCGACTCACGGATACAAACACTCCTTGACGAGAGCTCCCTGATCCGCGTCGACCCGCGGAGCCACCAGTGCCTCCATAGGAACCCTCGACTCGTTTCAAACCCCAAGGACACAAATAATCCTTGGCGCTCGGGAAACAAATAATCCCGTCAAATTCCTCGACTCACGGATACAAACACTCCTTGACGAGAGCCTCCTGATCCGCGTCGACCCGCAGAGCCACCACTGCCTCCGTAGGAACCATCGACTCGTTTCAGACCCCAAGGACACAAATAATCCTTGGCGCTTGGGAAACAAATAATCCCTCGCAAAACTTCTCAACTCACGGATACAAACACTCCGTGACCAGAGCTTCTTTGACTCACATCTTGGGCAGTAAGGATTCAAAACTTGCTTCCTGAACAAACGGGACCCTGCAAGTCAATCCTAAATGGCCTCTTGCATACTATTCACGGGTCTCACTCTCTGAAGTCGTTTCTCGACAAAGAGGGAAACAACCGCTTACGGGCCCTCTCGACTCGTAAGAGGGAGAAATTCTCTCATAGGATCCTTTCGACTTATGAGAGAAAACCACACCTGGGAATCCTCACGACTCCTAAGGAGAAAATCCACTTACGAGATCCTCTCGATCCGTAGGGAGAAAAGTCTCTATGAGACCCTCACGGCTTATAGAGTTGAAAAGTCTTAGGCAGCAGATCTGAACCTGCAGCCTAAGCCATCGTTATTTCTTAAGAAGGTCAGGATACTCGTCCCAATCGTCCGTCAATTATGGTTATTAAGGTGGCGTACTGATAATAAAAGAAAAGAAAGACTGAGAAATGACACAAGACATTACAAAATGTGTATCTTTTATTCATAAAAAATGGTTGAGTACAGGATACATTGTGCTAAAGAATAAAAAAAAAATATATACATATACTTTAAAAAAAAACAAATGATACAAGGAGAATTATTGGGAAGGAAGCGTCTTGCACAGATGTAGCAATCGCTCGCATATCTCCTTCCACGTCTTCTCCTGCTCGGCTACCGCCGTCAGCTCTGACTCCACTTGGGCTCGTTGCCGCAAGACCAAGGCAAGCTGCTCCCTCACGTCTTGATAAGCGGCCTCCCAACTTGGGATATGGCGCTCAGCCACGTCAAGCTTCCTCTTTAAGTCTAGCCCATGGGAGATGCGCTCCAGGAGACCCTCAAAGATAGTCTTCACTTCGGCAGCATTTGCCTCAACCTCAGCGCGCAGATGGGCCGTTTCGTTTGAGGTCTTTTGGCATTCCCTTAGTCTTTGAGCTGCTTCTTGCTCCAAGTGGCGGGAGTGCGAAGTGCTTTGCTCGAGCCAAGTTGTGCGTTGGGCGCTCAGAGCTAAAACTTCGGGAGCAGGGCGCGTCAACTCCAGCCGGTACAAGCAGGCCTCGATCTCCCTGCAATGATTAACCCAAGATTCAACGACGCCTTCGCTGTGAAAAGTTACGAGCGCCGCTAACATGGGGTTAACATCCACAGCGAAATCTGCAGCGGAAGGGAGAGCATCCATGCTGAGCTCTTCGATATACCCGCTCAGCATGCCTAGACTCATCACAGCACCCTTTGAAGACGGACGTCTCAAAAAGGGGCCTGCCGGTGAAAACACGCGAGCCTCGAAGGGAACTGGAGCCGGAACAATAGCTGCAAAACAAAACAGGGTTAAACGATGGTTCAAAAGATATTAAAAGATTACCAAAAAGGAAATCTACTATACCAGCAGCAACGGACGGCAGAGCCGGAAGGGCCGGTAGCGCGGCAGGTCTTGCATCCCCTCCTTCGATTTGTGGCACTGCAATAAAGAAAAGGAAAAGTCAGAAATTATCCCATTGCTAAAAAAAGGGGGGGGGGGGTAAATAAAGACATTATGGTGAAAGTATACTCACCGGCGCCACTGGAGGGAGAAGCGAGTTCGGATGGGAAAGAGAAGTGCGGGAGCAACACTTGATATAAGTGATCAAAAAGCACTCCTATAAAGGCACAATAGTGTAACGTTAGTACAAAAGCCGCATTTTTGAAAGATTAATGCATGAGTCGTGAATCCATACCTTCCAACATCCATGACGGTACAAGGGAAGACGGGGAGGTAACTACTGCCAAAGCAGTAGTTGACGGTGCCCCCTCGAGCAATGGAGAATCGGTACTGGCCACACCTGCAAGAACAAGCTTGTTAGAAGAGATCACAAGATATATACAAAAAAATGGAAACGCTGGTGACTCGAAAATTTACCTGACGAGCTGCCAGCAGAAACTGAGGTAGTCCCTTCCTCCACTGACGGAAGACCACCGCCTGTAGCTTCGTCACCCGACTCAAGGGGAACCGTTGTTACGCTCTCAAGCTCTGCAGGCGGCGGGGAACCATAGACAGGGAGGGCCAAGATAGGAACATTGCCAGATTCCTGAGAAGGAGCGCCTAGCTCGTCCTCAGGAACCATGGCCGCCTCACCTGCTGCTCCCTCAGGATCAGCGATTACAGCTGCCCCGTCCATCGGCACCACGAGGTCCTCAGCCTCAAGTACCTCGCCCTCTACCGCCTTCGGCTCGGTTGAGACAATCATCTCATCTGCCGCCACTTCGGGTACGGCATCAATGACCTTCTCCACGGTAGGTTCCTCAATCTCGGCTCCAGGCTCCATGACCTCGACAAAGTTGTCCACTGTCGGTTCGGGGTCGACGAGTACCGCTTCCTCCGCTCCCCTGGGCTCGACGGTCGTTTCCGCCTCCCCCTCAGTTGGACTTGACCCTACGAAATGGAATACGTATAAGCCAATAGCTCTACAATTCGTACGACGAGATTCTGAAAGGAGTACTACCTGAAGTGGATTTGTCATTGGCACTCCGAACCGCGCGCGCCACTTGCCGACGAGCAGTAGACAGGGCCACAGGGGGCTCTTTAGAAGAAGTACTAGCGTGAGGAACAGTGCTAGGGCCCGCCCCTGCGACCAGAGCAGCTCTGCGCGCCTTAGCCTCGCGTCTTGACCGCTTCCGTTCCTCTCGAGCCGATGAGACAGATGCCATCAGAGCTTCCTTGAGTGAAGCCTCCTCATCCGTGTAGAGGGATGCCTCCAGATTTTTCAGAGCATCCCTCGTTGTTGCATCGAGCCGAGGCTCTTGCGGCAGTTTCGACGGAGCTGGGACTTCGATGACGGGCTTGGGAAGGGTCCTTGCGCCGATTAATACAACCCCTGTAAAGAAACAAGAGAAGGTCAGGTCGACTATCATAAAAAGACAACAAACTTTCCTTATAAAAGAGAACGGGGTAAAACATACCGACGCTTTCTAGGGCACGCTTCTTCTCCTCCGCCTGGAAGGTCTTCAGAGAGGCATCAATGGCCTCTTCAGTAGATCCACCTGCTGAAAATGAGGCAAATATTAGCTAAAGATAATAATAAAAAGTGGGATAAAATGACAAATAAGGAGGCTGAGGATTACCCGACTCAGCGAGTCTGCTTAACATTGCTTCGAGCCTCGCCGATCGCTCCGAAGCTGCAATGGCGGCGGCTAGGTTGGTGTCCTCGGGGTCCACCATGAAACCCTCATTGCTGCCATACTCACATATAGTCTTGGCAGGATGAGCCGCAGGCTCTAAGTTGAGAATCGCGTCGAGGGATAAGGTGGACTTCTTCTTCTTCTGTTCACCAGTCTTGGATCCACTCGGAGCAGCTTTGCGCTTGCCGGTTTTGGCAGTCACTTTCGGGCGGCGAGTCCCGATGTCCGCTCCTACACCCGACTCCGGCGATGCCGCTTTAACCGTCTTTGTCGGAGCACGGGGTGCCGTTGGGGCATCCACCGTGGTAGGCAGTGGCAGTCCACGCGGAGGGGCCAACACGCGTGGTCGATCAGCTCCGGCCTCTTTCATCGGAGGGATAACTCGAACCCTGGGCTGCAACGGAGCCTTGCGATCGCCGCCGGGAGGTGCAGCCCTACGATCAACCAGTAGGCGTTTCTCCATCAAGATGATCGGGCCCATCGCGTGCGCGTACCAGGCCACATACGAATTGAGTATCTTAGGGGTACAGCTGGGCTCACTGATAAAAAAGTAGGAGCCTGTATTGATCCGGATGAAGTGATGCATTGCATTCCGTACTCCCTCTGGACCGACTGCAGGTGTTCCCAAGAAGGCTTCTAACGGGACCCCTTGGTTATAACTCGATTGCCGGGCAAATCGATGCGGGTTATACCTCATGAAGAGGGCTGTTTCATTCTGCCTAAATACCAAGTAGCCCGGCCGAATGGAATAAAGGTGAAGAATTTCCCGAGCCTTCAACATGGAAACACCGCCTTTAAAGTCATCACGCAGCGGCACCACTGACTTAGTGGTCTCGGAACCCATGGTGATGACCTTATCCACAAAAGAGGTCTTCGCCCCGACTAAATGCGAACGCAGAAGCAGTCCCCTGGACTCCCGCGGAGGTGCAAACACGATGGAAGCCCCGACCAATCGCATGATTCTTGGAAGTTTGAATCTCTCAAAGAACGGAGGAGTTTTATGGGCACCGAACACTCCTCGAACATGCAGCTCCATCCAAGAAGTGAAGTAGTGCATCGGGAAGTTAGCAGGCTGTACCCCAGGTTCATTAGCGTCCACCGCTACGCTAAGTCCATTGTAGAGGTAAGCCAACCCGGCGATCCCCACTGATAACTGCAGACCAGCCACCATTCGATGCGCCGGGTAAAAGACAGAAGACCGCATAAGGCGTGGGTGCATGGGAAGCGCGAAGCTGCACAGCCACAGACCTAAGAACCCGATGAAGAAGGTCTCCTCATCCATGCCAGGAACGGCGATCTCTGAGAAGGGGACGCTGGCAGTGCCGGGAAGGTAAAAACTTCGCTGATCAATTTCTGATGAAGGTCGGCGGTCCAGGTCGAAACCAAAAGGGTCAGCAGGTTGGGCGAACTTATCACCTTGCTCTGATAAAAATTCCGGGCGGATAAAACGAGCAATGAAGTCCGCGAAACTAACGCCTCGGTCGCCCAATTCCAAATGAAGCTCCTCGTAAATCTCCAACACCCTCACCAGGCCCGGATGCTGATGCTGGATGGCATTTTCCGGAGTTAAGTCGAGTACCACCTGCTTGGTGGCAAAGACGTACTCGTCAGGAGGAAGCAACTCCTCATAATGCTTCCCCCTCGCCGGTAAACCCGAAAGCTCAACGAATTCCTCTAGAGAAATGGAAACTTCCCTATCCGCTGTCAGGAAAGTATGCGTGGGGATATTCCATTGTTCGATGAAAGCCTTTGTCCCCCACGTTGGAGGAGTAGGATATTCGAAAAGCGAGACGTAGACGGCGGAGTACAAACCGATCTTCGTCAGATGAGCTCTTTTCGCCGCTAAAATGTACCGGGCCCATGGCAGGTATCCAGCAAGCGGTCGCGGATTCAATCCAATATTGTAAGCCTGTCCCCAAGGGCGTGCTTCACCCTGACAGATTCGCCTTCCTAAGATATCTATGGCCGGCGGTGGCTGTACCGGAATAGCGCCGATTGCAGGCTGGAGAAGGTCGTCCGAATTCCAATTTTTAACCTCCACGGCATACTCCACCGGGGGTTTATCCGCATAGGGGATCGTAACTATGGGTTCAGAAGGCAAGGCGGAACTAAAACTACGGCGGCCTTGGATAATCTGGCTGTACCACCTTCCCCATAGATGAAGTCTCTTGCATTCAGGATCTTGATCTTTAATCAAAGCGAACACTACCCGGTCCACTGGTGCGTGTGGGAACCCTCCTTCTGAGAGAACGAAGGGAAAAGACAAGTCGTCAGACATCTTTCCTGCATAAAATATATATATATCATTAGTGGCCTGACACTTAACATTTAATAAAAATAATATATAAAAAAAAATAATAATAATAAATAAAAAGCTGGCTCCACACTGTGATGCAGTGGGTAGGGGACCAAAGGGGGACCCACAAAATCAAGATGACGGCGCATCATTTGATGAGACAATCCCACCATTGAATGGGACTATCAGTCAATAAAAAGAACCCCCAAGAGAATATCCTCATTGGGGGGGGGACCCTTAGAGACAAGGAGAAGATCTCCTCTTTTCAGAGCAAAGCTCTGTCACAGAGTGACATTTGTCAAACTCCTGTTTCAAAAGAATAAAACTTCTAAAAAAAAGAGCCTAGCTCTGTAGCAGTAATAAAAATTTATAACTCCTAAGAATTAAAATTTTGGGACCTTAAAGATCCATGGAAACCTTTAAAAAGTTTTCTAATTGATCTGAGAGCAGGGCTCTGTTCATGGGTTAAAACCTAAGAACAGGGTCTCTGCAGATTTTGAGAGCAAGGCTCTGTGAATAAAAACCCCAAAGGGGTTTCCTTTAGATCAAAGATCTATAAGAGCAAGGCTCTGTTGAAGAAACCCCAAAGGGGTTTCCTTTAGATCAAAGATCTATAAGAGCAAGGCTCTGTTAATTAAGTTTAATTTAAATCAAATTAATTTAATTTTACCTATAATGGTTCTGAAGTTAGAACTTGGAAGTTCTTAAGGAAATCACAAGAGCAAGGCTCTGGAAGTTCTCAAGTAAGAGCAAGGCTCTGAAATTCAATTTCTTGAGAGTGGTAAAAAATTACCAAGGACCAAGGGTCCTATTTATAGGCGCCTGCGCCTGTTCAGATGACCCCTAGATCCGACGGTCAGGATCTTGCCACCGCTGCACTCACGCGCGCGCCACGTGAGCGCAACGGTGGGGGGGCATCTGTTTCCCCCAATCAGAGCAAGGCTCTACTGAATTTTGAAAATTCAAAATTTGAAGCAACGCTTCGGTTTCCGTGCGCAGTGCGCAATTTGCCACATGGCAGAAGCCAATTTGGCAGTGTAACGCCCGAGACGGTGCGTCCCATCAGAGCAAGGCTCTTCAGAAAACATAATTAAGACTTAACTGCGCAAATGCATGGCAGCGCGACACGTGTCTGCGCAAGCGCACAGATGCGTGACACGTGTCTGCGCAGTTGCGCAATCGCAACTGCGCAAGCGCACAGATGCGTGACACGTGTCTGCGCAAGCGCACAGATGCGTGACACGTGTCTGCGCAGTTGCGCAACCGCAACTGCGCAAGCGCCCGGATGCGCGACACGTGTCTGCGCAGTTGCGCAACCGCAACTGCGCAAGCGCACAGATGCGCGACACGTGTCACGCGCTGGTGAGTTGCGCAGCAACTGAATGAAGATTTAGATAAATCTTTTCTGTTCTCCTATAAAACAGGAACCCTTGGATCAAAGATCCAATGGTGGGAAAATTCCCAAAATTATTCAGGAAAGATTTTGTTAACAAATCCAACAAATTTGTGGGCACCATAAATAAGACCCCAAGCCTCATTCAAAAGGGAGGATCAATCATCATCGAGAGAAGGATAAACTTCTGAAAAAAAGCTCTTGAAGATTAATCAGGAACAAAAGAGAAGGTAAAATTTCTGAAGAACAAAAAATTAAAAAGGGAATAATAAAAGAAAAAGATAAGTAGTGCCTTGCACTTGATATGAACCCCTGGTTCTGAAAAATCAAAGAATAATAAATAGTGCCTTGCACTTGATATGAACCCCTGGTTCTGAAAAATCAAAGATTAATAAATAGTGCCTTGCACTTGATATGAACCCTTGGTTCTGTAAAATCAAGGAAAACAAGAAGAACTTGTTTTCCTTTGATCTAAATTTAGATCAAGAGTGCTATGCACTTTTTGTTCTCAAATCAAGAAAATTCTTGAATTTCTGCACAAGTGCAACTCATCATTCAAAAGGGCCTGGCCCAACTAAAGAAAATTATTGAGTTTCTGCAACTCATTATTTAAAAGGGCCTGGCCCAATTGCAGAATAATCCCTCTGGACTCACTGATAAAAAAGTAGGAGCCTGTATTGATCCGGATGAAGTGATGCATTGCATTCCGTACTCCCTCTGGACCGACTGCAGGTGTTCCCAAGAAGGCTTCTAACGGGACCCCTTGGTTATAACTCGATTGCCGGGCAAATCGATGCGGGTTATACCTCATGAAGAGGGCTGTTTCATTCTGCCTAAATACCAAGTAGCCCGGCCGAATGGAATAAAGGTGAAGAATTTCCCGAGCCTTCAACATGGAAACACCGCCTTTAAAGTCATCACGCAGCGGCACCACTGACTTAGTGGTCTCGGAACCCATGGTGATGACCTTATCCACAAAAGAGGTCTTCGCCCCGACTAAATGCGAACGCAGAAGCAGTCCCCTGGACTCCCGCGGAGGTGCAAACACGATGGAAGCCCCGACCAATCGCATGATTCTTGGAAGTTTGAATCTCTCAAAGAACGGAGGAGTTTTATGGGCACCGAACACTCCTCGAACATGCAGCTCCATCCAAGAAGTGAAGTAGTGCATCGGGAAGTTAGCAGGCTGTACCCCAGGTTCATTAGCGTCCACCGCTACGCTAAGTCCATTGTAGAGGTAAGCCAACCCGGCGATCCCCACTGATAACTGCAGACCAGCCACCATTCGATGCGCCGGGTAAAAGACAGAAGACCGCATAAGGCGTGGGTGCATGGGAAGCGCGAAGCTGCACAGCCACAGACCTAAGAACCCGATGAAGAAGGTCTCCTCATCCATGCCAGGAACGGCGATCTCTGAGAAGGGGACGCTGGCAGTGCCGGGAAGGTAAAAACTTCGCTGATCAATTTCTGATGAAGGTCGGCGGTCCAGGTCGAAACCAAAAGGGTCAGCAGGTTGGGCGAACTTATCACCTTGCTCTGATAAAAATTCCGGGCGGATAAAACGAGCAATGAAGTCCGCGAAACTAACGCCTCGGTCGCCCAATTCCAAATGAAGCTCCTCGTAAATCTCCAACACCCTCACCAGGCCCGGATGCTGATGCTGGATGGCATTTTCCGGAGTTAAGTCGAGTACCACCTGCTTGGTGGCAAAGACGTACTCGTCAGGAGGAAGCAACTCCTCATAATGCTTCCCCCTCGCCGGTAAACCCGAAAGCTCAACGAATTCCTCTAGAGAAATGGAAACTTCCCTATCCGCTGTCAGGAAAGTATGCGTGGGGATATTCCATTGTTCGATGAAAGCCTTTGTCCCCCACGTTGGAGGAGTAGGATATTCGAAAAGCGAGACGTAGACGGCGGAGTACAAACCGATCTTCGTCAGATGAGCTCTTTTCGCCGCTAAAATGTACCGGGCCCATGGCAGGTATCCAGCAAGCGGTCGCGGATTCAATCCAATATTGTAAGCCTGTCCCCAAGGGCGTGCTTCACCCTGACAGATTCGCCTTCCTAAGATATCTATGGCCGGCGGTGGCTGTACCGGAATAGCGCCGATTGCAGGCTGGAGAAGGTCGTCCGAATTCCAATTTTTAACCTCCACGGCATACTCCACCGGGGGTTTATCCGCATAGGGGATCGTAACTATGGGTTCAGAAGGCAAGGCGGAACTAAAACTACGGCGGCCTTGGATAATCTGGCTGTACCACCTTCCCCATAGATGAAGTCTCTTGCATTCAGGATCTTGATCTTTAATCAAAGCGAACACTACCCGGTCCACTGGTGCGTGTGGGAACCCTCCTTCTGAGAGAACGAAGGGAAAAGACAAGTCGTCAGACATCTTTCCTGCATAAAATATATATATATCATTAGTGGCCTGACACTTAACATTTAATAAAAATAATATATAAAAAAAAATAATAATAATAAATAAAAAGCTGGCTCCACACTGTGATGCAGTGGGTAGGGGACCAAAGGGGGACCCACAAAATCAAGATGACGGCGCATCATTTGATGAGACAATCCCACCATTGAATGGGACTATCAGTCAATAAAAAGAACCCCCAAGAGAATATCCTCATTGGGGGGGGGGACCCTTAGAGACAAGGAGAAGATCTCCTCTTTTCAGAGCAAAGCTCTGTCACAGAGTGACATTTGTCAAACTCCTGTTTCAAAAGAATAAAACTTCTAAAAAAAAGAGCCTAGCTCTGTAGCAGTAATAAAAATTTATAACTCCTAAGAATTAAAATTTTGGGACCTTAAAGATCCATGGAAACCTTTAAAAAGTTTTCTAATTGATCTGAGAGCAGGGCTCTGTTCATGGGTTAAAACCTAAGAACAGGGTCTCTGCAGATTTTGAGAGCAAGGCTCTGTGAATAAAAACCCCAAAGGGGTTTCCTTTAGATCAAAGATCTATAAGAGCAAGGCTCTGTTGAAGAAACCCCAAAGGGGTTTCCTTTAGATCAAAGATCTATAAGAGCAAGGCTCTGTTAATTAAGTTTAATTTAAATCAAATTAATTTAATTTTACCTATAATGGTTCTGAAGTTAGAACTTGGAAGTTCTTAAGGAAATCACAAGAGCAAGGCTCTGGAAGTTCTCAAGTAAGAGCAAGGCTCTGAAATTCAATTTCTTGAGAGTGGTAAAAAATTACCAAGGACCAAGGGTCCTATTTATAGGCGCCTGCGCCTGTTCAGATGACCCCTAGATCCGACGGTCAGGATCTTGCCACCGCTGCACTCACGCGCGCGCCACGTGAGCGCAACGGTGGGGGGGCATCTGTTTCCCCCAATCAGAGCAAGGCTCTACTGAATTTTGAAAATTCAAAATTTGAAGCAACGCTTCGGTTTCCGTGCGCAGTGCGCAATTTGCCACATGGCAGAAGCCAATTTGGCAGTGTAACGCCCGAGACGGTGCGTCCCATCAGAGCAAGGCTCTTCAGAAAACATAATTAAGACTTAACTGCGCAAATGCATGGCAGCGCGACACGTGTCTGCGCAAGCGCACAGATGCGTGACACGTGTCTGCGCAGTTGCGCAATCGCAACTGCGCAAGCGCACAGATGCGTGACACGTGTCTGCGCAAGCGCACAGATGCGTGACACGTGTCTGCGCAGTTGCGCAACCGCAACTGCGCAAGCGCCCGGATGCGCGACACGTGTCTGCGCAGTTGCGCAACCGCAACTGCGCAAGCGCACAGATGCGCGACACGTGTCACGCGCTGGTGAGTTGCGCAGCAACTGAATGAAGATTTAGATAAATCTTTTCTGTTCTCCTATAAAACAGGAACCCTTGGATCAAAGATCCAATGGTGGGAAAATTCCCAAAATTATTCAGGAAATATTTTGTTAACAAATCCAACAAATTTGTGGGCACCATAAATAAGACCCCAAGCCTCATTCAAAAGGGAGGATCAATCATCATCGAGAGAAGGATAAACTTCTGAAAAAAAGCTCTTGAAGATTAATCAGGAACAAAAGAGAAGGTAAAATTTCTGAAGAACAAAAAATTAAAAAGGGAATAATAAAAGAAAAAGATAAGTAGTGCCTTGCACTTGATATGAACCCCTGGTTCTGAAAAATCAAAGAATAATAAATAGTGCCTTGCACTTGATATGAACCCCTGGTTCTGAAAAATCAAAGATTAATAAATAGTGCCTTGCACTTGATATGAACCCTTGGTTCTGTAAAATCAAGGAAAACAAGAAGAACTTGTTTTCCTTTGATCTAAATTTAGATCAAGAGTGCTATGCACTTTTTGTTCTCAAATCAAGAAAATTCTTGAATTTCTGCACAAGTGCAACTCATCATTCAAAAGGGCCTGGCCCAACTAAAGAAAATTATTGAGTTTCTGCAACTCATTATTTAAAAGGGCCTGGCCCAATTGCAGAATAATAAAAGGGCAAAGCCCTGTTTGGAAAACTCCTGAGTTTCTGTAACTCATTATTTAAGAGGGCCTAGCCCAATTGCAGAAAATAAAAGGGCAAAGCCCTGTTCAGAAAATTCCTGAGTTTTTGTAACTCATTATTTAAAAGGGCCTGGCCCAAATCAGATTGCAAAATAATGAAGGGGCAGAGCCCTGTTTAGGTTGATTCTTTTAATCGGGCAGAGCCTAAAATAAAATTGGACTTAACCCAATCCTGGCTGTAAGTCCTTAAATTAAATGCCTCTCATAAACCAAGTCACGACCGGTCCGAGGGTACATCTCCGAACTCCTTTGACATTTGTCGCTGTAATTTCTCAACGACGTCAAAGAGGCGACGGGTCCCAACGACCACTCATCTAATATTGGACCGAAACGTCCTTAAACTAATATTTGCCCCAAAATGAGAATGTTGGACCGAAACGTCCCTAAACTAATGTTGGACCGAAATGTCCATAAACTAACATCGGACCGAAACGTCCCTAAACTAATATCGGACCACCACGTCCCTAAACTGGAACATGGACCACTACGTCCATAAACTAACATCGGACCGAAATGTCCATAAACTAACATCGGACCGAAACGTCCCTAAACTAATTTCGGACCGAAACGTCCCTAAACTAATAATGGACCACCACGTCCCTAAACTGGCGACGGACCGAAACGTCCCTAAACTAGCATTGGACCACTACGTCCTTAAACTGGCGACGGACCGAAACGTCCCTAAACTAGCATTGGACCACTACGTCCTTAAACTGGCGACGGACCGGAACGTCCCTAAACTAATAATGGACCACCACGTCCCTAAAACTGGCGACGGACCGCCATGTCCCTAAACTGGCACAATAGGGCCCAAACGCTCTGTTGTTGGATCTAAACGGTCCCGTCTAAGTTGATCTTAACCCCAAATAGGGTTAACGTGTCCTTAGACATTTAAATAAACGATAAAACTCCAAATCAACTTTGGTTCAAGGGTACATCTCTGAACTCCTCAGACGCCTGTCGTTGTAATCCCTCAACGACGTCAGAGAGGTGACTAGTCCCGACGGCCGGATAATTAAATCAATCATGATGTTAAGTTGATCTTAGTCTAAAACAAGACTAACGTATCCTTAACGAACGTTTAAGTCGATCTTAGTCGCAACGCGACTAATGTATCCTTAAACTAAAAACACCAAACCCAAATCTAAGTAAATACGGATTTGGACTAACCCACGTCCTACGGGTGACGACATCACTCAGTCTCCGTATACAATCCATGGGCAATTACAAACAAAACAAACACACACGACACGAAGTGAAATTCTGGAGAAGGAGAAAGTTGTTACCGCGACGCGGTAGCGTAATTAACTGCAGGGAAGAGCGTCCCCACAATCAAAAAACCCCTCACCTTGAGGGGGAATCTGACGAAGTCTGCTACATCGGCCGCATCCGTCTAAACCTCCGATACAAGGTGCCATAAATCAACTTGGTATCTTCGGAGAGATAGACGGATAAAACCAAATAGCATCTTCCCCGAACCTCAGGCACGGACGTCCTAACGTCTCGGCCGCCGTTCGGAGGGGAACAGCGCTTTGCCTTTTCCTTAATAGAGCCGAGGACAAACAATGAAGCAGAATATGAAGCTTTGATAGCAGGTCTTGCGATCGTTGTCGACATGGGAATTGAAAACCTCCTTATATACGAAGAATTCCAGCAGGTCGTTAGTCAAGTAAACGGCGACTATCAAACGTGCAAGCCGGAGTTGGTAAAAAACGGCGAAAGAGTGCAACAATTGTTGACTCAAATCTCTTCCTACGTCCTGGAAAGCATACCGCGTACAGAAAATAGCAAAGCGGACGCATTAGCCAAGCTTGCTAAAGAACTGGCTGATGAAAACCTTGATAACGTAAGAATCGTTGTGCAAAGCCGTCGGGTTCTTGCACCGGCAGAAATATCTTCGGAGTCATCTAAAGAAAAGGAAGCGACCGAGCAGACAGCCCTGCAAATTGAGGACCGAGAAAAGGCTAAGGATTGGAGGGAAGTCTTAAACTACTTCAAATCCTGTCGAACGCCTGAAGATGCCTCCTTAAGACATCAGCTCATGAAACGAGCTCTTTCTTTCGCCTTCGTCGATGACACTCTATATAAGAGATCGTTCGACTCTTTGTGGCTGAGATGCCTGGGACCGGAAGAACCAAAGAGGGTCGTCCAAGAAACTCACGACGGATTCTGCGGTTCTCATCAAGCCGGGCCAAAGATGAAGCTGAAGATCAAAAGGATGTGCTATTATTGGCCCACAATGATTCAGGACTGTCTCAAATAGGCGAAGCAGTGTCATTCATGCCAAATTCAAGGGGACTTCATCCGCCAGCATCCAAACCCGCTACACCCAACAGTGGCTAGCTGGCCGTTCGAAATGTGGGGAACCGACATAATTGGGCCCATCGAACCAGCATCATCCAGAGGACATCGGTTCATATTGGCGACAACCGATTACTTCTCTAAGTGGGCAGAAGCCATACCACTAAGAGAAGTGAAGACGGAGAAAATCCTCCATTTTTTCAAGACACACATCATTTATCGGTTCGGCACTCCGCGACGGATTATCTTCGATAACGGGCCGGCCTACAGAAGTCACAAGATCAGCTGCTTCGCACAGCAATATAACATAGACTGGAGATACTCTTCGGTTTATAATCCCCGAGCTAACGGTCTAGCTGAGGCTTTCAACAAGACCTTGATGAAGATCATAAAGAAGACGGTGTCCAGAAACAGAAAGGATTGGCACGAGAGACTGCACGATGCTCTCTGGGCTTATCGAACCACGTTCAAGACGGCCACGAACACAACGTCATTTGCGTTAGTATTCGGCACGAAAGCGGTACTCCCCTTGGAGATAGAGATACCCTCTCTACGAGTGGCGGTTCATCATGAGTTAACAGACGAAGAGAATACTCATCTTCGGCTCGAGGAGCTTGACGCCCTCGATGAAACTCGTCTCATGGCGCAGCAAAACTTAGAAGCTTACAAAGTAAGGATGACGCGCTCGTATGAAAGATTGACTAGGCCGAGAACATTTCACCAAGGTGAACTCGTGCTAGTGGTCAAGAGGCCTATGATCCCCAATCGTGCCAAACGAGGGAAATTCAAGCCGAACTATGAGGGCCCGTACATTATAAACAAATTCCACCAAGGTGGGGCTTACTTGCTCATGGATATGCATGGCGAAAGATCCTTCCGGACAATAAACGTCCGGTTCCTTAAGAAATACTACGCTTGATGAGCCACGGCCTGGGTTAACGATAGATGACGACGCCTATGTCCGCTCGCTATCTTCCCAAGCCCAAACTCTATAAGCAGTATACAGCGAAACAATGGACTGAAACGTCCCTAAACTAACAATGGACCGCAATGTCCTAAAACTAGCGATGGACCGAAACGTCCCTAAACTAACAATGGACCGAAACGTCCCTAAACTAATAATGGACCGCAATGTCCTGAAACTAGCTATGGACCGAAACGTCCCTAAACTAACAATGGACCGCAATATCCTGAAACTAGCTACGGACCGAAACGTCTTTAAACTACTACAAACCCCAGCATCTCCAGGCCGACATAGAAAAAAAATGGTACGTTCACAAGCAAAATGGGCATGGATGAAAACCCGAAAGGGCTCTGTGAGTAAAAACAGCAGGCCTACCAGCGAGTTTGTGAATACCCGAAAGGGCGTAGGCTCGTAAAAAATTCATGCACACTTCCAAGGTCCTCTCGACCTTGTAAGGAGAAAACACCTGCGTGAGATCCTTACGACTCACAAGGGAGCAACACACTTAGGGATCCCCACGATTCCTAAGAAGAAATTACACTTACGAGATCCTCATGACTCGTAAGGAGAAACCTCTTATGAGACCCTCATGGCTCATAAGATTCAAAATCCTTAAGCTACAGGGATCTGAACCTGTTTTTAAACCATCACATTTTCCAGACTGCCCTACAAACGGTTCAATATTGACCCTTGTATACAATCCATGGGCACAAATAAACGTCTCCCCCACCAAGTTCCACCGATGGCGCGAAATATCCTTATTTGGTAAACAAACACTTGTAAGTCCTCCCGACTTATAAGGAGAAAATACTCTCATGAGATCCTTACGACTTATGAGAGACCATGCACTTAAGAATCCTTACGATTCTTAAAGAGAAAGCGCACTTACAAGATTCTCACGACCTGTAGGGAGAAATGCCTTTATGAGCGCTTACGGCTTATGAAGTCAAAAGCCTTAGTCGACAGGATCCTAACCCTGTTTGTTAAGCCACCTTTGTTCGAATCGATAGAGGCAAATGATGATTCGCTCCTGGCAATGTCCCTGTGGTAGCGATGCTGATGTCTAAATCGGTATCAAATACCAAGTCCTTTCACGGCAAATGATGATTCGCTCATGGCAATATTCCAGTCGCAGCGATACTGATGCTAAGATTGGCATCAGATTCCAAGCTCTATACCCGCAGCAAAAAGTGAGCGAGCTATAAATGCATACGAAATAGCCGAAATGATATGGCAACTTGCAACAAAATCAGCAAGTAAAAGATATGCATACAAAATAGCCGAAATGATTGGGCAACTCGCAATAAAAAACAACGAGTAAATAAAAAAAAATAGCCGAAATGATTGGGCACCGCAAAAAATAGCCGAAATGATTGGGCAATAGCGACTTTCGTGATATGAAAAGCTAAAATGATAGAGCATCATGGAAAGAAATAAAAAAATGAAACCTTTTCCCTGCAGGTAAGTCCATACTGACCCCTGTATACAATCCATGGGCATAAACGAAAGGGAACTACATTTTCCCACCAGGCTCTTTCAAATGGAGAGTCAAATCTCGACGGCCACATCTATAGCCTAAAGATCACCATGACGTTTCTTCTCACTCCAACCGGATGCAGACGTAACATCAACAACCGATCTCAGGGTCGTGACGAAGCGGAGCCAGAGCAAAGACTCTAGTTCCAAATCTCAACGACAACATCTACACCCTAGAGAACCACAACGACGTTCTTCCTCATTCCAGCAGGATACGGACGCGGCATCACCAATCGGAGCCATGACAAAGTCCTCAGTTCCAAGACTTTACAACCTAGAGTCAACCCTGACACCGCAGAAAGTGGAGAATGTCAACCCTGACACCGCAGAAAGTAGAGCACGTCAACTCTGACACCGCAGAAAGCGGAGTACGTCAACCCTGACATCACGGAAAGCGGAGCAAGTCAGCCAATGACCTCCAACCCCTAAAGAAATTAGTGTCATTGGCTAGACCTCTCGATTCAGGGAAATCAGCGTCCTTGGCGAGAACCTCTCGATTCGTGTCGACCCGCAAGGAAATCAGTATCTTTGCAGGAATCTCTCGATTCGTTTCGACCCTAGGGAAATCAGTGTCCTTGGCTAAATCTCTCGATTCAGGGAAATCAGCGTTCTTGACAAGAACCTCGATTCGCGTCGACCCGCAAGGAAATCAGTGTCTTTGCAGGAATCTCTCTATTCGTTTCGACCTCAGGGAAATCAGTGTCCTTGGCTAAACCTCTCGATTCAGGGAAATCAGCGTCCTTGGCGAGAACCTCGATTCGCGTCGACCCACAAGGAATCAGTGTCTTTGCAGGAATCTCTCGATTCGTTTTGACCCCAGGGAAATCAGTGTCCTTGGATAAACCTCTCGATTCAGGGAAATTAACGTCCTTGGCGAGAACCCTGATTCGCGTCGACCCGCAAGGAAATCAGTGTCTTTGCAGGAATCTCTCGATTCGTTTTGACCCAGGGAAATCAGTGTCCTTAGCAAAACCTCTCGATTCAGGGAAATCAGCGTCCTTGGCGAGAACCTCTCGATTCGCTTTGACCCGCAGGGAAATCAGTGTCTTTGCAGGGATCTCTCGATCCGTCTCGACCTCCAGGGAAATCAGTGTCCTTGGCAAAAACCTCTCGATTTAGGGTAATCGGCATCCTTGGCGAGAACCTCTCGATTCGCATCGACCCGCAAGGAAATCAGTGTTTTTGCAGGAATCTCTCGATTCGTCTTGACCCCAGGGAAATCAGTGTCCTTGGCAAAAACCTCTCGATTCAGGAAAATCAGCGTCATTGGCGAGAACCTCTCGATTCGTTTCGACCCGCAAGGAAATCAGTGTCTTTGCAGAAATCTCTCGATCCGTCTCGATTCTAGGGAAATCAGTATCCTTGATAAATATCTCGATTCAGGAAAATCAACATCCTTGACGAGAACATCTCGATTCGTGTCGACCCGCAGAGAAATCAGTATCTTTGCAGGAATACCTCGATTCGTCTCAACTCCAGGGAAATCAGTATCCTTATCAAGACCTCTTGATTCAGGGAAATCAGCGTCCTTGGCGAGAATCTCGATTCGCGTTGACCCGCAAGGAAATCAGTGTCTTTGCAGGAATCTCTCGATTCGTTTCGACCCCAGGGAAATCAGTGTCCTTGGCTAAGCCTTTCGATTCAGGGAAATCAACATTCTTGACGAGAACATCTCGATTCGCGTTGACCCACAAGGAAAATAGTGTCTTTGCAGGAATCTCTCGATTCGTTTCAATCCCAGGGAAATCAGTGTCCTTGGCAAAACCTCTCGATTCCGGGAAATCAGCGTCCTTGGCGAGAACCTCGATTCGCGTCGACCCGCATGGAAATCAACGTCTTTGCAGGAATCTCTCGATTCATTTCGACTCCAGGGAAATCAGTGTCCTTGGCTAAACCTCTCGATTCAGGGAAATCAGCATCCTTGGCGAGAACCTCGATTCGCGTCGACCCGCAAGGAAATCAGTGTCTTTGCAGGAATCTCTCGATTCGTCTCGACCCCAGAGAAATTAGTGTCCTTGGCAAAACCTCTCGATTCAGAGAAATTAACGTACTTGGCAAGAATCTCGATTCGCGTCGACCCGCAAGGAAATCAGTGTCTTTTCAGGAATCTCTCGATTTGTTTCGACCCCAGGGAAATCAGTGTCCTTGGCTAAACCTCTCGATTCAGGGAAATCAGCATCCTTGGCGAGAACCTCGATTCACGTCGACCCGCAGGGAAATTAGTGTCTTTGTAGGAATCTCTCAATTCATCTCGACCCCAGGGAAATCAGTGTCCTTGGCAAAAACCTCTCGATTCAAGAAAATCAGCGTCCTTGGCGAGAACCTCTTAATTCGCGTCGACCCGCAGGTAAATCAATGTCTTTGCAAGAATCTCTCGATTCGTCTCGACCCCAGGGAAATCGGTGTCTTTGGCAAAAACCTCTCAATTTAGGGAAATCAGCGTCCTTGGCGAGAACCTCTCGATTCGCGTCGACCCGCAAGGAAATTAGTGTCTTTGCAGGAATCTCTCGATTCGTTTTGGCCCCAGGGAAATCATTGTCCTTGGCTAAACCTCTCGATTCAGGGAAATCATCGTCCTTGGCGAGAATCTTGATTCGCGTCGACCCGCAAGGAAATCAGTATCTTTGCAGGAATCTCTCGATTCGTTTCGACCCCAGGAAAATCAGTGTCCTTGGCTAAACCTCTCGATTCAGGGAAATCAACATCCTTGGCGAGAATCTCGATTCGCGTCGAGCCGCAAGGAAATCAGTCTCTTTGCAGGAATCTCTCGATTCGTCTCGACCCCAGGGAAATCAGTGTCCTTGGCAAAAGCTCTCGATTCAGGGAAATCAGCGTCCTTGGTGAGAATCTCGATTCGCGTCGACCCTCATGGAAATCAGTGTCTTTGCAGGAATCTCTCAATTCGTTTTGACCCCAGGGAAATCAGTGTCCTTGGCTAAACCTCTCGATTCAGGAAAATTGGCTTCTTTGGCGAGAACCTCTATTCGCGTCGACCCACAAGGAAATCAGTGTCTTTGCAGGAATCTCTCGATTCATCTCGACCCCAAGGAAATCAGTGTCCTTGGCAAAACCTCTCGATTCAAGGAAATCAACGTCCTTGGCGAGAACCTCTTGATTCGTTTCAGTCCGCAAGGAAATCAGTGTCTTTGCGAGAATCTCTCGATTCGTCTCGACCTATGAGAAAATTAGTGTCCCTGTGCATAAAGAAAATTCTCTTGTGAGATCCTTACGATTCTCGAGAGAAAACGCACTTAGGAGTCCTCATGACCACTAAGGAGAAATTACATCTACGAGATCCTCTCGACTCGTAGGGAAAAAAGTCTTTATGAGACCCTCAAGGCTCATGAAATTGAAAAGTCTTAGGCGGATGGACCTTAACCCTGTTTCCTAAGCCATTGCTGCCCTGCAGGGAGGTCCAGACGGACTATCTATGGGCCACACTTGCCAAAGTTACATGCCACTGAAATGGAGGAGCAACTCATGAGCATATAAACTACTTCACGCCAGATTAAGACATAAAGAAATAGAAGAGTGCAGCTCATGGGGATGAGGGTTTGGAACTATATCTCTTAAGAGTTGAGATTTGAGTCAATGATAAATGACGACGCTTGTGTCCGCTCGCTATTTTCTCAGATCAAGATTCTGAAAGTTATATACCAACCCGAAACCGGTCATACGCTATGAATTACTCTGCACTACTTAACCCACGTACATACCTACATGGGCAAAGTAGTGGGGGCTATTTGTTCCCGCCAAAAATTTCTGTGCAAAAGAGCCCAAGGTATCAAATGGCAGCGATACGTTTAAGAAAATGTAAACCAGTATTTTCCAGACTATATTTCGACAAACTCCTGAATGAGAATCAGCAAAATTCTGATGGTATTGAAAGCATCTCGAAAAATTCTTCGATTTGATATATTATAGGCCTCATAATTCATCCGGAATCAAAAGTTATGAGCAAATGTGCTATACACGTGTAATCTAAGTAATGCTCTACTACATGGAGGATACACTTTTAGTCCCACATCGGGAAAAAGAGAGATCCCTTCTCTATCACTCCCATATAAATAAGAGGGGATACCTCTTAGAAAATGTAGAGAATTCAATTCTCAAACGAGATTAGTTCTCCATAGAAGCTTAGTGCTCCAAGTTAGGGCCATACCTGCCCCCATAATGCGTATGTGCGCAAGCGCTACGTGCAACACACGTGCGCCCGCCACGTGCCCACCATGTGCAACGCACGTGCGCACCACGTGCAACACACGTGCGCACCACGTGCGAAGATTCAATCCTCAAAGGAGCTTAGTGCTTCAAGTTAGGGTCACCATAATGCGCATATGCACAAGCGCCATGTGCGCTACGTGCAACGCACGTACACCCACCGCCACGTGTGCACTACGTGCGAGAATTCAATCTTTAAAGGAGCTTAGTTCTCCAAGTTAGGGCCATAGCTGCCCCCTATAATGCGCAAGCGCTATGTGCAACGCACGTGCGCCCACCACGTGCGCACCACGTGCAACGCACGTGCGCACCACGTGCGAGGATTTAATTCTCAAAGGAGCTTAGTGCTCCAAGTTAGGGCCATAGATGCCCTCCATAATGCGCATATGCGCAAGCTCCATGTGCGCTACGTGCAAACATGTGCGCCCAATACGTGCGACGCACGTGCGCCCAACATGTGCGACGCACGTGCGCGAACGCAACGAAACCTTTTTCAGCAGCGAGAAGCTTAAGCTCCAGCCTGTTCTCCCCCTGATGAGCGGGACATGGTTCAAAGGGTACATCCCTCCACACCTTCGATATATGGCGCTGTAATCTCTCAGTGTCGTCGGAGAGGTGGTGGGTCCCGACGACCAATGATCCTTCTTTCCAAAAATAGAAAGAAGAATAGAAGAACCCCCCATAAGTTTCAAGTTTTCAGGGAAGAAAAGAAAAAAGAAGGGTAAGCTCTAGGAAGAAGAAATTTTCTTCAAGGTAAATAAAAGAGCAGAGATCGTAGCATCTCTTGATAAAAAATAAGAACTTAGTTTTTTTTCTAGATCACAGATCTATAAGACAAAGTCTTTCACAAAAAAGAAGAGATCATAGAGTCTCTCTTCATAAAAAGAACTTAGTTCTCAGATCGAAGAGACAAAGTCTCCCTCCATAAAAAGAAGAACTTCGTTCTTAGATCCATGAGACAAAGTCTCCCACAAAGAAAAACAAAAGAGATCATAGTATCTCCTCATAAAGAAGAACTTAGATCTATGATACAAAGTCTCTTATAAACGAGAATTTAATTCTCAGAGCAGAACAGCCAAAGAAGCGCTTCAGTGCTCCAAGTCTGGCGCTCAGCACCAAGCACGCCACGTGCTCCTCAAGTGTGCGCTATTTTACAATAAGCGCTTCAGCGCTCCAAGTCTGGCGCTCAGCGCCAAGCGCGCCACGTGCTCCTCACGAGTGCGCTATCTTATACGGAGCGCCTCAGCGCTCCAAGTCTGGCCCTCAGCGCCAAGCGCGCCACGTGCTCCTCACGTGTGCGCTATCTCATAAGAAGCGCTCCAACGCTCCAAGTCTGGCGCTCAGCGCCAAGCGCGCTACGCGCTCTTCACGTGTGTGCTATCTCATAAGAAGCGCATCAGCGCTCTAGGTCTGGCGCTCAGCGCCAAGCGCACCACGTGCTCCTTACGTGTGCGCTGAGGGAACACAAAGTGTTCTTTACATAAAGCGCTCTGCGCCATAAAGAGTGTTCAACACCCAATATAAAACAAAAGAAAGAGGGGTGCCAGAACCCAAATTAATGCCCAGCATTATTGAACAAAAAGGGACTGAGCCCAAATAAATGTTCAACAGCCTAAACAAATGTTCAACATTTTAATCAAACCTGAGTGGACTGAGCCCAAGTTGGCCATAAGTCCTCAATTCAGATTAACTGAGCCCATGTGCTCACAATCTAATTAATTGATCTTGTTCCCAAACTTGACCATATATCTCCCAACCAACATTGGTTCAAGGGTACATCTCTTCATACCTCTGATACATGTCGTTGTAATTCTTCAACGTCTTCAGAGAGATGGAGGGTCCCAATAACCAATAACTTTTGGTGCATCTCCGAACGGTTAAACCAAAACCCTACAGACTATGATGTCTTTAAACCTTATGGACCGTAATGTTCTTAAACTAATAATGGACCGTAATGTCCTTAAACTAATAACGGACCGTGATGTCCTTAAACTAAACTTCATGGACTATGATGTCCTTAAACTGAAAACCCTACTGTCACGCCCCGCTTTCCAGAGTACGCAAGATTGGGCACGTGACATAGCCAACCATGCTACCTGTGGGTAGGAAGTATCCATCCACAGTCACATTACGGCTGTAGATATATCAAGAACAAGAAAGTAAACTAACTACCTAGTACATGTCCATAAGCCAGAGTAAAAGAGTCAAGAGATAACAATATGCGGAAGCTAAAAGATACAATAAATGAAACACCTGGAGTGAAACTACATACCGACAGGAACCTCACCGCTCGTCTAACAGCGGCAAAACTCCTAATCAGTCTGCAGCAAGGTAGAAGAATCTGGGCCATGCAAAACCCAGACGTCAGCGCGTCAAGGCATCAAGCAATATAATATGAACAATGTAACAGGAAATGCAAAATAAACATGAATAAAGCAATAATGTGAAACAAGCAGTGCAGGATAGTGTGCAGTGGGTAACTAAACTGTTCTATCAGGTTTTCTAGTCTAAAGTCTTTGAAATCAATTTGAGTAATCCTCCATGTAACTCAAAGGATATGTCCCGTTACCCCCCGGGACCACGGATCAGGAATATGTAAGAGTCACGAATGGCTCTGTCCCGTTACTCCCCGGGACCACGGATCAGGAAAATGTAAGAGTCACGAATGGCTCTGTCCCGTTACCCCCCGGGACCACGGATCAGGAAAATGTAAGAGTCACGAATGGCTCTGTCCCGTTACCCCCGGGGACCACGGATCAAGTAATACCCTTTTAAGTTACACTTTAGTTTACACTTTTGATTTTTTCCATACCCCCAAGCTATATATGTCGAGTCAGGTATTCAGTAATCAAGAACTAATGCCAACACAGGATTAGGAAACGGCAGGTTTTGTCTGGATAGACAACAGGAATGGTCCATGAGGACTACATGTCGGGTTTGTTGGCATTAGGCACGAGATCAGGTAACAGGTCAGGTCATGGTACATCAGGTCAAGTCAACAGTAAACGGTACCATGTCAGGTGTATCAATATATATCATGTGTGACAAAGTCAAGTCAGGATGTAACAATATCGTGGGTGTGCTCACAACAGATATATAATCAAATAGGGGATTAGCAGCAGGAAATAAGCAATAAATTAAACAACAATAAACAGTCTCATTCAATCACAATAGTGCATTAATATAGTGCAGCCATTTTATTATGTTAACAGGTTTTGAGCACCCTTAGCGGTGCAACAGTTTAAAAGATGATGCAATACAGTTATATCAAGCCTTTGAATACGAATATCCAAATGTAATAGAACTACATGGGAAAGTGCTACAATCCATTAAACGGTAAAATGTGATTAACAGGTAAACTTGGTTCTTAGGTTAAAAGTGGCAAACTGTAATTTCTTTGTTAACTGTAAAATGATATATGTCATATTGCAACCAAATGAGAAAATAACTATACCGAGTTAAGTTTTGCAGGTTTAATGAGTCAAACATATATAATTGTATAGTATAGCATGTAGCAAGTGATACTTGCCTCGACGGGTCGCGAACCGGGAAAAACGGAACGTAACGTCGGCGGGGAAACACGCGACGGACGCACGGTTCACGGATTGAACCCAAACGACGAACCAAGGGACCTCACGGGTCAGAGCACTCTGCTGGATCATCAGGACACGCCACCGGCACGGCCGGATTCCGGCGAACAGCGACAAAACAACCGGAAAAGTTAATGCACGACCAATGGATAAACCGGAGGGAAAATGGAAGGAGGAAGGGGAGGGAGGGCTTACTGGTGTTGCAGAGGGCATGTTAGCGATGGGGTCGACGGCGGTGGTGCGCCGGCGAGGAGGTTGCAGGAGACGGCTAGGGCTGCGGGTATGGAAAAGGAGAGAAAGTGGAGAGGGAGAGGAGGTGGTCGGGTCTGGAGTGCGCGGTGATGAGGAGGTGCTGAAGGTGGCGCGGGTGACGACGACGAAGGTCGCCGGCGACGTCTCCGGCCGAACAGAGAAGGCACGGGGGTTGCTGCGGTGGCGACGTGCATACGGGAAGAAGGAGGGGATGTCGAGGTTGGTACGAGGAGGCGGAGGCTAGGGCAACGGTGGCGCTAGCGCCGGCGTCGGAGCTGCAGTGGCGACGGCGAAGGCGGCTGGGGCTAGGGTTCGCGATGGGTTAGCTTCTCGTGCTAGGGAAGAATATGAAGGGAAAGACTGTATAAATATATATAGGGAAGAGAGAGAGAGCTAGAGAGAGAGAGAGAGATACGAGAAATTAGAGAGAGAGAGAGATAGAGCAGTTAGAGAGAGAGAGAGATAGAGAAAGAGAAGGTGGGGCCCCAGGGATAACAGCCTCGTGATGATTGGCTAGGGTTGTGGTGGAGAAAAGATATTAAAAGATTATAAAGATTAATATTAACAGTGAAAGATATGAATTGGTATAAAGTTAAGGAAAAATATTCGGCTGTTTCAGAAAATTAAAATTTGGGATTTTGGCGCTAAATGAAACATTTCCAAATCGCGCCCGGATTGGGTCCAAAAATTCGAAATTCAAATAATAGGATTTTAAGCGGGTTCCAAATTTCAAAATGAAATGTTTTATGATGAAAAAGCATACCCCCAAGTCGGACACCTGTACGCACGCGTAGTCGTCCAAACTCGCCCGTTTCACCGAACGGGACGAGAACTCGACGCACGGACGCTACTACGCGGCTAGGGGTGACGAGTAGGCTAAGATGGATATTTTTAATTTTATTTTAGGTGCTAAAATTTGTTATATGCAGAAATGACTTAGACAGATAAAATTCACGGCAAGTGTCAAACAGGCAAGCTAAAGGAAATAAGTAATATCTAATGCTCAACCAGTAACAGAAAAATAGTAGTATTGGGCTCGGGTGTTACACCTACAGACTATGATGCCTTTAAACTTCACGGACTATGACGTTCTTAAACTTATGGACTATGACGTCCTTAAACTTATGGACCGCAATGTCCCTAAACTAAAATGATAGAGTCCAAATACTCTTTCGTTGGATCTAAATGATCCCAAATCCTGTTGAGTAGATCTTAGTCTAAAACTAGACTAACGTATCCTCAACAAACGTTTAAATTTGATCTTAATCTAAAAAAAGATTAACGATCCTTAAACCAACCCAAACCCAAATCTAAGAAAATACGGATTTGGATTAATTCACGCCCTACGGGCGACAACATAAATTAGTCTCCATATACAATCCATGGGCAACCAAAAAATAAAATAAACACACATGACACGAAGTGACCATCTGGAGAAGGAGAAAGTGGTTACCGTTATGCAGTAGCGTAATTAACTGCAGGGGCTTGCGCCTGCAGGGAAGAGCGTCCCCACAATCAAAAACCCTTCGAACACGAGGGGGAATCTGACGAAGTCTGCTATATCGGCCGCATCCATCCAAACCTCCGATGCACGGTGCCATAAATCAACTTGGCATCTTCGGAGAGGTGGACGGATAAAACCAAATAGTATCTGCCCCCAAAATTCAGGTCGGACGTCCCAACGTCCCGGTCGCGTCTTTCGGTGGAGAACACCCTTCTAAATTTGTTTCGAAAAGGCGGGACGAATATGTTAAAATATATATATATATATATATATATATATATATATATATTTCCTTATAAAGAAACGTCCGCTACTTGTGCCGTGATTTGCGCATCGCACGGCGATTTGAAAAGAGGTTTTGCATGCACTGTATTCCAGTTGTCTCGATGATTTTACAAGATGCGTACTATATATATGTTGTTATAATCCTAATTATGTCATATATGATTTCCGTAATGGATTTTTGCACTAGTATTTTCGCATCAACTCCTAGGATGGCGTGACGCTTGGCGGAGTTTTGATTTTGAGTTTTGCACTCGTTTTCATGCGCTGTCATATGTTTTATGTATTTGTGATTTTGGAGCCCGACGACTTCATGGTTTTACTGAAATATTTTGGTGATTGGGGGTTTAAATTTAAATACGGGGACTGAATTTATTTAAGGGGGAAAGATTGTAACATTTCAGGAAAATAAAAATATTATTTTCGGAATTTAAATAATTAAAATAATAAATTTTAAAGAATATTAGGAAAATATGGAAATTAGTTTTAGTGAGATTGTATAATTATATACCGATAGTTCGGAAAATATTTGGAAAATTAATATGGATTATTGATTTTGAAGAATTTATGTGATTTGGATATTTTATAACTATTTATACAATTATTTGTATATGAGTTTAATACTAAACTCGATTAATATTTCACTAATCATGCATTAGTCTTGTTTATGCATGTGACATGCACCATGTCATGTTTCAAAACTTTTGCTACATTTTTATTTAACCATATCTTCATTGTTATTTGTTTAAAATTGTTTTTGTTTTTAAATAAAAAAGGGGGGAAAAGAGGGAGATATTTGAAAGAGGGAAGGGACACATAGGTATGGGCATGAGTGAGGAGAGAGAGAGAGAGAGGGGTTTATTCTCTCAACTATGGCTCTTTTTCTTTATTACTCTTTGTTTCCCCCAATCAGAGCAAAACTCTGTTTGAATTTCAAAAATTCAAAAATTAAAGCAATGCTTCAGATTCCTTGCGCTGCGCGCAACGCGCCACGTGTCAAAAACAGACACGCCAGCGCTGCGCCCAAGACAGCGCACCCAATCAGAGCAAGGCTCTGTTTTAAAATAAAAATAAAGGAAGCAACGCTTCAGATGACTTGCGCTCTGCACTGCGCGACACGTGTCAGCGCAGTTGCGCTGCGCTCTGCGCGACACGTGTCAAGCGCAGGAGCGCTTGCGCTAACTGTGCAAGCATTTAAACAATAAAATTCTGGAAAGATCTTTCCAATCTTGTTAAAAATAAGAAGATTACCTTCTGTAAAACAGAAACCCTAGGATCAAAGATCCAACGGTAGGGAAACATCCCTAAATCAATTAGAGAAAGATCTCTTTAACTGATTTAACAAATCAATTGGCCCTATATAAAGGCCCCTAGACTCCATGTCTCAGATATAGAGAACTCCTCTAAAAACTTTGAGAAGAACTCGAAGAGAAAAAGGTAAACCTTTGAAAAAAAAGAAGAATTTCTTCTAAAAAGATCTAAGAACAAGATCAAGATCTTCAATAAAAAGAAAAGATCAAAAAGATCCAATCACAAAAATTAAAGAAGTAATTTACTTCATCCCTAGATCTTTTGATCTATATAAAGGCACTTCCTTTTGATGAACCATTGGTTCTTGAATCTTGAGGTAGAACCTCGTTTGAGAAAATAAAAGATTCTTTTCTTTGATCTAAATTTGATCAAGATGCGCTCTGCGCTATTGAACAGTGTCTTGCACTCTTGATTTGCACTGTTGCGCTCCTTGGACTGGCGTAAGTCACCAGAGAGCGCCACGTGTCAATCTGCGCTCTGCGCTCCTAAAATAAAGCACTGCGCTCTTGGATTGGCGCACTGCACCAGAGCGCGCCACGTGTCAGCAGCGCACTAGAGCAGCGCACTGCGCTAACAGACTTGCGCTCAGCAGAGCGTGACACGTGTCACCACCACATGCGCTAGCGCCTTGCGCTCTTTAATTGGCGCAGAGCGCCTGACAGTCCACGTGGCACACTGTCAGACCATTAAATGCTCTGCATTATTAAAAAAGGGGCAGAGCCCAATTAAAATGTCTAATAGACCAAGACAAATGCCATGCATTATTAAATACGGGCAGAGCCCAATTAAAAGGTCTAACAGGCCTAATAAAGATGCTGTGCATCATTTAAAAAAAAGGGGGCAGAGCCCAAATAAAGGTCTAAAAGACCAAACAAATGCTGTGCATTGTTTAAAAAGGGCAGAGCCCAAGTAAAGGCCTAACATGCCAAATATAAATAAAATGTTAGACATTTTTCTAACCGGACTTAACCCAATTCTGGCCATAAGTTCTCAAATTAAATTGAACCGAGTACAACTGCTCTCCCAAATCAATTTACACCCGGTTCAAGGGTACATCTCTGAACTCCTCTGATATTTGTCGTTGTAATCCTTCAACGTCGTCAGAGAGGTGACGGGTCCTGACAACCACACATTGCTACGGAATGTGGGGTCCTTAAACTTATGGACTATGATGTCCTTAAACCAATATTTGTCCCCAAAATGGGAATGTTGGACCACCATGTCCCTAAACTGGCAATGGACCACCATGTCCTTAAACTGAAAATAGAGCCTCCAAATGCTCCTTTGTCGGATCTAAACGATCCCGTTAAGTTGATCTTAGTCTCAAATTAGACTAACGTATCCTTAACAAACGTTTAAGTTGATCTTAGCCTCAAATATGGCTAACGTATCCTTAAACCAAAACCCCAAACCCAAATCTAAGAAAATATGGATTTGGACTAATCCACGTCCTACGGGCGACAACATAAATTAGTTTCTGTATACAATCCACGGGCAACCACAAACAAAACAAACACCCACGACACGAAGTGACCATCTGGAGAAGGAGAAAGTTGTTACCGCGATGCGGTAGCATAATTAACTGCAGGGGCTTGCGCCTGCAGGGAAGAGCGTCCCCACAATCAAAAACCCCTCGAACGAGGGGGAATCTGACGAAGTATGCTACATCGGCCGCATCCGTTTAAACCTTCGATACATGGTGCCATAAATCAACTTGGCATCTTCGGAGAGGTGGATGGATAGCACCAATTCGCATCTGCCCAGAATCTCAGTGCCAAGACGCTCCAGTCTTGTGCGCCGTCTTTTCGGAGGGGAACAGATTCTGGCACGCCTGGTGGGACCTTTTCATCTTTCCACTCCACACTTCGTGTGTCGTGTTCACGAACGAATCGCGGTTTGCTATGGTTGCCTGTGGATTCGAGGTACTAAGATTTGGTGTCTTGCTCCGTGAAGAAAACAGAAGATCAATGGCTTCAAACTGCATTAACTGCAACTGCAACTCTCGCTCCGTCCCATCCAGAGGAGTGACTTACGGGCCCCAAGTGGCCTCCATCTTCGCTATGCCAGTGGAACAGGTGACTCAGGCCACCCCTGGGCTATTCTTCAGGACTATGCTCCCACCGATGAGCTTCAATGCCCCAATGTCGTCGCAAGAAGCTCCAAAGAAGTCGGTTTTAGATCGGCTTACAATTACCGCGGCCCCTCTCAACGGGTTGCCCAAGTCCAATGCCTCAGTTTTCAGCAAACTAGGCCAAAGCTCAAGTGGGCCCATGAAGAAGCCCGCGATACCTGAAGCAGCCATCCCGAAGCGGGTAGCCATTCCAGCTCTTAAAGTCGTCAAGGCAGCTTCCCCCGCTAAAGGGTCGGTCTTCACAAGACTATCCGTTTCAGCTCCTACTCCATGCGAATTCACGAAGGCTGCTTCCCCTGTTCGAAAGTCGGACTTCGCAAGACTCACTATCCCCTCTCAACGAACGTCGGTCTTCGACCGGCTAGCGCCAATAACAGCCTCTCACCAAGGCAGGGGTCATAACGAGGTCGCTTCTACAACGGAGGTGATCCCATCTGCAAGACGTGCTCGACGTCGCCACTGGCGCCGAGTGAGAAAAGCTGGGGCCAATTCCCTTTCTGGACTGATTCCGCCAGCTCCGTTGATGGAAGTTGATGCTACTGTTCCAACTGGGAACAGCTTTGAATTGCTGAACAAGGTGCGCAGGAACTCACCTACTGCAGTACTGAAAAGATCTCCTCCACCCATGGAAAATATTACAGAAAAGAAGCCAAAATAGCCTCCTCAGCGGCTTTCTTCCAAAATTTACAAAGTCTGGCAACTGGTTTAAGACTCGGTAATTGATCAAGATTACCCTCGCCGACAGAAAAAGGTGAAGGTTCAGCAAGAAGAGAACCGTCTTGTCAAGCCACCAAGAACGACAGCTATCTGGGTGCCCGCTACAACGGCTCCCTCGACTTCAGCTGCCCAAAAGAGAAGGAGGCCAGAGAAAGCCCCTGTGACTGCGGCAAACCGCAAAGATGTTGAGCCCAAACGCCCTAGGTCTGGGGGCATAATGGTGCATACCGTTTATATGGCTTCCGGAAAAGAGGAAAGCCGCGCTTCGACGGGCCACCAACCGCTCACTCGATCCATCACAAAGGCCCAGGAACAGCAGCAACAGAAGCTCCAGGAGATGTTGACTGTGATGGCCGCGCTCACCGGACCAAAAGAAAGGTCGGAGACGTCATCGTAGCAGCGTCGCGAACATGAGACTGATGCTGAGTTCCTTCGTAGAGTGCTTGAAAGGAAGGACAGGGAGGCTACAGAGAAAGCGGCCAATATAAAGCAGACGACTCTCCTATTTCAAGACATGGTCGGGATGATGATCCAGCCGGATCCCCCAGCCGAAGATCCTCCGATTATCCTTGAAGATGATAGAGGAGAAACGTCGAATCCTCCACCGGTTCTGTCGACAGCCAAGGAGGAGACAATTTCCAAAGCTGCCCTGGATGACTGCATTGCTAAAAAAATACGAGTACACCAGGCAAATGAGGCAGCCGGTTAAGTTGTCGAAACGGGGTGACCATATCCGAGCTGGTATGATTAGATCAAATACCCGCCGGGCTACACGATCCCAAAATTCCATGTTTACAAGGGGACAGGCAATCCCCATCAACATGTTGCCCAGTTCAGGGCTCTTTGTGGCAATACCGGCGGCGATGAGAAGCTCCTGCTTTGCCAATTCATCAGCAGCTTATCGGAGACGGCGTTTGAATGGTACTCCGAGCTTCCGAACGACTCCGTCAAAACTTTCGCTGAAATGGAGTTGTTGTTTACCCAGCGTTTCGCAAGCGCCAGTGAGCGTACTCCAATAACAGCTTTGATCAATGCCCGAGTAAAGCCAGGCGAAACATGGGTTCAGTATGCGATACGGTGGCGGAACTTATGGTCAAAATGCGAACAGCGCATCGAAGAAGCGCCAGCGGTGGGCATGTTCGTAGGAACCCTAGATCCTCATGCAACTATCTCACAGTTCATGATGTTCTTTAAACCAACCACGTTCCAGGCCTTGATTGAAAAATTAGCCTAAATGGACCAGATGGGCCATAGACCGTCTCTTCCGAAGCCGGACTCTCGAAATGAGAAGGGGAAAGGAAAAGCGATCGTCGTCGCCAATACTCAACAACAGCCGAGCAACCTGAAGCCGGTTGTCCGTCAAAACAATATGCGTCCACGCCTATCCCTCAAGGAGAGGTTGGGACGTCTCTACTCGTTTCCTCAAGATAAAACGAGAAGATTGTTCGAGCTGGCAGTGCGCAACAGACTCATCAATATGCCAGATTCAAAATGTCCGCTGCAGCCAAATGACGTTAATGATCCCAATTACTGCCCCTACCACCGAGTATTGGGTCATCCGATCAAAGATTGCTACGTCTTCAAAAACTGGATTGAAGACCAATACCAACAAGGCAAGTTCGCGTTATCCGAAAAATGGAAGGTGAACCCGCCGTAGCCTTATACCCCTAAAAAGGTGAATATGCCGAGGGCAACGTGCTCCCTTGTTGAAGAAGCTCCATGGGAGGTCGTGCTATCAGCCAAAACCAAAAGGATGCTGAATGATCTTTAAACATGCCCGGCGATCAGGTGGAAGAACCCGCTAGAACCCCAGATCATCGAAGGGATGCTGAAGCCACGCCCAACTCCAAAGATTGGTGGTGTGGCCCAAGCATTCACACCCAGCCGTCAAAATCTTCAAAGAAGAAGAAGAAAAGATCCAAAAAGCCCGTGAAGCCTGGCGACAAGCGCACGGACATACTAAAACAGATCGACGCGTTGGAAGAGTACAATCAAAAAGCGCGAACCCCAATCATGCTCCAAGAGTTTCTCAACCACGTCCTTGAGGATGAAGATGATGGAGAAAGCTCGTCGGATGAATCTGAGAGTTACGTAGCAAGTTGTCATATGATCTCCCACTCATTTACGGACGATGAAAAAACTCCTTGCACTGAGAAACTGGGGGCAGACCCTGAGCCGGAACTTCTGGGGCCATCAGATGAAACAATTGATGCATTCCTCAACGAAGCTCTCTTGAAAAGTAAAGCCGATCGGAAGCGCGAGACGACCATATTTGAAAGAGCCAAGCGCCGGTGACTAAACATAAGAGTTGAGACACTCCCGCCGGATCAAAGTACATCCACCGCAAATAAAAGCAAGTTCAAGACGAGGAAAATGTTTGCTAAAGCCATATCAATGGGAATGAAGCTACCACCCTCTGAAGGAACATTGCCGGCAAAGCAGAAATGCACCCTTCCTACTGCTTATATCATCGAAAGATTTCGCACCCCACCGAAGTGTGCAAAGCTTTCAATAGATGGTGGCAGGGGTATGTTGTTCACCGGCAACATTTTAAGCGGGAGAAGTGCAAAACTCGTCGGGAGCGGAAAAGTACGACCGAGGAGCTTAAAAGAACTACCGGTGATTGTCGCATGGTTAACGCCGGGGAAGCACAAGTTCTCACATTCGGGAGCGACTCTGACGAGGAAATGGCTCTTAGCCCTCTCTTTAAAGAGTCCACCTCGGGAAAAGAGGAAGAGCCGAAAGCCTGCGAATATATCCGGCTGCGTAATCGTACGCTACCCGAAAAGAATCTCAGACCCTCAAGTAAAAAAGATAAGGGAAAAAAAAGGTCTCTGAGGATATCGCCCTAGATGACCAAGTCATGGAAGAGCTAACCGCCAAGGACCCGCCAAAGAAAAATAAGGTGGACTACAACGTTCTTGCACACTTGAGGAAGCTACCCTCGCAGCTCAGCATTCTTGACGCCCTTTTACTATCAAAAGAAGCAAGGGATTCATTGATCAAAGCGCTATAAGAGCCAGAGCAATTCCAAGCTTTTCTCGCCGAAGAAAAGATGAAGGACGAGCTGGAAGAAGTGCACACAGCCGATGTCACCTTCAGCGAAGAAGACCTCCTCCTTGGGACGTGCGAACACAATCGTCCCCTCTATATCTCAGGGTACTGCCACGATATAAAGATAGGCAAAATCCTGGTCGATAATGGGTCTTTCGTCAATCTCCTCAATGTACGGGTATTGAAGGAAATTTGCATGAGCGTCCAGCACCTCGCTCGGGATAAGATCACCATTTCCGGGTTCGACTCTCAATCATCACGGACTCTCGGGTCTGTGGTACTGACGTTACGCTTTCCGCTACTCATCACGGACATTAAATTCCACGTCATCGACGCCAAGACATGCTATAATGCTTTACTCGGCCGACCCTGGTTACATGAGTACAACATCATCCCTTCTACACAGCATCAGTGTATGAAATATTTTAAGGATGGTCTCGAGTATACCGTAACGGGAGAGCTGAACCCATTCTCCGTGAACGAAATCCGCAAATATGAAGATGCAAAATATTTCTTACCGGATTTCGAGGACACAGAGAGATGTCACAAACCGGAGAACAAAGCTATCACCACCATTCCAGTCTTCGGGAGTGATACCGAGGAGGAAGAAGCGATGGTTTATTCAGGTCCACCCCAACACAACAAGCCAGGACCGTTCGCTCCCATGTTGATCTTTGGCAGTGACTCGGAAGATGAGGTCCATGCTATATTTTCCGCTCGACCTTCAATACAAACTGTCGCCGATGAAGAACAAAGTTTGCAAGTTGCCATGGTTCCGTCCAAACATCATAAAGAACTAGATGCGCTTGATACCTACAGTGTAGAAGAGCTGCGGACATTCTATGTCCCTCCCAGACGAGAAGGCGAAAAGGCGATTCTATTCTACCGCTCCGGGGAAACCAAAGTGGAGAAAGAAATCTGGCATGGCGCGGATCCTACACTTGATAGGCTTCAGCCCATCCGTCTGCCTAGATATTATACAAAGGGCTTGAAAAGGCTGTTAAAGCGCCAGGGGATACCCTTCAAACAGACCGCTCGAAAAGCCAAATTCTATGATAGGGTCTGGAACGTTATCGGAACTCAGCATAAGTTGCCTAATGGGAGAATGGAAACAATCGTGCTTGGATACATTCGGTCCAAGAAACGAGAGCTCCTCAGCGACTGCTACGTCGTACATGACTTCAATAAAGAAGGGGATGCTCAATGGGAGGACGCTAACCCTGAGCTAGAAAAATCCCCCGACGTAAAAATGCCCAGTCCGTCGTTTGAAGAACAAATGGACAAGCTTATAAAGGAAGCTGGTCAAAAAGTTCGAGACGACCATAACCGTGAAATGGCCATCTATGAGAAAGCCAGGACGCAACGTCTTCTCCAACAGACCGCGAAAGATGAAAATGCCGCTCCCTATCAACCTGTCGTAAAAAAAACCCGACGTAGAGGCAGAAACAAGTCGAAAAGCGAAAAAGGCGTTCAACGACGACAAAGCGGGAACAAGAAGCCACGCGGTCGGGAATCGAGCGGTCCGGATTTGTCCCTTATGAAGAAAATGAGTCGAGCATACTCTTTTCCTCAAGACAAGACAAAGAAGATACTTGACCTAGCTATAAGGCATTAAATGATTACACTGCCGGAGTCTAAACACCCCGAGCAAGCAGGCGAAGTCTCTCACCCGAACTACTACTCTTATCACGGGGTAATAGGACACCCTCTCGAAGATTGCTTCACCTTCAAGAATTGGGTCGAAGATCAGTATCAGCTCGGCAAGTTCACTCTATCTGACAGCTGGAGGGTAACGCCGCCACAGAAGCATGAACCCAAAGCCACGAGAGCAGAACCAGATCCACATCGGTCTTGGAAGAGAGCTCGTACTTGTCATATGATAACAATATCAAAAGAAGTGCCCGAGAATATGGATGACCTTCCCTGGTGCTTCGAAAACAACGATGACGAGGTGATCTCAGAATTTCCACCAGCGCCGAAAGAGCTGGAAGATGGAATACACACCACTGCAGATAATCTCAAGAAAATTGAGCTGGGGACGGCGAACGACCCGCGACCAACATTCGTCAATGAGCTACTATCTGAAGAAAGGGTGGCTGCGTTAAAAGACGTGCTTATGCAGCATAGAGATTGCTTCGCATGGAACTATTCCGAAATACCAGGACTAGATCCAGAAATTGCTGTGCATAAATTGGCGATATCCCCGGACGTTAAGCCAGTCAAACAAGCACCGAGAAGAATGCGGCTTGAGCTTGAGATGAGCATTAACGCCGAAGTCAAGAAGCTGATCGACTCTGGGTTTATCCAGGAAGTTCAGTATCCCGTTTGGATCGCCAACATCGTCCCGGTGATGAAGAAAAATAGGACGGTGCGCATATGTGTAGACTTTCGGGATCTCAATAAAGCCTGCCCGAAGGACGATTTCCCAGTGCCAGTCACCGAGCCGATGATAGATAACACGTCCACTTACGAGGTTTTCTCCTTCATGGACGGCTCATCAGGATACAATCAGATAAAGATGCATCCCGAAAACCAGAAGCACACCGCTTTCCGGACCCATTTGGGTATATTCTGCTACAAGGTGATGCCCTTCGGTCTAAAGAACGCCGGTGCCACTTATCAAAGGGCCATGACAAAGATCTTCGATGACCTTATACATGAAATTGTCGAATGCTATATCGACGACCTCGCGGTTAAGAGCAAATCATACGAGGAGCATTTAGAGCATCTAAAGACCGTATTTCAACGCCTTCGGCAATATAACTTGAAGATGATCCATCTCAAGTGCGCATTTGGAGTTTCCTCGGGCAAATTCCTAGGATTCATCGTCCGGCACCGAGGTATCGAGATAGATCCGTCAAAGATCAAGGCGATCATGGAAATGCCTCCGCCAAGAACTCTCAAACAGTTGCGGTCTCTCCAAGGAAAGCTCGCGTACATCCGGCAATTTATAGCCAATCTTTCAGGCAAGTGCCGTCCTTATAGTCACCTGATGAAGAAGGGGACCCGTTCTTCTGGGATCACAAATGCCAAGGCGTGCTGAACGAAATCAAGCAGTACTTGCAGAATCCGCCAGTGTTGGCTGCTCCGGTCAAGGGCAAGCCACTCATTCTTTATACAACAGCCCTTAAAGGTTCCTTAGGCGCATTATGGGCACAAGAGAACGACCAAGGGAAGGAAAGAGCTCTCTATTACTTAAGTCGAGTTCTCCTGGGGGTAGAAAGCAACTATTCCCCCATTGAAAAACACTGTCTGGCGTTGATCTTCGCGATAACAAAACTCAGGCACTATGCATTAGCACATGAAGTCCGTCTCATATCGAAGGTGGACCCTCTCAAATATTTCATGTCAAAGGCTATATTGACAGGTCGGCTTGCTAAATGGGCCCTGCTCTTGATAGAGTTCTCAATAAACTATCAACCTCTCAAGGCAGTGAAAGGCCAGGCCATCGCCGACTTCCTCGCTGAGCATCCGATACCTGCCGATTCTCCTCTGAATTGCGAGCTGCCAGACGAACATGCGTTTGATGCGATCGACGGTAATGATACTCGATGGGAACTCTATTTTGATGGAGCATCTTTCATGAAGAAGCGCAAACAAAGATCTCCCATAATCAAATCAGGGGTAGGCCTCATCTTCGTAACTCCATAAGGAGGGATAATGCGCTTTGCTTTCTCCTTAACAGAGCCGAAGACGAACAATGAAGCCGAATACGAAGCTTTGATAGTAGGCCTCGAGATCGCCATCGACATGGGAATTGAAAACCTCCTCATATACGGAGACTCCCAACTGGTCGTTAGTCAAGTAAACGGCGACTATCAAACGTGCAAACCAGAGCTGGTAAAATACGGCGAAAAGGTGCAGCAACTGCTGACTCAAATTCCCTCCTATATGCTGGAAAGCATACCGCGTGCAGAAAATAGCAAGGCAGACACGTTAGCCAAGCTTGCTAAAGAACTGGCCGACGAAAACCTCGATGACGTAAGAATCGTGGTACAAATCCTTCGAGTGCTTTCCCCAGCAGAAATATCTTCGGAATCATCTGAAGAAAAGGGGGCGACTAAGCAGACGACCCTGCAAATAAAAGACCAGGAAAAGGCTGAGGATTGGAGAGAAGCCTTTGTAGATTACTTCAAATCCCGTCGAACATCTGGATGCGTCCTCAAGACATCAGCTTATGAAACGAGCTCTGTCTTTCGCCTTCGTCAATGATACTCTGTACAAGAGGTCGTTTGATTCTCTGTGGTTGAGATGTCTGGGACCTGAAGAGGCAAAAAGAGTCGTTCAGGAAGTTCATGACTGACTCTGCGGTTCTCATCAAGCAGGCCCGAAGATGAAGTTGAAGATCAAACGGATGGGTTACTATTGGCCCACGATGATCCAGGACTGCCTTGAGTATGCGAAGCAATGCCACTCATGCCAGATTCATGGGGACTTTATCCATCAGCACCCAAATCCTCTATATCCAACAGTGGCTAGCTGGCTATTCGAAATGTGGGGGACTGACGTAATCGGCCCCATCGAACCAGCATCGTCCAGGGGGCATCGATTCATTTTGGCGACGACTGACTACTTCTCCAAATGGGCATAAGCAGTACCGCTGAGAGAAGTGAAGACGGAGAATATCCTCCATTTCTTCAAGACGCACGTCATTTATCGGTTTGGAACTCCACGACTGATCATCTCCGATAACGGACTAGCCTACAGAAGCCACAAGATCAGCCGCTTCGCGCAACAACACAACACAGACTGGAGATATTCCTCAGTTTATAATCCTCGAGCTAACGGTCTAGCTGAGGCTTTCAACAAGACCTTGACGAAGATCGTGAAGAAGACGGTATCCCGAAATAAGAAGGACTAGCACGAGAGACTGCAAGAAGCTCTCTGGGCGTATCGAACTACGTTCAAGACAGCCACGAACACAACGCCGTACGCGTTGGTATTCGGTACAGAAGTGGTACTCCCCCTCGAAATAGAATTACCTTCTCTGCGATTGGCATTCCACTACGAGCTAACGGACGAAGAAAATGCTCACCTTCGGCTTGAGGAGCTTGATGCCCTTGATGAAACCCGACTCATAGCGCAACAAAATCTGGAGGCTTATAAAGCAAAGATGACGCGCTCATATAAAAGATTGACCAGGCCGAGGACATTCCGCCAAGGCGAACTCGTGCTAGTAGTCAAAAGACCTATGATCCCCAATCGCGCCAAGCGGGGAAAATTCGAGCCGAACTATTAAGGCCCGTACATCATAGACAAGGTCTATTAGGGTGGAGCCTATCTACTCATGGATATGCACGGTGAAAGGCCTTTCAGGCCAATTAATGGTCGCTTCCTAAAGAAGTACTACGCTTAATGAGTCACAGCCTAGGTCAATGATAGATGACGACGACTATGTCCGCTCGCTATCTTCCTAAGCCCAAACTCTATAAGTAGTAGCCGGCTTTCTTTGATAATGGACCGAAACGTCCTTAAACTAATGATGGACCACTACGTCCTAAAACTAGCTGTTGACCGAGATGTCGATAAACTACGGTAGATTGCAACATCCCAAAGCTGATAAAAAAAATATAAAAAAAATGGTATGTCCATAAGCAAAGTGGGCATGGATGAAAACCCGAAAGGGCTCCGTGAGTAAAAACAGCAGGGCTACCGGCGAGTGTTTGCGAAAACCCGAAAGGGCGCGACCCCGTTATATATAAAAAAAAGAGAATAAAAAAAAACGGTATGTCCATAAGCAAAGTGGGCACGGATGAAAACCCGAAAGGGCTCCGTGAGTAAAAACAGTAGGACTACCGGCGAGTGTTTGTGAAAACCCGAAAGGGCACAACCTCGTTAAAGGACACTTACAGGGTCCTCTCGACCTTGTAAGGAGAAACCACCCGCATGAGATCCTTACGACTCACAAGGGAGCAACACACTTAGAGATCCCCATGATTCCTAAGGAGAAAATACACTTGCGAGATCCTCACGACTCGTAAGGAGAACTCTTTTATGGGACCCTCACGGCTCATAAGATTTGAAAGTCTTAAGTTACAGAGACCTGAACCTGTTCTTAAGCAACCCCCACAACCTTCGATAATGCCCTACAAGTGGTTCAATACTGACCCTTGTATACAATCCACGGGCGCGAATAAACATTTCCCTAACAAAGTCCCACCCGTGACTAGGGATATGTCAACATGGTGAACAACCCTTTTAAGTCCTCTCGACTTATAAGGAGAAAACACCCTTTTGTAAGATCCTTACGACTTACAAGGGAACAGGCACTTAGGAATCCTCACGATTCCTAAGGAGAAAACACACCTACGAGATCCTCACGACTTGTAGGGAGAAATGCCTTTGTGAGACCCTTACGGCTCATAAAGTCAAAAGCCTTAGTCGACAGGACCATAACCCTGTTCGCTAAGCCACCTTTGTTCGATATCGACAGAGGCAAATGATGATTCGCTCCTGGCAATATCCCAGTCGTAGCGGTGCTGATGCCGAAATCGGTGTCTAATTCCAGGCTTACAGCGAAAAGCCAGCAAGCCACATATGCATGTGAAATAGCCGAAATGATGGGGCAACTTGCAAATAAAAATCAGCAAGTAAAAAAAATGTATGCATGCAAAATAACCGAAATGATGGGGCAACTCGCAATAAAAAGCAGCGAGTGAAAATAAAATAAATAGCCGAAATGATTGGGCACTGCGAAAAATAGCCGAATTGATTGGGCAATCGTGACCTTCGCGATATAAAAGCTGAAATGATGGAGCATCGCGGAAAAAAGTAAAATAAAAATATAACGAAATTTATGCCCTACAGGCGATATCACAGCAATCCCTGTATACAATCTAGGGGCACAAACAAAGAAGGAAACACATCTTCCCTCCCCATGCTCCATTAGAAAACGGAGCCAAGTCTTGACGGCAACTCATATAAAGCCTGAAAGACTACCGGAGATCATCCCACATGGAGTGGTCACCACCTCGACGTTCGTCTCGATACAACAGATGAGATGTCACCACAGCGTTCTCCCTCCAGCAGGATTCAGACGCGGCAATCAAACAACGGAGCCATGGAAAAATCCTTAGTTCCAAACCTCGACGGTTCATCAACAACCAAGAGACAACCGCGACATTCTTCTCGATACAGCAGACGCAATGCCAGCAAATGAAGCGAAGGCCAAATTCCTAGCTTCAGGGTTTTAACGGCAAGTCATATAAAGCCTGACAGACAATCGGAGATCATCTCGCACTAGCGCGGAGTGGTCACCACCTCGACGTTCGTCTCAATACGTCAGACGCAACATCACCAAAAGGAGCCACGACAAAATCCCTAGTTCCAAATCTCGACGGTTCACCAACAACCTAGAGACAACCATGACATTCGTCTCGATATAGCAGACGCAATGCTAGCAAACGAAGCGAAGGCCAAATTCCTAGCTTCAGGGTCTTGACAGCAACTCATATAAAACTCGAAAGACTATCGGAGATCATCCCACACCAGCGCGGAGTGGTTATGACTCATCGGGGCTCTCCAAAATGAGCCTAACCTCAAGCAAAAAGCGGCATGGCAAAATTCCAAACGCTTGCTCTTCCGACGGTCAAACTGCCTAGGAAGATTGCTTGAAGACGTCCTGTCCAGCCCCCGAAGGGATCAAAGACACGACAATCGCGAGGCTACTCGAACAGCAAGATTTCCTATCGAGGAATACATCAGCCAATGCGATGGTACGACGGACAAAACCCTAGTACCATAGACCCTAACGGACCTCTGTCGTAAAGAGCAGAGGTTAACTATGACGTTAGGATATTCTTGCGGGAACTGCTCGGTTCGTCTCGACTCGTGAGGAAATTAGTGTCTTTGCGAGAACTTCTCGATTCGTCTCGACTCGTGAGATAAAGCCTTAGGCAGCAGGGATTAAAAAACCTGTTTCCTAAGCATTGGGACCCTGCAAGTCTGTTCAAAATAAACTCTTGCATACTATTCACGGGTCACACTCTCCAAAGTCGAATCTCGACAAGGAGGGAAACAACCGCTTACGGGTCCTCTCGACTCGTAAGAGGGAAAATTCTCTTATAAGATCCTTACGACTTATAAGAGAAAACACACTTAGGAATTCTTACGATTCCTAAGGAGAAAATACACCTACGAGATCCTCTCGATCCGTAGGGAGAAAATTTTCTATGAGACCCTCACGGCTCATAGAGTTGAAAAGTCTTAGGCAGCAGATCTGAACCTGCCTCCTAAGCCATCACTACCTCTTGAAAAAGACAAGACAAGATACTCGCTCCATCATCTGTCGACCATGTTTACTAAGGTAACATGCTGATAATAAAAGAAGGGAGAAGGCAGAGAAATGACACAAGACATTTTGAAGAATGTATATCTTTTATTCATAAATTTGATTGAGTACAAGATATATTGTGGTAAAGAATAAAATAAACAAATACATTTTTTTTACGATTACAAATGATACAAAATGTTCACGGAGAAGGAAGCGTCTTCAACAAATCTGCAAGCTGCTCTCACACTTCCCTCACCGCCCTCTCCTGATCGGCTGCCGCAGCCAACTCCGCTTCCACCTGGGTCTGCTGCTGCATGTAGGATGAAAGATCCTCCTCAACTGCCTGCTGAGCTGCTTCGCGACCTTGGGCATCACGCTCAACGGTATCGAGCTTCTGCTTCAGTGATAGCCCATCAGAAATACTTTGCAGAAGGCCCTCGAAGATAACCTTCACCCGGGCAGCGTTCGCGTCGACCTCAGCACGCAGTCGAGCAGACTCGCTTGAGGTCTCTTGGCATTCCCTCCGCCTTAAAGCCGCTTCTTGTTCCAGATGGCGGAAGTAAGAAGCGCTCTGCTCAATCCATGCCGCCCGTTGAGTACTCGTGGCCAAGACCTCGGGGGCAGGACGCATAAGCTCCAGTTGATGCAGGCGGGCCTCGATCTCCCTGCAGTGGTTAACCCAAGACTCTACGACGCCTTCAATATGAAAATTGACAAGCATCACCAGCATCGGATTAACCTCCGCAGCGAAATCTGCGGCAGAAGGAGGAGCTTCTGTGTCAAGCTCCTCGATGCATCCGCTCAGCATGCTCAAACTCATCGCAGCACCATTTGAGGATGGACGCCTGGAGAACGGGCCTGCCGGCATCATGATGCAGGACTCAAAAAGGACCGGAACCGGAACGATAGCTGCAAAACAAAACACAGTCAAATGACGGTTCAAGAAATATAGAGAAGTCATCAATGGCGCAATCTACTATACCAGCTGCAGCAGGCGGCAAAGCCGGGAGGACCGGTGGCGCAACCGGTCTCTTATCTCCTCCTTCGATCTGTAGCACTGCAATCAGGGAAAGGAAGAATCAGAAACAAGTTCATTATCGGAAAAAAGAAAGGGCGTTAATTGAAAACTATACTCACCAGCGCCACTGGAGGAAGGAAGCTCCGATGAAAAGGAGAAGTGCCGGTGCAGCACCTGGTAAAGGTGATCAAAAAGCACTCCTGCAAAGACGCAATAGTACGACATCAGTACATAAATTATGCAGCCAAGATAAGACTGATAGGTTACAAATTCATACCTTCTAGCATTTGCGACGGTGCGATAGAAGGTAGAGAAGTAGCCACCGTCAAGGCATTAACTGACGGCGCCCCCTCGAGCAATGGGGCATTAGCACTGGCCGCACCTGCGTTAAGAAACAAGATAAAACTGTTAGGAAGAATTGCAGAATAAAAGAAAAGGACGGTAACCCGAAATTTACCTGATGATGATCCATCCGAAACGGCGGCGTCTCCCTCCTCCATTGGCATGGGACCACCTCCCGACGCTTTATCGCCAGACTCTACAGGAGCCGTCACCGTGCTCGCAAGGCCAGGAGACGGCAAAGGACCATAGGCTGGGAGAGCAATGATCGGAATGGTGCCCGACTCTTGCGAAAGAGCGGCTGGCTCATCCTTGGCAATCATGCCCATCTCACCCGCTACCCTCTCGGGTTCAGCGGTCGCGGCCGTCTCGTCCACCGTCGCCATGGGTTCATCGGTCGCAGCCGCTCCATCCACTGCCGCCCTAGACCCGGCTGTAGCAGCCGTCTCATCCACCGCTACCTCGGGCTTGGCATCGGCAACATTCTCAGGCATAGTAAGCGTGACCGTTTCGTCAGCCACAAGCTCAGGCCCGGCGACTACGGCCGCACCGTCTACCGTCGGCTCGGTTTCGACTGCTACCTTCTCCACCGTCCCCTCAGGCTTGACGGTTTCCGCCGCTCCTTCAGTTGGATTCGGCCTTACAAGACACGATGTATAAGAACCAATAGTTTTACAGCTTTTGCAACAAAGTCTCGAAAAACACGTTACCTAAGGTGGATTGATCGTTGGCCTCCCGAGCTGCACGCGCCGCCTGTCTATGAGCAGTAGACAAGACGACCGGGGGCCCCTCGGAAGGAGAAGCAACGGGAATAAGGACGCTTGGGCCCGCTCCTACGGCCAAAGCAGCTCTGTGCTCCTTCGCCTCGCGCCTCAAGCGCTTCCTCTCCTCCCGGGCCGTCACGACGGACCTATTTGAAGCCTCCTTCAGCGAGGCGTCGTCATCCGCGTTTAGAGTTTCCTCTAGAGCCTTTAGGGCATCTATCATCGGCTTTTTGAGCCGGGTCTCTTGCGGCAATTCTGAAGAGGCCGGAACATCGGCAGCTGGCCCGGAGAGAATTCCCGCATCATTTTGGGAGATAGGTCTTATGGTCCCTGCGATAAGACAAAGGGAGGGTCAGATCACTCATAAGAAATGGAAGGGAAGGCATAATGAATCGAAATATACCAAGGCCTAAGGATGCTCTGAGTCATTCCTTTTCCTGGAAAGTTTTGAGGAAAGCAGCGATAGCTTCTTCGGTGGAAATGCCTGTTAAAAAAAAGGGGAAAAGCATTAGTCAAAGACAATGATAAAAAGTACGATGCAATGACGGAAAAATACAACTAGTGATTACCCGATTGCGCAAGTTTAGCCAGCCACGCATTGCGCCTCACCAATCGCTCTGAAGCTGTGATGGCGGCCGCCAGATCAGTGTCGTCTGGCAGCACAAACAATCCCTTGTTGGTCCCGTACTCACCCAAGCCCTCACTATAAGGAGCATGAGGTTCCTGACCAAATACAACGTCAGCAAAAAGGATCGACTTCTTCTTCCTCTTCTGCACGCGAGCCCCGGGTGTACCCAAAATCAACTTGCGCTTCATGGGCACCTTGGGACGGCGGGTCCCGATGTCCGAGCCCATGCCAGACTCCGGCGAAACCACATTCACCATCTCCACTAGAGCACGGGGCGCTGGGGGCACATCCATTGTATCATGGGGCAGTCCGTGCGGAGGGCTTAGCACGCGCGGTGGCTCAGCTCCAGCATCTCTCAGCGGAGGAACGACAGGGATCCTTGGCCTCAGGGGAGCTTTGCGGTCGCTGCCAGGGGGTGCACCCTTGCGGTCTATCAACAACCGCTTCTCTTCCCGGATGACGGCACCCATCGCGTGCGCGTAACAAGTCACGTACACGTTGAGGTCCTGTGGGATGCAGGTCGGCTCGCTGATAAAGAAGTGGGAGCCCGTGTTCAGCCGCATAAAGTGGTGCAGCGCGCTCCGTATCCTCTCCCTGGTGGCCGCAGACTCCTCTAAGAACGCCTCCAGTGGACCCCTTAGTTATAACTTAATTGTTGGGAGAACCGATGGGGGTTGTACCTCATGAAGAGGTCCATATCGTTCTGCCTGAACACCAGGAAGCCCGGCCGAATGGAGTACAAGTGAAGAATCTCCCTGGCTTTCAATACGAAGGCCCCGTCCTTGAAACCATCAAGTAGCGCCAACACTGCCTTGGAGGTCTCCGCGCCAATGGTCATCACCTTATCCGTAAAAGAAATGCTCGCTCCGACCGTACGGGGACGAAGAAGCAACCCCCTAGCCTCCCGCGGAGACGGACTCACAATAGAGGCACCAATTAACTGCATGACTCTCGGGAGTCGGCACTTCTCGTAGAACGAGGGCCTCTTGTGAACACCGAAAACCCCGAGCACATGCATTTCCATCCATGAGGTAAAATAGTGCATCGGGAAGTTGGCGGGTTGCACCCCCGGTTCATTCACGTCCGCCGCCATGCTGAGTCCATGATACAGGTGAGCTAGCCCGGCGATTCCGATCGACAATTGTATGCCAGCCACCATCCGATGCGCTGGATAAAAAATGGACGGTCTCATGTAGCGCGGGTGCATGGGGAGCGCGAACCAGCACAGCCATAATCCCAGAAACCCGAGAAAGAAGGTCTCCTCATCGATGCCCGGGGCGGCGATTTCTGATAAGGGCATGATGGCGGTATCAGGGAGATAGAAACCCTTTTGATCGTCTTCCAGTACTGGTCGACGATCTAAGCCAAAGCCGAAGGGGTCGTCGAGCTTGGCGAACTTCTCGCTCCGCTGCGATAGAATCTCCGGTCGAAGAAAGCGGGCGATAAAATCTGCAAAACTAACTCCCCGGATTCCCGATTCCAAATAGAGACCTTCATACATATTCAACACCTTCATCAGGCTCGGAAACTGATGCTGAATAGCATTCTCCGGAGTGAGGCCCATTACCAGCGGCTTGGTCGCGAAGATATAATCGTCAGGAGGAAGTAACTCTTCATAATGCTCCCCCCTCACTGGCAAACCTGAAATCTCAGCAAATTCTTCCAGGGGGATGGAGACTACCCTGTCCGATAGAAGAAAGGTATGGGTGGGGATGTTCCATTGTTCTATGAATGCCTTAACCCACCACGTCAGAGGAGCAGGGTACTCGAACAATGAGACGTAGACTGCGGAGTACAGACCAATCTTCATTAAATGCGTCCTCTTCGCTGATAAGATGTACCTGGCCCACTGCAAGTACCCGGCCGGTTGTCGAGGGGTTATCCCGATGTTATAAGGTTGTCCCCAAGGGCGTGCCTCACCCTGGCTTATCCGCCGCCCCAAAATGTCCACGGCTGCCGGCGGCTGCACGGTAATGGCAGTAATCGAAGGCTGGAGAAGATCCTCCGAATTCCAGTTCACGACCTCCATGGCATACTTCACCGGGGGTGCATCCGCATATGGGATCAACGAGATTGGTTCTGACGGCATCGCGCAAGAAAAGCTTCGGCGACCCTTGATGATTTTATTGTACCATCTGCCCCACAGATGAAGGCTCTTATGTTCCGGGTCAAAATCCTTAATAAGAGCGAGAACCTCCCGGTCCACCGGTGCCTCAGGGAATCCTCCCTCTGAGCGGAAGAACGGGAATGAAAGATCAGCAGACATGGTGCCAGCAAAGAAAAAGGAAATTCAGTTATTAGTACCATAATTTAATTTTAATCCCAACGTTTGGTACTTTAAAATATATACCACACTGCAATGCGGTGGAGATGGGACCCACAAAATCCAAATGACAATGCATCAGTTAATAAGACAGCCTCATCATTGGATGAGACTGTCAATTAATGAGGAGATCCTCAAAAGAATATTCTCATTAAATGAGAAATCCCTTAAGACAAGGAGAAAATCTCCCTTTTCAGAGCAAAGCTCTGTCACAGAGTGACACTTGTCAAACTCTGGTCACAAGGGAATAAAATTCCTTAAAGAACCTAGCTCTGTAATAATGATGGAAATATCCATCAAAGAAAAATTAATTTTTAAAAAAATTAAAGTTTGGGATCTTAAAGATCCAGGAAAAACTCTCAAGAGTTCATCATCTTTAGATCAAAAGAACTATGTTTTGTCAAAGAGCAAAACTCTGTTCATGGGTTAAGAAACCCTGAAACAATTTCTTAATAGCAAAGCTCTGTTTGTGAAACCCCAAAGGGTTTTCTTTAGATCGAAAGATCTATAAGAGCAATGCTCTATTAATTAAAATTAATTTAATTTAAGATTAATTTTTTTACCTAAGGTGTTTCTAGAGTTTTAATTCTGAAAATGAGAGCATGGCTCGGAGGTTCTTGAAAACAAGAGCAAGGCTCTGAAAATAAAATTCTGGAAGATAAACATCTGAGGAGGACCAAGGGTCCTATTTATAGGCGCTTAAGCGCCCCTTCAGCTCCTGAGTTGATCTGACGGTTGGGATCTTGCCACCACTGCACTCACGTGTGCGCCACGTGAGCGCAACGATGGGGGGGGGCATTTGTTTCCCCCAATCAGAGCAAAGCTCCGTTTGAATTTCAAAAATTCAAAAATTAAAACAACGCTTCAGATTCCTTGCGCTGCGCGCAACGCGCCACGTGTAAAAAACAGACACGCCAGCGCTGCACCCAAGACAGCGCACCCAATCAGAGCAAGGCTCTATTTTAAAATAAAAATAAAGGAAGCAACGCTTCAGATGACTTGCGGTCTGCGCTGCGCGACACGTGTCAGCGCAGTTGCGCTAGCGCAGATGCGCTGCGCGACACGTGCCAGCGCAGTTGCGCTAGCGCAGATGCGCTGCGCGACACGTACCAGCGCAGTTGCGCTACGCTCTGCGCTGCGCGACACGTGTCAAGCGTAGGTGCGCTTGCGCCAACTGTGCCAGCATTTAAACAATAAAATTCTGGAAAGATCTTTCCAATCTTGTTAAAAACAAGAAGATTACCTTCTGTAAAACAGAAGCCCTGAGATCAAAGATCCAACGGTAGGGAAACATCCCTAAATCAATCAGAGAAAAATCTCTTTAACTGATTTAACAAATCAATTGGCCCTATATAAAGGCCCCTAGACTCCAAGGCTCAGATATAGAGAACTCCTCTAAAAAATTTGAGAAGAACTCGAAGAGAAAAAGGTAAACCTTTGAGAAAAAAGAAGAATTTCTTCTAAAAAGATCAAAGATCTAAGAACAAGATCAAGATCTTCAATAAAAAGAAAAGGTCAAAAAGATCCAATCACAAAAATTAAAGAAGTAATTTACTTCATCCCTAGATCTTTTGATCTATATAAAGGTATTGCCTTTTGATGAACCATTGGTTCTTGAATCTTGAGGTAGAACCTCTTTTGAGAAAATAAAAGATTCTTTTCTTTGATCTAAATTTGATCAAGATGCGCTCTGCGCTATTGAACAGTGCCTTGCACTCTTGATTTGCACTGTTGCGCTCCTTGGACTGGCGTAAGTCACCAAAGAGCACACGTGTCAATATGCGCTCTGCGCTCCTAAAATAGAGCACTGCGCTCTTGGATTGGCGCACTGCACCAGAGCGCGCCACGTGTCAGCAGCGCACTGCGCTAACAGACTTGCGCTCAGCAGAGCGTGACACGTGTCACCACCACATGCGCTAGCGCCTTGCGCTCTTTAATTGGCGCAGAGCGCCTGACAGTCCACGTGACGCACTGTCAGACCATTAAATGCTCTGCATTATTAAAAAAGGGGCAGAGCCCAATTAAAAGGTCTAATAGACCAAGACAAATGTCATGCATTATTAAATAAGGGCAGAGCCCAATTAAAAGGCCTAACAGGCCTAATAAAGATACTGTGCATCATTTAAAAAAAAGGGGGCAGTGCCCAAATAAAGGTCTAAAAGACCAAACAAATGTTGTGCATTGTTTAAAAAGGGCAGAGCCCAAGCTAAGGCCTAACATGCCAAATATAAATAAAATGTTAGACATTTTTCTAACTGGACATAACCCAATTCTGGCCATAAGTCCTCAAATTAAATTGAACCGAGCACAATTTCTCTCCCAAATCAATTTACACCCGGTTCAAGGATACATCTCTGAACTCCTCTGATATTTGTCGTTGTAATCCTTCAACGTCGTCAGAGAGGTGACGGGTCCCGACAACCACACATTGCTACGGACTGTGGGGTCCTTAAACTCATGGACTATGATGTCCTTAAACCAATATTCGTCCCCAAAATGGGAATGTTGGACCACCATGTCCCTAAACTGGCAATGGACCACCATGTCCTTAAACTGAAAATAGAGCCTCCAAATGCTCCTTTGTCGGATCTAAACGATCCCGTTAGGTTGATCTTAGTCTCAAATTAGACTAACGTATCCTTAAAAAACGTTTAAGTTGATCTTAGCCTCAAATATGGCTAACGTATCTTTAAACCAAAACCCAAACCCAAATCTAAGAAAATACAGATTTGGACTAATCTACGTCTTACGGGCGACAACATAAATTAGTCTCCGTATACAATCCACGGGCAACCACAAACAAAACAAACACCCACGACACGAAGTGACCATCCGGAGAAGAAGAAAGTTGTTACCGCGATGCGGTAGCGTAATTAACTGCAGGGGCTTGCGCCTGCAGGGAAGAGCGTCCCCACAATAAAAAACCCCTCGAACGAGGGGGAATCTGACGAAGTCTGCTACATCGGCCGCATCCGTATAAACCTTCGATACATGGTGCCATAAATCAACTTGGCATGTTCGGAGAGGTGGACGGATAGCACCAATTAGCATCTGCCCCGAATCTCAGTGCCAAGACGCCCCAGTCTTGTGCGCCGTCTTTCGGAGGGGAACACTCTTTCCTCCATTTTCTTCTTCACCTCCCTCCACCTCCTCTTCCTCCTTGCACCACCCCTAAAACCACCACAAAATCCCAATCTTCCTTCACAAAAAATGTGCACAAGCTCACTACAAGCATGATGATATGAAAAAGTTGAGGTTTTGAAGACTTTGAGAAACTCAAGAAAATTCTTGAGTTGCCAAATGAGGTATAATCCCTACCCTTTTAGTTAAGTTTTGATGTTTCCTATATCCTATCATAGTTTAGAGTTTAACCGATGTGGTTTAGTGAACTTTAAGAATTCCAAGATGAGGGTTAGGGCTTATCTTAAGTGTTGAGGATGTAATTGAGTGTAATTAGTAACCTAACCCCTGTAGTGTCGATTTTATGGAACAAACCAGAGATTAAAACCCCAAGACTTGAGCTTAGAATTTTCCCGTGTCGGTTTTCTTTGGTTTGTGATGCCTACAGGAAATCTGGAGCAAACTGGTATATTTTTAGGAAAATCAAACAAACTCACTGACCTAGTTATACCCCTAGGAGACCACCACCAAAAGACGAGAACCAAATCCTTCTATTTGACCGGCGACGTCGGACATTTTGGGCATCTCACCGGGTCGGTGTTGGGCATGGATGTTAGGGTTTTTCCAGTAACTTCTACACCTTAAAAACTAGCCCCTGTATTGTTTGTTTAGTCCCAAATTACCTGGGTCAAAATCTGGAGCTATTTTCCTAAGTTGCTGTTTTGGTTTTCGTGGTTTTTAGTAACTTGAGTTTTGATATTTGTGTTTTGTCTCGGTCGATTGATGTTTGTACGTCAACATCGAGAGTTCTATGGCTATTCTTACATGCGTAGACTATAGGTTCTAACCTATGTGTGTTTCGTGTGCCGTTTTGGTTTTCGTATTCGATCTGTGTTTATGATATAAAGTATTGAATATTGTAGGTACCCCACGTGGACATCGTACGACAAGGGAGAGCGTGGCATCATCGATTTTGGCAAGCGAGAATCGAGGTGAGTAGATGTATTTTTACGGGGGAAGTCGGGTGGATGGCGTGTAGCACCCCCGCAACCGTAGAATATGGTATTACTATAGTATTATATGTTTGGATGCGATATTTGGATACTTAGCAAATAAGGTATCTAGGAGACCTTAGGTTAGATTATGTTTGTTTTAGGAAGACCTATCCATAGGATTATTACCTTATAGCGAATCGCAGGTTATGTGTTGTCACACACACATGCATACACATGAACTTGGTAATTGTGCGTATATTTATGTGTGTGTGTGTGTGTGTGTGTGTGTGTGTGTGCGTGTGCGTGTGTGTGTGTGTGTGTGTGTGTGTTTGTTAATACACACACACACATACACGTGAGATGAGGATATGTGATGTTGAATGGTTATGAGTCGATATGATTGGGCATGATGCTGTGAGGTTATGATACGTGATTGAGTCGAGACACTTATATGTTATGATATATTAAAGAATCGTTGGGTGATATATACAATCATGTGAAAACATGTGACTTGATGATGTAATAGATTGTATGAGACCTTAGATCCGTACCCCCGATTTTGATATTGTACGACGATTGATACTGTACGAACTATGATCTATATATGATACTTGACCCGTACCCTCGATTTTGAGGATGCCGTACGAGATGCATATATGATGATTGATCCGCACACTTGACTCGAGGATGCCGTACGCTAGATATTATCGTACGTGATGCTATGAGGCTGGATCGCCGACTACTAGATATATCGACTCGGTTATATTTCCGAATTCCTTATTACTTTTGTTTTGGTTCTTAGTTTAGTCCTTAGTTGCTTAGATTAATGTTAGCTTAGGCTCGAGTCATACCTATTTTCAAAACAGACGAATCGTGGGCATTTTCAAAAAGATAAACCGACGGACGCTACGGATTTTCATAAGACATCTCTTTTCTCAAAACACCGCAGTCCCTACCTTTCTAAAAACAACGATTCGTGCTTTTTAACACGGTAAACAGTATGGCTCGTATATAGTCTTATATACCTTATTTTTGCTTTTACTGTTTACTTTTTGTTATGATCTCGTCTGCTAGGACACCTGCACTATTACCGATGATGCGTATGTTACACGTACACTTGCTGCCCGCTCACACACATCATCATCGGTAATTGCCATTTCATGCACACTGTAGTAATTGTTATTACATTATATACATTGACAGTTGTAGCTAAGTAGCATTGTTTAGCATTCCTGATGTCCTATGCTAGTTTAGACATTTCATTGCGTACTTAGATGCCACATGCATTTGTTTACTTACATTCTTATTATATACTACAATTGGACTTTATGCCGATATTCATTGTTCATTATTTAGCTCATGATTTAAGATTTCCGTATTCGTGAGATTTTCCGGATTTGGGGGTAAACCGCAAAGGAATTTATAAACTTATTATAGTTTTAAAAATGCAAAGTGCGGTTTTCTCGTCATATGATATGTGTGGCGTCCACTATGAGTTTGCTCGGTTTTTGAGCCATGTGTGTACACATACTCGATTCGAGGAGGGGGATGCACCGTCTGTGGGTAGATTATGGGCCCGGTAAGGTACCCCGAGGAAACAGGATCGTATTAAGAAGGCGTTGAGCCCGGCAGGGGAGCACTACCTACCAGTGATTATTGACCCGGCGGTCATCCGGAGGATACCGACCGGAGTCGTGTGATTCGACAGATTTGAGGGCTGATCTGAGAGACGGCTACCGAGATATTGATGTATATATTGTGTCGATATTTGACATGGATTTCTGTCGATTTCATTTGATGATACTTCAGTTTCATAATACTAAAATTTTACTAAGAGAAGAACACAGTTTTCTCATACAGATATATTCAGATTTCATGTTGATCATTCATTCATGATGTATTCATACATCATATATATGACATCTTACTACTTTGTGACACTGACACGAGTACTTGGTATTACACTTATGTGCATGCTTATAATGTTACCCTTGTTATTACCCGATGTCTATATATATTATTATTATTTATTGTTTGACCTAGGAGATAATCATACATTCGGTTTCTGCTTGGTGATGTCTTCTACTCACGAGTTGGCAACTCACCCCCGTTGTGCCAAATTTTCTCGCTGGTTTGGCCGTACAGGTTTTCGTAACGGCTTGCTGGCATACCGCTCCTTCAGGGTGATTGCTTTGATATGTGGGATACATTTTTCATGACCACCAGTATATATTTGTATATTGTATTTCGGTTGTATCTAGTTAGAAGCTCTATCAACCAGAATATGTATATTTATAGACTTAGATCACCGTTTGTATATTCTTTCGACCTTAGAGTCACGCTCTTGTATTCTTATTATTTATGCTATTTTCGATGATGGTGTTTTATGGTTTCTTTAATTTTTCTTGCTGTGTTTTGATCATCGCCTTTGGTGTTGTATATTTATTATCTTACGTGGTTGTTTCCGCCTTTTGGCGAAGAGCTAGCTCCCGCTTGGGGATGCCTTTATTTATTGCTTGTACCGTTTTCGGGCTAAAATATACAAGAGAGGTGCTGCCCAAATTTTCAATGACGAAAATATTTTCAAGTTAGATACAAAGACTGTGTTTTCATATATTATTACTTATGTATATAAAGGATAAAATTGATTTTTGTGTACCTTTATTTCAAAACGGCACCTTCACTATTTTCCCTAAAGGTTTAGATTTCTGGGCTTTTGGCTTACTTGGATTAGGTGGGGTCCTATAGACTTCACATGATCCAAGTGCCAGTTACGTGCCATTTTCGGGTCGTGACAAAGTTGGTATCAGAGCGTTAGGTTTAACCTTGGTTCGAATCTAGGTTTGACTATGCGTAGTCTAGGGCGTATATATATATTCGGAACCCATGCTTGACCATTATTGTATAGTACTGGATTGTATATTACATTTTTGAAGCTTGGGATATACACAGATATAATAACAATTTTTCTCAAAATGGTAGTATGCTACCTGGTTTGATTCTATCTCAATATGTGTATATGTTTCTTTTAGCATATCGCTAATACATATTGATAGAGCCGTTATGATCTTTACTTGACTACCAGCGTTGTGATGGCGGTCACACTAGTAGGGGCTGGATAGTCTATAAGCCCATCCTTATACTGGTGGTCCCTAGTCGTAGGATTATCGAGACAGAGTATCGATACTCCAGAGTAGACTAGTGTATACGCTTCTCATCTCAGCAGGGGAGATGTCCTGTTCCACAGCCATTGGTATGTCATACCGGAGATAGTATATAGGTGCTCATTGGGTTATGAGTTACACTGGATGGACTCGTGGGGGAACTGATGGTTGGTATTATACCTATCGTCAGTTAGCAGTTCCCGGGTGAACATGAGTACAGGTTAGTCCGCTGACTTGACATCACTATTCGTCTCGAGTGTGTTCCCACTGTACTTAGATTACTACCCTACGACGGCTCAAATGAGTCGTGCAAACAGGTAGTGGTTGGGTGCAGTCTCGAAGCACTGGGAGGCGGTAGTGGTTAGATAGGATTCGTTTGGGGGTTGATATCGCACTGTGTTCGGATAGCCGTTACACAAAGTCCCTGGCCAGGGTAAGAGAGATTCACTGGTAGGTACACTGATTGATGTGAAAAAGTGTTTGTAGAATAACCGCAATCAATAACTGTGTCGCGTGTAGTGATTGTTAGGGATTCTGCGTGTTCAAGTTTAGTTAATTACCGCAATCAAGACGGTTTCGCTTGTAGCTAGCCGGTTGAGTACGGGTCATCCGCAGGGAGATGGGAATCTTTTTTCTAAGTGTTTTAACGAGTTAAGTCCAGTTTTCCAGATTTTTTTATGATTAATTAAGTGTTAAAATGATATGTAAAGAGAGCTTGTTAGGGTTAGGATTAGGTTAGTTTGAGTTAGGAGTCGCTCACCTCTTTCGTTGCCACTCTTAATATCGGTGTTACGGTAATCGGCAACAACGGGGATTAGCACGACTAGGAAGGAACTTGCGAGTATAAGCTAGGCTTTTCAACGCATAAGTTCTTCCTTTTGGTGCTTGTCCGTCCGTTCTTGGCTCTTAGCCATAACCTCCGGTTAATTCAACCACAACCGGTCTCACTACGGAATCACCGCTATCATGTAGGATAGGGTGCCGTAAGGAGCGGATTGTGGTTCAATTAACGGGAGTCGATTTTAAGATGTTGGGCAAGGAAAGAGTGAGAGAGATTTCCTTCTCTCAAACTTTCCTTATCCTACCCTAACAAGTATGAAACTACTCACACATCATAATGAAAAGAAAACAAAACAAAAGAGGAAGATAGAAAGAAAGAGATTAGAAGATAACAACTAGCTATTTGCGACCTCACCTTGGCAAGGATCAAGCGTAAGCATCATGGTTGTTTTAAGGATAAAGGAAAAGAGAAAAGAAAGAAACAATAAGAAATAACAACAACTAAGTTAACAAATGAAAATTACAAGCAATAATAAGAGAACAAGACAAGTATAATAATAAAATGAACTTCTTTATTCACCATTCTTCACTCACAAAAACTCACTACAAGTTTTAATGGAGAAGAGATGAGAAGAGGAAGAAGAACAAGTATTCTAAAACCTAAAAAAAATACAAGATTATGCACCCTTGGCTTCACAAGGATCTGAGCTATTTATAGGCAGGGAAATAGAAATCTAGGGCAAAATTCTGCCTGTACATAGAAAGACAAAAATACCCCTGAAAATTCATCAGCCGACAAGGCCGTACGGCCGCGGTTCCGCGGCTTAAGCCCGCTATTGCCGCGGAACTGCGGCAGTATAGGGGAATTGATTCATCGTTTTTGGTGGTTTTTCCTGTTTTTCTGTCCCCTTTTGTCTGGTACATGTATTTTCTGATAATCTTTCCATATTTCTTCCAGAATTCTAGTGGATCAAAAGGTGATTTGGACATGGATCTTTTGTCATGATTTTCTTGAGCTCCGCGTAGATTTCTTGGATCTTGTGTTGCCATTGAGCCTTGTGCATGAAGGTGACAATCGATTTGCCATTTTGTCTCCTAAACTGGTGTGTGGCAACAGACAGATAAAGAGCGGAGACCCGTGTTTTATCTGTGGTTGGCAGGAACTCGGATTTTGTCGTATTTTTCCATGGATTTCACCGTTTAGAGCCGAGAACCTGTATCCTGCAATTGACTAGCAAACACGGCTCAAGAGTACCTACCGATATGCAATGTGATAAAAATTGGGCGGTATAAAAATGCAAAAATCTGATATGAACAAATACCCCCAAACTTATCATTTGCTCGTCCCGAGCAAAGCCAATTTATTCACAAAAATTCCTAACCTCACTTTCGCAGGGAACGCGATTGCACTGAGCATGTGCAACAAGTCGTTAAACCTCTAGGTGTCCCTAGTAGGAGGAGTGTTGTCTCCTGAGGGTTTTCAGCGGATACTACCCACAAAATCCGGTCAAGCTAGTTTTGTAAAATAACTAAGATTCAAACCCCTAAAGTTTTGTTTCAGAAAATAGCAATTCTATGATCCTAAGTCTAGACCATCGAACCTTTATTTTTCACACCTCGCTTTTTATTTAACTACAGATTTTATATGTCTTTACGTGCAGTGCAAATAGTGTTGTTAAGTTCCAGAAAGGTCGAATAAAGTCCTCATGTCACACAATAAAGCCCAGATAAAATTTTTGAAAGGATCACATAAATTTTATAAAGAGTTAAGCATTTTTCAAGTTTCGTTTTCCAGTAAAGTTTCAACTTTAGAATTTCTATCTTCCTTAACAGGAAAACTAGGTCTTATTCTTCACTCCACCTTTTTCTTGTTTTCATTTCATACACACCTCTGTGAACGTGCAATAGTCTTTATCAAAGACTAAAACCATCATATCTCCGCTAAATTTTTTATAAAAGCCTGTCTTTTATCAAGATTATTCTCACACAAAGAACCGTTAGGAATTTTCACTCGGAGAGAACACTTGCTTGATTTTGTTTTAATCTGGACTTTCTAGGCTTCTTAGCGAGCTTTGGGCCAATGCACCCAAACCAGTTGGTTTTAGGGCATTAGGTGTAGAAACACCCCAGCGGACTTAATTACTCAAGTTACCTAGGTCCAAAAACAAAACACAGTTTGGCGTGAAAATCAGATGATTTGATACGAACGGAGATATAACCGGAAGTTCAGTTATTTTTTGGATAAAAGACGTGTTTAGTGGGTTTTGGTGTGTAATCATTCCAATCAAGTTTCAGATGGGTTATTTTTCAGACTTAGTTCCAATTAAGGCATCAATAACGTTCCTTCATATTCACTTACTTCATAAACTATTCTGGATATTACTTATTTCAGAACAAACCTATTTGATCCTCAGAAAATCATTTATCTATTTAAAAGTTTTTAAACATAAAAGACTTGTCATCTAATTCCCAAAAACTCACGACACGTGAAGTGTGATGTAAAGACGTATATCAGCTATAGTTAACTTCAAAGGAGAGTTATCTTTCGGGTTTTCAAAATCTAAACATAAGATTTAGTTATTCTTATTTGATCAAACAAAACCGTCGAAATGTTGAATCAGAGTCTTCCCACTAGCTAACTTGACAGAAAAGTTTTTATGTTTTTAGAAAATTTTCAGATTTTTATGGATTTTGTGGATTTTGTGGATTTTAAAATGCAGATGCAAAATATACATATGAATGCGAAGGTAAGAAATGCGTACCGAGCGTACCCCCAAACTTAAACTGGACAGTGTCCTCACTGTTATTGCATGAAGAGATCATTTGAAGGGTCAAAATTGTCGGTTAGTGATACAATTTTTTTTTTGTTTTTAAAGAAAAGAAAAAGAAAAAGAATATACAAAAATATATACAAAATGGTTTATACATACCCCAAACTTATTTGGAACAGTGTCCACTGTTCTTGACTGGATAACCGAAGTTTGGAGGTAGGCAGAGGAAGATTATGCAGGGTAAACCGGCTCCTATAAGAACAGGAGCTCCTCTGTTGGTTCGGCGCTAAGGTATGGTTTGAGTCGGTATCCATTCACTTTGAAAAATGAACCGTCCTTCGGATTTTCCAAATCCACAGCGCCCTGCGGATATACATTCCGCACAAAATACGGCCCTTTCCAGCGAGATCTGAGCTTTCCTGGATGGAAGTGAAGTCGGGTGTCGTAAAGCAGTACCTGCTGACCAGGTACGAAGGTTTTACGCAAAAGGTGTTTATCGTGAAACACCTTCGTTCGATTCTTAACGACAACCGCGTTATCGTAAGCCTCATCCCTAAGCTCGCTCAATTCATTCAACTGCAGCTTCCGATGGTTGCCCGCATCTTCGAGAGACAGATTCAGCTCCTTTATCACCCAAAATGCGCGATTCTCTATTTCGACAGGTAGGTGGCAGGCTTTTCCGTACACAAGCCGATAGGGAGACATGCCAAGGTCGGTCTTATAAGCGGTTCGAAATGCCCAAAGGGCATCAGTGAGTTTTAGTGACCAATCCTTACGGTTCTTGGAAACCGTCTTCTCCAGTATCTGCTTGATTTGCCGATTTGAAACTTCGGCCTGCCCGCAGGTTTGGGGGTGTTAGGGCGTGGATAGCTTATGATTAATGGAGTATTTCCGCATCAAGGCCTCGAAAGTCTTGTTGCAAAAATGACTTCCATTGTCGCTAATGATCGCTCGGGGGTGCCCAAAACGGGAGAAAATGTTTTCTTTAAGAAACCTAACGACAACCTTGTTTTCGTTAGTCCGGTTGGACACAGCCTCGACCCATTTAGAGACGTAATCAACAGCGAGAAGGATGTACAAGTTCCCAAAAGAGCTGGGAAACGGCCCCATGAAATCTATCCCCCAAACATCGAAAATCTCCATAACCAAGATCGGTTGGAGCGGCATCTCGTTCCTCCGGGATATCCGGCCCATGTGTTGGCACCGGGAGCAAGTCTTGCAATAGTCATGAGCGTCTTTGAAGAGTTGTGGCCAGTAGAAACCACATTGCAAGATCTTCTCAGTTGTCTTTCTGGGGCCAAAATGCCCGCCACACCCTTGATCGTGGCAAAACGACAGCACACTCTTGAATTCCTCGTCAGGGACACACCGACGAATAATCTGGTCGGGACAGTACTTGAACAGATAGGGTTCGTCCCAGTAAAAGTGTTTTACTTGGGATAAGAAGCGAAGTCTGTCCTAACTTGACCATTCAGTCGGTAGTAATCCTGTGGCCAAATAGTTCACAATATCTGCGAACCAGGGTTCGCAAGATACTGTCAAGAGTTGTTCATCCGGGAAAACGTCGTTGATCGGAATTGGAAGCGAAGGCGAAGAAGGAAGTCGTGAGAGATGGTCGGCAACTACGTTTTCACATCCTCGTTTGTCCTTAATGACAAGGTCAAACTCTTGAAGCAAGAGGATCGAACGTATTAACCGAGATTTTGCATCTTTCTTCGCAAAAAGATGGCGCAGAGCAGAATGGTCAGTATAGACAATGACTGGAGAGCCGATGAGGTAGGGCCTGAACTTTTCTAAAGCAAATACAACAGCTAAGAATTCCTTCTCAGTTGTTGTATAGTTGAGTTGGGCGTCGTTCAGGGTTCGGCTCGCATAATAGATTACGTGCGGCATCTTGTTGATGTGTTGTCCAAGGACAGCACCAATGGCAAAGTCGGATGCATCGCACATAATCTCAAATGGGTGCGTCCAGTCAGGTGAAGAAAGAACGGAGCAGAAGTGAGAGAGCGTTTTAGTGACTCGAATGCAGTCACACAGCTCGAGTTGAAGTCGACAGGCGTGTCCTTGGCCAGCAAAAGAGTCAAGGGCCTAGCAATCTTGCTAAAGTCCTTGATAAACCGTCTATAGAAACCGGCATGGCCAAGGAAGGCTCGGATATCCCTGACGCATCGGGGAGGAGGCAGATTGGAAATGACCTCAATCTTTGCTTTGTCAACCTCTATGCCATTTTGCGAGATGATATGTCCTAAGACAATACCTTCGCGCACCATGAAGTGGCACTTCTCCCAATTCAAAGTGAGATTCTTGTCCTTACATCGGGTAAGGATAGCGTCAAGATGCAGCAAACACTCGTTGAAGGAATCGCCGAAGATGGAGAAATCATCCATGAAAATCTCCCGAAATTTTTCCACCATGTCTGAGAAGATTCCCATCATACACCGCTGGAAGGTAGCGGGCGCATTGCATAACCCAAAGGGCATGCGACGATATGCGAATGTGCCGAAAGGACAAGTGAATGTGGTCTTGTCCTGGTCTTTTTCGGCGATGGGAATCTGATTATAGCCGGAGTAGCCATCAAGAAAGCAGTAGTACTCGTGTTCGGCCAATCGTTCAAGCATCTGGTCAATGAAAGGTAGCGGAAAGTGGTCTTTCCGCGTTGCGGCGTTGAGTTTTCTGTAATCAATGCACACTCGCCACCCAGTTTGGGTGCGAGTAGGGATTAACTCGTTCGCCTCGCTGGTTATGACCGTGATGCTCGACTTTTTGGGGACAACATGAATGGGGCTAACCCACTGGCTATCAGAGATAGGGTAAATGATACCACTATCTAGACATTTTACGATCTCCTTCTTCACAGCCTCTTTCATGATTGGATTGAGACGTCTTTGTGGATCCCGGGCTGGTTTGGCATCATCCATCAGATGAATGTGATGCTCAACGATCAGGGGACTAATCCCCTTAATGTCCGCCATGGACCAGCCAAAAGCTTGCCTGTTGCTGTGCAAGACCGCGAGAAGGGCTTTCTCTTGCTCTGGAGCTAGAGAAGCCGAGATGATGACAAGGTGGGTCTCGTTTTCACCTAAGTAAGCGTACTTAAGGTGAGACGGCAAAGGCTTGAGTTCGAGCGTTGGAGGTGAAATGATTGAAGGCAAGATTGGTGCAGAGATCTCGAACTCAAAGGACTCCAGCAAAGGTTCAAAACGAGTGTAGGCGACCGAGTTGGATGGTTCAGGTAACTCATCCGGAAATTCGAAAGATTCAAACTCGGGTTGTGCACGGTTAAGATCGTTCGAGAACGTGAAACACTCGTAGTCGTTGTAGGGCGCAGAAACAGCAGCAGGTTCGAGGAGGAACGCACTAGTGGCGTTAAGATTATCGTGATCAAACAGAAACTCCTCGAATTCACACTCTTCAGGGGTGATCTCCTGGATCAAGCAGATGTCCAGTATATGAGCATTAGGTTCGGCGGGCTGATTCCCCAACCTAAAAATGTTGAGTTCAATCGTCATATTTCCAAAAGATAGGTTCATCGAACCATTGCGACAATTGATCACAGCATTTGAGGTTGCAAGAAATGGGCGACCGAGTATCACCGGAATTTGATTCCGGGGGTTAGCTACAGGCTGTGTGTCTAATACAATGAAGTCAACGGGGAATATGAAGTCCCCGACTTTGATTAACACATCCTCTAGCTCACCCCTAGGATGGGTGATCGATCGGTCGGCCATTTGGAGAGTGCAGTGTGTGGGTTTCAGCTCTCCGACGCCTAATTGCTCGTATACTGAGTACGGAAATAGGTTAACGCTGGCACCAAGATCTAATAGTGCGCGGTTGATGTTCTTATCCCCAATGGTAATTGAAATCGTAGGACAGCCAGGGTCCATCCGTTTTTGTGGTAAAGAATGGGTAAGAGCATCACTCACAACACTAGCCAAGAAAACTTTCTTTGGTACCTGAGATTTCCTCTTTTTCGTGCACAAGTCCTTTAAGATTTTCGCGTAGGATGGGACTTGTTGGACAGCATCTAAAAGAGGAATGTTAATGTTAACCTGCTTAAATAACTCCAGAATCTTCTCCATCTGAGGATTTTGTTTATTAGACCTCAACCGGTTTGGAAATGGAACATTTTTAAAATTGGTTGAGTCTAATACTGGAGGAGGAGATTGTGGAGTTGGAACGGATCCTAGAACAGGTGTTTTCGTGGAGTGAGAAGTGGGTCCGTTCAGAGCAGAAGAAGAGGAAGGAGAGCCTTGTGAAGAACGAAGAATAGGCTCAGAAGACGAAGAAGCAGGAGAAGAAGAAGAAGTAGAAGAAGAAGCGGCCGGGGTGTCATCGTTGATCCGTGTGCCAATGTTGTTTTGCAGCGTCCTTCCCGATCTCAATGTGGTCACGGCACTCACATTATGGTTCTGTTGTTCAAGAGCAACATGTACATTATGTGGGTGACCGGGATTTTAGAGTGGTTGGGACGGGAGCTTCCCCTTCTCTCGCTCGCTTAAGGCCGCGTTCAGCTGTGCAATCTGGGCCTCGATGGTCTTGATGCTTTGCCCGTGAGCGGCAGTGTGTTGCACTAAAGACTGAATGGAAGACTGGATGTTTGCGGTGGATTGTGTCGATTGTTTAACGAACGCCTCCAGACTTCGTTCGAGCGAGGAAACCTTATCGTTGTTTGACGGAACAAAGTTGTTTGGTGGAAAAGAATTGTTGGGTGCAAAGTTGTTCGTCTGATTTTGAAAAGGTTGGGGTTGGAAGGGCTGCTGATATTGATTTTGAGTTTGTTGTTGCGCTTGTTGTTGCGGCGGAGGGGGCCTCTGGAAATTGTTGCCTTGGAATTGATTCTGATTCTGATTCCAGACGAAATTGGGGTGGTTCTTCCAACCGGGATTGTAGGTGGAAGAGTATGGATCATTCCTCAGTCTTTGCTGAAATGCAGCATTAACCTGATCCTGTCCTTGCGAGGGTGGATTGTAAGGACACTCTTCGGTCAAGTGAGAAGGATCGGAACAACAAGCGCAGATGGTACGAAGGGGAAGAACAGGGGCAGGAGCAGGAGAAGAGAATTTGCTCTCTATCGCTTTAAGCTTTCTTGTTATTGCAGCCATTTCAGCTTTCATCGCAATAGAGACATCAAGTTGGTGAATTTCTATCCTAGACTGACCGGTAGAAGTGGAGGTAGAAGAAGAAGTCGGTCTGGTGCTATCCCATTGTAGCGTTTGCTCCGCAAGGTCGTCAAAGAACTGCCACGCTTCCTCGTCAGATTTCGATAGGAAGTGGCCATGACAGATGGTTTCCAACAACTGCTTCGTTGCTGGGTTCAGGCCCTCGTATAAGGTTTGGCAAAGTTGCCATTTCTCTATACCGTGGTGAGGACACTGAACAAGAAGGTCTTTGTACCGGTCAAAGCACTTCCAGAAGGGTTCAGAAGGAAGCTGAGAGAGTTGGTTGATTTCATTTCAGATCCTTGCGGTCTTATGATTCGGATAGAATTTTTTTAGAAACGCTTTAACAAACTCGTCCCAGCTGGTTATTGAGTGGGAAGTGGTGCTATACAGCCATTTTTCAGCAAGATCGCATAAAGTGAACGGAATGACCCGTAGACGTATAGTATCGTCCAACAGCTGGGTGGTTTTCATCATGGCACAGACGTTTTGAAATTTATTGATGAAGATATAGGCATCTTCAGATTCAAGCCCATGAAATCGTGGAAGCATGTTGATGAAGTGGGGCTTAATTTCAAAGTTGTCCCCATTGGCCGGTGGAAGAGAAAGGCAGGTGGGAAGTGCAGAACGGGTGGGATAAAAACGATCCTGGAGCGCGATTCGCTGCGGCGCTACAACAGGCGGTGGTGGTGGGTTGTTGGTCTCCGTAGGAGGTGGAGCCAATCCCGGGGTAGTCAAAGAGATGTTCGGATTAAATCTTGACATCGCGGAAGAAGAGGTTGGTGAAGGTGAAGGTGAAGATGTATGAACAGAATTCCGGTCAACGTTGGAGTTGGCCGGCAAAGGAAGGGGTGAAAGAGGAGTGGACGGAGTTTCGATGTCTGAGTTGATCGCGTAGTCGGTAGCGACTAACGTAACGCGGACTAGACGGGCGCTAGTGTCCCGAGTCCAAGCGGACATACACTAAACGAGTTTAGTATAGTCAAAGCGGAGAAGGTGAGGGTAAGAAAACGTCAATGGAGAAAACGATGGGTGGAGGGTGAAAAAATGGATTTGGCGACAAAGGGCAAGTTTTTATAAAAGTTTTTGATTTTTTCCTTTTTTTTTGTTTTTTTTTAGAAAGAGCTTTACAGAAATATGTACGGACTTACGGCTTTAAGCAATCACAAATAAGATTTGCACAATCTCACCTAGATCTAGGGTCACCTAGGTCAACTAGACCTGCTCCTAACTGTTCCAGAGGGCTAGAAATAGGACCTCAAACCGCCTCTTCTCCGTCTAATGCGGCCAGATAAGTGCTAGGTAAGTGAGAGGTTGTCCAACGCTTTCGTGAAGTTCCTTAATTAAATAACCACTTGCCTTCGTCACACTTGCCTAGGCACCGCAAAAGTCAGATAGGATAAACGGCCGATGCCTGTAACTAGTCCTCTGTCCTATTGAGCACGAAGTCCTTAGGGCTGAGTCTAGTATTTTTTAATTTAACAATGGTCAATGCATATGCTTTTTGTGATTTTTGGGGTCCTGGGAAGGGTGATGAAATCCCCACCCAATCTGAATTGGTTTCAAGCCTTAATTCCGTATTAATGAATGCAAAGCGATAACAAATCAACTGCAAACAATTTTTATTTTTAGCGCGGCGCAAAGAATCCTGCACAAGAACAGTTTATTGGAAGGGGGAAGAGAGTTTGCCCAAAGAATGCTGCAGAAAACACAGTTTATTGGAGTCCAGAGGAGTGGGAGAGAGAAAAGGAGGACTTACCGAGATTTTTGCTCACTGACTCCACCAAGTGGCCGCGGTTCCGCGGCCTAAGCCAGGATATGCCGTGGTTCCGCGGCCTAAGCCAGGATATGGGGCTCTGGAATTTTGGGGTGTGCTGCAGTGGTTGTCCTCTTCTTGTCAGAATTTGCTGAATCTTTATTTGCTTACTGCATCTGCTCCAGATTTTTACAGTAGACCGTTTGCTTCGTTTTGATCCATCGCGGTGTAGCCGCGAAATGTGGGTCTATCTTCCCACGTCTTTGGCACTGAACTTGAACTCCGTATTATCCTGCACACTTGCACAAAAACTAATCAAAAATAACAAGATGCTTTTCTTTTTACAATGTATATTTTTTTGTTTTGTTTTTCGGTTATATTTATATTCACAAATTAACCCGAAATTACACAAAGAAATAAACTACCGTCTCCCCGGCAACGGCGCCATTTGATTGTTAGGGATTCTGCGTTTTCAAGTTTAGTTAATTACCGCAATCAAGACGGTTTCGCTTGTAGCTAGCCGGTTGAGTACGGGTCGTCCGCAGGGAGATGGGAATCTTTTTTCTAAGTGTTTTAACGAGTTAAGTCCAGTTTTCCAGATTTTGTTATGATTAATTAAGTGTTAAAATGATATGTAAAGAGAGCTTGTTAGGGTTAGGATTAGGTTAGTTTGAGTTAGGAGTCGCTCACCTCTTTCGTTGCCACTTTTAATATCGGTGTTACGGTAATCGGCAACAACGGGGATTAGCACGACTAGGAAGGAACTTGCGAGTATAAGCTAGGCTTTCCAACGCATAAGTTCTTCCTTTTGGTGCTTGTCCGTCCGTTCTTGGCTCTTAGCCATAACCTCCGGTTAATTCAACCACAACCGGTCTCACTACGGAATCACCGCTATCATGTAGGATAGGATGCCGTAAGGAGCGGATTGTGGTTCAATTAACGGGAGTCGATTTTAAGATGTTGGGCAAGGAAAGAGTGAGAGAGATTTCCTTCTCTCAAACTTCCCTTATCCTATCCTAACAAGTATGAAACTACTCACACATCATAATGAAAAGAAAACAAAACAAAAGAGGAAGATAGAAAGAAAGAGATTAGAAGATAACAACTAGCTATTTGCGACCTCACCTTGGCAAGGATCAAGCGTAAGCATCATGGTTGTTTTAAGGATAAAGGAAAAAAGAAAAGAAAGAAACAACAAGAAATAACAACAACTAAGTTAACAAATGAAAATTACAAGAAATAATAAGAGAACAAGACAAGTATAATAATAAAATGAACTTCTTTATTCACCATTCTTCACTCACAAAAGCTCACTACAAGTTTTAATGGAGAAGAGATGAGAAGAGGAAGAAGAACAAGTATTCTAAAACCTAGAAAAATACAAGATTATGCACCCTTGGCTTCACAAGGATCTGGGCTATTTATAGGCAGGAAAATAGAAATCTAGGGCAAAATTCTGCCTGTACATAGAAAGACAAAAATATCCCTGAAAAGTCATCAGCCGACAAGGCCGTACGGCCGCGGTTCCGCGGCATAAACCTGCTATTGCCGCGGAACCGCGGCAGTATAGAGGAATTGATTCATCGTTTTTGGTGGTTTTTCCTGTTTTTCTGTTCCCTTTTGTCTGGTACATGTATTTTCTGATAATCTTTCCATATTTCTTCCAGAATTCTAGTGGATCAAAAGGTGATTTGGACATGGATCTTTTGTCATGATTTTCTTGAGCTCCGCGTAGATTTCTTGGATCTTGTGTTGCCATTGAGCCTTATGCATGAAGGTGATAATCGATTTGCCATTTTGTCTCCTAAACTGGTGTGTGGCAACAGACGGATAAAGAGCGGAGACCCGTGTTTTATCTGTGGTTGGCAGGAACTCGGATTTTGTCGTATTTTTCCATGGATTTCACCGTTTAGAGCCGAGAACCTGTATCCTGCAATTGACTAGCAAACACGGCTCAAGAGTATCTACCGATATGCAATGTGATAAAAATTGGGCGGTATAAAAATGCAAAAATCTGATATGAACATGTAGCTAGACCGAGTTGAGTACGGGTCGTCCTCAGGGAAACGTTGAATCTTTTAATCTTACTTTAGATGTGTTGAAAAAGAGAGAAGGGATAAAGAATATTGTAGAATGGTTTCTAGATCTACGTTAAGCACTATTTCAAAATACAGATCTAGATTATTTATGGATGTAGTTAATATAAGAAGGGGCTTGTAGGGTTCGTTAGGATTTAGTAGTTATGGATGATTAATTAAAAATTACCCTTTTTTTCCTTTAATAGATTTAAAACTAGAATGACAGTGATGCGTGTAGATTAGGGTTTCTGGAGGAAAAAGGAATTCCACTCTTAACCCCTATCTCGACATGAAACTCCGTTCATATCTAGCCTTTACCAAAACAATCATTAATCTAATCTCTAATCGCGGTTGAGAATAACAACGAATTGGTAGCGCGCCCGATTAGGATGTTAATGATTGTTTTGATAAAGTTTATAAACTTTATAGGACGTAAAAAGGGTTTAGGGATCTTCATCATCCATTAACCTACCCTAATCCTATGAACCCTAACAAGCGGAGAATTACTCGCGCATGTTGGGAGAAAAAGAGACGGAGAGAAAATGCATAATTAAACTACGAAGAAATAGAATAAGAAAAAGAAAGCTATCTTTATTATTCAACAATATTCATTACACTTTGATTCCTTAGAAAATGATTACAATTACTAGTTGCTTCTCGATCTCTTCTAAGGAAGTAGACGAACAGTTGATGATCAGCCTGGATGCGTGAGCCGTCTTGGACTTCGTGATCTCGTCGACTTGATAATTTTTCCAAGAGGCTCTCGGTCCTTATTTATAGTCCCAAAGCCAGAACCCTTGCTTCCAAATTAGGAAGATAACATTAGAGATTCTCCCACAAAATTTGCAACTTCTAACTCCCCTCCCCTGCCGCGGATCCGCGGCCAACAGGGGGGTTTGGCCACGGATCCGCGGCCAATGGTGGAGATCTCTTGATAAATTTTCTGTGGGTAGATCCTTGTGACATGTGGAAATCTTTGGAAGCTTTGGAACTTGGAAATCTTCTCGTAGTTGCTGCCAGACTTGATTTCTAAGTTTTGATTTCTTAATTAGGCAGGTTTGCTTTAACAACTTGATTTCCTTGATTTTAGTCCTGAAAATTCTGCACAACAACTCAAATGATAATTAGTAGAGTTTGTTTTCTTAAGATTTGGTCAATGATATTTTTTGCATACATTTTCCTACCAAATGCTAATTATAATATATCAACACATGGAAAATAGTATTTTTATAGATAAACCCTCATATGTATGATATATTATAATAATCACCTTTTTTAATATAGAAATAATAGGAAAAATGTAATAACAAATGTGCAGTTTTATCAACTGAATAAATACCCCCAAATTTATCTTTGATCGTCCCGAGCAAACTAGTTTATTCAAGAGAAGGAAAAGAAAGGAGAAAACTAAGCACACTTTCGTAGGCAAACACGCTTGCACTGAGCACGTGCAACAAGCCATTAAACCTCTAGGTGTCCCTAGTAGGAGGAGTGTTGTCTCCTGAGGGTTTTCAGCGGATTACACCCACAAAATCCTATAATAAAAGAGAGATGGTGAAATTTACATATAAAGATAAGAACCATAAAAGAAATACTTTGAAAATTTAGAGTTTCCAACTATACTAGCTTTTCAGTTGTCATGAGCCCTATCTTAATAGTCATGAAAAGATGTTAGAAATCACATTATCCCTCAATAAAACATCGTCTTTATTCTTCATTCCTACCTTTTAGCCAAACATCGATCATAAAACCCTACGTGTGTGAAATGGACATCCCTACACTCGGAGAATTCAATTCAAGCTATCATACTCTTATCCTCTACCTCAGTACTTTTTAACTTGATGAATATTTAGATTTGCTCACACATTTTCATGCGACCGTTAATACTTCTTGAGGTACTAACCGACCGATTACTTATGTGCTTGCTGATTAGGTGATAGTATTTTTCTCGTCTTGCACCACCTAAGGCTTAGCAGTGACTCCCAAACCAGTTGGTCTAAGGCACTGGGTGATGAAGCACCCTCGCTATATTTTTTTTATTGCTGCCTAGGCGATAACAAAACCAGTGTTCATTTTTTTTCACCATTTTTATATTTTCTTCATTTTTTATTTCCTTCATACTTTGGCTTTTAGACAAGAGTATTTCAAGGTATTCTCTACTATCCCGAGTTTCAAGACGTGTGTAAGTGCATATAGTAGGGTATCAACATTCAAATGTTTGGCTTCCAGAATAGAAACTATTTTTCAGACTTATTTTTATTCTCGGATTAGTGACTTCCTTCATCTTACTAACCCTTGGGACAACGGCTTATAACTACTTATTACCAGTTCGTTTAAAAAAACTTTTAATTTTCTTGGTTTTCTTAAACTATTCCTATCTTTTGGATGTAATTTTTCACTTTCTACTCTTTTGTTATAAATTTTTTTTTTGAAAATGTGTGATTATGCAAAATATGATGCAAATTGATGCGTAAATAAGCACAAACCTCCCCCAAACTTGTTTTCAACAGTGTCCTCACTGTTGCTATCTGCTGGATCACAAAAACCTGTAAGCTTGGGAGGACATTATTAATGGGGGCAAGAATATATGATAGTGAAAATCCTCCCCCAAACTTATTTTTGGCTCACAAATTTGAGGGCAAAAGTTATGTTCAAGAGCCAAAAATATACCCCCTCAAACATGAGTTAGACAATACAAAGCATTTTAAGAGGGGGTGAGTCATTTGGTCAAAGTAAGACTTCACAAAGACCAAAAGTTAACACCAAGCATTCAAAGATTTTATCAGTATAACGTATAGGTTGGTGGAAGAATGTGTTGTATCGAGTCAAGAAAAAATGGGGAAGGGATAAGAGGTGGTCTGGAAAGGGTTTGAAATTAGAGAAAAGAAAGAATGCGGATGAATGTGAAAGTGCACGGCGGCGCCCCGGCTGTCGATCCGACGCCGGAAACGCGGAAATGAAAAACTTTGCAAAACTTGCAAACCGGCACCACCGCGCACTATCAACCCGGATCGTGCCATTAATCTAGTCATAGCTAACAAGATAAGGAGTAGAGAAGTATACCGAGCGATCTGTGTCCTTCGGTCTTCTCGTCGTCGTCCCGATCTCTCCGCGGAATCTCCGGTCTCCACCTCCTTGTCAGAAAGGGCACCACGTAGCCGGATTCTTTTACGGGCTCCCACCTCTGGACCGAGGCAACTCGGGCGCGAAGTTGGCTAGCCGACGCGTCCAAGATTTGCTGTAGGCAAGTGTAGAAACCATGTCTCTTGGGGTTTATGTAGTTGCCATTGATGGAGGAATCAATATGAACTTTGGAGAGGTGAGAAGGATTTTGAGAGCAAGCCAAAATGAGATGTATCAATTTCCCTCTTACCAAAAATGAAACCTCTCTCATTTCAAAATGGTGGAGAGAAAAGATCAAAACCAAGAAGGGAGGTGATGGTAGGAGAACAAGGGTGGTGACCACATCAAAAGCAAGCCTCACATCATACACTAAATCAATCTTAATCTCATTAATGCATGAAATGGTGATAGAAAAGAATGGAATAAAAAGATGCTCTCATAAGCAATCCATATGCAAGAAACCCCCTCCACTAATGTTATTTGCAAACTTGCAAATAACCCCCTCCATCGAAAAGTCCGGCCGGGAAGGAACAAAGGGAAACTGGCCGGAACGGAATGCAAACTGGCAACTTCAGAAAACTGATCCTGTAATAAATTACAGGAAAACCCCGATACTGTGTATACACACCAGCATCTGTATTCCGAACGAATACAAATGCAATGAGACAAAATCTACACTGACAAATACTAGGATCCGGCTTAAGCCAAAGCCGGCTAGTAAAAACCGTCCGACCACGATCCGTGCAATACCGCACGTACCTGATCGAACCCTGCCATATCTCCATACGGCCTCTACAGCGTTTCGCCAGAAACTTGAGTAACTGAATGTGTGGTGGACTCTAAAGACTCGTCAATACTATGGCTGTGGATTTAACCACTAGCACATCAGAGGTATTAGCCATACGTGACGGGCTACCAGCTATTGATCAAAAGGGATGTCGATGAGCGAACTCATCCTGACACCCTACTAAGCTTGTTAGTGACAATATCCGTACAGTCCGGTCCGTTCGTCTATGAGCATCGCATAGCGGGCCTAGGGGGTTGGTAAAAGTCAGACCCCCAAAAGCGGTACAAGTCGTGTCGGAGTGTAGCCCAGAACACCCTGAGATACTACTGGAATACCTACCAGTAAATCTCCTGCCTTGGCCAAGGACTTCGTGTAAGGGCTCTCCTAGACACAGCGCGACCTCACCCCCAATACCGGGATAGACGAACCCCTGAAGATCCGCTCACTGCCTCCATGTGGCTCGGGACTGTACCCAACTAAAACCTGTTTGCATGTCTCCTTTGAGCGTGGTAGGGTAGTAATCAAAGTACAGTGGAAACTCACACGAGACAAATGACGATCCTCAGGTCGATGAACTAACCTGTACACATGTCACCAGGGAACTGCTATCTGACGTCAGGTATAAGACCAACTAGCATGTTCCCGGCGAGTCCTGTCCGGTGTACTCATAACCCAATGAGCACCTGTATACATCTTAGGTGAACCAACTGACACCAGTGGCTTGTGAGACCGGCCACCGCCCCTCGTCGGGGTCTCGACTGTATACACTAGTCTACTTTGGAGTATCGATGCCCTGTCTCGAAACTCCCACGACTAGGGACCTTTTAAGGATGTGCTTATAGACTACCAGCTCCCACGTATATGATCGCCCTCATACTGCTGGCAGTCAAGCAAGAATCCTAGGGGCTCTATCAACGTGCAATAGTGACCTGTCAGGTCACCTAAAGCAGTACACGATGATAAAGGTAAACCAGATAGCATACTATCATCTCGAGTAAGACCGTCCTACAGGGATAGGTCCTCTCTCAATCACTGCAATCACGTGCCTGTGATCCAATAATTGACTCTGAGGGCACTATCTCCAACAATCTCCCACTTGCACTCAAGGCTAATTATTGCGATGTCGCATACTCATAGCCCGTGTGATACCGAACACCCAACTAGTCAGTCTCACAAAGCTCGTTTGCGAAACTATTGCGTTCGAGGAATAGCCTCAGTGAGTGGATCCGCCTAGATGTTTCCTTCTATGTCTCTCTGTATCTCATGTTCGCGGAGAAAGCCATCTCCCGAAATGAGCAATACCTGTCTTAGAATATGTCTGGATGTCTGATGGGACCTAGCTCATAAATGAACTCCAAATCCAAACTTCTTAGACTGTATCGTCAACTGAACTTAATCAGTATCCTGCGCCATGCCTCCCTCAGTATTGCCTTGGATCACCTGTCCAAAATACTGCCCCTCGTCAGAAGGATAACTATAACTCTGACAACCTCCTTGTCGTCTAGGTCACCTTGGAAGCCTGGAATGATAACTGTCTCCCGAATGAGGCTGTCGTTATCATATCCCTAGAACATCCACTTATGTTCTAAAACTGCTTCCGTCTGTTTCTCCAGGATTGGATCAATGTCAACTTATTGCATCTAGTGCAAGAACAACATCTGGTGTGGTACTTGACATCTCATGATTGACTCAATTGCCTGAGCAAGTGATCTGCCAATCATGCACATCCCTCTCCCCTTTAGTCTGTAAGACACCTTTAGAGAGGGTGACTCCATTACCTGCAGGTACACTACCGTGCCAGGAGTCATCCATTCTAAATACTCTTAGAATGCTGTCTAAGTACCCTGATTGGGAAACCACCCAAATCTAGATCTAAAACCATAGATCCAGTCACCAGTATGTCTTATATAATGTCCAAGTCCCATGTGGAGAAACCACTGTGTGACGACCAAAGTATAACCGATCGTAGTATAGGGGTTTCTTTTCCTACTCTGTGTATGTCATCCAAATACCATGACAACACACCCTACTACCTTCTTAACAGATTCATCCCCTATTCTGATGAAGTCAAACCTATGACTGTCACATCAGAAATAGATGATCTATCTCCGCTATATCTGCTTTAGTCTATAAATTGACATAAGCTACATGTCCACCAATGCTTCCGCTGCTCCCACTGACTACGACAACCCTCTGGCAGAGTCATATAGACGTACACTTCTAAAGCCAGGTTTAGAACGACGCTATACTCATCCTCCTGCCGGGTCTCACGGTCTGGAACAACAGCAATGGCAAGTCTGGGCAAACAAGAACTTCCCTGTCACCGTCCTTGAGGCCACCGGAGCACCTCTCGGGTGCCTGAAGTTACCCATCTTATCTGCGGAGTGGCCAATGGAATGTCAAGCCAGATTGAATCTTTAGATTCCTATGAAATCTTCAGTAATCGTTTGTGGTTCTGGAATCACTTCCAGTTCTACCATACTCCCACTACTGTTTTTCTGAAAAAATCCATTTTTTTAATAAAACTGTGGCGAGTCTAGAACAATATCACTATTGATCTTCTAGATGGTAGAAAGTCAACCCTCGTCATAGCCTGGGTCAACCCACAAACAGCCATTACAGAAACGTGTCTTGAGTTATCCAGAGTCTGGTTTTAAGCATAAGCCGGACAACTCTCCGTACCTTAACAACGTTAAGATATGAACTGTTCTATATCCAATATAGAACCAGAGGCACTGATTTAATTGAACCAGATTCAAATCATGCAGCTGTCTCCAGTGCATGTCAACTAAATGGAAAAAGGTCGATCAGCGTCACTCAACTTAGGAATGCTTCCAATTATGAGTAACCCGAAAGAGAAGCAAGTTCTCTTAATCATTACTATCAACTGAATACCATACACAAGTATCTACATCTTCGATCACCTTGAAGAATCCTGATACTTGTAACACTTGGTTCTCTACTTTACTCTTATACCTATAACTTCTCAAAATTTGGACCTTGTGTTTCTACGAAACACATGTCTAAGAACCAGAGAAGTCACAAGTAAACAGAATATAGTACGAGGACCAACCCTTCTGTCCTAATGGACACTGGATAATATACAATACTCTGTATAAGTCCCTTGAGTCTAATAACTCACTCCCTGTGTGTCGTAGGTTGAAAACTGTACTTATGGTTAAGAAGAATTACACCGCTGTTTAATGCTCCTTACCTAACCATCCACTGATATAGGTAAATGTCATAGACATAATTTCAAAAAGGTATATCTCACTCTATAACAATAGACGTACAGATATATAAATTTGAAATTGGTGCATAACAACGGATATTCAAAACCAAAAATTTGCCGTCCGGCAAACAACCCAGGCGATTTCCTCAAATATTACCGATTACAACGAATCCCGATAGAATGAGGATGATCACCCAATTCCCAATAACTTACTCCCACTCATATCTGTAAAACCATACAGATGTGAGAATCATACCTGGTAAATACATACCCTGGAGCAAGTGTCTAATCGGGAAATCAGTGTTCTTTTAACAGTACACAGTGAAATTGAAACATTGAAATGTTTCGATGGGGTATCCCGGTATTCCTAGTAATGCCTCTTCCATTATCCAGATTCACAACTGTAACCGTATAATTCTTTTCCATCTCTCCAAATCCCTTTATATGTCTTTAGTCATTACCTTCTGTACACCCATTTAGGCCAAATGGTTTTCTTCCTTCCCTACCGTTCGGCACCAGCCTATGGTTTGGAAGAAGACTATCCAATAAGCATAATGGGTGTACTGTCCTAATCCTAGGAGCACTCGCAATGAGAGAAAGTGAAGATAAAAGACAACCGAATAAACCTTATTCCTATTTCTCCTGAACCAAAATCCATCCCCGAACTGGAACAAGTTCCTTTCGAGTTCGTATATAACCATACGATGGAGTATCCAATAAACTGTGGATCTTCTTAGTGATACGGAGTGTTCTGGAGAAATACAAAGGTGATTTAGGATTGGCGAAGAAATACTTGGTTTGGTCGTGAATAGCAGTCGCATTTTACTTTGTCCTCTTACTAATCTCTTGTTATGTCTTTACTTAATACCTTCTGTACACCATCGTTAGGCTAATTGGTTTTCTTCATTCCCCACCGTTCGGCACCAGCCTAAGGTTTGGAAGAAGACTATCCAATTTGCGTAATAGGTGTACTATCTCCTAAACCAAGGAGTACTCGCAACCTGAGAGAAGGTAAAAGGAAAAGACAACTGAATAGTCCTATTCGTTTTCTCCAGAACCTGAAACCATCCTCGAATAAATTCTTTCGAGTTCGTATATAACCATACGATGGTTTTGTCCAATGGAAGTGGACGTTCATAGTAATACGGGGTGTCCTGGAGAAAAGAGTAAAAGTAGGAGTGGCAATGAGGTTAGCGACTCTGACAATCCAAAAGCTGGCGTTAAGAAGGTTCGGTCAACTTGGTCACTGAGTCATAGTCTTAGGGTCGGGTCAATGGTCGCTGCCAAAGAGAGAGAGAAAAGAAACACTCAACGTGCACTCTAACCTAGATCAGAATGGTTACCAATTTATCTAATCTGGAAACCTCCCACTGTCACCTTAAATTCTCCTCCAAACCTGAAAGAAGAATTAGTCGGGGTCACCCGAGGAGTAAACTAACTCATCAGTGGGAATCGGGATCCAACTATCATCGCATGATAACGTGACGGAATCCGCTCACGTCATCACACTCCAGAAGGTATGCGCATATCTGGCAAGTTTCAGTTTCTTTAGAAACTCCCGATCTGATTTCTGCCCGATGCTCTTATGACCTTGACGAAGGTCAACAAATCATAAGTCACATGTCAAGTTCTACCCGTCATTGTCCAGGTTAATTTGAACCCCACCCGTACAAGCCCTTGACGAAGGTCAACAAGGCTATACGACTGTCCTAAACCAACTCATCTATCTATGCAGCAGAAAAGTGACAAGCAGCTACCATTCACTATGCCTTGACGAAGGTCAACAAACATAGCATGAATACTACGTGCTACCCGTCTGAAACGACGGAGGGCTATGAATGGTTTCTGGCGAAAAGCTTTAATGTAATAAACTTGATATCGTTGAAGGAACTGGATAGCTTTTATGAAAATATAGTGACGAAAACCTTTGCTAAAGAGGTCACTCCCGGTGAAGGGATCTCGGCTCTTTCCCCGTAGAATGAGGTGCAGGATATTCCAACTGAATACCACGATGCAAAGCAAAAGTAATCGGCTATAGTGAAGTTAATGCCCTGACGCAAACTTCTGTCCAAGGGGTCACTCCCGGTGAAGGGATCTCGGCCCTTGCCTCGTCGACTGAGGAGCAGGATATTCGAACTGAATACCACGATGCAAAACAAAAGAGAACGCCCTTGCAATAACAGCTTTTTGAAAAGTGTTCCAACAACATCAGAATAGGTTTGTTTTTAACTTGCATTGATCCGAATCAACGCAGTCCCATCAATTGATCACACCAATAAAGAACGAAAATAATGATGTACGTATATGCCACCCGCATTCGCCACTGGGTCCCGTCATCACCCGTTAGGTTACTTAACTAACGACAGAGCGGGGACTGGACTAGCGCGGATGGAAAACATATACAACATCTACTAGTATATATATCAATATACAATATTCGCTCAAGGCGTGAAAAAAATGCAACATCACAGAAATGTAATAAGCATCACAGAACAATACAGATATCTGGGATCCCCGGGTTTCACAGAGCCACTACTGAAACCCGACGTTCCCCTGGTCGTGTGGATAGCCTGTGCAATGAAATCCTAGACCCCTACGGGCGCGGCAAGTCACCCGCCAAGACCTGAAGCGAGGCAGTCCCCTTCAGCACCGTGAATGGACCACCCAGCACTTCACGGAATCCGGTAACTTGGGCACCCCTCCTGGGTCAACCTGTACCCCCTACGAGTGCGGCGAATAGCCCGCCAATCCTAGAGTGAAGCCCCCTCCGTCTCAATGCCATAAGATGCGGGCCCGTTGCCCTCTAGAAACCTGCTATCCGTGCACCCCTCCGCGGGGTAATCCTAGTACAGAAAGTAAAATATACATACACCGGGTACATCGACCGCAACTTGGTCGTGCCCCAAAATAATAATAAAAACAGACAGTGACGGCAGTCCACATGTTGGACCCTCGCCCCGCAATATCAAATGTACATATAAAACAAAACTGTACTACCATTGCATCCAGGCTATCCCCCACGACCGATCCGCAACATCACAGCATAACACAAAACATCAACGTGAAAATCACGTTCGCAAATCCGTCTAACCGGGCTATAGCAGTCAGACAGGATTTACCGATCAAGTGACATTCACGGTCACAGATATAATGTAAATACTGTGAACTAATGTGTTTAAAATATCCGATCGATTAAATTTTACCAAGTGGGCCCCCAAGCAATACTGTAGCACTCACAGAAATTCTGGGCCCAAACAAAGTATACCAAAACCCCTATTTTCAGCTCAAAAGCCCACTGCAAAAAATTGGTGAAGTGAATCCAAATTCCTGCGGCGGAACCGCGGCCAAAGAGGGGTTAAGGCCGCGGTTCCGCGGTCGTACGGAAGGATCACGTTACCAAATTTTTGCAGTGTTCTTATGATTATCTACACATCATTCTGAGACAACCTGAAAAATTTTTGGACTTCAAAAAATTTCGACAGAAACTGATGTGAAGAAAAATACGGTTTTTGGAAAATTGTTCGATCGGAAATGTAAAAAACATTAGAAAAAGCTAGACTATGTTAATGGCGAGGCTCTGATACCAATGTAAGTGCACGGCGGCGCCCCGGCCGTCGATCCGACGCCGGAAACGCGGAAACGAAAAACTTTGCGAAACTTGCAAACCGGCACCACCGCGCACTATCAACCCGGATCGTGCCATTAATCTAGTCCTAGCTAACAAGATAAGGAGTAGAGAAGTATACCGAGCGATCCATATCCTTCGGTCTTCTCGTCATCGTCCCGATCTCTCCTTGGAATCTCCGGTCTCCACCTCCTCGTCGGAAAGGGCACCATGTAGCCGGATTCTTTTACGGGCTCCCACCTCTGGACCGAGGCAACTCGGGCGCGAAGTTGGCTAGCCGACGCGTCCAAGATTTGCTGTAGGCAAGTGTAGAAACCATGTCTCTTGGGGTTTATGTAGTTGCCATTGATGGAGGAATCAATATGAACTTTGGAGAGGTGAGAAGGATTTTGAGAGCAAGCCAAAAATGAGATGTATCAATTTCCCTCTTACCAAAAATGAAACCTCTCTCATTTCAAAATGGTGGAGAGAAAATATCAAAACCAAGAAGGGAGGTGATGGTAGGAGATCAAGGGTGGTGACCATATCAAAAGCAAGCCTCACATCATACACTAGATCAATCTTAATCTCATTAATGCATGAAATGATGATAGAAAAGAATGGAATAAAAAGATGCTCTCATAAGCAATCCATATGCAAGAAACCCCCTCCACTAATGTTACTTGCAAATAACCCCCTCCATCGAAAAGTCCGGCCGGGAAGGAACAAAGGAAAACTGGCCGGAACGGAATGCAAACTGGCAACTTCAGAAAACTGATCCTGTAATAAATTACAGGAAAACCCCGATACTGTGTATACACACCCGCATCTGTATTCCGACCGAATACAAATGCAATGAGACAAAATCTACACTGACAAATACTAGGATCCGGCTTAAGCCAAAGCCGGCTAGTAAAAACCGTCCGACCACGATCCGTGCAATACCGCACGTATCTGATCGAACCCTGCCATATCTCTATACGGCCTCTACAGCGTTTCGCCCGAAACTTGAGTAACTGAATGTGTGGTGGACTCTAAAGACTCGTCAATACTATGCCTGTGGATTTAACCACTAGCACGTCAGAGGTATTAGCCATACGTGACGGGCTACCAGCTATTGACCAAAAGGGACGTCGATGAGCGAACTCATCCTGACACCCTACTGAGCCTGTCAGTGACAATATCCGTACAGTCTGGTCCGTTCGTCTATGAGCATCGCATGGCGGGCCTTGGGGGTTGGTAAAAGTCAGACCTCCAAAAGCGGTACAAGTCGTGTTGGAGTGTAGCCCAGAACACCCTGAGATACTACTGGAATACCTACCAGTAAATCTCCTGCCTTGGCCAAGGACTTCGTGTAAGGGCTCTCCTAGACACAGCGTGACCTCACCCCCAATACCGGGAGAGACGAACCCCTGAAGATCCGCTCACTGCCTCCATGTGGCTCGGGACTGTACCCAACTAAAACCTGTTTGCACGTCTCCTTTGAGCGTGGTAGGGTAGTAATCAAAGTACAGTGGGAACTCACACGAGACAAATGACGATCCTCAGGTCGATGAACTAACCTGTACACATGTCACCAGGGAACTGCTATCTGACGTCAGGTATAAGACCAACTAGCATGTTCCCGGCGAGTCCTGTCCGGTGTACTCATAACCCAATGAGCACCTGTATACATCTTAGGTGAACCAACTGACACCAGTGGCTTGTGAGACCAGCCACCGCCCCTCGTCGGGGTCTCGACTGTATACACTAGTCTACTCTGGAGTATCGATGCCCTGTCTCGAAACTCCCACGACTAGGGACCTTTTAAGGATGTGCTTATAGACTACCAGCTCCCACGTATATGATCGCCCTCATACTGCTGGCAGTCAAGCAAGAATCTTATGGGCTCTATCAACGTGCAATAGTGACTTGTCAGGTCACCTAAAGCAGTACACGATGATAAAGGTAAACCAGATAGCATACCATCATCTCGAGTAAGACTGTCCTACCGGGATAGGTCCTCCCTCAATCATTGCAATCACGTGCCTGTGATCCAATAATTGACTCTGACGGCACTATCTCCAATAGGTTCAACCTCTATAGGTGGAGATTGATCAATCACAAAATCCGTATTGTTTAAAAATTCAAGTTCGTCATTAAAAAGTTCTTCAAAATTTTTATCATTGGTGTGATTGAACATTTTGCTGTAAAAAAGTTTTGTGCCAGAATTTATCCTACTTGATTCATAAAAAATCATTGAGGTAGAGGACTCAAAAAACTCATCTACTTCATTTTCATAAATATCCAAATCAAGTTGAATTTTTGGTATTATTGAACTTGAATTAACGGATTTTGATTCATCAAAACTCACTGAAACAATAGGAACAGAAGAAGAACTGGAGAAAATAGAAGGTGAAATGGGTAAACAAATTGGTGTGTCGAGTGTTGTTGTACCAGATGTGGAAGATGGAGGCTGTATTTCTTCGGGTAGACCTTTATCATCAACTTCAAGACATATTTGGGGTTCGCGAAGAATTAAAGGCTCAAGATGATGACCACAAGGAAGTGAAAGGATTTGATGAATTGGTGGGACAAAATCATCCAAAATTTCGGGTTCATTAATCAATATATCCCCAACGTCAATCACCTCATTCAAGTGAAGGTTAAAATCCTCAAATACCTCATCAAAAGTATGGTTTTCAATCAGTTTTGGTTCAAGAGTGGAGGTGTAGAGATCACAAGGGTTGGGTATGATTTCACTTGAAATGGACCTTTCACAATCGGGTAAATCAAACACTACAAAGTCACACAACTTATCATACATTCTAACATTAATTGATAAATCATTTGGTGTACTTGATGAATCTATGAAACTGGAGTTGTGGATTTCAGTTTGGAATTGGGAGGTTTGATTAGGAAGGGTGTACTCTGTCTCACTACCCAAATTCTCATTTTGTCCTATGCCCGAATCACATACTGAAAATTTTTGGGCAGGCTTGAAATTCTTTGCTTGCATCCACTCTGTTGTTTCCTTCCTAATATGGTTCGACAGTTCTAGAAAATTTTCTAATGTCTGCTCCAGACTAGTCTTGGGTCGATAAGGGGTTTCAGGATAAGATTGAAATTCTTGTGGATGATTAAAACTCCCAAATGACTGATTAGAATAACTTTCTAGAGAAGGTGGAATAGTCGGATTGGATTGATAGGAATAGAATGGTTGCGAAAATTGGGTGGGAGTAGGGTCAATATTATGATAAGAAGAATATTGATATGGGTTGGTTGGTTGATTGGCTATTTTCAATAGACATCTTATATGCCACAAACCGTCTATCAAACTCTTCTTTGGACAGTGGTGGTGATGGTTGATATTAGTCCGGGTTGAAACTTTGGCCTCTAGCCCTAGCTATATGCTCAGCAATGGACATTCGTTTAGGGGCTTCCTCACTCTGGGTATGAACTGAAACAGGTGTAGAATTAGGATACGGTTGATAAGACCTAGACTGAGGCGGCCAACTGTTTCTTCCCTCTTGTTCTATATGATCTCTTAAGGACATGGAAGAGCCGGACGGTATACCAAAGGGATTACGAAAACAAGAGATATCTTGTTTTGGACAGCAAAGCTCGGCAAGTGTTCTTCTGTTTAGGTCACCCATTATAAGAAGAGAAGAAGGGGGAAGGGGTAAAAAGGGGAGAAAATAATTGGTTTGTTTTGAAAAATGTCGGATTTAGACAAATCACACAAACAACCCTAGAACTAAGGTTACCTAGGTCAGTCTCTAGACCACTCCTAGACTTCCAAAGGACAAGCTGCAGGATCAATCCTCTACCGCCTCTTTACTACCCTTGTAGCCAGGTAAGTGCCAGGTAAGTGGGAGGCTCCCCACTACGAAAGTAGTTGTCCTAATTAAGTAACCATTTGCCTTAGACACACTTCCCTAGACACCACAAAAGTAATGCGGATAAGCGATAAATTATCCATGACCTTCCTCTGTCCTTATTGAGCGCGACAGTCCTTAGAGTCTGGTTTAGATATTTTTTAAATTAATGTAGGGTTGATACAGATGCTCGGTTTGTGATTTATGGGGCTTAGGAAGGGTGATGAAATCCCCACCTAATCTCGATTTGGTCTTTGCCCCTTAAAATCCGTATTAAAATATGCAAAACAAAACCAATCATAAAACTTTGCAAAAAGATTTTTGAGCGGCGATATTTTGCAAAGAATCCTGCAGAAAAGAGATTTTATTGGATTTGAGAGGAGAGAGATGGAGGTTAGAATCTTACCGGAGAAGACTGAAGCCCTAGATCACCTAACTGGCCGCGCTTCCGCCGCTGATGTGCACTTCCGAACGCGGTTCCACCGCCGACTTGAGGGATCAAGTGATGAGTTTTGCTACGTGGCCTTCTGTACTCCTCTGGATCTTGATGAATGTCTCTGTCTCTCTGTATCCTTAAGTATGTGACTCCAGATTCCCTCGCAAAATTCACACAATAATCGTTAAATATACAATTTGTAGTTTTGTTTTATTTATGATATTGATCGTATAAGAATTCAACACAAATAGTAAGAATAAAAAATTACGCACGCATCCCCGGCAACGGCGCCATTTGATTGATGTGAAAAAGTGTTTGTAGAATAACCGCAATTAATAACGGTGTCGCGTGTAGCTAGACCGAGATGAGTAAGAGTCGTCCTCAGGGAAACGTTGAATCTTTTAATCTTACTTTAGATGTGTTGAAAAAGAGAGGAAGGATAAAGAATATTGTAGAATGGTTTCTAGATCTACGTTAAGCACTATTGAAAAATACAGATCTAGATTATTTATGGATGTAGTTAATATAAGAAGGGGCTTGTAGGGTTTGTTAGGATTTAGTAGTTATGGATGATTAATTAAAAATTACCCTTTTTTATCCATTAATAGATTTAAAACTAGAATGACAGTGATGCGTGTAGATTAGGGTTTCTGGAGGGAAAAGGAATCCCACTCTTAACCCCTATCTTGACACGGAACTCCGTTCATATCTAGCCTTTACCAAAACAATCATTAATCTAATCTCTAATTGCGGTCGAGACTAACAACGAATTGGTAGCGCGCCCGATTAGGATGTTAATGATTGTTTTGATAAAGTTTATAAACTTTATAGGACGTAAAAAGGGTTTAGGGATCTTCATCATCCATTAACCTACCCTAATCCTACGAACCCTAACAAGCGGAGAATTACTCGCACATGTTGGGAGAAAAAGAGATGGAGAGAAAATGCATAATTAAACTACGAAGAAATAGAATAAGAAAAAGAAAGCTACCTTTATTAATCAACAATATTCATTACACTTTGATTTCTTAGAAAATGATTACAATTACTAGTTGCTTCTCGATCTCTTCTAAGGAGGTAGACGAACAGTTGATGATCAGCCTGTATGCGTGAGCCGTCTTGGACTTCGTGATCTCGTCGACTTGATAATTTTTCCAAGAGGCTCTCGGTCCTTATTTATAGTCCCAAAGCCAGAACCCTTGCTTCCAAATTAGGAAGATAACATTAGAGATTCTCCCACAAAATTTGCAACTTCTAACTCCCCTTCCCTGCCGCTGATCCGCGGCCAACAGGGGGGTTTGGCCGCGGATCCGCGGCCAATGGTGGAGATCTCTTGATAAATTTTCTGTGGGTAGATCCTTATGACATGTGGCAATCTTTAGAAGCTTTGGAACTTGGAATTCTTCTCGTAGTTGCTGCCAGACTTGATTTCTAAGTTTTGATTTCTTAATTAGGCAGGTTTGCTTTAACAACTTGATTTCCTTGATTTTAGTCCTGAAAATTCTGCACAACAACTCAAATGATAATTAGTAGAGTTTGTTTTCTTAAGATTTGGTCAATGATATTTTTTGCATACATTTTCCTACCAAATGCTAATTATAATATATCAACACATAGAAAATAGTATTTTTATAGATAAACCCTCATATGTATGATATATTATAATAAAGACCTTTTTTAATATAGAAATAGTAGGAAAAAGTAATAACAAATGTGCAGTTTTATCAACTGAACATACACCAGTAGTTTCTCAGGGTGTATTGGGTTCTGTACCGGCATGACTTATTGCGCTATTAGGGGTCTGACGGTTACCACCCTTAGGCCCGTTATGCGATACTCTTAGACGAACAGACCGGACTGTACGAAGATTGTCACAGATAGGCTCAGTAGGAGTTCGGATGAGTTTGCTTATCGGCCTTCTTATCGACAGATACCTGGGTAGCCGTTACGCACAGCTAGTGTTGCTGACGGACTTGAGGTTAAACCGACAGCCAGCATACTGTCGAGTCTTTAGAGTCCCACACAGAGAGTTTCCCTACTTCGGGCGAAACGATGTAGAGGCCGTATGGTTTTACTGTAGGGTTCCGATCATATACGTGTACTGGCTGTACGGATGTTGTTCGGACAGATAATACTAGTGGGCCTTGGTTTAAGCCAGATTCTAGTATTATATTATTGTATTATTATTATCTCATTGTATTCGTATTTTTCGGAATACGAATACGGGTATGTATATACGGTGAGGGCATTTTTGTAATTTCATAAGAGATGCTTCTAGAAGAGAACACCTCATTATTTGGATTTATCTATTATTAGAAATAGATTAATGAGGTGGAAAATGGAGATATTTGTGGCATGGTGAAGTATGGCTCATTTCTTTTGTTTATTGGTTTGTATTTATTATTGAAGCATGGTTGTTATTTTCTATTGGAAAATAATCCATGCTTCATGTGAGATGAGTATGAGCCATTCTCCACACTAACCAACACTTGTTCATTTGCTCATTTGTTTTCTCTCTCCATTTCTCTCTCCTTCTTCCTCAAGACCTAAAACCTTCACATGAGTTGTGAATCATTAGGTCTCTTGAGATTAAATACTCCATTAAACACTCTATATTTTCTAAGCTACATAGCTTAGCGAACTAGGTACTTTAGTTACCTCGGTTCAGAGGTTGGAGATTGAGGTATAGACTCTCGGGTGGATCATCTTTGACACGAGGAGGACAGCGATCAAGCGCGATCCGGATCTTCGAGGAGCTCAAGAAGATGAGGAGAAGAAGACCCGAAGGACAAACATCAAGGTGGTATAACCCTATCATAGTAGTTAAAACCTCTAAGTAGTATGGCTAGTTAAGGTTTCTGTTAATATCCTAGAGTTAAAGTCGGTGTTGCAAAGTATGAAAATCGTTTTTTGTAAATTCCGCCTCCCCACAAGTGCGTGGGGGTGTGTGAAATCGACTTACAGTGGTATCCGAGCCGACTCAAACCTTAACTAGCTTGTTAAACGAAGTTTAAAGTTACGAAACCGAAATAACTCCGAAACGGTTAAAACCAATTCCAAGTTTCTGTCGATTTAAAAAGAGCCTATAATTTTTTTAAACAGTTGCAGAGTGCTCCTTTAGATGTAACTAGAACACCATAGAAAAACAAGGCCTAAACTCCAAAATTTGACTGGCGATTTTTCTCATTTTCCTTCTATGGCCGGCCAAACAAGGGAGTTAGGTATTGGGTTTTCTTTGGTATTCTGTACTCTTGGATTTAGGTTTTCAGGTATAGTTTGATTTTGCCCAGATTTCATATTCTGTTATCTTTGTGTTGGGGCAATACGGAGTATTTCGAAGTCGCAGTTTTAACATCGTTTATAAGTTTCAGTTTTTATATGTGTTGCTAAACATCTACTAATTGCTATATGCCGATCAGCGGAGGTTGCACATATCTGTATCTTGATGATGGTTTGTGTATATGAAGTATTGGATCGTCATGAATGAATAGCCGGGGGGATGTAAGAAGAGTGTTCTTTTCTTTCATTCATGTAAATTTATAAATTGATGTAATATTATTTTTGCGGGGCATATCCGGATTGGGGTTGTAGCCACCGTTGTATTATTTCATTTACTTTTTTCTTGCACCTAGGACAGACCCATGGTGGGGTGCACAAACTACCGGGTTCTTGAAGTGTTGTAACACCCTAGGATGTGTTTAGTGGCTAAGTATATTTAAATATAGGGATTTTTATAAAAAGTTTACCAAATTGATTTTCAAATAATTTTTCAAATTTAATAAATATTTTTCTAAAATTTTCCTAAGCTTGCACACACATGTGCATGTAAACTAGGGTTTAAAATTTGGGTTATACCATGTTAGCAACCACGGTGGGTTTTTTTTAATGGGGATTAAGTCTTTTGGGTTTTAATTAAGTTGCTTAGTTAATTATTGTGTTGTTTGAATTTGAAATTTTGTTTTGGGGTGTTGACTTGAGAGAAGGAGAGAGAGAGAAGGCATCATGGCAAAGCCCATGCTTGCATTTAATGAAGAGAGAGAGTGGAGGGGTTGACATGGGTGTTATCTTTTCTTTTCCTCTCATTCTTGTGTTTTTCTCTCAACCTCTCACTTATACACTCACACACACACACCCTCACAGCACTCACAGCAGCAGCAGAATACACAGCAGCAGTAGCAGCAAACTCAGCAGCAGCAACTCCAGCTTCAGCAACAGCAGCTCAGGCAAGAGCAGCAGCAGCTCCAGGCAACAGCAACAGCTCCAGGCAGCAGCAACAACACCCCAGCAGCTCCATCCCCTCTTCTTCTTCTCCTTCTACTTGCTTTTGAGATTCCTTGAGGGTATAATCTCTAAACTTATTCCTACTTTCGCTTAAATCGTGTAGTTAGCTTCGATTAGCGATAGTTATGTATTTTTAGTGCTTTATGTGGTGATTAGTAGGAACTTTGATCTGGTGAGGTGTGTTGTGGTTAAACTAAGTTGCTTGAGTGTTATTAGGGCCATATTAACCTAGCTTAGCCCCCAATTTCACTAAAATACCACCAGATATCTGTATGACGCAAAATTCATCGTTTTTAGGTGATTTCTAGCTTCCTGTGATCTGCTATCGACCATGTGAGTTCAGAACAAATCTGAGTTGATTGCAGTATAGTTGTAGGGTGCTGATCCCATGTGTAGAACACGACCCCAAGAATCCACTGTTTGGCCGCCGGAATATTAGTTCTGGCCGCAATTTGCGGCCAGATGGGGAGGGTTTTGGATGGAGTTTGGCCTTATAGGTGTCTGCTGCTATCCTTAGACTCATGGTATGTACAATTTTATTTAATTCTTGCTGTAGGAAAATCTGGAGCTAAACACCTGTTTCTCGTATTATTAAACCTTCGCGACACGCGTGATACGTGTGTGGGTTTGGGATTTCTGCGTATCGCGACGCGTCGGGGTTGATTCAGGCGCGTGATCACACGATTTAGCGTATCGCGCACACGCGCGCTTAGTTCGCGACACGGGTCACTAGTTTGACCTTAATATCGCGTTTTTGTAGATTTGAGCTCATGTGTGATATTCTGTGAAATTCCAGGTTCGCAGGAAGGTACGTCTGACGCCGCCAAGAAGGGAAAGCAAGTGGTCGGCTAAGTGTAGCACGCAACCAGGTGAGTAGATTTAACATCTAGGGGGATATCGCCCGCATGGCGTTCTACGTCAGGGCCGATAGGACCTTATAGCTACATTTACATGCATTGACTGTTCATGGCTACTATACATGCATACTGCATTCCCTACTTTATGTATATAGATTAGAATTGATAGAACACCGCACCATTACTAACGGTTCAAGTTGCACGACCACTATCCTGCATGTTATACACACACCGTTAGTAATTGCCATGACACTCACATTGTAGAATTTCCATGACATTCATACTTGATGCATATATCACATCGGATCATTATACTGTAGCTCATCTTTTATGTGACTTGACATGATATTCATACTTGATGCATATATCACATCGGATCATTATACTGTAGCTCATCTTTTATGTGACTTGACATGATATTCATACTTGATGCATATATCACATCGGATCATTATACTGTAGCTCATCTATTATGTGACTTGACATGATATTCATACTTGTGCCGTATACATCACATATATTCATATTTGGGCACACATATATCACATATCCATACCTATACACATATTCATATGTTACACACATGGATGATATTGACTTGATTTAAAAACTAAGGGACCGCAAGTGATATTTTCAAAACTGAATCTTTTAAAGGAGCGGTTTTCCCTTTCTTTTACTCTTAGTGTCATACGACGCATTGCATGGATTTACGCATTAGATTGGATTTATGAGATTTCTGGATTTGGGAACCGGAGTACTATTTTAAGAAAATACGCACTGTTTAACAACCCGGTTTCCCTTGATATGATATTTCAGTGCGTCCACCATGTGTTTTCTCGGTGCTAGAGCGATATATGTGAACCCGAATCGAGGAGCTGGTTGAGGCCGATTGCGGGTACATGGTGGACCCGGTATGGTACCCCGGGGCGAGAACGGTTTCGCTGTGCAGTAGACGGTGAGCCTGGCAGAGGGACTACTACCTACCGGTGATTGGTTGGACCTGGCGGTTATCCGGAGGATACCGACCAGAGTCGATAGATGGACGCGGGATGATCCGTACTGCCGGGGCCGAGGGCCGATACCGCAGACAGAGCTCGTAGGCTGATCCGGACTGACGGATGCCCGATTGATGAGGATTTGTGTGTCGATGCTGGACACGAGTATTTATGATATTTGGGTGCCGATGTTGGGCACTCGTGATTCTCAGAGATTTACAGGATTGGAGGGCCGATGAGAGTGCCGGCGCCTGAGTTATTTTGGGATTTGAGTGCATTGATAGACACCGACTATATATATATATTCCACGTGACATTCCGTGTAGATGTTATATTTTCCATGCTCAGCATTCATTATTGTATCTCATCCTGTAGTTGCACTACCTGAAAGAGCACTTGTATGATTATTGCACATATTGCTTATCACGCATTGACATCATCTGTTGGTATATGATAGAGTAGCGCAGTACGTGCATGCTTGTGATTACCTTTATATGTTATCTACTACTCACGAGTTGGCAACTCACCCCCGTTGTGCCACAGTGCTTGTAGGTTGCCCTTTGGAGTAGTCACGGCTGGCTGTTTCCGCATCTTTTGACACAGATACCATTACTGAGGCGTGTTAGCCCTTTTGCTATTAGGTGGGTTTTGTACGGTATCTGTTTACTTTTCAGTTGTATATTGATGTATCTAGTACTCTCCATCTACCTTCATGTATTGACTTAGAAACAGTTGTGAGGACGATATATGTTATTTTGTACTCTGGTGTCGAGCTCGTTGTGAGTCGGCTTATTTTTACAGTTCTATATTTCTTGCTGTCGTCATTTTATTTTTACTCAGTCGTACATTATCATTGTGGTGCCCTATTTATTCCACATGTCATTTTACTTGCATCTTATCTTTTACCGCTTTTCGGGACAAATTTTTATAAAGGAAATGTTGCCAACTATTAAATAACACTTGAACTTAAAAAGGATTTCTACTAAATTAATTAAAGTTTTCTAGACATTTATAACTGTTTTTACAAAAATGTTTTAAACACTCTATATTTAAGGATTTTGATTTCTGGGTTTCGGCTTACTTAGTCGCGTTACGCCTATAGACGTTACGTGGCTAAGTGCCGGTCACGGGCCAAATTATCGGGTCGTGACAAAGTTGGTATCAGAGCGTAGGTTTTACCTTCGGAGTGTAGGATGACCCTGGTATGATGGAGTAGGTAGCTGCAGCAGGGTAGCGTAGCGTGTGTATGTTCCGCGGCATACTCACGACACGGTACTCCGCCTACGGGATCTTAGGACTTATTGATTGAAATTCCTTCATTTCTGTATACATCTTTGCGATTCGATCTCTGTATCCTTATCGAATCCTATTTTCCGTTTCAGCCATTATGCTGCCAAAGTCTACTAGGGCGCAGAGAGCGGCCGCGAGGGCCGAGATTCGAGTTGACTCTTCCGAGACGGGGACTGATCCGGGCTGTGCACCCGTTGTACCCGAGCAGACTGTTCCTCCTATGACAGATCAGATCGCCACGCTAGGGGCTGGTATGCAGGAGATGCGCCAGACGGTGGGATCCAGCATGCAGGAGATGCGCCAGATGATAGGATCAGTAGTTGAGACGCTTCGAGCGCAGCGACCAGAGGTAGCTCCACCAATCACAGGGACCGCGATGGTACCGACCGTACAGTCAGTTGCCCCTGCAGCCACGGAGGTGATTACAGTATCGCTATCAGAATTTATGAGGCTGAAGCCTCCGGTCTTCACAGGCACCGATACAGTCGAGGACCCACAGTCTTTTATTGATAGGATGGCCCGGATATACCGTTCCCTCAGATGCGCAGACGCGAGATGGGTCGAGTTTGCGAGCTTTCGCCTGGAAGGACTTGCGCAGAAATGGTGCGAATCGGTCGAGAAGGGCAGAGCAGCAGGTCTTCCTCCTATGACCTGGACAGAGTTTGTGACCGTATTTCTAGCCCGTTTCCTTCCCCAGAGTGTTAGGGATGCCCGAGCATGCAGATTTGAGACCTTGCGCCAGACGCCAGAGATGACAGTGGCAGAGTACGATGTGCTGTTCACCGACCTATCAGTTTATGCTCCGTACCTAGTGGCTACCGAGGAGATGCGAGTCAAGAGATTTGTCTGAGGCTTGCTCACACCACTGTTCCTTGCGATCAGCGCGCAGCACTACGAGACCTACGCAACAGCTGTAGATGCAGCCTTATTGGTTGAGGAGCGCCTTGCTGAGACTCCGGCAGTCCCAGAGCCGAAGAGAGTTCGTGCAGATACATCAGCGCAGAAACAGCCTTTTCGGCGCCGTGACAGGCACCTTGCAGGTGGCAGAGATTCGAGGCAAGGCCGGTGGTTCAGCTCCTATCCCCAGGAGGGTCAGCGACCATCATCGGGATGTTTCCGTTGCGGGAGTTCTTATCATCGTGTGCGAGATTGTTCTGAGATACACCGGGGGGGCAGCAGCACCGCATGTTACCTTACCACCTTCACCATCCCAGAGGGCGTTGCCTATTGTACCTACTGATACTCCGCGTCAAACTCATGCACAGAGAGGTCGTGGTCATGGAGGATTTGTTCATAGAGGACGAGGTGATCGAGGCAGAGGAAAGCCATTTGCCGGCAGGGGATAGTCAGTCGCAAGAGGAGGACATGCACGAGTTTTTACATTGACGCATCAGGACGCGCAGGCGTCCAATGCGGTGGTCTCAAGTACCTTATCAGTATGTTCTGTTGATGCACACGTGTTGTTCGATCCCGGATCCACGCACTCGTACGTATCCACACACTTCGTGCCGAGTTTGGGTAGAGAGTCCGGTCTGCTTGATCAGCCGCTTATTGTGACCACTTCCGTGGGAGAGTCGTTTGTTGCTAGGTACGTGTTCCGATCCTGCGTCGTCCGTATTGGCGATAGAGATCTGCCTGTCGATTTGATCCTTCTTGAGATGTTGGACTTCGACGTTCTTTTGGGCATGGATTGGTTGGCCACGTGATATGCTTCTGTTGACTGCCGCGAGAAGACAGTGAGGTTCTGTTTTCCCGGCGAGTCGACTTTTGTTGTGCAGGGTGAACGTGGTGCCACTCCTAACCTTTTGATTTCTTCTCTTCGCGCTGGACAACTGTTGAGGAAGGGAAGTCAGGGATTTCTAGCCTATGTTTGTGACACTAGAGCTACAGATGTTCCATTGGACCAGGTTCCGATCGTATGTGAGTTCCTTGATGTGTTCCCTGACGAGCTTCCTGGGCTACCGCCTGAGCGCGACATTGCTTTTTGTATCGATTTGATTCCCGGCACGGGGCCTATTTCTATACCGCCTTACCGGATGGCCCCGGCGGAGCTTAGTGAGTTGAAGAGTCAGTTGCAAGATTTGCTGGACAAGGGACTTATTCGACCCAGTATTTCTCCTTGGGGTGCTCCAGTCCTGTTCGTCAAGAAGAAGGACGACATTTTGCGTCTGTGTATCGACTACCGCCAGCTGAACAGGGTGACCAAGCTGAACAGATATCCGTTGCCATGCATCGAGGACTTTTTCGACCAGCTTTAGGGGGCAGGATATTTTTCGAGGATCGATTTACGATCAGGCTATCATCAGCTGCGAGTTCGACAGGAGGATATACCTAGGACACCTTTCCGCACGCGCTACGGCCACTATGAGTTTTTGGTGATGTCGTTCGGACTCACCAACGCCCCAGCAGCGTTTATGGACTTGATGAACCGTATATTCAGGCCGTACCTTGACTTGTTCATCATCGTGTTCATTGACGACATATTGGTGTATTCCCGGAGCAGAGAAGAGCACGAGCAGCACCTGCGAACCATACTGCAGACTTTGAGGGAGCACCGGCTTTATGCAAAATTCTCCAAGTGTGCATTCTGTCTCGACAGCGTAGAATTCTTGGGTCACGTGATTACACGGGATGGTATATGTGTGGACCCGAGAAAGATAGAGGCCGTTCAGAATTGGCCCAGACCTACATCCGTCACTGAGATACGCAGTTTTCTAGGATTGGCCGGTTACTACAGGCGATTTGTACAGGATTTCTCCCATATTGCTGCACCCTTGACCGGATTGACCCGGAAGGGAGTTCCCTTCGATTGGACAGAGGATCGCGAGCACAGTTTCCAGCAGCTACGGACTTGTTTGACTACGGCGCCAGTATTATCGTTGCCTTCAGGATCAGGCGGATTTGCAGTCTATTACGACGCTTCACGAGTGGGGCTAGGGTGCGTATTGATGCAGCATGGCAGGGTGATCGCGTATGCTTCGCGGCAGCTGAAGAGACATGAACAGAACTACCCCACTCACGATTTGGAGATGGCTGTAGCGGTCTTTGCACTTAAGATCTGGCGACATTACCTATACGGCGAGTCGTGCCAGATATTCACTGATCACAAGAGTTTAAAGTATATATTTCAGCAGCGAGACCTGAACCTTAGACAGCACCGATGGATGGAGTTAGTGAAGGATTACGACTGCGAGATCTTGTATCACCCGGGCAAGGCGAATGTAGTGGCGGATGCTTTGAGCAGGAGGCCCGGGGGTAGTCTATCTTGTTTGAGCGCAGCACAGGGGCAGTCGTCGGCAGATTGGCAGATATTATGCGACAGCAGGGTGCAGTTCGAGTTCACACCGATCAAGGGACAGCTTGCGCATGTTCGTGCACGCCCACAGTTACTTGACCGTATACATGAGGCACAGCACAGTGATGACCGATGTTCAGAGATCATGGCACAGATTGGACAAGGCAGATTTTCCGAGTTCGTGATCGATGATCAGGGGATACTGCGCTTTGGGACTAGACTATGCGTACCAGATGCTGAGAGACTGCAGCGTGAGATTCTTGAGGAGGCGCATAGATCGATATACAGCGTTCATCCGGGTTCCACCAAGATGTACCATGATTTGAGAGATGTTTACTAGTGGGACGGAATGAAGAGGGACATTGCAGATTTCATGTCTAGATTCCTGACTTGTCAGCAAGTTAAGGCCGAGCACCAGAGGCCGGTGGGAGAGCTACAGCCATTACCCATTCCGGAGTGGAAATAGGAACAGATTTCGATGGATTTCGTTGTGGGTCTACCCAGGACTAGGTGAGGGTATGACTCCATCTGGGTGATCGTGGATCGTCTGACGAATGCGGCTCACTTCCTGCCAGTGAAGACGACTTTCGGATTTGCTCAGTATGCCCAGGTTTACATCGACGAGATTGTACGACTGCATGGAGTCCCGATGTGTATTATGTCCGACAGAGGCACCCAGTTTACCAGCCGACTATGGCAGAGGCTTCAGTAGGCTTTGGGCATGTGCTTGAGTTTCAGCACCGCATTTCATCCGCAGACTGACGGCCAGTCACAGCGGACTATTCAGACTCTCGAGGACATGCTCCGAGCGTGCGTTTTAGACTTTGGTGGTAGCTGGGATCATCATTTACCCATGGTGGAGTTCTCCTACAACAATAGTTTCCAGGATACTATTCAGATGGCACCTTTCGAGGCTTTGTATGGGAGGAGATGCAGATCGCCTGTCTGTTGGACAGAGCTCAGCGAGGGCAGTATTTTGGGGCCACAGATCGTACAGGAGACGACTGAGAAGATACAGCTGATTTGAGACAGGATGAGGACAGCTCAGAGTAGACAGAGATCGTATGCTGACAGACGCCGCCGCAGATTAGAGTTCGTAGTTGGAGATCACGTCTTTCTAAGGGTCTCTCCGATGAAGGGAGTGATGAGGTTTGGACGGAAGGGGAAGCTTAGCCCCAGATTCATAGGTCCCTTCAAGATCCTCGAGCGTGTGGGCGCAGTAGCTTATCGTTTGGCTCTTCCACCCGACTTCCTAGATGTTCACCCCGTATTCCACGTGTCGATGCTTCGCAGATACCTGCATGAACCTTCGCACATGATTCAGCATCAGACCGTTCAGCTCGAGCGCGATCTTACGTTCACCGAGCAGCCAGTCGTGATCATGGACCGGCAGGTGAAGAAGCTTAGATCGAAGGTCTTGCCATCAGTGAAGGTGCTTTGGCGCAGCTCGACTGGTGATGAGATCACTTGGGAGGCCGAGGGCGAGATGCGGAAGAAGTTCCCTCATCTCTTTGAAGGTATGCGTTGCTTTATATTTTAAATTCGGGGACGAACTTCTTTAAGGGGGAAAGATTGTAACACCCTAGGATGTGTTTAGTGGCTAAGTATATTTAAATATGGGGATTTTTATAAAAAGTTTACCAAATTGATTTTCAAATAATTTTTCAAATTTAATAAATATTTTTCTAAAATTTTCCTAAGCTTGCACATACATGTGCATGTAAACTAGGGTTTAAAATTTTGGTTATACCATGTTAGCAACCATGGTGGGTTTTTTTTAATGGGGATTAAGTCTTTTGGGTTTTAATTAAGTTGCTTAGTTAATTATTGTGTTGTTTGAATTTGAAATTTTGTTTTGGGGTGTTGACTTGAGAGAAGGAGAGAGAGAGAGGGCTTCATGGCAAAGCCCATGCTTGCATTTAATGAAGAGAGAGAGTGGAGGGGTTGACATGGGTGTTATCTTTTCTTTTCCTCTCATTCTTGTGTTTTTCTCTCAACCTCTCACTCATACACTCACACACACACATACTCACAGCACTCACAGCAGCAGCAACAGAAGACACAGCAGCAGTTGCAGCAGCAAACTCAGCAGCAGCAACTCCAGCTTCAGCAACAGCAGCTCAGGCAACAGCAGCAGCAGCTACAGGCAGCAGCAACAGCTCTAGGCAGCAGCAACAGCACCCCAGCAGCTCCATCCCCTCTTCTTCTTCTCCTTCTACTTGCTTTTGAGATTCCTTGAGGGTATAATCTCTAAACTTATTCCTACTTTCGCTTAAATCGTGTAGTTAGCTTCGATTAGCGATAGTTATGTGTTTTTAGTGCTTTATGTGGTTATTAGTGGGAACTTTGATCTAGTGAGGTGTGTTGTGGCTAAACTAAGTTGCTTGAGTGTTATTAGGGCCATATTAACCTAGCTTAGCCCCCAATTTCACTAAAATACCACCAGATATCTGTATGACGCAAAATTCATCGTTTTTAGGCGATTTCTAGCTTCCTGTGATCTGCTATCGACCATGTGAGTTCAGAACAAATCTGAGTTGATTGCAGTATAGTTGTAGGGTGCTGATCCCATGTGTAGAACACGACCCCAAGAATCCACTGTTTGGCCGCCGGAATATTAGTTCTGGCCGCAATTTGCGGCCAGATGGGGAGGGTTTTGGATGGAGTTTGGCCCTATAGGTGTCTGCTGCTATCCTTAGACTCATGGTATGTACAATTTTATTTAATTCTTGCTGTAGGAAAATCTGGAGCTAAACACCTGTTTCTCGTATTATTAAACCTTCGCGACACGCGTGATACGTGTGTGGGTTTGGGATTTCTGCGTATCGCGACGCGTCGGGGTTGATTCAGGCGCGTGATCACACGATTTAGCGTATCGCGCACACGCGCGCTTAGTTCGCGACACGGGTCACTAGTTTGACCTTAATATCGCTTTTTTGTAGATTTGAGCTCATGTGTGATATTCTGTGAAATTTCAGGTTCGCAGGCAGGTACGTCTGACGCCGCCAAGAAGGGAAAGCAAGTGGTCGGCTACGTGTAGCACGCGACCAGGTGAGTAGATTTAACATCTATGGGGATATCGCCCGCATGGCGTTCTACGTCAGGACTGATAGGACCTTATAGCTACATTTACATACAATGACTGTTCATGGCTACTATACATGCATACTGCATTCCCTACTAGATGTATATAGATTAGAATTGATAGAACACCGCACCATTACTAACGGTTCAAGTTGCACGAGCACTATCCTGCATGTTATACACACACACCGTTAGTAATTGCCTTGACACTCACATTGTAGAATTTCCATGACATTCATACTTGATGCATATATCACATCGGATCATTATACCGTAGCTTATCTTTTATGTGACTTGACATGATATTCATACTTGATGCATATATCACATCGGATCATTATACTGTAGCTCATCTTTTATGTGACTTGACATGATATTCATACTTGATGCATATATCACATCGGATCATTATACTGTAGCTCATCTTTTATGTGACTTGACATGATATTCATACTTATGCCGTATACATCACATATATTCATATTTGGGCACACATATATCACATATCCATACCTATACACATATTCATATGTTACACACATGGATGATATTGACTTGATTTAAAAACTAAGGGACCGCAAGTGATATTTTCAAAACTGAATCTTTTAAAGGAGCGGTTTTCCTTTTCTTTTACTCTTAGTGTCATACGACGCATTGCATAGATTTACGCATTAGATTGGATTTATGGGATTTATGGATTTGGGAACCGGAGTACTATTTTAAGAAAATACGCACTGTTTAAAAACCCGGTTTCCCTTGATATGATATTTCAGTGCGTCCACCATGTGTTTTCTCGGTGCTAGAGCGATATATGTGAACCCGAATCGAGGAGCTGGATGAGGCCGATTGCGGGTACATGGTGGACCCGGTATGGTACCCCGGGGCGAGAACGGTTTCGCTGTGCAGTTGACGGTGAGCCTGGCAGAGGGACTACTACCTACCGGTGATTGGTTGGACCTGGCGGTTATCCGGAGGATACCGACCAGAGTCGATAGATGGACGCGGGATGATCCGTACTGCCGGGGCCGAGGGCCGATACCGCAGACGGAGCCCGTGGGCTGATCCGGACTGACGGATGCCCGATTGATGAGGATTTGTGTGTCGATGTTGGACACGAGTATTTATGATAGTTGGGTGCCGATGTTGGGCACTCGTGATTCTCAGAGATTTACAGGATTGGAGGGTCGATGAGAGTGCCGGCACCTGAGTTATTTTGGGATTTGAGTGCATTGATAGACACCGACTATATATATATATATATTCCACGTGACATTCCCTGTAGATGTTATATTTTCCATGCTCAGCATTCATTATTGTATCTCATCCTGTAGTTGCACTACCTGATAGAGCACTTGCATGATTATTGCACATATTGCTTATCACGCATTGACATCATCTGTTGGCATATGATAGAGTAGCGCAGTACGTGCATGCTCGCGATTACCTTTATATGTTATCTACTACTCACGAGTTGGCAACTCACCCCCGTTGTGCCACAGTGCTTGCAGGTTGCCCTTTGGAGTAGTCATGGTTGGCTGTTTCCGCATCTTTTGACACAGATACCATTACTGAGGCGTGTTAGCCCTTTTGCTATTAGGTGGGTTTTGTACGGTATCTGTTTACTTTTCAGTTGTATATTGATGTATCTAGTACTCTCCATCTAACTTCATGTATTGATTTAGAAACAGTTGTGAGGACGATGTATGTTATTTTGTACTCTGGTGTCGAGCTCGTTGTGAGCCGGCTTATTTTTACAGTTCTATATTTCTTGATGTCGTCATTTTATTTTTACTCATTCGTACATTATCATTATGGTGCCCTATTTATTCCACATGTCATTTTACTTGCATCTTATCTTTTACCGCTTTTCGGGACAAATTTTTATAAAGGAAATGTTGCCAACTATTAAATAAAACTTGAACTTAAAAAGGATTTCTACTAAATTAATTAAAGTTTTCTAGACATTTATAACTGTTTTTACAAAAATGTTTTAAACACTCTATATTTAAGGGTTTTGATTTCTGGGTTTCGGCTTACTTAGTCGCGTTACGCCTGTAGACGTTACGTGGTTAAGTGCCGGTCACGGGACAAATTATTCGGGTCGTGACAAGTGTCGAGTGGCCTACTCATTTTATTGAGGGAGGTTGCTTCACTTCGGGAATTTGGTGGGCAGTTTGCCGCACCCATAGGGGTCTAGGGTGGGGTTTGGCTATTCATCACGACCGTGGAATCCGTTTTTCATTCTAGGCTAAAACGAAACACAGAAATCTTAGTATATCCAATATATTTATCTGTGTATCTGTGATCTGGAATGCCTATTATTGCGTGAGATGAATGCATATATATATTGTATATAATAAACATTACTTATGTTTTGCACCAGCGCTAGTCCAGCCCCCGCTCTGCCGTTAATTAAGTGACATAACGGTGCATGACGGGGCCCCATGGCGAATGCGGATGGCATAAGCGTACATTCTAATTTCGTTTCTTTTCTGCCATGATAGGGTTAAATGATGGGACCGCATTAATTTTGATTAATGCAAAAAAAAGACCAAAGTTGAATCATTGGAACAATTTCAAAACCACTCGGTTTTCTTGAAAAACAACTTTTAAATGCGGAGCCTAAACCACTCCTTTTAAAAGCTATCATGGTTCCTTCGACTATATCAATTTCATTACATTCACGGTTTCGCCAAAACCAGCCGTATCCCTTCGTCATTTCAGATGGGTATTCAGTAGTATTCAAGCTTTGTATTTTGACCTTCGCCAAGGCATGGTGATTGGTAGCTGCTGGGTATTCATCTGTAGCATAGATAGATGCGTTAATTTGGGACAGTCGTACAGCCGTTTTGGCCTTCGTCAAGGGTTTGTACGGATGTGTTCAAATTAACCTGGACAATGACGAGTAGAACTTGACTAGCGTCTTATGATATGTTGGCCTTCGTCAAGGTCATAAGCGCCTGGGGCAAAAATCCACATCGGGAGTTTCAAAGGAAATGGAAACTTGCTAGTGTTACATACCTTATGGAGTGTGGTGTTTTTGGTAGGCTTCCTTCAAAATCATTACACAATGATAGTTGGGTCCCGATCCTACTATGAGTATCCGCTACTCTTCGGGAGAAATTTTCACTTTGCAATCAATACTATAAACCAAGTAGGTGCCTAGAACGGTGTTAGCGGGGCTACACCTCCAGGGAAAAGAGGTTATGTAATTAAAGAACTTCACGAAAGCGTTGAAAAAGCTCCTTCGAAGTACCGACACTGGCCTGGCCGAAAGGTTAAGCAAGAATTGTATGGTGAGATTAATCCTGACTAATTCTACTTTTATGGTTTGAAGGAGGATTCGAGAAACAGTGGGAGCCATTCTGTTTAGATAAATTAATAACCATTCTAAACTTGCAAGGGTATCATACTGAGTGTTTCTTCTCTCTCTCCTAATGGCAGCTACCAAGATGACAGGGCTTAAGTTACTACTAGATAAAAATAAATTGACTGGGCTAAATTATAAAGATTGGTTAAGGAATGTCCAGATGGCCATTACCTATGACAAGCTGGGCTACCTCCTTACTACCAAACCTTCTGCCGTCCCAGGTCCAGATTCCACCGTCGCGGATGTTGAGATCCATAAGACAAGGAAATAGATTGTGCGAGAGTCAAGTGCCTCGTGCTGGCCTCAGTGGATAATGAACACCAGAGGCGGCACGAAAAGATGGACTTAGCTTCCATCTTCCTCCATACCAAGGATTTATATGGAGAGCAATCTCTTATCGCAAGATATGGGACTTTGAATAAATTGTTTCAGGCGAGATTGGCTGTCGGGTCATCTGTAGAGGACCACGTCCTTAAGATGATTAGCTATATTGAAGAGATCGCGGACCTTGGGACTATGTTGGGGAACGAGTTGTATACAGACTTGATTTTACAGTCCCTCCCCTCTACCTACGCCTAATTTATCTTGAATTTCAACATTCAAGGTAAGAAAGTTTCACTTTCAGAACTCCTTAACATGTTGAGGAATGCAGAGGGCACCATACAGAAAAATAGGGAGACACCCGCTCTGCTTATTAGGGAATGTTCCGCTTCTAGATCTAAGACGAAAGCCAAGGGGAAGAAGAAGAAGGCCCCTTGTCACGCCCCGCTTCCTAGTAGATGGAAACGGTGACGTGGCAAGCCCGCAACGTATTTATTATGAGAATGCCATTTCTCGAAATAAATACGCTAAGCGTCTATAAGCAACATAAAGTAACAAGAACAAAAAAAATGAAATCCAACTCTGATTTATTACATTCATGATTCATACTTGACAAAATATCTGAATACAAGATATTTAACATGATAAGTTTTAATAAGGAGGCATACATAAATAAGGTGAAATGAAATGAAAAACTGAATGAAACTATACGTCCGTTTGTGTTGCGAACTTGTTGTACTCTTTTTCGACCACTTCTATCTCCTCTGTCTCAATGTCATCTGACGAACATTTCAAGAATAGAAAGAAGCGGATGGAATGCCTGCCAGCGAACTAGCGCTCGGTAAGTCCCAAAAAAGGATAAGTGATAATGGCAAGTGTATAAATTAAGAACTACCATCATTAAGCTGTGAACGAGTAACACAAATAATTAAGCATGGCAATTCTATATAACATGACAGTTCTATATAACATGCAATCTAACATGAGCTTGGAAAACAAGTATATAAGATTGTCATGGTATATAAGCATGGCAATTCTATGAATATGGTTTTTCTATTCTAACGTGGTTGTTTGTAGTTTGATAAAGAAGGTATTCATATATACGGGAGGAGTCTATCTTACCCCGTGGACTATGGTAACATGTAGTACAAGGTCCCGTCATAACTCACAGGACAACGGCATATGAATTCATGTAGGTGTCTTTTAAGTGACCTATCGTGCCACGATATACGTTCCGTACCAATCTACCCCTTTATCCCCGCGTATTGTATTATATAGATCAAGTTTACAGATCTTTGCCGAATCCATGAATATAAAAATGTACTAGTGCATGTTCAAGTTGTAATCTTGTATTCAGGTATTCATGTCAAGTTCATATCAAGTTATATGCATGGTTCGATCAAGTCGAACCAAGTGTTCAAGTTCAAGTTTGGATATTCGAGTATTAAGTCCAAGTGTTCAGGTTCAAAGTCAAGTCAAGTATATCATGTAATAGATTCAACTCAAACATATAATATGTAATTATATATTCATGTATATGCGACAATTCAGATATCAGAATAAAAAGTATACATGTTCGAATAGCATGAAATGAGGCAAGCATGTTATTCAAGTAACGACCATAAACAATGCTGTAAAGAAGTGTTATGTACGAGTAATTAATCAAGTCAAACAAATGCGGAATACAATAAAAAATATAGCTCTATTTGTTGTGCATGCGTGAGTTACAGTTTCACCTAAATACGACCGACGGTTTGATAAATATACTCGTTTTCGTATCGTCGAGCAAAACTGATCAAAATCCGTTCAGCACCGTCATATATTTTTAAAATACAGTTTGGGTCAATTTCCATCAGGTTTCAGGTTACCAAGATTATTAGTAAATTGTAGGTGTTTCGATATAATTATCTAAAACACTAAAATTCACGCGATTTGGATTTTTTATGCTCTACTTATGATTATTTTAATATCAGCATTCAAAACAGAAATTCAGATTTCTGGACAGCAACTATATATTGTATTGCAAAAACTATATCGGGTTGTTTCATGCATTTCTAAGTAATATAATATACAGAAAATTATAGTTATATAAATTATGCATCTACACATCTAATGTTTGTCACAAACGGATATCGGAAGTTCGAGTTATGTTCTATTTAAAAACAGTGTGCGAATCAGGACAGATTCTGTCCAGATCCGTCATTAAATATTGTAACACAGTTTTTTATATTTTAAGTCGGTCTTTAGTAAAATTTTGCAACTAAGAAAATCTAGATCTTTCGATGTATATATCCAAAACACTTGAGTTTTCTCAATTTGGATATCGGTAGACTATGTTATGTGTCTAAAAAGTTGACTGATAAATACAGTTTTCTGTTTTTACGAACAGTGAATAAAAATGATGTAATTCCTAAACTGTTAAGCGATTCGATCTAAAAATTTTACAGCGTGTACATAAAAATATATTCTACCCAAGATAAGTTTCTTGAAATTTTTAGAAGTTAAAATTAATTTCTAAAATTATTTTAAAAGTAAAAGTATTGATATGTCATATGCGAGAATGAAGAAACCATTTTATTTATTCGTAACTTCATTTTCTTTTACAAAATTTGAATAAAGTAATTTATAATACATCGACAAATGATATATCCTAATTGGTCTCCGCTATCTTAATATATGAATTGCTAATAGCGACAAAACTTATACAAAACTTATTTTCTTACGAACTTATATATGAATGTGTTTCATGCCATATCATTTTTCTCTAAATTTATGGTATTATTAATTAGGGTAATTCGATATGCAAGACATGAAGGAAAGTTATAATATAATTAAAATACAATGTAATTTGAACAAGAGGCGATCATAATTATAATCGAAATTATATAACTATATTTGTTTGGTTTGGTGTGTTTCCGATATTTATATATCTAACAATATTTTTATTCATTTAGGGAATATGATATGACAAGAGAAGCTTTTCATGGAAATATGAAAATAGAAAGATACAGAGAAATAGATGGAGGGAGGGAAAGAGAGAAGGGACTTACATACATAAACCGGTATTGTCACCGGGCTTGTCTATCCGCCGATAATCTCGCGTTTCTAGCGAGACCTTCTTAAGAACTTCTTCAAGTTCTTCTTTGAGGAATCTAGATGAAGAGGGAGATGGGAAATGATAGAAATGTGTGATAAAGAAAAAAAGAGTAGTGACATATAAAAAAGGTTTATGGCCACCATAATTCTAATAAATTATAGCTCATAACCATTCTAATTATTTTGGGAGTTTGAATGGGGATTTGAACATGTGACCTATAGAATAACAATGCAAGGACTTAACCAATGAACTACAAGGTTGTTCATGCACATACTTAACAAGAATTAAATATATGCCGTACCTTGAAAAGAAAGTGGGCTTAGAAAAAAAAAGAATGAAATCAAATGGATTTGTCTTGGTTTGGGTTTGTGCTTTGAAAAATTATAAAATGAATAAAATAGATGAAGTAATAAAATAATATATTTATTAGAAAACAAAATATACCAAAAATAAATAATTGCAATATTTTATTAAAAAAATGATACGTGAAAATATATGAATTTTATGATCGTTACAACCACACCAAGCCGAAAGGCGGTGTCAGTAACGTAGAGAGAAAGGGCAAGGAAAAAGTTTCAGGACCGACAGTAGGGAAGGAAGAATGTTTCTATTGTCATAGGAAAGACCATTGGAAGAAGAACTGCAGAGCTTGGAAAGCCAGAAACCAGGATTCGAAGCATGTTGTGGCTTCGGTTTCAGATGTGTTTATGATTGAAAACTGTTTATCAATTAACTCTACTTCCTGGGTAATGGATACCGGATCAGGATCTCATATATGTAATTCATTATAGGCTCTGAGAAACCGTAGAGTTATCAAGACGGGTGATATGACCCTCATGGTTGCTAATGGAATGAGCGTGGATACTGTATCCGTAGGGGAATATTACCGAGGATTGACAAGTGGAAACACTTTGGTTTTACGTAACTGTTTTTGTGTACCTAGTTTGACATGTAATATCATCTCTGTATCTTTACTATCTAAAGAAGGTTATAATTTTACATTTGTAAGCGATGTCGTCCACATCCACCTTAATCATGGTTTGATTGGGTTAGGTACACTAGACAACGGTATATATGTATTAAATCAACCTTAGGTTCTCAATGTCCAGAACACACATATAAGAAAGTCTCCAGAATTAAATCAAGCTTTCTTATGGTATTTTAGACTAAGTCACATCAATGAAACATAGTTGACGAAGTTATATATAGAGGGACATTTGGATCTGTTTGAATATCTGTCTTATTCAACTTGTCAATCTTGTTTCAAAGGAAAGATAACAAAGACTCCGTTCACTGGACACGGGGTAAGAGCAGGCGAGCTCTTGGGACTCATACATAGCGACGTGTGTGGTCTAATATCTATACATGCAAGAAGTGGTTATTCCTACTTCATTACTTTTACGGATGATTTCTCAAGGTATGGACATGTATTCTTGATGAAATATAAATCCGAGACCTTTGAGAAATTCCAGGAATATAAGAATGAAGTGGAAAAACAAACATGCAAAAGTAATAAGACACTTAGATCCGTTCGAGGTGGTGAATACTTAAGTGCCGAGTTCCTGGATTATTTAAAAGAGAATGGAATTTGTTGGGAATTCACCCGCGCACGCAAACACGTATGTTTTTAAATAGAGATCGTTTTTAAGAAATATTGCGCACGCGAGCTCGTTCTCGTTTAAAAATTTATAACCGCAAGTGCACGGCGCGTTGTAGCGAACCGACAAGCGTGGGTCGATCCGCAGGGAATTGTGTATTGGGTATTATGATTTAAGGTTCAACAAATTAATGAATTGGTTGTTTGTCACAAATAATAAAAAGAAAGAATACGAAAACAAGAAAGCAAGAAAACAAGTTAAAAAAGAATGGTTGCGGCTATGGCTTGGAAGATCGAATCGCGACGTTTACCTCTACTCTCCCTTGATCATGAGTTGTCCGGCCTTACCTTGATCCCGGCATGAAGCATGACTTGTCAACAGGGTTGCGGAGCACAAACCGTCAAATTCCGATATTCGCCGCAAGGAACGAAACGAGTCCGTTGTGATCACTTACCGTTTGTATGTCCGCGCTTGGGGTATCAACACCAAACACAAGAGTTAGCAAGCATACCACAACAACAAAAACACAAAGTAGTTAGTGAGAGCAAATGGTTTTAGTGTTGAGTTTGCTAAGCGTTTGTGATGGTATATAGTATATGAAATAAGGAGTTTGTCAAGCACCTTATCACAACATACCATATCCAAACTTAGCAAACTTAATACTAAATTGATTTTAACTTAAACATTGAAATGGGGAAGGGAATGAATATGGTATATGAGGAGGTTACAAAGTAACCATGTTCAAAATTCCATATCATATCAATACATAAGCAATATTTAAGTTAGAATCATAAATTAAGCACAATAAACATAAACAAGAGGTGGAGGAAGCAAAGCCTTTCATCTCACTTCCTCACCATTATCACAACCAAAGAATTAGTCAAGCATAATAAAAGTAAGTAAAGAAAAGAAGCAAGAATAAAAGAAACAACAATATATTAAACACTTGAAGAAATGAGATAAAAGATTTTGGTAGCTTGTTCAACCTCCTTAATGAGGCTCTCCAAAGAGAGCTTCAAGAGGGAAGAAGAAGAAGAAACCAATTGAAGCCCACTCACCCTCAAGCTAAACAAAAACAAAACTATGAAATGGTATATACATATTTTCCCTTTGCTTGCTCACTGGCCTGCTTTTATAGGCACCAAAGAAAGATAAACAAACAATAAAAATGAGGTGACATAACAGTAAGGGAAGGCCCACAGAAATTTGGTGCATTTTGGGGACAGGGGGCGGCCTGCTCGGCCAAATAGGCAATGTGGCCGGTCCAAAACTGAGGAGAGGGGATCGTATTGGATGTGTGGGTTTGTGTGCTTCCCAATATCCCTTTGGTGCTGCTAGATTTCTCTGTATAGGCTTTTGATGCACTCAGGGATTGGAGGGAAACATGGAGCAATGCATCACATCAATACTTTTAGCATTCAATGCTCATTTAATGCACATCATACCCATGCCCACTTGTGCCTTGTATCATGGCAGCCCCATCATGGTCCTAGTGCCAAAGAGCATGTGTACACTTGCTATGTGTTGGACCAAAATGAGTGTACACTTTTATTTTGAAAAAGAGCTCTTCGGATATCGGTCGTTTTCCTATTCCGTCTGCAGTGTCAGCTCCTAACGTTATATCCGTGATTTTGAGCGTGTTTCCAGTTTTTTGTCACGAACACCTGTAATCTGTAATTTTGAGCAGACAATGGTTAATAATACAGATATAAACAAAATAGATAACGAATGGGCGGTATTAAAATGCAGTTTTCTGTGATGAACAAATACCCTCAAACTTATCTATTGCTTGTCTCGAGCAATACAAAAAATCCTAGTCTCACTTTCGTAGGGAACACGATTGCACTGAGCATGTGCAACAAGCCGTTAAACCTCTAGGTGTCCCTAGTAGGAGGAGTGTTTTCTCCTGAGGGTTTTCAGCAGATTACACCCACAAAATCCAGTCAAGTTAGTTTTATAAGTTAACGCCGATTCTACTCCTACAGTTTAGTATCTAAGTTAGAAATTCTATCATTCTAAGTTGGAAATGTTCAACCCTTATGTTTCACACCTCCTATTTATTTAAGCTCAGATCCTATACGTTTTAAAGTTTAGAAAGATCTCGGTATCTCCTGAGTTTTCCTTCTAAATTGCGGTCTCCAATCAGGGATTTTTATCATCATTACAGAAAACATAAGTCTTATTATTCATCCCTATCTTTCCTCCAAATATCGATTGTATACCCCTACGTGTGTGTAAATATTCACCCCTACACTTAAGAATTCAATTCAAGCTATAGTACCCTTGCCTTAATACCTACTACTACTACAACTTTTCATTAATGGATGGACGGTTTTGCTCACACATCTTTCATGCGATTATTAATGTTTCTTGAGGCACTAACAGCCGATTACTGAATGTATGAGCTTAAAGCGTAAATAGCAGTTTCCAGGTCTTCACTTTATTTATTTATTATTTTTTTCTTTTTCTTTTTCTTTTTTTTTCCAAGACCGGATATATTTTTCAATGATGCTCTTATGGTGATTAGTTTTAAATACCGTTTTTTCTTTCATTCTAGGCTTTCAGGCAAGAGTATTTCTAGGTATGCTCTACTATCCCAAGTTTCAAGGTGCGTGTATGTGCAGTTTGTAGGGTATATATTTTCTAAATTTGGACTTAAGAATAGAAACTATTTTTCAGACTTATGTTTTAGTAAAGCTTCAATACTTTCCCTTCATCTTGACTTATCAAAAGAACTGAACTCAAGATTACCTATTTCTCAAAAAAAAAACTGTAAGGATGTATAATTACCATGGTTAAACAGAATAAGGGTTATTTTTAGGGTTTTCAATTCCTAAGCCCAGGATTTAGTTACTTCTAATATATCAACTAAATTTTCGGAATAACAATCTAAGTTACCCTACTAGCTAACTTGACGACAAAGTTTTTTTTAATGTTTTTAGGAAATTTTTTCAATTTTTATGGGTTTTTAATATGTATGCAATGCAGAATATACAATATACACATGATGCAGATAAACGCAGTGCTCACCCCCAAACCTGAGTTTTACGACGTCCTCATCGTTGCCCCCGTCTCCGGTAGCTAGACTTAGATATCTGGGTGAGAATTTTATTTAAAGAAAAAGAAAAAACCTAAGACTAATTACAATATTCACAAGTTAAACGACTGGGTTAGTCCAGAAATTAATACCAGCCACATAAATTTTTTGTCTATATAGTGCAATGGCCGGTAAAAGAATCTGTATAAAAAGAATAAAAAGAAAAAGAAAAAGAATGTGTTAGATGTTAGTGAAGGGCATGGGCGTGTAAAGGTGGGGATTAGAAGACGTTGAAAGTGAAAATGAAATTTTGAGGAGGTTAAAGAATTGTTTTCTGAATGAATTGAATGTTCAATAAGCACATGTTGAGTTCCGAAGTCAAGTTCGTGTAAAAACTGGAGTTAATCCGCAAAAAGTTCAGCAAAAGAAAGGTTCTTAGGATGTTCCCAAATCGATCCTGACTCCAAATCACCTAAAATATCAAGTTCATCAGCAAAATTTTTCTCAAAATTCGACATGAAAGAATGTTTTTCAATGCTGTCTTTCTCCCTATTATTTTCCACAATCTTACTCTTATCATTAACTAACTCTCCCAATACAATTTCCTCCTCATCACATTCATAAATGGGTAAGTTCATATTATCTAAAAAAGTAGGTTCCCACACTAACGTTTCTTCCGAAACAATATCAACAGGTGATACAAAAATTATGGGTTCCCGATCATTGATCTTTTCTAATCTATCCTAACCATACCCGACAAATTCACAAGGTCCCTCATTTAAAATTAGAAAGAAAAAATCAGTCGGTTCAAGAATTTCCTCATCAAGTATAATTTCAGTTAAATCAATCTCTAAATCATAAGTGACAAGAGATTCAGTGGATACCTGAAGGCTAATGGTGGACTGGCTTAGAGGGTTTTCTTGTGTGTCCTGGCAACACTCAGTCAATACAATCGTATCATCATCTATGAAATCATCAAAATTCAATTAATCTTTTACCTCACTCGGGTGACTTCCTAGATGATAGATATTAACACTATTTGGTTCTGATTGACTGTGTTCACTCCCTAGAATCCTCACAGCTAAATGTTTCACTTGTTTCTCGATTCTAGCCAATGATTGAGCTTGAGCAACAAATATATGCTCAGATTGCTGTATAAACAGGGCTAGCGTCGCAGTTGATTGATTCTCGACCGTAGTCAATACTTCAATACCTTTTTCTAGAGCGGTCAAGCTAGCATCCATCTCACTATCATACCCTAATGATGGTTCAATTGTTTTGGGTTGAAGGGGTTGTGATGGCGGTGATGCTAAAGCAGTCAGCCTGTCGATCTCTTTCTCTAAATTTTCAATCAGTTGGTCTATGGTTGAAGTGGGACTGGGTTCAAGAGTGTTAGGTGGGTGACCATTATCAAAAATTTGAGACGGTTGGTCACCCCCTAAGAAAGGACAGTTGTCATGAATGTGGGAAGAATCATGACAATTTGTACAAATTAATTGGGACTGAGTATAAAAAAATGAATAAGAATCGTGAAAAATAGAATTGAATCGTGTATCACCCATATTAACAAGAATTCACAAATGTCACAAAAATAAAAAATATCACACCCTAGCAGTATATGTTATTCTAAGTCAACTAGATCTGCTTAACAACCTGATTGATGAAGTAAAACTGCGTCTAGAAATAGGCTCATGATATACTGATCATGATGCCAGGTAAGCGCAAGAGATAAGGGGAGGTTTTCCAACGCTTTCGTGAATTTCCTTAATAAGATAACCCTTTTTCTTTTGGCGGTTGCCCCGTGAACAATTGTCTAGACACCCCGTGAATGATATACCGTTAAGTAAAGTTCTAAAAACAGTTAACTTCTCCGAATGAGCGCGAAGTCCTTAGAGTCAGAGTTCTAACTGATTTTAAAATTACTGGGGGTATGCAAGAATGCAGTTTTTTGATTTGTGGGCTACGGAGGAAAGGTGATGAAATCCTTTACCGTATCTTGTTTGGTCATTTTTGCCCTTAATTCCGTATTAAGATGTAATGTGCAATCAAATAAAAGAATTCAAGAAATTAAGCAATTTAAGCAATTCTTTTTCGTATAAGTTTAAACGCTGCAAAAAAAAAATACGGTTAGTTCTCTGTGCAATTGGAGGCAAAATTGTGCGAAGAATCCTGCAAAAGATAGAATATTGGAATGCGTCAGATTCGAGAGGAATATATTAGAAAATACGTACCGATATGATTTGGTTTAAGAAAACCCCTTTGAAAATGATCCGAGTCCTTGATTGTTCGCTTGCGTGGGTCAAACTTTCCGGATCTTTGGCATTATACTTCACTAACGTTTTGCAATTAAATTTGATCCTCGCTCCCCACGATCGCTGGTCGTAATTCCCTAAAAACTGAAATGTCGGAAAAATACAATATTTAGCGTCAAAAAAGCGATATATGTGCCCCAATTCCTGTACACGCAAAATTATAAAAATCAAACAATACCAATAGAGCACAAATACGGCACTGGAGACAACACAAGAAAAAAAATTCACAAATACCCAAACTGGGCCTGCGAGTTCGGATCTGGCACGGATGTTGTCGGTCAAATAGTGAGTGTTTGTGCTCGAATTTTGTGTAGATTCTCTAGGCTAGCTAAGTACTCTTATGGTATACCTTGATTTTTAAGTTGAATTTTTGGGTGATTATAGGTTTTCAGAACAGAGAACAAAAGTGAAAAGAATGTCATATTGTTAGTTTTTTAAAAAAAAATGTGTTAAAAGTTAGTTTTGTTAGTAAGAACCAAAAATAACAATACCTAATGACTACAACTCCCCGGCAACGGCGCCAAAAACTTGTTGGGAATTCATCCGCGTGCGCAAACGCGTATGTTTTGAAATAGAGCTCGTTTTTAAGAAATATTATGCGTGCGCAAACCGCAAGTGCACGGCGCGTTGTAGCGAGCTGGCAAGCACGGGTCGATCCACAAGGAATTGTGTATTGTGATTTAAGGTTCAACAAATTAATGAATTGGTTGTTTGTCACAAATAATAAAAAGAAAGAATACGAAAACAAGAAAAGCAAAAAAATAAGTTAAGAAAGAATGGTTGCGGCTTTGGCTTGGAAGATCGAATCGCGAAGTTTACCTCTATACTCCCTTGATCATGAGTTGTCCGGCCTTACCTTGATCCTGGCATGAAGCATGACTTGTCAACGCGGTTGCGGAGCACAAACCGTGAAATTCCGATATTCGCCGCAAGGAACGAAACGAGTCTGTTTTGATCACTTACCGTTTGCATGTCCGCGCTTAGGGTATCAATACTAAACACAAGGGTTAGCAAGCATACCACAACAACAAAAGCACAAAGTAGCTAGTGAGAGCAAATGGTTTTAGTGTTGAGTTTACTAAGGGTTTGTGATGGTATATAGTATATGAAACAGGGAGTTTGTCAAGCACCTTATCACAACATACCATATCCAAACTTAACAAACTTGACACTAAATTGATTTTAACTTAAACATTGAAATGGGGAAAGAGAATGAATATGGTATATGAGGAGGTTAAAAAGTAACCATGTTCAAAATACCATATCATATCAATACATAAGCAATATTTAAGTTAGAATCATAAATTAAGCACAATAAACATAAACAAGAGGTGGAGGAGGCAAAGCCTTTCATCTCACTTCCTCACCATTATCACAACCAAAGAATTAGTCAAGCATAATGAAAGCAAGTAAAGAAAAGAAGAAAGAATAAAAGAAACAACAATATGTTAAACACTTGAAGAAATGAGATACAAGATTTTGGTAGCTTGTTCAACCTTCTTAATAAAGCTCTCCAAAGAGAGCTTCAAGAGGGAAGAAGAAGAAGAAACCAATTGATGCCTACTCACCCTCAAGCTAAACAAAAACAAACTAAAACAAAACTATGAAATGGTATATACATATTGTCCCTTTTCTTGCTCACTGGCCTGCTTTTATAGGCACCAAAGAAAGATAAACAAACAATAAAAATGAGGTGACTTAGCAGCAAGGGAGGGCCCACAGAAATTTGGTGCAATTTGGGGACAGGGGGGCCGACTTGCTCGGCCAAATAGGCAATGTGGCCGGTCCAAAACCGAGGAGAGGGGCTTGTATTGGATGTGTGGGTTTGTGTGCTTCCCAATATCCCTTTGGTGCTGCTATATTTCTCTGTATATGCTTTTGATGCACTCAGGGATTGGAGGGAAATATGGAGCAATTCATCACATCAATTCTTTTAGCATTCAATGCTCATTTAATGCACATCACACCCATGCCCACTTGTTCCTTGTATCATAGCAGCCCCATCATAGTCCTAGTGCCAAAGAGCATGTGTACACTTGCTATGTGTTGGACCAAAATGAGTGTACACTTTTATTTTGAAAAAGAGCTCTTCGGATATCGGTCGTTTTCCTGTTCCGTATGCAGTGTCAGCTCCTAACATTATATCCATGATTTTGAGTGTGTTTCCAGTTTTTTTTATCATGAACACTTGTAATCTGTTATTCTGAGCAAACAATGGTTAATAGTATCGATATAAACAAAATAGATAACGAATGAACGGTATTAAAATGCAGTTTTCTGTGATGAACAGAATTCTCTCTCAGCTTACTCCTCCATACACACATCAACACAACGGTGTATCGGAAAGGCGGAACCGCTTCCTATTGGATATGGTACGTTCTTTGATGAGTAACGCTGAGTTACCGCGATCTTTCTGGGGTTATGCACTGAAATCTGCTGCATATATTTTGAATAAGGTTCCTACTAAGTCAGTGCCTACCACACCATATAAAATATGGAGTGGGAAGAAATCCTATCTTAAGTATCTAAAGATATGGGGATGTTCAGATTTTGTAAAAAATCAGCTTACGGACAAGCTCGAGACACGCTCAGTACTGTGTAAGTTTGTGGGATACCCCAAGAACTTCAGAGGGTATCTTTTCTATTACGCGGAGGAACAAAAGGTCTTTGTTTCTCGGCATGCCCACTTTTTGGTGACTCAATTTCTTGAAAAAGAAATAAGTGGGAGCGCAATAGAATTAGAAGAAATTCCAGAACCACAAGCTATTACTAAAAGCATGGTGGAACCAGAAGTTTCAAAGGAACCGGACATCCCTGCGCCACTCCGCAGGACTAGTAAGTAGTCTCATCTGTCCGAAAGATACTACGGTTTTCTCATAGACGGTGATAGAGAGGATTGAATCATCGACGATGATGAGCCAACTAGTTTCCAGCAAGCCATTCAGAGCAGAGACTCAGTAAAATGGCTGGATGCAATGCGGACCGAAATGGAATCCATGTACGCCAACAAAGTATGGACTTTGGACATAGCACCATAAGAGGTAAAACCCGTAGGCTGTAAATGTATCTTCAGAAAGAAGATTGGTGCAGATGGACATGTTGAAACCTATAAGGCTAGACTTGCTGCAAAAGGTTTTCGTCAAAGACCTGGTTTGGACTATGATGAAACCTTTTCTCCAGTGGCTATGCTTAAATCCATTCTGATCCTTCTTGCCATTGCCGCCTTCCATGATTATGAAATTGGCAGATGGACGTAAAGACCGCTTTTCTGAATGGAAATTTAGAAGAGTGTGTTTATATGGATCAGCTAGATGGTTTCATAAACACTAGGAGCAGCGGAAGAGTGTGCAAGTTACTTAAGTCCATTTATGGATTAAAGCAGGTATCGCGGAGTTGGAATATCTGTTTTGATGAGACGGTCAAGGAATTCGACTTTATCAAAAATCCAGATGAACCATGTATTTATAGTAAGATTGTAGCGAGAATTGTGGTATTCCTCGTCTTGTACGTGGATGACATTCTCCTGATAGGAAATGACATTCCTATGCTACAATCAGTCAAAGGATTAGTCGCAAAGGTTCTCCATGAAAGACCTGGGTGATGTCTCCTACATTCTGGGGATCTAGATCTATCGTGATAGATCTAAGAGGATGTTGCTACTAAGTCAAGGTACATCAACACCATACTGAAAAGATTTAGTATGGAAGATTCAAAGTGCGGTAATCTACCGGCTTGTCACGGCATCACCCTCTCCAAAGAGATGTCTCCCAAGACTGATTTGGAAATGGACCGCATGCATATTATACCCTACACTTCTGCGGTAGGCTCTATAATATATGCGATATTATGTACCAAACCAGTTGTAGCTTACGTACTTAGCGTTGTAAGCAGGTATCAGTCAAACCATGGGGAGAAGCACTGGACAACAGTTAAGAACATTCTCAAGTACTTAAGAAGGACTACGAAGATGTTCTTAGTGTACGGCAGTAAAGACCTCCAGATCAAGGCCTTCACTGACTCCAGCTTCCAGAGTGACAAGGATGACTCCAGGTCCATGTCGGGTTATGTCTTTACCCTCAATGGAGGGGCGGTCTGTTGGAAGAGTTCCAAACAGGACATTATTGCTGACTTGACGATGGAAGCGGAGTATACGCTGCATGTGACGCCACAAAAGAAGCAGTCTGGATGAGGAAGTTCATTACAGAACTTCAGATGGTTCCGTCCATTGTTGATCCAATACCTCTGTATCGTGAAAACAATGGGGATATAACTTTAGCGATGGAACCAAGGTCCCATCAGAAGTCCAGACATATCTTGAGACGGTACCACCTGATCATGAAGATCGTTGATCACCATAAGATCGATGTGCGGAGAGTACATATGGAGAACAACACTGTAGATCCACTCACAAAGGCCGTCCCTCAGACGCAGTTTGGGAGGCTATTCGAGATGATAGGTCTACGGTATGCCAATACATGGCCTTAGTGCAAATGGGAGATTATTAGTGATATATGCCCTAGAGGCCATTATTGTATAGTATTGGATTGTATATTATATTTTGGAATATTGGGATATACACAGATATAATAACAGTCTTGCTCAAAATGGTAGTATGCTACCTGGTTTGATTCTATCTCAATATGTGTATATGTTTCTTTTAGCATTTCGCTAATACATATTGATAGAGCCGTTAGGATCTTTGTTTGACTACCAGCGTTGTGATAGCAGTCACACTAGTGGGGGCTGGGTAGTCTATAACCACATCCTTATACTGGTCCCTAGTTGTAAGATTATCGAGATAGGGCATCGATACTCCAGAGTAGACTAGTGTATACGCTTCTCATCCCAGCAGGGGAGATGGCCTGTCCTACAGCCATTGGTATGTCATACTGGAGATAGTATACAGGTGCTCATTAGGTTATGAGTTACACTGGACGGACTCGCGGGGGAACTGCTGGTTGGTATTATACCTATCGTCAGTTAGCAGTTCCCAGGTGACATGAGTACAGGTTAGTCCGCTGACTTGACATCACTATTCGTCTCGAGTGTGTTCCCACTGTACTTAAATCACTACCCTACCAAGACTCAAATGAGGCGTGCAAACATGCAGTGGTTGGGTGTAATCCTGAAGCACTTGGAGGCAGTAGTGGTTAGATAGGATTCGTCTCCCCCGGTATTGGTGGTTGATATCGCGCTGTGTTCGGATAGCCATTACACAAAGTCCCTAGTCAGGGCAAGCGGGATTTACTGGTAGGTATACCAGTAGTTTTTCATGGTGTATTGGGCTCTACACCGACACGACTTATTGTGCTATTAGGGGTCTGACGGTTACTACCCCTAGGATCGATATGCGATACTCTTAGAAGAACAGACCGGACTGTACGGAGATTATCACAGATAGGCTCAGTTGGAGTTCGGATGAGTTTGCTCATCGGCCTTCTTATCGACAAATACCTGGGTAGCCGTTACGCACAGTTAGTGCCGCTGACGGACTTGCGGTTAAACCCACAGCCAGCATACTGTCGAGTCTTTAGAGTCCTACACAGAGAGTTTCCTTGCTTCGGGCGAAACGATGTAGATGCCGTATGGTTTTACGGCAGGGTTCCGATCATATACGTGTACTGGCTGCACGGATGTTGTTCGGACGGATAATACTAGTGGGCTTTGGTTTAAGCCAGATTCTAGTATTATATTATTGGATTATTATTATCTCATTGTATTCTTATTTTTCGGAATACGAATACGGGTATGTATATATGGTGGGGGCATTCTTGTAATTTCACAAGAGATGCTTCTAGATGGGGACACCTCATTATTTGGATTTATCTATTTTTAGAAATAGATTAATGAGGTGGAAAATGGAGATGTTTGTGGCATGGTGAAGCATGGCTCATTTCTTTTGTTTATTGGTTTGTGTTTACTATTGAAGTTTGGTTGTTATTTTTTATTGGAAAATAATCCATGCTTCATGTGAGATGAGTATGAGCCATTCTCCACACTAGCTAACACTTGTTCATTTGCTCATTTGCTTTCTCTCTCCATTTTCTCTCCTTCTTTCTCAAGACCTAAAACCTTCACATGAGTTGTGAATCATTAGGTCTCTTGAGATTAAATACTCCATTAAACACTCTACATCTTCTAAACCACCTAGATTAGAGAACTAGGTACCTTAGTTACCTCCATTAAACACTCTACATCTTGAGGTATAGACTCTCGGGTGGAACATTTTCGACACGAGGAGGTCGACGATCAAGCGCAATCCGAATCTTCGAGGAGCTCAAGAAGAGGAGGAGAAGAAGAACCGAAGGACAAACATCAAGGAGGTATAACACTATCATAGTAGTTAAAACCTCTAAGTAGTATAGCTAGTTAAGGTTTCTGTTAAGATCCTGGAGTTAAAGTCGGTGTTACAAAGTATGAAAATCGTTTTTTGTAAATTTCGCCTCCCCACAAGTGCGTGGGTGTGCAACATCGACTTACGCAATGTAGTTTCACATCAAGGGTTTTATTTCATTAAATAACAAGCCCTAAAACAGGTGGGCGAAAGAAAAGAAAATAAGGTAATATAAGTCCTAATTGTAGGTAGTCATGAGGAGAGAGTTGCCTTCTTCCCCAGCTTCGACTTCGATCAAGCTTTCTTCCATCCTTAACGGATATTTCGGGGGAAAGAAATGAAAAAGAGAGATAAACTCGAATAGGATTCCTCAAGATAGAATGAGTGGACTAAAACAAATCAAAAGTATGGTGACAGTCACATATGTTAATGGGAGCTTATGTAAACGGGTGTTTCATGTAGGTTAAGCAAGAAAAAGGTAATTAAAATGTATAATATAAATGATGTCATATGTGTGTGGTGGTAAAGTATATCAGGTATTGACTAAGCATTGTGCATGTATTAGTTTGGTTAGATATGGGTACTGATTGAATGATTCTTCGTGATGTGTCGTGTTTTGAAATTGTATATAAAGATCACAATCAAAGAATTTTTGTTAACCGCAATCAATAACGGTGTCAATTGTAGCGCGTTAGTGAGTGCGGATCGTCCACAGAGATGTGTGTTTTGCTTGCTATTGTTTTAGATGAGTCGAAATGAAAAGAAGAATTCATGAATTTTGAAATTTAGTTTTAAGAATTTAAAAGAAATACTAAAGATCAAAAATCGGGAATCAACAATTATCCAAATTGAATTAGTTATCAAGATTTGAAATGAGGCTCGTAGGAATCGATCGAATTTATAGACGTGACGAAAACTTATGATTACACATTCTTATCCTTTGATGATTTGTTACTAGATCGATGATGATCAACGAGAATTTGGGATTTCTTGCAGAAACTAGGGTTTCATCATCTATCCCTTGTCCTTTCGTTGATTTCATTCACATTCTATCCTCTAGGAAATTCAAGAATCGATCGTGGATCACTAATTAAGAGCGAACACAATCAAGAAAGCATAGCTCGAAACTAGGTTGTCGATTCTTCAATTTACTAGAGTTTACAAAACTCATAGGACTTAAGAATCGTTTCAAGATTTGTAATATCATCATCTATTGATTGTCTCGATTCCTCCATGAGCGGAGTTTTACTCAAACATCATAACAAGAAACACAATCAAGAATTGAGATCTAATCATGATGCAAGAATGTAAAGAAAGCAAGTTAAAGAATTTCACCTTTTATTTATCAATAATTTTATTACAATTCTCTCAAGATCTACAAGATTCGAGGAAAGAACTAGATCGTCGATTTGGCTCCACACGTCTCCATGAGTTTTGAGGATCACTTGCTCGGATGAAGATCGGCTTCGCTCCTAAAAGGTTGATGGCTTCTTGCTTGAATTGTACTCGGTGATCTTGATTTATGGTTTTGGATTTTGGATTAGGGTTAGGGTTTGAATGCACAAGTTGTGTCACTCAACTTGTGGAATTTTGGCTCAATTTTCAACCACTAACAATGAACAATTAATGAACTAACTAACTCCTGAACAACCCAAAACCCTAGATCTAGGTTTCCTTTTATAACCATCTCAACCCTAGATCTAGAATTCAAAATTCAAATTTCCCTCCTAAAAGTTTGTTAGAGAGAGGCTTCTAGAAGAAGTTAGTTAGAGGGAATATTCTAGAATAAGGTATATTCTAGGGCTAGGTTGTTAGGCCGAGCCTTCTGGATGAAGCCACGTGTGATTCTGGAATCTTCTGGAAGCTAAGGCCATTATAGGAAGCACATGGGAGAATTTGGCAACGCCGACGTTATCAACTAGCCGCGGATCCGCGGCGGGAATGACCTTTTGGCCGCGGATCCGCAGAGCTTTAAAGGCTTCATTGCATGAAACTTGCTGTGCTGCTTTGTGTTGGCCTTTTTGCACTTTTCTGATGTGTGAAATTTCATATTTCATTCTATATTGCTTCCAAATCACAAGTCTTGGACATGGCGTATTTTTCTCAGCACTTTTGATAATTTCGCTCTTTTCCTGTAATTTCCTGCACAGATTCTCGAGACAAGCGTTACGCTACACAAAGATAATGTAATGCAATGATAAATACTCAATTTTCCCTCAAAATGTCGGTTTTAATATATAACACATGATATTTGGTATTTTACATATGTTTTGCTAATATGTGCTATATTCATACCGAACACCTTTAGATGATTGCAAATAGTAGGGAAATTGACAGTTAAAAATGCAATATTTTCGACTGATCAAATTCCCCCAAACTTATTTTCGGTCGTCTCGAGCGAACTGTTTTATTAAAAAGAGAAGGAGAAAATAAATAAAAAGAAAAACTAACTAGCACACTTTCGTAGGCAACACGATTGCACTGAGCACGTGCAACAAGCCTTTAAACCTCTAGGTGTTCCTAGTAGTAGGAGCGTTGTCTCCTGAGGGTTTTCAGCGGATTGCACCCACAAAATCCAATAATAAAAGGAAGACCGTGAAATTTACATTTAAAGACAAGAATTGTAAAAGAAAGACTTTGAAATTTAGAGTTTCCAACTATGCTAGCTTTACGGTTGTTATGAGCCCTATCTTAATAGTCATGAAAAGATATTAGAAATCACATCATCTCTCAATAAAACATCGTCTTTATTCTTCATTCCTACCTTTCTTCCAAACATCGATCATATAACCCTACGTGTGTGTAAAGAACATCCCTACGCCTGGAGAATTCAATTCAAGCTATCATACTCTTGTCCACCTGCCTCAGTACTTTTTAATTAATGAATATTTAGATGAATTTGCTCACACACTTTCATGCGACTGTTAATACTTCTTGAGGTACTAACCGACCGATTACTCATGTGCTTGCTTATTAGGTATATTTTCCTCGTCTTGCACCACCTAAGGCTTAGCAGTGACTCCCAGACCAGTTGGTCTAAGGCACTGGGTGATGAAGCACCCTCGCTATATTTTTTTATTGCTGCCTTGGCGATAACAAAACCAGTGTTCATTTTTTTCACCATTTTATATTTTATTCATTTTTTTTATTTCCTTCATATATTGGTTTTTAGACAAGAGCATTTCAAGGTATTCTCTACTATCCCGAGTTTCAAGACGTGTGTAAGTGCGTATAGTAGGGTATCAACGTTCAAAATGTTTGGCTTCCAGAATAGGAACTATTTTTCAGACTTATTTTTATCCTCAGATTAGTGACTTGCTTCATCTTACTAACCCTTGAGACAACGACTCATACCTACTTATTACTAGTTCGTTTAAGAAAACTTCTAATTTTCTAAGTTTTCTTAAGTTTTTCTAATCTTTTGGATGTAATTTTTCTCTATCTAATCTTTTATTATCTTATTTATGTACAAAAATATTTTTATCTTTTGAATTTTTTTTAAATTTTTATAGGTTTTAAATTTTTTTTAAATGATATGTTTTGTGCATATGCGAAGTGATGCGGAAAATAAGCACAAACCTCCCCCAAACTTGTTTTCAACAGTGTTCTCGCTGTTGCTATCTGCTAAATCTTAAAAACCTGTAAGCTTGGGATGACATTTATTAACGGGGGCAAAATATGTAAGTGAAAATCCTCCCCCAAACTTATTTTTGGCTCACAATATTGAGGACAACAGTTATTTCAAGAGCCAAAACTACACCCCCCTCAAACATGAGTTAGACAATTAGAAATATTTTAAGAGGGGGTGAGTCATTTGGTCAAAATAAGACTTTACAAAGACCAAAATTTAACACCAACCATTCAAAGATTTTATCGGTAAAGCGTATAGGTTGGTGGAAGAATGTGTTGTATCGTGTTAAGAAAAAGTGAGGGACGGATAAGTGGTGGTCAGGAAAGGGTTTGAATTTTAAATTAGAGAAAAGAAAGAATGAGGATGAATGTGAATGATCAGGAAGAAAGAATGGTGGCGGTTCATCTTCTATAAGTGGAGGTCGATTAATCACAAAATCCGTGTTGTTTAAAAACTCAAGTTCGTCAGCAAAAAGTTCTTCAAAACTTTTATCAATGGTGTGATCGAACATTTTGCTGTCAAAAAGTTTTGTGCCAGAATTTATCATACTTGATTTGTCAAAATATGTGGAGGTGAAAAACTCATCTACCTCATTTTAAAAAATATCCAAATCAAGTTGGCTTTCTGGGATTGTCGAACTTGAACTATCGGATTGTGATTCATCAACACTCACTATCATTTTAGGGACAGAAGAAGAACCAGAGGGAGTGGAAGATGAAATGGGTGAACGTATCGACGTGTCGAGTGTCGGTAAACCAGATGTGGGAGATGAAGGCTGAGTTTCGGTCTGGTCTTCGGGTATACGAATATCAACAATTTCAAAACGTATTTGGGGTTCGGGAAGAATTAAGGGCTCAAGATGATGACCATAAGGAAGTGAAAGGATCTGATGAATTGGTGGGACAAAATCATCCAAAATTTCGGGTTCATCAATCAATATATCCCCAATGTCAATCACCTCATTCAAGTGGAGGTTAAAATTCTCAAATACCTCATCAAAAGCACGGTTTTCAATCAGTTTTTGGTTCAAGAGTGGAGATGTAGAGATCAAAAGGTTTGCATGGTTTCACTTGAAATGGACTCATCACAGTCGGGTAAATCAAACATCGCATTATTACACAACTTGTCATACATTCCATCGTCAATTGGTGTATCCTTTGGTGCACTCGATGAATCTGTGATACTGGAGTTATGGATTTCAGTTTGGAAAGGGCATGTTTGATTGGGAAAGGTGTACAACTCTCTCTCACTACCCAAATTCGCATTTTGTCCAATGCCCGAAAAATTTTGGGCTGGTTCGAGATTATTTGCTTGCATCCATACTGTTACCCTCCTAAATCGGTTCGTCAATTCCATATATTGCTCTAATGTCTGCTCAAGACTAGACTTCGGTCGATAAGGAGTTTCAGGATAAGATTGAAATTCTTGTGGACAGTTAAAACTTCCAAATGACCGATCAGAAGGACCGTTTAGAGAAGGTGAAAAAGTCGGATTGGATTGATAGGAACAGAATGGTTGTGAAAATTTGGTAGGAGTCGGGTCAACATTGTGATAAGAAGAATTTTGATATTGGTTCGTCGGTTGGTTATTGGACATCATACATTCCACAAACCGCCTATCAAACTCTTCTTTGGAAAGTGGAGGTGATGGTTGATATTCGTCCGGGTTGAAACTTTGGCCTCTAGCCCTAGCTATATGCTCAGCAATGGAAATTCGCCTAGGGGATTCCTCACTCGGGGTATCAACAGGAACATGTGTGGAATTGGGATACGGTTGATAGGAGTCCGGATTGAAACTTTGGCTTCTAGCCCTAGCTATATGCTCAGCAATGGACACTCATCTCGGGGCTTCCTCACTTGGGGTATCAACAGGAACGGGTGTGGAATTGGGATACGGTTGATAGGAGTTCGAATTGAAACTTTGGGTTCTAGCCCTATCTATATGCTCAGCAATGGAAATTCTCCTAGGGGCTTCCTCACTCGGGGTATCAACATGAACGGGTGTGGAATTGGGATATGGTTGATAGGAGTTCGGATTGAAACTTTGGCTTCTAGCCCTATGCTCAGCAATGGACATTCGTCCCGGGGCTTCCTCACTCGGGGTATCAACAGGAACGGGTGTGGAATTGGGATACGGTTGATAGGAGTTCGGATTGAAACTTTAGCTTCTAGCTCTAGCTATATGCTCAGCAATGGACATTCGTCTCGGGGCTTCCTCACTCGGGGTATCAACAGGAACGGATGTGGAATTGGGATACGGCTGATAGGACCTAGACTGAGGTGGCCAATTGTTTCTTCCTGCTTGTTCTATATGATCTTTTATGGACATGGAAGAGCCGGACGGTATACCGAAGGGATTATGAAAACATTTATTATCTAGTTGTGGACACCAATGTTCGGCAAGAGATTTTCTATTTGGGTCACCCATTGTAAGAAGAGAGGAGGGGGAAAAGGGTAAAAAGGTAAAAAGAGGGGGGGAATTAATTGGTTTGTTTGAAAAAGAGACGGATTTTTGAAAATTCATACAAACATGCACAATCAACCCTATTATCTAATGGTCACCTAGGTCAAGTCTCTAGACCGCTCCTAACTGCCAGAAGACAAATCGCAGGATCAATCCTCTACTGCCTCTTTGTCCCTCCTATGGCCAGGTAAGTGCTAGGTAAGTGGGAGGTTCTCCATTACGTAAGTAGTGGGCCTAATTAAGTAACCACTTGCCTTAGACACACTTGCCTTAGACAACACAAAAGAAACGCGGATAAGCAATAGATTACCCACGACCTCCTTCTGTCCTAAGTGAGCGCGACGGTCCTTAGAGTCATGTCTAGATATTTTTTAATTAATGAGGGTGATGCGGATGCATGTTTATGATTTTCGGGGCTTAGGAAGGGTAATGAACACCTCACCTAATCTAAATTTGGTCGTGCCCCTTAATTTCCGTATTAATATATGCAAACAACCAATTTCAAGAATCGCAACAAATTTATTTATTTTTTAGCGGCGCTGAATTTTGCAAAGAATTCTGCAAGAAATTGATTATTGGACAAGATCAGAGAGAAGAGGGGAACACAGAGAACATACTTGAGAATTTTGGAAAAGAGAAGCCCTAAATGGCGGCGGTTCTGCCGCAAAAACCACACAACGGCCACGGATCCGCGGTGCTCTGGGTAGATTAGGGTTTGGAAAAATTCCTGTAGGTCCCTGTACTTCTCTGTATTCTGTAAAACTCCCCTGAATCTTGATTCCCTCAGCAGAATGATTGCAGATTCCCTCGCAAAATTCAAATGCTAAAGTTAAGCACACGATGCGAATCTTGAATGAAAAATTTGATGGAATAATAATTTTTCAACTCAAATAACAAAAACGAACAAAATAGCACACAGCCCCGGCAACGGCGAAATTTGATTGAATGATTCTTCGTGATGTGTCGTGTTTTGAAATTGTATATAAAGATCACAATCAAAGAATTTTTGTTAACCGCAATCAATAACGGTGTCAATTGTAGCGCGTTAGTGAGTGCGGATCGTCCACAGAGATGTGTGTTTTGCTTGCTATTGTTTTAGATGAGTCGAAATGAAAAGAAGAAAAGAAAATGATTCATGAATTTTGAAATTTAGTTTTAAGAATTTAAAAGAAATACTAAAGATCAAGAATCGGGAATCAACAATTATCCAAATTGAATTAGTTATCAAGATTTGAAATGAGGCTCATAGGAATCGGTCGAATCTATAGACGTGACGAAAACTTATGATTACGCATTCTTATCCTTTGATGATTTGTTACTAGATCGATGATGATCAACGAGAATTAGGAATTTCTTGCGGAAACTAGGGTTTCATCATCTATCCCTTGTCCTTTCGTTGATTTCATTCACATTCTAGCTTCTAGTAAATTCAAGAATCGATCGTGGATCACTAATTAAGAGCAAACACAATCAAGAAAGTATCGCTCGAAACTAGGTTGTCGATTCTTCAATTTACTAGAGTTTACAAAACTCATAGGACTTAAGAATCGTTTCAAGATTTGTAACATCACCATCTATTGATTGTCGCGATTCCTCCACGAGCGGAGTTTTACTCAAACATCATAACAAGAAACACAATCAAGAATTGAGATCTAATCATGATGCAAGAATGTAAAGAAAGCAAGATAAAGAATTTCACCTTTTATTTATCAACAATTTTGTTACAATTCTCTCAAGATCTACAAGATTCGAGCAAAGAACTAGATTGTCGATTTGGCTCTGCATGACTCCGTAAGTTTTGAGGATCACTTGCTCGGATGAAGATCGGCTTCGCTCCTAAAAGGTTGATGGCTTCTTGCTTGAATTATACTCGGTGATATTGATTTTTGGCTTTAGATTTTGGATTAGGGTTTGAATGCACAAGTTGTGTCACTCAACTTGTGGAATTTTGGCTGAATTTTCAACCACTAACAATGAACAATTAATGAACTAACTAACTCCTGAACAACCCAAAACCCTAGATCTAGGTTTCCTTTTATAACCATCTCAACCCTAGATCTAGAATTCAAAATTCAAATTTCCCTCCTAAAAGTTTGTTAGAGAGAGGCTTCTAGAAGAAGTTAGTTCGAGGGAATATTCTAGAATAAGGTATATTCTAGGGCTAGGTTGTTAGGCCGAGCCTTCTGGATGAAGCCACGTGTGATTCTGGAATCTTCTGGAAGCTAAGGCCGTTACAGGAAGCACATGGGAGAATTTGGCAACGCCGACGTTATCAACTAGCCGCGGATCCGCAGCGGGAATGGCCTTTTGGCCGCGGATCCGCGGCGTTTTAAAGGCTTCATTGCATGAAACTTGCTGTGCTGCTTTGTGTTGGCCTTTTTGCACTTTTCTGATGTGTGAAATTTCATATTTCATTCTATATTGCTGCCAGATCATAAGTCTTGGACTTGGCGTATTTTTCTCAGCACTTTTGACAATTTCGGCTCTTTTCCTGCAATTTTCTGCACAGATTCTCGAGACAAGTGTTGCGCTACACAAAGATAATGCAATGCAATGATAAATACTCAATTTCCCTCAAAATGTCGGTTTTAATATATAACACATGTTATTTGGTATTTTACAGATGTTTTGCTAATATGTGCTATATTCATACCGAACACCTTTAGATGATTGCAAATAGTAGGGAAATTGACAGTTAAAAATGCAATATTTTCGACTGATCAGGTACCTGGGTTCTTATGATTATCCGTTGGGCCACAGAACAACAACATTACCCGTTCACCCCCAGATCCAATGCGAAGCCCAGAAGGGGAATGTTCCCCTCCGAAAGACGCACAAGACGGACGTCTTGCATGAGATTTGGGGCAGATGCTAATTGGTGCTATCCGTCCACCTCTCCAAAAATGCCAAGTTGATTTATGCCAACGTATATCGAAGGTTTAAACGGATGCGGCCGATGTAGCAGATTTCGTCAGATCCCCCATCGCTTGAGGGGTTTTTGATTGTGGGGACGCTCTTCCCTGCCGGCGCAAGTCCCTGCAGTTAATTACGCTACCGCATTGCGGTAACAACTTTCTCCTTCTCCATATGGTCACTTCATGTCGTGGGTGTTTGTTTTATGTTTTGTTGCCCATGGATTGTATACGGAGACTAAGTTATGTCATCGCTCGTAGGGCGTGGACTAGTCCAAATCCGTATCATTCTTAGATTTATGTTTGCGGGTTTGGGTTTAAGGATACGTTAGCCTCATTTGAGACAAAGATCAACTTAAATGTTTGTTAAGGATACGTTAGTCTAATTTTAGACTAAGATCGACTTAACAGGGTCATTTAGATCCGACAAGAGGGCAATTGGGCTCTATTGTTTGGTTTAATGACATTGCGGTCGAATATTAGTTTAAAGACATCACGGTCGAGGTTAAGGACATCATAGTCCATGGATTTAAGGACTCCACAATCCGTTGTTAGTTTTAAGACATCACGGTCGAGGTTAAGGACATCATAGTCCGTGGATTTAAGGACTCCGCAGTCCGTTGTTAGTTTTAAGACATCACGGTCGAGGTTAAGGACATCATAGTCCGTGGATTTAAGGACTCCACAATCCGTTGTTAGTTTTAAGACATCACGGTCGAGGTTAAGGACATCATAGTCCATGAGTTTAAGGACCTCACAGTTCGATGTTAGTTTTAAGACATCACGGTCGAGGTTAAGGACATCATAGTCCATGAGTTTAAGGACCCCATAGTCCAATGTTACTTTTAAGACATCACGGTCGAGATTAAGGATATCATAGTCCATGAGTTTAAGGACCCTACAGTCCAATGTTAGTTTCAAGACATCACGGTCGAGGTTAAGGACATCATAGTCCATGAATTTAAGGACCCCACAGTCCATAGAAATGTATGGTTGTCGAGACCCGTCACCTCTCTGAAGACGTTGAAGGATTACAACGACAAATATTAGAGGAGTGAAGAGATGTACCTTCAAACCAAAGTGGATTAAATGATCTGTAGCCCAGTTTTGAACTAAGCCCAATTAGTCAAATTATGAGCACATTGGCTCAGTTAAGTCTGAATTGAGGACTTATGGCTAACTTGGGCTAAGTCCAATTAAGTTTGAAGAGTTGGCCCTTTGTTTGACCATTAGACATTTGTCTGGGTTTAAGCCCACATTATTTAGCAATGCTAAACAAGGGTTTGAGGGCTTTGATAACATTTAGGTCTTTGGCTGAGGATTAAACATTATACCTCTGAGTTTCTACTCAATTTTGAGGTTCAATTGAAGGGGAGGCTTTGCATCTAGAAAATTAGCCAATTTGGCTAAAGCTAGTGTTAAACACTAGAGAACAACAGTATTAAACACTGGAAATAAGATTATCAAATTAGTGTTAAACACTAGAAATGTGATTCTCAACTTAGTGTTAAACACTAAAAGATAACAGTGTTAAACATTGGAAACAAAATTGTCAGATTAGTGTTAAACACTAGAAGAGGGAGGGGTCACATGGGAGTACGTGATACCGTCAAAAAGTGGGGCCAGATCCCTTTTATTTTGTTCTGTAAACAAGTGTTAAACACTTTTAATTTTCATAGCCATCACGTGTGGGCACGTGATGTATGCTCATGCCCTGATTTATTAGAACATTTATTAGGGGTCACGTGGTAACACGTGAGAGCGCCCGAGTTAGATTTTGCCTTTGCTTTCGTTCCATCTATAATGAGGGTCACGTGGGAGCACGTGAAGCATTGCCTCAAAGCTAATTTCTTCTCATTTGTGGGGATCTTTTCAGGGGTCACGTGGGGACACGTGACCCTAGTTCTTTGCATGCATGGAGATCCTTTAAGTCTCCTTATTTTATTTTGAGAATTAAATTCTCTGTAGGGTTAAACCCTGATCATGATTTGGAGGAATTAAATTCCTATCATGAAAGAATTAAATTCTTATATAGGGTTAAACCCTAATTTTCTTTTAGAGAAATTAAATTCCCATATATGTAAAAGAATTAAATTCTTGTATAGGGTGAAACCCTAATTTCATTTTTTTAAGAGGAATTAAATTCCTGTGAATTTAAGAGAATTAAATTCTCAATTAGGGTTAAACCCTAGTTCTGTCCATCTTGAAGGAATTAAATTCCCGAAGTTTTTGGAGAATTGAATTCTCATATATGGTTGAATCCTAGTTTTATCTTGGAGGAATTAAATTCCTATAACTTTGGGAGAATTAAATTCTCAAAACTCAATTCCCCCTCTAAATTTTGGATCTGCATGGCAGGATCTCAACCTGATGAGAATTAAATTCTCAACTTATGGGGAGATGTGCTCTGTGCAGATCTTCAACCAGAGGAAGAACTAAGTTCTTTTGTGCAGAAGATTTAAACTCTTATATTTGAGAATTAAATTCTCTGTTTCAAGTTTTGATCCCCTTTCTTTTCTCACCTAGGGTTTTTCTTTGTAGAGAATTAAATTCTCCTTTCTTTTCTCTCTGAAACTTCAAGATTCCAAAAACTCTATCTCTTCCAAAATTCTCTCTTTAATTCTTCCTCTTGGCTCCTATTTATAGGAGAAGGAAAAGAATCAATTTGTTTAGCAAATCTTTCATTGAAAGATTTTGTTTGTTTTCATAGTCAATATGAGCCTTTAGATCATTAAGTGAATTTTATTCACCGTTGGATTTTCAGTCCAACGATATTCTATTTGTTATTTCTGGTGAGATTTTGGGAAATCTTTCCTTGTCTAAGATTTTTCCATAAATTGGTGATATTTAATCACCCCTGGATTTTTAATCCAACGGTTCTCCTTAATCCTTTCCCATTTGGAAAGATTTTTAGAGAAATTTAGAATTTTAATTCTATTAAACTGTAAGGCTTTCAAAGCCTGTCACGTGTTGGCACGTGACCCTTGGTCACATGTGAGCACGTGACCCTCGTTGAGCCCTTTAACAGCCGCTTGTTTATGTTGCTGTTTTAACCATCACGTGTTAACACATGACCATTGGTCACGTGTGAGCACGTGACACCTCGTTGAGGTATTTCCTGATTTTTAGAATTAAATTCTATTGAACTGTAAAGCTTGCAAAGCCTGTCACGTGCTGGCACGTGACCCTTGGTCACGTGTGAGCACGTGACCCCCTATTGAGTCATTTTTCAGCAGTTTGTTTTCGTTTCTTTTTGATGAAGTTTTAACCATCACGTGACCATTGGTCACGTGTGAACACGTGATACCTCATTGAGGTAATTCCTGATTTTTAATCAGGAAATAAATGCCCCCACAGCGTTGCTCTCATGTGTCTGCACGTGAGTGCAACGCTGTCACTTTTGTGACCGTTGGATCCATCTAGGGAATCGGGGAGATGAAACGTTTTCCATCACATCCTATAAATGCAGGGGTCTCTTCAGAAGCGCCTCCACTCTTTCATCTTCTTCCTTTTCTAACTTTTTCCCTTTTGAGAATTTAATTCTCTTTTCTCAGAGCTTAGTTTTCTATCTCGCAAATTTTCCAGAGTTTAACTCTGTTGAAAGATTCCCTTTTCTCAGGTAATAATCTTGAACGAATGAAGAACTTTTGCAGAAATCTCTATTGGATTTTAAATCCAGATCAAGGGTTTTCCCCTTTAACAAGAACACACATTTTTTATTTTAAGTTCTTTAAAAAGAAAACCCTTTAATCCTTAAACAATAGATCTTGCTAAGGTTTCTCTGGCCTTCAGGGGTCAATGGTGATGTTTGCCTTTTTCCATGGAATTTAATTCCATCTCAAAAATGTTTCTAGGATTTTAATTCCCCTTTTAAAAAGGAATTTAATTCCTCTGAAGAACTCAGTTCTTCCCAGAGAGCTTCTTGGGGTTTTCTTGCCCTGAGTTATCTCTTTCACATCCAAGAAGAAGAAGTTTGTAGTGGTGCTTTCTGGGAATTTAATTCCCTTGATTCTGTTTGATTTGTCACAGAGTCCAAGATGGATTTCTTTTAGGGAACGCGTAGGGCCATTTGAAATCCACTGCTTATTTAATAAGGATCTGCCTTTTGTCTCATTATAATTGCTTGGCTTCACTATTAGCAAGCCGTCATCTTGATTTTGTGGGACCCATGTGTTTTATAACCAATGGTCCCATAAAATGAGTCCGCTGTCGCTTTCTTCCACTGTCTTTATATATATATATTTATAATCATATATATATACACACACTGTTGGTTTCGCTTTTAACAGTTTCCCCTTATTTTATTTCGGGTACAACGACTTCCGTTCTGTACTTTCCTTTTACTCGCTCGGAGGCTGCTTTTCCTCATTCGCCATCTGACGAGGAAGTGATGGTGATGATCAGGGCTCATGACCCGAACTGCACCAACTTGCTTTTGTGGGGGACTTGGTATGGTCACATCATCCGTGGTCGCCGAAGCTTCCTTTGCGAAGTACCGACGGAGCCTACCTATCCGTTCCGGCCGATGGATCCTCCAAGGACAGTCTTTGCCGTGGAGATGCCAAATTGGACCCCGATGGGACGGCTTGAGCCTTCGACGACTGGCATCCCGAATCATCCTATCCCGGCCATAGATATTCTGGGACGCCGTATTTGCCAGGGCGATGCCCAACCATGGGGGCAGATCTACAAAATAGGGCTCACCCCTCGACAACCCACGGGCTACCTTCTTTGGGCTCGCTACATCCTATCAGCCCACCGCGCGCGACTGTAGAAGGTTGGGCTTTATCAGGCGATCTATGCGTCCCTCTTCCATTACCCATCTCCTCACGTCTGGTGGGTTAAGGCCTCCTGAACCAGTGGAATCTCCCCACCAACACTTTCCTCCTAGGGGACCGTGAAGTTTCGATTTCTTTGGAAGAATTTCGTGAGATCTAGGGGCTGCCAATCAGAGGGAAACTTTACGAGGAATTGCTGCCTTCTGACGAGTACGTCTTTGAGACTGAGCCCACAACGCTCGACGGCTTGTCTGCCGAGAACGCCGTCCGCCACAAGCGTCCGAGTTTGATCAAGGTGCTGGGCATCTTCGACAAACTGTTCACAGAATCTGAGGAGCATGGCGTCACTTTCAAGAGCTTCATCGCTTGCTTCCTTCGCGATGATGTCCTGTCGAAGACAGCTCCCAAGTTTGCAAACATCAACGACCCTTTTGGGTTTTGTTTGAACAGGCGGCCAACTAAGGAATCGGATTTACCGCAGTATTATATTCCCATTATGTCGCCGGTATCTTTCTAATCGATTGCAGCTCCCGGCATGGACGAGGAGACATTCTTTATAGGTTTTATCAGTGTCTGGCTTAGCTGGTTCGTCATCCCCATGCATCATCGCTTCATGAGAGTCTCGGATATCTATCCAGCTCATCGTATCGTTGAGGGGACACGGCTGGCCGTAGGCATCCCAGCGCCATCGCACATTTATCATGGGTTAGGCGCCGCCGCTAACACCTCAACTCCCGGCGTGGACGTAGTAAGCTTTTCTCTCCATTACTTCACGTCTTGGATTGAAATGCATGTGTTGGGGGCTTTTGCTGCGTATCAAAGACCCGCATTTTATGACGCCTACACTTTTCCGCGACTCATGCGGCTGGTGGACGCTGCTGCTCCCGACCCGACTCAGTTCGGGGCTATTCGCGTGTTGATTGCTCCCTATGCTAGTGTGGGCGGACTGGTATTTGTTGATCGGGTTCTATCTGCTCCTTCAAGTCCGATTCAACAACTCCACGACCAGTCGAAAGGCGAGGTGCCTTCTCTGAAGCCCCGGGAGGCCACGCACTTATACGCGATCAGACCAGGCTATCTGGTATTTCTTCAAAACAATGCGGCTCTTTTTATGCGGTACAATCCGCATCGCTTCGCCCGGCATCTTGGATATGATCAGGGCGTTCCCTTCGAAGCTTTTACAGTTGCGCCGGTTCCTTCACCCGAAGCTGTTCGTGATGCTGCTCATCACTTCATGAGGCTGAATACTGGTTCTTACTTCATGATCCCCGAAGCCGATCATATTCCCCAATGCGTGGGGTCCTTTACGGGCTGGTATCTTCATCGTGTCAACCCAGTTATTGCTGAGGAGAAAAGGTTGCTTCTTGGCTATGGCGCTCCTGCTCCGGCTCAGGCCACGGGAGTTCCACCGTGGCCGCGCGCACCAGTCCGCTTCCCCTTGTGGGACACCAGTGTTGCGCTCATTCCGGGGGAGTCAAAGATGGACCTTACTCCCACAGTTGGTATGCCATTGGATACCCGGGCTCAGTCAGGGGTAAAAGGGCGCCAGTAGCAGTACCACCGCCGGCGACGTCAACAATGGTCGTGTCGTCCTCGGCAGCACCGCCAAGCGAGGGTGCCGGTATCGAGGGTGGTGAAGGTGAGGTGGGTTGGCGTCATGCCAAGGCTCCACGGGGGAGGAAACGGTTATCTTCGATGGTCGGTTCTGGATCCAAGCAGCGGAGGAAAACGGCTACCAATCTGCTCGACTCTTTAGTAGAGTCTGAGCCCATTCATCCGGACGAACCCTTGGCCATGCAAGAGTCGGATGCTTGCCTGCTTTTTCCAAGTTCAACTGCCGAGGAAGCCGCACAATTGGCTGAGGCTATAAGACATTCTAAAGACGAGTCTCAGAATGTAAGGGTTCCGAAGAAGCCTTATCCCGCCGTAATCTTCTACGAACACCCTTCGTGGATCCAGCAGCGGTTCATCGGCCCTTTGGAGGAATAGGGTGAAAAGGACCTTAAACAGGCTGCTTCGGAGGACGTTGTGGATGCGCTTTCATTATAGACTGGCGGCTACGAGTCCACCCTTGAACCACAGCGAGCACACCTCCGCGAGAAGGAGCATCGGCTTGAACAAGCCATATTGACAGCTTCCTTACGCATCGGTATGTTCCTGTATTTCTTTGTAATACTTCATATTGCATGCAATTGTATATATGTATTCTTATTCTTGTGTGAACTGTGCAGAGACTTCGGCGATGGGGGAGGTTCCCACGGGCTTACTGACGGTAGAGCCTGTTGACACCCCCAATGAAACACTGCTCGATGTGGAGGGGGTTGACGACACCGTCCCTCTCGCGATAGAGCCTCCTGCGGTGGTTCTTGCTCCTGAAGCACTTGCTCCCTCGAGAGAGGCACCCTTGGTGGTCTCCGCCCCAACGGATCTCCCTAGGGGCAGCCTAGAGGCTAGGATGGAGGTAGTCGAGGCTACCTTCCTTTTGTTGGAGCCCGAGGTCGCAGCGGAAGCCGTAGAAGCTGCTATCCCTCCTATTCAGAATGGGAAGAGCATCGAAGGTAACCTTCTACATTTTGAATTAGTATCCTTTCCATTATCTGAACTCTTCTGTTTTTTCAGAGTTTCGCGGATTGGCGGCTTCGATTGCCGACCTGTCTCCCAGGCAGTCTTTTCAGCGCCTGTTGGAGATGGCTGCTCCACAAGCGATATCTCCTCAACGCATCGTCCTCTCGTCTGGGCAAGGTTAGTGTTTTTCACCATCTTTTCATAGTATTGTTGTTATTTCACAAAATGACATTGATGTCCTTTACAGTTCTGGAGGCCGACGATGAGCTTGAGGTTCTCAAAGGGCCAGGGGAGCCTTCAGCTCCTTCTTGCATGACTGTGGGTAAGTGAAGTCTCAATATTGTCCCACTTGTTCTTTCGATTAAAAGTTTCACTGATCTTTTATAAATCTGAACAGCCCTGCCAGTTCTCACAGTGCTGGAGTCGCGCATTGCCATGCCGCCAGGTCCTTATGCTTTGCGAGCCTCAGACCGTCTGGCAAAATTAAGCCTCGACTCCCTGTCATCCCTGATCGAGGAGCTTCATGCAGGCAGTGTAATCACAGCCGAAGCGTTTGCTGCTGAAGATAACGGTTTTCGTCCCTTTGTTGCTACCTACCATAGCGAGGCCGTGGTTCAAGTCTGGGTTGAGTTTTGCCGTCAGGTGGAGGCTTGTCTGCACGTGCTCGAGTGTACCTGCCTTTCTTCAGAGGCTGTGGCTGTGAAAGCGGGCTTGCGGGGTCTAATTGAGCGGTGTGCGGCGAACATGGTGTCGTGCGAGAAAAGGCTCGGCCGCAAATTCTCGGAAAGGGAGCTGGCTTCGAAAGCGCTGAATGAGCTCCAAGCCAACCTTACAGCCAAGCCAACAGAGCATATGAACTCTGGCGAGTGCTTCAAGAGGCCATCAAGGAGGTGGTGGCCATCGACAAGGCCGCCGTGTTTACTCGCGAAAGGGTTGAGGCTCACAAAGCTACCGAGAAAGAGCTCGAAGGCCGGCTTGCCTCATATCAGGCCCAGCAGGCTCAGGCGGAGGCCCGTCTTCTAGCGATACTGAATCACGAAGGCGTGGCCCAGCGAAAGAGGGATGAGCTGACCAAGCTGCTAAATCGCCCGCCGACCTGAAGACTTGTATATCTATTTTTTCTTCTTTTGTACATACTCCTGAATGAGAGTATATTTTTGTTCTTTCACGTATTGTACTTTGTATCCATTTTGGTTCATGAATAAAAGACATATTTTTCTTCACAATGGTGTCTCCCTTTTTATTGAATGTATTCTGGGGATAGTCTATACTCATATCTTTGCAGGACAACGATGGCTTAGGATTCAGGGTTAAGATCTACCTCCTAAGACTTTTCAACTTTATGAGTCGTGATGGTCTCATAAAGAGTTTTTCTCTCTGCAGGTCGAGAGGATCCCGTAGGTGTAATTTCTCCTTAAGAATCGTGAGGATTCCTAAGCGTGTTTTCTCTCGAAAGTCGTAAGGATCTCACAAGAGAATTTGCTCCCTTACGAGTCGTGAGGACCCGCAAGTGATGGGTGAAGTTGTCCTTATCCGTATTTTACGGAATTAAGGGTTGCTCTAGATGTTTTCCGGGGTACCGTAGTTTAAAGATATCGCGGTCGAGGTTAAGGACATCATAGTCCGTGGATTTAAGGACTCCACAGTCCGTTTCTAATTTTAAGACATTACGGTCGAGGTTAAGGACATCATAGTTCGTGGATTTAAGGACTCCACAGTCTGTTGTTAGTTTTAAGACATCACGGTCGAGGTTAAGGACATCATAGTCCGTGGATTTAAGGACTCGACAGTCCGTTGTTAGTTTTAAGACATCACGGTCGAGGTTAAGGACATCATAGTCCATGGATTTAAGGACTCCACAGTCCAATTTTTTGCTCTGGATGCTTCCCATGGGTTCACTGCCGTGTTCGGCGAGGACCAGGCTCGGCTCTGGACGTTTCCCACAGGGTCAGAATTGACGTTATCCGCGTTCCACATAGCCAGGAATTTTGCTCTAGATGCTTCCCACGGGTTCACTGCCGTATTCGGCGAGGACTAGGCTCCTCTCTGGATGCTTCACATGGGTTCACTACCATGCTCTGCGAGGACCAGGATCCGCTCTGGACGTTACCCACGGGGTCATTGCCGCGTTCCACATAACCAGGAATTTTGCTCTAGATGCTTCCCACGGGTTCACTGCTGTGTTCGGTGAGGACTAGGCTCCGCTATGGATGCTTCACACGGGTTCACTGCTGTGCTCTGCGAGGACCAGGATCCTCTCTGGACGTTTCCCATGGGGTCATTTCCGCGTTCCACGTAACCAGAAATTTTGCTCTAGATGCTTCCCACGGGTTCACTGCCGTGTTCAGAGAGGACTAGGCTCCGCTCTGGATGCTTCACACGGGTTCACTACCGTGCTCCGCGAGAACCAGGATCCGCTCTGGACGTTTCCCACAGGGTCATTGCCGCGTTCTACGTAACCAGGAATTTTGCTCTAGATTCTTCCCACGGGTTCACTGCTGTGTTCGGCGAGGACTAGGCTCCGCTCTGGATGCATCACACGGGTTCACTGCCGTGCTCTGCGAGGACCAAGATCAGCTCTGGACATTTCCCACGGGGTCATTGTTGACGTTATCTGCGTTCCACGTAGCCAGGAATTTTGCTCTAGATGCTTCCCATGGGTTGACTGCTATATTCGGCGAGGACTAGGCTCCGCTCTGGATGCTTCACATGGGTTCACTGCCGTGCTCTGCGAGGACCAGGATCTGCTTTGGACGTTTCCCACGGGGTCATTGCCGCGTTCCACGTAACTAGGAATTTTGCTCTAGATGCTTCCCACGGGTTCACTGCCGTGTTCGGCAAGGACTAGGCTCCGCTCTGGATGCTTCACAAAGGTTCCCTACCGTGCTCTGCGAGGACCAGGATCCGCTCTAGACGTTTCCCACGGGGTCATTGCCGCGTTCCACGTAACCGGTAATTTTGCTCTAGATGCTTCCCACGGGTTCACTGCCGTATTCGGCGAGGACTAGGCTCTACTCTAGATGCTTCACATGGGTTCACTGCCGTGCTCTGCGAGGACCAGGATCCGCTCTGGACGTTTCCCACGGGGTCATTGCCGCGTTCTACGTAACCGGGAATTTTGCTCTAGATGCTTCCCACGGGTTCACTGCCATGTTCGGCGAGGACTAGGCTCCGCTCTGGATGCTTCACACGGGTTCACTGCCGTGCTCTACGAGGACCAGGATCCGTTCTGGACGTTTCCCACCGGGTCATTGCCGCATTCCACGTAACCGGGAATTTTGCTCTAGATGCTTCCCACGGGTTCACTGCCGTGTTCGGCGAGGACTAGGCTCCGCTCTGGATACTTCACACGGGTTTACTGCCATGCTCTGCGAGGACCAGGATCTGCTCTGGACGTTTCCCACGGGGTCATTGCCGCGTTACACGTAACCAGGAATTTTGCTCTAGATGCTTCCCACGGGTTCACTGCCGTGTTCGGCGAGGACTAGGCTCCCTCTGGATGCTTCACACGGGTTCACTGCCGTGCTCTGCGAGGACCAGGATCCGCTCTGGACGTTTCCCACGTGGTCATTGCCGCGTAACACGTAACCAGGAATTTTGCTCTAGATGCTCCCCACGGGTTCATTGCCGTGTTCGGCGAGGACTAGGCTCCGCTCTGGATGCTTCACACGGGTTCACTGCCGTGCTCTGCGAGGATCAGGATCCGCTATGGACGTTTCCCATGAGGTCATTGCCACGTTCCACGAAACCAGGAATTTTGCCCTAGATGCTTCCCACGGGTTCACTGCCGTGTTCGGCGAGGACTAGGCTCCGCTCTGGATGCTTCACACGGGTTCACTGCCGTGCTCTGCGAGGACCAGGATCCGCTCTGGATATTTCCCACGGGGTCATTGCCGCGTTCCACGTGTAGGTTACTAGGCACTGTCACAAGGGTCAATAAGGCATCAACCAAGCCCGATTTAAAATTTAGACGTGCCGAACAACCCTAACCAAGATTTTAGACTAGAGATTAGGCGAAAACATAAGCAAGTAAACAACTTTACTTCTAAGAGTTTTGGATTACAACCTTTGTAATCCGGTCCTTCATTTCTAAAGCTCCATGTTGAGGTCCCTTCGCTGCGATCATCGAGTATCCGGACTCTAGAGAGGCTCCACAAAAGATAGATGCAAGCTTGCTTCCGATCTTCGATAACTATGATGATCTACCTTGAAGTTTCTTTAACACAAGCTCTCACTTACTAATGAAACGAACACCCTAATCTAATTGGCTAGATTAGATGAGGATGATGAAGTAGGATTTATGCTCTCTTTTATTATCAAATTCTCACACTCATTCATCACAAAATGAAAACCTAGAAAGCTTTTTGGAGCTCAAGGAAGAAGAAGAAGAATGAATATCTTTTTGTGATGAATAATGAAAATATCATAATGATTATAAAATGCAACCATGGTCAAAGATGAAGAGACTAACAATTGTAGAGACTTAACTAGGGTTAAGGGTGTGGGTTGGGTGAGGAAATATCTCACAAAATATCAACCATAATATCTTTGCAAGAAACAAAAGAAAAGCTTCTAGAAGCTTCTAGAAAAGTTTAACCCAAATCAAACTCTAACCATGTTTAATCTCCACTAATCATGTTGCATTAGTAATCATAACTTGTTACAATATTATATATCACATATACAATATTTATTGTAACAAAATAAAATAATACAATTAACATATATCAAATATATATCAATGTATTATCCGAGTGAGAAAAAGAATATTTTAGTGAGATTATATTAGTTAATGTAATTTAATATATCAAATATATAATTATACATTAAATTATCGAATCAACACTTGATCCGATAATCCGTCTATTTCATAAATAACCGACTAATATAATCTGTATCAGTTCATCGAATCAACACTTGATCCGATGACCCGGCTATTTCACATATACCCGACCGATATCTCATATCACGAGAATCTAATATGGTATCACATACACGTATTGTTCTCGGTCCCGCACATATCATATATGTGCTCCTCCTCCATTTTGTCTGAGTCAAGAAACCTCTGTGCAGGACTCTAAAGAATCGTCAATACGCCGGCAGTAGGTGATGATCATATCAAACACCCATAAGCTGCAAGCGGTCAGCTAAACGTAACAGCGACCCAGGTATTGAGAGATCAGAAGATCAACAAGCAAGCCTGTACATTCTCCTGTAAATCCAATCAGTAACAGTCCCGTACAGTCCGGTCTTTTCGTCTGATATGTCGCATATCTCGCTTAGGGGTGGTAAACGTCAGACCCCAGTAGCTTGATAAGTCGTGTCGATATGAGGTCTATAACAATTCGAGAAACTACTGATAACACTTACCAGTAAATCTCAGCAACCCTAGCCAGGGATTTCTAGTTATAGCCAATCAAACACAGCGCAACATCAACTCCCTATACCGGGAGAGACGAATCCCCTCCTATCGCTCATTGCCTCCATGTGATTCGGGATTGTACCCAAAATCCACCTTTTTGCACGCCCTCTTGGACATGGTATGATGGAAATCAAAGCACAGTGGGAATCACACATGACTTTATGACGATCTCGGGTCTACAGACTAACCTGTACCAGTGTCACCAGAGAACTGCCATCAGACGTGAGGTATAATACCATCTGGGAGTTCTCGGTGAGTCCGTCCAGTGTACCCAGTCTCCACTGAGCACCCACATACCTTCTCTGATGTCAAACACCAATGGATATGGGATCATCCATCGCCCATCATATGGGTCAAGAAGCGCATACACTAGTCTACTCTGGAGTATCGATGCCCTGTCTCGGTACTCCCACGACTAGGAACATTTGAAGGATGTACTTGGCGACTACTCTGTCCCCACTAGTATGATCTACATCATAGTTCTGGTAGTCAAGTACTCATCTTAAGGGCTTTATCAACATGTAACATAGAGACAATCAGAATACATGTTAAGATAAAGAGCAACCAGATAGCGTACTATCATGTCGAGCAAGTAAGTCCTCCCTATATATGTCCAAGAATCCACTACAATATACATTGTATGTACAGTAATGGCCTCTAGGGCATACATATAACTAACACCACGTAACCAGGAATTTTGCACTAGATGCTTCCCACGGGTTCACTGCCGTGTTCGGCGAGGACTAAGCTCCGCTCTGGATACTTCACACGGGTTCACTGCCGTACTCTGCGGGGACCAGGATCCGCTCTGGACGTTTCCCACAGCGTCATTGCCGCGTTCCACGTAACCGGAAATTTGCTCTAGATGCTTCCTACGGGTTCACTACCGTGTTCGGGGAGGACTAGGTTCCACTCTGGATGCTTCACACGGGTTCACTGCAGTGCTCTGCGAGGATCTGGATCTGCTCTGGACATTTCCGACGGGGTCATTGCCGCATTCCATGTAACCAGGAATTTTGACTTTATTCGCATTTCACGGAGTCGAGGTTTGACTCTTGGTTATCTGTGCACCGCCGAGTCATGGAACTGGGAGTTGCCGTTGTTCCGCTTTGCTTGATGTTGTGTATGTTGTAATGAGATGAACGTTGAGATAATCTCCAGGCTATCTGTGAACCATTGAGATTTGGCTTCTTCTTCTGATGATACCTGGGGAGGAAAGGTGTGGTTCCTTCTTTGTTTGCGCCCCTGGATTGTATACAGTGATTGCTGTGATATCACCTATAGTGCTTAAATTTCATTTTTTTTATTTTATTTCTTTCCACGATGCTCTATTCATTTCAGCTTTTCATATCACGAAGGTCGCGATTGCCCAATCATTTCGGCTATTTTTCGCGGTGCCCAATCATTTCGGCTATATTTTTTTATTTTTTACTCGCTGATTTTTATTGCGAGTTGGCCAATCATTTCGGCTATTTTGCATGCATACATTTTTACTTGCTGATTTTGTCGCAAGTTGCCCCATCATTTCGGCTATTTTGTATGCATGTGTAATTCGCTGGCCTTTTTGCTGCGAGCTTAGGATTAGATAACGATTTCGGCATCAGCACCGCTACAACTGGGATATTGCCAGGAGCTAATCATCACTTGCCTCCGTCGACATTGAACGAAGGTAGCTTAGCGAACAGGGTCAGGATCTTGTCGACTAAGGCTTTTGACTTCATGAGCCGTAAGGGTCTCATAAAGGTATTTCTCCCTACGAGTCGTGAGGATCTCGTAGGCGCATTTTCTCCTTAGGAATCGTGAGGACTCCTAAGCATATGTTCCCTTATAAGTCGTAAGTATCTTACAAGAGTGCTTTCTCCTTATAAGTCGAGAGGACTTACAAGGGCTGTTCACCGTGTAGACATATCCCTAGTCACGGATGGGACTTTGTTAGGGAAATATTTATTCGCGCCCGTGGATTGTATACAAGGGTCAGCATTGAGCCACTTGTAGGGCAGTATTGAAGGTTGTGGGGGCTTCTTAAGAACAGGTTCAGATCCCTGTAGCTTAAAACTTTCAAATCTTATGAGCCGTGAGGGTCCCGTAAGAGGGTTCTCCTTACGAGTCATGAGGATCTTGCAAGTGCAATTTCTCCTTAGGAATTATGGGGATCCCTAAGTGTGTTGCTCCCTTGTGAGTCGTAAGGATCTCACGCAGGTGGTTTCTCCTTACAAAGTCGAGAGGACCTTGCAAGTGTCTCTTAACGAGATTGCGACCTTTCGGGTTTTCACAAACACTCGCCGGTAGCCCTGCTGTTTTTACTCACGGAGCCCTTTCGGGTTTTCATCCGTGCCCATTTTGCTTATGGACATACCGTTTTCCCCTTTTTTTTTGTTTTTTTTCTCTTGTTTTTATTCGAACGAGGTTGCGCCCTTTCGGGTTTTCACAAGACTCACCGGTAGCCCTGCTGTTTTTACTCACGGCGCCCTTTCAGGTTTTCATCCGTGCCCATTTTGCTTATGGACATACCGTTTTCTCTCTTTTTTTATTCTTTTTCTTTTTTGTATCAGCTTTGGGATGCTGCAGTCCACCGTAGTTTATCGACATCTCGGTCAACAGCTAGTTTTTAGGATATAGTTATCCGTTGTTAGTTTTAAGGACGTTTCGGTCCGTTGTTGAAGAAGGCCTGTTACTACTTACAAAGTTTAGGCTTAGGAAGATAGCGAGCGGATATAGTCGTTGTCATCTATCATTGACCTAGGCCATGACTCGTCAAGTGTTAAGAAGCGACCGTTCATTGGTCGGAAAGGTCTTTCGCCATGCTTGCCCATGAGTAGATAGGCTCCACCCTGGTAGACCTTGTCTATGATATATGGGCCTTCATAGTTCGGCTCGAATTTCCCCCGCTTAGCGTGATTAGGGATCATAGGTCTTTTGACCACTAGCTCGAGTTCACCTTGACGGAATGTCCTCGGCCTGGTCAATCTTTCGTATGAGCGCATCATCTTTGCTTTATAAGCCTCCAGATTTTGTTGCGCTACGTGCCGGGTTTTATCAAGGGCATCGAGCTCCTCAAGCCGAAGGTGAGCATTCTCTTCGTCCGTCAGCTCGTAATGGACTGCCACTCGAAGAGAGGGTAGCTCTATCTCAAGGGAGAGTACAGCTTCTGTACCGAATACTAATGCGTATGGAGTTGTGTTCGTGACCGTCTTGAACGTAGTTCGATATTCCCAGAGAGCTTCATGCAGTCTCTCGTGCCAGTCCTTCTTATTTCGGGACACTGTCTTCTTTACGATCTTCGTCAAGGTCTTGTTGAAAGCCTCGGCTAGACCGTTAGCTCGGGGATTATAAACTGAGGAGTATCTCCAGTCTATGTTATGTTGTTGTGCGAAGCGGCTGATTTTGTGGCTTCTGTAGGCTGGCCCGTTATCGTATATGATCCGTCTCGGAGTTCCAAACCGATAAATGACGTGTGTCTTGAAGAAATGGAGGATATTCTCCATCTTCACTTCCCTCAGCGGTACTGCTTCTGCCCATTTGGAGAAGTAATCAGTCGTCGCCAAAATGAATCGATGTCTTCTGGACGATGCTGGTTTGATGGGGCCGATTACGTCAGTCCCCCACATTTCGAACGGCCAGCTAGCCACCGTTGGATGTAGAGGATTTGGATGCTGATGGATAAAGTCTCTATGGATCTGGCATGAGTGGCATTGCTTCGCATACTCAAGGCAGTCCTGAATCATCGTGGGCCAATAATAACCCATCCGTTTGATCTTCAGCTTCATCTTCGGTCCGGCTTGGTGAGAACCGTATAGTCCGTTGTGAACTTCTTGGACGACTCTTTTTGCCTCTTCAGGTCCCAGGCATCTCAACCACAGATAATCAAATGACCTCTTGTACAGAGTATCGTTGACGAAGGCAAAAGATAGGGCTCGCTTCATGAGCTGATGTTTTGAGGACGCATCTTCAGGCATTCGACGGGATTTGAAGTAGTCTATAAAGACTTCTCTCCAATCCTCTACCATTTCTTGGTCTTTTACTTGTAGAACCATTTGCTCGGTCACTCCCTTTTCCTCGGACGACTCCGGAGATATTTCTGCCGGTGCGAGGACCCGACGGCTTTATACCACGATCCTCACGTTATTGAGGTTCTCATCAGCCAATTCTTTAGCAAGTTTGGCTAATGCACCCGCTTTGCTATTTTCTGCACGCGGTATGCTTTCCAAGGTGTAGGAAGGAATCTGAGTGAGCAGTTGTTGTACTCTCTCACCGTACTTCACCAACTCTAGTTTGCATGTTTGGTAATCGCCGTTTACTTGACTAACGACCAGTTGGGAGTCTCCGTATATGAGGAGGTTTTCAATTCCTATGTCGATGGCGATCTCGAGGCCGCTATCAAAGCTTCATACTCGGCTTCATTATTTGTCCTCGGCTCTGTTAAGGTGAAAGCAAAGCGCATTATCCCTCTTTGTGGAGTCACGAAGATGAGGCCTACCCCTGATTTGATTATTGGCGTGTTTTGTTTGCGCTTCTTCATGGAGGATGCTCCATCGAAATAAAGTTCCCACCGGGTATCACCTCCGTCGATCGTGTCAAACGCATATTTGTCTGGCAGTTCGCAATTCAGAGGGGAATCGGCAAGTATCGGATGATCAGCGAGAAAGTCGGCGATGGCCTGGCCTTTCACTGCCTTAAGAGGCTGATAAGTTATTGAGAACTCTATCAAGAGAATGGCCCATTTAGCGAGTCGCCCCGTCAGTATGGCCTTTGACATCAAATATTTGAGGGGATCCACCTTCGATATGAGACGGACTTCATGCACCAATGCGTAGTGCCTGAGTTTCGTTATCGCGAAGATCAACTCTAGGCAGTGTTTTTCGATAGGAGAATAATTGCTTTCTGCCCCTAGGAGAACACGACTCAGGTAGTAGAGAGCTCTTTCTTTCCCCTGGTCGTTCTCTTGTGCCCACAGCGCGCCTAAAAAACCATCAAGGGTGGTTGTATACAGAATGAGAGGCTTTCCCTTGACCGGAGCAACCAGCACTGGCGGGTTCTGCAGATACTGCTTGATTTCGTCCAGTGCGCCTTGGCATTTGTGATCCCAGACGAACGGGGTCCTTTTCTTCATCAGGTGACTGTAAGGACGACACTTGCCTGAAAGATTGGCTATAATCGCCGATATACGCGAGCTTCCCTTAGAGAGACCGCAATTGCTTGAGAGTCCTTGGCGGGGGCATCTCCATAATTGCTTTAATCTTTGACGGATCTATCTCGATTCCTCGATTCCGGACAATGAATCCTAGGAATTTGCCCAAGGAAACTCCGAATGCGCATTTGAGAGGGTTCATCTTCAAGTTGTATTGCCGAAGGCATTGAAATACGCTCTTCAGATGCTCAAGATGTTCCTCGTATGATTTGCTTTTCACCACGAGGTCGTCGATATAGAATTCGACGATTTCATGTATAAGGTCATCGAAGATCTTCTTCTTGGCCCTCTGATAGGTGGCACCAGCATTCTTTAGACCGAAAGGCATCACCTAGTAGTAAATATACCCAAAGGGGTCCAGAAAGCAGTGTGCTTCTGGTCCTTAGGATGCATCTTTATCTGATTATATCCTGATGAGCCGTCCATGAAGGAGAAAACTTCGTGAGTGGACGTGTTATCTATCATTAGCTCAGTGACTGGTACCGGGAAGTCATCTTTCATGCAGGCTTTATTGAGATCCCGAAAGTCCACACATATGCACACTGTCCCATTTTTCTTCATCACCGGGACGATGTTGGCGATCCAATCAGGAAACTGAACCGCTTGGATGAAGCCAGAGTCGATCAGTTTCTTGACCTCGGCGTTGATGCTCATCTCAAGCTCGAGCCGCATTCTTCTCGGTGCTTTTTTGATTGGCTTAACGTCCGGGGATATTGCCAATTTGTGGACAGCAATCTCTGGATCTATTCCTGGCATTTCGGAATAGTTCCATGCGAAGCAATCTCTATGCTGCATAAGCACGTCTTTTAGCGTAACCACCCTTTCCTCAGATAGCAGCTCACTGACGAATGTCGGTCGCGGGTCGTTTGTCGTTCCCAAATCAATTTTCTTGAGGTTATCCGCAGTGGTATGTATTCCATCTTCCAGCTCTTTCGGCGTCGGTGGAAACTCTGAGATCACCTCGTCATCATTGCTTTCGAAGCACCAGGGGAGGTCACCCCTATCCTCAGGCTCTTCTCTTGATAATGTCATCATATGACAAGTATGAGCTCGCTTCCACATCCGATATTGATCTGGTTCTACTCTTGCTGTATGCGCGGCTTTTGGTTCGTACTTCTGTGGCGGATTTATCTAACAACTACTGGATAGAGCAAACCTGCCTTGCTGATATTAATCTTCGACCCAGTTCTTGAAGGTAAAGCAGTCTTCAATAGGATGTCCTATTGCCCTATGATAGGATCAATAGTCCGGGTGAGAGACTTCGCCTGCTTGCTCAGGGTGTTTGGACTCCGGAAGTGTCATCATCTGATGTCTTATGGCGAGATCAAGTATCTTCCGTGTTTTGCTATGAGGAAAAGAATTTGCTCGACTCATCTTCTTTATAAGAGACGAGTCTGGATTGCTCGATTCCCGATCATGTGGCTTCTTGGTCCAGCTTTGTTGCTGTCGAACGCCTTTCCCGCTCTTTGATTTATTTTTGCCTCTGCGTCGGGCCTTTTGTATGACGGGTTGATAAGGAAGAGCATTGACATTCTCCGTGACCTGCTGAAGGAGGTGCTGCGTCTTGGCTTTCTCGTAAATGGCCATTTCATGGTTATGGTCATCCCGGATCTTTTGACCCGCTTCCCTGATAAGCTTGTCCATTCGTTCTTCAAATGACAGACTTGGCATTTTGATTGCAGGATCTCATTTTGGTTCAGGGTTAGCGTTTTCTGACAGGGCGTCCCCTTCTTCATCGAAGTCATATATGACGTAGCTACCATGGACTCGTTCCCATTTCCTAGATTTCACATATCCAAGTCCGAGCGTTTCCATTCTCCCGTTGGGCAACTTGCGCTGAGTTCCAGGGACATCCCAAATCCTGTTATAGAACCGAGCTTGTCGAATGGTCTGTTTGAAATGTACCCCTTGGAGCTTCAAGAACCTTTTCAAGCCTTCCGAGTAATATCTTGGCAGACGGATGGGCTGGAGTCTATCGAGCGTAGAATCGGCGCCATGACAGATTTCTTTCTCCACTTTGGTTTTCCCAGATCGGTAGAATAGGATCGCCTTTTCACCCTTTCGCCTGGGAGGAACGTAAAATGTCTGCAGTTCTTGCATACTATAAGCTTTAAGTGCATCGAGCTCTTTGTAATTCTCCCACGGAACCATGATAATTTGCAGACTCTGATTATCGCCAGCAAAAACTTGTATTGACGGCCGAGCGGAGAATACAGCATTAACCTCGTCTTTCGAGTCGCCGCCGAAGATCAACATAGGGGCGGACGGTCCCGGGTTGTTACGTTGAGGCGGCCCTGAATAAACTATCTTTTCTTTTCCCTCGGTATCATTCCCGAAGACTGGAATAGTGGTGATAGCTTTGTTCTTCGGTTGGTGACATCTTTCCGTATCCTCAAAATCTGGCAAGAAGTATTTTGCATCTTCGTATTTTCGGACTTCGTTCATGGAGAAAGGGTTCAACTCCCCTGTCACAGTATACTCGAGACCATCCTTGAAGTACTTCATACACTGGTGTTGTGTAGAAGGGATGATGTTGTACTCATGCAACCAAGGCCGGCCGAGCAAAGCATTATAACAAGTCTTGGTGTCAATGTCGTGAAATTTAATATCAGTGACAAGCAACTCGAAGTACAGCATCCGTATTACAGACCCGAGAGTCCGTGATGACTGGGAGTTGAAACCGGATATGGTAATTTTATCATGAGCGAGGTGCTGAACGCTCATGCAGATTTCCTTCAATACTCTCACGTTGAGGAGATTGACGGAAGACCCATTATCAACCGGGATTTTGCCTATCTTTATATCGTGACAGTATCCGGAGACATAAAGGGGACGGTTGTGCTCGCACGTCCCAAGGAGGAGATCTTCATCGCCGAAAGTGACATCGGCTGTGTGCACTTCTTCCAGCTCGTCCTTCATCTTTTCTTCGGCGAGAAAAGCTTAGAATTGTCCTGGCTTTTGTAGCGCCTTGATCAATGAATCTCTTGCTTCTTTTGATAGTAAAAGGGTGTCAAGAATGCTGTGCTGTGAGGGTAACTTCCTCAGGTGCGCCAGAACGTTGTAGTCCACCATAGTTTCCTTTGGCGGGTCCTTGGCAGTCAGCTCTTTCATGACTTGGTCATCTAGGGCGATATCCTCAGAGACCTTTTTTTTTTCCTTATTTTTTTTTATTCGTGGGTCCGAGATTCTTTTCTGGAAGCGTATGGTTGCGCAGCTGAATATTTTTACAGGCTTTCGGTTCTTCCTCTTTCCCCAAGGGGGATTCTTTAAAGATAGGGCCAAGAGCCATTTCCTCGTCGGAGTCGCTCCCGAAGGTGAGAACCTGTGATCCTCCGGCATTGACTGTGCGACAGTTGCCGGCGGTTCTTTTACGCTCCTCGGTCGTACTTCTCTGCTCCCGACGAGTTCTGCGTTTCATCCGCCTAAAATGTTGCCGGTGAGCAACATATCCCTGCCACCATCTTTTAAAAGCATTGAATTCCTCAGTGGGATGCACAATCTTTTTATGATATAAACAGTAGCTCGGATGCATTTCAGCTTCACCAAGAGTACTTCCTTCGGAGGGTGGTAGCTTCATTCCCACTGATATGGCTTTCGCAAAATTTTTCCTCATCTTGACCTTGTTTTTATCTGCGACAGATGTCCTTTGATTTGACAGGAGTATCTCGACTCTTTCTTCCAGTCGCCGGCGTTTGGCTTTTTCAAATATGACCATCTCACATTCTCGGTTAGCTTTGCTTTTCAGATGGATTTCATTCAGGAAGGAGTCGATCATTTCGTCTGACGGCCATAGAAGTTCCGGCTCGGGACCTGCCCCCAGTCTCTTGGTGCAAGGAGCCTCTTGATCGTCTATCAATGAGTGAGAGATCGTATGACAACTTTCTACGTAATCCTCAGATCCATCTGATGAGTCTTTTCCATCATTTCCGTCCTCAAGGACGTAGTTGAGGAACTCTTGGAGCGTGATTGGAGTCCACGCCTTCTGGTTATACTCTTCCAGCGCGTCAATCTGCTTTTGTAGGTCCGTGCGCTTGTCGTCAGGCTTCACGGACTTCTTGAATTTATTCTTCTTCTTTGAAGATTTCGACGGCTGGATGTGAACACTTTGGCTATCACCACCATTCTTTGGAGTTGGGCGCAGCTTCAGCATTCCTTCGATGATCTGGAGTTCTTGCGGATTCTTCCACCTGATTGCTGGGCATGTCTGGAGATCATTCATCATCCTTTTGGTTTTGGCCGAAAGAGCCACCTCCCATGGAGCTTCTTCAACAAAAGAGCATGTTTCCCCCGGTGTGTCCATCTTCTTAGGAGAGTGCGGTTGTGGTGGGCTTACTTTCCACTTCTCAGACAATGCAAATTTCCCTTGTTGTTACTGATCCTCGATCCAACCCTTAAAGACGAAGCAATCTTCAATTGGATGGCTTACCGTTTGGTGGTAAGGGCAATAATTGGGATTATTCGCTTCACCGGGCCTTGGATTCGGCAGATTAATGAGCCTGTTGCGCATCGCCAACTCGAATAGTCTCTTCGTTTTGTCCCATGGGAACGAGTAGGGACGCTTCATTTTCTCATTATAACAGCGTCGTCTCTCTTCCAGTTGATCTGTTAATTTTGAGGCACTGGGCTGCTGTTGAGTATTCGCAACGAATGTCGCCTTCCCTTTACCCTTTTCGTTCCGCCGCTCCGGCTTTGGAAGAGACGGTTTGTGACCCATCTGATCCATCTGGGCCAGCTTATCAATTAAAGCTTGGAATGTGGTCGGTTTGAAGAACATCATGAACTATGAAATAGTTGCATGAGGGTCTAGGGTGCCCACGAACATGCCCACCGCTGGTGCTCTTCGATGTGTTGTTCGCACTTCGACCACAGATTTCGCCATCGGATTGTGTATTGAACCCAAGTTTCGCCCGGCTTCACCCTTGCATTGATCAATGCCGTTATTGGAGTATGTTCTCTAGCACTCACGAATCCCTGGGTGAATAACAACTCCATCTCTGCGAAAGTTTTGACGGAGTCGTTTGGAAGCTCGGAGTACCACTCAAATGCCGTTTCCGATAAGCTGCCGACGAATTGGCAGAGCAAAAGCTTGTCATCACCACCGGTATTACCATATAGAGCCCTGAACTGGGCGACATGTTGGTGCGGATTTCCTGTTCGTTTGTATACGTGGAATTTGGGGATCGTGTATCCCGGTAGGTACTTTATCTGATCATACCAGCCTGGATACGGTCGCCCAGTCTTCACGACCTAGCCAGCCGCTTCATTTGCCTGGTGAACTCTTATTTGCTGGGCAATATAGTCATCCAGGGTAGCCTTGGAGATAGTTTCCTCTTTGGCTGCTAAAAGAGCCGGAGGAGGATTCGATGTTTCCCCTTTGTCATCTTCAATAATGATCAGATGGTCTTCAGCTGGAGGATCCGGCTGTAACATCATCCCGACCATGTCTTGGAAGAGAAGTGCCATTCGCTTTATGTTAGCCGCTTGCTCTGCGGCTTCTTTGTCCTTCTTTTCGAGGACTCTGCGAAGGAAGTCAGCATCAGTTTCTTGTTTGTGACGCTGCTCCGAGGATGTTTCCGGGCTTTCTTTTGGTCCGGTGAGTGCGGACATCGCAGTCAGCATCTCCGGAAGCTTTTGCTGCTGTTGTTCCTGAGCTCTGGTGAGGGATCGGGTGAGTGGTCGGTGGCCCGCAGAATCGAGGCTATCCTCTTTCCCGGATGCCATATGTACGGTATGCACCACCATGCCCCCAGACTTAGGGCGTTTGGGCTCAGTGCCTTTGACATTTGTCGCAGGCATGGAGATTTTCTCCGGCCTTCTCCTCTTATGAGCGGTCAACGTTGAGGGGGCCGTTGCAGTGGGCACCCGAGTAGCCGTCGCCTTCTGTGGCTTAAAAGGATGGTTCTCTTCCTGTCGGATCTTCAGCTTCTTCTGTCGGCGGGGATAGTCCTGGTCCACCACCGACTCTCGGACTTGTCGCCAGATTTTGTAAACTTTAGAAGACAGCCGTTGAGGGGACTGCTCCGGCTTTATTTCTGTGAAAGTTTCCACCGGTGACGGGGATCTTTTCAGTACGGCAGTAGGCTAATTCCCGCGTACTTTGTTCAGCAGCCGAAAACTATTCTCGGTTGGGACAACAACATTGAGAGGGGCCGCAGTAGCAGTAAGCCGATCGAAGACGACTTCTTGGGAGCTTCCGGTGTTGGCACAGGAGCGGTGAAGCTCGTTGGCGGGAGCATGGTCCCGAAAAACAATCCTGTTGTAGCCTGTGTTACCTGCTCTACCGGCATCGTGAACAGGGAGGCCGCTTGAGGCCCGTAAGATATGCCTGCAAACGAGGCAGAGCGCGAGTTGTAGCTGCAGTTGGAGCACTTTACGCAAGTAGATGCCCTGTCTTGCTTTCTGCGCCAAGCAAGAAACCAAATCTTAGTAACTCGAACCCAAGGGCAACCATTAGCAAACCGCGATTGGTTTGCGAACACGACACACGAAGTGTGGAGTGGAAAGAGAAAAGGTCCCACCGGGCGTGCCAGAATCTGTTCCCCTCCGAAAGACGCACAAGACGGACGTCTTGCCTGAGATTCGGGGCATATGCTAATGGTGCTATCCGTCCACCTCTCCGAAGATGCTAAGTTGATTTATGGCACCATGTATCGAAGGTTTAAACGGATGCGGCCGATGTAGTAGATTTCGTCAGATTCCCCTTCGCTTGAGGGGTATTTGATTGTGGGGACGCTCTTCTCTGCAGGCGCAAGCCCCTGCAGTTAATTATGCTACCGTATTGCGGTAACAACTTTCTCCTTCTCCATATGGTCACTTCGTGTCGTGTGTTTTTTTTTTGTGTTTTGGTTGCCCGTGGATTGTATACGAAGACTAAGTTATGTCGTTGCCCGTAGGGCGTGGACTAGTCCAAATGCGTATCTTTCTTAGATTTGGGTTTGGGGCTTTGGGTTTCAGAATACGTTAGCCACATTTGAGACTAAGATCAACTTAAACTTTTATTAAGGATACGTTAGTCTAATTTTAGACTAAGATCGACTTAACAGGATCGTTTAGATCCGACAAGAGGGCAATTGGGCTCTATTGTTTAGTTTAATGACATTGCGGTCGAATATTAGTTTAAAAACATCACCGTCGAGGTTAAGGACATCATAGTTCATGGATTTAAGGACTCCACAATCCGTTGTTAGTTTTAAGATATCACGGTCAAGGTTAAGGACATCATAGTCCGTGGATTTAAGGACTCCGCAGTCCGTTGTTAGTTTTAAGACATCACGGTCGAGGTTAAGGACATCATAGTCCGTGGATTTAAGGACTCCACAATCCGTTGCTAGTTTTAAGACATCACGGTCGAGATTAAGGACATCATAGTCCATGAGTTTATGGACCCCACAGTCTGATGTTAGTTTTAAGACATCACGGTCGAGGTTAAGGACATCATAGTCCATAAGTTTAAGGGCCCCACAGTCCAATGTTAGTTTTAAGACATCACGATCGAGGTTAAGGACATCATAGTCCATGAGTTTAAGGACCCCACAGTCTAATGTTAGTTTTAAAATATCACGGTCGAGGTTAAGGACATCATAGTCCATGAGTTTAAGGACTCTACAGTCTATAGAAATGTATGGTTGTCGGGACCCGTTACCTCTCTGAAGACGTTGAAGGATTACAACGACAAATATCAGAGAAGTGAAGATATGTACCTTCAAACCAAAGTGGATTTGTAACATTTCAAAAAAATAAAATATTAATTTTGGGAATTTTTATAATTTAATATTAATTTTTAATGAATATTTTAATATTTCGTTATAATTAAATACCGATAAATGGGGAAAATTTTGGAAAAATTATGGAAAATTCTAAAATAGGGTATTTTATGGAATTATGCCGTTTTTAAGCTTTTATGATTAATTATATGCTATTTTAGTGCTAATCGCGATTAAAAGTCGCTAATCGATTTTTTGCATTTTTGGGCAAAACATACACATATCATTTTCGTTCCACACTTGTTACATTTTCTTACATGTTTTGGGAGCATAGTTGCTTATGGTTTACCATTGGGTGAGAAGAAAAAGGAAAGAAAAGAAAAGAGAAAAGTTATCATGATTATGAGAGAGAGGGTAGGTATAGGGTCAACCCCTCTTTTTGAACCATCCCTCCTCATTACACCCTCCCATTTCTCTGTCCCCTTCTCCTTGAGCTGCTGCTGCAGCCCCTCCCTCTTCTTCCTCCTCCCTCTTCAACCTAGATCCACCATGGAAACAACCCCGAAACCCCATTTCGACTTCACAAAACTTGTTCACAAGCTCGAGAGGATCGCATTGGACCTAGAAAGGATGGTTTTTGAGGACTTTGAGCAACTCAAGAAAATTCTTGAGTTGCCAAAGGAGGTAAATTCTGCACCCTTAGAGTAGTATTTTGATTCATTATGCATCAATGCTAGTTTCATGTCGATATTGCGTGCTTTGATGAACTTAGAAATTTAAAGTTAGGGTTTAGTGTTGATCTGAAATCAAAAGTGAAATTGAGGCTTGTTATGACCTTAGAACCCCTGTTGTGATGTTATTTTGGACAAAACCAGAGAATTTAACCCAGAATACGGATTTAGTGATCGATATCGGGAAAAACTGTAAATCTGGGACTGTTTTTGGAGATCTGCTATCACCCGAGACACCTGAAAATAAAATTGGTTTGACAGTGAGATGTGCAGGCACCTAGGAACCACCACACCAAACCCTAGCCCCCACCTCCTTGTTCAGGCCGCAGATAAATCCCATTTGGCCGCAATTTGCGGCCAGAGCAGGTGGGATTGGCCTCGTTTTTGTTCTGTAGCCCCATCTCCAGTAAACTTGACCCCTGGCATGTGCAATTTTGTCTGATTCCATTTTGGGTAAAATCTGGGTTAGTTTTCTTGTGTTGGCGCATGATTTACGACTTGTTTTAGCATGGATTTTAGTATTTGATGATTCGTTTCTGTCGGATGGCGTTTGAACGTCAACGGCAAAGGGTTATTGGTCGTGTTTGCATGCAAGACTATAGGTTTTTACCTATGAGAGTAGCATGTGCCGTTTTGGTTTCCGATGTGACTTTCATGTGTTTTTGCGATTGTGTATCCTTGTAGGTACCCCACATGGCGACGAGGCGTTGAAGATAAAGATGCTGTCATCGGCATCAGCACACGAGAAGTAAGGTGAGTAGATTTATATCTACGGGGAGAAGTCGGGTGGATGGCGTATAGCACCCCCGCAGTTCGTGGTGATGTATACGAATACGTATACACACATACATTTATCATGTGTTGATTTAGTTTATTGATGATAAAAAATGGATTCTAGGTGCGATTGGATTAGTTTAGTGTTGCGAAACCCTAGAGTAGTGGTTGCACCACACATACACACACACTCATACTTGCATACATTCTTCTTTCATATGTGCTTATATGGGAATATATACTTATGTGTTCACATGGGTATTGGACTATGTGTTCCCATACTGGATTTGAGGGTAGTATTTGGGATTTGAGGTGAGTCGATGAGATGTGATTTGAGACCGTGAGATCGGTGATATGGCAGAATTCGTATTTGAGATACGTCATGATGTTATAGCGGATTTTTGGACGACGATACCATATGGATAGTGATATAAATAAAATGATCGACATGCGATTGTGTTATGAGATATGATATGTTACGATGTTTATGATAGGCCGCATTGGGCGACGTATACTTCTCTATGATGATATGTGCTGATGATATCGGTTTGTACGAGACTGTCGATCAGTAGTCAGATCATGATTATATTGATGATATTAGTATTGTACTAGATATAGATTAGTACCTGGATTATGATCTTGGATAAAGAGGATATCAGATGAATAATTTGATGAATGTGATATTGACCCGTACCCAGATTTGGGATGCCGTACGACGGATTTATGTACGAGCTTTGTATTGATGTTTGATCCGCACTCTTGATTTGGGAATATCTGATTATAGATATGGTATCGGATGTGATATGATTGAGGCGTGTTCACCGACTAATATATATATGTATGTATGTATGTATGTATGTATCGACTCAGATGTTAGGCGGTTTCTTTACCTTCAGTTAGCCTGTTAGCTCAGCCCTATAGTTTAGTGTAGCTGTATGACTCATATTTCTTTAAATGCAGATTTGTTATCGTCGTGTTTAGTATTTAGCTCCCGCTCATTATTGTTGTTCGCTCCGTATCGCATGCTTACATTATGATTCATATTCTATTGTTGATATCATGCTGTTAGCTGTTAGGACACCAGCACCATTACCGATGACGCGTATGTACCACGTACACTTACTTGCCGGCTCACACACATCTTCATCGGTAATTGCCATGTCACGAACACTTTAGAAAATACTATTTCATTGACATAGGTTGTTGGCTAATAGTTTAGACATGATATTAGTGTACTTGCCTTATATGCTAGTTTAGACATTGTAGTTATTACTTGTTACTTCATGCATGTTGTTATTCATTGATATGCCGCATTCATGGATTTTTATGCTTATATTCACTGTTTACATGCTATTGAGGATTTGGATTCGGATTTTCATGAGATTTCCTGGATTTGGGGGAAAACCGCAAAAACATTTATAAACTTCTTTTCTCTCTCTTTTTAAATGAAAAGTGCGGTTTTCCCATGATGTATGAGTCGTCCACCATGAGTTTGCTGATGGATTTCGAGAGCCGATTCGAGGAGATGGATGAACCGTTTCGGGTACATGGTGGACCCGGTAAGGTACCCCGGGGCAAGAAGCTCGTAGTGATGACGATGAGCCTGGCAGGGGAAGACTACCGACCAGTGATTTTACCCGACGCGTCGGATATTCGGAGGATACCGTCGTGGTCTTGAGATTGATGGTAGGGGCCGGTCTGGACTGACGGCGCCCTAGATAGTGAGATTGATACAGAGATTCTGAGATTTTGAGGTACAGAGATTTGATGATACAGGCCATTCCGGATAGCCGGAGCCTGAGATATTGAGACATTGGGATTTATGTTTTGTGTCGATGCTAGACACTGTTTTTGCTGATTTCATTTATGATACCTCTTTAAAAGAAATACAGAAATCTCACTAATTTATGAAAGCGGTTTTCTTCAGTACATGCATTCATACATCATCCATATGATATATTGTTACCTAAGGCACTGATACGGGCACATGGGATTACACTTGGGTTAGATATTTACCCTAGCTATTGTTATAGGCTGCTGGTATATATTTGAGGATATATTATGATCATATGACCTAGGATTGCGTTGTTCATGCGGTTTCTGTTCGTAGATGTTTTTCTACTCACGAGTTGGCAACTCACCCCCGTTGTGCCCCAGTTTCTTGCAGGTTTTGCCGTACAGATTTCATTACGGCTTTTCTGGCACTGCTTCTTTTCGGGTGACTTGCTAGTAGGTGGGTTTATTTGTATCGTACCCATCATTATAACTTGTATATTATTATTCTGTTCTATCTAGAAGTTCCATCAACCAAACATGTATTTATTAGAAATAGAGACCAGTGATGTTTATTCTTTCGACCTTAGAGTCATGCGTTGTATTTCTATGGATTTCATGCTGTTTTGAGTTTCCTTTACTGTTGTGATCCTCGCCTTTCGGCGTTGTATATTATATTGCTTGCGTGGTTGTGACCGTCGATTGACGAAGAGCTAGCTCCCGCTTGGGGATGCATTTTTCATTATATATATGCTTTATCAGGTTTTGTACCCGTTTGGAGTCTGTTTTTACAAAGGAAACTCTACCGAAATTTTTAGAAAAGACTTATGATTTTAAAATGCATATTTCGGCATATGTTGCAAACTATTTTATTTTAAATTGGTTTTTCCTTCACTCCACTACTTTTCTTGGTTTGGATTTATGGGTTTTCGAGTTACTTAGATTACGTACGCCTTGAGTCGTTCGTAGTTAAGTGCCGGTCATATTCCGTACTTTCGGGACGTGACAGGATCAAATGATCTGTAGCCCAGTTTGGAACTAAGACCAATTAATTAAATTATGAGCACATTGGCTCAGTTAAGTCTGAATTGAGGACTTATGGCCAACTTGGGCTAAGTCCAATTATGTTTGAAGAGTTGGCCCTTTATTGGACCATTAGACATTTGTCTGGGTTTAAGCCCATATTATTTAGCAATGCTAAACAAGGGTTTGAGGGCTTTGATAACATTTGGGTCTTTGGCTGAGGATTAAACATTATACCTCTGAGTTTCTACTCAATTTTGAGATTCAATTGAAGGGGAGACTTTGCCACTAGAAAATTAGCCAATTTGGCTAAAACTAGTGTTAAACACTAGAGAACAACAGTGTTAAACACTGGAAATAAGATTATCAAATTAGTGTTAAACACTAGAAATGTGATTCTCAACTTAGTGTTAAACACTAAAAGATAACAGTGTTAAATACTGAAAACAAAATTGTCAGATTAGTGTTAAACACCAGAAGAGGGAGGGGTCACGTGGGAGCACGTGATACCATCAAAAAGTGGGCCAGATCCCTTTTATTTTGTTCTGTAAACAAGTGTTAAACACTTTTAATTTTCATAGCCATCACGTGTGGGCACGTGATGTATGCTCATGCCTTGATTTATTAGAACATTTATCAGGGGTCACGTGGTAACACGTGAGAGCGCCCGAGTTAGATTTTGCCTTTGCTTTCGTTCCTTCTATAATGAGGGTCACGTGGGAGCACGTGAGGCATTGCCTCAAAGCTAATTTCTTCTCATTTGTAGGGATCTTTTCAAGGGTCACGTGGGGACACGTGACCCTAGTTCTTTGCATGCATGGAGATCCTTTAAGTCTCCTTATTTTATTTTGAGAATCAAATTCTCTGTAGGGTTAAACCCTGATCATGATTTGGAGGAATTAAATTCCTATTATGAAAGAATTAAATTCTTATATAGGATTAAACCCTAATTTTCTTTTAGAGGAATTAAATTCCCATATATGTAAAAGAATTAAATTCTTGTATAGGGTGAAACCCTAATTTCATTTTTTAAGAGGAATTAAATTCCTGTGAATTTGAGAGAATTAAATTCTCAATTAGGGTTAAACCCTAGTTCTGTCCATCTTGAAGGAATTAAATTCCCGTAGTTTTTGGAGAATTGAATTCTCATATATGGTTGAATCCTAGTTTTATCTTGGAGGAATTAAATTCCTATAATTTTGGGAGAATTAAATTCTCAAAACTCAATTCCCCCTCTAAGTTTTGGATCTGCATGGCAGGATCTCAACCCGATGAGAATTAAATTCTCAACTTATGGGGAGATGTGCTCTGTGCAGATCTTCAACCAGAAGAAGAACTAAGTTCTTTTGTGCAGAAGAGTTAAACTCTTAGATTTGAGAATTAAATTCTCTGTTTGAAGTTTTGATCCCCTTTCTTTTCTCACCTAGGGTTTTTCTTTGTAGAAAATTAAATTCTCTTTTCTATTCTCTCTGAAACTTCAAGATTCCAAAAACACTATCTCTTCCAAAATTCTCACTTTAATTCTTCCTCTTGGCTCCTATTTATAGGAGAAGGAAAAGAATCAATTTGTTTAGTAAATTTTTCATAGAAAGATTTTGTTTGTTTCCATAGTCAATATGTGCCTTTAGATCATTAAGTGAATTTTATTCACCTTTGGATTTTCAGTCCAACGATATTCTGTTTGTTATTTATGGTGAGATTTAGGGAAATCTTTCCTTGTCTAAGATTTTTCCATAAATTGGTGATATTTAATCACCCTTGGATTTTTAATCCAACGGTTCTCCTTAATCCTTTCCCATTTGGAAAGATTTTTAGAGAAATTTAGAATTTTAATTCTATTAAACTGTAAGGCTTTCAAAGCCTGTCACGTGCTGGCACGTTACCCTTGGTCACGTGTGAGCACGTGACCCTCGTTGAGCCCTTTAACAGCCGCTTGTTTATGTTGCTGTTTTAACCATCACGTGTTAACACGTGACCATTGGTCACGTGTGAGCACGTGACACCTCGTTGAGGTATTTCCTGATTTTTAGAATTAAATTCTATTGAGCTGTAAGGCTTGCAAAGCCTGTCACGTGCTGGCACGTGACCCTTGGTCACGCTTGAGCACGTGGCCCCCTATTGAGCCATTTTTCAACAGTTTGTTTTCGTTTTTGTTTGATGAAGTTTTAACCATCACATGTCATCACGTGACTATTGGTCACGTGTGAACACGTGATACTTCATTGAGGTAATTCCTGATTTTTAATCAGGAAACAGAGAATCTGAGACCCTTAATACTTTCTTACATAAGCCAACTACCCCACCCTGATCTTGTTCAGTAATATAGGAGTATAGTTAGGTATTAGCGCGTAGTTCTTCTTGGCATGGAATTTCAATAGTATAAATTCACATCCGTATATCGGAGTCATCTATAAGTATAAGTTCACATCCGTATATCAGAGTCATCAATAAGTATTTCATACCTAGGATTCGCCTGTCTAACCCTGACCGTACCAGATAGCATACCATAGAGTATATCATGTGTTGGGTTATGTGTAGGACAATACTAATGAAATTTGGTTCCCACAAAAGTTCATGGTATTTTAGGGATATGTTTAGGGAAGTTCTTTTACAGACGTCTCTTAATTATTAAATCTTTACATTTTAGGGCAGATGTATGATGCGTTATCTTCTGCTTCCCGAGGTTCAAGAGATAAGATGCCATGCAAACCCACCAGCTGTTCTAATTAATTGAGATCAACTGAGTGGAGAATCAGACGATAATATGACTTGGAAGTTTATGGTACTTATTTAAAAATACGACTTTTAGAAAAGTCGGGGTATTTATTTAAAATACTAGTCTTGGTAATCCTAGGGTATTTATGTAAAAAAAATACGGTATTTGAAAAGCTCAGGGTATATATGTGAAAATACGTTATTTGGAAGCCTTAAGGTATGTATGTGAAAATACGCTATTTAAAGTCTCGAGGGTGTTTATTGTAAAAATACACTATTTAAGGTTTTGTTCATCACGTAAAACTGCATTTTAATACCGCTCATTCGATATCATTTTTGTGAATAATCGGTGTTGTTTAACCTGTGTCTGCTCGATAAATACAGGATATATGTATTCGTGACAAAACACTGGAAACACATTCAACATGCACGGATACAACATATTTGAGCCGATACTATAAGCATAACAGATAGTTGATCTTTATTCAAGATTTTTTTGCAACGAGACATGTGTTTGCAACATTTTTAATGAAATGGTCCAACATGTACAAAAATATACAAGTGTGAACTCAAGAGATGCATGAACCAGCCATGATACATGTGTGAACACATTTGATTAACTAGGCAAGTGAATGTGGAAGTGGGCATGGTATGATGCGTGATAAAGTTATGATGTGATGTTTAAAGCTTGACATTTTCCCTCCAAAATTCCATATTACAATTCAGAAGATTTTATAAGAAACAAATTTTTCCAGAGAGATGATGGAGTTGTCAGGAGATCACATTACAAAGACGGGACCCATGGCCGCTACTTTGGCCGCCGATTTAATCAATCCGGCCGCAATTAGCGGCCTCATTTGCTCATGTTGGCCTCGAATTTCTTCTGTGCACTTCTTGTCACATCATTTCATTTTTATTGTTTGGTTTTGATGTTGAGATCCCTATAAATACCATAACTGAGAGAAAGCAAAGAGGCCACTTAATCCTACTTGAGTCCATGTTTTAGGCTAAGTTTTGTACATAGTAGTTAGTTTCATAGCTTGTAATAGTTTGAGTTGTTTGCTTTTATCTGATCTTGCAACCTCTTAAGTGAGATTTCAAGTTTATATTTTAGTATTTGAACTCATTATCTTGTACTTTGTATTGCACTTCAATAAAGCCTTCAATTTCATGCACTTGGTTCTTAATATCTCTTGCCTTTTTACTTTACTTGCAATGTTTCTTACGATGTCTTCTTTTTTGTGTTTTCTTTTTCTTTATGAAATGATTTGTGAGTAGTTTTCCTTACTTGTTGGGGAATGAGAAGGGGAAGCTTGAGTTAGGATTTTTTTACTCTTTTTCTTTGCCCGACATCTTGTAAATTGATCTCTGACCAAGACTTACGCAATCCGCTCTCTTAGATACCATATACTACATGATAGTGGTGATTTCTAATTGAGACCGGTTGTATTTGGTTTGGCCAGAGGCGGGGGATAAGAGACAAGAAAGGAAGAATAAGGGTCAATAAGAAGGGATTTAGCGCACAATCGTAAATTCCTTACTTAAACACCATAATCCACGTTGTTGCCGATTATCCTAGCGTCAATAATCAAGAGAGACATAAAGGAAAGAGTGCGGATTTTTCTAATTTAATTTAACCTTACCCTATCCTTAACAAACTCTCTTTGAACATAACACTTAGAATAGAAATGAACACAATCCGACCTTTTGGACTTAACTCATTAGAACAAGGACGAAAAACGTACCTTCTCCCTGCGAACGACCGGTACTCTTCTCGGTTAGCTACGTGGGACACTGTTCACACCAGAATATTGCATTGAATACCGCCCATTTTTCTGCTCGTTTGTTTATAGGCAGGTGCTTTTGATCCGTGTTTGCTACATATTTACATGTTAGATGTTTCTAGTCCAAAATAATGCAAATCATACAAAATCTCCACAGTTATGCCAAAATCCAGAGCATCCGTCACAAATAGATAAAAGCTGGGTTCCAGTCATCCGCATCCGTCCAGTGTCGCTTACCAGTTCAAGAGACAAGACGAAAAACAGTAGTCATTCGTGTCCTTGTCAAGCACAGAGCACGAGAGGGACATCACAAGATTCAATGGGTGCACGGAGCTCGAGGGAGATAAAAGTCAAATAATTAAAAGTGAAGCCATTTTGGACTATTGGAAATCTGAAGAAATTTTGGAATCATTTTGCAAATTGGGACCTGTCAAACATAAGAAAATAGCAACACAAAGAACCCCAGAGAAAACGACAATCTAATTCCTCCTAACCGCGGCCAATAGGCCATTTTTGCGAAGGTTCCGCGGCGATGACGTGTTGTCTCCTAGAGATATTTTGGGGGTATTTTGGTAATTGTATTGGGGCTCAGAATTTGGCCCTAGGGTTTCAGCTCTCTGCCTATAAATACTCCAGTTTTGAGCTCAATGAGATGTCTTCTTCTTTGTTAGATTTTAGTGTTGATTAGTTTGTATTTCTTCTTCTTCTTCTTCATCTATTTTCCATGAAATTGTAGTGAGAGCTCTTGAGTGGAAAATCAATGAAGATGAGGGTTCTTATAAACTTGTATAATTATTTTGCTTGTCTTGTAATTTTAATTCCTAGTGTAATTTTATTTATTGTTGTTAAGTAGTTGTTGTTGTTTCTTATTTTATTTTCCTTTTCTTCTTATCCGTATTTTCAAGCCATGATACTTTATGGAGTCCCTTGCTTAGGTGATGGCCCAAGTAGTTAGCTTACTACCATTTGTAAAACCGTATTTTTCTTGCTTTCTTTCTTTTCTTTCTTCTGTTTTATTTTTCTTTCATTTAAATGTGTGAATAATTTCCACACTTGTTAGGGGCTAAGGAAGGTTAGTATGGACGGAAAAATCCCTTCTTCTTCTCTTCGCCAAACATCTTAAAACGAACCTAGACCAAACAAACACAACCCCTCACTTAGGCGCGCTATACATGACATATAGCTGTGACCTAAGTCGAGAAGTCCTTTGGGCGCACTACAACGTGACATGTAGTTGCGACTTAGTTGAATACATGGTTGTGGGTGTTTGGCCTAGGTTGGAAATAAGCACACGTAGCGGAAGGACAAGGGGCACTGGGAATGGATTTAGCGTTGGAAAGCTTGCTTAAACTCGCAAATCCCATTCCTATGTCCTCCTAATCCCCGCTACTTTCTTTTATCCCAAAATCATTTTAAGAATGACAAAAGAAAAGCACAAGACTAATCCTAACTCTACTAACCAACCTTAACCCTAATAAGTTTGCTTGAACATAAATACGAACACGCGGGATAGAATTGAACATACACATATACATTCTTGAATTGACTCGTCTAAAACAAGAACAGACATACAACCATCTCCCTGTGGATCGACCCGTGCTCAACCGGCTAGCTGCAAAGCGACACCGTCTTGATTACGGTAAGTAGAACAAATAGAACAAGTGGAGCGCACGTTTCCGCTACAATCAAATGGCGTCGTTGCCGGGGAGACGGTAACGCATTTTCTTTCTTGTCATTCGGGTTAATATTCTTTTTGTATATATATATATATATATATATATATATATAAATACAATAAAAACCTTTTTTATTTTTGATATTTTTTGTGTGCAAGTGTGCAGACTATCTGAAGCAAGTACAGCAATCAAATAAAGAAACAGAGCATTTTATTCTGCAGTAAAGAGCAAGGGGAGTGCAGAGACCAAAGTAGAAGCCCCAACTCCACATTTTGACCGCGGAACCGCGGTCAATGCTAGGGTTCCGCGGCGGTTCCACGGTGCTATTATGGTTTCTAAGCCCAAATTTTTTTCCACCCCTTCTCTTTCCTCTAAACCCCTCTGTGAACTCCACTAAACTGTATTTTATGCAGGTTTCTTTGCACAGATTGCACCGCCGCCAAATAATTTTTTTGTTGTTTTAGATTTTGTTTATTTACCGCTTTGCATATAATAATACGGACATTAAGGGGCTTGAACACCAATTAAGATTGGGTGGGGATTTCATCATCCTTCCTAAGACCCCATAAATCACAAAAAGTATACACATCACCTTGAGTTAATAAAAAAATATCTAGACCAAACCTATAAGGACTTGTCGCGCTCACTCAGGACAAGTGAAGGTTGTGGGGAATCGGTCATTTATATAAACTTGACCTTGTGGTGCTTAGGCTAGACAAGTGAGGAGGTAATTTTAAAAGGCCCGTCTCATGGTGATTCATGAGCGGAACCCTCCTAACCTCACTTGTGCTTACCTGGCCACAATTGGCAGTGAAGAGGCGATTCAAGAGTTATCTTACAACTTGTCGCTTGGAAGTCTAGGAGCGGTCTAGTTGGACTTTGGAGACCCTAGCTCTAGGTGTTGTTTGTGCATATTGTGATTATGATTGTGCTTGTGTAAAGTTTAGTCCTATAATTCCGTATTTTTTCAAAAACCAATAAACAATTTTGAAAACAGGAAATGTTTTTTCCAAAAATTTATAAAAATTCACCCACCATCCACCCTCCCTACCTTTTAATAACATGGGTACCCCAAAACGACAAACTCTTGCTAAACTTTAGTACCGACAACCAGACATTTCTTCAAACGGTTCTTGTTTTAGCCGAACTTCGAACGATCCATCCATGCCTAAAATTTCATTGAGAGATCAGATAGACGCGTCTAGGACAAACAATTGGACTCCGCAATCCACTTTGTATCAATCGTTTCAACATCTCCCACCTTCTCATGTTGATACCCCGTCTGAGAGGCATGTTGCGAATCCAAAATCCATGTCCATTGCTGACAGAATTGAACAATCTTATAGCCGATCTTTCACTCCTTTTACCACTCCAAATTCCTTCGGACAACAATTCCAATCACCTTCTTATCATAATGTTGATCCTAATCCTGTCCAGTTTTCACATCCATCTGATTCCTATCAATCCTGCCCGACTTTTACACCTTCCCTAGACGTTTCTAAACAGGCATTTGGGAGTTTCACATATCCAAACGAGTTTGAATCATTTACTGAAACCCCCTCAAAACCCATGTTTAGTCTTGAACAGTCGTTGGAAGAATTTTGGGTAGTGTCGTACCAACAGATGGTGGATTTGAATGTATCCATGGCCGCCCTCATACAACCTAACGAACTAGTAGCTAATTTCCAACTAGCTTTGAATTTTCCAATGTATGATGAGGCGACAGGAAAATTTGAGGATTTGCGTGGTGAGAGTGAGCAGTACACTCTACCAAATCAAATCTACCCGTTCCAGATTGAATTTTACAACTCCATTTTTGAAAGTCTATCGAGTGTCCCAAATGAATCACCAATTGAAGATAGAATGTTTGATGAGTTGTGTGACTTTGTAGTGTTTGATTTACCCGATTGTGAAGGGTCCATTTCAATTGAAATCAATGCCAATCCTGTTGATCTCTATACCTCCACTCTAGAACCATAATTGATTGAAATCTATGCTTTTGATGAGGTGTCTGAGAAATTGAACTTTCACTTGATTGAGGATATCGACGCTGGGAATATTTTGGATGATGAACCCGCAGTTTTGGATGAGTTTTTCTCACCAATTTATCATGTCCTTTCACTTCCGTGTGGACATCATCTCGAACCATTAGCTGTTTTTCCCGAATTCCATATGCATCTAGATATTGATGATGATAAATGCATGGATGAGCTAATTTTTGAGGAGAATTTTCAGTATATCATTGAGTATGAAGTAGTTTTACTTGATGAGTCGGATTTTCCAATTCATCTTATCCCTTCCATTGACTGTGACCACCCTCCTAAACGTTTAACCGATACCATTTCTCAATCACTTCCTTCCATCATTTCCATCGTTCCCGCTTTGCAAGGCACCGTATCACCTTCATTTCCTGCATCTGGTTCACCAAATCCGGTCAGCCCATGTTTTATTACGGATCTTGAGAGGTTTGACCCCATTTCTGGACATGTTAATAGATTAATACATTCCATTTTTTCACTTCGGTCATTACGGATTGTACTAATTTATTCACTCCATTTCCACCCTCAAGTTCGTTTTCTATCTCTTTTTCACCTTCGCCATTCTTCTCCTCCGCCGGGACCATATCCCGCTTCCATCCACACACGGTCTCGCGTACTCTTCATCTTTTTCCTTTACGCGTTCTTTTACCAACCGCTGCATTATCACGATAGAATTTTTGAATGGTAGGTGTTAACTTTCGGTCTTTGTAAGGTCTTGTATTGATTGAAACTGTTCTCTCCCCTAACTTTGAACTTTAACGCTTAAACAGTGGCAACACTGTTTCACTTAAGTTTGGAGGGGGACCTTTTTGTGTATATATATTTTGTTTGTTTTTTCTTTTATTAAAAAAAGGGGAGCACCGATAATTTTGACCCTTTTGGTGTAGCATGACAGTGAGGGAACTGTCAAGTTTAAGTTTGGGGGTGTGCTCGGTAAGCTTTCTACCTTTGCATTCATGTGTATATTCTGCATTTGCATATTTATTTAAAAACCTACAAAATTTGAATTTTTTTTCCAAAAATATAAAAACTTTGTCGTTAAGTTTGCTAATAGGGTGACTTAGATTTTTATTCCAAAAATTTAGTTTGATAGGTTAGAAATAACTAAATCCTAGGCTTAGAAATTGAAAACCCTAAAAATAACCCTCTTTCTGTTTAACCTTGGTAAATATATGTCCTTGCAGTTTTTTTAGAAGTAGGTAATCTTGAGTTTAGTTCTTGAGTTAAGTTGAGATAAAGGGAAAGTATTGAAAACTTTATTGAAGGATAAGTCTGAAAAATAGTTCATATTCTTCGGTCCGAATTCAGAAAGTATATACCTTACAAACTGCACTTACACGCACCTTGAAACTTAGGATAGTAGAGGATACCTAGAAATACTTTTGCCTGAAAGTTTAGTATGAAAGAAAAATATTATTTAAAGCTAACCACCAAAAGAGCATTATTGAAAAATATTTCCGGTCTTGAAAGGAAAAGAAAAAAAAAGAAAAAAGAAGAAGAAAAAAAATAATAATAAAGTACAAGATCTGGAAACTGCTATTTACGCTTTAAGCTCACACATTCAGTAATCGGCTGTTAGTGCCTCAGGAAGCAGTAATAGTCGCATGAAAGGTGTGTGAGAAAATCCGTCCATCATTAATGAAAAGAAGTAGTATTAGGTATTAGGACAATGGTACTATAGCGTGAATTGAATTCTTAAGTGTAGGGGTAAAAATTTACACACACGTGGGGGTATACGATCGATTTTTGGAGGAAAGATAGGGATAAAGAATAAGACTTATGTTTTCTGTAAAGTTGATAAAAATTCCGGATTGGAGACTGCGCTTTAGAAGGAAAACTCAAGAGAAACCGAGATCTTTCTAAATTGTCAAAACGTATAGGATCTTGGGTTGAATAAATAGGAGGTGTAAAAAATAAGGGATGGATATTTTTAACTTAGGATGATAGAATTTCTAACTTAAATACTAAATTGCAGGAGTAGAATCGACGTTAACTTATGAAACTAGCTTGACAGGATTTTGTGGGTAGTATCCATTGAAAACCCTCAGGAGACAACACTCCTCCTACTAGGGACATCTAGAGGTTTAACGGCTTGTTGAAAATGCTAAATGCAACCGTGATACCTACGAAAGTGAGCTTAGGACTTTTTGTGAATAAATGGTTTTGCTTGGGACGAGTAAAAGATAATTTTGGGGGTATCTGTTCACACCAGAATATTGCATTTAATACCGCCCATTTTTCTGCTCGTTTGTTTATAGGCAAGTGTTTTTGATCCGTATTTGCTACATATTTACAGTTTATAGGTTTCTAGTCCAAAATAATGCAAATCATACAAAATCTCCACAGTTATCCCAAAATCTAGAACATCTGTCACAAACAGATAAAAGCCGGGTTCCGGTCATCCGCATCCGTCCAGTGCCGCTTACCAGTTCAAGAGACAAGACGAAAAACAATAGTCATTTGTGTCTTGGTTAAGCACAGAGCACGAGAGGGGTAACACAAAATTCAATGGGTGCGCGGAGCTCGAGGGAGATAAAAGTCAAATGAATTAAAAGTGAAGTCATTTTGGACTATTGGAAATCTGAAGAAATTTTGGAATCATTTTGCAAACCGGGACCTGTCAAACATAAGAAAATAGCAACACAAAGATCCCCAAAGAAAACGACAATCCAATTCCTCCTAACCTCCGTGGAACCGCGGCCAATATGCCATTTTGCGGAGGTTCCGTGGCGGTGACGTGTCGTTTCCTGAAGATATTTTGGCGGTATTTTCGTAATTGTATTGCGGCTCAGAATTTGGCCATAGGGTTTCAGCTCTTTTCCTATAAATACTCCAGTTTTGAGCCCAATGAGACGTCTTCTTCTTTGTTAGATTTTAGTGTAGATTAGTTTGTATTTCTTCTTCTTCTTCTTCATCTATTCTCCATGAAAGTGTAGTGAGAGCTCTTGAGTGGAAAATCAATGAAGATGAGGGTTCTTATTAACTTGTATCTTTACTTTTCTTGTTTTGTAATTTTAATTCCTAGTGTAATTTTAATTATTGTTGTTAAGTAGTTGTTATTTCTTGTTTTATTTTCCTTTTCTTCTTATCCGTATTTTCAAGCCATGATACTCTATGAAGTCCCTTGCTTAGGTAAGGGCCCAAGTAGTTAGCTTTCTACCATTTGTAAAACCGTATTTTCCTTGCTTTCTTTCTTTTCTTTCTTCTTTAAATGTGTGAATAATTTTCACACTTGTTAGGGGCTAAGAAAGGTTAGTATGAGGGACGGAAAAATCCATTGTGTTTCTCTTCGCCAAACATCCTAAAACGAATCTAGACCAAACAAACACAACCCCCTCACTTAGGCTCGCTATACGTGACATATAGCTACGACCTAAGTCGAGAAGTCCTTTGGGCGCACTACAACGTGACATGTAGTTGCGACTTAATTGGATACATGGTTGTGGGTGTTTGGCCTAGGGTTGGAAATAAGTGCACGTAGCGGAAGGACAAGAGGCACTAGGAATGGATTTAGCGTTAGAAAGATGGCTTGAACTCGTAAATCCCATTCTTATGTCCTCCTAATCCTCGCTACTTTCTTTTATCCCAACATCATTTTAAGAATGACAAAAGAAAAGCACAAGGCTAATCCTAACTCTACTAACCAACCTTAACCCTTACAAGTTTACTTGAACATAAATACGAACACATAATATAGAATTGAACATACACATATACATTCTTGAATTGACCCGTCTAAGATAAGAACAGACATACAACCGTCTCCCCGTGGACCGACCCGTTCTCAACCGGCTAGCTGCAAAGAGACACCGTCTTGATTGCGGTAAGTAGAACAAATAGAACAAGCGAAATGCACGTTTCCTCTATAATCAGACACCATTTTGATTGTGGTGTTTTTAGAACTCATAGAACACGATATAAGTCTTTCAAACAAATCAAATGGCACCGTTGCCGGGGAGACAATAACGTATTTCTCCTTGTAATTTAATTTGTGTATATCTTGTGTATAAAACTAACAAACTTTCTGAAAACCAAAACAAAAATTAAAAAAAAATCAATAAACCAAAACAAAAATCTAACGCAATTGACGTTTTGTTCTCTATATTTTTTTATCTACTACCACTATGAGATTCATTGAAATATTTCAAGTATAAAATTGGGACACTCATAAAACACAGAGAATACAATAAAAAGTTGGATCCCCTATTCCTTGACTTGGCCCCCGGGATTAATCCATCTGACTGCAATTGGCGGCCCCACTTGCCCAGATTGCTCCAATTTTTTGTTTGGTGCTCTATTGATCTGTTATTGCTCCATTTTCATACTTTAAATTTCACAATTTTGTGTGTGCTGCATATTGGCCATAAATATCGCTTTTTCGCTAAAAATATCCGTTTTCCAACATTTGCAAATTTTTACGGATTAGCGAATAGCGATCATGCGGAGCAAAGTACACATTAAAGAACAAGGCGATAGAAAATCACAGTGCCAAAGATCCGGATAGTTTGACCAACGCAAGCGAATATTCAAGTACTCCTGAATTGACTTAACGGGGGTTTCTTAACTCAAAACTTTCGGCACGTATTTTCTATCACCTTCTCACTCAAATCCGATGCTCTAATATTTTGTTCTTTGCAGATTTTTTGCAAGTTCGCCGCCAAAAGTTTAAAGTGACTAACCTGTATTTGTTGCAGTGCCAAAGCCTAATTTAAAAAACAATTGTTTGATGTTGTGAACAACTTTTTATTGATTGCACATTGCATCTATTAATATAGACTTAAGGGTAAGCGAACCCCATAAGATACGGTAAGGGATTTCATTACCCTTCTCCGTGTCCCACAAATTATGAAACAAGCATACTCTTACCCATACAAATTTTAGAAGTTAGACTTTCAGCCTTTAAGAACTTTGCGTTCATTAGGATAAGTTAACTGTGTTTAGAACACCGCTTAATTTTATATTGCTCACGGGATGTTTAAGCAAGTGTTCATAGCACAACTGTTAACAGAGAAAGGGTTACTCTGAATTAAGGAATTTTGCGAAAGTGTTGGAAAATCTCCCCTTATCTCTGCACTTACCTGGCTTCATAATCAGTATATCTTGAGCCCGTTTCTCGACTCGGTTTTACTTCAAAAATCAAGTTCTGGAGTAGGGCTAGTTGACCTAGGTGAACCCTACACCTATTAGGTGTTTGGTTATAGTGTTGTGATTGATTTTTGTTTTACCTTTTCTGTGTGTATAATTTCTATTCATTCTTTTGTTAATAACTAACACAAAAAACCTTTACCTCCTTTTTCATCCCCTCTTCTTTTCACTCTTCTTATCATGGGTACCCAAAACGATCAACTTTTACTGAACTTTAGTACCCTCAACCAGATATTTAATCATATGGTTCTTATTTTGGTAGAACTTCCAACGATACATTCATGCCCAAAATTTCTTTGAGAGATCGAATAGAAGCTTTTAGAAAACCCAATTGGACACCGCAATCCATTTTGTATCAACCGTATCAAACTTTCACACCTTCTTATGCTGATACCCCTTCTGAGGCTAATGTGGTGACTCTTAAACCCATGTCCATTGCTGAACATATTGAACATGCTCGTAACCGATCTTTCACGCCATCACTATTCCGAATTCTTTAGGTCAACAATTCCAATCATCTTCCTATCAAAGTATTGATCCTAATCATATCCATTCTACACAACCATTCAATTCCTATCAACGGTACCTAGCTTCTACACTCTCTCATGTTGATACTTCTCTTACGGATAATGTGGCAAATTGTAAACCCTTGTCCATTACGGAGTGTATCGAAATAGCCTGTAGCCAACAGTTCGACCATTTCCAATCCTATCCAACCTTCGCACCGTCCCTAAACATTGCTTCTGATCATCAATTAGGGAGTTCCACGTTTCCAAATGAATTTGAATATTTTATTGAAACTCCTTCTCAAACCATGTATAGTCTTGAAATTGCATTGGAAGAATTTCAAAAAGCTTGTCGAAAAACGGAGGAATTGACTTCGTCCTTAGCCACACTCATACAACCGACCAAACCATCGGTTAGTTCCCATAAAGAAATAGCTCAGGATTTTACCATGTATGATATGACAATAGGACACACTGATGATTTGAGCAGTGAAAGAGAACGATTTACCATTCCGAATCCAACACATCCTTGTCTGATTGAACTCCACATCTCAAATTCTGGAAATCTATCAAGTAAACAAAATGATCCACCAATTGAGAATAGCATGTTTAATGAGTTGTGCGACTATGATGTGTTTGATTTACCCGATTGTGAAGGGACCCTTTCAAGTGAAACCAATACCATTTTCTTTGATCTCTATATCTCCAATCTAGAAAACCAATCGTGTTCGATTTTTGATCCACCAATTGAAAACATGTTTTTGATGAGGTGTTTGAGAAATTTAAGTTTTACTTGGTTGAGAATATCGATATTGAGGATAATTTTGATGATTAACACAGTTTTGGATGAGTTTTTCTCACCAATTCTATACTTTTCTTCAAATCCATGTGTGGATCATTCCGAACCATTGACTGCTTTTCCTGAACCCCATTTGCTTCTTGATATTATTGATGATGATTTGACTGAATGCGTGGATAAGCTTAATCTTGAAGAGAATTTTTAAGATATCTTTAAGAATAAACTCGTTTTATTGGATGAGTCGGATTTTTCTATTCATCATACCCCTTCTATTGACTGTGAACATTCTCCTGAATATTTCACCGATACTATTTCTCAATTATTTCATTCCATCTTTTCCATTGTTTCTAAATTGCAAGACGACTTATCACCTTCATCTTCTACATCTGGTTCACCAAATTCGGCCGGCCCCATGTTTTCTTACGAATCATGAGAAGTTTGATAACATTTCGAAAAATATTAATAAATTAGAACAGCTGTAAAATTACAGATTTACACTCCAATCATTAGAGACTGTACTAATTTATTCAATTAATTTACAACCTCAAGTTCGTGCTCCATTTCTGTCTTCCTTTCGTTCACCTTCTCATTTACCGAGACCTTATACTACTTCCGTCGATATACGGTCTCGCGTATTCTTCATTTCCTTTCTCCACGCATTCTTTCACCAAGCAGGGTCTCATCATGATAAAATTTTTGAATGGTTGGTATTAATTTTTGGTCTGTGTAAGGCCTTGTATAAACTGATGATGTTCCCTATTTGCCGCCGAAGACCGGACTGAGACGTGGAGGATGTCTAGCCAAAATTTGTAGGAAGAAACTATTTAGACATATCCATCCACCTCTCCAAAGATACCAAGTTGATTTATGATACCGTATATCGGAGGTTTCGATAGATGCGACCGTTATAGCAGACTTTATCAGATTCCCCCTCATTTGTGAGGGGTTTTGATTGTGGGGACGCTCTTCCCTGCAGACGCAAGCCCCTGTAGTTAATTACGTTATCGCGTTGCGATAACCACTTTCTCTTTCTCCAGCAGTTCATTTCGTGTCGTGTGTTTATTTTGTTTGTTATGGTTGCCCATGAATTGTATACGGAGACTAGTTTATATCGTCGCCAGTAGGGTGCGGATTAGTCCAAATCCATATATTTTAGATTTGGGTTTGGGTCAAGGATTTGCTTGACGGGCTCCAGGTTTGTAGCTTGGTTTGCCAACGGGAATGAACTTAGGATGCAGATCTCATATAAATGAGGTCCATCAGTTCATGAGATATTTGAGTTTGATCTAAGGATCGTTAGTCGTATTTGAGACTACGATCAATATAGAAACAAATGAGTATATGGGCCCAATTATATTAGTTTAAGGACATCACTGTCCATTATCGCCGTGTTTGGAGCGAATATTAGTTTAAGGACATTTTGGTCCATCATTCCCATGTTTGGGACGAAGGAAGAGGAGTTGTTGGTTGTTGAGACCTGCCATCTCTCTGAAGACGTTGATGAATTACAACGACATATATCAGAGGTGTGAAGAGATGTACCCATGAACCAAATCCCGTATTTGAGGGAAAGAATCATGGTGGGCTTAAGAATCATTAGTCTTATTTGAGACTAAGATTACCTTAGTAGATATGGGATGAATATTGTTTTGGATATCATCAATGAGAGATCATTAGTCATGTTTGAGACTAAGATCAGTTTGGAAATCACGAGCATATGGGCTCACTTGATTTAAAATCAAAATGGTTTAACTTCAGGAAACTTAGCCAATTTAGGATAAGATTGGATTTCTGTACTATCCAGTAATGTTAAGCACTAAGATATACATCACTCACATGTGTTTTACATGAGGCGCTGAAATAGTGCTAAGCACTAGTCTTTTGTGGCGCTCACGTGCGTTTCATGTGAGGGGCTAAGCTTTTGGCTTCTTTTGGGCGCTCACGCGTATTTCACGTGAGGCATTGAGTTTTGGCGTTCACGTGTATTTCTCGTGAGGCACTGCACTAGTGTTAATCACTAACTTTTTCAGGCGCTCACATGTGTTTCACATGAGGCGTTATGTAACTTGGCCTTGGGTGTTCACGTGCTTTTCACGTGAGGCGTTGAATTCTTTGAAGATTTAATTTCTGTTGATATTTTTAGAGAACTTAAATATCTGTTAATAGTATTTTGACCATTAATGATCACCAAGATCACTATTTTGAGGATCTGGGATCAGATTCTTTAAGAACTAAGTTCTTGATTTCACGGAATTAAGTTCCTGGAGTATTATGAACTCCTTCATCTCCATGTTCTTTTATCCATATTTTTCTGTTCATGTTTTTAAAGAGCATAAATCTCTATTAATGATATTTTGACCATTAATGATCACCAAGATCACTATTTAAAGGATCTTGGATCGGGTTCTTAAATAACTAAGTTCTTGATTTGAAGGAACTAAGTTCCTGGAGTATTATGGACCCCATCTTCTTTTTGTTCAATCTTATTCTTCCCTGAATTTTTGATTCTCAAGAACAAGATCTTCCCGATGAGAATTATATTCTCAACTTGTGGGAGACTTGTCTTGTGGATCTCAGATCCAGAGAAAGAACCAAGTTCTTGAGAAGGGTTAAATCCTTAGTTAGGTAAAAGAGATATTTTGATCTCTGTTTTTTTACCTAGGGTTTTGAGGAGGAAGATCTTCTTCTTTGTTGAAAATTGAATTCTCTGTTTATTTTTGTGGGGCTTTCTGTATTTTTACAGAAGCTTATAAGGGTCTCCACTCTTTAGATTTGATCCCTTTGCTTCTATTTATAAGAGAAGAGAAAAATCAATTTGTTGAGAAAATCTCTAATTGAGGGATCATGATTGATTTCATAATCAATCAAAATGATCTTAAAGATCAACCGGTGAATTTTATTCACCATTGGATTTTTAATCCAAAAGCTCTCATTTTAACAGAGAAGATTTCTTGTTTGTTTTAATATGATTAGGAAATTATTTTCCTAAGATAGAATTTTATTGTATCAGATGAATATATTGTTAGTTTAAGAAAATTAGAAAGATATTTTCCTAACATAAAATTATATTCTATCATATGAATATTTTATTAGTTTAACAAGACTAGGAAGATATTTTCTTAACATAGAATTTAATTCTATCATATGAATATCTTGTTAGTTGAGAAAGATATTTTCCTAATATAGAATTTTATTCTATCGTATGAATATCTTGTTAGTTTAACAAGACTAGGAAGATATTTTCCTAACTATAGAATTTAATTCTGTTAAACAGAGAAGATCTTTCTTATTTTAGAAAGATCAGGAAAATATTTCCCAAATAGAATTTAATTCTATCACATGGAATTTAATTCTATCAGATGATTTAATTGGTGATTTTATAATCACCGCTGGATTTTTGATCTAAGAGTCCTTTGTTTAACAGAGAGGATCTTTCTAGTTTGACAAAGATCAGGGAAATATTTTCCCCGTAGAATTTAATTCTACCAAAAAGAACATTCATGTGCATTTCACGTAGGGCGCTGGCCTATAGCGCTTATATGGATATCATGTGAGGCGCTGCCAAGAGACCGGTAAGTGCGCTTATGTGGATATTATGTGAGGCGCTACCAAGATGCTAGCACTAGCGCTCATGTGGATATTACGTGAGACGCTCACGTGTTTAACGCATAGGAACCAATCTAGGATGTGATCCAATCTGAAGCAGCACTTGAATGCTTTGCATATGTGTGCGCATGTATTTTGCATGTGGGGGTTGTCCTCTACTTTTATAAAAGGAACAACAAGTTTTGAACCAAAATTTTTGGCGGGAACAAATGCCCCTACTACTTTGCCTACGTAGGTATGTATGCGGGTTAAGTAGTGCAAAGTTATGTATCGCCATAAAATTGATGGCTCAGGAGACAAGTTTAGGATCCTTGTAGCCTAAGGCTTTTTCATCTTCATGAGCCGTAAGAGTCTCTAGAAGGGTTATCTCTCTATGAGTCGTGAGGATCTCGTAGGTACGTATTCTCCCTAGAAATCCCCTAGAAGTCGTGAGGATTCCTAAGTGTTCATCACTTTCGTGTATCGTAAGGATCTCACTCAAGTATTTCTCCTTACGAGTTGTGAGGATCCATAAGTGGCTTCTTCACTTTATTGGTGAATGTGGCCCGTGGATAGTATACAAGAGTCAGTTTGGACCTCTTTGTAAGGCAGTGATGGCTAAGGAAACATGTTTAGATCTGTCACCTAAGGCTTTTCAATTTTATGAGCCATGAGAGTCTCATAAAGACGTTTCTCCCTACGAGTCGAGAGGATCTCATAGGTGTATTTTTTCCTTAGGAGTCATGAGGACTCCTGAGTGAATTTTCTCTTGAGAGTCGTAAGGATCTCATAGGAGTATTTTCCCCTTACGAGTCGAGAGGACCCGTAAGTGGCTTCTCCTCATCATCGGTATGCGACTTTGGAGAATGTGGCCCATGGATAGTATACAACAGTCAATTTAGACCTCCTTGTAAGACCATAGTGCTTAGGAAACAGGTTGATATCCCCGTCGCCTAAGGCTTTTTCACCTTTATGAGCCGCTGGGGTCCTATAAAGATATTTTTGCCAACGAGTCAGGACGATCTCGCAGTTGTATCCTAATGTAAAATGTAGATAACCCTCTTTTTTTGATAAAGGGTCAGTTAGGTTGGTGGTACTAGGTTGAAGTCTATCATACCGTCGTGTTGGCTGATGTATCCTCAATATGCAGTCCTTTAGGTTACTGTTCGAGTAGCCCTGCGTCCGTCGTGTCTCTGAGCCCTTCTGAGTCTGGACAAGACGTTTACAAGTAATCTTCCTAGGTCGGAATATCTATTTTACCGTCGGAAGAACATGCATTAGGTATTTGCTGTGGCACTTTTTACTTGAGGCTAAGCTTAATTTGAAGCCCTGATGAGTCATAACCACACCCTTTGGGGTGGGATGATCTCCAATGGTCTTTAGGCTTTGTATCTATTGTCGTCAAGACCCGAAGTTAGGAATATGCCATCACTTTGTTTTTGCTTTGTTGATGTCACGCTAATTCTTTGCTGAAGTAGGGTAGACATCTGAATGAACTCTATATTGTATGTATTTCAATCGAGATCTAGATCTAGGATTTTTCCGTCACTCCACTTTTATTTGATTGTTGTGTCCGCACTCTGCTGGAATGAGGAGAAACGTCGAGATGATCCCTAGGTTGTAGATGTGCCATCGACATATAGAGATAGGAATATCCATTGCTCCACTTTTGTTTGGACCTTGGGTCCTTGTTGACGTCGCATCTGCACCAAGAAGGGACGTCGCATCTGCACCGAGATGGGACGTCGCATCTGCACCGAGAAGGAACGTCGAGCTGATCTATAAGCTGCAGTTGTTGTCATTGAGATCTTGAGCTAGGATTTTGCTATCACTCCACTTTTAATTGACCCTTGGGTCTTTGATGATATTGCATCTGCATCCTGCTGGAATGAGAAGAACGTCAGGATGACCACTAGGCTGTAGCTGTCGCCATTGAGATCTGGAGCTAGGCTTTTGCTATTGCTTCGCTTATATTTGACCCTTAGGTCATTATTGACGTTGCATCTACACCGAGAAGGAACGTTGAGCTGGAGCTGGGATTTTGCCATTACTCCTTTTTGATTTGGCTCCTTAGAGCTTTGTTGACGTCATGTCTGCACCCTATTGGAATGAGAAAAATTTCGAGCTGATCTCTAGGCTGTAAATATTGCCGTCGAGATATGGCTCTCCCTTTGATGGAGCCTGGTGGGAAAATATGGTTCCCTTTCTTTCATTTGTGCCCATGAATTTTATACTGGGGTCGTTGTGGACCTACTTGCAGGGTAGCAGAAATTTTATTTCATTTTATTTTTTATTTCCACAATGCTCTATCTTTTCAGCTTTTCATATCGCGAAAGTCGCGATTGCCCAATCATTTCGGCTTTTTATCCGTGATGCCCAATTATTTCAGCTATTTTTTACTCTCTACTTTTTATTGCGAATTGCCAAACATTTTATACAAAAGAGATGGTTACTATGCGTGTAACACCTAGCAAAATATGCGATGTGCAGGGTTACTTAGGGCGGCTGCAAGGTTTCGGGAGGCATCGTCCATGCTGTTTTCAAATTTTTGCCGTACTGAACAACCTTAACCCTAGAATCTTAACTAGAGATTTAAACGAACAAGTAATGTAAAAAACTTTACATCTAAGTGAAAGAGGAATACAATCTTTGTAGACCGGTCCTTCACTTCTAAAGCTCCGTGTAGTAGTCCCTTCGCTCCAAGTAGTGAACACCCGAACTCTAGTAAGGGTTCACATGAAGAAATGAACAAGTTTGCTCGAAGTCTTCGAGGTCGATGATGATCTACGTCGAGGAGACACAAGCTCATGCTATCTCTTCACTAATGGTAGATTAGTGAAGCAAACACTCTAAACTAAATGGCTAATATAGTAGAGGATGATAAAGTAGGAATTGAGCTCACTTTAGATTAATTTTTCTCACATTATTTCTTCACCATTTGAAAAGCTAGTGAGCTTTCTCATGAGGAAGAAGAAGATGAAGTGAAGATGAGAATGAAACTCATGAGGTAAGAATTGCAACCATGGGTGAGTTAGTGTCATATACTAACCCATGTAGATAATTGACCATTGCTAAGATATAATGGTTAGGTTAATAAATATCTACAAGTGAAACAAAAATGGTGGACTTGGTCAATGGTTCCACAAGCTTCTACAAGCTTGTAGCCATGACAAAAATCCATCCAATTTTGAATTACTTAGATAAATATAAACCCTACATTATATCAAACATGGTGTAAGTCTCATACACCTATCTAGCATGTGGCATCAAGCATGACACAAATAAAATGTACATTAATATATATCACATATATACTATATGCACATAAGTGAGAAAAAGAATACTTAGTGAGCAAATATTAGTTAATGTAAGTTAATATATCAAATATATAATTATACATTAAATTATCAAATCAACACTTGATTTAATAATTCGGCTATATCACATACAACCGGCTAATATCATATGAGTCAACATATCGAATAAACACTTGATCCGATAACCCGGCTATATAACATATAACTGACCGATATCACATATCGCGAGAATAGAATGCGGTATCACATACACGCATTAATCTCGGTCCTGCACATATCACATATCTGCTCTTACTTTGTTTCGCATGAACCAGGAAACCTCTATGCAGGACTCTAAAGACTCGTTAATACGCTGGCAGTAGGTGATGATCATATCAAATACCCATAAGACGCAAGCGGTCTGCTAAACGTAACGGCCACCTTGGTATTGAGCGATCAGAAGATCAACAAGCAAGCATGCTCATACTTCTGCGAATCCAATCAGTAACACTACCGTACAGTCCGGTCTCTTCACCAGATATGTCGCATATCACAGCCTAGGGTGGTATAACGTCAAACCCCAATAGCCTGATAAGTCATGCTGATCCAAGGTCCATAACGGTTCAAGAAACTACTGATAACACTTACCAGTAGATCTCAGCAACCCTGGCCAGGGATTTCCTGTTGTGGCCAATCGAGCATAGCGCAACATCAACCCCCAATACCGGGAGAGACGAAATCCCCTCCTATCGCTCATTGCCTCCATGTGACTGTTCCCCTCCGGAAGATGGCGCAAGACTGGACGTCTTGCCTGAGATTCGGGGCAGATGCTAGTAGGTGCTATCCGTCCACCTCTCCGAAGATGCCAAGTTGATTTATGGCACCGTGTATCGAAGGTTTAAACGGATGTGTCCGATGTAGCAGACTTCGTCAGATTCCCCCTCGCTTGAGGGGTTTTGATTGTGGGGACGCTCTTCCCTGCAGGCGCAAGCCCATGCAGTTAATTATGCTACCGCATCGCGGTAACAACTTTCTCCTTCTCCAGCTGGTCACTTCGTGTCGTGGGTGTTTGTTTTGTGTTCGGTTGCCCGTGGATTGTATACGGAGACTAATTTATGTTATCGCCCGTAAGATGTAGATTAGTCCAAATCCATATTTTCTTAGATTTGGGTTTGGGGGTTTGGGTTTAAGGATACGTTAGCCTCATTTGAGACTAAGATCAACTTAAACGTTTGTTAAGGATACGTTAGTCTAATTTAAGACTAAGATCAACTTAACGGGATCGTTTAGATCCAACAAGAGAGCATTTGGACTCTATTGTTTAGTTTAGGGACATTGCGGTCGATTACCGGTTTAAGGACATGGTGGTCCATGGAATGTGTGGCCGTCGGGACCCGTCACCTCTCTGAAGACGTTGAAGGATTACAACGACAAATATCAGAGGAGTTCAGAGATATACCCTCGAACCAATGATGGTTGGGATATCTATAGTCCAGTTTAGGACTAAAGTCTGTTTGATGGTTTACGAGCATATGGGCTCAGTTGATATGAGTTGAACATTTTATTGTTCTGGCTGTTGAGCCTTTATTTGGGCTTGGCCCTTTGAATAATGGACAGCATTGGGTTCTGTAATTAAATGCATAGCATTTATATTTGGCCTGTTAGGCCTCTTAATTGGGCTCTGCCCTTTCTTTTAATAATGCATCGCATTTGTTTTGGTCTGTTAGAACTTTTAATTGGGCTCTGCCCTTTTTTAATAATGCGTAGCATTTAATGGTCAGACAGTGTGCCACGTGGCCTGTCAGGCGCTTTGCGCTGATTAAAGAGCGCAAGGCGCCGGCGCACATGGAGGTGACACGTGTCACGCTCTGCTAAGCGCAGGTCTGTTAGCGCAGTGCGCTGCGCTAGTGCGCTGCTGACACGTGGCGCGCTCTGGTGCAGTGCACCATTCCAAGAGCGCGGTGCTCTGTTATTAGGAGCGCAAGGTGCAGATTGTTCTGTGGTTGACACATGGCGCGTTCTGGTGACTTGCGCCAATCCAAGGAGCGCAAAGGCGCAGATTGTTCTGTGGTTGACACGTGGCGCGGTCTGGTGACTTACACCAATCCAAGGAGCGCAAAGGCGCATTTTAAGAGTGCAAGACACTGTTCAATAGCGCAGAGCGCACCTTGATCTAATTAGGATCAAAGAAACAAGTTTTTCTTGTTCTAAAGTGGTTCTACCTCAAGATTCAAGAACCAATGGTTCATCAAATGGCTGTGCCTTTATATAGATCCAAAGATCTAGGGATGAAGTAAATTACTTCTTTAATTTTTTGTGGTTGGATCTTTTTTGATCTTCTTTTTTTTTTGTAGTGAAGATCTTGATCTTGTTCTTAGACCTTTGATCTTTTTAGAAGAAATTCTTCTTTTTGTGATGTTTTCATCTCTGTTCTTTCAAGAATTTAATTCTTTTTACCTTGAAGAAGATGATCTTCTTTCTTCAAAAGCCTGCCTTTCAAATTTTTCAGAGTTCTGTCCTTTTTTTTGTCTATGTGTATCTCTGAGACTTGGAGTCTAGGGGCCTTTATATAGGGCCAATTGGTTTGTTGAGTTAGTTACAGAGATCTTTCTCTGATTGATCTGGGGATATTTCCCCACCGTTGGTTCTTTGATCCTAAGGCCTCTGTTTTACAGAAGATAATCTTCTTATTTTAATAAGACTGGAAAGATCTTTCTAGAATTTTAATTCTGATTAATTAAATAATTTATTATTTAAATTTTAGTGCTGACGCAGTTGGCGCAAGCGCACCTGCGCTTGACACATGTAGCGTAGCGCAGAGCGCAGCGCAACTGCACTAGCGCACCTGCGCTGACACGTGGCGCGCAGCGCAGAGCGCAACTTATCTGAAGCGTTGCTTTCTTTATTTAAAATTTGAATTTTAAAACAGAGCCTTGCTCTGATTGGGGGTGCGCTGCCTTAGGCGCAGAGCTCCTTGGGCTGGCGTGTCTACTTTTGATACGTGGTACACAGCGCGCAGCGCAAGGAATCTTAAGTGTTGCTTCACCTATTTTAACATTTGAATTTCAAAGCAGAGCTTTGCTCTGATTGGGGGAAACAGAAGCGTTGCTTCGTTTCCCACCTTGGAACTTGAACAGAGCTCTGCTCTGATTGGGGGAAACAAATGCCCCCACCCCCCCGTTGCGCTTACGTGGCCCTAAACGTGAGCGCAGCGGTGGCAGAATCTCAACCGTTGGGAAGTTGAAATGGCTCTCAATGCCTATAAATAGGACCTTTGGTCGCTTCGATGATTTTTATCTCTTTTCTTAAGAATTTTTATTCAGATCCTTGCTCTTCAATTTAAGAACTTTTCAAAAGTAAAACTCTGTCAAAACTTAGGTAAAGTTTAAAAAACCTTTAATAAACTAGGGTTTTACCCATTAACAGAGCTTTACTCTTCATAGATCTTTGATCTAAAGAGAACCCTTTTAGGGTTCCATTAATAGAGCTTTACCCTCTAAAAGGTTTTTATTTATGATTTCTTAATTCATTAATGGAGCTTTGCTCCTTTCAAATCATATAGAAGAACTCTTAAGAGTTTGTTCATGGATCTTGAAGATCAAAAATGAAATTTTATTTTTGATGGGTTATATCATCTTCTTAAAGCAAGGCTCTCAGCGTTCTCGTGGAATTTCTTTAAATTCCCCTCGTAACTGATTTTGACAGGTGTCACTCCTGTGTGCAGAGCATTGCTCTCGAGGAGTTTAACTCCCTGTGTCTGTTTTTCCTCATTGCTAATTTTCTAATGATGTTTCTTTCAGGCACTATGGCTGTTCATTTATACAGTCTGAACGAGTTCATTACTTATGAGGATATCCGCGTACAGGGCTGTCATCAAAACCAAGAGTTTACAGATGCCCAGTGTGCGGAGATTATGGGTCGTCTGTATGCACGCGTTGGTTGGTTGCTTCCTCGCCGTTCTGCTATCTTGAAAGTCGTACTGGGAGCAATTTGGAGAGCACTTCCGGGGTTTCACGAGGCCGTGCCGCTTAATGCGCTAGATGATGCCGAAGACAAGGTGCATTCAGTGTACCTGTCGGGGCTGATCTCGAAGAAACGGCGAGATAGCCTCATTGACATTCTGCATCAAATTTTTCAATAGACGACGATAATTGCTTCGTATCAAAGGGTGGGGGGCATTGCCGAAGATCTTGACACGCGTGAGCACGAGAGGATGCACACGAGAATGGTACTTTCGACTTCCTCAATCCATGCCCTGGATCCGAGGTTTTGCCATTGTAAGCATCTTGATGATGTTTTCGTTTATTGCTTTCATAATTGTAAGAGCCCCCTTTTTTTTGGAGGTATGAATGGCAAATTTCTCATTTCAGCGTGTCTTATTTTGTGTCCTGAATCTTTTACACATGCATGAATGGGTATGTTTCGAACGCTTAATCAAATACAACTCGGATGTTCTTTCTGTTGCTTTCTTCTCTTTGCTGTGTTGTTTGCCATGCGATTTTTAGCAAGTGCCGTCTGTAAATAGCGTATAGCTGTCAGTCTTAGGCTTCTTGTAGAGTGGCGATGGCTTAGAAAACAGGGTTAGGGTCTGTCACCTAAGACTTTTCAACTTTATGAGCTGTGAGGGTCTCACAAAGAATTTTCTCCCTACCGACCGAGAGGGTCCCGTAGGTGTAATTTTCTCCTTAGGAATCGTGAGGATTCCTAAGTACGTTTTCCTTTATAAGTCGTAAGGATCTTATAAGAGAATTTTCCCTCTTATGAGTCGAGAGGATCCGTAAGTGGTTGTTTCCCTCCTTATCGAGATTTGACTTTAGAGAGTGTGACCCGTGAATAGTGTGCAAGAGTCCATTTCGGGCCAACTTGCAGGGCCCCAGTGCTTAAGAAACAGTTTTTTTTAATCCCCACTGCCTAAGGGTTTACCTCACGAGTCGAGACGAATCGAGCATTTCTCGCAAGAATATCCTAACGTCACAGTTAACCTCTGCTCTTTACGACAGAGGTCCGTTAGGGTATGTGGTACTAGGGTTTTGTCCATCGTACCGTCGCGTTGGCTGATGTATTCCTCGATAGGCAGTCTTGCCGTTAGAGTAGCCTTGCGACTGTCGTGTCTCTGATCCCTTCGGGGCTGGACAAGACGTCTTCAAGCAATCTTCATAAGCAATTTGACTGTTGGAAGAGCAAGCGTTAGGAATTTATCATGCCGCTTTTTACTTGAGGTTAGGCTCATTTTAGAGAGCCCCGATGAGTCATAACCACTCCGCGCTGGTGTGGGATGATCTCTGATAGTCTTTCAGGTTTTATATGAGTTGCAGTCAAGACCCTGAAGCTAGGAATTTGGCCTTCGCTTCGTTTGATAGCATTGTGTCTGCTGTATTGAGACGAATGTCGCGGTTGTCTCTAGGTTGCTGGTGAACCGTCGAGGTTTGGAATTAGGGATTTTTCCGTGACCCCGTTTGTTTGATTGTTGCGTTTGAATCTTGCTAGGGGAAGAACGCTGTTGTGACATCTCGTCTGCTGTATTGAGACGAACGTCGAAGTGGTGATCACTCTACGCTGGGGTGAGATGATCTCTGGTGGTCTTTCAGGTTTTATATGAGTTACCGTCAGGACCCTGAAGCTAAGAATTTGGCCTTCGCTTCATTTTGCTGGCATTGCGTCCGCTGTTTCGAGATGAATGTCGTGGTGAAGCTGGGATTTTGCCGTCACTCCGCTTTGTTTCGACCGTGAGGTCTTTTTTCGGCGTTGCATTTGCATTCTGCTGGACTGCGAAGGAACGCCGTTGTTGACATTGCGTCCGCTGTAACGAGATGAATGCTGAGGTGGAGCTGGGATTTTGCCGTCACTCCGCTGTGTTTGGACCGTGAGGTCTTTTGTTGACGTTGCATCTGCATCCTGCTGGGCTGCGGAGGAACGCCGTTGTTGACATTGCGTCCGCTGTAACGAGACGAATGCTGAGGTGGAGCTGAGATTTTGCCGGCACTCCGTTGTGTTTGGACCGTGAGGTCTTTTGTTGACGTTGCATCTGCATCCTACTGGACTGCGAAGGAACGCCGTTGTGGACTTCTCGTCTGCTGTATCGAGACGAACGCTTAGGTGAAGCTGGGATTTTGCTGTTGCTCCGCTTTGTTTGGACCGTGAGGTCTTTTGTTGACGTTGCATCCGCATCCTGCTGGACTGCGAAGGAACGCTGTTGTGGACATCTCGTCTGCTGTATCGAGACGAATGCTGAGGTGGAGCTGGGATTTTGCCGTCACTCCGCTTTGCTGACGTTGCGTCTGCTGTAACGAGACGAATGTCGAGGTGATCTCTAGGTTGTCTGTAAACCGTCAAGATTCGGTTTCTTTTTCTGATGGAGCCTGGTGGGAAGGTATGGTTCCCTTTTTGTTTGTGCCCCTGGATTGTATGCAGGGATCGATATGATTTCACCCATAGGGCATAAATTTCACTTTTGTTTTATATTATTTCTTTCCGCGATGCTCTATCATTTTAGCTTTTATATCGCGAAGGTCGCGATTGCCCCATCATTTCGGCTATTTTTCGCGGTGCCCAATCATTTCGGCTATTTGTTTTATTTTTACTCGCTGCTTTTTATTGCAAGTTGCCCAATTATTTCTGCTATTTCGCATGCATACATTTTCTTTTTACTTGCTGATTTTGTTGCAAGTTGCCCCATCATTTCGGCTATTTCGTATGCATGTACGGCTTGCTGGCTTTCTGCCGCAAGCTCAGAATTAGACACCGATTTCGGCATCAGTATCGCTACAACTGGGATATGACTAGGAGCGAATCATCATTTGCCTCTGTCGATGTCGAACAAAGGTGGCTTAGTAAACAGGGTTAGGATTCTGTCAACTGAGGCTTTTGACTTCATGAGCCGTAAGGGTCTCACAAAGGTATTTTTCCCTATAGGTCGTGAGGATCTCGTAGGTGTGTTTTCTCCTTAGGAATCGTGAGGATTCCTAAGTGCATATTTCCCTGTAAGTCGTAAGGATCTTACAAAAGGGTTTTCTCCTTATAAGTCGAGAGGACTCACAAAGGTTGTTCACCATATGGACATATCCCTAGTCACGAATGGGACTTGGTTAGGGAAATGTTTATTCGCGCCCGTGGATTGTATACAAGGGTCAGTATTGAGCCGCTTGTAGGGAAGTATCCGAGGTTGTGGGGGTTGCTTAAAAACAGGTTCAGGTCTCTGTAACTTAAGGCTTTCAAATCTTACGAGCCATGAAGGTCCCATAAGAGAGTTCTCCTTACGAGTCGTGAGGATCTCGCAAGTATAATTTCTCCTTAGGAATCGTGAGGATCCCTGAGTGTGTTTCTCCCTTGTGAGTCGTAAGGATCTCACACAGGTGGTTTCTCCTCACAAGGTCGAGAGGACCATGTAAGTGTATTTTAAAGAGGCTGCGCCCTTACGGGTTTTCACAAACACTCGCCGGTAGCCCTGCTGTTTTTACTCACGGAGTCCTTTTGGGTTTTCATCCGTGCCCACTTTTGCTTATTGACATACCGTTTTTTTTTATTTTCTTTTTTTTTTTAAATAACGAGGTTGCGCCCTTTCGGGTTTTCACAAACACTCGCCGGTAGCCCTGCAGTTTTTACTTACGGAGCCCTTTCGGGTTTTCATCCGTACCCACTTTGCTTATGGACATACCGTTTTTATTTTTATTTTATTCTTTTATTATTATTATTTTTTTTATATCAGCTTCAGGATGCCGCGATCCACCGTAGCTTCTTGACATCCCAGTCAACAGCTAGTTTTAGGACATAGTGGTCCGCTGTTAGTTTAAGGACGTTTCAGTCCGCTGTTAGTTTAAGGACGTTTCGGTCCGCTGTTAGTTTAAGGATGTTTCAGTCCTTCATCGCCGCATTTGAAGCGGATTTTTAGTTTACGAACTTTTCGGTCCATGGTGCCTTCCCTATGAATGAGCATGATGCCTCCGGCATATCCATCTTTCTCGGAGCGTGTGGTTGTGGCGGGCTCACCTTCCAGTTTTCGGGCAGCGCAAACTTGCCTTGTTGGTGTTGGTCTTCAACCCAGTTTTTGAAGACGTAGCAGTTTTCGATCGGATGGCCCAATACTTGGTGGTAAGGGCAGTAATTAGAATTGTTGACATCATTCAGTTGTAGCCGGCATTTCGGCTCTGGTAAAGTGATAAGCCTGTCACGCACTGCTAGTTCGAACAGCGTCCTTGTTTCATCCCTGGGAAATGAGTAAAGACGTTTCAACTTTTCATAGAGGGGTTTCCGCCTGTTGCTTTGGCGAATAACCGGCCTAGGGTCACTCGCTTGTTGTTGAGCGTTGGCGACGAAGGCCATTTTTTCCTTCCCTTTATCCTTTTTATTCGATCCCTTGTTTGCGGGTCTGGGATTCTTTCCGGATAACGTGCGATTGCACGGCTGAATGTTCTCGCAACTTCTCAATCCTTTCGATTTAGAGATGGATTCCTTGAAGAGAGGGCTGAGGGCTACTTTTTCGTCGGAGTCGCTCCCGAACGTGGGAACTCGCGGTCCCTCGGGATCAACCCTATGACAATTGTCGGCAATTCTTATACGCTCCTCCGTCGCATTTTTCTGCTGTCTACAAGCTTCCCGCTTTGTCTTGTTGAAGTGTTGCCTGTGTGCGGCATACCCCTGCCACCAACACTTAAAGGTGTTGCAATCTTCAGTAGGATGTGTGATCTTCTGATGATATAAGCAGAAGTTAGGATGTACGTCCGCTTCATCAAGGTGTATACTACCAGAAGAATTTTCTCTGAAAGAGGGCAGCCTCATCCCCATCGATATGGCTTTGGCGAATCGTTTCCTTGTCTTGATCCTGCTTTCATTTGCGGAGGATGTACTTTGATCTGGCGGGATTGTTTCGACCCTTTTGTCCAGCTGCCGGCGCTTGGCCTTTTCAAATATGACCATCTCACGCTCCCGATCAGTGATCAGTCGAAAATACTGCATCTTTTAACCAGCAATTTCCCTATCATTTGCACTCAGTTAGAAGTGTGCGGTATTCATATTTCACTTATTAGCAAATCAGTCGTTAAATATCAGATTGCATGTGTTAGACTCTAAAACCGGCACTATAAAGGAAATTGACTGCATTTCATGGCATTGCATCATCCCTATATTGCGCAACACTTGTTTCGAAGTCTGTGCAGGAAGTTCCAGGAGACAGGTCAAAATTGTCGAAGTGCTGATAAAAATTACGCCAACTCAAGGACTTGAGATCTGGTAGAAATATAGAAAGAGAATTGAGAATATACATATCATGAAGAGCCTATTATGTACATGGGAAGAAGCACATAGAAAATGAAGCAGTGATCCTCTCACTTGACTGCGGATCCGCGGCATAAGGAGGCACGTGCCGCGGATCCGCGGCGGCCTAGCCACGTCAGCTCCCCATTTTCAGTTAACAATTCTTCTATCAGGGCCCGCATTCCTTTCATATACTTCAAACTCCAGAAAACCCTCGAAGCTTCTGCCAGATCAGCAAAGATCATTAAACAACCTAATCTTGATTAAGCTAATCAAGCTCCTAACTAACCTTTTCTAGAAGCCTCTCCTCTAACTAACTTTCGGAGGGAAATTCAAATCTCCTCAACAAACTTTTGGAGGGAAACTTAAAATTCAAATCCTAGATCTAGGATTTTGGGAAATCTATAAATAGAAGCCTAGACCTAGGGTTAAACTGTTTTTTCCTTATTCCTAAATCTCTAATAGAGTTCAATTCTCCATCTTCTTCCACAAGTCTAGTGACAAGACTTGTGGGAAACCCTAACCCTAATTCCAATCAAATTCAAGGTCCCGAGTACCAATCAAGCAAGAATCCCTTCAACCGTTTAGGAGCGGAGCTGATCTCCAATCGAGCAAGTGATCCAAGCCGATCCGCGACTCACGGAGCCGAGCGAAGCCAAATCGACAATCGAGTTCTTCCTCTTGTAGTTCTTGAGCGATTGTAATGAAATTGTTGATATAAATAAAAGGTGAAATTCTTTATTCTTGCTTTCTTTATATTCTTGCATCATGATTCGATCTCAATTTGTAATTGTAGTTCTTGTTGTGATGTTTGAGTAAAACTCCGCTCGTCGAGGAGTCGAGACGATCAATAGAATGATGATGTAACAAATCTTAAAACGATTCTTGAGACCTACGAGTTTTGTAAACCCTAGCAAGTTCAAGAATCGATGACCAAGTTTCGTTGCGATGCTTTCTTGATTGTTATCGCTCGAAATTAGGGATCTATGATCGTTTCTTGAATTTACTAGAGGCTAGAATATGAATGATGTCGACGAAGGAACAAGGGATAAATGATGAAACCCTAGTTTCACTAGAAATCCCAGTTTCACTAGAAATCCCTAATTCTCGTCGATCATCATCGATCTAGTATCAGTTCATCGAAGGATAAGAATATGTCACCGTAAGATTACATCACATCTATAGATCCGATCGATTCCTACGAGCCTCATTTCGATTCTTGATATTTGGTTGGAAAAATCATCAAACTCTCAATTCTTGATTCTATCTTTTTCTTGTTATTAGATCTAGATTTTCTAATTCTTGAACTTCAAATATAAATCATGAATTGTTTGTTTTCTTTTCTTTAAAGTTTCAATTCATCTAATTCAAAAGACGAACTATTACACTTTCCCTGTGGACGATCCGCACTCGCTAATGATCTACATCTGACACCGTAGTTGATTGCGGTCAAATAATTTTTGGTTGTGATTTCTTTACAATTTTCCATAGACACATCCTAAAAAACATTCAATCAAATGGCGCCGTTGCCGGGGATCATTTGATTTGATTTACACAAACAAGAATTCTTTACAATCAAATGGCGCCGTTGCCGGGGATAGTGCGCTAATTGTTCATTTTTTTTGAAATTTGAGTTGAAAAGTTTATTCCATCTAAATTTTTAGATCAAAATTCGCGCTAACACTAATACGAGTTGTTGTGATTTGTGCGAGAAAATCTGGAATTATTGGAGCCGGGAATATTTTTCCAGAATATACCAGAGGACTCGGGGCTTGAACAGAGGCTTGCTGTGAAATTTTTGTACAGGAATTCCCCTATATAACTATGCTTCCGCGGCATTAAAGGCCTAAGACCGCGCTTCCGCGGTGGGACCACCTCTTCTCTGTTCTATTTTTCTCTGGTAATTTCTAAACTTTCTTATCTCTTTCTCAAATCTGCTCCAATTAACATTTTGTGCAGGTTTCTTTGCAAAAATCGCAGCGCCGCGCAAAAAGCAAAATTAAATTGTGCTTATTTTGATCTTTGTGGTTGTTTGCATAATTAATACGGACATTAAGGGGCAAAGACCAAATCCAGATTAGGTGGGGAGTTCATTACCCTTCCTAAGCCCCAAAAATCACAAACTTGCATCCGCATTTACCCTCATTAACTAAAAAAGATCTAGAGATGACTCTAAGGACCGTCGCGCTCACTTAGGACAAGAGAAGGCCGTGGGTAATTCATTGCTTATCCGCGTTTCTTTTGTGGTGTCTAAGGCAAGTGTGTCGAAGGCTAGTGGTTACTTAATTGGGCCCACTACTTACGTAGTGGAGAACCTCCCACTTACCTGGCCACAGGAGAGACAAAGAGGCAGTGGAGGATTGATCCTGCGACTTGTCTTTTGGCAGTTAGGAGCGGTATAGAGCTTTGACCTAGGTGGCCACTAGAATTAGGGTTTTGCTTGTTGCATTTGTTGTGATTGCATCATTTTTTCAAAAATCCGTATCATTTTTCAAAACAAACACCAACACTTCATTTCCTCTAATTATACCAACGCTGCCACTTGTGCTACAACCATTTAGCACAATGTTAGGCTGGACACGGGATTCCATTTCCCGTCTTGTCCGCGTTTCTTTTATCGACCCTAGAGTCGGTAATTCTTCGTCTTCTCCCCCACCACCCACCACAACCGCGATGGACCCAAATCCATCAAACTTTAACACTACTCTGCCACCGCCCGCAGGTGCGCAGAATCTTCCACGCATTTCTCTCCAAGAGAGATGCTATCCTACACGTGTTACCCTTCCCACCTGTCTTTCTATACCACCTGCCAACGGGGAAAATTTTGAAATCAACCCCCAATTCATCAAACTGTTACCCAAATTTCATGGTCTTGATTCTGAAAACGCATACGTGTTTATTTCCAAATTTGAAAACGTATCATCAAACTGTTACCCAAATTTCATGGTCTTGATTCTGAAAACGCATACGTGTTTATTTCCAAATTTGAAAACGTATGTGCTTTGATGGGAAATTCACAACTGTCTTTGGATGCTCTACGTTTACGTCTTCTCCCATTCACTTTGTGTGATTTAGCCGAGAAGTGGCTTTACATCACACCCGCACATTCTATTTCAACATGGGACGAATTCGTTGCAGCATTCCTTAAGAAATTTTATCCCAATCACAAGACCGCCCGTGTTCGGAGCGAAATCTCTAAATTTACCCAACTTCCCAATGAACCATTTTGGAAATGCTTTGAACGGTTCAAGGATCTTCTTATCTAATGCCCTCATCACGGAATCTCCAGATGGGATTTGTGTCGAATTATCTATGAAGGTATTGATCTCACTACTAGACAGATGCTTGAAACCATGTGTCATTGCCAATTCCTATCTAAAGATGATGGTGAAGCTTGGAAATATCTAGAAGATTTAGCTCAAAACACATCACAATGGGAAAGTGTTAGACCACCACCACCTAGGGAAGATGTCAATCAACTCGATGTTTCCGTCACCATGAAAGCCGAAATAGCCGCAATACAATGGAAACTCGACGCTATAGAAAACAAAATCTCTTCAGCCTCCCTAAACCAATCCACACTTCCCAAAACCGTGTGTGGCTGCTGTTCAAGCCCTTCATATTGGACGGAAGAATGTCCTTTGAATATACCGTTTCAAGGTCACACTAATGCTGCACTTCAGCAGAGACCTGGAAACTATCCCTCTTCTTCCTCATATAATCAAGATTGGAGGAATCACCCGAACTTTGCTTGGAACCAATCACAATCTCAAAACACGGTTCCAACCCAAAACAATTTCCAAAGGGTCCCTCCACCACAACAGCAACCACTTCAATTGAGTCAGCACCCCTTCCAACCGCAAAATTTTCAAAATCCTGCCAACACTTTTGCACTACATGAAAACTCTTTGCAATTGGCCGGTACTGATAATACCTCTGCACTGGTGCAAATCTTGGTTACTTTCATAAAACAATCCATCCAAGAGTCGGCAAGTTTTCAATCTTCCATCGATAATATGATAAAGATCATTCTCACTCAGAATGAGAATATCAAATCAATGGAAGAACAAATTGAACGAATAACACCCGAAATAAGTGCTAGAGAAGAAGGGAATCTTCCATCTCAACCCGTACCTGATCCTGGACCTTCACATTGCACTAATGTGGACGCTTTTACAACGTTGAGATCTGGAAGAGTGCTAGACAATCATTCGGGTGAACAAATTGATAATGATGAATTGATCATTAACATCCCGGCTTCCACTTCCACTTCCTCTCACACTTCTACTTCTTACCCTATTTCGTCTAACTTACCTTCTTCTTCCGAGCCTATTCTCTGTTTTCCCAAGGGCTCGAACCCTCCACCCACCTCATCTTGTCCATCCCCACAAACTTCTCCACAAATGTTGGACCCAACACTTATTGATAGAGCTCCATTTCCAAATAGGTTGAGGCCCAAGAAACATGATGCCCAAATGGAGAAGATTGTGGACATGTTTAAGGAAGTTAACATCAACATCCCTCTCCTAGATGCTATTCAACAAGTTCCATCCTATGCGAAAATTCTTAAGAACTTGTGCACTAGGAAGAGGAAGACTCAAGTGCCTAAAAAAAATCTTCATGTCGAGTACTGTAGACACGGCTTTTCCCCAACAATTACCTCGGAAACGTAAGGACCCTGGCTGTCCTACTATTTCCATTTCTATTGGGGAGAAACACATCAACCGTGCGTTACTTGACCTTGGCGCTAGTGTTAACTTGCTTCCTTACTCAATTTACGAGCAACTAGGTATCGGAGTGTTAAAGCCTTCGAACATAACTCTTCAGATGGCTGACCGATCAATCACCAAACCTAGGGGTGAACTGGAGGATGTGTTAATAAAAATCGGGGAATTTGTATTCCCTGTGGATTTTATTGTACTTGATACACAGCCTGTAGCGAACCCCCGGAATCAAATTCCGGTGATTTTAGGTCGCCCCTTTTTGGCCACTTCCAATGCTATCATCAACTGTAGAAATGGTTCTATGACCCTATCCTTCGGGAATAGGTCAATGAGCTGAACATTTACAAGTTGGGAAGTGTACCTTCCGAACCTACTGCTCAGGTTTGTTCTGTCGACTTAATGGATGTCGACAGCAGCGAATTTGATGATCCTCCTGATACCGATCTAGACTCTTTTCATACGTTATTGTTTGACCCAACTATGTATCATACACATACGGACTCTTCCACCGAGATGTCCAGGTCAACAACTAACACTGATTATGAATTGGTTTTGGAGTCTGAAGATCACCCCGCACTTTATGATGACATTATTCATTGGGGTATTGATGGAACTTTTGAGGAAATCTTCGCTGATGAACTCGCATTTTTGAATGACACGGGTGTTGAGATGAATCATCTCCCAATCAATGAAATTGAAACTCCACCCTTTCTTTTGAACTGTAAAAAGAATGCGAGCAATCCATCACATTCACTGCATCGTCTCTCCAAAATGAGACGCGCACACATTCTATTACACCACTTACCCTTTCCCCACTTCTTCTTCCACCAACCCGAGCACTGCATTGATAAAATTTTTGAATGGTTGGTGTTAACATTCGGTCTTTGCAAAGCTTGGCATCGACCACTGATTTTTGACCCCCTCATATGATTTTAAAAGATTAACATTGCATAACTCAAGTTTGGGGGGGGCAATTTTTCTGGCTCTTGAAAAGAAAATTTTTACAAAATGATGAGCCAAGAATAAGTTTGGGGGAGGGTCTTCACTTAAATATTCTGCCCCCACTAATAAATTCCTCCCAAGCTTACAGGTTTTTCAGATTTAGTAGAAGGCAACAGTAAGGACACTGTTGAAAACAAGTTTGTGGGAGGTTTGTGCTTATTTACGCATCATTTGCATCATACTTTGCATAAGCACAAAACATTTTGAAAACCTATAAAAATTTAAAATTTTCAAAAGATAAAAATATTTTTTGTACATAAATAAGATAATAAAAGATTAGATAGTGAAAAATTATATCCATGAGATTAGAAAAATTTAAGAAAACCAAGAAAATTTGAAGTTTTCTTATACGAACTAGTAATAAGTAGTTATGAGCCGTTGTCCCAAGGGTTAGTAAGATGAAGGACGTCACTAATCTGAGGATAAAAATAAGTCTGAAAAATAGTTTCTATTCTGGAAGCCAAACATTTTGAACGTTGATACCCTGCTATTCGCACTTACACACGTCTTGAAGCCCGGGATAGTAGAGGATACCTTGAAATACTCTTGTCTTAAACCCAAAAGTATGAAGGAAATAAAAAAATGAAGAAAATATAAAGTGGTGAGAAAAATGGACACTGGTTTTGTTATCACCGAGGGCAATAAAAAAATATATAGCGAGAGTGCCTCTTCACCTAGTGCCCTAAGGCCAACTGGTCTGGGAGTCACTGCTATGCCTGAGGTAGGTGCAAGACGAGGAAAATACACCAAGTAAGCAAGCACAGGAGTAATCGGTCGGTTAGTACCTCAAGAAGTATTAACGGTCGCATGAAAGTGTGTGAGCAATATCATCTAAATATTCATTAATTAAAAAATACTGAGGCTGATGGGCAAGAGTATGATAGCTTGAATTGAATTCTCCGGGTGTAAGGATGTCTTTACACACACGCAGGGTTATATGATCGATGTTTGGAAGAAAGATAGGAATGAAGAATAAGACGATGTTTTATTGAGGGAGGATGTGATTTCTAACATCTTTTCATGACCATTAAGATAGAGCTCATGACAACTGAAAAGCTAGCTTAGTTGGAAACCCTAATTTTCGAAGCTTTTCTTTTACAATTCTTTTCTTTAAATGTAATATTCATGATCTTTCTTTTATTATTGGATTTTATGGGTGCAATCCACTGAAAACCCTCAGGAGACAACACTCCTCCTACTAGGGACACCTAGAGGTTCAAAGGCTTGTTGCACATGCTCAGTGCAATCGTGCTGCCTACGACAGTGTGCTAGTTAGTTTTACTCTTTCTTTATTTTCTCCTTCTCTTTTTAATAAAACAGTTCACTCGAGACGATCGAAAATAAGTTTGGGGGAATTTGATCAGTCGAAAATACTGCATCTTTTAACCGGCAATTTTCCTATCATTTGCACTCATTTAGAAGTGTACGGTATTCATATTTCACATATTAGCAAATCGGTCGTTAAATATCAGATTGCATGTGTTAGACTCTAAAACCGGCACTATAAAGGAAATTGACTGCATTTCATGGCATCGCATCATCCCTATATTGCACAACACTTGTTTCGAAGTCTGTGCAGGAAGTTCCAGGAGACAGGTCAAAATTGTCGAAGTGCTGATCAAAATTACGCCAACTCAAGGACTTGAGATCTGGTAGAAATATAGAAAGAGAATTGAGAATATACATATCATGAAGAGCCTATTATGTACAGGGGAAGAAGCACGCAGAAAATGAAGCAGTGATCCTCTCACTTGACCGCGGATCCGCGGCATAAGGAGGCACGTGCCGCGGATCCGCGGCGGCCTAGCTACGTCAGCTCCCCATTTTCAGTTAACAATTCTTCTATCAGGGCCCGCATTCCTTTCATATACTTCAAACTCCAGAAAACCCTCGAAGCTTCTGCCAGATCAGCAAAGATCATTAAGCAACCTAATCTTGATTAAGCTAATCAAGCTCCTAACTAACCTCTTCTAGAAACTTCTCCTCTAACCAACTTTTGGAGGGAAATTCAAATCTCCTCAACAAACTTTTGGAGGGAAACTTAAAATTCAAATCCTAGATCTAGGGTTTTGGGAAATCTATAAATAGAAGCCTAGACCTAGGGTTAAACTGTTTTTTCCTTATTCCTAAATCTCTAATAGAGTTCAATTCTCCATCTTCTTCCACAAGTCTAGTGACAAGACTTGTGCGAAACCCTAACCCTAATTCCAATCAAATTCAAGGTCCCGAGTACCAATCAAGCAAGAAGCCCTTCAACCTTTTAGGAGCGGAGCCGATCTCCAATCGAGCAAGTGATCCAAGCCGATCCGCGACTCACGGAGCCGAGCGAAGCCAAATCGACAATTGAGTTCTTCCTCTTGTAGTTCTTGAGCGATTGTAATGAAATTGTTGATATAAATAAAATGTGAAATTCTTTAATCTTGCTTTCTTTATATTCTTGCATCATGATTCGATCTCAATTTGTAATTGTAGTTCTTGTTATGATGTTTGAGTAAAACTCCGCTCGTTGAGGAGTCGAGACGATCAATAGAATGATGATGTAACAAATCTTAAAACGATTCTTGAGTCCTACGAGTTTTGTAAACCCTAGCAAGTTCAAGAATCGATGACCAAGTTTCTTTGCGATGCTTTCTTGATTGTTATCGCTTGAAATTAGGGATCTACGATCGTTTCTTGAATTTACTAGAGGCTAGAATGTGAATGATGTCGACGAAGGAATAAGGGATAAATGATGAAACCCTAGTTTCACTAGAAATCCCTAATTCTCGTCGATCATCATCGATCTAGTATCAATTCATCGAAGGATAAGAATACGTCACCGTAAGATTACATCACATCTATAGATCTGATCGATTCCTACGAGCCTCATTTCGATTCTTGATATTTGGTTGGAAAAATTATCAAACTCTCAATTCTTGATTCTATCTTTTTCTTGTTATTAGTTCTAGATTTTCTAATTCTTGAACTTTAAATATAAATCATGAATTGTTTGTTTTCTTTTCTTTAAAGTTTCAATTCATCTAATTCAAAAGACGAACTATTACACTTTCCCTGTGGACGATCCGCACTCGCTAACGATCTACATCCGACACCGTAGTTGATTGCGGTCAAATAATTTTTGGTTGTGATTTCTTTACAATTTTCCATACGACACATCCTAAAAAACATTCAATCAAATGGCGCCGTTGCTGGGGATTATTTGATTTGATTTACACAAACAAGAATTCTTTACAATCAATCAGCTTTACTTCTCAGGAGAGCTTCGTTTAGGAATGCGTCGATCATTTCATCTGACGGCCCCAAAAGTTCCGATTCAGGCTCTGCCCCCAGTTTCTTTGTGCAAGGAGCCTCTTCATTGTCTAGCGACGAATGAGAGATCACATGGCAACTTGCTACGTAATCCTCAGATTCGTCCGACGATTCTTCTTCATCATCCCCGTCCTCAAGAACGTGGCTGAGGAACTCTTGGAGAATGACTGGGGTCCGCGCCTTCTGATTATATTCTTCCAGCGCGTCAATCTGCTTTTGTAGGTCCGTGCGCTTGTCGCCAGGCTTCACGGGCTTCTTGGACTTCTTCTTCTTTTTCGAAGATTTCGACGGCTGGGTGTGAGCACTTTGGCTATCACCACCAATCTTTGGAGTTGGGCATGGCTTTAGCATCCCTTCGATAATATGGGGTCCCAGCGGGTTCTTCCATCTAATTGCCGGGCATGTCTGGCGATCATTCGGCATCTTTTTGGTTTTGGCCGAAAGGGCCACTTCACATGGGGTCTCTTCAACAAAAGACCAAGATGCCCCCAACGTGTCCACCTTCTTAGGAGCATGAGGTTGTGGCGGGTTCACCTTCCAGTTTTCGGATAACGTGAACTAGCCTTGTTGGTATTGGTCTTCAACCTAGTTTATGAAGACGAAGCAATCTTCGATTGGATGACTTACTGCTCGGTGGTAAGGGCAGTAATTTGGATCGTTGACATCGCCTGGCTGCAATGGACGTTTTGGATTCGGCAGATTGATGAGTCTGTTGCGCACTGCCAGCTCAAATAGTCTCCTCGTTTTATCTTAAGGAAACGAGTAAGGTCGTCCCAGTCTCTCCTCGAGGGATGGGCGTGAACGCACGTTGTTTTGGCGAACAACAGGCTTTGAGTTGCCCGGCTGTTGCGGAGTATTGGCGAAGAAAGTTGCTTTTCCGTTCCCTTTTTCATTTCGAGAGTCCGTCTTTGGAGGAGATGGTTTATGTCCCATCTGGTCCATTTAGGTCAGCTTGTCAATCAAGTCCTGGAAAGTAGTTGGCTTGAAGAACATCATGAACTGGGAGATGGCTGCTTGAGGGTCAAGAGTGCCTACGAACATGCCCACCGCCGGCGCTTCTTCGATCCGCTGTTCGCATTTTGACTACAGATTCCGCCATCGGAAAGCGTACTGGACCCACGTCTCGCCTGGCTTCACCCTGGCATTGATCAATGCCGTTATAGGGGTGTGTTCACTAGCACTCGCGAATCTTTGTGTAAACAGTAGTTCCATCTCCACAAATGTCTTGACGGAGTCATTTGGGAGTTCGGAATACCATTCAAAGGCCGTTTCTGCTAAGCTGCCGACGAATTGGCGAAGTAGAAGTTTATCATCGCCTCCAGTATTGCCGCAAAAGGCCCTGAACTGAGCGACGTGCTGATGTGGATTCCTTGTCCCCTTGTACACATGGAATTTTGGGATCGTATATCCCGGCGGGTGTTCATATCAGATTTTTGCATTTTCATACCGCCCAATTTTTATCACATTGCATATCGGTAGGTACTCTTGAGCCGTGTTTGCTAGTCAATTGCAGGATACAGGTTCTCGGCTCTAAATGGTGAAATTCATGGAAGAACACGAAAAAACCCAGGTTCCTACCAACCACAGATAAAACACGGTCTCCGCTCTCTATCCGTCTGTTGCCGCACACCAGTTTAAAAGACAAAATGGCAAATCGATGTCATTTTCATGCACAAGGCTCAATGGCAACACAAGATCCAAGAAATCTACGCGGAGCTCGAGAAAATCATGACAAAAAGATCCACATCAAATCACCTTTTGCTCAAGAGAAATTCTGGAAGAACTATGGAAAAATTATCAGAAAAATCATATACCACACTGAAGGACATAAAAAACCAGGGAAGCACACAAAGTACGAGGGCCTAACTCCTCTATATGGCCGCAGATCCGCGGCCAATAGTGGGCCTAGGCCACGGATCCGCGGCCGTACTGGCTCCTCAGAGGGAGTGTTTTCAGGGGCTTTTTGGTCATTTCATGTGGTGCCAGAATATTGCCCTAGATTTCCTTTTCCCTGCCTATAAATAGCCCAGAACCTTGTGAAGCCAAGGGTGCTCAATCTTGTATTTTTCTAGGTTTTAGAATACTTGTTCTTCTTCCTCTTCTCATCTCTTCTCCATTGAAAAACTTGTAGTGAGCTTTTGTGAGTGAAGAATGATGAATAAAGAAGTCCCTTTTGTTATTATATCTTGTCTTGTTCTTTAGTTAAATTATTATTGCTTGTAATTTTCATTTGTTAACTTAGTTGTTGTTATTTCTTGTTGTTTTTTTCTTTTCTCTTTTCCTTTATCCTTAAACAACCATGACGCTTACGCTTGATCCTTGCCAAGGTGAGGTCGCAAATAGCTAGTTGTTATCTTCTAATCTCCTTCTTTCTATCTTCCTCTTTTGTTTTGTTTTCTTTTCGTTATGATGTGTGAGTAGTTTCCATACTTGTTAGGGTAGGATAAGGGAAGTTTGAGAGAAGGAAATCTCTCTCACTCTTTCCTTGCCCAACATCTTAAATCGACTCCCGTTAATTGAACCACAATCCGCTCCCTTCGGCACCCTATCCTACATGATAGCGGTGATTCCGTAATGAGACCGGTTGTGGTTGAATTAACCGGAGGTTATGGCTAAGAGCCAAGAACGGACGGACAAGCACCAAAAGGAAGAACTTAAGCGTTGGAAAGCCTAGCTTGTACTCGCAAGTTCCTTCCTAGTCGTGCTAATCCCCGTTGTTGCCGATTACCGTAACACCGATATTAAGAGTGGCATCGAAAGAGGTGAGCGACTCCTAACTCAAACTAACCTAATCCTAACCCTAACAAGCTCTCCTTACATATCATTTTAACACTTGTTAATCACAAAAAAATCTGGAAAATCGGACTTAACTCGTTAAAGCACATAGAAAAAGATTCCCATCTCCCTGCGGACGACCCGTACTCAACCGGCTAGCTACAAGCGAAACCGTCTTGATTGCGGTAATTAACTAAACTTGAACACGCAGAATCTTTACCAATCAAATGGCGCCGTTGCCGGGGAGACGGTAGTTTATTTCTTTGTGTAATTTCGGGTTAACTTGTGAATATAACCGAAAAACAAAACAAAAAAATATACTTTGTAAAAAAATCATTTTGTTATTTTTGATTAGTTTTTGTGCAAGTGTGCAGGATAATACGAATTTCAAGTTCAGTGCCAAAGACGTGGGAAGTTAGACCCATATTTCGCGGCTACACCGCGACGGATCAAAACGAAGCAAACGGTCTACTGTAAAAATCTGGAGCAGATACAGTGAGCAAATCAAGTTTCTGGAACTCCAGAAAAGAAGAGGACATCCAAGGAAGCACACACAAAAATTCCAGAGGCCCAATTCCACTACTACGCCGCGGAACCGCGGCATAAGGAAGCTTAGGCCACGGAACCGCGGCCGTCTGGTGCCATCAGGGCTTCAAATTCCCTGTAAGTGTTTCTATCCTCCTCCCCACTCCTCTGGACTCCAATAAACTGTGTTTTCTGCAGCATTCTTTACGCAAACTCTCTTCCCCCTTCCAATAAACTGTTTTTGTGCAGGATTCTTTGCGCCGCGCTAATATAAAAATTGTTTGCAGTTGATTTGTTACTGCTTTGCATTTATTAATACGGACTTAAGGGGCTTGAAACCAATTCAGATTGGGTGGGGATTTCATCACCCTTCCCAGGACCCCAGAAATCACAAAAAGCATATGCATTGACCATTGTTAATTAAAAAATACTAGACTCAGCCCTAAGGACTTCGCGCTCAATAGGACAGAGGACTAGTTACAGGCATCGGCCGTTTATCCTATCTGACTTTTGCGGTGTCTAGGCAAGTGTGTCGAAGGCAAGTGGTTATTTAATTAAGAAACTTCGCGAAAGCGTTGGATAACCTCCCACTTACCTGGCACTTATCTGGCCGCATTTGACGGAGAAGAGGCGGTTTGAGGTCCTATTTCTAGCCTTCTGGAACAGTTAGGAGCTGTCTAGCAGACCTAGGTGACCCTAGATCTAGGTGTGATTGTGCATATCTTGTTTGTGATTGCTTAAATCCGTAAGTCCGTACATATTCCTGTAAAGCTCTTTCTAAAAAAACAAAAAAAAGGAAAAAAATCAAAAACTTTTATAAAAACTTGCCCTTTGTCGCCAAATCCATTTTTCACCCACCACCTATCGTATTTCTCCATTGACGTTTTCTTACCCTCACCTTCTCCGCTTTGACTATACTAAACTCGTTTAGTGTATGTCCGCTTGGACTCGGGACACTAGCGCCCGCCTAGTCCGCGTTACGTTAGTCGCTACCGACTACGCGATCGACTCAGACGTCGAAACTCCGTCCACACCTTTTTCACCCTTACCTTTTCCGGCCAACTCCGACGTTGACTGGAATTCTGTTCATACATCTTCACCTTCACCATCACCAACCTCTTCTTCCGCGATGTCAGGATTTAATCCGAACATCTCTTTGACTACCCCTGGATTGGCTCCACCTCCTACGGAGACCAATAACCCACCACCACCACCTGTTGTAGCGCCGCAGCGAATCGCGCTCCAGGATCGTTTCTATCCCACCCGTTCTGCACTCCCCACCTGCCTTTCTCTTCCACCGGCCAATGGGGATAATTTTGAAATTAAGCCCCACTTCATCAACATGCTTCCACGATTTCATGGGCTTGAATCTGAAGATGCCTATATCTTCATCAATAAATTTCAAAACGTTTGTGCCATGATGAAAACCACACAGCTGTCGGACGATGCTATACGTCTACGGGTCATTCCGTTCACTTTATGCGATCTTGCTGAAAAATGGCTGTATAGCACCGTTTCCCACTCCATAACCAGTTGGGACGAGTTTGTTAAAACGTTTCTCAAAAAGTTCTATCCGAATCATAAAACCGCAAGGATTCGTAATGAAATCAACCAGTTCTCTCAGCTTCCTTCTGAACCCTTCTGGAAGTGCTTTGACCGGTACAAAGACCTTCTTGTTCAGTGTCCTCACCACGGTATAGAGAAATGGCAACTTTGCCAAAACTTATACGAGAGCCTGAACCTAGCAACCAAGCAGTTGTTGGAAACCATCTGTCAGGGCCACTTCCTATCGAAATCTGACAAGGAAGCGTGGCAATTCTTTGACGATCTTGCGGAGCAAACGCTACAATGGGAGAGCACCAGACCGACTTCTTCTTCTTCTTCTTCTTCTTCTACCTCCACTTCTACCGGTTAGTCTAGGGTAGTAATTCACCAACTTGATGTCTCTATTGCGATGAAAGCTGAAATGGCTGCAATAACGAGAAAGCTTGAAGCAATAAAGAGCAAATTTTCTGCTCCTGCCCCTGTTCTTCCCCTTCGTACCATTTGCGCTTGTTGTTCCGATCCTTCTCACTTAACCGAAGAGTGTCCTTACAATCCACCGTCGCAAGGACAGGATCAGGTTAATGCTGCATTTCAGCAAAGACTGAGGAATGATCCATACTCTTCCACCTACAATCCCGGTTGGAGGAACAATCCCAATTTCGCCTGGAATCAGAATCAGAATCAATTCCAAGGAAACAATTTCCAGAGGCCCCCTCCTCCGCAACAACAAGCGCAACAACAAACTCAACATCAGTTTCAGCAGCCCTTCCAACCCCAACCTTTTCAAAATCAGACGAACAACTTTGCACCCAACAATTCTTTTCCACCGAACAACTTTGTTCCGTCAAACAACGATAAGGTTTTCTCGCTCGAACGAAGTCTGGAGGCGTTCGTCAAACAATCGACTCAGTCCACCGCCAACATCCAGTCTTCCATTCTGTCCTTAGTGCAACACACTGCCGCTCACGGGCAAAGCATCAAGACTATCGAGGCCCAGATTGCACAGATAAACGCGGCCTTAAGCGAGCGAGAGAAGGGGAAGCTCCCGTCCCAACCACTCCCAAATCCCGGTCACCCACATAATGTACATGTTGCTCTTGAACAACAGAACCATAATGTGAGTGCCGTGACCACATTGAGATCGGGAAGGATGCTGCAAAACAACATTGGCACACGGATCAACGATGACATCCCGGCCACTTCTTCTTCTTCTTCTTCTTTTTCTCCTGCTTCTTCGTCTTTTGAACCTATTCTCCGTTCTTCATAAGGCTCTCCTTCCTCTTCCTCTGCTCTGAATGGACCCACTTCTCACTCCACGAAAACACCTGTTTTGGGATCCGTTCCAACTCCACAATCTCCTCCTCCAGCATTAGACTCAACCAATTTTAAAAATGTTCCATTTCCAAACCGGTTGAGGTCTAATAAACAAAATCCTCAGATGGAGAAGATTCTGGAGTTGTTTAAGCAGGTTAACATTAACATTCCTCTTTTAGATGCAGTCCAACAAGTCCCGTCCTACGCGAAAATCTTAAAGGACTTGTGCACGAAAAAGAGGAAGTCTCAGGTACCTAAGAAAGTTTTCTTGGCTAGTGCTGAGAGTGATGCTCTTACCCAATCTTTACCACAAAAACGGAAGGACCCTGGCTGTCCTACGATTTCAATTACCATTGGGGATAAGAACATCAACCGCGCACTATTAGATCTTGGTGCCAGTGTTAACCTGCTTCCGTACTCAGTATACGAGCAATTAGGCGTAGGAGAGCTGAAACCCACACACTGCACTCTCCAAATGGCCGACCGATCGATCACCCATCATAGGGGTGAGCTAGAGGATGTGTTAATAAAAGTCGGGGACTTCATATTCCCCGTTGACTTCATTGTATTAGACACACAGCCTGTAGCTAACCCCCAGAATCAAATTCCGGTGATACTCGGTCGCCCATTCCTTGCAACCTCAAATGCTGTGATCAATTGTCGCAATGGTTCGATGAACCTTTCTTTTGGAAACATGACGATTGAACTCAACATTTTTAGGTTGGGGAATCAGCCCGCCGAACCTAATGCTCATATACTGGACGTCTGCTCGATCCAGGAGATCACCCCTGAAGAGTGTGAATTCGAGGAGTTTCTGTTCGAACACGATAACCTTGACGCCACTAGTGCGTTCCTCTTCGAACCTGCTGCTGTTTCTGCGCCCTACAACGACTACGAGTGTTTCACGTTCTCGAACGATCTTAGCCGCGCACAACCCGAGTTTGAATCTTTCGAATTTCCGGATGAGTTACCTGAACCATCCAACTCGGTCGCCTACACTCATTTTGAACCTTTGCTGGAGTCCTTTGAGTTCGAGACCTCTGCACCAATCTTGCCTTCAATCGTTTCACCTCCAACGCTCGAACTCAAGCATTTGCCGTCTCACCTTAAGTATGCTTACTTAGGTGAGAACGAGACCCTCCCTGTCATCATCTCAGCTTTTCTAGCTCCAGAGCAAGAGAAAGCCCTTCTCTCGGTCTTGCATAGCAACAGGCAAGCTTTTGGCTGGTCCATGGCGGACATCAAGGGGATTAGTCCCCTGATCGTTGAACATCACATTCATCTGATGGATGATGCCAAACCAGCCAGGGATCCACAAAGACGGCTCAATCCAGTCATGAAAGAGGCTGTGAAGAAGGAGATCGTAAAATGTCTTGATAGTGGTATCATTTACCCTATCTATGATAGCCAGTGGGTTAGCCTCATTCACGTTGTCCCCAAGAAATAAGGTATAACGGTCATAACCAACGAGGCGAACGAGTTAATCCCTACTCGCACCCAAACTTAGTGGCAAGTATGCATTGATTACAGAAAACTCAACGCCGCAATGCGAAAGGACCACTTTCCGCTACCTTTCATTGACCAAATGCTTGAACGATTGGCCGGACACGAGTACTACTGCTTTCTTGATGGCTACTCCAGCTATAATCAGATTCTTATCGCCGAAAAAGACCAGGACAAGACCACATTCACTTGTCCTTTCGGCACGTTTGCATATCGTCGCATGCCCTTTGGGTTATGCAATGCGCCCGCTACCTTCCAGCGGTGTATGATGGGAATCTTCTCAGACATGGTGGAAAAATTTCTGGAGATTTTCATGGATGATTTCTCCATCTTCGGCGATTCCTTCAACGAGTGTTTGCTGCATCTTGACGCTGTCCTTACCCGATGTAAGGACAAGAATCTCACTTTGAATTGGGAGAAGTGCCACTTCATGGTGCGCGAAGGTATTGTCTTAGGACATATCATCTCGCAAAATGGCATAGAGGTTGACAAAGCAAAGATTGAGGTCATTTCCAATCTCCCTCCTCCCCGATGCGTCAGAGATATCCGAGCCTTCCTTGGCCATGCCGGTTTCTATAGACGGTTCATCAAGGACTTTAGCAAGATTGCTAGGCCCTTGACTCTTTTGCTGGCCAAGGACACTCCATTCGACTTCAATTCGAGCTGTGTGACTGCGTTCGAGTCATTGAAAAGCTCACTCACTTCTGCTCCCGTTCTTTCTTCACCTGACTGGACGCACCCATTTGAGATTATGTGCGATGCATCCGACTTTGACATTGGTGCTATCCTTGGACAACACATCAACAAGATGCCGCACGTAATCTATTATGCGAGCCGAACCCTGAACGACGCCCAACTCAATTATACAACAACTGAGAAGGAATTCTTAGCTGTTGTATTTGCTTTAGAAAAGTTCAGGCCCTACCTCATCGGCTCTCCGGTCATTGTCTACACAGACCATTCTGCTCTGTGCCATCTTTTTGCGAAGAAAGATGCAAAATCTCGGCTGATATGTTGGATCCTCTTGCTTCAAGAGTTTGACCTTGTCATTAAGGACAAACGAGGATGTGAAAACGTAGTTGCCGACCATCTCTCACGACTTCCTTCTTCGCCTTCGCTTCCAATTCCGATCAACGACGTTTTCCCGGATGAACAGCTCTTGACAGTATCTTGCGAACCCTGGTTCGCAGATATTGTGAACTATTTGGCCACAGGATTACTACCGACTGAATGGTCATGTCAGGACAGACTTCGCTTCTTATCCCAAGTAAAACACTTTTACTGGGACGAACCCTATCTGTTCAAGTACTTTCCCGACCAGATTATTCGTCGGTGTGTCCCTGACGATGAATTCAAGAGTGTGCTGTCATTTTGCCACGATCAAGCGTGTGGCGGGTATTTTGGCCCCAGAAAGACAGCTGAGAAGATCTTGCAATGTGGTTTCTACTGGCCACAACTCTTCAAAGACGCTCATGACTATTGCAAGACTTGCTCCCGGTGCCAACACATGGGCCGGATATCCCGGAGGAACGAGATGCCGCTCCAACTGATCTTGGTTGTGGAGATTTTCGATGTTTGGGGGATAGATTTCATGGGGCCGTTTCCCAGCTCTTTTGGGAACTTGTACATCCTTCTCGCTGTTGATTACGTCTCTAAGTGGGTCGAGGCTGTGCCCAAACAAACTAACGACAACAAGGTTGTCGTTATGTTTCTTAAAGAAAACATTTTCTCCCGTTTTGGGCACCCCCGAGTGATCATTAGCGACAATGGAAGTCATTTCTGCAATAAGACTTTCGAGGCCTTGATGCGGAAATATTCCATTAATCATAAGCTCTCTGCGTCCTTCCACCCCCAAACATGCGGGTAGGCTGAAGTATCAAATCGGCAAATCAAGCAGATACTGGAGAAGACGGTTTCCAAGAATCGAAAGGATTGGTCGCTGAAACTCACTGATGCCCTTTGGGCATTTCGAACCGCTTATAAAACCGATCTTGGCATGTCTCCCTATTGGCTTGTGTACGGAAAGGCTTGACACCTACCTGTCGAAATAGAGCATCGCTCATTTTGGACGATAAAGGAGCTGAATCTGTCTCTTGAAGATGCGGGCAGCCATCGGAAGCTGCAGTTGAACGAATTGAGCGAGCTTAGGGATGAGGCTTACGATAACGCGGTTGTCGTTAAGAATCCAACGAAGGTGTTTCATGATAAACACCTTTTGCGCTAAACCTTCGTACCTGGTCAGCAGGTACTTCTTTACGACACCCGACTACACTTCCATCCAGGAAAGCTCAGATCTAGCTGGAAAGGGCCGTATTTTCTGCGGAATGTATATCCGCAGGGCGCTGTGGATTTGGAGAATCCAAAGGACAGTTCATTTTTCAAAGTGAATGGACACCGACTCAAACCGTACCTTAGCGCCGAACCAACAGAGGAGCTCCTGGTCTTACCGGAGCCGGTTTACCCTGCATAATCTTCCTCTGCCTACCACCAAACTTCGGTTATCCAGCCAAGAACAGTGGACACTGTTCCAAATAAGTTTGGGGGTATGTATAAACCATTTTGTATATATTTGTGGATATTCTTTTTCTTTTTCTTTTCTTCTAAAAAAAACAAAAAAAAACAAAAAATTTTGGTGTATCGCTAACTGAAAATTTTGACCCTTCAAATGATCTCTTCATGCAATGACAGTGAGGACACTGTCCAGTTTAAGTTTGGGTGTACGCTCGGTACGCAATTCTTACCTTCGCATTCATATGTATATTTTGCATCTGCATACTAAATCCATAAAATCCATAAAAATATGAAAATTTTCTAAAAACATAAAAACTTTTTGTCAAGTTAGCTAGTGGGAGGACTCTGATTCAACATTTCGACGGTTTTGTTTGATAAAATAAGAATAACTAAATCTTATGTTTAGATTTTGAAAACCTGAAAGATAACTCTCCTTTAAAGTTAACTATAGCTGATATACGTCTTTACATCACACTACACGTGTCGTGAGTTTTTGGGAATTAGATGACAAGTCTTTTATGTCGAAAAACTTTTAAATGGATAAATGATTTTCTAAGGATCAAATAGGTTTGTTCTGAAATAAGTAAATATCAAGAATAGTTTATGAAGTGAGTGAATATGAAGGAATGTTATTGATGCCTTAATTAGAACTAAGTCTGAAAAATAACCCATCTGAAACTTGATTGGAATAATTACACACCGAACCCACTAAACACGTCTTTTATCCAAAAAAATAATTGAACTGCCGGTTATGTCTCCGTTCGTATTAAATCATCTTGATTTTCACGCCAAACAGTCTTTTGTTTTTGGACCTAGGTAACTTGAGTAATTAAGTCCGCTGGGGTGTTTTCTACATCTAATGCCCTAAAGCCAACTGGTTTGGGTGTATTGGCCCAAAGCTCGCTAAGAAGCCTAGAAAAGTCCAGATTAAAACAAAGTCAAGCAAGTGTTCTCTCCGAGCTAAAATTCCTAACGGTTCTTTGTGTGAGAATAATCTTGATAAAAGACAGGCTTTTATAAAAATTTTAGCGGAGATATGAAGGTTTTATTCTATGATAAAGATTATTGCACGTTCACAGAGGTGTGTATGAAATGAAAAACAAGAAAAAGGTGGAGTGAAAAATAAGACCTAGTTTCCTGTTAAGGAAGATAGAAATTCTGAAGTTGAAACCTTACTGGAAAACGAAACTTGAAAAATGCTTAACTCTTTATAAAACTTATGTGATCCTTTCAAAATTCTTATCTGGGCTTTATTATGAGGACTTTATTCGACCTTTCTGGAACTTAACGACACTATTTGCACTGCACGTGAAGACATATAAAAGCTGTAGTTAAATAAGAAGCGAGGTGTGAAAAATAAAGGTTCGATAGTCTAGACTTAGGATAATAGAATTGTTATTTTCTAAAACAAAATTTTAGGGTTTGAATCTTAGTTATTTTACAAAACCAACTTGACCGGATTTTGTGGGTAGTATCCGCTGAAAACCCTCAGGAGACAACACTCCTCCTACTAGGGACACCTAGAGGTTTAACGGCTTGTTGCACATGCTTAGTGCAATCGCGTTCCCTGCGAAAGTGAGGTTAGGAAATTTTTTGTGAATAAATTGGCTTTGCTCGGGACGAGCAAATGATAAGTTTGGGGGTATTTGTTCATATCAGATTTTTGCATTTTCATACCGCCCAATTTTTATCACATTGCATATCGGTAGGTACTCTTGAGCTGTGTTTGCTAGTCAATTGCAGGATACAGGTTCTCGGCTCTAAACGGTGAAATTCATGGAAGAACACGACAAAACCCGGGTTCCTACCAACCACAGATAAAACACGGTCTCCGTTCTCTATCCGTCTGTTGCCGCACACCAGTTTAAAAGACAAAATGGCAAATCGATGTCATTTTCATGCACAAGGCTCAATGGCAACACAAGATCCAAGAAATCTATGCGGAGCTCGAGAAAATCATGACAAAAAGATCCACATCAAATCACCTTTTTCTCAACAGAACTTCTGGAAGAAATATGGAAAAATTATCAGAAAAATCATATACCAGACTGAAGGACATAAAAAACCAGGGAAGCACACAAAGTACGAGGGCCTAACTCCTCTATATGGCCGCGGATCCGCGGCCAATAGTGGGTCTAGGCCGCGGATCCGCGGCCGTACTGGCTCCTCAGAGGGAGTGTTTTCAGGGGCTTTTTGGTCATTTCATGTGGTGCCAGAATATTGCCCTAGATTTCCTTTTCACTGCCTATAAATAGCCCAGAACCTTGTGAAGCCAAGGGTGCTCAATCTTGTATTTTTTTAGGTTTTAGAATACTTGTTCTTCTTCCTCTTCTCATCTCTTCTCCATTGAAAAACTTGTAGTGAGCTTTTGTGAGTGAAGAATGATGAATAAAGAAGTCCCTTTTGTTATTATATCTTGTCTTGTTCTTTAGTTAAATTATTATTGCTTGTAATTTTCATTTGTTAACTTAGTTGTTGTTATTTCTTGTTGTTTCTTTCTTTTCTCTTTTCCTTTATCCTTAAACAATCATGACGCTTACGCTTGATCCTTGCCAAGGTGAGGTCGCAAATAGCTAGTTGTTATCTTCTAATCTTCTTTTTTCTATCTTCCTCTTTTGTTTTGTTTTCTTTTCGTTATGATGTGTGAGTAGTTTCCATACTTGTTAGGGTAGGATAAGGGAAGTTTGAGAGAAGGAAATCTCTCTCACTGTTTCCTTGCCCAACATCTTAAATCGACCCCCATTAATTGAACCACAATCCGCTCCCTTCGGCACCCTATCCTGCATGATAGCGGTGATTCCGTAGTGAGACCGGTTGTGGTTGAATTAACCGGAGGTTATGGCTAAGAGCCAAGAACGGACGGACAAGCACCAAAAGGAAGAACTTAAGCGTTGGAAAGCCTAGCTTATACTCGCAAGTTCCTTCCTAGTCGTGCTAATCCCCGTTGTTGCCGATTATCGTAACACCGATATTAAGAGTGGTATCGAAAGAGGTGAGCGACTCCTAACTCAAACTAACCTAATCCTAACCCTAACAAGCTCTCTTTACATATCATTTTAACACTTAGTTAATCACAAACAAATCTGGAAAATCGGACTTAACTCGTTAAAGCACATAGAAAAAGATTCCCATCTCCCTGCGGACGACCCGTACTCAACCGGCTAGCTACAAGAGAAACCGTCTTGATTGCGGTAATTAACTAAACTTGATCACGCAGAATCTTTACCAATCAGCGGGTAACTGATTTGGTCATACCAGCCCGGATAGGATCGCCCGGTTCTAACAATTTGCCCAGCCGCTTCCTTCGCCTGATGAACTCGTATCTGCTGAGCTATATAGTTGTCTAGTGCAGCTTTGGAAATGGTTTCCTCCTTGGCTGCTGAATGAGCCTGAGAAGGATTAGATGTCTCCCCTCTATCGTCTTCAATAATGATCGGAGGGTCTTCAGCTGGAGGGTCCGGCTGTAACATCATTCCTACCATGTGTTGAAAGAGAAGCGCCATTCATTTTATGTTGGCAGCTTGTTTCGCTGCCTCTTTGTCCTTCTTCTCGAGGATCCTACGGAGGAACTCAACATCAGTTTCTTGTTCTTGACGCTATTCCGACGACGCTCCGGGCTTTCTTTTGGTTCAGTGAGTGAGGCCATCTGTGTTAGAATCTCTTGGAGCTTCTTTTGCTGCTCCTGGGCCTTTGTTATGGATCTGGTGAGTGGTCGATGGCCCGTAGAGATATGGCTATCCCTTTTCCCGGATGCCATATAAACGGTGTGTACCACCATGCCCCCAGACTTGGGGCGTTTAGATTCAGTGTCTTTGCGATTTGCCAATGACACAGGGATCTTCTCTGACCTCCTTCTCTTGTGAGCGGTCGAAGTTGAGGGGGCCGTTGTAGTGGGTACCCAAATAGCTGTTGCTTTTTCTGGCTTGATAGAGTAGTCCTTCTCCTACCGAACCTTCATCTTTTTCTGTGGGCGGGGATAGTCTTGGTCCATCACGGAGTCTTGGACTTGACGCCAGACCTTGTAAATTTTAGAGGACAGCCGTTGAGGGGGCTGCTCCTGCTTTACCTTTGGGGCATTATTCACGGGTGTAGGAGATCTTTTCAATACGGCAGTTGGCGAGTTTTTTCGCACCCTTCTTAGCGGTTCAAAGCTATTCCCGGTCGGAACAGCAACATTAATTCCCGCCGTCAGGGCTGGTGGAGGTAGCCCAGAGGGGGAGTTGCCCCCAGCCTTCCTTAGCCGGTGCCAGTGACGACGGTGAGCATATCATGCGATTGGAGTTGGTTTAGCCGTAGGGGTGACCTCCTCATGCCCCCTGTGTTGGTCAGAATTCACTGTTATCAGCCTTTTAAAGACCGACGTTCGTTGAATGGGGATGGCCAATCTATCAAAAGAAGACTTCCGAGTAAGGGAAGCAACCTTGGTGATTTCGCCTGGAACGGGAGCAGAAATAGTCAGTCTTGTGAAGACCGACCCTTTGGCAGGAGAAACTACCTTGACGATTTTGGGAGCAAGGATGGCTATTCGCTTCGAGATAACCCCTTCTGGTATTGCAGGCTTCTTCATGGGCCCGTTGGAGCTATGGCCTAGTCTGTTAAAAACCAAAGCAGTGGAGTTGGGCGACCCGTTGAGAGGGGCCGCAGTAGTACTAAGCCGATCGAATACCGACTTCTTGGGAGCTTCTTGTGACGGTACAGGGGAGTTGAAGCTCATGGGTGGGAGCATGGTCCCGAAGAATAGTCCAGTGGTGGCTTGAGTTACCTGCTCCACCGGTATCTTGAAAAAGGAGGCTGCTTGGGGCCCGTAAGTCACTCCTCCAGCAAGGACGGAGTGAGAGTTGCAGTTGCAGGTAGTGCAGTTTGAAGCCATTGATCTCCTGTTTTTCTGCACGGAGCAAGACACCAAATCTAAGTACCTTGAATCCACAGGCAACCACAGCAAACCGCGATCCGTTCGCGAACACGACACACGAAGTGTGGAGTGGAAAGAGGAAGAGGTCCCACCGGGCATGCCAGAATCAGTTCCCCTCCAAAAGACGGCGCAAGACGGGTCATCTTGCCTGAGATTTGGGGCAGATGCTAATACGTGCTATCCGTCCACCTCTCCGAAGATGCCAATGTAACATTTTAAAAATAATTAAATAAATAAAATTTGTTTAAGTGAATTTTAGGATTTTCGGTAAAGTAAATGTATTTTTCGTAAAACTAAACCGTAATTATTTTTCACTATAAATTTAAAAATATCTATTTTAATTATGTTATTACTAGTAAATGGTGTTTATTTAGCCACTTATAAATTTTTAGTTCAATTAAATATTTTTCCTAAATTAAATATTTTAAATATTAACATAAGCTTTATTTTTACACTAAAATAGTGTAAATTACAAATTTGAATGGTTTTAATTTGTAAAAAATGAGCCATGGTATATTAGAATCATGTGTGTAATATGCAAAATCTTTTCCAAAATCTCTCCATGGTTCTAGAAATTTCTAGGAAAAGGGTTAAATTGAAAAAGTTAGATAATAAAGGGTTTAAGTGAAAAAATGCATTATTTATGAACTTTCTACACAATACCACACATTTTCTCTCTCTCTCCACCCTCCTCCCTCTCCATGGCCGGCCTCCCCTCCATGGGTAGCCCCAAAAATTTTCCCCCATCATTTTTGCATTAAAAATCATCAAAATTCATCAAAAACTCCAAAAATAAATCTCAAAAATCAACATTCAACCTCTACCATTTTCCTTTGACCTATTTAGCATGGATTTTGGAGATGGAAAGCATGCATTTTGGAGGCTTATTTCATGTTTGGGTTTCATATTTTGGAGGTATAAAATTCCTTCTTTTGATTTATTGTTATTAGATGTTCATTTAAGCATAATTAGATTTAATATATTAATTCTATTTACTACTTTTAAAATTCAAGTTAGGGTTTGAAAAATCAAGTTGTGATTTTTATTAATTAAATAAGGTTATAATAGCTATTTTAACATTTTTAGAGTGGAAAAATCTTGCATGGTTGTTGTATAATAATTTGTTTATCCAAAATTGATTTAATTAAGCTATTTAGCTAACTAGGTTTTTATAAAATGTGTTTGTGGGTAATATAAAATTCTAATTAAGGTTGCTATCATTAGATTGTAGTTTTAGTGAGAACTTTAGCATGTTAATGGAAAGAAAAACTTAGTTTGATTGCTAGTTTCTATTGATAATTGAAAAATTGTGATAAAAATTGCTATTTTGTAAACTAGATTTTAGAAATTCCTAAATAAATGAGATTAAAAATATAATTTATGGTTTAATTAAATCATTATCATCATGAATTATGATTTAATACATTAATTCATGCAAAATCATGTTTTGTGGTGGAATTGTGGTATTTTGCTTGAAAAATGTTGAAAATTGTTAAAGGTTGCAAACTAGAAATTTCAAATTAATACAAATTTGTGTAATAAAAATATAGTAATGGTTTGTATAGTCTAGTTATGCTATTTAATGAGTTTTATAACCATTGGTTTCATTTAAATGTCAAGTTTTGATGAAAAACGGTAAATTGGTATTTTCGGGTTTTACAAAATTGGACGGTTTGATGGATTTTAGGGTTTCGATGGATTTAATCATGTTTTATAATATAAGTAATGTGTTCTAAAACTATGAGTTATTTGTTGATGTTTATCTCGATCCATCGGAGTTTGTACGCCGATATCGAGCGATATTTGGTTCTTTTGCGTAGACGGGACATAGCTTTTAACCTATGCTTGTTCCTTGTATCGTTTGAATTTCGTATGTGATCCAGTTTACGATACTATTTATATGTTTGCGTTTAGGTACTCCTCACGTGGACTACGGGCGATGAAGAGGAGGATGGCGACACCGTCTTCGGCAGACATGGACCAGGTGAGTAGATGTATATCTACGGGGGGAAGTCGGGTGGATGGCGTTTAGCACCCCCGCAACGTAGAATAGGAATAGTACTTATTGACATTAGGAAACCAGATGTGACTCTAGATTCTTAATGAGTAGGGCCCTAGTAATGACCCTAGGCTGGACTAGACCGATTTAGGAAAACCACATCTGAGGATAAGTACCTTGGAAGAGGTTCGTAGGTTTCAGGTAGAAACACACACACGCACACACTGAAACACGACATGGTGTATACGTACATGTGTATATATATATATATATATATAGAACGAGGTATATGTATATATATATATATATACAACAAGTATATGGGATACATTGATGTGATATGATATCCGAGGTATGATGAAACAGTATAACTGGGCTTGATGCCGTGATTCTTGGCTATACAGTCGTATTAAGTGTTAGCGGATCATTAGAGAATGAGATAATGAACATGTATACTTAAATTAAAATGGGTGGTGATGATATTGAGGTACATGGGACTCTAAAACAGTACCCGGACTGTAACTTGTGATTGATCACGATATGGGATACGTATGACTTGGTTAAGACATCATATAGGTGTGACCTGATGTCGATATCATAGAGGTGTGACTTGAGGACGATATGACACGTATGACATGATATTTCTGAGGATAAACTAATGATGCTTATTATTATGGAAATGATATATGATTGATGTATGCGATCACAGTTTAGCACCTTGATCATGAGATGTGACATTATACGAATGATGAGACATCTAGGAGATACTTGACCCGTACCCTGATATTGGGATGCCGTATGATGGATTTACCGTATGAGACATAAATATGATGATTGATCCGCACTCTTGATTCGAGGAAGCTGTACTACGTACGTGACGCTATTGAGGCCGGATCGCCGATTATTAGAGATATTGATTCAGACCTTAGGTAGAATCTTGTTTCTTATTGACTAGTTTCTTAGGTTTTGTTCCTTAGGAGGTTAGATGGGCACTAGATTAGGTTCGAGTCATATAGTGGTAGTGATAATTGTATATCAAATGAGTGGATAATGCACGTCTGTCTTTGCATTCATACTGTAATCATCATGGTGCATGTTCTTTCATATGTTGCTATAATCAGTATAAACTTTACATGTTAGGACACCAGCACCATTACCGATGATGCGCATATTCCACGCACACTTTATTGCCGGCTCACACACATCATCATCGGTAATTGCTATGTCACGTACACTTTAGATCATATTATCTTTTATTGATAGAATCGGTTAACAACTAGACCGATATAATATTGTGATTACTTTCTGATGTTAGTATAGATATGATATTTATCACTTAGACATTCATGCATTCATATTTTCATGTTATCATGCAGTATCATGGGCATATGCCGACACTATCATATACTTACTCATGATTTTAAGATTTGGATTTCTATGAGATTTCTGGATTTTTGGGGAAAACCGCAAGAATATATAAAACTTCTCTCTCTCCTCTTCTCTTTTTAAAATAAGATGCGGTTTTCTCGTGATGTATGTGTCGTCCACCATGAGATTTCATGTTTTCTGTTGGATTTCGAGACCCGATTCGAGGAGTGGATGAACCGTCTCGGGTACATGGTGGGCCCGGTATGGTACCCCGGGGCAAGAAGATCGAGTTGTAGACGATGAGCCTGGCAGGGGAAGGCTACCTACCGGTGATGTCTGGCGCGGCGGATATCCGGAGGATACCGACCGTTGTCGTGAGATTTGATGATATGGGCCGATCCGGACTGACGGAGCCCGAGGTATTGAGACTATGAGACTTGAGATTTACATGTTTGTGTCGATGCTTGACACGGATTTCCATGGATTTTATTGTTGAGATTTCAGACTCCTATACACATTTTACTATGATAACAGTTAAAGATTTCTTATACAGATATATCTGAATTTCAGGATTGATTATTCTATATTCATGGTGCATGCATATCCATTCATATGACATAGTATTATATGAGGCACTGACACGAGCATAGAGTATCTGCATTTACACGTAGTATTACCCTGCTATTACTAGATGATTGGGACATAGTAGTGTATTATTATGACCTAGGATAGCGTCGTGCATTCGATTTCTTTTCGTAGATGTCTTCTACTCACGAGTTGGCAACTCACCCCCGTTGTGCCAAATTTTATTACAGGTTCGATGTACAGGTTTCCCTTGGCAGTTGGTGGCACATCATTTTCATTTCGGGTGATTTGCACGGTAGGTTGGTTCATTTGTATCTGAACCGCCATTGTACTTTTATTCTTTCATTTGTATCTAGTAAGCTCCATCAACCATACTTGTATTACTTGATAAGTTTATTGGACCAGTTATTTACTTCGACCTTAGAGTCGCGCATGTATTATTCTGATCTGGTGGTTTTGTTTTCTTTTGAGTTTTGAGCCTCGCCTTTTGGCGTTGTATACTATTGTGTATTGTTGTGGTTGTTTCCGCCTGTTGGCGTTGAGCTAGCTCCCGTTTGGGGATACTTTTTTTTAATTGTTGTTTATGTATATTATACTTGTTGTACCCGTTTGGGGCCAGTTTATACAGAGGAGACTCTGCCGAAATTTTTGAGAAATTTGCTGATACTTTTAAACTCGTTTTTCTTCATGTTTTCTTTTCTTCTTCTTCTTTTATATGGTTTAGATTTCTGGGCTTCGGCTTACTTAGGTTATGTTGCGCCTCTAGACGTTTCGTAATCTAAGTGCCGGTCACGTTCCGTACTTTCGGGTCGTGACAGCCAAGTTGATTTATGGCACCGTGTATCAAAGGTTCAAACGGATACGTCCGATGTAGCAGACTTCGTCAGATTCCCCCTCGCTTGAGGGGTTTTTGATTGTGGGGACGCTCTTCCTTGCAGGCGCAAGCCCCTGCAGTTAATTACGCCACCGCATCGCGGTAACAACTTTCTCCATCTCCAGCTGGTCACTTCGTGTCGTGGGTGTTTGTTTTGTGTTCGGTTGCCCGTGGATTGTATACGGAGACTAATTTATGTTGTCGCCCGTAGGACGTGGATTAGTCCGAATCCGTATTTTCTTAGATTTGGGTTTGGGGGTTTGGGTTTAAGGATACGTTAGCCTCATTTGAGACTAAGATCAACTTAAACGTTTGTTAAGGATACGTTAGTCTAATTTAAGACTAAGATCATCTTAACGGGATCGTTTAGATCCAACAAGAGAGCATTTGGACTCAATTGTTTAGTTTAGGGACATTGCGGTCGATTACCAGTTTAAGGACATGGTGGTCTATGGAATGTGTGGCCGTCAGGACCCGTCACCTCTCTGAAGACGTTGAAGGATTACAACGACAAATATCAGAGGAGTTCAGAGATGTACCCTCGAACTAATGATGGTTGGGAGATCTATAGTCCAGTTTGGGACTAAAGTCTTGTATGGTGTTTTTCGTCACCCCATTGAGATGGGAATACGCGCGCTTGTCAGGCGTACTACAGATTTCCCCTGCCTGGAGTAGGCCGGGGTTTAATGATTGTGGGGATCCGAATCTCCGGCAGCCGCGGACTAAGCTGCCGTTAATTACCCCTTGCCTTTGGGGCGAGAGAACCTCCGATTAACGGGTTAAAATGGTCATGCGAACTCAATGTGCAGTGTACGTGTGTTGTGTCTTGAAAAAGGGGGGGTTTGGATATATCGGGAGCCACGCAGAGTTTTTACGGGGGTCCCGCTACCCGGATAGCGGGCTGGGGGTCAAGGGGGCTAGCAGCCCCCTTGCGGGATTTGGGGCAGCGCCCCGGCCCGAAAATTTTTTGGAGGGGGAGAATGTTGCGGAGTATGTGTATGTGTACATTTGTATACAAATGTATGTATATACATATATATAAATAAAGGGGAAAAGGCATCCAAAGGATGCGTGGGGGACACGTGTCGGCACGCGGGCGCCTTGCGCACTTGCGCAGGTGCGCAAGCGCGCGCGCCACGTGTCGGCGCGCGGGCGCCTTGCGCACTTGCGCAGGTGCGCAAGCGCGCGCGCCACGTGTCGGCGCGCGGGCGCCTTACGCAGGTGCGCATGCGCGCGTGCCACGTGTCGGCACGCGGGCGCCTTGCGCACTTGCGCAGGTGCGCAGGCGCGCGTGCCACGTGTCGGCGCGCGGGCGTCTTGCGCACTTGCGCAGGTGCGCAAGCGCGCGTGCTACGTGTCGGCACGCGGGCGTCTTGCGCACTTGCGCAAGCGCACAGGTGCGCACGCCACGTGTCGGCACGCGGGCGCCTTGCGCCCTTGCGCAAGCGCGCAGGTGCGCAAGCGCGCGCGCCACGTGTCGGCACGCTGGCGCCTTGCGCACTTGCGCAAGCGCCGGAGGGGCACAAGTGGCTTTTAGCCTGAAAAAATTTCTCAGAAGAGAAATCAGAGAGGAGTTGGACTCCTGAATGTGTTTTTCTTCTTTTTTTGAGGGTTTAGTGAAAGATGTTCTTCTTCCTCCTCCTCTGTTAGCTGGATCTTGAAGATCAAGAGATGTGGGATTTCAAAATCTTTTCTTTTTGAGATCTGATGGAAGATCCAAGTTCCCCTTTGTGGGTTTTGTGGTGGAAAACTATTTAGTTTTGAAAAAGGAAGAGTAAAACTCTTGATTTAATTCAAAAGAAAGAAGAAGCTTTTGGAACCTTGGAGATGGAAGAAAGAGCTCAGCTCTGAGACTTTTTTTTTTGGAGAGAGAAAAAGGTTGTTGGGATATTTCCATTATCTTGCCTTTATAGGCTATACACTTTACATATAGCCCCTTGGGCTTCACAAAATGGCATTTTGCCTATTTCATGGCCCATGTGCCATTTCTTTTTGCACATAAGCCATGGGCTTTACAAAAATTTGGCTTTATGCCTATTTTTCTTACATTTATCCATAAAATAAAATAAAAGAAATGCAACAAAATTATTTATTACAAAATTTTTTATCTTGGCATGGGGGGAGGCCGGCCGCTTCATGTTCGGGCTCGACCCAGGCATGGGCCCACTGGATCTGGGCTTGGGCCCACTTGGCTTGGGGTTGACTTTGATTTTGACTTGGTCAACCGGGGTGTAAATTTTTACCCCAACAAATTGCCCCCCATCAATAGATGCACACCACATATGTGGGTCGTGTGCAGGAAATTGATGGATCTTCTTTCACGTAGAGGCGACTTGATTTGGTTCCCTCCTTTTGGGGAGCTGGCACTGCCCTTTTTACGACATGGACGGTCGTTGCTTGACATGTCTCCGAGACGGAGTGTCCGTGATAAGCGTTTTCCCTGGCCCGGAGCTTTCTGGTTCCCGCTTTGTAGGAATCCTGCGCTGCCCTTTTTACGACTTGGACGGTCGGTGCTGCCTTTTTAGCGACGTGGACGGTCGGTTCTGCCCTTTTTGCGACTTGGACGGTCGATGCTGCCCTTTTAGCGACGTGGACGGTCGATGCTGCCCTTTTAGCGACGTGGACGGTCGATGCTGCCCTTTTTGCGACGTGGACGGTCGATGCTGCCCTTTTTGCGACTTGGACGGTCGATGCTGCTCTTTTACGACGTGGACGGTCGATGCTGCCCTTTTTGCGACTTGGACGGTCGATGCTGCCCTTTTTGCGACTTGGACGGTCGATGCTGCCCTTTTTGCGACTTGGACGGTCGATGCTTGGTTTGACTTGCTCTGCTTCTTGCAGTGTCAGGGGGTAGACTTGACTTGCTCCGCTTCTTGCGGTGTCGAGATTGGATTCTGACTCGCTCCGCTTTCTGCGGTGTCGGAATGGAAGTTGACTTGTTGATTTTGATTTGGGTTGACATCAGCATCGCTATACTGGAATATGGTACCAGGAGCGAATCATCATCTGTCATTGAGAGGATTTTGGGATTTTGGTTTTTGTTTGGCATCTGCATTGCTGCACTGGAATAATGCCAGGAGCAACTCATCATTTGCCCCGAGAGGATTTGGGAGAAATTGGGATTGTTTTACGCCCGTGGATTGTATACGGTTTTGCAGGATGTATGATCCAGACCGTAGGGCCGAAAAAAAATTTGGGACTTTGTCGGCGTCTGCATCGCTGCACTGGAATATGGTACCAGGAGCGACTCATCATTCGCCGTTGGGGTATGGGATTTAGAATTTATTTGGCGTCTGCATCGCTGCACTGGAATATGGTACCAGGAGCGACTCATCATTCGCCATTTGGGGGTTGGGGAGCGATGGCTTAGGAGACAGGTTTAGATCCCTATCGCCTAAGGCTTTTCAATTTTATGGGCCGTGAGGGTCCCATAAAAGCATTTTCTCCCTACGAGTCGTAAGGATCCCGCAGGTGTATTTTCTCCTTAGGAGTCGTGAGGACTCCTAAGTGTGTTTTTCCTTTATGAGTCGTAAGGATCCCACAAAGGTTTGTTCTCCTCATATATCGTGAGGACACATGAGTGGGTCTTATCAATGGAGCATCATTCCCAAAGCGGAGACCGGCCGTGTAACTGGTGATTACGGTGGGGCATGGGTATGATGAGAATTATTTGAGCCCGTGGATTGTATACGATGGTCAATTTGGGAACCCACCGTAGGGCCGGGAGAATTTTGAGAAATTGGATTTTGGTTGGCGTCTGCATCGCTGCACTGGAATATGGTACCAGGAGCGACTCATCATTCGCCGTTTGGGGACTTGGAATTTGGATCTTGTTTGGCATCAGCATTGCTGCACTGGAATAATGCCAGGAGCAACTCATCATTTGCCTCGGGAGGACTTGGGATTTGGGTTTTTGGTCGGCATCAGCACCGCTAACACTGAAGCGAAATGCCAGGAGCGACTCATCATTTGCCGTTGCCCGTTGGGGAACGATGGCTTAGGAGACAGGTTTGGGTCCCTATCACCTAAGGCTTTTCAATTTCATGGGCCGTGAGGGTCCCATAAAAGCATTTTCTCCCTACGAGTCGTAAGGATCCCGCAGGTGTGTATTTTCTCCTTAGGAATCGTGAGGATTCATGAGTGTGTTGCTCCTTTGTGAGTCGTAAGGATCTCACGCAGGGGTTTTCTTCTCACAAGGTCGAGAGGACTTTGTGAGTGTATTTCATCTCTTTTCACGAGTTTGCGCCCTTTCGGGTTTTCACAGACTCGCCGGTAGTCCTGCTGTTTTTACTCACGGGGCCCTTTCGGGTTTTCATCCGTGCCCATTTTGCTTGTGGACATACCGTTTTTTTTTTTTTTTTTGCCGCTGGTGGGACTTTAAAAGTAGTCTCACCGGCAGGATTTGGGAGAAATAGGGGTCATTTACGCCCGTGGATTGTATACGGTTTTGCAGGATGTCTGATCCAGACCGTAGGGCTGATGTGCTCAATTCGCCTGCGACTTGGAGCATTCATGTGTAGTATTTCTTGAGATATCGGCCATTGATGGGCGGCATGGGCCTTTCTCCCTCGGCACTTATTAGTTGGTAGGATCCTCCGTCGAACACTCTCTCGATGACGTATGGTCCTTCCCAGTTCGGCTCGAATTTTCCCTTGGCATGTCGATTGGGGATGATCGGTCTTTTGAGGACCAACACCAATTCACCTTTCTTGAAAGCGCGGAGACGGGTTATCTTGTCATAGGCCCGTGACATTTGGGCTCGGTATAGCTCCAGATTTTGCTGCACCGCGAGCCTCTTTTCTTCGAGGGCATCGAGTTCTTCAAGTCGAAGGAGCACGTTTTCTTCCTCCGTCAACTCATGTTGGACGGCCATTCTTAAGCTTGGAACTTCAACTTCGAGGGGGAGGACCGCCTCCACTCCGAAGAGCAATGAGTATGGAGTGGACTGAGTTGGAGTACGGTGCGTGGTACGATATGCCCACAATGCCTCGTGAAGCTTGAGATTCCAGTCTCTCTTGTTGGCTGAAGCATTTTTCCTCAGAAGCTTGCATAGAGTCTTATTGAAGGCTTCGGCTAGCCCATTGGCTCTTGGATTATAGATGGAGGAATACCTCCAGTCTATCTTGTGCTGAGTAGCGAATCTTGAGACATTGAAACTCTTGAAAGAAGGCCCGTTGTCAGAAATGATTCTTCTTGGTGTACCGAAGCGGTATAGAATATTATGCTGGAAGAATGTCAGAATATCCTTTGTCTTGACTTCTTTTAGCGGGACAGCTTCAGCCCACCTGGAGAAGTAGTCTGTCGCGGCCAGTATGAACCGGTGGCCTTTAGATGACGGAGGATCAATTGGGCCAACAATGTCGGTGCCCCAAACTTCGAAGGGCCACGACGCCACTGTAGGATGCAATGGGTTGGGATGCTTGTGAATAAAATCACCATGAATTTGGCAGATATAACATTTCTTTGCATGTTCTCCGCAATCCCGTATCATGGTGGGCCAGTAATACCCAAGCCGTTTAATTTGAAGTCGCATCTTGGGGCCAGATTGGTGAGCACCGCAAACGCCCGAGTGGACATCTTTCATGACCTTTTGGGCTTCGGCCAATGACAGACACCTGAGCCAGAGTTGGTCATATGACCTGCGGTATAACGTGTCATTTACAAACACGTATCGGAGAGCTCTTTTCTTCAGCTGAATCCTCGCAGATTTTTCTTCGGGCAGCTTGTCGTATCGGAGGTACTCTATGAAGGGTTCTCTCCAATCGGGTTCGTCTTGGATGATCGAAGCTTCTTCCGCCGGACTGCTCTTTTGTTCCGCGCTTTCCTCTTCTCGTAGAGAGACTGGGGGTAGAATTTGCCGGCTCCTGACTGTGATCAGAATTTCGTCCATGTCAGGATCAGCCAGCTCCTTGGCCAAGCGAGCGAGTACATCAGCCTTTCCGTTCAACGCTCTAGGGACTCTCGTTAGTTCAATATGAGTGAACCGTTTCATGAGTTCCACCACTCGACCTCTGTACCGAGCTAACTCGGGTTTGTATATCTTATAGTCGCCGCTTACTTGGTTGACGACGAGCTGGGAGTCACCCTAAACTCGTAGCCGACGGATTTCCATTTCTATGGCGAGCTCCAAACCAGCTATCAGAGCTTCATACTCAGCTTCATTGTTTGTCCGAGGCTCGGTGAGAGCAAAAGAGCGCCGTAGGGTTCCCATTGATGGTGTGATGAACACCAATCCTATCCCTGCTTTTACCTCCGGGACGCTTGATTTACTGGAGGTTCTTATCGATGAGGCCCCATCGAAGTAGAGCTCCCAACATGGCTCGTCATTCTCGAGGTGCAGCACTTGTTCGTCGGGTAACTCACAATTTAGTGGCGACCCTTCTGGTATGGGATGAGCAGCGAGAAAGTATGCAAGAGCTTGCCCTTTTACTGCTTTCTGAGGAGTGTAAACTATGTCAAACTCAAGTAGCATGACAGCCCATCTTGCCATTCTGCCGGCTAGGCTTGCTTTGGTCATCAAGTATTTGAGCGGGTCGACCTTGGAGATCAGCATAACCCGATGAGCGAGCAAGTAGTGCCTCAGCTTCTTCACAGCAAATATTAGCGCCAGGCATTGCTTTTCAATTGGGGAGTAGTTGTGTTCCGCCCCGACTAGAGTTCGACTGAGGTAGTAGAGGGCATTTTCTTTTCCTTCCTCGTTATTCTGGGCAAGGAGCGCACCGAGTGACTCGTCCAGCGCGGCAGTGTAGAGAATCAGCGGTTTATTCGGAATGGGAGCGGCCAGCACTGGAGGGTGCAACAAGTATTGTTTAATGCCTTTGAACGCTGCTCGACATTCGGCATCCCAGATAAAAGGAGCTCCTTTCTTCATGAGCTTTGAGAAGGGCCTACATCTCCCTGATAAATTTGAGATAAACCTCCGTATATAAGCAAGCTTGCCTTGAAAAGATCTTAGCTGCGTCAGACTCTTCGGAGGGGGCATCTCCATGATGGCCTTTATCTTTGATGGGTCAACTTCGATCCCTCGATGTCGAACTATGAAGCCCAGGAATTTTCCCGATGACACGCCAAAAGCGCACTTCAGAGGATTCATCTTCAGATCGTATTCCCTCAGTCTGGTGAGAACGGTCCTGAGATCTTGGATATGATCGGCCTTGGCTTTAGTCTTGACGACCAGATCATCAACATAGCATTCGACGACTTTATGGATTAGGTCATCAAAGATATTAGTCATCGCCCTTTGATATGTAGCACCTGCGTTCTTCAGTCCGAACGGCATCACCTTGTAGCAATATATTCCGATCGGGGTTCGAAATGCTGTGTGCTTCTCATCCTCAGGCGACATCTTGATCTGATTATATCCAGACGAGCCATCCATAAAGGTGAACAGTTCGTAATTTGAGGTGTCATCGACCATCATTTCCATGACCGGTAGCGGGAAGTCGTCTTTAGGACATGCCTTGTTGAGGTCCCTGAAATCGACACAAACTCGGATCTGCCCATTTTTCTTCTTTACTGGGACTATGCATGCGATCCAGTCTGCATATTTCTCTTCCCTGATGAAGCCGGCATCGATGAGTTTCTTAGTTTCCTCGATGACCTTTTCTTCTAGTTCCCTTCTCATTCTTCGAGGAGCTTGTTTGACTGGCTTAGCATCAGGAGATATAGCCAACTTATGTACGGCCACTTCAGGGGAAAGGCCAGGAATTTCTTTGTATGTCCACGCGAAGCAGTCGACGAACTCATGCAGCAGGGCAATTATCTGCGCTTTCATTTCCTCTGACAAGAGCGAGCTGATGTAGGTCGGCCTTGGATTATCGGGCGTTCCTAAGTCAATCTCGGTTAGCTCGTCAAAGGTTGCTTGTCCGCCATCTTCGAGCTCTTGAGGAGCTTCTTCTGGCTCGGCTATCTCGTCGTCATCATTTGATCTTTCGCTGGCCACACCAACATGGATCATGTAGCACGCTTTGGAATCAGGTTGAATGTAGCCTATGCCCCGTCTATCTGGAATTCATCCATCGATGAGTGCTCGGACCTGGGGCGGATACCATAGCCCTTCGTAAAACTTTGCTTCGGACTCCGTTTGGTATGACCGGCATCCGCACTTCTTAAAGTATTCCCGCATCTCGGGCGCATAGTATCTGGGATTGAGGACGGCTCTTATGCCTCTCTCATAGGGAAGGCACGCGACAGAAAGGTTGTCCGGGTGCACAACGGGGTTTGACCTGTAAAACAGGATGCCCTTCTGTCCATTTTTCCTCCTGGGCACGTAGAAAGTTTCCAGCTGGTCGACAGTAGAGACTAACAATGCGTCGAGCTCTTTGCACATCCGTTCCGGCACCCTTGTAACGGCTAGGGACCCTTCTGCAACTTCGAAGGTCTCTCGTAGTTTCGCTTGTTGCGTGGGGGTCCAATCTGCACCGCTGTTGCACGACAGGTCCTCCTCCTCTGACTCTTCAGTGTCACTGCCGAGATGAGGGCGGACTTTGCTGCTAGATGGGCCTTCAGTAACAGATTCGTCCGTATCGCTGCCGAAATGAGGGCGAGTTTTGCGGAAGGACGGGCTTCCAGCGTCGGACTCATCAGAGTCGCTGCCGAAATGCGGGCGCACTTGGGTATTTTTGCTTTTGAAAGTGATAGCCGGCGCAGATTTGCTTTTGAGTCTTGGGGCCGTTCTATCCTCGGTCAGTTGTGGCTTGGCATTTTGGTGGTTCGTAAAGTACCGAGAATCTTCATATCGGACTTCATGCACACCAAACGGCTGGATGTCTCCGTCAATGCGTCTTTCTTCGCCAATTTTAGTGTACTTCATGCATTGATGGAGAGTTGACGGAATGATGCCGTAATCGTGGAGCCACGGCCGCCCCAAGAGAATCTTATAAGACGTGTCGGCGTCGATCACGTATATCTTAGCTTCAGTTTGCAGATCCCCAAATTTGATTGGCAGAGCTATAGACCCCATAACTTGCTGGCAATTTTGGTTGAAGCCTTGAATGACAATCCTTTCCCTTGACAGGTGTCGGACGTCCATTGACAAACTCTTCAGAGTTCGCAAGTTCATGATGTTCACTGAGGACCCCGGATCAATCAATATGCGATTAATTCGATCTCCGTCGCTGTACCCGGTCACGTAAAGCGGCCGATTATGCTCAGCCGTTCCCAGTAGCAAGTCTTCATCCTTAAATGTGACTGCGGCGGCATACAAAGCATGCTGGGCTTCTTTCATGTTAATTTCTGCAAAGTGAGCCTGATACCGCTCGGGGTTTTGTAGAGCGTGGATGAGAACATCTCTAAGCTCCTTAGATAGGACCAAGGCGTCGTAGATACTCAGGAGAGACGGAAGCTTCCGGAGATGCGCCAAGACATTATAGTCCACCGAGGAAGGACTTATGTTTTCATCAGCCGGTTCTCTGCCATCTTCTTCGTTAGCGACTTGTTTTTCCTTCCCTTTTGGGGCGTTGCCCTGATTTTGCGGTAGAGCCCTGCCGCTTCTGAGCTGGATTTGATTGGCCTTTGTGGTGAGCTCCTCGTCCTCTTCCGGAAAACAGAGATCATCCTCAGAGTCGCTGCCAAGATGGATGGCGTAGCAGGTCACTACTGGAATTTCTTCATTGGAGTCTTCTTCTAAATCCTCCAGAATTTCAGCCGCTTGTACATGGAAGAACTCCTTCAATTGAATCAATGTTCTTTCCTTTTGTTCATATTCTTCGAGGGAATCGATATATTTTTGAATGGTCGATCTCCCTGCAGACTCTTTTTCGCGCCGAGCTGCACTCTTCTTCTTCTTGAGCTTCTTGGATTTTGAGCTTGATGGAGCCGCATTGGCAGCTGGACTGGTAGGCTTCTTCTGTCCTTCCCATTCCATCCTGGGTTCTTTCCGAAGTAGCTTTATCATCTTCTTCGTCTTATTAGATATGTGCGTACTCCACGGAGGCCGCGATGAGTCAGTTTCGTTTGTCAGGGCAGCGGGTTCGGCTGTCTGCTCCCAGAAGGCTTCAGCTTCCGTCTGTATAAAGTTGGCGGTTGCAACTTGATTGTTCACCAACACGCTTTTGGACAGCTCGATTTCTCCAGCCTTGTACTACTTCTCGACCCAATCCTTGAAGATATAGCAATCCTCGATCGCATGGCTCACTACTCGGTGGTACGAGCAATACAGGGGATTGTCGGTCATTTTTGCTTCTTGGGGTCTTTTCGACTCCGGCAGTTGTAGGCCATTGTTCAAGGCATCTTTAAATATCTTGCGGACCTTGTCCCTTCTGAAAGAGTAAACCTTGTTCTTTTTCTCCTCTAGGGAAGGCCCATCTCCTCCCAGCAATGGCTTTCGAGACCGGTTGGTTTTGGATTCGCCCGCCCTTCGCTTTTCTTCATTGTCGGAGGCATTGAAGACATTGGTACTGCTGGAACTCCCGCTTCTACGGTTGTCGTCCCGCTTGCTTTTCCAGGTTTTGTCTCTCTGAGAGTCTGGCGGGGACTCTTGCTTCGAGCGTTCCAGCATTTGGACTTTCTTGGTTAGCTCCTGAAACGTCTTGAGGCCCGCTGTACACAAGAAGGGGACCATCCAATTGCTGAGGTTCCCAATGAGAAGGCTGACGGACTGGTCCTGCTCCAGCGGCGGTTCGCACTTAACTGTGAGATTACGCCACCAGGCGATAAAGTCGGTGTTGCTTTCATTCTTCCCCGGCTTGGTCCTCACAAGATCGGCTATAGAGATTTTATCACTGATGCTCATGAACCTTTGCCGGAACAGAGACTCCATTTGGGCAAAGGTAATGACGGACCCGTCCGGTATACTCGCATACCAGTCGAAGGCGACGCCGGTCAGGCTGTTGACAAACTGACGAAGAAGGAGCGCATCGTTGCCCCCTGTATTTCCGCACGATGCTTTGAAGTGGGCGACGTGCTGGTTTGCATTCCCCGTTCCATCAAATCTTCCGAACTTAGGAATGACGTAGCCGCTTGGGAACTCAATCAGATCGTACTGCGCGGGATATGGCCGCCCACTACTGCCGATTTCTTTCTGAGCTTCAGCTTCGGCCACCAATGTTTTAACCTTGCTGGTGACCAAATCCATTATCCGATCCTGTGTTAGCGGGATGGTGCTATCTGGGGCCAAGGCGTCCCCAGAAGCGGAATGTAGCCGGCTTTCATTTGGCTCGACCAGTCTTGGTCCCAAAGGAACAGGCATTGGCTGCCTCGGATTGTCATCACCCGGCTGATTAGTAGCGACTTGTGCTTGATTAGGAGGCGCTCGAGCAATTTGAGCCGTAAGCTGTATCACCACGTTCGTTAAGTCGTCAATCTTCGAATAGAGCTTGGCCATCTCTTTATCTTTGCTCCTGAGCTGTTTTCGAAGTTCTTGAAGCAGCTCTTGCTCCGCAGTCCTAGGGCGGAAAGTTGGCTCTTCCTCGCTGTCCGAGCTTGACTCTACATGGACCGAGGGGTCTATCTGCCTATCATCCTCATCGAGAGGGTTTTCTTCATCCAGCAGGGGTGGCTGTTCTTGGGCGGCGGCAACCACATTCAGGCTAGATTAGGCTTGGGATGTGGTGGCCCCGTCCTTGCTTTTGCTGCGAAGGTTGTCGCTGGGGCGCCCGCCCGCCATATAGACCGTATGGATGATATATCCGACCGTCTTTCTATCATTGGCGGCTGATTTTACGGATCGCTGTCTTGACCCCCTTGCTTCGGTAGCCGGTAGTCGATTGAAGGCGGCCGGCCTAACAAGGTTCTTGAATGGTGCTGGCGCTTCTTTTCTGGGTTTGCCCCGCTGCTTTCGCGTGGCACAGAGTGCTTGATAGACTCTTGAAGAGACAGTGTCATACTTTTTCTGTTGGGGCCGGGACACGTCTCTTTGTGGCACTGTTCGGACCGCTGTCTTCTTGATTCTGGCGGTCATGGCGTTTTTCTGAACCCACCTCAGAGGCTCGAAGGAATTGCTGATTCTTACGTCCGACTCGGCGGTCGTCGCCGGGCAACCCTGCACTTGGAACTTCACACGATTCCATTTGGCCGAAGCCTTGGCCCTCTTGTTGGCTCGATACCTGAGCCGCTTCTACCTTAACTTTTCTGTTCTAAGCACCTGGCAGACTTCGGTTTTTGGGAAGATGCCGCAGACCGGTTGATGGAGGGCCTTGGAGATACGCTTGATTGTGCATTTGTTAGAGTCATCGCCTGAGCTCGTCCGCGACATTTGATGTTGCCCTTCGCATCGGAAGTCTTGCCCCCAGCTAGAGCGCCAGGGAGTCGTTCAGATAGCATCTTGAGTTTCGGTTGTGGTGCCTTGGCGATCACGACATTCGGCCTCTTTCCCCTTGAGACCGGCTTGGCCACCTGTTCCGCCGGGATCTCTGCCAGGTGAGCGCTTCCGGCAGGGTAGATGATGACAGAGCCAAACTGGCGGGGCGGCTCCTCCCATTGTCGACTGAGGCTTGCGGGGAGAACCACACGAGCGTTGATCTTGACCACGTACGGAATCGGGGTCACGTTGGAAGCTGAATTCGTCTGGGGAGACATTGTCGTCGAAGGTTGATTGTTGCACGGAAAAAAGAACATCATTTCTGTATAGGCAATCGATATGTATATTGATTGAGTTCGCATGAACGTTTAACCCGAAATATGGGAGGAGAGATCGGTCCCACCGGGCGTGCCAGAATCTGTATGGTGTTTTTCGTCACCCCATTGAGATGGGAATACGCGCGCTTGTCAGGCGTACTACAGATTTCCCCTGCCTGGAGTAGGCCGGGGTTTAATGATTGTGGGGATCCGAATCTCCGGCAGCCGCGGACTAAGCTGCCGTTAATTACCCCTCGCCTTTGGGGCGAGAGAACCTCCGATTAACGGGTTAAAATGGTCATGCGAACTCAATGTGCAGTGTACGTGTGTTGTGTCTTGAAAAAGGGGGGGTTTGGATATATCGAGAGCCACGCAGAGTTTTTACGGGGGTCCCGCTACCCGGATAGCGGGCTGGGGGTCAAGGGGGCTAGCAGCCCCCTTGCGGGGTTCGGGGCAGCGCCCCGGCCCGAAAATTTTTTGGAGGGGGAGAATGTTGCGGAGTATGTGTATGTGTACATTTGTATACAAATGTATGTATATACATATATATATAAATAAAGGGGAAAAGGCATCCAAAGGATGCGTGGGGGCCACGTGTCGGCACGCGAGCGCCTTGCGCACTTGAGCAGGTGCGCAAGCGCGCGTGCCACGTGTCGGCGCGCGGGCGCCTTGCGCACTTGCGCAGGTGCGCAGGCGCGCGCGCCACGTGTCGGCGCGCGGGCGCCTTGCGCACTTGCGCGCATGCCACGTGTCGGCGCGCGGGCGCCTTGCGCGCCACGTGTCGGCGCGCGGGCGCCTTCGCAGGCGCGCGTGCCACATGTCGGCGCGCGGGCGCCTTGCGCACTTGCGCAGGTGCGCAGGCGCGCGTGCCACGTGTCGGCACGCGGGCGTCTTGCGCACTTGCGCAAGCGCACAGGTGCGCACGCCACGTGTCGGCACGCGGGCGCCTTGCGCACTTGCGCAAGCGCGCGCGCCACGTGTCGGCACGCTGGCGCCTTGCGCACTTGCGCTGCGCGCCGGAGGGGCACCAGTGGCTTTTAGCCTGAAAAAATTTCTCAGAAGAGAAATCAGAGAGGAGTTGGACTCCTGAATGTGTTTTTCTTCTTTTTTTGAGGGTTTAGTGAAAGATGTTCTTCTTCTTCCTCCTCTGTTAGCTGGATCTTGAAGATCAAGAGATGTGGGATTTCAAAATCTTTTCTTTTTGAGATCTGATGGAAGATCCAAGTTCCCCTTTGTGGGTTTTGTGGTGGAAAACTATTTAGTTTTGAAAAAGGAAGAGTAAAACTCTTGATTTAATTCAAAAGAAAGAAGAAGCTTTTGGAACCTTGGAGATGGAAGAAAGAGCTCAGCTCTGAGACTTTTTTTTTTGGAGAGAGAAAAAGGTTGTTGGGATATTTCCATTATCTTGCCTTTATAGGCTATACACTTTACATATAGCCCCTTGGGCTTCACAAAATGGCATTTTGCCTATTTCATGGCCCATGTGCCATTTCTTTTTGCACATAAGCCATGGGCTTTACAAAAATTTGGCTTTATGCCTATTTTTCTTACATTTATCCATAAAATAAAATAAAAGAAATGCAACAAAATTATTTATTACAAAAATTTTTATCTTAGCATGGGGGGAGGCCGGCCGCTTCATGTTCGGGCTCGACCCAGGCATGGGCCCACTGGATCTGGGCTTGGGCCCACTTGGCTTGGGGTTGACTTTGATTTTGACTTGATCAACCGGGGTGTAAATTTTTACCCCAACAAGTCTGTTTGAAGGTTTACAAGCATATGGGCTCAGTTGATATGAGTTGAACATTTTATTGTTCTGGCTGTTAAGCCTTTATTTGGGCTTGGCCCTTTGAATAATGCACAACATTGGGTTCTGTAATTAAATGCATAGCATTTATATTTGGCCTGTTAGGCCTCTTAATTGGGCTCTGCCCTTTCTTTTAATAATGCATAGCATTTGTTTTGGTCTGTTAGACCTTTTAATTGGGCTCTGCCCTTTTTTAATAATGCGTGGCATTTAATGGTCTGACAGTGCACCGCGTGTCCTGTCAGGTGCTTTGCGCCGATTAAAGAGCGCAAGACGCCAGCGCACGTGGAGGTGACACGTGTCATGCTCTGCTAAGCGCAGGTCTGTTAGGGCAGTGTGCTGCGCCAGTGTGCTGCTGACACGTGGCACGCTCTGGTGCAGTGCGCCATTCCAAGAGCGCAGTGCTCTGTTTTTAAGAGCGCAAGGCTCAGATTGTTCTGTGGTTGACACATGGCGCGTTCTGGTAACTTGCGCCAATCCAAGGAGCGCAAAGACGCAGATTGTTCTGTGGTTGACACGTGGCGCGTTCTGGTGACTTGCGCCAATCCAAGGAGCATAAAGGCGCATTTTAAGAGTGCAAGGCACTGTTCAATAGCGCAGAGCGCATCTTGATCTGATTAGGATCAAAGAAACAAGTTTTTCTTATTCTAAAGAGGTTCTACCTCAAGATTCAAGAACCAATGGTTCATCAAAAGGCTGTGCCTTTATATAGATCAAAAGATCTAGGGATGAAGTAAATTACTTCTTTAATTTTTTGTGGTTGGATCTTTTTTGATCTTCTTTTTTTTTGTAATGAAGATCTTGATCTTGTTCTTAGACCTTTGATCTTTTTAGAAGAAATTCTTCTTTTTGTGAAATGTTTTCATCTCTGTTCTTCCAAGAATTTAATTCTTTTTACCTTGAAAAAGATGATCTTCTTTCTTCAAAGGCTTGCCTTTCAAATTTTTTCAGAGTTCTCTCCTTTTTTTTGTCTATCTGTATCTCTGAGACTTGGAGTCTAGGGGCCTTTATATAGGGCCAATTGGTTTGTTGAGTTAGTTACAGAGATCTTTCTCTGATTGATCTGGGAATATTTCCCCACCGTTGGATCTTTGATCCTAAGGCCTCTGTTTTACAGAAGATAATCTTCTTATTTTAATAAGACTGGAAAGATTTTTCTAGAATTTTAATTCTGATTAATTAAATAATTTATTATTTAAATTTTAGTGCTGGCGCAGTTGGCGCAAGCGCACCTGCGCTTGACACGTGTCGCGCAGCGGAACTGCGCTAGCGCACCTGCGCTGACACGTGGTGCGCAGCGCAGAGCGCAAGTTATCTAAAGCGTTGCTTCCTTTATTTAAAATTTGAATTTTAAAACAGAGGCTTGCTCTGATTGGGGGTGCACTGCCTTGGGCGCAGAGCTCCTTGTGCTGGCGTGTCTGCTTTTGACACGTGGCGCACAGCACGCAGCGCAAGGAATCTGAAGCGTTGCTTCACCTATTTTAACATTTGAATTTTAAAGCAGAGCTTTGCTCTGATTGGGGGAAACAAAAGCGTTGCTTCGTTTCCCGCCTTGGAACTTGAACAGAGCTCTGCTCTGATTGGGGGAAACAGTGACTCGGGACTGTACCCAAAAACCACCTTTATGCACGATCTCTTGAACGTGGTATGGTGGAAATTAAAGCATAGTGGGAATCACACAAGACTCTATGACGATCTCGGGTCGACAGACTAACCTGTACCAGTGTCACCAGAGAACTGCTATCTGATGATAGGTATAATACCATCTAGGAGTTCTCGGCGAGTCCGTTCAGTGTACCCAGTCTCCACTGAGCACCCGTATACCTTCTCTGATGTCAAACACCAATGGATATGGGATCATCCATCGCCCATCACATGGGTCGAGAAGCGTATACGCTAGTCTACTCTGGAATATCAATGCCCCGAACTATTGAAGGATGTACTTGCCGACTACCTCTGCCCCACTAGTATGATCCGCCTCATTATCCTGGTAGTCAAGTATTCATCCTAAGGGCTTTATCAACATGTAATAGAGAGACAATAAGTGTACATGTTAAGATAAGGTGCAACCATATAGCATACTATCATGTTGAGCAGAAATTCCTCCCTATATATGTCCAAGCATCCACTACAATATATATCACATGTACCGTAATGGCCTCTAGGGCATGCATATAAATAACATGATGAAACCCAAAAGATGTGTCTGTGACGCCGCTAAGTGTTTGTGCGGTCCATCCTACAAGAAGCTAAGGCACAACAGCGGTGAGTTGCCAACTCAATGAATTGGAATATAACATCCCAAGGTATAATATGATATGCGTTGTAATGAATGCACGTGCAATATAAATGAAATCGCATAAGAATAACATCAATCATCATCATATCCTCATCAATCCCGTGCCTATCATCGACACTAAAAATCTGGATATCGTAGGCACCGTCTCACCTATAGGCCCTCTTCTAATATCAACGTAGCCACGGTCGGAATCCTCCGGATATCCGCCGTGATCCAATGTCACCTCTGCTATCAATCATTCTCGCTAGGCTCCCCGTACCTCCCTACGGTCTTTCTGCCTCTCGGAGTCATATCGGGTCCATCATATATCCGTAATCGGTAACCCCCATCTCGATTTGGATATCTCATCATGAAAACCAGAAAACTCATAGTGGATGTCAAATCATCATATCACACGAAAACAACACTTTTGAAAACATAATCTGTTTTGTAAAAGATACACTTGGTTTCTCAAATCTATCGAAACATCAAATCTATGATATCAATAGTGAATGATTCATTAATGCAACATTTGGCAACTGTAACATGTAATTATACGGACTATAGTATCCGAGTACCGGAACGTGGTAAATAACAACTAATACTATTATGAAACATTGTAATATGGTTAAACATAGCAATTCTACGTGTCATGGCAGTACTAATGATGTGTGGTGTAGCGTGCGAGTCTGTGAACTGTGCAACATGGAATTATTAGTATTGTGCTTGTGTTCTACCCAATGTATCTATTTTAGCAAGTATAATATTGCACTTGGGATGTCAAGGTACTCAATGTAATGCATATGATATAGAAATGCGGTTAAGTATCGCTAGTAGAGTTTAAAAACCGATACGAAGTTTTACAAAACTTTTGGTAGTCGGGGGTGCTATACACCATCCGCCCGAGTTCCCACTTGTAGATGTCCTCCTATCCATCTAAAATCGACACATGCTAAATAAAGCTCATGAATATTTTGTCCTTCTTTGCCGCATTGGACTTCTCCGCGATCGATCATATACGTTAAATCAAGTACACTCATAAGAATTGAAACACAAATGTTACTAAAATCCTAACGCACATCGGCTAGGACGTATGATCAACGTATTCTAACGCATGCTATCTATATCAAAATACCCCACGGAAATAATGAAAACCAAAACTTAAGTTTTTAAAACGTAAAACATCGAACTTATATAAGATACGTGTTCCAGATTTTTCTACATGTGACCTGGGACAAAAAGAAGTATAGAAAAGGTCTAAATGGGATGTTTTTGAGACATAGAACAAAGTTTGTCATGCCCCAATTCCTAATAAGCGGAAACGATGACGTGGAAAGCCTGCAATGTATTTACTCTGAAAATACGTTAAGCATAATTAAGAAATATAACAATGAGCAAGAATGACAAGAGTAAAAATGAAACATCAACTTTATTTACATTCAACCTTACATACATCTGTCTGGTAATAAAAGATACAATAATAATACAAATGCCTAAACAATGGTATAAATGAAAGTAAGTACAGGTAGGAAGAAGCTAATAGTCTGATTGAGTAGCAAACAGGTCCCAGTCCTCCAACTCGGACTTTGTTTTCAGAGTCCGGTACTCCTGTCGAACATTCCAAAGAAAAAAACAGGGAAGAATGTCGTCTGCGAACTAGCGCTCGGTAAGTCCCAAAAGAAGTAAGAGAAGATAGTTTATAATGTGAATAGAAACCAAATGAACAGTAGACAGGTAAAGTTGTATATGATCATTCACAGGTATAAAATAGTTATTCTAACGTGGTTGTTTGTAGTTTGATAAAGAAAGTATTCATGTATACGAGAGGAGTCCATCTTACCCCGTGGACTATGGTAACATGCAGTACAAGTTTTGCTCTGCCTGAATATAACCGTCCTATCCTTGGTACTCTCTCGATAGCTTCAATAGTCCACTTTTCGTATAACTTAGCTGAAGGAGTCCTAAAGCGGTCTCGTCATAACCCACAGAACAACGACACATGAATTTATATAGGTGTCTTTTAAAGTGACCTCTCGTGCCACGATATACGTTCCGTATCAATCCACCCCTTTATCCCCGCGTATTGTATTGTATAGTTTGAAGATTAGAGGTCATGGTCGAATCCATGAATATAAAAAGTACAAGTTCATGTTCAATATGTAATCATGTGTTCAAGTATTCATGTATAGTTCATGTCAAGTTATATCCATGGTTCGGTCAAGTCGAGCCAAGTATTCAAGTTTGAGTTTAATATTTGAATTCGAGTGTTCAGATTCATGATCAAGTATTCAAGTCTGTGTTTGATTTTGGATTCTGGTTTGAGTTTGGATTCAGGTTAGAGTCAGTATCTTATGAAAGAGTTTAGTTCTTGAATTTCTTATGTTCGGGAGAAATCGAGCAACTGCTGCATATGGACGACAGGATTTGTGTCTTTTTCCAAGACAATTGCCATTGACAACTCCGTTAAATTTTTCTAATCTGAATAGGCAAGCACTCACTTTTTCCGGCTCTCTGGGGCTTAAGAGAAATGATACCGCTTAAACATATATTAATCTAGAGTCTATAAATATTTACTGTTGTTTATATTGTATTTATATTGTTTACATTTCTTGAGAGGGTTTTGTGAAAAATACTTTAATATTGTTTAAAAATAAATCTCGAGGGTGATTTATAATATTTAGAGTTTTCATGAACATGTATTTTAATTTTTGTGGTATTTTAGTGATAAAACCTAGCTTTTTAAAAGTTTGTGGTACTTTTATGAAAACTACTAATTTTGGAAACTTGTTGGTATTTATTAAAATTCTAATCTTTCATTTTAAAAAAAACATAGTTTCATAGTTTGTTTTTATTGAAAATACGAATTCATAGTTTTATATAATTTTCCAAAATTTAGTTTTGTTTAGAGAAGTCGTATTTCTTAAAAACCGTATTTTTATTTCTTTTTGAGACCGAATACTCCGTGAGGAGTACTGCATCTCGTTCTCCTATCCCAAGAATATGCGATAATCTGCACCATCCATTAGTGGGTTCCCTAACGAGGGTTGTAGAGGCGCAATTGCCAAGAATTCAAAAATATCGATTAAAAAACCCTTTTTGTAAAACCGTGGTATTTTAATGAAAAACTTATTCTCTTAAATTAACCGTACATCTAAAGCTCGTATTATGAACCATAAGTGTGCGTGTGGGGTAAGTCATTACCCCGTGAATTTTCCTAAAGGTATTTATGCTAATTATCGAAATAACGGTTATACTAAAGTTCATGGTATTTTTCTGAAAAATTCATTTTATGATTATTTCTCATGAAATTTTTTATTACACTAAAAGCTAAATGATGTAAATAAGGTTAAAAGTGGTTTTATAGTGTTTTTGTGATTTAATTTTGCTTATCAAGTGGATGAAAAGGGTAAAAATAAAGTATTATCGGATCTAACTCCACTTTATCGATGTGCTTTAAGAATGCGATTTTAGTTGAAAAGAAGGAGTGGGAGAAGGACTTATGGTTTTATAACGTTGAGAAAAGAGTAAGGAAGAGAGAGAGGGCTCCGTGGCGCCGCGGTAGCTCCAAAAAAGACTCCGATCTTCAACGAAAGAAACTTGATTGCTAACTCCTTTTTAACTAGTTTTTCTCCACTTGCACTTAGGGATATTTGAGAGAATTTTGATAGAAATTTCAGAATGGGAGAGAGCTGGGGATATGATGGTATTTATAGTGAAGAAATTAGGGTATGAGAATTAAAAATTTGATTAAAAAGAATTAAAATGAGATTAATGTGGGATTTGAAGAGTCTCTGTTTGATTGCGGGAAAATCAAACAGTGCAGGAGAGTAAAGGAGAGCTGAAGGTGTGTGCGCGCAAAGTATGGAGACGATTAGAGCTATATCAACCGTCGGCAGCGGGCAAATGGGGAGTTTGGGCGGTTAGATCTTGATCATTTGCCTCGAGATTCGTGCTAGGTGTTTTAATCAGTGTTAACTCCTCATTTATCCCGTTTGATTTTTCTGAAACTTTTCGGTTCTCCGTGTATTGCACATGCAACTCTTGGGCTTCCAAAAATTTAAAATGAAAAATAAAAAAATAAATGGGACTGATGGGAATCGAACACACAGGCTATGTCACAGCAGTGTAGAGGCTTAGCCAGTGAGCTACAAATTGTTTCTTGCTTTTATTGAATAAAAATAACTTATAACTCCTACACAGGCTGAAATATCATTTCTATATATTAAACAAGTTAATTTTGTACAGGGTTTCAGAGTCGTTACATTCTACCCTCCTTATGAAAATTCCGTCCTCGAAATTTATAAAAATGTTTAAACTTTAAACGGATGAGGGTATCGTGCACGTATATCTTCTTCTCTTTCCCAAGTCGATTCTCCTGGCGAATCTTTTCTCCACATTACCCAGACCAAGTTCACCTCCTTGTTCCGCAATGTCTTCACCTTTCGGTTCAGGATCTCAAGTGATTGCTGCTTGCAAGGTAGATCGGTCTCTACTGTGAGCTCCGAGTGACCAAGAATATGACTAGGGTCGCTCACGTATCGTCGTAGCTGAGATATGTAGAACACATTGTGCACTCCTTCCAATGAGGGTGGTAGTGCCAAACGGTATGCCACTTCTCCAACTCGTTCGAGTATGTCGAACGGTCCGATATACCTTGGACTGAGTTTACCCCTCTTTCCAAAACGTATCACTTCTCTGTTTGGAGAGATCTTTAGGAACACGTGCTCTCCATGTTAGAACTCCAGGTGTTGACGCTTTGTATCTGCCCAATGTTTCTGTCTGTCTTGGTCCATGCACATCCTTTCCCTGATCATGCAAACCACGTCCACAGTTCTCATGATCATCTCTGGTCCAAGGCACGATCTCCAACGTCGTCCTAACTCAGCGAGGGATGACACTTCCGTCCGTAGAGTGCTGCGGATGGTGCCATCCCAATGCTTGCCTGGTAGCTGTTGTTATATGAAAACTCCACAAGGTGTAGGCAATCTTCCCACGAACCTCCGAAGTCTAGCATATGAGCTCTCATCATATTGTTCATGCCATAATTTTGCATTATTGTATTCCCCATTCTTAGTCATTTTACAAATAAACAGGTGCATAATTTTGCATTATTGTATTCCCCATTCTTAGTCATTTTACAAATAAACAAGTGTTTTTGACTCATGTCTTCTACATAGTTGCAGGTTACAGGTTCTCGGAACAAAAACAGTGAAAAACGATGAAAACACGATACAAAAGTGAGAATACGACCAACAAATGGAAAGATCTTGATCATGCCTACAATTTGAAGACTAAACGAAGATCAATGGACAATTTCACAAAGAACAAAAGGCAGTGCAAGATTCAAGACTTCGTCACGAAGCAAGCGGTAAAAGTCCATGACTTTATTCACTGGGAAATCTGGAAGAAAACTAGAAGCCAACCTGAGAACCAAGTGAAGAAAAAAGGATCCAAATGCAACCAGACCAAACCCTAAATATTCCAGCTCAAGAAGCCACTAAACGGCCGCGGAACTGTGGCCAAACAGGGGTCTTGGCCGCGGTTCCGCGGCCATGGGAAGCGCGGGTCGGTGCAGAAATTCCTATGACGGTGGCGTGCGTTGACTAGTTCTTTTCTTAAGGGGTAAACTTGTAATTACAGATATGAGTCGATTGTAACCCAAGGGTTTTCTATGTTCTATAAATAGAAACTCTAAAACTTCTTTTAGGTTATGCCTCTTCTTGTGCCTCATTTCATCTATCTAAATTCATATCTGTAAATTTCTGTAAAGAAGGAAGAGAGCGTCAAATAAAAATTAGGAGTAAGTTTTCTTTTCATTGCCCTAGTTAAATTTTATTTCCATGTCCTAGGTAATTTCTTTCTTGCCCTAACATAGATCTTTATCATATGCCCTAATTAATTAGTTTAGAACATGTCTTTTAATTCCCTAATGAGTGAGTAGCCTCCTTGCTTGTTAGGGTTAGATTTGGGGAAGGCTTGAGAGATGAAGATCTCTCACCCCTTTCTTGCCCATAACACGTTTTTATAGGACTCCATGCATACATAACACACCGCTCCCTACGGCACCCTATCCCACGAGGTAGCGGTGATACCGTAGTATAAAAAACCGGTTGTATATGTTTTCCATGGAGGTTAGGGTAAGAGTTAAGAAAGGAAGGACAAGAACCTAGAGGAAGAAACATCGTTTCTTCCTGATGGTACTAATCCACTTTATTAATTATTACCATAACTCCTAAAGAGATCTAAATTAGGGCATTGAAAGCGGTGGGAAATCTTTGCATTTCCAAACTTAAGCTAAACCTAACCCTAGCAAGATTCTAATCCTAGTGTAGATCAACTTTAGTTTTTAGATTTAATCAATCCGACAACAATCAGAATTAACTCGTTAGAACAATTAGGAAATACACAAAATCCCTGTGGACCGACCTGTACTCACCGGCTAGCTACCAAGCGACGCCGTTCTTGATTGCGGTTATAAATTATTCTTTGATTAATCAAATGGTGCCGTTGCTGGGGATGGCTTGTTATTTTCTTTTTGTAATTTCGAATTAATATAAAATTGAAAAATCATAAAAACTGAAAAATTTAAAAAATATAAAATATTTATCATCTTTTATTTTGTGAAGGATATTTTCGTGTGAATTTTGCAGGATCGACGAACGAGTTCGGATCTGGAAAAATCCAGAGAGCGAAACAGAAAACGGCAGATCTGAACAACAGAGAAAAGTCAAACCAGAGGAGCAGAAATTTTCTCGGGACTTGAACTGCATTTTGCACCGCGGAACCGCCGCCGGAGGTACCTTTCCGCCGCGGTCTGCTGACATCAGCAGACTAAATCTCCACTGTAAATCCTTTCTCCTTCTCTGAACCCCCTGATATCTCCTCTGTAAAATTTGCCTCCAGGATTCTTTGCGCTAAAAATCTCCCCCCTTCCAATAATTGATTTTGTGCAGGATTCTTTGTGCCGCGCTAAATTTTTTTTTTGTTGCAAGTGATTATGTTTACTGCTTTGTATGATTTAACTTGACTTTAAGGGGCTTTTACACTAATCCAGATTGGGTGGGGATTTCATTACCCTTTCCAGGACCCCAAAAATCACATAAGGCATTGCATTGATCAATAAGCTAATTAAAAAAGATTAGACTCAGTCTTAAGGACTTCACGCTCAATAGGACAAATGAATAGTTGTAGGCATCGACCGTTGATCCTAACCTGACTTTGTGGTGCCTAGGCTAGACATGTAGGGGAAGGTAATTTTAAAAGGCCCGTATCACGGTGATTCGTGAGCGGATCCCTCCTTTCTCTACTTTTGCTTACCTGGCCACAACTGGCGGTGAAGAGGCGGTGAAGAGGTCCTACTTCTTGCCCTTTGGAACAGTTAGGAGCTGTCTAGCTGACCTAGGTGACCCTAGATTTAGGCTTGATTGTGCATATGTGATTGATTGAACGTGTGTCTAAGCTTTTTATTGAAAATCTTTTTGCAAAAATCCCATAAAAAAAAAAGAAAAACACAAAAAGAAAAAAAAGGAAATTTTTTTTACAAAAAAAAAATACTTGCAAATTTTGTCGCTAAGAAATCCGTGCACCCCACTTACACCCACATTCTTTTTCTTCTCCTTCTTACATCATGGGTATCCCACCTCACAAAACCCTTACCGAACTTTGGTACTCTCAACCAAACTTTGCTTCATATGCGAATTGTTTTGGTCAAATTACGGACGACCCCTCCATACCCAAAATTTCTTTGAAAGATCGAATAGAAGCGTCTAGGAGAAACAGTTGGACTCCGCAATTCACTTTGTATCAACCGTGTCAACCTTCACCACCTTCTTATGTTGATACTCCTAGTTGTAGTTTACACCGATCATTTCGCCCTAAGACATCTTTTATCGAAGAAGGATGCTAAAGCCAGGCTAATACGTTGGATCCTGTTGTTGTAGAGTGTTTTTCATCACCCCATTGAGATGGGAATATGCGTGCGCTCGTCAGGCGCATTAAAAATTCCCCCCACCTAGGGTAGGCCGGGTTTATTGATTGTGGGGATCCAAATATTCGGCAGCTGCGGACTAAGCTGCCGTTAATTACCCCTCGCCTTTGGAGCGAGAGAACCTCTTATTGACGGGTCAAACAGGTCATGCGAACTCAATGTGCAGTGTCATGTTTTGAAGGGGTTTTGGATATATCGGGGGCCCCGCAGAGTTTTTACGGGGGTCCCACTACCCTCATAGCGGGCTGGGGGTCAAGGGGCTTGCGGGGTGTAGGGAAGTGTTATGGAGTATGTGTGTGTGTATGTGTGTGTGTGTGTGTGTGTACATATATATAAATATAAAAGGGAAAGGGCATCCAAAGGATGCGTGGGAGAAGGCACTAGCGCCTCACGTGCGCGGCACGCGGGCGCTGTGCGCCAGAGCCCCAGCACACCACGTGCGTGGCATACGGGCACTGGGCGCCGGCGCCCCACGTGCGCAGCACGCGGGTGCTGGGCGTCAGCAGCAGAAGGGACTTAGTCCCTGCACTGGGAGCTATGCTCCCGAAAGAAAATATTTATTATTTTGTATATATATGTATATATATTTTTGAGGAATTGAACTCCTAAGATATTTTGGAGCTGATGAAAGGGGCTTCTCCTTTGAGCCATGGATCTCCCCCAAAATAGGGTTCTTGAAAGTGGGTCTTCTTCTTCCTCCTCTGTTGGCCGGATCTTGAAGAACAAGAAGTATGAGATTTTAAAAATCTTTCCTTTTTCAGATCTAATGGAAGATCTGAGTTTCCCTTTGTGGGTTTTGTGGTGAAAAACTATTTAGTTTTCAAAAAAGAAGAGTAAAACTCTTGATTTAATTCAAAAAAAAAAGAAGGTTTAGAATCTTGAGAAAGGAGGAGGCACAAAAACCCTAGCCTTTTGAGAGAATGAAAAGTGTTTTTTTATTCATCATCATGTTGCATTATATAGGCTTACACATTTACATATAGCCCCTTAGGCTTTACAAAATGGCATTTTGCCCATCCCATGCCTCATGTGCTATTTCTTTTTGCACATAAGCCACGGGCTTTGCAAAGATTTGGCTTTATGCCCATTTATGTATAAAAAATTACATCAAAATTATTTATTACATGAATTTTTATTTCAGCATGGGGAGGTCGGCCTTCATGTTCGGGCTCGACTCGGGCATGAGCCCACTTGATCTGGGCTTGGACCCACCTGGCTTGGGATTGACCTTGACTTTGACTTGGTCAACCGGAGTGCAATTTTCGACCCCAACAAAGTGCCCCCATCAATAAATGCACACCACATATGTGGGTCGTTTGCATGAGACTGATGGATCTTCTTTCGCGTGGAGGCGACTTGCTTTGTTTCCCACATTTTGGGATGCACTACCCTTTTTACGACATGGACGGTCGACATTTGCATCTCCGAGGCGGAGTGTCCGTGGTAGAAATTTCCCTGGCCCGGAGCGATTTGGTTCCCGCTTTGTAGGAAGCCTGCACTGCCCTTTTTACGACATGGACGGTCGACGCTTGACGCTTCTCCGGGACAGAGTGTCCGTAGCAGACGTTTCCCTAGCCTGGAGCAATTTGGTTCCCGATTTGTAGGAAGCCTGCACTGCCCATTTTACGACATGGATGGTCGACGTTGACGTGTCTCCGAGATGGAGTGTCCGTAGTAGATGTTTCCCCGGTACGGAGTGTCTGTTTGACGCTTCCCCGGCACAGAGTGTCTGCTGGTTGACGTGTCCCCGGTACGGAGTGTCTGCTCGACGTTTCCCCGTTATGGAGTGTCGTTGGTTGACGTGTCCCCGGTACGGAGTGTCTGCTTGACGTTTCCCCGTTACGAAGTGTCACTGGTTGACGTGCCCCCGGTACGAAATGTATGCTTGATGTTTCCCCGTTACGGAGTGTCTGCTGGTTGACGTGTCTCCGGTACGGAGTGTCTGCTTGACGTTTCCCCGTTACGGAGTATCGTTGGTTGACGTGTCCCCGGTACGGAGTGTCTGTGTTGGACGTTTCCCAGGCACGGAGTGTCGCTGGTTGACGTGTCCCCGGTACGGAGTGTCTGTTTATGACGTTTCCCTGGCACGGAGTGTCGCTGGTTGACGTGTCCCCGGTACGGAGTGTTTGCTTGACATGTCCCCGGTACGGAGTGTCTGCTTGACGTTTCCCCATTACGGAGTGTCGGCTGTTTGATGCAGAGGTCGATGTTGGAATTGGTTGGTTTGATTTGTGTTGGCATTAGCATCGCTACACTGGAATATGGTACTTGGAGCGAATCATCATTTGCCTTTGATAGGATTTGGGGATTTTTTTTGTCGGCATCAGCACCGCTACACTGGAATATGGTACCAGGAGCGAATCATCATTTGCCGTTTCCTGTTGGGAAGCGATGGTTTAGGAGACAGGTTTAGATCCCTATCATCTAAGGCTTTTCAATTTTATGGACCGTAAAGGTCCCATAAAAGCATTTTCTCCCTACCAGTCGTAAGGATCCCGTATATGCATTTTCTTCTTAGGAGTCGTGGGGACTCCTAAGGGTGTTGCTCCTTTGTAAGTCGTAAGGATCTTATGTGGAAATTTTCTCCTCACAAAGTCAAGAGGGCTTTGCGATTGCATTTCATCTCTTTTTCACGAGTTTGCGCCTTTTCGGGTTTTCACAAATTCGCCGGCAGTCCTGCTGTTTTTACTCACGGAGCCCTTTCGGGTTTTCATCCGTGCCCCTTTTGCTTGTGGACATACCTTTTTTTGAATCTTCATCGCTGGTGGGACTTTCAATGTGGTCTCACTGGTAGGATTTGGGAGAGATTAGGAACATTTTACACCCGTAGATTGTATACAGTTTTGCAGGATGTATGATCCAGACCGTAGGGCCGGAAGAATTTCGGGACTTTGTTGGCGTCTGCATTGCTGCACTGGAATATGGTACCAGGAGCGACTCATCATTCACCATGAGGGGATCTCCCTCGTTTCCAGTTTAACGACTTAGGGGCCATCTGTTCCTAGTTTTACGACTTAGAGGTCGCCTATTCCAAGTTTAAAGACTTAGGGGTCTATTGGATTAAAGTTTGGAATTTTGGGGTTAGGGTAGGCATCAGCGTTGCTAAAACTGAAGCACATATACCAGAAGCAATTCATCATTTGCCATTCCCTGTTGCGGAGTGATGGCTTAGGAGACAGGTTTAGGTCCCTATCACCTAAGACTTTTCAATTTTATGAGCTGTAAGGGTCCTATAAAAGTATTTTCTCCCTACGAGTCGAAAGGATCTCGTAGGTGTATTTTCTCCTTAGGAGTCGTGAGGACTCTTCCCCTCCGAAGGACGGCGCGACTGGACGTCTTGCCTGAAATTCGGGACAGATACTAATTGGTGCTATCCATCCACCTCTCCGAAGATGCCAAGTTGATTTATGGCACCGTATATCGAAGGTCTAGACGGATGCGTCCGATGTAGTAGACTTCGTCAGATTCCCCCTCGTTTGAGGGGTTTTTGATTGTAGGGACGCTCTTCCCTGCAGGCGCAAGCCCCTGCAGTTAATTACGCTACCGCATCGCGGTAACCACTTTCTCCTTCTCCAGATGGTCACTTCATGTCGTGTGTATTTATTTTATGTTTAGTTGCCCGTGGATTGTATACGGAGACTGAGTTATATCGTCGCCCGTAGGGCGTGGACTAGTCCAAATCCGTATTATCTTAGATTTGGGTTTGGGGGTTTGGGTTTAAGGATACGTTAGCCTCATTTGAGACTAAGATCGACTTAAACGTTTGTTAAGGATACGTTAGTCTAGTTTTTTTAGACTAAGATCAACTTAACGGGATCGTTTGGATCCAACAAGAGAGCAATAAAAGGGGGCTCTGTTGTTTAGTTTAGTGACGTTACGGTCGGTAAGTAGTTTAAGGACATTGCGGTCCATGGGTAGTTTAAGGACATTACGGTCCATAGGTAGTTTAAGGACATTGCGGTCCAATGTTAGTTTTAAGACATTGCGGTCAAGGTTAAGGACCTCATAGTCCGTGGATTTAGGGACTCCACAGTCCGTAGTTAGTTTTAAGACATCCCGGTCAAGGTTAAGGACCTCATAGTCCGTGGATTTAGGGACTCCACAGTCCGATGGTTAGTTTTAAGACATCTCGGTCAAGGTTAAGGACCTCATAGTCCGTGGATTTAGGGACTCCACAGTCCGATGTTTGTTTTAAGACATCTCGGTCAAGGTTAAGGACCTCATAGTCCGTGGATTTAGGGACCCCACAGTCCGATGTTAGTTTTAAGACATCTCGGTCAAGGTTAAGGACCTTATAGTCCATGGGTTTAAGGACCCCACAGTCCGTATCAATGTGTGGTCATCGGGACCCGTCACCTCTTTGAAGACGTTGAGAAATTACAACGCCAAGTATCAAAGGAGTGAAGAGATGTACCCTTGAACCGGGGTGGATTAAATAGTCTTTGGCCCAATTTGGGGTCAAGACCAATTAATTATGTTATGAACCCATTAGCCCAGTTAAGTCTGAATTGAGGACTTATGGCCATCTTGGGCTAAGTCCAATCATGTTTGAAATATTGGCTTCCTGTTGGTCCATTGAAGGAGAGGTCTTGCCTCTGGCCATTTAGCCAATTGGGCTAACGTTAATTCAACAGTGTTGAACACTGGGATCAAGTTAATGTTTTAACACTAAAAGACAGTTGGTGTTAAACACCAGCAACAGGGGGTTCAAATTAGTGTTAAACTCTAGAGCAAATCAGTGTCAAACACTAGCAGCAGAGGCTTCAAACTAGTGTTAAACACTAAGGAATTCAGTGTTAAACACTGCAAATAAAGTTCTTTGATTAGTGTTGAACACTAAGGTCAGACAGTGTTTTAACACTGGATTCAGGGGTTCCAATTTAGTGTTAAACACTAAAGCAAGAGGGGTCACGTGGTAGCACGTGAGGGCGCCCTCCCTTCATTTGTTCTGCTGAGAATATCGCATCTTTTGGAGCATCACGTGCCATCACGTGACGGGAATTTAAATGCTTGTATGTTAAAGCCTCTACCAAGGGTCATGTGGGTGACGTGAGGCACTGCCTCAAAGGGCCTTTTCTGTGGATCTTTTTGGGGGTCACGTGGTGACACGTGACCCTGCCTATATGTATGTTTTTTTTTAGAAGATCTGTTAATCCCTTTCAAGAATCAAATTCCTCATAGGGTTGAACCATAACAATAATTTTAGAGGAATTAAATTCATATTTCCTTTTGAAGATTTATATTCTGGGATAGAGTTGAACTCTGAATTTTCTGTAGGAATTAAATTCCTTATATATGTGAAGAACAGAATTCTATCATAGGGTTAAACCCTAATAAAAGCTTTAAGGAATTAAATTCCCACTCTCTTTTAAAGAATTATTCTGAGGAATGAGATTCTGTCATAGGGTGAAACCCTAATTTCTTTTTTCTTAAGGGAATTAAATTCCGGTTATTTTAACAGAACTAAGTTCTTAACTAGGGCTAAACTCTGATTCTGTTCATTCTGAAGGAATTAAATTCCCATAACATAGGGTCAAACCCTAATTTTATTTTAAAAGGAATTAAATTCCTATAGTTCTGTGAGAATTAAATTCTCAAGCTTCCATTCCCTCTCTATGCTTTGGATCTGCATGGCAGGATCTCAACCCAATGAGAATTAAATTCTCAACTCAAGGGGAGATGTGCAATTTACAGATCCTCCACCAAAGAGAGAACTATGTTCTTCTATTTTATATCAGAGTTAAACTCTGTTGAGAATTAAATTCTCTTTTCTTTCAAAAAGCCTTCCCTTTCTTACCTAGAGTTTTCTTTTGCAGAAGATCCAAATTCCTCCAAAGTATCAAGGCTCTCTCTCTTTTTCTCCCTCTGCCTATATCCCTTTGTGTGTCTCTTGGCTCCTATTTATAGGAGAAGCAGCCGAATCAATTAGTTTTGGTGAATCTTTCATTGAGAAATTTAATTTGTATTCACCATTCGTTTTGGACTTTTGGATTATTAGGTGAATTTTATTCACCATTGGATTTTAATTCCAGAGATTTTCCTTTGTTATTTCGGTTAGATTCTAAGGGGAAATCTTTCCCAATTCGAGATTTTTCCATAGATAGGTGATATTTAATCACCTTTAAATTTTTAATTTGATCGGTTCCAAATAATCATTTTCCTTTGGAAAGATTTGAGAGATCTCTTCTCAGAATTTAATTCTGTTAACATATAGGCTTTGAAAGGCGGTCACGTGTGGCCACGTAACCCTTGGTCACGTGTGGGCACGTGACCCCCTTAGAACGAGCTCTCTTCTTTCTTTTTGCGCCTTGCCTTCTGGTCGCTGCTTAGCCGTCACGTGCCACCACGTGACCCTCGTCTGGAGCCTTTTTCTTGATTTAATCAGAGAACTGTTGTGCCTTTGCCGCTGCTTTTAAATGTCACGTGCCGACACGTGACCCTGGTCACGTGGGAGCACGTGACCCTTTCTGAAGCCCTTTTCTTTGATGTAGTTGGGAAACTGAATTTGCCTTGCCGATGCTTTTAGATGTCACGTGACTGCTGGTCACGTGTGAGCACGTGACCCTTTTCTGAAGCCTCTTCCGTAGGCTTTCCTGATTTTAAATCAGGAAACAAATGCCCCCACAGCGTTGTTCTCGCGTATTTGCACGTGAGTGCAACGCTGTCACTTTTTGTGACCGTTGGATTCCTCTAGGGATTTGAGGAGATGAAGCGTCTCCATCACATCCTATAAATACCCATGTCTCTTCAGAAGAGCCTTCACTTTGCTCATCTTCTTCTTTTGAGAACTTTTTCCCTTGAGAATTTAATTCTCGTTTCCAGAGCTTAGTTCTCTGTCTCAAACATTTTCCAGAGTTTAACTCTGTTGAAGGATCCTTTTTCCTCAGGTAATAATGTTGAACGGTCGAAGCACCTTTGTTTTAAAAGAACTCTCTGGATTTTAAATCCACATTAGGGGTTTTACCTCTTTTAATACGAACCGATTTTTTCCGAATTTATCAGCGAAAATAGAGAACCATTTAATCTTCGAATAATGGATCTCCTAGGGTTCACTCGATGCTTTTAGGGAGATGATGAGATCCGTTACCTCTTTTTAAGGAATTTAATTCCGTTTGAAGAAAATGTTTCTGGGAATTTAATTCCCTTCTCTTAATAAGGAATTTAATTCCTATGAAGAACTCAGTTTCTTCACATGGAGGCCTCTTAGGGTTTCCTTGCCCTAAGCTGTCCTTCTGTAATCAATGCAACAGAAGCCTTGTAACAATTCTCATGACCTTTATTTCAGGTATTATGGATGCTCATATGTATGGCCTTGACGAAATCATTTCCTACGGGAACATTCGGGCACTGGGCCGCAGTCAGAACCAGGAGTTCACCAATGCTCAATGCGCCGAGATCATGAGCCGCTTTGGCGAGTACAACCATCGGCTACTCCCCCATCGCTCTTCTCTTTTAAGACTCATCGTGCTGGCAATTTGGGAGGCGCTTCCTCTCTTTTGCGCCGGTGTACCGCTCAGGGCATTGGACGCTGCCGAGGACAAGATACATTCGGTGTATTTGATGAGCTTGATCTCAAAGAGGAGGCGAGATCACCTTATTGATCTCTTGCACCAGGCCTTTCAGCAGTCAGCCATACTTGCCGCCTATCGGAGGGTGGAGGACATTCGTGAGGACCCTGACGCTTGTGATCGTGAGAGAAAACATACTCGGGAGGTTCGAAATGCTTGAAGGATCTTGGACAAAGTTAAACTTGAGTTTCTCAATCCGTGCCCCGCGTCCGAAGTCTTACCATTGTAAACGTGTTCTCTTTATTTTGTATGACCTTCTTGAAGTATGAATGATATGTTCTATTATGTCTTTGTATGTTTGCATGCCTTTCCGTGGGATTTTATCATTTCACTATTGTTGTTGCTGATGCTTTTAATATGCATGGTGCTACTCAATTTTTTAGTGCACGTCAAATTTGGGCCTCACGTGTTCCGCACGTGGGATCATTTGATGGGACTATTCACAAAATTTTCCCATGCTATATCTTTAGTGCACAATATCAGATGCAGAAAAGGAGCCTTGGAAATAGTTCCATCCCCTTGATTTTCGATGCCTTTCTTTTTTCGGGCCTTGGAAATAGCTTCATCGTGCAGGATTTTCCGCGCACAGCACTTAATGCACCTCTTTATATCTGAGGCAATGGCTTTCCTTCTCTCTTCACAAAGAACTTTTAATCCCATTTTAACGCAATTTAATTTGAGAGGAACTAAGTGTCATGGCCTGCAACCGTCCACACGCTCGTCAACAGCCATGGGAAGTGCCTATCGAGGAGATGATTCCTCGCTTTGCTGCCTGATTGGTGAATTCCTTTCTTACCGACGACGAATGCGACTCGGCGGCGTATGAACTCTCGATCCGCAGAGGGTTTCCCCTCCCAATGGGTTCCCTCTGGCTCCGAATGATTCTTGCCGCCGTGCTTGCTGACGTCCCTCCTCACCCGGCGGAGATGACCCTGGCGATGCTTGACGCTGCCGAAGAAAAGCTCGAGGGCTTTCACGAAGCGTGCCTAATTACTCGAGCTTTGAAAGATCGCTCGGTTCACCTTTTGAGCGAAATAAGGGCCCGTCGGGCCGTTATGTCTGCTTTCGCGGATGAACATGGGGCTAATCGGTGGGGAGCGACTCCTCGCGAGAACCGGCGCTTTGACGTGTTGGAGAGAGTGGAAAGAGAGATGGAGAATTTTGTCCTTTGTTTCGTCAACCCTTGCGCTACCGATCCTTTGTTTGGCGACCTTTTCCCGCTACTGTAGTGTTTTCAAATTAGTTTTCGCCCATTTTTACGTTGAACTTTCATGTGTGTTGGGTATCCGCTTGTATGTTTTTGCTCGCATAAATGAACCTTGTGTTCTTTCTATGAGGGCTTTCTTCAGTTGCACATGATATTATCATTTTCATGCGTATCAGCCCCTTCTTGGCATTATGAATATTCACATGAGTGCAAATGCTATTATTACTCTCCCCTTTTTTAATACTCGTATGATTGCGAATGCATACTTGAAATACGTCGGAAATCTTTCTTGTTGTTTCCCACACCGGATGACGTGCACGTGTTGCAGAATGACTATTACTATCGACCGGGGCCTGTTTACATAGTCTTGAGCGTACCCGTCCTGTTTCAGAAGCTGAAGCCATGAAAATGGGCCTGCATAATCCAATAGAGCGATGTGTAATGAACATGGTGTCATGCAAGAAGAGGCTCGGCCGTAAATTCTCGGAGAGGGAGCTGGCTTCTAAGGCACTGAGCGAGCTTCAGGCGAGTCTTACTGCCAAGGCCAACAAAGCGTACGAACTCTGGCGGGTGCTTCCGGAGTCCATAAAAGAGGTGGTGGCTCTCGATAAAGCTGCCACGTTCACTCGTGAAAGGATCGAGGCCCATAAAGCCACCGAGAAAGAGCTTGAAGCTCGGCTTGCTTCGTATCAGGTCCAGCAGGCGCAGGCGGAGGCCCGTCCTTTGGCGATCCTGAATCATGAAGCCGTGACTCAGCAACAGAAAGATGAGCTGGTAAAATTGCTACATCACCCGTCGGCTTGAAGACTTGTATCTTTCCCTTCCTTCTTGTATATACTCATAGATGAGAGTATTTTCTTTTTGTTCTTTCATGGATTGTACTGTGTATCCATTTTGGTTTATGAATAAGAGATACATTTTTCTTCTCAACGACGTGTCTCTTTTCATTGAATGCGTTTGCGGACAATTTATCTTGATCTCTTTGCAGGACAGCGATGGCTTAGGATTCAGGGTTAAGATCTGCTTCCTAAGACTTTTGCATTTTATGAGCCACGAGGGTCTCATAAAGAGTTTTTTCTCCCCATGGGTCGAGAGGATCCCATAGGTGTAAGTCCTTCTTAAGAATCGTGAGGATTCTTAAGCGGGTTTTCCCTTGAGAGTCGTAAGGATCTCACAAGAGAGTTTTCTTCCTTACAGGTCGTGAGGACCTGCAAGTGCTGGATGTGGTCACCCTTATCCGTGTTTCACGGGGTCAGGGGCTGCTCCAGGTATCGTAGTTTAAAGACGTCGCGGTCAAGGTTAAGGACATCATAGTCCGTGGATTTAAGGACTCCACAGTCCGATGTTAGTTTTAAGACATCACGGTCAAGGTTAAGGACCTCATAGTCCGTTGATTTAGGGACTCCACAGTCCGATGTTAGTTTTAAGACATCACGGTCAAGGTTAAGGACCTCATAGTCCGTGGATTTAGGGACTCCACAGTCCGATGTTAGTTTTAAGACATCACGGTCAAGGTTAAGGACCTCATAGTCCGTGGATTTAGGGACTCCACGGTCCGATGTTAGTTTTAAGACATCACGGTCAAGGTTAAGGACCTCATAGTCCGTGGATTTAAGGACTCCACAGTCCGATGTTAGTTTTAAGACATCACGGTCAAGGTTAAGGACCTCATAGTCCGTGGATTTAGGGACTCCACAGTCCGATGTTAGGTTGCAGGGACCCGTCACCTCTTTGAAGACGTTGAGGAATTACAACGCCAGGTATCAAAGGAGTGAAGAGATGTACCCTTAAACCAAGGCAGAATCCGTAGGGAATCGAGGTGGTTGATTGTTAGTTTTAAGACATTACGGTCGAGGTTAAGGACATCATAGTCCGTGGATTTTAAGGACTCCACAGTCCGGTGTTTGCTCTGGATGCTTCACACGGGTTCATGCCGTGCTCGGCGAGGACCAAGCTCCACTCTGGATGCTTCACACGGGTTCACTGCCGTGCTCCGCGAGGACCAGGATCCGCTCTGGACGTTTTCCACGAGGTCAAAGAGTGACGTTATCCGTGTTCCACATAACCAGGAATTTTGCATTAGATGCTTCACACTGGTTCACTGCCGTGCTCGGCGAGGACTAGGCTCCGCTCTGGATGCTTCACACGGGTTCACTGCCGTGCTCCGCGAGGACCAGGATCCGCTCTGGACGTTTTCCACGGGGTCAAAGAGTGACGTTATCCGCGTTCCATGTAACCAGGAATTTTGCACTAGATGCTTCACACGGGTTCACTGCCGTGCTCGGCGAGGACTAGGCTCCGCTCTGGATGCTTCACATGGGTTCACTGCCGTACTCCGCGAGGACCAGGATCCGCTCTGGACGTTTTCCACGGGCTCAAAGAGTGACGTTATCCACGTTCCACGTAACCAGGAATTTTGCACTAGATGCTTCACACGGGTTCACTGCCGTGCTCGGCGAGGACTAGGCTCTGCTTTGGATGCTTCACACGGGTTCACTGCCGTGCTCCGCGAGGACCAGGATCCGCTCTGGACGTTTTCCACGGGGTCAAAGAGTGACGTTATCCGCGTTCCACGTAACCAGGAATTTTGCTGATTGTATCCGCATTTCACGGGATGGAGGTTTGACTGTTGGCGATATGTATACCACCGAGCCATGGAACTGGGAGTTGCCGCTGTTCCGCTTAGCTTAGAGTTATGTCCGTTGTTACGAGACGAGTGTTGAAACGATCTCCAGGTCTCCTTTGGCCCGTCGAGACTTGGCGTCTTCTTCTGATGAAACCTGGGGGAGAAGTATGATCTCTTTTTGTTTACGCCCTTGGATTATGTACATGGTGTGATGGAACATCACCTGTAGGGCATAAATTGAAACTTTTTTTTTTATATTTTATTTCTTTTTCCGCGATGCTCTATCATTTCAACTTTTATATCGCGGAGGTCGCGATTGCCCTATCATTTCGGCTATTTTTCGCGGTGCCCAATCATTTCGGCTATTTATTTCATTTTCACTCGCTGTTTTTTATTGCGAGTTGCCCCATCATTTCGGCTATTTTTCATGCATACATTTTTACTTGCTCTTTTTTATTGCAAGTTGCCCCATCATTTCGGCTATTTCGTATGCATGTGTGGGTTGCTAGCTTTTTCGCCGCAAGCTTGGATTTTAGACACCGATTTCGGTATCAGCACCGCTGCAACTGGGATGTTGCCAGGAGCGAATCATCATTTGCCTCTGTCGATGTTGAACAAAGGTGGCTTAGTAAACAGGGTTAAGGGTCCTGTCGACAAAGGCTTTTGACTTCATGAGCCGTAAGGGTCTCACAAAGGTATTTCTCCCTACAAGTCGTGAGGATCTTGTAGGTGTATTTTCTCCCTAGGAATCGTGAGGATTCCTAAATGTATGTTCCTCTGCAAGTCGTAAGGATCCTACAAGAGGGCTTTCTCCTTATAGGTCGAGAGGACCTACAAGGGTTGCTCATCATATGGACATATCCCTAGTCACGGGTGGAACTTTGCTGAGGAAATGTTTATTCGCGTCCGTGGATTGTATACAAGGGTCAGTATTGAGCCCCTTGTAGGGCAGTATCGAAGGTTGTGGGGGATTTGCTTAAGAACAGGTTTAGGTTTCTGTAACTTAAGACTTTCAAATCTCATGAGCCGTGAGGGTCCCATAAGAGAATTCTCCTTACGAGTCGTGAGGATCTCGCAAGTGTATTTTCTCCTTAGGAATCGTGGGGATCCCTAAGTGTGTTGCTCCTTTGTGAGTCGTAAGGATCTCACGCGGGTGGTTTCTCCTTACAAGGTCGAGAGGACCCTATAAGTGTCTTTTAATGAGGTTGCGCCCTTTCGGGTTTTCACAAACACTCGCCGGTAGTCCTGCTGTTTTTACTCACGGAGCCCTTTCGGGTATTCATCCGTGCCCATTTTGCTTATGGACATACCGTTTTTTTTATTCTATTTTTCCTTATTTATTTTTTTTATCTCTTCGGCCTAAGGATGCTGCGGTATTAGTTTAAGGACGTTTCGGTCCGTTATTAGTTTAAGGACATTTCGGTCCGTCGTTAGTTTAAGGAAGTTTCGGTCCGTCGTTAGTTTAAGGACGTTTCGGTCCATCGTTAGTTTAAGGACATTTCGGTCCCTTCAGGGGAAGGCCGGCTACTGCTTATAAAGTCTGAGTTTAGGAAGATAGCGAGCGGACATAGTCGTCGCCATCTATCATTGACCTAGGCTGTGGCTCATTAAGCGTAGTATTTCTTTAAGAAGCGGCCATTTATTGGCCTGAAAGGCCTTTCACCGTGCATGTCCATGAGTAGATAGGCTCTACCCTGGTAGACCTTGTCTATGATGTACGGGCCTTCATAGTTCGGCTCAAATTTTCCCCGCTTGGCACGATTGGGGATCATAGGTCTTTTGACCACTAGTACGAGTTCGCCTTGGCGGAATGTCCTCGGCCTGGTCAATCTTTCGTACGAGCGCGTCATCTTTGCTTTGTAGGCCTCTAGATTTTGCTGCGCTATGAGCCGGGTTTCATCAAGGGTATCAAGCTCCTCAAGCCGAAGGTGAGCATTTTCTTCGTCCGTCAGCTCGTAGTGGACTGCCACTCGTAGAGAGGGTAGCTCTATTTCGAGGGGGAGTACCGCTTTCGTACCGAATACCAGTGCGTACGGTGTTGTGTTCGTGGCCGTCTTGAACGTAGTTCGATAGGCCCAAAGGGCCTCTTGCAGCCTCTCGTGCCAGTGTTCTTTATTTCGGGACACCGTCTTTTTCATGATTTTTGTCAAGGTCTTATTGAAGGCCTCAGCTTGACCATTAGCTCGCGGATTGTAAACTGAAGAATATCTCCAGTCTATATTGTGCTGCTGCGCGAAGCGGCTAATCTTATGGCTTCTGTAGGCTGGCCCGTTATCGGAGATAATCCGTCGTGGAGTTCCAAACCGATAGATGACGTCCGTCTTGAAGAAGTGGAGGATATTCTCCGTCTTCACTTCCCTCAGCGGTACTGCTTCTGCCCATTTGAAGAAGTAATCAGTTGTCGCCAGGATGAAACGATGTCTCCGGGACAATGTTGGTTCGATGGGACCGACTATGTCAGTCCCCCACATTTCGAATGGCCAGCTAGCCACTGTCAGATGTAGTGGATTCGGATGTTGGTGGATGAAATCCCCGTGGATTTGGCACGAGTGGTATTGCTTCACATATTCGAGGCAGTCCTGGATCATCGTGGGCCAGTAGTAACCCATCCGTTTAATTTTTAACTTCATCTTCGGGCCTGCTTGATGAGAACCACAGATTCCGTCATGAACCTCTTGAACGACTCTTTCTGCTTCGTCAGGTCCTAAACATCTCAGCCACAGAGAATCAAACGACCTCTTATACAGAGTATTATTGACGAAAGCGAAAGATAGAGCTCGTTTCATGAGCTGATGTCTTGAGGACGCTTCTTCGGGCATTCGGTGGGACTTAAAGTAGTCTATGAAGACTTCCCTCCAATCCTCAACCCTTTCTCGTTCTTTTACTTATAAGGTCATCTGCTCAGTCGCTCCCTTCTCTTCGGGTGATTCTAGAGATATCTCCGTTGGGGCAAGTACCCGACGGCTTTGTACCACGATTCTTACATCATCGAGGTTTTCGTCAGCCAGCTCTTTAGCAAGTTTGGCCAACGCGTCTGCTTTGCTGTTTTCCGCGCGTGGTATGTTTTCCAATGTATAGGAGGGAATTTGGGTCAACAGTTGTTGCACCTTTTCGCCGTATTTCACCAATTCTGGTTTGCATGTCTGGTAGTCGTCGTTTACTTGACTAACGACCAGTTGGGAGTCCCCATATATGAGGAGATTTTCAATTCCCATGTCGATGGCGATCTCGAGGCCTTCTATCAGAGCTTCGTATTCGGCTTCATTGTTTGTCCTCGGCTCTGTTAAGGAGAAGGCGAAGCGCATTATCCCTCCTTGTGGAGTTACGAAGATGAGGCCTACCCCCGATTTGATCATTGGGATACCTTGTTTGCATTTCTTTAGGGAGGACGCTCCATCGAAATAGAGTTCCCATCGGGTACCATCGCCGCCGATCGCATCAAATGCATGCTCGTCCGGCATATCGCAGTTCAGAGGAGAACCGGCAGGTACTGGATGCTCAGCAAGGAAGTCGGCAATGGCCTGGCCTTTCACTGCCTTGAGAGGTCGATACGTTATCGAGAACTCCATCAGGAGTAGAGCCCATTTAGCGAGTCGACCCGTCAATATAGCCTTTGACATCAAATATTTAAGAGGGTCCGCCTTCGAGATGAGACGGACTTCATGCGCCAACGCATAGTGCCTGAGCTTTGTTATCGCGAAGATCAACGCCAAGCAGTGTTTTTCAATGGGAGAGTAGTTGCTTTCTGCCCCCAGCAGAACTCGACTTAAGTAGTAGAGTGCTCTCTCTTTTCCTTGATCGTTCTCTTGTGACCATAATACGCCTAAGGAACCCTCGAGGGCAGTTGTATAAAGAATGAGGGGTTTTCCCTTGACCGGCGTAGCCAACACCGGAGGGTTCTGCAGGTACTGCTTGATCTCGTCTAGTGCACCTTGGCATTTGTGATCCCAAACGAATGGAGTTCCCTTCTTCATCAGATGGCTGTAAGGACGACACTTTCCTGAAAGATTGGCGATAAATCGCCGGATGTATGCGAGCTTCCCTTGGAGAGACCGCAACTGTTTGAGGGTTCTTGGCGGAGGCATTTCCATGATCGCCTTGATCTTAGATGGATCTACTTCGATACCTCGGTGTCGGATGATGAATCCCAGGAATTTACCCGAGGAGACTCCGAACGCGCATTTGAAGGGATTCATCTTCAAATTATATTGCCGAAGGCGTTGAAATACAGTCTCCAGATGCTTTAAATGCTCTTCGTATGACATGCTCTTCACTACGAGGTCATCGATATAGCACTCGACGATGTCATATATGAGATCGTCGAAGATCTTTGTCATGGCCTTTTGATAGGTAGCGCCTGCGTTCTTTAGACCAAAGGGCATAACCCTGTAGCAGAATATACCCAAAGGGGTCCGGAAAGCGGTGTGCTTCTGGTCTTCGGGATGCATCTTTATCTAATTGTACCCTGATGAACCGTCCATAAAGGAGAAAACCTCGTGAGTGGACGTGTTATCTATCATTAGCTCGATTACCGGTACTGGGAAATCGTCCTTCGGGCAGGCTTTATTGAGATCCCTGAAATGCACGCATATGCGTACCATCCCATTTTTCTTCATTACCGGGACGATGTTGCCAATCCAGTCGGGATATTGGACTTCTTGGATAAATCCAGAATCGATCAGTTTCTTGACTTCGGCGTTGATGCTCATCACAAGCTCGAGCCGCATCCTTCTCGGCGCCTGCTTGACTGGCTTGATATCCGGGGATATTGCTAATTTATACACAGCAATCTCCGGATCAAATCCTGGCATCTCGGAATAGTTCCACGTGAAGCAGTCTTTATGCTGTAGAAGCACGTTCTTTAACGCAGCCACCCTTTCTTCAGATAGCAGCTCGCTGATAAATGTCGGTCGCGGATCATCTGCCGATCCCAACCCAATCTTCTTGAGGTTATCTGCAGTAGTATGTATGCCATCTTCCAGTTCTTTCGGAGCTGGCGGAAATTCTGAGATCACCTCATCATTGCTGTTCTCAAAGCACCAGGGAAGGTCATCCATGTTCTTGGGCTCTTCTTTTAATATCGTAATCATGTAACAGGTGCGAATCCGCTTCCAAGACTGAGGTGGATCCGGTTCTGCTCTTGCGGCTTTGGGTTCGTGCTTTTGTGGCGGCGTTACCCTCCAGCCGTTGGATAAAGCAAATCTGCCCTGTTGGTACTGGTCCTTGACCCAGTTCTTGAAGGTGAAGCAGTCTTCGATAGGGTGTCCTATGGCTCGGTGATAAGAGCAATAGCTCAGATGAGAAGCCTTGTTAGCTTGCTTAGGGTGCTTAGACTCTGGAAGCGCGATCATTTGATGTTTTATAGCGAGCTCGAGTAACCTCTCCGTCTTGTCTCGGGGGAAGGAATACGCTCGACTCATATTCTTCATGAGGGACAAATCCGGGCCGCGCAATACTCGACCACGTAACTCTCTAATCCTGCGTCGTTGTTGTCGGCTCTTCTTTCCGCTTCTTGATTTATTTCTGCCTCTGCGTCGGGCCTTTTGTACAACGGGTTGACAGGGAGGAGCATCTTTGTCTTTTGCAGCCTGTTGAAACAGACGTTGCGTCCTGGCCTTCTCGTAGATGGTCATCTCGCGGTTGTGGTCTTCCCGAGCTTTTTGACCCGCTTTCCTGATAAGCTTGTCCATTCGTTCTTCAAACGACGGACTCGGCACTTCACTCGCGGGATCCGGTCTTGATGAAGGGTGGGCATTGCTGGACAGGGCGTTTTCCTCCTCATCGAAGTTATATACGGCGTAGCTGCCGTGGGCTCGCTCCCGTTTCTCGGATCTCACATATCCAAGCCCTAGCGTTTCCATTCTTTCGTTGGGCAATTTGCGCTGAGTTCCAGGGACATTCCAAATCTTGTTGTAGAACCGAGCTTGTCGAACAGTCTGTTTTAAGGGTATTCCTTGGCGCTTCAATAGCCTCTTCAGTCCATTTGTGTAGTATCTGGGCAAGCGGATGGGTTGGAGCCTGTCGAGTGTAGCGTCCGCGCCATGCCATATCTCTTTCTCCACTCTCGTCTCTGCGGATTGGTAGAATAAGATCACATTTTCACCCTTTCGCCTGGGAGGGACGTAAAACGTCTGCAGGTCCTGCACATTGTGAGCTTGAAGTGCGTCAAGATCCTTATAGTGTTTCCGCGGCACCATGGTGATTTGCAAACTTTGATCATCACCAGGGGATGTTTGTATTGACGGCCGACTGGAGAACACGGCATTAACCTCATCTTCCGAGTCACTTCCGAAGACCAACATGGGGGCGGACGTCCCCGGGTTGTTGCGTTGAGACGGCCCAGCATAAACTATCTCTTCTTTTTCTTCGGTATCGCTCCCGAAAATAGGGATGGTGGCGGCGGCTTTGTTCTCCGGCTTGCGACACCTTTCTGTATCCTCGAAATCTGGCAAAAAGTACTTCGCATCTTCGTATTTGCGGACTTCGTTCACGGAAAATGGGTTCAGCTCACCTGTTACGGTATACTCGAAACCATCCTTAAAGTACTTCATACACTGATGTTGTGTAGAAGGGATGATGTTGTACTCGTGTAACCAAGGACGACCGAGCAAGGCGTTGTAGCAGGTCTTGGCGTCAATGACATGGAACTTGATGTATGTGACGAGTAGTCCAAAGCGTAATGTTAGTATCACGGATCCGAGAGTCCGTGACGATTGTGAATCGAAACCGGAGATGGTAATTTTGTCACGAGCGAGGTGTTGCACACTCATGCAGATTTCCTTTAACACCCGAACGTTAAGGAGATTGACGGAGGATCCATTATCCACCAGGATCTTGCCTATCTTGATATCATGGCAGTATCCAGAGACATATAGGGGACGGTTGTGGTCGCACGTCCCGAGAAGGAGGTCTTCATCACCGAAAGTGATGTCGGCCGTATGCACTTCCTCCAGTTCATCCTTCATCCTTTCCGTGGCGAGGAAGGCTTGGAATTGCTCAGGTTCTTGTAATGCCTTAATTAGTGAATCTCGCGCTTCTTTTGATAATAGGAGGGCATCGAGAATGCTAAGTTGAGAAGGTAGCTTCCTTAGGTGCGCCAGGATGTTGTAGTCTACCTTACCCTTCCTGGGAGGGTCTTTGGTAGTCAGCTCTTTCATGACTTGGTCATCTAAAGTGATATCCTCAGTGACCTTTTCCTTTCCCTTATCTTTTCTATTTGCGGGCCCGAGATTCTTTTCCGGGAGCGTGCGATTGCGCAGCTGAATGTTTTCGCAGGCCTCAGGTTCCTCTTCTTTCCCTAAAACGGATTCTTTAAAGAGAGGGCCCAGAGCCATTTCTTCATCAGAGTCGCTCCCAAAGGTGAGAACTTGTGACCCTCCAGCGTTAACCATGTAACAGTTGCCAGTAGTTCTGTTGTGCCCGTCGGCAGTACTTCTTCGTTCCCGACGAGTCTTGCGTTTCATGCGCTTAAAATGTTGCCGATGAGCAACATATCCCTACCACCATATCCTAAAGGTGTCGCACTCCTCCGTGGGGTGTGAAATTTTCCGATGATATGCGCAATAATTAGGGTGCCTCTCCGCCCCATTGAGCGTGTTTTCTTCCGAGGGTAGTAGCTTCATTCCCATTGATATGGCTTTGGCAAACCTTTTCCTCGTCTTGAATATCTTCTTGTCTGCCTCGGATGCCTTTCGATCTGGCGGGGGTACTTCAACTCTTTCGTTCAGTCGCCTGCATTTGGCTCCTTCCGATGCGGCCATCTCACGCTCCTGATCCGCTTTACTCTTTAGACGAATCTCGTCTAGAAAGGCATCGATCATTTCATCTGTTGGCCACATACGCTCTGGTTCAGGCTCTGTCCCCAGTTTCTTAGTGCCAGGAGTTTTTTCATCGTCGATAAACGAGTGGGAGATTACGTTACAACTCGCCACATATCCCTCGGATTCATCCGACAAACTCTCTCCCTCATCTTCCTCTTGAAAGATGTGGTTGAGGAACTCTTGCAGCGTGACAAGAGTTCGCGCCTTTTGATTGTACTCTTCAAGCGCGTCGATTTTCTTCTGCAAGTTCGTGCGATTGTCTCCAGGCTTCACGAGCTTCTTAGATTTCTTCTTCTTTTTCTTCGAAGATTTTGACGGTAGGGCATGAGTACTTGGGCTATCACCAACGCTTTTTGTAGTTGGGCACGGCCTCAGCATTCCTTCAATGATCTGGGGTCCCAGCGGGTTCTTCCATTCGACCGCCGGGCACGCATGAAGATCCCTCAGCATTCTTTTGGTTTTAGTTGATAGCACGACCTCCTATGGAGCTTCTTCAATAAAGGAACAGGTTGCCCCCCGTGTGTCTGCTTTCTTAGGAGCATACGGCTGTGGTGGGTTCACCTTCCACTTTTCAGACAGCGCAAACTTCCCCTGGAGGTATTGATCTTCAATCCATCCTTTGAAGACGAAGCAATCCTCAATCGGATGACTTACCGTTTGATGGTAAGGGCAGTAGTTAGGGTTATTCACCTCAGTGGGTTGTGGCGGTCGCCTTGGATTTGGCAGGTTTATAAGTCTGTTGCATACTGCCAGCTCGAATAACCGTTTTGTCTTGTCTCGTGGGAACGAGTAAGGACGCTTCATCTTCTCATTATAATACCGGCGTCTTTCTTCCAATTGATCCGCCAGCTTTGGGGCATTGGGTTGCTGCTGGGCATTCGCGACGAAGGTGGCCTTTCCTTTACCCTAGTCATTCCCAGGTTCTGGCTTCGGAGGAGGTGGTCTATGACCCATCTGGTCCATCTGAGCCAACTTGTCGATTAGAGCCTGGAATGTGGTTGGCTTAAAGAACATCATAAACTGGGAGATAGTTGCGTGAGGGTCTAGTGTTCCCACGAACATGCCCACCGCGGGCGCTTCCTCAATGCGTTGCTCGCATTTCGACCACAAATTTCGCCAGCGTATAGCATACTGGACCCATGTTTCGCCTGGTTTCACCCTGGCATTAATCAACGCCGTTATTGGAGTGCGTTCGCTGGCCCTTGCGAATCGCTGAGTGAATAGCAACTCCATTTCAGCGAACGTCTTGATAGAATCGTTCGGGAGTTCCGAATACCATTCGAACGCTGTTTCTGATAAGCTTCCCACGAACTGGCGAAGCAACAGTTTATCATCAACGCCGGTGTTACCACAAAGGGCCCTGAACTGGGCGACATGTTGGTGGGGATTGTCGGTCCCCTTATAAACATGGAACTTGGGAATTGTGTAACCCGGCGGGTACTTGATTTGGTCGTACCAGCTTGGATATGGCCACCCCTTTTTTACGACTTGACCAGCTGCCTCAGTCGCATGATGAACCCAGATTTGCTGGGCTATATAGTCGACCAAATCAGCCTTAGAGATTGTCTCCTCCTTGGCCGTTGAGAGGGCCGGTGGTGGATTTGACGTTTCTCCCCTGTCGTGTTCAAGGACGATCGGGGGATCCTCAGCGGGTGGGTCCTGTTGGATCATCATTCCTATCATATCTTGGAAGAGAAGGCCCATACGCTGTATGTTGGCTGCTTGTTCAGCAGCCTCTTTGTCCTTCTTCTCCAATATTCGGCGAAGGAATTCGGCGTCGGTTTCTTCCTCCTGGCGTTCGTCCGAGGACGTTTCTGGGTTTTCTTTTGGCCCGGTAAGTGCGGCCATAGCATTCATCATTTCCTGGAGCTTTTGATGTTGCTCCTGAGCTTTGGTCACCGACCGTGTAAGCGGTCTATGACCTGTAGACGCACGGCTGTCTTCCTTTCCTGATGCCATGTATACGGTATGGACCATCATGCCCCCAGACTTAGGGCGTCTGGGCTTAGTGCCTTTAGCTGTCGTTGCAGGCTGGGGGATCTTCTCTGGCTTCCTCCTTTTATGAGCAATGGAAGTTGAGGGGGCCGTTGAGGTGGGCACCCAGACAGCCTTTCGTGGTTTAGCCTGGTGACTGGCTTCCTGTTGGATTTTCAGCTTCTTGTGCTGGCGGGAGAAGTTTGGATCGATCATCGAGTCTCGGGCCTGCCGCCAAACCTTATAGATTTTGGAAGACAGCCGTTGAAGGGATCGGGGCTGTTCTGGCTTTATTTCCGCAACCTTTTTTAGTGGAGGTGGAGACCTCTTTAGCACCGCAGTAGGAGAATTCCTTCGCACCTTATTTAGCATCTCGAAGCTGTTCCCAGTTGGAACGGCAGCATTAACTTCTGCATTCGGGGCTGGTGGAGTTAGCCCAGAGGGGGAGTTGCCCCCAGCCTTCCTCACTCGGCGCCAGTGGCGACGTCGGGCGTGTCGAGCGGACGGCGTTGGTTCAGCGGTGAGGATGGTTTCGTCTTGCCCCCTGTATAGGTGGGGGGTCGCTGCTGGTGTTAGCCTGTCAAAGACCGATGTCCTTTGGGTAGCAAGAGCGGGAGCTGGAGCCGTCAATCTTGTAAAGACAGACTTTTTGGCAGGGGAAGCCGCCTTGACGACTTCAGGAGCAGGACCGGTCACTTTCTTAGAAGCAGCCTTCTCTGGGAATGTAGGCCCCATTGTGGGTCCACAGGAGTTCTGGCCCAATCTAGAGAAGGCCGAGGCGCTGGTGTTGGGCGACCCATTGAGAGGGTCCGCGGCAGGGGTAAGACGATCAAAGACCAACTTCTTGGGAGCTTCCTTTGTCAGCACCGGAGTGGTGAAGCTTGTCGGCGGGAGCATGGACCCATAAAACAATCCTGTGGTGGCTCGAGTGACTTGTTCCACGGGCATTGTGAATAGCGAAGCAGCTTGGGGTCCGTAGGCTATACCTCCTGGTGAGGCGGAGCGCTGGTTGCAATTGCAGTCCGAGCAGTTAGAGCATTTCGCACAAGTACAAGCCATCGATTCTTTGCTTTCTGCAATAAGCAAGACGCCAAGTCTTAGTATCTTGAAACCCAAGGGCAACCATTAGCGAACCGCGATTGGTTCACGAATCACGACACACGAAGTGTGGAGTGGAAAGAGGAAAAGGTCCCACCGGGCGTGCCAGAATCTGTTCCCCTCCGAAGGACGGCGCGACTGGACGTCTTGCCTGAAATTCGGGGCAGATGCTAATTGGTGCTATCCGTCCACCTCTCCGAAGATGCCAAGTTGATTTATGGCACCGTACATCGAAGGTCTAGACGGATGCATCCGATGTAGCAGACTTCGTCAGATTCCCCAACGCTTGAGGGGTTTTTGATTGTGGGGACGCTCTTCCCTGCAGGCGCAAGCCCCTGCAGTTAATTACGCTACCGCATCGCGGTAACCACTTTCTCCTTCTCCAGATGGTCACTTCGTGTTGTGTGTATTTATTTTATGTTTAGTTGCCCGTGGATTGTATACGGAGACTGAGTTATGTCGTCGCCCGTAGGGCGTGGACTAGTCCAAATCCGTATTATCTTAGATTTGGGTTTGGGGGTTTGGGTTTAAGGATACGTTAGCCTCATTTGAGACTAAGATCGACTTAAATGTTTGTTAAGGATACGTTAGTCTAGTTTTTTAAGACTAAGATCAACTTAACGGGATCGTTTGGATCCAACAAGAGAGCAATAAAAGGGGCCTCTGTTGTTTAGTTTAGTGACGTTACGGTCGGTAGGTAGTTTAAGGACATTGCGGTCCATGGGTAGTTTAAGGACATTACGGTCCATTGGTAGTTTAAGGACATTGCGGTCCAATGTTAGTTTTAAGACATTGCGGTCAAGGTTAAGGACCTCATAGTCCGTGGATTTAGGGACTCCACAGTCCGTAGTTAGTTTTAAGACATCCCGGTCAAGGTTAAGGACCTCATAGTCCGTGGATTTAAGGACTCCACAGTCCGATGTTAGTTTTAAGACATCTCGGTCAAGGTTAAGGACCTCATAGTCCGTGGATTTAGGGACTCCACAGTCCGATAATAGTTTTAAGACATCTCGGTCAAGGTTAAGGACCTCAAAGTCCGTGGATTTAGGGACCCCACAGTCCGATGTTAGTTTTAAGACATCTCGGTCAAGGTTAAGGACCTCATAGTCCATGGGTTTAAGGACCCCACAGTCCGTATCAATGTGTGGTCATCGGGACCCGTCACCTCTTTGAAGACGTTGAGGAATTACATCGCCAAGTATCAAAGGAGTGAAGAGATGTACCCTTGAACCGGGGTGGATTAAATAGTCTTTGGCCCAATTTAGGGTCAAGTCCAATTAATTATGTTATGAGCTCATTAACCCAGTTAAGTCTGAATTGAGGACTTATGGCCATCTTGGGCTAAGTCCAATCATATTTGGAATATTGGCTTCCTGTTGGTCCATTGAAGGAGAGGTCTTGCCTCTGGCCATTTAGCCAATTGGGCTAACGTTAATTCAACAGTGTTGAACACTGGGATCAAGTTAATGTTTTAACACTAAAAGACAGTTGGTGTTAAACACCAGCAACAGGGGGTTCAAATTAGTGTTAAACACTAGAGCAAATCAGTGTCAAACACTAGCAGCAGAGGCTTCAAATTAGTGTCAAACACTAAGGAATTCAGTGTTAAACACTGCAAATAAAGTTCTTTGATTAGTGTTGAACACTAAGGCCAGACAGTGTTTTAACACTGGATTCAGGGGTTCCAATTTTGTGTTAAACACTAAGGCAAAAGGGGTCACGTGGTAGCACGTGAGGGCACCCTCCCTTCATTTGTTCTGCTGAGAATATCGCATCTTTTGGAGCATCACGTGCCATCACGTGACAGGCATTTAAATGCTTGTATTTTAAAGCCTCTTCCAAGGGTCACGTGGGTGACGTGAGGCACTGCCTCAAAGGGCCTTTTCTGTGGATCTTTTTGGGGGTCACGTGTCACTACGTGACCCTGCCTGTATGTATGTTATTTTTTTTAGAAGATCTGTTAATCCCTTTCAAGAATCAAATTCCTCGTAGGGTTGAACCCTAACAATAATTTTAGAGGAATTAAATTCCTATTTCCTTTTGAAGATTTATATTCTGGGATAGAGTTGAACTCTGAATTTTCTTGTAGGAATTAAATTTCTCATATATGTGAAGAACTGAATTCTATCATAGGGTTAAACCCTAATAAAAGCTTTAAGGAATTAAATTCCTACTCTCTTTTAAAGAATTATTCTGAGGAATGAGATTTTGTCATAGGGTGAAACCCTAATTTCTTCTTTCTTAAGGGAATTAAATTCCGGTTATTTTAACAGAACTAAGTTCTTAACTAGGGTTAAACCCTGATTCTGTTCATTCTGAAGGAATTAAATTCCCATAACATAGGGTCAAACCCTAATTTTATTTTAAAAGGAATTAAATTCCTATAGTTCTGTGAGAATTAAATTCTCAAGCTTCCATTCCCTCTCTATGCTTTGGATCTGCATGGCAGGATCTCAACCCAATGAGAATTAAATTCTCAACTCAAGGGGAGATGTGCACTTTACAGATCCTCCACCAAAGAGAGAACTATGTTCTTTTATTTTATATCAGAGTTAAACTCTGTTGAGAATTAAATTCTTTTTTCTTTCAAAAAGCCTTCACTTTCTTACCTAGGGTTTTCTTTTGCAGAAGATCCAAATTCCTCCAAAGTATCAAGGCTCTCTCTCTTTTTCTCCCTCTGCCTATATCCCTTTATGTGTCTCTTGGCTCCTATTTATAGGAGAAGCAGCCGAATCAATTAGTTTTGGTGAATCTTTCATTGCGAGATTTAATTTGTATTCACCATTCGTTTTGGACCTTTGGATTATTAGGTGAATTTTATTCACCATTGGATTTTAAATCCAGAGATTTTCCTTTGTTATTTCGGTTAGATTCTAAGGGGAAATCTTTCCCAATTCGAAATTTTTCCATAGATAGGTGATATTTAATCACCTTTAAATTTTTTATTCGATCGGTTCCAAATAATCATTTTCCTTTGGAAAGATTTGAGAGATCTCTTCTCAGAATTTAATTCTGTTAACAGATAGGTTTTGAAAGCCGATCACGTGTGGCCACGTGACCCTTGGTCACGTGTGGGCACGTGACCCCCTTTGAACGAGCCATCTTCTTTCTTTTTGCGCTCTGCCTTCTGGTCGCTGCTTAGCCGTCACGTGCCACCACGTGACCCCTGGTCACGTGTGAGCACGTGACCCTCGTCTGGATCCTTTTTCTTGATTTAATCAGAGAACTATTGTGCCTTTGCCGCTGCTTTTAAATGTCACGTGCTAATACTTGACCCTGGTCACTTGGGAGCACGTGACCCTTTCTGAAGCCCTTTTCTTTGATGTAGTTGGGAAACTGAATTTGCCTTGCCGATGCTTTTAGATGTCACGTGCCAACACGTGACTCTTTTTTGAAGCCTTTTCTGTAGGCTTTCCTGATTTTAAATCAGGAAACAAGGACCCCCTAGTGTGTTTTTCCTTTATGAGTCTTAAGGATCCCACGAAGGTTTGTACTCCTCATGCATCGTGAGGACACATGAGTGGGTCTTCCCAATGGTGCATAATTCCAAAGGCAGAGACCGACCGCTGGACTGGCGATTGCGGTGGGGTATGGGTATGATGAGAATTATTTGAGCCCGTGGATTGTATACGGTAGTCAACTAAAGGACCAACCGTAGGGCCGGGAGAATTTCGGGAGATTAGATTTTGTTTGGCGTCTGCATCGCTGCACTGGAATATGGTACCAGGAGCGACTCATCATTCGCCGTTGGGACATTCAGAAATTTGAAATTTTGGTTGGCGTCTGCATCGCTGCACTGGAATATGATACCAGGAGCGACTCATCATTCGCCGTTTTTTTTTTGTTTTTTTACCGCGATCGCTCTATCATTTCAGCTTTTCTTATCGCGAATGTTGCGATTGCCCTAACATTTCATCTATTTATTCGCGGTTGCCCCATCATTTCGGCTGTTTATTTTCATCTTTATTTTTACTCGCTGATTTTTATTGCGAGTTGCCTTATCATTTCGGCTTTTTATTATTTTTGTTTTATTTACACATTTTTACATCCCCAGTTTAACGACTTAGAGGTCGACTTGTTCCCATTTTAACGACTTGGTGGTCGGCGGTTTCCAGTTTAAAGACTTAGAGGTCTATCATTCCCAGTTTAACGACGTGGTGGTAAGCTTGCTTATCCCAGCTCCTTGAACTTTGATCTTGGCGGAGCTGTGTTGATGACCGTGGCTCTGTGGCTTGTCGGTACATCTGACCACTGTAAGTCTTTCCCAAGTTTGTATTGGTTCTCCACCCAATCTTTAAAAACATAGCAGTCTTCAATGGTATGACTCACCATTCTATGATATGTGCAGTATATGGGATTTCGATCATGTTCATTTCATGTGGCCTCTTTGGAATAGGCAGTTGCAGACCGTTGTTCAAGGCGTCCTCGAATATTTTGCGGACTTCATCCCTCCTGAAGGAGTATACTTCCTTCTTTCTCTCCATTAGAGTAGGTTCCCTTACTGATGCTGGACCCTGAGGACGATCAGTCTTTGGTTCGCCTACTGTCCGCTTACCACGTACAGTGTACGTATCAGAGGGACTGGAGGCTGATCACGGCCAACAACAACTGAGCCTTTTATCCCAAGCATATGGGGTACGCTACATGAACCAACATGAGAATCACGCCGGGTCCAGCATATGAATCCTCTGCTTCCACTCACTCCTATCGAACAATATACTTTCATTGAGTCCTTTGGCAACCATATCGTTTCGTATCACCTCCATCCATGTTTTCTTCGGTCTCCCTTTTGCCCTTTTGCCATTGCCCATATCGAGAGTATCTATTCGTCGGACCGGTGCTTCTATAGGTCTGCGTCGCACATGACCAAACCATCTTAGTCAATTTTCCACAGGTGCGACACCAACTTTTGTATGAATATCTTCATTTCGTACCTTATCTTTTCTAGTGTTACCGCACATCGAATGAAGCATGCGCATCTCTGCTACGTGCATCTTCTGTGTATGATGCTTCTTAGGAGCCCAGCATTCTGTACCATATAATAAGGCAGGCCGAATAGCGCTCCGATAAAACTTCCGTTTGATCACGGCCATTTTTCGCAAAAGTGTTCCGCTCTTGGGCTGGAGGGAGTATCGGTTGGCTGCTTCTAGATATCAATCCCTAGCTCACGAACCAAAATTTGATTTTGCTGTAATTGCAATCGGGCGACTTGGGTCGTGAGATCTGCCACGACGTTTGCCAGCTCGTCGACTTTGGAATGGACCTTGGCCATCTTCTTGTCCCTGTCGCGAAGCTGCTTTTGAATCCATTGGAATAACGATTATTCTATAGTCCCGGGTACGACAATGGGGTCATCCTTACCGCTTGAGCTTGATTCAACAAGAACTACGGGTTCCTTTGGCTCAATGGCCTGAGCGGGCTTTTCATCATTTGGATTGAGCCAGTGTTGGATGGCAACAACCACGTCATTGTCATGGCTGTAAGGAGTAGGGGGACTTGCTCCTCTGAGCTCCATCATGTAGACCGTATAGGTTGTGTACCCGTCTATTGCTTCTTCATCGACAATGTTGCTCGCTTGGCTCTTAGCTTGTTGCCTTGGTCCACTCTTTTTAGAGAAAGGCAGATGTCTGAGAGAATCAGGTTCCCGAAGGACTTCGGTCTCCGTTTGTATGAAATTGGCTGTCGCAGCTTGACTGTTTGTTAACACGCCAAGGGACAATGATATTTCCCCTACCTTGTATTGTTTCTCGACCCAATCCTTGAAGATGCAACAATCTTCAATAATGTGTCCAAGCACTTGGTGGTATAGGCAAAAGTTGGGATGATCAGTCATGTTTGCTTCACTTAGCCTTTTTGGTTCTGGTAGCCGCAAGCCATTCTTCAGAGCATCTTTGAAAATTTTATGGATCTTGTCCCTTCGGAAAGAGTAGACCTTATTTCTTCTCTCCTCCAAAGTTGGCTCTCGAGATTTGTTAGTCTTTGCTCCGCCCGCTCTCTGCTTATCCAGAGAATCGGTGCTGTTGGATCTTTCGCTTTTCTGGTTGTCGTCCCTCCGATGTCTTGGCCTGTTTGTGAATTGGAGATTCTGAGTGGACTCGGGCTTTGAACATTCCAACATTTGAACTTTCTTGGTCAGCTCTTGGAATGTTTTGAGGCCTGCGGTGCACAGAAAAGGTTTCATCCAGTCGTTCAGATTTTCTATAAGAAGACTGACGGATTGGTCTTGCTCTAACGACGGTTTGCATTTGACAGAGAGATTGCGCTATCGGACTATAAAATCCATGTTGCTTTCATTGTTCTTTGGCTCGGTCCTTACAAGATCAGCAATGGTGATTTTATTGCTGACACTCATGAACCTTTGCTTGAACATGGATTCTATTTGAGCGAACGTCGTGATCGAGTTATCCAGTATGCTTGCATACCAATCGAAAGCAACATTGGTCAAACTATTGACAAACTAGCAAAGAAGGAGCGCATCATTGCCCCCAGTGTTCGCACATGCTGCTTTAAATTGGGCAATGTGCCAGTTCGCATTCCCCGTCCCATCGAAGCTTTCAAATTTGGGGACGACATAGCCAGTATGAAATTCCACAAGATCATACCGAGCAGGGTATGGTCTCCCGCTGCCACTAACCTCTTTTTGCTCTCCGGCTTCGGCTACCAATGTTTTGACTTTGTTGGCAACCAAATCCATGATTTGACCTTGAGTTAGCAGGTTGCTATCATCGGTAGCCAAGACATTTCCCGAGATAGGATGCGACTGAGTTTCGTGCAGTCCGCCCACCTTTGGATTTGAGGGAATAGGCGTCGGCTGTCTCGGGACACCGTTTCCCGGTTCATGAGTAGAACCATGCGCTTGATTGAGCGGCTGAAAGGCAACTTGAGCTGTGAGCCATAAAACGACGTTTGTCAAGTCGTCAATTTTTGAGTAGAGCTTAGCCATCTCCTTATCTCTACTTCGGAGCTGCTATCGGAGCTCTTGGTGAAGTTGCTGCTCTGCGGTCTTAGGATGGAAAGTTGGTTCATCTTCGCTTTCCGAGCCCGACTCCTCATGAACTGAGGGCTCTCCCTGCTTATCAGCCTCACTGGAAGGGTCGTCATTACCTTCCAGAGGAGGATGGTCTTGGAATGTGGCAGCCATATTCACACCAGATTGAATTTGAGATGTAGTTGCCCCCTCCTTGCTCTTGCTGCGCGTGCCCACCATGTAGACAGTGTGGACCACATATCCGGCTGTGTCTTTATCATTGGCGGGGAGCTTAGAGAATACACTCAATCGAGCAGTTGTTAGGGACACCGCTGGAGCTTGCTCGAGACACCTTGTTGCTTTGTTGATGTTGATGTCCTTTCCCCCAGCTGGGGCCACGGAAAGTCGTTCAGACACCGACTTGCGTTTGGGTAGTGGTGCCTTCGAGATCACCACATTTGGCCTGTTGCCTTTCGAGGCCGATTTGTCTGTTACCGGAGTAGCTGGCACGAACAGAATAGAGCCGAACTATAGCAACGGCTCCTCCCACTGTCTCCGAAGACTGGCCGGGAGGACCGTCCTGGAGTCCATCTTCATCATGTAGGAGATGGGAGCTGAGTTCATCATTGGAGACATTGTTGAAAATTGATTGCTTGGAAAACTGCATGAAAGAGCATTATTTTAGTATAAATATAGATATGTATATTGTTTGAGTTCACATGAATGTTTAACCCGAAATATGGGAGGAGAGATTGGTCCCACCGGGCGTGCCGGAATCTGTAGGGTGTTTTTCGTCACCCCATTGAGATAAGAATACGCGCGCGCTCGTAAGGCGCATTACAGATTCCCCCCATCTAGGATAGGCTGGGGTTTATTGATTGTGGGGATCTGAATCTCCGGCAGCCGTGGACTGAGCTGCCATTAATTACCCCTCCCCTTTAGAACGAGAGAACCTCCGATTGACGGGTCAAACAGTTTATGCGAACTCAATGTGCAGTGTCGTGTTTTGAAGGGGTTTTGGATATATCGGGGGCCCCGCAGAGTTTTTACGGGGTCCCGCTACCCGGATAGCGAGCTGGGGGTCAAAGGGGCTAGCAGCCCCCTTGCGGGGTGCGGGGCAGTGTTGTGGGGTATGTGTGTGTGTGTGTGTGTGTGTGTGTGCATATATAAATATAAAAGGGAAAGGGCATCCAAAAGATGCGTGGGAGAAGGCGCCAGCGCCTCACGTGCGCGGCATGCGGGCGCTGTACACCAGAGCGCCGGCACACCACGTGCGCGGTATGTGGGCGCTGTTCGTTAGAGCGCCAGCGCACCACATGCGTGGCAGGCGGGCGCCGGGCGCCAGCACCCCATATGCTCGGCACGAGGGCGCTGGGCTCCAGAGCGCCAGCGCCCCCACGTGCGCGGCACGTGGGCGCTAGGCGTCAGCAGCAGAAGGGACTTAGTCCCTGCACTGGGAGTTATGCTCCCAAAAGGAAATATTTATTATTTTGTATATATATGTATATATATTTTTGAGGAGTTGAACTCCTAAGGTATTTTGGAGCTGATGAAAGGGGCTTCTCCTTTGAGCCCTGGATCTCCCCCAAAATAGGGTTCTTGGAAGTAGGTCTCCTTCTTCCTCCTCTGTTGGCAGGATCTTGAAGAACAAGAAATATGGGATTTTAAAAATCTCTCCTTTTTCAGATCTAATGGAAGATCTGAGTTCCCCTTTATGGGTTTTGTGGTGAAAAACTATTTAGTTTTGGAAAAGGAAAAGTAAAACTCTTGATTTAATTCAAAAAAGAAGAAGGTTTTGAACCTTGAGAAAGCAGAAGAAGGCACAAAAACCCTAGCCTTTTGAAAGAATGAAAAGTGTTTTTTTTTATTCATCATCATGTTGCCTTATAGAGGCTTACACATTTACATATAGCCCCTTGGGCTTTACAAAATGGTATTTTGCCCATCCCATACCTCATGTGCTATTTATTTTTGCACATAAGCCATGGGCTTTACAAAAATTTGGCTTTATGCCCATTCATGCATAAAAAATTACATCAAAATTATTTATTACATGAATTTTTATTTCAGCATGGGGGAGGCCGGCCGCTTCAAGTTCGGGCTCGACTCGGGCATCAGCCCACTTGATCTGGGCTTGAGCCCACCTGGCTTGCGATTGAACTTGACTTTGAATTGGTCAACCGGGGTTTAATTTTCGACCCCAACAGTTGTTACAAGAATTTGATCTTGTCATACAAGACAAGAGTGGATGTGAAAATGTTGTAGCCGACTATCTTTCACATCTTCTTCTTCACCAACGTTGACCTTGCTAATAAACGATTCCTTTCCCGACAACAACTCTTGACCATATCCTGCGGATCTTGGTTTGTGGATATTGTGAATTATTTAGCAACGTGATTTCTACCCAGCGAATGGTCAAAACAAGACAATCAACGATTTCTATTCCAAGTAAAACACTTTTAGTAGAATGAACCTTATTTGTTTAAGTATTGTCCCGATCAAATCATTCGCCGATGTGTCCTTAATGATGAATTCAAGAGTGTATTGTCTTTCTGCCATGATCAATCATGTGGCGGTCACTTTGGTCCATGAAAAATGACGGAGAACGTTTTGCAATGTGATTTTTATTGGCCAACATTAGTTAAAAATGCATATGATCATTGCAAAACTTGTTCACGGTGTCAACACATAGGTCGGATTTCACGTAGAAATGAGATGCCACTCCAACCCATCTTGGTTGTGGAGATATTTGATGTTTGGGGAATTGATTTTATGGGCCCATTTCTCAGCCATTTTGGGAATTTATACATCTTATTAGCAGTTGATTATGTCTCGAACTGGGTGGAAGCGGTACCATGTCGCACTAATGACAACAAGGTTGTTATTAAGTTCTTTGAAGAAAATATCTTTTCGCGTTTCGGACATCCTCGTGCTATAATTAGCGACAACGGGACGCACTTCTGCAATTGGTCTTTCGAGGCTTTAATGCGGAAATATTCAATCAACCACAAGCTTTCTACACCCTATCACCCCCAAACGAGCGATCAAGCGGAGATCTCTAATAGAAAGATCAAACAAATTTTGGTGAAAACGGCTACTTAGAACCGTAAAGATTGGTCCACCAAATTGACGGATGCTCTTTAGGCATTTCGTACCGCTTATAAAACCGATCTTGGTATGTCACCATACCGACTAGTGTTTGGGAAGCGTGCCACCTTCCTGTCGAGATCGAACATAAAGTAATGTTGGCTATTAAAGAGCTTAACAGTGATTTTGATCAAAACGGCAGTTATCGGAAGCTGCAATTAAATGAGATAAGTGAACTTCGCGAAGAAGATTACGATAATATGGTTATAGTAAAGAGCCGGAATAAAATGTTCGACGATAAAAACCTTTTGAGAAAAACTTTCACACCGGGACAACAAGTCTTTCTTTACGATTCCCGTCTCCACCTACATCCAGGTCAGCTTAAATCTCGTTGGAAAGGACCTTTTATGGTGTGGTATGTGTACCCGCACAGGACAGTGGATATCGAAAATATTAAAAACGGTTCTATTTTTAAAGTAAATAGGCATAGATTAAAACCGTACTTTTCCGCTGACCCAGCGGAGGAGCTCATGTTCCTACAGGAACCGCTTTATCACAACTAACTTTCCTCCGCCTTACCTTCATATTTCTGTAACAGTGTTTCATCTAAGAATAGAGGTGAGTGAAAATAAGGTTATAATTGATTATCTGTGCGTGCCAAAGAACATGTTTGGGGGTAGTTTTTTACTTAACTATTATTTTATCCCTAATATTCTCCTCCCAAGTTTACAGGTCTATGCGCTCAAAAAACAACATCAGTGAGGACACTGCTGCAAACAAGTTTGGGGGGAGGTTTGTATTTACTGAAATATCATTTGGCACTAAGCACTATATATATATATATATATATATATAAATTGATCATATAAATTTTTTTTTCTTAGAAATGAAAGTTAGAAAGTGAAAAATACATATGATAGGAAGGAAAAATTTAAGAAAAGCAAGAAAATTAGATGTTTTATAACGAAGCTAGTAATAGGTGGTCATGAGCTGTTGTTCCATGGATTAGTAAGATAAAGGGAACCACTAAACTGAGGATAGAAATAAGTTTGAAAAATAGTCCCTATTCTTGAGTCTAAACATCTGAACGTTGATACCCTACTATACGCACTTGCACATATCTTGAAACTTGGGATAGTAGAGAATACCTTGAAATGCTCGTGTTTAAAAGCCATAGTATGAAGAAAAAAAGTATATAAATTAACAAAATATAAAAAATGGTGAAGAAAAATGAACACGGGTTTTGTAATTACTTAAGACAGCATATAAAAAATATAGCGAGGGTGTTTTATCACCTAGTGCCTTAGACCAACTGGTTTGGGAGCCACTGCTAAGACTTAAGTGTTGCAAGACTAGGATATTGCTAATTATGCCTTAACGAGTGAGCACATCTGGTAATCGATTGGTTAGTAACTCAAGAAGTATTAACGGTCGCATGAAAAATGTGTGAGCAATTCCATTTATAAAATATGCACCGACTAAAAAATATTAAGGAAGATGGACAAGAGTATGATAGCTTGAATTGAATTCTCTAAGTGTAAGGATGTCTTTTACACACACGTAGGGGTATATGATCGACGTTTGGAAGAAAGGTAGGGAGGAAGACTAAATGCGATATTTTATTGAGGGATGACGTGATTTCTAACATCTTTTCATGACTATTAAGATAGGGCTCATGGCTACTAAAAAGCTAATGTAGTTTGAAACTCTTATTTCCAAGTTCTTTCTTTTATATGTTCTTTATCTTTGTATGTAACTTTCATCATCTTTTTTTTATTATGGGATTTTGTGGATGTAATCCGCTGAAAATTCTCAGGAGACAACACTCCACCTATTAGGGACACCTAGATATTTAAAGGCTTGTTATACGTGTTCAGTGCAATCATGTTGCCGACGAAAGTTTGTTAGGTTTTTCTTTTTTCTTTTTCTTCTTCTTCTCTTTAATAACTAGTTTGCTCGGGACGAACAAAGTTAAGTTTGGGCGTATTTGATTAGTCTAAAATATTGCACATTTGAATGAACATTTTCCCTATTATTGTTAAGTACTAAAGGTATTTATTGTAATTATAGAAGATATGATGGTTTATGTGTAAAAAGTTTATTATCATATGTTTGTACATTATAATTAACACAATGAGGGAAAATACATGCATATAATATTAATATGAAATATTGTAATTAAAATATGCATATCATATCAAATATCTCTAATCAATATTCTTAACATATAATATCATATAAAATGGTTAGAATAATATCTTTAGAATACCAAATACTAGTAAAACTTTGAATTGAGATACTGAGCAGATTAGCTCAGGTCTGGAATCCAAGAGATCCGGGATAAATCAAGATGTCAGAATCAAATCTGCCAAAATATTGAAGAAAATCGTAAGATCTAGCAACGACAGAGACTCAGAGCATTATTTTCATAATCTAGATGTCAAGAGCATCTCCAAATATCAATACAAAACACCACAAAAAATCCCTAATCTTAATTCCACACTATTACGGTGGAAGGACGGCAAAATAGGGGTATCCGCGGCGGATCCACAGCGGTTTGGTAGCCGTAAGATTTGAGATTTTGTGGTTTAGATTATAGCTGCTTATCCTCAATTATAAAATCTAGGGTTTCTAGTTCCTATGACTATATATAGGACCGAGAGTTTTACATCAAAAATCAACACCGAAAAGATCAAGAGGTCCAAAGCGATCCGCGCATCCGAGTGATCATCAACTAATCATCTACTTTCAGCAAGATAAAGATCTAGATGTTGGGTTACGGCAGCGCCCCGGCCATCAAACCGTGGCCAAATGCGGAACAAAAATTTACTAAACTGGCGCTACCATTACCCGATGCCCGGATCTACCTTAAACCCTACATTAGAAAACTATATATAAGAAGTTAGATGGTTATACCGAGTTGGTCCGTGTCCTTCGGTCTTCAACCATCATCCCCAAGCTCTTAGTGGCTTCTCGATCGAGTTTGGTTGCCGGTCTTCCTCCATCTACGATGATCCACCTGAGAGCAACGGCGTTAGCTTCAGCCTCGTCTAGCGAGGCAACCGACGCTCAAAGATTGATAGTAACGGAGAGTGGAGGTGTAGGAATGTGTCACTATATTTTTTCTCTCATCACTATTGCTTAAGAGAGCAACCATAGAAGATGAAGGAGGTGAGAAAACAATGGCATGAGCAACTCAAGAATGGCTAAGTGTTGAAGTGAGAATAGAATGCAAGCAATGAATCAAGTGAAGCAAAATGACCAAGTCCACACCAATATTTGTGGCTGCCCCCCCCCCCTCTCTCATCACAAAAATATCTCATTTCAATTTGCAAATAAACAATTCCAAGCCATACCTATGACCCATGCTCATGCAACCTCACTCCTCCACCTCATTTGTGAAACAAATGAATTTCTAAAAATGGAAAATCATACAATTAAGGTGTCCACTTCTAGAAACTATTCCGTATAAATACGGAATATTTCCCGATACATGTATCAAAATACATATACGCGTATTCGTACAGACATACTAATAGCCAAGAGAGAAAATGAATAGTGAGCAATAATACTAGAATACATATATATAAATACATATATAAATTATTAAATCAAAACCTGATTTAATAATCCGGCTTAATCCTAAGCCGCTAGTATTATCAACCGTCCGATTAAAATCTGTGCAGCATGTGCACATATTTAATCGGACACTTGTATGTACCAACTTACGTCATTTACACCATATCGCATGAACTGTGAAAACCCTCTTTATGGGACTCTAAAGACTCGTCAATACGCTGGCAGTGGGTTTAACCACATGCACGTCAGCGGCACTAGCTGTACGTAACGACTACCCAGGTATTGAGCGAAAGGGAGGCCGATGAGCAAACTCATCCTGAACCCCTACTGAGCCTGACAGTGACAATATCCGTACAGTCCGGTCTGTTCGTCTAAGAGTATCGCATATCGAGTCTAGGGGGATGGATAAAGTCAGACCCCCTAACAACGTGACATTTAGTGTCGGTATGAAACCCATCACCACTTGAGAAACTATCGATCCTGTATCGGTAATTCTCGTCTACCGTGTCCACGGATTTCTGGTGATGGCCACCCGTGCACAATGCGGCATCAACCCCCAATACCGGGAGAGATGAATCCCCAACGATCCGATCACTGCCTTCATGTCGCTCGGGACTGTACCCAACTAAAACCTGTTTGCATGACTCTTTTGAGCCATGGTAAGATAGTAATCAAAACACAGTAGGACTCACACGAGAGAAATGACGACCTCAGGTCGACAGACTAACCTGTACACATGTCACTTGGGAACTGCTATCTGACAATAGGTATAATACCAACTAGCAGGTTCACGGCGAGTCCGTCCAGTGTACTCATAACCTAATGAGCACCTGTATACTATCTTAGGTGAACAAACTAATACCAATGGCTTGTGAGACCTGGCCACCGCCCCTCGTCTGGGTCTCGATCAGTATACACTAGTCTACACTGGAGTATCGATGCTCAGTCGACATTTAAGGATGTGCTTATAGACCCCCAGTTCCCACGTATATGATCGCCATCACAATGTTGGTAGTCAAGCAAGGATCATATGGGCTCTATCAACATGTACATGATGATAAAGACAAACTAGATAACATACTATCATCTCGAGTAAGATTGTTCTACAGGTATAGGTCCTCTCTCAATCATCATAATCACCTGCCTGCGATTACGATAATTGCCTTGAGGGCACTATAGCCAACAATCTCCCACTTGCACTTAAGGCCAATTATTGTGATGTCGCATACTCACAACTCGTGTGATACCGAACACCCAACTTCTCTACTAATCAGTTTCGCAAAGCCCGTTTGCAAAACTATTGCGTTCGAGAAATAGCCTCAGTGAGTGGATCCGCTCCAATGTTTCTTTCTGTATCTCTTTATATCTCAACTTCGCGGAGAATGCTATCTCCCGAAATGAGCAATACCTGTCTTAGAATTTGTCTGGATATCTGATGGAACCCAGTTCATAAATGAACTCCAAATCTAGCAAACTTCTTAGACTGTATCGTCCACTGGGTTTAATCAGTATCCTGCGCCATGCCTTTTCTTAGTATCCGCTTGGACCACCTGTCCAACATACTGTCCCTCAGAAGAGGGAAAAACTATAACTCTGACAGTTACTCTGTCATCCAGGTCACCTGGGAAGCCTGAAATGATAATCGTCTCTCGAAGGAGGCTGCCGTAATCATTTTCCAAGAACATCCATTTATGTTCAATACGTCTTCCCAACGTTTCTCCAGGATTAGATTAATATATCTGCTTATTACAGCTAGTGCAAAAACAACATCTGGTGTGGTACTTGACATCTCATGATTAACTCAATTGCCTAAGCAAGTGATATGCTAAGCATGCAGATCCCTCTCCCCTTTAGTCTATAAGACACCTTTAGAGAGGGTGACTCCATCACCTGCAGGTACACCACCATGCCAGGAGTCGTCCATTCTAAACTACCTTTAGAATAATGTCAAAGTACCCAGATTAGGATACTTTCCAAATCTAGATCTAAAACTATAGATCTAGTAACCAGAAACCCTGATATTATATCCATATCCTATGTGGAGAAACAACTTTGTGACAACTACGGTATAACCGATCGTAGTATAGGAATATCTCTTCTAATCAAGTGCATGTCATCCTAATACCTGGACATCACTCTCTACTACCTTCTTAGTAGATCCATCTTCTATTCTGATGAAGTCAAAGCCGATGACTGTCACATCAAAATAGATGATCTATTTCCGCTATACCTGCTTTAGTCTATAAATAGACATAAGCTACTTGCCCACAATGCTTCCGCTGCTCCCACTGACTACAACAACCCTCTGGCAGAGTCATATACACGTGCACTTCTAAGACTAGTTTAGAACGACGCTATACTCATCCTCCTTCCGGGTCTTATAGTCTAGAACAGCAGCAATGACAAGTCTGGGTAAACAAGAACCTCCCTGTCACCGTCTTTGAGAAGACCGGAGTACCTCTCGGGTGCATGAGGTTACCCACCAAATCTGCGGAGTGGCTAATGGAATGTCAAATCTAATTGAATCTTCAGGTTCTATTAAATCTTCAGTGATCGTTTGTGGTTCTGGAATCACTTCTAGTTCTACCATACTCCCACTTTTGTTTTCTCAAAAAATCCATTTTACTAAAACTGTGGGGAGTCAAGAACAATATCACTATTGATATTTCTGATGGTAGGAAGTTAACCCTGTCAAAGTCCGGGATAACCCACAAACTGCCATTAATGAAACGTGCCTCGAGTTTATCCGGATTCTAGTTTTAAGCATCAGCCGGACAACTCCCTATACCTTAACATCGTTAAGATATAAATTGATTCTATATATCCAATATAGAAACAAAAGCACTAATTTAATTGGAACCAAATTCAAGATCATGCAGCTGTCTCCAGTGCATATCAAACAAATGGAATGAGGCCAATCAACATTACTCAACTAGGAGTGCATCCATATATGAGTTACCTGAAAAAGAAGCAAGTTCTCAAAACTATTATTATCAACGGAATACCAAACACAAGTATCTACATCTTCGACTTTCTCGAAGAATCCTTATACTTCCAACAAATGGTTCTCTACTTTATTCCTATACCTAAAACTTCTCAAAATCTGAACCTTGTATTTCAACGAAATACTTGTCTAGAACTAGAGAAGTTATGAGTAAACAAAATATAGTACGAGTACCAACCCCATTGTCCTAATGGACACTGGACAACATACAATATTTTGTATAAGTCCCCTGAGTTCAATAACTCAAACCTTGTGCGTCGTAGGTTGAAAAATTATACTATGGTTAAGAAGAATTATACCGATGTTGAATGCACTTTACCTAATCATCAACTAATATAGGTAAATGTCACAGACAAAATTTCAAAAAGTTATATCTCACTTTATAAAATAAACATAAAGATATATCAGTTTGAAATTGGTGCATAATGACGGATATTCAAAACCAAATATTTGTCATCCAGCAAAAACCCAAATGATTTCCTCAAATATCATAATTACAACGAATTTCGATATAATGAGGACCTAATCACCCAATTCCCAATATCTTACTCCCACTCACCATGCATAATAACATATAGATGTGAGAAACTGATCTGGTAAATACATACCCTGGAGTTAGATTCCAATTAGGAAAACAGTTTTTAATTAATATCGCATGGTGAAACTGAAACATGAAAATGTTTCAAAAGGGTTAACTGGTATTCCTAGTAACGCCTCTTCCACTATCCTGATTCATGACAGTAACCATATACTTACCTACGCTCACACCAATCCCTTTATTATGTCTTTACTTATTACCTTCTGTACACCTTCTTTAGGCTAATTGGTTTTCTTCCTTCCCTATCCTCCGACACCAGCCTAAGGTTTGGAAGAAGACTATCCAATAAGCACAATAGGTGTACTCTCCTAATCCTAGGATCCCTCGCAACCTGAGAGAAAGTAAAGGGAAAAGACATCTGAATAATCCTATTCTATTTCTCCTGAATCGGAAACCATCCTCGAATCTGGAACAAATTCCTTCGAGTTCGTATGTAACTATACGATAGCATATCCAATAGGAGTGGATATCCGTAGTGATATGGAGTGTTCTGGAGAAATCCAAAGTGGATGTGGGAGTGGAAGGGGTATACACGGTTTTGTCGTGAATGATGGTGGCCGCAATTTTCTTTGCCCTTAATCTAATCCCTTTATATGTCTTTACTTATTACCTTCTGTACACCACAATTAGGCTTAATTGGTTTTCTTCCTTCCCTACCTATCGGCATCTATCTATGGTCTGGAGGAAGACTGTCCAATAAGCTCAATAGGTGTACCCTCTCCTAATCCTGGGAGCCCTCACAACCTGAGAGAAGGTAAAGGGAAAAGACAACCGAATAATTTTATTCAATTTCTCCAGAACCAGAATCCATCCTCAAATCTGGAACAAGTTCCTTCGAGTTCGTATGTAACTATATGATGGATTTATCCAATGGATGTGGATGTTCGTAGTGATACGGGATGTTCTGGAGAAATGCAAAGGTGATATAGAAGTGGCAATGATGTATGTGACACCGTGACATTCCAAAAAGCCAAAGTGTTTTAAAATGGTTCGGTTAACTTGGTTCATGAGTTTTAGTTTAGGGTCAGGTCATGGTCACTGCCAAAGAGAGAGAGAAAAGAAACACTCCGCGTGCACTCTAACCTAGATCGGAATGGTTAATCACTTTATCTAATCAGAATGGCTCCCACTGTATCCTCGAATTCTCCTCCAAACCCTAAAGGAGAATTAGTCGGGATCATCTAAAATCACCGAGGAGTAATCCTACTCATCAGTGGGAATCGGGATCCAACTATCATCGCATGATAACTTTATGGAATCCACTCAAGTTACCACACTCCAGAAGGTATACGCAAGCCTAGCATGTTTCCTGTATGTTTGAAACTCCCGATATGATTTTTACCCCAAGCGGCTTATGACCTTAACAGAGGTCAACATATCATAAGTCGCAAGTCAAGTTCAACCCGTCATTATCCTAGATTAACTTAGACCCACCCGCACGTGCCCTAAACAGAGGTCAAAATAACCATGCGAATGTCCTAAATAATCGCATTTCTAAGCAACAAACAAGTATTACCCAGCTACCAAGCATTGTGCCTTAACAGAGGCCAACATACACAGCATGAATACTAAGTAATACCTGTAAGAAATGACGGAGGGCTACGACTGGTTTTTGGCGAAAAACCTTTAACGTAATGAATTTGATATCGTTGAAGGAATCTAAGTGGTTTTACAAATATATAGTGGCGAAAACTTTTGCTAAAGAGGTCACTCCCGGTGAAGGGATCTCGGCTCTTTCCTCATCGAATGTGGTGCAGGATATTCCAAACTGAATACCACGATGCAAAGCAAAAGGAAACGACTATAGTGAAGTTATTACATTGACGCAAACTTTTACTCAAGGGGTCACTCCCGATAAAGGGATCTCAGCCCTTGTCTCGTCGAATGAGGTGCTGGATATTCATAACCGAATACCACTGTGCAAAGCAAAAGAAAGCGTCTGTAATGTCATTTTTTTAAAAAAAACTTGGTTCCAACAACATCATATAGGTTTGTTTTCCTTGCATTGATAAGAATCAGCACAGTCTCATGTCACGACCCGAAAGAACGGAACATGACCGGCACTTAAACTACGAACGTCTCGAGGCGTACGTAATCTAAGTAAACCGAAAACCCAGAAATCCAAACCAAGAAAAGTAGTAGAGTGCAGGAAATACCAACTTAAAGCAAGTAGTTCAAAAGTATAATCCGAATTATGCGGTTTTTAAAACATCAAAATTTTACTGAAAATTTCGGCAGAGTCTCCTTTGTAAATACTGGCCCCCAAACGGGATACAACATGAAAAGTATACGAAAACAAGAAAAAGGCATCCCCAAGCGGGAGCTAGCTCTTCGTCAAATGACGGTCACAACCACACAAGCAATATAATATACAACGCCAACGGCGAGGATCAAAACTCAAAAGGAAACTCAAACCATCAGAAATATTACGAGCGACTCTAAGGTCGAAAGAATAACCAACACTGGTCTCTATCTCAATAAATACATGTTTGGTTGATGGAATTTACTAGATACAACGGAATAATATTATACAAGGTAATATGATGGGTACGATACAAGAAAAACCCACCTACTAGCAAGTCACCCGAATGAAACTGAGCCCGAAAAGCCGTAAGGAACCTGTACGGCAACCTGCAAGAACTGGGGCACAACGGGGGTGAGTTGCCAACTCGTGAATAGAAAAACATCTACGCACAGAAATCGCATAAATAACGCAACCTAGGTCAATGATCATAATATATCCTCAAATATATGTATAACAGGCAGCCTATGACAATGTCTAGGGTAATATCTAACCCGAGTATAATTTCATGTGCCCGTGTCAGTGCCTCAGGTAGCAATATATCATATGAATGAGGTATGAATGCATGAAACAGAATACATGTAAATGAAGAAACTGCTTTCATAAATTAGTGAGATTTCCTTCGTATTTTTAAACTGAGGTATCATAATGAAATCAGCATCAACAGTGTCTAGCATCGACACAAAACATAAATCTCACTGTCTCGAAATATCAATGTCTCAATCTCAATATCTAGGGCGCCGTCAGTCCAGACCGGCCCCTACCATCATCTCAAGACCACGACGGTATCCTCCGGATATCCGACGCGTCGGGTAATATCACCGGTAGGTAGTGCTCCCCAGCCAGGCTCAACGTCAACACCACATTCCTCTTGCCCCGGGGTACCATACCGGGCCCACCATGTACCCGTGACGGTTCCTCCACTCCTCGACACGGATCTCCAAAACCACAGCAAACTCATGGTGGACGACACTTTACATCACTAGAAAACCGCAACATTTTATATTTAAAAGATCATAAGTTGTAAATTTTGCGGCTTTCCCCGAAATCCAGAAATATCATAAATCTCAAGAAATCATCACAAGTGCATATGTCAATAATAATGAACTAGGCATGAACAACTGAATAACAGTATGCATGAAGTGGTAGGTAATAACTACAATATCTAATATGGCATATAAGGGAAGTACACTAATATCGTATCAAAACTATCAGCTAACAATCTAAGTCAAGCAATTATATTCTCTAAAGTGTACGTGACATGGCAATTACCGATGAAGATGTGTGTGAGCCGGCAAGTAGGTGTACGTGGTACATACGCATCATCGGTAATAGTGCTGGTGTCCTAACAGCATGATATCAATAATGGAATATGCAGCAAAATAAATATGCGAGGCAGAGCGAACAGCAATAATGTGCGGGAGCTGAATACTAGACACAATGATAACTAATCTACAATAATCTAATATAAGTCCTACAAATGGTGCCTTTTGAAATAACACGAATCATAGGGTTTTGAAAATAGGGGCTGCGGTGTTTTTATGAAAAGATACGTCGTTTTTGAAATATCCATAGATTCCCTTGAGCTGTCTTTAAAAATGCCCACGATTCGTTAGTTTTTGAAATAGGTAAGAAGTCTAATCTAATCTAACAACTACACTAAACTATACGGCTGAACTAACAAGCTGAACTACAGGTAAGGAAACCGCCTATCATCTGAGTCGATACATATACATACATGTATATGTATAGTCGGTGATCCCGCCTCAATAATATCATATCCGATACCATATCTATAATCAGGCGTCCCAAGTCAAGAGTGCGGATCAATCATCAATATAGCTCGTACGTAAATCCGTCGTACGGCATCCCAATCTGGGTACGGGTCAATATCACATTCATCATACTATTCACCTGGTATCCTCTTATCAAATATCATGGTCGGGGTACTGATCTACGTCTAGTACCATACTGATACCGCCTACGTATGCATGCACGTGTGTGAAACACTACGTCAAGGACCCGCTACAACGTCATGTCGTATCTAAGATACGAACCCTGCTATATCACCGATCTCACGGCCTCAAATCGAATCTCATCGACTCAGCTCAATCCCAAGTATCATCCTCAATCCGTATGTGAACACATAGTCCCATACCCATGTGAACACATAACTATAAAGAATCCCATGAGTACATATCAATAGGAATGTATGCAAGTATGTATGTGTGTATGTGTGTGTAACACTACCCTAGGGTTCGCAACACTAAAAATAGTCCAACACACCAATATCCATCCTAAGCATCGTTATTAATCCTAAATAACATATAATAAATGTTGGTGTGTATACGCATCCGTATACACCACCACGGACTGCGGGGGTGCTATACGCCATCCACCCGACTTCTCCCCGTAGATATAAATCTACTCACCTGGTCCTCGCTTGCCGAAATCGATGTCGCCACGCGCTTGCTTGTCTTCTCGAAGTCCTCGTGAGGGTACCTACGTATCATGACACATCGCATCGTATTAAAAACCCAATTCGAAATCGAAACGGCATACGAAAACCAAATCGGCACGCGTATCACACATAGGTCTAAACCTATCACCTACGCATGCAAAAATAGCCAAACCAACACTCGATGTCGATGTCCAAACGTCAAACCATCGAGAAAAACCCAAACGCACCCATTTGCGCATTCACAAACACTAATTATAATATGAAATAGGTTAGAATTCACAAAAACCTCAAACTCACTTTAAAAGCTATTTTTCCGAAAACCTAGTAAGCAAACTTTTCCATTTTAGTACAAAACTAAATGTTTTAATGATTTTAGTGGCTACAATGCTCACTAAATATCTTAACTAAGCCACCCAAACCATTACTAGATTTTAAACTTACTCATTTCCATAAATCCCAAAATTCTAGTTTGCAATTTAGCTTAAATAGTAAAATTCTAAAATACAATTTGCAAACTAGCTACTAGGTTCGATTTAACATGCCTTAATATGATAAATTACACACTTAAACCATGTTCAAATGATATAAAACCCTAACTAGATTTAAATCTCACATTTGCAATTAAATTACAAAACCTAGTTTGCTAAAAACTTAATTTGGACATTTTAAACGTTACAATTAGCAAATTAGCAATCAGATTAGTTTTAGCATAGCATTAACATGTTAATCTACTCATCACAACCATAATCTAATGATAAACACACTAATTTGATCACAAACCATTTTCTTGAATTTCCAATCATGCAATTAGAACCAATTTAAAACCTAATTAAACACTTAATAACTAAATTAAAGTAATTAACTAACAATTTACCAAAGGGTTAGAGTTTATACCCAATGAATTGAAGATCCACAAGCACACACATAGCCTCCCAAATTGGAATCTTGTTCCCTAGATCCATGCAATTTTGGCTATAGAGAAATGGGTAGGAGTCGGATTTTGATTTTGTGAGGGTTTGTGTTGATTTTTGTTGATTTTTTTTGAAGGAAATGGAGGTGAAGGAAGATGGATACTTGGAGAAAATGGGGGGGCTGGTTCTGGCCGAAAGTGGGGAGGGTGAGGTGAGTGGGAGAGTGAGAGAGAGAGGGTGTTGGTTTCAAAGTCAAAGAAAAGTCAAAAACCCATTCTTATACATTCTTTTATCCTTTCTTTTCCTTTTCTTTTCTTTTGCAAAACAAGTGGGGACAAGAGAGGGGGGCTGCTGAATTCAGCCAAGGGGGAGGGAAAATGGGGGTGTGTGAGTGTGGGTATGGGTGTGGGGTGATGGAAAATGATAAATACTATACCCCAAACATCCATTTACACTAAAAAAAAGCCTTTTTTCTTCAATAATTTCTAAACCGTTTTGGCAAATGATTTCGTTCCAAAAACCACATGATAAATATTTATTTAATGTTTTATGATGCACAAAATTTGTTTCAACTCATTCCAATTTGTAATTTTCCCTAATTAAATGTATTAGTGACGGCTTAAAATAATAATAAAATAATATTTTTTTCAGAAAATTTGAAATTTCACCAGCGGCTCAATAAACACCAAATAATAGAAATTACATAGCTAGAATATGTATATTTAATTTTTATAATAAGATATTTGTATTTTGACTTTTTACAGAAAACCCCCTTATTTTACCGATTTTCCGAAATTTCACCGAAACGATTTTCAAAACGTTACAATCTTCCTCCCTTAAAGAAATTCGGTCCCCGAATTTAAATTCAAACTCTCCCAATTACTAAAACATCTAAGAAAAACCATCAAGTCGTCGGGGCTCCGAAATTGTAAATACATAAAACAAATCGTAGCGCAGCGCATGCGCTTGAAAAATGAGTATATAACTCAAATCAAAACTCCTCCAAGCATCCCGCGATCATCGGAGTCATGGAGAAGACATCAATGCCAAATCCAAATCAAAACCAATATGATATAACTCGAAACTATACATGTAAATATCGAATCTATATCTGTAAGTATCTGAAGGAAATGCATGCCAAATCTCTTTAAGTCGCTGTGCAACGCGTATAACACTGCACAGTGGCGGACGTCTACCATAAGAAAATAACTATATACATATATACTTTTGTTTGAAATGTGCGTTCCGCCGTTTTGGAAACAATTTAGAAGGGTCTCCTTGTTTTAAACATTTCGTGTCATATCAGACACGTAGGTAAATACTGAGGCTATAGCTCGCTTTTTGGAAATCCCTTCAATAACTATCAATGCATGCAAAATGTATTCAGGTACTGTCCTCTGACTAGTCCCGCTCAGTACGAAAACACATAGCAATATCATAAAAACGTACTGCTCTATAAGAAATCAATCCCAAAATATGCACATGAATACTACGTGCGTCTGGTGCGCACGGAAATAAAAATCCATATATGTGCCATACATATGCACAGAAACAAGATCTAAGTGCATCGGGTGTGCACAAAGCATCTTTCGTAGGCAACGTGTGTGCCTGACAGCAAAATCAGGTGCATCTGACATGCACGAAAAATCTTGATTTAGTGCATCTGGTGTGCACCAAAATCGCATCTCAAGACATGCGCTCAACATGCGCGAAAATCTAAATCAGGTGCATCCATCGTGCACGAAATCATGAAATCCAATATCAAGCGCCGAACGTGCGCAAAATCACTCAGGTGCACAAAACAAATATCGAGTATCACAATCGAAATCGAAGTTCAGTGCATCTAAGTGCACAAAAGGCGTATCACTGCACTGCAAGCATATATAAACTATACAGAGTGCAGGAACCAAATCGTGTGCGTGCATATGCACAAAACCAACTCAACTGTTTAAAACCGTAAAATCACAAACATGTGAAACTAAAGAACGAAAACGATATCAAGTGCAACACTGTGCAAAGATCGTAAATCCTCAATCATCCAAAAACAAATCATACGAATAAATCACCCAAAACATCGTAATCAATAATGGCGGAATAGTACTGCTCAAGCGCATCCTCTAAGAATCTCGGCAACTGTCGCGGTCACTAGTAGGACGTCTCGTCGATGATCATGAACTCTGTCCTGCTGGCGTGCATAACCATGACCACTCCTGGGTCAAGGTCTTCACTGTGAATTACCAATCTTTCGGTCCATCGGCTCATCGGCCCTGTCAGGTGTGCTAACGGGGACGATTCCGTTCTGGCACTCCTCTGGTCATCTCTTGGTCAATCATCGCGACCACTCGTAAGACAGCATATCACTGGCGTCGGCCTCTGTCTCTCTGAATGTACGTGACACATCTGATCCTGGGTGCAAGTATCATTGCAGCAGTGTCCTGGAAGGAATCCTGCTCACGGTCTCTTCCATGTCTTGTCTCTGCCAACTGTCCGGAAGTCATTGTCCTTTCCTATATCTGCATCTTGCTCTGGAACGACTGCATACTCATCGCGACTCCTTCTGGAAGGTAAGTCCAAGTACCATGCCCCGGCATGCGCATCGTCTCTCTGATGTCGGCGGAGTTGAACGTCATCTCATCTAGATCTGGTGCGAACCTCTTACTCTGCTTTTCTCTAATGTCGTCTGCTTTGGACTCGTCTCGTCGCGGCTGCATGGACTGAGCTCCAACGGCTATCCTCGTATCTGGAGTCTCCCAAGAATGCATCTCACCAACTAGCATCCGAATTAAGTCGAGCCATCCGATCGAGTCGTCGAAATCTCATAATCCCCCAAGAGCTCAACCTCTTGGGCACAGTTTAATAGTATCGAGTACATACCACAGCATCGGTGGTCCAGCCGTAGAAGGGCAAACCTAAGCCTCACTAATGGCGCCGTAGAACTGCCGCAAACCCGAAGGTTCAAAGGCTTTCACACAGTCATTAAGTCGAGTTAGGGTTTCATTCTTCTAGAGGGACCATAGAATTGCCTGCATGTCTTTCCGACTACTTTAAACTTGGATAAATAGGTTTCTGACATTTGATCGTCTCTGTCGACTCCCAACGCCTCCGCGTGAAGTCGTCTCTAGCTGGAATCAATCTATCTGATGACCTCGCATCGGGGTAAGCGAACGAACCACCTGTCCTAGTCATTCATCATCGGGTGACTAGCGACCTTCTATCATCTATTCGTACAACTCGCCCCGCCATAGTTCCAACATATGGGGCGATATCTCGTCGCTCGCAGCAACAACTGGCTCGCTCGTCTGCACGCTGAACAGTGCCTCAATCATCAGGAGTAAGCAACACGCCAACGGTCATCAAAATCTGGCTGGCCTCTGTCAGTGGCTCAATCCTCTAGTGTCGATCAGCACATCCGAGTAACCTCATAAAGGCGATCCACCAAACGCTCGCGGCGCGGAAACACAGTAAAAAGACACATCTCTGCAATCGTGTGTCGCCGGAATTTCGCCCTGGTCGGTCCTCGTTCGTGACGAGCTTGTGCTGACCGCAACTCTAGCCGTAGCTCTCCCCGCCGGTAACCGTAGCAGCAAAACTAACTGGTATCGATGAGGCTAGATCAGGAAGGAATATAATACTGAACAAGGAAATATACATCCTAAGGCTTCATAAGTGGAGTGGCGTGTCGTAAATATGCCGCGGAACATACCAACGGTACGTCACTCTACTTTAGTCACCTATTCCATCAACCAAGGGTCATCCTACGCTCCGAAGGTTAAAACCTAACGCTCTGATACCAACTTTGTCACGACCCAAAAGAACGGAACATGACCGGCACTTAAACTACGAACGTCTCGAGGCGTACGTAATCTAAGTAAACCGAAAACCCAGAAATCCAAACCAAGAAAAGTAGTAGAGTGCAGGAAACACCAACTTAAAGCAAGTAGTTCAAAAGCATAAGCCGAATTATGCGGTTTTTAAAACATCAAAATTTTACTGAAAATTTCGGCAGAGTCTCCTTTGTAAATACTGGCCCCCAAACGGGATACAACATGAAAAGTATACGAAAACAAGAAAAAGGCATCCCCAAGCGGGAGCTAGCTCTTCGTCAAATGACGGTCACAACCACACAAGCAATATAATATACAACGCCAACGGCGAGGATCAAAACTCAAAAGGAAACTCAAACCACCAGAAATATTACGAGCGACTCTAAGGTCGAAAGAATAACCAACACTGGTCTCTATCTCAATAAATACATGTTTGGTTGATGGAATTTACTAGATACAACGGAATAATATTATACAAGGTAATATGATGGGTACGATACAAGAAAAACCCACCTACTAGCAAGTCACCCGAATGAAACTGAGCCCGAAAAGCCGTAAGGAACCTGTACGGCAACCTGCAAGAACTGGGGCACAACGGGGGTGAGTTGCCAACTCGTGAATAGAAAAACATCTACGCACAGAAATCGCATAAATAACGCAACCTAGGTCAATGATCATAATATATCCTCAAATATATGTATAACAGGAAGCCTATGACAATGTCTAGGGTAATATCTAACCCGAGTATAATTTCATGTGCCCGTGTCAGTGCCTCAGGTAGCAATATATCATATGAATGAGGTATGAATGCATGAAACAGAATACATGTAAATGAAGAAACTGCTTTCATAAATTAGTGAGATTTCCTTCGTATTTTTAAACTGAGGTATCATAATGAAATCAGCATCAACAGTGTCTAGCATCGACACAAAACATAAATCTCACTGTCTCGAAATATCAATGTCTCAATCTCAATATCTAGGGCGCCGTCAGTCCAGACCGGCCCCTACCATCATCTCAAGACCACGACGGTATCCTCCGGATATCCGACGCGTCGGGTAATATCACCGGTAGGTAGTGCTCCCCAGCCAGGCTCAACGTCAACACCACATTCCTCTTGCCCCGGGGTACCATACCGGGCCCACCATGTACCCGTGACGGTTCCTCCACTCCTCGACACGGATCTCCAAAACCATAGCAAACTCATGGTGGACGACACTTTACATCACTAGAAAACCGCAACATTTTATATTTAAAAGATCATAAGTTGTAAATTTTGCGGCTTTCCCCGAAATCCAGAAATATCATAAATCTCAAGAAATCATCACAAGTGCATATGTCAATGATAATGAACTGGGCATGAACAACTGAATAACAGTATGCATGAAGTGGTAGGTAATAACTACAATATCTAATATGGCATATAAGGGAAGTACACTAATATCGTGTCAAAACTATCAGCTAACAATCTAAGTCAAGCAATTATATTCTCTAAAGTGTACGTGACATGGCAATTACCGATGAAGATGTGTGTGAGCCGGCAAGTAAGTGTACGTGGTACATACGCATCATCGGTAATAGTGCTGGTGTCCAAACAGCATGATATCAATAATGGAATATGCAGCAAAATAAATATACGAGGCAGAGCGAACAGCAATAATGTGCGGGAGCTGAATACTAGACACAATGATAACTAATCTACAATAATCTAATATAAGTCCTACAAATGGTGTCTTTTGAAATAACACGAATCATGGGGTTTTGAAAATAGGGGCTGCGGTGTTTTTATGAAAAGATACGTCGTTTTTGAAATATCCGTAGATTCCCTTGAGCTGTCTTTAAAAATGCCCACGATTCGTTAGTTTTTGAAATAGGTAAGAAGTCTAATCTAATCTAACAACTACACTAAACTATACAGCTGAACTAACAAGCTGAACTACAGGTAAGGAAACCGCCTATCATCTGAGTCGATACATATACATACCTGTATATGTATAGTCGGTGATCCCGCCTCAATAATATCATATCCGATACCATATCTATAATCAGGCGTCCCAAGTCAAGAGTGCGGATCAATCATCAATATAGCTCGTACGTAAATCCGTCGTACGGCATCCCAATCTGGGTACGGGTCAATATCGCATTCATCATACTATTCACCTGGTATCCTCTTATCAAATATCATGGTCGGGGTACTGATCTACGTCTAGTACCATACTGATACCGCCTACGTATGCATGCACGTGTGTGAAACACTACGTCAAGGACCCGCTACAACGTCATGTCGTATCTAAGATACGAACCCTGCTATATCACCGATCTCACGGCCTCAAATCGAATCTCATCGACTCAGCTCAATCCCAAGTATCATCCTCAATCCGTATGTGAACACATAGTCCCATACCCATGTGAACACATAACTATAAAGAATCCCATGAGTACATATCAATAGGAATGTATGCAAGTATGTATGTGTGTATGTGTGTGTAACACTACCCTAGGGTTCGCAACACTAAAAATAGTCCAACACACCAATATCCATCCTAAGCATCGTTATTAATCCTAAATAACATATAATAAATGTTGATGTGTATACGCATCCGTATACACCACCACGGACTGCGGGGGTGCTATACGCCATCCACCCGACTTCTCCCCGTAGATATAAATCTACTCACCTGGTCCTCGTTTGCCGAAATCGATGTCGCCACGCGCTTGCTTGTCTTCTCGAAGTCCTCGTGAGGGTACCTACGTATCAGGACACATCGCATCGTATTAAAAACCCAATTCGAAATCGAAAGGCATACGAAAACCAAATCGGCACGCGTATCACACATAGGTCTAAACCTATCACCTACGCATGCAAAAATAGCCAAACCAACACTCGATGTCGATGTCCAAACGTCAAACCATCGAGAAAAACCCAAACGCACCCATTTGCGCATTCACAAACACTAATTATAATATGAAATAGGTTAGAATTCACAAAATCCTCAAACTCACTTTAAAAGCTATTTTTCCGAAAACCTAGTAAGCAAACTTTTCCATTTTAGTACAAAACTAAATATTTTAATGATTTTAGCGGCTACAATGCTCACTAAATATCTTAACTAAGCCACCCAAACCATTACTAGATTTTAAACTTACTCATTTCCATAAATCCCAAAATTCTAGTTTGCAATTTAGCTTAAATAGTAAAATTCTAAAATACAATTTGCAAACTAGCTACTAGGTTCGATTTAACATGCCTTAATATGATAAATTACACACTTAAACCATGCTCAAATGATATAAAACCCTAACTCGATTTAAATCTCACATTTGCAATTAAATTACAAAACCTAGTTTGCTAAAAACTTAATTTGGACATTTTAAACGTTACAATTAGCAAATTAGCAATCAGATTAGTTTTAGCATAGCATTAACATGTTAATCTACTCATCACAACCATAATCTAATGATAAACACACTAATTTGATCACAAACCATTTTCTTGAATTTCCAATCATGCAATTAGAACCAATTTAAAACCTAATTAAACACTTAATAACTAAATTAAAGTAATTAACTAACAATTTACCAAAGGGTTAGAATTTATACCCAATGAATTGAAGATCCACAAGCACACACATAGCCTCCCAAATTGGAATCTTGTTCCCTAGATCCATGCAATTTTGGCTATAGAGAAATGGGTAGGAGTCGAATTTTGATTTTGTGAGGGTTTGTGTTGATTTTTGTTGATTTTTTTTGAAGGAAATGGAGGTGAAGGAAGATGGATACTTGGAGAAAATGGGAGGGCTGGTTCTGGCCGAAAGTGGGGAGGGTGAGGTGAGTGGGAGAGTGAGAGAGAGAGGGTGTTGGTTTCAAAGTCAAAGAAAAGTCAAAAACATATTCTTATACATTCTTTTATCCTTTCTTTTCCTTTTCTTTTGTTTTGCAAAACAAGTGGGGACAAGAGAGGGGGGCTGCTGAATTCAGCCAAGGGGGAGGGAAAATGGGGGTGTGTGAGTGTGGGTATGGGTGTGGGGTGATGAAAAATGATAAATACTATACCCCAAACATCCATTTACACTAAAAAAAAGCCTTTTTTCTTCAATAATTTCTAAACCGTTTTGGCAAATGATTTCGTTCCAAAAACCACATGATAAATATTTATTTAATGTTTTATGATGCACAAAATTTGTTTCAACTCATTCCAATTTGTAATTTTCCCTAATTAAATGTATTAGTGACGGCTTAAAATAATAATAAAATAATATTTTTTTCAGAAAATTTGAAATTTCACCAGCGGCTCAATAAACACCAAATAATAGCAATTACATAGATAGAATATGTATATTTAATTTTTATAATAAGATATTTGTATTTTGATTTTTTACAGAAAACCCCCTTATTTTACCGATTTTCCGAAATTTCACCGAAACGATTTTCAAAACGTTACATCTCATCAATTAATTACACCAGAAAAGAACAAAAATAAAATATACGTATATGCCATCCGCATTCGCCACTGGGTCCCGTCATCACTCTTTATGTTACTTAACTAATGACAGAGCGGGGACAGGACTAGCGCGGGTAAAAAACATATATAACATCTACTAGTATATATATAAATATATATAACAATCGTCCCAAGCATGATATAAAGAAAGATCAAAGATGCAACACAGAATGGTGGATAATCTTGGAGCACCGGGTTTCACTTGAGCCGCAAATAAGACCCGACGTTCCCCAGTCGTGTGGATAGCCTGTGCAATGATAACCTAGAGCCCTACGAGCGCAGCAAGTTACTCGCCAAAACCAGAAGTGAGGCAACCCCCTTCAGCAAAATGAATGGGTCACCCAGCACTTCATGGAATCAGGTAACTTGAGCACTCCTCCTAGGTCAACCTATACCCCCTACGAGTGCGGCGAATAGCCCGCCAATTCTAGAGTAAGGTCCCCTCCGTCTCAACGCTATGAGATGCGGACACGTTGCCCTCTAGAACCTGGCTATTCGTGCACTCCACCATGGGGTAATCCTAGTACATAAAAGAAAATAATATGTACAAGGGTGACATCGACCTCAACCCAGTCGTGCCCCAAACGAATAATAAACAAACTGGCAGTGACGACAGTCCACATGTCGGACGCTCGCCCCGCAATATCAAATGTACAAATGAGACTAAACTGTACTACTATTGCACCAAAGCTATCCACCACGACGATGCAACCACAACACAGCACAACACAGAACATCAACATGAATGTCACGTTCGCAAACTCGTCTAAAAGAACATATAGCAATTAGACGAGTTATACCGCTCTAATGACATTCACGGTCGCAGATAGTAATTTAAGTACTGTATAAACTTTTAAACAGTGCTAAATTATCTATTTCGAAACATCCCGAATTGCCCCTGAACAACAGATAACATAATATCCAAAATGGGCAAAACTAGCAACACCACTGAACCAACATACCAGAGACCAAACCACTCCCAAAATATGAAGCCCAAATTCCTTAATCTGGCCGGCCTCCTCGGACTTTTTAGCAATGTGCTTGGTTCAATTTTGTTGGAATGGGTTCGTATTTGGGGTATGTTCTAGTGGCCATACAAGTAGTCTTCTGCAGTTGCTAAAATAATTTTTTGAAGACTTTGAAAATCGACAGAGAATGGAATCAGCAGTGCACTTTTATCGGGTTGTTTCGATTTTGATACTTTAATATAAACAAGCTAGTAAGGGGTTTAAAGGCTGGCTCTGATACCATGTTGGGTTACGGCAGCGTCCCGGCCATCAAACCGTGGTCAAATGCGGAACAAAAATTTATTAAACTGGCGCTACCATTACCCGATGCCCGGATCTACCTTAAACCCTAAACTAGCAAGCTATATATAAGAAGTTAGATGGTTATACCGAGTTGATCTGTGTCCTTCGGTCTTCAACCATCATCCCCAAGCTCTTAGTGGCTCCTCGATCGAGTTTGGTTGCCGGTCTTCCTCCATCTACGATGATCCACCTGAGGGAAATGGCGCAAGCTTCAGCCTCGTCTAGTGAGGCGACCGACGCTTCAAGGTTGCTAGTAATGGAGAGTGGAGGTGTAGTAATGTGTCACTATATTTTTTCTCTCATCACTATTGCTCAAAGGAGAAACCATAGAAGATGAAGGAAGTGAGGAAACAATGGTATGAGCAACTCAAGAATGGCTAAGTGTTGAGGTGAGAATAGAATGCAAGCAATGAATCATGTGAAGTAAAATGACCAAGTCCACACCAATACTTGTGGCTACCCCCTCTCTTTCATCACAAAAATATCTCATTTCAATTTGCAAATAAACAATTCCAAGCCATACCTATGACCTATGCTCATGCCATCTCACCCCTCCACCTCATTTGTAAAACAAATGAATTTCTAAAAATGGAAAATCATACAAATGAGGTGTCCACTTCTAGAACCTATTCCGTATAAATACGGAATACTTCCTGGTACATGTATCGAAATACATATACGCATACTCGTACAGAAATACGAATAGCCAAGAGAGAAAATGAATAGTGAACAATAATACTAGAATACATATATATATATATATATATATACATATATAAATTATTAAATCAAAACCTGATTTAATAATCCGGCTTAATCCTAAGCCGCTAGTATTATCAACCGTCCGATTAAAGTCTGTGGAGCATGTGCACATATATAATCGGACATCTGTATGTACCAACATACGTCATCTACACCATATCGCCTGAACCGTGAAAACCCTCTGTGTGGGACTCTAATGACTTGTCAATACGCTGGCAATGGGTTTAACCGCAAGCATGTCAGCGGCACTAGCTGGACGTAACAGCTACTCAGGTATTGAGCGAAAGGGAAACCGACGAGCAAATTCATGCTGAACCCCTACTGAGCTTGACAGTGACAATATCCGTACAGTTCGGTCTGTTCGTCTAAGAGTATCGCATATCGAGTTTAGGAGAGTGGATAATGTCAGACCCCTAACAACGTGACATTTAGTGTCAGCATGAAACCCATCACTACCTAAGAAACTATCGATCCTGGATCGGTAATTCTCGTCGACCGTGGCCACGGATTTCTGGTGATGGCCACCCGTGCACAACGTGACATCAACCCCCAATACCAGGAGAGACGAATCCCCGACGATCCGATCACTGCCTCCATGTGGCTCGGGACTGTACCCAACTAAAACTTGTTTGCACGACTCCTTTGAGCAATGGTAAGATAGTAATCAAAGCACAGTGGGAACTCACACGAGACAAATGACGACCTCAGGTCGACAGACTAACCTGTACACATGTCATCTGGGAACTGCTATCTGACAATAGGTATAATACAAACTAGCAGGTTCCTGGCGAGTCCGTCCAATGTACTCATAACCCAATGAGCACCTGTATACTATCTTAGGTGAACAAACTAACACCAATGGCTTGTGAGACCTGTCCACCGCCCCTCGTCGGGGTCTCGATCAGTATACACTAGTCTACACTGGAGTATCGATGCCCAGTCTCGATACTCCTACGACTAGGGACATTTAAGGATGTGCTTATAAACCTCCAGCTCCCACGTATATGATCGCCATCACAATGCTGATAGTAAGCAAGAATCCTATGGGCTCTATCAACATGTACATGATGATGAAGATAAACCAGATAGCATACTATCATCTCGAGTAAGACTGTTCTACCGGTATAAGTCCTCTCTCAATCATCATAATCACCTGCCTGCGATTACGATAATTACCTTAAGGACATTATAGCCAGCACTAGAGCAACTGGGGTTCTTGTACTCTACTTTCACAAGTTGTATGCAATTGTTGATTAATAAAGGTAGTGTTTTTATTAGTTAATTCTTGTAGCACTTACTTTCTGCATTTAATTTCTGCATCTTCATCATGTTTTAATTCTTCAACCTTTCTAAATCTCAAACCATGAGTGAGTAATTCCTAGCTTGCTAGGGTTCGTAGGCTAGGGTAGATCAATGGATGATAAAATCATTTATCTTCTTTTATACATTTTAAAGTATATAAGCTTTAGCAAAATAAATGTTAATATCTTTATCGGGCGCGCTACCAATTTATTGCTAGTCAAGACAACGATTTGAGATTGGTTTAACACTTGTTTTGGTAAAGGTTAGACATGAATAGAGATCAATGCAAGGACAAGGGTTAAGAGTCAGGAAACCCTAGTTTCCTCCAAAAGAACCCTAATCTACATTCATCACTATCGATCTAGCTTTAAACTATTAAAATATAAAAGGAGTCATTTTTAATTATTCATCCATTACTGCTAAGTCCTATGAACCCTACAAGCCTTTTCTTTATAAACTTTACATCCGAATCAAAATAGATCTATAACCAATCAACCAATCTTCTATCAACTCGTCTAAAGAAAGAAAAAGGTTCACGTTTCTCTGCGGATGACCCGTACTCATCGCGGCTAGCTACTAGCGACACCATCTTAATTGCGGTTATTTACAACACACTTTTTTAGATCAATCACTTTCTCACATGTTTCTGACCACATGATTGCTTCGTCTTTACGTGTGAGCTTGGTCAGGTGTGCTACGATCCTAGAGAATCCTTTGATGAAGCGTTGGTAGTATCCTGCTAAGCCCAAGAAACTTCTTATATCTTTCACCGTCTTTGGTGTCGGCCACTCGTTGATAGCTGATACTTTAGCTAGATCCACTGAGATTCCCTCGCCTGAAACGGTGTGTTTGAGAAATACGACTTGATCTAGCCAAAATTCACATGTGTTGTACTTGGCATAGAGTTGATATTGTCGTAGTGTCTTCAGGACAATCCATAAGTGCTCGGCGTGCTCTTTCCGATTCTTTGAATACCCCAGGATGTCGTCCATGAAGATGTCAACAAACCTGTCTAAGTACTCTCGGAAAACTTGGTTCATCAGGTTCATAAAAATGGTAGGTTAATTAGTCACTCCAAATGGTATTACGAGATATTCGTAACGACCATAATGAGTCCCAAACGCCGTCTTCGGAATGTCGGACTTTTTGACCTTCACCTGATGATAAACCGAATGGAGATCTAACTTTGAGAATACAAAAGATCCACTTAACTGATCAAAAAAGTCATCGATGTGCGGTGGTGGATACTTGTTCTTAATCGTTATTTCGTTCAGTGCTAGATAATCCATGTACATCCGGTAAGTACCTTCCTTTTTCTTCACTAGTAACACTGGTGATCCCCAACTTGAAGTACTGGGTCTGATCCAACCTTTCTATAGAAGTTCATCCAATTAGATACGAATTTCTTTCAATACTTCCGGACTTAGTCGATATAGAGATTTGATTATAGGTTGTGCACCAGGTTGTAAATCAATACTAAATTCAAGAGCTCGATCAGGAGGCAAACCTGATATGTCTTCAGGGAACATATCCTCGAACTCTTGAACTACTTCAGACTTTTCTTCTTCAGCCGGTAGGGAGAACACTTCTGCATTCTTCGGCTTGGCATGGTAGCTTCCTAGCTCCAAGGTTCTGTCTCCACTTATGAAATAGAAGACTGGGTGATCTGGTATCTCAAATACTATCCTTCTTTGATGGCAGTCAATAGTAGCATAAAATACTCTCAACCAATCCATTCTCAATACAATATCGAAATTTGGTATGTCCAGTATTTTGAAATTTTCATAGAATTCTCGGCAGCAAACTACAACTGGGCACTGATCATATCCCAAAATTTCCTTCAAGACTCCATTCCCTGAACTGACATTCCAGTTTGAAATGAGTGGCTTCACGGGAATCGCATGCGTTCTCACGAACCGTTGTGACATGAAGCAATGTGAAGCTCCAGTGTCGAAAAGTGCTAGTGCAGGAAGGGTGGTTACTAGTATAGTACCTAAGTTGTGTGAGGTTGTGTTTAGTTATAGGGGAAAGTATAACGATGCACAAGAATTGAAAAGTTGAAAGGATGGGAGAATTTACCGGTGATGACTTATCCTGTGGCTTCAGCCTCCTCGACTATTATTGTAAAAGCCCATCATCTCGGTACATTTCTCTTCTCCAGAGTCACATTCCTCTGCCCTTGAGGCACATTTTTCTGTGCTTGATGGAATTAACGCTGAGGCTGTGCTGGCGATTCTCATGGAGCTGGTGCAGGAAGAGCTAGGTGGGGTGCAGGTGCCTAAATGGTTGGCCTCTACGGAGCTGGAATTGCGAGTCTCGGTGCTGGTGCCGTGTTACTACGATATGGGCATGCTCCTATAGCGTGAGTAGAAGCGCCTTAAATCAAACACAAGCCAATTGCATATATGCAGCCCTTCGCCAAGTGTCCAGTTCTCTTGCAGTAGAAACAGAAATCTGGACTGGACCGATTAAACGATCCTCCTAACCTCTTGGGTGCAAAAGTCGGTATAGAAGAGCCTCATCATGTCATCTGGGTAGCAGGGTGTTTGATTCCGGCTGCTTGTGTAACGACTCTGATTTTACTGTACGAAATTTTTTAACTTTAATGTACAGAATGGAGTTTGCAAGCCTGAGTACAATTTAAAAGTTAATTATTGAATAAGAACACAAAGAAATAACTTGCAGCTCACTGATAAAGCCTTGCATTGCTGTGACGTAGGCTCTGTGTTCGAACCCCATCAGACACATTATATTTTTTCTGATTTTTCTTTTAAACTTTTTAGAAGCCCAAAAGTTTACACGTGCAATGCACATAAAAATGAAAAGTCCGGAAAAAAAAAACATGTGTAAAAGTGTATAAATACATACATGGACATGTGTACACAATCCACCAGCCCCAACCCATAAAACGACGAACGAGATCGGCTCTAGGGCCGGTGCCGATGCCCCCCCCGTGGCAAATGATGCCTGGGCTTTGCACACTTGTCGTTTCCCCTACCCCCATTACCCCTGCACTGTTTGATTACTCTGCAAACAAACAGAGACCCCTCAATTCCCCAATTTATCATATTTTAATGCATTTTAATTCACTCTTTTAATTCCAAAACCCTAATTCCACACTATAAATACTATCCCATGCCCTAGCCTCTCCTCATTCTGAAAATTCTAGCCAAAACCCTCAATTTTTCTCAAGTACAAGTGGATTAGAAGAGGAGTTAGCCAACGACCAACTTCCGGCGATGAATCAAGGATATTCCGGCGACCCTGCGACGCCAAGACCATCAATCTAGTTTCTTCAACCTTTCCTTACCCTAAATCATTTGTAAGTCCCTCTAAATCTTTCTTCCAATATCTTGAAATTCTTTTTAATCAAAATGGGTAAAAAGTGGAGTTATTATCAATGTTCCTTTTTCAAAAGTATATAACTCCATCTTCCTTTAACTTTTGATCAAACAAGCTGTAGTACTTCACTTATAAGTTTAATACTCATGTCTAGAATAAATTTTATCCAAGAATCTTTTGTAAAACAATCACAATTTAACTTTTTCGTTAAAATACCATGAACTTTACATATCACCTTTTAGTATGTTGTTAATACTTTACCTTTAGAAAACTTCACGGGGTAATGACCTACCCCTCACATACACACATGTTTCCATAGCACGATTTCCCTTGAACATGTTTTTGTTACCATATTACATTAAAGTACCATCAACTATAAAAGACGGTTTTTTTTTGAATTGTATTTCAAAACCCTTTGCAAATAAGCCTCTACTACCCTTTTTAGGGGACCCGCTATTAGATTGTGTGGATTATCACACATCCTTGGGCTAGTAGAGCGAGATGCAGACCTTCTCATGGAGCATTCGGTCTCGAAAGGCTTTTAATATAATTTTTAAGAAAAATAAAATTTTCTACTTAATAATCAAAATTAATTTTTAATAATTATATAAATATTATAAAATCCATATATTTTTAAAATATAATAATTTAAATTTTTTTCAAATAAAAGAATTACAAGTTTTATCAAAATACCATCAAGATACCAATGAAAGTCAAGTTTTACAGTAAAATACCATGAACTATTTAAGTTAAGGTAATTATCACTAAAATACCTCAATTCCTAAAATACACATCCGTAGAAACCTTAAAGAATATAAATAATTTATCGAGATTATTTTGAACTATAATAAAAATATTTTTCATAAAACACCCTCGTGCTATATAAAACACTGTTAAGGACTTTAGTAAATATGGGTTTAAGCGGGATCAATTCTCTTGAGCCTCAGGGAGCCGGAGAAAGTGAGTGATTGCCTATTTAAGGTAGAAAAACTTAACGGTGTTATCAATGGTAATTTTCTTGGAAAAAGACACAAATCCTGTCGTCCATATGCAGCAGTTACCGATGACTCCCGAACTTAATTCAGGATCCAAATCAGTTCTAAGTGTCTGACTCAAGGCTGAGTTTAAATCAAGCTTGAATCCAAACTCAAATCAGAATCCAATTCAAACATGAATCCAACTCTAACACGTATACCTGAACCTGAACCTGATTACCAGAACAATATCAACATGCAAACATGACTTGACTTGACCGAACCATGGCTATGACTTGACCGAACCATGGGTATCACTTGACTTGATTGCATGACTACTTGTTTACATCCTGAAACTGATTATATGAACAACTTGTCTCCATGGTCTCGGCAAGTCTGATAATTATAATCTATACAACACACTACGGGGTTAACGGGGTAGATTGGTACAAAATGTATTAAAAGTAGTACGATGATGGTCACTAAAAGACACCTACATGAACTCTCGTGCCATTGTCCTGTGGGTTTTGACAGGGCCTTGTACTTACATGTTACCATAGTCCACAGGATAGTTGGACTCCTCTCATATATACAGATACCTTCTGTACCAAGTCACAAACAACTACGTTGGTGTAGTAAACTGATACCAGTATAACTTTGTTAGTGTATATGCCCTAGAGGCCATTATTGTATCATACTAGCTTGTATATTACTTAATGGAAGCTTGGGATATTCACAGTTGTATAGACAATCTTGTTCAAAATAGTAGTATGCTACTTAGTTTGTTTCTACTTCAATATGTGCATGTGTTTCTTTTAGCATATCACTTATACATATTAGTAAAGCCCTTAGGATCTTTGCTTGATTACCAGCGTTGTGATGGCAGTCACACTCGTGGGGGCTGGGTAATCTATAAGCACATCCTTATACAGGTCCCTAGTCGTAGGACTATCGAGACAGGGCATCGATACTCCGGAGTAGACTAGCGTATGCGCTTCTCATCCCAGCAGGGGAGATGGTCTGTCCCACAGCCATCAGTACGACGTACTGGAGATAGTATGCGGGTGCTCGTTGGGTTACGAGTACACTGGACAGGACTCGTCGGGAACTGTTGGTTGGTACTATCCCTATCGTCAGTTATAAGTTCCCAGGTGACATGAGTACAGCTTAGTCCGCTGACTTGACACTGTCACTTCGCCTCGAGTGTGTTCCCACTGTACTTTGATTACTACCCTACCACGGCTCAAAGGAGTCGTGCAAACAGGTAGTAGTTGGGTGCAGTCCCGAAGCACTTGGAGGCAGTGACGGTTAGACAGGATTCGTCTCTCCCGGTATTGGGGGTTGACATCGCGCTGTGTCTAGAAGAGCCATTACACGAGTAGTCCCTGGCCAGGGCAAGCGAGATATACTGGTAGGTTTCCAGTGTTATCTCAGGGTGTTCTGGGCTTCACTCCTACACGACTTGTACCGCTATTAGGGGACTGACGTTTATCGCCCCCTAGGTCCGCCATGCGATGTATCAGACGAACAGACCGGACTGTATGGACATTGTCACATTCAGGCTCAGTAGGAGTTCAGATGGGTTTCACCTCGTCAGTCTTCTTGTCGGCATCTACCCGGGGGCCGTTACGCACAGCTAGTGCCGCTTGCGGTCTGTGGTTAAACCCACTGCCAGCGTAGTGTCGAGTCTTTAGAGTCCCACACAGAAAGTTATTCGCCTTCAGGCAAAAGAGTAGAGGTCGCATGGTTTTGCGACAGGGTTCGGTCACTTCCGTACACTTGTGCACATTTAGTGTCTGAACAGTTAACACTAGCAGGCTTTGGTTTAAGCCAGATCCTAGTGTACGTTTTGGGATTGGTTTTATCTCGTATGTATTCGCGTTCCTCAGAACGCAGATGCGGGTGTGTATGCACAGTTGATAGAGAGACAGAGGCAGAGAATTCTCATTAGGGTTGTTGACTGTTGACTGTTGACCATTGACTTTTTGCTAAACCCTAATGAGAATATGAAACATAATTAGCAATAATATTAATTAAGTATTATAGTGACATGGTTGTTGAGGGGTTGACTTTGTTGACTTGTTGACTTTGTTGACCGGTTGACTAGGTTGGACTAGTTGACCATCATCATCACAATGGTTGTCATTTTCATGCAAAGACTTTTGCTTGCTTGTTGTGGTTTGCAAAATGAGTGCATGGAAATGATATTGCCTTTGACATGATATGAACCATCACAAAATACTTGATTAACATTATGGCTCATGATGCTTTTGGATTATGAGAGGGTGTATGACAAAAGAGAGGCTCATTCTTTCATTGTCTTTCTCTCTCTTGTTTTTGAGCTCTCTCATTCTCTTGCTCTCACCCTCTTCCTCTTGCTCTCTCTCTTGTCTATGGTTCACTTGTCTCATGTGTTGAAAAGCAAGAACCATAGAGAAAATCCCAACACACTCTTCTCTACTCACTCTAGTTCACAAGATTTGGCAAACCAAGTGAACTAGTTTCTTCAAAGTTTGAAGAAGAAGCCAAAGGTAGAAGCTTTCGGGTGGATCGATCTTCGGCGCAAGGAGACGTCTGGGTGAAGCCGATCCGTACACCATCAAGAGATGAAGACGAAGGAGTTCAAGAAAGAAAGGTATAACCCCCTAACTGAGTAGTTAACAACTCGTAGTTAGGTTGTTAGGTAGATAGTTTAACAAAGATCCGTTTTGAGTCCATGTTACCGCCTCTAGAAAATTGTTTTTCATCAAAATTCCGCAAACCCGTAAGTACCGGGAGAGGTAGCATGGACTTACAGTGGTATCAGAGCCTAGTTAAACACTACCTAACATGTTAGCATAGTAACTAGAAATTCGATCGGAGAAAAAGTCCCGAAATAGACCCGGAAATCAAACTTGCTGTCGATTTTTTAAGTTCTGTAAAAATAATAAATCATGCTTGAAAAATCGACTCAAGGTTTTTATAAGATACTGTAGAAAAACGGTGCAGAGAACCCATCAAACCGCCGCGGAAACGCGGCAATAGCTTCCTATTGCCGCGGTTCCGCAGCCGTCTTAGCTCTTCTCTGGATCTTCTTTACTGCAGTATACTCAGTGGGGTATTTTGGGAATTTTGGTATATGTTTTTCCAGCCCAGATTTTCCAGAAAGAAAAATTTGTTTTTGGGGCTTTAAAAACCGTATTTTGATCGAGTTTCTAAAGACTAAGGCTAACGGGTTTATATCTGTGATGTGATATTTGTAATGAACGTCTGCTAATCGCTATATGTCGATTAGTGGGGGTTATACAAATCTGTGATCTGTGATGATGTTGGAATGTGTATATGAATTCATTGGATTGTCGCGGGTGAATAGCCGGGGGTTGTGAGACGAGAGTTTTCTTTTCTTTCAATTCATGTAATTTTGTAAATTGATGTAATAATTATTTATATGGCCGCACAACCGGGTCGGGGTTGTAGCCGTCATTGTATAATTTCTTTTTACTGTTTTTTCTCCTAGGATAGACCCATGGAGGGGGTGCACAAACTACCGGGTATCCCGAAGTGCCGAGTGGCCTACTCATAGAGTTGAGGGAGGTTACTTCACTTCGGGTACTTGGCGGGTAGTTTGCCGCACCCGTAGGGGTCTAGGGTGGGGTATTGGCTATTCACCGCGACCGTGTAATCTGCTTTTCGTTACAGGCTCGTACGAATTGCGGATTCATAGTATATCCAATGTGTTCATCTGTGATTTGAAATGGCTATCATTGCAATATATCTATATATGATATTATTTAGGCGTTGCTTATGTTTTGCAGCCGCGCTAGCCCAGCCCCCGCTCTGTCGTTAGTTAAGTAACCTAACGGGTAATGACGGGGCCCCGTGGCGAATGCGAATGGCATAAGCGTACGTCATATTTTGGTTGTTTTCTGCAATGGTAGGATTAAATGATGGGACGCATTAAAAGAACTAATGCAAGAATATCACGCATTAAAAGAACTAATGCAAGAAAATAAACCAAGTAAAAGTCGTTGGAACACTTTCAAAAACCACTCGGTTTCTTTTCAAAAATAACTTTTAAACGCTGAGCTTAAGCCACTCCATTTAAAAGCTATCAAGGTTCCTTCGATTATATCAAGTTCATTACGTTCAAGGTTTCGCCAAAACCATTCGTAGCCCTCCGTCGTTTCATATGAATATTCAACAGTATTCAAGCTTTGTTTGTTGGCCTTAGTCAAGGCACAGTGTTTGGTAGCTGGTGGATATTCATATGTTGTATAGATAGATGAGTTGGTTTGGGACAGTCGTATTACTTTGTTGGCCATAATCAAGGGTATATACGGATGGGTTCAAATTAACCTGGACAACGACGGGTAGAACTTGACATGTGACTTATGATTTGTTGGCCTTAGTCAAGGTCATAAGAGCATGGGGCAAAAATCCACATCGGGAGTTTCAAAAGAACTGAAACTTGCTAGCGTTGCATACCATTTGGAGTGTGATGATTCTGGTAGGATTCCTTCAGTTTTGTCACGCGATGATATTTGGATCCCGATCCTACTGTGAGTATATGCTACTCCTCGGGAAATTTCTCACTTAACGATCAATGCTATAAACCTAGTAGGTGTCTAGAAAGGTGTTAGCGGGGCTACGCCCCCAGGGAAAAGAGGTGTAGGGTGTTTTTAGTCACCCCATTGAGATGGGAATACGCGCGCGCTTGTCAGGCATACTACAGATTCCCCCTGCCTAGGGTAGGTCGGGGTTTAATGATTGTGGAGATCCGAATCTCCGGCAGCCGCGGACTGAGCTGCCGTTAATTACCCCTCGCCTTTGGAGCGAGGGAACCTCCGATTGACGGGTTAAACTGGTCATGCGAACTCAATGTGCAGTGTGCGTGTGTTATGTTTTGAAAAGGGGGTTTTGGATATATTGGGAGCCACGCAGAGTTTTTACGGGGGTCCCGCTATCCGGATAGCGGGCTGGGGGTCAAGGGGGCTAGCAGCCCCCTTGCGGGGTGCGGGGCAACGCCCCGTTAGAAATTTTTTTCTAACAGGGACAGTGTCGTGGAGCACGTGTGTGTGCAAATATGTATACATATGTATATGTATATGTATGTACATAAAAAGAGGGGGAAAAGGCATCCAAAGGATGCGTGGGGGCAGCACTTTGGGCGCTGTGCGCCTAGGTGCTGTGCACTCAGGCGCAAGTGCGCCATGTGTCGGCATGGGGGAGACTTGCGCTCGAGCGCCTGCGCTTGAGCGCAAGCGCGCCACGTGTCGGCACGGGGGAGACTTGCGCCTGAGCGCTTACGCTTGGGCGCAAGCACACCACATGTCGGCACCGGGGAGACTTGCGCTTAGGCGCAAGCGCGCCACGTGTCGGCACCGGGGCGACTTGCGCTCGGGCGCTTGCGCTTGAGCTTAAGCGCGCCACGTGTCGGCACCGGGGCGACTTGCGCTCGGGCGCTTGCGCTTGAGCTTAAGCGCGCCACGTGTCGGCACCAAGGCGACTTGCGCTCGGGCGCTTGTGCTTGAGCGCAAGCGCGCCACGTGTCGGCACGCGGGGCGACTTGCGCTCGGGCACTTGCACTTGGGCGCAAGCGCGCCACGTGTCGGCACCGGGGCGACTTGCGCTAGGGCGCTTGCGCTTGAGCGCAAGCGCGCCATGTGTCGGCACACGGGCGCTCTGCGCGTGAGCGCCGGCAAGAAAAAGAGGCTTTTAGCCTAAGAAACAGAAGCTATGCTTCAGAAAGGAAATATTTGTTGTGTGTGTGTGTGTATATATATATATATATATGTTATGGAGTTAAAACTCCTAATGTTTTGAAGCTGATGAAAGGGGTTCTTCTTCTTCCTCTTGTTGTTTGGCCGGATCTTGAAGATCAAGATGTAAGAGATTTTAAAAATCACTCCTTTTTGAGATCCGATGGGGGATCTGAGTTCCCCTTTGTGGGTTTTGTGGTGGAAAACTACTTAGTTTTGGAAGAGAAAGAGTAAAACTCTTGATTTAATTCAAAAGAAATGAAAAGGTTTAGAACCTTGGAGAAGGAGCAGGAGGCACAAAGAACCCTAGGTTTTTTGAGGGGAATGAAAAGTCTTCTTTTTTTATTCATCATGTTGCCTTTTATAGGCTTACATATTTACATATAGCCCCTTGGGCTTTACAAAAATGGCATTTTAGCCATCTCATGGCTCATGTGCCATTTCATTTTTGCACATAAGCCATGGGCTTACAAAATATTGGCTTTATGCCCATTTTGTTTACATTCATGCATAAACAATTACATAAAAATTATTTATTACATGATTTTGTTGTTGGCATGGGGAGGCTGGCCACGGGCTCGACTTGGGCATGGGCCCGCTTGACCTGGGCTTGGGCCCACCTAGCTTGGGGGTTGACCTTGACTTTGACTCGGTCAACAGGGGTGTAAATTTTTACCCCAACAAGAGGTTCTTAAATTAAGGAACTTCGCGAAAGCGTTGGAAAACCTCTCTCGAAGTACCGACACTAGCCTGGCTGAACGGTTAAGCAAGAATTATACGTTGAGATTGATCCTGACTAATTCTTCCTTTATGGTTTGAGGAGGGATTCGAGAGACAGTGGGAGCCATCCTATTTAGACAAATTAAAAACCACTCTAAACTTGCAAGAGCATCATGCTGAGTGTCTTCTTCTCTCTCTCTTAATTGGAGCGACCAAGTGACCGCACTTAGGTTACATCTAGATAATAAAATGACTGAATCTGACTGTTATGACTGGGAAAGGTCTGTCCAGATGTCCATTGCCCATAATAAGCTGGGACACCTCTTAACTAATCCAACCCCTGCCGTCTCAGGTCCAGTTTCCCTGTCATGGATGTTGATATCCATAGGACATTGGGAAAGGACTGTGCGAAAGCCAAGTGCCTCGTGCTAGCCTCAGTTGATGGTGCATACCAGGGGCAGCACGAGAAGATGGACTTAGTTTCTATCTTCCTCCATAACAAAAATTTATATGGAGAGCAATCTCGTATCATAAGATGTGAGACCTCGAACGAATTGCTTCCAGCGAGGTTGGCTATCGGGTCATCTGTAGGGGGCAACGTCCTTACAGAGACCAGATCTTTTGAGCTCACGGACCTGAAGACCATGTTGAAGAACGGGTCAGATGCTGACTTAGTTCAACAGTCCCTACCTACTACCCTGAAGGAAACCAGAGAAGTAGAAAGAAAGGGAAGGGCAGAAGTTTCGGGACTGGATGTAGTAAAAGAGGGATGTTCCTATTGTTACAGGAATGAACATTGGCAGAAGGATTGCAGGGCTAGCATAGCCAGTAGCAAGAATTCGAAGCATGTTGTGGCTTCGGCTTCGGGTGTGTTTGTAATAGAGAACTGTTTGTCAGTTAACCCTACTTCCTGGGTATTGGATACCGGATCAGGATCTCATATCTGTAATTCGTTACAGGCTCTGAGAAACCGTAGGGTTATCAAGAAAGGTGATATGACTCTCTGGGTTGCTAACGGAATGAGTATGTATACTGAATCCGTAGGGGAATATCATCTAGGACTGACAACTGGGCAGATATTGATTTTGCGTGACTGTTTTTATGTACCAGGTGCGACTTGTAATATCATATATGTATCCTTACTTTCTAAGGAAGGATGTGATTTTACTTTTGTAAGCGATGTAGTAAACATCCACCTAAATCAAGTTTTGATTGGGTCAGGTACGTTGAAGAACGGTATATACGTTTTGAATCAAGCTCAGGTCTTCAGTGTCCAGAACACACTTAAAAGAAAGTCTCCGGAATTAAATAAGGATTTCTTATGGCATTGTAGACTGGGTCACATCAATGATACACGGTTGACAAAGTTACATAAAGAAGGATACTTGGATCCGTTTGAGTACCAGTCTTATGCCACTTGTGAATCTTGTCTCATGGGAAAGATGACAAAGACTCCATTCACTGGACACAGAGATAGAGCGAGCGAGCGAGCTCTTGGGACTCATACACAGTGATGTGTGTGGTCCAATGTCTACACATGCGAGAAGTGGTTATTCATACTTCATTACTTTCACAGATGATTTCTCTAGGTATGGGTATGTCTTCTTAATGAAGCACAAATCCGAGGCCTTTGAGAAATTTCGGGAATACAAGAATGAAGTTGAAAAACAAACAGGCAAAGTATCAAGACACTGAGATCTGATCGAGGTGGTGAATACTTGAGTGCCGAGTTTCTGGGCTACTTAAAAGAGAATGGAATTCTCTCTCAGCTTACTCCTCCATACACACCACAACACAATGGTGTATCGGAAAGGAAGAATCGAACCCTATTGGATATGGTTCGTTCCATGATGAGTAAGGCTGAGTTACCGCGATCTTTCTGGGGTTATGCACTAGAAACAGCTGCATATCTCTTGAACCAAGTTCCTACTAAGACAGTGCCTACCACACCATATCAGATGTGGAGTGGGAAGAAACCCTGTCTTAAACCCTTTAAGACATGGGGATGTCCAGCTTTTGTAAAAAAGCAGCATGCGGACAAGCTCGAGGCACGTTCAGTACAGTGCAAGTTTGTGGGATACCCAAAGAACTCCAAGGGGTATCTTTTCTATTACGCAGAGGAGCAAAAAGTCTTTGTTTCTCGTCATGCCCGCTTCTTGGAAACTGAGTTTTTAGAAAATCAGATAAGTGGGAGCGCAATAGAACTGGAAGAAATTCCAGAACCACAAGCTATTACTGAAACCTTAGTAGAACCAGAAGGTTCAGGGGAACCGGACATTCCTGCGCCGCTCCGCAGAAATAGTAGGCAGTCTCATCCGCCCGAGAGATACTTCGGTTTTCTTATAGACGGGGATAGAGAGGATTGCACAGTTGATTATGATGAGCCTACTAGCTTCCAGCAAGCCATTCAGAGCGGTGACTCGGTAAAATGGCTGGATGCAATGCGGACCGAGATGGAGTCCATGTACACCAACAAAGTTTGGACTTTGGACTTTGCTCCAGAAGGGGTAAAACCCGTAAGCTGCAAATGGATCTTCAGAAAGAAGATTGGTGTAGATGGGCAGGTTGAAACCTATAAAGCTAGGCTTGTTGCAAAGGGTTTGCGTCAAAGACCTGGTTTGGACTATGACGAGACCTTTTCTCCGGTAGCCATGCTCAAATCCATTCGGATCCTTCTTGCCATTGCTGCCTTCCACGATTATGAAATCTGGCAGATAGACGTAAAGATAGCTTTTCTAAATGGAAATTTGGAAGAGTGCGTCTATATGGATCAGCCAGAGGGATTCATTCAGAGTGGGAGCAGCGGTAAAGTGTGCAAGTTGCTCAAGTCCGTCTATGGACTCAAGCAGGCATCGTGGAGTTGGAACATCTGCTTTGATGATACTGTCAAAGAATTCGACTTTGTCAAAAACCCAGATGAACCATGCATTTACAATAAGATTGTAGGGAGAAATGTGGTATTCCTCGTCTTGTACGTCGATGACATTCTCCGAATAGGAAATGGTATTCCTATGCTATAGTCAGTCAAAGGATTCTTGTCGCAGAGGTTCTCCATGAAGGACCTGGGCGATGCCAACTACATTCTGGGGATCCAGATCTATCGTGATAGATCTAAGAGGATGTTGGGACTTTCGCAGTCAAGGTACATCGACACCATACTGAAACGATTCAGTATGGAAGATTCCAAGCGCGGTAATCTACCGGCTTGTCACGGAATCACCCTCTCCAAAGAGATGTCTCCCAAGCCTGATTTGGAAAGGGCTCGCATGTCATCAATACCCTACGCATCTGCGGTAGGCTCTATTATGTATGCGATGTTGTGTACCAGACCAGATGTAGCATACGCATTGAGCGTTGTAAGCCGGTACCAGTCGAACCCAGAGGAGAAACACCGGATAGCAGTAAAGAACATTCTCAAGTACCTGAGAAGGACTAAGGAGATGTTCTTGGTGTATGGCGGAAAAGACCTCCAGATCGAGACCTTTGCTGACTCCATCTTCCAGAGTGACAAGGATGACTCCAAGTCCATGTCGGGTTATGTCTTTACCCTCAATGGAGGGGCGGTTTGCTGGAAGAGTTCCAAGTAGGAAACCGTTGCTGACTCAACTATGGAAGCGGAGTACATAGCTTCTTGTGATGCCGCAAAGGAAGCTGTCTGGATGAAGAAGTTCCTCATGGAACTTCAGGTGGTTCCTACCAGTGTTGATCCAATACCGCTGTATTGTGACAACAACGGCGCTATAGCTTTAGCGAAGGAACCCAGGTCCCATCAGAAGTCCAGGAATATTTTGAGGCGGTACCACCTGATCAGGGAGATCGTTGATCGCCGGGAGATCGAGGTGAAGAGAGTAAATATAGAAGATAACACTGCTGATCCACTCACGAAGGCCTTACCCCAGACTCAGTTCGAGCGGCCGATCGAGATGATAGGTCTTCGATACGCCAGTTCATGGCCTTAGTGCAAGTGGGAGATTGTTAGTGTATATGCCCTAGAGGCCATTATTATATCATACTAGCTTGTATATTACTTAATGGAAGCTTGGGATATTCACAGTTGTATAGACAATCTTGTTCAAAATAGTAGTATGCTACTTGGTTTGTTTCTACTTCAATATGTGCATGTGTTTCTTTTAGCATATCGCTTATACATATTAGTAGAGCCCTTAGGATCTTTACTTGATTACCAGCGTTGTGATGGCAGTCACACTCGTGGGGGCTGGGTAATCTATAAGCACATCCTTATACAGGTCCCTAGTCGTAGGACTATCGAGACAGGGCATCGATATTCCGGAGTAGACTAGCGTATGTGCTTCTCATCCCAGCAGGGGAGATGGTCTGTCCCACAGCCATCAGTACGACGTACTGGAGATAGTATGCGGGTGCTCGTTGGGTTACGAGTACACTGGACAGGACTCGTCGGGAACTGTTGGTTGGTACTATACCTATCGTCAGTTATCAGTTCCCAGGTGACATGAGTACAGCTTAGTCCGCTGACTTGACACTGTCACTTCGCCTCGAGTGTGTTCCACTGTACTTTAATTACTACCCTACCACGGCTCAAAGGAGTCGTGCAAACAGGTAGTAGTTGGGTGCAGTCCCGAAGCACTTGGAGGCAGTGATGGTTAGACAGGATTCGTCTCTCCCAGTATTAAGGGTTGACATCGCGCTGTGTCTAGGAGAGCCATTACACGAGTAGTCCCTGGCCAGGGCAAGCGAGATATACTGGTAGGTTTCCAGTGTTATCTCAGGGTGTTCTGGGCTTCACTCCGACACGACTTGTACCGCTATTAGGGGACTGACGTTTACCGCCCCCTAGGCCCGCCATGCGATGTATCAAACGAACAGACCGGACTGTATGGAGATTGTCACATTCAGGCTCAGTAGGAGTTCAGATGGGTTTCACCTCGTCAGTCTTCTTGTCGGCATCTACCTGGAGGCCGTTACACACAGCTAGTGCCGCTTGCAGTCTGTGGTTAAACCCACTGCCAGCGTAGTGTCGAGTCTTTAGAGTCCCACACAGAAAGCTATTCGCCTTCAGGCAAAAGAGTAGAGGTCGCATGGTTTTGCGACAGGGTTCGGTCACATCCGTGCACTTGTGCACGTTTAGTGTCCAGACAGTTAACACTAGCGGGCTTTGGTTTAAGCCAGATCCTAGTGTACATTTTGGGATTGGTTTTATCTCGTATGTATTCGTGTTCCTCGGAACGCGGATGCGGGTGTGTATGCACAGTTGACAGAGAGACAGAGGCAGAGGATTCTCATTAGGGTTGTTGACTGTTGACTGTTGACCATTGACTTTTTGCTAAACCCTAATGAGAATATGAAACATAATTAGCAATAATATTAATTAAGTATTATAGTGACATGGTTGTTGAGGGGTTGACTTTGTTGACTTTGTTGACCGGTTGACTAGGTTGGACTAGTTGACCATCACATCACAATGGTTGTCATTTTCATGCAAAGACTTTTGCTTGCTTGTTGTGGTTTGCAAAATGAGTGCATGGAAATGATATTGCCTTTGACATGATATGAACCATCACATAATACTTGATTAACATTATGGCTCATGATGCTTTTGGATTATAAGAGGGTGTATGACAAAAGAGAGGCTCATTCTTTCATTGTCTTTCTCTCTCTTGTTTTTGAGCTCCCTCATTCTCTTGCTCTCACCCTCTTCCTCTTGCTCTCTCTCTTGTCTATGGTTCACTTGTCTCATGTGTTGAGAAGCAAGAACCATAGAGAAAATCCCAACACACTCTTCTCTACTCACTCTAGTTCATAAGGTTTGGCAAACCAAGTGAACTAGTTTCTTCAAAGTTCGAAGAAGAAGCCAAAGGTAGAAGCTTTCGGGTGGATCGATCTTCGGCGCAAGGAGACGACGAGGTGAAGCCGATCCGTACACCATCAAGAGATGAAGATGAAGGAGTTCAAGAAAAAAAGGTATAACCTCCTAACCGAGTAGTTAACAACTCGTAGTTAGGTTGTTAGGTAGATAGTTTAACAAAGATCCATTTTGAGTCCATGTTACCGCCTCTAGAAAATTGTTTTTCATCAAAATTCCACAAACCCGTAAGTACCGGGAGAGGTAGCATGGACTTACAAACTTTACATTTTCCTTCTACATTACTTGATGTATTTTTTCCTTTCTTTTGGGACTTACCGAGCGCTAGTTCGCTGATAACATTTCTGTCTATTTCTTTCTTGGAATGTTCGTCAGGAGGACATGACCCTCAGGAGACCGAGCCCAGTCAGGAGTACCTGGTTCAGATTGAGGCACAGCCAGACTACTAGCTTTACTTGTACTTACCTTCCAGTTTGTATGCCACTGTTTAGGCATTGCTTTTATCATTGTACATTTCCTTTTCAAATCAGTTGTATTGTAAAGATGGATGTTAATAAAAATTGATGTTTACATTATATCACTTGTCATTTCTTATGCTTTTCGCATATTACTTATTTACGCTTAACGTATTTACTTCTGAGCAAATACGTCGCGTACTCGCCACGTCTCCTTCCTCATACACTGGAAAGCGGGATGCAACAGCTTGAGGTTTACTCTTCTTTTTGACCACAGCTTCATAACGGCGTGCTACCTTCAGGGCGAGTTCATGAGTTGGATAGTCGCCTGTGGCTAATGCCGCCTGAATCTTCGGATCTAAGCCATATTGGAATCATCTAGCCCAAATCTCTTCGGTCGGGATCAAGTGTGCCACGAACCTGATAAGATGTTGATGTCAGGATATTGATGTGTTTTACGGGATAGAATTTAAGACAAATTCTTTACTTGCTAAGCATGATGAATTCAGCATCATAATCATCCATTAATTTTACCCACATGGAGCCTTGTTGCAAGTAGATGAATGTTCATATCATAATTTTGCATTATTATATTCCCCATTCTTATACATTTTACAAATAAACAGGTGCTTTTGACCCATGTCTGCTACATAGTTGCAGGTTACAGCTTCTCGGAACAAAAACAGTGAAATTGATAAAAAAAAATGATACAAAAGTGATACTACAACCGATAAATGGTGGAATCTTGATCATGCCACATTTTGAAGGACAATGAAGATCAATGAACAAGTTCACAAAGCACAAAGGCAGCGCAAGTTTCAAGAATTCGACACGAGGCAACGGTAAAAGTCCACTACATTACTCACTATGGAGATATGGAAGAAAACCAGAAGACATTTTGAAGAAAAAACTGCAGAAAACAGAGGAAAACTGCAAGAAGACCAAGACCAGAAAAACTGAGCCCACACACTCCCTACTTGGCCACGGAACCGCGGCCAAACCTAGTCTATGGCCGCGGTTTTGCGGCCATGGTGCGCCCGTATTGATGGAAAAAAATTTACGGAAATTGGCGGCGCGTTGACTAGTCTTCCTAGGGGTATTTTTGTAAAAGCAGATGTGTGTCGATTGTACCCTAGGGTTTTCTATGTTCTATAAATAGAGACCCAAAAACTAGTTTTAGGTCATGCCTCTTTTTATTCATCTATTCAGATCTGAAATTCCTGTGTAAATGTTTGGAGAGAGCCATCAATAAAGTAAGTATTTTTATTTAATTGCCCTAGTTAATTTTTATTCTGCTTTAGTATAGATTTTTCATTCTTTGCCCTAGTTAGATAGTTAGAGATGTTTTTCAATTCCCCAATGAGCGAGTAGTCTCCTCGCTTGCTAGGGTTAGATTTGGGGAAGGCTTGAGAGATGAAATCTCTCACCCCTTTTTGCCCCATCACATATAATTAATAGGACTCCATGCATACATACACACACCGTTCCCTACGACACATTACTCCTCGAGGTAACGGTGATGCCGTAGTATAAACGACCGGTTGTGTATGTTTTCCATGGAGGTTAGGGTAAGAATTAAGAAAGGAAGGACTAGAACCTAGAGGAAGAAACATCGTTTCTTCCCGATGGTACTAATCCCCTTTATTAATTATTACCATAACACCTAAAAGAGATCTAAATTAGGGCATTAAAAGCGGTGAGGAAATCTTCAATTTCCAAACTCAACCTAAACCTAACCCTAGCAAAATTCTAGTCTTAGTATAAATCAGTTTAGTTTTTAGCGATAATCCATTCACACCGTTTGGAATTAACTCGTTAGACCAAATTAGGAAATACACAACATCCCTGTAGACCGACCCGTACTCCCCGGCTAGCTACCAAGCGACGCTGTTCTTGATTGCGGTTAACAAATATTTTTGATCTAAAAAACCCATACAAATCAAATGGCGCCGTTGCCGGGGATGGCGTAGTATTTTCTTTTTGCAATTTCGGGTTAATATAAAATACAAAAATCATAAAAAAACTGAAAAATAAAAATATATATATATATATATATAAATTTTATCATCTTTTATTGTCTGAAGGGTTTTTCGTGTGAATTTTGCAGGATCTACGTACGAGTTCGGATCTGGAAAAATCCAGAGAGCAAAACAGAAAACTGAAGATCTGAACAACAGAGGATTTCCACAACAGAACTACAGAAGAAATCTGGAGAACCGAGCCGCCTCCTCCACCGCGGAACCGCCGCGCGACCCCCCTTCCGGCCGCGGAACCGCCGCGCCCTGGTGACTTCAGCTGGTGGAAAAATCTCTGTTTGCTTTCTCTCTCCTCCTCTGAAAATCCCAATATCTCCTTTGTCAAATCTCCTGCAGGATTCTTTGCGCTAAAAAAATCTCTCCCCCTTTCAATAATTGATCTTGTGCAGGATTCTTTGTGCCGCGCTAAAAAATTGATTGCAAGTGATTGTTACTGCTTTGCATATTTTTAATCGGACTTTAAATGGCTTGAAACCAATCCATATTGGGTGGGGATTTCATCACCCTTCCCAGGAACCCAGAAATCACATAAGGCATTTTGCATTGACCATCATTAATTAAAAAAGGGATTAGACTCAACCCTAAGGACTTCGCGCTCAATAGGACAAAGGACCAGTTGTAGGCATCGACCGTTGATCCTAACCTGACTTTGTGGTGTCTAGACAAGTGTGTCTAAGGCAAGTGGTTACTTAATTAGGTCCACTACTTACGTGGTGGAGAGCCTCCCAATTACCTGGCACTTACCTGGCCACAATTGGCGGTGAAGAGGCGGTTTGAGGTCATATTTCTTGCCCTTTGGAACAGTTAGGAGCTGTCTAGCTGACCTAGGTGACCCTAGATCTAGGCCTGATTGTACATTTCTGGTTGATTGAAAGTGTGTCTAAGCCTTTTATCGAAAATCTTTTTGCAAAAAGCTCCACATAAAAAGAGATAAAAAAGGAAAAAAATTTACAAAAACTTGCAACTTGTCGCTAAGAAATCCTTGCACCCCACTTACACCACTTTCTTCTCATTAGTGTTTTCTTACCCCCACATTCTATTTTTCACCTTTTTGACTACACTATCTCTTTAGTGTATATCCGGTTGGACTAGGGACACTACAGCCCGATTAGTCCGTGTCTCGTTGGTACCGACACAGCATCGCATTCAATTAAGAATTGGGAAGAGTTTGTTAAAGCTTTTCTTAAACAGTTTTATCCTCATCACAAGACTGCGAGAATTCGCAATGAGATTATACAATTTTCCCAGCTTCCTTCCGAACCATTTTGGAAGTGTTTTGAAAGATTCAAAGACCTATTTGTTCAATGCCCTCACCATGGGATCGAAAATTGGCAACTTTGCCAAACATTATACGAGGGATTGAACCCAGCAACGAAGCAGTTGATAGAAACCATTTGTCAAGGTCACTTTCTAACCAAATCTAGTGAGGAAGCGTGGCAGTTTCTCGAAGATCTTGCTGAACAAACACTTCAGTGGGAAAGCACCAAGACTACCTCATCTTTTTCTATTGGTCAGTCTAGGGCAGCCATACATCAATTAGATATGTCGATTTCCATGAAGGCCGAGATGGCCGCACATACGAAAAAGCTAGAAGCGATTGAGACCAAAATCTCATCGCCTTCTCCTGCCCCTGCTTTGCCCCCACGAACAGTTTGTGCTTGTTGTTCTGATCCATCATATCTTACCGAAGAGTGTCCTTACAATCCACCTGTTCAAGGACAAGATCACGTCAATGCTGCATTTCAGCAACGACAAAAAAATGATCCATACTCTTCGACATACAATCCGGGTTGGAGGAGTCACCCAAATTTCGCTTGGAATCAAAATCAACAATTCCAAGGAAACAACAACTTTCAAAGGCCTCCTCCTCCACAACAACAATCACCTCCACAAACTCAATTCCAGTAACCTTTCCAACCGCAACCTTACCCTAACCAAATGAACAATTTTGTGCCCAACAATTCTTACCCTCAAAACAATTTTGTTCAACCAAATAATGATAAGGTTAACTCGCTAGAAAGAAGTCTAGATGCGTTCCTAAAGCAATCTACACAATCCGCGGTAAGGTTGGAGACTTCCATTCAATCTTTGGTGCAAAACAGTACTTCACACGATCAAAGCATCAAATCTATTGAAGCACAAATTGCACAACTCAATGCTGCGTTGAGCGAGCGAGAAAAAGGAAAGCTTCCATCTCAACCACTGCTAAATCCCGGTCACGAACATGTTGCATATGAACAGCAAAATCATAACGTAAATGCTGTGACCACATTGAGATCCGGAAAAGTGTTGCACAATAACGTGGGTATTAACAATGACACTCCTGCCGGTGGTCCATCTTCATCTTCTTCACCTTCTTCTTCTTCTTCTTCTTCTTCTTCGTTAGAGCATATTCTTCATCCTTCACAAGGCTTTACTTCTTCTAGCTCGAACGGACCCACTTCTCACATCACGAACACATCTACACGGGGATCCGTTCCAACTCCACAATCTGATCCACAAAAATTGGACTCAACAAATTTTCAAAATGTTCCTTTTCCAAACAGATTGAGATCCAATAAACCAACTCCATAAATGGAGAAGATTGTAGAGTTGTTCAAACAGGTTAGCATAAATATACCTCTCTTGGATGCAATCCAACAAGTTCCTTCTTACACGAAAATCTTAAAGGACTTATGCGCCAAGAAGAGGAAGTCACAAGTACCAAAGAAAGTTTTCATGGCTAGTGCTGTTAGTGATGCTCTTGTCCAATCTTTACCCCAAAAACACAAGGACTCCGGCTGTCCTACCATCTCGATAACAATTGGGGACAAGAACATCAATAGAGAACTATTAGATCTTGGTGCTAGCGTCAATTTGCTATCTTATTCAGTATACGAGCAATTAGGCGTTGGAGAGCTTAAACCCACTCATTGTACTCTCCAAATGGCCGACCGATCCATCACCCATCCTAGGGGAGAGTTGGAGGATGTGTTAATTAGAGTAGGGGATTTCATTTTCCCCGTTGACTTTATTGTTATGGCTACACAACCTGTAGCTAACCCCCGGAGTCAAATTCCGGTGATACTTGGTCGACCATTCCTTGCGACTTCTAATGCGGTGATCAATTGTCGTAATGGTTCAATGAATCTATCTTTTGGCAATATGACAATTGAACTCAACATTTTTAAGTTGGGAAATCAGCCTTCCGAGATTAATTCTAGCGTACTTGATGTTTGCTCGATCAATGAAATCACGGAGGAGGACCGTGAAGTCGAAAAATTTATGTTCGATCACAGCAGTGTTGACGCGTCTAGCGCGTTCCTCCTAGAATCCGACACAGCTTTCACGCCGGACAACGATTATGAGTGTTTCACATTTCTAGACGATTTTGAAAACTCTCCACCCGAGTTTGAGTCTTTTGATTTTTCGGATGAGATAGTTGAACCATCCGACTCGGTTGCGTACACTCGATTTGAACCGTTGATGGAATCCTTCAAGTTTGAAACAGTTTCACATATGTTACTATCAATTGTTTCACCTCCTAAACTCGAACTGAAGTTTTTGCCGTCTCACCTTAAATATGCTTACCTAGGTGAGAATGAGACCCTTCCCGTCATCATATCGGCCTCTCTAGCTCTCGAGCAAGAGAAGGCCCTTTTAATGGTCTTACAAAACAATCGGCAAGCTTTTGGCTGGTCTATGGCAGGCATCAAGGGGATTAGTCCCCTCATAGTTGAACATCATATACACTTGATGGATGATGCCAAGCCAGTAAGGGATCCTCAAAGACGCTTCAACCCCATAATGAAAGAGGCTGTCAAGAAGGAGATTGTTAAATGTCTTGATAGTGGTATCATTTACCCTATCTCGGATAGCCAGTGGGTTAGCCCCATTCATGTTGTGCCAAAGAAATCGGGCATTACGGTCATAACAAATAAGGCAAATGAGTTAATACCTACTCGCACCCAAACTGGGTGGCGAGTTTGCATCGACTATAGAAAACTCAATGCCGCGACAAGGAAATACCACTTTCCTTTACCTTTCATTGACCAAATGCTAGAACGATTGGCTGGGCACGAGTTTTACTGCTTTTTGGATGGCTATTCCGGCTATAACCAAGTCCCCATAGCCGAAAAGGATCAAGACAAGACCACATTTACTTGTCCTTTCGGTAATTTTGCTTATTGTCGCATGCCCTTTGGGTTATGCAATGCACCCGCTATATTTCAGCGGTGTATGATGGGGATCTTTTCAGACATGGTTGAAAAGTTTTTGGAGATCTTTATAGATGATTTCTCCATTTTTGGTGACTCCTTCGACGAGTGTTTGCTACACCTTGACGCAGTTCTTACCCGCTGTAGGGATAAGAACCTAACTTTAAATTGGGAGAAGTGCCACTTTATGGTACGAGAAGGCATTGTTTTAGGACATGTCATCTCACAAAACGGCATAGAGGTTGATAAAGCCAAGATTGAAGTCATTTCTAATCTCCCTCCTCCTAAATGCGTCAAAAACATCCGAGGTTTCCTTGGCCATGCCGGTTTTATAGACGGTTCATCAAGGATTTTAGCAAGATTGCTAGACCCTTGACTCTCTTATTGGCCAAGGACACAACATTTGATTTTGACTCAATTTGCATGGAAGCATTCGAGTCATTGAAACACTCTCTCATTTCTGCGCCCATTCTTTCATCTCCAGACAGGACGCATCCATTCGAAATTATATGCGATGCATCAGATCTCGCCATTGGTGCTGTTCTTGGACAGCACATTAATAAGATGACGCACGTGATTTATTACGCTAGCCGAACATTAAATGAGGCCTAACTGAACTACACAACAACAGAAAAGGAATTTCTAGCCGATGTGTTTGCACTTGAAAAATTCCGGCCTTATTTAATCAGCTCTCCAGTGATAGTGTACACGGACCATTCAGCTCTTCGCCACTTTTTTGCGAAGAAGGATGCCAAATCGCGGTTAATACGTTGGATCGTCTTGCTACAAGAGTTTGACCTTATCATAAGGGACAAAAGAGAATGTGAAAATATAGTGGCTGATCACCTTTCACGACTTCCTTCTTCTCCTACACTTGAAATTCCAATAAAAGATGTTTTTCTTGATGAGCAACTCTTAACCGTGTCTTGCGAACCTTGGTTCGTTGATATAGTAAACTACTTGGCCACCGGCTTGATACCTAAAGATTGGTCGAAACAGGATAAACTCTGATTCTTGTCCCAAGTGAAACACTTTTACTGGGATGAACCGTATCTTTTTAAATACTGTTCCGACCAAATCATTCGTCGGTGTTTACCTGAAAATGAGTTTAAGAGGGTGCTGTCTTTTTGCCACGATCAAGCGTGTGGCGGGCACTTTGGCCCAAAGAAGACAGCCGAAAAAATCTTGCAGTGTGGTTTCTATTGGCCACGACTCTTTAAGGATGCATATGAATATTGCAAGACATGCTTTCGGTGCCAACACTTGGGCCGGATATCGCGGAGAAATGAACTGCCGCTCCAACCAATTTTGGTTGTGGATATTTTTGATGTTTGGGGAATAGACTTCATGGGACCATTTCCCAATTCCTTTGGGAATGTGTATATTCTTTTGGTTGTTGACAATGTGTCAAAATGGGTCGAGGCTGTGCCTAGCCGAACGAACGATAACAAGGTTGTCGTTCGATTTCTTAAAGAAAATATCTTTTCTCGGTTTGGGCACCCTCGAGAAATTATAAGTGATAATGGATCTCACTTTTGCAATAGGACTTTTGAGTCCTTAATGCGCAAATATTCCATTACACACAAACCGTCAATGCCATACCATCCCCAAACATGTGGGCAAGCCGAGGTTTCGAATCGGCAAATTAAGCAAATCTTGGAGAAGACGGTTTCTAAAAACCGTAAAGATTGGTCACACAAATTGATTGATGCACTATGGGCATTCCGTACTGCATACAAGACCGATCTTGGTATGTCTCCATACCGGCTTGTTTATGGGAAGGCTTGCCACCTCCCAATTGAGATTGAGCACAAGGCATTTCGGGCGATCAAAGAGTTGAATTTATCAATGAGAGATGCGGGCAGCAATCGAAAGCTGCAATTAAACGAACTAGAAGAACTGCGGGATGAGGCTTATGATAATACTGTCATTGTTAAAAACCGAACTCAGGTGTTCCATGACAAACACCTTATGCGCAAAACGTTTAAACCTGGTCAACAGGTTTTACTCTATGACACTCGGTTACACTTTCACCCCGACAAGCTCAGATCTAGGTGGAAAGGGTCATTTTTAGTCCGCACCGTATATCCGCACGGTGCGGTAGATCTTGAAAATCCGGAGGACGGTACTTTATTTAAAGTAAATGGACATCGATTAAAACCGTTCCTCACTGCGTACCTGTCGGAGGAGCTCCTGTTTTTGCAGGAGCCGATTTACACCGATTGATTCTCCTCCATTTGACCCCCAAATTTTTTATCTTTTTGCCAAATCTTTGTTTCAAATAAGTTTGGGGGTGTGTATCATTTGTAAATATACATACAAAATAACAAAAAAAATATATTAACAAATAAAATATTTTTTGGACATTTTTGAAAAATTTGGAGAATAAAATTTTATTTGCAGATAAATTTCTCTTTTTGGAGGGGTTTATCCGCAAATGTTCATCATTTCTCCCTTTATAAAGAACCCGAGCCCCCTTCTCTGCTTCTAACCCTAATTTCTACATCTCCACAAAACCCTAGCGCCGCCATCCTCTTTCTGCTGCTCGATCCCTTCTACCTGCCGCGGAACCACCACCCGAGCCCTTTCCCGCCGATGATCTGCCGGCGTCTGCACTCTTCACCCTCTGAACTTTTCAGAGGAGGTACGATCATACAACTCTTCTCTATTTTTCAATTCCTAAAATCTGTAGAAAACACCATGGCACATAGCATGCAGCTAGAAAGAGATTTTTCTCAAGTTTTCTCACATGAGGTCTATGGTAGCTATTTCGCAAATGAAATCGCGCGTAGGGGATGGAATTATTTAATATATAATCACCCTTATGCATTTGCATTGCCAGAATTAGTAAACCAATTTTACGAGTCTATGGAGGATGGGTGTCTCAACCTACTGGGTTTTATTAAACTGCAATGGGGCGATCGCGAAATTAAAATTGATAGGGATATAATAAACGAGGTCACACTAATAGCTCGCATACCTGCATATGACCAACCCCTTCAATTCGAGGATTACATGCCCCTGATGGGAAACGATTGCTCGAGGGAGCCGCGAAGGGGTATCCAAGCACGAACCCTTTTCGCGAATGTTTTGACTGTGTGCCGGTGGGCACAAAATAATATTTTCAGTAGCTCCCATAATACATCTTTTTTCACACCCTCCTTACAAATTGTGCACACTCTTATGACCAAGAACCCACGTTTTGACATGTGCACAGTATTGTTAAACTCCATAGGTGGGGGTAAACGGGCCGCTAATTACCCTTGCCACATGCTGGTTACACAGCTTTGCCGATATTTCCTCCCCGCAGAGGAGTTCGAATTTTATTTGCATGGAGGCATTCCGGTCAGACCACTTATCGAGGGCGTTTCTACGTCCTACTCACGACTGACAGATGTGTGGTCGAGGACCGAACCGGCAGAGAATGTATTTGCCCGCACACCTAACTCTAGCTCGACCGCGAGCGAAGGCGAAATGACCCCTCTTGAGCATGCACAATTGACGAGGAGAGCAGTTAGGGGTATAGATGCGTTGAGGGAGGAATTTAGGGCAACTGCGAGGGAGCACGACCGTCGATTGACGGAGGTTGAGCGGGGTATTCAAACCCTTTTGGCTAGGGAGAAGCGTTCACGTTCACGCTCGAAACCGCGGCGTGGGGCCGAGCAGTGAGGGCGCTGCTTTGGTTAAGTTTGGGGGAGATGGTAGTATATATAGTTATCTTTTGCATTGCATATTTTTAATTTTTTGTATATATTTTTCTTTCTCTTTTGCATATTTAAATTCTGCATTGCATCCTTATATAAAAATCATAAATATTGAAAAAATAAAAAAATAGAAAAAATAGAAAAAGAAAAATCAAATAAAAACTGAAAAATTATAAAAATTATATTTTTTCCTTAAACGACTTGAATTTGACAAATAGGTTAACTAGCTAGGAACAACTAGATCTTAGACTTAGTAAATTAAAAACCCTAAAAATAACCTTTCTTAAAATTTAACGGTAGAAAGTATATGTATTTGTAGTTTATTTAGAAATAGGCAAATTTCGAGTTGACTTCTTGGGCTAAGTTAAAACAAAGAAAAAGTATTGATATTTTTATTAGAGTATAAGTTTGAAAAATAATTCCTAGCTTAAGTCTAAATTCTGAAAATATATACCCTACAAATTGCACAAACACGAACCTTGAAACTTGGAATAGTAGGAGAGACCTTGAAATGCTCTTGTCTAAAGTCCTTAGTACGAAGAAAAATAAAAAAAAATATACAAGTGTGAATAGAAAAAAATGAACACTGGTTTTTGTAATTACTTGCAAAAATAGAAAAAATATTTAGCGAGGGTGCTTCATCACCTAGTACCTTAGACCAACTGGTTTGGGAGTCACTGCTAAAGCCTTAGGTGTTACAAGACTAGGAATTACGATTTAATGAGCAAACACATCTTGTAATCGGTTGTTGGTACCTCAAGAAGTATTAACGGTCGCATGAAGGATGTGTGAGCAAAATTCATCTAAAAAATTCACCAATTAAAAAGTGCTTTGGACAACGGACAAGAGTATGATTGCTTGATTTGAATTTCCAAGTGTAGGGGTGATATACACACATACGTAGGGGTATGTGATTGGGGTTTAGATAAGAGATAAGAATGAAGAATATGACTTATATTTTTAATAGAGATGATAAAAATTCCTAAGTTGAGATGGAACCATAGAAGGAAAACTTAAGAGATGCCAAAAGCTAAGTAAATTCACAAGAATATATACAATCTTAAGTTAAATGATAAGGAAGCGTGAAGAATACGGGTGGATAATTTCTGAGTCGAAGATAATAGAATTCCTTGTTGGAAAACCTAATTGGAGAATAAAAGTTAATAAGCCAAATTGATAGGATTTTGTGGGTAGTATCCGCTGAAAACCCTCAGGAGACAACACTCCTCCTACTAGGGACACCTCGAGGTTTAACGGCTTGTTGCACGAGCTCAGTGCAATCGCGTTTCCCTACGAAAGTGAGGCTAGGTTTTTCAAGAATAAAACTAGGTTTGCTCGAGGACGAGCAAAAAATAAGTTTGGGGGTATTTGTTCATATCATAATTTTGCATTATTATATTCCCCATTTTTATACATTTTACAAATACACAGGTGCTTTTGACCCATGTCTGCTACATAGTTGCAGGTTACTGGTTCTCGGAACAAAAACAGTGAAATTGATAAAAAAAAATGAGACGAAAGTGAGACTACGACCGATAAATGGTGGAATCTTGATCATTCCACATTTTGAAGGACAATGAAGATCAATGAATAAGTTCAAAAAGCACAAAGGCAGTGCAAGGTTCAAGACTTCGACACGAAGCAACAGTAAAAGTCCACTACATTACTCACTATGAAGATCTGGAAGAAAACCAGAAGACATTTTGAAGAAAAAACTGAAGAAAACAGAGGAAAACTGCAAGAAGACTAAGACAAGAAAAACTGAGCCCACACACTCCCTACTTGGCCGCGGAACCGTGGCCAAACCTGGTCTTTGGGCGTGGTTCCGCGGCCATGGTGCGCCCGTATTGATGGAAAAAAAATTATGGAAATTGGCGGCGCGTTGACTAGTCTTCCTAAGGGTATTTTTGTAAAAGCAGATGTGCGTCGATTGTAACCCTAGGGTTTTCTATGTTCTATAAATAGAGATCCAAAAGCTTGTTTTAGGTCATACCTCCTTTTATTCATCTATTCAGATCTGAAAATTCATGTGTAAATGTTTGGAGAGAGCCATCAATAAAGTAAGTAGTTTTATTTAATTGCCCTAGTTAATTTTTATTCTGCCTTAGTATAGATTTTTCATTCTTTGCCCTAGTTAGATAGTTAGAGATGTTTTTCAATTCCGCAATGAGCGAGTAGTCTCCTCGCTTGTTAGGGTTAGATTTGGGGAAGGCTTGAGAGATGAAATCTCTCACCCCTTTCTTGCCCCATCATATATAATTAATAGGACTCCATGCATACATACACACACCGTTCCCTACGGCACCTTACCCCTCGAGATAACGGTGATACCGTAGTATAAACGACCGGTTGTGTATATTTTCCATGCAAGTTAGGGTAAGAATTAAGAAAGGAAGGACTAGAATCTAGAGGAAGAAACATCGTTTCTTCCTGATGGTACTAATCCCCTTTATTAATTATTACCATAACACCTAAAAGAGATCTAAATTAGGGCATTAAAAGCGGTGAGGAAATCTTCAATTTCCAAACTCAACCTAAACCTAACCCTAGCAAGATTCTAGTCTTAGTATAAATCAGTTTAGTTTTTAGCAATAATCCATTCACACCGTTTGGAATTAACTCCTTAGAACAAATTAGGAAATACACATCCCTATGGGCCGACCAGTACTCACCGGCTAGCTACCAAGCGATGTCGTTCTTGATTGCGGTTAACAAATATTTTTGATCTAAAAAACCCATACAAATCAAATGGCGCCGTTGCCGGGGATGGCGTAATATTTTCTTTTGCAATTTTGGGTTAATATAAAATATAAAAATCATAAAAAAAACTGGATATATATATATATATATATATATATATAATTTATCATCTTTTATTGTTTGAAGGGTTTTTCGTATGAATTTTGCAGGATCTACGTACGAGTTCGGATCTGGAAAAATCCAGAGAGCGAAACAGAAAACTGAAGATCTGAACAACAGAGGATTTCCACAACAGAACCACAGAAGAAATCTGGAGAACCGAGCCGCCTCCTCCACCGCGGAACCGCCGCGCGACCCCCTTCCGGCCGCGAAACCGCCGCGCCCTGGTGACTTTAGCTGGTGGAAAAATCTTTGTTTGCTTTCTCTCTCCTCCTCTGCAAATCCCAATATCTCCTCTGTCAAATCTCCTGCAGGATTCTTTGCACTAAAAAAATCTCTCCCCCTTCCAATAATTGATCTTGTGCAGGATTCTTTGCGCCGCGCTAAAAATTGATTGCAAGTGATTGTTACTGCTTTGCATATTTTTAATCGGACTGTAAGGGGATTGGGTGGGGATTTCATCACCCTTCCCAGGACCCCAGAAATCACATAAGGCATTTTGCATTGACCATCATTAATTAAAAAAAGGATTAGACTCAACCCTAAGGACTTCACGCTCAATAGGACAAAGGACCAGTTGTAGGCATCGACCGTTGATCCTAACCTGATTTTGTGGTGTCTAGGCAAGTGTGTCTAAGGCAAGTGGTTACTTAATTAGGTCCACTACTTACGTGGTGGAGAGCCTCCCACTTACCTGGCACTTACCTGGCCACAATTGGCGGTGAAGAGGCGGTTTGAGATCCTATTTCTTGCCCTTTGGAACAGTTAGGAGCTATCTAGCTGACCTAGGTGACCCTAGATCTAGGCCTGATTGTGCATTTCTGGTTGATTGAAAGTGTGTCTAAGCCTTTTATCGAAAATCTGTTTGCAAAAAGCTCCACATAAAAAGAGATAAAAAAGGAAAAAAAATTACGAAAACTTGCAACTTGTCGCTAAGAAATCCTTGCACCCCACTTACTCCGCTTTCTTCTCATTAACGTTTTCTTACCCCCACATTCTGTTTTTTACCTTTTTGACTACACTATCTCTTTAGTGTATGTCCGGTTGGACTAGGGACACTAGCGCCCGATTAGTCCATGTCTCGTTGGTACCGACCGACAAAGCTTTCGACTCCGAAGTCGAAATTCCTTCCACTTCCCCACATTCACCTTCAAATTCTTCTTCTGAAGGGATTTCGGGATATAATCCTAACAACAACTTACCCACGGGACTGATTCCATCTCCGTTAGGTGTGAATAACCCGCAACACCCGCCTGTTGAAGCGCCCCAACGAATCGCGCTCCAGGATCTTTTCTACCAAATCCGCACCGCCTTACCTACTTGTCTTTCACTCCCACCGGAAAATGGGGACAATTTTGAGATCAAACCCCACTTCATCAATATGCTGCCAAAATTTCACGGACTGGAATATGAAGATGCCTATATCTTCATAAACAAATTCCAAAACGTGTGCGCAATGATGAAAACAACCCAATTATCATATGATGCTATAAGGCTAAGGGTCATTCCTTTCACCTTATGTGACTTAGCCGAGAAATGGTTGTACAACACAGCATCGCATTCAATTAAGAATTGGGAAGAGTTTGTTAAAGCTTTTCTTAAACAGTTTTATCCTCATCACAAGACTGCGAGAATTCTCAATGAGATTATACAATTTTCCCAGCTTCCTTCCGACCTATTTTGGAAGTGTTTTGAAAGATTCAAAGACCTACTTGTTCAATGCCCTCACCATGGGATTGAAAATTGGAAACTTTGCCAAACATTATACGAGGGATTGAACCCAGCAACGAAGCAGTTGCTAGAAACCATTTGTCAAGGTCACTTTCTAACCAAATCTAGTGAGGAAGCGTAGCAGTTTCTCGAGGATCTTACTGAACAAACACTTCAGTGGGAAAGCACCAAGACCACCTCATCTTCTTCTATTGGTCAGTCTAGGGCAGGCATACATCAATTAGATATGTCGATTGCCATGAAGGCCGAGATGACCGCACTTACAGAAAAGCTAGAAGCGATTGAGACCAAAATCTCATCGCCTTCTCCTGCCCCTGCTTTGCCCCCATGAACTGTTTGTGCTTGTTGTTCGGATCCATCACATCTTACCGAAAAGTGTCCTTACAATCCACCTGTTCAAGGACAAGATCACGTCAATGCTGCCTTTCAGCAACGATAAAGAAATGATCCATACTCTTCGACATACAATCCGGGTTGGAGGAGTCACCCAAATTTCGCTTGGAATGAATAATAATGCAATTTCCTAAACAATAGCATAAATGAAAGTAAGTACAGGTAGGAAGAAGCTAGTAGTCTGGTTGAGTAGCAAACTGGTCCAAATCCTTCTGGCTCGGCTCTTTGTCCTCAGAGTCCGGTACTTCTGACGAACATTCCAAAAAAAGAAAACAGGGAGGAATATCGTCAGTGAACTAGCACTCGGTAAGCCCCAAAAGAAGTAAGAGAAGATAATATATAATATGAATAGAAATAGAATGAACAGTACACATGTAAAATTGTATATGATCATTCACATGTATAAGATAGTTATTCTAACGTGGTTGTTTATAGTTTGATAAAGAATGTATTCATGTATATAAGATGAGTCTATCTTACCCCGTTAATTATGGTAACATGTAGTAAAAGGCCCCATCATAACCCACAGGACAATGACACATAAATTTATGTAGGTGTCTTTTAAAGTGACCTCTCATACCACGATATACGTTCCGTATCAATCTACCCCTTTATCCCTACGTATTGTATAGTTTAAAGATTACAGGTCTTGGTCGAGTCCATGAATATAAAAATTACAAGTTCATGTTCAAGATGTAATCATGTGTTCAAGTATTCATGTATAGTTCATGTCAAGTTATATCCATGGTTCGGTCAAGTCGAGCCAAGTATTCCAATTTGAGTTTGATATTTGAATTCAAGTGTTCAGGTTCATGATCAAGTCTTTGTTTGATTTTGGATTCTGGTTTGAGTTTGGATTCAGGTTGGAATCAATATCTTATGTAAGGGTTTAGTTCTTGAATTTTTTTAAGTTCGGGAGAAATCGAGCAACTGCTGCACATGGACGGCAAGATTTCGTCTTTTTCCAAGACAATTGCCATTGATAACTCCGTTAAATTTGTCTAACCTGAATAGGCAAGAACTCGCTTTCTTTGGCTCTCCAGGGCTCAAGAGAAATGATAACGCTTAAACCTATATTAATCTAGAGTCTATAAATATTCATTGTTGTTTACTTTGTATTTATATTATTTACATTTCTCGAGGGGGTTTTGTGAAAAATACTTTAATATTGTTTAAAAAAAACCTCGAGGGTGATTTATAATATTTAGAGTTTTCACGAATATGTATTTTAATTTTTGTGATATTTTAGTGATAAAACCTAGCTTTTTAAAAGTTTTTGGTACTTTTATAAAAACTAATACTTTTGGAAACTTGTTGGTATTTATTAAAATTCTAATCTCTCATTTTTAAAAAATATAGTTTCATAATTTGTTTTTGTTTTTTTGAAAATACGTATTCATAGTTTTATATAATTTTCCAAAGTTCAGTTTTGTTTAGAAAAGTCGTATTTCATAAAACCGTATTTTTATTTCCTTCCGAGACTGAATACTCCGCGAGGAGTTCTGCATCTCGCTTTACTATCCCAAGGATGTGCGATAATCTGCACTATCCATTAGTGGGTCCCCTAACAAGAGTTGTAGAGGCGCAATTGCCAAGAATTCAAAAATATCGATTAAAAGAAACCCTTTTTGTAAAATTGTGGTATTTTAATGAAAAACTTATTCTCTTAAATTAGCCGTACATCTAAAGCTCGTGCTATGAACCATAAGTGTGCGTGAGGGGTAGGTCGTTACCCAGTGAATTTTCCTAAAGGTATTTATGCTATTTATCGAAATAACGGTTATACTAAAATTCATGGTATTTTTTTGAAAATTCATTTTATGATTATTCCTCATGGAAATTTTATTGCACTAAAAGCTAAATGATGTAAATAAGGTTAAATGTTGTTTTATAGTGTTGTGATTTATTTTTGCTCATCAAGTGGATGAAAAGGGTGAAAAGAAAGTATTATCGGATCTAACTCCACTTTGTCGATGTGTTTAAAGAATGTGATTTTAGTTGAAAAGGAGATGGGGAAGGACTGACGGTTTTATAACATCGAGAAAAGAGTAAGGAAGAGAGAGGGGGCTCCGTAGCGTCGTGGTAGCTCCGGGAACGACTCCGATCTTCAACGAAAGAGACTTGATTACTAACTCCTTTTTAACTAGTCTTACTTTTCTTACACTTAGGGGTTTTTAGAGAATTTTGATAGAAATTTTCGAATGGGAGAGAGCTAGGGTATGTGGTAGAATTTATAGTGAAGAACATAGGGTATGGGAATTACAAATTTGATTAAAAAGAATTAAAATGAGGTTATGAGGGATTTAAAGAATCTATGTTTGATTGTAGGTAAATCAAACAGTGCAGGGGAGAAGAGGGGAGCTGAAGGGGTGTGTGTGCAAAGTACGGAGGCGATTGGAGCTATATCAACCGTCGGCGGCGGGCAAATGGGGAGTTTGGGCGATCGGATCTTGATCATCTGCCCCGAGATTCATGCAAGGTGTTTTAATCAGTGTTAACTCCTCATTTATCGCGTTTGATTTTTCTTAAACTTTTTGATTCTCCGTGTAGTCCACGTGCAACTTTTAGACTTCTGAAAAGTTAAAAAGAAAAATAAAAAAATAAATAGGACTGATAGGAATCGAACACACAGGCTATGTCGCAGCAGTGTAGAGGTTTAACTAGTGAGCTACAAGTTGTTTCTTGCTTTTATTGAACAAAAATAACTTATAACTCCTACACAGGCTGAAATACCCTTTCTATACATTAAACAAGTTAATTTTGTATAGGGATTTTAGAGTCGTTACGAAGTTCAACCCCAAACTCCAAGTTCTAGCCGCAATTTGCGGCCATACTGATTAAATTTGCGGCCAAGATAGGGGCAGGGAGGCTCGGGCTTTGGGTGCGGTCTCTTGTTGGTCCCAGCATCTCAAAAAAAACTCTGATTAATTTTCAGAGCTCCAAAATAACACCGGATTTCATATGAGCACCCAAAACACTAATATCTTAGTTTAAAAACTTTTGAACCTTACTCTCCAAGTACTAGCCCTTTTGTTGGCCAGAGCCCTAGCCCTTTTGTTGGCTCTATATCTGAGCCGCTTCTGCCTCAGCTTCTCTGCCTTAAGCGCTTGGCAGGCTTCTGCTCTTCGGGGAGCCTCCATAGGCTGAGTTATGGAGAGGCTTGAGAAGACACCCAATCGAGCAGTTGTCGGAGGCGCCGCTGGAGATTGCTCAAGACGCGTTGCAGCTTTGTTGGTGTTGATGGCCTTGCCCGGCCCCCAGTTGGGGCCAAGGAAAGTCGTTCAGACACCGACTTGCGTTTGGGTTGGGGCGCCCTCGAGATCACCACATTTGGTCTATTTCCTTTCGAGACCGGTCTGTCTGTCACCGAGGCTTGAGGAGCTGGGATGGCGTTAGCTGACACGAACATAATAGAGCCAAATGGTAGCGGCTCCTCCTCCCATTGTCGCCCGAGACTGGCCGGAAGGACCGTTCTGGAGTCCATCTTCATCGTGTATGAGATGGTAGCTGAGTTCATCTTCGGAGACATTGTTGAAAGGTGGTTGCTTGAAAATCCTGCATGAAAACGCATTATTTTAGTATAAATATAGATATGTATATTGATTGAGTTCGCATGAACGTTTATCCCGAAATATGGGTGGAGAGATTGGTCCCACCGGGCGTGCCAGAATCTGTAGGGTGTTTTTCGTCACCCCATTAAGATGGGAATACGCGCACGCTTGTCAGGCGTACTACAGATTCCCCCTGCCTAGGGTAGGCCGGGGTTTAATGATTGTGGGGATCCGAATCTCCGGCAGCCGCGGACTAAGCTGCCATTAATTACCCATCGCCTTTGGGGCGAGGGAACCTCCGATTAACGGGTTAAACAGGTCATGCGAACTCAATGTACGGTGTGCGCGTGTTGTGTTTTGAAAGGGGGTTTTGGATATATCGGGAGCCGTGCAGAGTTTTTACGGGGTCCCGCTACCCGGATAGCAGGCTGGGGGTCAAGGGGGCTAGCAACCCCCTTGCGAGGTGCGGGGCAGCCCCCCGTTAGAAATTTTTTTCTAACAGGAACAGTTCGTGGAATACGTATGTGTGCAGATATGTATACATATGTATATGTATATGTATGTACATAAAAAGAGGGGGAAAAGGCATCTAAGGGATACGTGGGGCCAGCGCCTTGAGCGCTGTGCGCTTAGGTGTTGTACGTTCAGGCGCAAGCGAGCCACGTGGCACCACGTGGGCGCTTTGTGCATGAGCGCTTGGTGCTCGAGCGCAAGCACGCCACGTGTCGGCACGTGGGCGCTTTGCACTCGGGCACAGTGCGCTTAAGCGCAAGCGCGCCACGTGTCGGCTCGTGGGCGCTCGGCGCTTGAGCGCTTGGGCGCCGGCGAGGAAAAGGGGCTTTTAGTCCCAGAAACAGAAGCTATGCTTCAGAAAGGAAATATTTGTTGTTATATATATATATATATATATATATATATATTTATATATATTTGGAGTTAAAACTCCTAAAAATGTTTGTTTGAGGAAATGGATTCTTCTTCTTACTCCTCTGTTGGCTGGATCAAGAGATGTGAGATCTAAAAATCTCTTCTTTTTGAGATCTAATGACAGATCCAAGCTCCCCTTGGTGGGTTTTGTGGTGAAAAACTATTTTGTTTTGGAAAAAGAAGAGTAAAACTCTTGATTTAATTCAAAAGAAAAGAAGGAGGTCTGAAACCTTCAGAAAGGGGAAAGAGAACAAACCCTAGGTTTTTGAGAGAATGAAAAGTGTTCTTTTATTCATCATCATGTTGCCTTATATAGGCTTACATATTTACATATAGCCCCCTGGGCTTTGCAAAATGGCATTTTTCCTATCCCATGGCTCATGTGCCTTTTCATTTTGCACATAAGCCATGGGCTTACAAAAATTTGGCTTTATGCCCATTTTGCATACATTCATGCACAAAAATTACATAAAAATTATTTGTTACATGATTTTTGTTGTTGGCATGGGGAGGCTGGCCGCGGGCTCGACTTGGGCATGGACCCGCTTGACCTGGGCTTGGGCCCACCTAGCTTGGGGGTTGACTTCGACTTTGACTCGGTCAACCGGGGTGTAAATTTTTACCCCAACAAATTGCCCCCCATCAATAAATGCACACAGCATATGTGGGTCGTGTGCATTAAATTGATGGATCTTCTTTCACGTGGAGGCGACTTTCTTTAGTCCCCACTTTTTGGGATGCACTGCTCTTTTTACGACATGGACGGTCGACGCTCTGATCCGGAGCGATTTGGTAGACGTGTCCCCGGCACGGAGTGTCGCTGGTCGACGTTTCCCCGAGGCAGAGTGTCTGTTGTCGATGTGCCCCCGGCACGGAGTGTCTGCTTGATGTTTCCCCGAGGCGGAGTATCGGCTGGTTGACGTGTCCCCGAGACGGAGTGTCTGTTGTCGATGTGCCCCCGGCACAGAGTGTCTACTTGACGTTTCCCAGAGGCGGAGTATCGGCTGGTTGACGTATCCCCGTTACGGAGTGTCTGTGTTGGACGTTTCCCTGATGCGGAGTGTCTGTGTTGGACGTTTCCCCGATGCAGAGTGTCTCTTGCCGACGTGTCCCCGGCACGGAGTGTCTGCTTGACGTTTCCCCGGCACGGAGTGTCGCTGTTTGACTTTTCCCCGGTACGGAGTGTCGCTGATCGACTTTTCCCCGGCGCGGAGTGTCGGGTTGGCTTTTCCCCGGCATGGAGTGTCGCTGATCGACTTTTCCCTGGCGCGGAGTGTCGGGTTGACTTTCCCCGGCACGGAGTGCCACTGATCGACATTTCCCCGGCGCGGAGTGTCGGGTTGACTTTTCCCCGGCACGGAGTGTCGCTGATCGACTTTTTCCCGGCGTGGAGTGTCGGGTTGACTTTTCCCCGGCACGGAGTGTCGTTGATCGACTTTTCCCCGGCGCGGAGTGTCGGGTTGACTTTTCCCCGGTACGGAGTGTCGTTGATCGACTTTTCCACGGCGCGGAGTGTCGGGTTGACTTTTCCCCTGCACAGAGTGTTGCTGGTCGACTTTTCCCCGGCGCGGAGTGTCGGTGGTTGACTTTTTCCCGGCACGGAGTGTCGCTGATCGACTTTTCCCCGGCGCGGAGTGTCGGGTTGACTTTTCCCCGGCACGGAGTGTCGCTGATCGACTTTTCCCCAGCGCGGAGTGTTGCTGGATGACTTTTCCCCGGCACGGAGTGTCGCTGATTGACTTTTCCCCGGCGCGGAATGTCGGGTTGACTTTTCCCCGGCGCGGAGTGTCGCTGATCGACTTTTTCCCGGTGCGGAGTGTCGGTGGTTGACTTTTCCCCGGCACGGAGTGTCGCTGATCGACTTTTCCCCGGCGCGGAGTGTCGGGTTGACTTTTCCCCGTCGCGGAGTGTCGCTGATCGACTTTTCCCCGGCGCGGAGTGTCGGGTTGACTTTACCCCGGCACGGAGTGTCGCTGATCGACTTTTCCCTGGCGCGGAGTGTCGGGTTGACTTTTCCCCGGCACGGAGTGTCGCTGATCGACTTATCCCCGGCGCGGAGTGTCGGGTTGACTTTTTCCCGGCACGGAGTGTCGCTGATCGACTTTTCCCCGGCGCGGAGTGTCGGGTTGACTTTTCCCCGGCACGGAGTGTCGCTGATCGACTTTTCCCCGGCTCGGAGTGTCGCTGGTTGACTTAAAGTCCCCGGCACGGAGTGTCGCTGGTTGACTTTTCCCCGGCACGGAGTGTCGCTGATCGAATTTTCCCCGGCGCGGAGTGTCGGGTTGACTTTCCCCCTGCACGGAGTGTCGCTGATGGACTTTTCCCCGGCGCGGAGTGTCGGGTTGACTTTCCCCGGCACGGTGTGTCGCTAATCGACTTTTCCCCGGTGCGGAGTGTCGCTGGTTGACTTTTCCCCGGCACGGAGTGTCTGCTTGACGTTTCCCCGTTATGGAGTGTCTGCTTGATGTTTCCCCGTTACGGAGTGTCGTTGTTGGATGTTTCCCTGATGCGGAGTGTCTGTGTTGGACGTTTCCCCGATGCAGAGTGTCGCTTGTTGACGCAGAGGTCGATATTGGAATTTGTTGGTTTGATTTATTTGATTTGAGTCGACATCAGCATCGCTGCACTGAAATGTGGTACCAGGAGCGAATCATCATCTGTCTTGAGAGGATTTGGGAATTGGGGTTTTTGTTTGGCATCTGCATTGCTGCACTGGAATAATGCCAGGAGCAACTCATCATTTGCCCCGAGAGGATTTGGGAATTGGTTTTTGTTTGGCATCTGCATTGCTGCACTGGAATAATGCCAGGAGCAACTCATCATTTGCCCCGGAAGGATTTGGGAATTGGTGGCTTAGGAGACAGGTTTAGATCCCTATCACCTAGGGCTTTTCAATTTTATGAGCCGTAAGGGTCTCACAAAGCATTTTCTCCCTACGGGTCGTGAGGATCCCGTAGGTGTATTTCCTCCTTAGGAGTCATGGGGACTCCTAAGTGTGTTTCTCCTTTGTGAGTCGTAAGGATCTCACGCGAGAATTTTCTCCTCACAAAGTCGAGAGGACTTTGCGAGTGCATTTCATCTCCTTTTTACGAGTGTGCGCCCTTTCGGGTTTTCACAAACTCGCCGGCAGTCCTGCTGTTTTTACTCACGAAGCCCTTTCGGGTTTTCATCCGTGCCAATTTTGCTTGTGGACATGCCTTTTTTTATTTCTATTCTTTTTTTTATTTTTGGTGGGACTTTGAATGTGGTCTCACCGGTAGGACTTGGGAGGGACTGGGATTGTTTTACGCCCGTGGATTGTATACGGTTTTGCAGGATGTATGATCCAGACCATAGGGCCAAAAGCATTTTGGGTCTTTGTTGGCGTCTGCATCGCTACACTGGAATATGGTACCAGGAGCGACTCATCATTCGCCGTTAGGATTTGGAATTTGGCTGGCGTCTGCATCGCTGCACTGGGATATGGTACCAGGAGCGACTCATTATTCGCCACTTGGGAATTGGGGAGCAATAGCTTAGGAGACAGGTTCAGATCCCTATCGCCTAAGGCTTTTCAATTTTATGGGCCGTGAGGGTCCCATAAAAGCATTTTCTCCCTACGAGTCATAAGGATCCCGCAGGTGTATTTCTCCTTAGGAGTCGTGAGGACTCCTAAATGTGTTTTTCCTTTGTGAGTCGTAAGGATCCCACAAAGGTGTTTTCTTACGAGTCATGAGGATCCCATAAGGTTTGTTCTATTCACGCATCGTGAGGACACATGAGTGGATTTCCTTTTGTCCCTAGTTTAATGACTTAGGGGTCATCTGTTTCCAGTTTAACGACTTAGAGGTCATCTGTTTCCATTTTAACGACTTGGTGGTCATCTGTTTCCAGTTTAACATCTTGGTGGTCATCTGTTTCCAGTTTAACGACTTAGAGGTCATCTGTTTCCAGTTTAACGATATAGAGGTCATCTGTTTCCAGTTTAACGACATAGAGGTCATCTGTTTCCAGTTTAATGACTTGGTGGTCTACTGTTTCCAGTTTAACGACTTAAAGGTCATCTGTTTCCCTTTTAAAGACTTAGGGGTCTATTGTGCCCAGTTTAACGACTTAGCGGTCATCTGTTTCCAGTTTAAAGACTTAGAGGTCTTCTATTTCCAGTTTAAAGACTTAGTGGTCTAATATTTCCAGTTTAACGACTTAGAGGTCATCTGTTTTCAGTTTAAAGACTTAAGGGTCTATTGATGGCGAGCTTGGAATTTTGGGGTAGGGGCCGGCATCAGCGTTGCTAACACTAAAGCAGAGGTGCCAGGTGCAATTCATCATTTGCCTACTCTTGTTGGCGGAGAGATGGCTTAGGAGATGGGTTTAGGTCCCTATCGCCTAAGGCTTTTCAATTTTATGGTCCGTGGGGGTCCCATAAAAGCATTTTCTCCATGCGAGTCGTGAGGATCCCGTAGGAGTATTTTCTCCTTAGGAGTCGTGAGGACTCCTAAGTATGTTTTTCCTTTGTGAGTCGTAAGGATCCCACAAAGGTTTGTTCTCCTCATGCATCGTAAGGACACATGAGTGGATTTCCTTTCATCCCTAGTTTAATGACTTAAAGGGCATCTGTTTCCAGTTTAACAACTTAGAGGTCATCTGTTTCCAGTTTAAAGACGTAGAGGTCATCTGTTTCCATTTTAACGATGTAGTGGCCATCTGTTTCCAGTTTAACGACGTAGTGGTCGTCTATTTTCAGTTTAAAGACTTAGAGGTCTACTGTTTCCAGTTTAACGACTTAGAGGTCATCTGTTTCCAGTTTAAAGACTTAGAGATCTACTGTTTCCAGTTTAACGACTTAGAGGTCATCTGTTTCCAGTTTAAAGACTTAGAGGTCTACTGTTTCCAGTTTAACGACTTAGAGGTCATCTGTTTCCAGTTTAAAGACTTAGAGGTCTATTATGTCCAGTTTAACGACTTGGCGGTCATCTGTTTCCAGTTTAAAGACTTAGAGGTCATTTGTTTCCAGTTTGAAGACTTAGAGGTCTACTGTTTCCAGTTTAATGACTTAGAGGTCATTTGTTTCCAGTTTGAAGACTTAGAGGTCCACTGTTTCCAGTTTAACGACTTAGAGGTCATCTGTTTCTAGTTTAAAGACTTAGAGGTCTACGGATGGCAAGCTTGGAATTTTGGGGTAGGGGCCGGCATCAGCGTTGCTAACACTGAAGCAGAGGTGCCAGGAGCAATTCATCATTTGCCTATTCCTGTTGGGGGAGCGGTGGCTTAGGAGACAGGTTTAGGTCCCTATCACCTAAGGCTTTTCAATTTTATGGGCCGTGCCCATAAAAGCATTTTCTCCCTGCGAGTCGTAAGGATCCTGCAGGTGTATTTTCTCCTTAGGAGTCGTGAGGACTCCTAAGTGTGTTTTTCCTTTATGAGTCGTAAGGATCCCACAAAGGTTTGTTCTCCTCATGTATCGTGAGGACACAAGAGTGGGCCTTCTCAATGGAGCATAATTCCAAAGGCGGAGACCAGCCGTGTAACTGGTAATTGCGGTGGGGTATGGGTATGACGAGAATTATTTGAGCCCGTGGATTGTATACGGTAGTCAATTTGGGGGACCATCCGTAGGGCTGGAAGAATTTTGGGAAACTGGATTTTGGTCGGCGTCTGCATCGCTGCACTGGAATATGGTACCAGGAGCGACTCATCATTCGCCGTTTTTTTGTTGTTTTTTTTGTTTTTGTTTTACCACGATTGCTCTATCATTTCAGCTTTTCTTATCGCGAAGGTCGCGATTGCCCTATCATTTCGGCTATTTATTCACGGTTGCCCCATCATTTCGGCTTTATTTTCATTTTTATTTTTACTCGCTGATTTTTATTGCGAGTTGCCCTATCATTTCGGCTTTTCTTTATTTTTCTTTTATTTACACGTTTTTTTTTGTTTATTTACATATATATATATTTTTTTACATTCACAGTTTAACGACTTAGAGGTCGATTATTCCCAGTTTAAAGACTTGGTGGTCTGCCATTCCCAGTTTGACGACTTAGAGGTCAACGGGTGTTCCCAGTTTAACGACGTAGTGGTCCTTTTTGCTTATCCCAGCTCCTTGAACTTTGATCTTGGCGGAGCTGTGTTGATGACCTAGCTCTGTGGCTTGCCGATACATCCGAGAATTATGAGGTTCTTCCCAGCTTATATTGGTCCTCTACCCAATCTTTGAAAATATAGCAATCTTCGATGGTATGACCCACCACTCTATGATATGGGCAGTATATGGGATTGTCGGTCATGTTCATTTCTTGTGGCCTCTTTGGAACAGGCAGTTGCAGACCGTTGTTCAAGGCGTCCATGAATATTTTGCGGACTTCATCCCTCCTGAAGGAGTATACCTTCTTCTTTCTCTCCATTGGAGTAGGTGCCTTTACTGATGCCGGTCCTCGAGGCCGATCGGTCTTTGGTTTTCCCTTTTCAGATAATGGCACATGTTTGGGAGGATTAGGTTCCCGAAAGGCTTCGGTCTCCATTTGCATGAAATCGGCGGTCGTGGCTTGACTGTTTGCTAACGCGCCTTTAGACAGTTCTATCTCTCCCGTCCTGTATTGCCTTTCGACCCAATCTTTGAAGACGAAGCAGTTCTCAATGGCATGACCTATCACCCTGTGATAGGGGCAATATTTTGGGCCGTCGGTCATATTCGTTTCTTGCGGTCTCTTTGATTCCGGTAGTTGTAGACCGTTTCTTAGGGCGTCCCTGAATATCTTGTGGACTTTTTCCCTTTTGAAGGAATAGACCTTTTCCAGTTTCTCTTTCAGAGGTGATTCCCTCCCGGCGTATGTATCGGAGGGACTAGAGGCTGATTGGGGCCGTTTTTCACGAAGGCACTCCGCTGTTAGGTTGAAGGGGATATCAGTTGGCTGCCTCCGGGTATCAATCCCTGGCTCATGAACCAAAATTTGATTCTGCTGTAATTGCAATCGGGCGACTTGGGTCGCGAGATCTGCCACGACGTTTGCCAGCTCGTCGACTTTGGAATAAACCTCGGCCATCTTCTCATCCCTGTCCTGAAATTGCCTTTGAAGCCATTGGAATAATGCTTGTTCTGTAGTTCCGGCTATGACAACCGGGTAATCTTTATTGCCTGAGCTCAATTTCGTAGGAATCACGGGCTCCTCTGGCTTATCGGCCTAAGCGGGCTCTTCATCATTTAGATCGAGCCGATGCTGGGTAGCGTCAACCATATCATCACCATGGCTGTGAAGAAGAGGAGGGTTCGTTTCTTCATGTCCGGCCACGTAGACAGTGTGGATAACACATTCAGCCATTCTTTCATCACTGGCAGCTGGTTTCGCGGAGCGGTCCGGGCTTTGGAAATTCATAAATTTTAACATGGCCGGAGCCCTAGCCCTTTTGTTGGCTCTATATCTAAGCCGCTTCTGCCTCAGCTTCTCTGCTTTAAGCGCTTGGCAGGCTTCTGCTCTTCGGGGAGCCGCCATAGGCTGAGTTATGGGGAGGCTTGAGAAGACACCCAATCGAGCAGTTGTCAGAGGCGCCGCTGGAGATTGCTCAAAACGCGTTGCAGCTTTGTTGGTGTTGATGGCCTTTCCCCCAGTTGGGGCCAAGGAAAATCGTTCAGACACCGACTTGCGTTTGGGTTGGGGCGCCCTCGAGATCACCACATTTGGTCTATTTCCTTTCGAGACCGGTCTGTCTGTCACCGGGGCTTGAGGAGATGGGATGGCGTTAGCTGACACGAACATAATAGAGCCAAATGGTAGCGGCTCCTCCTCCCATTGTCGCCTGAGACTGGCCGGAAGGACCGTTCTGGAGTCCATCTTCATCGTGTATGAGATGGGAGCTGAGTTCATCTTCGGAGACATTGTTGAAAGGTGATTGCTTGAAAATCCTGCATGAAAACGCATTATTTTAGTATAAATATAGATATGTATATTGAATGAGTTCGCATAAACGTTTATCCCGAAATATGGGAGGAGAGATTGGTCCCACCGGGCGTGCCAGAATCTGTAGGGTGTTTTTCGTCACCCCATTGAGATGGGAATATGCGCACGCTTGTCAGGCGTACAACAGATTCCCCCTGCCTAGGGTAGGCCGGGGTTTAATGATTGTGGGGATCCGAATCTCCGGCAGCCGCGGAGTAAGCTGCCGTTAATTACCCCCTCGCCTTTGGGGCGAGGGAACCTCCGATTAACGGGTTAAACTGGTCATGCGAACTCAATGTGCAGTATGCGTGTATTGTGTTTTGAAAGGGGGTTTTGGATATATCGGGAGCCGCGCAGAGTTTTTACGGGGGTCCCGCTACCCGGATAGCGGGCTGGGGGTCAAGGGGGCTAGCAGCCCCTTTACGGGGTGCAGGGCAGTGCCCAGTTAGAAATTTTTTTCTAACATGGACAGTGTCGTGGAATACGTGTGTGTGCAGATATGTATATGTTTATGTATGTACATAAAAAGAGGGGGAAAAGGCATCCAAGGGATACGTGGGGCCAGCGCCTTGAGCGCTGTGCGCTTAGGTGTTGTACGCTCAGGCGCAAGCGCGCCACGTGTCGACACGTGGGCGCTTTGCGCATGAGCGCTTGGTGCTCGAGCGCAAGCGCGCCACGTGTCGACACGTGGGCGCTTTGCGCATGAGCGCTTGGTGCTCGAGCGCAAGCGCGCCACGTGTCGACACGTGGGCGCTTTGCGCATGAGCGCTTGGTGCACGAGCGCAAGCGCGCCACGTGTCTGCACGTGGGCGCTTTGTGCTCGGGCGCAGTGCGCTTAAGCGCAAGCGCGCCACGTGTCGGCTCGTGGGCGCTCTGCGCTTGAGCGCCGGCGAGGAAAAGGGGCTTTTAGTCCCAGAAACAGAAGTTATCCTTCAGAAAGGAAATATTTGTTGTTATATATATATATATATATATATATATATATATATATATATGGAGTTTAAACTCCTAAAAATGTTTGTTTGAGGAAATGGGTTCTTCTTCTTCCTCCTCTGTTGGCTGGCTCAAGAGATGTAAGATCTAAAAATCTCTTCTTTTTGAGATCTAATGACAGATCCAAGCTCCCCTTGGTGGGTTTTGTGGTGAAAAACTATTTAGTTTTGGAAAAGGAAGAGTAAAACTCTTGATTTAATTCAAAAGAAAAGAAGGGGGTCTGAAATTTTCAGAAAGGGGAAAGAGACACAAACCCTAGGTTTTTGAGAGAATGAAAAGTGTTCTTTTATTCATCATCATGTTTCCTTATATAGGCTTACATATTTACATATAGCCCCTTGGGCTTTGCAAAATGGCATTTTGCCTATCCCATGGCTCATGTGCCTTTTCATTTTGCACATAAGCCCTGGGCTTACAAAACTTTGGCTTTATGCCCATTTTGCATACATTCATGCACAAAAATTACATAAAAATTATTTGTTACATGATTTTTGTTGTTGGCATGGGGAGGCTGGCCGCGGGCTCGACTTAGGCATGGACCCGCTTGACCTGGGCTTGGGCCCACCTAGCTTGGGGGTTGACCTTGACTTTGACTCGGTCAACCGGGGTGTAAATTTTTACCCCAACACCCCCATTGAGTCTATAAGTGACATTTACCATACAGTCCGGTCTATTCGTCTAAGAGTATCGCAAACCGAGTCGAGAGAGGCGGATTAGGTCAGACCTCTAATAATCCGATAAGTCGTGTCGATATTAAGCTCAATACCAACTGAGAAACTACTGACCACATGTCAGTAAATCTTATCTACCATAGACAAGGACTTATGCTATTAAACAACCACACACAGCGCGACATCGAATCCCTATAGTAGGAAAGTTGAATCCCCTCGATTCGCTCACTGCCTCCATATGGCCCGTGACTATACTAAACCAAAACTTATTTGCACGACCCAGTAGAGCCATGGTAGGGTAGTAATCAAAGTACAGTGGGACTCATACATGACAAATGACAATCTTAGGTCAACAGACTACCATGTACTCATGTCACCAGAGAACAACCATTTGACGATAGGTATAATACTAACTAGCTGTTCTCGGCAAGTCTGTCCAGTGTAACTCATACCCTAATGATTTCCTTTATACAATCTTTGGTACCATACACCATTGGCTGTGAGACTGGCTGAAGGGTGTTTTTCGTCACTTCATTGAGATGAGAATGCACGCGCTTGTCAAGCGTATACATATTCCCCCTGTCTAGGGTAGGCCGGAGGTTTATTGATTGTGGGGATCCGAATCTTCTGCAGCCGCGGACTAAGTTGCCGTTAATTACCCTTCACTTTTGGAGAGAGGGAATTTCCGATTGACGGGTCAAACTGGTTATGCGAACTCAATGTGCTGTGTGCGTGTGTTGTGTTTTAAAGGGTTTTGGATATATCGAGGGCCTCGCAGAGTTTACAGGGGACGTGTTTTGAGTGTAGAGCATAAGGGAAAAAGAGGGCTGAGGAGCGTCCTAAGGACGTGTGAATGGCGCTTGGGCGCTGGACGCCCGCGGGCCACGTGCGAGGCACGTGAGAGCTGGGCGTCTGCAGAAAAAGGTGCTTATCCTTGGGACTAGGAGTTAAACTTCCAAAGGACTTTTGAAACTCCTAGAAAAAAGTGAGGATTCTTATTTTTATGGAATTAAACTCTCAAAAGGGTTTTGAGTGGAGTTAAATTCCCAAAAGGATTTTATTTATGGAGTTAAACTCTAAAAAATTTTAACAAATGGAGTTGAACTCCTAAATATCTTCGGGGATGATAAAAAAGAATCTCTTTCTTCTTCCTTGAGCCCTGGATCCTCTTCTAAGCCTCGGATCTTCCCCAAAGTGGGATTTTTGGGAGATGGGTCTCCTTCTTCGTCCTCTCTGTTGGAAGGATCTTTGAGAAAAAAAAGGGTGAGACTTAAAACTCCTCCCTTTAAGAGAATTGATGGGAGATCTGAGCTCCCTTTCATGGGTTTTATAGTGAAAAACTATTTCTTTTTGGGAAAGGAAGAGTTAAACTCTTGATTTAATTCAGAAAAGAGATGAAGTTTTAAAACCTTAAAGAAGGAGAAGGGGGCACAGAAACCCTAATTTTTGATAGAATAAGAAGTTGTATTTTTCATCAGTTTACCTTTATAGGTTATACACTTTATATATAGTCTTTTGGGCATTTCCAAATGACACTTGTGGCATCCTATATTTTATGTGCTTATTTCTTTTTACACATAAGTCATAGAATTTACAAAATTTTGGCTTTTTACCCATTTTTCATACATTTATTTCTAAAAAATTGTATTAAACTAATTTATTGTTTCATTCTTGACAAGGAGTCGGCCCCTTCCATGCTTGGTCCTGACTTGGGCTTGGACCCACTTGGCTTGGGGGTTGATTGATTTTGACTTGGTCGATCGCGGTGGATTTTTTGACCCTAACACTGGCCGCCTCCCTCCACGGGAATAAGAAACGTATACACTATTCTATTCTGAAGTATCGACACGCAGTCTCGATAATTCAACGACTAAGGACATTTAAGGATGTGCTTATGGACTAGACATGCCTCATTACTATGATCGCTATCATAACCTTGGTAGTCAAACAAGAATCCTATAGGCTCTATCAACATGTAATAGTGATCCGTAATACCATATAAGACATGCATATGATGATAAAGACAAATCAGATAGTATACTATCATCTTGAGTAACTGTTCTATATGTATATGTCCTCTCTTAATTATCATAATCGTCTACCTGCAATTTCAAAAATTGCCTTGAGGACATTATAACCAACACTTCTGACGACGCTTCATTACACAGTCAGGACCCCCCATTTAGAAACCTCTCGACATGGAGAGGGGGTCCTGACATTGGGAGGCTCCCAAAACAATTCATTTTTGAATTGTTTTAAATTGGGAACAGCCCTAAACATTGGGTTCCACTTGAACAAGTTTTTAAACTTGTTTATCATATGATATGTCTTATTTCATTGGCCTATATTGATCATTTCTTTGATCATTTGATTCATATCTGGCTAAATACTAGCATAAGTATTTAGATCCTTTGGAAGTTAATTTTTTTAACTCCAACAACTCATTGAAAGTGATATGCATCCTATAGAAGAAAACCCAGCGGCGTGATAGGTTTGACCAGGGACGGATCTATGCAGTGGCGAGATGAGACATCCGCCCTACATGAATTCGGTTCTTGTGTACATAGAGTTGATAATGTATCACGACAATAAAATAAATAAAAGGTAAGACACTAAATGAAATAAAAACAAGGTTGACTTGGCGGTTAATATGTTGATTGATAAAAGCATTAACAAGTTGTGGTTGTATGTTTGATTCTTTCAATCTGCAATTTATTTTTTATTTTTTTAAAATAAATCCTTCTGAAAGATGACGAATTCCTTATATTTGCAACTTTCTTTCCGAAAAATTCTTTGCACTTTTCTTAATGTAAAGTTAAAATTCATTCTAGGTATAAAAGAATACCACTAATATAATGCAAATTGAGTTTAGATTTTTGCAATCACAACCTGCATATTTAGACAAAAGCAATTATCACATGCTGGTAAATACTAGCTAGGAAATAGATATAAATATTGACTAGATATATTATATTTTGTGGTCAAGCAATAAACTAATTAATTAAATACACATATATAAAAGAATAACAATGTCTAAACCATACCCCCACCAAGTCTAATAGTTATGGGAGTTAGCTTTGTGGATTTTTTTCTTTTTGACAAGTTCATGTAGAAAATATTTCGCACTGCCTGACTTATATTTCTGGCTCCGCCACTGGGTTTGACATAAAAATGCGCAGTATTTTTCCAACATGCAATTTATCAACCCAAAAGATTACCCAAGAGATAGAATGGTAAGGTCTACAACACCTAGGTAATAGTGTTAAACAGGTGGGCCCATAATTTCTGTATTTTTGGTAAACTTTTGGGTGGAAAAATTACAGTAGTAAAATCATTTTTGCATAAAAATTCATCTCTATTATAACCACAAAACTTGATGGTCTCTAAATTGATTTCAATTTGATAGTCTAATACAGCCTCAAATAGAAGCAGCAGAAAAATTAAATGTAGAATTTCTTTAACAAATATTTAATAAATACAATCATCAACTAAATTAGTTTTAACTATACAATATTATCTACATATCTTAAATAAGTACTAGATTCATTGTGAATTATTTTGAAAACAAATTAACCACTTCCACCATGTAAGCTTTAATTTTCTATAAATTTTTGGAATTTAAATTAAAACAATGAAAGGAAAATTGTTACCTGCCTCGTTTTGAAGGAGTGACTTATTTTTAAACTCGCGTATTTCTAAAATCATCAGAAAATCCAATACTTCTAAAATATGAAAGATTGAAGCCCAAAAAAAAACTTTTATGTATAATAATTAGGATATTTTTCCAAAAACCCAATTTTACCCTTATTTTTATATGGCAATATATTTTCTAAAAAATATCTCTGCTATTATAACACAAAGAGGAGGGGCATCATATGGCGCTTTTACATTTATTTTAGATTAATCCTTTATTCTTAAATGGTCCACATTATCTATTTTTTGTATGTGTGACGCACGTTGATGCATATTAGTATTAAACAGCTGAAATTTAAAAAAAAAATAAAAGTCTTTTAGCTAAGATAATAGATATTTTGATAAATTTTAGTTAAAAATAGCAAAAATATTTTTAAAATATTTATACTTTTGAAAAAACATCCTCGTTGAATGAAAATATGCACATCATGCATGCTTTTATTTTAATAAAGACGTGTATCACATCTGCGAAATACCAGTAAGAATTAGAGCAGGAAATCAATTTTCTATGGATGCTCTATGATGATACGAATCTATTCATAAGAATTCAAGCAAAGCACAAATTCTCAACGCCTGTCTCAATGCAAACCCTTTATAAAGGAAAAGATACATATCAAGTAAAGATATGGATTAAAGTGGATCACAAGGCATCGATATTCAAATATTTTTTTTAAATGTTGGGCTCTCAACCTCCCCTATGGACTGGTATCGAAAAAAAAGAAAGAAAAATCTTGTCCTTTCAAAAGTCCAAATCAAATCTTGTTTATTGACGAGACAAATCCTATGTGCCCCAAAGGGTCCAAAAGGAGAGAAAAAGACTCGAGATAAACTTAAAGTTTTGTACCGAGATTGTGCCATATTTTTATGAAAGATATTGTCTCATGACAACATCTTGAAATCACAAGTCATTGCTTTGATCTCTCTCATTTGCCATGTTGTTGCTTGGAGATCACACCATATCCCATCTAGCTATGCTTTTGAAAGAAAGAGAGTTGCATTCGAATAGAACGTACGGAGGTAGACAGGCTACACAGAGAGAGAGAGAGTAGTAGTGATTAAGTGGGCCCGTGAGGATTTTTTGAATAGGCCCTAACCGCATGTGAACTGGGTTCGAATCCTAGATCTCTCGATTTACCATAAAAAGGGTTTACCGTTAGACTATAATGGCACTCGTGTATTTTGTTTGAATTGTTGCTAATAAAAATCGGCCCGGTAATTTATATATCAAACCACAAATTTTAATGATTTTATTTGAAGGTAACTTTCTTATAAGTATACAACAACTGAGCATTTTATCCCTAGCATATGGGGTAGGCTACATGAACCAACAAGAGAATCACGCTGGGTCCAGCACATAAATCCTCCGTCTTCACTCACTCTATTGAACAATATACTTTCATTTGAGGTCTTTGGCAACCATATCGTTTCGTATCACCGCCATCCATGTTTTCTTCGGTTTCCCTTTTGCCCTTTTGCCATCATCCATATCGAGAGTATCTATTCGTCGAACCGGTACTTCCATAGGTCTGCGTCGCACATGACCAAACCATTTTAGCCGGTTTTCCCGCATCTTCTCCTCTACAGGTGCTACACCAACTTTTGCACGAATATCCTCATTTCGCACCTTATCTTTTCTAGTGTTACCGCACATCCAACGAAGCATGCGCATCTCCGCTACGTGCATCTTCTGTGTATGATGCTTCTTAGGAGCCCAGCATTCTGTACCATATAATAAGGCAGGCCGAATAGGGCTCCGATAAAACTCCCCTTTCAATTTTAACGGAAAGTTACGATCACACAAAATCGCTGTTGCACTCCTCCATTTCAATCAACCAGCTTGGATCTTTTGATTAACATCACTATCGATCTCCCCATCCTTTTGGATGATAGAACCTAGATATCTAAACTGATCGCTCGGTAATATCTCTTGTCCTTCCAATGTTATACCAATATGGCTTTGACTTCTCTGTTTACTAAATTTGCAATGCATATATGTTGTCTTGGACCTGCTCAATCTGAACCCCCGAGATTCCAATGTTTACCTCCATAATTCCAATTTGGCATTAAACCCTTCTTTCGTCTCATTTACTAGAACAATATCATCAGTGAATAGCATACACCAAGGTATCTCATCTTGAATAGTTCTAGTAAGCTCATCCATCACGATGGTAAACAGGAATGGATTTAATGCAGATCCTTGATGTAAGCCAATTGTAATCGGAAAATCACTCGTTAGGCCGCCGCAAGTTCTGACATTTGCCACTACTCCATCGTACATATTCTTGATTATGTCAATATACTTGACAGGGACCCCCTTTTTCATCATTGTCCCCCATAATACCTCTCTAGGTATCTTATCATACGCTTTCTCTAAATCAATAAATATCATATGCAAATCTCTTCTTCTCTCTCGAAAACGCTCGACAAGTTAACGAAGCAAATGAATAGCCTCTGTCGTCGATCGTCCAGGCATGAACCCCAACTGGTTCTCTGTTATCTTAATATCCTTTCTTAGCCTGTGTTCAATCACTATCTCCCAAAGTTTCATGGTGTGACACATAAGTTTTATTCCACGGTAGTTTGAGCAACTTTGAATGTCACCCTTATTCTTGTAGATAAGTACAAGGATACTTTTTCTCAATTCATTTGGCATTTTTTTGTCTGTCAAATCTTATTAAACAGATCTGTCAGCCATTTAACGCCTATTTCTTCTAAGTATCTCCAAATCTCGATAGGGATCCTGTCAGGACCAACCGCTTTTCTTAAAATCATTCCATTCAAAGATTTTTTAACCTCAGGTAGTCATATTTTACGCATGAAAGCACGGTTTATATCTTGAGATTGAATGGCAAGTCCATCTAAATTCTTAGTAAAGCTCGTACTGAACAGTTTGTCAAAATAATCTCTCCACCTTTCCTTGATATCCTCATCTCAAACTAAAACCTTCTGATTTTCATTTTTGACACATTTCACCGCACATAAATCTCTGGTCTTCGTTTCCTGCATCCGAGCAATCCGGTATATATCATTTTCAGCCTCTTTAGTGTCTAATTTTTTGTACACCTCCTTGTAGACCTTAGATTTAGCTTTCCAAACAGCTTTCTTAACTTCCTTTTTAGCCATTTTATACTTCTCAAATCTCTCTACATCTCTACTTTTCTTCAAATATATATAAGAATCCATTTTAATTTTAATAGTAGCCTTCAATTTTTCATTCCACCATGATGTGTCCTTAGATGGTGGAGAACCATCTCTCGACTCACCAAGTAGATCTTTAACTAACCTCTTGATACAACTAGCCATTTTGTTCCATGTTCTGTCTGAATCATCTTCCAACTGCCAATCCACTTCTTGGACTACACGATCTATAAAAGCCTTTTGGATACCTTCTTTCGATCGCTACCATTTAATTCTAGGCTCTATCTTACGTCTAATCTTCCTAGGTCCTCTTCAAAATAGAAAATCTAGAACTAAAAGTTTATGTTGAGTGGTTACACTCTCACCTGACACTACCTTACAGTCGATACAACAACTTCTATCTATTCTTCTCGTCAGAAAAAAGTCTATTTGACTAGCACTTGATCCGCTCCTAAAAGTGATAAGGTGGAACTTTCTTTTCCTAAGCCAGGTGTTTGCTAAGATCAAATCATAAGATAAGAAAAATCTAGAATCGAACCACCTACTTCATTCTTTTGTCCAAAACCAAAACCTCCATGGATAGTATTTGTCACGACCCGAAATTTGGCGCGTGACGGCACTTAAACCACATAACGTCTACAGGCGTAACGCAATTCAAGTAAACCGAAAACCCAGAAATCTAAACCATCAAAAGTAGTAAGTGATAAGAACATTGTTAAAAACTTTTGGAAATCTCAAGTAAAAATCTTTAACTTAAGTTTCTTTCTTAAAAAATTTCGGCAGCACCTCCTTTGTAAAAACTAGCACCGAAACGGGTACAACATAGAATATAAATAAAGTATCCCCAAACGGGAGCAAATCCACTCCCAAATACGGAAACAACCACCACAATAAGATATACGATGCCGTAGCGAAGAAAAAGACGATATAAGTTAAAACATCATTAAAGATAAAGCTGCATAAAAGCCGGCTCACACGAGCACGACACCCAAGTCACAAAATAATATACAATATCGTTCTCACATCTCGTCTCTAAATCAATACATGAAGTAATAGATGGAGAGTACTAGATACAAAAGATATATAATGAGCATCATCGGATAACCGCAAAACCCACTTATAGCAAAACTGCTCACAGTCAGCCGTAGCGGTATCCGCTGCAAAAGGTGATACGATAAGAAGAAGCCCTGCCACGACTACTCTGAGGGACAACCTGCAAAACACTGTGGCACAACAGGGGTGAGTTGACAACTCGTGAATAGTAAATAATACCATGCAGGTAATCACAGGTTTGCACGTACTGCGATAATCTATCACGTGCAACTGATAGTAATATGGCAAAATGTATATGCAACAGTCATGAAAGGTACTCTATCAGGTACTTCTAAAACATGAAGCAATGCATATTAAAAAAATGGTGAGTATGGGATAAAACATATCATCAATACAGTAATCCTCATCGTGGTGAAACTAGTGTCCATCAACGACACTCCAAATCCTAATACCTCAGACACTGCATGCTCAGATCGGCCCTCATATCTTGTAACTCTCATGGAACCTAAGTGTCCAACACCGACACCCGAAACATCATGAAAACTTATGCCTGTATATATATATATATATATATATATATATATATATATATATATATATATATATATGTATATGTATATATGTGTGTGTGTCTGTGTGTGTCCCTCAACGACACATCAAAATCATGGAACTTGAGTGTCCAACATCGACAATCGAAACATCATGAAACCCGTATCCTGTATCGATACGTAAATCCTCATATCTCAGGCACCGTCACCAGGACCGGCCATGATATCCACGAATCATACATCTCACGGAACTTGAGTGTCCAACTCCGACACTCGCAATCCACGTATCCATACGTGCATAGCTCCGGTCGGTATCCCTCAGATAACCGCTGAGTCCAAATAATATCACCGGTAGGTACTAGCCCTCCTGCCAGGCTCATTATCTATACCGCGAAAATCACCTCTTGCCCCGGGGAATCATACAGGGTCCACCATGTACCCACAGACGTTGCCTACCGCTCCTCGAATCGGGTTTCTAATACAAGTCTCAGAACCGAGAAAACTCATGGTGGATGCACTGAAATATCATATCAAGAGAAACCGGGTTTTCAAACAATACATAAATTCCTGAAATACCCCCACGGTTCTCAAATCCATAAATCACATGAAATCCATATCTCAATGCGTAAATCCATGAAAACTGATATATACAACATAAAACAGCAATATGAGCATATTAAGGGAAACCGCTCTTTTAAATGAATCCAGTTTTAAAATATATCATGTGGTTCCCAAATCCTCCGAAATCAAGTGCAGAATCATATGGGGTGTATATGTAACTATAGCAAGATCTGTGTATCAACATGTAAGTAGGTATGTATGATGCATTTCGTAAGTGCAATAGCACAATAATCAACGTCTCAATGTCAAATGACAATACAATACCACTTAGGGGATATGTAGTTATAGCAAGGTATGCGAGTGTATATGTAAGTATGTATGCATGACGTACATGTAGCTGTTGCAAGGTATATGGGTGTGCATGTAAGTATGTATGCATGATGTACATGTAGCTATAGTAAGGTATATATGTAAGCATGTAGGTATAGCATGTATACTACATTTCCTATGCGCAATGGAATAAGAATCAATATCTCAATTGTCCATAACCAATACAATATCACATATGTATATGGGTTGTGCGCGTCGTGGCAATTACTGATACAATATTACCTATGTATATATGTTGTGCGTGTCATGGCAATTATTGACGGTGTGTGTGTAGCATACAATTTGTGCTCGTGCAACATGAACCGTTAATAATAGTATTGTGTCTCATTAATTCTATGTCCATTTGCAATAGGAAAATGAGGTATGCAACAATGGTACACATGCACAATCAATGTCCATATATTTATAACTAATAATCATGTCATTGAATCTAGCCCAGACGCATAACGCCATGCGGGCGATTCCCTTGTAGATGTTAAATCTACTCACCAATGACCTTGAGCTAAGTAAATCCGACCACCTGCTTCCTTTTCTTCGCAGCGTCCGAAGTCCCTGCCCGCGATCCTAAATTTCACAAACACAACACATAAGGTAAAAAATCCTACGCCGATACAAAGCCAACAAAACGCAAGGATAACATCCACAAGATATACACACTGTGCATGTAGTGTACAAAACGCGTACGATATCGGCACAACCTTAGCTAAGAACGCAAAATGACACAACCACTAAGTCTAGACCCTGATTGTACCGATCGCGCATTCACAACACAATATATATCGTGGAAGTTAATATATATAATATCGCAACGTCAATTGAAACCCACACCTAATTTTTACCGAAAACCTAGTAAGCATATTTTAATCATTTTAGCTCAAATGTAGAAGTTTAAACAATTCTAGTGATCACAATCATCACATAATAGCTTGATTAAGTCACACAAACCTTTACTATAATTTTAATCTCACCCATATAAGATTTAGTAAAAGTTAGTTTGCACTTAAGCTTAATTAGACAATTAGGAAAAATAACAACTAACAATCTCACAACTAGGTTAAGATTTCCGAAGTCAACTCTTCTCGAATAACCATTACAACTAATCAAAACCTTAACTTGATCTTCAAAAACCTTTTCTTGAATTTCTAAACATGCAAATTAAAGCTATATTTAAACAATAAGCTAGCTTAAGGTATTTAAACAACAACTAAAGTTTAGGGTTAGGATTTTATACCTCCACTTGATTCACAAACTTACAACTAAACTTCCAAATTAGCCTCCAAAATGCAAACTTTCATGAAGATCCAAGCTAGATTTAGGCTAAAGAATAATGGGTATGGATTTGTTTTTGAATTTGTGGAATTATTTGATGATTTTTGAAGCTTTAAAGAGTGGAAATGGAGTGGGAAAATAAAATGGCAGCCAAGGGGGGGTCGTCCATCATGGAAGAAGTAGGGAAATGTGTGGAAGTGTGTGGAAAAATCTTGGTCAAAACACCATTAAAGTTTAATTAAAACACTTATCTTTATGCCACCTCAAATCCTTTTAACTAAAACCTTCATTAACCTTCAAAATATCTAGATATTTTTCCAAGATATTTTGGAAAATTCAAAGTTACTTAATCTTGTGATTAAGTTAGCATGGATTCACATTAGCATAATTAACCCAATCCAAATAATAATTACCACTAATTAAGTGCATAATTAAAAGCTTATAATAATATTTTAATTGCGGAAAAAAATATTTAAATGAACTAAAATTTACAAGCGACTAACTAAATACCGCAACTAGCAATTTCTTAGTTAAACTAGGTGCAGTGAATTCAATACAGAAAAATGAACACTTTTAGGTTTTTTTTACGGAAAACACATTTATTTTACCTATTAACTGAAAATTCGCATAAACGATTTCTAAAACGTTACAATCTTCCCTCCTTAAAGAAATTCGGTCTCCGAATCTAAAATTTATCTACGCGTACCTTCGAAGAGATGAGGGAAAATTCTTCCGCATCTCGCTCATAACCTCCCAAGTGATCTCCTCACTAGACGGGCTATGCCAAAGAAGCTCCACAGATGGCAAGACTTTTTACTGAAATTTCTCTACCTACCGATACACTAACTATCGACTGCTGGTGAATGAAAGATCGCGTCGTAATTGAATGGTCTGGTTCTAAATCATGTGAGAAGGGCCATGAAGGTAATTGCGAAGTATCGACATAAGGAATACAGGGTAAACATCCGGAAATCTGGGTGGAAGTGTCAAACGATAGGCAACGGTATCGACTCACTCAAGGATCTCAAAAGGATCTACAATTCTGGGACTAAGTTTCTCAAAACTCAACACGCCATTCATCGGGAAAAAAAAATCCGTAGGAATACATGATCCCTCACTGCGAACTCAAGTCTATGACAACGACGGTCGGCATAAGACTTCTGTCTGCACTGGGCTGCTCTCATCCTGTCCTGAATCAACTGGATCTTCTCCGTAGTCTCTTGACTAGATGGGGTCCGAAAATCCTGCTCTTGCTGAGTTGATCAAACAGACTGGCGATCGACACAATCTACCATACAAAGCCTAAAAAATTGCCATCTGAATCGTCTCCTGATAACTGTTATTGTAGGAGAACTCCATCAATGGTAAGTGACGATCCCAACTGCCAACACAATTAAGTACGCACGCACGAAGTATATCCTCCAGAGTCGGTATAGTCCGCTCTGACTGACCATCGGCCTACGGATGGGAAGCAGTGCTAAAGCTCAACCAGGTACCCAAGGCTTCCTGAAGCTTCTGCCAAAGATGGCTAGTGAACTGGGTGCCTCTATTGAATACAATGCATGAAGGAACTCCGTGCAAACGCACAAACTTATCGACGTACAAATGAGCAAACTGAGCATACTGAGCATAACCGGACAACAATCACCCAAATGGAGTTATACCCCTAACTAGACCTGGGTAGATCCACAACGAAATCCATGGAGATTTGCCCTCATTCCTACTCTGGAACGGTTAAAGGTTGCAACTCTCTTGCTGGTCTCAAATGCTCAACCTTAGCTCGCTAACAAGCAAGACACCTCAAAACGAAATCCGAAACATCACTCTTCATCCCTGCCCACCCGTAACTATCTCTCAAGTCACGTTACATCTTGGTGGAACTTGGGTGAACACTAAAAGCAGACTTATGTGCCTGCTCTAGGATCTCGAGTCCCTACACAGCGGTATCTGGTACACACAAGAGAGTACCGTAACGTAGCACACCCTGGTCATCAATCAAGAACTCCGAATCTTTACCCTGCCGAACATGCTCAAGAATCTCAGACAAATGGGCATCAACGGGCTGTGCCTCACGTAAACGATTAAGTAGAAGTGGACGGGCGTGGACGTGAGCAACCTGTCCCCTAATGGAAGCGAACTCAAACTGTACTCAGCTGTCGCACAAGAACTGTAGATCTGCAGAAGACTGTCTCTGAACTATGCTCATCTGGGACAAGCTAACCCTCGGGCCTACGACTCAAAGCATCAGCTACCACAATCGCCATGTCCGGGTGATAAAGGATCTCACAATCATAATCCTTCACAAGCTCCATCCAACGGCACTGTCTAAAATTCAGATCCCGCTGCAGGAATATTAAGCTCTGGTGTTCTGTGAAAAATCTGACACGACTCTCCGTACAAGTAGTGTCTCCAAATCTTCAGCGCAAGACTACCGCGGCCATCTCAAGATCATGAGTGGGATAATCCTGCTCGAGCTCCTTCAACTGTCGGGAAGTATAAGCAATAACTCTATCATGCTGCATCAATACACAATCGAGCCTTATTCGCGAAACTTCACAGTAAACGACAAAGTCGCCCGATCGAGAAGGCAAAGATAGAACTGGTGCAGTTATCAACCGAGTCTTCAACTGCTGAAAACTCAACCCGCATGCCTCAGTCTAAAGAAAAGGAACTCCCTTCCTAGTCAGTTCGGTCAAGGGTGCAGCGAAACACAAGAAGTCCGGCACGAGACGGCGGTAAAACCAGCTAAGCCCAAAAAGCTGCGGACTTCTATCACTGATACAGGTCTGAGCCAAAGCTGTACGGCCTCGATCTTCCTCGGGTCTGTACGAATACCATCTCCCGTAACCACATGATCTAGGAAGTCAACACTATCAAGGCAGAAGGAACACTTCGAGAATTTAGCAAACAGCTGGTGCTCTCTCAATGTCTGCAAAGTCATTCTCAAGTGCTACACATGTTCCTTTCGACTCTTGGAATAGACCAGAATGTCATCAATAACACAATAATAAACTGGTCGAGGAACGGCCTGAAAATTCTGGTTCATCAAATCCATGAACGCTGCTGGGGCATTGGTGAGTCTAAACGACACCACCAAAACTCATAATGCCCATAGCGTGTACGAAAAGAAGTCGTCGGAATGTCATCATTCTGAACCCGCAACTGATGATGACTTGATCTCAAATCAAACTTAGAAAAATGTTTCGCACCCTGGAGCTGATCAAACAAATTGTCAATGCGAGGTAAAGGATACCTATTCCGCACCGTAACTCGGTTCAATTGACGAAAATCCAAACACAACCTCAAAATGCCGTCCTTCTTCTTGACGAATAGAATAAGAGCTCCACAAAGCGAAACACTTGGACATACAAGTCCCCCAACAAGCAACTCTTGCGGCTGATCCTTAAGCTTCCTAAACTCCGCCGGCCCATCTGGAACAACGTCGGGAAACTCTTGCATGATAGGAACCCGATCCAACGAATCTACTGTGGCTCCGGTATCACGAATGAAATCCAAGAATCCTCGACATCCTCTTCTCAAAAGCCGACTAGCTAAAAAGACTGAAATCAAGCTATAAGGGGCGGCACCACGGTCCCCCTGCACAACAAGAACTGACTCGCCGGGAAAACAAAACCAGATTGTCTTCTCAAGACAGTCCACAGACACATAGCACGTAGTTATCCAGTCCGTGCCCAGGAGAATGTCAAAGTCCAACATATTTAGAAGGATCAAATCGACGGACGAATCTTTATCTCCTATCCGATTGACACATGACCGAAACACGTGTCGCGCAACAAAAGAATTGCTGACTGGAGTAAACATAACAAACGACTGATCTAGCAAACACAACTCTCGGCCCAACCTTGGCACGGAGTGTGTAGAACAACGAGTGCATATATCTCGGATTAAAGAAATATGCGCATCAAAAGGACATACGAAAAAGAATACCTGAAACTACTACATTGGACGCCTGCGCGTCCCGATGAGTAGAAGTAAACGCTCGTGCCTGCCCTCTACCTGCAACTGGCTGTCCTCCTCCTCTGCCATCCTATTCTTTCTGAACAAACACTCCGCGACCACGACCTCTCTGCACATAAGTCTGACGCGGATCTACAACAGGCGCAAAAGGCGACTCTCCCTGAGGTGAAGGTAGTAAGGTAACATATGGTACGGTTGCCCTCCTCTGGCATACCATAGAACAATTCCTGACGAGGTGATGGAAACTCCCGCACCAGAAACATCCATACGATGACTGCTGATCCTCCCGGGGATAAGAGCTAAACAACTGACCTCGTCCCAAGCCTCTGCTACTCCCGCGACCTAAACGAAATCTGTCGCGGCGTCTAAACATCTGTCTCTGGGCTGATACACCTGTACGAATCCTCCTTGGTTCCGGAACTTCCAAAGTCTCGGAAAGTCGCTCCTCATCTAGTAGGGCTGCGTCCACTGCTGCTGTATACGTGACACAATACTGTGTGCTGATAGCAAGGAACAACTGGGTAACAGGGGTGGCAACCTCCTGTCGCTACGCTCGACTGGTCTCAACCAACGATCTCATCATCTGGCGCAAATCCTGCATATCTGCTTCTAGCCTCGCGATACAATCTATCGAAGGCGGATCAATCTGCTCCTGTACAGTAAGCATACCGTCCTGGTCAGTCCTCGTCCCAAACGAGTCAACTCTGACCTCGGCTTTTGCTGTCTCTCTCTGAGCCCTCATAGTCTTCGGCGGCATTATGGCTAAAAGTGGAAACAAGATTCGATAAGAATACGGAAATCGAATCACAAGGATGTATATAATCACGGAAGGAATTTCAAGCAATAAGTCATAAGTTCACTTAGGCGGAGTACCGTGTCGTAAGTATGCCGCGGACATACACACGCTATGTCACTCTGCTTAAGCTACCTACTCCATCATACCAAGGTCAATCTACACTCCGAAAGGTAAAACCTAGCGCTTTGATACCAACTTTGTCATGACCCGAAATTTGGCATATGACGGTATTTAAACCACGTAACGTCTACAGGCGTAACACAATTCAAGTAAGCCGAAAACCCAGAAATCTAAACCATCAAAAGTAGTAAGTGATAAAAACATTGTTAAAAACATTTGGAAATCTCAAGTAAAAATCTTTAATCTATGTTTCTTTCTTAAAAAATTTCGGCAGCACCTCCTTTGTAAAAACTAGCACCGAAACGGATACAACATAGAATATAAATAAAGCATCCCCAAAGAGGAGCAAATCCACGCCCAAAGATGGAAACAACCACCACAAGAAGATATACGACGTCGTAGCGAAGAAAAGGACGATATAAGTGAAAACAGCATAAAAGATAAAGCTGCATAAAAGCCGGCTCACACGAGCACGACACCCAAGTCACAAAATAATATACAATATCTTCCTCACATCTCGTCTGTAAGTTAATACATGAAGTAGTAGATGGAGAGTACTAGATACAAAAGATATATAATGAGCATCATCGGATAACCGCAAAACCCACCTATAGCAAAACTGCTCACAGTCAGCCGTAGCGGTATCCGCTGCAAAAGAAGATACGATAAAAAGAAGCCCTGCGGCGATTGCTCTGAGGGACAACCTACAAAACGCTGTGGCACAACGGAGTGAGTTGCCAACTAGTGAATAGTAAATAACATCATGCAGGTAATCGCAGGTATGCACGTACTGCGATAATCTATCATATGCAACTGATAGTAATATGGCAATATGTATATGCAACAGTCATGGAAGGTACTCTATCAGGTACTACTAAAACATGAAGCAATTCATATCAAATAAATACTGAGTATGGGATAAAACATATCATCAACACGGAAATCCTCATCGTGGAGAAACTAGTGTCCATCAACGACACTCCAAATCCCAATACCTCAGGCACCGCATCCTCAGATCGGCGTTCATATTCTGTAAGTCTCATGGAACCTGAGCGTCCAACACCGACACCCGAAACATCATGAAAACATATGCCCATATATATATATATGTGTGTGTGTGTGTGTGTGTGTCTCTCAACGACACATCAAAATCATGGAACCCGAGTGTCCAACATCGACACTCGAAACATCATGAAACCCGTGTCCAGCATCGACACGTAAATCCTCATATCTCAAGCGCTGTCACCAGGACCGGCCCTGATATCCACGCATCATACGTCTCACGGGACCTGAGTGTCTAACCCCGATACTCGCAATCCACGTATTCATACGTATATAACTCCGGTCAGTATCCCCCAGATAACCGCCGAGTCCAAATAATATCACCGGTAGGTACTAGCCCTCCTGCCAGGCTCATCGTCTATACCACGAAAATCACCTCTTGCCCCGGGGAACCATACCGGGTTCACCATATACCCTCAGACGGTGCCTACCGCTTCTCGAATCGGGTTTCTAACACAAGTCTCAGAACCGAGAAAACTCATGGTGGACGCACTGAAATATCATATCAAGAGAAACCGGGTTTTCAAACAATACATAAATTCCTGAAATACCCCCACGATTCTCAAATCCATAAATCACATGAAATCCATAACTCAATGCTTAAATCCATGAAAACTGATATATGCAACATAAAACAGCAATATGAGTATATTAAAGGAAAACCGCTCTTTTAAATGAATCCAGTTTTCAAATATATCATGCGGTTCATAAATCCTCCGAAATCAAGTGCAGAATCATATGAGGTGTACATATAACTATAGCAAGATCTATGTATCTACATGTAAGAATGTATGTATGATGCATTTCGTAAGCGCAATAGCATAATAATCAACGTCTCAATGTCAAATGACAATACAATACCACTTATGGGTATATGTAGCTATAGCAAGGTATGTGAGTGTACATGTAAGTATGTATGCATGATATACATGTAGCTGTAGCAAGGTATGTGGGTGTGCATGTAAGTATGTATGCATGATGTACATGTAGTTATAACAAGGTATATGTGTAAGCATGTAGGTATAGCATGTATACTACATTTCATATGCACAACAGAATAAGAATCAATGTCTTAATTGTCCCTAACCAATACAATATCACATATGTATAGGGATTGTGCGTGTCATGGAAATTACTGATACAATATTACCTATGTATATATATTATGCGTGTCATGGCAATTACTGACGGTGTGTGTGTAGCATACAATTTGTGCTCGTGCAACATGGAGCGTCAATAATAGTATTGTGTCTCATTAATACTATGTCCATATGCAATAGGAAAATGAGGTATGCAACAATGGTATGCATGCATAATCAATGTCCATATACTTATAACTAATAATCATGTCATTGAATCTAGCCCAGACGCATAAGATCATGCGGGCGATTCCCCTGTAAATGTTAAATCTACTCACCGATGACCTCAAGCTAAGTAAATCCGACCACCTGCTTCCTTTTCTTCGCAGCGTCCGAAGTCCCTGCTCGCGATCCTAAATTTCACAAACACAACACATAAGGTTAAATATCTTGCACTGATACAAAGCCAACGAAACGCAAGGATAACGTCCACAAGATATACACACTGTGCACCTAATGTACAAAACGCGTACGACATCGGCATAACCTTACCTAGGAACACAAAATGACACAACCACCAAGTCTAGACCCTGATCGTACCGATCACGCATTCACAACACAATATATATCGTGGAAGTTAATATATATAATATCGCAATGTCAATTGAAACTCACGCCTAAAATTTACCGAAAACCTATTAAGCATATTTTAATCATTTTAACTCAAATCTAGAAATTTAAACAATTCTAACGATCACAATCATCATATAATAGCTTGATTAAGTCACACAAACCTTTACTACAATTTTAATCTCACCCATATAAGATTTAGTAAAAGTTAGTTTTCACTTAAGCTTAATTAGACAATTAGGAAAAATATCAAATAACAATCTCACAACTAGGTTAAGTTTTCCTAAGTCTAAACTTCTCGATTAACCATTATAACTAATCAAAATCTTAACTTGATCTTCAAAATCTCTTTCTTGAATTTCTAAACATGCAAATTAAAGCCATATTTAAACATCTAATAAGTTAGCTTAAGGTATTTAAACAACAACTAAAATTTAGGGTTAGGATTTTATACCTCCACTTGATTCACAAATTTCCAAATTAGCCTCCAGAATGCTAACTTTCATGAAGATCCAAGCTAGATTTAGGCTAAAGAATAATGGGTATGGATTTGTTTTTGAGTTTGTGGCGTTATTTGAGGAATTTTTGAAGCTTTAAAGAGTGGAAATGGAGTGGGAAAATAAAAGGGCAGCCAAGGGGGGAGGGAGTCGGCCATCATCGAAGAAATGGGGAAATGTGTGGAAGTGTGTGGATAAATCTTTGTCAAAACACCATTAAAGCTTAATTAAAACACTTATCTTTATACCACCTCAAATCCTTTTAACTAAAACCTTCATTAACCTTCAAAATATCTATATATTTTTCCAAGATATTTTGGAAAAGTCAAAGTTGCTTAATCTTGTGATTAAGTTAGCATGGATTCACATTAGAATAATTAACCCAATACAAATAGTAATTAACACTAATTAAGTGCATAATTAAAACCTTATAATAATATTTTAATTACAGAAAACAATATTTAAGTGAACTAAAATTTACAAGCGACTAACTAAATACCGCAACTAGCAATTTCCTAGTTAAACTAAGTGCAATTAATTCAATACAGAAAAATGAACACTTCTAAGTTTTTTTTACGGAAAACACAATTTATTTTACCTATTAACGGAAAATTCGCATAAACGATTTCTAAAACGTTACAGTATCAAACCCACCACGACTAGTACCTACATGTCCATTGAGATCATCACCAATAAATAATTTCTCTTCACTAGGTATACTTTGCACCATCTCGTCTAAATCTTTCTAGAATAGACACTTACTAGCGTCATCAAGACCTATCTGTGGTGCATAAGCACCAATAGCATTAAGGATCTCTCCACCTAGAATAAATTTAACCAGTAAAATTCTATCACCTTTTCTCCTAATCTCAACTACATTTTCAAGCAACCGTTAATTTATGATTATGCCTACCCCATTACGATTTTTATTTCTACCCGTATACCAAAACTTATAATCCCAAGGCTTTATGACTCTACTATTTTCACCCACCCATTTAGTTTCTTGCAAACACATAATACCAACTCTCCTCTTAATTATCACTTCCACTAATTCTATTAGTCTACCCGTAAGGGAACTTATGTTCCAGTAAGCTAGACGGATCCTATGAAACTCTTGCTTATTTGTCACTACACCCGGAGTCCGATGCAGCACGTCGTTTCTGGACGACGACCTGAAAGCCCTTGCATACTTAACACTACACCCGGAATCCGATATAGCGCGTCGCTGAGTAGGGGACACCCCAACGATATTCTTATTATGGTTCATGTTATAGAATGTGACAACGTTTTACGTTGGTTGTCACAAGCCTACCACAACCCTCACCCTTTATAAGTATGCTAACCAAAATTAGCTTTTATTCAATGTTTATCCCATTTTGAGCCAAGAGGTTTCAATGGAACGGATGAAATATTTTTCTATCTATTTACGTTTGTTTATCTACAAAAGAGACTAAAGGTTTGAGGATTCGGAGTCCCTGCTATTGGAAGCAAAACAACATGCTATTGGATCCTACTGTGCAGATTCATCCAAAGTTGAAATCAACGGTCGAGATTTGTATAAAACAAGGAGGCATGTATATTGGTGTATTCTATATGCTTTGTACGTTGGATTTGTGGCCAAGATGGAAGCAGAGCATCCTTGCTATTTTTTTCCCAATAGCTGGATCTCTTTTTCCAAGGTTTGATATCAAGTTTCCACTTTTAGACACTAAATTTTGTTTTCCAGTTTAATGAAAAGCATAAACCAAAAAGAAAAACGAAAACAATCTTTCAATTATAAGAGGGGGAATATTAATTCCATGGGATGTTGAGACATATCTTCTAGCTATAATCTTATAATCTTTTTTTCCTTCGTATACTTGAGAAATTTGAATTCTATATATCAAATAAAATTTCTTACTCCATTGCACAATAAAGTGTCTAGAAAGGACATAATTCAAATTTATCATATCCATCCCAACTTAAGAAGCAATTAAATTTTGTTGGGAACATATTTATTTTTATTTATGGGGAAATACTTTCCCTGGTCACTAGTTATTCATAACGGTATGTACTCATGAGTTCGAGGAGGTAGGGCTTGCATCATCTAAAAATTAATTGCATACATAAGATCCAAGGTGGTGTTTATTTCTCGGGTCCATAGGGTAGGAGTTAAAGTGGATAAGAAAAGTAGTTTTCTTGTTTATCTGAAATTCTCCATCTCTTTCTTTCAACCGCCTCAATGTATTACACCCGACATGCTGAATAATTTCAGAGAATCTCACATTCATTTGTGATTGTAGCATAATTTCCTTATGTTGAACAGCTGTGGTCATTATTTGATGGAGCTCCTTTTCGGTCCTCCGTCAGATGTTGTCTTACGTTGATCTCGAGATAAACTTGGTTGAATGCCCTTCGTTGCGTGTAGGTCTCAATGGGTTTTGAGAGGAGAAGGTACGGGGAGGAGATTGTCGCCGAGTACCTGCAAAGAAGTCCCAGGGTGGTTTGGTACCACCGAGGACCCTCCGACGCTCAAGTCAGTGATAAGATCCGAGCAGAGTAACGGCGTAAGTGTAAAAGAATGGCTTACTTGACCCCTCGGTGACGGGGGTTTATATAGCGGTGGTGGCACGCAACCGCAGGCGCGAGAATCTCGCCGATAGTTACGCCCCCGACGTCACGCCTGCGCAGAGAGCGGATCGCCTATTAACGGGGATCGTGATGGCGTGGAACGTGGGATGTTGTTGGCGTAGAATCTGCGCATGGCGTGATTCACGGAGCGGCGGTTACGCCTGTGAGCGGTGGAGTTGGTCGGAGGGCCGAAGGAGACAGCCTTAGCCGGGAGCTCGGGGACGAGCGAGGAGGCCGAGGAGTCTTGGTCCTGCGGCAACTCGGGGCGCCCCGAGGGGCCGAGGAAGCTAATTTGCAGGGGGGCCTGGTCGGCCCCTGTGGGCCCCTTCTTCCGAGTCTCGGGACACGTCATCTGCCACACGTCCTGATCTTGGAGGTGGCCAGTATCGAGCATTATCATTAGCCCTCCACTCTTGTCCCGACTAGCTAGTGGTCGGGTCAGGAGTGGACTGCCGGGACTCCTGAGGTGAGCTCCGTCTCAGGGTTATGCCAGGATGAGTCCTCGAGTCGTCGGTTATCTTTTTCGCTAGCGAATCGAGGCGAGATCTTTGCATTTAAGGAGGGTGCGCCGGTTCGTGCACTCTGCAGTTGAAGCGACGGTCCACGTGTCGAGCGCCAACCGGCTGACGTGACGTGCGCAGGTCTGCAGCGTCTGACGGGACGCGGGCAATCGTTGGGCTGCCACGTGGAGCGATCGGAACCGCTGGGCGCAAGGGGCCATTTCGGCGGGGGATGATAGACACCATTGGATGAGGCCGTATGCGGTAGTAAATACGGGTGTGGCCCGCTCTGAGGCCCTTACTCCTTCATATTCCTCATTCTCAGGCCTCAGCTGCTCGGCGCTCGTCTCCCCTCTCTCGTTCCCAACCCTTGAAGAGTTTCCTTCCCAGGTTAGATGTCTTCCTCTGTAGAATCAGTACACGTCGTAGGAGTAGATGTTAGGGTTCCTTTAGATGTGTCCGAGTCGCCTCGAGGAGCGGGGGCTGGGCCCTCTCCCCGAGGCCGTGAGGTGGGGGCCGCCTCCAGGGAGGATGCGGTAAATGTAGCCTCCAGCACCCCGTGCTGGGTGAGGCACGGGGACGAGCTCGCCAATGCTCGAGCTCGCTTCTACATTCCCCGCATTACGCGCTTCGTCTGGCCGAGGAAGGAGAGAGGGCAGACCAGGTACAAGGTAGGGAGATTGCCTTGTATTTGGAAGCTTTTTAGGGCGGAATGCGCTTTCCCTTCTCTCCTGAGGTCGTCGCCGCTCTAAATTTCTTCGGCCTGGCTCCCGGCCAGTTAGTGCCGAACGCGTGGAGGATCCTCCTTGGGTTCCTGATCCGCCTGAAGCTGCAGGCAGTCCCTTTAAGCCTTTCCCTTCTCGATTCCTCCCTTGCTGTTAAGATTCATCTCGGGTGTCGAGCTGGCGACCCGAGGTAAGTTTATATTACTTTTAGGAAGCGGCCCGGGGTCGCTGCCGGGGCTGGGGTCGTGGCCTTGCCCTCTTCCATTCACGACTGGAAGAATAAGTTTTTCTTCGTCTTCCCTCCCGAGGGCGAGGACTGGCCGGTGCCCACCAAGTGGTCAAGGGACTTTTACGACGACCTGGCTGTGGCCACGACTCGCATTTGGCACGATGCCCTTAATGCCGTCAAGTCTAAGTTGCTGGAGTTCGACGACGCGGATCTGCGGGCAGAGTTTCCCCTCGTAGGCATCGACGAGCAAGGGGGAGAAGCTCCCGGTGTGGAGGGGGCCGAGGACCCAGCGCCCCCCGTGGTGGAGGTTGAGGACCTCGAGGTCGCGCCCGGACCCGAGGTGTAGAGCCCCAGCTCTCCTGTCTTTATTTTTTTTTCCTTTGGGTTCTGTAAGCCTGAGGAGCCAGAGAATACCTTTGTAAAAAACTTATGTTTGGAAGTAGCAATAAAGTTTTTCTTCTTCAGTTGTGAAAAAGTTCTTTTCTGCCCTCTGTTTGCGAAGAACACCCGCTTTGGGTTATTTTTACTTGTGTTGTGCTTTCATGTCAGGTTGGCCCGCTGTCTAACGATCGTCCGTCGAGCTGACTGGCATTTTTTTTGCCGACGACCGTCTCCGAGGACGAATCTCATTGGGCCTCGAGGTCGAGGGGGAGATCATTTAGGTTTGGACAATCCTGACATTCTTTCTTGATTTAGAGCATCGGTCGTCATCTGCGGGTGACCGGGTGGGGTGGCCGAGCAGGGTACCTGCTCGGTCGTCTTCTTTCGAGGGCTTGGTTCCTTAAGGATGGTGGTAGGAAACTACCACCCGTCGATGGTCAGGCAACGACCCGACCGCCTCGGGAGAAATATTGATCCTCGGCGTGTAGCAGGGAAGCTGCCTGATGTGGATAGCCGAGCGAGGGGACCTCGGGCTCGGTTGCCTCTGGGAGGGCTTTCGGATCCTTCAGGATAGGAACCGAGCAGGGTTACTGCCCAGTGCTTCTTGGCGAGGACTTTGATCCCAGTCGGTTGTGGTAGGAAGCTACCAGCCGGGGATAGCCGGGCAAGGACCCAACTGCCTCTGGGAGGACTTTGGTCCTTGGCGCGAGTAAAGCTATAAGGCTGTAGGAAGCCTACCCAGGACCCTTTGCCGGGCAGGGTTACTACCCAGTGCCTCTTGGCGAGGGCTTTTGTCCTAAAAAGACAGCTGAGTGAGGGAACCTCTGGCCTCGACTGCCTCTGGGAGGGATTTTTGATCCCCGGCGTTGTGGCAGGGAAGCTGCCCGCGGGGGATAGCCGAGCGAGGGAACCTCTGTTCTCGACTGCCTCTGGGAGGGCTTTTTGATCCCCGACGTTGTGGCAGGGAAGCTGCCCACGGGGGATAGCTGAGCGAGGGAACCTCTGGCCTCGACTGCCTCTGAGAGGGCTTTTTGATCCTCGGCGTTGTGGCAGGGAAGCTTCCCGCGGGGGATAGCCGAGCGGGGGAACCTCTGGCCTCGGCTGCCTCTAGGAGGGCTTTTTGATCCCCGGCATTATGGCAGGGAAGCTGCCCACAGGGGATAGCCGAGCGAGGGAACCTCTGGCCTCGACTGCCTCTGGGAGGGCTTTCTGATCCCCGGCGTTGTGGCAGGGAAGCTGCCCGCGGGGGATAGCCGAGCGAGGCAACCTCTGGCCTCGACTGCCTCTGAGAGGGCTTTTTTTTATTTTGATCCCTGGCATTGCGGCAGGGAAGCTGCCCGCTGGGGATAGCCGAGCGAGGGGACCTCGGACTCGACCGCCTCCGGAGCGCTTTTTTGGTTCTCGGCGTTGCGGCAGGGAAGCTGCCCGCCGGGGACGACCGAGCAGGGAAGCCACGGGGCCAAATCTCGACGAGGTGTAGCCTGACCATCAGCTGTAGGTGCGGGATAGGAACGGTCTGGGCAACGGCGTTTGCAGCCATCGCATTGAATGCGGGGGGGGAGGCGAAGCGACAGGGACGCATCGCTTCGTTCTCACCGGATAACGCTCGATGGACGCCGCATGGCAGAGACTCCCTAAGCGAAAGCGGGTGGCTGTTGGACAGTGCATCGGGCTATATAAGGAGTACTGGTCCTCCCCCCTTTCGCAGATAGGCCATCGAGAATGCAGGATTTTCCGTTCACCATCCCCAACATCGTCAGCTTTGAAGATGTGTACCTCTACGACCCCTATTGCACCGAGGACACGGTGCAGTTGATTTACGGGCGCATTGAGGATCACTTTGGCCGGCTGCTCCCCAGACGCTCCTCCCTGCTGCAGCTACTGATGTACTCCATCTGGAGGGCATCACCGGGGCTTTACAACCCCGTGTCGGAGCTGCTCTTCGATGAGGCCGTTGGCAAGCTGCGGTCTTTGAGGCGCTTCGGCCTAATCTCCGTGAACCGGCTGGCCCGCTTAGAGGCGCTTGTCCGCGAATGCTACGAGCTGAGGCTCAGGGTCGATGCCCATGGGGGGAACCGGGGGCAAAGGTTGGAACTTGCAAGGCCCCGGCTGGTGGAGATTTTTACTGAGTACCACGAACAATGCTCACTGCACCCCGTTCCCCCACTATTATAACTCCCTTTTTTTTTACATGTATGGCTGAGGAGCCCATAATACCCTTTGAATAAAACAAAGCTTTTCTTTATTTTTCGCAATGCTTCATTGATCTTTATCAAACTTAACAGTAGATCTTGGGAAGAACTCATATTGCTTAAAAAAAAAAAAGGTACAGACTAAAAGATGACTTTATTGGCTTGGGCCGAGCTCCCTAAAGAGCTGTCGGCCGCCGCGCTTGGCATAGGGCATGGGGCTCCCTGAGCTCCGGGTTAGCCGTCCGCTGAAACAAGCATGATCTGGCCGATGGTCAGGTCGGTGGGAGGGTGAGGCTACTCTTGCTCACGGTCGGCCAGCCGTTTGTCCCTTAAGTAGGAGGCGAGGTGCCCAGACCGGATGAGCTCCTCGACGTAGTCCCTCAATTGTTTGCAATCCTCTGTGGCGTGGCCCGGCACCCGGTAGAAAGCGCAATAGGGTCCCCGGCTTCGCTTAGTGATCTGACGTGGGACCGAGGGGAACTTGAAGAACCCCTCATTCTGGGCCTCCTCCAGCAACACCGCGAGGGAGACATTGAGGGGGTATACTCTTGGAATTTCGGGTGGTAGGGCTACTGACGCTCCGGCCCGTCCTCCCGAATCTTTTTCTTCTGGTCGGGCCGATCTGCCCGAGGAAGGTTGGCATTCACTTTGGATTCCAGCTGGACCTCGCGCTCGATCCATGCCTTGACTTTGGCCATGGTCTTAGGTTGAGCCAGCGCGAAGGAGCGCAACCATTCTTTGTGCCTCTGACCAGACCTGAGCGCCGTTATGACTGTCTCGTCCCGGTGCTCGGGCACCTTGAGGAAGGCATTGTAGAAGCGGGTGATGTAGGCCTTGAACGTTTCCTTGTCCCCGCTTTTGACCGTGAAGAGGTAGTCGAATGTGCGCTTCTGTCGACGGTTCCCCATGAAATGGCAGGGGAACTGCGTGGCCAGCTCGTCGAAGGTTGAAATTGAGCGGGGCTCGAGCCCCCAGAACCAGTCCCGACTCGCACGGATGAGGGTGGCCGGGAAGGCCCTGCACTGGGCGGCGTCGGAGTGATCTTGAAAACTCATCCCCGTGGTGAAAGCGTCCAAGTGGTCCTTCGAGTCGGTTTTCCCTTCGAACAGAGAGACCTTCAGGGGCTTGTTACGCGAGGAGACGCGCACGGCGAGCAGTTCCTCGATGAATGGCTTTGTGAGCGAGTCGGAGGCGTACTTAACCCCGTCGTTTGAGAAGTGAGCTTCTCGGCGCATGCCCTCGATCTTCTTCTCGAGGGCGTCGAGCCGACCGTGGTACCTTGAGGAATCGGTGCCTCGGGATTCCCAGGCCCCGCTGCGGGCGGACCGCGTCTGGGTGCGGTCCCGGTTTCTCCCGATAAGGTGCCTCAGGTCCCGGGATGGGGGAGCCCTTGAGTCGCCGGGACAGACCCTTTCTATGCGTTCCCGCCGACCATGATGGGGTCGGCCACGCTCGTGGATAGGAGAGCTGACCGACATTTCTTCAGGAGGGTAAGGGTCACGAGGGGGCTCGGGGCGACGCTCCCTGGCGGCGGATCTCGGCGTGGAGCCCTGGGGCGCCCAGCGGGCCTCAGGGAACACCGGTTCGAGGGATCGGTGGTGGGGGGATGCAGCCTGCTGGTGGTTGGCCGTCCAGATAGGGGCAGAGTCTTCTGGAGGCGGCGGAACAGTGATCTGGGGCCCGGGCGCGGTCGTTTGGACGCGGACGAGGGCCTCCAAGAGGGATTGCAGGCGATCTATCCGGCCTACGAGGGCATTGATGACGGTCATAGGGGAAGGTTCATCCCCGCCTTCGGTGAGCGGAAGGCGGCGGTTGGTACCGGGATCCCCAGGATGGTCGTCCGACATGAGAGAGGAGATAGGAAGGCCAACTTTGTATTTTGTGGAATTTGACTTCACACAGACGGCGCCAACTGATGGAGCTCCTTTTCGGGCCTCCGTCAGATGTTGTCTTCCGTTGATCTCGAGGTGAACTTGGTTGAATGTCCTTCATTGCGTGTGGGTCTCAATGGGTTTTGAGAGGAAAAGGTAGGGGGAGGAGGTTGTCGCCGAGTACCTGCAAAGAAGTCCCGGGGTGATTTGGTACCACCGAGGATCCTCCGACGCTCAACTCAGTGATAAGATCCGAGCAGAGTAACGGCGTAAGTGTAAAAGAATGGCTTACTTGACCCCTCGGTGATGGGGGTTTATATAGCAGTGGTGGCACGCAACAGCAGGCGCGAGAATCTCGCCGACAGTTACGCTCCCGACGTCACGCCTGCGCAGAGAGCGGATCGCCCAATAACGGGGATCGTGATGGCATGGAACGTGGGATGTTGTTGGTGTAGAATCTGCGCATAGCGAGATTCGCGGAGCGGCGATTACGCCTGTGAGCGGTGGAGTTGGTCGGAGGGCCGAAGGAGACGGCCTCGGCCGAGAGCTCGGGGACGAGCGAGGAGGCCGAGGAGTCTTGGTCCTGCGGTAGCTCGGGGCGACCTGAGGGGCCGAGGAAGCTAATTTGCAGGGGGGCCCCGAGGAGGATCAACTCGAGCTTGCAAGTCGAGCACAGGGTGGTCTGGTCGGCCCCTGTGGGCCCCTTCTTCCGAGTCTCGGGACACGTCATCTGCCACGTGTCCTGATCTTGGAGGTGGCCAGTATCGAGCATTATCATTATTCTTTCATAAAATATGCAATAGTTGTATATTTATCGCTTTATCCAAAATTTGATGAGCGATCTTTTCTATACCTGTGCAGCCAGTTTCTGTAAAATTAATATAACATACTAAGGGTCACAGAGTCGAATTTGTGAAAATATATAATCACATTGTCTTATATACATATGAAAGATTTCAGGGATATATAAAGGGGGTATATATACTAAAGAATTTTAAATTATACATCTTCACAAATATAATATATAAATAAAAATTCAAGGGGGTATATATAAATATTAAAGATTTCATGGGATGAGTACATCTCTGCAATCTTTACTATTATAGGGAAAAAGGAAGGAGTTCATTTGATTTTGAAATTGATTGACGATGTGTCTGCTTATTATTTTAGAGAAATTAAACAAAAAACACCATGCAATGCATGTAATTAAACGCCATATTATTATTATTTTACAAATGCAATGTGTTGAGAACAAGTTGATCTATAGAACAATACTCACGACAAACCAATCACGCAATAATCAATCACCACGCAATTAACGAAAGACAAATTAATAAGTGCGAGAATAAATAAGAAATCAAAACGCAAACAAGAGAGAATTTGTTAACGAGATTCACCTACCGTATGTCTATAGTCTCCGGTAGAGCGGAATCTACAAACGTCCACTAGAATTCTTGAATCAATTACAAGTACGAGCAACCTTAAAAGATTTCTCTCAAATCTCTCTAGATCTCACAAACTCTGACCGTCACCCTCTCAATACAATGATCTCTCTCTACTAATAAATTTTGGCAGCATAACATACATATGAGAGGTCTCTTTTTATAGGCAAGCCCTAATCCTATCAAAAAATAAGAGGTAAATCTAAATTTACCAAAACAGATTCGTTGCAGATTGCCGTCGACAGCGTCTGACCCACATTTGGGTGGATGTCTGTCCCCAATCTGTATATTTTCGTTTTCCTTGTTCAGACGTTTGTCGTGTCCCAGACGTTTGTTCTAAAGTCTCGGGTTGGGCTTCATTTGCTTCACCAGACATCTGAACCACACTTAGTCAGACGTCTGGCCTTCAGTCTCGGGTTGGGGCTTGATCTTCTGCAGACTTCTGTCGTACTGGCCTTTAGACGTCTGCAGTTGCTCTATATTTCTGACATGCTATGTCCAAACGTCTGCCCTTGTCTTTGGCAGACAACTGACCTGATACATTCTTCACAATTTCTAACAATCTCCCACTTGAAAATACTTCAGTTTTTATTCCCAACGCTAGTGGACTTTACGTGACCCACTCTACTATCTCCTCATCAGATTTTCATGGAAATGATCACCAAATCACAAAAAAGCTCCAGCTTGTCTCTATTTACGACTTTGGTGAACATATCTACCGGATTCTTTTCTTCCACGATCTTTTGTAATGTAAACTCATTTTCTTCCACCGCAATGCGAATGAAATGATAACGCACCTTGATATACTTCGTCCGAGAGTGATATGTCGTGTTCTTCACCAAATGTATCGCACTTTGGCTGTCGCTCTATAAGGTATTGAAGTCTTGCTTCTTGTCCAATATTTCAAGTAACCATTGCAACCATATCATCTCCTTATCAGATTCCGTGATCGCGACGTATACAGCCTCCGTAGTAGACAATACCACCACTTTTTGCAATTGAGAGGCCCAAATCACCGTTGTTCCGCCTATAGTAAACACGTACCCCGTTGTTCTCTTCCCGCTATCTTGATCACCCGAGTAATCCGCATCAACGTAACCTTGCACCTTTAATGACTTACCCCTGAAAAATAAGCAGTGATTTTGTAACAACCCTAAACTTACTATACATTTTTTTCTTAAATACGGAAATGGGTACTTGAGCCTGAGCACAAGTTATAAGTTTGTTTTGCTTTAGAACAGCAAGAAGGAGCTTGCAGCTCATTGGTAAGACCTTGCACTGCTGAACCAAAGCACCAGAGTTCAAATCCCATCAACCACATAATTTTTTAATTAAATTCTATTAATCTTTTAGAAGCCCAAGAGTCTACATGTGCATTAAACGTAATATGGTGTGTTACAGAATAAACAAACGTGATTACGAGGCTAGGACAAGCGTTAGGGACACGTGGCGAAGACACGAGCCCCGACTCGCCCAACTCGGGCCGGCGACTCGCCCAACTCGGGCCGCGCCGCCGGGTCGACTCGGCCCGATCTCAACTTTTCTTCTTTCCCCTGCACCCTTTGGCCTACCCCACTCCCCTTGCACTATTTAAATTCTCTGCAATTAACCAGAGAATTAAAATACCCCCTTTTAATTTATTTTAGTGAAAATTTAAATATAATTTTAATCATACCCTTTCACTACCCTAAACCCTAGATTTTTCCTATAAATACCACCCCTCAAATCACCCCTCTCACTCACAAATCCCTGCCCAAACTCTCAAGAAAATTCCCAAGATTTTTTGTGTGCAAGTGGAGTTAGCAAAGGGCGAAGCTCCGACGAACTTCCGACGACGATCCGAGGAGATTCCGATGACGACACGACGCACTGGCACCTCTTACACCTTCTTCCTTCTCTCTTCTAGTCAATTAACCTGTAATTCCCTACTTCTTCCTCTTTTCTCTATTCTAAAAATATTCAAAACCAAAACCCGATGGAAGCGGAGTTAATCCGACTTTCGATTTGGTTTTTCCTTAAAATGTTCTATTTTTTTTAAACAAAATAATATCAAACCCTTATGTCATGACCATTAAAGATTAACAAAGGCAATAGAAAAAGTTTAACATCAAAATAATAATCGTAGCAAGTTTTATTCCATTTTTACATTAAAATACCCTTATGTTTCATTTCGACATGCTTGAACTTTTTAAACCGTATTACCTTAGAAAACTCACGATGTAATGACCTACCTCCTCACAACATTCATATATAACATAGTACGATGAAATTTGGGAACATAGATTTGGGAAAAATACGATTTTACACATAACTACCTCCGACTTATAAAAATCTTTTTCTATAAGATGTGTATTTTAACAAATCTTTGCAAATGGGCCTTTACAACCCATTTCGAGGAACCCGTTTGGGATGGTGCGGATTATCGCACATTCTCGGGCCTAGTAGAGTGAGATGCAGACCTCCACAAGGAGCATACGATCTCGAAAGATTTAAAATACAATTTTCTTTAGAAAATGTGATTTCTATTATAAATAAAACTTATATTTTTAATAAATATATATATATTTAAATATCAAAATATCTATTTTTTATATTTATAATATTCTACATTTCCAAAATTCAAGAAAAACATCTCATTTACAAGAAAATACCATACAATTCCAATATTACAAATAAATACCATATATTATGAAATTAGGTTTTATTCACTAGAAATGTCACATTGATAAAATATACATCTATGAAAACTCTAAAGACGATAATAAAATACTTGAGGTCTATTTTGAAAATTATACAAAATTATTTTACATAAAACCCCCTCAAGTTATACTAAATTACAATAACGACCCTAATAAACATAGGTTTAAGCGGGACCAGTCTCTTGAGCCTCAGGGAGCCAGAGATATGGGTGCTTGCCTATTTAAGGTAGACAACTAAACAAACGGTGTTATCAACACGGTAATTGTCTTTGAAAAAGACACAAATCCTGTCGTCCATGTGCAGCAGTTACCGATAGCACCAAAACATAATTCAGGATTCAATTTCTTTTCTAATTATCTGACTTAGACCGAGTCTCAATATAATCAATCTGACTTGAATATGATTCAAGTATCAAACTACAATACAACATGGATCTATGAATCCGTCTTTTCAATCTACATTGACTAAACCGAACCATGGATATATTCCATCTACATGATCATCCATTATATCCGTTACATTACTGATATCATGGTTTCGGAAAGTCATCTATATATATACAATATACAATTCAAACAATATAACAATACAATCAAGACATCGTAGGGTTTATAAGGGGTAGACTTGTACGGAAGGTGTTAAAAGTGGCACGAGACTGTAACCATAATACACCTAATCTGAACAATTGCCATTGTACCATGGCTGAATGGTTCCTTATGCTCCGTATACCTTAGTCTCCAGAATAGTGGGACTCCTCTCGTATACACTGGCATTCTTTTGTACCAAGCTACAAACAACAGTCTTAACAGTAAATACAACATTATAACAATATACTCTCTATTCTGTCTATTCCATTCTTGTCTATTTACGGGACTTACAGAGCGATTTGTTCGCTGATGGCATTCTCTTTCTTCTTCTTTGGAATGTCGTCAGGTGATTCGGACCCATTGGAGATCGAGCCCACCAGCGAAGATTTGGACCAGCTAGCTTTCGACCTGGAGCTCTAGTTACTTGTACATTTCATTTCAGTATTTCCCATTTTCTGTTATGCCACTATTTAGGCAATGCTTTCCATTCCATGTATTTACTTTTCAGATGTATTGTAAAAAGAATGTTAATAAATAAAGTTGATATTCAATATATATCTATTGTCATTGTCTCTTGTGCATTTTACTTATATTGCTTAGATTCGCTTAGTGTGTTTACTTCAGAGTAAATACGTAGCAGCTTCGTCGCGATCTCTGCCCGTACACTGGGAAGCGGGGTGTGACAGATTTGACGTACCCCCTAGATAACTCAACATCCACTTCACCGCATTTCAATGCTCCTTACCCGGGTTTTGCATATATCTGCTACAACTCCCACTGCATGTGCAATATCAGGTCTTGTACCCACCATAGCATACATCAAACTCTCCACCGCAGATACATAATGTACGCTTTCCATCTCATCTGTCTTCTCTTGAGTTATCGGGCACAACTCCTTACTGAGTTTGAAATGCTTCGTTAAGATTGTACTCACTAGGTTTGACTTGTTTATGTTGAACCGCTTCAAAACCTTCTCAATATAGTCCCTTTGCGATAACCACAGTTTCCGCTGCTTTTTATCTCTCATGATCTTCATGCCCATGATTTGCTTTGTCGCTCCCAAATCCTTCATGGAGAATTTTTCAGCCATCGTCTTCTTCAAATTCGGACCCGCTACGAGCAAATCGTCAACGTACAGTGATAGGATAATAAAGTCGCCGTCTTTAAAAGTTTGAACATAGACGTAATGACCTGATTCACAGCGCATATATCCTGTTTCCAACATAAACTAATCGAACTTTAGATACCACTGCCTAGGAGCTTGCTTGAGGCCATTCAAGCTCTTTCGCAATTTACACACCATAGTTTCTTTCCCCTTCACTTCGTATTGTTGGATGTATTTGCCATAGAGGGCATTATTGTATAGTACATGATAGTATATTACATATGGATGCTTGGGATATATATGTACATGACAGTCTTGCTCGATATGATAGTATGCTATCTGGTTTGCATTTACCTCAACATTTGTATATGTTCTATATTATATTATGTATCTCGATTACATGTTGGTAAAACTCATAGGATTTTTGCTTGACTACTAGAGTTGTGATAGTGATCATATTTGTGAGGTTTAGATAGTCTATAAGCACATCCTTAAATTGTCTCTAATCGTTGGAGTTTCAAGACAGGTCATTGATACTCCGGAGTAGACTAGTGTATACGTTTCTTATTCCCGTGAGGGAAGGTGGACCGTCCCACAGCCATTGGTGTTCGACACCAAATATGGTATACATGTTTTTATTAGGTTATGAGTTACTCTGGACGGACTCGCCGAAAACTTCTAGATGGTAATATACCTATTGTCAGATAGTAGTTCTCTGGCGACATAGATACATGTTAGTCTTCAGACCTTACATCGTCATTCGTCTCGAGTGTGTTCCCACTGTACTCAGATTATTATCCTACCACGACTTTAAAAATTCATGCAAACATGTTTTAGTTAGGTATAGTCCCGAAAAACTTGGGGGTAGTGAGCGATTGAAGGAATCCGTCTCTTTCGGTATAGGGATTTGATGTCGCGTAGTGTTCGATTGATCATCACTATAAGACCTTGGCCAAGTCAGTTGAGATTTACTGATTGTGAGATCAGTAGTTTCTCGGGATTGTTTTGGGCCATATCGACACGATTTATTGGGTTATTAGGGGTCTGACATTTTCCACTCCCTAGACCCAATATGCAATACTTTCAGACGAAGAGACCGAACTGTATAGAGATTGTCACTTTCAGGCTCAGTAAGGATACAGATAAGTTTGGTTGTCAGTCTTCCTTTCGTTTAATATCTGGGTAGCTGTTACATACAGCTAGTGTCGTTGACGTGCTTGTGGTTAAACCCACTGCCAGCGTATTATCGAGTATTTAGAGTCCCGCACAAAGGGTTTCCCAGCTTAAGAAAAACGATATAGTGTACGTATTTTGATATATATTTGGGTTCGATTAAATACGTGTTTTTACACGTACTTTTAATCGGACATTTTTTAATACTAGCAGGTTTAAAAGATAGCCAGATTATCACATTTGGATGAAATGTGAGCTAATATTATATATCTCTTTTTAGTATCTCTCTTTTCATAATCGTATTTTGACAGAATATAGTATTTATACGAATACATGTATTTGTATAAATACATGTATTTATTTCTTGATATAAATACGGGTATTTGTATCTTAATACAAATACATGTATTCTTATTTTATGCGAATACGGTATTCGTATTTTGATACGAATTCGGGTGTATGTTTTTATAGCATATACTTGTATTGGTGTTTTTGTATATATATTTATATATATACATATACATATGTATAAGTGTACACATGAAGTCGCGCTCTCTCACTCTCACATTAAAAGAAGAAAAGAAAAGAAAAGAGTAAGAATTATCTTTTTAAGTCATGCTTGACATTTTGATCACCATCACCATTGTCTTCTCCTTCCTCTCTTCTTGAGTTTTCATTAGTTGAGAAAAGAAAAGATAAAGAGAGAAAAACTTAGAGATAGCCACTAATACATCCTAGTGATCTATTCCTAGCAAGTTTAGTTCACTAGTTGCTTCATTTATTATTTTGTGTGAAGCTATAGCCTTTGCTAGGGTTCTCTCAGGTGGATCTTCTTCGATAACGAAGACCGACATCTAAGCTCGTTCCCGGAGTCCTTAGGAGTGCAAGAAGTGGTTTAAAGACGAAGGACAGGACTACAAAGGTAGCTATTGCTAACCGAGTAGCTAAACTCCTTCTCTTGTTTACTAGTTTAGTGTTTTGTTTCAATTCTAACTCGTAGAAGTTCGTGCTCTTTGTATAGAAATTTTTGTTTTGTATTCCGCCTTGGTCGCTAGTTAGCGGCATGAATACGAGCATCTACTTACATGGTATCAGAGCCATCCAAACACTATAACTAGTTTAGACGATATTTAAAGTTTTGAACCGATAAATTTCCGTATTTTCAAAACCCAATATTCAAGTTTCTATAAAAAAAAAATTGGTCTCGAAATTTTTTCCGGAGTATTGTAGAAAGATGGTGGAATCATGAATATGACACTATACAAATACGAGCCCAATCCAAATCTTTTTGACCGTCAAATTATTCTATAAAACCACAATTTGCGGCTCTGTTGTCGTCTTTTTCCAATGTCTTGGGTATTGAAAATGGGATTTTTGGTAAACTTCTTTTTGCTCAGATTTCACTAGGTGTTATCTTTGTATTCGGGCAACACGGAAAGTTCTAAACTCGAAACTTTGGCATCATTTATTGTCTTTGAGTTCGTATTTGTGTTTATACATGTCGTCTAATTGCAATTGATCGATTAGACAGGGTTACAAATACTTGTTATTGTTTTTGTTATATATCTCGTGATGGATTAGACAGATAGTTATAGTGGATAGGCCCTCATCATAGAAATGGATGTATATTCGGATATTCAGGGCGAGCGGCCAAATTATGGCCGTCGTTATCGCTTGGTGTATATTATTTTATTGGAACATGACCAGGTTGAGGTCGATATCACCATTGTATATTCATTCATTTTTGTATTAGGATAACCCACGGAGAAGTGCTCGAATAGCCAGGGTTAAGAGTGTGCTAGGTGGCCATCTCGCAGTGGCGAATTCGAAATTCGACTTATGGGTTTTATCTCATGTATTAACGATACATGATAACTAACAACACGTATACACATGACTGATAAAGACAAACCAGATAGCATACTATCATCTTTAGTTAGACTGTTCTCTATATAGATCTTCATGAATTCAATAATTGCATTCCTACAATTACGATAATTGCCTTGAGGGAACTTATATCCAACAATCTCCTACTTGCATTCAAGACCAATTATTGCGGTATCGCATACGCATATCTCACTTGCTACTGCATATGCAACTTTTGTACTAACAGTTTGGCAAATTGTGTTCGAGAAATAGCCTCAGTGAGCAGATCCGCTATTATGTTTCTAACTGTATCTTTTTTAATCTCAACTTCGCGGAGATTAACTATCTCCCGAAATGAGCGATACCTACCTTAGAATACTGTTTGGATAGCTGAGGGGATTTTATTTACAAATGAGCATATTTATCCAAACAAATACTTAGGATGTATTCTCTGCTGATTCACAATCAACATCTAGCGTCTTGACTATCTCAGTATCCCACTTGAAACTCTTTCAATATGCTGCTCCTCATAAGAGGGTAAATTAAAGTTTCGCGACAGATACTCTGTCACCCGTGTCTCCTCAGAAGATGGAATCGGTAATCGCCTCCCAAATGAGGCTGCCATTACCATACACCAAGAACATCTCATATGTTATTCACTTCTTGCCATGTCTCTCTACGATTGGACTAATATTTTCTTACTACACCAAGTGTACAAGCATCATCTGGTCTGGTATATAATATCGCATGATTGACCTCACTGTCGTAACATATCAAATGTCTTTCATGCGAGCCTCTCTCTTCATCAGTCCCGAAAAATATCATTCTAGATAGAGTGTCCCCATTATCTATGGGTACATTACCTCACTAGGAGTCCTCCATTCTAAACCATTTTAGAATGGTATCAAGATACCTGAATTGGGATAATCTCAAAACCTTTATCAGGTCTAAATTTATAGACCTGGTCACCAAAATCAATGATATATTTATAATCCATAATGAGAAATAGTGACAACTAATGTTTGACCAAATCGTAGTATAGGAATATCACTTCTATCAAGAGTATGCCATCTACATCAATATGAGGAACCTGACATTACTTCCTACTGCCTTCTTACAAATATCTGGTTCATCTCTAATTTTGATGAAATCAAACACTTTGACCACAATATCAAAACAGATGATCCATCTCCGCTATGCCTGCTTTAGTCTACAAATAGATTTAAGCAACTTGCACATTGTCCGCTTCTCCCATTGACTAAGAAAACCCTCTGGTAGAGTCATATATATATGTACACTTCTAAATCCAATTTAGAAAAACGTTATAGTCACCCTCATACCAGATGTCATGGTCATGAAAGACAACAGTGGCAAATTATATCCGTATGGACTTCAGCACAGACACTGAAATAACAGTATCATTGCAATCCGCATCGGGTATTTGATGAATACCTATATACTACAAGTCTAGCCTTATTAGGTTAATACCTTTCCATTTGCACTGATCTCGAAATATTTGCTTGCTCCTTATAGGTTTTACCCTTTTCTGGAGCACACAACAAAGTCTATAATAGGTTATAGTGCATGGAGTCCAACTTGAACAACTTGGCATCCAGCAATCATTCAAAAATCACAACTTCTTATGGCCTACTAATAACTAGTAGAGTCATCATCACATGATGCAAGCCTTCTAGTCACCATCTACGAGAAAACCGAACCATCTCTTGGGTGGCTAAGATCACCGACTAAATCTACAGAGTAGCTATGGTCTGTGAGGGTCAATTGGATCATTAGGTTCTACCGAACTTTCATTAACCGTTTGCGGTTCTGAAATCACTTCCAGTTCTACCATACTCCCACCAATTTCTTTTGCAAGAAATTCCTTTACCAAGGAGGTGGCGGGTTAAGAACAAAACACTTTTGATCTTGAAAAATGGTAGAAGCTATCCTTCGCGAAAGCTTGGGATAATCCATAAACTGCTATTACCGAAACATGCCTCGAGTTTGTCTGGATTATGTTTTTTTAGCACAAACCGAATAACACAAAATTCTAACAATTTTAAGATGAAGACCGTTCAATATCACATATAGAAACATATGCACTTGTTTAGGTGGAACCAATATCAATTGATGTGCATCTATTTCTAGTGCATCCCCAAAAGGCAATTCAGCATTACTCATCAAGGAGCGCACCCCCAGATGAGCAATATGAGAGAATCACATTCTCAATACGTAATACCTGGTTCTAACCCCATGTCCGTATGGACATTGGATAAGATACATCAATATGTATAAGCTCTTAGAGTTCACTAACTCAATTTTCGTGTACTGTTAATTGAAAAACATTCTTTTGGGTAAAAGAAACCAAAAGTTTACTGTTTAAGCAAAACATGATAATTTTCCTCAATAGCAACAATTGCTCCAAAAACCGACATTGAGGATAAAATCATCTATTCTCAATTTTCTGCTCCTTCTCAGCATCTATGACGCCATGCAGATGTGGGATTCTAAACCGGTATCTATATACTCGGGAGTTAGAGTTTATTGAGAACAATTTTTCAAAATACACACACAGGAGATCGGAAACATCAAATATGTTTCTGTAGGGTTAGTCGGGTATTCACAGTATTGTCTTTTCCTTTGCCTCAGCTCATAACAGTGGTCGTAATTTCCTTTTCTCACTTCAATCCCTATTGATGTCTCTCCATCTTTACCTTCATGTATACCGAATTAATGCTAGTTGGTTTTCTTCTTTCCATTCTTTTAGCACCAACTTCGAGATTGAAAGAAGGCTATCTAATAAGCGTAACCGGTATACACTTCTTATATATAAAGAGTTCTCGAACTTGAGATAAGGTAAATAGGAGAGACAACTGAACAATTCATCTAATCCAGAACCAGTGGACATTCTCGGACTGAAACAATTTCGTCGAGTTCATATTTAACTATACGATGCCCTTCCAAGCAATATGGATCTCTGTACCGAATACAGAGGGTTTTGAAGTTAGCAGAAGGGGAGGTATAGGTGAGGACATATGCGACTATGTTGTGGATTAGGGCAATCCAAACATTCCAAAACTATAAGTTTGTAAAATGGTCGATCAATATGTTTAATGAGTCTTAGTTTAAGGTTAGCCAAGGATTGCTGCCAGAGAGAGAAAAAAGCACTCAGGGAGCACTCTAACCTATTGGTAAATTTATCTAATCAGGATGGCTCCCACTGTTCCGTCGAATTCTCCTTCAAACCTTAAAAGGAGAACTAGCCGGGATTTCGTATAGCAAATCTCCTTGGAGTAACTACTACTCACAGTAGGAATCATGACCCAAACTATCATGGCGTGGTAATCTTGATGAAGGTCAACAAGCCACCCCACCACATAGAAGGTTTGCAATCTCATTGCAAGTTTTAACATTTGAAACTCCCGATATTTGTTTTTACCCCTAACAGCTTATTATCATGACGAAGGTCAACAAATCATAAGCCGTTAGTCAAGTTCTACCTATCATTTCGTGATTAATTTAGACCCACCCGCATGAGCCTTTGACAAAGGTCAACAAGGCTATACGACTGTTCTAACTAATCGCATCACATGCTAGAAGGAAGACATCATTTAGCTACCGTACACTACGCCTTGATGAAGATCAACAAACGTAGCACGAATACTAAGTACTCTACTTCTTGAAATAACAAAGGGCTATGACTGGTCTTGAAGAAAACCATCAACGTAATGAACTTGATATCATCGTAGGAATCGAGTAGTTTTGAAAATTTATAGTCGTGCAGACTTTTGCTCAAGAGTACAATTCTGGTGAAGGGATCTAGACTCTTTACTCATCGAATGAGATGCAGGATATTCCTAATCGAATACCACGATGCAAAAAAAAAAGAATACGGGTACAAAAACAATTTTAGTGACACAAACTTTTACCCAAGAGTGAACTCCTAGTGACGGGATAAAGGCCCTTTCCTCATCGAATGAGGTGTAGGACATTCCTGACCGAATGCCATGATGCAAAGAAAAAGAATCGACTAAAATTTTCCTTTTAGAAAAATTTGGTTCCTATAACGTACAGGTTTATTTTAATTTGTATTAATGCAATCAATACAATCTCATCATTTATATAATCACATTATCTAGAATTATCCTTCTCACACAAATATTACATAAAAAGTATGAAAAGGAAAAATAGAATGCACATATACGCCATCCGCATTCGCTACGGGATCTCGGATCTTCACCGTAAGATTACTTAACTTACGGCAGAGCAGGGGCAAGGCTAGTGCGGATGCAAAATGTATATAGAATTTATTTATATATACTATATATCACATATATAAATATATTATCACATACAAATAATCACATTACAGCATGCAGGAAAACAACATCATAGAGTTGGAATGGTCGGATCACCTAAAAATCTCGCGTTTCGTTCGAGCCACAAATGATACATGAAATTCCCAGGTCACGTGAATAGCCTATGTGTAGCCAAAAGAAGACCCCTACAAGTGCGGCAAATCATCAGCCAATCCAAGAACGAGGCAACCTGGCATCATCACCATGATAGGGTCATCCAGCACTTTCTCGAATCCGATGACTTGAGCTTCCTTTCGTGGGTCTATCCTAACCTCCTACATGCACGGCAGGCAGCTCGCCAATCCTAAAATCGAGTGACCCGGTCTTAACTCCTTGAGATGGCCCCCCGCTGGAATCTAGAACCCGATTTCCCGTGCGCTTCTCCGTGGGGTAAATCTAAAACCTATGTTAGTACAACGGTAACATTGATCGCAACCTGATCGAGTCCCGATAAATAATAATACAATAAACGGAAACGATGGCCACATGTCGACCGCTCGTCCTAAATAAAAGAATATACAGTTGACTATAACATGAATGAAATAAAAAAAAAACACATTACACAACACGCACGTGGCTATTCATTTCGCAAAAATCCTATTCACACCAAGTAATTTTTAACATAGAATATCTTAGACTCACAAATACACATCAACCAGTGTGTATTATCGTATTAACTAAGTTAAACACTTTAACATCATCAATATGGAACGCAACGATGTTACAGTTTCGATCAATAACTTTCCAGAGCAAAACAAGATCAAATCTCAAACCTGGAAAAAAAACAAAATTTCTAAAAATCCTATTTCCTAAAGTTAAAACCCCCATTGAAATCTGGGAGCCAGAGCCTGTTAGGAATATGTATGCCCTTGAGGATATTATTGTATATTATAGTGGATACTTGGACACACACACACACACAGGACTTTCTTGCTCAACATGATAGTATTCTATCTGGTTACTCTTTATTTTAACATGTATATTTACTCTAATTTACTATTTCACTGATACATGTTGATAAAGCTCTTAGGATGTTTTGCTTGACTATCGGGCTTATGATGTAGATCATACTAGTGGGGCCTAGTAGTCCACAAGCATGTCCTTTAAGTGTTCTTAGTCAAGAGAGTATCGAGACAGGGCATCGATATTCCAGAGTAGACTAGTGTGTATGTTTCTTGACCCTGTACGGGACGATGGTTGATCCCATGACCATTGGTGTTTGACATCAAAGATTGTACACAAGTGCTTATTGGAGAATGAGTAAACCGAACGGACTCGCCGAGAACTCCAAGACGGTACCATACCTATCGTCAGATAGCAGTTCTCTGGTGACACTTGTACATGTTAGTTTGTAGACCCGAGATCATCATAGTGTCTTGTGTGGTTCCCACTGTGCTTTGATTACCTCTCTATCATTTCTCTACTGAGTCATGCAAACATATGGTAGTTGGGTACAGTCCCGAGTCGCATGGAGGTGGTGAGCAATAGGAGGGGTTTCGTCTCTCCCGGTATTGGGAGTTGATATTGTGCTATGCTCGGTTGACTACAACAGTAAGTCCCTGGCCAGGGGCTGATGAGATTTACTGATAAGTGTTATCAGTAGTTTCTCGATTTGTTATAGACCACACATCGGCATAACTTATCGAGTTATTGGGTTCTGACGATTCCACCCCTCAAACTCGATATACAATATATCAGATGAAGAGACCGGACTGTACAGTAAGTGTTGCTTATAGGCTCTTGTCACGCCCTGGTTCCCAAAATACGTAAACATGGCACGTGACAGAGCCAACCATGCTACCTATAGCTAGGAATGATCCCTCCATAGTCATATTACAGCTATCAATCGGATATCAAGAACAATAAATAAAATCTAGCTAACACATGTCGATCTGCCACAATAGATAAAAGACAAGAAATGCATATAGCAGAAACGAATCAAGATCCAATAAATATAATATCTGAATCACGTCCCTTGTGGGATCACATCGATAAAATAAAACTACGGAATTAAAATAAACTAAGCATGTCTAAAACTAAACATCTAGCTTCTCATTGCTCGGCTTGTCTGCTAAAATACTCCCGATCTACCTGAGAAAAGGTCTAATAAACTGGGCCATGCAAAACCCAGACATCAGTGCATCATAAATATCAATAACACTAGTAATAACCAGGATAACATGCTATGATTAAACATGAGTGTAAATAAATAACACATGTGTAAAACAGTGAAGTATATGTATATGATGTGTATCCTAAACTCTGTACTTCTAGTTTATCTATTCTACAAGTCTTTGAAATCAATTAAATAGAATCATCGATATAACTCAATAATATCGCGTGCGTTCCCGGGACTACGGTCAAGACTCTCAGGGTTGAATCCGAGACGTGCCGCTAAGCAGTAAAAATAGGTATCATGTACAGACGAATGATATCAACAACACCATTCCGGGGCCGAAGCCCATATCGACTGATCATTCTTTAGAAGTATCGAACTGTTGAGTTATAAGTAAGGTTTTATTATTGATTTCCCCTTACCCCTAAGATTTTGTGTTCAAGTCAGGTATTGATGATAAGAGTCTAATGCTAACACAAGATCAAGCAGGTACAAGTCTTGTCTATCAAGACAACAAGTCATGTCCGTCAAGACAATAAATCAGGATTGTTGGCATTAGCGGATGATCCAAGTAACAAGTCTGGTAATATCTCGTGTACAAGTCAGGCAATATATTTTAACCAAAGTAGATCCCAAAAGTAAAACTGTAACCAATATCTAAACACGGTAAACATACCAATGCCAGGATGTATATGTATCTATCTGTAATAATTGTTTTGTATATTGAAATCTAGATAAAATACTGAACTGATATAGTAGTATGATAATATTGTGATGATCCGGCATGCAACTTGATAACCTATTATTGGTACGGATACAGACTGATAATATAAAAATATAAATCGATAATATTTGCTGAATAGTAAAACACATGTACTATAATTAATAATATAAATATTGATAAAAAAATAGCATGTTAGTTTAGAACTTTCCTGCTCGAAATCTCACGACGAAAATACGGATGTCACGTTCCGAAAACCGAATAATGTCACGAGGCAAAACCCATGTACGTAGGACTTGACTTGAACTGAGCAATCGCGTGACATAGTAACTGGATTAGACGATGACGGTGACTAGTTTGTCTGGATCGTGCTCGTCGGCGGTAGCCGACTCCGGCAAAGTCGACGAAGAGAAGAAAAAAAGAAGAAAGAAGAAAAGAAGAAGATGGCGGGGTTGCTGGGTTATGGGGTTAGCGAGGGCAAGGAGAGGAGAGAGAGATGGTCGGTGAGGAGGTGACGGGGAGACAAAGTCAACGGCGAGGCGTCGTGGCTGATGGGGTTGATGGTGCTGGGTTTCGCCGGCGCCCTGGCTATCTACCGTGGCCGATGCGGAACAAAAACCGGCATTTAAAAATTTTTGCGCAAACAAAACCCCGACCAAGGTCGAAACCATAAACCTATACTAGAAAAACTACAGAGAGCTAAACTACAAGGTTAGAATGTTATACCGAATGAACCATGTCCTTTAGTCTTCTACCACCTTCTTTAGCTCCTATGGGTTGCGGATCGAATTTGGTTGCCGGTCTTCCTTCATTGATGATGATCCACCCGAGAGAAATGACGTAAGCTCCAGCCTCGCCAAGCGAGGCAACCAACACTCTTAGGTTTCTAGCAATGGAGAGTGGAGGTGTAGATCTCACTATATTTTTCTCTCATGCTAAATGCTCAAATGAGCAACTTAAGAAGAAGGAGGAAGTGAGGAAACTAGTGGCATGAGCAACCAAAGAATTGGATAAGTCTCCAAGAGAGAGTGATTTAATGTGTATCATGAATGAATCAATGATCAAGAGGCTAGCATGAATAATGAATGGCGACAATAATTTCAACCATGGAAAAATATCTCCTCAATTTACAATAAACAAATCATAGCCATATCTCTCTACATGCCTCACCATGCTCATGCCAACTCACCCTCCGCCTCATTTAGAAAAACAAATGATTTTTTAAAAAGAAAATCATCTAAATGAGGTGTCCAACTTCTAGAAGCTATTCCGTATAAATACGGAATACAACCTGGTATAGGTATCGAAATACATATATGCGTATTCGTACAAAAATATGAATAGCCAAGAGAGAAAAAGAATAGTGAACAATAATACTAGAATACATATAAAAATATATATATATATATAAATTATTAAATCAAAACCTGATTTAATAATCCAGCTTAACCCTAAGCCGCTAGTAATATCAATCGTCCGATTAAAGTCTGTGTAGCCTATACACATATTTAATCGGACACCTGTATGTACCAACATACGTCATCTACACCATATCGTCTGAACCGTGAAAACCCTCTGTGTGGGACTCTAAAGACTGGTCAATATGCTGGCGGTGGGTTTAACCACAAGCACGTCAGCGGCACTAGCTGTATATAACGGCTATCCAGGTATTGAGCAACAGGAAGGACGACGAGCAAACTCATCCAAACCCCCACTGAGCCTGTCCGTGACAATCTCCATACAGTCCGGTCCGTTTGTCTAAGAGTATCGCATATCGAGTCTAGGGGGTAGATAAAGTCAGACCCCTAATAACGCGCCATTTCATGTCGGTATGAAGCCCATTACCCACTGAGAAACTATCGATCCAAATCAGTAATTCTCGACTAACTTGGCCAAGGATTTCTGGTGATGGTCACCCGTGAACAACGCGACATCAACCCCCAATACTGGGAGAGACGAATCCTCGACGATCCGCTCACTGCTTCCATATGGCTCGGGACTGTACCCAACTAAAACCTGTTTGCATGACTCTTTTGAGCCGTGGTAGGGTAGCAATCAAAGCAAAGTGGGAACTCACACGAGACAAATGACGATCTCAGGTCGATAGACTAATCTGTACTCATGTCACTTGGGAACTGTTATTTGACAATAGGTATAATACAAACTAGCATATTCCTGGCGAGTCCGTCCAGTGTATTCATAACCCAACGAGCACATGTATACTATCTTAGGTGACTAACTGACACCAATGGCTTGTGAGACCGGCCACCGTCCCTCATCGGGGTCTCGATAAGTATACACTAGTCTACTCTGGAGTATCGATGCCCAGTCTCGATACTCCCACGACTAGGGACATTTAAGGATGTGCTTATAGACCATCCAGTTCCCACATATATGATCGCCATCATAATGCTGGTAGTCAAGCAAGAATCCTATGGGCTCTATCAACGTGTAATAATGATCTATAATGCCACTTAATGCATGTACATGATCATAAAGACAAACCGGATAGCATACTATCATCTCGAGTAAGACTGTTCTACCCGTATATGTCCTCCCTCAATCATCACAATCGCGCGTCTGCGATTCAATAATTGACTTGAGGGCACTATAGCCAACAATTTCCTACTTGCACTTAAGGCTAATTATTACGGTGTCGCATACTCATAGCCCGTGTGATACCGAACATCCAACTTCTCTACTAATCAGTCTCACAAAGCCTGTTTATGAAACTATTGCGTTCGAGAAATAAACTCGGTGAGTGGATCTGCTCCAGTGTTTCTATCTCTATCTCTCTATATCTTAACTTCACGGAGAAAGACTATCTCCCGAAATGAGCAATACCTATCTTAGAATTTGTCTGGATAACTGATGGGACCCAGTTCATAAATGAACTCCAAATCCAACAAACTTATTAGACTGTATCTTCCACTGAATGTAATCAGTATCCTGCGCCATGCCTTCCACAGTATCCGCTTAGACCACATGTCCAACATACTGCCCCTTAAAAGAGGGAAAACTATAACTCTGACAGCCACTCTGTCATCCAGGTCAGCTTGGAAGCCTACAATGATAACCGCCTCCCCAAGGAGGCTGTCGTTATTATATACTAAAAACATCCACTTATGTTCATAACTGCTTTTCAACGTTTCTCCATGATTGGATTAATATATATGCTTATTGCAGCCAGTGCAAAAGCAATATCTGGTGTGGTACTTGACATCTCATGATTAACTCAATTTCCTAAACAAGTGATATTCCAATCATCCAGATCCCTCTCTTCATCAGTCTGAAAGACATCTCTTTAAAGAGTGTGACTTCATCACCTGCGGATGCACTACCACGCCAGAAGTCGTCCATTCTAAAACACTTTAGAATAGTGTCAAGTACCCAAATTGGGACACTTTCCAAATCTAGATCTAAAACTATAGATCTAGTAACCAGAAACCATTATATTTTATCCAGATCCTATATGGAGAAACACTTTGTGACAACCACAGTATAACCGATCGTAGTACAGGAAGATCTCTTCCTATTATGTGCATGTCATTCAAATACCAGAACATCACTCCCTACTACCTTCTTACCAGATCCATCTGTTATTCTGATGAAGTCAAATTCTAGGACTTTCACATCAAAAATAGATGATCTATCTCCGCTATATCTGCTTTAGTTTATGAATAGACATAAGCTACTTGCCCACTACGCTTCCGCTGCTCCCACTGACTAAAACAACCCTCTGGCAGAGTCATATATACGTGCACTTCTAAAGCTAATTTAGAACGACGTTATACTCATCCTCCTGCCAGATCTCATAGTCTAGAACAGCAGTAGTGGCAAGTTTGGGTCATCAAAAACCTTCCTGTCACCGTCTTTGAGGAGACCGAAGTACCTCTCGGGTGCCTGAGATTACCCACCAAATCTATGGAGTGGCTAATGGAATTGTAAGTCGATGCTGCGCACCCCATGTGTTTGCGGGGAGGCGGAATTTGCAAAAAATGATTTTTATAGGCTTCGCAACACCGACTAGAACCAAGAATCGACCATAAACCATAGCTAGCAAACTACATGAGGTCTAACTACTATAATACGAAGTTATACCTCACGATTCAAGTCCTTCGGGTCTTCATCACTATCCTCCACTCGTCGTCGGCTCCAAGGATCGTAATGGATCGCAGAAAGCTCGACGGCCTCCTCGAGTCAAAGACGATCCACCCGAGAGTCTATAGTCCAAGCTCCTAGCTCAAATCCGAGGTAACTACAGCTTCTAGTTCGATAAACTAGAAGTCCTAGAGGGTGTAGAGTGTGAATATGGAGTGTTTTGTCTCTTGGAACCCTAGTATTGTCAACACATGAGAGCTTTTAGGGTTTAGAGGAAGAAGAAGACTTGAGGAAAAGCTAGTGAAGCATGAGCTCAAGAAAAGCTTGGCTGTCCCATTTGGATAGAATGAAGAATATTAGATATTTTATGAGATAAATATCACAATAAAATATCTCCAAACCTTCACAAATATCTTGTGGTGACTCATGACCATGAGTCACCAAGTAGCCATGCTTATTTCAATGCTCAAATCCACCTCATTTCCTCCACCCATTTTGTTTAATCCAAAAAGAATAAAACCCTAATAGGTGTCTCCCTTCTAGAAGCCAATTCCGAGGAATTACGAGAATGCCCCTCATCTATATATACATACCCGCATCCGTATTCCGAAGAAAATGAATACTAAGAGACGAAACAATCCATCAATATAATACTAGGATCTGGCTTAAACCAAAGCCCACTAGTATTATCCGCCCGAACATTATACGCACACAAGTACACGTAAGTGTTCGAAGCCCTGTCGTAAAACCATACGACCTCTATACCTGTTGCCCGGTGCAGGGAAACTCTCTATGTGGGACTCTAAAGACTCGACACTACGCTGGCAGTGGGTTTAACCACAAGCCGCAAGCAATACTAGCTGCACAAAATGGCTACCCAGGTAACTGTCGATAAGAAGGCCGATGAACTAACTCATCTGAACTCCTGCTGAGCCTGTATGTGACAATCTCTGTATAGTCCGATCTGTTAGTCTAAGAGTATCGCATATCAGGCCTAGGGGGCGGTAATCGTTAGATCCCTAGTAGCGCAATAAGTCGTGTCAGAGAATAGCCCAAAACACCCTGAGAAACTACTGGAGTACCTATTAGTAAATCTCGCTTTCCTTGGCCAAGGACTTTGTGTAATGGCCTTCCGAACACTGCGCGATATCAACCCCTAATACCGGAAGAGACGAATCCTATCTAACTGCCACTGCCTCCAAGTGCTTCGGTACTGCACCCAACTACTACCTGTTTGCACGACTCCTTTGAGCCGTGGTAGGGTAGTAATCAAAGTACAGTAGGAACACACTCAAGGCGAAGCAGCAGTGTCAAGTCGACGAACTAAGCTGTACTCATGTCACCTGGGAACTTCTACCCGACGACAGGTATAATACCTACCAACAGTTCCCGACGAGTCCTGTCCAGTGTACTCATAACCTAATGAGCACCTGCATACTATCTCCAGTACGACGTACTAATGGCTGTGGGACAGACCATCTCTCCTGCTGGGATGAGAAGCGTATACACTAGTCTACTGTGGAGTATCGATGCCCTGTCTCGATAATCCTACGACTAGGGACCTGTATAGGATGTGTTTATAGACTACCCAGCCCCCACTAGTGTGACTGCCATCACAACGCTGGTCATCAAGCAAAGATCCTAAGGGCTCTACCAATATGTATAAGCGATATGCTAAAAGAAACGCATGCACATATTGAGGTAGAAACAAACCAGGTAGCATATTACCATTTTGAGCAAGACTGTTACTATATCCGTGTATATCCCAAGCTTCCATTAAGTAATATACAATCCAGTATGATACAATAATGGACTTTAGGGCATATATCACTAACAATCTCCCACTTGCACTAAGGCCATATACTGGCATATCGCAGACCGAAGATCTCGAATAGCCTTTCGCTGTCTGAGGGATGGCCTCTGTGAGTGGGTCTGCAGTGTTGTTCTCTGTATCTACTCTCCTCACCTCAATCTCCTGTGGATCAACGATGACCCTGATCAGGTGGTACCGCCTCAAGATATGTCTGGATCTCTGATGGGACCTGGGTTCCTTCCCTAAAGCTATAACGCCGTATGTTGTCACAATATTAAAGTATTAGACCAACAAATGGAAGGAACCACCTGAAGTTCAATTAAGAACTTCCTCATCTAGACTGCCTCTTTTGCGGCGTCTCATGCAACGAACTACTCTGTTTCCATTGTCGAGTCTGCAACGGTGTCCTGCTTAGAGTTCTTCCAATAGACCGCCCCTGTACTGAGGGTAAAGCCATAACCCAATATGGACTTGGAGTCATTCTTATCACTCTAGAAGCTGGAGTTATCAAAGGCCTCAATCTGGAGGTCCTTTTCCGCCAAACACCAAGAATATCTCCTTAGTCCTACTCAGGTACTTGAGAATGTTCTTTACTGCTTCCCAATGCTTCTCCCCTCAGTTTGACTGATACCGGCTTACCACGCTGAGTGTGTAAGCTACATCTGGTCTGGTACACAATATCGCATACATTATAGAGCCTACAGCAGAAGCGTAGTGTATAGATGTGATGCGAGCCCTTTCCAAATCAGTCTTGGAAGACATCTCTTTGGAGAGGGTGATTCAGTGACAAGTCGGTAGACTAATGCGCTTTGAATCATCCATACTAAATATTTTCAGTACGGTGTTGTTGTACCTTGACTGTGTAAGTCCCATCATCCTCTTTGATCTATCACGATCAATCCGGATCCCCAGAATGTAATTGGTATCACCCAGGTCTTTCATGGAGAACCTCTGTGACAAGAATCCTTTAACTGATTGTAGCATAGGAATGTCATTTCCTATCAAGAGAATGTCATCCACGTACTCAACAGGGAATTCCACAGTTCTTGCTAAAATCTTACTATAAATGCATGGTTCATCTGGATTTTTGATAAAGTTGAATTCTTTGACCGTCTCAATAAAAACAGATGTTTCAACTCCGCGATGCCTGTTTTAGTTCATAAATGGATTTAAGCAACTTGCACACTGTCCTGCTGTTCCCACTCTGATTGAAGCCCTCTGGCTGATCCATATAGATGCACTCTTCTGAATAACCATTTAGAAAAGCCATCTTTGCGTTCATCTGCCAGATCTCACAATCTTGGAAGGTAGCAATGGCAAGAAGGATCCAAATGGATTTGAGCATGCACACTGGAGAAAAGGTTTCATCATGGTCCAAACCAGGTCTTTGACAAAAAAACCTTTTGCAACAAGTCTAGCCTTATAGGTTTGAACCTATCTATCTACACCAATCTTCTTTCTGAAAATCCATTTTCAGCCTACGTGTTTTACCCCTTCTGGAGCAATGTTCAAAGTGCATACTTTGTTGGTGTACATGGACTCCATTTCGGTCCGCATTGCATCTAACCATTTTACCGAGTCACCAATCTGAATTGCCTACTGGAAGCTAGTTGGCTCATCATTGTCAATGATGCAATCCTCTCGATCCCCGTCTATGAGAAAACCGTAGTATCTCTCGGGCGGATGATACTGCTTACTAGTTCTGCGGATTGGCGTAAGGAAGTCCGATTCTTTTGAAACCTCTGGTTCTACCATACTTTTATTAATAGTTTGTGGTTCTGGAATTTCTTCCAGTTCTATTGCGCTCCCACACTTCCTTTTTCAAAAAAGGAATTTCTTAAAAGGTGTGCATGATGAGAAACAAAAACCTTTTGTTCCTCTGCGTAATAGGAAGATACCCCCTGGAGTTCTTTGGGTATCCCACAAACCTATACAGTATTGAGCGTGCCTCGATCTTGTTCGCATACTGCTTTTCAACAAAAGCTGGACATCCCTAAATCTTTAGATACTGAAGATAGGGTTTCTTCTCACTCCACATCTGATATGGTATAGTAGGCACAGTCTTGGTAAGAACCTTATTCAAAAGATATGCAACTGATTCTAGTGCATAACTTTAGAAGGATTGCGACAACTCAGCGTTACTCATCATGGAACGAACAATATCCAATAGGGTTTTGTTCCACCTTTTCTATACACCGTTGTGTTGTGATGTGTATGGAGAAGTAAACTGAGAGAGAATTTCATTCTCTTTTAAGTAATCCAAGAACTCGGCAATTAAGTATTCACCATATTGATCAGATCTCAGTGTCTTGATACTTTTGCCTGTTTGTTTTTCCACATCATTCTTATATTCTCGGAATTTTACAAAGGCTTCGGATTTATGCTTTCACAAGAAGACATGTCCTAACCTAGAGAAATTATCCGTAAAAGTAATGAAATAGGAATAACCACTTCATGCATCTGTAGATATTGGACTACACATGTCGCTGTGTATGAGTCCCAAGAGCTCGCTCGCTTTTACTCCGTGTCCAGTGAACGAAGTCTTTGTCATCTTTCCTATGAGACAAGATTGACAAGTTGCATAAGACCTGAATTCGAACAGATCCCAATATCCCTCTCTATGTAACTTCGACAACCATGTTTCATTGATGTGATCCTGTCTACAATACCATAAGAAAGTTTTATTTAATTCGGGAGACTTTCTTTTAAGTGTGTTCTGGACGTTGAAAACCTGAGCTTGATTCAATATATATCGTCCTCTAGTGTACCTGACCCAATCAAACTTTGATTTAGGTGGATGTGAACCATATCGTTTACAAACTAGACTAGGTACACACAAACAGTTATGTAGAATCAATATCTGCCCACTTTTCAATACTATGTGATATACCCTACGGATACAACGTCTACGCTCATTCCATTAGAAACCCTAAGAGTCATATCACCTGCCCTGATAACTCTACGGTTTCTCAAAACCTGTAATGAATTACAGATATGAGATCATAATTCGGTATCTTATACCCAGGAAGTAGAGTTAATTAACAGACCATTTTCAATCACAAACACACCCGAAGTCGAAGCCACAACGTGCTTCGGATCCTGGATTCTGGCTTTCCAAGCTCTGCATCCTTTCCGCCAATGCCCTTTCCCGTAACAATAGGAACATCCATCCTTCCCTACAGTTAACCCCAAAACTTTTGCCCTTCCCTTTTCTTCTACCTTACCGACGCCGCCTATCGGCTTTGTGGAGGTCTTCTTCTTCTTACCCTTGGCATCCGCTTTAGATCCAGAAGAGGAAGATTCCCCAATAAGAAGAGCGTCCCTGCTTTCCTTCAGGGTGTCCTCAACTGGAAGTATAACTTTCTTCCCATGGGCGTAAGTAGGAGGTATGAACTGTAGAATCAAGTCAGCATATAACTCGTTCTTCAACGTGGTCTCCATGTCACGACCCGAAAAGTACGGAACATGACCGACACTTAAATTACGAAACGTCTCGAGACGTACGTAATCTAAGTAAGCCAAAACACAGAAATAAAAACCAAAGAAGTAGTAGAGTGAAGGAAAAACTAATTGAAAGCAAGTAGTTTTAATCAACATAGGCCGAAATATGTGTTTTTAAAATCGCAAGTATTTTCTGAAAATTTTGGCAGAGTCTCCTCAGTAAATATTGGCCCCAAATGGGATACAACATGAATAGTATATGAAATAATTAAAAAGGCATCCCCAAACGGGAGCTAGCTCTTCGTCAATCGACGGTCACAACCACGCAAGCAATATAATATACAACGCCGAAGGCGAGGATCAAAACTCAAAAGAAAACACAAAATCAGCATGAAAACCATAATAATATAACGCGCGACTCTAAAGTCGAAATAATGACAAGTCTGGTCTTCTATCTCTATCAAATATACAATCTGGTTGATGGAGTTTCTAGATACAACTGAAATAATAAATAAACAATGGTGGTCCTGATGCAAAAGAACCCACCTACCAAAGCAATCACCCGGAAGGATCAGTGTGCCAGCAAAGCCGTAAAGAACCTGTACGGCAAAACCTGCAAGGAACTGTGGCACAACAGGGGTGAGTTGCCAACTCATGAGTAGAAAACATCTACCTGCAGAAATCGCATGTATAACGCAATCCTAGGTCATATCAGGTAATATCCTCGAATAAAAATCCTGGTCCAGCTACATATAAGTGCAATACCACGTACTCGTGTCCGTGCCTCAGATAGAAACATATCAGATATATATGATGTATAAATGCATTACGAATGGAAACAGAATATATCATGAGTGAGACAACTGTTTTCTTTAATCAATGAGATTTCTATATGTATATCAATCAAGTATCATCAATGAATGCAACAGAGAAATCAGTGTCAAGCATCGACACGGAACATAAGTCTCAGTATCTTAATATCAAATCTCAATATCTTAATATCTCAAATCTCAGATATCAAATATCAATATCTCAGGCATCTCTATCATCCGCGAAATCGGCCCGCGGGCTCCAGCAGAACGGATCAGCCTGTATCCATCTCATGACTCCGGCAGGTATCCTCTGGATAACCGACAAGTCCAAATAATATCACCGGTAGGTAGTGCTCCCCTGCCAAGCTCATCGAATACGACTCGAGCTTCTTGCCCCGGGTACCATACCGGGCCTACCATGTACCCGAGACGGTTCATCCAACTCCTCGAATCGGATCTCGAAATCCAACAGCAATCATGAAAACTCATGGTGGGCGACTCATACATCATGAGAAAACCGCAATTTACATTTTTAAAATGATGATACTAAGCTTTTATTAAATTCTTGCATTTTCCTCCAAATCCAGAAATCTCATGTAAATCCGAAATCATCAAAATGATGATACCAATAAACAGTGAATACCGGCATAAATCTCCATAATACTGCATAACCAATGAATATGTGAATGCACCTAATATCATGCAATGAATGCAATATTTAACTAGCATATGGAAGCTATAACATATTGCGACTATCAGTTATCAAGTTATGTCAATAAAAAGGTATTTTCTAAAGTGTACATGATATGGCAATTACCGATGATGGTGTGTGAGCCGGCAAATAAGTGTATGTGGAACATACGCATCATCGGTAATGGTGCTGGTGTCCTGACGGCATGATCTCAATAATGGCATATGGAAGTACAATATAAACATACAAATGCGATGCGAACAGTAATAATATGCGGGAGCTGAATGATAAATACAATGATAACTAATCTGCATTTTCATAAATATGAGTCATGCAGTGGTGCCATTTGAAATAACACGAATCGTGGTGATTTGAAAATAAGGGCTACGGTGTTTTTTAAGAAAAGATACGTTATTTGAAATATCCGTAGAATCCCTTGTCCCGTATTTAAAATACACACGATTCGTTATTTTTTGCAATAGTTATGAGTCGAATCTAATTTATCATTTACAAGTACACTACAGGGCCAAACTAAACAGGCTGATCGAAAGGTAAGGAAACCGCTTAACATCTGAGTCGATACATACATACATACATATATATATATATATATATATATATATATATAATAGTCGGTGATCCTGCCTCAATAGTATCACATACGATACAATATCTATAATATGATATCCTCAAGTCAAAAGTGCGGATCTATCATCAATATAAAGCTCGTACGTAAATCCGTCGTACGGTATCCCAAATCTGGGTACGGGTCAAATATCACATTCATCATATTATTCATCTGGTATCCTCTTTATCAAAAATCATGATCCGAGGTACTGATCTACGTTTAGTATAATACTGATACCATCTATGAAATGCATGCGTGTGTATGAAAACACCATGTCAAAGGACCCGTTAAAATATCATGTCGTATCTCAAATACGAACCCTGTCACTTCACCGATCTCACGGCCTCAAGCCCAATCTCATCGACTCATTTTAAATTCCAAGTACTATTCTAATAATCCATGTATATGTATACGTATATATATATATATATACATAGTCCCATACCTATGTGTGTGTATATATATATACATACATACATATACATACATACATACATATACATACATACATACATATATATATATATATATATATATATATATATATATATATATATATATACATATCCCCATATACGCACATGTAAATAAATGTATGCAAATGCGTGTGTGCGTGTGGGTGTGAACCTATTCTAGGGCTCACGACTAAGAAGCTATGCTAGTTACTTCTAATTACCCTAAACTAAACCATGAACACAAAATCATATCTTAATAATCATCATCGTATCATAAAGCACCTATATGAACATATATATCATAAACTATACTACTGACTGCGGGGGTGCTATACGCCATCCACCCGACTTCCCCCGTAGATATAATCTACTCACCTGATCTTCGCTCGCCGGTGCCGACGTCGCCACCCGCTTGCTTGTCGTCTCGAAGTCCGCATGAAGGTACCTACATATCATATATATCATGACAAACGAAGTCACACACGAAAACCAAATCGGCACGCGTATTACGCATAGGTTAAAACCTATCGCCTACGCATGCAAGAACAGCCAAACCAACCCTCGATGTCGATATACAAACGTCAAACCATCGAGAAAAACCCAAACATACCAATCATGGTCTTACAACTCAGTAAAAATCTATGAAATGGGATGCAAATCATCAAAACTAATAAATTGATCAAATCGGTTTATTTCCAAAAAAAAGTCTAGTAAAGGGGGTCGTTAACCGTTTTACTACAAGTCTTGATGATTTAGCAAACTAGTGGTCACAATACTCACTAATTATTTTAACCAAGTCACACAAACCAAAACCATATTTTTAATCTCACAAACATTCATTAACCCGAAATTCTAGTTTGCAATATAGCTCAAATTTAATACTTTTTAAAACAAAAATTCACAATTCAACACTTAAGCTTAGTTTTGCATGAACTAAAGTATTAAACTACAACTTAAAATGCTAATAATGTTATGAATACCCTAATTAGATTTTTATCTCAATTAATTAATAAATTCCCAAAACCTAGTTAACAAAATTAACATAATTAGCAAAATTTTAAACTAACAATTAGCAACTAGTAACTAGCTTTTCCTTTACATGTCTTAAGATCTCAAATACAACACACAATCCATGATCCCAATACCCAAAACCCTAATTAGATCACAACCCATTCTCTTGAATTTTTCCAACTTGCAATTAACCTATTTAAACACCTAATTTACACTTAAATAAGCTAAATTAAAGTAATTAGACAACAATTCACTAAAGGTTTAAGATTTATACCTGATGAACCATGGATCAAACTTGAAATCTAGCCTCTTAAAATGCTTTCTTTTCACCACAATCCATGCATGTTAGGCTAAACTAAAATGGTTAAGAGTTGGATTTGGATTTTGGGATTTTTTTGATGGATTTTGAGGCAATTTTGATGATTTTTTTCAAGAGAAATGAGGGGAGAAAAGGGAGGGGCTGCTATTGAGGGAGAGGGAAGGGCTCAGCCAGATGTGGGTGAGGGAGGAGAGAGAGTGAGGTGGGGAAAAAAGCCAAGTCAACTCAAAAAGTCAAAACCCATACCTCTTTCTTATTCTTTTCTTTTCATTTCTTTGTTTCCTTTTCTTTTCTTTTCCAAATCTTTAAGTGGGGAAAAGTGGGAGTGGGGCAGCCCATGGCCGGCCAAGCCTATGGGGAGGGGGTGAGAGGGTGTGGGTGAGGAAAGAAAATGATAAATATTACCCCAATTTCTATTTACACTAATTTCACTATTTAAGCTTTTTTCTTTGATATTTTCTAAAACCGTTTGACAATTTCATTTCATTTCAAAAATAATATTTTACATGTTAGTTTAATGTGTCATGATGCACAAAATTTGTATCAACCCATTCCAATTTGTAATTATCCCTAATTAAATGTATTAGTGACGGCTTAAAATAATATTAAAATAATTAATTTCGGAAATTTTTTCAATAAATTAGAAATTTTACCGGTGGCTCAATAAACACCAAATACCAGCAATTTCATAGATAGAATATGTATATTTAATTTTATATTAAAAGATATTTATATCTTGATTTTTACGGAAAACACTCGTTATTTTACTGATTTTCCAAAATTTCACTTAAACGATTTTCAAAACGTTACACTCCAGGTCCGTGGGCTTTTTAATATAGCTAATCGTTGTAGGGACGTGGTCCTCTACAGATGATCCGACAGCCAACCTCGCTTGAAGCAATTCCTTTGAGGTATCATACATTGCGATACGAGATTGCTCTCCATATAAAACTTTGTTATGGAGGAAGATAGAAACTAAGTTCATCTTCTCGTGCTGCCTCTGGTATACACCATCTACTTAGGCCAACACGAGACACTTGGAATTCACACAGTCTTTTTCCCGTGTCTTACGGATATCAATTTCCCCGACGGTGGAAACTGGACATGGGACGGCAGGGGCTTTTTAGTAATGATGTGGTCCACCTTGTCATAAGTAATGGACATCTGGACAAACTTTTGCCAGTCACTATAGTATAACTCAGCCATTTTATTATCTATCTGTAACCTAATCTGGTCACCTGGTCACTGCAATTAGGAGAGAGAAAAGAAAACACTCAGCATGATACTCTTGCAAGTTTAGATTGGTTTTTAATTTATCTAAACAGGATGGCTCCTACTGTTTCTCAAATCCTTCCTCAAACCATAAAAGAAGAATTAGTCAGGATTGATCTCACCGTACAATACTTGCTTAACCGTTCGGCCAGACTAGTGTTGGTACTTCGAGGGAGGTTTTACGACGCTTTCGCGAAGTTCCTTAATTAAATAACCTTTTTTCCCTGGAGGCGTAGCCCCGCCAACGCTTTTCTAAACACTTACTTGGTTTATAGTATTGATCGTTAAGTGAAGATTCTCTAGAGGAGTAGCGGATACTCACAGTAGGATCGGGATCCAAATATCATTGTGTGATAATCCTGAAGAAATCCTACCAACATTATTACACTCCAAATGGTATGCATCACTAGCAAGTTTCAGTTTCCTTAGAAACTCCCGATGTGGATTTTTGCCCCATGCTCTTATGACCTTGACGAAGACCAACATATCATAAGTCACATGTCAAGTTCTACCCATTATTGTCCAGCTTAATTTGAACCCACCCATACATACCCTTGACGAAGGCCAAAATAGTAGTACGACTGTCCCAAACCAACGCATCTATCTATGCTACAAATGAATATCCAACAGCTACCAAACACTATGCCTTAGCGAAGGTCAAAATACATAGCTTGAATACTACTGAATATTAAACTGAAATGACGGAGGGCTATGAATGGTTTGGAGAAACTGTGAACGTAGTGAACTTGATATAATCGAAGGAACCTGATAGCTTTTAAAACGAGTGGTTTAAGCTCCGCATTTAAAAGTCTCCTGTTTTAAAATAACCGAGTGGTTTTAAATTTTGTTTCAACGATTCAGCTTTGGTTTGTTTGCTTTGCATTAATATAATCCAGTCCCATCATTTACACCTATCATCACAGAAAGAAACAAAAATATGACGTCCACTTATGCCATCAGCATTCGCTACTAGGCCCCGTCATCACCCGTTATGTTACTTAACTAACGACAGGGCGGGGGCTGGACTAGCGCGGATGCAAAACATAAGCAACGTATACTAGATATCATATATAGATATATACATTCGTCTCATTCAATAATAGGCATTCCAGATTACAGATGAACATATTGGATATATTAGGAATTCCGCATTTCGTTTGAGCCTGTAACGAAAGACAGATTCCACGGTCGTGATGAATACTACTCACTTTGTTGAGGGAGGTTGCTTCACTTCGGGTATTTGGTGGGTAGTTTGCTGCTCCCATAGGGGTCTAGGGTAGGGTTTGGAGGCCACTCGGCATTTCAAAGTACCCGGTAGTTTGTGCACCCCACCTTGGGTCTATCCTAGGAGCAAAAACAGTAAAAGAAATAATATAACGGTGGCTACAACCTCAACCCGGATGTGCCCCGCAAAATAATATTACATCACTTTATAAATTTACATCGAATGAAAGAATGAAAACTCTCATCTCACATCCCCAGTTATTCATTTACGATGATCCAACAAGTTCATATACACAAACCAACATAACAACATCACAGATATTTGCAACCCCGACTAATCGACGTATAGCAATTAGTCGACGTTTCCAAACACATATACACATCACAAAACTTTTAAAGTAACTGCGACATTAGAATTCCACACGCAATTAGCAAACTAAAACAATTTTTCCAAAATACGAAAAATTCAGTGAGCTAAAGTTCCAAAACAGATCGTTTTAAGTCAATTCGGAAGTCCGAATCAAAACGAAACACGCCCGAACCTTCACGAGAAGTTAGAGCATGAAATTAAATTAGAGTCGGGGGGCCTAGAGGGGGTACCCACCCTTGAGGCCACCACGAGGTGGCCAGGTCTTGAGGAGGACCCGAAACTGGCCAAGGTGGGGCAGTTTCGGGTCCCCACCGCCAAGAGCACCTTGTGGTGGTCTTGGGGAGTGGGCCCAGCCGTTCGGCCCCCCCGGAAGGTCCCCAGGGTGCGCACTCTCCACCCCACGTCTTCTCGGTTCAAACCGTGAGCCCGCGGGGTGTGCAAACAACTCAGAACATCAATTTTGGAAACTGCTTTTTTGGCAGTTTTTGTATGACAAAAACGTCGGATTTCTAACATCGCTACAAGCTATCTAAGATTTATGAGAGGCTCTAATACCACTATAAGTTGATGTCGCACACCCCACGTGTTCGCGGGGAGGCGGAATTTGCAAAAAATAATTTTTACGGGCTTCGCAACACCGACTAGAACCAAAGATCGACCATAAACCATAGCTAGCAAATTACATGAGATTTAACTACTATGATAAGAAATTATACCTCATGATTCAAGTCCTTCGGGTCTTCATCGCTGTCCTCCATTCGTCGTCGGCTCCAAGGATTGCAACGGATCGTAGCAAGCTCGACGGCCTCCTCAAGTCAAAGGCGATCCACCCGAGAGTCTATAGTCCGAGTTCCTACCTCAAATCCGAGATAACTACGGCTTCTAATTAGCTAAACTAGAAGTCCTAGAGGGTGTAGAGTGTGAATATGGAGTGCTTTATCTCTTGGAACTCTAGGATTCTTAACACATAAGAGCTTTTAGGGTTTAGATTAAGAAGAAGAAGACTTGAGGAAAAGCTAGTGAAGCATGAGCTCAAGAAAAGCTTGGCTGTCCCATTTGGATATAATGAAGAATATTAAATATTTTATGAGATAAATATCACAATAAAATATCTCCAAAGCTTCACAAATATCTTGTGGTGACTAATGATCATGAGTCACCAAGTAGCCATGCTTGTTTCAATGCTCAAATCCACCTCATTTCCTCCACCCATTTTGTTTAATCCAAAAAGAATAAAATCCTAATAAGTGTCCCCCTTCTAGAAGCCAATCCCGAGGAATTATGAGAATTCCCCTCATCCGTATATACATACCCGCATCCGTATTTCGAAGAAAACGAATACTAAGAGACGAAACAATCCATCAATATAATACTAAGATCCGGCTTAAACCAAAGCCCACTAGTATTATCCGCCCGAACATCATACGCACACAAGTTCACGTAAGTGTTCGAAGCCCTATCGTAAAACCATACGACCTATACACCTTTTGCCCGGTGCAATGAAACTCTCTATGTGGGATTCTAAAGACTCGACACTACGCTGGCAGTGGGTTTAACCATAAGCCGCAAGCGGTACTATCTGCACATAATGGCTACCCAGGTAACTGTCGATAAGAAGGCTGATGAGCTAACTCATCCAAACTCCTACTGAGTCTGTATGTGACAATCTTTATACAGTCCAGTCTGTTCGTCTAAGAGTATCGCATATCGGGCCTAGGGGGAGGTAATCGCCAGACCCCTAGTAGCGCAATAAGACGTGTCGGAGAATAGCCCAAAACACCCTAAGAAATTACTGGAGTACCTACCAGTAAATCTCGCTTGCCTTGGCCAAGGATTTTGTGTAATGGCCTTACGAACACTGCGCGATATCAACCCCCAATACCGGGAGAGACGAATCATATCTAACCGCCACTGCCTCCAAGTGTTTCGGGACTGCACGCAACAACTACTTGTTTGCACGAGTCCTTTGAGCCGTGGTAGGGTAGTAATTAAAGTACACTGGGAACACACTCGAGACAAAGCAGCTGTGTCAAGTCGACGGACTAAGCTGTACTCATGTCACCTGGGAACTGCTACCCGAAGACAGGTATGATACCCACTAACAGTTCCCGACGAATCATGTCCAGTGTACTCATAACCTAATGAGCACTTGCATACTATCTCCAGTACGACGTACTAATGGCTGTGGGAAAGACCATCTCCCCTGCTGGGATGAGAAGCGTATACACTAGTCTACTGTGGAGTATCGATACCTTATCTCGATAATCCTATGACTAGGGACCTGTATAGGATGTGCTTATAGACTACCCAGCCCCCACTAGTATGACTGCCATCACAACGCTGGTAATCAAGCAAAGATCCTAAGGGCTCTACCAATATGTATAAGCGATATCCTAAAAGAAACACATTGACATATTGAGGTAGAAACAAACCAAGTAGCATACTACCATTTTGAGCAAGACTGTTACTATATCCGTGTATATCCCAAGCTCCCATTAAGTAATATCCAATCCAGTATGATACAATAATGACCTCTAGGGCATATATCACTAGCAAGAATGTCAAGTCCAATTAAATCTTTAGGTTGTACTAAATTTTCAGTAACCGTTTGTGGTTCTGGAATAACTTCCAGTTCTACCATACTCCCACCAATGTTTTATGAAAGAATCCATTTTTACAAAAACTGGTGGCGAGTCAAGAATAATATAACTATTGATCTTTCAGATGGTAGAATGTTAACCCTCATCAATGCCCGGGATAACCCAGAAACTGCCATTACTGAAACGTGCCTAGAGTTTATCCGGATTCTAGTTTTAAGCATAAGCTGGACAACTCCATATACCATAACATCGTTAAGATATGAATCCATTCTATATATCCAATATAAAAACAAAGACACTAATTTAATTGGAACCAGATTCAAAATCATGCAGCTGTTTCCAGTGCATATCAACTAAATAGAAGGAGGCCAAAACATTACTCAACAAGGAATGCACTAACGTATGAGTAACCTGAAGGAGAAGCTAGTTCTCAAAAACTATTACTTACAATGGAATACCTAACACAACTATCTACATTTTCAATCACCTTCAAGAATCTTGATACTTTCAACATATGGTTCTCTACTATATTCTTATACTTATATCTTCTCAAAATCTGGACCTTGTATTTCAACGAAATACTTGTCTAAAACTAGAGAAGTCATAAGTAAAAAGAATATAGTACGAGTACCAACCCCTTTGTCCTAATGGACACTGGACAACATACAATACTCTGTATAAATCCACCGAGTTTAATAACTCGAATCCTATGCGTCGTGGGTTGAAAACTGTACTATGGTTAAGAAGAATTACACCGTTATTTAATGCTCCTTACCCAACCATCAACTGATATAGGTAAATGTCATAGACATAATTTCAAAAAGTTATATCTCACTTTATAAAATAAACGTACAGATATATCAGCTTGAAATTGGTGCATAACAACGGATATTCAAAACCTAATATTTGCTGTCAGGCAAAACCCAGGTCATTTCCTCAAATATCACCAATTACAAAGAATTCCGATATGTTGAGAATATAATCACTTAATTCCAAATATCTTACTACTACTCAGCATCTAAAACGCCATACAGATGTGAGAATCAAATCTGGTAAATACATATCCTGGAGTCAGAATCCAATTGGGAAACAGTTTTCAATTAACATTGCACAGTCAAACTGAAACATGAAAATATTTCGAAGAGGTAGCCGGGTATTCTTTGTAATGCCTCTTCCACTATCCAGGTTCATGATAGTAACCGTATATTTCCTTGCCCACACTCCAATCCCTTTATATGTCTTTACTTATTACCTTCTGTACACCACACTTAGGCTAATTGGTTTTCTTCCTTCCCGACCTTTCGGCACCAGCCTAAGGTTTGAAAGAAAACTATCCAATAAGCGTAATAGGTGTACTCTCATAATACCAGGAGCTCTCGCAATCTGAGAGAAGGTAAAGAGAAAAAACAACTGAATAATCCTTATTCTATTTCTCCAGAACCAGAAACCAGACTCGAACTGGAACAAGTTCCTTCAAGTTCGTATGTAAATATACGATGGAAATATCCAAGCAATATGTGGATCTTCATAGTGATACGGAATGTTCTGGAGAAAAGCAAAGGTGGAAGTAGGAGTGGCGATGGTATACGCGGTTTCATCGTGAATGATAGTGGTCGCAATTTTCTTTGCCTTCTTTCTAATCCCTTTATATGTCTTTACTTATTACCTTCTATACACCGCACTTAGGCTAATTGGTTTTCTTCCTTCCCCATCCTTCGGCATCTGCCTATGGTTTGGAAAAAGACTATCCAATAAGCGCAATAGGTGTACTCTCATAATACCAGAAGCTCTCGCAACCTGAGAAAATATAAAGGTAAAAGACAACCGAATAATCCTATTCAATTTCTCGTGAAACAGAATCCATCATCGAACAGGAACAAGTTCCTTCGAGTTCGTATGTAAATATACAATGGAAATATCCAAGCAATATGTGGATCTTTGTAGTGATACGGAATGTTCTAGAGAAAAGAAAAGGTGAAAGTAGGAGTGGCAATGATATATGCGACTAAATGACAATCCAAAAGCCAAAGTGTTTTAAGAAGGTACGGTTAATTGGGTTCATGAGTTTTAGTCTAGAGTCGGACCATGGTCGCTGCCAAAGAGAGATAGAAAAGAAACACTCAACGTGCATTCTAATCTAGATTAGAATGGTTAATCACTTTATCTAATCAGGATGTCTCCCACTGTTTCCTCGAATTCTCCTCCAAACCCAAAAGGAGAATTAGACGGGATCATCCAAAATCATCCGAGGAGTAGCACCTACTCATCAGTGGAATCGGGATCCAACTATCATCGCATGATAACTTGATGGAAGCCACTCAAGTCACCACACTCTACAAGGTATGCGCATGCATGGCAAGTTTCCTGTATGTTTGAAACTCCCGATGTGGTTTTTACCCCTAGGACCCAAGTGACCATGACACAGTCAACAAATCAAAGAGCCCTAGTCAAGTTCAACCCGTCATTATCTTGATTGCATTAAACCCACCCTACGAGCCCTTGACACAGTCAACAAGGCTGCACGACTGTCCTAACCAATCGCATTGCATGCTACATGTAACAACCCTAAACTTTTTGTACGATTTTTATCAAAATACAGAAAGGGATACCTTAGCCCGAGCACAAGTTATAAATTTAATTTGCTTTTGAACAGAAAGAAAGCACTTGTAGCTCATTGGTAAAGCCTTACACTGCTGTGACGTAGCCCCTGTGATCGAATCCCCCCAGCCACATTATCTTTTTATTTAATTTTTCTTTTAATCTTTTAGAATTCCAAGGGTTTACATATGCACTACACGTAAAACGAAAAGACACAGAATAAACAAACACATGCACTAGGTTATACCAAGCTACAGAGACACGTGGCAAGCATTCGAGCCCCCACCCTAAAGATTGGACCGGCGAGATCCAAGATTGGGCCAGCGCCGCCAATTTAGGTAGAACCAAATGAGAATTTTTTCATCCCTATCACCCCTTGGACTCCCCCCATTAACCCCAGTCTGTTTGTTTTCTCTACACATTTCTAGAGAATTAAAAATGAGCAGTACTCCATGTTTTAATGCATTTTAATTCTCAAATTCATCACCCTAAACCCTAATCCCTAATCCTACCCTATAAATACAACCATACACTTTAGATCTCTTCATTCTGAAATTTAGTATCAAAACTCTCAAAAATTCTCAAGTCCTTATAGTGTGCAAGTGGAGTTAGCAAAGGATGAAGTTCTGGCGAAGTTCCGAGGAGTTTCCGGCGACGAAACGATGCCCCGACACCTTCCGTAGCTTCATCTCTCTCTTCTCTTGTCCAAAAGCCTGTAATTCCCCTCTCCCCCTCTCATCTTTTATCTTAAAAACATTCATTTCTAAAACCCGATGGAAGCGGAGTTAATCCGACTTCCGATTCGGTTTTTCTTTAAAACTATACTTTTCTTAACAAACAAAATACCATACTCTCATATAATATTTAAAAAACATTAACAAACACTTTAAAACAAGTTTCATCTAAAAGTAATCTTTTATGTAACTTTTATCATATTTTTTAAGTAAAATACCACATACTTTATTTCCGACATAAAACAACATAAAACTTGTATTACCTTTAGATAACTCACGAGGTAATGACATATCTCATCACAACACACATCTTTGACTTAGCACAATGAGAATTTGGGAATATATTCATGGGATAATACGACATTACAAATAACTACCATTAGCTTGCAAAACCATTTCTTTAAAAAGTGTATTAAACAATTCATTAAAATTAAACAATTCCTTGCAATTACGCCTCTACAACCCATTTTGGAGACCCCGTTCGGGATGGTGCGGATTATCGCATATCCCCGGGCCTAATAAAGCGAGATGCAGACCTCCGAAAGGAGCATTCGATCTCGATGGAATTTTTAATGCCTTTTTTCTTTAGAAAATGAGATTTCTACAAAAATAAATAAAATTTATTTTTATTAAATAAATATATAACTATTGTCAAAATATCTATTTTAATTATATTATATAAATATTCCATGCTTTCAAAATCAAAGGATCATCATTACAGGAAAATACCATTACAATTCAATGCACAATTCCAATATTTCAATAAAATATCATATACTCTCAAAACTAGGTTCTACTTACTAGAAATTTCACATTTATTAAATATACATCTATGAAAACTCTAAAGACGATAATTAAATAGTTGAGGTGTATTTTGAAAACACATCAAAATTATTTTACATAAAACCCTTCAAATTATATTAAATTACAATAAGGACCCTAGTAAATATAGGTTTAAGCGGGACCAATTCTCTTGAGCCTCAGCGAGCCAGAGAATGTGGGTGCTTGCCTATCTAAGCTAGACAATCTAACAATGGTGTTATCAACACGGTAATTGTCTTTAAAAAAGACATAAATCCTGTCGTCCATGTGCAGCAGTTACCGATAACATCAAAACTAATTCAAGATTTCAATTTCTTTTCAAAGTGTCTGACTCAGACTGAGTCTCAATCTAATCAATCTGACTTGAATATGATTCAAGTATAAACTACAATACAACATGAATCCATGAATCCGTCTATTCAATCTATATTGACTGAACCGAACCATGGATATACTCCGTCTACATGACTCCATTTATATCCATTCCATTTATTGATATCATAGTTTCGGTAAGTCTTCCATTTACTAAAAGACAATACAATGCAATCAGTACAATCAATACAATCAATATAATAAGACACTATGGGGTTTATAAAGGGGTAGACTGGTACGGAACATGTTAAAGATGGCACAAGGTGGTCACTAAAGACGTAATTAAATCCATGTCGTTGATCCGTGGTATTTTCGATGGAGCCTTGTACTACAGGTTACCAAAGTCCACGATTTAAGTTGGACTCCTCTCGTATACACTGGCATATTCTGTATCAAGCTACAAACAACTGCGTTAACATTATAATCAAACATTACTAGATATACTCATTTTTCTGTCTATTCCACTTCTTCCTTTCTTTGGGACTTACCAAGCCATTGTTCACAGACGACAATTCTATTTCTCTTCTTCTTTGGAATGTTGTCAGAAGGATCCGACTCTAAGGAGCTCGAGACCAGCCAGGATCACTTGGAGCAGTTCACAGAAAGACCCAGAGCATTAGACTTTACTTGTACATACTTTTCATTTCAGTTATGCCATTGTTTAGTCATTGCTTTCTATTTATGTATTTACATTTCAGTTGTACCTGTAAAAGAATGTTTAATAAATAAAGTTGCTGTTTATTTACATTCCTGTCTCTTGTGTACTTTACTTATATTGCTTAGATACGCTTAGCGTGTTTACTTCGGAGTAAATACGAAGCGGGCCTCACCGTGTCCCCTCACCGTACACCGAGAAGCGGAGCGTGCCAGGTTTTTTTAGCGGCCCATGCAGGTCTATGCTGTATGGAACCCTACCATGCAGGTCAGTTCTGTATGGACATGCAGGTCAGTTCTGTATGGACATGCAGGTCAATTCTGCATGGACATGCGGTTTAATTCTGCATGAAGTCCTAAGCAATATAACACAAGAACCAGCAACTAAAAACATTATTTACATATTTCATGAATCTTACCATTTCATATATTTTGAATCTGTCCTAACCCAAATTTTTCTTTCAAGGTTATAGATTTCCCAAACAACATTAGCACCAATTTCAACAACACTCCACCACCTCTACCGCTTACACTTACTGTTGATGCTCCGATCAATGAGCAGACGGTACTGCTTGCGGCGATCTGCAACCTCCTGGAAGGACAGCAGCAGCAGACTGCTATTCTGATGAACCATCCAGAAGCGGAAGCGCCCGGAGTAAAGCAATTCCGGGCATTGCACCCAAAATAGTTTTCGGGAAAAGAGAGCCCTCTGGAAGCTGAGGAATGGGCTCAGAGTATTCAAGATGGCCTGGCAGTAGCACAAGTGCCAGAGATCGCTTGGGTTCGAGTTGCGAAGCTGCAACTCACTGACAATATCCGAGTTTGGTGGAAGGCAGAAGAAAGCCGTCTTGACTAACCTATCGAATGGAGGACTTTTCGCGACATGTTCGACGCGAAATACTTCCAAGAGACTGCCCGATTTGACATGGAACAACAATTCATCCATTTACAACAGGGTTCGATGTGGACCAAGTCCGTGGATGAGTTTGATGCCGATTTTACTATACTCAGTAGGTAAGATATGTCTCAATGTTCGATATTTAAATATCACATATTACACAGCTAACATAAGACCGCAACAGGTTTGCGGCCTATCTCATACCGACCATTGAAATCAGGGCTAGAAGATTTCAGCAAAGGTTGGACCAAGAAATCCAAACTGCCTTAGCTACAGGAGACTTCCCAACCCATGATTTGGCTTTGAAGGCTGCCCGTCGATATGAGGCAGTAGTAAAGAGGAAGGGCAGACCTCAATCTACCGGTATGAAGCGCCCTGCCACTCAGATAGCAGGAGGAGCCTCTTCAAGGCAAACTGTTAAACCCAGGAGACCGGCAGTAACAGATAACCAGCCAAGTACAGATTTTTTCTTCTACTACAAAAGGGATGGACTTGTGGAAGGACTGTAGGCGCGCAAAAGGCCTATGTTTAGTTTGTGGCGCATCCAATCATGGAATTTGAACATGTCCTTATAGACGCAACCCAGTTTCAACTCACAACTCTTACCCACAACGGCCAGCTATCCAGGCTCCTGCACCTCGTCTTGCACTCCCAGCTCCACCTCCATATGGACCACCTACACAGCCTAATCGCCAATTCAATCAGGCACTGAGGAACATGCCTCAAAGGCAGAGAAACATCCCCCAAGGACAGAGGAATATGCCTACAGCTAGGAGGAAGGTACCTCATCGTCAGACATTCACATTAGCCGTAGAACCCGAAACTATAGACCAAGATAACCCTGGTAATTCCCTCACCTATTTTTCAATCGTGCCAAAACTTTCGCATTCTTTCATTCTTCCAAATATTTTTCATGCGCTATTAATATTTCTATCACTAAATTGCTTTGAATCTGTTACACTTTCCTTCTACAAATTTCGAGGACGAAATTTTTATAAGGAGGGTAGAATGTAACAACCCTAAACTTACTGTACGATTTTTTTCAAAATACAGAAAGGGATACCTTAGCCTGAGCACAAGTTATAAATTTAATTTGCTTTTGAACAGCAAGAAAGCACTTGTAGCTCATTGGTAAAGCCTTGCACTGCTGTGACGTAGCCCTTGTGTCGAATCCCCCCGCCATATTATCTTTTTATTTAATTTTTCTTTTAATCTTTTAGAAGCCCAGGGGTTTACACGTGCATTATACGTAAAACGAAAAGACACAGAATATATAAACACGTGTGCTAGGTTATACCAAGTGACAGAGACACGTGGCAAGCATCCAAGCCCCTACCCAAAAGATTGGACCGGCGAGATCGAAGCTTAGGACGGCGCCGCCAGATTGGGTAGAACCAAATGCGAATTTTTTTTAAACCTAGCACCCCTTGGGCTCCCCCCATTAACCCCAGTCTGTTTGTTTTCTTTGTACATTTCCAGAGAACTAAAAATGAGCATTACTCCATATTTTAATGCATTTTAGTTCACAAATTCATCACCCTAAACCCTAATCCTACCCTGTAAATACAACCATACACTTTGGCTCTCTTCATTCTAAAATTTAGTATCAAAACTCTCAAAAATTCTCAAGTTTTTATAGCGTGCAAGTGGAGTTAGCAAAGGGTAAAGTTCCGGCGAAGTTCCGAGGAGTTTCCGGCGACGAAACGACGCTCCGACACCTTCCGTAGCTTCATATCTCTCTCCAAAAGCTAGTAATTCCCTTCTCCCCCTCTCATCTTTTATCTTAAAAACATTCATTTCTAAAACCCGACGGAAGCGGAGTTAATCCGACTTCCGATTCGGTTTTTCTTTAAAACTCTACTTTTATTAATAAAAAAAATACCATACTTTCATATAATGTTTAACTAACATTAACAAACACTTTAAAATAAGTTTCATCTCAAAATAATCTATTATGCAACTTTTATCGTATTTTTACAGTAAAATACCACATACTTTATTTCCGACATTAAACAACATAAAACTTGTATTACCTTTAGATAACTCACGAGGTAATGACCTACCTCATCACAACACACATCATTGACATAGAACGATGAGAATTTGGGAATATATTCATGGGATAATATGACATTACAAAAAAATACCATTAACATGCAAAACCATTTCTTTAAAAAGTGTATTAAACAATTCCTTACAATTACGCCTCTACAACCTATTTTGGGGACCCTCTTCGGGATGGTGCGGGTTATCGCACATTCTCTGGTCTCGTAGAGCGAGATGCAGACCTCCAAAAGGAGCATTCGATCTCGATGGAATTTTTAATGCATTTTTTCTTTAGAAAATGAGATTTCGACAAAAATAAATAAAATTTATTTTTATTAAATATATATATAACTATTGTCAAAATATCGATTTTAATTATATTATATAAATATTCCAAGTTTTCCAAATCAAAAGAATTATCATTACAGGAAAATACCGTTACAATTCAATACACTATTCTAATATTTCAATAAAATACCATATACTATGAAAACTAGTTTCTACTTACTAGAAATTTCACATTTATTAAATATACATCTATGAAAACCCGAAAGACGATAATTAAATACTTGAGGTGTATTTTGAAAACATATCAAAACTATTTTACATAAAACCCTCAAGTTATATTAAATTATAATAAGGACCCTAGTAAATATAGGTTTAAGCGGACCAATTCTTTTGAGCCTCAGGGAGCCGGAGAATATGGGTGTTTGCCTATCTAAGATAGACAATCTAACAACGGTGTTATCAATACGGTAATTGTCTTTGAAAAAGACACAAATCATGCCGTCCATGTGCAGCAGTTTCCGATAACATCAAAAATTAATTCAGGATTTCAATTTCTTTCCAAAGTGTCTGACTCAGACTGAGTCTCAATCTAATCAATCTGGCTTGAATATGATTCAAGTATAGACTACAATACAACAATCTATGAATCCGTCTATTCAATCTATATTAATCTATATTGACCGAACCGAACCATGGATATACTCCGTCTAAATGACTCTCCATTTATATCCATTCCATTTATTGATATCATGGTTTCGGCAAGTCTTCCATTTACTACAAGACAATACAATACAATCAGTACAATCAATATAATAAGACACTACGGGGTTTATAAAGGGGTAGACTGGTACGGAACATGTTAAAAGTGGTACGAGATGGTCACTAAAGACGTAATTACATCCATACCGTTGTTCCGTGGTATTTTCGACGGAGCCTTATACGGGTTACCAAAGTCCACGGTTTAAGTTGGACTCCTCTCACATACATTGTTATATTCTATTCCAAGGTATAAACAACCGCGTTAACATTATAATCAAACATTACTAGATATACTCTCTTTTTTGTCTATTCTACTTCTTCCTTTTTATGGGACTTACCGAGCGATTGTTCGCTGGCGACATTCCTATTTCTATTCTTCTTTGGAATGTTGTCAGGAGGACCCGACTCTGAGGTGCTCGAGACCAGCCAGGAGCACTTGGAGCAGTTCACAGAAGACCCGGAGCATTAGATTTTACTTGTACATACTTTTCATTTCAGCTATGCCATTGTTTAGGCATCGCTTTCTATTCATATATTTACATTTCAGTTGTATCTGTAAAAGAATGTTTAATAAATAAAGTTGCGTTCATTTACATTCCTGTATCTTGTGTACTTTACTTATATTGCTTAGATACGTTTAGTATGTTTACTTCGGAGTAAATACGTAGCGGGCCTCACCGCCTCCCCCCCGTACACCGGAAAGCGGGGCATGCCACAACAAACAAGCACCACTTAGCTACCGCACACTACGCCTTGACACAGTCAACAAACGCAGTACGAATACTAAGTACTACTCGTAGGAAATGACGGAGGGTTACGGCTTGTTTTTAGCAAAAAACCTTTAACGTAATTAACTTGATATCGTTGAATGGAACCCGAGCAGTTTTACAAATATATAGTGGCGCAAACTTTTGCTAAAGAGGTCACTCCCTGTGAAGGGATCTCAGCTCTTTCCTTGTCGAATGAGGTGATGGATATTCATAACCGAATACCACTATACAAAGAAAAAGAAAACGTTTGTAATATCAGTTTTTAAAAACTTGGTTCCAACAATATTATATAGGTTTGTCTTTCCTTGCATTGATTAGAATCAACGCAGTCCCATCAATTAAACATATCATACCAGATAAAGGAACGAAAATATAATGTACGTATATACCATTCACATTCGCCACTGGGCTCCGTCATCACACGTTAGGTAACTTAACTAACGACAGAGCGGGGGCTGGACTAGCGCGGGTGCAAAACATATACAACATCTACTAGTATATATAAATATATATATATCATTCGTCCCAGGCATGATATAAGCAACATCACAGAATCTCACCAAGCAACACAGAGTGGTGGATAATCCTGGAGCCTCGGTTTTCATTTGAGCCGCAAATGAGACCCGACGTTCCCTGTCGTATGGATAGCCCGTGCAATGAAAACCTGGACCCCTACGAGTGCGGCAAGGTACCCGCCAATCCCAGAAGTGAGGCAACCCCAATCAACAAAATGAATGGGCCACCCAGCACTTCACGAAATCCGGTAACTTGAGCACCCTGCCGTGGGTCATCCTATACCCCCTACGAGTGTGGCGAATAGCCCGCCAATTCTAGAGTAAGGCCCCCTCCGTCTCAACGCTATGAGATGCGCGCCCATTGCCCTTTAGAACCCGGCTATTCGTGCACTCCACTGCGGGGTAATTCTAGTACAGAAAATAAAATTATATATACAATGGAAACATCGATCTCAACCCGGTCATGCCCCAAACAAATAATATACAAACGGGCAGAGACGACAGTCCACATGTCGGACGCTCGTCCCGCAATAACAAATATACAAATGAATCTGAACTGTACTAACTATCATTGCACCACTGGCTATCCACCACGACAATGCAACCACTATATCAGCACAATCACAGAACATCAACGTAAATGTCATGTTTGCAAACTCATCTAAAAGAACATATAGCAGTTAGACGGGTTATACTGCTTTAATGGCATTCACGGTCGCAGATATATCACATGCATAGATAAACATATACTTAGAATTTCGATCGACTAAACTTTTCCTAATTGGCCCCAAATGCAAATCCAGCACTCAAACAAATTTGGGCCAAAACCATATGTACCAAAAATCAAATTTCCATGTCAGAGAGTGCCACAAGAAATTTGGTGCAATTTCGCCACAAGACGGCCGTGGAACCGCCGCAAATAGGCATCTATTGCGGCGCTTCTGCGGCCAATTTGATGGATCAGTTGCCGAAATTTTTTTGTGGTCCCCTACAAATGCCTGCACGGATTTTTAAGATCCTCTGAAAGACTTTTTGAATACGTCTGAAAATCGACAGCAAGCATGAGAAAATGGAATTTTGATTCGAAAAAATTGGTCGATCGATATTCTAACTTTGTGCAAACTAGTTAGTATTGGTTTATGGATGGCTCTCATACCATGCTGGGTTTCGCCGGCGCCCTAGCCATCTACCGTGGCCGATGTGGAACAAAAACTGGAGTTTAAAAATTTTGGCGCAAACAAAACCCCGACCAAGATCAAAACCATAAAGCTATACTAGCAAAACTAAAGAGAGCTAAACCACAAGGTTAAAATGTTATACCGAATGAACCAAGTCATTCGGTCTTCTACCATCTTCTTTAGCTCCTAGGAGTTGCGGATCGAATTTGGTTGCCGGTCTTCCTTCATCGATGATGATCCACCCGAGAGAAACGACGCAGGCTCCAGCCTTGCCAAGCGAGGCAACCGACGCTCCAAGATTGCTAGCAATGGAAAGTGGAGGTGTAGGAATGTCTCACTATATTTTTCTCTCATGATAAATGCTCAAATGAGAAACTCAAGAAGGAGGAGGAGGTGAGGAAACTAGTGGCATGAGCAACCAAGGAAATGGCTAAGTCTCTAAGAGAGAGTGAATTAATATGTATCATGAATGAATTAATGATCAAGAGGCTAGCATGAAAAATGAATGGCTACAATAATTTCAACCAAGGAAAAATATCTCATCATTTTACAATAAACAAATCATAGCCATACCTCTGTACATTGTGAAGGGATCTCGGCCCTAAAGACTCGTTAATACGCTGGTAGTGGATTTAACCACAAGCACGTCAGCGGCACTAGCTATACATAACGACTATCCAGGTATTGAGCGAAAGGAAGGCCGACGAACAATCCCATCCAAACCCCTACTGAGCCAGTCCGTGACAATCTCCATACAGTCTGGTCTGTTCGTCTAAGAGTATCGCATATCGAGTCTATGGGGTAGATAAATTCAGACCCCTAATAACGCGACATTTCTTGTCAGTATGAAGCTCATCACCCACTGAGAAACTACTGTCCAAATCGGTAATTCTTGACTACCTTGGCTAAGGATTTCTGGTGATGGCCACCCGTGCACAACGCGACATCAACCCTCAATATCGGAAGAGACGAATCCCTGACGATCTGCTCACTGCCTTCATGTGGCTCGGGACTGTACCCAACTAAAACCTGTTTGCACGGCTCCTTTGAGCCGTAGTAGGGTAGTAATCAAATCACTGTGGGAAATCATACGAGACAAATGACGATCTCAGGTCGACAGACTAACCTGTACTCATATCACCTGGGAACTGCTATATGACAATAGGTATAATACTAACTAGCATGTTCCCGGCGAGTCCGTCCAGTGTACTCATAACCCAATGAGTACTTGTATACTATCTTAGGTGACTAACTGACACCAATGACTTGTGAGACCGGCCACCGCCCTTTGTCGAGGTCTCGATAAGTATGCACTAGTCTACTCTGGAGTATCGATATCTAGTCTCGATACTCCCACGACTAGGGACATTTAAGAATATTCTTATAGACCACCCAGCTCCTACGTATATGATCGCGATCATAATATTGGTAGCAAAGCAAGAATCCTATGGGCATTATCAACATGTAATAGTGATCTGTAATATCACCTAATGCATGTACATAATGATAAAGACATACCAGATAGCATATTATCATCTCGAGTAAGACTGTTCTACCCGTATAGGTCCTCCCTCAATCATTACAATCACGTGTCTGCGATTCAATAATTGACTTGAGGGCACTATAGCCAACTTCGGCAAAGTCGGCAAAGAGAATAAAAGACGAAAAGAATAAGAAGATGGTGGGGTTGCTGGGTTCTGGGGTTAGCGAGGGCAAGGAGAGGAGAGAGAGATGGTCGGTGAGGAAGTGACGGGGAGACAAAGTCGACGGCGAGGCGTCGTGGCTGATGGGGTTGATGGTGATCGGGGAATGAGAAGGAGAAGATGAAGAAGGTGCAGTGGTAGTGGGTGGGTGCTTTGGTGTTGCCGACAAGACGAGGAAGGTGATGAAGGTGGTCGGGTTCAGGCGACGGAGAGAGGGTAGGAAGAAAGAGGTGGGTTTCTCGGTGTCGGGGGTTGACTTGGGTTCAAGCAAGGAAATGGGTAAGTTGATGATGGCAAGGCGATGAGGAAGAGGAGAAAACGATAAAGTTAGGACGACGATGACGAGAGGGCGGTGACGATGTGAGGTTGGACACGGTTAGGGTTCGGCGACGGAGAGAGAGAGAGAGAGAGAGATGAAGACGAGGGGGGAGCGAGAGAGGTAGAGGGTTTATATAAAATTTATATATTATTATATATACTTATATTATATATAAAGAGAGAAAGAGAGGGAGGGACGGAGAGAGATGGAGAGAGTGATTATAATAAATAAATTTATTAATATAATTATATATATATACTGTTATATATTATATATTATAGTTATAGTAAAATATTATAGTTATAGTAAAATATTATATATATATATATATTGTAGAATTTTGCAGATAATATCAAATCTCTCTAAATATTACACGTATCTCTTCAAAAGTATAGTTTTAAAATATAAAGAGTATACGCAAGAATTTTAACCGTAATGCAGAAGTCTATAATTAAATACATATACCCCCAATATAATCTACGTACGTAAAAATTTTTAATTATATGTCTGTCTAACTCTTAGGATATGAACATGATATATGAGCGCAACCACCTGATATGGGTTAATTTGCCATGCAAGGCTAGATAGGAAAAGAATATTATTTGTTTTTATATTGTATTATAAAGGGATATATAGAGCTTGAAAATATACTCTCTCTATATATATATAACACTCAATTCACATGGATACACTGTACTAGCAAACATTTGATATAACCTTGCACCATGTTGGGTTTCAAGCATGCTGGTCGGGTCAGATAATGACCACAGTTACTAATTGCATCATTTTCAACCCAAAAGCAACAATAATAAAGAATTTTACCGCAAGATTTAAAATAGCAAAATATATAGTACAATTATACTAGGGTGTTACAGCTCTACGGAAGTTTGGACAAGTTTACTTGTTGATTCTATTCGTTCAATACCTGGGTAACCGTTACGTACAACTAGTACCACTGACGGTTTGTAGGTTTTTGATGTGATCATTTCCTACTGCCAGCGTATTAGCGAGTCTTTAGAGTCCCACATAGAGGTTTCCCATCTCAAGCGAAACAAAGTAGGGCATGCATGGAGATATATATGGGAGCTTGATTAAATACGGATATATGATACCGTATTCTAATCTAGCGTTATACAATATTAGCTGGGTTATAGATGATATAACCGGATTATTGAATCAAGTGTTGATTTAATATATATATATATATATATATATATATATATATAAACTAATATTATGCTCACTTAAGATTTTCTTCTTCTCTTTATATATTTATATATATGATATAAATATATATAATCTTATTGTATCATGGTTGATGATACATAGTTGATGGATGTATGAGAGAATTACATAGATTATTGGATAAGAGGATAATCATTCATTATATAAATTAATGAAAAGAAACAATGAGTCATTAGTTGTGATCTTTGTAGTATGCATGAATTATTTTCTTTTCTTTTTGTGATATAAGTATATGATTTGCACTTATCCAAACCATGCTAGCACATTCTTATCTCCATCTTCATCTTCTTCTCTTGTGACACTATTTACTCAAGAGGAAGAAAGAAAAAAAAGATTTTTAGTGAGAAAAAACCCTAGTTCATCAACCTAAACCGTTCTAGCAATTTAGTTTAGGTTGTTCTCTTCACTAATACTTTGATTAGTGAAGTGTGAGCTTGAGTGTGAGTTGCCTCAAGGTGGATCATTTTCGACGAAGAAGATTTCAAGTAAGCTCGTTCCTTTTTTCAAGTTGAGCCCTAGAAGGAGTTATAGGGACCACTACAAGGAGTTTTTGAATTGAAGGACTTGGCTACAAAAGTTATAGCTTCTCTTCACTTAGTTAATCTTTAGTTTAGTTTTCATTTGCAACTCTAATCCTTTAGTTCGATTCTTGTTTGTAGATTTAGCCCTCTAGATTTATAAATTGCATACTTGATATTCTTAAAACCCTAATAGAGGTGTTAAGACCTACTTTCATGGTATTATGGCCAAACTAGAGGCTTAAGTGATATTTAGACGAAATTAAAGTCTCCGATCGACGTTTTATATCCGAACATTTCTAGTTTCTGTCCATTTTTTCAAACTTCGAGAATTTTCGAATTAAAAATGCTCAGAAAATCATGCAGGCTTTTCTAAGGCTCCACAAGAAAACGGAGTTCCTAAATCTCATAAATGGCCATGGATCCGCCGCCTAGGCATTGCTTTGGCCACGGATCCGCCGCCTACTTAAGGCTTTAGAACTCCAACTTTCTTATGCTACTTCATATTGAGAATTTAGACTTTGTGGGTATTTTTGTTGAGGCTCAAGTGGTTGAGATCTCTGCTAATTGCTGTTGATTACAATGTCGATCGAAATGTTAACATCGTTTAAAGGTTTTGGTTATGTGATACAATTCTTAGAATCCACATTAATTAATTATTTTTGCGAAAACTAGTTATCGATATATAAATCTCACGTTTTAGCCTCACTTGATGGATTACCATGGAGCTTAGATTTGTATCGAAACTCTGTCGTAATTTTGTATCGTACGTGAAGACTCGTAGGAAGATATTACTAGAAAGCCACGCCCCATTACCCCGACAATGTGACCATGGGAGAACCCCATGGCTAAGAGCATCCACTTGGGTGCTTACGGTCATGGTGTCCTGTCTAAGGCCACTTCGTTGACTGCCTCGAGAGGGGGGGTGCGGCCATCCACTAATGTTCCTGACGATCCTTCAAATCATTCACCGGGAATCTTGTTGAATTGCCCGGCTTTATCTTTGAAAATGGTTTTCAATTCGAGGCTTAAATGTAAGGTTTATGTAGTTAGGCATGAAATTCAGACTATAAGATAGTCCAGGTTTATGATATCTACAGTTGCAGATTCTAATTATTGTAGTTTTCATTTCTTTTCTGCGACCGTAAGTGTAATATGTGGAGATATCCCCGATCTCGTTGCTATACGTCAACGACATTAGGGATACGCATATTTATTTACGTTGATGACATGTGATTTATTTGTTTTGCTGTATTTATATGATTTATTGGATCGTCATGACTAAATAGCCAGGGGTTTATATGAGATGAGAGTTTTTCATTTTCATTCATGTAAATTATTGTTTGTAATATTCTTTTATTGGGGCACATCCAGGAGTGAGAATGTAGTCACCTTGATGTATATTATTTACTTTTCTACATTAGGATAGACCCAAAGCGGAGGGCACAAGTAACCGGGTTCTAGAGTCCAGTGGGTGGCCATCTCGAGAAGTCAAGACTGGTCACCTAACTCTAAAATTGGCAGGGTTGCTTACCGCTCTCTTAGGGGTCTAGGGGTATGGGCTTGTCTATTCATCACGGCTGTGGAATCTGTAATTTTGTAATGGTTTAATCTAAAACACAGAACTCTTAGTATATCTTATATTTCGTATATCTACTTCTGCAGTGTTGTGATGTGATCATATAAATACGTGAGATGAATGCTGCTTATATATATGATATATTAGTTGACACTATATATGTTTTGCATCCACGCTAGTCCTGACCCCCCCTGCCGTAAGTTAAGTAATCTTACGGTGAAGACCCGGGTCCCTGTGGCGAATGCGGATGGCATATATGTGTGTTTTATTTTCGTTTGTTCTATGATATTTAGGAAACATAAATGATATGATTTCATTAATAAGAATAATGAAAAGAAAAGAAACCTAATAGATGTTGTAAAATCACATTTTTCAAAAAGATAGCTCTACCCTTTGCTTTACATAGTGGTATTCATTTATTAATATCCAATATCTCATTCGATGAGGAAAGACCTAAATCCCTTCACCGGGAATAACCTCTTTAGCGAATACTAGCATATGCTACAACCCACTTGGTTTGTTTTGAAAACTTCTCGATTTTAAAACGGAGCTTAAACCACTCCTTTTTTAAATCACTAGGTTCTACAACGATATCAAGTTCATTATATTAAAGGTTTTCGTCAAAACCAGCCGTAGCCCTCCGTAATTTCAGATAAGTATCACTTAGTATTCATGCTACTTTTGTTGACTTCGTTAAGACGTAGTGTTCGGTAGCTAATGGATACTTTTCTGCAGCATGAGATGCGATTAGTTAGGACAGTCGCATAACTTTGTTGACTTCGTTAAGGGCTTATGCGGATGTGTCTAACTTAATCAAGAAATGATTGGTTGAACTTGACTAGCAACTTATAATTTGTTGACTTCGTTAAGGTCATAAGCCGTTTGGGGTAAAAACCATTATCGGGAATTTCAAATGTTGAAATTGTAATGAGATTGCATAACTTCTATGAGATAGTTGGATTCCGATACCCACTATAAGCAAGAATTACTCCTGAGAGAGTTTTCCACTTTACAATTAGCTAATACAGTAGGTGTCTAGAAAGGTGTTAACGGGGTTTTGCCTCTGCGGAAACGATGTTATTTAATTAGTTCCGTACGAAAGCACGGGGAGACTCTATCGAAGTACCAACACCAGCCTTGCTGACCAATTAGCGAACTTGTAGAGCGTAATTAATCCCAGCTAATCTTACCTTTTAGGGTTTGAAGAAAAATTTGATAAAAACAGTGAGAGCTTTCCTGATTAGATAAAATAATAACCATTCTAATTTTGCAAGAGCGCAAGCTAAAGTAATTCTTCTCTCTTTTTCCAGGTAGAGACCGTGTCACGCCTTAATCAAGATAATAATTTGGATGTATTGACCGAAGCCGCTTATTATACTGGGGAACGTTCGTTCCGCTCTATCATATGATAATTGTCATGAGTCTGGGCAAGTGATAGGCGAATGCAATGATTTCCATGCAACCCTAATGAAGAAGGAGTATTCTGATACATCTTCTTCGGGTGTGTTAGTTATTGAGAACCATTTCTCAGTTTGCTCTATATTTTGAGTATTGGATACCGGATTAGGCTCCCACATTTATAATATGTTACAAGGGTTAAAGAGAAATAGAGAACTGGGAAAACGTGACACGTCTTTGTAACAACCCTAAACTTCCAATACAATTTTTTTCAAAAAAATACAGAAAGGGGTACTTTTGCCTGAGCACAAGTTATAAGTTTGTTTTGCTTTTTAATAGCAAGAAATAGCTTGTAGCTCATTGGTAAGATCTTGCACTGTTGAACCAAAGCACCAGAGTTCAAATCCCATCAGCCACATAATTTTAATTAGTTTTCTTTTAATTTTTTAGAAGCCCAAGGGCCTACACGTGCATAACCCGTAAACCCAAAGGTCACACTAAAAACAAACGAGTCCAGAGAGTAGACAAATTGATGAGGGACACGTGGCGACGAGCCCCGGCCCGACTCGACAGACTCGGGCCGGTGACTCGACCGGCGGCGCCGGGTTGACACAGTCGGATCTGATTCTTCTCTTCATGAAACCTGTGTATTTTGGCCTTTCCATAACTCCTGTCATGTTTAATTTCCCTGCATTATTCCAGAGACCATAAAATCCTTTTAATCTCCATTTTAATGCAATTTAAATGCAATTTTTTCTATCAAACCGTAACCCTAATCTTTTCCTATAAATACCACTCCAATTCGCACACCCCTCACTCAAAAACTCTATCCAAACTCTCAAGAAAATTCTTTAGACTTTTTGTGTGCAAGTGGAGTTAGCGAAGGATGAAGCTCCGGCGAACTTCCGACGATGTTCCGAAGAAATTCCGGCGACGAAACGACGCACCGGCACCTCCTACTTCTTCCTTTTCCTCTCCTCTCCACTACAATCCAGTAAGTTCCTCATCCCTCTTCTCTTTTCTATTATGAAAACTCGTATTTCTAAAACCCGATGGAAGAGGAGTTAATTCGTCTTCCGATTCGGTTTTCTTTAAAAAGATCTAATTTGCTTAAATACAACAATACCAAACTTGCACAACATAACCATTAAACATTAAAAAAATATATTGAACAAGTTTCATAGCAAAAGAATTTATATTGTAATTTTTATCGCACTTTTTCAGAAAAATACCATGTAGTTTAGCTTCGACATAAAAACATCATTACCCTTAGTATACCTTTATCACGAGGTAATGATCTATCTCTTCACAACACTCATATGTAACATAGAACGATGATATTTGGAAATATAGAATTGGGAAAATACGATTTTACACAAAACTACCTCAAACTTATAAAAACCGTTTTCTACAAGATTATGTATTTTAAACAAATCTTTGCAAAGCGCCGCTACAACCCATTTGGGGAACCCATTCGGGATGGTGCGGATTATCGCACATCCTCGGACTTAGTAGTGCGAGATGCAGACCTCCGCAAGAAGCATACGGTCTCGAAAGATTTAAAAATACAAATATCTTAAGAAAATGAGATTTCTATAAAAAAATAAATTAAAATTATTTTATATAAATATATATATACATATGTATCATCAAAATATCTAATTTCTGATATAATATAAATATTCCAACTTTTTTAAATCAAAAGAATCACTTTACATGAAAATATCATGCAATTCCATACAAGTTCAACACTTTACAATTAAATACCATATATTATGAAATTAGGTTTTATTCACTAGAAATTTCACATATATAAAATCTATATCTATGAAAACTCTAAAGACGATAATTAAATACTTGATGTGTATTTTGAAAATTATATAAAATTATTTTTACATAAAAACCCTATCAATTTTTATAAATTACAATAAGGATCCTAGTAAATATAGGTTTAAGCGGGACCGGTCTCTTGAGCCTCAGGGAGCCGGAGATATGGGTGCTTTCCTATTTAAGGTAGACAACTTAACAAACGGTGTTATCAACACGGTATTCGTCTTTGAAAAAGACAGAAATCCTGCCGTCCATGTGCAGCGGTTACCGATAACACCAAAACCTAATTCAAGACTTCAATTTCTTTTCTAATTGTTCTGACTCAGACTGAGTCTCATTATAAATAATCTGACTTGAATATAATTCAAGTACAAACTACAATTCAATATGAATCCATGAATCCATATATTCAATCTGTATTGACTGAACCGAACCATGGATATATTTCCATTTACATGATTCTCCAGTTACATCCATTTACTGATATAATGGTTTCGGCAAGTCATCCATATATACAATTCAAATTACAAGACAATACAATACAAACAATACAATTAAGATATCGCGGGGTTTAAGGGGTAGATTGGTACGGAAAGTGTTAGAAGTGGCACGAGACAGCAACATTTAAGACGCCTAACATGTATTCCATTGCTGTTGTACCGTGGAATAAACGGTTCCTAGTACATTCCGTTCACCTTAGTTTATGGTTTACTGAGACTCCTCTCGTATACACTGGCATTCTTCTATATCATGCTACAAACAACAGTATTAACACTAAATACAATATTATAATAATATAATACCACTTTAAAAGTTACACACTCTCTCTCTGTCTATTCTATTTCTCCCTCATCTTTGGGACTTACCGAGCGATTGTTCGCTGATGACATTCCTTCTCTTTCTTCTTTGGAATGTTGTCAGGTGGATCGGATCTTTAGGAGATCGAGCCCACCAGCGAGGACTTGGATCAGCCAGCCTTCGACCCAGAGCTCTAGTTTCTTGTACACATTTACATTCTGTATTTTCCATTTCTGTTATGCCACTGTTTTGGCATTGTTTTCCATTCCATGTATTTATTTTTCAGATGCATTGTACAAAAAAATGTTAATAAATAAAGTTGTTGTTCATTACATTTGCCTCTTGTGTATATTTCTTTTATATTGCTTAGTTACTCTTAGCGTATTTACTTCTGAGTAAATACGTAGCGGCCAGTGGCGTCCTCTGCCCGTACAATGTGAAGCGGGGCGCGACAGGTTTTGTTGGTGGCCCACGCAGGTCAGAGCAGTATGGAACCTACCATGCAGTTCAGCTCTGCATGGACATCCTAAGTAATATAACACAAGAACCAGCAACTGAAAACATTCTTTACAATTCATATTCCTTGGATCTTATCATTTCATATAGTTTGAATCTATCCTAAATCAAAATTTTCTTTTAAGGTTATGGATTCTCCGAACAACACCAGCACCAATTTCAACAACACTCCACCACCCTTACCAATTACACCTGCCGTAGCTGCTCCGATCAATGCGCAGATGGTATAGCTTGAGGCAATCCGCAGCCTCCTAGAAAGACAGCAGCAGCAAACTGCTCTTTTAATGAACCGTCCCGAGGCATAAGCACCTGGGGTGAAGCAATTCTGGGCTTTGCACCCCCAAACAATTCTCAGGAAAAGAGAGCCTTATAGAAGCTAAGGAATGAGATCAAAGCATCGAGGATGATCTGGCAGCGGCACAAGTGCCAGATATAGCTTGGGTCCGTGTTGCGAAACTGTAGCTCACGGAAAATGCACGGGTTTGGTGGAAGGCGGAAGAAAGCCGTCTCACCCAACCGATCGAATGGAAGACTTTCCGCGACATGTTCGACGCAAAGTACTTCCCTAAGACTGCCAGGTTCGACATGGAACAACAGTTCATCCATCTGCAACAGGATTCAATGTGGACCAAGTCAGTAGATGAATATAACGCTGAGTTCACCATGCTCAGTCGGTAAGATATATCTCAATAATTCGATTCTTCAATATATCACATATTACATAGCTAACACACCGTAACAGGTTTGCGGCCCATTTCATACCGATTGTTGAGATCAGAGCTAGAAGATTTCAGTAAGGGTTGGACCCGGAAATCCAAGCAGCATTAGCTACAAGGGATTTCCCAACCCTTGATTTGGCTTTGAAGGCTGCCTAAAGATACGAGGCAATGGTGAAGAGGAAGGGCAGACCTCAATCTGCCGGAGTGAACCGTCCTGCCACTCAGATAGCAGGAGGAGCCTCTTCAAGATCAACTGTTGAACCCAGGAGATTGGAAGAACCCAATAACCAGTCGAGTCCCGATTTTTGCTTTTATTGCAAGAGGGCTGGACATTTGGTGAAGGACTGTAGGCGCACAAAAGGCTTGTGCCAAGTTTATGGCGCATCCAATCACAGAATTGAAACATGTTCTTATAGATACAACTCAGCTCACACACCCACCAACTACCCGCAGTGGCCAGCTATCCGACTCCTGCACCTCGTCTTGCACTCTCTACTCCACTACCTGCACAGCCTACTCGCCAATTCCAACAGGCAATGAGGGACATGCCTCGAGGGCAAAGATGCCCCAAGGACAAAATGTGCCTCCAGCTAGAAGGAATGTACCACGGCGTCAGATTTTCACATTAGCAGCCGTAGAAGCCGAGATTGTAGGTCAAGGTAACACTGGTGAGTCTCTTTCACATTTTTAAAACCCTTGTATCATTTTGTTATTTTTCATATACTATCAGTACTTCAGTCACCAAACTTTCCTTGAATCTGTTATACTTTCTTTTTACAAATTTCGAGGAAGAAATTTTTTTTAAGGAGGGTAGAATGTAACAATCCTAAACTTCCTGGACAATTTTTTTCAAAAAAATACAGAAAGAGGTACTTTTGCCTTAGCACAAGTTATAAGTTTTTTTTTGGCTTTTTAATAGCAAGAAAGAGCTTGTAGCTCATTTGTAAGACCTTGCACAGCTGAACGAAAGCACCAGAGTTCAAATCTCATCAGCCACATTATTTTAATTAGTTTTCTTTTAAATTTTTATAAGCCCAAGGGTCTACACATGCATAACCCATAAACCCAAAGGTCACACTAAAAACAAACAAGTCCAGTGGGTAGACAAATCGACGGGGGACATGTGGCGACGAGCCTCGGCCTGACTCGGCGGACTCGGGCCGGCGGTGTCGGGTTGACTCGGTCGGATCCGATTCTTCTCTTCATGAAACCTGTGTCTTTTGATCTCTCCATAACTCCTATCATGTTTAATTTCCCTGCATTATTCCAGAGACCATAAAATCCCTTTAATCTTCATTTTAATTCAATTTAAATACAATTTTTTTATCAAACCCTAACCCTAATATTTTCCTATAAATACCACTCCAATTCACACCCCCTCACTCACAAACTCTGTCCAAACTCTCAAGAAAATTCTCTAGAATTTTTGTGTGCAAGTAGAGTTAGCGAAGAGCGAAGCTCCGACGAACTTCCGACGACGTTCCGAGGAGATTTCGGCGACGAAACGATGCACCAGCACCTCCTACTTCTTCCTTTTCCTCTCCTCTCCACTACAATCCAGTAAGTCCCTCCTCCCTCTTCTCTTTTCTATTCTGAAAACTCGTATTTCTAAAACCCGACAGAAGTGGAGTTAATCCGACTTCCGATTCGGTTTTCTTTAAAAAGATCTAATTTTCTTAAATACAACAATACCAAACTTGCACATCATGACCATTAAACATTAACAAAATATATTGAACAAGTTTTATAGCAAAAGAATTTATATTGTAATTTTTATCGCACTTTTTCAGAAAATACCATGTAGTTTAGCTTCGACATAAAAACAACATTACCCTTGCTGTATCTTTAGATAGTTCACGAGATAATGACCTACCACTTCACAACACTCATATGTAACATAGCACGATGATATTGGAAAATATAAAATTGGGAAAATACGATTTTACACAAAACTACCTCAAACTTATAAAAACCGTTTTCTACAAGATTATGTATTTTAAACAAATCTTTGCAAAGTGCCGATATAACCCATTTGGGGAACCCGTTCGGGATGGTGTGGATTATCGCACATCCTCGGGCTTAGTAGTGCGAGATGCAGACCTCCGCAAGGAGCATACGGTCTCGAAAGATTTAAAAATGCAAATATCTTAAGAAAATGAGATTTCTAGAAAAATAATAAATTAAAATTATTTTATATAATTATATATATACATATGTATCATCAAAATATCTAATTTCTGATATAATATAAATATTCCAACTTTTCTAAATCAAAAGAATCATTTTACATGAAAATACCATGCAATTCCATACAAGTTCAACACTTTACAATTAAATACCATATATTATGAAATTAGATTTTATTCACAAGAAATATCACATATATAAAATCTACATCTATGAAAACTCTAAAGAAGATAATTAAATATTTGAGGTGTATTTTGAAAATTAAACAAAATTATTTTTACATAAATCCCCCTTAAGTTTTATAAATTACAATAAGGATCCTAGTAAATATAGGTTTAAGCGGGACCAGTCTCTTGAGCCTCAGGGAGCCGGAGATATGGGTGCTTGCCTATTTAAGGTAGACAACTTAACAAACGGTGTTATCAACACGGTAATCGTCTTTGAAAAGGACATAAATCCTGCCGTCCATGTGCAGCGGTTACCGATAACACCAAAACCTAATTCAGGACTTCAATTTCTTTTCTAATTGTTCTGACTCAGATTGAGTCTCATTATAAATAATCTGACTTGAATATGATTCAAGTACAAACTACAATTCAATATGAATCAATATATTCAATCTATTCAATCTGTATTGACTGAACCGAACCATGGATATATTTCCATTTACATGATTCTCCAGTTATATCCATTTACTGATATAATGGTTTCGGCAAGTCATCCATATATACAATTCAAATTACAAGACAATACAATACAAACAATACAACCAAGATATCGCGGGGTTTAAGGAGTAGATTGGTACGGAAGGCGTTAGAAGTGGCACGAGACAGCAACATTTAAGACACCTAACCTGTATTCCATTGCTGTTGTACCGTGGCGTAAACGGTTCCTTGTACATTCCATTCAGCTTAGTCTCTGGTCTACTGGGACTCCTCTCGTATACACTGGCATTCTTCTGTACCAAGCTACAAACAACAGCGTTAACACTAAATACAATATTATAATAATATAATACCACTTTAAAAGTTACACACACTTTCTCTGTCTATTCTATTTCTCCCTCATCTTTGGGACTTACCGAGCGATTGTTCGCTGACGACATTCCTTCTCTTTCTTCTTTGGAATGTTGTCAGGTGGATCGGACTTTCAGGAGATCGAGCCGACCAGCGAGGACTTAGATCAGCTAGCCTTCGACCCGGAGCTCTAGTTCCTTGTACACATTTACATTCTATATTTTCCATTTCTGTTATGCCACTGTTTTGGCATTGTTTTCCATTCCATGTATTTACTTTTCAGATGCATTGTACAAAAAAATGTTAATAAATAAAGTTGGTGTTCATTACATTTGTCTCTTGTGTATATTTCTTTTATATTGCTTAGTTACGCTTAGTGTATTTACTTCTGAGTAAATACGTAGCGGCCAGTCGCGTCCTCTGCCCGTACAATAGGAAGCGGGGCATAACAGTCTCTCAGAGTAGGGAACAGAGCAATTGTTGCTGCCGAAGCTGCCGGTGAATATCACCTTGTATTGCTAACTGGTAATATATTGATTTTGAACGACTGTTATTTCGTACCATCTATAATATGCAATATAATATCCATTTCTTTATTAGATAAAGATGGATATAATTTTGTATTAGAGAAAAAAAGTTATGAACATTTTTCTAAATTAAGTGTTGATTGGGTTTGGTACGTTGTGTAATGGTTTATATGTTCTAAATCAAAATACAGTTCTAAATATACCAAATACACGCAAGAGAAAAAGTCCAAACACTAACGAAGCCTTCTTGTGGCATTGTAAGCATATCAATGCGACCAGACTTGTTAAGTTGCATAAGGATGGATATTTGAATCCGTTAGAATTTACATCTTATGAAACTTGCCAGTCTTGTCTCAAAGGAAAAATGACTAAAACTCTGTTTATGGGACACGGAGCACGATCTACTGAACTCTTGGGACTGATACATAGTGAAGTATGCGGTCCTATGTCTACACATGCTAGAAGTGGTTATTTCTACTTCATTACATTCACAGATGATCTCTCAAGATTCGGACATGTGTTTCTGTTGAAACACAAATTTGAAACTTTTGAGAAATTTAAGAAATATAAGAACGAAGTAGAGAACCAAACGGGTAAAATTATCAAAATTCTTCGATCAGATCGAGGAAGGGAATACTTAAGAACGGAATTCCGAGATTATCTAAAAGAGAATGAGATTCTCTCTCAGCTTACTTTTTTGTATACATCACTGCACAACGATGTATCGGAGCAGAGGAATCACATCCTATTACATATGGTGCGCTCTATGATGAGTACTGCTGAGTTACCTCTATCATTCTAGGGTTATGCACTTAAAACAGCTGTATACCTATTGAATTATGCTCCATCAAAATCCGTGTCTAAAACCTCATATGAGATATGGAGTGAAAAAGGACCATATCTTAAAAGAGTTAAAATATGGGGTTGTCCGGCTTATATCAAAAGGCAAAACCCGGACAAACTCGAAGCACGATCATTACTTTGCAAGTTTGTGCGATATCCAAAGAATTCTCTAGGGTATCTATTCTACCACACTGAGTAACAAAAGGTGTTTGTTTCTCAATATGCCACCTTTTTGGAAAAGAAATTTCTTGTAAAAGAAATTAGTGGTAGTGCAGTAGAACTGGATGAAATTCTAGAAATACAAACTACAACTGAGGATTTGGTAGAATCGGAAAATTCAATAGTCCCCGAAGAATCTCAGCCACTCCGTAGAGCTAGTAGGGTTTCTCACCCACCTGAGAGATACTACGGTTTTCTCAAAGACGGTGGGAACGAGGATCGCATCATGGAAGATGATGACCCAACTAGTTTCGAGCAGGCCATCACAAGTGGAGACTCTGTAAAATGGCTGGATGCTATGCGATCTGAGATGGAATCATGTACACCAATAAAGTATGGACTTTGGAGTTTGCTCCTAAAGGGGTAAAACCTATTGGGAGCAAATGGATTTTCAAGAAGATCGGTGTAGATAGAAAGGTTGAGACCTTCAAAGCTAGATTTGCAGCAAGAGTTTTTCATCAACGACCAAGTGTCAACTATGAGGAGACCTTTTCTCCAGTGGCTATGCTTAAGTCCATCCGGATTCAACTTGCCATTGCTGCATACAATGACTATGAAATCTGGCAGATGGATGTCAAGACCGTTTTTCTAAATAGTGATATAGAAGAGAGCGTATATATGGCACTGCCAGAAGGCTTCATAAACAGTGGGAGCAGCGGAAAGGTGTGAAAGCTGCTTAAATCAATCTATGGATTAAAGATGGCGTCGTAGAGTTGGAATATTTGTTTTCATGTAGTAGTCAGAGTTTGAATTCATCAAAAACGTAGATGAACCTTGTATATATAAAAAGGTAGTAGAGAGTAAGGTTGTTTTTCTCCTATTGTGCGTGGATGGCTTATTCTTGATTGGAAATGACGTTCCTATGCTGTGCTCGGTCAAACTCTTTCTATCACAAAAGTTCTCCATGAAAGGTATAGGTGATGCCTCCTACATCCCGAGGATAAAGATCTATAGGAATAGATTTAAAAGGTTGTTGGGATTGTCCCAATCCAGGTACATAGAAACCATACTAAAGAGATTTAGTATAGAAGATTCCAAGCGTGGTGACTTACCTGCTTGCTCGGGAATCCCCCTCTCCGAAGAGATGTCTCCCAAGGCTGATGAGGAGAGAGCTCGCATGAACATGACATCCTATATTTCTGCAGTCGGGTCTATCATATACGCGATATTATGTACCAAACCGGATGTAGCTTATTCACTTAGTGTGGTAAGTAGGCATCAATCAGACCCAGGGAGAAGCACTGAATAGTTATGAAGAACATTTTTAAGTACTTACGAAGGACTAAAGAAATGTTCTTGGTGTATGGTAAGGGAGAACTCCAAGTGGAGCCATTTACCGATTCGAGCTTCCAGAGTAATAAGGATGACATCAAGTCTGTCTCGGATTTTGTCTTCACCTTAAATGGAGGGGCGGTATGTTGGAAGAGTTCCAAGCAAGATACTGTTGCAGACTCGACGATAGAGGCTGAATACATCGTTGCTAACGATGCTGCTAACGAGGCTGTCTGGATAAAGAAGTTCATCACTGAACTTGGTGTGGTTCTATCCATTGTTGATCTAATACTCTTATATTGTGATAACAATGGAGCTGTGGTTTTAGGCAAGGAACCCCAGTCCCATCAGCGATCCAGACATATTTGAAGCAGTATCACCTGATCCGGGAGATAGTTGATCACCACGAGACCAAAATCAGGAGAGTTGACACGAAAGAAAACACGGCGGATCCACTCACAAAGGCCCTTCCCCAGACGCGGTTTGAGAAATTTTTTGGGATGTTAGGTATGAGATACTACAACAACTGGTCTTAATGCAAGTGGGAGAATCTTAGGAATATGTATGTCTTAGAGGCCATTATTGTATATTATAGTGGACGTTTGGACATATATATAGAGGACTTTCTTACTCAACATGATAGTATATTATCAGGTTACTCTTTATCTTACATGTACATTTGCTCTAATTTACTATTTCACCGATACATGTTAATAAAGCCCTTAGGATGTTTTGCTTGACTACCAGGATTATGATGTAGACTATACTAGTGGGGCTTAGTAGTCTACAAGCACATCTTTGAAGTGTCCCTAGTCGAAGGAGTATCGAGACAGGGCATCGATATTTCAGAGTAGACTAGTGTGTACATTTCTTGACCCTGTACGGGGCGATGGTTGATCCCACAACTATTGGTGTTCAACGTCAAAGATTGTACACATGTGCTCATTAGAGAATGAATACACCGAACGTACTCGCCGAGAACTCCTAGACGGTACCATACCTATGTCAGATAGCAGTTCTCTGGTGACACTTATACAGATTACTCTGTAGACCCGAGATCTGTTAGTAATATATATGTCCTAGAGGACATTATTGAGGATATAGTGGATGCTTGGAGATATATATAGATGACTTTCTTGCTCGACATGATAGTATGCTATCAGGTTACCTTTATCTTAACATGTAGACTGGTATTTATACTTTCTGTCTCTTATATGTTAATAAAGCCCTTAGAATATTTACTTGACTACCAGGATTATGATGAGATCATACTAGTGGGGCCAGGGTGGTCCAAAAATACATCCTTTAATAAGTTCCTAGTAGTGGGAATATCTAGACTAGGGCATCGATATTCCAAAATAGACTAGTGTATACGTTTCTTGTCCCTTAAAGGGCGATGGTTGATCCCACAACCATTAGTGTGTGACATCAAAGATTGTACACAGGTGCACACTGGAGAATGGGTACACCGAACAGGACTCGCCGAGGACTCCTATATGGTAGTATACCTATCGTCAGATAGCAGTCCTCTGGTGACACTGGTACAGGTTAGTCTGTAGACCCGAGATCATCATAGAGTCTTGTATGGCTCCCACTGTGCTTTGATTTCCTCCCTACCACGCTCAAGAGGAGTTGTGCAAACAGGTGGATTTTGGGTACAGTCCTGAGTCACATGGAGGCAATGAGCGATAGGAGGGGTTTCGTCTCTCCCGGTATTGGGGGTTAATGTTGCACTGTGCTCGATTGGCTATAACTGGAAGTCCCTAGCCAGGGTTGATGCCAAGATTTACTGATAAGCGTTATCAGTAGTTTCTCGAACCGTTATAGGCCATACATCGGCATGACTTATCACGTTACTGGGGACTGACATTTACCACCCCTAGACATGATATGCGACATATCAGACGAAGAAACCAAACTGTACGGTAGTGTTACTGATAGGTTTCACGGAGACTATGGACAAGCTTGCTTGTTGATCTTCATATCGCTCAATACCCAGGTAGCCGTTACGTCCAGCTAGTACCGTTGACGGCTTGTAGGTGACTGATGTGATCTTCACCTACTACTGGCGTATTGACGAGTCTTTAGAGTCCCACAAAGAAGATCCCCGATTCAAGCGAAATGAAGTAAGACACATGTGATATGTGTGTGGGCCTGATTAAATACGTGTATGTTATACCGTATTGTAATCTGGCAGTTATCTGTTATCGGTTCGGTTATATGTGATATAACCAGATTGTCGAATCAAGTGTTGATTTGACAATATGATATACAGATAAATGATATTAGTCGGTCATATGTGATATAACCGGATTATTAAATCAAGTGTTGATTTAATAATGTAATATACATTATATGTGATATAATTATATCTTAACTAATATCATTAGCTCACTAATTATTCTTCATAATATATATATTAATATATATATGATATATATATATATATAATGTAGCATGGCATAAAATTCTATTTTGTGAAAATAGAAATGAGGTGGAAAATGAGAGCATGGTTGCAAACATGGGCTTTATTCATAGTTTATTCATCTTGACTCACTATTCAAGCATGGTTGCAATTTTATATTGCATAATTCCATTCTTGAATGAGTCGGGGTCAAGTGTTGCCATTCATTCTAAGTTCATTCTCAACACTTAGCCATTTTCTTGAGTTGCTCCTATGGTTGCTCTCTAGCTTCTTCTTCTTCCTCAATTGCTATAGTTCAAGCTTCAACCCTCACATGTGATGTAAACAATGAAGCTTGAACACAAACTTGTGACCTTTTAACATCCCCTACTTCACCATTCAACACTTGACTAGCGATCGAGTGTAGCGTGTTTACTACGCTAAAGAGTTTAGTGTAGAGGTAGCTTGAGTTGGAGGGACTTCGCGTGGATCATCTTCGGCATGACGGTCATCGGAGAAAGTTCATCCAAAGCCTCAAATGGAGCCTAGTGGAGTCGAGGGACTACTACATGGAGCATGTGAAGTGACGGACTCGATCTACGTTGGTATAACCTCCTTCCATTCTTGATGGTTTTATAGCAAACCCTAATATTCTAGTAAAGATCTTGTATACTTCCACTCCCTCTTCCTCTTTTCTAAGCTAAATTCTAGTAAGTCTCTCCTCCCTCTTATCCTTTCTATTCATAAAACTTGCATTTCTAAAACCTGACGGAAGCGGAGTTAATCCGACATCCGATTCGGTTTTCTTTAAAAATTTCCAATTTTCTTAAATACAACATACCAAACCCTCACATCTTGACTATTAAACATTAACAAAATATCATGAACAAGTTTCATAACAAAATGTTTCAATTTTATCGTACTTTTCAGTAAAATACTATGTAATTTAGTTTTGACATTAAATATCATATTTCTTGCTATAACTTTAAATAGATCACGAGGTAATGACCTACCTCCTCACAATACTCATATGCAACATTGCACGATACCTTTCGGGAATATAGAATACGGTAAAATGCAATTTTACACATAAATACCTTTTACTATTAAAAACTTTTTTTATAAGATTATGTATTTTAAATAAATCTTTGCAAAGCGCCGCTACAACCCATTTTGGGGAACCCATTCAGAATGGTGCGGATTATCGCACATCCTCAGGCTTAGTAGTGCGAGATGCAGACCTCCGTAAGAAGCATTCGGTCTCGAAAGATTTAAAAATACAAATATCTTAAGAAAATGAGATTTCTAGAAATATAATAAATTAATATATATATATATATATATGGATTATCAAAATATCTATTTTTGATATAATATAAATATTCCAACTTTTCTATATCAAAAGAATCACTTTACATGAAAATACCATGCAATTCTATACAAGTTCAATTCTTTACAATTAAATACCTTATATTATGAAATTATGTTTTAATCACTAGAAATGTCACAATGATAAAATATACATAAATGAAAACTTTAAAGACGATAATAAAATACTTGAGGTGTATTTTGAAAATTATACAAAAATTATTTTTATATAAAACCCCTTCAAGTTCTTTAAATTACAATAAGGACCTTAGTAAATATAGGTTTAAGCGGGACCAGTCTCCTGAGCCTTAGGGAGTCGGAGATATGGTTGCTTGCCTATTTAAGGTAAACAACTTAACAAACGGTGTTATCAACACGGTAATCGTCTTTGAAAAAGACAAATCCTGCCGCCCATGTGCAGCGGTTACCGATAATATCAAAACCTAATTCAAGACTTCAATTTCTTTTCTAATTATTCTGACTCAGATTGAGTCTCATTATAAATAATCTGACTTGAATGAGATTCAAGTATATATAACAATTCAATATGAATTTATATACTCAATCTGTTCAATCTATCAATATATACAACTTGACCGAACCGAACCATAGATATACATCCATCTACATGATTCTCCATTTACATCCATTTACTGATATCATGATTTCAGCAAGTCATCCATCTATACAATTCAAATTACAAGATAATACAATATAAACAATACAATCAAGACATCACGGGGTTTAAGGGGTAGATTGGTACGGAAGGTGTTATAAGTGGCACGAGACTGCAAGATTTAAGACACCTAACATGTATTCTGTTGCTCTTGTACCGTAGCATAAACGGTTCCTTATACTCCATTTGCGTTTAGTCTCTAGCATATAGAGACTCCTCTCGTATACACTGGCCTTTTCTGTACCAAACTACAAACAATAACGTTAACACTAAATACAACATTATAATAATATATATAACTTTAAAAGTTGCACACACACACTCTCTCTCTGTCTGTCTACTCTATTTCTCTCTTATCTTTGGGACTTACCGAGTGATTGTTCGCAGACAACATTCCTTCTCATTCTTCTTTTGAATGTTGATAGTTGTCTCGGACCTTCAGGAGATCGAGCCTACCAGCGAGGACTTGGATCAGCTAGCCTATGACCCAGAGCTTTAGATTCATTGTACACATTTCATTTCAGTACTTTCTATTTCTGTTATGCCACTGTTTAGGCATTGCTTTCATTCAGATGTATTTACTTTTCCTTGTACTGTAAAAGAATGTTAATAAATAAAGTTGATGTCCATTACATTTGTCTCTTATGTATATTTCTTTTATATTGCTTAGTTACACTTAGCGTATTTACTTCTGAGTAAATACGTAACGGTCTCGTCGCGTCCCCTTCGCCGGGCGTGACAGGTTTTGTTGGTGGCCCATGCAAGTCAGAGCTGTATGGAACCTACCATGCAGTTCAGTTCTGCGTGGACAACCAAAGCAATATAACATAAAAACCAGCAACTAAAATAGTCATTACAATTCATATTCCTTGAATCTTATCATTCCATATACTTTGAATCTGTTCTAACCCAAATTTTTCTTTCAAGGTTATGGATTCCCCAAACAACACCAACACCAACTTCAACAACACTCCACCACCACTACCAATCATACCTGCCGTCCCTGCTCCGATCAACGAGCAGACGGTACTGGTTGAGGCGATCCGCAGCCTCCTGAAAGGACAGCAGCAGCAGACTTCTATTCTCTTGAACCGTTTAGAAGTGGAAGCACCCGGAGTGAAGCAATTCCGGGCACTACACCCCAAGAACTTTTCAGGAAAAAAGAGCCTTCTAGAAGCTGAGGAATGGGCTAAGAGCATTGAAGATGACCTGGCAGCAGCACAAGTGCCAGAGATAGCTCAGGTCCGAGTTGCGAAGCTGCAGCTCACGGACAATGCACGAGTTTGGTGGAAGGCGGAAGAAAGCCGTCTTGACCAACCTATCGAATGGAAGACTTTCCGTGACATGTTCGATGCAAAGTACTTCCCTGAGACTGCCCGCTTTGATATGGAATAGCAGTTCATCCATCTACAACAAGATTAATTGTGGACCAAATCTGTAGATGAGTATGATACTGAGTTTACCATGCTCAGTAGGTAAGATATGTTTCAACGTTCAATTTTATATCATATACTACACAGCTAACACAAGACCGTAACAGGTTTGCAGCCCATCTCATACCGACTGCTGAGATCAGAGCTAGAAGATTTCAGCGAGGGTTGGACCCGGAAATCCAAGCCGCATTAGCTACAGGGGATTTCCCAATCCATGATTTGTCTTTGAAGGCTGCCCGAAAATACGAGGCAGTAGTAAAGAGAAAGGGCAGACCTCAATCTGCCGGAGTGAAGCGTTCTGCCAATCAGATGGCAGGAGGAGCCTCTTCAAGGCCAACTGTTGAACCGAGGAGACCGTAAGTGACAGATAACCAGTTGAGTCCCGACTTTTTCTTCTATTGTAAGAGGGAAGGACACTTGTGGAAGGACCGTAGGCGCGCAAAAAGCCTATGCTTAGTTTGTGGCGCATCCAATCACGGAATTGGAAACTGTCCTTATAGACGCAACCCAGCTCACAAAGCCACCAACTACCCGCAGCGGCCAGCTATCCAGTCTCCTGCACCTCGTCTCGCACTCCCATCTCCACCACATGCACAGCCTACTCGCCAACTCCAACAGGCAATAAGGGACATGCCTTAAGGACAAAGAAATGTGCCTCCAGCTAGGAGAAACGTGCCCCGACGACAGGCTTACACCTTAGCAGCCGTAGAAGCAAAGAGAGTTGACCAAGGTAACACTAGTAAGTCTCTTTCACATTTTTAAAACCCTTATATCATTTTGTTATTCTTCATACACTACCAATAGTTCTATCACCAAAATTTTCTTGAATCTGTTACACTTTCCTTTTACAAATTTCGAGGACAAAATTTTTATAAGGAGGATAGAATGTAACATCCCTAAACTTTCTATACAATTTTTTTTCAAAAAATACAGAAAGGGGTACCTTTACTTAAGCACAAGTTATAAATTTGTTTTGCTTTTTAACAGCAAGAAGAGCTTGTAGCTCGTTGGTAAGACCTTGCACTGCTGAACCAAAGCACCAGAGTTCAAATCCCATCAGCCACATTATTTTTTATATTGTTTTCTTTTAAATTTTTAGAAGCACAAAAGCCTACACGTGCATAACTCGTAAAAACCAAAAGTCACATATAAAACAAACTAGCCCAGAGGGTAGACCAATCGACGAGGGACACGTGGCTCCCAGACCCGGCCTGACTCGGCCGGATCGGGCCGGCGGCGCGGCTGACTTGGCCGGCGCCGCCGGGTTGACTCGGTTGAATCCGAGTTGACTCTTTATGAAACTTGTGTCTCTTTGCCTTCTTGAAACCCCTGTCCACTTTAAATACCCTGCACATTTACAGAGTCAATAAAAACACCTATTTACTCTATTTTAAATACAATTTTCATACAACCTTTTATCCACCCTTAAACCCTAAATTATCCTATAAATACCACACCTAAACACACCTCCTCACTCACAAACTCTGCCCGAATTCTCAAGAAAACTCTCAAGAACTTTTGTATACAAGTGGAGTTAGCGAAGGGCAAAGCTTCGGCGAACTTCCGACAACGACCCTAGGAGCTCCCGGTGACGAAACGACGCACCGAAAGCTACTTTCACTCCCTCTTCCTCTTTTCTAAGCTAAATTCCAGTAAGCCCCTCCTCCCTCTTCTCATTTCTATTCATAAAACTTGTATTTCTAAAACCCGATGGAAGAGGAGTTAATCCGACTTCCGATTCGGTTTTCTTTAAAAAGTTCTAATTTTCTTAAATACAACATACCAAACCCTCACATCTTGACTATTAAATATTAATAAAATATCATGAACAAGTTTCATAGCAAAATGTTTCATATTGGAATTTTATCGTACTTTTTCAGTAAAATACCATGTAGTTTAGTTTTGAAATTAAACATCATATTTCTTGCTATACCTTTAAATAGATCACGAGGTAATGACCAACCTCCTCACAACACTCATATGCAACATAGCACGATGCCTTTCGGGAACATAGAATACGGAAAAATGCAATTTTACACATAAATACCTTTTACTATTAAAACCTTTTTCTATAAGATTATGTATTTTAAATAAATCTTTGCAAAGCGCCGCTACAACCCATTTTGAGGAACCCATTCGGGATGGTGCGGATTATCGCTCATCCTCGGACTTAGTAGTGAGAGATGCAGACCTCCGCAAAGAGCATTCGGTTTCGAAAGATTTAAAAATACAAATATCTTAAGAAAATGAGATTTCTAGAAATATAATAAATTTAAATTATTATATATATATATATATATATATATATATATATGTATATGTATGTATGTATGTATGTGTGTATGTATTATCAAAATATCTATTTTTGATATAATATAAATATTCCAACTTTTCTAAATCAAAAGAATCACTTTAGATGAAAATACCATGCAATTCTATACAAGTTCAAAACATAGTACGATGCCTTTCGGGAACATAGAATACGGAAAAATGCAATTTTACACATAAATACCTTTTACTATTAAAACATTTTTCTATAAAATTATGTATTTTAAATAAATCTTTGCAAAGCGCCGCTACAACCCATTTTGAGGAACCCATTCGGGATGGTGCGGATTATCGCTCATTCTCGGACTTAGTAGTGAGAGATGCAAACCTCCGCAAGGAGCATTCGGTTTCGAAAGATTTAAAAATACAAATATCTTAAGAAAATGAGATTTCTAAAAATATAATAAATTAAAATTATTTTATATCTATATATATATATGTATGTATGTATGTATATATGTATGTATGTATTATTAAAATATCTATTTTTGATATAATATAAATATTCCAACTTTTCTAAATCAAAAGAATCACTTTAGATGAAAATACCATGCAATTTTATACAAGTTCAATTTTTTTACAATTAAATACCTTATATTATGAAATTAGGTTTTAATCACTAGAAATATCACAATGATAAAATATACATCAATGAAAATTTTAAAGACGATAATAAAATACTTGAGGTGTATTTTGAAAATTATACAAAAATTATTTTTACATAAAACCCTTCAAGTTCTATAAATTACAATAAGGACCTTAGTAAATATAGGTTTAAGCGGGACCAGTCTCTTGAGCCTCAGAGAGCCAGAGATATGGGTGCTTGCCAATTTAAGGTAGACAAATTAACAAACGGTGTTATCAACACGGTAATCGTCTTTGAAAAAGACACAAATCCTGTCACCCATGTGCAGCGGTTACCGATAACATCAAAACCTAATTCAGGACTTCAATTTCTTTTCTAATTGTTCTGCCTCAGACTGGGTCTTATTATAAATAATCTGAATTGAATGAGATTCAAGTATATATAACAATTCAATATGAATTCATATACTCAATCCGTTCAATCTATCAATCTATACAACTTGACTGAACCGAACCATGAATATACATCCATCAATATGATTCTCCAGTTACATCTACTTACTGATATCATGGTTTCGGCAAGTCATCCATCTATACAATTCAAATTATAAGACAATACAATACAAACAATACAATCAAGACATCGCAGGGTTTAAGGGGTAGATTGGTACGGAAGGTGTTAGAAGTGGCACGAGACTGCAAGATTTAAGATACCTAACCTGTATTCCGTTGCTGTTGTACCGTGGTATAAACGGTTCCTTGTACTCCATTTTCCTTTAGTCTCTGGCATATAGATACTCCTCTCGTATACACTGGCCTCTTCTGTACCAAGCTACAAACAACAGCGTTAACACTAATACAACATTATAATAATATAATATAATTTTAAAAGTTACACACTCTCTCTGTCTATATATTTCTCCCTTATCTTTAGTACTTACCGAGCGATTATTCGCGGACGACATTTCTTCTCTTTCTTCTTTGGAATGTTGTCAGGTGTCTCGGACCTTCAGGAGATCGAGCCTACCAGCGAGGACTTGGATCAGCTAGCTTATGACCCAGAGCTTTAGATTCATTGTACACATTTCATTTCAGTACTTTTCATTTCTGTTATGCCACTGTTTAGGCATTGCTTTCATTCAGATGTATTTACTTTTCCATGTAATATAAAAAATTGTTAATAAATAAAGTTGTTGTCCATTACATTTGTCTCTTGTATATATTTCTTTTATATTGCTTAGTTACGCTTAGCGTATTTACTTCTGAGTAAATACGTAGCGGCCTCGTCGCGTCCCCTTTGCCGTATACCGGGAAGCAGGGCATGGCAAATGAGATTAATGAAAAGAAAGAAATCAAAAGATGTTGTAGAATCAAATTTCCAAAAAGGGTAGCTCTAGTTTTTTCTTTGTATAGTGGTATTCCTTGATGAATATCCAGTACCTCATTCGATGAGGAAAGAGCCGAGATCTCTTCACTGGTAGTGACCTCTTTAGCGAAACTAGCAAATGCTACAACCCACTCGGTTTTGTTTTTGATTTCTTCTCTAGTTCTTGCTTTTCATAGTGGTATTATTGAATATCCTGCACCTCATTCGATGAGGAAAAATCCGAGATCCCTTTACCGGGAGTGACCTCTTTAGCGAAACTAGCAAAATCCTCAAAACACTCCTTTTCAAAACCATTAGATTCTATATCGATATCAAGTTCATTACGCTCATGGTTTTCTTAGAAACCTGCGTAGCCCTCCGTCATTTCAGATAAGTGCTATTTTAGTATTTATGCTACAGTAGTTTGGCCTCCGTCAAAACGTAGTATACGGTAACTGATTAATATTTATCTGTAGCATGAGATGCGATTAGATTAGGATAGTCGTACGGCGTTGTTTGGCCTCCGTCAAGGGTCGTGCGGGTGGGTCTAATTCAATCAAGAAATGAACGGGTTGAACTTGACTAGCGGCTTATGGGTAGTTTGGCCTCCGTCAAGGTCATAGGACGCTAGGGGTAAAAACATTATCGAGAATTTCAAGTGTTGAAATTTGCAATGAGATTGCATACCTTCTATATGATCGTTGGATCCCGATACCCGCTGCGAGTAAGAGTTACTCCTGGGAGAGTTTTGCACTTACAATTAGCTAATCCAGTAGGTGTCTAGAAAGGTGTCAACGGGGTTATGCCTCTAGGGAAACGAGGTTTATTTTAATTAGGTCCGTGTGAAAATACGGGGAACCTCCCTCGGAGTACCGATACCTTCCTGGCCGAACGATTGGCGAACCCGTAGGGTGTAATTTATCCCGACTAATCTTACCTTTTAGGGTTTGAAGGAAGATTTGATAAAAACAGTAGGAGCCATCCTGATTAGATAAAAAATAACCAATCTAATCTTGCAAAGAGTGCACGCAGAGTGATTATCCTTCTCTCTCTCCTGGTAGAGACTAACGAAATGCCTTAATCAAGATAATAATATGGATGTATTGACCGAACCTACTTATTACACTGGGCTAGGTTCCGCTCTACCTTATGATTGTCATAATTCTGAGCAAGGAATAAGGGGAATATACGGATTCCCACGCCACCCAAACGAAGAAAAAGCATGTTGATGCATCGTCTTTGGGTGTGTTCGTTACCAAGAAATGTTTCCCAATTGTTTCTATGTCTTGGGTATGTGATACCCGATCAGGATCCTACATATGTAATTTGTTACATGGGCTAAAGAAAGGTAGAGAACTGGGATAGGGTGATATGTCTCTAAGTAGTAGAGAATTGTGCAATTGTTGCAACCAAAGCAGTTGGCAGATATCACCCAGTGTTACCAACTGGTAATACATTGATTCTTAGCGACTGTTATTTTGTACCAATAAATATTGTGAATATTTTCCTAAATCAAGTGTTGATTGGATAAGGTATGTTGTATAACAATATACACGTTTTGAATCAAAACACGGTTCTAATGGACAGAACACATACAAGAGGAACAGTTCAGAAATGAACGAAGTCTTCTTGTGGCATTGTAGACTGAGTCATATCGATGAAACAAGACTAGCTGAAGTTCTATAAGGATGCATATTTGAATCCATTCGAATTTACATCTTATGAAACTTACCAGTCATGTCTCAAAGACCAAGGTGACCAAATCTCCGTTTACTGGAAACGGAGAAAGAGCTACTGAACTCTTGGACAGATACATGGTGATGTATGCGGTCCTATGTCTACATATACCAGGGATGGTTCCACGTACTTTATATTCACCGATGTTCTCTCAAGATACGGACATGTGTTCTTGTTGAAATACAAAACTAGATCTTTTGAGAATTTTCAAGGAATATAAGTACGAAGAAGAGAACCAGATGGGTAAAGGTATTCAAATCCTTCGATATGATCGGGGAAAAGAATACTAGAGCACGGAATTTCGAGACTATTTAAAAGAGAATGAGATTCTTTCTCAATTTACTCCTCCATATACACCACAACACAACAGTATATCGGGGTGGAGGAATCACACCCTATGAGATATTGTGCGCTCTATGATGAGTACTACTGAGTTGCCTATTTCTTTTCAGGGACATGCACTGAGAAGATGCATACCTATTGAATAGAGTTCCGATCAAATCCGTTACCTACCACTCCATATGATATATGGAATGGGAAGAGACCATCTCTTAAATGAGTTAAGATATGGGGTTGTCCGGCCTATGTTGAAAAGAAAAATCCGGACAAGCTCGAGGCAAGATCAGTTCTGTGCAAGTTTGTAGGATATCCCAACCATTCGCGAGGGTATATCTTCTACCACACCGAGGAACAAAAGATGTTTTGTTTCTCGACATGCCACCTTTTTAGAAAAGGAATTTCTTGTCAAAGAAATTAATGGCAATGAGGTAGAACTGGAAGTAGTTCCATCAAACACAAACTATAACTGACGATTTGTTGGAACCAGAGGATTCGATAGTCCCTGATGAACCGAAGCCACTCCGTAGATTTAGTTGGGTTCCTCATCCTCCTGAGAGATACTACGGTCTTCTCGTAGACGGTGGAAGCGAGGATTGCATCATGGAGATGATGACCCAACTAGTTTCGAGCAGGCCATCACAAGTGGAGACTATGTGAAATGGCTGGATGCTATGTGATCTGAGATGGAATTCATGTACACCAACAAAGTATTGACTTTGGCTGTTGCTCCTGAAGGGGTAAAACCCATCGGGAGCAAGAGGATTTTTGAGAAAGATAATTTGGTGTTCATAGAAAAGTTGAGACTTTCAAAGCTATGATTAAGTCCATCAGGATCCTACTTGCCATTGCTGCATACCATGACTACGAAATCTGGCAGACTGCACGTCAAAACCGCTTTTCTAAATGGTGATTTGGAAGAGAGCGTATATGACACTGCCAAAGGGCTTCGTAGAAAGTGGGAGCAGCGAAAGCATGTGCAAGCTTCTTAAATCCATATAAGAGTTAAAGCAGGCATCGCGGAGATGGAACATCTATTTTAATAAAGCTGTCAAAGAGTTTGACTTCATAAAAAAGGTAGATGAACCATGTATATGTTAGTTATGTATATGCCCTAGAGGCCATTATTGTACATATGATGTATATTGTAGTGGATGCTTGGATATATATAGAGAGGACTTTCATGCTCGATATGATAGTATGCTATTTGGTTTCACTTTGTCTTAACATGTTGACTTATATTAGTTTACTGTCTTGCTCTCACATGTTGATAAAGCCCTTAGGATATGTACTCGACTACTGGGACTATGATGAGATCATACTAGAGGGGCCAGAGTAATCGACGAGTACATCCTATAACTGTTCCTAGTCGAGGGTGTATCGAGACAGGGCATCGATACACCAGAGTAGATTAGCGTATACGCATCTTGACCCATATGATGGGCAATGGATGATCCTATATCCATCGGTGTTTGACATCAAGGATGGTGTACGGGTGCTCAGTGGAGACTGGGTACACTGGACGGACTCGCCGAGAACTCCCAGATGGTATTATACCTCACGTCAGATGGTAGTTCTCCGGTGACACCGGTACAGGTTAGTCTGTAGACCCGAGATCGTCATAGAGTCTTGTGTGATTCCCACTGTGCTTTGATTTCCACCTTACCACGTCCAAGAGGGCGTGCAAAACGGTGGCTTTTGGGTATAGTCCCGAATCACATGGAGGCAATGAGCGATAGGAGGGGATTCGTCTCTCCCGGTATAGGGAGTTGATGTTGTGCTGTGTTCGATTGGCTATAACTGGAAGTCCCTGGCTAGGGCTGATATAGAGTACTACTAGTAAGTGTTATTAGTAGGTTCTCGACCTATTATGAGCCTCACATCGACACGACTTATCGGTTACTGGGGTCTGACGTATACCACCCCTAGACTAGATATGTAACATATCAGACGAAGAGACCGGACTGTACGGGAGTGTTACTGATTTGATTCATAGGAGAATGTACAAGCTTTCTTATTGATCTTCTGATCGCTCAATACTTGGATGGCTCTTACGTTTAGCTGACCGCTTGCAACTTGTGGGTGTTTGATATGATCATCACCTACTGCCGGCGTATTGACGATTCTTTAGAGTCCTACACAGAGGTTTCTTGACTCAGGCAAAACGGAGTGGGAGCAAATATGTGATATGTGCAGGACCAAGAATAATACGATATGAGATACCGTGTTCGCGATATATGATATCGGCCGGGTATATGTGATATAGCCGGGTCATCGGATCAAGTGTTGATTCGATCGGTACTTGTTATATTAGTCGGTTATATTCGATATAGCCGGATTGGCAGATCAAGTGTTGATTCGATAATTTAATGTATAATTATATATGTGATATATTACATTACCTTATCTAATATTAGCTCGCTTTATTGATTCATTTTCTCACCGGGTAATACATTGATATATATGCGATATATGTTAATTGTATTATTTTCTTTTGTTACAAAAATATATTATATATGTGATATATAATATTGTAACAAGTTATGTTTACAAATGCATCATGCTTAATGGAGATTAAACATGGTTAGGGTTTGATTTGGGTTAGTCTTTTCTTGAAGATTCTAGAATCTTATGTTTTGTTTCTTGCTTAGATATTTTGTTTATATATTTTGCTTTGATATTTCTAACCCAACCCAAAACCCTTAAACCTAGTAAACTCTCTACATGAGTTAATGATTCATATTATTAACTCAAGGTTCATTTGTAAGCATAGTAACTTTTCATTGTTCATCACAAAAGACTTCATCATCTTCTTCCTCCTTGAAAGCTTTCTAGCTTTTTATTTTGTGATGAATGAGTGTGAGAAATTGATAATAAAAGAGAGCATAATTCCTACTTCATCATTCTCATCTAATCTAGCCAATTAGATTAGGGTGTTCACCTCATTAATACTTGATTAGTGAGTGAGAGCTTGAGTTAAAGAAATTTCAAGGTAGATCATCTTTGAAAAGGAAGACTTCAAGTAAGCATGGATCGTTCGGCTTGTGGAGCCTCTCTTGAGTCCGGGAGATCATGGATTGCGGCGAAGGGACTACTACTTGAAGCTTATGAAGCGAAGAAGCAGACTACAAAGATTGTAATCTCTCTCTTAGATGTAAAGGTGTTTACTTGCATGTTTAATCCTAACTATCTAGCAAAGATCCTCGCTCTGGGTTGTTTGGCACGTCTAAATTTTAAATCAGGTATGGTTGATACCTTATAGACCTTTGTGACAGTTCCTAGTAACCCTGCAGTGGTATCAGAGCCTAGCTAGAGCATTAGGCGACGTGTATACGAAATTAAAAGTCCGATCGAACCCCGAAACGTCAAAAATTTGACCCCTCTCTGGAAATTTTTTTAAAATATGATTTTTCCCGTATTAAAAATACTCAGAAAATTCAGCAGGTGATTCTAAGGATAACTGTAAAATACGAAGCCCTAATTCCCTGAAGTCTCTACGGAACCGCGGCAAGAACATGCTTTGCGCGGCGGTTCCGCGGCCGAACTTAGGAATTGGGGACTCGTATTTGTAGGGTTTATCTGTAGGTATTAGTATATACTTTTGGGAATTTTTAATATTACTCATGTGTTGAGTTCTCTGGAGATCCTTTGTATTCGTTGATTCGATCGGAAAGTTTAACTTCGTTTTGTTTTCCGGATAATTTAGAACTGTTAAAATGTTCGAACGGATATCAATAACTCACTTTTTCCCGACACGAAAAACTTTTAAGTGTTGAATTTTTCACGAGTTTAAAAACTTTCGGAAAAACATGCAAGCATATCTGTGGACCCTCTAGAAGAACCTAACCTTAACTCGATTATGTGACCGTCAAAACTTCCACTGAACTTTTGGGTTTGTGGTAGTTTGGCATTGCCACATGTGAGGCGTTGGTTTGACCCTTCTACGGCTGGTTCACTGGGGCTGTGACATGTTCTGGGATTGTTGAATGCCGCTCAAGTGTTGAGCTATTTGGGAATTCTTGGGTGTTTGATTATTCGATCGGAAAGTTTAACTTTGTCTATTTATCTGGAATGTGATACAATATGTGGAATTCATATAGTTAGGCATGAAATGCGAAGTATGTGATATTTCGGATTTATGATGTCTAAAGTGATTGTGTATTCCAAATGTTGTAGTTTTACATTTTCTTTTCTGTGACCGTAAGCGTAGTATGTGGTGTATCGTCGGCTTCGTTGCTATACATCAACGAAAATCGGGATATGCATACTTGCTTACGTTGATGATATGAGATATTATGTGTTGCTGTGATATGTTGTATTGGATCGTCGTGTTTTCAATAGCCAGGGGTTTTATGTGAGATGAGGGTTTTTATTTTCATTCATGTAAAATTCATTTGTATGTAATATTCTTTTATTAGGGCACTTCCGGGTTGAGGTTGATGTCACCATTGTATATTGTTTACTTTTCCGCATTAGGTAGACCCAAGGAGGGGAGCACAAATAATCGGGTTCTGGGGTCCAGTGGGAGGCCATCTCGAGGAGTCGAGACCGGGTCTCCTAACCCTAGAATTGGCAGTGTTACTTGCCGCTCTCATAGGGGTCTAGGGATGTGGGTTTGGCTATTCATCGTGACCGTGGAATCCGTGTTTTATACAGGCTCGAAATAAAACACGGATGTCCTAGTATATCCAATATTTCATATGTAATCTTCTGCCGCAATGTTCCGTGATGAGATCATATTACTGCCTGAGACGAATGCTTATACTATATATATGTTGATATATAAATATTACTGCTTTCGTTTCTTCTGTGATGCTTAGGAAGCATTAATTGATGGGATTTTATTAATGAGATTAATAAAAGAAAAGAAATCTAAAAGATGTTGTAGAATCAAAACTTTATTAAAAGGGTAGCTACAGTTTTGCTTTGTATAGCGGTATATATGATATACCATGCACCATATTCGATGAGGAAAGAGCCGAGATCCCTTCAGTGGGAGAGAACTCTTTAGCAAAACTGGCAGATGCTACAAACTCACGGTTTAGTTTTTGATTGCTTCTATAGTTCTTGCTTTGCATAGCGGTATATATGATATACCATGCACCTTATTCGATGGGGAAAGAGACGAGATCCCTTCACCGGGAGTGGCCACTTTAGCGAAACTAGAAAAGCCTCCAAAAAAACACTCCTTTTCAAAATCACTTGTTTTTACAACGATATCAAGTTCATTACGCAATAGGTTTTCAGAAAAACTTGTAATAGCCCTCCGTCATTTCAGATAAGTCCTACTTAGTATTCGTACTACGTTTGTTGACCTCCGTCAAGGCGTAGTGTACGGTAACTAACTAGTATTTAACTGTTTATGCATATGATGCAGATTGGATTAGGGTAGTCGTACGGCCTTGTTGACCTCCGTCAAGGGTCGTGCGGGTGGGTCTGATTTAATCAAGAAATGACGGGTTGAACTTGACTAGCACCCTATGATTTGTTGACCTTCGTCAAGGTCATGGGATGCTTGCGGCAAAATATTATCGGGAATTTCAAGTGTTGAAATTTGCAATGAGATTGAATACCTCCTATGAGATAGTTGGATCCCGACACCCACTGCGAGTAAAAGTTACTTCTGGGAGAATTTTACACAGGACAATTAGCCGATCAAGTAGGTGTCTAGAAAGGTGTTAACGGGGTTATGCCTCTGGGAAAACGAGGTTTATTTTAATTAGGTCCGTGCGAAAACACGGGGAACCTCCCTCAAAGTACCAACACTAATCTGGCTGAAAGATTGACGAAATTGTAGGGTGTAATTAATCCCGGCTAATCTTACCTTTTAGGGTTTGAAGGAAGATTTGATAAAAACAGTGGGAGACATCCTGATTAGATAAGATAATAACCAATCTAATCTTGCAAGAGCATACGCTAAAGTGTTTTCTTCTCTCTCTCTCCAGGTAGCGACCATGTCAGGCCTTAATCAAGATAATAATATGGATGTATTGACTGAACCCGCTTATTATACTGGGCAGGGGAACGTTGGTCCCGTTCTTTCTTATAAGTGTTATAATACTGAGCAGGGAATAGGAGAATATCTAGATTTTCATGCCGCCCAAACAAAGAACAAGTATGTTGATGCATCTTCTTCTGGTGTGTTAGTTATTGAGAACTGTTTCTCAGTTCACCTTACATCCTGGGTATTAGATACCGGATCGGGATCCCACATATGTAAATTGTTACGTGGGCTACATAAAGGTAGAGAACTGGGAAAGGGTGATCATTCTGTACAAGTAGAGAATGGTGCAAATATTGCAGCCAAAGCAGTTGGTGAATATCACCTTGTATTACCAAGTAGTAATACATTGATTCTGAATGAGTGCTATTATATACCGAACATGATGTGCAACATTATATCAGTTTCTTTATTAAGTAAAGAAGGATATAATTTTTTAATACAGGATAATGTTATGAACATCTTCCTAAATCAAAAGTTGATTGGATCAGGCTCGTTACATAATGGCATATTCATTCTCAATCAAAATACGGTCCTTAATATACAAAAAACACACAAGAGGAAGAGTTCAGAAATGAACGAATCCTTCTTGTGGCATTGTAGACTTGGTCATATCAATGCAACACGGCTAGCTAAGTTACATAAGGATGGATATTTAAATCCGTTTGAATTATCATCTTATGAAACTTTCCATTCATGTCTCAAAGGCAAAATGACCAAAACTCCGTTTAGTGGACATGGAGAAAGAGTTACGGAACTCTTAGGGCTGATACATAGTGATGTATGTGGTCCCATGTCTACACATGCCAAGAACGGTTCTTCCTACTTCATTACATTCACTGACGATCTCTTAAGATACGGACATGTGTTCCTGATGAAACACAAGTCTGAAGCTTTTGAGAAATTCAGAGAATATAAGCATGAAGTAGAGAACCAAACGGGCAAAAGTATTAAGATCCTTCGATCTGATCGAGGAGGAGAATACTTGGGCAATGCGTTTCTGGACTATCTAAAAGAGAATGAGATTCTCTCTCAGCTAACTCCTCCCTATACACCACAACACAACGGTGTATCGGAGCGGAGGAATCGCACCCTGTTAGATATGGTGCGCTCCATGATGAGCAATACTGAGTTGCCTATTTCCTTTTGGGGTTATGCGCTTGAAACAGCAGCATACCTATTGAATCAAGTCCATCTAAATCAGTACCTACCACACCATATGAGATATGGAGTGGGAAGAGACCTTATCTTAAACGAGTTAAGATATGGGGTTGTCCGTCCTATGTCAAAAGGAAAAATCCGGACAAACTCAAGGCACGATCAGTTCTCTGCAAGTTTATGGGATATCCAAAGAATTCTAATGGGTATTTTTTCTATGACAGTGAGGAGCAAAAGGTGTTTGTTGCTCAACATGCCACCTTTTTAGAAAAGGAATTTCTTGCAAAAGAAATTAGTGGCAAAGAGGTAGAGCTGGAAGAAGTTCCAGCACCACAAACTATAACTGAAGATTTAGTGGAACCAGATGATTCAGTAGTTCCCAGCGAACCTCAGCCTCTCCGCTGATCTAGTAGGCTTTCTCATCCACCTGAGAGATACTACGGTTTTCTCGTTGATAGTGGGAGTGAGGATTGCATCATGGAAGATGATGACCCGACTAGTTTCGAGCAGGCCATCACGAGTGGTGACTCTGTGAAATGGCTGGATGCAATGCGGTCTGAGATGGAATCCATGTACACCAACAAAGTATGGACTTTGGAAGTTGCTCCTAAAGGGGTAAAACCCATTGGGAGCAAATGGATCTTTAAGAAGAAACTTGGTGTAAATGGAAAAGTTGAGACTTTCAAAGATAGACTTGTTGCAAAGGGTTTTCGTCAACGACCAGGTGTGGATTATGACGAAACCTTTTCTCTAGTGGCTATGCTTAAGTCTATTCTGATCTTACTTGCATTGCTGCATATCATGACTACGAAATCTGGCAGATGGATGTTAAGACCGCTTTTCTAAATGGTGATTTAGAAGAGTGCGTGTACATGACTCAGCCAAAGGGCTTCATAGACAGTGGGAGCAGTGGAAAGGTGTGCAAGCTGCTTAAATCCATTTATGGGTTAAAGAAAGCATCGCGGAGTTGGAACATCTGCTTTGATGTTGTAGTCAAAGAGTTTGACTTCATCAAAAACGTAGATGAACCTTGTATTTATAAGAAGGTTGCAGAGGGTAAGGTTGTCTTCCTCGTATTATACGTCGATGACGTACTCTTAATAGGAAATGATGTTCCTATGCTGCAATCGGTCAAGCTCTTCTTATCATAAAGGTTCTCAATGAAAGATCTAGGTGATGCCTCCTGCATATTGGGAATTATGATCTATAGAGATAGATCTAAACGGATACTGGGATTGTCCCAATCCAGGTACATTGACACCATACTAAAGAGGTTTAGTATGGAAGAATCCAAGCGTGGGAACCAACCCACGATCTCTGGACTCACTCTCTCCAAAGAGATGTCTCGCAAGACTGATTTGGAGAGAGCTCGCATGCAAGGGATACCCTATGCTTCGGCAGTAGGCTATATCATGTATGCGATGCTATATACCAGACCCGATGTAGCATATTCACTATGTGTAGTGAGTCGGTATCAAGCAGATCCTGGAGAGAGTCACTGGACAGCTGTGAAGAACATTCTCAAGTACTTGCGAAGGACTCAAGAGATGTTCTTAGTGTATGGTAACGGAGAACTCCAAGTGGAATCCTTTACCGATTCGAGCTTCCAAAGTGATAAGGACGACTCTAAATCGCATTCGGGATTTGTCTTTACCCTCAATGGAGGGTCGGTGTGTTGGAAGAGTTCCAAACAGGAAACCGTTCCAGACTCGACGATGGAGGCTTAATACATCGCTGCCAACGATGCTGCCAAAGAGGCTGTCTGGATAAAGAAGTTCATCACCGAACTTGGTGTGGTTCCATCCATTAAGCATCCAATACCTTTGTATTGTGATAACAATGGAGCTGTAGCTTTGGCCAAGGAACACAGGTCCCATCAGAAGTCCAGACATATTCTGAGGCGGTATCACCTGATCAGGGAGATAGTTGATCGCCGGGAGATCGAGGTTAGGAGAGTTGATACGAAGGACAACACTGCGGATCCACTCATGAAGGCCATTCCCCAGATAAAATTTGAGAGATTATTCGGGATGTTAGGTATGAGATACTACAACAACTGGCCTTAGTGCAAGTGCGAGATTGTTAGTTATGTATATGCCCTAGAGGCCATTATTGTACATATGATGTATATTATAGTGGACGCTTGGATATATATAGAGAGGACTTTCTTGCTCGATATGATAGTATGCTATTTGGTTTCACTTTGTCTTAACATATTGACTTATATTAGTTTACTGTCTTGCTCTCACATGTTGATAAAGCCCTTAGGATATGTACTTGACTACTGGGACCATGATGAGAACATACTAGTGGGGCCAGAGTAGTCGACGAGTACATCCTATAACTATTCCTAGTCGAGGGTGTATCGAGACAGGGCATCGATACACCAGAGTAGACTAGCGTATACGCATCTTGACCCATATGATGGGCGATGGATGATCCCATATCCATCGGTGTTTGACATCAAGGATGGTGTACGGGTGCTCAGTGGAGACTGGGTATACTGGACAGACTCGTCGAGAACTCCCAGATGGTATTATACCTCACGTCAGATGGCAGTTCTCCGGTGACACTGGTACATGTTAGTCTGTAGACCCGAGATCGTCATAGAGTCTTGTGTGATTCCCACTGTGCTTTGATTTCCACCTTACCACGTCCAAGAGGGCGTGCAAAACGGTGGCTTTTGGGTACAGTCCCGAACCACATTGAGGCAATGAGCGATAGGAGGGGATTCATCTCTCCCGGTATAGGGAGTTGATGTTGTGCTGTGTTCGATTGGTTATAACTGGAAGTCCTTGGCCAGGGCTGATATAGAGTACTACTGGTAAGTGTTATCAGTAGGTTCTCGACCTGTTATGAGCCTCACATCGACACGACTTATCGGTTACTAGGGTCTGACGTATACCACCCATAAACTAGATATGTAACATATCAGACGAAGAGACCAGACTGTACGGGAGTGTTACTGATTGGATTCACAGGAGAATGTACAGGCTTGCTTGTTGATCTTCTGATCGCTCAATACCTGGATGGCTGTTACGTTTAGCTGACCGCTTGCAGCTTGTGGGTGTTTGATATGATCATCACCTACTGCCGGCGTATTGACGATTCTTTAGATTCCTACACAGAGGTTTCTTAACTCAAGCAAAACAGAGTAGGAGCACATATGTGATATGTGCAGGACCGAGGATAATACGATATGAGATACCGTATTCTATTCTCGCGATATATGATATCGGCCGGGTATATGTGATATAGCCGGATCATCGGATCAAGTGTTGATTTGATCGGTACTTGTTATATTAGTCGGTTATATTCGATATAGCCGGATTGTCGGATCAAATGTTGATTCGATAATTTAATGTATAATTATATATGTGATATATTGCATTACATTATCTAATGTTAGCTCGCTTTATTGATTCATTTTCTCACCGGGTAATACATTGATATATATGCGATATATGTTAATTGTATTATTTTCTTTTGTTACAAAAATATATTATATATGTGATATATAATATTGTAACAAGTTATGTTTACAAATGCAACATGCTTAGTGGAGATTAAATATGGTTAGGGTTTGATTTGGGTTAGTCTTTTCTTGAAGCTTCTTGAAGCTTATGTTTTGTTTCTTGCTTAGATATTTCGTTTAGATATTTTTCTTTGATATTTCTAACCCAACCCAAAACCCTAGTAAACTCTCTACATGAGTTAATGATTCATATTATTAACTCAAGGTTCATTTGTAAGCATAGTAACTTTTCATTGTTCATCACAAAAGACTTCATCATCTTCTTCCTCCTTGAAAGCTTTCTAGCTTTTTATTTTGTGATGAATGAGTGTAAGGAATTGATAATAAAAGAGAGCATGTTTACCCCAATCAGAGCAAAGCTCTGTTCAAATTCCAAGATGAGAAACGAAGCAACGCTTCTGTTTCCCCCAATCAGAGCAAAGCTCTGCCTTGAAAGTTTAAATTTTAATAAATTGAAGCAACGCTTCAGATTCCTTGCGCTCTGCGCTGCGCGACATGTGTCAGCGCAGCTGCACTGCGCGACACGTGTCAAGCGCAGGTGCGTTTGCGCCAAACAGAATTAAAATTCTAGAAAGATTTTTCTGATCTTGTTAAAACAAGAAGATTGTCTTCTGTAAAACAGAAGCTCTTGGATCAAAGATCCAACGGTGGGGAAAAATCCCTAAATCACTCAGAGAAAGATCTCTTTAACTAATTTAACAAACTAATTGGCACTATATAAAGGCGCCTAGACCCCAAGTCTAAAACACATAGAAACAGAGAGAGATATTCAGAACTTCTCTAGAAAATTTTGAGAAAAGCTCACAAAAAAAAATTAAAGGTAAAACCCTTTGAATAAATAAAAGAGTTTCTTCTAAAAATATCATTGATCTAAGAACAAGATCAAAGATCTTCAATAAAAAAAATATAATAATAATAAAGGCATTGCCTTTTGATGAACCACTGGTTCTTGATATTTGAGGTAAAAACCTCTCTGGAAAACAAGAAAAACTTGTTTTCTTTGATCTAAATTTGATCAAAATATAAAACAGTGCCCTGCACTTGTAAATCTGCACTGTTGCGCTCTTGGGTTGGCGCAAGCCACCAGAGAGCGCCACGTGTCAGCTCCAGAACTACTTGCGCTATGCGCTTTTAAAATAAAGCACTGCTCTCTTAAATTGGCGCAACTCACCAGAACGCGCCACGTGTCAGCAGCGTAACAGCGCAGTGCACTGCGCTTGCGCTCACCAGAGCGTGACACGTGTCACCTCCACATGCGCTTGCGCACATTAATTGGCGCAAAGCGCCTGACAGGCCATATGGCCACTGTCAGATAATTAATGCACTGCATTATTGAAAAGTAGGGCCGACCCCAATTAAAAAAGGCCTAACAGGCCTAATAAAATACAATGCATTATTTTTAAAAAGAGCAGAGCCCAAACAAAGATCTGTCAGACCAAAATAGATGTTGTGCATCATTTACAAAGAGGCAGAGCCCAAATAAAGGTCCAACAGAGACCAAGATTAATTCTATGCATTATTAAACAAAGGGCAAAGCCTAAGCCAAGGCCTAATAGGCCAACTACAAATAAAAATGTTGAACATTTTCAACTGGACTTAACACAATCATGGCCATAAGTCCTCAAATTAAAATTGACTGGGCACGACTGCTCTCTTAAATCAATTTACACCCGGTTCAAGGATACATCTCCAAACTCCTCTGACACTTGTCGTTGTAATCCCTCAACGTCGTCAGAGAGGTGACGGGTCCCGACAACCACACATTGTTATAGACTTAAGCGTCCTTAAACCAACCTATGGACTTAAGTGTCCATAAACCAACTCACGGACTTAAGCGTCCTTAAACCAACCTATGGACTTAAGCATCCTTAAACCAACTCACGGACTTAAGCGTCCTTAAACCAACCTATGGATTTAAGCGTCCTTAAACCAACTCAAGGACTTAAGCATCCTTAAACCAATGGACCACTATGTCCCTAAACTGGAACAACAGAGCCCCCAAATTCTCTTTTGTCGGATCTAAACGATCCCGTTTAAGTTGATCTTAGCCTCAAATATGGCTAACGTATCCTTAAACCTTCAAACAGACTTTAGTCCCAAATTGGACTATAGATCCCCCAATCAACTTTGGTTCAAGGGTACATCTCTGAACTCCTCTGACATCTGTCGTTGTAATCCTTCAACGTCGTCAGAGAGGTGATGGGTCCCGACGGCCATACATGCAATGGACCACTATGTCCCTAAACTGGAACAATAGAGCCTCCAAATGCTCTTTTGTCGGATCTAAATGATCCCGTTAAGTTTATCTTAGTCTCAAATTGGACTAACGTATCCTTAACGAACGTTTAAGTTGATCTTAGCCTCAAACATGGCTAACGTATCCTTAAACTAAAACCCCAAACCCAAATCTAAGAAAATACGGATTTATACTAATCCACGTCCTACGGGCGACGACATAAATTAGTCTCCGTATACAATCCACGGGTAACCACAAACAAAACAAACACCCACGACTCGAAGTGAAATTCTGGAGAAGGAGAAAGTTGTTACCGCGATACGGTAGCCTAATTAACTGCAGGGGCTTGCGCCTGCAGGGAAGAGCGTCCCCACAATAAAAAAAAACCCTCAAGCGAGGGGGAATCTGACGAAGCCTGCTACATCGGCCGCATCCGTCTAAAACTCCGATACACGGTGCCATAAATCAACTTGGCATCTTCGGAGAGGTGGACGGATAAAACCAAATAGCATCTGTCCCGAATCTCAGGCAAGACGTCACCATGTCGTCTTGGCCACCATTCGGAGGGGAACAGATTCTGGCACGCCCGGTGAGACCTTTTTCTCTTTCCACTCCACACTTCGTGTGTCGTGTTCGCGAACAAATCGCGGTTTGCTGTGGTTGCCTGTGGATTCGAAGTACTTAGATTTGGTGTCTTTCTCCGTGCAGAAAACAGAAGATCAATGGCTTCAAACTGCACTAACTGCAACTGCAACTCTCGCTCCGTCCCTGCTGGAGGAGTGACTTACGAGCCCCAAGCGGCCTCCCTTTTCAAGATGCCAGCGGAGCAGGTAACTCAAGCAACCACTGGACTATTCTTCGGGACCATGCTCCCACCGATGAGCTTCGATGTCCCGATAACGTTGCAAGAAGCACGAAAGAAGTCGGTCTTTGATCGACTTACCACTGCTGTGGTCCCTCTCAACGGGTCGCCCAACTTCAATACCTCGGTTTTCAACAAACTGGGCCAGAACGTCTATAAGCCCGCGATATCCGAAGTTGCCATCCCAAAGCGGATAGCCATCCCGGCTCAAGCGGACGAAATCATTGGAAAGGCTTCTCCTTCCAAGAAGTCAGTTTTTATAAGGATGGCCATTCCGGTTTCTGCTCCAGGCGAGGTCCTCAAAGCTGCTTCCCCTGTCCAGAGGGGGCATGATGAAGTCACCCCTACGGCTAAACCAACTCCAATCGCTCGACATGCTCTCCGTTGTCACTGGCGCCGAGTAAGGAAAGCTGGGGGCTGTAGGTTTACTAGGCACACTAACAAGGCTCTATAAGGCATCGACCATGCCAAAATTAAATTTTTATGTGCCGAATAACACTAAGCAAGATCGTAAACTAGAGATTAGGCGAATAAATGAGCAAGTAAACAACTTTATACTAAAGGGAATGCGATATACAACCTTTGTAGATCGGTCCTCCACTTCATTTGCTCCTTGTTGAAGTCCCATCGCTGCGATCAAGGTTCTCCTTGTAGTGCTTCACAGTAATTCATAAAAAATCCTGCTGATTTTTCTGCATATTTTTAATTCTCAAAAATCCCCGATTTAAAAAAATGTACAGAGAAGGAATTTACATTAGGGTTTCGGTTCGATCGGACTTCAAACATCGTCTATACATCGTTACGTTAAGCAGACCGCTTGCGGCTTGTAGGTGTTTGATATGATCATCACCTGCTGCCGGCGTATTGACGAGTCTTTAGAGTCCTACACAGAGGTTTCCTGGCTCAAGCGAAACGAAATAGGAGCGTATATGAGATATGTGCGGGACCGAGAATAATGCGTGTATGTGATACCGTATTCTATTCTCGCGATGAATGTATCGATTGGTTGTATGCGATATAACCTAGTTATCGAATCGAGAATTGATTCGATAAGTCGATACATTATATATTAGTTGGTCATATGCGATGTGACCGGATCGTTAAATCAAGTATTGATTTAATGATTAATGTATAATTATATATTTGATATATTACTTTACATTAACTAATATTGGTTCACTTAAGATGTTTTTCTCACTTGTTTGTGCACATTGTATATGTGATATATTTTTGTGCACAAGTTTGTATCATGTTTGATGATACATGCAAACTTGGGTGTATGTTTGGTTTAAACCATGGTTAGTCAATGGTTAGGGTTTCATTTGCTTTATTTACTTATTCATTTGAGAAAGAAATAAAATGGTGGCAAACTTTGGATTTTCTTTGAAGCTTCTTGAAGCTTTGAAAGACTTTGACCATTTTGTTTCTTTCCTTAACCCTAACCATTTACTTAACCCTAGTTTATTCTCTACATGTGTTTAGCTAACCCATGGTTGCAAGATGATAGATATCACTTCATTTTCTTTTTGAAATTGATTATTGATTTTTCTTCTTCTTCATCTTCTTCTTCAAGTGAAGAAAAGAAAACCTATTCTTGAAAATGTCAAGTGATGATTCCAAGTGAGAAATCCAAATCCAAAGTGAACCCAGTTCCTATTTCTTCATCCTCTACCACTTGCCAAGTAGTATAGGGTGTTTTCTTCACAAGTTTCATGACTTGGTGAAGTTGGAGCTTGATCTTGAGCTGCCTCGACGTAGATCATCTTCGGCATCGAAGTCGACGACCTAGCCCGATCATTTGTTCGACGAAACCATCGCTAGAGTCCGGGATCCGATGATCGCAGCGGAGGGACATCATCACGGAGCTAAGGAAGTGGAGGACCGGATCTACAAAGGTTATATTTCCATTCACTTTAGAGTAAAGTTGTTTACTAGCTTGTAGTTTCGCCTTTTCTCTAGTTAACGATCTAGTTTAGGGTTTCTCGGCACCGGAAATTTTTGAATTTGGCATGGTTGATGCCTTGTGAGACCTCATTAGTGTGCCTAGGAACCCTACAGTGGTATCAGAGCCTAGCTAGAGCCTCAGGCGATGTGTAGACGATGTTAGAAGTCCGATCGAACCGGAACCCTAATGCAAATTCCTTCTCTATACATTTTTTTAAATCGGGGATTTTTGAGAATTAAAAATATGCAGAAAAATCAGCAGGCTTTTTTATGAATTACTGTGAAGCACGTACTCCTGATTCAACCAAAGCGCGGCGGAACCGCAGCACGAGCATGGCTCGTGCGGCGGTTCCGCGGCCATATAGTCACTTCAGCATTTGAAATCTGCACAGAAATTCCTATCAGTTAGTGCTGTTTTTTCTGGGAATTTTTAACTTCTACTCAAGAGTTGAGTTTTCTGGGTTGTATTGGGGACTTGGTGTTTCGATCGGAAAGTTTAACTCCGTCTATATGTTTTCCGGATAATTTTAGAATATGTTGAAAAGTTCGACCGGATAAAAATACCCACTTTTTCCCCTGCCGGGAAATTTCCAATTGTTGGATTTTTTCCGTAGTTTAATGACGTTCTAAGTAGTGCAAGTAACGCGATGGACCCTCTAGAAGACAACAAACCTTAACTCGATTATGTGACCGTCTTGAACTGCCCTTTGAACCTTCGGGTTTGTTGCAGTACGGTGTGCCACATGTGAGGCGTTGGCTTAATCCTTCTACGGCTGGACCGTTGGTACTGAGGCATGAACTGGATGTTTTTAAACTTATTTCATGTGCTGAGCTGTTTCGGGAAAACTTGGGTGTTTGACTGTTCGATCGGAAAGTTTAACATTTTTTGTTTATCTGGAATGTGATACAATAATTGGAATTCACAAGTAGTTATGAGATAACTGATATGAATGTTATAAACATAGCATTTTAGTCTCACTTGATCGGTTGCCACGGAATTTTGATGTGATCAAAAGTCCGTTGCAATCACGTAGCGTACGCGGATACTCACCGGGTAAACTTAATAGACAGCTACACCCCTTAGCCTCGACCAAGTGACTGTAGGAGAACCTCGTCGCCAATAAGCATCCGTTCAGGTGCTCATGGCAGCGGTGTTCCGCCTTGGTGCACTTCGTCGACGGTTTCGGGGGTGCGGCCGTCTACTAAAGTTTGCGACGAGCATTCGATCAGGATGCCGAGAATCTTGTTGAATTGCCCGACTTGATATTGAAAAGTATTTTCGATAATGAGACTAAAATGCGGGGTTTATAATTGTTAGGCATGCGATATCTAAGGAATTCATTTGATTAGGCATGCGATGTCTAAGGAATTCATTTGATTAGGCATGCGATGTCTATGCAGGTTGCGGATTCCAACTATTGTAGTTGTACACTTTCTTTTCTGTGACCGTAAGTGTAATATGTGGAATCGCCGGTTTCGTTGCTATATGTCAACGACAATTGGGATGCGCATATTTACTTACATTGATGACATGTGATATTATGTGTTGCTGGATATGTTATATTGGATCGTCGTGTTTGAATAGCCGGGGGTTTTATGTGAGATGAGTGTTTTTCATTTTCATTCATGTAAAAACTTGTATGTAATATTCTTTTATTGGGGCACTTCCAAGTTGCGGAAGATGTCACCGTTTGTATATTATTTACTTTTCTGCACTAGGATAGACCCAAGGAGGAAGGCACAAGTAACCGGGTTCTGGAGTCCAGTGGGAGACCAACTCGAGGAGTTGAGTCCGGGTCTCCTAACTCTAGAATTGGTAGGGTTGCTTGCCGCTCTCGTAGGGGTCTAGGGGTGTGGGTTTGGCTATTCATCGCGACCGTGGAATCCGTGTTTTATACTGGCTCATATTGAAAACACGGACGTCCTAGTATATCCAATATTTCATATGATTCTTCTGCTGCGATATCTGTGATGTGATCATTTGATATTCTGTGATAGATACTATATATAGTATATATGATATATTATATAGACGTTACTTATGTTTTACACCCGCGCTAGCCCTGCCCTGCTCTGCCGTTAGTTACCTAACCTAACAGTGCACGAGGGGACATCGAGGCGAATGCGGATGGCATAAGTGTACGTCATATTTATCTGTGATGTTTAGGTGATTTAAATGATGGGACTTCATTAATGTGATTAATGAAGGAAAAGAAACCTAAGATGTTGTAAAATCGAATTTCTAAATAAAACAGGTAGCTACAGTTCTTGTTTTGCATTGCGGTGTTCCTTGTAGAACATCCTGCACCTTATTCGATAAGGAAAGGACCGAGGTCCCTTCACCGGGAGTGACTCCTTTAGCAATAACTGGCAGATGCTACAACCCTCGGTTTGTCTTTTGATTGTTTCTATAGTTTTTGCTTTGCACAGCGATATATATGATATATCCCGCACCTCATTCGACGAGGAAAGGGCCGACGATCCCCTCACCGGGAGTGACCCCTTTAGCAAAACTAGAAAAGCCTAAAAAACACTCCATTTTAAAATCGTTTGATTCTACAACGATATCAAGTTCATTACGCAATAGGTTTTCAGAAAAACCTGTCGTAGCCCTCCATCATTTCAGATAAGTACAAGTTAGTATTCGTGCTACGTTTGTTGACTATGTTAAGGCGCAGTGTGCGGTAGCTAATTAGTGCTTATCTGTATAAGCATATGATGCGATTGGATTAGGGTAGTCGTGCGACTTTGTTGACTATGTTAAGGGTCGTGCGGGTGGGTTTAATTCAATCAGGAAATGACGGGTTGAACTTGACTAGCACTGATGATTTGTTGACTATGTTAAGGTCATATAGCTGCTAGGGGCAAAATATTATCGGGAATTTCAAGTGTTGAAATTTGCAATGAGATTGCATACCTTCTATGAGATAGTTGGATCCCGATACCCGCTGCGAGTAATTGTTACTCCTGGGAGAGTTTTACACATTACAATTAGCCGATCAAGTAGGTGTCTAGAAAGGTGTCAACGGGGTTACGCCTCTGGGAAAACGAGGTTTACATTAATTAGGTTCGTGCGAAAGCACAGGGGACCTCCCTCAAAGTACCGGCACTGGCCTGGCTGAAAGATTGGCGAACTTGTAGCGTGTAATTAATCCCGGCTAGTCTTTCCTTTTAGGGTTTGAAGGAAGATTTGATAAAAACAGTGGGAGCCATCCTGATTAGATAAAATAATAACCAATCTGATCTTGCAAGAGCGCACGCTGAGTGTTTTCTTCTCTCTCTCTCTCCAGGTAGCGACCATATCATGCCTTAATCAAGATAATAATACGGATGTATTGACCAAACCCGCTTGTTATACTGTGCTGGGAAAGTTGGTCCCACTCCAACTTATAATTGTTATAAGACAGAGCAGGAAATAGGGGAATACCAGGATTCCCATGCCGCCCAAACGAAGAAAGTGCATGTGATGCATCTCCTTCGGGTGTGTTCATTATAAAGAACTATTTCTCAGTATCCTCTACGTCCTGGGTATTTGATACCGGATCAGGATCCCAGATATGTAATCCGTTACATAGGGCTACAGAAAGGTAGAGAACTGAGAACGGGTGATAAGTTTCATGAGGCAGAAAACGGGGCAAGTGTTGCAACCAAGTCTGTTGGTCACTATCACCCTGTATTCCAAATACATTGATTCTGAACGAATGTTATTAGATACCGAACCTGATATACAAAATCATATCAGTCTCTTTATTGGTAAAGAAATGATAAAATTTTGTATTGTTGGATAATGTTTTGAACATTTCCTATATCAAAAGTTGATCGGTTCAGGCATGTTATCTAAAAGTATTGATGTTCTAAATCAAACTACAGTTCTTAGTATACGGAACACACACAAGAGAAAGAGTTCAGAAATGAACGAATCCTTCTTGAGGCATTGTAGACTAGGTCATATCAATGCGACCCGACTGGCTGAAGTTACATTTAGATGCATATTTAAATTAGTTTGAACTTACATCTTGTGAAACTTGCCAGTCATGTCACAAAGATTAGATGACCATAGCTCTGTTTATTGGAAACAGAGAAAGAGTTAGTGAACACTTGGGATGATACATGTTGATGTATGTAGGTCCCCTGTCTACACATGCTAAGACCGGTTCTTTGTATTTCATTACATTCTGTGATAATCTCTCAAGATTCAGACATATGTTCCTGTTGAAACACAAGTCCGAACCTTTTTGAGATATTCACAGAATATAAGTTAGAAGTAGAGAACCAAAACGGGTATAAGTATTATGTCCTTTGATATGATCAAGGATGAGAATACTTGAGCATGGAATTCCTGGTTTATTCTAAAGGAGAATGAGATTCTCTCTCAGCATTACTCCTCCGTATACACCATAGCACGATAGTATATCGGGGCGGAGCAATCACACCCTATTAGATATGGTGCGCTCTATGATGAGTATTACTGAGTTTCCTATTTCCTTTTGGGAGTTATGCACTTGGGAAGTTGCATACCTATTGAATAGGGTTCAAATCAAATCAGTTGCCTACCACTTCATATGTGATATGGAAAGAGAAGAGCCCATATCTTAAGTTAGTTAAGATTTGGGGTTGTCCAGCCTATGTCTGAAAAGCAAAATCCGGACAAGCTCGAGGCAAGATCTGTGATATAGAACTGGAAATGTTCCAGCTATACAAACTGCAGCTGATGATTTGATAGAACCAAAGGATTCAATAGTTACCAACGAACCTCAGCCTCTCCGCCGATCTAGTAGGGTTCCTCACCCACCTGAGAGATACTTCTGTTTCTCTATGACAGCGGGAGGGAGGATTGCATCATGGGATGATGACCTAACTAGTTTCGAGCTGGCCATCAGGAGTGGGACTCTGTAAGAATGGCTGGATGTTAATCGATCTGAGATGGAATCCTTATACACCAACAAAGTATGGACTTTAGTTGCTTTATCTGAAGGGTTAAATCCCCATCAGGAGCAAGTATATCTTGAGAAGATTACTTGGTGTACATGGAAAAGTTGAGACTTTCAAAGCTAGACTTGTTAAAGGTTTTCGTCATCGACCAGGCGTGGATAATAATGAAACCTTTTTCCAGTAGCTATGCTTAAGTCCATCCAGATCCTACTTGCCACGGCTACATACCATGACTACGATATCTGGCGGTTGGGTGCCATGACTGCTTTTCTAAATGATGTTTTAGAAGAAAAAGTCTATAAGTACACAACCAGAGGGCTTCGTAAATAGTGGGAGCAGCGGAAACGTGTGCAAAATGTTTTATGTGATGAAGCAGGCATCGCGGAGTTTGAACATCTGTTTTGATGAGTTAGTCAAACAGTTTGACATCATCAAAATGGTAGATAAACCTTGTATATACAAAAAGATAGTAGGGAGTACGGTAGTGATCCTCGTAGAGTACGTGGATGGCATGCTCTTGATAGGGAAGGAGTTTCATATGCTACGCTCGGTCAATCTCCGCTTATAACAATGATTCTCCATATAGGATCAAAGTGATACCTACTAAATCCTGGGTTTTGGATCTGTGAGATAGATCTAATTGGATATTAGGATACTCACTAGTTGTAGTGAGATGGTATCAATTGGTCCTGGGGAGAATCACTGGAAGGGTTCCAGGGTGATAAGGACGACTGAAAGTCAGTCACAGGAATTGTCTTTACCCTCAGTAAAGGGACAATATGTTGGAAGAGTTCCAAGCTAGATACCGTTGCATACTAGACGATAAAGGCTGGATACATCGCTACTTAAGATGCTACCAAAGAGGCAGTCGGATGTATATTTGTTTATGAGATGAACTTAGTTCCTCCCATTGTGTAACAATGGAGTTGTGGCTTATGCCAAGGAACGTCCGTCCCATCAGTGATCCAGACATATTCTAAGGCAATATCACCTGATCATGGAGATGGCTGATCTCCAAGGTGATCAAGGTTAGGAGAGTAGACTCAGAGGACAACACGGCGGATTCACTCACAAAGGCATTTTCCCAGAGAGAGACTTTTATGGGATGGTTGAGTATGAGATACTGCAACCACTGCTATAGATGGCCCTAGTGCAAGTGGGAGATTGTTAGTTATATGTATGCCCTAGAGGCCATTACTGTACATAGGATGTATATTGTAGTGGATGCTGGGACATATATAGGGAGGACTTTCTTGCTCGACATGATAGTATGCTATCTGGTTACTCTTTGCCTTAACGTGTATACTGATTGTCTCTCTGTTACATGTTGGTAAAGCCCTTAGGATGTGTACTTGACTACCTGGACTATGATGCGGGTCATACTAGTGGGGACATGGTAGTCCATAAGTACATCCTTCAAGATCCCTAGTCGTGGGTGTATCGAGACGGGGCATCGATATACCAGAGTAGACTAGCGTATACCTTCTCGACCCATACAGATGGGCGATGGATGATCCCATATCCATTGGTGTTTGACATCAGAGATGATATACGGGTGCTCAGTGGAGACTGGGTACACTGGACGGACTCGCCGAGAACTCCCAGATGGTATTATACCTCACGTCAGATGGCAGTTCTCTGGTGACACTGGTACAGAGTAGTCTGTTGACTCGACATCGTCATAGAGTCTTGTGTGATTCCCACTGTGCTTTGATTTCCACCTTACCACGTCCAAGAGGGCGTGCAAAACGGTGGCTTTTGGGTACAGTCCCGAATCACATGGAGGCAATGAGCGATAGGATGGGATTCGTCTCTCCCGGTATAGGGAGTTGATGTTGCGCTGTGTTCGATTGGCTATAACCAGAAATCCCTGGCCAGGGTTGCTGAGATTTACTGGTAAGTGTTACCAGTAGTTTCTCGAACTGTTATAGACCTCATATCGACACGACTTATCGAGCTACTGGGGTCTGACGTTTACCACCCCTAGGCGAGATATGCGACATATCAGACGAACAGACCGGACTGTACGGTAAGTGTTAATGGTTGGATTCACAGGAGTGTGAGCGGGCTTGCTCGTCGATCTTCTGATCGCTCAATACCTGGGTGGCCGTTACGTTTAGCAGACCGCTTGCGGCTTGTGGGTGTTTGATATGATCATCACCTGCTGCCAGCGTATTGACGAGTCTTTAGAGTCCTACACAGAGGTTTCCTGGCTCAAGCGAAACGAAATAGGAGCGTATAAGAGATATGTGCGGGACCGAGAATAATGCGTGTATGTGATACCGTATTCTATTCTCGCGATGAATGTATCGATTGGTTGTATGCGATATATCCTAGTTATCGAATCGAGGATTGATTCGATAAGTCAATACATTGGATATTAGTCGGTCATATGCGATGTGACCGGATCGTTAAATCAAGTATTGATTTAATGATTTAATGTATAATTATATATTTGATATATTACTTTACATTAACTAATATTGGTTCACTTAAGATGTTTTCCTCACTTGTTTGTGCACATTGTATATGTGATATATTTTTGTGCACAAGTTTGTATCATGTTTGATGATACATGCAAACTTGGGTGTATGTTTGGTTTAAACCATGGTTAGTCAATGGTTAGGGTTTCATTTGCTTTATATACTTATTCATTTATTTATTTATTCATTTGAGAAAGAAATAAAATGGTGGCAAACTTTGGATTTTCTTTGAAGCTTCTTGAAGCTTTGAAAGACTTTGACCATTTTGTTTCTTTCCTTAACCCTAACCATTTACTTAACCCTAGTTTATTCTCTACATGTGTTTAGCTAACCCATGGTTGCAAGATGATAGATATCACTTCGTTTTCTTTTTGAAATTGATTATTGATTTTTCTTCTTCTTCATCTTCTTCTTCAAGTGAAGAAAAGAAAACCTATTCTTGAAAATGTCAAGTGATGATTCCAAGTGAGAAATCCAAATCCAAAGTGAATCCAGTTCCTATTTCTTCATCCTCTACCACTTGCCAAGTAGTATAGGGTGTTTTCTTCACAAGTTTCATGACTTGGTGAAGTTGGAGCTTGATCTTGAATTGCCTCGACGTAGATCATCTTCGGCATCGAAGTCGACGACCTAGCCCGATCATTTCTTCGACGAAACCATCGCTAGAGTCCGGGATCCGATGATCGCAGCGGAGGGACATCATCACGGAGCTAAGGAAGTGGAGGACCGGATCTACAAAGGTTGTATTTCCATTCACTTTAGAGTAAAGTTGTTTACTAGCTTGTAGTTTCGCCTTTTCTCTAGTTAACGATCTAGTTTAGGGTTTCTCGGCACCGGAAATTTTTGAATTTGGCATGGTTGATGCCTTGTGAGACCTCATTAGTGTGCCTAGGAACCCTACACTCCCGGGATCTTGCATGGCTTCACGACGCGAAGGATGCGACCTTGCTTGAAGTCTCCGAGGCCGAAGATGATCTACGTCGAGGGAATTCCGACTCAAGCTCCTACTTCACTAACTTGAGAATTAGTGAAGCAAACACCCTATACTAGAGGATAGAGAAATAGGAAGTGGGTTCTCTTTAGAATTTTGTTTCTCACTTTCTTTCTCACTTTAGATCAAACCCTAGCAAGCTTTTCTCTTGCTCAATGAAGAAGAAGATGATGAACACAAGAAAAGAAATGAGGATAATGATTAAGTGAGAAAGGTAACCATAGTGAGTGAGTATCATATACTAACCCTTGTAGAGCCATAACCATAGCTAATTTGATTATGGTTGGGTTAAAAGGAATCTAAGGTAAAGACAAAGCTAGTAGACTTTGTCAAAGCCAAGTAAGCTTCTACAAGCTTCATGCTTATTCCAAAACTCCACTAATTTTGTAATTATCTTAAATAAACATAACCCACCATAATTCATAGAATGGTGTATGTCTCATACACACATGTCTAGTGTATCAACAACCATGACACAAATATATAACACATTTTAATATATATATCATATATATATAGTAAAGATGTGTGAAAGTGAGAAAAACCCTAAAGTGAACAAGTGTTAGTAAATGTAAATTAGTATATCTAATATACAATTATACACATAATTATTAAATCAACACTTGACTTAATAATCCGGTCATATCTCATATAACCGGCTAACAATCATCGTATCGACTTATCGAATCAACACTTGATTCGATAACCCGGTCATATCATATATGACCGACCGATACAAAAAGTCGCGAGAATAGAATACGGTATCACATACACGCATTTATTCTCAGTCTCGCACATATCACATACGTGCTCCTATTTCGTTTCACCTAAGCCAGTAAAACCTCTGTGTAGGATTCTAAAGACTCGTCAATACGCCGGCAGTAGGTGATGATCATATCACGCACCCACAAGCCGTCAGCGGTACTAGCTGGACGTAACGGCTACCCGGGTATTGAGCGATCAGAAGATCAGCAAGCAAGGACGCTCCAACTCCTGTGAAAGCCTGCCGGCAACACTTCCCTTACAGTCCGGTCTCCTCGTCTGATATGTCGCATATCAAGTCTAGGGGTGGTAAACATCAGACCCCAATAACCGATAAATCATGCCGATGTGAGGCTCATAACGGGTCGAGAAACTACTGGTAACACTTACCAGTAAATCTCTAATCAGCCCTGGCCAGGGACTTTCCTGTTACGGCCAATCGAGCACAGCGCAACATCAACCCCCAATACCGGGAGAGACAAAACCCCTCCTATCGCTCATTGCCTCCATGCGACTCGGGACTGTACCCAAAAACCACCGTTTTGCACGCCCTCATGGACGTGGTAAGGTAGAAATCAAAGCACAGTGGGAATTACATAAGACTCTATGACGATCTCGGGTCTACAGACTAACCTGCACAAGTGTCACCAGAGAACTGCAATCTGACGTGAGGTATAATACCATCTAAGAGTTCTCGGCGAGTCCGTCCAGTGTACCCAGTCTCCACTGAGCACCCGTATACCATCTCTGATGTCAAACACTAATGGATATGGGATCATCCATCGCCCATCTCATGGGTCGAGAAGCATATACGCTAGTCTATACTGGTATATCGATACCCCGTCTCGATACACCCTCGACTAGGGACCTTGAAGGATGTACTTATGGACTACCATGTCCCCACTAGTATGATCTGCATCATAGTCCAGGTAGTCAAGTACACATCCTAAGGGCTTTACCAACATGTAACTATAAGACAGTATAAAGAGACAAGTATACATGTTAAAGTAAAGAGCAACCAGATAGCATACTATCATGACGAGCAAGAAAGTCCTCTCTATATATGTCCAAGCATGTAATATAATATACATCATCTGTATAATACTGGCCTCTAGGGCATACATACAACTAACAATCTCCCACTTGCACTAGGGCCAGCTGCTGTAGTATCGCATACCGAGCATCCCGAAGAGTCTCTCAAACTGTATCTGGGGAATGACCTTCGTGAGTGGATCCGCTGTGTTATTCTTCGTGTCAACCCTCCTGACCTCGATCTCCCGGCGATCAACTATCTCCCGGATTAGGTGATACCGCCTCAGAATATGCCTGGATCGCTGATGGGACCTGGGTTCCTTGGACAAAGCCACCGCTCCATTGTTATCGCAATACAAAGGTATTGGATGCTCAATGGATGGAACCACTCCAAGTTCAGTAATGAACTTCTTGATCCAGACAGCCTCTTTGGCAGCATCGTTGGCAGCGATGTATTCAGCCTCCATCGTCGAGTCTGCCACGGTTTCCTGCTTGGAACTCTTCCAGCTAACCGCCCCTCCGTAAAGGGTAAAGACAAATCCCGACTGCGACTTAGAGTCGTCCTTATCACTCTGGAAGCTCGAATCGGTAAAGGACTCTACTTGGAGTTCTCCGTTACCATACACCAAGAGCATCTCTTTAGTCCTTCGTAAGTACTTGAGAATGCTCTTCACAGCTGTCCAGTGACTCTCTCCAGGATCAGCTTGATACCTACTCACTACACTTAGTGAGTATGCTACATCGGGTCTGGTACATAGCATCGCATACATGATAGAGCCTACTGCCGAAGCATAGGGTATCCCTTGCATGCGAGCTCTCTCCAAATCAGTCTTGGGAGACATCTCTTTGGAGAGAGTGAGCCCTGAGATCGTGGATAAAAACCCACGTTTGGACTCTTCCATACTAAACCTCTTTAGTATGGTGTCAATGTACCTGGATTGGGACAATCCCAGTATCCTTTTAGATCTATCTCTATAGATCATAATTCCCAATATGCAGGAGGCATCACCAAGATCTTTCATTGAGAATCTTTGTGATAAGAAGAGCTTCACCGATTGCAGTATAGGAATGTCATTTCCTATCAAGAGTATGTCGTCCACGTACAATACGAGAAAGACAACCTTACTCTCTGCGACCTTCTTGTAGATACAAGGTTCATCTACGTTTTTGACGAAATCAAACTCTTTGATAACGACGTCAAAGCAGATGTTCCAACTCCGCAATGCTTGCTTCAATCCATAAATGGATTTAAGCAGCTTGCACACCTTCCCGCTGTTCCCACTATCTACGAAGCCCTCTGGCTGAGTCATGTACACGCACTCTTCTAAATCACCGTTTAGAAAGGCGGTCTTAACATCCATTTGCCAGATTTCGTAGTCATGATATGCAGCGATGGCAAGCATGATCCGGATGGATTTAAGTATAGCCACTGGAGAAAAGGTTTCGTCATAGTCCACACCTGGTCTTTGACGAAAACCCTTTACAACAAGTCTAGCTTTGAAAGTCTCCACTTTCCCATCTACACCAAGTTTTTTCTTGAAGATCCACTTGCTCCTAATGGGTTTTACCCCTTCAGAAGCAACTTCCAAAGTCCACACTTTGTTGGTGTATATGGATTCCATCTCGGACCACATTGCATCCAGCCATTTCACTGAGTCCCCACAAGTGATGGCCTGCTCGAAGCTAGTTGGGTCATCATCAACCATGATGCAATCCTCGCTCCCACTATCTATGAGAAAACCGTAGTATCTCTCAGGTGGGTGAGGAACCCTACTAGATCGGCGGAGAGGCTGAGATTCGTTGGGAACTACCAAATCCTCTGGTTCCACTAAATCTTCAGTTTGAGTTTGTGTAGCCGGAATTTCTTCCAGTTCTACCTGGTCGCCACTAATTTCTTTTGTAAGAAATTCCTTTTCTAAAAAGGTGGCATGTCGGAAAACAAACACTTTTTGTTCCTCAGTATGGTAGAAAAGATATCCATGTGAATGTTTGGGATATCCCACAAACTTGCATAGAACTAACCGTGCCTCGAGTTTGTCCGGATTTTGCGTTTTAACATAGGCCGGACAACCCCATATCTTAACACGTTTAAGACATGGTCTCTTCCCACTCCATATCTCATATGGTGTGGTAGGTACAGATTTAGATGGAACTTGATTCAATAGGTATGCCGCTGTCTCCAGCGCATACCCCCAGAAGGAAATAGGTAACTCAGCTGTGCTCATCATAGAGCGCACCATATCTAATAGGGTGCGGTTCCTCCGTTCAGATACACCGTTGTGCTGTGGTGTATATGGAGGAGTCAGCTGAGAGAGAATCCCATTCTCTTTTAGGAAGTCCAGGAATTCATTGCTCAAGTATTCACCTCCTCGATCAGATCGAAGGATTATAATACTTTTCCCGGTTTGGTTCTCGACTTCTTGTTTATATTCTCTAAATTTCTCAAAAGCTTCTGATTTATGTTTCATCAGGAACACATATCCGAATCTAGAGAGATCGTCAGTGAATGTAATGAAGTACGCAGAACCATTCCTGGAATGTGTAGACATGGGGCCGCATACATCACTATGTACCAGTCCCAAGAGTTCCGTAACTCTCTCTCCGTGTCCCGTAAACGGAGTTTTGGTCATCTTGCCTTTGAGACATGATTGGCAAGTGTGATAAGATGAAAATTCAAACGGATTCAAATATCCATCTTTATGCAACTTAGCTAGTCGTGTCGCATTGATGTGACCCAGTCTACAATACCACAAGAAGGATTCGTTCATTTCTGAACTCTTCCTCTTGTTTGTGTTTGTTATGCTCAGAACTATTGATTGATTTAGAACATAAATGCCATTGCACATCGTGCCTGATCCAACCAACTTTTGGTTTAGGAAAATGTTCATAACATTATCCTGTAATACAAAATTATATCCCTCTTTACTCAACAAAGAAACCGATATAATGTTGCAATCAGGTTCGGCATGAAATAGCATTCGTTCAGAATCAATGTATTACCAGTTGGCAATACAAGGTGATATTCCCCGACGGTTTTAGCTGCAACAATTGCACCATTTCCAACCCTTATGTCTTTATCACCTTCTCCAAGTTCTCTACCTTTCCTAAGCCCATGTAACTGATTACATATATGGGATCCTGACCCGGTATCTAATACCCAGGACGTAGAGGAAATGGAGAAACAGTTATCTGTAACGAACACACCCGAAGAAAATGCATCAACATGTACTTTCTTCATACGGGTGGCATGGGAATCCTGGTATTCCCCTACATCCTGATCAGTCTTATAACTCTTATAAGAAAGAACGGAACCAACGTTTCCCAGCACAGTATAACATGCGGGTTCGGTCAATACATCCATATTATTATCTTGATTAAGGCATGATATGGTCGCTACCTGGAGAGAGAGAGAAGAAAAACACTTTAGCGTATGCTCTTGCAAGATCAGATTGGTTATTATCTTATCTAATCAGGATGGCTCGCATTGTTTTTATCAAATCTTCCTTCAAACCCTAAAAGGAAAGACTAGCCGAGATTAATTACACCCTACAACTTCGCCGATCTTTCAGCCAGTCCAGTGTCGGTACTTTGAGGGAGGTTCCCCGTGCTTTCGCACAGACCTAATTAAAGTAAACCTCGTTTTCCCAAAGGCGTAAGCCCGTTGACACCTTTCTAGACACCTACTTGATCGGCTAATTGTCCTGTATAAAACTCTCCCGAGAGTAACAATTACTCGCAGTGGGTATCGGGATCCAACTATCTCATAGAAGGTATGCAATCTCATTGCAAATCTCAACACTTGAAATTCCCGATAATATTTTGCCCCTAACCCCTATGGCCTTGACAAAGGCCAACAAATCATAGGATGTTAGTCAAGTTCAACCCGTCATTTCTTGATTGAATCAAACCCACCCGCACGACCCTTGACAAAGGCCAACAAGGTCGTACGACTACCCCAAAACAATCTGCATCATATGCATAAGCAGATAAGCACCATATAGCTACCGCACACTACGCCTTGACAAAGGCCAACAAACGCAGCACGAATACTAAACAGTTCTTATCTGAAATGACGGAGGGCTACGACAGGTTTTTCTGAAAACCTATTGCGTAATGAACTTGATATCGTCGTAGAATCATGTGAATTTTGAAATGGAGTGATTTTGAGGCTTTTATTAGTTTTGCTAAAGAGGTCACTCCCGGTGAAGGGATCTCGGCTCTTTCCTTATGGAATAAGGTGCAGGATATATCATATACATCACTATGCAAAGCAAAACTCCAAAAGCAATCAAAAGCAAACCGAGTGTTGTAGCATCTGCCAGTTTTACTAAAGAGGTCACTCCCGGTGAAGGGATCTCGGCTCTTTCCTCATCGAATAAGGTGCAGGGTATATCATATATACCGCTATGCAAAGCAAAACTGTAGCTACCCTTTTTATTTGAAAATTTGATTCTACAACATCTTTTAGGTTTCTTTTCTTTCATTAATCACATTAATGAAGTCCCATCATTTAAGTCACATAAACATCACAGATAAATACGACGTACACTTATGCCATCCGCATTCGTCTCGATGTCCCCTCGTGCACCGTTAGGTTAGGTAACTAACGGCAGGGCAGGGCTAGCGCGGGTGTAAAACATAAGTAACGCCTATATAATATATCATATATACTATATACAGTATTTATCACAGAACATCAAATGATCGCATCACAGATATCGCAGCAGAAGAAACATATGAAACATTGGATATACTAGGATGTCCGTGTTTTATTTTGAGCCTCTATAAAACACGGATTCCACGGTCGCGATGAATAGCCAAACCCACACCCCTAGACCCCTACGAGAGCGGCAAGCAACCCTACCAATTCTGGAGTTAGGAGACCCGGACTCGACTCCTCGAGTTGGTCTCCCACTGGACTCCAGAAGCCGGTTACTTATGCTCTCCTCCTTGGGTCTATCCTAGTGCGGAAAAGTAAATAATATACAAAAGGTGACATCAACCTCGACCCGGAAGTGTCCCAATAAAAGAATATTACATACATTTAAATTTTACATGAATGAAAATAAAAACTCTCATCTCACATAAAACCCACCGGCTATTCAAACACGACGATCCAATATAACATATCCAGCAACACATAACATCACATGTCATCAACATAAGTAAATATGTGCATCCCAATTGTCGTTGACATATAGCAACGAAACCGACGATATCACATATTACACTTACGGTCGCAGAAAAGAAAGTGTAAAACTACAACAGTTGGAATCCGCAAACTCTTTAGACATCGCATGCCTAACCAATTATAAACCCCGCATTTTAGTCTCATTATCGAAAACTCTTTTCAATATCAAGTCGGGCAATTCAACAAGATTCCCGACATTTTGATCGAAAGCTCGTCGCAAACTTTAGTAGACGGCCGCACCCCCGATACCGTCGACGATGTGCACCAAGGCGGAACACCGCTGCCGCGAGCACCCGAACGGATGCTTTCGGCGACGGGGTTCTCCTACAGTCACTTGGTCGAGGCTATGGGGCATGGCTGTCTATTAAGTTTATCCGGCGAGTATTCGCGTACGCTACGTGATTGCGACGGACTTTTGATCACATCAAAATTCCGTAGCAACCGATCAAGTGAGACTAAACTGCTATGTTTATAACATCCAAATTAGTTATCTCATAACTACTTGTGGATTCCAAATATTGTATCACATTCCAGATAAATAGAAAATGTTAAACTTTTCGATCGAACAATCAAACACCCAAGTTTTCCCGAAACAGCTCAACACATGAAATACGTTTTAAAACATTCACTTCATGCCTCAGTACCAACGGTCCAGGCGTAGAAGGGTCAAGCCAACGCCTCACATGTGGCATGCCGTACTGCCCCAAACCCTAAGGTTCAAAGCGCAGTTCAAGACGGTCACATAATCGAGTTAAGGTTTGTTGTCTTCTAGAGGGTCCATCGTGTTACTTGCACTACTTCGAACGTTCTTAAACTACGGAAAGATCCAACACATGGAAATTTCCCGACAGGGGAAAAAGTGCGTATTTATATCCGGCCAAACTTTTTAACATGTTCTAAAATACCCGGAAAAACATACAGACGAAGTTAAACTTCCCGATCGAAACACCGAGTCCCCAATAGAACCCAGAAAACTCAACTCTTGAGTAAAGATTAAAATTGCCCATAAAACACAGGAGTCAAATAGAAACATTACTGTGCAAAGTTTGGTCAACGAAGCAACAGTATGGCCGCGGAACCGCCGCGCCACGTGGGGTACGGCCACGGTTCCGCGGCTCATTGATGGATTTAGGACCACGTTTTGCACAGTAATTCTTATAAAACCCTGCTGAATTTTTTGAGTATTTTTAATTCAGAAAAATCCAAAAATTCAGAAAATGTACAGAGAAGGGTTCCGTTTAGGGTTTCGGGGTTCGATCGGACTTCTAACATCGTCTACACTTCGCCTAAGGCTCTAGCTAGGCTCTGATACCACTGTAGGGTTACTAGGCACACTAACAAGGCTCTATAAGGAATCGACCATGCCAAAATTAAATTTTTATGTGCCGAGTAACACTAAGCAAGATCGTAAACTAGAGATTAGGCGAATAAATGAGCAAGTAAACAACTTTACACTAAAGGGAACGCGATATACAACCTTTGTAGATCGGTCCTCCACTTCATTTGCTCCTTATTGAAGTCCCATCGCTGCGATCAAGGTTCTCCCGGGCTCTTGCATGGCCTCACGACGCGAAGGATGCGACCTTGCTTGAAGTCTCCGAGGCCGAAGATGATCTACGTCGAGGGAATTCCAACTCAAGCTCCTACTTCACTAACTTGAGAATTAGTGAAGAAAACACCCTATACTAAAGGGCTAGTCTAGTACAGGATGGAGAAATAGGAAGTGGGTTCTCTTTAGAATTTTGTTTCTCACTTTCTTTCTCACTTTAGATCAAACCCTAGCAATCTTTTCTCTTGCTCAATGAAGAAGAAGATGATGAACAAAAGAAAAGAAATGAGGATAATGATTAAGTGAGAAAGGTAACCATAGTGAGTGAGTATCATATACTAACCGTTGTAGAGCCATAACCATACTAATTTGATTATGGTTGGGTTAAAAGGAATCTAAGGTAAAGACAAAGCTAGTAGATTTTGTCAAAGCAAAGTAAGATTCTACAAGCTTCATGCTTATTCCAAAACTCCACTAATTTTGTAATTATCTTAAATAAACATAACCCACCATAATTCATAGAATGGTGTATGTCTCATACACACATGTCTAGTGTATCAACAACCATGATACAAATATATAACACATTTTAATATATATATCATATATATATAGTAAAGATGTGTGAAAGTGAGAAAAAGCCTAAAATGAACAAGTGTTAGTAAATGTAAATTAGTATATCTAATATACAATTATACACTTAATTATTAAATCAACACTTGACTTAATAATCCGGTCATATCTCATATAACCGGCTAACAATCATCGTATCGACTTATCGAATCAACACTTGATTCGATAACCCGGTCATATCATATATGACCGACCGATACAAAAAGTCACGAGAATAGAATACGGTATCACATACACGCATTTATTCTCGGTCTCGCACATATCACATACGTGCTCCTATTTCGTTTCGCCTAAGCCAGTAAAACCTCTGTGTAGGACTCTAAAGACTCGTCAATACGCCAGCAGTAGGTGATGATCATATCACGCACCCACAAGCCGGCAGCGGTACTAGCTGGACGTAACGGCTACCCGGGTATTGAGCGATCAGATGATCAGCAAGCAAGGCCGCTCCAACTCCTGTGAAAGCCTGACGGCAACTCTTCCCATACAGTCTGGTCTCCTCGTCAGATATGTCGCATATCAAGTCTAGGGGTGGTAAACGTCAGACCCCAATAACCGATAAGTCGTGCCGATGTGAGGCTCATAACGGGTCGAGAAACTACTGGTAACACTTACCAGTAAATCTCTAATCAGCCCTGGCCAGGGACTTCCCTGTTACGGCCAATCGAGCACAGCGCAACATCAACCCCCAATACCGGGAGAGACGAAACCCCTCCTATCGCTCATTGCCTCCATGCGACTCGGGACTGTACCCAAAAACCACCATTTTGCACGCCCTCATAGACGTGGTAAGGTGGAAATCAAAGCACAGTGGGAATCACACAAGACTCTATGACGATCTCGGGTCTACAGACTAACCTGCATAAGTGTCACCAGAGAACTGCCATCTGACGTGAGGTATAATACCATCTGGGAGTTCTCGGCTAGTCCGTCCAGTGTACCCAGTCTCTACTGAGCACCCGTATACCATCTCTGATGTCAAACACCAATGGATATGGGATCATCCATCGTCCATCTCATGAGTCGAGAAGCATATACGCTAGTCTACACCGGTATATCGATGCCCCGTCTCGATACACCCTCGACTAGGGACCTTGAAGGATATACTTATGGACTACCATGTCCCCACTAGTATGATCCGCATCATAGTCCAGATATTCAAGTACACATCCTAAGGGCTTTACCAACATGTAACTATAAGACAGTATAAAGAGACAAGTATACATGTTAAAGTAAAGAGCAACCAGATAGCATACTATCATGACGAGCAAGAAAGTCCTCTCTATATATGTCCAAGCATCCAATATAATATACATCATCTGTACAATACTACCCTCTAGGGCATACATACAACCAATAGAGGCAACTCCTCCTCTGGGATAACTCCACCGGCTCCGATGGTGGAAATCAAAGTTGCTGTTCCAAATGAGAACAGCTTTGAACTGCTCAACAAGGTGCACAGAAACTCTCCTACTGTAGAGCTGAAGAGAACTCCTTCACCTGTGAAGAATGCTACAGAGAAGAAGCCGGAGCAACCTCCTCAACGGCTATCCTCTGAAATTTACAAAGTTTGGCAACGTGTCTAAGAGTCAGTAATCGATCAAGACTATTTCCGCCGACAGAAAAAGATGAAAGTTCAGCAGGAGAAGGACTACTCAAAGCCACAGAAAGTGACAGCTGGACGAGTGCCCACTGCAACGACTCCCTCAACGTCAATCACTCAAAAGAAAAGGAGGCCGCACAAAGCCTCTGTGAACATGGCGAACCGAAAAAGCACAGAACACAAACACCCCAAGTCTGGGGGTATGGTGGTGCACACTGTTTATATGGCTTCCGGAAAGGAGGAAGGTCGTGCTTCGATGGGTCACCGATCGCTTACCCGATCCGTGACAAAAGCCCAGGAGTAGCAACAGGAGCTTCAAGAAATGATGACTGCAATGGCTGCGCTTACCGGGCCAAAAGAGAGCTCGGAGGCATCATTAGAATAGCGTCATGAGCAAGAAACCGATGCTGACTTCCTACGCAGAGTCCTCGAAAAGAAGGACAAAAAAGCCGCAGAGCAAGCGGCTAACATAAAACAAATGGCGCTCCTCTTCCAAGATATGGTAGGGATGATGTTACATCCGGACCCTCCAGCTGAAGACCCTCCGATCATTGTTGAAGACGATAAAGGGGAGACATCAGGTCCGCCGCCGGCCCTTTCAGCAGCCAAGGAAGAAACCATTTCCAAGGCCACGCTGGATGACTATATAGCTCAGCAAATATGGGCTCATCAGGCGAGTGAAGCGGTTGGGCAAATTGTTAGAACTGGACGACACTATCCGGGCTGGTATGACCAAATCAGTTACCCGCCGGGATATACAATCCATAAGTTCCACGTATATAAAGGGACAGGGAATCCACATCATCATGTCGCTCAATTCAGGGCCTTATGCGGCAACACTGGAGGTGACGACAAACTGCTGCTTCTCCTGTTCGTCGGCAGCTTAGCAGAAACAGCCTTTGGATGGTATTCGGAGCTACCTAACGACTCTGTCAAAACATTTGCGGAGATGGAGCTACTGTTAACACAAAGATTCGCGAGTGCTAGTGGACGCACCCCGATAACAGCACTGATTAATGCCAGGATAAGGCTAAGGAAACGTGCGTCCAATACGCAACACGATGGCGGAACCTATGGTCGAAATGCGAACAACGTATAGAAGAGGCTCCTGCAGTAGGCATGTTCGCGGGCACTCTTGATCCGCAAGCGACCATCTCGCAATTCATGATGTTCTTCAGGCCGACCACCTTCCAGGCCTTGATCGATAAATTGGCTCAAATGGACCAGATGGGCCATGGACTGTCTCCTCCAAAACCGGACTCTCGAAATGAGAAGGGGAAAGGGAAGGCGATCGTTGTCACCAATGCTCAGCAACAGCCGAGCAACTTGAAGCCGGTTGTCCGTCAAAATAATATGCGTCCACGCATATCCCTCGAGGAGAGGCTGGGACGTCCTTACTCGTTTCCTCAAAATAAAACGAGAAGACTGTTCGAGCTGGCACTGCGCAACATGCTCCTCAATCTGCCAGATCCAAGACGCCCGTTGTAGCCAAACGACGTCAATGATCCCAATTACTGTCCCTACCATCGAGTGTTGGGTCATCCGATTGAGGATTTCTACGCCTTCAAAAACTGGATTGAAGACCAATACCTACAAGGCAAGTTTGCGTTGTCTGAAAAGTGGAAGGTAAACCCGCCACAGCCGCATACTCCAAAGAAGACGGACACACCGGGGACAACTTGTCATGTGATCTCTCACTCATTGGTGGATGATAAAGAGGCTCCTTGCGCCGAGAAACCGAGGGTGGACCCTGAACCAGAAATTCTGTGGCCGTCAGACAAAATGATCGATGCCTTTCTGAATGAGATTCGTCTGAAAGTTAAAGCCAATCAAGAGCGTGAGATGGCCATACTGGAAGGAGCCAAACACCGACGACTAGACCAAAGAGTCGAGACACTCCCGTCAAATCAAAAGTCATCCGCTGCGGATAAAAACAAATTCAAGACGAGGAAAAGTTTCGCTAAAGCCATATCAATGGGAATGAAGCTACCACCCTCTGAAGAAAACACTCTCGGTGGAGTAGAGATGCATCCTAATTATTGCTTATATCATCAGAAGATTGCACATCCCACTGAAGACTGCGACTCCTTTAAGTGTTGGTGGCAAGGGCATGTCGCTCACAGGCAACACGTCAACAGGACAAAGCATGAGGCTCGTAGACAGCGGAAGAATACGACAGATGAGCATAAAAGAATTGCTAGCAATTGTCATAGGGTTGATCCCGGGGGATCACGAGTTCTCACCTTCGGGAGCGATTCCTATGAAAAGGTAGCCCTCGGCCCTCTCTTTAAGGAATCCATCTCTGAAGAATTGAAGAATTACGAGAACATTCAGCCGTACAATTGCACGATACCCGGAGAGAATCTCGGGCCCACAAACAAGGGATCGAGCAAACAGGATAAAGGAAAGGGAAAAATGACCTTCGTCGCCAACACTCAACAACAATCGAGTGGCCCTAGACCGGTTGTTCGCCAAAACAACAAGCGGCAACCCCTCTATGAGAGGTTGAAACGTCCTTACTCATTTCCCCAGGATGAAACAAGGAGGCTGTTCGAAGTGGCAGTGTGCAACAGGCTTATCACTCTACCGGAGCCGAAACACCAGCCACAACTGAATGATGTTAACACTCCTAATTACTGTTCTTACCACCAAGTATTGGGCCATCCGATTGAAAACTGTTACGTCTTCAAAAACTGGGTTGAAGACCAATGCCAACAGGGCAAGTTCGTCATCTCCGAAAACTGGAAGGTGAGCCCGCCACAACCACATGCTCCGAGAAAGATGGATACACCGGGGGCATCATGCTCATTCATAGGGAAAGCCCCATAGACCGAAAAGTCAGTAAACTAGAGATTCGCCTCAAATACGGCAACGGCGGACCGAAACGTCCTTAAACTAAAAATGGACCGTAATGTCCTAAAACTTGCAAACGACCGAAACGTCGTTAAACTACTACCGCAGCATCCTCAGGCTGACGGAAAAAAAAATAATAAAAAAAAATAATAATAATAAAAACGGTATGTCCATAAGAAAAATGGGCACGGATGAAAACACGAAAGGACTCCGCGAGTAAAAACAGCAGGGCTACCGGCGAGTCTTGTGAAAACCCGAAAGGGCGCAACTTCGTAAAAAAAATAAAAAATAACAAAAAAAAGAAGAGAATAAAAAAAACGGTATGTCCATAAGCAAAATGGTCACGGATGAAAACCCGAAAGGGCTCCGTGAGTAAAAAAACAGCAGGGCTACCGGCGAGTGTTTGTGAAAACCTGAAAGGGCGCAACCTCGTTAGAAAAATAAAAAATAAAGAATAAAAAAATAAAAAAAAATAAAAAAGAACGGTATGTCCATAAGCAAAATGGGCACGGATGAAAACCCGAAAAGGCTCCGTGAGTAAAAACAGCAGGACTACAGCCGAGTGTTTGTGAAAACCCGAAAGGGCGCAACCTCGTTAAAGGACACTTACAGGGTCCTCTTGACCTTGTAAGGAGAAACCACCCACGTGAGATCCTTACGACTCACAAGGAAGCAACACACTTAGGGATCCCCACGATTCTTAAGGAGAAAATACACATGCGAGATCCTCACGACTCGTAAGGAGAACTCTCTTATGGGACCCTCACGGCTCATAAGATTTGAAAGTCTTAAGTTACAGAGACCTAAACCTGTGCTTAAGCAACCCCCACAACCTTCGATTTTGCCCTACAAGTGGTTCAATACTGACCCTTGTATACAATCCACAGGCGCGAATAAACATTTCCCTAACGAAGTCCCACCCGTGACTAGGGATATGTTCGCATGATGAACAACCCTTGTAAGTCCTCTCGATTTACAAGGAGAAAACCCTCGTGTAGGATCCTTACGACTTACAGAGGAACACGCACTTAAGAATCCTCATGATTCCTAAGGAAAAATACACCTACAAGATCCTCACGACTTGTAGGGAGAAATACCTTTGTGAGACCCTTACGGCTCATGAAGTCAAAAGCCTTAGTCGACAGGACCCTAACCCTGTTCGCTAAGCCACCTTTGTTCGACATCGACAGAGGCAAATGATGATTCGCTCCTGGCAATATCCAGTTGTAGCGGTGTTGATGCCGAAATCGGTGTCTAATTCCATGCTTAGGGCGAAAAGCCAGCAAGCCGCGCATGCATATGAAATAGCCGAAATGATGAGGCAACTTGCAACAAAATCAGAAAGTAAAAATGTATGCATGCAAAATAGCCGAAATGATTGGGCAACTCGCAATAAAAAGCAGCGAGTAAAAATAAAATAAACAGCCGAAATGATTGAGCAACTCGCAATAAAAAGCAGCGAGTAAAAATAAAATAAATAGCCGAAATGATTGGGCAACTCGCAATAAAAAGCAGCAAGTAAAAATAAAATAAATAGCCGAAATGATTGGGCACCGCGAAAGATAGCCGAAATGATTGGGCAATCGCGACCTTCGCGATATAAAAGCTGAAATGATAGAGCGTCGCGGAAAGAATAAAAAAAATGAATGAATGATGAATGAATGAAACTTTTTCCCTACAGGCGATATCACAGCGATCCCTTTATACAATCCAGGGGCACAAACAAACAGAAGGAATCACATCTTCCTTCCCCATGCTCCATCAGAAAACGGAGCCAAGTCTTGACAGCAACTTATATAAAACCGGAAAGATCATCGGAGATCGTCCCACATGGAGTGATCACCTCCTCAACATTCGTCTCGATATAGCAGACAAGATGTCAACAATGGCGTTCCTTCACAGTCCAGAAAGATGTAAATGCAACGTCAGCAAAAGACCCCATGGTCAATAAAACGGAGTGACGGCGAAATCCCAGCTCCATCTCAACATTCGTCTCGATACAGCAGACGAGATGTCACAACAATGTCCTTCCTCCAACAGTATTCGGACATGACAAAGCAAACGAAGCGAAGGCCAAATTCCTAGTTTCAAAGTCTTTACGGCAAGTCATATAAAACCGGAAAGACAACCGGAGATCATCTCACACCAATGCAGAATGGTCACCACCTCGATGTTCGTCTCAACACAGCAGACGCAACATCATCAAACAGCAGAGCCACGGCAAAGTCCCTAGTTCCAAACCTTGACGGTTCATTAGCAACCTAGAGACAACTGCGACATTCGTCACGATACAGCAGACGCAATGCCAGCAAACGAAGTGAAGGCCAAATTCCTAGCTTCAAGGTCTTAACGGCAAGTCATATAAAGCCTGAAAGACAACCGGAGATCATCTCACACTAGTGCGGAATTGTCACCACCTCGACGTTCATCTCGACACAGCAAACGCAACATCATCAAACAGCGGAGCCACGGCAAAGTCCCTAGTTCCAAACCTCGACGGTTCACCAACAACCTAGAGACAACCGCGACATTCGTCTCGATATAGAGGACGCAATGCCAGCAAATGAAGCGAAGGCCAAATTCCTAGCTTCACGGTCTTAACGGCAAGTCATATAAAACCGGAAAGACCATCGGAGATCATCCTATATGGAGTGATCACCTCCTCAACATTCGTCTCGATACAGCAGACGAGATGTCGACAACAGCGTTCTTCCCCCAATAGGATTCAGACGCGCAATCAAACAACGGAGCCACAACAAAATCCCTAGTTCCAACCCTCGACGGTTCACCAACAACCTAGAGACAACCGCGACATTCGTCTCGATATAGAGGACACGATGCCAGCAAACGAAGCAAAGGCCAAATTCCTAGCTTCAGGATCTTAACGGCAAGTCATATAAAGACTGAAAGACTATCGGAGATCATCCCACACCATCGCGGAGTGGTTATGACTCTTCGGGGCTCTCCAAAATGAGCCTAACCTCAAGTAAAAAGTGACATGGAATATCCCTACGCTTGCTCTTTCGACGGTAATACTATCTGGAAGATTACTTGAAGACGTCTTGTCCAGCCCCCGAAGGGATCAGAGACACGACAATCGCAAGGCTACTCGAACAGCAAGATTGCATATCGAGGAATATATCAGCCAACGTGACGGTACGACGGCCAAAACCCTAAGTACCACAGACCCTAACGGACCTCTGTCGTAAAGAGCAGAGGTTAACCGTGACGTTAGGACATCCTTGTGAGAAATGTTCGATTTATTTCGACTAGTGAGGCAAAGCCTTAGGCAGCGGGGATTTAAAAAAAACCTGTTTCCTAAGCACTGGGGCCCTGCAAGTCGGTCCAAAACGGACTCTTGCATACTATTCACGGGTCACACTCTACGAAGTCAAATCTTGATAAGGAGGGAAACAACCGCTTACGGGTCCTCTCGACTCGTAAGAGGGAAAAATTCTCTTATAGGATCTTTACGACTTATAAGAGAAAACGCACTTAGGAATCCTCACGATTCCTAAAGAGAAAATACACCTACGAGATCCTCTCGATCCGTAGGGAGAAAAGTCTCTATGAGACCCTCACGGCTCATAGAGTTGAAAAGTCTTAGGTAGCAGATCTGAACCTGCGGCCTAAGCCATCATTACCTCTTGAGGAAGCCAATACAGGATGCTCGCTCTATCATTTGTCGACCATGTTTGCTAAAGTAACATGCTGAGAATAAAAGAAAGAAGAAAGCGACAGAAAGAACATCCGATGTGCATTTGATCAAGCGTTCGAGACACACTCATTCATGCATGGGCAAAAGACTCAGAATGAGAAATAAGACAAGCTAAAATAAAAAAATTTCCATTCATATTGCCAAGGGTTCTTACAATCATAAAGAAATAAACAAAGACAATATTCAAATGATTACAACGGTATAACCTCAGATCCAGGGCACGAATTAAGGAATTCAAAAGTAAGGCCATCTAGAGTTCTTCTGGCCTTTCTGATTATTCTCGTGCGCAGCCTCTCGCGTTCACGTGTGTCAAGATCTTCGGCAAGGCCCCCCATCCTTCGATAAGCAGCGATTATCGTCTTCTGCTGAAAAATTTGATGCAGAATGTCGATGAGGCTATCCCGCCGTTTCTTCGAGATTAGCCCCGATAGGTACACTGAATGCATCTTGTCTTCGGCATCATCCAGCGCATTAAGCAGCATGGCCTCGTGAAACCCCGGGAGTGCTCTCCAAATTGCTCCCAGCACGACTTTCAAGAGAGCAGAACGGCGAGGAAGCAGCCAACCAACGCGTGCGTTCAAGCGACCCATAACCTCCATACATTGGGCATCTGTAAACTCCTGGTTTTGATGACGGCCCTGTACGCGGATATCCTCGTAGGTGATGAATTCGTGCAGACTGTATAGATGAACAGCCATAATGCCTGAAGGAAACATCAATGGAAGATTAGCGATAAAAAAAAGGACACAGGAAGTTAAACTCCTCGAGAGCAATGCTCTGCAGACGGGAGTGACACCTGTCAAAATTAGTTATGAGGAGAATTTGAAGAAAATCCCCTAAGAACATTGAGAGCTTTGCTCTGAAAAGATGATATAATAATAATAATAATATAAAATGCCATCTTTAACTTCCAAAATTCATGAAGAACTCTTAAGAGTTCTTCTATATGATTTGGAAGGAGCAAAGCTCCATTAATGAATTAAGAAAATACAAGGAAAATCTTTTAGAGAGCAGAGCTCTATTAATGGAACCTTAATAGGGTCCCTCTTAGTTCTCTTTAGATCCCTTTAGACCTATAGAGCAAAGCTCTGCTAAGTGAAACCCTAAATGGGTTTTCTTTAGATTAGGGATCTATTGAGAGCAAGGCTCTCTCAATGAAAATTAATTTAATTTAATTAGATTTAAATTAAAAAATTTACCTAAAAGTTTTAAGAGTTTTAACTCTTGGAGTTCTTGAAAGTAAAGAGCAGGGCTCTGAGATTCTGAAAGTAAAAATTTTGCAGATTATAATCATTTGTTGAGGGACCAAAGGTCCTATTTATAGGCAATAAGGGCCGTTTCAACTTCCCAACGGTTGGAATTCTGCTACCGCTACGCTCACGTTTGGGGCCACATAAGCACAACGGTGGGGGCATTTGTTTACCCCAATCAAAGCAAAGCTCTGTTCAAATTTCAAGACGTGAAATGAAGCAACGCTTCTGTTTCCCCCAATCAGAGCAAAGCTCTACCTTGAAAGTTTAAATTTTAATAAATTGAAGCAACGCTTCAGATTCCTTGCGCTCTGCGCTGCGCGACACGTGTCAGCGCAGTTGCGTAGTTGAGCTGCACGACACGTGTCAGCGCAGTTGCGTCGCACTCTGCGCTGCGCGACACGAGTCAAGCGCAGGTGCGTTTGCGCCAAACAGAATTAAAATTCCATAAAGATCTTTCTGATCTTGTTAAAATAAGAAGATTGTCTTCTGTAAAACAGAAGCCCTTGGATCAAAAATCCAACGGTGGGGAAAAATCCCTAAATCACTCAGAGAAAGATCTCTTTAACTAATTTAACAAACTAATTGGCACTATATAAAGGCCCCTAGACCCTAAGTCTAAAACACACAGAAACAGAGAGAGATATCCAGAAATTCTCTAGAAAATTTTGAGAAGAGCTCACAAAAAAATATAAAGGTAAAACCCTTTGAATAAAAAGAAGAGTTTCTTCTAAAAAGATCATTGATCTAAGAACAAGATCAAAGATCTTCAATAAAAAAATATAATAATAATAAAGGCATTGCCTTTAGATGAACCACTGGTTCTTGATATTTGAGGTAAAAACCTCTCTGGAAAACAAGAAAAAATTGTTTTCTTTGTTCTAAATTTGATCAAACTATAAAACAGTGCCCTGCACTTGTAAATCTGCACTGTTGCGCTCCTGGGTTGGCGCAAGCCACCAGAGAGCACCATGTTTCAGCTCCAGAACAACTTGTGCTCTGCGCTTTTAAAATAGAGCACTGCTCTCTTAAATTGGCGCAACTTACCAGAGCGCGCCACGTGTCAGCAGCGCAGCGCACTGTGCTTGCGCTCACCAGAGCGTGACACGTGTCACCTCCACATGCGCTTGCGCTCATTAATTGGCGCAAAGCGCCTGACAGGCCGCATGGCCACTGTCAGATAATTAATGCACTGCATTATTGAAAAGAAGGGCCAAGCCCAATTAAAAAAGGCCTAACAGGCCTAATAAAATGCAATGCATTATTTTTAAAAAGGGCAGAGCCCAAACAAAGGTCTGTCAGACCAAAACAGATGTTGTGCATCATTTACAAAGAGGCAGAGCCTAAATAAAGGTCCAACAGAGACCAAGATTAATGCTATGCATTATTAAACAAAGGGCAAAACCCAAGCCAAGGCCTAATAGGCCAACTACAAATAAAAATGTTGAACATTTTCAACTGGACTTAACCCAATCATTGCCATAAGTCCTCAAATTAAAATTGACTGAGCACGACTGCTCTCTTAAATCAATTTACACCCGGTTCAAGGGTACATCTTCGAACTCCTCTGACACTTGTCGTTGTAATCCTTCAACGTCGTCAGAGAGGTGACGGGTCCCGACAACCATACATTGCTATGGACTTAAGCGTCCTTAAACCAACTCACGGACTTAAGCGTCCTTAAACCAACTCACGGACTTAAGCGTCCTTAAACCAACCTATGGACTTAAGCGTCCTTAAACCAACTCACGGTCTTAAGGGTCCTTAAACCAACCTATGGACTTAAGCGTCCTTAAACCAACTCATGGACTTAAGCGTCCTTAAACCAATGGACCACTATGTCCCTAAACTGGAACAACAGAGCCCCCAAATGCTCTTTTGTCGGATCTAAACGATCCTGTTTAAGTTGATCTTAGCCTCAAATATGGCTAACGTATCCTTAAACCTTCAAACAGACTTTAGTCCCAAATTGGACTATAGATCTCCCAATCAACTTTGGTTCAAGGGTACATCTCTGAACTCCTCTGACATCTGTCGTTGTAATCCTTCAACGTCGTCAGAGAGGTGATGGGTCCCGACGGCCATACATGCAATGGACCACTATGTCCCTAAACTGGAACAATAGAGCCTCCAAATGCTCTTTTGTCGGATCTAAATGATCCCGTTAAGTTGATCTTAGTCTCAAATTGGACTAACGTATCCTTAACGAACGTTTAAGTTGATCTTAGCCTCAAACATGGCTAACGTATCCTTAAACTAAAACCCCAAACCCAAATCTAAGAAAATACGGATTTGGACTAATCCACGTTCTACGGGCGACGACATAAATTAGTCTCCGTATACAATCCACGGGCAACCACAAACAAACAAACACCCACGACACGAAGTGAAATTCTGGAGAAGGAGAAAGTTCTTAATGCGATGTGGTAGCGTAATTAACTGCAGGGGCTTGCGCCTGCTGGGAAAAGCGTCCCCACAATCAAAAAACCTCTCAAGCGAGGGGGAATCTGACGAAGTCTGCTACATCGGCCGCATCCGTCTAAACCTCCGATACACGGTGCCATAAATCAACTTGGCATCTTCGGAGAGGTGGACAGATAAAACCAAATAGCATCTGCCCCGAATCTCAGGCAAGACGTCACCACGTCGTCTTGGCCGCCATTCGGAGGATAACAGAGCATAATTCCTACTTCATCATCCTCATCTAATCTAACCAATTAAATTAGGGTGTTCACCTCATTAATACTTGATTAATGAGTGAGAGCTTGAGTTAAAGAAATTTCAAGGTAGATCATCTTTGAAAAGGAAGACTTCAAGCAAGCATGGATCGTTCGGCTTGTGGAGCCTCTCTTGAGTCCGGGAGATCATGGATTGCGGCGAATGGACTATTACTCGGAGCTTATGAAGCGAAGGAGCGGACTACAAAGGTTGTAATCCCTCTCTCTTAGATGTAAAGGTGTTTACTTGCATGTTTAACCCTAATTATCTAGCAAAGATCCTCGCTTTAGGTTGTTCGGCATATCTAAATTTTAAATCGGGCATGGTTGATGCCATATAGACCCTTGCAACAGTGCCTAGTAACCCTACAGTATAAATAAGAAGGTTGTAGAGAGTATGGTTGTCTTCCTCGTATTGTACGCGGATGACATACTCTTGATAGGAAATGGTGTTCCTATGCTACACTCGGTCAAGCACCCCTTATCACACAGGTTCTCCATGAAAGATCTAACTGATGTCTTCTACATCCTGGAGATATGATCTATAGAGATAGATCTAAATGTATTTGGGATTTTCTTAATCCAGGTACATAGACACCATGCTAAAGGGGTTTAGTATGAATGACTCTAAGCGTGGTAATATAACCGCTTGTTCAGGAATCACTCTCTCCAAAGAGATGTCTCTCAAGACTGATTTGGAGAGGGCTCGCATACAAGGGATACCCTATGATTTGGAAGACGAGTCAATCATGTATGCAATGTTATGTACCAGACCAGATGTAGCTTACTCACCAGGTGTAGTGAATAAATATCAAAAAAGATCTTTAGGAAAACCACTGGACAGCTGAAGAATATTCTTAAGTCCTTGAGAAGGACTAAAGAGATGTTCTTGGTGTATGGTAAAGGTGAACTCCAGATGGAGTCCTTTACCGATTCGAGCTTACAGAGTGATAAGGACGACTGAAAGTCAGTCTCGTGTTTTGTCTTCACCCTCAGTGGAGGGACGATATGTTGGAAGGGTTCCCAGCTATATACCATAGCAGACTCGTTGATAGAGGCTAATTACATCGCTACCAACGATGCTGCCAAAGAGGTTGTCTGGATGAATAGAGTTCATGAGATGAAATAGGTTCCTACCATTAGACATCCAATACCTGTGTAATGTGATGACAATGGAGCTGTGGCTTTGGCCTAGGATCCCCGGTCCCGTCAGTGATCCGGACATATTCTAAGACAGTATCACCTGATCAGGGAGATAGTTGATCTCCGGAAGATCGAGGTCAGGAGAGTTGACACAGAGGATAACACAGCGGATCCACACACTGAGGCCATCCCCCAGATGTTATTCGAGAGACTTTTAGGACGTTGGGTATGAGATACTATAACAACTGGCCTTAGTGCAAGTGGGAGATTTTTAGTAATATGTATGCCCTAGAGGCCATTATTGATGATATAGTGGATGCTTGGACATATATATATGGGACTTTCTTGCTCGACATGATAGTATGCTATCAGGTTACCTTTATCTTAACAATTAGATTGGTATTTATACTGTCTGTCTCTTATATGTTGATAAAGCCCTTAGGATATGTACTTGACTACCAGGATTATGATAAGATCATACTAGTGGGGCCAGGATGGTCCAAAAGTACATCCTTTAATAAGTTCCTAGTCGTGGGAATATCGAGACTAGGGCATCGATATCCCAGAGTAGACTAGTGTGTACGTTTCTTATCCCTTAGAGGATGATGGCTGATCCCACAACCATTGGTGTGTGATATCAAAGATTGTACACAGGTGCTCATTGGAGAATGGGTACACCGAACAGGACTCGCCGAGGACTCCTATGTGGTAGTATACATATCGTCAGATAGCAGTCCTCTGGTGACACTGGTACAGGTTAGTCTGTAAACCCGAGATCGTCATAGAGTCTTGTGTGGCTCCCACTTTGCTTTGATTTCCTTCCTACCACGCTCAAGAGGAGTTGTGCAAATAGGTGGATTTTGGGTACAGTCCTGAGTCACATGGAGGCAATGAGCGATAGGAGGGGTTTCGTCTCTCCCGGTATTGGGAGTTGATGTCGTAATATGCTCGATCGGCTATAACTAAAAGTCCCTGGCCAGGGATGCTGCCGAGATTTACTGATAAGTGTTATCAGTAGTTTCTCGAACCGTTATTGGCCAGACATCGGCATGACTTATCACATTACTGGGGACTAATGTTTACCACCCCTAGACATGATATGCGACATATCAGACGTAGAGACCGGACTGTACGGTAGTGTTACTGATAGGCTTATGGAGACTATGGACAAGCTTGCTTGTTGATCTTCATATCACTCAATACCCGGACAGCCGTTACTTCCAGCTAGTACCGCTGACGGCTTGTAGATGAATGATGTGATCATCACATACTGCTGGCGTATTGATGAGTCTTTAGAGTCCCACACAGAAGTTCCCTGGATCAAGCGAAACGAAGTAGGACACATATGCGATATGTGTGTGGGCCTGATTAAATATATGTATGTGATACCGTATTATAATCTGGCAGTTATCTGTTATCGGTTCGGTTATATGTGATATAACCAGATTGTCGAATCAAGTGTTGATTTGATAATATGATATATAGATAAATGATATTAGTTAGTCATATGTGATATAACCGGATTATTAAATCAAGTGTTGATTTAATAATGTGATATACATTATATGTGATATAATTATATCTTAACTAATATCATTAGCTCACTAATTATTCTTCATAATATATATATATATATATATATATAATGAAGCATGGCATAAAATTCTATTTTGTGAAAATAGAAATGAGGTGGAAAATGAAAGCATGGTTGCAAACATGGGCTTTATTCATAGTTTATTCATCTTGACTCACTATTCAAGCATGGCTGTAATTTTATATTGCAAAATTTCATGCTTGAATGAGTGGGGGTCAAACGTTGTCATTCATTCTGTAACAACCATAAATTTCCTATACAAATGTTTTCAAATATTTTTTTCAAAATCCATAAAGAGGTATTTTAGCCTGAGCACAAGATATAAGTAATTAATTTGCTTTTTAATTACAAGTTAAAAGAATGTAATAACGCCATTTTTAGTATACAAAAATTTGCTTTAAATTTAAAGTATACTTGGGGTATTTAATGTTGTTGATATCTCTTTAAGTATTTATTGCACACCATAATTACAAGAAGGAGCTTGTAGCTCATTGGTAATACCTTGCATTGCTGAACCAAGCCGCCAGAGTTCAAATCCCCTGTCCCGCATTATTTTTAATATTTATTTTATTTTAAATTTTATAGAAGTCCAACAGTCCACACAAAATAACTCCCAACTTTCCCACTACACCTCGAAAATTGAAAGTACCGGTGAGCACCCCAAGAGACTCCCCACCCTCTGGCACCCGGACTCAGCTGGATGGCCGAGTCAACAACTTGGGAAATATGCCTCTTGGCCTCCTCTACTCCCATTCACACTCCATTTATTTGGACCACTTCCAGAGAGCTCATTACACCCTAATTACTACAATTTTTAATGATTTTTACATTTCTTTTTACATTTTTTAATTAAAAACCCTACAACTACCCTAACTCTAGCCTAACCCTATAAATACACCCCTACCCCCTACACTCTCATCCCAAAATTCTGAGCCAACTCTCTCAAAATTTCCAATAAACTTATGTACTTTGAAAACGAGCGCGAAGCGAAACTCCGGCGATTTCCCAGCGGAACTTCCGGCGATCGTTCTATGAACTCCCGGCAATGAAGCAACACACCGGCGATTCCTCTACTTTCCTCTCACTCTCTTGTGTGACCTATAACCCATAAGTCCCCAAATTCTATCTTTATTTTCTTTTCTAAAATACGGATTTAAAAAACCCCACGGAATCGGAATAAATCCGATTTCCGATTCGGTTTCTTATAAAACTTCACTTTTCGTTAATACAATTATGCTTAAACTCACTCATGTTGACTATTAAACACTAATCAACCAAATTGATCTAGTTTCATTTCATAAAATGATGGCTATTTCACTTTATCGTATTTTTTATTTAAATACCACATTGTTTCAATTATACATTTAACTTCATTAAACTTGCTATACCTTTAAGTAGATCACGAGATAATGACCTACCTCCTCACACACTCATATGCAACATAGCACGATACCCACGGGAATATAGAATACGGAAAATCGAAATCTTTACAAATAAATAACCTTTGAGCTAATAAAGAAAAAATATCTAGACTCAGCCAATTAAGAACTGTCGCGCTCATTCGGACAGAGGAAGTTGTGGGCATTTAGTCGTTTGTCTAAACCTGACTTTGTGGTGTCTAGGACAGACAAGTGAGAAATGTAACTTTAAAAGGCCCGTCTCATGGTGATTCGTGAGCGGATCCATTCTTTCTTCACTTGTACTTACCTGGCCACAATTGGCGATGAAGAGGCGATTTGAAGGATATCTCACAACTTGTCGCTTTGGACCAGTTAGGAGCAGTCTAGTTGACTTAGGAGAACCTAAAACATAGAATACGGGAAATCGACATCTTTACAAATAAATACCATAATTAATAAAACCGTTTTTCCTTAATGATTAGTATTTATACAAATCTTTGCAAAGCGCCGCTACAATCCATTTGGGGAACCCGTTCGGGATGGTGCGGACTAACGCACATCCTCGGGTTTAGTTGTGCGAGATGCAGACCTCCGCAAGGAGCATTCGGTCTCGAAAGATTTAAAATACGACATCTTAAGAAAACGAGATTTATAAAATATATATATACTAAAATTATTTTCATATAAATATATGTATATGTAACATAAAAATATCTATTTTGAATTATTACAAATATTCCACTTTTTCTAAAAATGTCACAAGAATCATTTTACACTAAAATACCATGAATTCAATACAAAACAATATTACAAATAAATACCTTTATTTATGAAATTAGAATATTTTCACTAGAAATATCACAATATAAAATCTAAGTTCATTACAACTCTAAAGACGAAAAAGACACAATCATGCCGCCCATGTGCAGCGGTTACCGATAACATCAAAACAATCAGGACTTCAATTCACTTTTCTAATTGTCTGACTCAGTTTGATTCTTAGTATAATCTGACTTGAATATGATTCAAGTACAATCTACAATCTATAATCTACAATTTACAATAGTATAATTCAACATGAATCCATGAATCCATTTTTCCAGATATTCAATCTACCAACTTGACCGAACCGAACCATGGATATACATTCCAATTACATGATTATACAATTACATCCATGATTCTATAGTTACATCCATATACTGATATCATGGTTTCGGTCAGTCATCCAATTATACAATCTATACAGTTTACAATACAAGACAATACAACACAACAATACAATCAAGATAACACTACGGGGTTTAAGGGGTAGACTGGTATGGAATATATTAAAAGTGGCACGAGGTGGTCACTTAAGACGTAATTACATTCATACCGTTGTTCCGTGGTATTATCGACGGAGCCTTATACTACGGGTTACCAAAGTCCCCGGTGTAAGTGGGACTCCTCTCGTATACACTGGCATCTTCTGTACCAAACTACATACAACGGCGTTAACACAATATTATAACAATATAATACAACTTTAAAAGATATCTTCTTATTCTGTCTATTTTATTCTTCCTTATCTTTGGGACTTACCGAGCGATCTTGTAACAACCGAGCCCAATGCTACTGGTTTCTGTTACCGTATGAATGGTGTATGGTATTTATTTCATTGATCCTACTAGACTATTGTTAGTTATAAATTTTACCCGACAATTCATTTCTGCATATAAAAATTTAAGGTATCTAAAATAAAATTAAAAATATTTGTCATGGCCTGCTTGACACCCCTAACCCTGTTGCAGCGTCCGTGTATCGTGTTCTCGTCCCGTTCAGTGAAACGGGCGAGTTTGGACGGCTAGGCGCACGTACGTGTGTCCGTTTTGGGGGTATGCTTTTTGATTGTAAAACACTTCATTTTAAATTTTGGATCCCGTCTAAAATTTTCTTATTTCAATTTCAAATTTTTGGACCCGACCCGGACGCAATTTGGAAATATTTTACTTTGCGCCAAAATCCCAATTTCTAATATTTCTTTTAAACCGTCAAATATATTTTTAACCATATAATTTTACTATTCCTAAATCTTTATTTAAAATTTTTCCTAACACAAATCTTCAGCCAATCACAATTCTCATAACCCCCGTGGGCCCCACCTTACCTCTCTCTCCTCTCTCTCTCCCCGTCTCTATCTCTCTCTCTCCTTTTCTCTCTCCTACCCAAATTATCTCTCCTCTCGATCTCTCTCCTCTCTCTATCTCTCTCCTTTCGCTAACTCCCTCTCTCTCCCCGTCTCTCTCCCTCTCTCTCCCTATATCTCTCTCTCTCTCCTCTATATATAAATATTTTCTCTTCTTCCTTTTCTATTTCCTTCCTTCAGCGAACCCATCGTCGCAACCCTAGCCGCCTCACCCCTTCGTCGCCGCAGCCCCAACGCCGACGCCCTCATCGCCGGTCGCATTGCCTCCTCGCCCTCGTCGTCTACCTCATCTCCACCTCCTCGCCTCCATTCTCTTTCTCTCCCTGCTCAAGGCCGCGCACCCCCTGCAGCCGCAGCTTGCCATGGAATCGCCGCCGACGATCTCCATACGTCCCTGGACTTGTGCACACCCCTCAGTGAGCATCGCTTCCCCTCCTCTCCTTCTTCTCCTTCCTTCCTTTTCTTTTCTTTTCTTGCAGTTCGGTCTCCATTCTTGATCGCCGTTGTCCCCTGCAGGTGGTCCGCCGGAGCTCCTTCGACGCCGTCGACCATCACGACCCCCTTCACAATCCACAGTGAGTATCCTTCCCTCCTCTCCATCCTCCTTTCCCTCTTCCCTTCTTCTTCCTTTCATGTATTTTCTTTAGTTGCTTACTGTTTTGTGTCTCGCCGGAATCCGGCCGTACCGGCGACGTGTCCCGACGATCCAGCAAGGTACTCTGATCTGTGTGGTTCCACTATTCGTCGTTTGGGTTCATTCCGTGAACCGTGCGCCCGTCACGAGTTTCCCCGCCGACGTTTTACGTTCTGTTTCCCGATTCGCGACCCGTCGAGGCAAGTACCCCTTGCTACATGCTAAACAATATTTACATATACATTGATGACACCCTAAAACCTGCAATTTAACTTTAGTACTATAATTTCCTATTTTACGTGTTCAATTTCATGTTATATCATTTTATCTTCCACACTTGAAACCTGCCGTTTGCAATTACTGTATTACACCTAATAATCACATTTGCATGTTTTAATCACACTTTCACTGTTGACGTAGCCTATGGCATTCTCTCTATAGCTTTACTCCATTCGGACACCTGTGCGCATTTAATCTGTATTAGTTATGATTCCGTCAATTGAACCTATATATAAATCATTGCACGTAAAAGGTTCTTAAAACTTGTTAACATGATTTAACGGCCAAAGTTGTCATACTGTATTCTTATGGTGTTGAAATCATCTCTGAAAACACCACTGATAACTGTACTACTAATTAATTGAATCTGCTTATAGTTTAATTCATTGTTTAGATTATGTTATTGATAACCGTGCTTGATTTTTTAACTGATTATGAGCACACACTTGATATCATTTACATCTTGACATGACTTGCTACAAACATATTGATTGACCCGACATGGTACCGTATACTGCTTGACTTGACCGGATGTACCATGACCTGACCCGTTACCTGATCTTGTGTCTAATGCCAACAAACCTGACATGTAGTCCTCATGGACCGTTCCTGTTGTCTATCCAGACAAACCTGTTTATCTGATCCTGTGTTGGCATTAGTTTCTTGATTACGGGATACCTGACTTGACATACACATAAAACTTGGGGGTATGGGGAAATCAAAGGTGAAACCTGACTTGTAACTCAACAGTTCGCTACTTATTCTGATCAGTTTTAGAGGCTACGCCAGCCTTGGAATGATGCTGCTGACATCATTCATCTGTACACATTCCTGTTTGGTGCCTAGCGGCATGTCTCGGTTTCAGCCCGAGAATCTGGGGTCGTGGTCCCGGGTATGTACGGGATACTATTGAGTTACATAGATGATTCATCAATTTGGTTTCAAAGACTTTAGAACAGAAAACCTGATAAAACAGTTTAGTTTACCCACTGCACACTACCCTGCACTGCTCTGATTTATATTATTGTTACCCTTGCTTTATTCATGTTTATATTCGCATTGCCTGTAACCCTGTTTATTATGTTATTACTTGATGACTTGACGCGCTGACGTCTGGGTTTTGCATGGCCCAGATTCTGTACCGCTGTCGCAGTCGAGCAGGAGTACTTCAGCCGACAGGCTGAGCTGTGAGTGTCAGCAGTAGTTAGCTTTTCTTTTCTGCATTTTATTTCCTGATGTGAGCCCGCATTATGGGACATACATTCCAGTTATTTCGTGTTGGATCTTTCGCTTCCGCATTTTATTATTCTTGACTCATGTTATCTTGGATTATGGACATATTTCAGATAGTTTTATTTTGTTCTTGATATCTCTACAGCCGTAATGTGACTGTGGATGGATACTTCCTACCCACAGGTAGCATGGTTGGCTATGTCACGTGCCCATTTTAGCGTACTCTGGGAAGCGGGGCGTAACATGGTTCTTTTGGTATCAGAGACATAGGTTAGTCGGGTTGATTCTTTTTGTAGTTGGGTATCGTACCCAATACACGAATCAGAATACCCGTGTTTAGGAAACATGTCCTGCCACCTTGCCGTTTTACCATTCTTGAATCAAATTCTTCCTGATTATATCTTCTACGATGTGCAAACTTCCTTTGCATATCGACTCGAAACCTGATTCCTTGTTATCTCTAGGACTTAGGCGACTTGGGTGGAGTTATGTAATTGTGGCTATGATACCGCGGCATAGTTACAATGCGGCACTCTATTTAAGTAACTTAGAGTTCTAGCCTTGATCTATATTTTGAATCTATCATCATGCTAATGTTGGGTGTTTTGATTTCAGGAATATGGCCGGTAAGAATTTGAAGACGTACCAAAGGCGTGTGGACAAAGCCGCCATGCTTGGAGTGATAAGAGGAATGCGGGAGAATCAAAAGAAACAAACCGAGCTGATCCAGCAGCAAGCGGAATCGTTTCAGGAAGGTTTGCAGATCGTTCAGTAGTCTGTGAACAATGTTGGAGCTAAACCAGTTGACCGAGTAGGGACCGTAGCAGATTTCAGGCGTTTGGGTCCGTCTACATTTACTGGTTTGGAGGATCCGTTGCCAGCAGAGCAGTGGCTAGTTGACACAGAGAACTTGCTTATTGCGGCACATATTCCAGATGAGAAAAGAGTTGATGTGGTACGCATTCAGTTAGTGGACTACGCCCGAGAATGGTGGCTTGTGGAGGAGAACCGTTTGCCCAAGCCGATCAAGTGGGCGGATTTTTCAAAGAGTTTCCTGGAGAAGTTCTTCCCGCGGACTGCATGGGAGGACATGGAAGAGAAGTTCATCGGGCTAAAGCAGAATGGAGCACCCGTAGATGTGCATGCAGCGGAATGGACAAGACTCAGTAGATTCGTTGGAACTTTAGTTGCCAACGATGCAGACAGGGCACGGAGGTTCATGCGCAGATTGGACGTGGACATCCAGAGGCAGATTGTCTCCCTGAGTTTGACCACTTTCTCATAAGTACTTGCGGCAGCCCGAGAGCAGCAAAGTTTATCTGGGATGAAGGGGAGTTTGCAACAGACAGCAGTTGCGGTAAGGAAGCCAGCATTTGTACCAAACCGAGCTCATGGTCGCAGAGGTATTCCAGTGGACCGTCGAGGTGTAGCACCCATGAAGAAGCCTGTTGTCGTCAATCGAAGAAGGAGTATGACTTGTAACTACTGCAATTTACCTGGCCACATGCAAAAGGATTGTCGAAGGAGGCTGGGACTCTGTTTGGTTTGTGGAGCGGCAGATCACGCTGTTAGTGCTTGTCCGTCGAAGCTTCGTACGAGGGATGAGTTTCAGAAGCCTCCGCAGAGACCGTTCCAGGGACAGAAACAGCTGACTCAAGGACCTAATCAGGCTCGAGCTTTTACCTTGACAGCTGAAGAAGCTAAGGCGTCAGGAGAAGTTGTTTCAGGTACTCTACTCGTTCAGGGTTTTCCCGCATTAGCGTTATTTGATTCTGGTGCGTCCCATTGTTTTATGTCATCCAAGTTTATAACTACACATTCGATTGACTGCACGACCCTGTCTAGCTTCTGGGACATACACACTGGGAATGGGAAAATCATAGCTAGTAGGGAATGTAAAGATTGTACAGTTGTTGTGTGGGGACGGGAGCTTTTTGCAGATTTCTTGGTGATTGATAAGGTCGTCTTGGGAATGGATTTTCTTGGCACTTTCCACGCTCACATTGATTATAGGGCAAGGAAGGTAATTTTCCAGATTCCCGGGCATCCCGAGTTTAGCTTCACTGGAGGAAGCAGTTCTGTCGGGCCAGTCGAGTTTAGGGCTAGGCCGACAAACAATATTCTTGCAGCAATGGAAGTTGATAAAAGTGAAGAGCCGGCTGTTGTTCGCGATTTTATGGACGTGTTTGAAGATATATCGGGATTACCGCCGAAGCGAGACGTGGAGTTCGCAATTGATCTTATTCCTGGTGCAACACCAGTATCCAAAGCGTATTATCCAATGGCACCAGTAGAGTTGGAAGAAGTCAAGAAACAGGTTGCTGAACTGCTTGAGAAGGGTTGGATTCGAAGCAGTAACTCGTCTTAAGGAGCTCCAGTTCTTCTAGTAAAGAAGAGGGATGGCACAAGAAGGATGTGCATCGACTATCGAGAATTAAACCGGGTGACTATTAAGAACAAGTACCCGATCCCTCGCATTAGCGAACTTTTTGAGCAGCTTAGTGGCGCGAGGGTATTCTCGAAGCTGGATTTGCGATCCGGATATCATCAGATCCGAGTGAAAGCAGAAGATATTTGCAAGACGGCATTCCGAACTCGGTATGGACATTACGAATACTAAGTGATGCCCTTCGGAGTGACGAATGCGCCGGCAGTATTCATGGACTTGATGAACCGAATCTTTTCACCATTCTTGGATCAGTTTATTGTGATATTCATTGACGATATTCTGGTTTATTCGAAGAGTTTTGAAGAACATGCTGAGCATTTGAAGATCGCACTGCAGACGTTGAGACAGGAGAAGTTATATGCGAAGATGAGCAAGTGCGAGTTTTGGCTGGAAGAAGTAAAGTTTTTGGGGCATGTTGTGTCTAGCGATGGAATTGCCATCGATCCAGAAAAGATTGCAGCAGTTCGAGATTGGCCGATTCCAAAGAATGTTGCGGAGATAAGAAGTTTTCTTAGACTCGCCGGATATTACAGAAGATTTGTGGAGAACTTTGCTCGTCTGGCGGAGCCGTTAACCAAGCTTACACGCAAGGAGGTACCTTTTGTATGGACGGACAAATGTGCGTTAGCTTTTGAGACGTTGAAGCAGAAATTGATAACCGCCCCTATTCTGACCGTGCCAGACAATTCCGGAGGATTGGTGATTCACAGCGACGCATCTTGGAAAGGATTGAGATGTGTTTTGATGCAGCATGGGAAGGTTGTAGCGTACGCATCAAGACAGTTGAAGACCCATGAGAAGAATTATCCAACTCATGACTTGGAGCTTGCGGCTGTGATTTTCGCTTTGAAGATTTGGAGACACTACCTTTTAGGCGAAAGGGTCAAAGTTTTTACTGATCATAAGAGCTTGAAGTATGTGTTCATGCAGAAAGAGCTTAATATGAGGCAACATAGATGGTTGGAACTGATGGCTGACTACGATCTGGATCTTAAGTACCATCCGGGGAAGGTTAATGTCGTGCCGGATGCGCTTAGTCAGTTACCAGCAATTCAGGTGTTAACTACGCAGAAGGAGATCGTTGAAGATTTTCGAAGATTCGACTTGGAGGTTGTGCTACCGCATTCTTCGAGACAGTTGATGCAGCTGCAAGTACATTCGTCATTGATCGAGAATATTAAAGCAGCGCAATCGCAGGATCCTAGACTGCAAAAGTTTCGAGGATAGGTTGAAGCCGGACTGCGAACAGATTTATTGATCCACGAAGATGGTTCGTTGAGGTATGGTAGCCGTTTGTGTGTGCAGAAGGGAGATATTCGTGAAGAACTTATGAAAGAAGCACACAGTTCAGCTTATTCTGTACATCCAGGAGGCACAAAGATGTACCGAGATATTCGACAGCATTTCTGGTGGGAAGGCATGAAACGGGAGATTGCTCGCTTTGTGGCAAAGTGCTTGGTGTGTCAGCAAGTTAAGGCTGAACATCAAAGGGTTGCTGGTTTATTGCAACCACTTCCGATTCCTCAGTGGAAGTGGGAACATATAACCATGGATTTCGTGACGGCTTTACCGCGGAGTCCAAAAGGCAACAATGTTGTATGGGTGATTGTTGATCGTTTGACCAAGGCAGCTCACTTTATTCCTTTTCGGGTTGGTCAATCAACAGAGACTTTGGCAGAGCAGTACATGCAAGAGATTGTAAGATTGCATGGAGTACCGGTGAGCATCGTGTCCGATCGTGACACTCAGTTTTTATCACACTTCTGAAGGAGTTTACAGGAAAGTTTGGGGACTCGATTGAAGTTTAGCACAGCTTATCATCCTCAAACTGATGGTCAGTCGGAGAGAACAATCCAAACTCTTGAGGATATGTTGAGAGCTTGCATGTTGGACTTCAAGGGTTCATGGGAGGATCATCTACATTTGGTGGAGTTTTCTTACAACAACAGTTTTCAGGCAACTATCCAAATGGCTCCATTTGAAGCTTTGTATGGTCGTAAATATCGTTCACCTGTTTGTTGGGACGATGTCGGTGAACGAAAATTATTGGGACCAGATTTGGTTGTGCAGACAGTTGAGAAGGTTGACACTATCAGAAATCATATGAAGGCAGCTCAAAACCGACAGAAGAGTTGGGCCGATACGTCGAGAAGACCTCTAGAGTTCGCCGTGGGTGATTTGGTATTCTTGAAGATATCACCGACTAGAGGGGTGATTCGTTTTGGAAGTCGAGGAAAGCTTAGTCCTCGATTCGTTGGACCCTTTGAGATCTTGGAGCGTGTTGGTGAGGTAGCGTATCGTTAGGCGTTACCGCAGTCCTTGGCGAATGTGCACGATGTGTTTCACGTATCCCAACTCCGTAGGTATGTTCGAGATGAAACGCACGTATTGGATCATTCGGAGCTAATTGTACGAGAAGACTTGACTTTTGAGGAGCGACCGATTGAAATCGTGGATCGAAGGGAAAAGGTTCTTAAGAACAAGGTGATCCCTCTTGTGCTTGTTTCTTGGGGTAATCGCTCGCATGGAGAGTCTACTTGGGAACCAGAAGTTGAAGTCCGGCAGAAGTTTCCTCACCTTTTCTTATAGTTATTTGTTGTCTATCTTTGCATTATTGGAATTTCGAGGACGAAATTCTTTTTGTAGTTGGGTATAATGTAACAACCGAGCCCAATACTACTGGTTTCTGTTACCGTATGAATGGTGTATGGTATTTATTTCATTGATCCTACTGGACTATTGTTAGTTATAAATTTTACCCGACAATTCATTTCTGCATATAACAATTTAAGGCTTCTAAAATAAAATTAAAAATATTTGTCATGGCCTGCTTGACACCCCTAACCCTGTTGTAGTGTCCGTGCATCGTGTTCTCGTCCCGTTCAATGAAACGGGCGAGTTTGGACGACTACGCGCACGTACGTGTGTCCGTTTTGGGGGTATACTTTTTGATTGTAAAACACTTCATTTTAAATTTTGGATCCCGCCTAAAATTTTCTTATTTCAATTTCAAAATTTTGGACCCGATCCGGACGCAATTTGGAAATATTTTACTTTGCGCCAAAATCCCAATTTCTAATATTTCTTTTAAACCGTCAAATATATTTTTAACCATATAATTTTACTATTCCTAAATCTTTATTTAAAATTTTTCCTAACACAAATCTTCAGCCAATCACAATTCTCATAACCACTGTGGGCCCCACCTTACCTCTCTCTCCTCTCTCTCTCTCCCCGTCTCTCTCTCTCTCTCTCTCTTTTTCTCTCTCCTCCCCAAATTCTCTCTCCTCTCGATCTCTCTCCTCTCTCCTCTCGCTAACTCTCTCTCTCTCCCTATATCTCTCTCTCTCTCCCTATATATAAATATTTTCTCTTCTTCTTTTTCTATTTCCTTCCTTCAGCGAACCCATCGTCGCAATCCTAGCCGCCTCACCCCTTCGCCGCCGCAGCCCCAATGCCGACGCCCTCATCGCCGGTCACATCGCCTCCTCGCCCTCGTCTTCTACCTCATCTCCACCTCCTCGCCTCCATTCTTTTTCTCTCCCTGCACGAGGCCGCGCACCCCCTGCAGCCGCAGCTTGCTGTGGAATCGCCGCCGACGATCTCCATACGTCCCTGGCCTTGTGCACACCCCTCAATGAGCATCGCTTCCCCTCCTCTCCTTCTTCTCCTTCCTTCCTTTTCTTTTCTTTTCTTGCAGTTCGGTTTCCATTCTTGATCGCCGTTGTCCCCTGCAGGTGGTCCGCCGGAGCTCCGTCGATGCCGTCGACCATCATGACCCCCTTCACAATTCACAGTGAGTATCCTTCCCTCCTCTCCATCCTCCTTTCCCTCTTCCCTTCTTCTTCCTTTCATGTATTTTCTTTAGTTGCTTACTGTTTTGTGTCTCGCCAGAATCCGGCCGTGCCGGCGACGTGTCCCGACGATCCAGCAAGGTACTCTGATCTGTGTGGTTCCACTGTTCGTCGTTTGGGTTCATTCCGTGAACCGTGCGTCCGTCGCGAGTTTCCCCGCCGACGTTTTACGTTCCGTTTCCCGATTCGCGGCCCGTCGAGGCAAGTACCCGTTGCTACATGCTAAACAATATTTACATATATATTGATGACACCCTAAAACCTGCAATTTAACTTTAGTACTATAATTTCCCATTTTACGTGTTCAATTTCATGTTATATCATTTTATCTTCCACACTTGAAACCTGTCGTTTGCAATTACTGTATTACACCTAATAATCACATTTGCATGTTTTAATCACACTTTCACTATTGACGTAGCCTATGGCATTCTCTCTATAGCTTTACTCCATTCGGACACCTGTGCGCATTTAATCTGTATTAGCTGTGATTCCGTCAATTGAACCTATATATAAATCATTGCACCTAAAAGGTTCTTAAAACTTGTTAAAATGATTTAACGGCCAAAGTTGTCATACTGTATTCTTATGGTGTTGAAATCATCTCTGAAAACACCACTGATAACTGTACTACTAATTAATTGAATCTGCTTATGGTTTAATTCATTGTTTAGATTATGTTATTGATAACCGTGCTTGATTTTGTAACTGATTATGAGCACAACCTTGATATCATTTACATCTTGACATGACTTGCTATAAACGTATTGATTGACCCGACATGGTACCGTATACTGCTTGACTTGACCGGATGTACCATGACCTGACCCGTTACCTGATCTTGTGTCTAATGCCAACAAACCTGACATGTAGTCCTCATGGACCGTTCCTGTTGTCTATCCAGACAAACTTGTTTACCTAATCCTGTGTTGGCATTAGTTTCTTGATTACGGGATACCTGACTTAACATACACATAAAACTTAGAGGTATGGGGAAATCTAAGGTGAAACCTGACTTGTAACCCAACAGTTCACTACTTGTTCTGATCGGTTTTAGAGGCTATGCCAGCCTTGGAATGATGCTGCTGACATCATTCATCTGTACACATTCCTGTTTGGTGCCTAGCGGCATGTCTCGGTTTCAGCCCGAGAATCTGGGGCCGTGGTCCCTGGTATGTACGGGATACTATTGAGTTACATCGATGATTCATCAATTTGGTTTCAAAGACTTTAGAACAGAAAACCTGATAAAACAGTTTAGTTTACCCACTGCACACTACCATGCACTGCTATGATTTATATTATTGTTACCCTTGCTTTATTCATGTTTATATTCGCATTGCCTGTTACCCTGTTTATTATGTTATTACTTGATGACTTGACGCGCTGACGTCTGGGTTTTGCATGGCCCAGATTCTGTACCGCTGTCGCAGTCCGAGCAGGAGTACTTCAGCCGACAGGCTGAGCTGTGAGTGTCGGCAGTAGTTAGCTTTTCTTTCCTGCATTTTATTTCCTGATGTGAGCCCGCATTATGGGACATACATTCCAGTTATTTCGTGTTGGATCTTTCGCTTCCGCATTTTATTATTCTTGACTCATGTTATCTTGGATTATGGACATGTTTTAGATAGTTTTATTTTGTTCTTGATATCTCTACAGCCGTAATGTGACTGTGGATGGATACTTCCTACCCACAGGTAGCATGGTTGGCTATGTCACGTGCCCATTTTAGCGTACTCTGGGAAGCGGGGCGTGACAGATCTGTTCGCTGACGACATTCTCTTTCTTTCTTCTTTGAATGTCGTCAGGTGATCTGGACACGTCAGAGATCGAGCCCACTGCTGAAGACATGGACCATTTCAGTGAAGACCTCGAGCTCTAGTTCATTGTACACTTTCCATTCAGTACTTTTCATTTCTGTTATGCCATTGTTTAGGCATTGCTTTTTTCCCAGTTGTATTTACTTTTCATGCATTGTACAAAAAAATGTTAATAAATAAAGTTGTTGTTCAGTTTATATCTATTGTCTCTTGTGCTTACTTTTATATTGCTTAGATACGCTTAGCATATTTACTTCACGGTAAATACATAGCGAACCAGTTGCGTCCCCTTCGCAGTATACCGGGAAGCGGGGCGTGACAGGTTTTGTTGACGGCCCATGCAGGTCAGAGCTGTATGGAACCCTAAGCAATATAAAACACAAGAACCAGCAACTAAAACATTCTTTACAATCATGTTCCTTGAATCTTATTATTTCATATTCTTTGAATCATATACTTTGGATCTGTCCTAACCCAAAATTCCCTCACCACTTTTACAGTCTTACCAAAACCTTCGCATTCTTTCATTCCTTCACACATTCTTCACATTTTTAAAATCCTTGCACATACTATCAGTACACCAGCACCAAACTTTCCTTGGATTTCTTACACTTTCCTTTTATAAATTTCGAGGACGAAATTTTTATAAGGAGGGTAGAATGTAACAACCCTAAATTTTCTATACAAATTTTTTCAAATATTTTTTTCAAAATCCATAAAGGGGTATTTTAGCCAGAGCACAAGATATAAGTAATTATTTTGCTTTTTAATTACAAGTTAAAAGAATGTAATAACTCCATTTTTAGTGTACAAAAATTTGCTTTAAATTTAAAGTATACTTGGGGTATTTAATGTTGCTGATATCTCTTTAAGTATTTATTTCACAACATAATTACAAGAAAGAGCTTGTAGCTCATTGGTAATACCTTGCATTGCTGAACCAAGCCACCAGAGTTCAAATCCCCTGCCCCACATTATATTTAATATTTATTTTTTTATAAATTTTATAGAAGTCCAACAGTCTACACAAGATAACTCCAAATTTTCCCACCACACCCCGAAAACTGAAAGTACCAGTGAGCACCCAGAAGACTCCCCACCCTCTAGCACCCGGACTCGGCCGGACGGCCGAGTCGACAACTTGGAAAATATGCCTCTTGGCCTCCCCTACACCTTTGCACACTCCATTTATTTGGACCACTTCCAGAGAGCTTACTACACCCTAATTACTACAATTTTTAATGATTTTTACATTTCTTTTTACATTTTTTAATTAAAAATCCTACAACTACCCTAACCCTTGCCTAACCCTATAAAACCACCTCTACCCCCTACCCTCTCATCCTAAAATTCTGAGCCAACTCTCTCAAAATTTCCAATAAACTTGTGTACTTTGAAAACGATCACGAGGCGAAGCTCCGTCGATTTCCCGGTGGAACTTCCGGCAATCATTCTATGAATTCACGGCGACGAAGCAACACACCGGCGATTCATCTACTTCCCTCTCACTCTCTTGTGTGGCCTAAAACCCGTAAGTCCCTAAATTCTACCTCTATTTTCTTTTCTAAAATTCGGATTTACAAAACCCGACGGAATCGGAACAAATCCGATTTCCGATTCGGTTTCTTATAAAACTTCACTTCTCGTTAATACAATTATGCTTAAACTCCCTCATGTTGACTATTAAACACTAATCAACCAAATTGATCAAGTTTCATTTCATAAAATGATGGCTATTTCACTTTATCGTATTTTTTATTTAAATACCACATTGTTTCAATTAGACATTTAACTTCATTAAAGTTTCTATACCTTTAAGTAGATCACGAGGTAACGACCTACCTTCTTACACACTCATATGCAACATAGCACGATACCCTCGGGAACATAGAATACGAGAAATCGAAATCTTTACAAATAAATAACCTTTGAGCTAATAAAGAAAAAATATCTAGACTCAGCCAATTAAGGACTGTCGCGCTCATTCGGACAGAGGAATTTGTGGACATTCAGTCGTTTATTTAAACCTGACTTTGTGGTGCCTAGGCTAGACAAGTGAGAAAGGTAATTTTAAAAGGCCCGTCTCACGGTGATTCGTGAGCGGATCCCTCCTTTCTTCACTTGTACTTACCTGGCCACAATTGGCGGTGAAGAGACGATTTGAGGGATATCTTACAAATTGTCGCTTTGGACCAGTTAGGAGTAGTCTAGTTGACTTAGGAGACCCTAGAACATAGAATACTGGAAATCGACATCTTTACAAATAAATACCATAATTAATAAAACCGTTTTTCCTTAGTGATTAGTATTTATACAAATCTTTGCAAAGCGCCGCTACAACCTATTTGGAGAACCCGTACGGGATGGTACGGATTATCGCACATCCTCGGGTTTAATAGTGCGAGATGCAGACCTCCGCAAGGAGCATTCGGTCTCGAAAGATTTAAAATACGATATCTGAAGAAAACGAGATTTCTAGAATATATATACTAAAATTATTTTCATATAAATATATGTATATGTAACATAAAAATATTTATTTTGAATTATTACAAATATTCCACTTTTTCTAAAAATGTCACAAGAATCATTTTACACTAAAATACCATGAATTCCATACAAAACAATATTACAAATAAATACCTTTATTTATGAAATTAGGATATTTTCACTAGAAATATCACAATATAAAATCTATGTTCATTACAACTTTAAAAACGAATAATAAATACTTTGGGTGTATTTTGAAAAGTATATAAAAGTATTTTTACATAAAAACCCCTTCAAGTTCTATAAATTACCCTAAGGACCCTAGTAAACATAGGTTTAAGAGGGACCAATCTCTTGAGCCTCAGGGAGCCGGAGAAGTGGATACTTGCCTATCTAAGGTAGACAAATTAACAACGGTGTTATCAATACGGTAATCGTCTTTGAAAAAGACACAATTCGGTCGCCCATGTGCAGCGGTTACCGATAACATCAAAACAATCAGAACTTCAATTTACTTTTCTAATTGTCTGACTCAGTTTGAGTCTCAGTATAATCTGACTTGAATATGATTCAAGTACAATCTACAATCTACAATTTACAATATTATAATTCAACATGAATCCATGAATCTATTTTTCCAGATATTCAATCTATCAACTTGACTGAACCGAACCATGGATATACATTCCAATTACATGATTATACAGTTACATCCATGATTCTATAGTTACATACATGATTCTCCAGTTACATCCGTTTACTGATATCATGGTTTCGGTCAGTCATCCAATTATACAATTTATACAGTTTACAATACAAGACAATACATTACAACAATACAATCAAGATAACACTACGGGGTTTAAGGGGTAGACTGGTACGGGATATGTTAAAGGTGGCACGAGGTGGTCACTTAAGACGTAATTACATCCATGCCGTTGTTCCGTGGTATTATCGACGGAGCCTTGTACTACGGGTTACCAAAGTCCCCGGTGTAAGTGGGACTCCTCTCGTATACACAGGCATTTTCTGTACCCAGCTACAAATAACAGCGTTAACACAATATTATAACAATATATTAAAACTTTAAAAGCTACCTTCTTATTCTGTCTATTCTATTCTTCCTTATCTTTGGGACTTACCGAGCGATCTGTTCGCTGGCGACATTCTCTTTATTTCTTCTTTAAATGTCGTCAGGTGATCTGGACACGTCAGAGATCGAGCCCACTGTTGAAAACTTGGATCATTTCAGTGAAGACCCCGAGCTCTAGTTCATTGTACACTTTCCATTCAGTACTTTTCATTTCTGTTATGCCATTATTTAGGCATTGCTTTTTTTCCAGTTGTATTTACTTTTCATTCATTGTACAAAAAAAGTTAATAAATTAAGTTGTTGTTCAGTTTATATCTCTTGTCTCTTGTGCTTACTTTTATATTGCTTAGATACGCTTAGCATATTTACTTCAGAATCAATACGTAGCGGCCTCGTCGCGTCCTTTGCCCGTACACCGGGAAGCGGGGCGTGACACATTCTATGTTCATTCTCAACACTTAGCCATTTTCTTGAGTTGCTCCCATGGTTCACTTCAACCCTCATATGTAATGTGAACCATGAAATTTGAACACAAACTTGTGAGCTTTTAACATTCCCTACTTCATCATCCTACACTTGATAAGCGATTGAGTGTAGCGTGTTTACTACGCTAAGGAGTTTAGTGTAGAGGTACCTTGAGTTGGAGAGACTTCGCGTGGATCATCTTAGGCACGAAGGTCATCGGAGGAAGTTCGTCCAAACCCTCAAGTGGAGCCTAGTGGAGTCGCGGGACTACTACACGGAGCATGTGAAGTGAAGGACTCGATCTACGTAGGTATAACCACCTTCCCTTCTTGATGGTTTTATAACAAACCCTAATATTCTAGCAAAGATCTTGTATAGTCTAACTTAGCACCTAATAAAAATTAAAATTTGGCATGCTTGATGCTACTAAAACCTCATGGTAGTGTTAGGGTCGACTTTCAAGATCATCATAGTGTCTTGTGTGGTTCCCACTGTGCTTTGATTACCTCCCTACCACTGCTCTACTGAGTCATACAAATAGATGGTAGTTGGGTACAGTCTCGAGTCATATGGAGGTGATGAGAGATATGAGGAATTTCATCTCTCCCGGTATTGGGAGTTGATATTGTATTATGCTCGATTAGTTATAACAATAAGTCCCTGACCAGGGCTGATGAGATTTACTGATAAGTGTTATCAGTAGTTTCTCGATTTATTATTAGCCACACATCGGCATGACTTATCGAGTTATTGGGGTCTGACAATTTCACGCCCAAACTCAATATACAATATATCAGACGAAAAGGCCGGACTGTACAGTAAGTGTTACTTATAAGCTCTGCAGGAGTTTGGATAAGTTTACTTGTTGATCTTCTATTCGCTTAAATTCTGGGTAGCCGTTACGTGCAGCTAGTACCGCTGACGGCTTATAGGTGTTTGAAGTGATCATTACTTACTGCCAGCGTATTTACGAGTCTTTAGAGCCCTACATAGAGGTTTCCTAGCTCAAGCGAAACGAAATAGGGCATGTATGGAGATATGTGCGGGAGCTTGATTAAATATGGATATATGATACCGTATTCTAATCTAGTGTTATATGATATTAGCTGGGTTATATATGATATAACCTGATTATTGAATCAAGTGTTAATTTAATATATATATATATATATATATATATATATAAAGAAAAGAAAATCTTAAGTATATATAATTATATTATGCTCACTTAAGATTTTCTTTATATATATATATATATATATATATATATATATATATATATTGTATCATGGTTGATGATACATGATTGATGGATGTATGAGAGAATTACATGGATTATTGGATAAAAAGATAATCATTCATTATATGAATTAAAGAAAAGAAACAATGAGTCATTAGTTGTGATCTTTGTAGTATGCATGACTCATTTTCTTCTTTTCTTTTTGTGATATAAGTATATGATGTGCACTTATCCAAACTATGCTAGCGCATTCTTATCTCCATCTCCATCTTCTTCACTTCTTCTCTTATGACACCAAGAGGAAGAAGAAAAGAAAAGATTTTTAGTGAGCAAAAACCATACTTCATCAATCTAAACCATTCCAGCAATTTAGTTTAGGTTGTTTTCTTCACTAATATTTTGATTAGTGAAGTGTGAGATTGAGTGTGAGTTGCCTCAAGGTGGATCATCTTTGACGAAGAAGACATCGAGCAAGCTCGTTCTTTTCTTCAAGTGGAGTCCAAGAAGGAGTTCAAGAGACTACTGTAAGGAGCTTTTGAAGTGAAGAACTTGGCTACAAAGCTTGTAGCTTCTCTTCACTTCTAGTTTAGTTTTCATTTCCAACCCTAATCGTTTAGTTCGATTCTTGTTTGTAAACTTAGTCCTCTAGATTTATAAAATTGCATACTTGATGTTCTTAAAACCCTAGTAGAGATGCTAGGACCTACTTAAAAACCGCTACTTGGTCGCAACCAGCGGCCAAGTCATGGCAAAAACTCCCAAAATTTCAACCCTGCTAATTTTACATCACAAACTCCATTCTGCAATACTTTAAAAAAATTTAAAACGACTTTTGAAATTCGAACAAAGAAGGGGTTTGAAATTGGAAATTGGAAACGGAAAATAAATCGATCGAAACTAAAATATCGCCTAATACTAGTCCTAGTGCTTGGTTGGCTCTGATACCACTGTAAGGTCAAGCGTACTCCCCGCGTGTGCGCAGCGGAAGCGAGACTGAACGAACAACAAAAAATCCGCAGGAGCGCAATCGACCGTACGCCAAAAATCGTTTAAACACTAAAACCTAGCAAAAAGAAAATATCATAGAAAGAGTATAGAAGGTGCTACAACCTTTGTAGCATGTTCGGCTGATCTCGGAAGACCCCGTCTAGACTCCGTGAGCTCCCGGACGCGTCGAAACGCCGACCGCCTTGTTGTAGATGATCCGCGTTGAAATTGGACTGCCCGAACTCCAACTCTGTCACCGGACGGAGAAACTTTCTCCAAAAGCTAGCTAGGCGTAGAGGAAGACGATGTGAATAACGAGTACACTCTACTTTTTTCACCACCTCACCATGAAAACACTTGTCATTTTCAAGAGAGCAAAATATTTCATGAAGTATGGAAGAAGATGTTTTATGGCTTGAAAAAAAAGAATTGATTCTCTCATCCTTAATTTTTCCACCCATGTCATAATAACATGATATGAGTCACTCTCCTACTCTCTCTCTCTCTCATGAATGTGTCACACACACAAGAGAGACGGTTGACCCCACCATCAATTAAGTATAATAAATAAATAATATATATATATATACACACACACAATAAAGAATGGTGGGAATATATATATATATATATATATATATATATATATAATAATAAGTATTAGTATATGTATCTGATACGCGTACACATCATGTATCACATACACGAAATGTCATCAATATCTTCTAAATATCATATACTGTAGAGAGTGTGTGTATCATATACACCATACTAGAAACCACATCATAAATACGGTTATCAAGATAACACTTGACTTGATATTCCAGCTTTTAACTGGCTAGTATAATAGTCGTCCGATTAAACACGTATATCCAATATACATATTTTATTGAACTCATGTATGTATCCCTATACGCACGTCACATCGCACATGCACTTTTGTTACGGACTCTAAAGACTTGCCAATACGCTGGCAGTGGGTTATACAGGATCATATCTGATTGAATTTGAAATACTTTTAGATTCAACCCCCTTTCGGGTTAACCCACAAGCTCGTCAATGGCACTAGCTGTACGTAACGGCTGTTTAGGTATGAGCAAGATAAAAGCAAGTCGACAAGCGAACTCATCCGAACCCGACAAAGTCTATAAGTGACAGTCACCGTACAGTCCGGTCTCTTCGTCAAAGAGTATCGTATACCGAGTCTGAAAGGTGGAATTTGTCAGACCCCCAATAACCCGAAAAGTTGTGCTGACAGAAAACTCATAACTAAAGAGATACAATTGGTAACACTTAACAGTTTATCTCTACTGTCATGGCCACGGACTTCTGGTTATAGTCGTATTCTGCACAGCACAATAACGACTCCCAATACCGGGAGTGACGAATTCTCTCGACTGCTCACTGCCGCCATGTGTTTTGGGACTGTACCCAACTAAAAACTATTTGCACGACTTAGTAGAGCCGTGGTAGGGTAGTAATCTAAGTACAGTGGGAACACACACAAGACACTGTGGTGATTTCAGGTTTAGGGACTACCATGTACTCATGTCACTAGAGAACTGCTATCTGACATTGATATAACACCAAGTAAGAGTTCTAGGCGAGTCCGTCCAGTGTAACTCATCCAATGAGCACCTGTATACAATTATCGGTATCAAACACCAATGGCTATAAGAACAGCCATCGCCCCGTACAGGGTCATGAAACGTATACACTAGTCTAAACTGGAGTACCGATACACAGTCTCGATACTCCCACGACTATGTACATTTAAGGATGTGCTTATAAACTACCAAGCCCCACTAATACGATCCCTATCATAATCTAGGTAGTCGGTAGTCAAGTAAAGATCTTATGGGTTTTATCTCATGTATTAGCGATACGTGATAACTAATAACACGTATACACATGACACATAAAGACAAATCAGATGTCATACTATCATCTCAAATAAGACTGTTATCTGTATAGATCCTCACGAATTCAGTAATTGTATTCTTACAATTATGATAATTGCCTTGAAGGCACCTATATTCAATATAAGGTGCATGAATTAATTGCCAAGTTAATTTGAAAGAGAGATCATTGTATTGAGAGAGTGAGGGCTAGATCTAAAGAGATATGAAAGAACTCTCCTAGGATTGCTTGTAAAATTGATTCAACCAAATAATAGAAGTATGTAGATTTCGCACTGCTGAGAGCTAGCCATACGGTAGGTGAACCATGTTAACAAATTCCTTGTGCATCTCTGGTTTACGATTATATTTTGTTCTTGCACTTATTTATTTATTTTTCGTTGATTAATTGTGTAATTGTTGTTATTGCGTGATTTGGTTTGACGCGAGTATTGCTCTGCTATCGATTTTCTCCCAACACTGACGACTTACCTGTGCTCAATCATAAGGTTACTTGTTAGCAAGAATCTGAATCCGGCAATGTTTCCAACTGCGAGGTTGTTGACGAATCCAATCAGTCCGGCTCCGAGGCGGATCAGCAATGCAAGAGTCCACTTAAGAACTATGTATTGAAATATCTCCACTTTTTCCCTCGATCTCTAGTCCTGCTTAAGTTGCTCATTCTCCACAATCCTAAGAACAATAAGAAACATTAATTATTAAATATTGCGACATAAATAAGACGGTAGGTTTACAGAAAACGTTGTCATCTCTTAAACTTGAATACCGACAAGACAATGAATAAGTATCAATGGTCATAGAGGTATATATTAACTTTCAAAAAACTTTTTTTTCCCCCAATGATAACTTTGCAGCTCAAAGCATGAACAACGATATAGGTAAGGTAAATTATGTTGCACAGATTACTGAGGAAACATATTGACAATCACTCTCAAAATTTGTTTGATTCCCCTTTGTAGTTGCGTAGTCATACATTTCTTATTTGTACATTAAGATCAAATTACGCATATTGGAGTCAAATTTACTTCATTTCACCATGCATATTTTAAAACCCACTATTTGAATTAAGACACCCATTTTAAATAGCTGTGTAATCGTACATTTCTTATTTGTACATTAAGATAAAAGAAGGCATATTAGAGTTATATCTACTTTATTTAGCCAATGTATATTTTGCAACCCACCATTTGAATTATTAACAAATTTAGAATGTGTTCTGAGGGGTTATAATTGGAAAAGAAAAAGGGTAAATAGTCAAAACCGGCAAAGCAGCTTTTCTCGCTGACAAAAACCCCTTGTCTCGAAACAGTTGTCAAAAACCTCCTAAAAAATTTTCATCCAGTATTTGTACAGTTGACTGCTATATCTAAATAGATAATAGATATCGCCGACAGCAGCATAGATATCGCTGTCGCAAGTAACTGTATAGATCTCACATGATAATTAGATATACTAGGAAACTATACAGATACCGCAGCTGGGGTTTTTTGACAACTGAAAAAATTTCCATGAGCTTTTTGACAACTGCTTCAAGTCTTGTCAACGTGAAAAACTGCTTGGTGGTTTTGGCAAGTTACCCAAAGAAAAACCTACCCTAAATTTCTATCCTTATTTATAAATACTTTAAAAAACCTTATTGAAGAAAGTGATTAAGATTTTGGTAGCTAAATAACAATTTAAAGCAAACAGCAACCAGAAAATAGAGAATATGAACAGCTTACTCATAATCCAAGCTCTCAATGGGGCAAACATTGGCCCCAACAACTGCAATCTGAGATGTAGTGTTCAGGGTTCTCTTTCTCATCGACAAAGGCTCTCTCACTGTTATTATATCTCCATCATCACAAATATCTGACCCATTTCTTCTCTCTATGATCTCCCCATTCAAATTCTCTACATCAATTCCATCCATTGTCCCTCTTTTCACCATTCTGAACAGACAAGCAACAACACTGATAAAATCTTTTCTCACTATAAGTTTGCAGACATCACAATATCACCAACTGTACTAGAATCAATTGGTATGATCTCTTGAGCATTAATGTGAGCAGTCTACATTAAGTTATAATGACAGGGGATGTTTAATTAGTACTACAGTGAATGACTTGTAACAGAAAGTAGGCAGCTGACGTGGGGGAATTGTAGATTATATGTTGTGTGACTGCTACCAAAAATTTTTTCTTTTCGTTTTAAGTTGGAAGTAGGTACAAAACACAAAGAACAAGATAACACATGATTTTTGATCCACTTCTTGGATACTATTCGAAAATAAAAATAAATCTATGACTCATGACATAACATTTTCTTTTTTCTTAATTCATACAAAAAGTAAACAAAGTACATAAAATTACTTCACAATTACTGTTTTTCCAAAATAAAATAAAAAGCAAATAAACTCTAAAAGTAACTTCCAAGACTTCTTTCATGGCATTCTTTTAAGTTAATTCTGAGATTGTTCAAAATCAAAATGATTCCAAACAATTAGGTAACACGTGTTGGATTTAGGATCAATTCTCAAAGCCCGTAACTTTTTTTTTGAAAATGAGTATAATAATCATATTGTGGTACGGAACTATGTTGCATTGGGTTCGAATTTGATGTCATATTAAATCATGTTAGATAGCCGAAAGTTTATATGACAAATTTGACATATTTTCGGCAACTTTATTTTCTGTTTGGGCATGGTTAGAGTTATCTTTGTGGGTTATTTTTATATATTTGTTTTGTTAGGGTTGGCTTACATAAAGATTAGTGTTTTCATTTTTCAAGGTTTAATATAAATTTAGAGCTGGTCTCTTTTAGAGTTATTTTACGGTTTATCTTATTGTTTGATAAAACAAAATAGAATGAGATATCCATCATCGATCTTCTATGAGATCAGGTCTGAGAAAACCATAAATAACTGTTGTGGCAAATACGATCACAAAGCAATAAACAACCGATAAAGAGAACCAAACAAATAACCACGAGCAATAGAAATAAAACACAAACCAAAAACATAAGATTTACGTGGAAAAACCCTTACAGAAAAAACCACGGGCGAAGGAGAGCCACTTTACTAATCGAACAAATATGGAGGATTACAATGGTGGATGAACTCTCACAAGATCACTCTCAAAACCCTATTTTCCTCTCTCTAATTAACAAAAGGGTTCTACAAATCAGGGTTACAAAATACTATATATAGTATGAGGCAAATAGAGTAGAAATAGAATTTCCCAAAACAGTTAAGAATTCGGCCCAAGTCTCGACCGACTTCGAGAGCCGGCTCACCATCTTCTTGAGCCGGCTCACAACTTGCGTAGAATAATAAATTCTTTTCTATTTCCAAGAGATGGCTCAACACTTAGTTGAGACAGTTTATAAGGTGCCTGAAAATCATATTTCTTCTCTGAATATATGAGCCGGCTCATGACAAGTATGGGCCAGCTCAACTTCTAGGGATCGAAAATACGAGATAAACTCAACAAATCTCCACCTTGCCCATTCTCCACAAAACTCCTCCATAATAATAGCAATAACCCCACCTTCTCCACCAAACCCCTAAAGTGCTCAATGAGTGCAACACACTGCAATTAAGTTCAAGCAATACTCAAACTGAAAGTTGGTGTTGTAAGTCGATGTCGCACACCCCACACACTTGTGGAGAGGCGGAATTTACAAAAAACGATTTTTATACTTGCAATATCGACTTATCATACATGATCTTTTCAGAAACCTTAACTAGCTAAACACTTGGAGATTCTAAACTACTACGAAAGAGTTTTATATCTCCTTGATTCTCGTCCTTCGGGTCTTCTTCTCCTTTCCTTGAGCTCCTAGGAAGTGCAGATCTAGCTCGGTCGTTGGTCTCCTCGTATCAAAGATGATCCACCCGAGAGTCTGTGGTTCAAGCTCCAACCTCTAAAACGAGATAACTAAAGTACCTAGTTCGCTAATCTAGCTAGCTTAGGAGATGTAGAATGTTAATTAGAGTATTTTATCTCAAATGACCCTAGGGTTCACAACACATGTGAGGGTTTAGGGTCTTGAGGAAGAAGAAGAAGAACAATGGAGAGAGAAAGAGAATACACAAATGAGCTAAGTCTTGTGCAAGTGAAGAATGGCTCATTCTATCTCAATGATCAAGCATGTAATATTTTCCATAAACAAATAACAACCATGCTTGAATAGTAAAGGCAAACCAATAAACTAAAGGAATAAGCCATGCTTCACCATGCCACAAATATCTCCATTTTCCACCTCATTAATCTATTTTCAAAAAATTGATAAATCCAATAATGAAGTGTCTCCTTCTAGAAGTATCTCTTGTAAAATTACAAGAATGCCCTCACCGTATATACATACATGTATTCATACTGCAAAAATACGAATACGATGAGATAATAATAATCCAATAATATAATACTAGAATTCGGCTTAATCCAAAGCCCAGTAGTATTATCCGTCAGAACAATATCCGTGTAGCCAGAACACATATATGATCGGAACCCTGCATGTAAAACCATACGGCTTCTACACTGTTTCGCCTGAACCAGGAAAACTCTCTGTGTGGGACTCTAAACACTCGACAGTACGCTGGCAGTGGGTTTAACCACAAGTCTTTCAGCGGCACTAGCTGTACGTAACGGCTATTCAGGTATCTGTCGAAAAGAAGGCCAACGAGCGAACTCATCTGAACCCCTACTGAGCCTATCCGTGACAATCTCCATACAGTCTGGTCTGTTTGTCTAAGAGTATCGCATATCGGGCCTATAGGGTGGTAAACGTCAAACCCCTAATAGCGCAATAAATCGTGTCGGTGTAGAGCCCAATATACCCTAAGAAACTACTGATCTACCTACCAGTAAATCTCATTTGCCCTGACCAGAGACTTCGTGTATTGGCTATCCTAATACAACGCGATATCAACTCCTAATACCGGGAAAGACGGATCATTTCTATCCACTACTGCCTCCAAGTGCTTCGGGACTGCACCCAACCACTACCTGTTTGCATGAATCATTTGAGACGTAGTAGGGTAGTAATCTAAGTACAGTAGGAATATACTCGAGACGAATAGTGATGTCAAGTTACTAGACTAATCTGTACTCATGTCACCCGGGAACTGCTAACCGACGATAGGTATAATACCAACCAGCAATTCCCATCTAGTCCATCCAGTGTAACTCATAACCCAATAAGCACCTATATACTATCTCTGGTACCGTATACCAATGGCCGCGGGACATGCCACTTCCCCTGACTAGGGATAAGAAGCATATACACTAGTCTACTCTGAAGTAACGATACCCTGTCTCGATAATCCTATGACTAGGGACAAACTTAAGGATGTACTTATAGACTACCCAGCCCCCACTAGTATGACTGCGATCACAACGCTGGTAGTCAAGCAAAAATTCTAAGAGCTCTATCAATATGTATTAACGATATGCTAAAAGAAACATATACACATATTAAGATAGAAACAAACCAGATAGTATACTATCCTATTGAGCAAGATTGTTATTATATTTGTGTATATCCCAAGCTTCCAAAATATAATATATAATCCAGTACTAAACAATAATGGCCTCTAGGGCATATATCATTAACAATCTCCTACTTGCACTAAGGACATGTATTGGCATATCGCAGACTTATCATCTCGAACTGCGTCTGAGAGATGGCCTTTATGAGTGGATCTACAGTGTTGTTCTCCGTGTCTACTTTCTGCACCTCGATCTCCCGGCGATCCAGGATCTCCCTGATCAGGTGATGCCGTTTCAAGATATGTCTGGACTTCTGATGGGACCTTGGTTCCTTCGCTAAAGCTATAGCCCCGTTAGTATCACAATACAAAGGTATTGGATCAACAATGGACGGAACCACCTAAAGTTCTGTAACGAACTTCTTTATCCAGAGTGCTTCTTTTATGGCCTCACATGCAACGATATGCTCCGCCTGTTGGATATAGTGCCCTCAAGGCAATTATTATGATCGCAAGTAAGCGATTATGATTATTGAGGGAGGAACTATATAGGTATAACAATCTACTCGAGATGATAGTATGCTATCTGGTTTGTCTTCATCATTGATGAAGCCCGTAGGATTGTTGCTTAACGACTAGCATTATGTTGGCGATCATATATGTGGGAGCTAGGTTGTCCATAAGCACATCCTTAAATGTCCATAGTCGTGGGAGTATCGAAACTGGGCATCGATATTCCGGAGTAGACTAGTGTATACGCTTCTAGACGCCGATGAGAGACGGTAGCCGGTTTGACAAGCCACTGGTGTTGTGACACCTAAGATAGTATACAGGTGCTCACTGGAGGTGGGTACACTGTACGGAATCGCCGAGAACTTCTAGATGGTATTATACCTATCGTCAGATGGAAGTTCTCAGGTGGCATGAGTACATGTTACTCTTTTGACCTGAAGTATTTATTTGTCTCGTGTGAGTTCCCACTATACTTTGATTACTACCCTACCACGGCTCAAAGGAGTCGTGCAAACAGGTTTTAGTCGGGTACAGTCCTGAGCCACATGGAGGCAGTAGTCGACTGTCAGGGATTCGTCTCTCCTGGTATTAGAAGTCGATGCTGCGTTGTGTTCAGTTGGCTATCACCAGAAATCCGTGGCCACGGTGGGTGAGATTTACTGATAGTTAATCAGTAGTATCTCAGTTGGTGATGAGCTAGACTTAGACACGAATAATCGGATTAGTAGGGGTCTGACATTATCCACCCCCTAGACCCGATATGCGATACTCTTTGATGAAGAGACCGTACTGTACGAAGATTGTCACATTCAAGCTCAGTAGGGTAAGAACGCACTTGATTTCGACCCCCCTTTCGACAAGTACCTGGGTAGTCGTTACGTACAGCTAGTGCCGTGATTGTTTAAAATTCTTGTTGTGTAAATCAATTCAAATGATCCCCGGCAACGGCGCCATTTGATTGAATGATTTTTGTGATGTGTAGTTGGAAATTGTAAAGAAATCACAACCAAAAATTATTTGACCGCAATCAACTACGGTGTCGGATGTAGATTGTAAGTGAGTGCGGATCGTCCACAGGGATAGTGTAATAGTTCGTCTTTTGAATTAGATGAGTCGAAATTTTAAAGAAAAGAAAACAAAACAATTCATGATTCAAAGAATTGAAGTTCAAGAATTAAAAAAAACTAGATCTAATAACAAGAAAAAGATAGAATCAAGAATTGATAGTTTGTTGATTTTTCCAAACCAAATATCAAGAATCGAAATGAGGCTCGCAGGAATCGATCGGATCTATAGATGTGATGTAATCTTACAATTACGTATTCTTATCCTTCGATGAATTGATACTAGATCGATGATGATCGACGAGAATTAGGGATTTCTTGTGAAACTAGGGTTTCATCTTATCCCTTGTTCTTTCATCGATATCATTCACATTCTAGCCTCTAGTAATTTCAAGAAACGATCGTAGATCCCTAATTTCAAGCGATAACAATCAAGAAAGTATCGCAACGAAACTAGGTCATCGATTCTTGAACTTGCTAGGGTTTACAAAACTCGTAGGACTCAAGAATCGTTTAAAGATTTGTTACATCATTATTCTATTGATCGTCTCGACTCCTTAACGAGCGGAGTTTTACTCAAACATCACAACAAGAACTACAATTATAAATTGAGATCTAATCATGATGCAAGAATTAAAAGAAAGCAAGATTAAAGAATTTCACCATTTATTTATATCAACAATTTCATTACATTCGCTCAAGAACTACAAGAGGAAGAACTCGATCGTCGATTTGGCTTCGCTCGGCTCCGTGAGTCGTGGATCGGCTTGGATCACTTGCTCGGTTGGAGATCAGCTCGGCTCCTAAAAAGTTGAAGGCTTCTCGCTTGATTGGTACTTAAGATCTTGAATTTGGAGTGGAATTAGGGTTAGGGTTTCGCACAAGCCTTGTCACTAGACTTATGGAAGAAGATGAAGAATTATAGATTTAGGAATCGGAGAACTAACTAAGATTCTAAAGATTGATTACCTAAAGATTGATTAAAGATTTAACCCTAGGTCTAGGCTTCTATTTATAGACATCCTAACCATAGATCTAGGATTTCAAATTCTAAGTTTTCCTCCAAAAGTTTGTTGAGGAAATTTGAATTTCCCTCCAAAAGTTCGTTAGAGGAGAAGCTTCTAGATGTGATTAGTTAGGAGGGAGCTTCTAGAAATAGTTTGTTAGGAGCTTAATTAAGATTAGCTTTGCTTAATGGTCTTTACTGATCTGGCAAAGGACTCTGGAGAATTCTGGAATTTGACGTATCAAAATAAGGTGTAGGCCTTGAGATAGGAGTTTTGCACTGAAAATGGAAGCTTGATCTGACCAAACCGCCACGGAACCGCGGCGCAAGCCGGCTCCCGCCGCGGTTCCGCGGCTCTTTTGAAGCTTCAGGGCTTGATTCTTCTGGTGCTTGTTGGGCTTGAGTTGTGGGCCTTTCTTTGATATGTTGAATTATATTTCTTCCTTTGGATTGCTACCAGATCTCAAAACTTGGAGTTTGTGTAATGTTTGATCAGCAAATTGATAATTTTGGCTTTTCTTCCGGATTTTCCTGCACAATTTCGAAACAAGTGTTGCGCAATATAGGGATGATGCGATACCATGAAATGCAGTCAATTTCCTTAGAAATGTCGATTTTAGAGTCTAACACATGCAATCTGATATTTTACAACTGATTTGCTTATATGTGAAATATGAATACCGAACACTTCTAAATGAATGCAAAAGATAGGGAAATTGCCGTGTTAAAAATGCATTATTTTCGACTGATCAAATACCCCCAAACTTAATTTCGATCGTCTCGAGCGAATGTTTTATTAAAAAGAGAAGGAGAAAATAAAGAAAGAGAAAAACTAACTAGCACACTTTTGTAGGCAACACGATTGCACTGAGTACGTGCAACAATCCTTTAAACCTCTAGGTGTCCCTAGTAGGAGGAGTGTTGTCTCCTGAGGGTTTTCAGCGGATTTCACCCACAAAATCCAATAATAAAAGAAAGATCATGAATATTACATTTAAAGAAAAGAATTCTAAAAGAAAGACTTTGAAAATTAGGGTTTCCAACTAAGCTAGCTTTTCGGTTGTCATGAGCCCTATCTTAATGGTCATGAAAAGATGTCAGAAATCACGTCCTCTCTCAATAAAACATCGTCTTATTCTTCATTCCTATCTTTCAACCAAACATCGATCATATCACCCTGCGTGTGTGTAAAGATATCCCTACACCCGGAAAATTCAATTCAAGCTATCATACTCTTGCCCATCAGCCTCAGTACTTTTTTAATTAATGAATATTTAGATGAGATTGCTCACACACTTTCATGCGACCGTTAATACTTCTTGAGGTACTAACCGATCGATTACTCATGTTCTTGCTTATTTAGTGTATTTTCCTCGTCTTGCTCCACCTTAGGCATAGCAGTGACTCCCAGACCAGTTAGCCTTAGGGCACTAGGTGAAGGGGCACCCTCGCTATATATTTTTTATTGCCCTCGGTGATAACAAAAGCAGTGTCCATTTTTCTCACCACTTATATTTTCTTATTCATATATTTTTTTTTATTTCCTTCATACTTTTGGTTTTAAGACAAGAGCATTTCAAGGTATCCTCTACTATCCAAGGCTTCAAGACGTGTGTAAGTGCGAATAGCAAGGTATCAACGTTCAAAATATTTGGCTTTCAGAATAGAAACTATTTTTCAGACTTATTTTTATCCTCAGATTAGTGACGTCTTTCATCTTACTAACCCTTGGGACAACGGCTCATAACTACTTATTACTAGTTCGTATAAGAAAACTTCTAATTTTCTTGGTTTTCTTAAATTTTTTCTAATCTTATGGATGTAATTTTTCACTATCTCATCTTTTATTATCTTATTTATGTACAAAAAATATTTTTATATTTTGAAATTTTTTAAATTTTTATAGGTTTTCAAAATTGTTTTGTGCTTATGCAAATGATATGCAAATGATGCAAAAATAAGCACAAACCTCCCCCAAACTTGTTTTCAACAGTGTCCTCACTGTTGCCGTCTGCTAAATCTCCAAAAAACCTGTAAGCTTGGGAGGCATTTATTAGTGGGGGCAAAATATTTAAGTGAAGACCCTCCCCCAAACTTATTTTTGTCTCATCATTTTGTAAAAATTTTCTTTTCAAGAGCCAGAAAAAAAATGCCCCCCCAAACTTGAGTTATGCAATATTAATCTTTTGAAAATCACATGAGGGGGTCAAAAATCAGTGGTCAATGCCAAGCTTTGCAAAGACCGAATGTTAACACCAACCATTCAAAAATTTTATCAATGCAGTGCTCAGGTTGGTGGAAGAAAAAGTGGGGAAAGGTTAAGTGGTGGAATAGAATATGTGTGCGTCTCATTTTGGAGAGACGATGCAGTGTATGTGATGGATTACTCGCATTCTTTTTACAGTTCAGAAGAAGGGGTGGAGGTTCAATTTCATTGAGTGGGACATGATTCATCTCAACACCCGTGTCATTCAGAAATGCGAGTTCATCAGCGAAGATCTCCTCAAAAGTTCCATTAATACCCCGATGAATATTGTCGTCACAAAGTGCGGGGTGATCTTCAGACTCTAAGAACAGTTCATAATCAGTGTTAGTTGTTGACCCGGACATCTCAGTGGAAGGGTCCGTATGTGTATGATACATAATTGGGTCAAACAACAACGTATGAAAAGAGTCAAGATCGATATCAGGAGGATCATCAAATTCGCTGCTGTCGACATCCATTAAGTCGACAGAACAGACCTGAGCAGTAGGTTCAGAGGGTACACTTCTCAACTTGTAAATGTTCGGCTTTATTGACCTATTCCCAAAGGATAGGGTCATAGAACCGTTACGACAGTTGATAATAGCATTGAAAGTGGCTAAAAAGGGGCGACCTAAAATCACCGGAATTTGGTTTCGTGGGTTCGCTACAGGCTGTGTATCAATTACAATAAAGTCCACAGGGAATATGAATTCCCCGATTTTTATTAACACATCCTCCAGTTCACCCCTAGGTTTGGTGATTGATCGGTCAGCCATTTGGAGAGTGCAATTGGTTGGCTTCAACTCTCCGATTCCTAATTGCTCATAAACTGAATATGGAAGCAAGTTAACACTAGCGCCAAGGTCTAGTAGAGCACGGTTGATGTGTTTTCCCCCAATAGAAATGGACATAGTAGGATATCCAGGATCCTTAAGTTTCCTCGGTAATTGCTGGGGAAAGGCTGTGTCTACTGTCTTTTCCATGAAAATCTTCTTGGGCACTTGAGTCTTCCTCTTCCTAGTGTACAAGTTCTTAAGAGTTTTCGCATAGGACGGAACTTGTTGGATGGCATCTAGGAGAGGGATGTTGGTATTAACTTGCTTAAAAATGTTCATAATCTTCTCCATATGTGGACTCGGTGTGTTAGCCCTTAACCGATTAGGATAAGGTGCTTTAGCAATAAGCGCTGGGTCCATCATAGGAGAAGGTAGTGTGTGTGGAACCGATCCCAAAATAGAAGTGGGGATCGTCCGTAGAGGGGTAAAAGAGGTGGGCTGAAGTGGCGAGCCTTTTGGGAAACGAAGAATATGCTCGGAAGAAGGTGGTGGGGTAGAAGAACAAGGATCAGAACTAGAAGTGTGTGTGTGAGGAAAGGTCTCAGCCGGGGTATTATTGATTGATTTTTCTGTATCATCAAACTCTTCCCCAACGTGAGTGTCAAGCACTCTTCCCGATCTCAACGTGAGTGCATCCACATGATGTGAATAGCCAGGATTGGGTAAAGGTTGAGCTAGAAGTTTTCCTTTCTCTCTTGCACGCATTTCGGTTTTTAGTTGTGCAATTTGTTCTTCCATCGATTTGATGTTCTCATTTTGAGAGATAATGATCTTCATCACATTCTCGACGGAAGATTGCTAACTTGCCGTCCCTTGGATGGATTGTTTCATGAAAGTATCCAAGGTTTGTGCTAGTGCAGAGGTATTATCTGTATCGGACAATTGCAAGGAGTTTTCATGTGGTGCAAAAGTGTTGGCCGGATTTTGAAAGTTTTGTGATTGAAAGGGGTGCTGACTCAATTGAAGTGGTGGCTGCTGTTGTGGTGAAGGGACCCTTTGGAAATTGTGTTGGGTTGGAACCGTGTTTTGAGATTGTGATTGGTTCCAAGCAAAATTAGGGTGATTCCTCCAACCCTGATTATATGTGGAAGAAAATGGGTCGTTTCCAGGTCTTTGTTGGTAAGCAGAATTGATATGCTCATGACCTTGGAACAGAGAATTTCGTGGACATTCTTCCGTAAGATGTGATGGATCAGAACAGCAGCCACATACAGTTTTGGAGAGTGACATTTGATTTAGGGCGGCGGCTAAAAATTTGTTTTCCATAGCATCGAATTTCTTGTGTAAAGCAGAAATTTTAGCTCTAATTCCTATGGAAACATCATTGCCATCCCTAGACGATTGACTCAAACCCTCCCACTGTAAAGATTTTTCAGCGAAATCTTCTAGAAAGTTCCAGGCTTCCCCATCATCTTTGGTCATGAAGTTTCCTTGACACATGGATTCAAGGGTCTGTCTTGTGTAAGGAGTAATGCCCTCATAAATGATTCGGCACAGTTCCCATCTCGGGATGCCGTGATGTGGACATTGGACTAACATATCCTTGAAACGGTCAAGACTTTTTGAAAATGGTTCATTTGGAAGCTGGGTGAATTGATAGATTTCGCTACGGACTCGAGCTGTCTTTTGATGTGGGTAGAATTTCTTAAGGAATACTTTAACGAATTCATCCCAATTTGAAATGGAATGTGCGGTAGTGTTATATAACCACTTCTCGGCTAAATCACACAAGGTGAATGGGAGAAGACGTAGACGCAAAGCATCCACAGACAACTGTGAGGTACCCATCATTGCGCATACATTTTCAAATTTCGTGATAAACACGTATGCATCCTCAGACTCGAGACCGTGAAATTTTGGTAGAAGGTTGATGTATTGGGGTTTAATCTGAAAATTTTCCCCGTTGGCTGGTGGAATGGAAAGACAGGTGGAAAGTGGGCCTCGTGTAGGATAGCACCTCTCTTGGAGAGAGATGCGAGGTAGATTCTGCGCACCAACGGACGGCGGCAGGGTAGTGGAAAAGAAATTCGATGGAGGTGGATCCATCGATGTGGGTGTGGTGGTGGGTAAAGAAAGGGTAAATGTAGAAATACCGACTTTTAGGGTCGATCAAGAAAACGCGGACTTAACGGGCACTAGAAACCCGTGTCCAGCCTATTTTGCACTAAAAAGGGTTAGTATAAGTGGCAGCGTGAATTTATAATTAGGGGAAATGTTGAATGCTGGTGTTTGTTTTGAAAAGTGATACGGATTTTTGAAAAAAATGATGCAACACAACAAATGCAACACACAAAACCCTAATTCTAGTGGTCACCTAGGTCCGGCTCTAGACCGCTCCTAACTGCCAAAAGACAAGTCGCAGGATAAATCCTCCACTGCCTCTTTGTCCCCCTGTGGCCAGGTAAGTGCCAGGTAAGTGGGAAGGTACTCCACTACGTAAGTAGTGGGCCTAATTAATAACCACTAGCCTTCGACACACTTGCCTTAGACACCACAAGAAAACGCGGATAAGCAATGAATTACCCACGGCCTTCTCTTGTCCTAAGTGAGCGCGACGGTCCTTAGAGTCATCTCTAGATTTCTTTTAATTAATGAGGGTCAATGCGGATGCAAGTTTGTGATTTTCGGGGCTTAGGAAGGGTAATGAACTTCCTACCTAATCTGGATTTGGTCGTGCCCCTTAATTTCCGTATTAATTATGCAAACAACCAAAAATCAAAACACGCACAAATTTTTATTTTGCTTTTTGCGCGCTGCGATTTATTTGCAAAGAAACCTGCAGCAAATTGTTATTTAGAGCAGATTTGAGAAGGAGATAAGAAAGATAGAGCTTACTGAGGAAAAATTTCAGAGAGATCCCTCTACAGTGCCGCGGTTCCGCCGCATATGGGCACTTAGACCGCGGATGGGCGGTGGTTTGAGTTGATCACAGATCCAAATTTTTCCAGCAAGCTTCTCTCCACTTTTAATGCTCTCTGGAAATTTCAAAATAAATTTTCTCCAGCTCCAATAATTCCAGATTTCCTCGCAATCAAATCACAATACACGTATTAGAGTTCGTGCGAGTTTAGATCACAAAATTTAGATGGAATAAAATTTTCAACTCAAATTTCAAAATACGAACAATTAGCGCACTATCCCCGGCAACGGCGCCATTTGATTGTTTTAAATTCTTGTTGTGTAAATCAATTCAAATGATCCCCGGCAACGGCTCCATTTGATTGTTTTAATTTTCCGATTGGATGTAAAAGTATCAAATCGAATCAAATGATCCCCGGCAACGGCGCCATTTGATTGAATGATTTTTGTGATGTGTAGTTGGAAATTGTAAAGAAATCACAACCAAAAATTATTTGACCTCAATCAACTACGGTGTCGGATGTATATTGTAAGTGAGTGCGGATCATCCACAGGGACAGTGTAATAGTTCGTCTTTTGAATTAGATGAATCGAAACTTTAAAGAAAAGAAAACAAACAATTCATGATTTAAAGAATTGAAGTTCAAGAATTAAAAAAAACTAGATCTAATAACAAGAAAAAGATAGAATCAAGAATTGATAGTTTGTTGATTTTTCCAAACCAAATATCAAGAATCGAAATGAGGCTCGTAGGAATCGATCGGATCTATAGATGTGATGTAATCTTACAATTACGTATTCTTATCCTTCGATGAATTGATACTAGATCGATGATGATCGACGAGAATTAGGGATTTCTTGTGAAACTAGGGTTTCATCTTATCCCTTGTCCTTTCATCGATATCATTCACATTCTAGCCTCTAGTAATTTCAAGAAACGATCGTAGATCCTTAATTTCAAGCGATAACAATCAAGAAAGTATCGCAACGAAACTAGGTCATTGATTCTTGAACTTGCTAGGGTTTACAAAACTCGTAGGACTCAAGAATCGTTTAAAGATTTGTTACATCATCATTCTATTGATCGTCTCGACTCCTTAACGAGCGGAGTTTTACTCAAACATCATAACAAGAACCACAATTACAAATTGAGATCTAATCATGATGCAAGAATTAAAAGAAAGCAAGATTAAAGAATTTCACCTTTTATTTATATCAATAATTTCATTACATTCGCTCAAGAACTACAAGAGGAAGAACTCAATCGTCGATTTGGCTTCGCTCGGCTCCGTGAGTCGCGGATCGGCTTGGATCACTTGCTCTGTTGGAGATCGGCTCGGCTCCTAAAAGGTTGAAGGCTTCTGGCTTAATTGGTACTCAAGATCTTGAATTTGGAGTGGAATTAGGGTTAGGGTTTCGCACAAGCCTTGTCGCTAGACTTGTGGAAGAAGATGAAGAATTATAGATTTAGGAATCGGAGAACTAACTAAGATTCTAAAGATTGATTACTTAAAGATTGATTAGAGATTTAACCCTAGGTCTAGGCTTCTATTTATAGACATCCCAACCTTAGATCTAGGATTTCAAATTCTAAGTTTCCATCCAAATGTTTGTTGAGGAAATTTGAATTTCCCTCCAAAAGTTCGTTAGAGGAGAAGCTTCTAAATGTGATTAGTTAGGAGGGAGCTTCTAGAAATAGTTTGTTAGGAGCTTAATTAAGATTAGCTTTTCTTAATGGTCTTTGCTGATCCGGCAGAAGACTCTGGAGAATTCTGGAATTTGACGTGTCAAAATGAGGTGTAGGCCTTGAGATAGGAGTTTTGCACTGAAAATGGAAGCTTGATCTGACCAAACCGCCGCGGAACCGCGGCGCAAGCCGCCTCCCGCCGCGGTTCCGCGGCTCTTTTGAAGCTTCAGGGCTTGATTCTTCTGGTGCTTGTTGGGCTTGAGTTGTGGGCCTTTCTTTGATATGTTGAATTATATTTCTTCCTTTGGATTGCTACCAGATCTCAAAACTTGGAGTTGGTGTAATATTTGATCAGCAAATTGATAATTTTGGCTTTTCTTCCGGATTTTCCTGCACAATTTCGAAACAAGTGTTGCGCAATATAGGGATGATGCGATGCCATGAAATGCAGTCAATTTCCTTAGAAATGTCGATTTTAGAGTCTAACACATGCAATCTGATATTTTACAACTGATTTGCTAATATGTGAAATATGAATACCGAACACTTCTAAATGAATGCAAAAGATAGGGAAATTGCCGTATAAAAATACATTATTTTCGACTGATCATGCCGCTGACGTGCTTGTGGTTACACCCACTGCCAGCATATTGTTGTGTCATTAGAATCCCAAACAGAGGGTTTTTCCGGTTCAGGCGATAGATATAGGAGTCGTACGTTGGTACGTGCAGGGGGGCCGATTAAATATGTGTACGTAATACACGGACTTTAATTGAACGATTGATAATACTAGCCGGCTTAGGATAAAGCCGGATTATTAAATCAAGTTTTGATTTAATAATTTATATATGTATTTTGATACATATATTTTAGTATTATTTTTCACTATTCATTTCTCTCATTGGTGCTATCCGTATTTTTATACGGATACACGTATATGTAGCGATATATATACCAGATGAAGTATTCCGTATTTATACGGGAATGCTTCTAGAAGAAAAAAACACCTCATATTTGTTTTTCGTTTTAGAATAAAAAATAAGATAATGAGGTGGAAAGGTGAAGGTGAGGTGTCATGAAGCATGTTAAGAGGAATGGCTTGTATTGTTGATCATTGATTGTGCACTATTGATGCATGGTGGATATATGTAGCCATTCTCTCTTCCATTTTTCACTTGATGATGATGATTTTCTTCATCTCCTCCAAACATGCTTCATGCTCTCCTCTAGCTCTCATCCTCCTTCTTCTTATTGCTCTCCATTTTTGAATAAGGGTATTGAGAGAAAAATATTTAATGAAGTATTCCTACATCACCGACCATCCAAACCTAGCGAGTTTGGATCGTCAGTTAGAGCCTCCTCCGCATTCTCTCGAGTGGATCGTCTTCGACAAAGGGTGGTTGATTCTCAAGCGCGATCCCGGCGGCTATGAGCTTGGAGGGGTCTTCCACAATTGGGTGGACACGCGACAAAGGTTGTATTTTCTCAACCTCTTGCACTTGAAGAATAGCTAGTTTAGGTATATGGTTCGAATCCTGGGTTTTGCGGGAGTCTGGTGCTCGTCAGATTTTTTGTTTTTGCTTCCGCCTAGGCCGCGGTTTCCGGGGCGCGGGCACCGGATCCCAACATGGTATCAAAGACACTCCATAAACCTTTACTAGCTAGTTTACACAAGTTTAAAGTCTCGATCGACGAAATTTTCCAAATCGCATCTCCGTTTACATGCTTGCTGTCCGAATTTTTAAGTTGTTAAAAAAAATCATTTAGATTTCTTTAAAATTATGTGTAGGCAAATGTAGTGACCAGGAAAAATTTTGGGCACATAATCCTAAAATTTGGCCGCGGAACCGCCGCGAAACATGCTATTTGGCGCCGGTTCCGTGGTCAAATTTTGGCCGTTGTACCTGAAATTTTTTCTGGTGCTCTATGGTATGGAAATGTGATTTTTTGGATGTATGGTTTTGGCCCAGATTTGTTTGAGTACTGGTTTGTACTTAGGGCCAATGCGGAAAGTTTTAGTTGTAAGTCTACGCTAGCGCCCCGGCCGTCTAAAGACGCCAAATGCGGAACAAAAACTTTTTAACTGGCGCTATCGTATACTTTAACCCGGATCTGCCATTATTGCTAAACTAACAAACTGTAAAGAGTGTAGAAAGGTTATATCGAACGATCCGAGTCCTTCGTTCTTTAACCATCATCCCACGCTCCGTTGCGGCTGCTCCGATCTCATCGATCTCCAATATGCTCGTCTAGGTGGCACCACGTCTCTGATTCTTTAAACGGGCTCTCGCCTCTGACTCGAGGCAACTCGGTCGTCAAGTTTTCTAAAAGAGACGACCAAGAATGATGTAGAGAATGAGTAGATGATTTTGTCTCACTTCGTCCAAATCCGTGGACGATCGGTTAATGAAGTTGCCGAGGGAATCGGGTGATGGAATGAAATGAGCTGTGAATTCCATACACCCCAAAATCTATCATATCTTTTGTAACCAAATGAAACATCAAGTTAGAGAGAGAGGAGGAGGAGAGGGGGCCGGCCATATATATGCAAAGAGGGAGGTGAGTGTAGGAGAGGGGAGAGTGACTATAAGAACAAATATCAACCACAAATATCCTTCATGCAAACAAAACATCATTAATGCAAATGGTGATTCATTAACCTAGTCACCATTGCATTAATGGCTCCATTAAAGCACTAATGACTCACTAGCCTCATCACCACTTCTAGAAGCTTCTAGAATGATGACTCACCCTTAACCAAGAAAAGATAAATCCGTCTTTAACCGAATGTTAAAAGACGGTTGATAGAAAACTGGAAACTGGCAACTTCCAAAAGTGATCCTGAAACGACTTTCAGGATAACCCCGTAACTGTATAAATATACCCGCATTTGTATTACGACCGAATACAAATGCAACTGAGACAAAGATATTATATCTACTCAATATAATACTTGGATCCGGCTTAAACCAAAACCGACCAGTCATCTGCCCGAAAAATAACACGTGCGTAAACGCACGTGCATTTTCCGAACCCTGCCATAAAACCATACGGCCTCTACAACGTTTCGCCCGAACTTGGGAAACTGTCTGTAGGGAACTCTAATGACTCGTCAGTACCCTGGCAGTGGGTTTAACCACAAACCGTCAGCGGCACTAGCAATGCGTAACGGCTGCCCATGGACTGACCTCAAGGGAGGCTGATGAGCGAACTCATCCAGAAACCCTACTGAGCCTAACAGTGACAATGTATATACAGTCCGGTCCGTTCGTCTATGAGTATCGCATATCTGCCTAGGGGGCTAGCAACGTCAGACCCCCAATAGCAGTATAAGTCGTGTCGGAGTGAAGCCCAATAACACCCTGAGATACTACTGGAGTACCTACCAGTAAATCTCCTGCCACGGCCGTGGGCTATGTGTAATGGCTCTCCTAGACACAGCACGATCTCACCCCCAATACCGGGAGAGACGGATCCCCTGCCGATCCGCTCACGTGCCTCCATATGGCTCGGGACTGTACCCAAAAACTACCTGTTTGCACGACTCCTTTAAGCCGTGGTAGGGTAGAAATCAAAGCACAGTGGGAACTCACACGAGACAAATGACGACCTCAGGTCGATGAACTAACCTGTACACATGTCACCAGGGAACTGCTATCTGACGATAGATATAGTACTAACTAGCAGATTCCCGGCGAGTCTTGTCCGGTGTACTCATAACCCAATGAGCACCTGTATACATCTTAGGTGATCCAACTGACACCAGTGGCTTGTGAGACCGGCCACCGCCCCTCGTCGGGGTCTCGACTGTACACACTAGTCTACTCCGGAGTATCGATGCCCTGTCTCGAAACTCCCACGACTAGGGACCACAATTAAGGGTATGCATATAAACTACCCAACTCTCACGTATATGATCGCCATCATACTGTTGGTAGTAAAGAAAGATCCTAAGGGCTCTATCAAAGTGTAACATGTAATCAGTCACCTGAACATGTACACGACTGATAAAGGCAAACCAGATAGCATACTATTATCTCGAGTAAGACTGTCCTACCGGTATAGGTCCTCTGCAATCATTGCAATCACGTACCTGCGATCCAATAATTGACTATGAGGGCACTATCTCCAACAATCTCCCACTTGCACTCAAGGCTAATTATTGCAATGTCGACTACTCACAGCCCGTGTGAAACCGAACATCCAACTCCTCTACTAATCAGTTTCACAAAGCCCGTTTGTAAAACTATTGTGTTCGAGAAATAGCCTCAGTGAGTGGATCCGCCTAGATGTTTCTTTCTATATCTCTCTTAATCTCACGTTCGCGGAGAAAGCCATCTCCCGAATTGAGTAATACCTGTCTTAGAATATGTCTGGATATCTGATGGGACCTAGTTCATAAATGAACTCCAAATCCAAACTTCTTAGACTGTATCGATCACTGAACCTAATCAGTATCCGGCACCATGCTACCCACAGTATCCTCTTGAACCACCTGTCCATAATACTGTCCCTCTTCGTCAGAGGGAAAACTATAACTCTGACAATCACTCTGTCAACCATGTCACCTTTGAAGCTTGGAATGATAACCGTCTCCCGAAGGAGGCTGCCGTCATCAAATCCGTAGAACATGTACTTATGTCCTAAAACTGCTTCCTTATGTTTCTCCAGGATTGGATTAATACAAACTTATTGCATCTAGTGCAAAACCAACATTTGGTGTGGTACTTGACATCTCATGATTGACTCAATTGCCTAAGCAAGTGATCTGCCAATCAATGACATCCCTCACCCCTTTAGTCTGTAAGACACCTTTAGAGAGGGTGACTCCATCACCTGCAGGTACACCACCATGCTAGGAGTCATCTATTCTAAAAACCATTAGAATACTTTCAAAGTACCTACATTGGGAAACTACCCAAATCCAGATCTAAAACCATAGATCTAGAAACCAGAATGTCAAATATTATATCCATATCCTGTCTGGAGAAACAACTGTGTGACGACCACAATACAACCGATCGTAGTATAGGAATTTTACTTCCTACTCTGTGTATGTCATCCAGATACCATGGCATCACACCCTACTACCTCCTTAACAGATCCATCCCCTATTCTGATTGAAGTCAAACCTATGACTGTCACATCAAAATTAGATGATCTATCTCCGGTATAACTGCTCTAGTCTATAAATAGACATAAGCTACTTGCCCACCATGCTTCTGTTGCACCCACTGACTACGACAACCCTCCTACCGGGTCTCATAACCTGGAACAACAGTAGTGTCAAGTCTGGGTAGATAAGAACCTCCCTGTCACCGTCCTTGAGGCTACCGGAGTACCTCTCGGGTGTCTGAGGTTACCCATCATATCTGCGGAGTGGCTATTGGAATGTCAAACCTGATTGAATATATAGGTCCTATTAAATTTTCCGTAATCGTTCGCGGTTCTGGAATAACTTCCAGTTCTACCATACTCCCACTACTGTTTTCTGAAAAAATCCATTTTTACTAAAACTGTGGCGAGTCAAGAACAATATCACTATTGATCTTCCAAATGGTAGAATATCAACCCTCGTCATAGCCAGGGTCAACCCACAAACAGCCATTACAGAAACGTGCCCTGAGTTATCCAGAGTCTGGTTTTAAGCATAAGCTGGACAACTCCCCGTACCTTAATATCTTTTAAGGTACGAACTATTCTATATCCAATATAGAAACTTTGGCACTTATTTAATTGGAACCATATTCAAATCATGCAGCTGTCTCCAGTGCATATCAACTTAATGAAAAGAGGCTAATCAGCATTACTCAACTTAGGAATCCATCCAATTATGAGTAACCTGAAAGAGAAACACGTTTCTCAAAACCATTACTATCATCTGAATACCAATCACAAGAATCTACATCTTCGATCTCTTTGAAGAATCCCGATACTTGTGATGCCTGGTTCTCTACTTTATTCTTACACCCACAACTTCTCAATACTTAGACCTTGTATTTCTACGAAACACTTGTCTAAATACTAGAGAAGTTATAAGTAAACAGAACATAGTACGCAGAACCTACCCCTTTGTCCTGATGGACACTGGACAACATATAATACTCTGTATAAGTCCGCTGAGTTAACAACTCAAAACTTGTGCGTCGTAGGTTGAAAACTGTACCCTGGCGATTTCCTCAAATATCACCAATTACAACGAATTCCAATATAATGAGGATAATCACCTAATTCCCAATAACTTACTCCCACTCATCATCTGTAAAACCATACAAATATGAGAATGAAACCTGGTAAATACATACCCTTGGAGTAAGTGTCTAATCGGGAAAACAGTTTTTCTTTAACAATGCACTGAAACATGAAAATGTTTCGTAGGGGTATCCTGGTATTCATAGCAATGCCTCTTCCATAATCCAATTCATGACTTCAACCGTATATTTTATTGCCATCTCTCCAAATCCCTTTATTTGTCTTTAGTCGTTACCTTCTGTACACCATCGTTAGGCTAAATGGTTTTCTTCCTTCCCTACCGTTCGGCACCAGCCTATGGTTTGGAAGAAGACTATCCAGTAAGCATAATAGGTGTACCCTCCTAAACCAAGGAGCACTCGTATCTTGAGAGAAGGTGATGATAAAAGACAACTGAATAATACCTTATTCCTTTAAAGGTGAAATAAGAGTGGCGATGAAGTATGCGGTTTTGGTCGTGAATGATATCAGTCGCAATTTACTTTGCCCTCTTTCTAATCCCTTTATTTTGTCTTTACATATTACCTTCTACACACCCTACTTAGGCTAATTGGTTTTCTTCATTCCCTACCTTTCGGCACCAGCCTATGGTTTGGAATAAGACTATCCAATAAGCGTAATAGGTGTACTCTCCTAAACCAAGGAGCTCTCGCAACCTGAGAGAAGGTGATAATAAAAGACAACTGAATAAACCAATTCTATTTCTCCTGAACCTGGATCCATCCTCGAAGAAGTCCCTTCGAGTTCGTATATAACCATACGATGGATCTATCCAATGGAAGTGGATATCCGTAGTAATACGGGTGTTCTGAGAAATTCAAAGGGTAAAAGAAGGAGTGACAATGACTTATGCAACATAGACAATCCAAAAGCCAGCATATTAAGAAGGTTCGGTCAACCTGGTCACTGAGTCATAGTCTAGGGTCGGTCAAAGGTCGCTGCCAAAGAGAGAGAGAAAAGAAACACTCTGCGTGCACTCTAACCTAGATCAGAATGGTTATCACTTTATCTAATCCGGAAACCTCCCACTGTCCTGTCAAATTCTCCTCCAAACCTAAAGAAGAATCAATCGGGATCACCCGAAGAGTAAACCAACTCATTAGTGGGAATCGGGATCCAACTCTCATCGCATGATAACGTGATGGAATGCATCCACGTTACTCATACTCCAGAAGGTATGCGCATACTTGGCAAGTTTCAGTTTCTTTAGAAACTCCCGATATGATTTTTGCCCCATGCTCTTATAACCTTGGCTTTGGTCAAAGTGTCATAAGTCACATGCCAAGTTCTACCCGTCACTATCTTGTCAATTTGAACCCACCCGCACATGCCCCTGACTTTGGCCAATCGGCAGAATGACTGTCCCAAACTAACTCATCCATCTATGCAACAATTGAATACCCAGCAGCTACCAAACACTATGCCTTAACTTTGGCTAAAATGCATAGCTTGAATACTACTAAATACCCAAAAGAAGTGACGGAGGGCTACGGCTGGTTTTTGGCGAAAAACCTTTAACGTAGTGAACTTGATATCGCTGAAGGAACCTGATAGCTTTTAAAATATAGTGGCGAAAACATTTTGCTAAAGAGGTCATTCCCGGTAAAGGGATCTCGGCTCTTTCCTCATGGAATGAGGTGCAGGATATTCCACTGAATACCTCGATGCAAAGCAACTTGTAATCGACTATAGTGAAGTTATTACTCTGACGCAAACTTCTGCCCAAGGGGTCAGTCCCGGTGAAGGGATATCGACCCTTGCCCCGTCGAATGAGGTGCAGGATATTCCACTGAATACCGCTATGCATAACAAAAGAAAACGTCTTTGCAATAACACTTTTTAAATTTGTTCCAACAACTGTAAACAGGTTTGTTCTCCTTTGCATTAATCAGAATCAACGCAGTCCCATCAATTAATCACACCAGAAAAGAACGAAAATAAAATGTACGTATATGCCATCCGCATTCGTCACTAGGTCCCGTCATCACCCGTTAGGTTACTTAACTAACGACAGAGCGGGGACTGGACTAGCGCGGGTGTAAAACATATACAACATCTAATAGTATATAAACCAATATACAATAATCGCTCCAGGCGTGATAGTATGCAACATTACAGAAAAGTAATAAGCATCACAGAACAATACAGATAATCTGGGATCCCCGAGTTTCACAGAGCCGCTGCTGAAACTCGACGTTCCCCTGTCGTGTGGATAGCCTGTGCAATGAAACCTAGACCCCTACGGGTGCGGCAAGTTACCCGCCAAAACCTGAAGCGAGGCAGTCCCCTACAGCATAGTGAATGGACCACCCAGCACTTCACGGAATTCGGTAATCTTGGGCACCCCTCCTTGGGTCAACCTGTACCCCCTACGAGTGCGGCGAATAGTCTGCCAATTCTAGAGTGGGGCCCCTCTGCCTCTCAAAGCCATGAGATGCGGACCCGTTGCCCCTCCAGAACCCGGCTATCCGTGCACTCCGTCGCGGGGCAAAACCTAGTACAGTAATGAAAAAAAGTACAATAGGTACATCGACCGCAACCTGGTCGTGCCCCAAAAGAATATTATACAACAGGCAGTGATGACAGTCCACAAGTTGGACGCTCGCCCCGCAATATCAAATGTACTAATAAACTCAAACTGTACTACCATTGCACACTGCTATCCACCATGACAAATCCGCAACAGCACAGCACAACACAGAACATCAACGCGAATGTCACGTTCGCAAACCCGTCTAAAAGAACTATAGCAATCAGACGCGGTTTACCGATCAAATGACATTCCCGGTCGGAGATATAATGTAAGCACTGTAAACTAACATGTTTAAATTTCGATCGACAAAATATCACAAAGTGGGCCCCACGAACAACTGGTGAACAGTAACAAAATCTGGGCCCAAATGATATATACCAAAAACCACAAATTCCAGAGAAGAACCCACTGAAAAAATTTGGGGGCATGATGACTTAGAATGGCCGCGGATCCGCGGCCAAACCATGGGTTTGGCCGCGTTTCCGCGGCCGTCTTATCGAATCATGGTCCCAAATTTTGACGGTGTTCATATAAAAGCCTGCTGAATTTTCTGTGATGTGTAAAATTAATTTTGGAACCCTTTTAAAATCGACAGAAACTGTCAAGCTTGAATTTTGCAGTTTTTGATTTCCGGTTCGATCGATATTTTAAACGCGTTAGCACAAGTTAGTATAGCAAAATGGTGAGGCTCTGATACCACTGTAAGTCTATGCTAGCGCCCCGGCCGTCTAAAGACGCCAAATGCGGAACAAAAACTTTTTAACTGGCGCTATCGTATACTTTAACCCGGATCTGCCATTATTGCTAAACTAACAAACTGTAAAGAGTGTAGAAAGGTTATACCGAACGATCTGAGTCCTTCGTTCTTTAACCATCATCCCACGCTCCGTTGCGGCTGCTCCGATCTCATCGATCTCCAATATGCTCGTCTAGGTGGCACCACGTCTCTGATTCTTGAAACGGGCTCCCGCCTCTGACTCGAGGCAACTCGGTCGTCAAGTTTGCTAAAAGAGACGACCAAGAATGATGTAGAGAATGAGTAGATGACTTTTTCTCACTTCGTCCAAATCCGTGTACGATCGGTTAATGAAGTTGCCGAGGGAATCGGGTGATGGAATGAAATGAGCTGTGAATTCCATACACCCCAAAATCTATCATATCTTTTGTAACCAAATGAAACATCAAGTTAGAGAGAGAGGAGGAGGAGAGGGGGCCGGCCATATATATGCAAAGAGGGAGGTGAGTGTAGGAGAGGGGAGAGTGACTATAAGAACAAATATCAACCACAAATATCCTTCATGCAAACAAAACATCATTAATGCAAATGGTGATTCATTAACCTAGTCACCATTGCATTAATGGCTCCATTAAAGCACTAATGACTCACTAGCCTCATCACCACTTCTAGAAGCTTCTAGAATGATGACTCACCCTTAACCAAGAAAAGATAAATCCGTCTTTAACCGAATGTTAAAAGAAGGCTGATAGAAAACTGGAAACTGGCAACTTCCAAAAGTGATCCTGAAACGACTTTCAGGATAACCCCGTAACTGTATAAATATACCCGCATTTGTATTACGACCGAATACAAATGCAACTGAGACAAAGATCTTATATCTACTCAATATAATACTTGGATCCGACTTAAACCAAAACCGACCAGTATCATCTGCCCGAAAAATAACACGTGCGTAAACGCACGTGCATTTTCCGAACCCTGCCATAAAACCATACGGCCTCTACAACGTTTCTCCCGAACTTGGGAAACTGTCTGTGGGGAACTCTAATGACTCGTCAGTACCCTGGTAGTGGGTTTAACCACAAACCGTCAGCGACACTAGCAATGCGTAACGGCTGCCCATGGACTGACCTCAAGGGAGGCTGATGAGCGAACTCATCCAGAAACCCTACTGAGCCTAACAGTGACAATGTATATACAGTCCGGTCCGTTCGTCTATGAGTATCGCATATCTGCCTAGGGGGCTAGCAACGTCAGACCCCCAATAGCAGTATAAGTCGTGTCGGAGTGAAGCCCAAAAACACCCTGAGATACTACTGGAGTACCTACCAGTAAATCTCCTGCCACGGCCATGGGCTATGTGTAATGGCTCTCCTAGACACAGCATGATCTCACCCCCAATACCGGGAGAGACGAATCCCCTGCCGATCCGCTCACGTGCCTCCATATGGCTCGGGACTGTACCCAAAAACTACCTGTTTGCACGACTCCATTGAGCCGTGGTAGGGTAGAAATCAAAGCACAGTGGGAACTCACACGAGACAAATGACGACCTCAGGTCGATGAACTAACCTGTACACATGTCATCAGGGAACTGCTATCTGACGATAGATATAGTACTAACTAGCAGATTCCCGGCGAGTCCTGTCCGGTGTACTCATAACCCAATGAGCACCTGTATACATCTTAGGTGATCCAACTGACACCAGTGGCTTGTGAGACCGGCCACCGCCCCTCGTCGGGGTCTCGACTGTACACACTAGTCTACTCCGGAGTATCGATGCCCTGTCTCGAAACTCCCACGACTAGGGACCACAATTAAGGGTATGCATATAAACTACCCAACTCTCACGTATATGATCGCCATCATACTGTTGGTAGTAAAGCAAGATCCTAAGGGCTCTATCAAAGTGTAACATGTAATCAGTCACCTGAACATGTACACGACTGATAAAGGCAAACCAGATAGCATACTATTATCTCGAGTAAGACCGTCCTACTCGTATAGGTCCTCCGCAATCATTGCAATCACGTACCTGCGATCCAATAATTGACTATGAGGGCACTATCTCCAACATTAGTCGATCGAAAATTTGAATTCGCGTTTATAAGTGCATATGTTAGTTTCTGCGGCCGTGAATATCATAGAGCGGTACAATCCGACTGGTTGCTATATGTACAATCAGACGGGTTTACGAACATGATATTCACGTTGATGTTCTGTGTTGCACTGATGTTATGGACGGATTGTCATGATGGACAGCCTTGTGTGCAATGTTAGATGTACAGTTTAGATTCATTTGTATATTGTTTATTGCGAGGTGAGCGTCCGACATGTTGACTGTCATTTCTGCCAATATGTATATTCTTTTATTGCGGCACGACCGGGTTGAGGTCGACGTCACTATTGTATATATATTTTCTTTTCTGTTCTAAGATTACCCCATAGATGGGTGCTCGAATAGCCGGGTTCTAGAGGGCAGCGGGCCCGCATCTTATGGCGTTGAGACCGGAAGGGCCTTACTCTAGAATTGGTGGGCTATTCGCCGCACTCGTACGGGGTATAGGTTGACCCACGGAGGGGTGCTCAAGTTACCGGATTCCATGAAATGATGGGTGATCCATTCACTTTATTGATTGGGGTTGCTTCACTTCACGGATTTGCGGGTAACTTGTCGCACTTGTAGGGGTCTACGATCTTCATTGTACTGGCTATCTACACGACCGAGGAATATCACATATCATTTATGGCTCAAATGAGACGTGGGGCTCCTAGATTACCCGTTATTTCATATTGTTGTTCGCATGCTTGTGATGATTTTTATCTGCTGTGATGACTATTATCTGCCTGCGATGTTGATATACATATATATATATATATTATATATTTTGTAGATGCTTCTATATGTTTTTCATCCGCGCTAGTCCTGTTCCCGCTCTGCCGTTAGTTAAGTAACCTAACGGTGCATGACGGGGTCCCATGGCGAATGCGGATGGCATATAAAAAGCATGTTATTTTGGTTGTTTCTTTTGTGGCTTGGAAGCAAAAAAATGATAGGAACACATTATCTGAATAATGTAAGGAAAAATAAACCTAAATGATATTGTCGGAACCAATTTTAAAACTACTCGGTTTTCTTCAAAACTCATGGTCGTATTCTTTTTCTTTGCATAGAGGTATTCGGTTAGGAATATCCCGCACCTCATTCTATGAGGGAAGAGCCTGAGTTCGCTCTTAAGCAAAAGTTTATGTTGCTAGTTTTAAAAGGAGGAGCTTAAACCACTCCATTTCAAAGCCACTCGAGTTCCTTCAATGATATCAAGTTCATTACGTTAAAGGTTTTTCGCCAAACACCAGCCGTAGCCCTCCGTCATTTCATATTAGTATTGCTTAGTATTCGTGCTACGTATTTCGATGTTTAGTCGAGGCGTAGTGTTCGGTAGTTATGTAATACTTTTCTATTGCATGGTAATGCGATTGGTTAGGTTAATCGTGCGATAGTTTTGATCTTTTGTTAGGTGTCGTGCGGGTGGGTCTAATGCAATCAAGATGATGACGGGTAGAACTTGACTAGGACCCTTTGGCATTTTGATCTTTAGTCAAGGTCACTTGGGTCCTAGGGGAAAAAACCGTATCGGGGGTTTCAAACATACGGGAAACTTGCCAGGCATGCGCATACCTTCTGGAGTGTGGTGACTTGAGTGGATTCCATCAGGTTATCACATGATGATAGTTGGATCCCGATTCCCACTGATGAGTATATATTACTCCTCGGGAGATTTTTCACTTCACAATTAGCTAACCTATTAGGTGTCTAGAAAGTGTTAACGAGATTACACCTCTGCGGAAATGGGGTTATTAATTGGGTCCGTGCAAAAACATGGGGGACCTCCCTCGGAGTACCAACACGGGCCTGGCTGAACGGTTAGCGAACTTGTAAAGTGTAAATAATCCCGACTAGTTCTCCTTTTAGGATTTGAAAGAGAATTCGAGGAAATAGTGGGAGCCATCCTAATCAGATAAAGTGATAACCAATCTGATCTTGATAGAGTGCACGTTGAGTGTTTCTTTTCTCTCTCTCTGGTACAGTAACACATGACTTACCTTAAAAGCTCATGAGCCAATTTGACCGAACTTTTTTACACACTTGGCTTTGGCTTGTCTTGATTTGCGACAAAGTCGCATATATCCCTGCCACTCCTACTCTACCCTTTGCATTTCTTCAGAACATATCGTATTACTACGATGATCCATATTGCTTGGAACGGCCATCGCATAGTTACATACAAACTCGAAGAAGTTACTTCAGTCGAGGATGGTCACAGGTTCTGAAGAAATTGTAAGGCTACAGCAGCGCCCCGGCCGTCAATTCGAAGCTAAACGCGGAACAAAAACTTTTATAAACTGGCGCTAACGCAGCCTTTCACCCGGATAGTTCTATTAACCCTATACTAGCAAACTACAAAGATGTTAGAATGGTTATACCGATCGATCCGTGTCCTTCGGTCTTTAGCCACCATCCCAAGCTCCTCGCGGCTACTCCAACGAAGTTTGCTCTCCGATCTCGCTCATCGAAGTGGCACCATGTCAATGATTCTTTATACGGGCTCCCGCTTCAAAACCGAAGCAACTTGGACATGAAGTTTGCTAGCCGACATGTCCAAGATGAAGTAGAGATAGTGTGTGATAACTTTTTCTCAATACACCTATGGATTCTCAAATCATGAGAGGGATGGGTGGAGGTTGAAGAAGAAGCCATTGGAGGAAGATGTGAGCTTAAGAAAAAAAAGGCAAGTGAAGTAAAAATGACTTGTTAATTGTGTGAGATATTTTTGAGAGCAAATATATATCAAACCCAAGAGAATAATCCCATGCCATCACATGGCAGACCACTCTCTCTCCAACAATATCCCCTACAATCATAATTAGCTCCAAAATCAATCCATGTCACATATAATCAACACTAGACCCAACACCATGAGTCACCATGTGCATGTGGCATGAATTGATGCATATGGACAAAACTTGCACTCACATTTTCCTCCACTAAACATTTAAACTAAATGTTTAATCCAACAAAAGAAATGGCATCAACTAAAGTAAACCCGTGACGGATCACAAGAATACCCCTCATCTGTATATACATACCCGTATCCGTATTCCGACTGAATACGAATACTACGAGATGAAAGTAATCCAACAATCTAATACTAGGATTCGGCTTAAACCAAAGCCTACTAGTATGATCTGTCCGATCATGATCCGTGCACGAGTGCACGTATATGATCGAACCCTGCCATAAAACCATACGGCCTCTACAACGTTTCGCCCGAACTTGGGAAACTTTCTGTGGGGGACTCTAAAGACTCGTCAATATGCTGGCAGTGGGTTTAACCACAAGCACGCCAGTGGTACTAGCTGTACGTAACGGCTACCTAGGTATTCAGCAAAGGGAAGCTGATGAGCGAACTCATCCTGAAACCCTACTGAGCCTATCCGTGACAATCTCCATACAGCCCGGTCTGTTTCTCTAAGAATATCGCATATCGGGCCTAGGGGGATGGTAAACGTCAGACCCCCAATAGCGGTATAAGTCGTGTCGGAGTGTAGTCCAGAACACCTTGAGAAACTACTGGAATACCTACCGGTAAATCTCATTTGCCTTGGCCCAGGACTTTGTGTAATGGCTCTCCAGACACAGCGCGATATCAACCCCCAAAACCGGGAGAGACGAATCCTATCTAACTGCCACTGCCTCCAAGTGCTTCGGGACTGCACCCAACTACTACCTGTTTGCATGACTCCTTTGAGCCGTGGTAGGGTAGAAATCAAAGAACAGTGGGAACATACTTGAGGCAAACTAGCAGTGTCAAGTCAATGGACTAAGCTGTACTCATGTCACCTGGGAACTGCTCCTGATGATAGGTATAATACCAATCAGCAGTGCCCCTGTGAGTCCGTCCGGTGTACTCATAACCCAATGAGCACCTGTATACTATCTTAGGTGAACCAACTGACACCAATGGCTTGTGAGACCGGCCATCGCCCTTCGTCGGGGTCTCAATCTGTATACACTAGTCTACTCTAGAGTATCGATGCCCTATCTCGAAACTCCCTCGACTAGGGACCTTTTAAGGACGTGCTTATAGACTGCCCAACTCTCACGTATATGATCGCCATCATACTGCTGGTAGTCAAGCAAGAATTCTATGGGTTCTATCAACGTGTAATAGTGATCTGTAATGTCACCTGAATCATGTACACGATGATAGAGACAAACCAGATAGCATACTATCATCTCGAGTAAGACTGTTCTACCGGTATAGGTCCTCCCTCAATCATTGCAATCACGTGCCTGTGATCCAATAATTGACTTGAGGGCACTATAGCCAACAATCTCCCACTTGCACTTAAGGTTAATTATTGTGGTGTCGTATACTCACAGCCCGTGTGATACCAAACACCCAACTCCTCTACTAATCAGTTTCACAAAGCTCGTTTGTGAAACTATTGCGTTTGAGAAATAGCCTCAGTGAGTAGATCCGCTTTGATGTTTCTTTCTATGTTTTTCTTAATCTCTTGTTCGCGGAGAAAGCCATCTCCCGAAATGAGCAATACCTATCTTAGAATATATCTAGATATCTGATGGGACCTAGTTCACAAATGAACTCTAAATCCAGCAAACTTCTTAGACTGTATCGTCAACTGAATTTTATCAGTATCCTACGCCATGCCTCCCTCAGTATCCGCTTGGACCACCTGTCCAAACAACTGCCCCTCATCAGAGGGAAAAACTATAACTCTGACAGTCACTCTGTCATCCAGGTCGCCTTGGAACCCTGGAATGATAACCGTCTCCCGAAGGAGGCTGCCGTTATCAAATCCTTAGAACATTCACTTATGTTCTAAAACTGCTTCCGAACGTTTCTCCAGGATTGGATTAATATCTCAACTTATTGTATCTAGTGCAAAAACAACATCTGGTGTGGTACTTGACATCTCATGATTGACTCAATTGCCTAAGCAAGTGATATACCAATCATGTACATCCTTCTCCCCTTTACTCTGTAAGACACCTTTAGAGAGGGTGACTCTATCACCTGCAGGTACACTACCATGCCAGGAGTCGTCCATTCTAAAAACACCTTTAGAATACTGTCTAAGTACCCAAATTAGGAAACTACCCAAATCTAGATCTAAAACTATAGATCTTGTAATCAGAATGCCTGATATAATATCTATATCCTTTGTGGAGAAACCACTGTGTGAAAACCACAGTATAACCGATCGTAGTATAGGAATGTCACTTCCTACAACGTGTATGTCATCCAAATACCAGGACATCACACCCTACTACCTTCTCAACAGATCCATCCCCTATTCTGATGAAGTCAAAACCTATAACTGTCATATAAAAAATAGATGATCTATCTTTTCTATATCTACTTTAGTCTATAAATAGACATAAGCTACTTGTCCACTATGCTTCCGCTGCTCCCACTGACTACAACAACCCTTTGGCAGAGTCATATATACGTGCACTTCTAAAACTAGTTTAGAAAGATGTTATACTCATCCTCCTGCCGGGTCTCATAGTCTAGAACAGCAGTAATGGCAAGTCTGGGTAAACAAGAACCTCCATGTCACCGTCTTTGAGAATACCGAAGTACCTCTCAGGCGCCTGAGGTTACCCACCATATCTGGAGTGGCTAATGGAATGTCAAATCGGATTGAATCTTCAGGTCCTATTGAATTTTCAGTAATCGTTTGCGGTTCTGGAATCACTTCCAGTTTTACAATACTCCTACTACTGTTTTCTGAAAAAGTCCATTTTCCTAAAACTGTGGCGAGTCAAGAATAATATCACTATTGATCTTCTAGATGGTAGAAAGTTAACCCTCGTCATAACCCGGGTTAACCGACAAACAGCCATTACAGAAAAATGTCTTGAGTTATCCAGAGTCTGGTTTTAAGCATAAGCCGGACAACTCAATATACTTTAACATCGTTAAGATATGATCCATTCTATATACAATATAGAAACAGTGGCACTGATTTAATTGGAACCAGATTCAAATCATGCAGCTGTCTCCAGTGCATGTCAACTAAATGGAGAGAGGCCAATCGACATTACTCAACTTAGGAGTGCATCCAATTATGAGTAACCTGAAAAAGTGAAGCAAGTTCTCAAAATCATTACTATCGACCGAATACTAAACACAAGTATCTACATCTCCGATTACCTTGAAGAATCCTGATACTTGCAACACATGGTTCTCTACTTTACTCTTATACCTATAACTTCTCAAAACTTAGACCTTGTATTTCTATGAAACACTTGTCTAAAAACCAGAGAAGTCACAAGTAAACAGAATATAGTACGAGGACCAACCCCTCTGTCCTAATGGACACTGGACAATATACAATGCTTTGCATAAGTCCTCTGAGTTGAATAACTCAAACCCTGTGCGTCGTAGGTTGAAAACTGTACTATGGTTATAAAGAATTACACCGCTGTTGAATGCTCCTTATCTAACCATCAACCGATATAGGTAAATTTCATGGACATAATTTCAAAAAGTTATATCTCACTTTATAAAATAAACGTACAGATATATCAGTTTGAAATTGGTGCATAACAACGGATATTCAAAACCAAATATTTGCCGTCCGGCAAAAACCCAGGTGATTTTCTCAAATGTCACCAATTACAACGAATCCCGATATAATGAGGATGATCACCTATTTCCCAATAACTTACTCCCACTCATCATCTGTAAAACCATACAGATTTGAGAATCATACCTTGTAAATACATACCCTGGAGTAAGGATCTAATTAGGAAATCAGTTTTCAATCAACAACGCATAGTGAAACTGAAACATGAATATGTTTCAAAGGGGTATCTGGGTATTCCTAGTAATGCCTCTTCTATTATCAGATTCATGACAATAACTGTATATTTCTTTGCTATCTTTCTAAATCCCTTATTTTTCTTTACTCATTACTTTCTGTACACCATCGTTAAGCTAAATGGTTTTCTTCCTTCCCTACCGTTCGGCATCAGGGTATGGTTTGGAAGAAGACTATCCAATAAGCGTAATAGATGTACTGTCCTAATCCTAGGAGCACTCGCAACCTGAGAGAAGGTAAAGATAAAAGACAACTGAATAAACCTTATTCCTATTTCTCCTTAACCAGAATCCATCCTCGAATTGGAACAAGTTCCTTCGAGTTCGATATAACCATACGATGGATTTATCCAATGGAAGTGGATGTTCGTAGTAATACGGGGTGTTCTGGAGAAATACAAAGGTGAAGTAGGAGTGGCGATGAAATATGTGGTTTGGTCATGAATGATAACAGTCGCAATTTACTTTGCCCTCTTTCTAATCACTTTATTTGTCTTTACTTATTACCTTCTGTACACCACACTTAGGCTAATTGGTTTTCTTCATTCCCTGCCTTTTGGCACCTGCCTATGGATTGGAAGAAGATTATTCAATAAGCGTAATAGGTGTACCCTCTCCTAATCCTAGGAGCCCTCATAACTTGAGAGAAAGTTAAAGGAAAAGACAACTGAATAGTCCTATTCAATCTCTCCGGAACCGGAATCCTTCCTCGAATCTGGAACAAGTTCCTTCAAGTTCGTATGTAACCATACGATGGATTTATCCAATGGAAGTGGATGTTCGTAGTAATACGGAGTGTTCTGGAGAAATGCAAAGGGTGAAAGAAAGAGTGACAATGAAGTATGCAACTCTGACAATCCAAAAGCCAGTGTTTTATGAAAGTTCGGTCAACTTGGTTACTGAGTTATAGTCTAGGGTCGGGACATGGTCGCTTCCAGAGAGAGAGAGAGAGAGAGAGAGAAAAGAAACACTCTGCATGCACTCTAACTTAGATCAGAATGGTTAATCACTTTATCTAATCAGGATGTCTCCCACTGTATTATGAAATTCTCCACCAAACCTGAAAGAAGAATTAGTCGGGATCACCCGAGGAGTAAACCAACTCATCAGTGGGTATTGGGATCCAACTATCATCGCCTGATAACCTGATGGAATCCACTCACGTTATCATACTCCAGAAGGTATGCGCATGCCTGGAAAGTTTCGGTTTCTTTAGAAACTCCTGATGTAATTTTTACCCCATACTCTTATGACCTTGACGAAGGCCAACATATCATAAGTCACATGTCAAGTTCTACCTATCATTATCCTAGTTAATTTGAACCCACCCGTACATACCCTTGACGAAGGCCAAAATAGTAGTACGAATGTCCCAAACCAACGCATCTATCTATGCAATAGAAAAGTAAAAAATAGCTACCATACACTATACCTTGACGAAGGCCAACATACATAGCATGAATACTAAGTGCTGCCCGTCTGAAATGACGGAGGGCTACGAATAGTTTTTGGCAAAAAACCTTTAACGTAATGAACTTGATATCGTTGAAGGAATCGGATAGCTTTTTATAAATATATAGTGGCGAAAACCTTTGCTAAAGAGGTCACTCCCGGTGAAGGGATCTCGGCTCTTTCCCCGTGGAATGAGGTGCAGGATATTCCCACTGAATACCACGATGCAAAGCAAAAAGTAATCGACTATAGTGAAGTTATTACCCTAACGCAAACTTCTGCCCAAGGGGCCACTCCCGATGAAGGGATCTCGGCCCTTGTCTCGTTGAATGAGATGCTGGATATTCATAACCGAATACCGCTGTGCAAAACAAAAGAAAACGTACTTGTAATAACAGCTTTTTGAAAATTGTTCCAACAACATCGAATATGTTTGTTTTCCTTGCATTGATCTGAATCAACGCAGTCCCATCAATTAATCACACCACAAAGGACGAAAATATTATGTATGTATATGCCATCCACATTCGCCACTGGGTCCCGTCATCACCCGTTAGGTTACTTAACTAACGACAGAGCGGGGACTGGACTAGCGCGGGTGTAAAACATATACAACATCTAATAGTGTGTGTGTGTGTGTGTGTGTCAATATATAATAATCGATCCAGGCGTGATAAATGCAACATTACAGAAAAGTAATAAGTATCACAGAACAATACAGATAATCTGGGAGCCCCGGGTTTCCCTTGAGCCGCAACTGAAACCCGACGTTCCCCTGGTTGTGTGGATAACTTGTGCAATGAAAACCTAGACCCCTATGAGTGCGGCAAGTTACCCGCCAAAACCAAAAGCGAGGCAACCCCCTTCATCAAAGTGAATGGACCACCCAGCACTTCACGGAATCAGGTAACTTGAGCACCCCATCTTGGGTCAACTTGTACCCCCTACGAGTGTGGCGAATAGTCCGCCAATTCAAGAGTGAAGCCCTCTCCGTCTCAAAGCCATGAGATGAGGGCCCATTGCCTTCTAGAACCCGGCTATCTGTGCACTCCACCACGGGGTAATCCTAGTACAGAAAAGAAAATATGTACAACGGTGACATCGACCTCAACCCGGTCGTGCCCCAAAAGAATAATATACAAACAGGCAGTGACGGCAGTCCACATGTCGGACGCTCACCCTGCGATATCAAATGTACAAATAAATCCAAACTGCACTAATATTGCACGCAAGCTATCCACCACGACGAATCCGCAACAATACAGCACAACACAAAACATCAACGTGAATGTCACGTTCGCAAACCCGTCTAAAAGAGCTATAGCAATTAAACAAGTTGTACCGCTCGAATGACATTCACGGTCGTAGGTTGTAATGTAAGTACTGCAAATTTTAAACAATGTTAGAAAATATCGACTTCGAAATAACCCCCGAATAGCCCCAAAGTACTAGGTAAAACCATATCCAAACTGGGCTAAACAAACAATACCACTAGACTAATATTCCAGAGACTAGATTACCCTGAAATTTTCAAGCCCAAAAGCCAAAATTTGGCTGGTTTTGAACATGCTCTCACCGGGTGAAATCCGGTGGATTGGGCCAAAATTTTTTGGGTGTTCTAGTGGACACTTAAATAGCCTTCTGAAGTTATTTAAAAAGTTTTTTGAAGACTCTGCAATTTCGACAGAAGCTGGAATCAGCAGTGCAGTGTATCGGGTTTGTTTCGATTTCGATAGATTAACATTGTCTAAACAAGTTAGCTAAGGGTTAATGGGTTGGCTCTGATACCATGTAAGGCTTCGGCAGCGTCCTGACCGTCAATCCGAGGCCAAATGCGGAACAAAAACTTTTATGAACTGGCACTAACGCATCCTTTCACCCGGATCGTTCCATTAACCCTATACTAGCAAACTACAAAGATGTTAGAATGGCTATACCGATCGATCCGTGTCCTTTGGTCTTTAGCCACCATCCCAAGCTCCTCGCGGTTGCTCCAACGAAGTTCACTCTCTGATCTCGCTCGTCGAAGTGGCACCACGTCAATGATTCTTTATATGGGCTCCCGCTTCAAAACCGAAGCAACTCGGACATGAAGTTTGCTAGCCGACATGTCCAAGATGAAGTAGAGATAGTGTGTGATAATTTTGTCTCAATACACCTATGGATTCTCAACTCATGAGAGGGATGGGTGGAGGTTGAAGAAGAAGCCATTGGAGGAAGATATGAGCTCAAGAAAAAAAGGCAAGTGAAGTAAAAATGACTTGTTAATTGTGTGAGATATTTTTGAGAGCAAATATATATCAAACCCAAGAGAATAATCCCATACCATCACATGGCAGCCCTCCCTCTCCAAAAATATCCCCCCCAATCATAATTTGCTCCAAAATCAATCCATGTCACATATAATCAACACTAGACCCAATACCATGAGTCACCATGTGCTTGTGGCATGAATTGATGCATATGGACAAAACTGGCACTCACATTTTCCTCCACTAAACATTTAAACTAAATGTTTAATCCAACAAAAGAAATGGAATCAACTAAAGTAAACTCGTGACGGATCACAAGAATACCCCTCATCTGTATATACATACCCACATCCGTATTCCGACCGAATACGAATACTACGAGACGAAAGTAATCCAACTATCTAATACTAGGATCCGGCTTAAACCAAAGCCCACTAGTATGATCCATCCGATCATGATCCGTGCACGAGTGCACGTATATGATCGAACCCTGCCATAAAACCATACGGCCTCTACAACATTTCGCCCGAACTTGGGAAACTTTCTCTGGGGGACTCTAAAGACTCGTCAATACGCTGGCAGTGGGTTTAACCACAAGCACGTCAGTGGCACTAGCTGTACGTAACGGCTACCCTGGTATTGAGCAAAGGGAAGCTGATGAGAGAACTCATCCTGAAATCCTACTGAGCCTATCTGTGACAATCTCTGTACAGTTCGGTCTTTTCGTCTAAGAGTATCGCATATCGGGCCTAGGGGGATGGTAAACGTCAGACCCCTAATAGCGGTATAAGTCGTGTCGGAGTGTAGCCCAGAACACCTTGAGAAACTACTGGAATACCTACCAGTAAATCTCATTTTCCTTGGCCAAGGACTTTGTGTAATGGCTCTCCAAACACAGCGCGATATCAACCCCCAAAACCGGGAGAGACGAATCCTATCTAACTGCCACTGCCTCCAAGTGCTTTGGGACTGCACCCAACTACTACCTGTTTGCACGACTCCTTTGAGCCGTTGTAGGGTAGCAATCAAAGAACATTGGGAACACACTTGAGGAAAAGTAGCAGTGTCAAGTCAACGGACTAAGCTGTACTCATGTCACCTGGGAACTGCTCCTGACGTTAGGTATAGTACCAATCAGCAGTGCCCCTACAAGTCCGTCTGGTGTACTCATAACCTAATGAGCACCTGTATACTATCTTAGGTGAACAAACTGACACCAATGGATTGTGAGACTGGCCATCGCCCCTCGTTGGGGTCTCGATCTGTATACATTAGTCTACTCTGGAGTATCGATGCCCTCTCTCGAAACTCCCTCGACTAGGGACCATTTAAGGATGTGCTTATAGACTACCCAACTCTCACGTATATGATCGTCATCATATTGCTGGTAGTCAAGCAAGAATCCCATGGGCTCTATCAACGTGTAATAGTGATCTGTAATATCACCTGAAGCATGTACACGATGATAGAGACAAACCAGATAGTATACTATCTTCTCGAGTAAGACTGTTCTACCGGTATAGATCCTCCCTCAATCATTGCAATCACGTGCATGTGATCCAATAGTTGACTTGAGGGCACTATAGCCAACAGAAATTAAATAGGATTATTCGGTTGTCTCTTCCCTTTACCTTCTCTCAGGTTGCGAGAGTTCCTTGATTAGGAGAGTACACCTGTTATGCTAATTGGATAGTCTTCTTTCAAGCCTTAGGCTGGTGCCGAAAGGTAGGGAAGGAAGAAAACCAATTAGCCTAAGGACGGTGTACAGAAGGTAAGAAGTAAAGACATATAAATGGATTGAAGTGAGGGCAAAGTGTAACACCTGAGTTTATGTTTAGTGGTAATTGTGTGTTAATGTAGGATTTTTGGTGAAAAGTTTACCAAAACGGATTAATAATAATTTATCTGGTTTTATAGTTATTTTAGTAGAATTTTATCTCGACCGCACACACTTGTGCACGTTAACTAGGGTTAAGACTAGGGTTGCCATGTAAATGAGCTTGTGGGTTAACCATGTTTAAGATAACCATGGTGGTCTAACACACTTGGTTAAGCTAATTGGGTTAATTATGAGTTTTAGATTTGGTTAAGGGTGATTAGGGTTTAGGGTTGACTTGTGATGAGAATGAGAGATTTTGATGGGTGTCATGCAAGCATTTAATGAGAGAAGAGAGAATGGTGGCTCTAGGATTGCGTCACACTCCATTCTTTTCAAAACTTTTTGCATAGCCCTCAAACACTCACCTCACTCACACCTTTCTCCCTTACACACACACATCATAGGCAAACATCAGCCAAATACATCATCGGCAGCAACACCATCATCCCAAACATCAGCCATACCAGCCCCAATGCCATCAACTACAACTACATAACCCATAGCATCAGCCACCTAACAACTTCAGCTACAAAAAAACCCACAATACAACAGTAGCTGCTGTTACAGCAACATAAAAAATATATAACCAAAACAACAGCAGCAGCTTCAGCCAGAACAGCCTCAGCCACAAACAGAAACAGCATCAGCAGCCAGATACAACACATTTCAGCCAAGGAATTGAGCACTTGAAGCTGTAGCAACTGCACAACACCTTCCTTCTTCTTCTCTTCTCCTTCATCTAGGATCTATAGAGGTATAACCCTTTAACCCGACCTCTTTTTGCTAAAGTTATGGTTGTTAGTATAATTAGTGTTTATATTATGTAGTTTTGTGCTAGTTTTAGTAATTTTGAGTGAGATATTGCCAAGTGATGGTTTTATTTGTTAGTATAACCTAATTAGGTGTTGTTGAGACTAGATCAAGCAAGTTTGGTCCCAGATTTCATAGAAATACCCGATTTGCCCGACTTGGTGTAATTTAGCAATTTTAGCGACTTTTTAGCCTCTGTAAGATCTGCTGTTGACCCGAACCTTTCAGAGTAAAATTGGTGAAACTGTAGCATGGTGAGCTTAGCAGACACACACACACAAAGCATGGGGACCCACCTCCAAGTTGTGGCCGCCGGTTTATTCCATCTGGCCGCAAATTGCGGCCAGATCAGGGGTTGGGGTGTTGGGTTTTTGGGTGTGGGGTTCTGCTGGGTAGATTAGGGTGTTGGTATCTGTAACTTTTTGCCTCTGGGCCAAACTCAAAAGTTACAGATACCAACATCCTAATCTACCCAGCAGAACCCAACACCCAAAAACCTAACAACTCAACCCCTGATTTGGCCGCAATTTGCGGCCAGATGGAATAAACCGGCGGCAACAACTTGGAGGTGGGTCCCGGTGCTTTGTGTGTGTGTGTGTCTACTAAGCTCACCATGCTACAGTTTCACCAATTTTACTCTGAATGGTTCGGGTCAACAGCAGATCTTACAGAGGCTAAAAAGTCGCTAAAATTACTAAATTACACCAAGTCGGGCAAATCGGGTATTTCTGTGAAATCTGGGACCAAACTTGCTTGATCTAGTCTCAACAACACCTAATTAGGTTATACTAACAATTAAAACCATCACTTGGCAATATCTCACTCAAAATTACTAAAACTAGCACTAAACTACATAATATAAACACTAATTATACTAACAACCATAACTTTAGCAAAAAGAGGTTGGGTTAAAGGGTTATACCTCTAGAGATCCTAGATGAAAGAGAAGAGAAGAAGAAGGAAGGTATTGTGCAGTTGCTACAGCTCCAAGTGCTCAATTCCTTGGCTGAAATGTGCTGTATCTGGCTGCTGATGCTGCTTCTGTTTGTGGCTGAGGCTGTTCTGGCTGGAGCTGCTGCTGTTGTTTTAGTTATATATTTTTTGTGTTGCTGTAGCAGCAGCTACTGTTGTATTGTGGTTGTTTTTGTAGCTGAAGTTGTTAGGTGGCTGATGCTATGGGTTATGTAGCTGTAGTTGATGGCATTGGGGCTGGTGTGGCTGATGTTTGGGCTGATGGTGTTGCTGCTGATGATGTATTTGGCTGATGTTTGCCTATGATGTGTGTGTGTGTGAGGGAGAAAGGTGTGAGTGAGGTGAGTGTTTGAGGGCTAAGCAAAAAGTTTTGAAAAGAATGGAGTGTGACACAATCCTAGAGCCACCATTCTCTCTTCTCTCATTACATGCTGTCATGACACCCATCAAAATCTCTCCTTCTCATCACAAGTCAACCCTAAACCCTAATCACCCTTAACCAAATCTAAAACTCATAATTAACCCAATTAGCTTAACCAAGTGTGTTAGACCACCATGGTTATCTTAAACATGGTTAACCCACAAGCTCATTTACATTGCAACCCTAGTCTTAGCCCTAGTTAACGTGCACAAGTGTGTGCGGTCGAGATAAAATTCTACTAAAATAACCATAAAACCAGATAAATTATTAGAAACCCGTTTTGGTAAACTTTTCACCAAAAACCCCGCATTAACACATAATTACCACTAAACATAAACTCAGGTGTTACAGTCATCCCCCCTTAAGAAAATTCGTCCTCGAATTTTAAAATATATAACTACGCGTACCTTCAAAAAGATGAGGGAATTTCTTCCACATCTCTCCCTCGGCCTCCCAAGTGATATCCTTACCATTCGGGCTGCGTCAAAGAACCTTCACCGACGGCAGGACCTTCGATCGAAGTTTCTTCACTTGACGATCCAATATCTCTACTGGCTGCACGGTGAACGAAAGGTCGGGCTCAAGCTGGATGGTCTGATGCTGAATCGTGTAGGAAAGGTAATGAAGATATCTGCATAGCATCGATACGTGGAAGACGGGGTGAACATCTGGGAAGCTGGGTGGAAGAGCCAAATGATATGCAACAGCACCGACACGCTCGAGGATCTCCAAGGGACCCACAAATCTGGGGCTAAGCTTTCCCTTTTGTTCAAATCGCATCACGCCCTTCATCGGAGAAACCCTCAGAAAAACATGATCGCCAACTGCGAACTCTAATCTGCGACGGCGCCTGTCTGCATACAATTTCTTCCTGCTCTGAGCCACTCTCATCCGATCTCGAATCAACTGTACTTTCTCGGTCGTCTCCTGCACGATCTGCGGCCCTAAAATACTGCTCTCGCTCAGCTCAGTCCAACAGACGGGCGATTTACATCTCCTCCCATACAAAGCCCCGAAAGGTGCCATCTGAATAGTATACTGGAAGCTGTTGTTGTAGGAGAACTACATTAAAGGCAAATGACGATCCCAGCTACCGCCAAAGTCCAAAACGCACGCTCTGAGCATGTCCTCGAGAGTCTGAATGGTCCGCTTTGACTGTCCGTCGGTCTGCGGATGAAATGCTGTGCTGAAGCTCAAATGGGTGCCCAATGCCTCCTGAAGTCTCTGCCATAGTCGGCTGGTAAACTGGGTGCCTCGGTCTAATACGATAAAATTCGGTACGCCATGCAACCGCACGATCTCGTCGATGTAAATCTGGGCATACTGAGCAAAACTGAAAGTGGTCTTCACTGGCAGGAAGTGAGCCGCTTTCGTCAATCGATCCACGATCACCCAAATGGAGTCGTACCCCCGACTGGTCCTAGGTAGACCCACAACGAAGTCCATCGAAATCTGCTCCTATTTCCACTCCGGAATGGGCAAGGGCTGCAACTCTCCTGCTGGCCTCTGGTGCTCGGCCTTGACTTGCTGACAACTCAGGCATCTTGATACGAAGTCTGTGACATCTCTCTTCATCCCGTCCCACCAATAGATATCTCTCAAATCGCGGTACATCTTGGTGGAACCTGGATGAACACTGTATGTCGATCTGTGCGCCTCCTCAAGAATCTCACGCCGTAGTCCCCCGGAATCTGGTACACACAATTGGGTCCCAAATCGCAATACTCCCTGATCATCGATCACTAACTCGGAATCTCTGCCCTGCCTAATCTGCTCCATGATCTCTGAAAGTCGGTCATCACTGGACTGTGCCTCTCGAATGCGGTCAAGTAACTGCGGACGTGCACGAACATGTGCAAGCTGTCCCCCCGTCGGAGTAAACTCGAACTCAACCCGGCTGTCGCATAAAATCTGCCAATCTTCTGACGACTGCCTCTGCACTGCGTGCAAACAAGATAGACTACCCTCGGGCCTCATGCTCAAAGCATCCGCCACTACATTGGCCTTGCCCGGGTGATACAAGATCTCACAGTCATAGTCTTTCACCAGCTCCATCCAACGATGCTGTCTAAGGTTCAGGTCTCGCTGCTGAAATATGTACTTTAAGCTCTTGTGATCAGTGAATATCTGGCACGACTCGCCGTATAGGTAATGTCGCCAGATCTTAAGTGCAAAGACCACTGCAGCCATCTCCAAATCGTGAGTGGGGTAGTTCTGTTCATGTTTCTTCAATTGCCATGAAGCATACGCAATCACCCTGTCATGCTACATCAATACGCATCCTAACCCCACTCGTGAAGCGTCACAATAGACCACATATCCGCCTGATCCTGAAGGAAAAGATAATACCGGCGCCGTAGTCAAACAAGTCCGTAGCTGCTGAAAACTGTGCTCGCACTCCTCCATCCAAACGAAAGGAACTCCCTTCCGGGTCAAACCGGTCAAAGGTGCAGCAATACGGGAGAAATCCTGTACAAAACGCCTGTAGTAGCCAGCCTGGCCTAAGAAACTGCGGATCTCCATAACTGATGTCGGTCTGGGCCACTGCAGAACGGCCTCAATCTTCTTTGGGTCTACACATATGCCATCTCTTGTAATCACGTGACCCAAGAAGCCAACGCTGTCCAACCAGAATGCACACTTGGAAAATTTTGTGAAAAGCTGGTGCTCCCTCAAAGTCTGCAAAGTAATTCGCAAGTGCTGCTCGTGCTCCTCTCGGCTCCGGGAATACACCAAAATATCATCAATGAACACTATGATGAACAAGTCGAGATACAGCCTGAATGTACGGTTCATCAAATCCATGAATGCAGCTGGGGCATTGGTGAGTCTGAACGACATCACGAGAAACTCATAGTGGCCATAGCGCGTACAGAAAGCTGTCTTCGGTATATCCTCCCGTCGAACTCACAGCTGATGGTATCCTGATGGTAAGTCGATCCTCGAGAAATATCTCGCACCCTGAAGCTGGTCGAACAAATCATCAATGCGTGGCAACGGATATCTATTCCGCACGGTAACTTTGTTCAGCTGATGGTAGTCGATACATAAGCGCAAACTTCCATCCTTCTTCTTGACAAACAGGACCAGAGCACCCCACGGAGAAATACTCGGTCGAATAAGTCCCTTATCCAGCAAATCTTGCAGCTGAACCTTCAACTCACTAAGCTCCGCCGGGGCCATCCGATAAGGCGGTATGGAAATAGGCCCCGAGCCGGGAATCAAGTCAATGCAGAACTCAACATCGCGCTCAGGCGGTAGCCCTGGCAGCTCATCAGGGAAAACATTAGGGAACTCACATACAATCGGAACCTGGTCCAATGGAACATCAGTAGCTCTAGTATCGCAAACATAGGCTAGAAATCCCCGACATCCCTTCCTCAACAGCTGTCCAGAGCGAAGGGAAGAAATCAATATGTGAGGGGCGGCACCATGGTCCCCCTGCACAACAAAAGCCGACTCGCCGAGAAAATAAAATCTAACTGTCTTCTCGCGGCAGTCCACAGACGCATAGCACGTGGCTAACCAATCCATGCCCAAAAGAACGTCGAAGTCCAACATCTCAAGAAGGATCAAGTCGACAGGCAGCTCTCGCTCGCCAATACGGACAGTACAGGATCGGAACACATGCCTAGCAACAAATGACTCTCCCACAGAAGTGGTCATAACAAGCGGTCGATCAAGCAAACAGGACGCTCTACCCAAACTCGGCACGAAGTGTGTGGAAACGTACGAATGCATAGATCCAGGATCAAACAACACGTGTGCATCAACAGAACATACTAATAGGGTACTTGTCACGACAGCATTGGATGCCTATGCATCCTGCGGTGTCAACGCAAATACTCGGGCCTGACCTCCACCAATAGCGGGCTGACCTCGGCCTCGGCCTCTGCCTCCTCATCCTCTCTGGATAGGTCCACCACTTCCACGGCCTCTGGGTGCACCTATCTGGCGTATAGCATCGCCTGTGGCAGGAAGTAGAGCTCTCTGAGGAGGTGGTGGTGATGGTGATAGGGTCACATGCAGAACTGCCGCCGCTCCCTGTCGTCTCGCTGGGCAGTCTCTGACACGATGGTGCAGACTCCCGCACCCATAACATCCTGGCGACGGCTGCTGTCCCTCTGGATACGAACCATACAGCTGACCTCGTCCAAACCCTCTGCCGGCCCTATCTCTCGGAAAGAACCTGGCATGCTGCCTCTGATCGGGCGTACCGGTACGAATCCTCTTCGGTCCGGAAACGGTCGAAGTCGCTGAAATACGTGCCTCCATCTGCAATGCCGTATCCATAGCAGCTAAATAAGTGTCGAAATGCTGGGCGCCAATGGCAAGATATAGCTGGGCATCAAGCCCCTGTACGAATCTCTTCACCCTCTTCTCTTCGGTATCAACCAAATACGGAGCATATCTGGATAACTGTGTGAACTGGACGTCATACTCAGACACCGTCATCCCTGGGGTCTTGATCAAGGCCTCAAAACTATGAGCTCTGGCGTCACGAATGCTCTCCGGAAGGAAACGAGCTAGAAAGACTGCTGTAAACTCGATCCAAATCATAGGGGGTAGACCTGCAGCTCGACCTCTCAAGACTGACTCCCACCATGTCTGTACGAGACGCTCTAACCGGAAACTCGCAAGCTCCACCCATCGATCATCAGAACATCTCAGCGAACGACAAATCCTGGCTAAACTGTCAAGGAATGTCTGTGGGTCCTCTGCTGTGTCGGTGCCCGTGAAGACTGGAGGTCTCAGCCTCATGAAATCCTGTAACGAAACCAGGATGGCCACGGTGGTAGTAGTAGGAGCAGGTATCATGGTCGTCTGGGATGTGGTAGGTACGTCCTCCGGCCTCGGTGCACGACTGGCCGCTACTAAGGATCCCCTCGTAGCTCCTGCATGCCTTCCATCATCTGTCGCAGCTCCTCCATACCAGACTCAAGCCTATCCATACGGCCTGGGGAAGGCGGATCAGTATGTCCCTGCGGCGTAGGCATGCCACCCTGCTCGGTCCTCGTCTCGGACGAGCCAGCTCGAATCTCATCTCGAGCGGCAGCCCTCTGCGCCCTCGTAGCCCTCTGCGGCATAGTGACTGGTACAGGAAACAGGACAATAAGATCGGTGCAATAGAATCATAAGATACACGGAATTGAAGAAGGAATTTCAAGCAAGTATATCCTAAAGTCACTTAGGCGGAGTACTGCATCGCATGTATGCCGCGGACATACCCACACTACGTCACCCTGCTTAAGTCACTTACTCCATCTACTAAGGGTTATCCTACACTCAAAAGGTAAAACCTATCGCTCTGATACCAACTTGTCACGACCCACAGCGTACGGAACGTGACCGACACTTAAATTACGAAACGTCTCAAGACGACCATAAAGTAAGTAAGCCGAAGCCCGGAAATCAAAACCCAATTAAGAATTAGAGTGAAGGAAAACCATTTTATTTAAAGCACTTTATTCCATTAAATCCCATCAAGTCTTTTAAAAACGACATCTCATTTTTCCCAAAATTCTGACAGAGTCTCCATTGAAAAACAAGCCCCCAAACGGGTACAAAACATGAATATAAATGCATAACATGAAGAATGGCATCCCCAAGCGGGAGCTAGCTCTTCGCCTCAAGGCGGTCACAAATCCCACGCAATGTAAAATAACAATGTGCATAAATAAGCATGAAAGCATAAGTAAAATAACATGTCGACTCAAGTGAGCTCGACCCCAAATAACATAAAATCCACAAGTCTCACAACCTCGTCTCTAGGTCAATATACAGTAATCCAAATAAAACTGGTACAGCTGAAATAGTAGATGGAGTACTCTAGATACAATGAATATAAATAAGGTGGTACAAAATGATAACATAACCCACCTATGAGCAAAAGCATCGAGTCCAAGCAAGAAGGGAAAAACAAGCTAATGTGTCTGCTGCCACGGTACTGACGGAGCGAACCTGCAGAAAAGCTGAGGCACAACGGGGGGAGTTGCCAGCTCGTGAGTAATAGATAATATCTACAAAGGCTATCGTATGCATGCACACAAGTATCCTTGAATTTCTATAACAGGTATGGCTGGATGCACTAGCAGTATGTATACAACATCAGTGTACTAGCAGGTATATATGCCACATGAATATACTAGAAGGTATGTATGCCATATGAATATACTAGCAGGTATGTATGCCACATAAAGGTACTGGCATGTATGTATGCGACATGAATCAACTATGATCTTAATAGGTATATATAAGAATCATTCTATCTCTTCTTGTTTTGGAAACTCTTTTAAAATGCCAGCATAATACTCATAGTATCAACAAAAATCTGTGTCCAGCAACGACACCTCAAAACTGTCTCAAATCTTATACATCCATGTCATAGTATCTCTGGCCTCAGCCGTCCGGCTGACCCATCTCAAATATCCATATCTCATCATCTCGCGGCCCCGGTCGGTATCCTCTGGATATCCGCCGTGCCAAATGAAGTCACCGGTAGGTAATCCGTCCCCTGCCAGGCTCAACGCCATCTCCTGCGATCTTCTTGCCCCGGGGTACCTCACCGGGCCCACCATGTACCCGAGACGGTTCATCCACCTCCTCGAAACGGGTCTCGAAAACCACAGCAAAACTCATGGTGGACGACACTTTACATCACTAGAAAACCGCAACTTTTTATATTTTTAAAGATCATAAGTTTGTAAATTTTGCTGTTCTCCCCGAAATCCAGAAATATCATAAAATCTCAAAAAATCATCATAGGTGTATATGTCAATAATAATGAATGCATATGATATCAATATTCAAGTTGCAATGTATGATTTATAACTAGGCATGAACAGATGATATGATGGTGTATATGCACGAGAATAACAATTCTAAGATTTCATTTTAAAGATTTATCGCAATAACACATGTCTAAGCACCAATTATTAACCTGTTTCAGATTATAAGTTATCTAGTGTCGTGACATGGCAATTACCAGGGGGTGTGTGTACACATAAATAGTGCTCGTGCTGCATATAAAAACCCTGGTAATGGTGCATGTGTCCTACCGAATGAGTTTGCACATGCAGGTATAGCTTATTGATCCTGATTGTAGTAAATATCATGTAGGTATTATGATTTCTAATGTCATAAGCAAATCTTAAGTTTACTAACTCTAACGGGCGACTTGCGCCATCCAAACGATCGTCCCCTGTAGATTGTTAAATCTACTAAACGTGTTATCGACGTTTTTAGATCTTGTGCGACACGCGCGTGATCCGCGTGGTTCTGTGGCGCGCTGCGTGACACAGCACGTCGGAGTTGGTTCTGGTGAGTTCGCACGCGTCGCGACGTATCGTGTGCACGCGCGTTTAGTTTCATGCACGCGTATCCTTTTTAGCGATATATCGCGATTTTGCAGGATTTGCCTTATGTGTGACTTTTGTAAATTCTAGGTTCGCCGGCGGAGACTTTGAGCGCGACGGAGACTTCGAGCGCAGCGGAGAAAGGAAAGCAGGTGGTCGGACACACCTAGCGCGGGATCACAGGTAAGTAAATTTAACATCTACGGGGGACGATCGTTTGGATGGCGCAAGTCGCCCGCTAGAGTTAGTAAACTTAAGATTTGCTTGTGACATTAGAAATCATAATACCTGCATGATATTTACTACATTCCGGATCAATATGCTATACCTGCATGTGCAAACTCATTCGGTAGGACACATGCACCATTACCAGGGTTTTTATATACAGCACGAGCACTATTCATGTGTACACCCCCCCTGGTAATTGCCATGTCACGACACTAGATAACTTATAACTGAAACAGGTTAATAATTGGTGCTTAGACATGTGTTATTGCAATAAATCTTTAAAATGAAATCTTAAAATTGCTATTCTCATGCATATACACCATCATATCATCTGTTCATGCCTAGTTATAAATCATACATTGCAACTTGAACATTGATATCATATGCATTCATTATTATTGACATATGCACCTATGATGATTTCTTGAGATTTTATGATATTTCTGAATTTCGGGGAAAACTGCAAAATTTACAAACTTATGATCTTTTAAAATATAAAAAGTTGCGGTTTTCTAGTGATGTAAAGTGTCGTCCACCATGAGTTTTGCTGTGGTTTTCGAGACCCATTTTGAGGAGGTGGATGAACCGTCTCGGGTATATGGTGGGCCCGGTGAGATACCCAGGGGCAAGAAGATCGCAGGAGATGGCGTTAAGCCTGGCAATGGACGGATTACCTACCGGTGACTTCATTTGGCACGGCGGATATCCAGAGGATACCGACCGGGGCCGCGAGACGATGAGATATGGATATTTGAGATGGGTCAGCCGGACGGCTGAGACCAGAGATACTATGACATGGATGTATGAGATTTGAGACAGTTTTAAGGTATCGTTGCTGGACACAGATTTTTGTTGATTCTATGAGTATTATGCTGGCATTTTAAAAGAGTTTCCAAAACAAGAAGAGATAGAATGATTCTTATATATACCTATTGAGATCATAGTTGATTCATGTCGCATGCATACATGCCAGTACCTTTATGTGGCATACATACCTGCTAGTATATTCATGTGGCATACATACCTGCTAGTATATTCATGTGGCATATATACCTGCTAGTACACTGATGTTGTATACATACTGCTAGTGCATCCATCCATACCTATTATAGAAATGCTAGGATACTTGTGTGCATGCATACGATAGCCTTTGTAGATGTTATCTATTACTCATGAGCTGGCAACTCATCCCTGTTGTGCCTCAGCTTTTCTGCAGGTTCGCTCCGTCAGTACCGTGGCGGCGGACACATTAGCTTGTTTTGCCCTTCTTGCTTGGACTCGAGGCTTTTGCTTATAGGTGGGTTATGTTATCATTTTGTACCACCTTATTTATATTCATTGTATCCAGAGTACTCCATCTACTATTTCAGCTGTACCAGTTTTATTTGGATTACTGTATATTGACCTAGAGACGAGGTTGTGAGACTTGTGGGTTTTATGTTATTTGGGGTCGAGCTCACTTGAGTCGACATGTTATTTTACTTATGCTTTCATGCTTATTTATGCACATTGTTATTTTACATTGCGTGGGATTTGTGACCGCCTTGAGGCGAAGAGCTAGCTCCTGCTTGGGGATGCCATTCTTCATGTTATGCATTTATATTCCTGTTTTGTACCCGTTTGGGGATTCAATGGAGACTCTGTCAGAATTTTGGGAAAAATGAGATGCTGTTTTTAAAAGACTTGATAGGATTTAATGGAATAAAGTGCTTTAAATAAAATGGTTTTCCTTCACTCTAATTCTTAATTGGGTTTTGATTTCTGGGCTTCGGCTTACTTACTTTACGGACGCCTTGAGACGTTTCGTAATTTAAGTGCCGGTCACGTTCCGTACTTTGCGGGTCGTGACACAAAGGAAATTGCGACTACTGTTATGAATCTGGATAATGGAAAAGGAATTACTAGGAATACATGACCATCCCCTATGAAACATTTTCATGTTTCAGTTTTTCCGTATACATGTAATAGAGAACTGTTTTCCCAATCAATTCTAACTCCAAGGTATGTATTTACCATTTTTGGACCTCACATTTGTACGGTGTTACAGATGATGAGTATAAGTAGTGTTGGGTTACGGCAGCGCCCCGGCCATCAAACCGTGGCCAAATGCGGAACAAAATTTTTCTAAACTGGCGCTACCATGACCTGATGCCCGGATCTACCCTAAACCCTATACTAGCAATATGTAACAAGGAGTTAGATGGTTATACTAAGTTGATCCGTGTCCTTCGGTCTTTAACCTTCATTCCAAGCTCCTAGTGGTCGTCTGCATCGAGTTTGGTTGCCGATCTTCTTCCATCTATGATGATCCACCTGAGGGAAACGGCACAAGTTTCAGCCTCGGCAAGCGAGGCAACCGACGCTCTAAGGTTTCTAGCAATGGAGAGTGGAGGTGTAGAAATGTGTCACTATAATTTTTCTCTCATCACAAATGCTCCATGAGCAACCATAGAAGATGAAGAAGGAGGTGAGGAAACATGTGGCATGAGCTGTAGGGTTTCCTTACCACCATGCCAAGGGTTTGCAAGCATAACACATGCTACTTAAAAAATTTTAGGGGGTGCTAAGCAAACTAACCTAGGAATCGAACTAGAAAGTTAGGGTAACAACATAAAGTATCACATACGATGTAGTGTCTAATACTAAGTGGGGATAAATACAACCTTTGTAGACCTCCTCTTGTGACTCCTTGGATCAACAATGGTTTGAATCGGCTCGCTAGAATCCTTCCAAATCCACGACGATCCATCCGGAGTCCCTTGGCTCAAACTCCTAGCTTCACTTGATCTATGAAGAAGTGGAGCAAACAAGCTACACTAATGGGCTAGACTAGTATAGATTAGTGATGTGGTTTGTAATCTTACTTAAAAACCCTTTCTTTTTGTATTCCTCACTCAATAGAAAACTCAAGAGACCATAAAGGAGGAAGAAGAAGGAGATGGCAAAACTTGAGCTCAATTGTGATAATTCTCAAAATAAAATGAGAAAAGAAAATAATTATATGAGAGTCACACTCACATAAACTATGATCAATAAATATCTAGATATTTTCATTAGTGAGTTTAAGAACAAAGGAAAATAAACCATGGTTTAAGTCATAGTCAAATGAAGAAGAGTGTAGAAACATGAACCATGATTTAATTTCCTTTTTCATTTTCTCAATAATAAATATATACACATATTTATACCATGTGAGTCTTGCATTACCATCTCCAATGTATCAACAACTATGACACACATGTATGCATGTATGTGTGCATTCACATCAACATGTATATATACATGCATACATCCAAATAGAAAAGGTTTAAACAAGTGAGCTAAAAGTTAATCTTAAATCAACACTTGATTTAATAAACCGGTTATATCACATACGACCCGACCAATAGAAAATGCCCGATTAAAATACGGTATCATATACTCGCATTTAATCGAGCTCCCGCGCATATCTCATATGCACACCACATCTTTTCGCCTGAGCTAGGAAACTCCTCTGTTAGACTCTAAGACTCGTCAATACGCTAGCAGTAGGCAGTGATCATATCATATACCCACAAACCGTCAGTGGAACTAGCTGTACATAACGGCTCCTAGGTATTGAGCGATCAGAAGAAAAACAAGCGAACCTGTCAAAACTCCCGTCGAGCCAACTGGCAACACTTACCGTACAGTCCGGTCTCTTCGTCAGATATGCTGCATATCGAGTCTAGGGATGGTATCGTCGACCCTAATAACTCAATAAGTCATGCCGGTATATGGCCTATAACTGATCGAAAAACTACTGATAACACTTATCAGTAAATCTCATCATCCCTGGCCAGGGACTTCCTGTTATAGCCAATCGAGCATAGCGCAACATCAACCCCTAATACCGGGAGAGACGAAACCCCTCCTATCGCTCATTGCCTCCATGTGCCTCGGGACTGTACCCAAAATCCACCTATTTGCACGACTCAGTAGAGTCGTGGTAGGGTGGAGATCAAAGTATAGTGGGAGGACACAAAAGACTCTATGACGATCTCGGGTCTACAGACTAACCTGTACCAGTGTCACCTGAGAACTGATATCCGACGATAGATATAATACCACATAGGAGTTCTCGGCGAGTCCGTTCAGTATACCCAGACCCACTGAGCACCCGTATACAGTCTTTGGTGTCACCACACCAATGGATATGGGATCATCCATTGCCCATCATATGGGATAAGAACCGTATACGCTAGTCTACTCTGGAATATCGATGCCCCGTCTCGATACGCCTACGACTAGAAACTTTTCAAGGATATTCTTATAAATTACACTTGTCCCACAAGTATGATCTGCATCATAGTCTCAGTAGTCAAGCAAATATCCTAAGGGCTTTATCAACATGTACCAAATGAGTAAGATGCATGATCAAATGAACATGTCAAGATAAAGTAAACCAGATAGCATACTATCATGTCGAGCAAGAATGTCCTCTGAATATATATATACACATACCGATATATCCACTATCATATAATGGCCTCTAGGGCATACATATATCCAACAATCTCCCACTTGCACTAAGGCCAATTATTGGCGTATCTTATACCCAACATTTCAAAAGTCGCTCATGCTGCGGCTGAGGGAGGGCCTTGGTGAGTGAATCCGCAGTGTTATTCTTTGTATCTACTCTCCTAATCTCGATCTCGTGGCGATCAACTATCTCCCGGATCAAATGGTATAGCCTCAGGATGTGTCTGGACCTCTGAGGAGACCTGGGCTCTTTGGCCAACGCCATAACCCCATTATTATCACAATACAATGGTATTGGATCAATAATGGTTGGAACTACTCCTAGCTCCGAGATGAACTTCCTCATCCAGACGGCTTTTTTGGCAGCATCATTTGCAGCAATGTACTCAGCTTCCATCGTAGAGTCTGCAACGGTATCCTGTTTGGAACTCTTCCAACTCACCGCCCCTCCGTTGAGGGTAAATGCAAACCCTGAGATTGACTTGCTGTCATCCTTATCACTCTGGAAGCTCGAATCGGTAAAGGCCTCCATCTGGAGATCCCCGTTACCATACACCAAGAACAATTCTTTAGTCCTTCGCAAGTACTTAAGAATGTTCTTCACAGCAGTCCAGTGTTTCTCTCCTGGGTTTGACTGATATCTGCTTACTACACCTAGTGCATAAGCTACATCAGGGCGTGTACACAACATCATATACATTATTAATCCTACGGCTGAAGCGTAGGGAATAATGCTCATGCGAGCTCTCTCTTCATCAGACTTTGGGCAAAAGTCCTTGGAGAGAGTGACTCCATGGCAAGCGGGTAAGGCACCCCGCTTGGAGTCTTCCATACTAAACCTGTTTAAGATGGTGTTGATGTACCTAGTTTGGGACAATCCCAATAACCGTTTGGATCTATCCCTATAGATCCTAATGCCAAATATGTATGTGGCATCACCCAGGTCCTTCATGGAGAACCTTTGCGATAAGAATGATTTGACCGATTGTAGCATAAGAGTGTCATTTCCAATCAGAAGAATGTCATCCACGTACAATACGAGGAATGCGACAGTTCTCCCTACAGTCATCTTATAAACACAAGGTTCATCTGGATTTTTGACGAAATCAAACTCTTTGATAACATCATCAAAACAGATTGTCCAACTCTGTGATGCCTGCTTTAATTCATAAATGGATTTAAGCAATCTACATGCTTTCCAGCTGCTCCCACTGTCAATGAAGCCCTGTGGCTGATCCATATAAACGCATTCTTCTAAACCACCATTTAGAAATGTAGTTTTAACGTCCATCCGCCAAATTTCATAGTCGTAGTGAGCAGCAATAGCAAGTAGGATCCGAATGGATTTAAGCATGGCTACCGGAGAGAAAGTCTTGTCATAGTTCAGTCCTAGTCTTTGACGAAAACCTTTCGCTACCAACCTTGCCTTATAGGTCTCGACTTGCCCATCTATGTTCATACCATAATATTGCATTATTATATTCCCCATTCTTATTCGTTTTATAAATAAATAGGTGCTTTTGACACATGTCTGCTACATATTACAGGTTACAGGTTCTTGGACAGAAAACAGTGAAAACGATGAAAAGACGATGCAAAAGTGGACTTTGACCAACAAACAGAAGACTCTTGATCAAGCCTACATCAAAGATAAAATTCACAAAGTACAAGGCAATGCAAGGTCCAAGATTACAAAGCGAACGGTTAAAAGTCCACCGTAATTATTCACTGGAGATCTGGAAGAAACATAGAAGCTATTTTCATAAAAGAACCAAATAATAAGGAAGCCCAAAGACAGAAAAGCCCATAAATGAAATTTCATGGCTCAATACTTCCTTTTAAAGAGACAAAGACATAAAATTTTACCAAAGCTTGGAGTCTACTTTGACTAGGTCTTCCTAAGGATATTTTGGTAAATGTAGACGTGCGAATCAATTGTAACCTAGGGTTTCCTATCCTCTATAAATAGGAACTCTAAATCATTGTAAAGGCTATGCCTCCCTATGCCTCCCTTCATTAATAAATTTTAGAATTCTTTTGGAGAGCATCGGTGCCTCTTTTCAATTCATGAATTTAGATCTGACAACCCTGCGTTGATGTTTGGAGAGAGTCATCTGTAAGTAGATTTATTTAATTGCTCTAGTTTAGATTTAAATTCTTTGCCCTAGGTAGATTTAATTCATTGCCGTAGATAATTGTTTAGAGTTAGCTTTGGGGAAGGCTTTTGAGAGATGAGATCTCTCATCCCTTTCTTGCCCATAATATATTTTCAATAGGACTCCATGCATACACGCACACACCGCGCCCTACGGCACCCTATCCCTCGAGGTAGCGGTGATACCGTAGTATAAAGGCCCGATTGTGCGTGTTTTCCATGGAGGTTAGGGTAAGGATCTCTAAAGGAAGGACAAGAACCTAGAGGAAGGAACACCTTCCCGAATAGATCTAATCCCCTTTATAGATAATTACCATAACTCCTCTTAGATCCTAAATTGGGTATAGAAAGCGTTGAGATTTACTTGCATTTCCAAACCATCCCTAAACCTAACCCTAGCAAGGCTAGATCTAGATAATCGTAGTATAGGATAATTTAGGTTTTTAGATTTAATAATCCGTCCGACCACAATTGGAATTAACTCGTTAGCGCGATTAGGAGATTCACAAAATCCCTGTGGACCGACCCGTACTCACCGGCTAGCTGCAAAGCGACACCGTTCTTGATTGCGGTAATAGATAGTTTTTGAGAATCGATCAAATGGCGCCGCTGCCGGGGATGGCGTAAAATTTCCTTTTTGCAATTTCGGGTTAATCAAAATTAAAAAATCATAAAAATCTGAAAATATAAAGTACAAAAAATTTTATCAATTTTTTTTATTGTTTGATGGGTTTATCGTTTGAATTTTGCAGAAACAGCGAAGAATCTCGGATCTGGAAATCTACAGAAGGCGAATCAGAAAAGGATACATCAAAACAGAGAGGGATTGCAAGTACAGAACATCAGAAATTTTTTGGAGCCGTGAAGCCTCTATCCCACTGCTAAACCGCGGACTAAGCGCGCTCCTACCGCCCTTCCGCGGCCCTCTTGCATCATCATCGCGAAATTTTTGCACGGTTTGTTTCCTATTTCTTCCCTCTGCAAATTCCCATATATCTTCTGTCAAATCTTCTGCAGGATTCTTTGCGCTAAAAATATTCTTCCCCCTTCCAATAATTGATTCTCTGCAGGATTCTTTATGCCGCAAATAAAATAAAAATCTTTGATTGCAAGTGATTTACTGTTTTGCATATTTTAAAAACTGACTTTAAGGGGCTTTTGACCAATTCAGATTGGGTGGGGATTTCATCACCCTTCCCAGGACCCCAGAAATCACATAAGGCATATGCATTGACCATCTATTAATTAAAAAATACTAGACTCAGCCCTTAGGACTTCGAGCTCAATAGGACAGAGGACTAGTTATAGGCATCAGCCGTTTATCCTAACCTGACTTTGCGGTGTCTAGGCAAGTGTGTCAAGGCAAGTGGTTACTTAATTAGGACCGCTACTTGTAGCGGGGAGCCTCCCACTTACCTGGCCGCAATTGGCGGTGAAGAGGCGGTTTGAGGTCCTATCTCTAGCCCTTTGGAACAGTTAGGAGCTGTCTAGCTGACCTAGGTGACCCTAGAGTTAAGCCTGATTGTGCATTTTTGGTTGATCGAAAGTGTGTCTTAGAACTTTATCAATTTTTTTTTGCAAACAGTTTCAAATAAAGAGAAAAAAAGGAAAATTATTTATAAAAAAAACTTGCAACTTGTCGCGTAAAATCCTTGCACCCCACCACCTACCTTTTTCATCTTCTCTTTCTTCTATCATGGATACCCCACATCATAAATCACTTGCCGAACTTTGGTATCCCGAACTTAACTTTGCGTCGTATGTCAATTGTTTCGGTCGATTTAAGGAAGATCCCTCCGTGCCCAAAATATCTTTGAAAGATCAAATAGAAGCGTCTAGGAGAAACAGTTTGACTTTGCAACCCATTTTGTGTTAACCATGTCCACCTTTACCACCTTCATATGTTGATACCACTTTCCCGAGTCCTGCTGTAACTCCTAAACCGATGTCCATTGCTGAGCATATTGCTCAATCTCGTAGCCGATCTTTCACCCCTCTCAACTCATCTAGTTCTAGGGATCAACAAGTCCATTCGCCCTTTTATCCACAAGTTGACCCTACTCCTGTCCATCCATCCAATTCCTACCAGTCCTACCCAACTTTCCCACCTTCACTAGACACTGTTTCTACACAGCCATTAGGGAGTTTCACGTATCCAAACAGCTTTGAATCCTTTACCGAAACCCCTTCACAACCCATGTCTAGTTTGGAAGAGTCGTTGGAGGCTTATATTGTAGCAACAAACAAAATGGTGAGGAATGTGGAAGCGTCCATGGCCGTCCTTATGCAACCGAGTGAACCGGTAGCTAGTTTCCAACTAGCTCCAAATTTTCCAATGTATGAGGAGGCGGTTGGACAGAGAGAGAATGTGAGAGGATTTCCAAATCAAACCTACCCATACCCAATTGAATCCAACAACTCCAATTTTCAAACATGTGTCCAAAATGATGAGTTGTGCGACTTTGTAGTGCTTGATTTGCCAAATTGTGAGGAATCCCTTTCGAGTGAAACCGCACCTAATCCGTTTGACCTTTACACCTCCAATCTAGAACCTAAATTGATAAATATTCATGCTTTTGATGAGGTGTCAGAAAACATTGATTTTCACTTGATTGGGGATATAGACGCCGGGAAAATTTCGGATGATGAACCTGTCGATTTGATTGAAATTTTAGGTCCAATTCATCATCCCGAGTCATTAAATGTTTCTCCCGAACTTCATATACGTCTTGATTTTGATGATAATGGCATGGATGAGTTAAATATTGAGGAGACTTATGAGGATAGTATTGAGGAGAGTCTTGAGGATAATATTGAGGTTGAACCATTTTTGTTTGATGTGTCGGATTTTCCAATTTATCCTCTTGATCCTTTAACTGTTATATCACCCTCTCTCCTTTCCATCGTTCCGACCATGCAAAATATCACGCTTGAAGACTGTGAGCTTGAAAAATTTTCCTTTGAATCTGACACAGTTCTCACAGCCGATGACACTTACAAGTGTTTCACTTTTTCGGACGATGTTGAAGACTCACCGCCTGAGTTTGAGTCCTTTGAATTTTTAGATGAGTTAGTTGAACCATCAGACTCGGTTGCTTACAGTCGTTTCGAACCATTGATGGAATCTTTCAAATTCGAGACAGTTTACTACGGTGAGAATGAGCCTATCCTTAATTCACTCCCTTCCCTACCTTCCATTGTTCTGACCGTGCAAGTGACCGTTACGCTTTCATCTCCTATACCAAGTTCGGCGTACCCATGCTTTCTTGCGAATCTTGAGGGATTTGACCCCATTTCTCGACGGTTTGATAAGTTAGCACAATCACTTTTAACACATCGGTCATCACAAATTGCGCTAATTTATTCACTTGATTTACACCCTCAAGATCGCACTCCACTTCTTTCTCTTTTCCGCAATTCTTCTCCTCCACCGAGACCGTATACCGCTTCTATCTCCACACAGTCTCATGTGCTTATCATTTCTTTTCTTTCCACTCCCTCCTTTCACCAACTCTACCATTACTACGATGAGATTTTTGAATGGTTGGTGCTAACCTTTGGCTTATGTAAGGCCTTGCTTAGTTTGGGGAGAACCTTGTTGTATAGATGTATATATATTTTTTGTTTTCTTTTTCTATAAAAAAATAAAAAAAATTCAAAACAATAAAAAAATTCAAATTTTTTTTTATAAATAAATAAACAGGGGAGTGCCGACATTTTGAACCTCTTGGTGTGGCATGACAGTGAGGACACTGTCAAGTTTAAGTTTGGGGGTATGCTCGGTACGCTTTCTTCCTTCGCATTCATATGTATATTTTTGCATTTGCATACTTATTTTAAAACCCATAAAAAATTGAAAAATTATAAAAAATTAATGTATTCAATTTTGGCCTTATTTGACTTAAGTTTGACGAATAGGTTAACTAGCTACGAACAACTAGATCTTAGACTGAGTAAATTGAAAACCCTAAAAATAACCTTCTTTAAAGATTAACGGTAGAAAGTATATGTCTTTGTAGTTTATTTAGAAATAGGCAAATTTTGAGTTCACTTTTTAGGCTAAGTTGAAATAAAGGAAAAATATTGATATTCTTATTAGAGTATAAGTTTGAAAAATAATTCCTAGCTTAAGTCTAGATTCTGAAAATGTATACCCTACAAATTGCACAATCATGCACCTTGAAACTTGGAATAGTAGAAGAGACCTTGAAATGCTATTGTCTAAAGTCCTTAGTACGAAGAAAATAAAAAAAAATGTGAATAAAGAAAAAAAATGAACACTGGTCTTTGGGATTACTTAAGGCTGCAAAAATAGAAAAAAATATTTAGCGAGGGTGCTTCATCACCTAGTGCCTTAGACCAACTGGTTTGGGAGTTACTGCTAAAAGCTTTGGATGTTGCAAGACTAGGAATTACGCTTTAATATGCAAACATATCTTGTAATCGGTTGTTGGTACCTCAAGACGTATTAACAATCGCATGAAGGATGTGTAAGCAAAAATTCATTAAGAATTCACCAGTTAATGGTTTGGACAACGGACAAGAGTATGATTGCTTGATTTGAATTTCCAAGTGTAGGGGTGATTTATACACACACGTGGGGATATATGATTAGAGTTGAGATAAGAGAGGAATGAAGAATAGAACTTGTATCTTTAGTAGAGTTGATAGAAAAATTCCTAAGTGGAGATGGAACCCTAGAAGGAAAACTTAAGAAATGCCGAAAGCTAAGTAAGTCTATAGAACATATATAATCTTAAGTTAAATGATGAGGAAGTGTGAAGAATATGGGTGGATAATTTACGGGTCAAAAATAATAGAATTCCTTGTTAGAAAACCTAATTGGAGAATAAAAGTTAATGGGCCAATTGATAGGATTTTGTGGGTAGTATCCGCTGAAAATCCTCAGGAGACAACACTCCTCCTACTAGGGACACCTAGAGGTTTAACGGCTTATTGCACGAGCTCAGTGCAATCGCGTTTCCCTGCGAAAGTGCGGTTAGGTTTTTGTAGAGAATAAAAAAATAAGTTTGCTCGAGAACGAGCAAAAGATAAGTTTGGGGGTATTTGTTCATACCATAATATTGCATTATTATATTCCCCATTCTTATTCGTTTTATAAATAAACAGGTGCTTTTGACACATGTCTGCTACATATTACAGCTTACAGGTTCTTGGACAGAAAACAGTGAAAACGATGAAAAGACGATGCAAAAGTGGACTTTGATCAACAAACAGAAGACTCTTGATCAAGCCTATATCAAAGATAAAATTCACAAAGTACAAGGCAATGCAAGGTCCAAGATTACAAAGCGAACGGTTAAAAGTCCACCGTAATTATTCACTGGAGATCTGGAAGAAACATAAAAGCTATTTTAATAAAAGAACCAAATAATAAGGAAGCCCAAAGACAGAAGAGCCCACAAAGGAAATTTCAAGGCCCAATACTTCCTTTTAAAGAGACAGAGACATAAAATTTTACCGAAGCTTGGAGTCTACTTTGACTAGGTCTTCCTAAGGATATTTTGGTAAATGTAGACGTGCGAATCAATTGTAACCTAGGGTTTCCTATCCTCTATAAATAGGAACTCTAAATCATTGTAAAGGCTATGCCTCCCTTCATTAATAAATTTTAGAATTCTTTTGGAGAGCATCAGTGCCTCTTTTCAATTCATGAATTCAGATCTGACAACCCTGCATTGATGTTTGGAGAGAGCCATCTGTAAGTAGATTTATTTAATTGCTCTAGTTTAGATTTAAATTCTTTGCCCTAGGTAGATTTAATTCATTGCCGTAGATAATTGTTTAGAGTTAGCTTTGGGGAGGCTTTTGAGAGATGAGATCTCTCATCCCTTTCTTGCCCATAATATATTTTCAATAGGACGCCATGCATACACGCACACACCGCGCCCTACGGCACCCTATCCCTCGAGGTAGCGGTGATACCGTAGTATAAAGGCCCGGTTGTGCGCGTTTTCCATGGAGGTTAGGGTAAGGATCTCTAAAGGAAGGACAAGAACCTAGAGGAAGGAACACCTTCCCGACTAGATCTAATCCCCTTTATTGATAATTACCATAACTCCTCTTAGATCCTAAATTAGGCATAGAAAGCGTTGAGATTTACTTGCATTTCCAAACCATCCCTAAACCTAACCCTAGCAAGGCTAGATCTAGATAATCGTAGTATAGGATAATTTAGGTTTTTAGATTTAATAATCCGTCCGACCACAATCGGATTTAACTCGTTAGTGTGATTAGGAGATTCACAAAATCCCTGTGGACCGACCCATACACACCGGCTAGCTGCAAAGCGACGCCGTTCTTGATTGCGGTAATAGATAGTTTTTGAGATCAAATCAATCTACACCGATCTTTCTTTTAAAGATCCATTTGCACCCTATGGGTTTTACCCTAGAGGGTACAACCTCCAAAGTCCATACTTTGTTGGTGTACATAGACTCCATTTCGGATCTCATGGCATCCAACCACTTCATAGAGTCACCACTCATGATAGCTTGCTGAAAACTGATAGGATCATCATCATCTATGATGCAATCTTCTCTATCACCATCAGTGAGAAAACCGTAGTATCTCTCCGGTGGGCGAGAAGTCCTACCAGATCTACGGAGTGGCTTAGGTTCATAAGATTCTGTTGCAACATCAAGTTCAACCAAGTCGTCATTTTTAACTTGTGTCACTAGAACCTCTTCTAGATCTACCACATTGCCATCAGTATCATTCGGAAAAATCCCATTTTCTAAAAATGTGGCATGTTGAGAAACAAACACCTTTTGTTCCTCCTATGGTAGAAAAGACATCCAAACGAATGTTTTGGATATCCCACAAATATACATTTGACCGATCGTGTCTTGAGTTTGTCTGGATTCTTCTTTTTGATAAAAGTCGGACAACCCCAAATCTTAACTCGTTTAAGAGATGGTCTCTTCCCATACCATATCTCATATGGAGTGGCAGACACGGTCTTGGTTGGAACTTTGTTTTACAGAAAAGCTGCAGGCTCTAATGTATGCCCCCAAAAGGAGAGAGGTAACTCAGCATCACTCATCATGGATCGTACCATATCTAATAGGGTACGATTCCGCCACTCTGACACACCGTTGTGCTGTGGTGTGTATGGGGGAGTGAGCTAAGAAAGAATCCCATTCTCTTTTAGGAAGTTCGAAAACTCTGTATAAGATACTCTCCACCTCGATCTGATCGAAGTATTTTGATGCTCATTCCTGTTTGTTTAAGTACTTCAAGTTTGTACTCCTTGAATTTCTCTAAAGCTTCAGACTTATGCTTTAATAAAAATACATGACCGAATCTTGAGAAATCATCAATAAAAGTTATGAAGTAAGAAAAACCACTTCTCGCATGTATAGACATTGGCCCACACACATCACTATGTATGAGGCCCAAGAACTCTGTAGCTCTTTCTCCATGTCCAGTAAATGGAGTTTTGGTCATTTTCCCTTTGATACAAGTCTGGCAAGTCGCATAGGATTTATACTCAAAAGGATTTAAATATCCATCTTTATGAAGCTTGTTTAGTCTTGATTCATTAATATGACCAAGTCTATAATGCCAAAGAAAAGCTTCATTTATATCTGAAATTTTTTTTATTTGTGTGTTGTATGTTGAAAACTGTGTGTTGATTTAGTACGTATATCCCGTTATTAAGTATACCAGAACTAATCAACTCTTGATTTAGTTTAATGTTCATAACATTATGCTGCAATATAAAATGATATCCTTCACTGTCTAACAAAGAAACGGATATTATATTACAAAGCATGTTTGGTACAAAATAACATGGTTCAAAACCAATATACAACCCGACGGCAACCCCACGTGATACTCTCCCACTGAAACTGCTGGAACCATTTCCAACTCGGAGAGTGTGATCACTGGTCTTCAAAACTCTGCTATTTCTCAAGCTCTGCACAGAATTGCAGATATGAGAACCTGATCCGGTATCCAATACCCAGGAAGCAGAGTTAATAGAGAAACAGTTTTCAGTTACAAACACACCTGAAGCGGAAGCTTCACCATACTTCTTTTTCTTGAGATCCAAGTACCCAGTACAATTTCGCTTCCAGTGCCCTGTCTTTTAGCAATAGAAACATTCTCCTTTCCCTGACTCCACAGTTTTGGATTTGTTTTTTCCCTTTGCCTTTTTAATTCCACCTCTTGGTTTGGTGGATTTCTTCTTATTCATTCTCTTGGCCTTGGCTTTTGGGACGGAAGAGAAAGATTGTCCAACAAGCAGAGAGGGAGACTTCGCCTTAAGCGTGCTCTCCGCACTTCTCAACATATTGAGAAGTTCGACTAGTGACTTCTCCATGTTATGCATGTTGAAGTTCACTATGAATGGAGTAAAGGCGGAGGGAAGAGACTGTAGAACAATATCAGTATACTTCTCATTTTCCATTGTCCATCCGAGACCCTCAAGCTCTTCTATAAGAGCTATCATCTTCAAAATGTGATCGCCTACTGGTGTGCCAGGAGCCATTCGCATCTGAAACAACTTTCGAGATGTTTCGTATCTCAGGGTCTGAGATTTCTCCCCATACATATCTTTTGTATGGAGAAAGTGGATTGAACATTCATCTGCTCGTGCTGCTTTTAATGTGTATCGTCCATCGATGCAAGCACGAGGCATTTGGCAGTGGTAGAGTCAATATCCCACGTTTTGCGTATCTCCCTATCCGCAACAGAAGATTCAGGGCCTGGGATGGGTGGGGATGAGGTAGTGAGGACATATGATACTTTATCATATGTGAAAGCAATGTTAATGTTCCTCAACCAGTTTTTATAGTTCGGTCCGGTCAGCTTGTTTTTATCTAGTAAAAGCTTAAGGCCTGTCATTGGTATCTGCCATTAAGAGAGAGAAAAGAATACACTCAACGAAAGCTCTTGCAAAGACCAGATTGGTTATTATCTTATTTAATCGATGTCTCCCACTGCTTTTATCAAATTTTCCTTCAAACCTTAAAAAGAAAATTAGCCAGAATTAATTACATTCTACAACTTCGCTAACCGTTCAGCCAGGCCAGTGCCGGTACTTTGAGGGAGGTTCCCCGTACATTCGCACGGACGTAATTAAAATAAACCTCATTTTCCCAAAGGCGTAGCCCCGTTGACACCTTTCTAGACACCTAATGGGTTAGCTAATTGTAAAGTGAAAAACTCTCCTGGGAGCAACTCTTGCTCATAGTGGGATCGGGATCCTACTATCACATAGAAGGTATGCAATATCATTGCAAATTTCAACTCTTGAAACTCCCGATATGGTTTTTACCCCTAGCACTCATGACCTTGGCTACGGTAAACATATCATAAGCACTAGTCAAGTTTTACCCGTCATTTCATGATTAATTAGACCTACCCACATGACCCTTGGCTATAGTCAACATAATCATGTGACTGTCTTAATTAATCGCATCATATGTTGTGTAGGAAGATATCACTTAGCTACCGTACACTACGCTTTGGCTATAGTCAACATACGTAGCACGAATACTAAGTACTCAACTTTCTAAAATGACGGAGGGCTGCGAATAGTTTTTAAGAAAACCTTTAACGCTTTGAACTTGATATCGTTGTAGAATCAAATGGTTTTAAAAGGAGTGGCTTAAGCTTCGCACTTTGAAAACTTGTTTTTTCATAAAAAAACCGAGTAGGTTTCAAATCCGATTCTACAACATCTTTTAGGTTCATTTTTCTTTACATTAATCTCATTAATGTAGTCCCATCATTTAAGTCCATAAGCCATCACATAAAAGAAACAAAAATAGAACGTACGCTTATGCCATCCGCATTCGCCAAAATGTCCCGTTATATACCGTTAGGTTACTTAACTAACGGCATAGCGGGGCGGGACTAGTGTGGATGCAAAACATAAGTAACGTTTATTGTATATCATATATATAATACACCATTCGTCTCATCATATAAAGTGATCACATCACAAAATATCAACAACAGAAGCACATGTATGAAAATATAGGATATACTAGGAAGTCCGTATTTTGTATTTAGCCAACAATAGAAAATACGGATTCCACGGTCGCGATGAATAGCCAAGCCTACACCCCTAGACCCCTACAAGAGCGGCAAGTGACCCTACCAATTCTAGAGTTTAGGAGACCCGGTCTCGACTCCTCGAGATGGCCTCCCACTGAACCCCAGAACCCGGTCACTTATGCTCCCCTCCTTGGGTCTATCCTAATGCGGAAAAGTAAATAATATACAACAATGGTGACATCATTCTCAACCCGGAAGTGCCCTAAATAAAAGAATACTACATACAATGAATTTTTCATGAATGAAAAATAAAAACTCCCATCTCACATAAAACCCCCGGCCATTCATTCACGACGATCCTGTACATCATATCTCAACAACACATAACATCACATGTCATCAACATAAGTAAGTATGCGTACCCCAATTGTCGTTGATGTATAGCAACAAAACCGGCGATACACCATATACTACACTTATGGTTGCGGAAAAGAAAGTGAAAAAACTACAACAATTGGAATCATCACTTTCACATATATCTAGACGATATTAAACGTTTCGATCGAATCAACAAACACCCACAAATTACCCCGAGAGCTCAACACTTGAGCAAAGTTAAAATACCCAAAACGTGCCACAGTGTCTATGGACCAACCGTAGAATGGTTAACCCTTGCCTCACTTATGGCACCACGGAACCGCGGCCAAACCCTAAGGTTTGGCCGCGGTTCCATGGTCATAGGATCGAATTAGGGTTACGTTCTTCTAGAGGGTTCATAGGGATACTTGCACGATCTTCCGAATATATTCAACTTGGAAAATTCCAATACTTGGAAAATTTCCAGTGAGAGTAATGAGGTGGTGTGTGATATTCATTCGAACTGTTAAATGTCGTCCAAGTTACCAAAACAATGTTTAAATTACGACTACGAAATACTACGAGTTAGCCCCTAAACAAAATTAACATCACATGGAATTTTGGGCTAAACAAACAATACCTGAAACCCCAAAACCTATAGACCAGAGCACAGAAGAAAATCGAGGCGAAAAGGGGCAATCTGGGTCGGCCTGCTCGGATTTTCTAGCCTTCTCATCGTGTGAAATCCGATAGAATTGCCTCAATTTTCTTGTGTGTTCTAGATGCATCGTATACAAGATTTTGCAATTGCTAAAATAATTTTTAAAGACCGTTTTAAAATCGACAGAGAGCACATTCTAGGGTTCCAGAATATCGTATTTTCGGAGTTGTTTCGGTTTCATATTATATTTAATATCGTCTAAGTTTCTAGCTTGGTTTTGATACCATTGTAGGGTTTCCTTAGCACCATGCCTAGGATTTGCAAGCATCACACATGCCACTTTAAAAAATTTAGGGGGTGCTAAGCAAACTAACTTAGGAACCGAACTAGAAAGTTAGTGTAACAACATAAAGTATCACATACTATGTAGTGTCTAACACTAAGTGGGGAGAAATACAACCTTTGTAGACCTCCTCTTGTGACTCCTTGGATCAACAATAGTTTGAACCGCATCGCTAGAATCCTTCCAAGTCCACGACGATCCACCCGGAGTCCCTTGGCTCAAACTCCTAGCTTCACTTGATCTATGAAGAAGTGGAGCAAACAACCTATACTAATGGGCTACACTAGTATAGATTGATGATGTGGTTTGTAATCTCACTTAAAAACCCTTTCTTTTTGTATTCCTCACTCAATAGAAAACTCAAGAGAGCATGAAGGAGGAAGAAGAAGGAGATGGCAAAGCTTGAGCTCAATTGTAATAATTCTCAAAATAAAATGAGAAAAGAAAATAATTATATAAGAGTCACACTCATATAAACCATGGTCAATAAATATCTATATATTTTCATTAGTTAGTTTAAGAACAAAGGAAAATAAACCATGGTTTAAGTCATGGTCAAATGAAGAAGAGTGTAGAAATATGAACCATGATTTAATTTCATTTTTCATTTTCTCAATAATAAATATATACACATATACCATGTGATTCTTGCATTGCCATCTCCAATGTATCAACAACCATGACACACATGTATGCATGTATGTGTGCATTCACATCAACATGTATATATACATGCATACATTCATGCATACATCCAAATACAAAATGTATAAACAAGTGAGCTAAAAGACAATATTAAATCAACACTTGACGTAATAAACCGGTCATATTATATACGACCCGAACAATAGAAATGCCTGATTAAAATACGGTATCATATACTCGCATTTAATCGAGCTCCCGCGCATATCTCATATGCACACCACATCTTTTTGCCTGAGCGAGAAAACTTCTTTGTGAGACTCTAAGACTCGTCAATACGCTAGCAGTATGCAGTGATCATATCACATACCCACAAACCTTCAACGGCACTACCTGTACGTAACGGCTCCTAGGTATTGAGCGATCAGAAGAAAAACAAGCGAACATGTCAAAACTCCCGTCGAGCCAACTGGCAACACTTACCGTACAGTCCGATCTCTTCGTTAGATATGCTGCATATCGAGTCTAGGGATGGTATCTTCGACCCCAATAACTCAATAAGTTATGCCGGTATATGGCCTATAACAGATCGAGAAACTACTGATAACACTTATCAGTAAATCTCATCAGCCCTGGCCAGGGACTTCCTGTTATAACCAATCGAGCATAGCGCAACATCAACCCCCAATACCGGGAGAGACGAAACCCCTCCTATCGCTCATTTCCTCCATGTGCCTCAGAACTGTACCCAAAATCCACCTGCTTACATGACCCAGTAAAGCCGTGGTAGGGTGGAGATCAAAGTATAGTGGGAGGACAAACAAGACTCTATGACGATCTCGGGTCTACAGACTAACATGTACCAGTGTTACATGATAACTGCTATCCGATGATAGATATAATACCACATAGGAGTTCTCGATGAGTCCATTCAGTGTACCCAGTCTCACTGAGCACCCGTATACAGTCTTTGGTGTCACCACACCAATGGATATGGGATCATCCATCGCCCATCATATGGGACAAGAACCGTATACGCTAGACTACTCTAGAATATAGATGCCGTGTCTCGATACACCTACGACTAGAAACTTTTCAAGGATATGATTATAAACTACACTTGTCCCACTAGTATGATCTGCATCATAGTCTCAGTAGTCAAGCAAATATCCTAAGGGCTTTATCAACATGTACCAAATGAGTAAGATGCATGATCAAATGAACATGTCAAGATAAAGTAAACCAGATAGCATACTATCATGTCGAGCAAGAATGTCCTCTGAACACACACACACACACACACACACACCGATACATCCACTATCATATAATGGCCTCTAGGGCATACATATATCCAACATGAGCAACTAACGAAAAATGGCTGAGTCTCAAAGTGAGAAGAAAATGCACCAAGTTAAGAAAAGAAAATGAGCAAGCCGTGTAGAGCATGGTGTGTTAGTTGTATATATGCCCTAGAGGCCATTGTTGTACATATGATGTATATTATAGTGGATGCTTGGATATATATAGAGAGGACTTTCTTGCTCGATATGATAGTATGCTATCTGGTTATACTTTGTCTTAACATGTTGACTTGTATTGGTTTACTGTCTTGCTCTCACATGTTGATAAAGCCCTTGGGATATGTACTTGACTACTAGGACTATGATGAGATCATACTAGTGGGGCTCGGGTAGTCAACGAGTACATCCTATAACTGTTCCTAGTCGAGGGTGTATCGAGACAAGGCAATGATACACCAGAGTAGACTAGCGTATACGCATCTTGACCCATATGATGGACGATGGATGATCCCATATCCATCGATGTTTGACATCAAAGATAGTGTACGGGTGCTCAGTGAAGACTGGGTACACTGAACGGACTCGCCGAGAACTCCTAGATGGTATTATACCTATCTTCAGATAGCAGTTCTCCGGTGACACTGGTACAGGTTAGTCTGTAGTCCCGAGATCGTCATCGAGTCTTGTATGATTCCCACTGTGCTTTGATTTCCACCTTACCACGTCTAAGAGGGCGTGCAAAACGGTGGCTTTTGGGTACAGTCTCGAATCACATGGAGGCAATGAGCGATAGGAGGGGTTTCGTCTCTCCCGGTATAGGGAGTTGATGTTGTGCTGTGTTCGATTGGCTATAACTGGAAGTCCCTGGCCAGGGCTGATATGGAGTGCTGCTGGTAAGAGTTATCAGTAGTTTCTCGACCCGTTATGAGCCTCACATCGACACACTTTATCGGTTACTGGGGTCTGACGTTTACCACCCCTAGACTGGATATGCGACATATGAGATGAAGAAATCGGACTGTATGGTAGGGTTACTGATTGGATTCACAGGAGAATGTATAGGCTTACTTGTTGATCTTTTGATCGCTCAATACCCGGGTGGCTGTTACGTTTAGCTGACCGCTTGCAGCCTGTGGGTCTTTGATATGATCATCACTTATTGCCGGCGTATTGACGATTCTTTAGAGTCCTACACAGAGGTTTCCTGGCTCAGGCAAAATGGAGTAGGAGCACATATGTGATATGTACGGGACCGAGAATAATACGATATGAGATACCGTATTCTATTCTCGCGATATGTGATATCGGACGGGTATATATGATATAGCCGGATCATCGGATCAAGTGTTGATTCGATGAAATGGTACATGTTATATTAGTCGGTTATATGTCATATAGCCGGATTATCGGATCAAGTGTTGATTCGATAATTTAATGTATAATTATATATGTGATATAGTACGTTACATTAACTAATATAAGCTCGCTTTATTGATTCTTTTTCTCACCGAATAATACATTGATGTATATGCGATATATGTTAATTGTATTATTTTCTTTTGTTACATATATATTATATATGTGATATATAATATTGTAACATGTTAGGGTTACAAATACAACATGGATTTTGAGTTTAAACCAAGTTAGGGGTTGGATTAGGGTTAACTATTTGAATGAGGTTTGTGGTAGCTTCATGAAACTTTGACTTTGTCATTTTTCTTTGATATTTTGTGGAGATATTTGTTAACCCAACCCAAACCCTCAACCCATGGTTTATTCTCTATAAGGGTTAAGGATCTCATTCTTAACTCATGGTTGCAATTGTAACTACAACAATAATTCATTATTCATCATAAAAGCTTTTGTTCTTCTTCTTCTTCCTCTTGAAAACCTTCAGTAGCTTTTTGTTGTATGATGATTCTAAAAGAGAAATTGAAAAAAAATAGAGTGTAAAATTCCTACTTCATCATCCTCATCTATTCTAGCCACTTAGATTAGGGTGTTCACTTCTTTAATTACTTCATTAGTGAAGTGTAAGCTTGGGTTAGAGATTCTTCAAGGTAGATCATCTTAGATCAAGAAGAATTCAAGCAAGATGCATCATTCACCTCATGGAGGCTCTCGAGAGTCGGAATTCTTAATGATCGCAGTGAAGGGATCTCAACATGGAGCTTATGAAGTGAAGGAACGGACTACAAAGGTTGTAATCCTAAACTCTATGTGATAGATACTTCTTTGTATGTGATACATACTTGTTACCCAAATATTTCTAGCAAAGATTCATGGTTTGTTTGCTTTGCACCTCTCTAATTTTTAAAGTGGCATGAGTGATACTACCAAACCCTAGACTAGGTACAAGGGAAACCCAACATGGTGGCTGCCCCCTCTCTCTCTCAATCAAGCACACACACAAAAATATCTTCTCCATTTTACCAATAAACAATTCCATGCCATACCTCTCTACATGCCAAGCCATGTTCATACCAACTCACCTTCCACCTCATTTCCTAATTGATTTTCTAAAAAGAAAATCAATTAATGAGGTGGACATCTTCTAGAAACCATTCCGTATAAATATGGAATACAACCCGATATATGTATCGAAATACATATACGCGTATTCATACAAAAATACGAATAGCCAAGAGAGAAAATGAATAGTGAACAATAATACTAGAATACATATATATAAATACATATATAAATTATTAAATCAAAACCTGATTTAATTATCCGGCTTAATTCTAAGCCGCTAGTATTATCAACCGTCCGATTAAAGTCTGTGCAATTTGTACACATATTTAATCGGACACTTGTATGTACCAACATACGTCATCTACACCATATCGCCTGAACCGTGAAAACCCTCTGTGTGGGACTCTAAAGACTCATCAATACGCTGGCAGTGGGTTTAACCACAAGTACGTCAGCGGCACTAGCTATACGTAACGGCTACCCAGGTATTGAGCGAAAGGAAGGCCGATGAGCAAACTCATCCAAACCCCTACTGAGCCTGACAGTGACAATATCCGTACAGTCCGGTCTGTTCGTCTATGAATACCGCATATCGAATCTAGGGGGTGGATAAAGTCAGACCCCTACTGACGCGATAATTCGTGTTGGTATGTAACCCATCACCACCTGAGAAAATATCGATCCTGGATCGGTAATTCTCATATACCCCGGCCGAGGATTTCTGGTGATGGTCATCCGTGCACAATGCGACATCAACCCCAGATACCGGGAGAGATGAATCCCCGACGATTCGCTCACTGCCTCCATATGGCTTGGGACTGTACCCAACTAAAACCCGTTTGCATGACTCTTTTGAGCCGTGGTAGGGTAGTAATCAAAGCACAGTAGGAACTCGCACGAGACAAATGATGATCTCAGGTCGATAGACTAATCTGTACACATGTCACCTGGGAACTGCTATATGACAATAGGTATAATATCAACTATCATGTTCCCGGCGATTCTGTCCAGTGTACTCATAACGCAATGAGCACCTGTATACTATCTTAGGTGAACAAACTAACACCAATAGCTTATGAGACCTGGCCACCGCCCCTCGTCGGGGTCTCGATCAATATACACTAGTCTACACTGGAGTATCGATGCCCAGTCTCGATACTCCCACGACTAGGGACATTTAAGGATGTGCTTATAGACCACCCAGCTCTCACGTATATGATTGCTATCATAATGCTGGTAGTCAAGCAAGAAGCATATAGGCTCTATTAACATGTAATGGTGATGATAAAGACAAACCAGATAGCATACTATCATCTCGAATAAGACTGTTCTACCGGTATAGGTCTTCCCTCAATCATCATAATCACCTGCCTGCGACTATGATAATTTCCTTGAGGGCACTATAGCCAACAATCTCCCACTTTCACTTAAGGCCAATTATTGTGATGTCGCATACTCACAGCCCGTATGATACCGAACACCCAACTTCTCTACTAATCAGTCTCACAAAACCTGTTTGTGAAACTACTGTGCTCGAGAAATAGCCTCAGTGAGTGAATCCGCTCCAATGTTTCTTTCTATATCTCTTTATATCTCAACTTCGCGGAGAAAGCTATCACCCGAAATGAGCAATACCTGTCTTAGAATTTGTCTGGATATCTGATCGGACTCAGTTCATAAATGAACTCCAAATCCAACAATAGTCTTAGACAATATCATCCACTGAATTTAATCAGTATCCTGCGCCATGCCTGCCTCAGTATCCCCTTGGACCATCCCGTCTAACTTACTGTCCCTCAAAAGATGGAAAACTATAACTCAGGCAGCCACTCTATCATCCAGGTCACCTTGGAAGCCTGAAATGATAACCGTCTCTTGATGGAGGCTGCCGTTACCATATCCCAAGAACATCCACTTATGTTCATAACTGCTTCCCAATGTTTCTTCAGGATTGATTTAATATATATGCTTATTGTAGCTAGTGCAAAAGCAATATCTGGTGTTGTACTCGACATCTCATGATTGACTCAATTGCCTACGCAAGTTATATGCCAATCATGAAAATCCCTCTCTATTTTAGTCTGTAAGACTTCCTTTAGAGAGGGTGACTCCATCACCTGCAGGTTCACCACCATGCCAGGAGTCGTCCATTCTAAAACACCTTTAAGATCATGTCAAAGTATCCTAATTGGGACACTTCCCAAATCTAGATCTAAAAACATAGATCTAGTCACCAGAATCCCTTATATTATATCAATATCCTATGTGGAAAAACAACTTTGTGAAAACCACAGTATAACCGATCGTGGTATAGGAATATATTTTCCTATCAAGTGCATGTCATCCCATATACCTGGACATCACTCTCTACTACCTTCTTACCAGATCCATATGCTATTCTGATAAAGTCAAACTCTATGACTGTCACATCAAAAATAGATGATCTATTTCCGCTATACCTGTTTTAGTCTATAAATAGACATAAGCTACTTGCCTACCATGCTTCCGCTGCTCCCACTGACTACAATAACCCTCTGGCAGAGTCATATACACATGCACTTCTAAAGCTAGTTTAGAACGACGCTATACTCATCCTCCTGCCGGTTCTTATAGTCTAGAACAGCAGCAATGGCAAGTCTGGGTAAACAAGAACCTCCCTGTCACCGTCTCTATGAAGACCGAAGTATCTCTCGGGTGCCTGAGATTACCCACCAAATCTGTGGAGTGGCTAATGGAATGTCAAATCCAATTGAATCCTTAGGTTCTATTAAATTTTCAGTAATCGTTTGTGGTTCCAGAATCACTTTCAGTTCTATCATACTCCCACTACTGTTTTTCTGAAAAAAAATCTATTTTACTAAAAATGTGGCGAGTCTAGAACAATATAAATATTGATCTTCCTGATGGTAGAAAGTTAACCCTCGTCAAAGCCCGGGATAACCCACAAACTGCCATTACTGATTCGTGCCTCGAGTTTATCCGGATTCTGGTTTTAAGCATCAGCCGGACAACTCCCTATACCTTAACATCATTAAGATATAAATTGATTATATATATATATATCCAATATAGAAGCAAAATCACTAATTTAACTGGAACCAGATTCAAAATCATGCAGCTGTCTCCAGTGCATATCAACCAAATGGAAAGAAGCCAATCAGCATTACTCATCTAGGAGCGCATCCATATATGAGTAACCTGAAAGAGAAGTAAGTTCTCAAAACTATTACTATCAATGGAATACCAAACACAAGTATCTATATCTTCGACTACCTCGAAGAATCCTGATAATTCGAACAAATAGTTCTCTACTTTATTCTTATACCTATAACTTCTCAATATCTTGACCTTGCATTTCAACGAAATACTTGTCTAGAACTGGAGAAGTCATGAGTAAACAGAATATAGTAAGAGTACCAACCCCTTTGTCCTAATGGACACCGGACAACATACAATAGTTTGTATAACTCCACTGAGTTTAATAACTCAAAACCCCGTGCGTCGTAGGTTGAAAACTATACTATGGCTAAGAAGAATTACACCACTGTTGAATGCACCTTATCTAATCACCAACTGATATAGGTAAATGTTATAGACATAATATCAAAAAGTTATATCTCACTTTATAAAATAAACATACAGATATATCAGTTTGAAATTGGTGCATAACAATGGATATTCAAAACCAAATATTTGCCGTCAGGCAAAACCCAGATAATTTCCTCAAATATCACCAATTACAACGAATTTCGATATAATGAGAATCTAATCACCCAATTCCCAATATCTTATTCCCACTCACCATCTGTAATAACATACAGATGTGAGAAAATAAATCTGGTAAATACATACCCTGGAGTTAGATTCTGATTGGGAAAACCGTTTTCAATTAACATCGCACAGTGAAACTGAAATATGAAAATGTTTCGAAGGGGTAACCTGGTATTCCTAGTAATGCCTTTTCCATTATCCAGATTCATGACTGTAACCATATACTTACCTGCCCTCACTCCAATCCTTTTATTATGTCTTTACTTATTACCTTCTGTACACCTTCTTTAGGCCAATTGGTGTTCTTCCTTCTCTACCCTTCGGCACCAGCCTAAGGTTTGGAAGAAGACTATCCAATAAGCGTAATAGGTGTACACTCCTTATGCCAGGAGCCCTCGCAACCTGAGAAGGTAATGGGAAAAGACATCTGAATAATCCTATTCTATTTCTCCTGAACCGGAAACCATTCTCGAATCTGGAACAAGTTCCTTCGAGTTCGTATGTAACTATACGATGGCATATCCAATAGGATTGATATCCGTAGTGTTACGGAGTGTTCTGGAGAAATCCAAAGTGGATGTGGGAGTGGCAGGGGTATACATGGTTTTGTCGTGAATGATAGCAGTCGCAATTTTCTTTACTATTATTCTAATCCCTTTATTATATCTTTACTTATTACCTTATGTACACCACCTTTAGGCTAATTGGTTTTCTTCATTCCCTACCTTTCGGCACCTGCCTATGGTTTGGAAGAAGACTATCCAATAAGCTCAATAGGTGTACCCTCTCCTAATCTTAGGAGCCCTCGCAACCTGAGAGATGGTAAAGGGAAAAGACAACCGAATAATCCTATTCAATCTCTTCAGGACCAGAATCCATCCTCGAATCTGGAATAAGTTCCTTCGAGTTCGTATGTAACTATATGATGGATTTATCCAATAGAAGTGGATGTTCATAGTGATACGGGGTATTCTGGAGAAAAGCAAAGGTGATATAGAAGTGGGAAAGATATTTTGCGACTCCGTGACATTCCAAAAGCCAAAGTGTTTTAAGAAGGTTCGGTTAACTTGGTTCATAAGTTTTAGTCAAGGTTGAGGCCATAGTCGCTGCCAAAGAAAGAGAGAAAAGAAACACTCAGCGTGCACTCTAACCTAGATCAGAATGGTTAATCACTTTATCTAATCAGGATGGCACCCACTATTTTCTCGAATTCTCCTCTAAACCCAAAAGGAGAATTAGTCGGGATCATGCAAAATCACCCGAGGAGTAATCCTACTCATCAGTAGGAATCGGGATCCAACTATCATCACATGATAACTTGATGGAAGCCACTCAAGTCACCACACTTCAGATGGTATGTGCATGCCAGGCAAGTTTCCTGTATGTTTGAGACTCCCGATGTGTGTTTTTACCCCTAAGACCGAAGTAACCTTGACGAATAATCAACAAATCAAAAGGTCCTAGTCAAGTTGCACCCATCATTATCTTGATTGCGTTAAACCCACCCGCACGACCCTTGACGAATAATCAACAAAGTCGTACGACTATCCTAACCAATCCACATATTTATGCGACAGAAAAGCATTACAGAGCTACCGCGCACTATATCTCGGCGAATAGCGACAAAAAACGTAGCACGAATACTAAGCAATATTAATCTGAAATGGCGGAGGGCTACGGCTGGTTTTTGGTGAAAAACCTTTAACATAATGAACTTGATATCGTTGAAGGAACCGAGTGGTTTTGCAAATATATAGTGGCGAAAAACCTTTGCTAAAGAGGTCATTCCCGGTGAAGGGATCTCGGCTCTTTCCTCATCGAATGAGGTGCAAGATATCCCAAACTGAATACCACGATGCAAAGCAAAAGAATCGACTATAATGAAGTTATTATGTTGACGAAAACTTCTGCCCAAGGCGTCACTCCCGATGAAGGGATCTTGGCCCTTGCCTCGTCGAATGAGGTGCAGGATATTCCCAATCAAATACCACTATGCAAAGCAAAAGAAAACGTCTGTAATGTCAGTTTTAAAAAACTTGGTTCCAATAACATCATATAGGTTTGTTTTATCCTTGCATTGATAAGAATCAATGCAGTCCCATCAATTAATCACACCAGAAAAGAACGAAAATATGATGTACGTATATGCCGTCCGCATTCGCCACTTGGTCCCGTCATCACCCGTTAGGTTACTTAACTAACGACAGAGCGGGAACTGGACTAGCGCGGGTGTAAAACATACACAACATCTACTAGTATATATATATATATTACATTCATCCCAGGCATGATATAAGAAACATCTCAGAAGCATCACAGAAGCAACATAGAATGGTGGATAATCTGGGAGCCCCGGGTTTCCTTTGAGCGGCAAGTGAGACCCGACGTTCCCCTGGTCGTGTGGATAGCCTGTGCAATGAAAACCTAGACTCCTACGAGCGCGGCAAGTTACCCGCCAATCCCCGAAGCGAGGCAACCCCAATCAACAACGTGAATGGACCACCCAGCACTTCACGGAATCCGGTAACTTGGGCACCCCTCCGTGGGTCAACCTATACCCCTTACGAGTGCGGTGAATAGCCCGCCACTTCAGGAGTAATGTCTCCTCCGTCTCAACACCATGAGATATGGACCCGTTGCCCTCTAGAACCTGACTATTCGTTCACTCCACCGCGGGGTGATCATAGTACAGAAAAGAAAATAATATACAAAGGTGACATCGACCTCACCCCGGTCCTGCCCCAAATAAATAATATGCAAACTGACAGTGACGGCAGTCCACATGTCGGACGCTCGCCCCACAATATCAAATGTATAAATGAAACTAAACTGTACTACCATTTCACCATAGCTATCCACCATGACGATCCAACCACAACATAGCACAACACAGAACATCAACGTGAATGTCACGTTCGCAAACCCATCTAAAAGAACATATAGCAATTAGATGAGTTGTACCGCTCGAATGACATTCACGGTCGTAGATAGTAATGCATGTACTGTAAACATTTAAATAGTGTTAAATTATCGACTTCGAAACACCCTGAATTTCCCCTGAAGAAAAGATAACACTATATCCAAAATGGGTTAAACAAACAATACCACTAAACCAATATTCCAGAGACTAGACCACACCAAAAACTTCAAGCCCAAAATCCAAATTTGGACCGGCCTCACCCATTTTTTTATCAAATCTCGCCGGGTCAAATCCGGCGGATAGTGCTCGTTTTTGTGGTGTGTTCTAGTGGTCACTCAAGTAGTCTTCTGTAATTACTTAAAATTCTTTTTAAAGACTTTGAAAAAGCGACAGAAACTGAAATGTGCAGTGTACTGTTTCGGGTTGTTTCGATTTCGATACTTTAACATTGTCTATACTAGCTAGCTAAGAGTTTAAGGGTTGGCTCTAATACCATGTTGGGTTATGGAAGCATCCCGGCAATTAGACCGTGGCCAAATGCGGAACACAAATTTTCTAAACTGGCGCTACCATGACCCGAAGCCCGGATATACCCTATACTAGCAATATGTAATAAGGAGTTAGATGCTTATACCGAGTTGATCCTTGTCCTTTGGTCTTCAACCTTCATTCCAACCTCCTAGTGGTCGTCTGCATCGAGTTTGGTTGCTGGTCTACCTCCATCTACGATGATCCACCTGAAGGAAACAACACAAGCTTCAGCCTCGGCAAGCGAGACAACCGATGCTCCAAGGTTGCTAGCAATGGAGAGTGAAGGTGTAGAAATGAGTCACTATAATTTTTCTCTCATCACAAATGCTCCATGAGCAACCATAGAAGATGAAGAAGGAGGTGAGGAAACATATGGCATGAGCAACTAAAGAAAAATGGCTAAGTCTCAAAGTGAGAAGAGAATGCACCAAGTGAAGAAAAGAAAATGAGCAAGCCATGTAGAACATGGTGGCTACCTCCTATCTCTCTCAATCAAGCACACACAAAAAATATCTTCTCCATTTTACCAATAAACAATTCCATGCCATACCTCTCTACATGCCGAGCTATGCTCATGCCAACTCACCTTCCACCTCATTTCCACATTGATTTTCTAAAAAGAAAATCAATTAATGAGGTGGACATCTTCTAGAAACCATTTTGTATAAATACGGAATACAACCCGGTATATGTATCGAAATTCATATATACGTATTTGTACAAAAATACGAATAGCCAAGAGAGAAAATGAATAGTGAACAATAATACTAGAATACATATATATAAATACATATATAAATTATTAAATCAAAACCTGATTTAATAATCCGGATTAATACTAAACCGCTAGTATTATCAACCGTCCGATTAAAGTCTGTGCAGCCTGTACACTTATTTAATCGTACATCTGTATGTACCAACATACGTCATTTACACCATATCGCCTGTACCGTGAAAACCCTCTGTGTGAGACTCTAAAGACTCGTCAATACGCTGGCAGTGGGTTTAACCACAAGCACGTCAGCGGCACTAGCTATACGTAACGGCTACCCAGGTATTGAGCGAAAGGAAGGCTGATGAGCAAACTCATCCAAACCCCTACTGAGCCTGACAGTGACAATATCCGTACAGTCCGGTCTGTTCGTCTATGAATACCGCATATTGAATCTAGGGGGTGGATAAAGTCAGACCCCTACTGACGCGATAATTCGTGTTGGTATGTAACCCATCACCACCTGAGAAAATATCGATCCTGGATCGGTAATTCTCATATACCCCGGCCGAGGATTTCTGGTGATGGCCATCCGTGCACAACGCGACATCAACCCCCAATACCGGGAGAGATGAATCCCTGACTATCCACTCAGTGCCTCCATGTGGCTTGGGACTGTACCCAACTAAAACTTGTTTGCATGACTCCTTTGAGCCGTGGTAGGGTAGTAATCAAAGCACAGTGGTAACTCGCACGAGACAAATGATGATCTCAGGTCGGCAGACTAACCTGTACACATGTCACCTGGGAACTGCTATATGACAACATGTATAATATCAACTATCATGTTCCCGGCGATTCTGTCCAGTGTACTCATAACGCAATGAGCACCTGTATACTATCTTAGGTGAACAAACTAACACCAATGGCTTGTGAGACCTGGCCACCGCCCCTCGTCGGGGTCTCGATCAGTATACACTAGTCTACACTGGAGTATCGATGCCCAGTCTCGATACTCCCACGACTAGGGACATTTAAGGATGTGCTTATAGACCACCCAGCTCTCATGTATATGATCGCCATCATTATGCTGGTAGTCAAGCAAGAATCCTATGGGCTCTATCAATATGTAATAGTGATGATAAAGACAAACCGGATAGCATACTATCATCTCGAGTACGACTGTTCTACCGGTATAGGTCCTCCCTCAATCATCATTATCACCTGCTTGCGACAATGATAATTGCCTTGAGGGCACTATAGCCAACAAGTAGAATATTAGGAAATGGGCAATTTGATCCATAATATCGGAATTCGTTGTAATCGGTGATATTGGATTAAATCTCCTGATTTTTTCCTGATGGCAAATATTTGGTATCGAATAACCGTTGTTATGCACCAAACTTTAAAATGAAATACTTTAACCTTTATTTTTATAAAGTGAGATATACATTTTGAAAATTGTGTTGTAAATATTTACCTTTATCAGTTGAGGATAAGATAAGGTGTATTGAATAACGGTGTAAGACATTCTTAACAAAGATACAGTTTTCAATTTACAAAACACAAAATTTGAGTTGGTATAATTTTGGGAATTATATATGAAAGTGTATGTTGTCCAGTGTCCTTCGGGACAAAGGGGTTGGTACTCTTACTTCATTCAGGATTACCTATGAGTTTTTTGGTTTTAGACACGCATTCATTGTAATGCAAAGTCCAAAGATTTTGAGAAGTTTGTAGATATAAGAATAAAGTAGAGAACCATACGTTGGAAGTATCTGGATTCTTCGAGGTGATCGAAAATGTAGATACTTATGCTAGGTATTCCATTATAGTAATATCGAGAACTTGATTCTCTCACAGGTTACTCATCCGTGGACGCGCTCCATGATAAGTAATGTTGTATTGGCCTTTTTCCTTTAGGTGATATGCACTAGAAATAGCTGCATGGCATTTTGAATCTGGTTCCATCTAAATTAGTGCCTTGATTCTATATGGATATAGAATGTTTACATATCTTGAGGTTGTTAAGATATGGAGTTATCTGGTTTCTATTTAAAAGCAGAATCCAGACAAACTCGAGACACGCTTCGGTAATGGCGGTTTGTGGATTATCCCAAGTATTCACTAGGATTTTGTTTCTACCATTTCAAGATCAATAGTTACATTGTTCTTGACCTGCCACCTTTTTATAAAAGGAATCTTTTTGCAAAAGAAACTAGTGAGAGTATGGTAGAATTGGAAGTGATTCCAGAACCACAAACGGTTACCAAAAATTTAGTAGAACCTAAGGATTCAATTGGACTTGACAAAACGTTAGCCACTCCATAGATTTTAGTAGGCGACCTCAGACATCCGAGAGACACTTTGGTTTTCTAGTAGACGGTGACAGGAAGGTCAGCATCATGGTGATGATGACCCTACTAGTTATCAGTAGGTCATAGGAAGTGGTAACTTCTAGGTGACCAGATGCTTCATATCCAAGATGGACTCCACGCACTTCAGTAAATTATGGATTTTGGATTTTGCTGGGTGCTCCTAAACGGGGTAAAACCCATTAGGAGCAGATAGATCTTTCGAGATATGTGCAGGTGGAAAGGTACTAACCTAATATGGATAAACTTATTGAAAAGAGTTTTCATCAAATACCTATTGTGGATTGCGATGTGACTTTTATTTCAGTGTCTATGCTGAAGTCCATATGGATATGACTTGACACTGCTATTCCCCCTACTTGTTATCAGCAGGTTATAGGAAGTGGTAACTTCTAAGTGACCAGGTATTTCATATCCAAAATGGACTCCACGCACTTCAGCAAATCATGGATTTTGGACTTTGCTGGGTGCTTCTGAAAGGGTAAAACCCATTAGGAGTAAGAAGATCTTTGTGCAGGTGGAAAGGTGCTGACCTAATAAGGCCAGACTTGCTGTAAAGAGTTTTCATCAAATACCAGTTGTGGATTATGATGTGACTTTTACATCAGTGTCTATGCTGAGGTATGGATATGACTTGGCGCTGATGCAGTTCATGGCTATGATATCTGGCAGCTAGATGACTATAATATCTTTCTAAATGAGATTTTAGAAGTGTACGTGTATATGACTCTGTCAGAGGGCTATCGTAGTCAGTGGGAGCAGCGGAAGGTGTGCAAGATGCTTATGTCTATTCGTATACTAAAACAAGGATAGCGGAGAAGAATCATCTGTTTTGATGTGACAGTCAACGTGATTGACTTCATTAAAACAAAAGATGAACCTAGTAAGAAAGATGTAGGGAGTACTGTCCAGTTTTGGATGACATACTCTAGATAGGAAGTGATGTTTCTATACTACAATCGGTCAGATTTTGGTTGTCACTCAGTGTTTTCTCCACGTTGGATATGAATAGTATATCAGGAGTTCTGGTGACTAGATCTATGGTTTTAGATCTAGATTTGGGAAGTTTCCGAAATCGGGTAGTTAGAAGACATTCTAAAAGTATTTTAGAATGGACGATTCCTGGCGTGGTGGTGTACCCGCAAGTGATGGAGTCATCCTCTCTAAAAGGGATGTCTTTTTGACTGATGAAGAGAGGGGAAGGCATGAATGACACATCATTTGCTTAGGCAATTGAGTCAATCATGCAAAGTCTTGTACAACACCAGATATTGCTTTTGCACTAGATGCAACAAGCATATATTAGTCTAATTCTCGAGAAAAAAGGGAAGCGGTAAAGAACATAAGAGGATGTTCTCAGTATAGGATAACGACAGCCTCCTATGGGAGGCGGTTATTAGTTCAGACTTCCAAGGTGACATGGATGACAGAGATGCTGTAAGAGTTATGAGTTTATCCTCTTCCGATGATCAGTGTATTGGATAGTGTTCCAATAAAGATACTGAGGTAATCATGGTGTAGGATGCCGGTTATAACTCAATAGAGGATACGGCCTAAGAAGTTTGTTGGATAGGAGTTGTTCATTGATATACTTGGTCCCATCAAGTATCCAGACAAATTCTTGAGGCGGGGTATCACTCAGATTAGGAGATAGTTCATCTCCATAAAGTTGAGATATAGAGAGATGAAGTTGGAACATTCTAGCGAGTCCACTCACTGAGGCTATTTCTCGAACATGTTAAGTTTCACAAATGTAGTTTGTGAAATTGATTAGTAAAGAAGTTGGGTATTTGGTAGCACACGAGCTGTGGGTACGCGATACCGCAATAATTGGCCTTAAGTGCAAGTGGGAGATTGTTGGATATAGTGCCCTCAAGGCAATTATTATAATCGCAAGTAAGCGATTATGATAATTGAGGGAGGACCTATACAGGTATAACAGTCTTACCCAAGATGATAGTATGCTATCTAGTTTGTCTTCATCATTGATGAATCCCGTAGAATTGTTGTTTGACGACCAACATTATGATGGCGATCATATATGTGGGAGCAGGGTTGTCCATAAATACATCCTTAAATGTCCCTAGTCGTGGGAATATCTAGACTAAGCATCGATATTCCGGAGTAGATTAGGGTATAAGTTTCTAGACCCCGACGAGGGGAGGTGACCGGTCTCACAAGCCACTGGTGTTGTGACACCTAAGATAATATACAGGTGCTTACTGGAGGTGAGTACACTGGACGGACTCATCGAGAACTTCTAGATGGTATTATACCTATCGTCAGATGGAAGTTCTCAGGTGGCATGGTACAGGTTAGTCCTTTGACCTGAAGTCTTCATTTGTCTCGTGTAAGTTCCCGCCGTATTTTGATTACTACCCTACCACGGCTCAAAGGAGTCATGCAAATAGGTTTTAGTTGGATACAGTCCCGAGTCATATGGAGGTAGTGGTCGACTGTCAGGGATTCGTCTTTCCTGGTATTAGGAGTCGATGTCGTGCTGTGTTCAGTTGGCTATCACCAGAAATCCGTGGCCACGGTCGGTGAGATTTACTGATAGTTGATCAGTAGTATCTCAGTTGGTGATGAGCTAGAATTAGACACGACTTATCGGGTTAGTAGGGGTCTGACGTTATCCACCTCTAGACCCGATATGTGATACTCTTTGACGAAGAGACTGGACTGTACGTAGATTGTCACATTCAGGCTCAATAGGGTAAGGATGCACTTGATTGTCGACCCCCCTTTCGACAAGTACCTGGGTAGCCCTTACGTACAGCTAGTGCCGTTGACGTGCTTGTAGTTAAACCCACTGCCAGCGTATTGTTTAGTCTTTAGAATCTCACACAGAGGGTTTTTTCGGTTCAGGCGACAGATGTAGGAGCCGTACGTTAGTACGTGCAGGGGCTCGATTAAATACGTGTACACAATACACGGACTTTAATCAGACGATTGATAATACTATCCGGCTTAGGATTAAGCCGAATTATTACATCAGGTTTTGATTTAATAATTTATATATGTATTTTGATACATATATTTTAGTATTATTTTTCACTATTCATTTTCTCTCATTACTGCTATCCGTATTTTTATACGGATACACGTATATGCAGCGATACATATACAAGGTGAAGTATTCCGTATTTATACGGGAATGCTTCTAGAAGGAAAAAAAAACCTCATATTTGGTTTTCTTTTTAGAAAAACAAATAAGATAATGAGGTGGAAAGGTGGAGGTGAGGTGGCATGAAGCATGTTAAGAGGAATGGCTTGTATTGTTGATCATTGATTGTGCACTATTGATGCATGGTGGATATATATGTAGCCATTCTCTCTTCCATTTTTCACTTGATGATGATGATTTTCTTCATCTCCTCCAAGCATGCTTCATGCTCTCCTTTAGCTTTTCTCCTCCTCCTCCTTCTTCTTGCTCTCCATTTTTGAGTAAGGGTATTGAGAGAAAAATATTTAGCGAAGTATTCCTACATCATCGACCATCCAAGCCTAGCGTGTTTGGATCATCGGTTAGAGCCTCCTCTGCATTCCCTCGGGTTGATCTTCTTCAGTAAAGGGTGGTTGATTCTCAAGCGCGATTCCGACGGCTACGAGCTTGGAGGGGTCTTCCACAATTGGATGGACACGCGACAAAGGTTGTATTTTCTAAACCTTTTACACTTGCAGAATAGATAGTTTAGGTATATGGTTCGAATCCTGGGTTTTACAGGAGTCTGGTGCTCGTCAGAATTTTTTTTGCTTCCGCCTAGGCTGCGGCTTCCGTGGCGCAGGCACCGGATGTTGGCTATAGTGCCCTCAAGTAAATTATTGAATCACAGGCACGCGATTGTAATGATTGAGGGATGACCTATACTGGTAGAACAGTCTTATTCGAGATGATAGTATGCTATCTGGTTTGTCTTTATTATCGTGTACATACACTACAGATCACTATTACATGTTGATAGAGCCCTTAGGATTCTTGCTTGACTACCAGCACTATGATGGCGATCATATACGTAAGAGTTGGGTGGTCTCTAAGCACATCCTTAAAGTGTCCGTAGTCATGGGAGTTTCGAGACTGGCCATCGATATTCTATGAGTAGACTTGTGTATACGGATCAAGACCCTGACGGGGGGCGGTAGCAGGTCTCACAAGCCATTGGTGTCAGTTGGTTCACCTAAGATGTATACAGGTGCTCATTGGGTTATGAGTACACTGGATGGACTCACCGGGAACATGCAAGTTGGTATTATACATATTGTTAGATGGTAGTTCTCTGGTGACATGTGTACAGGTTAGTCTATCGACCTGAGATCGTCATTTGTCTTGTGTGAGTTCCCACTGTGCTTTGATTAATACCCTACCACGGCTCAAAGGAGTCATGCAAACAGGTTTTAGTTGGGTACAGTCCCGAGCCACATAGAGGCTGTGAGCGGATCTTCAGGGGATTCGTCTCTCCAGGTATTGGGGGTTGAGGTCGCTGTGTGCACGGGTGGCCATCACCAGAAATCCTTGGCCAAGATAGTCGAGAATTACTGATTCGGATCAGTAGTTTCTCAGGTGGTGATGGGCTTCATACCGACACTGAATATTGCGTTATTAGGGATCTGACTTTATCCACCCCCTAGACCCGATATGCGATACTCATAGACGAACGGACTGGACTGTATGTATATTGTCACTATCAGGCTCAGTAGGGTTTCACGATGAGTTCGCTCATTGGCCTCCTTTTCACTCAATACCTGGGCAGCCATTACGTACAGCTAGTGCCACTGACATGCTTGTGGTTAAACCCATTGCCAGCGTATTGACGAGTATTTAGAGTCCCACACAGAGGGTTTCCCTGGTTCGGGAGAAACATTGTAGAGGCCGTATGGTTTTATGGAGGATTCGATCATATACGCGCACTTGTGCACGGATCATGATTGGACGGATAATACTAGTGGGCTTTGGTTTAAGCCGGATTCTAGTATTGTATTGTTGGATCACTTTCGTCTCGTTGTATTCATATTCAGTCGGAATACGGATGCAGGTATATATATACGGAGATGGGTATTCTTGTAATTCGTTACGAGTTTACTTTTGAGGTTGACATTTCATTTCTTTGTTTAGTATTAAACATTTAGGGTTTTCTTTAAATGTTTAATATTGTTTTGTTATGGTGGAGTGTGAGTGCAAGTCTTGGCTTGTGGCATTGATGGTGCATGTGCTCACTTGTGACTCATGGTATTGGGTCTTGTGTGCATTGATAGTTCTTGGAGTGAATTGTGAGATATTTGAGCAAGTGGCAGATATTTTTTTAGGCATGGTTTTTTCTTTGGTTGCCAATAACAAAGATCTCACAACTCACTCAAAAACAACAGACACTTTCTTTCTTCTTTTGGCCAAGCTTTGCTTCACACTTTCTTCATTACAAGGCAACTTCTTCAACCTCCACCCTATCTCTCTCATGTGTTGAGAATCCTAGGGTGTATTGAGACAAAGTATTCCCACACACTCTCTACTTCATCTTGGGCATCTAGGCTAGCAAACTTGATGTCCGAGTTGCTTCAGTTTAGAGACGGGAGCCCGTATAAAGAATCCTCGATGTGGATCCTCTTCGACGAGGGAGACCGGGAAGCGAACTTTGTCGAGGCAGCCGCAACAAGCTAAGGAAGAGATTGAAGATTGAAGGACACGGATCGATCGGTATAATCTCTTAAATTCGTTTTACAGTTAACTAGTATAGGGTTAATGGTTCGATCCGGGAATTCGGGTTCCGTTAGCGCCAGTTTTTAAAGTTTTTGTTCCGCGATTGGCCACGAATTGATGGCCGGGGCGCTGGCGTAGCCTTACATGGTATCAGAGCCAACCCATTAACTACATACTAGTTGTTTAGACGATGTTAAACTATCGAAACCGAAACAACCCCGAAACAATACCCGATGCATTCCAGTTTCTGTCAAAATTTTGCGTGTCTTCTAAAAATATTTTTGCAACTGCAGAAAACTAATTAAGTGACCTCTAGCCTGCAACCCTAGAAAAGACAAGGTGCGAAATGAGGATATTCGTGCAAAAGTTGGTGTAGCACCCGTGGAGGAGAAGATGCGGGAAAACCGGCTTAGATGGTTTGGTCATATGCGACGCAGACCTATGGAAGCACCGGTTCGACGAATAGATACTCTCGATATGGGTAATGGCAAAAGGGCAAAAGGGAGACCGAAGAAAACATGGATGGAGGTGATACGAAACGATATGGTTGCCAAAGGACTCAATGAAAGTATATTGTTCGATAGAAGTGAGTGGAGACAGAGGATTCATGTGCTGGACCCGGCGTGATTCTCATGTTGGTTCATGTAGCCTACCCCATATGCTTGGGATAAAAGGCTCAGTTGTTGTTGTTGTTGTAGCCTGCAACCCAAATAGGAGACCAATCAAACACTATTGGGCCGAGCACATTCCCTCAAAATCTGAGCCGGCCGACCTCAGTAGGGATTTAGGACTTCGTGTTTTGGGTGTAGTCTGGTCTTTGGAATGTTGGTTCAGTGGTATTGCTAGTTTAGCCCAGTTTTGATATGGTTTTATCTATGTGTTTGGGGGCTATTTGGAGTTATTTCGAAGTCGATATTTCTAACATTGTTTAAAGTTTAGAGTACTTACATTACTATCTGCGACCGTGAATGTCAATAGAGCGGTACAACTTGTCTAATTGCTATAGTTCTTTTAGACGGGTTTGCGAACGTGACATTCACGTTGATGTTTTGTGTTGTGCTGTGTTTGTTGCGGATTCGTTGTGGGGATAGCTTCGTTGCAATGATAGTGCAGTTTATTTCTATTTGTACATTTGATATCGCGGGGCGAGCGTTCGATATGTGGACTGCCGTCACTGCCTGCTTGTATATTATTTGTTTGGGGCACGACCGGGTTGAGGTCGATGTCACCGTTGTACATATTTTCTTTTCTGTACTAGGATTACCCCACGATGGAGTGCATGGATAGCCGGGTTCTGGAGGGCAACGGGTTCGCATCTCTTGGCGTTGAGAAGGAGGGGACCTTACTCTAGAATTGGCGGGCTGTTCGCCGCACTCGTAGGGGGTACAAGTTGACCCAAGGAGGAGTGCTCAAGTTACCGGATTCTGTGAAGTGCCGGGTGGCCTATTCACTTTGCTAAAGGGGGCTGCCTCGCTTCTGGTTTTGGAGGGTAACTTGCCGCACTCGTAGGGGTCTAGGTTTTCATTGCACATGCTATCCACACGACCAGGAAAACGTCGGGTTTCACTGTTGGCTCAAAGGAAATCCGGGGCTCCCAGATTATCTGTATTGTTCTTTGATGCTTATCGCTTGTCAGTGATGTTGCATTTATCATACCTGGAGCGATTATTATATATTGTTATATATATACTAATAGATGTTGTATATGTTTTACACCCGCGTTAGTCCAGTCCCCGCTCTGTCGTTAGTTAAGTAACCTAACGGGTGATGACGGGACCCAGTGGCGAATGCGGATGGCATATACGTACATCATATTTTCATTCTTTTGTGGTGTGATTAATTGATAGGACCGTATTGATTCAGATCAATGCAAAGAAAACAGACCTATTCGATATTGTTGGAACAATTTTCAAAAAGCTGTTATTACAAGGACGTTTTCTTTTGTTTTGCACGGAGGTATTCGGTTATGAATATCCAGCACCTCATTTGACGAGGCAAGGGCCGAGATCCCTTCATCGGGAGTGACCCCTTGGGCAGGAGTTTGTGTCAGGGTAATAACTTCACTATAGTCGATTACTTTTTGCTTTGCATCGTGGTATTCAGTGGGAATATCCTGCACCTCATTCCACGAGGAAAAAGCCGAGATCCCTTTACCGGGAGTGACCTCTTTAGCAAAGGTTTTCGCCACTATATATTTGTAAAAAGCTATCCGGTTCTTTCAACAATATCAAGTTCATTACGTTAAAGGTTTTTAGCGAAAAACCATTCGTATCCCTCCGTCATTTCAGACGTGTAGCACTTAGTATTCATGCTATGTTTGTCGACCTTCGTCAAGGCATAGTGTATGGTAGCTGTTTGTTACTTTTCTATTGCATAGATAGATGCGTTGGTTTGGGACAGTCGTACAGCCTTGTTGACCTTCGTCAAGGGCGAGTACGGGTGGGTTCAAATTAACCTCGACAATGACGGGTAGAACTTGACATGTGACTTATGATTTGTTGACCTTCGTCAAGGTCATAAGAGCATGGGGTAAAAATCACATCGGGAGTTTATAAAGAATTTGAAACTTGCCAGGCATGTGCATACCTTCTAGAGTGTGATAACTTGAGTGGATTCCATCAGGTTATCATGCTATGATAGTTGGATCCTGATTCTCACTGATGACTTGGTTTACTCCTCGGGTGATTTTAGATGATCCTGACTACTTCTTCTTTCAAGTTTGGAGGAGAATTTGAGGATACAGCGGGAGACATCCTGATTAGATAAAGTGATTAACCATTCTGATCTAGGTTAAAGTGCATGCAGGGTGTTTCTTTTCTCTCTCTCTCTCTTTGGCAGCGACCATGTCTCGACCCCAGACTATAACTCAGTGACCAAGTTAACCGAACTTTCTTAAAACACTAGCTTTTGGATTGTCAAAGTTGCATACCTCATTGCCACTCCTACTTTTACCCTTTGCTTTTCTCCGGAACATTCTGTATCACTACGAAGATCCACTTTTAATGGATATGACCATCGTATAGTTACATACGAACTCGAAGAAACTTGTTTCAGATTCGAGGATGGTTTCCGGTTTTGGAGAAAGTGAATAGGACTATTCAGTTGTCTTTTCCTTTTACCTTCTCTCAGGTTGTGAGGGCTCCTAGGATTAGGAGAGGGTACATCTATTGCGCTTATTGGATAGTCTTCTTCTAAACCATAGGCAGGTGCCGAAAGGTAGGGAAAGAAGAAAACCAATTAGCCTATGTGTGGTGTACAGGAGATAATAAGTAAAGACAAATAAAGGGATTGGAAAGAGGGTAAAGTAAATTGTGACTGCTATTATTCACGACCAAACCACGTATTTCATCGCCACTCCTAATTCACCTTTTTATTTCTCCAGAACACCCCGTATCACTACGAAGATCCATAGTTATTGGATAATCTATGATATAGATACATACGAACTCGAAGGAACATGTTCCAGTTCGAGGATGGATTCTGGTTCAGGAGAAATAGAATAAGGATTATTCAGTTGTCTTTAATCTTTACCTTCTCTCAGGTTACGAGGGCTCCTACGATTAGGAGAGTATACTTATTACGCTTATTGGATATTCTTCTTCCAAACCATAGGCTGGTGCCGAACGGTAGGGAAGGAAGAAAACTATTTAGCCTAAGGATGGTGTATAGAAGGTAATGAATAATGACAAATAAAGAGATTTGGAGAGATGGCAAGGAAATATACGGTTACAGTCGTGAATCGAATAATGGAAGAGGCATTACTAGGAATACCCGGATACCCCTTCGAAACATTTTCATGTTTCAGTTTCACTGTGCGTTGTTAATTGAAAACTGATTTCCCAATTAGATCCTTACTCCAGGGTATGTATTTAGCAGGTTTGTTTCTCACATCTGTATGGGTTTACATATGATGAGTGGGAGTAAGTTATTGGGAATTAGGTGATCGTCCTCATTATATCGAAATTCTTTGTAATTGGTGATATTTGAGGAAATCACCTGGAATTTTGCCTGATGGCAAATATTTGGTTTTGAATATCCGCTGTTATGCACCGATTTCATACTGATATATATGTACATTTATTTTATAAAGTGAGATATAACTTTTTGAAATTCTGTCTATGACATTTACCTATATCAGTTGATGGTTACGTAAAGAGTATTAAACAGTGGTGTAATTCTTCTTAACCATAAGTACAGTTTTCAACCTACGACGCACAGGGTTTGAATTATTCAACTCAAGGGACTTATACAAAGTATTGTATGTTGTCCAGTATCCATTAGGACAGAGGGGATGGTGCTCATACTATATTCTGTTTACTTATACTTCTCCAGTTTTAGACAAGTGTTTCATAGAAATCAAGGTCCAAGTTTTGAGAAGTTATAGGTATAAGAAGAAAGTAGAGAACCATGTGTTGCAAGTATCGGGATTCTTCAAGATGATCGAAGATATAGATACTTGTGTTTGGTATTCAGTTGATAGTAATGGTTTTGAGAAATTTGTTTCTCTTTCAGATTACTCATATTTGGATGCACTCCTAAGTTGAGTAATGATGAACGGCCTCTCTCCATTTAGTTGACATGCACTGGAGACAGCTGCATGATTTGAATCTGGTTCCAATTAAATCAGTGGCTCTATTTCTATATTGTATATAGAATGGTTCATATTTTAACGATGTTAAGATATATGGAGTTTTCCGGCTTATGCTTAAAACCAGACTTTGGATAACTCAAGGCACGTTTCCGTAATGGCAGTTTGTGGGTTATCCAGGGTTATGACGAGGGGTAACTTTCTACCATCTGGAAGATCAATAGTGATATTTTTCTTGACTCGCCACAGTTTTAGTAAAATGGATTTTTTCAGGAAACAGTAGTGGGAGTATGGTAGAACTGGAAGTGATTCCAGAACCACAAACGATTACTGAAAATTTAATAGAACCTAAAAATTCAATCGGGATTGACATTCCATTAGCCACTCCGCAGATATGGTGAGTAACCTCAGGCACCCGAGAGGTACTCCAGTATCGTCAAAGACGGTGACAGGGAGGTTCTTGTTTACCCAGACTTGCCATTATTGCTGTTCTAGACTATGAGACCCGGCAGGAGGATGAGTATAGTGTCGTTCTAAACTAGTTTTAGAAGTGCATGTGTATATCATGTAGAGTTGCTAGGCACACGCACAAGGGTCCACGAGGCATTAACCATGCCCGACTTAAAAATTAGCCGTGCCGAACAACCCAAAGCCGGATCTTTAAACTAGAGTTTAGGTGAAAACAAGCATGTTAAACTCTTTAACACTAAGTGAGAGGGATTGCAATCTTTGTAAATCCGGTCCTTCACTTATTAAGCTCCGTGTTGAGGTCCCTTCGCTGCGATCATCGTGTTCCGAACTCTCGAGAGGCTTCACGAAGAGAAAGATACAGTCTTGCTTCCGATCTTCGATAACAAAGATGATCTACCTTGAAGTTTCATTAACACAAGCTAAAACTCACTAAATGAAGTGAACACTCTCATCTAAAGGGCAAGGATAGACGAGAATGATGAAGTAGGATTTTTGCTCTATTTTATTTTCATATTCTCACTCATTTTCATCACAAAGCAAAAAGCTAGAAACCTTTTGCTCAAAGGAAAAAGATGATGAATAATGATTCAATCCTTTTGTGATGAATAATGCAAAGATAAACATGATGAATAATGCAACCATGGTCAACTAAACCCATGTAGAGAATTAACTAGGGCTAGGGTTTGGGTTGGGTTAAAAGTGAGTCACTTGAAAATATCAAGCATAATATCTTTTTCAAGACAAAAGAAAAGCTTCTAGAATCTACTAGAATTCTTAACCCTAATCCAAACTCTAATCATGTTTAAACTCCACTAAACATGTTTCATTAGTAATCATATCATGTTACAATATTATATATCACATATATTATATTTATTGTAACAAAATAAAATAATACATTTAACATATATCGCATATATATCAATGTATTACCCGAGTGAGAAAAAGAATCTTGTAGTGAGCTAATATTAGTTAATGTAATTTAATATATCATATATATTATTATATATTAAATTATCGAATCAACACTTGATCCGACAATCCGGCTATATCGCATATAACCGACTAATACAATGACCCGGCTATATCACATATACCCGGCCGATATCTCATATCGCGAGAATCCAATACGGTATCACATACCGTATTATCCTCGGACCTGCACATATCACATATGCGCCCCTACTCCATTTTGCCTGAGTCAAGAAACCTCTGTGTAGGACTCTAAAGAATCGTCAATACGCCGGCAGTAGGTGATGATCATATCAAACACCCACAAGCTGTAAGCGGTTAGCTAAACGTAACGACCACCCAGGTATTAAGCGCTCAGAAGATCAACAAGAAAGCCTGTACATTCTCCTGTGAATCCAAACGGTAACACTCCCGTACAGTCCGGTCTCGTCGTCTGATATGTCGCATATCTCGCCTAGGGGTGGTAAACGTCAGACCCTAGTAGCTCGATAAGTCGTGTTGATATGAGGTCTATAACTGTTCGAGAAGCTACTGATAACACTTACCAGTAAATCTCAGCAACCCTGGCCAGGGATTTCCGGTTATAACCAATCGAACACAGCACAACATCAACTCCCTTTACCGGGAGAGGCGAATCCCCTCCTATCGCTCATTGCCTCCATATGATTCGGGACTGTACCCAAAAGCCACCTTTTTGCACGCCCTCTTGGACGTGGTATGATGGAAATCAAAGCACAGTGGGAATCACACAAGACTCTATGACGATCTCAGGTCAACAGACTACTCTGTACCAGTGTCACCGGAGAACTGCCATCTGACGTGAGGTATAATACCATCTGGGAGTTCTCGGCAAGTCCGTCCAGTGTACCCAGTCTCTACTGAGCACCCGTACACTATCCTTGATGTCAAACACCGATGTATATGGGATCATCCATCGCCCATCATATGGGTCAAGATGCGTATACGTTAGTCTACTCTGGTGCATCGATGCTCTGTCTCGATACACCCTCGGCTAGGAACAGTTATAGGATGTACTCGTCGACTACCGTGGCTCCACTAGTATGATCTCATCATAGTCCCAGTAGTTATCCTAAGGGCTTTATCTACATGTAACATAGAGACAATTAGAGTAAATGTTAAGATAAAATACAACCAGATAGCGTACTATCATGTCGAGCAAGAAAGTACTCCCTATATATGTCCAAGCATCCATTACAATATACATCGTATGTACAGTAATGGCCTCTAGGGCATACATATAACTAACAATCTCCCACTTGCACTAGGGCCATCTGTTGTGGTATCACATACCCAACAATTAGCTGTGGTTGAAGTATCTCATACTCAACCATCCCATAAAAGTCTCTACTGGGAAAATGGCCTTTGTGAGTGGATCCGCGCTGTTGTCCTCTGTGTCTACTCTCCTAACCTCGATCTCCCTGGAGATCAACCATCTCTATGATCAGGTGATACTGCCTAAGAATTATATCTGGATTTCTTATGGGACGGGGGGGGGGGGTTTCCTTGGCAAAAGCCACAACTCCATTGTCACACAATGGTATGAACGAAGTTCATCTCATGAACTTATATATCCAGACTGCCTCTTTGGTAGCTTCCTTGGTAACGAGATGGCACTAGCTTTCATTTCATTACCTTTTGCCCTTACTGCATCTTTCTTTCTTTAGATGTATCTTACCTTTAATCATTTAGTAAGTCATGATATCTAGCTTGGAACTCTTCCAACACACCGTCCCTCCACTGAGGGTAAAGACAATGCCTGCGACTGACATTCAGTCGTCCTTATCACCCTGGAACCTTTCCAGTGATTCTCCCCAGGATTGATTGATACCATCTCACTACAACTAGTGAGTATCCTAACATCTAATTAGATCTATCTCATAGATCCAAAACCCAGGATTTAGGAGGTATCATCTTTGATCCTATATGGACAATCCTTGTGATAAGCGGAGATTGACTGAGCGTAGCATAGGAAACTCCTTCCCTGTCAAGAGTATGTCATCCACGTACTTTACGAGGATCACCACCATACTCTCTACTACCTTTTTGTATATACAAGGTTCATCTACCATTTTGATGAAGTCAAACTCTTTGACTACCAAATCAAAACAGATGTTCCAACTCTGCGATGCCTGCTTTATCACATAAAACATCTTGCACACGTTTCCGCTGCTCCCACTGTCTATGAAGCCCTCTGGCTGTGTACTTATAGACACTGTCTTCTAAAACATCATTTAGAAAAGCAGTCATGACACCCAACCACCAGATATCGTAGTCATGGTATGTAGCCGTGGCAAGTAGGATCTGGATGGACTTAAGCATAGCTTTGAAAGTTTCAACTTTTCCATGTACACCAAGTAATCATCTCAAGATATACTTGCTCCTGATAGGTATTTAACCCTTCAGATAAAGTAACCAAAGTCCATACTTTGTTGGTGTATAAGGATTCCATCTCAGATCACTAAGCATCCAGCCATTCTTACAGAGTCCCACTCCTGATGGCCAGCTCGAAACTAGTTGGGTCATCATCTCATGATGCAATCCTCGCTCCCACTGTGATAGAGAAACCGAAGTATCTCTCAGGTGGGTGAGGAACCCTACTAGATCGGCGGAGAGGCCGAGGTTCGTTAGTTTCTATTGAATCCTTTGGTTCTACCAAATCATTAGCTGCAGTTTGTATAGCTGGAACTCCTTCCAGTTCTACCTCATGACCACTAATTTCTTCATAAGAAATTCCCTTTCACAAAGGTGGCATGCTGAGAAACAAAACATCTTTTGTTCCTCAGTTAGGTAGAAGATATTCCCTTGCGTATGCTTGGGATATCCAACAAACTTCCACAGATCTGACTTTGCCTCGAGCTTGTCCGGATTTTGCTTTTTAGACATAGGCCGGACAACCCCAAATCTTAACTTACTTAAGATATGGGCTCTTCCCATTCCATATCACATATGAAGTGGTAGGCAACTGATTTGATTTGAACCTTATTCAATAGGTATGCAGCTTCTCAAGTGCATAACTCCCAAAAGGAAATAGGAAACTCAGTAGTACTCATCATAGAGCACACCATATCATATAGGGTTCTATTGCTCTGCCCCGATATATCATCGTGCTATGGTGTATATGGAGGAGTAATGCTGAGAGAGAATCTCATTCTCCTTTAGAATAGTCCAGAAATTCCGTGCTTAAGTATTCTCCTCCCTGATCTCATCAAAGGACATAATTCTTATACCCGTATTTTGGTTCTCTACTTCTAACTTATATTCTGTGAATATCTCAAAAGTTTCGGACTTGTGTTTCAACAGGAACATATGTCTGAATCTTGAGAGATCATCAGAGAATGTAATGAAGTACAAAGAACCAGTTTTGGCATGTGTAGAAAGGGGGCCTTACATACATCATCATGTATCAATCCTAAGAGTTCACTAACTCTTTCTCTGTTTCCAATAAACAGAGCTGTGGTCATCTTATCTTAATGACATGACTGGCAAGTTTCACAAGATGTAAATTCAAACAAATTTAAATATGCATCTTAATGTAACTTCAGCTAGTCGGGTCACATTGATATTACCCAGTCTACAATACTTCAAGAAGGATTCGTTCATTTCTGAACTCTTCCTCTCGTGTGTGTTTTGTATACTAAGAACTGTAGTTTTGATTTAGAACGTCAATGCTTTTAGATAACGTGCCCGAACCGATCAACTCTTGATATAGGAAATGTTCAAAACATTATCCAACAATACAAAATTATATCCTTTCTTTACTAATAAAGAGACTAATATGATGTTGTACATCAGGTTCGGTATCTAATAACATTCGTTCAGAATCAATGTATTCTGGTAATACAGGGTGACAGTGACCAACAGACTTGGCTGCAACACCTGCACCGTTTCTATCTTATGAAACTTATCATCCGTTCTCAGTTCTCTACCTATCTGTAGCCCATGTAACAGATTACATATTCGGGATCCTGATCCGGTATCACATACCCAGGACGTAAAGGATACTGAGAAACAGTTCTCTGTAATGAACACACCCGAAGAAGATGCATCAGCATGCACTTTCTTCGTTTGGGCGGCATGGGAATTCTGGTAATCCCCAATTTCCTGCTCTGTCTTATAACAATTATAAGTTGGAGCGGGACCAACGTTCCCCAGCTCAGTATAACAAGCGGGTTTGGTCAATACATCCGTATTATTATCTTGATTAAGGCGTGACATGGTCGCTACCTGGAGAGAGAGAGAGAGAAGAAAACACTCGGCGTGCGCTCATACAAGATTAGATTGGTTATCTAATATATCTAATCAGGATGTCTCCCCTGTTTTAGTCAAATCTTCCTTCAAACCCTAAAATGAAAGACTAGTCGGGATTAATTACACGCTACAAGTTCGCCAATCATTCAGCCAGGCTAGTGCCGGTACTTTGAGGGAGGTTCCCCATGCTTTCGCACGAACCTAATTAAAGTAAACCTCGTTTTCCCAGGGGCGTAACCCCGTTGACACTTTTCTAGACACCTATTTGATCGGCTAATTGTAATGTGTAAAACTCTCCCAGGAGTAACTCTTACTCGCAGTGGGTATCGGGATCCAACTATCTCATAGAAGGTATGCAATCTCATTGCAAATTTCAACACTTGAAATTCCCAATAATATTTTGCCCCAAGCGATCTATGACCTTGACTGAGTCAACAAACCATAGACCGCAAGTAAAGTTCAACCCGTCATTTCCCGATTGAATTAAACCCACCCGCACGACCCTTGACTGAGTCAACAAGGCCGCACGACTATCATAATCCAATCGCATCATATGCTTTGCAGATAAGCACTAATCAGCTACCGCACACTATGCCTTGACTGAGTCAACAAACGCAGCACGAATACTAACTATTACTTATCTGAAATGACGGAGGGCTACGACAGGTTTTTAAGAAAACCCTTTGCGTAATGAACTTTATATCGTTGTAGAATCGAGTGATTTTAAATGGAGTGTTTTTTAGGCCTTTTCTAGTTTTGCTAAAGAGGTCACTCATGGTGAAGGGATCGTCGGCTCTTTCCTCATCGAATAAGGTGCACGGTATATCATATATACCGCTGTGCAAAGCAAGAACTATAGAAGCAATCAAAAGACAAACCGAGTTTGTAGCATCTGCTAGTTTCACTAAAGAGGTCACTCCCGGTGAAGGGATCTCTGCTCTTTCCTTATCGAATAAGGTGCTGGATGTTCTACAAGGAACATCGCTATGCAAAGCAAGAACTAGAGCTACCAGTTTTTAAACAAGTTTCTACAACATCTTAGGTTTCTTTTATTTCATTAATCTCATTAATGAAGTCCCATTTTAATATACTTCACAAGCATCACATTTGAAACGAAATCTGCAATATAACATATATCTCATATATATAATATAAACATTCATCTCAGGCAGTAATATGATCTCATCACAGAATATTGCAGCAGAAGAACATATATGAAATATTGGATATACTAGGCCGTCCGTGTTTTTAATACGAGCCTGTATAAAACACGGATTCCACGGTCGCGATGAATAGCCAAACCCACATCCCTAGACCCCTACGAGAGCGGCAAGCAACACAGCCAATTCTAGGGTTAGGAGACCCGGTCCCGACTCCTCGAGATGGTCTCCTACTGGACCCCAGAACCCGGTTACTTGTGCTCCCCTCCTTGGGTCTACCTAATGCGGAAAAGTAAATAATATACAATGGTGACATCATCCTCAGCCCGGAAATGCCCCAATAAAAGAATATTACATACAAATGAATTTTACATGAATGAAAAAGAAAAACTCTCATCTCACAAAAAACCCCGGCTATTCAAACACGACGATCCAATATAACATATCACAGCAACACATAATATCACATATCATCAACGTAAGCAAGTATGCGTATCCCGATTGTCGTTGATGTATAGCAACGAAGCCGGCGATACACCACATACTACGCTTACGGTCACAGAAAAGAAAGTGTAAAACTACAACAGTTGGAATCCGCAACCTCCTTAGACATCGCATGCCTAACCAAATGAATTCCTTAGACATCGCATGCCTAACAATTATAAACCCCGCATTTTAGTCTCATTATCGAAAACTCTTTTCAATATCAAGTCGGGCAATTCAACAAGATTCCCGACGTCCTGATCGAATGCTCATCGCAAACTTTAGTAGACGGCCGCACCCCCGATGCCGTCGACGAAGTGCACTAAGGCGGAACACCGCTGCCGCGAGCACCCGAACGGATGCTTTTGGCGACGGGGTTCTCCTACAGTCACTTGGTCGGGGCTATGGGGCATGGCTGTCTATTAAGTTTACCCGGCGAGTATCCGCGTACACTACGTGATTGCAACAGACTTTTGATCGCATCAAAATTCCGTGGCAACCGATCATTTGAGACTAAACTGCTATGTTTATAATATTCAAATTAGTTATCTCATAACTATTTGTGGATTCCAAATATTGTATCACATTCCAGATAAATAAACAATGTTAAACTTTCCGATCGAATGATCAAACACCCAAGATTTCCCAAATAGTTCTCAACACTTGAAACTAGTTTAAGAACATCCATCACATGCTACAGTACCAATGGTCCAGCCGTAGAAGGGTCAAGCCAACGCCTCACATGTGGCACGCCGTACTGCCACAAACCCTAAGGTTTAGAGGCAGTTCAAGACGGTCACATAATCGAGTTAAGGTTTGTTGTCTTCTAGAGGGTCCATCGCGTTACTTGCATGACTTAGAACGTTCCTAAACTACGAAAAAATCCAACGCTTGGAAATTTTCCGGCAGGGGAAAAAGGTGAGTTATTGATATCCATTCGAACTTTTTAACACGTTCTGAAAATTACCCGGACAAACTAAACGAAGTTAAATTATCCGATCGAATCAACGAGTCCCCAATACAACCTTAGAAAACTCAACACTTGAGTGGAATTAAAAAATTCCCAGAAAAAAATGACAAGAAAGGACCTAAGAATAAATATATGAAATATGAGGGACTAAGTCATAATTTTGGCCGCGGAACCGCCGCCAAACCCTTGGTTTAGTCGCGGTTCCGCGGTCATATTAGAGCATTAGTGGGCCATACTTCACAGTAATTCTTAGTTTTTCCTGCTCTATTTTCTGAGCATTTTTAATTCAGAAAAAAATCACATTTTTAGAAAATGTCCAGATAGGGGTATACTCGGGTGTGTCGGAGTTCAATCGGACTTTAAATTTCGTCTAGACATCGCCTAAAGCTCTAGCTTGGCTCTGATACCACTGTAGGGTTGCTAGGAACATGCACAAGGGTCTACGAAGTATCAACCATGCCCGATTTAAAAATTAGCCGTGCCGAACAACCCAAAGGCGGATCTTTAAACTAGAGTTTAGGTGAAAACAAGCATGTTAAACTCTTTAACACTAAGTGAGAGGGATTACAACCTTTGTAGATCCGGTCCTTCACTTCTTAAGCTCCATGTTGAGGTCTCTTCGCTGCGATCATCGTGTTCCGAACTCTCGAGAGGCTTCACGAAGAGAAAGATGCAGTCTTGCTTCCGATCTTCGATAACAAAGATGATCTACCTTGAAATTTCATTAACACAAGCTAACACTCACTAAATGAAGTGAACACTCTCATCTAAAGGGTAAGGATAGATGAGAATGATAAAGTAGGATTTTTGCTCTATTTTATTTTCATATTCTCACTCATTTTCATCACAAAGCAAAAAGCTAGAAAGCTTTTGCTCAAAGGAAGAAGAAGGAAGAAGATGATGAATAATGAATCAATCCTTTTGTGATGAATAATGCAAAGATAAACATGATGAATAATGCAACCATGGTCAACTAAACCCATGTAGAGAATTAACTAGGGCTAGGGTTTGGGTTGGGTTAAAAGTGAGTCACTTGAAAATATCAAGCATAATATCCTTTTCAAGACAAAAGAAAAGCTTCTAGAATCTACAAGAAGTCTTAACCCTAATCCAAACCCTAATCATGTTTAAACTCCACTAAACATGTTGCATTAGTAATCATATCATGTTATAATATTATATATCACATATATAATATTTATTGTAACAAAATAAAATAATACATTTAACATATATTGCATATATATCAATGTATTACCCGAGTGAGAAAAAGAATCTTTTAGTGAGCTAATATTAGTTAATGTAATTTAATATATCATATATATTATTATATATTAAATTATCGAATCAACACTTAATCCGACAATCCGGCTATATCGCATATAACCGACTAATACGATGACTCGGCTATATCACATATACCCGGCCGATATCTCATATCGCGAGAATCCAATACGGTATCACATACCGTATTATCCTCAGACCTGCACATATCACATATGCGCCCCAACTCCGTTTTGCCTGAGTCAAGAAACCACTGTGTAGGACTCTAAAGAATCGTCAATACGCCGGCAGTAGGTGATGATCATATCAAACACCCACAAGCTGCAAGCGGTCAGCTAAACGTAACAGCCATCCAGGTATTGAGCGATCTGAAGATCAACAAGCAAGCCTATACATTCTCCTGTGAATCCAATCAGTAACACTCCCGTACAGTCCAGTCTCGTCGTCTGATATGTCGCATATCTCGCCTAGGGGTGGTAAACGTCAGATCCCAGTAGCTCGATAAGTCGTGTTAATATGAGGTCTATAACAGTTCGAGAAGCTACTGATAACACTTACCAGTAAATCTCAGCAACCCTGGCCAGGGATTTCCGGTTATAGCCAATCGAACACAGCACAACATCAACTCCCTATACCGGGAGAGACGAATCCCCTCCTATCGCTCATTGCCTCCATGTGATTCGGGACTGTACCTAAAAGCCACCTTTTTGCACGCCCTCTTGGACATGGTATGATGGAAATCAAAGCACAGTGGGAATCACACAAGACTCTATGACGATCTCGGGTCAACAGACTACTCTGTACCAGTGTCACCGGAGAACTGCCATCTAACGTGGGGTATAATACCATCTGGGTTTTCTCGTCGAGTCCGTCCAGTGTACCCAGTCTCTACTGAGCACCCGTACACCATCCTTGATGTCAAACACCGATGGATATGGGATCATCCATCGCCCATCATATGGGTCAAGATGCGTATACGTTAGTCTACTCTGGTGCATCGATGCCCTGTCTCAATACACCCTTGACTAGGAACAGTTATAGGATGTACTCGTCGACTACAGTGGCCCCACTAGTATGATCTCATCATAGTCCCAGTAGTCGAGTACATATCCTAAGGGTTTTATCAACATGTAATATAGAGACAATCAGAGTACATGTTAAGATAAAATACAACCAGATAGCGTACTATCATGTCGAGCAAGAAAGTCCTCCCTATATATGTCCAAGCATCCATTACAATATACATCGTATGTACAGTAATGGCCTCTAGGGCATACATATAACTAACATATGACCCTGCCAAAGGGTTGTTGTAGTCAGTGGGAGCAGCGGAAGCGTAGTGGACAAGTAGCTTATGTCTATTTATAGACTAAAGCATATATAGCAGAGATAGATCATCTATTTTTGATGTGACAGCCATCAGTTTTGACTTCATCAGATTAAGAGATGGATCTGTTAAGAAGGTAGTAGGGTGTGATGTCCTGGTATTTCGATGACTTACACATTGTAGGTAGTGAAATTTCTATACTACGATCGGTTATACTGTGGTTGTCACACAGTGGTTTTTCCACATAGGATTTGGATATTATATCAGGCATTCTGGTTACTAGATCTATGGTTTTAGATCTAGATTTGTATAGTTTTCCATTCTGGGTACTTAGATAGTATTCTAAAGGTGTTTTAGAATGGACGACTCCTGGCATGATAGTGTACCTGCAGGTGATGGAGTCACCCTCTCTAAAGGTGTCTTACAGACTAAAGGGGAGAGGGATGTGCAGGATTGGCATATCACTTGCTTAGGCAATTGAGTCAATAATGAGATGTCAAGTACCACACCAGATGTTATTTTTGCACTAGCTGTACTAAGTTTATATTAATCCAATTCTGGAGAAACGTTAAGAAGCAGTTTTGAACATAAGTAAATGTTCTAGGGATTTGATAACGACAGCCTCCTTCGGGAGACGGTTATCATTCCAGGCTTTCAAGGTGACCTAGATGACAGAGTGACTGTCAGAGTTATAGTTTTCTCTCTGACGAGGTGCAATAGTTTGGACAGGTGGTCCAAGCGGATACTGAGGGAGGCATGGCGCAGGATACTGATTAAATTCAGTTGATGATACAGTCTAAGAAGTTTGCTGGATTTGGAGTTCATTTATGAACTGTGTCCCATCATATATCCAGACATATTCTAAGATAGGTATTGCTCATTTCGGGAGATCGCTTTCTCCGCGAACTTGAGATAAAAAGAGATATAGAAAGAAACATCAGAGCGAATCCATTCACTGAGACTATTTCTCGAACGCAATAGTTTCACAAACGAGCTTTGTGAAACTGATTATTAGAGGAGTTGGGTGTTCGGTATCACACGGGTTGTGAGTATGCGACATCGCAATAATTAGCCTTAAGTGCAAGTGGGAGATTGTTGGCTATAGTGCCCTCAAGTCAATTATTGGATCGCAGGCACGTGATTGCAATGATTGAGGGATGACCTAAACCGGTAAAACAGTCATACTCGAGATGATAGTATGCTATCTGATTTATCTTTATCATCGTATACATATATCAGGTGACACTACAAATCACTATTAAATGCTGATAGAGCCCTTAGGATTCCTGCTTGACTACCAGCAGTGTGATGGCGATCATATACGTGAGAGTTGGGTGGTCTATAAGCACATCTTTAAAGTGTCCCTAGTCGTGGGAGTTTCGAGACTGGGCATCGATACTCCATGAGTAGACTAGTGTATATGGATTGAGACCCCGACGAGGGGCGGTGGCCAGTCTCACAAGCCATTGGTGTCATTTGGTTCACCTAAGATGTATACAGGTGCTCATTGGGTTATGAGTACATCGGACGGACTCGCCGGGAACATGCTAGTTGGTATTATATCTATTGTCAGATGGCAGTTCCCTGGTGACATGTGTTTAGTCTATCGACCTGAGATCGTCATTTGCCTCGTGTTAGTTCCCACTGTGCTTTGATTACTACCCTACCACAGCTCAAAGGAGTCGTGCAAACAGATTTTAGTTGGGTACAGTCCCGAGCCATATGGAGGCAGTGAGCAGATCGTCAGGGGATTCGTCTCTCCCGGTATTGGGGATTGAGATCGCGGTGTGCACGGGTGGCCATCACCAGAAATCCTTGGCCAAGGTAGTCAAGAATTATTGATTCAGATCAGTAGTTCCTCAGGTGGTGATGGTCTTCATACCGACACTGAATACTGCGTTATGAGGGGTCTGACTTTATCCACCTCCCTATACCCGATATACGATACTCATAGACGAACGGACCAGACTGTACGGATATTGTCACTGTCAGGCTCAGTAAGGTTTCACGATGAGTTCGCTCGTCGGCCTCCCTTTTGCTCAATACCTGGGCAGCCGTTACGTACAGCTAGTGCCACTGACGTGCTTGTGGTTAAACCAACTGCCAGCGTATTGATGAGTCTTTAGAGTCCCACACAGAGGATTTCCCTGGTTCGGGAGAAACATTGTAGAGGCCGTATGGTTTTATGGCAGGGTTCGATCATATACGTACACTTATGCACGGATCATGATCGGACGGATAATACTAGTGGGCTTTGGTTTACGCCGGATCCTAGTATTGTATTGTTGGATTACTTTCGTCTCGTTGTATTCGTATTTAGTCGGAATACGAATGCAGGTATTTATATACGGATGAGGGGTATTCTTGTAATTTGTTACAAGTTTACTTTTGAGGTTGCCATTTCATTTCTTTGTTTAGTATTAAACATTTAGGGTTTTCTTTTAATGTTTAATATTGTTTTGTTAAGGTGGAGTGTGAGTGCAAGTCTTGGCTTGTGGCATTGATGGTGCATGTGCTCACTTGTGACTCGTGGTATTATGTCTTGTGTGCATCGATAGTTCTTGGTGTGAATTGTGAGATATTTGAGCAAGTGGAAGATATTTTTTAGGCATGGTTTTTTCTTTGGTTGCCAATAACAAAGATACAACTCACTCAAAAACAACAGACACTTTCTTCCTTCACTTGGCCAAGCTTTGCCTCACACTTTCTTCACTACAAGGAAACTTCTTCAACCTCCACCCTATCCCTCTCATGTGTTGAGAATCCTAGAGTGTATTGAGACAAAGTATTCCCACACACTCTCTACTTCATCTTAGGTATCTAGGCTAGCAAACTTGATGTCCGAGTTGCTTCGGTTTAGAGGCGGGAGCCCGCATAAAGAATCCTCGACGTGGATCCTCTTTGACGAGGGAGACCGGGAAGCGAACTTCGTCGAAGCAGCCGCAACAAGCTAAGGACATAGATTGAAGACCGAAGGATACGGATCGATCGGTATAATCTCTTAAATCCCTTTTATAGTTAACTAGTATAGGGTTAATGGTTCGATCCGGGAATTAGGGTTCCGTTAGCCCTAGTTTTTAAAGTTTTTCTTCCGAGATTGGCCACAGATTGATGGCCGGGGCGTTGGCGTAGCCTTACACTGGATCCCAACACTGCCTCCATCATCGTGTTGGCAACGGTATCCTTTTTGGTGCTCTTCCAATAGACTGCCCCTCCATTAAGGGTAAAGACATGACCCGACATGGATTTGGAGTCATCCTTGTCACTCTGGAAGCTGGAGTCAGCGAAGGCCTCGATATAGAGGTCTTTACTACCGTACACCAAGGATATATCCTTAGTTCTTCGTAGGTACTTGAGAATATTCTTAACTGCTATCCAGTGCTTCTCCTCAGGGTTTGACTGATACCAGCTTACCACGCTCAGTGCGTAAGCAACATCTGGTCTGGTACACAATATCACATATATTATAGATCCTACCGCAGAAGCATATGGTATAATACTCATGCGATCCCTTTCCAAATCAGTCTTCGGAGACATCTCGTTGGAGAGGGTGATCCCATGATAAGCCGGTAAATTACCGCGCTTGGAATCTTTCATACTAAATCTTTTCAGTATGATGTCGATATGCCTGGACTGTAAAAGTCCTAACATCCTCTTAGATCTATCACGATAGATCCGGATCCCCAGAATGTAGGAAGTATCATCCAGGTCTTTTATGGAGAACGTCCGTAACAAGAACCCTTTGACTGATTGTAGCATAAGAATGTCATTTCCTATCAGAAGAATGTCATCCACATACAATACGAGCAATACTACAGTTCTTGCTACAATCTTACTATAAATGTATGGTTCATCTGGATTTTTGATAAATTCAAATTCTTTGACTGTATCATCAAAGCAGATATTCCAACTCCGCGATGCCTGCTTTAATCCATAAATGGATTTAAGCAATTTTCACACTCTTCCGCTTCTCCCACTCTCTATGATACCCTCTGGCTGTTCCATATAAACACACTCTTCCAAATTTCCATTCAGAAAAATGGTCTTTACGTCTGTTTTCCGCCGGAAGACGGACTGGGACGTTGGGACGTCTGGCCTGAATCCTGGCGGCAGATGCTATTTAGATTTATCCGTCCACCTCTCCGAAAATACCAAGTTGATTTATGGCACCATATATTAGAGGTTTGGACGGATTCGGCCGTTGTAGCAGATTTTATTAGATTCCCCCTCATTTGTGAGGGTTTTTTTTATTATGGGGACGCTCTTCCCCGCGGGTGCAATCCTCTACAGTTAATTACGTTACCGCATCGCGATAACTACATTCTCATGCTCTGGAGGTTCACTTCGTGTTGTGTGTATGTATGTTTTATTTTGGTTGTCCATGGATTATATACGGAGACTATTTTTTGTTCTCGCCTGTAGGGTGTAGATTAGTCCAAATCTGTATATTCTTAGATTTGGGTTTGGTTTGATTTAAGAATTGTTAATCTGGTTTGAGATTAAGATCAACTTAAACATATGAGCATTTGGGCTCGATTATTTTAGTTTAAGGACACCGTGGTCCACTATCGCCATGTTTGAGGCGAAATGTTAGTTTAAGGACGTTTCGGTCTTTTGTCACCGTATTTGGGGGCGAATATTAGTTTAAGGACATTTCGGTCCATTATCACTATAATTGGGGGTGAATGTTAGTTTAGGGACATTTCGGTCCATCATTCATCCTGTGGGCATGTTTATTTGTTATGTGGCAGAGTGAACAATGGAGATATGGAATGTGACCAATTTGGGGCACGATCTGATTTGAGCCATGCACGTCATTTTGAAAGTGCATCAACGAAAGAAGTTGTTGTTCGTCGAGACCCGCCACCTCTCTGAAGACATTGAGGAATTACGACATATATCAGAGGAGTGAAGAGATGTAGCCTTGAACCAAATCTCGTATTTGAGGGAAAAAGGTGTGATGGACCTAAGAATCGTCAGTCATATTTGAAACTACGATTAACTTAGGAGACATGAGATGAATATCATTTTGTATGTCATCGATGGGAGATCATTAGTCATGTTTGAGACCAGGATCAATTTGGATATCATAAATATATGCTTAGCAAATTTGGGCTAAAAATGTTTTGTTTGGTTTAATGACCTTTAATCTAATTTGAGATTAAGATCAACTTAAACATATAAGTGTTTGGGCTTAATTTTTGTTTAACTAAGTATACGTTAGTCTTATTTGGGACTAAGATCAACTTAGCAACATTTAAGGATCATCAAATTTTAGTTGAGATCCAACAATAGAGCATTTGGACTCAGTTGCAAGACTTTAGCAACTTAGCCAATTTGGACTTTAGTCTGCTTAGTCTCCTCCCTCTTTTTTTCGTAAAAGTGCTAAGCACGAGCTTGGGCTCTGTTTATTCAGTCCCTCTTTTTTAATGCAAAAAGTGCTGAGCACTTATACGAGTTTTGACGCCCACATATAAACATGTGGGGCTTTCATTCATGGGTATTTCCCAATAAGTGTTGAGCACTTTACTCATTTTGTCTTTATATGGAGTGATAGGCGCTCTTTATGGCGTCCACGTAGGGAACACGTGAGGTGCTGGGCGCTGCCTAATGAGTGTTGAATACTCAGCCATTTGGCTCTCTCTTTTTCTCAAGGAGTGCCGAGCACTTTATGGAGCCTTCATGATTTTCACGTGCGGCGCTGGGTGATTAGTCGAAAATATTGCATATTTTAGTCGGTAATTTCCTCATCATTTGCATTCACATAAAAGTGTACGGTATTCACATTTCACATATTAGCAAAACTGTCGCAAAATATCAGATTACATGTATTAGACTCTAAAACCGACATTATAAAGGAAATTGACCGCATTTCATGGCATCGCATCATCCCTATATTGCACAACACTTGTTTTGAGATATGTGCAGGAAAATCCAGAAGTAAAGCCAAAAACTTACAGGGTACCGATAAAACATGACGCCAACTCAATGATTTCAGTTCTGGTATCAATCCAAAGGGACAAATACAATTCAACATATTAGATAAAGCCCAAAATATCATCACAAAGCAGCACCAGAAGTTTCAAAGCCCGAGCCTCCTACATGGCCACGGAACCGCGGCCGGAGCCTGCTTGTGCCGCGGTTCCGCGGCTACTTGATGACATCACCACTGCTTCTTTGTACCATAACTCCTGTGCAATCTTAAAAACTTCAAAAAGATATAACAAGCTCCAGAAGACTCCAGATACTTCTGCCAGATCAGCAAGCTTTGGATCAACACTAAACTAGCCTATCATTCTAGAAACTTCTCCCTAAACCCTAGCTTAAACCCTAAGCTAATCCTAACAAACTCTTTCTAGAAGTTCCTCAACAAACTTTTGGAGGGAACTCAAGAAGGCTTAGGGTTTGGGTGCTCTATAAATAAGACCCTAGGCTCACTTGTAAATCATCATGGAAAAATCCCTCCATTAGTTCATTTTAGAGCCATTCTATCTCTTTCTTCATCTTCTTCTTCCACAAGTCTAGTGAGAGGACTTGTGTAAAACCCTAACCCTAATTCCAATCCAAAGCCAAGATCCCGAGTACCCCATCAAGCAAGAAGCCTTGCAACCTTTTATGAGCCGAGCCGTTCTTCAACAGCGCAAGTAGTCCAAGCCGATCCGCGACTCACGAAGCCGAGCGAAGTCAAGTCGACAATTTAGTTCTTCCTCTTGTAGTTCTTGAGCGACTGTAATCAAATTGTTGATATAAATAAAAGGTGATATTCTTTTATCTTGTTTTCTTTAAATTCTTGCATCATGATTCAATCTAAATTTCTCGTTGTAATTCTTGTTGTGATGTTTGAGTAATACTCCGCTCGTCGAGGAGTCGAGACGATCAATAGAATGATGATGTAATATATCTTAAATCGATTCTTGAATCCTACGAGTTTGGTAAACCCTAGCAAGATCAAGAATCGACGACCCAATTCGTTGCGATGCTTTCTTGATTGATATCGCTCGAGATTGGGGAGTACGATTGTTTCTTGAAATTGCTAGAGGCTAGAATATGAATGATATCTACGAAAGAACAAGGGTTAAATGATGAAACCCTAGTTTCATCAAGAAAGCCCTAACTCTCGTCGATCATCATCGATCTAGTATCAATCCTTTGAAGGACAAGAACACGAAATCTTGAAACTACATCACGTCTATAGATCCGATCGATTCCTACGAGCCTCATTTAGATTCTTGACATTTGGTTGGAAATATCATCGAAACCCTGATTCTCGATTGTTTATCATTTTCTTGATTCTTGATTAAACTCGTGACACCTGAATCAATCGATAAATTCTTGAATCATGTTTTCTTTTCTATCAACTTTTCAATTCAAACACAGCAAATATAAAAACGAATCGCACAATCCCTGTGGACGATCCGCACTTGATTACGATCTACAACTGACACTGTAGTTGATTGCGGTCAAATATAATTTTTTGGATTGTGAACTTTATTCAATTTTCCAATTACTGACACAAAGAGACTCTTATCGATTTGACTTACTTACACAGTCTCGAATTTTACGATCAATCAAATGGCACCGAAATTGGGGACTATTTGAATTGATACTTTTACATACACAATCCGGAAATTACAATAAATCACTGGGCGTCGGGCTCTGGACGCCGGGCGCTGCCCAATGAGTGCTAAGCACTCTTCTTTTTTATGGTGTCCATGTGAGGAGCACGTGAGGCGCTCAGCGCTTTTAGAGTCGTCCACGTGGGAAGCCCATAGGGCGCTGAATTTCCTTCTCCTCTATTGATAGCATTTTTGCCCATTAATGATCACCAGGATCTTTGTTTTGAAGATCTAGGATCAAGCATCATTTTTAAGAACTAAGTTCTTTTGTAAGAAATAGGTTTCTCTTATATGCTTTTGTTTTTGAGGAACTCAATTTCTAGTTATTTTCTGAATTTTTGATTCTCAAGAACAAGTTCTTCCTGATGAGAATTAAATTCTCAACCTGTGGGAGACTTGCCTCACGGATCTCAGATCCAGAAAAAGAACTAAGTTCTTTTAAAAGGGTTAAACCCTTCAATAGGTAAATGAGATGTTTTGATCTCTACATAGAATTTTTGAGGAGGGAGATTTTCTACCTTGAGAATTTAATTCTCTGTTCCTTTTGAAACTTTCTGTCTCTTTTTTTTAGAAGCTTATGGGGGGTTCTTCTCTCTCAGACTTGAAGTCTTGGGTCCTTTATATAGTAGAGGCAATTTGTTAATTAGCTTTGAGAAAATCTCTCATTGAGAGATTCCAATTGATTTGGGGAATTTTACCCACCGTTGGATCTTTGATCCAAGGGTTTCTGTTTTACAGAACATATTTTCTTGTTGTTGTTTTTTAACAAGATAGGAAAAATATTTTCCCATATACAGAGTTTTATTCTATGAAATGGTGATTTTTATTCACCATTGGATTTTTAATTTACCGGTTCTCTGTTTTACAGAGAGCAATCTTTCTTATTTTGAAAGATTGAGGGAATATATTCCCAAGAAATAGAATTTTATTCTATTGTTGAATCATTGATCCAACCGAGATTATCTTTATTATTTAGAAAGATTTGGGAGATGTTTTCAACATTGGCTCTTTGATCCATGGACTCTGTTTAACAGAGAATATCCCAATCTTTATTGGAGAAATATAGAATTTAATTTTACATATATTAACTTGGGTGCTGGCGCTCACGTGTTGTACATGTGGGCACCGCTTAAGAATTTAATTCTTAAAATGGACACTTCTGTGCTTTGCACATTGGCGCCCGCGTGGAGAACATATGAGGCGCCTTTTAAGAGTTTGACTCTTTATTCAGAAAGTGCTTCTGTGTTTTGCACATTAACGCCCGCGTGAGGAGCACGTGAGGCGCCATCATAGGATTTTAATCCTATAAGATTGGCTTTGGCGCTGGCGCCCTCGTGGAGAGCACGTGAAGTGCTGCCTCATTGAGTTCCAACAGAGCTTTGCTCTTTATTAGGTTAAATATTGGGGAAACAAATGCCTCCCACCATTGCGCTCGCGTGGCTCGCATGTGAGTGCAGCGGTGTCACCTTTTTCCACCGTTCGATCTTATGGGGAGTGGAACCGTCCCCTCAAGTTTTATAAATAAGACCTTTGGCCCATGAGATGACTGCCGTTTCATCATTTTCTTTCTTCTTCGCTCAGAATTTATTTCTCTCTTTAGAGCTTAGATCTCTGTTTTTAAAGAAACTCTCAGAGTTTTACTCTGTTTCAAGAATCTTGGTAAGGATTCTGACCATTTTTCCCTTGAAAGAGACTCTTTTGTCTTGGATTTCTTTCAACCCATTAACAGAGCTTTGCTCTTTCCTTGAGATAATTTTAATAGACCATTAATCTCAAAAGATCCCAGGGTTTTACCCTATTACTCTGATCTTTAAGATTTCTTTGGAGTTTAGTTCCAGTGTATTTCTCATGGAGGTTTTTGTTGGGGAATTGATCCCATTATTTAACTCTGGGTTGTTCTTCAGAGCTTAGCTCTAAGAAGATTTCATCTTTTGGGAATTTTATTCCCCCTTTTCTTCTCTCTGCAGATTTGAATCTGCTATAGAGCCCGTTTCTCGAGGGATTTCAACTCCATAATTTAATGGGATTTTTCATTAAATGAGAATCTTTATGGATTCTTACAATGAGTGTTTTACTCATCATTGGTGGGGGTATTACCTCGATTTTGTGGGGCCCCTTATCCCTTTCCCTTTGAACTTTGGTGACTTTTACCACGCAGTACAATTCTAGGTGTAATAAAAATGTTAAAGTCTTAAGCATCATGTTGATAATTAACCCCTCCTCTTTTTTTGTGCAGGTACTATGGCTTTCGATTCCTCCTTCCCCTTCGTTCACTCGTAGAGTGCATTCTCCAATGCACCTATAGATCGGGAAGTCTTCGCACTTATTCGGGACTATGACCCAGAGCAAAAGTCTCTCCATCTGTAGGGGTCATGGTATAGTCAAATTATCTGGGGTCGGCGCAGTTTTACTTGCTCAGCGCCTTCGGAACCGATCCCGGCGATCCATTATGCTGACCCGCCGCTAGTAATTTACGCAGTAGAAGAGGTCAACTGGACCTCGGAAGGTCGTATTCAGCCTTCCGTGGCATCAATACCAGTGCAACCGCCGATGGCCCTGGAAATTTTAGGGTGACACATATGCCAAGAAGAGTCGTGTCCTTGGAGGCAAGTTTACATGATAGGAATGACTCCCCATCATTTGGCTAGCTATCTGTAGTGGGCTCGATATATCCTATCGGCCAAGAAAATGCTGCTACTGAAGACCAGGCTGTATCCGGCGATCTACGCATCCCTCTTTCACTACTACACTCCTCATGTGTGGTGGGTCAAATCTTTTTTGGAACAATGAAACATCCCGACCCACACGTTTCTCTTATCGGATCGGGAGGTTTCCAATCTCATTGGAGGAATTTGTGGAGATATCTTGATTACCCGTCAGAGGGAAACATTACGAAGAGATACTTCCCCCTGATTAATATATCTTTGCCACCAAATCAGTGATAATGAGTCTTACTCTGGAGAATGCCGTTCAATACCAGTTTCCAAGCTTGATCAAGGTGTTGAACATGTAGGGTTGCTAGACACGCGCACAAGGGTCTACGAGGCATCAACCATGTCCGATTAAAAATTTAGCCGTGCCGAACAACCCGAATACGGAACTTTAAACTAGAGATTAGGCGAAAACAAGCATGCTAAACACTTTAACACTAAGTGAGAGGGATTACAACCTTTGTAGATCCGGTCCTTCACTTCATATGCTCCGTGTTGTGGTCCCTTCGCTGCGATCATCGGGATCCGGACTCTCGAGAAGTTCCACGAAGAGAAAGATGCAACCTTTGCTTCCGATCTTCGATACTAAGATGATCTACCTTGAAGTTTCTTTAACACAAGCTAACACTCATGATATGATGTTTACACCCTCATCTAAATGGCAAGGGAAGATGAGGATGATGAAGTAGGATTTTTGCTCTCTTTATTTATATTTTTCTCACAATTATTCATCACTTGGAAAAAATCAAGAAAGCTTCTTTCCATGAAAAGAATGAATGAAGAAGATGAACAATATTAGTTGATAATTTTTGTGATGAATAGGAAAAGGAGATAATGATCAATTATGCAACCATGGTTCACTTAACCATTGTAGAGAATTAACCAAGGGTTAGGGTTTTGGGTTGAGTTAAGAATGAGTCATATGAAAATATCTTTATCATGACAAAACAAAAACCTTCTAGAATCATCTAGAAACCATTAACCCAAATCAAACCCTAATCTCGTTTAATCTCTACTAAACATGTTGTATTATTTATCATATCATGTTACAATATTATATATCACATATACAATATTTATTGTAACCAAATAAAATAATACAATTAACATATATCGCATATATATCAATGTATTACCCGAGTGAGAAAAAGAATCTTTTAGTGAGCTAATATTAGTTAATGCAATTTAATATATCATATATATTATTATACATTAAATTATCGAATCAACACTTGATTCGACAATCCGGCTATATCGCATATAACCGACTAATATTTATCCGTACCGATTCATCGAATCAACACTTGATCCGATGACCCGGCTGATATCAAATATCGCGAGAATATAATACGGTATCACATATCGCATTATCCTCGGTCCCGCACATATCACATATGTGCTCCTATTCCGTTTTGCCTGAGTCAAGAAACCTCTATGTAGGACTCTAAAGAATCGTCAATACGCCGGCAGTAGGTGATGATCATATCAATCACCCACAAGCTGCAAGCGGTCAGCTAAACGTAACAGCTACCCAGGTATTGAGCGCTCAGAAGATCAACAAACAAGCCTGTAACTTCTCCTGTGAATCCAAACAGTAACACTCCCGTACAGTCCGGTCTCGTCGTCTGATATGTTGCATATCTCGCCTAGGGGTGGTAAACGTCAGACCCCAGTAGCTCGATAAGTCGTGTCGATATGAGGTCTATAACAGTTCGAGAAACTACTGGCCAGGGATTTCCGGTTATAGCCAATCGAACACAGCACAACATCAACTCCTTATACCGGGAGAGACGAATCCCCTCATATCGCTCATTGCCTCCATGTGATTCGGGACTGCACCCAAAAGCCACCTTTTTGCACGCCCTCTTGGACGTGGTATGATGGAAATCAAAGCACAGTGGGAACCACACAAGACTCTATGACGATCTCGGGTCAACAGACTACTCTGTACCAGTGTCACCGGAGAACTGCCATCTGACGTATGGTATAATACCATCTGGGAGTTCTCGGCGAGTCCGTCCAGTGTACCCAGTCTCCACTGAGCACCCGTACACCATCCTTGATGTCAAACACCGATGGATATGGGATCATCCATCGCCCATCACATGGGTCAAGATGCGTATACGCTAGTCTACTCTGGTGTATCGATGCCCTGTCTCGATACACCCACGACTAGGAACAGTTATAGGATGTACTCGTCGACTACTGTGGCCCCACTAGTATGATCTCATCATAGTCCCAGTAGTCGAGTACATATCCTAAGGGCTTTATCAACATGTAACATAGAGACAATCTGAGTACATGTTAAGATAAAGTACAACCAGATAGCATACTATCATGTCGAGCAAGAAAGTCCTCCCTATATATGTACTAGCATCCACTACAATATACATCGTATGTACAGTAATGGCCTCTAGGGCATACATATAACTAACAATCTCCCACTTGCACTAGGGCCATTTGTTATGGTATCGCATACCCAACATTTAGCTGCGGTTGAAGTATCTCATACTCAACCATTCCGTAAAAGTCTCTACTGGGAAAAAGGCCTTTGTGAGTGGATCCGTGCTGTTGTCCTATGTGTCTACTCTCCTAACCTTGATCTCCTTGGAGATCAACCATCTCCATGATCAGGTGATACTGCCTAAGAATTATATCTGGATTTCTGATGGGACGGTAGTTCCTTGGCTGAAGCCACAACTCCATTGTCACACAATGGTAGGAACGAAGTTCATCTTATGAACTTATATATATCCAGACTGCCTCTTTGGTAGCATCCTTGGTAACGATGTATCTTGTCTTTAATCGTTTAGTAAGTCACGGTATCTAGCTTGGAACTCTTCCAACATACCGTCCCTCCACTGAGGGTATAGACAATGCCTGGGACTGACATTCAGTCATCCTTATCACCCTGGAACCTTTCCAGTGATTCTCCTCAGGATCTGTTGATACCATCTCACTACAATTAGTAAGAATCCTAACATCCAATTAGATATATCTCATAGATCCAAAACCCAGGATTTAGGAGGTATCACTTTGATCCTATATGGAGAATCCTTGTGATAAGCGGAGATTGACCGAGCGTAGCATAGGAAACTCCTTCCCTATCAAGAGTATATTATCCACGTACTCTACGAGGATCACCACCATACTCTCTACTACCTTTTTGTATATACAAGGTTCATCTACCATTTTGATGAAGTCAAACTCTTTGACTACCACATCAAAACAGATGTTCCAACTCCGCGATGCCTGTTTTATCATATAAAACATCTTGCACACATTTCCGCCGCTCCCACTGTCTACGAAGCCCTCTGGCTGTGTACTTATAGACGCTCTTTTCTAAAACATAATTTAGAAAAGCAGTCATGACACCCAACCACCAGATATCGTAGTCATGGTATGTAGCCGTGGCAAGTAGGATCTGGATGGACTTAAGCATAGATCCTTAGAAAAGGTTTCAACATAATCCATACCTGGTCTATGATGCAAACCTTTAACAAGTCTAGCTTTGAAAGTCTCAACTTTTCCATGTACCCCAAGTAATCTTCTCAAGATATACTTGCTCCTGATGGGGATTTAACCCTTCAGATAAAGCAACCAAAGTCCATACTTTGTTGGTGTATAAGGATTCCATCTCAGATCGATAAGCACCCAGCCATTCTTACAGAGTCCCACTCCTGATGGCCAGCTCGAAAATAGTTGGGTCATCATCTCATGATGCAATCCTCGATCCCACTGTCATAAAGAAACCGAAGTATCTCTTAGGTGGGTGAGGAACCCTACTAGATCGGCGGAGAGGCTGAGGTTCGTTGGAAACTATTGAATCCTTTGGTTCTACCAAATTATCAGCTGTAGTTTGTATAGCTGGAACATTTCCAGTTCTACATAACAGACCTTGCCTCGAGCTTGTCCGGATTTTGCTTTTAGACATAGGCCGGACAACCCCAAATCTTAACAAACTTAAGATATGGGCTCTTCCCATTCCATATCATATATGAAGTGGTAGGCAACTGATTTGATTTGAACCCTATTCAATAGGTATGCAGCTTCTCAAGTGCATAACTCCCAAAAGGAAATAGGAAACTCAGTAGTACTCATCATAGAGCACACCATATCTAATAGGGTGAGTTTGCTCCGCCTCGATATACCATCGTGCTATGGTGTATACGGAGGAGTAATGCTGAGAGAGAATCTCATTCTCCTTTAGAATAGTCCAGGAATTCCGTGCTCAAGTATTCTCCTCTTTGATCTCATCAAAGGACATAATACTTACACCGTATTTTGGTTCTCTACTTCTAACTTATATTCTGTGAATATATCAAAAGTTTCGGACTTGTGTTTCAACAGGAACATATGTCTGAATCTTAAGAGATTATCAGAGAATGTAATGAAGTAAAAAGAACCGGTCTTGGCATGTGTAGACAGGGGACTTTCATACATCAGCATGTATCAATCCCAAGAGTTCACTAACTCTTTCTCTGTTTCCAATAAACAGAGCTATTAGTCATCTTATCTTTGTGACATGACCGGCAAGTTTCACAAGATGTAAATTCAAACAGATTTAAATATGCATCTAAATGTAACTTAGCTAGCCGGGTCGCATTGATATGACCTAGTCTACAATGCCTCAAGAGGATTCGTTCATTTCTGAACTCTTCCTCTTGTGTATGTTTGTTATACTAAGAACTGTAGTTTGATTTAGAACGTCAATGCTTTTAGATAACGTGCCTGAACCGATCAACTGTTGATATAGGAAATGTTCAAAACATTATCCAACAATACAAAATTATATCCTTTCTTTACTAATAAAGAGACTGATATGATTTTGTATATCAGGTTCGGTATCTAATAACATTTGTTCAGAATCAATGTATTCCGGTAATACAGGGTGACAGTGACCAACAGATTTGGCTACAACACTTGCACCGTTTTCTGTCTCATGAAACTTATCACCCGTTCTCAGTTCTTTACCTATCTGTAGCCCATGTAACAGATTACATATGCGGGATCCTGATCCGGTATCTCATACCCAGGACGTAAAGGATACTGAGAAACCGTTCTCTGTAATGAACACACCCGAAGATGATGCATCAACATGCACTTTCTTCGTTTGGGCGGCACGGGAAATCTGGTATTCCCCAATTTCCTGCTCTGTCTTATAACAATTATAAGTTGGAGCGGGACCAACGTTCCCCGGCTCAGTATAACAAGCGGGTTCGGTCAATTTATCCGTTTTATTATCTTGATTAAGGCGTGATATGGTCGCTTTCTGGAGAGAGAGAGAAGAAAACACTCAGCGTATGCTCTTGCAAGATTAGATTGGTTATATAATATATCTAATCAGGATGTCTCCCACTGTTTTAGTCAAATCTTCCTTCAAACCTTAAAAGGACAGACTAGCCGGGATTAATTACACGCTACAAGTTCGCCAATCTTTCAGCCAGGCCAGTGTCGGTACTTTAAGGGAGGTCCCCCGTGCTTTCGCACGAACCTAATTAAAGTAAACCTCGTTTTCCCAGAGGCGTAACCCCGTTAACACCTTTCTAGACACCTACTTGATCGGCTAATTGTAATGTGTAAAACTCTCCCAGGAGTAACTCTTACTCGCAGCGGGTATCGGGATCCAACTATCTTATAGAAGGTATGCAATCTCATTGCAAATTTCAACACTTGAAATTCCCAATAATATTTTACCCCTAGCGTCCTATGACCTTGACGCAGGCCAACAAACCATAGTCCGCTAGTCAAGTTCAACCTGTCATTTCCTGATTGAATTAAACCCACCCGCACGACCCTTGACGCAGGCCAACAAAGTCGCACGACTACCCTAACTCAATCTGCATCATATGCATAAGCAGATAAATACTAGTTAGCTACCGCACACTACGCCTTGACACAGGCCAACAAACGTAGCACGAATACTAAGTAGGACTTATCTGAAATGACGGAGGGCTACGACAGGTTTTTAAGAAAACCTTTTGCGTAATGAACTTGATATCGTTGTAGAATCGAGTGATTTTAAATGGAGTGTTTTTGAGGCTTTTCTATTTTGCTAAAGGGGTCACTCCCGGTGAAAGGATCGTCGGCCCTTTCCTCATCGAATAAGGTGCAGGATATATCACATATACCGCTGTGCAAAGCAAAAACTATAGTAGCAATCGAAAGACAAACCGAGTTTGTAGCATCTGCCAGTTATTGCTAAAGGAGTCACTCCCGGTGAAGGGATCTCGGTGCTTTCCTTATCGAATAAGGTGCTGGATGTTCTACAAAGAACACCGCTATGCAAAGCAAGAACTGTAGCTACCAGTTTTTATAAACAAGTTTCTACAACATCTTTAGGTTTCTTTTATTTCATTAATCTCATTAATGAAGTCCCATTTTTATTTTGCTTCACAAGCATCTCTTTTTGAAACGAAATCTGCATTATAACATGTATCTCATATATATAATATAAACATTCGTCACAGGCAGTAATATGATCTCATCACAGAACAATGCAGCAGAAGAACATATATGAAATATTGGATATACTAGGACGTCCGTGTTTTCAATACGAGCCTGTATAAAACACGGATTCCACGGTCGCGATGAATAGCCAAACCCACATCCCTAGACCCCTACGAGAGCGGCAAGTAACACTGCCAATTCTAGGGTTAGGAGACCCGGTCTCGACTCCTCGAGATGGTCTCCCACTGAACCCTAGAACCCGGTTACTTGTGCTCCCCGCCTTGGGTCTACCTAATGCGGAAAAGTAAATAATATACAACGGTGACATCTTCCGCTACCTGGAAGTGCCCCAATAAAAGAATATTACATATAAATGAATTTTACATGAATGAAAAAGAAAAAAATCTCATCTCACATAAAACCCCCGGCTATTCAAAACGCGACGATCCAACAGAACATATCACAGCAACACATAATATCTCATATCATCAACGTAAGCAAGTATGCGTATCCCGATTGTCGTTGATGTATAGCAACGAAGCCGGCGATACACCACATACTACGCTTACGGTCACAGAAAAGAAAGTGTAAAACTACAACAGTTGGAATCCGCAACCTCTTTAGACATCGCATGCCTAACCAAATGAATTCCTTAGACATCGCATGCCTAACAATTATAAACCCCGCATTTTAGTCTCATTATCGAAAACTCTTTTCAATATCAAGTCGGGCAATTCAACAAGATTCCCGACGTCCTGATCGAATGCTCGTCGCAAACTTTAGTAGACGGCCGCACCCCCGATACCGTCGACGAAGTGCACCAAGGCGGAACACCGCTACCGGCAGCACTCGAACGGATGCTTTCGGCGACGGGGTTCTCCTACAGTCACTTGGTCGGGGCTATGGAGTGAGGCTGTCTATTAAGTTTACCCGGCGAGTATCCGCGTACTCTACGTGATTGCGACGGACTTTTGATCACATCAAAATTCCGTGGCAACCGATCATCTGAGACTAAACTGCTATGTTTATAATATTCAAATTAGTTATCTCAAAACTACCTGTGGATTCCAAATATTGTATCACATTCCAGATAAATAGAAAAAGTTAAACTTTCCGATCGAATCATCAAGCACCCAAGATTTCCCCAATATATCTCAACACTTGAAAACAGTTTAAAAACGTCCATCACATGCCACAGTACCAATGGTCCAGCCGTAGAAGGGTCAAGCCAACGCCTCACATGTGGCACGCCGTACTGCCCCAAACCCTAAGGTTCAAAGGGCAGTTCAAGACGGTCACATAATCGAGTTAAGGTTTGTTGTCTTCTAGAGGGTCCACCGAGTTACTTGCACGACTTAGAACATTCTTAAACACGAGAAAAAATCCAACTTTTGAAAAATTTTCCGACAGGGGAAAAAGTGAGTTATTGATATCCGTTCGAACTTTTTAACAGTTTCTAAAATTTATCCGGAAAACACACATAGACAAAATCTGATAATCCGATCGAATCATCGAATCCCCAAAACAACCCCAGAAAATTCAACTCTTGAATAAATATTAAAAATTCCCAGAAAATCCAGCATAATTAAATAGAAGTTACTGTGTAAACAGGAGTTGATGACGTCACCATTGCGCCGCGGAACCGCCGCAGAAGGCATGCTTCTGCCGTGGTTCCGTCGCGTTTTTTACTGTTCATCAAAAATTTTTTTTACCGTAATTCTTATAATTCTCTGCTGAATTTTTTAAGCATTTTTAATCTGGAAAAATCCCAGTTTTTAGAAAATTTCCCCAGAGCATGTTTCGGGTTAGTTTTTTGGTTCGATCGGACTTCAAACTCCGTCTAGACTTCACCTAAAGCTCTAGCTTGGCTCTGATACCACTGTAGGGTTGCTAGAAACGCGCAAAAGGGTCTACGAGGCATCAACCATGTCCGATTACTTATTTAGCAGTGCCGAACAACCCGAATACGGAACTTTAAACTAGAGATTAGGCGAAAACAAGCATGCTAAACACTTTAACACTAAGTGAGAGGGATTACAACCTTTGTAGATCCGGTCCTTCACTTCATATGCTCCGTGTTGTGGTCCCTTCGCTGCGATCATCGGGATCCGAACTCTCGAGAAGTTCCACGAAGAGAAAGATGCAACCTTTGCTTCCGATCTTCGATACTAAGATGATCTACCTTGAAGTTTCTTTAACACAAGCTAACACTCATGAAATGATGTTTACACCCTCATCTAAATGGCAAGGGAAGATGAGGATGATGAAGTAGGATTTTTGCTCTCTTTATTTATATTTTTCTCACAATTATTCATCACTTGGAAAAAATCAAGAAAGCTTCTTTCCATGAAAAGAATGAATGAAGAAGATGAACAATATTAGTTGAATCCTTTTGTGATGAATAGGAAAAGGAGATAATGATCAATTATGCAACCATGGTTCACTTAACCATTGTAGAGAATTAACCAAGGGTTAGGGTTTTGGGTTGAGTTAAGAATGAGTCATATGAAAATATCTTTATCATGACAAAACAAAAACCTTCTAGAATCATCTAGAAACCATTAACCCAAATCAAACCCTAATCTCGTTTAATCTCTACTAAACATGTTGCATTATTTATCATATCATGTTACAATATTATATATCACATATACAATATTTATTGTAACCAAATAAAATAATACAATTAACATATATCGCATATATATCAATGTATTACCCGAGTGAGAAAAAGAATCTTTTAGTGAGCTAATATTAGTTAATGCAATTTAATATATCATATATATTATTATACATTAAATTATCGAATCAACACTTGATTCGACAATCCGGCTATATCGCATATAACCGACTAATATTTATCCGTACCGATTCATCGAATCAACACTTGATCCGATGACCCGGCTGATATCAAATATCGCGAGAATATAATACGGTATCACATATCGCATTATCCTCGGTCCCGCACATATCATATATGTGCTCCTACTCCGTTTTGCCTGAGTCAAGAAACCTCTGTGTAGGACTCTAAAGAATCGTCAATACGCCGGCAGTAGGTGATGATCATATCAATCACCCACAAGCTGCAAGCGGTCAGCTAAACGTAACAGCTACCCAGGTATTGAGCGTTCAGAAGATCAACAAGCAAGCCTGTAACTTCTCCTGTGAATCCAAACAGTAACACTCCCGTACAGTCCGGTCTCGTCGTCTGATATGTTGCATATCTCGCCTAGGGGTGGTAAACGTCAGACCCCAGTAGCTCGATAAGTCGTGTCGATATGAGGTCTATAACAGTTCGAAAAACTACTGATAACACTTACCAGTAAATCTCAGCAACCCTGGCCAGGGATTTCCGGTTATAGCCAATCGAACACAGCACAACATCAACTCCCTATACCGGGAGAGACGAATCCCCTCATATCGCTCATTGCCTCCATGTGATTCGGGACTGTACCCAAAAACCACCTTTTTGCACGCCCTCTTGGACGTGGTATGATGGAAATCAAAGCACAGTGGGAACCACACAAGACTCTATGACGATCTCGGGTCAACAGACTACTCTGTACCAGTGTCACCGGAGAACTGCCATCTGACGTATGGTATAATACCATCTGGGAGTTCTCGGCGAGTCCGTCCAGTGTACCCAGTCTCCACTGAGCACCCGTACACCATCCTTGATGTCAAACACCGATGGATATGGGATCATCCATCGCCCATCATATGGGTCAAGATGCGTATACGCTAGTCTACTCTGGTGTATCGATGCCCTGTCTCGATACACCCACGACTAGGAACAGTTATAGGATGTACTCGTCGACTACCGTGGCCCCACTAGTATGATCTCATCATAGTCCCAGTAGTCAAGTACATATCCTAAGGGCTTTATCAACATGTAACATAGAGACAATCTGAGTACATGTTAAGATAAAGTACAACCAGATAGCATACTATCATGTCGAGCAAGAAAGTCCTCCCTATATATGTACTAGCATCCACTACAATATACATCGTATGTACAGTAATGGCCTTTAGGGCATACATATAACTAACAGAACATGTACGAGAGCTTATTCCTGGAGTCTGGTGGACACGGAGTTAGCTTCACAGATTTCATTGCCCGCTTTCTTCTTCCGGTGGCTCTGTCTAAACATGCCGCGAAGTTCGCCAAACTCGACGACCCGTTCAGATTTGATCCGGAAAACTTACCGACCGTGGAGGCAGATCTAAAGAACTTCTTTATTCCAGATACTCCAGTCGTCCCCTTCGCAGAGATTGCCGCTACGGACATTGACAAGGAGACGTTCGTCATTGGGTTTATCGGCCTGTAGCGGAGTTGGTTTGCGCTTCCGATGCACCCCTGCTATATGAGACCATCTGTCTTTTATCCAGCTCATCACATCGCCGCAGGGGAACGCATGGCCATTGGGGTCCCGGGACTGGCTCATTTATATCATGGCCTGAGCTTAACAGCCGACACTACTCAGCCGGGGGTAAAGCCCGTAAATATCCCATTGCACTAATTCACCTCATGGATCGAGATACACGTGCCGGGTGCTTTTGGTGTTCATAAACGACCCCGATTTTACGAAGGCTATAATTTTCCCCGGGTCATGCACCTAGTCGACACTTCTGCTCCAGACCCAACACAGTGGGAGGCTCGGCGATTGCTCCTTCGCCCACGCATGGTTGGGGACATCATTACCTTTGTCGATAAAGTCCTGACCATCGAAAAAGAATCTTCTAAAGTGATCCAACCATTGCATGATGTTTTCAAGGACGGGGCTTCTATGCTGAGGGCTCGAGAGGTTGTACACCTGTATTCTATCAGGCCAAGTTTTCTAGTATTTAGACAGAACGCCTCGGTGCTATTTATGAGGTATAACCCCCATCTCTTTGCCTATCCATCGAGTTACAACCAAGGCGTTCCTTTCGATGCGTTCTTGATTGATCTGGTTGCTACGGAAGAGGGCGTTCGTAGTGCGGCGCATTATTTCATGCGGTTAAATACGGGGTCCTATTTCCTCATCAACGAGCCGAGTTATATTCCAAAGGCTTTGAATGCTTATGTTGCTTGGTACCTGCATGCAATGGGTGCGTCATCAAGGAGGAAAGGCGGCTGCTGCTTAACCATAAAGATGCTGTCCCAGCCAGTAATCCAGAAGTCCCATAGAAGCGACGGGCAGTCCTGCTCCCTTCTTTGACAGAGATCACCATGGTTATAGCCCCACGCGCTTTTCCTAGTGAGCCTCGACCAGATCTTCCTGTGACAGCGGTAACTGTGGTGTCTCCGGAATTGGGTGTTGGTTTAGAGATCGGGACCCGCCGTCCAAAGAAGCCTGTTAAGCGAAAGCTCTTATCATCAACTGTTGGTGCCAGTTCGCAGCAGAAGAAGAAATCCTTATTCTATGCTGACGTCGTATTCAGCCAGGAGCCTCATTCTCCTTATATCGAGGGCTTGTGCGAGTATAGCACCAACGACGGTCTGTTCGATGCGCCTATGACCGATACCGATCTTCAGGCTTCCATTGAAGCTTCCAAACGACTGGTCCGTGAACAAGCGGCATTCGCCTCTATTACGAAGTCCGGTATACTTCGTTTATACTCTCCAGTATATATTCCCTACCCTTTTTTTGAACTTATTACGCTTTATCAACGCTCTCTTCCTTAACAGGCATTTCTGCTGAAGAGGCTCTCTTGGCGTCCCTTAAGACGTTTGAGGAGGAGGAGAGGCTCCACGCCTCCTTAGACCTTAGTATGATTCGTTTCGCTATATCTTTACATCTCTAGTTCCTTTTATTCATGACCTGACTCTTTTCTTTATTCTATTACAGGAACCACTACAACCCAGGTTATTCCTAGTGTAATGCCAATCCTGAATGGTGATGCAGAAAAGCCTTCAGAGCTACCGACTATGGCTGAGGCCTTCCCAAGGCCACCACAGGAGGCATTGCTGAACCAGCCGATGACGGATGCTACAGCGGATCCGGAGGCCGAGCCCGATTTGGATGACGATGTACCCCTGTTAGAAGTTTTGAGGAGATTGGTTCATGCAACCCAGGCTGAGAAGAAGCGTAAAAAGCACAATGCAAGAGAACGTCAGGCTATCTTGGCCGTGGGAGCATATTTGAGTAATGCTCAACCCTCTGGCATTTCTATGGTGGACGTTCTGCCTTGTCTACTGCCCATAGACAAGTTGCATGTGCGGCTCGAGAAGAGATTGAATGGCTACTTCAAGGTAGAACAACGCACGGTCCTTAGCAACAATCTTTTTCTTGAATCACAACACATGCATTTTTTGTTAACATGGCCAAATTTAGGTGATGGCGTGGCAGGTGAAGTGTCGGTGATTAAAGAGCCTGAAGTGGCAAACCTTCCTCTGGAATCTGGAATTTTTCCGACTGCCGCTTCTTCTCCTTATGGAACCTTGGTATCAGCGGGAGATGCTGTAAATGAACGGCAGCGCCCCGGCCATCATTCCGAGGACAAAATGCGGAAATGAAACTTTTACAAAACTTGTAAACCGGCACTACCGCGCACTATAAAACCCAGACCGGGCCATTAACCTACTCCTAGCAAACTAGAGAATGGGTAAAGAGATATACCGAGCGATCTGTGTCCTTCGGTCTTCTCGTCATCATCCCGATCTCCCCGCGGAATCTTCGGTCTTCATCTCCTCGTCAGAACGTCCACCACATCGCCGGGTTCTTTTACGGGCTCCCACCTCTGGACCGAGGCAACTCGGGCACGAAGTTGGCGAGTCGACGTGTCCAAGAATACTGTAGATGAAGTGTAGAAAGCTTTGTCTCATTGGGGTATGCAGTTGCCATTGATGTGGAGGTGGAGAAATCAACTAAGGAAATGTGCGATGGAATTTTGGTGGCAAGAAAATGAGATGAATGATGTATAATTTCCCTCCACCAAAATGAACCCTCTCCCTCTCCCTCCAAAAATGTGGCCGGCCTCTCTCATGGTGGAGAGGAAAAAAAGAATGATAATCCAAGAGAGAAATGAGAGTGATATCGAAGAAAAAGATCACATCAATTTCAAATCACATCCTTTCATAAAGCCCATCACAATAAATGCAAACCATGATGAAAGAAAAAGCAAAGATGCTATATCTATCATAATCATCCATTTACAAGAAACCCCCACCACAATACTAATTTGCAAATATGCAAATTAGCCCCTCCCATCACAAAAGTCTGGCCGTGAAGGAACAAAGGAAAACTGGCCGAAACGGAATGCAAACTGGCAACTTCAAAAAACTGATCCCGTAATAAATTACAGGAAAACCCTGCGACTGCATATATATGCCCGCATTTGTATTCCGACCGAATACAAATGCAAAGAGACAAAATCTACACTGTACAATACTAGGATCCGGCTTAAACCAAAGCCCGCTAGTATTTTCCGTCCGATCATGATCCGTGCAATACCGCACGTATATGATCGAACCCTGCCATATCTCCATACGGCCTCTACAACGTTTCTCCCGAAACCTGAGAAACTGTCTGTGGGGGACTTTAAAGACTCGTCAATATTTTGGCTGTGGATTAAACCACTAGCACGTCAGAGGTATTAGCCATACGTGACGGGCTACCAGCTATTGACCAAAAGGGATGTCTGTGAGCGAACTCATCCTGACATCCTACTGAGCCTTTCAGTGACAATATCCGTACAGTCCGGTCCGTTCGTCTATGAGCATCGCATGGCGGGCCTAGGGGGTTGGTAAAAGTCAGACCTCCAAAAGCGGTACAAGTCGTGTCGGAGTGTAGCCCAGAACACCCTGAGATATTACTGGAATACCTACTAGTAAATCTCCTGCCTTGGCCAAGAACTTCGTGTAATGGCTCTCCTAGACACAGCGCGACCTCACCCCCAATACCGGGAGAGACGAACCCCTGAAGATCCGCTCACTGCCTCCATGTGGCTCGGGACTGTACCCAACTAAAACCTGTCTGCACGCCTCTTTTGAGCGTGGTAGGGTAGTAATCAAAGTACAGTGGGAACTCACATGAGACAATTGACGATCTCGGGTCAATGAACTAACCTGTACACATGTCACCAGGGAACTGCTATCTGACGTCAGGTATAAGACCAACTAGCATGTTCCCGGCGAGTCCTGTCCGGTGTACTCATAACCCAATGAGCACCTGTATACATCTTAGGTGAACCAACTGACACCAGTGGCTTGTGAGACCGGCCACCGCCCTTCGTCGGGGTCTCGACTGTATACACTAGTCTACTCTGGAGAATCGATGCCCTGTCTCGAAAAATCCCACGACTAGGGACCATTTAAGGATGTGCTTATAGACCCCAGCTCCCACGTATATGATCGCCCCCATACTGCTGGCAGTCAAGCAAGAATCCTGAGGGCTCTATCAACGTGCAATAGTGACTTGTATGGTCACCTAAAGCGGTACATGATGATAAAGATAAACCAGATAGCATACTATCATCTTGAGTAAGACTGTCCTACCGGCATAGGTCCTCCCTCAATCATTGCAATCACGTGCCTGTGATCCAATAATTGACTTTGAGGGCACTATATCCAACAATCTCCTACTTGCACTCAAGGCTAATTATTGCGATGTCGCATACTCACAGCCCGTGTGATACCGAACACCCAACTCCTCTACAAATCAGTCTCACAAAACCTATTTGCGAAACTAATGCGTTCGAGGAATAGCCTCAGTGAGTGGATCCGCTCAGATGTTTCTTTCTATGTCTCTCTTTATCTCAAGTTCGCGGAGAAAGCCATCTCCCGAAATGAGCAATACCTGTCTTAGAATATGTCTGGATATCTGATGGGACCTAGCTCATAAATGAACTCCAAATCCAAACTTCTTAGACTGTATCGTCAACTGAACTTAATCAGTATCATGCGCCATGCCTCCCTCGGTATCCGCTTGGACCTCCTATCCAAACTACTACCCCTCATCAGAGGGAAAACTATTACTCTGACAGCCACTCTATCATCCAGGTCACCTTAGAAGCCTGGAATGATAACCGTCTCCTAAAGGAGGCTGCCATTATCATATCCCTAGAACATTCACTTATGTTCTAAAATTGCTTCGTAATGTTTCTCCAGGATTGGATCAATATCAACTTATTGCACCTACTGCAAAAACAACATCTGGTGTGGTACTTGACATCTCATGATTGACTCAATTGCCTAAGCAAGTGATCTGCCAATCATGCACATCCCTCTCCCCCTTTAGTCTGTAAGACTCCTTTAGAGAGGGTGACTCCATCACCTGCAGGTATACTACCATACCAGGAGTCGTCCATTCTAAAAACTCTTAGAATGATGTCTAAGTATCCTGATTGCGAAACCACCCTAATCTAGATCTATAGATCTAGTAACCAAAATGTCTTGATATTATATCCAAGTCCCATGTGGAGAAACCACTGTGTGACAACCAAAGTATAACCGATCGTTGTATAGGAATATCACTTCCTACTCTGTGTATGTCATACAAATACCAGGACATCACACCCTACTACCTTCTTAACAGATCCATCCCCTATTCTGATGAAGTCAAACCTATGACTGTCACATCAGAAATAGATAATCTATCTCCGCTATATCTGCTTTAGTCCATAAATAGACATAAGCCACTTTTCCACCATGCTTCCGCTGCTCCCACTGACTACGACAACCCTCTGGCAGAGTCATATACACGTACACTTCTGAAGCCAGTTCAGAACGACGCTATACTCATCCTCCTGCCGGGTCTCATAGTCTGGAACAACAGTAGTGTCAAGTCTGGGTAAACAAGAACCTCCCTGTCACCGTTTTTGAGCATACCGAAGTACCTCTCGAGTGCCTGAGGTTACCCACCATATCTGCGGAGTGGCCAATGGAATGTCAAATCAGATTGAATCTTTAGGTTCTTATCAAATCTTCAGTAATCGTTTGCGGTTCTGGAATCACTTCAAGTTATACCATACCCCCACTTCTGTTTTCTGAAAAAATCCATTTTTATTAAAACTGTGGCGAGTCAAGAACAATATCACTATTGATCTTCCTGATGGTAGAAAGTCAACCCTCGTCATAGCCTGGGTCAACCCACAAACAGCCATTACAGAAACGTGCCTTGAGTTATCCAGAGTCTGGTTTTAAGCATAAGCTGGACAACTCCCCGTACCTTAACAATGTCAAGATATGAACTGTTCTATATCCAATATAGAAACAGAGGCGCTAATTTAATTGAACCAGATTCAAATCATGAAGCTGTCTCCAGTGCATGTCAACTAAATGGAAGGAGGCCGATCAGCGTTACTCAACTTAGGAATGCTTCCAATTATGAGTAACATGAAAGAGAAGCAAGTTCTCTTAATCATTACTATTAACTGAATACCACACACAAGTATCTACATCTTCGATCACCTTGAAGAATCCCGATACTTGCAATACCCGGTTCTCTACTTTACTCTTATACTTATAACTTCTCAAAACTTGGACCCTGTGTTTCTACGAAACACTTGTCTAAAAACTAGAGAAGTCATAAGTAAACCGAATATAGTACGAGGACCAACCCCTCTGTCCTAATGGACACTGGACAATATACAATACTCTGTATAAGTCCCCTGAGTCTAGTGACTCATTCACTGTGTGTCGTAGGTTGAAAACTGTACTTATGGTTAAGAAGAATTACACCGCTGTTCAATACTCCTTACCTAACCATCCACTGATATAGGTAAATGTCATAGACATAATTTTAAAAAGGTATATCTCACTCTATAAAAATAGACGTACAGATATATCAATTTGAAATTGGTTCATAACAACGGATATTCAAAACCAAATATTTGCCGTCCGGCAAACAACCCAGGTGACTTCCTCAAATATCACCAATTACAACGAATCCCGATATAATGAGGATGATCACCTAATTCCCAATAACTTACTCCCACTCATCATCTGTAAAACCATACAGATATGAGAATCAAACCTGGTAAATACATACCCTGGAGCAAGTGTCTAATTGGGAAATCAGTTTTCTTTTAACAGTACATAGTGAAACTGAAACATTGAAATGTTTCGATGGGGTATCCCGGTATTCCTAGTAATGCCTCTTCCATTATCCAGATTCACAACTGTAACCGTATAATTCTTTGCCATCTCTCCAAATCCCTTTATATGTCTTTAGTCATTACCTTCTATACACCCTCTTAGGCTAAAATGGTTTTTTTCCTTCCCTACCGTTCGGCACCAGCCTATGGTTTGGAAGAAGACTATCAAATAAGCATAATGGGTGTACTGTCCTAATCGTAGGAGCACTAGCAATGCGAGAGAAGGTGAAGATAAATGACAACCGAATAAACCTTATTCCTATTTCTCCTGAACCAGAATCCATCCCCGAACTGGAACAAGTTCCTTTCGAGTTCGTATATAACCATACGATGGAGTATCCAATAAACTGTGGATCTTCGTAGTGATACGGAGTGTCCTAGAGAAATACAAAGGTGATTTAGGATTGGCGAAGAAATACTTGGTTTGGTCGTGAATAGCAGTCGCAATTTACTTTGCCCTCTTACTAATCCCTTTATTTATCTTTACTTAATACCTTCTGTACACCCTCGTTATGCTAATTGATTTTCTTCATTCCCCAACGTTCGGCACCAGCCTAAGGTTTGGAAGAAGACTATCCAATTTGCATAATAGGTGTACTATCTCCTAAACCAAGGAGTACTCGCAACCTGAGAGAAGGTAAAAGGAAAAGACAACTGAATAGTCCTATTCGTTTTCTCCAGAACCGGAAACCATCTTCGAATAAATTTCTTCGAGTTCGTATATAACCATAGGATGGTTTTATCCAATGGAAGTGGACGTTCTTAATAATACGGGGTGTCCTGGAGAAAAGGGTAAAAGTAGGAGTGGCAATGAGGTATGCAACTCTGACAATCCAAAAGCCAGTGTTTAAGAAGGTTCGGTCACCGTGGTCACTGAGTCATAGTCTAGGGTCGGGCCATGGTCGCTGCCAAAGAGAGAGAGAAAAGAAACACTCAGCGTGCACTCTAACCTAGATCAGAATGGTTATCACTTTATCTAATCAGGAAACCTCCCACTGTAGCGTCAAATTCTTCCCCAAACCTTGAAAGAAGAATTAGTCGGGATCACCCGAGGAGTAAACCAACTCATCAGTGGGAATCGGGATCCAACTATCATCGCATGATAACGTGACGGAATCCGCTCACGTTATCACACTCCAGAAGGTATGCGCATATCTGGCAAGTTTCAGTTTCTTTAGAAACTCCCGATGTGATTTTTGCCCCATGCTCTTATGACCTTGACGAAAGTCAACAAATCATAAGTCACATGTCAAGTTCTACCCGTCATTGTCCAGGTTAATTTGAACCCACTCGTACAAGCCCTTGACGAAGGTCAACAAAGCTATACGACTGTCCCAAACCAACGCATCTATCTATGCAGCAGAAAGGTAACAAGCAGCTACCATACACTATGCCTTGACGAAGGTCAACAAACATAGCATGAATACTACGTGCTACCCGTCTGAAATGACGGAGGGCAACGAATGGTTTCTGGCTAAAAACCTTTAACGTAATGAACTTGATATCGTTGAAGGAACCGGATAGCTTTTAAAAATATAGTGGCGAAAACTTTTGCTAAAGAAGTCACTCCCGGTGAAGGGATCTCGGCTCTTTCCCCGTAGAATGAGGTGCAGGATATTCCAACTGAATACCATGATGCAAAGCAAAATTAAATGACTATAGTGAAGTTATTGCCCTGACGCAAACTTCTGTCCAAGGGGTCACTCCCGGTGAAGGGATCTCGGCCCTTGCCTCGTCGACTGAGGTGCTGGATATTCATAACCGAATACCACTGTGCAAAACAAAAGAGAACGCCGTTGCAATAACAGCTTTTCAAAAAATTGTTCCAACAACATCAGAATAAGTTTGTTTAGCTTGCATTGATCCGAATCAACGCAGTCCCATCAATTGATCACACCACAAAGAACGAAAATAATGATGTACGTATATGCCATCCGCATTCGCCACTGGGTCCCGTCATCACCCGTTAGGTTACTTAACTAACGACAGAGCGTAGACTGGACTAGCATGGATGCAAAACATATACAACATCTACTAGTATATATATCAATATATAATATTCGCTCAAGGCGTGATAAAATGCAACATCACAGAGATGTAATAAGCATCACAGAACAATACAGATATCTGGGATTCCCGGGTTTCACAGAGCCGCTACTGAAACCCGACGTTCCCCTGGTCGTGTGGATAGCCTGTGCAATGAAATCCTAGAACCCTACGGGCGCGGCAAGTTACCCGCCAAAACATGAAGCGAGGCAGCCCCCTTCAGCAACGTGAATGGACCACCCAGCACTTCACGGAATCCGGTAACTTGAGCACCCCTCCTTGGGTCAACCTGTACCCCCTACGAGTGCGGCGAATAGCCTGCCAATTCTAGAGTAAAGCCCCCTCCGTCTCAACGCCATGAGATGGGGGCCCATTGCCCTCTAGAACCCGGCTATCCGTGCACCCCTCCGCGGGGTAATCCTAGTACAGAAAGTAAATATATACAACGGGTACATCGACCTCAGCCTGGTCGTGCCCTAAAAGAATAATATACAAACAGGCAGTGACGGCAGTCCACATGTCAGACGCTCGCCCCGAAATATCAAATGTACATAAAAAAAAAACCAAACTGTGCTACCATTGCATCCAGGTTATTCCCCACGACCAATCCGCAACATCACAGCACAACACAGAATATCAACGTGAATGCCACGTTCGCAAATCCGTCTAAAAGGGCTATAACAGTTAGACAGGATTTACCGATCAAGTGACATTCACGGTCGCAGATATAATGTAAATACTGTGAACTAACATGTTTAAAATTTTCGATCGACTAAATTTCCCGAAGTAGGCCCCAAGCACAACTGTAGCACTCAAAATTATCTAAGCTCAAAAAGAATATACCAGAAACCCTATTTCCATGTCAGAGAGCCACTGTAAAAATTTGGTGCAGTTTGGCCACAGAACGGCGGCGGATACGCGGCCAAAATGTGGTTTTGGCCGCTGATCCGCCGCGCTACAGTAACATCAGCATACCAAATTTTCACAGAATTCATAAAAAACGCTGCACGTATTTTTACAATGTACCAAATAATTTTTAAAGTACTGGAAAAATTCGACAGAAACTTGACATGGAAACACGGTTTTTGGAAAATCCGTTTGATCGAACTTGTAAACATGTTAGAGCAAGCTAGAGTAGGTTAATGGCGTGGCTCTGATACCAATGTAAGTGCACGGTAGCGCCTCGGCCGTCATTCCGAGGCCAAAATGCGGAAACGAAACTTTTACAAAACTTGTAAACAGGCACTACCGCGCACTATAAAACCCAGATCGGGACATTAACCTACTCCTAGCAAACTAGAGAATGGGTAGAGAGATATACCGAGCGATCCGTGTCCTTCGGTCTTCTCGTCGTCATCCCGATCTTCCCGCGGAATCTCCGGTCTTCATCTCCTCGTCGGAACTGGCACCACATCGCCGGATTCTTTTACGGGCTCCCACCTCTAGACCGAGGTAACTCAGGCACGAAGTTGACGAGTCGACGTGTCCAAGAATACTGTAGATGAAGTGTAGAAAGCTTTGTCTCATTGGGGTATGAAGTTACCATTGATATGGAGGTGGAGAAATCAACTAAGGAAATGTGCTATGGAATTTTGGTGGCAAGAAAATGAGATGAATGATGTATAATTTCCTTCCACTAAAATGAACCCTCTCCCTCTCCCTCCAAAAATGTGGCCGGCCTCTCTCATGGTGGAGAGGAAAAAAAGAATGATAATCCAAGAGAGAAATGAGAGTGATATCAAAGAAAAAGATCATATCAATTTCAAATCCCATCCTTTCATAAAGCCCATCACAATAAATGTAAACCATGATGAAAGAAAAAGCAAAGATGCTATATCTATCATAATCATTCATTTACAAGAAACCCCCACCACAGTGCTAATTTGCAAAGATGCAAATTAGCCCCTCCCATCACAAAAGTCCGGCCGTGAAGGAACAAAGGAAAACTGGCCGAAACGGAATGCAAACTGGCAACTTCAAAAATCCGATCCCGTAATAAATTACAGGAAAATCCTGCGACTGCATATACATGCCCGCATTTGTATTCCGACCGAATACAAATGCAAAGGGACAAAATCTACACTGTACAATACTAGGATCCGGCTTAAACCAAAGCCCGCTAGTATTTTCCGTCCGATCATGATCTGTGCAATACCGCACGTATATGATCGAACCCTGCCATATCTCCATACGGCCTCTACAACGTTTCGTCCGAAACTTGAGAAACTGTCTGTGGAGGACTCTAAAGACTCGTCAATACTTTGGCTGTGGATTTAACCACTAGCACGTCTGAGGTATTAGCCATACGTGACGGGTTACCAGGTATTGACCAAAAGGGACGTCTGTAAGCGAACTCATCCTGACACCCTACTGAGCCTGTCAGTGACAATATCCGTACAGTCCGGTCCGTTCGTCTATGAGCATCGCATGGCGGGCCTAGGGGGTTGGTAAAAGTCAGACCTCCAAAAGCGGTACAAGTCGTGTCAGAGTGTAGCCCAGAACACCCAGAGATATTACTGGAATACCTACCAGTAAATCTCCTGCCTTGGCCAAGGACTTCGTATAATATCTCTCCTAGACACAGCGCGACCTCACCCCCAATACCGGGAGAGACGAACCCCTGAAGATCCGCTCACTGCCTACATGTGGCTCGAGACTGTACCCAACTAAAACCTGTTTTCAGGACTCCTTTGAGCATGGTAGGGTAGTAATCAAAGTATAGTGGGAACTCACACGAGACAAATGACGATCTCAGGTCGATGAACTAACCTGTACACATGTCACCAGGGAACTGCTATCTGACGTCAGGTATAAGACCAACTAGCATGTTCCCGGCGAGTCCTGTCCGGTGTACTCATAACCCAATGAGCACCTGTATACATCTTAGGTGAACTAACTGACACCAGTGGCTTGTGCGACCGGCCACCGCCCCTTGTCGGGGTCTCGACTGTATACACTAGTCTACTCTGGAGTATCGATGCCCTATCTTGAAAACTCCCACGACTAGGGACCATTTAAGGATGTGCTTATAGACCCCAGCTCCCACGTATATGATCGCCCTCGTACTGCTGGCAGTCAAGCAAGAATCCTAAGGGCTGTATCAACGTGCAATAGTGACTTGTAAGGTCACTTAAAGCAGTACACGATGATAAAGATAAACCAGATAGCATACTATCATCTTGAGTAAGACTGTTCTACCCGCATAGGTCCTCCCTTAATCATTGCAATCACGTGTCTGTGATCCAATAATTGACTCTGAGGGCACTATATCCAACAGATGCAAGCATTACGACAGACCTTATTGAGTCAGGGGATGAAGGTGTGGATGCTGAATCCACTTCCCCAATGGAAACTGAGGAAGCCGTCACAACTGGTGACGCTTCGGACACTGTCTCAGTTTCTTCCCTGTCAGGTACTCGAGTTATTATCATTCAGTTTTTAATCCCGCTAGGCATCTCTAATGATATCTCCTTTATTCTGAGTATAGGCGTGGTAAACCCTGATGTTGTACCGACTGAAGAATTACTGCCGGTCATTACCTTGACTGTCACGGTTCCACCTCTCTCTTCTGCATCTCCCCGAACTCTGGAAAGTGAAGATCTCTCCATTCTTTGCTTCAGTATAGATACCATTTTCTTGTATTAACCATATATTATCACAATCCTGCAGGAGTGCTCTTTGATTACTTACACCAGGTGTTAAGCCCGCATTTTGCCTTCCAATCGGAATTCGTTCCCCCTTCCGGCATTGGTTAGTATATTCTTCGCTTGGTGTTTCTTCTTTTCTTAAGTAAGCTTTCTGTTGCTAAGCGTTTCTCATATTGACCACAATATCACGGCTCGAGAGAGGGAGCGAAGGAATAGCCGAGCCACCCGTGCTCCCTCTCTTGCCACTTTCAACAGCTGGTACGGTAGATCTCGTCCATCGGCTTTCTTCTTTATTTTATAAGTTGAAATCTGACCCTTATTCGTGCGTGGTTTATTTTCCAGCAGCTACACCAGATTCGGCTCCTTTTGAGTCTCGCATTCTCATGCCTACAGGGCCTTTTGCTAAGCGTTAATCTTCTATGGGCGCGGTGACTAGCAGGCGGATGTTAAACGAATTTATCGAAGATTTTGATGCCGAGGCTCTCACTTCTGCCGTGGATTTCGCTGACAAAGTCAACCCTATGCTGGCGACGCTTGTGAATTTCCACAACGAAGATTTCGTTGGCCTTTGGGTTGATTATTGTACGCGGATTGAGGCTTTTCTGCATGAGATCGAGCTCAAGCGTCTCAATCCTGAAGTATTGGCCTTGAAAGCTCAGTGGGTCACGTGGATCGAGAAAAGTGTCGATTCCATTCAATATTTTGAACAAAAGTTGGCCCTAAAGCGAAAGGAGCATGAAACAGCTTCCAGCGAGTCCATCCAATTGCGCGACAAGATCGAAGCAAATGCCGCACAGCTGCAAGTTATTTTCGAAAACCTCCAACAATGTATTTCTAATGGGCTGTCACTGAGGCAGAACCTCGATTCTACCGAGCGGGGCATGCAAAATTGCGAGGTTGCAAAGCAGGAAATCACCGAGAAACTTTCATCATGCTTGCAACAACGGGCTCAAATTGAAGCAGGGATGGCCGCAGTAGTAGCATGCAAGGAAGAGCTGCAGGGAGCGCGTGAGCGGGTTGCCAATTTGTTGAAAGCCCCTCCTTCTTAACAATTGCAATTGTATTCCCCCTTTTTGTATTAATTGTATCTCTTAAACACTTTGATTCATGAATAAAGAACATACACTTTTTGAATGCGCTCATCTGTGTTTTGATGTCTTAATGTGGCGCTAATTAGTTTACTTACTCATTTCGGAGTCTGTAGTTTATTCACTCATTTCGGAGTTTCTAGTTTATATACTCATTTCGGAGTTTGTAGTTTATTCACTCGTTTCGGAGTCTCTAGTTTATTCACTCATTTCGGAGTTTGTAGTTTATTCACTCTTTTCAGAGTCTCTAGTTTATGTACTCATTTTAGAGTTTGTTGTTTATTCACTCGTTTCGGAGTTTCTAGTTTATGTACTCATTTCGGAGTTTATTCGGTTTACCTCCCTTGGGTTTTCAGGAAAACTTGTCCTAACGTTATATATAGATAACCCCTGTTCTTTGCGACAGAAGTCCATTAGGTTTTGTGGTACTAGGGTTTTTCCGTGGTACCGTCGTGTTGGTTGATGTATTCCTCAATTTACAGTCTTTAAGCTGTTGTTCGAGTAACCCTGCGACTGTCGTGTCTCTGATCCCTTCGGGGGCTAGACAAGACGTCTTCAAGTAATCTCCTTAGGCTATATTACCGTGGGAAGAGCAAGCGTTAAGAATTTTCCATGTCGCTTTTTTACTTAAGATTAGGCTCAATTTGGAGCCCCGATGAGTCATAACCACTCCGCGCTGGTGTGGGATGATCTCCGATAGTCTTTTAGGCTTTATATGAGTTGCCATCGAGACCCGAATTTTTTTTTTGTTTTGACGATGCCATGCTATTTCTTTGCTGAAGTAGGGTAGACATCTGTAGGACCTCTATGTTGTATGTATTGCAGTTGAAGTCCGGAGCTAATAATATGCCTTTGCTCCAATTTGATTTGGCTCGTTGGAGCTTTGTTGACGTCACGTCTGCATCCTGATGGAATGAGAAGGAAAGCCGGGTAGTCTTTAAGTTGTATATGAACCGTCAAGACTTGAAACTAGGAATTTGCCATGGCTCCATTTTGATTTGGCTCGATGGAGATTTTGTGACGTCGCATTTACATCCTGCTGTAACGAGGAGAATGTCGAGCTGGAGCTAGGATTTCGCCGTCACTCCTTTTTGAATTGGCTATTTGGAGCTTTTGTAGACATTGCGTCTGTTGTAATGAGAAGAATGTCGAGATGACTTCTAGGTTGTATATGTTTCCATTAAGATCTAGCTCTCCCTTTGACGGAGCCTGGTGGGAAAATATGGTTCCATTTCTTTTATTTATGCCTATGGATTGTATACAGGGGTCGATTTGGACCTACCTGCAGGGCAGAGGAAATTTCATTTAGATATTTTTTATTTCCGCGATACTCTATCTTTTCGGCTTTTTATATCGCAAAAGTCGTGATTGCCCAATCATTTCGGATTTTCATCCATGGTGCCCAATCATTTTGGCTATTTTTTTATATTTTAACTCGCTGCTTTTTACTGCGAGTTTCCCAATCATTTCGGTTGTTTTTATATACATATTTTTTGCTCGCTGATTTTTCTTGTGAGTTGCCCCATCATTTCGGCTATTTCATATGCATTTTTTTTCTACTCGCTGCTGTTTTTTTTATTGCGAGTTTGGAATCTAATACCAACCTTGGCATCAGCATCGCTATGACTGGAATACCGCCAATAGCGAATCATCATTTGTCGTGAAAGGACTTGGGGTTTGACACCTGTTTAGACATCAGTATCGCTGCATCGGGGATATTACCAGGAGCGAATCATCATTTGCCTTCGTCGATTTGAACAAAGACGGCTTAGCAAACAGGGTTAGGATCCTGTCAACTAAGGCTTTTTGACTTTATGAGCCGTAAGGGTCTCATAAAGGTATTTCTCCCTATGAGTCATGAGGATCTCATAAGTGTATTTTCTCCTTAGGAATCGTGGGAATTCCCATGTGATATTTTCTCTCGTAAGTCGTTGTAAGGTTTTAAAAATAATAAATAAATAAAATCCTTTAGGTGAATTTTCGGATAATCGGTAAAATAAACCGTATTTTCCATAAAACTCAACTATAATTATTTTTCAATATAGAATTAAATACGCCTATTTTAACTATGTAATTACTAGTAAATGGTGTTTATTTAGCGACTTATAAATTATTAGTTCACTAAAATATTTTCCGTAATTAATTAAATTCAAATATTAACATAAGCTTTTAATTATACATTAAATTAGTGAAAATTATAAATAAAAAATGGGTTAATTTGACAAAGAGAGCCATGACATATTAGAATTAAGATGGTTGCATTCTCTTCTCTTTTTGAATTGGTTTCAAATTCTAGAGAATTCTAGGGTGAAATTCAATAAGGAAAATGAAATAATTGTGAAAAGACTTAAAAGGTGTAATTATTTGAAGATGTTTCTACACTTTTCATCACATCTTTCTCTCTCTCTGTTTTCCCCCCATGCCATGGCCGAAAATACCTCATGGGCAGCCCCCCATTTCTCCACTTCAATTCTTCTCAGAAATCGTCCAAAAATTCATCAAAAATCCAAATAAAACCCCACTAATTCCTAATTAAATCTCTACCCTTCATTATTTTTCCAAACAAGCAAGGATCTTGGAGCAAAGTTAGCATTTTGGAGACAAGTTTGCATGTTTGATCTCATGTTTATGGAGTTATAATTCTAAGCCCTTGGTTTAATTTTTAGTTAATCACTTTAAATTAGCTTATTAAGTGTTTAGTTTGGTTTTAAAGTGGTTCCAATTGCATGATTGAAAATTCTAGAAAGGGTTTTTAAATCAAATTAGGGTTTTTATCATTGGATATTAATCTTAATGTGTAGTTTAACATGTTAGGTAATGCTAAACCTAATCTAGAAGCTAAATTGTAAATTGTTACACTTTAATTGTCCATATTGCTTAAATTTTTGCAAACTAGGTTTTTGTAAAAGATGTATTTTGGTGAGATAAAATTATGATGAGGGTTGCTATCATTAGGTTATGGTTTTAATGAGGAGATTAACATGTTAATTGAATGCAAAACCTAATTTGGTTACTAGTTGCTATTTGTTAGTTTAAAAAAATTGTGATAAATATGTTATTTTGCAAACTAGGTTTTAGAAATTTATTTAAAATGTCGGATTAAAAATCTAGTTAGAGTTTTAGCACATCATTAAGGTTCCCATGAGTGGTTTAACAATTTAAAATATGCAAAATCTAGCTTAGTTGTTGAATTGCGAATTTTGCTTTAAAAAGTGTTAAAATTTGATACTTTTGCAAACTAGAATTTTGGACTTAATTCAAATTGATGAGATTAAATTATAGAAATGGTTTATATAACCTAGTTATGATATTTAGTGAATACTATGGCCATTAGTTTTGTTTAAACATCAAGTTTTGAAGTAAAACGGTTAATTGACTCTTTCTAGGTTTTTGCGAAATAGAACGACTTGATTGATTTTAAGGTTTTGATAATTTAAACCCTATTTTATATTATAATTAGTTAGTTTTGGAACTACGACTTGTACATTCGTGTTTTATCTCGATCAATCGGAGTTTGTACGCCGATGTCGAGAGTTTTTCGGTTCTTTTGCATGAGCGGGTCATAAGTTTTAACCTATGCGCGTTTCGTGCGCCGTTTTAGTTTTGTCCGTGATTCGGTTTACGATATTATATATGTTTGTGTATAGGTACCCCTCACGTGGACTTCGGACGAGGAAGAAGAAGAGGGCGACATCGACTTCGGCAGACAAGGACCAGGTGAGTAGATGTATATCTATGGGGGAAGTTGGGTGGATGGCGTATAACACCCCCGCAAACGTAGAATAGGGATATTACTTACTGTTATTAGGAAGTCAGACGTGACCTTAGATTCTTGGCGAGTAGGGTCCTATTGAAGACTTTAGGTTGGACTCGACTGATTTAGGAAGACTTAACCATGAAGATGAGTGCCTTGGAGGGAATTCGTAGGTTTCATGTAGACACACACACACGCACACACATAAACTTGACTTGGTGTATATGTGTGTGTGTGTGTATATATATAAGGATGTGTGTAGGTATATATTTATATATACACACACACACACACAAAATATACATGCGAGATGAGGAGGTTATGACACATGGGGATGAGTCGATATGACTAATTCTTAGATAGTAAAACAAAACCTTCCAAAGATAGGACTTAATTCGTTAGAACTTAAAGAAAAGAACACTTTTTCCCAGTGGATCGACTCGTACTCAACCGGCTAGCTATCAAGCAACACCGTCTTGATTGCGGTATTCATAATTTTAAAACGCACACGCAAATAGCACATCAATCACTGCTTTACGAATGGTTATGTTAATTGGCCAACCAATGATCAGATGAGTGCCAAAGTGGAACTGTTCCATTATTACTCCTGACCGAGCCGATGAGCAGAAATATTATGGGATTAGTAATCCACAGAGAAGACAAGGACCCATAGACCAAAGATGCCTGACCGTGAGCAGGAGGCAACCGGATGTTCTTACTCTGCCATCTTTAGGCACACCGGCAATTTTCGACATTGAAGGAGATGTACCTCAATGTCATTTATTGCGATTTTCGTTTTGTGATCCGAGTATCACACTTTTATCGCTTGGACTTTAAGTTTCGATGATTGGGTTTCGTGATATTATGTTTTAGTGCACCATGGCTGCACATTCTAGATATTTTCATCTGTGCACAATCATTGCACTTGATTTATGTTTTATAAACCGTTACATTGGTTTGTGATTTGTGCATATCTATTACACTTGATATCGATTTTGTGCCTTAGCTGCACACGTTTATGATTTCGTGGATTTCGATACAGTCGATTTGATTTCGTGCATGTTGTATGAACCTGACTTTGACTTATTCACTCGGTATAGCTTACATGTGCTTGCAGTGTATTGATACGTTTTTTGTGCACACAGTTACACACATTTATGATTTTATACACCTTGGCACGCTCGGTATTGTTTTTGTGCGTATTTGAGATATTGATGAGTTTTCGGGCACCTAGTGCACCTGAGATTATGTTTTTGCGCATTTGTTGCACTAGATCTCTGTTTTTGTGCACCGTTGCACTTGACATTCGTTTTCGTGCGCTTTACTGCACCTGACGTTTTTGTGCGGACCTGATGCACTTGATTTGGATTTTCACGCATATTGGGTGCATGGTATGAGATTTTGTGTACACCGGATGCACTTGATTGAGATTTTCGTGCACTCTAGATGCACTTGATGTTGTTGTCATGCACACCCGCTACACTTGACAGATACTTTCGTCCACACCCGTTGCGCTTGGTTTGGTTTTTGTTCACATTCGTGGCACTTGTATTTGACTTTGATTTCTATGCGCACCAGACGCACGTGATGTTGGGTTACACCTTTTGAGGCTGATTTTTGCTCTTGAGCATCATATTTTCATGTTGGGCACTATATTATATAGTAACCAAGAAGGACAGATCTGAGAATAGTACCTGAGTATTTTTTCATGCATAAAAAGTTTACCAAGAGGTTTTCATAAAAAGAGCTATAGTCTCGCTATTTCCTACTTGTCTGCGAGTGACACGAAATTTGACATAGGAAAATCTTCTGGGATATTTCAAAAGGGCCGGACATATATTTTGAGCAAAACATATATGAACGTTTATTTACTACTTTACAAATGAGCGTCCGCGACTTGTGCCGTGAGCTACATATCGTACAGCGGTTCGGAAAGGCTTTTTGCATGTGTTTTATTCGGTTTTAGAGGATTTTATAAGAATGTGTATTATATTCGTATTATGATTTTGACTATAGTATATTTGGATCTGAGTAGTGGATTTTGAGATTTGTATCTCCATTATAACTCCAGTGATTGTGTGATGCTTGACGGAGTTTGACTTTGAGTTTCGCATTCGTTTCCATGCGCACACGATGCGCTGTGGTATTTCTGAGTATTCTGTGATTTCAGAGCCCCGTTGATTTGAATAAGATTATTGAAATGTTTTAGTATTTGGGGATTTAAATTTAAATTCAGGGACTGAATTTATTTAAGAAGGGAAGATTGTAACATTTCAGGAAAATAAAATATTATTTTCAGAATTTAAATAATTAAATATTAAATATTATTGATATTTTAAAAGTATGGAGATTGGTTGTAAATGAAATGGTATAATTATATACCAATATTCGGAGATTAAAATGATTTATTTATTAAAAAGATATTTATCGGATTTGGGTATTTTTATAATTAATTATATGTAAGTTTATACTAAACCTGATTAGTGCACTACTAATCACGATTAAACCAAATCCGTATTTTTATATATCCATGGCTAGTGCACCATGGCATGTTGCATGTTTGTTGATTTGTATTTGTGGTATTGGTTTTTATGTATTTATGAGAAAGAGAAAAGAAATGAAAAGAGGGCATGATGATTGAGGAGAGAGACAGTGGAGACAACATCATGGCATGAGCCATGCCAAGAGAAAGAGGGGGGATGGCTCCATACCCTCATCATTTATTCTTTCCTCACTTCATTTTCTTCTTCAACTCCTTCTTCATCTTCCTCAGCTCCTTCCTCCACCTTCTCCACCTCCATGGTTCATCCCCAAAACTATCTCAAAACCCCACACTCCCTTCATTAAATATGACCACAACCTCATCCTACACCCCATGGCAAGTTCAAGTTTGGATTTTGAAGAGTTTGGGCAACCCAAGAATTTTCTTGAGTTGCCAAATGAGGTAATCCCTACACTTTTAGTTAAGTTGTTTATGTTTAGTATATCCTAGTTTAGTTTAGAGTTCGAATTAGTTAGATTTGTGATCTAGGAAATTTCCAAGTTGATGTTTAGGGGATGTGTGGACTTGTGAAGTGGTTATTAAGGTTTAATTGTGATCACAAGCCCCTGTAGTGCTATTATTTTGGACTAAACCTGAGACTAGAAACCAATATACGAACTTAGAATTTTCCCGTATCGGTTTTCATTGATTTTTGATACTTAGATGAATTCTGGAGCAACTTGGAGTCTTTATAAGAAAAACAAACAACTACAATGACCTAGTTAGACCACTAGAAGACCACCACAGAAGAACGAGACCATGATACCAAAATTGGGCCGGCGACACCCGTTCTTGTAGCACTTCTTGTCGGCCAAGTTTTGGGAATTTGTGTTAAGGTTTGGTCTATAGCTCACACACCTTATAATCTAGCCCCTGTATTGTTAGTTTTGTCCTTATATATCTGTGCAAAAATCTGAAACCATTTTGAGTTGGTTTTGGCAATGTTTTTCCGATTTCTAAAACTTGGTTTTTGGTATTTGAATTTGGTTTTGGTCGTTGGATGTTTGCACGTCAACGACGAGGGTTATTTGGTTGTTCTTAAATGCGTAAGCTAGGTTCTAACCTATTAGCAATTCATGTGTCGTATCGCTTTTCAGACTTGATTTTAATAGTATTACGATTGTGTATTGATTGTAGGTACCTTCGCGTGGACTTCCGAGATGACGCAGCACATCGACTTCAGCTAAGCAAGGAGTTTAGCAGGTGAGTAGATTTATATCTACGGAGGAAGTCGGGTGAATGGCGTATAGCACCCCCGCAACCTTTGATATAGGTAATCGGTATTTAAGTTATAATTTGGAGAAACCTATGTATGAAATCATGAATATGATCAAGGATTTAGTGCAAGATGGTATGATAGCTAAGGATGACTCGCTTTGATATATGAGAATATGAAATGAGGATGTGAATCGTGATATATATGTAATTGGAAGAGGACAAGTATGATATTTGTAGTGGCATGATTTGAGATCGATATTGATACGATATGAGATCGATGTAAATACGGTGTGAGATTGAGATAGAGATGTGATGAGATCGATAAGATATGATGTACGAGACCCTAAATCCGTACCCTTATTGATGAATAGGACGATGGAATCCCTATTTTGTTTAATGACCCCGTACGATGGATTACCGTACGCGATGTGTTATACCGGATGATTGATCCGTCCTCGTGATTGAGGATGATGATGGAGGATATTGCCATATCGGATACTATAAGGCTGGATCGCCGACGTAAAAGTGTCACCTGAACCATTCTTATTTCCAAAACCGACAAATCATATGCACTTTTAAATGGAAACCTCAGGGGAATGCTACGGATTTTCTAATGGTGTCTTTTCCTTAAAAACACCGTAGCCACCACTTTCAAAACTACGATTCATATCTTTTAAAACTTACCGTATGGTTCATGTGTAGATATATATACATGTTGATTATTCATGTTCGTGTGGGATTATCCCTCATGACTTACGTACCAGGATCCTGGTATTTATTGTTATATGATATCAGCTGCTAGTACACCTGCACAATTACCGATGATGCGCGAGTTACACTTACACCAATTTGCCGGCTCACACATATTTATCATCGGTAATTGCCATGCCACTTACATAGTAGGACTTCTATATCATGATATTAATCTTAAACGTAAAAGTACACTCATTGTTCCGCACTATCATAGGACATGCTTGCATGATATACTTGACATGCTCATATTACTATTCTATGTTTGCATACATCGTACTTTATGGTTACATGCATTGAGATGCTGTTTTCATGAGATCTCTGGATTTGGGAACCGTGGTTATATTTCAAAAGGAAATTGTGTATTGTTTTAAAAACACAGTTTCTCTTGATATGATATTTCGTGTCCACCAAGAGTTTTCTCGGTTCTGAGCGTGTTTTCGAGACCCGATTCGAGGAGAGAGAAGGCACCTTCTGTAGGTACATGGTGGACCCGGTAAGGTATCTCGGGGCAAGAAGGTCGAGATATAGACGATGAGCCTAGCAGGGGGAGCAATACCTAGTGGTGATAGTTTGGACCCAGCGGTTATCCGGAGGATACCGACCGAAGTCATGAGATGGATATGAGGGTCGATCAGAGGATGCGGCGCTTGAGATATAAGGATTTACGTGTTGATGCTGAACACGGGTTTCATGATGTTTCGAGTGTTGGTGTTGGACACTCAGGTTCCATGATATTGATGTGTCGTTGATGGACACATGCTGGTTGATTTTCCTCATGCATACAGGCATTTGATTCAGATGATTGCTTTTACATGTCATTGCCATCGATTATATTGTTGTTACATATGCATACATGGTCACCCTAGATATCATAGTATTACTTTCATGATATAGTATGACCTAGGAATCGTTGTTTATTTGATTTTTACTTGCTGATGTTTTCTTCTCACAAGTTGGCAATTCACCCCCGTTGTGCCACAGTTTCTTGTAGGTTCGACCACTTGGATCAATAACGGTAGCGCTGGCACACCGCTTCATCCATGGTGTTTTGCTATGGTAGGTAGGATAAACATTGGATCGTGCCCACTCTTGTATTTATTATTCCTTTTATATCTAGATAAACTCCATCAATCAGAAATAGACTTTGTATATTGGTAGACCTAGTCAGACTTATGTTGCGAGACTTAGAGCATTGGATGTATGTTCGCTTCTTTTGAGGTTTTGATGTCTTGCTTTATTATTTGTTTCTATCTGTGTTTGATCTTCGCCATTGGGCGTTGTATATATATTGCTTATTTGCGTGGTTATATTTCCGCCGATTGGCGAAGAGCTAGCTCCTGCTTGGGGATGCATATATATATATATATATATATATATATATATATATATATATATATATATATATATATTTTGCTTGTATGTGGTTTTGGATCAAATTTACAAGGGAGGTGCTGCCCAAATTTTTAAAGGACGAAAAATGTTTTCAACTAGTATATAATCCACTTTCATTTTCATATATCATTATTTATGCATTTAAAGAAAAACTTGATTTCAGTATACCTTTATTTCAAACTGCACCTCCACTATTTTCCGCAAAAAGGTTTAGATTTTTGGGCTTCGTCTTACTTGAATTGCGTTACGCCTATAGACGTTGCGTGATTTAAGTGCAGGTCACGAGCTAGATTCCGGGTCGTGAAAGATTACAACCCTACCATGGCTCAAATGAGTCGTGCAAATAGGTAGTAGTTGGGTGCAGTCCCAAAGCACTTGGAGGCAGTAGGGGTTAGAAGGGATTCAACTCTTCTGGTATTGGGAGTTGATATCGTGCTGTGTACGGTTAGCCAATACACAAAGTCCTGGCCAGGGCAAGTGAGATTTACTGGTAGGTACATCAGTAGTTTCTCAGGGTGTATTAGGCTCTATACCGACACGACTTATTTCGGTATTAGGGGTCTGAAGTTTATCACCCCTGTTTACACCGGTTTAAGTTTCGTTTACAGATATGTATGAAAGAAGTCTCATTCATACACGCGCGTGAAAGGTTAGTGCATGACGTGAGCACATCAGTGGCGTTTTCACTTAGCAAAAATCCATAAGGGTGAAGTGAACATGCAAACATGTAGGTTGCAACAATACGATCAGAGGAAGAACAGGTGTTAGAAATGAAGCACTTGGTGGTCAACGATAAAAGGAAAACATTTAAATAAACATTTTATGCTACAGGAAATAGATCACCAAACACGGGATAAAAAGTACAAAGGTATAAAAAACTATGAATAAAGTTTTCTAAAGCCCCCTCAGCCTTCTCCACCATGTCGAAGCGGCGATCTTCACGAGGAGTTGCTCCTCATCGGTTAGCATCGTGCCCATTAGTGAAGGCAGGCATAATGGTCCGCTGAGCCCGTATCTAGCTTAGCAGCTGAACAGAGCGATCCCTCAGAGGCTTGGTAATCAAAAGTGCCTCATGAAAGCACTCGATCTTGTCCTCCACTACGTCGAGCATTACCGGAGTCATCTCCGATGGATGAGGGGGAATGGCATCGAGCATGGACAGGAAGATCATCCGGATCCAAATAGAGCAGATGGGGAAAGGAGATCCTCTACGAGTCAAGAGCTCGTGCAGCACCGTATCACATTGGTCATCCGTGAGAGCAGGATTCACCAAGCATGCAAAAAAACGAGAAACAATTTCCTCGATAGGCACCTCCCATGGATGCCGATTAGCATGCGGACGATTGAAAACCATGACTCTTCTCTGTTAAAATGATTCTCTGAAAGTGAGAGAGAAGAGGAGCATTGCTTAGATTATAAAAGGAGGCATTTAAGTCTCGGCATAGAAAATGTTGTGCATGGTGGAACTATTTCCAAGTTCTGACAAAAGAAGGCATTGGAAAAGAAAGATTGACTCAGGAAAAGTAAAGAGAGAAGGTGAAAAGAAACCTTCATTAGTAGGGCAGCGCCCCACGTGTTTCTCATGAGGGCGCCAGCGCCAATGTGCAAAGCACAGAAAAGCTTCTGGGTTTGAATTAAATTCTTATACGGTGCCGCACGTGCTCCTCATGCCGACGCCAATATGCAAAGCACAGAAGCACTTTCTGAGTAAGAATTAAATTCTTATATGGCGCCGCTCGTGCTCATCACGCGGGCGCCAATGTGCAAAGCACAGGAATACCCATCTTAAGAATTAAATTGTTAAGTAGCACCCACGTGCACAACACGTGAGCGCCGGCGCCCAAGTAGAATTAAATTCTACGATACACTCTATTAAACAAATCCGTTGGATCAAAGATCCAATGGAGATGATAAATCATCAAAATATAAAATCAAATTCTATTAGGAGAAAATATCTTCCAAATCTTTCTAAATAAGAAAGATACTCTCGGTTGGATCAATGATCCAATAATAGAATAAAATTCTATTTTTGGGAATATATTCTCTCAATCTTGTTCTTTCTAGAAAAAAGATTGCTCTCTGTAAAACATAGAACTCTTGGATTAAAAATCCAACGGTGATTAAAAATCACCATTTTACAGAATAAATTCTATATATGGGAAATTATTTCCCCAATCTTGTTAAAAACAAGAAATCATATTCTGTAAAACAGAAAACCCTTGGATGAAAGATCAACGGTGGGTAAAATTACCTAGATCAACTTTGAGACCAATTAAATCAATTGGAAACTCTTAATGAGAGATTTTCTCAAAACAGGTTAACAATCTGCCTCCACTATATAAAGAACCCTAGACTTCAAGTCTCAGGGGGAGAACACACGGAGAGGGAAAGAGACCACAGATAGAAAGAATAGAGAATTTAATTCTCAAAGAAGAGAGCTTCCTTCTCAAAACCTTAGGTAAAGAAAAGAGATCAAAATATCTCTATTACCTATAATATCACATCTAAGGGTTTAACCCTTGTAAAAAGAACTTAGTTCTTTCTTTGGATCTGAGATCCACAAGACAAGTTTTCCACAAGTTGAGAATTTAATTCTTATCGGGAAGATCTTGTTCTTGAGAATCAAAAATTCAGGGAAGAACAAATTTAAAGGGAAGAACAAATTTAAAGAGAAAGAACAAGGAGTCCAGAATACTCCATGAACTCAGTTCCTTCAAATCGAGAACTTAGTTCTTTAAAAAAAACTCAATCTAAAATCCTCAAATATAGTGATTTTAGCGAGCGTTAATGGTCAAATCACCATTGATAGAGGTTTAACCTCTCTGAAAACACCAATAGAGTTTAAATCTCCATATAAAAGAAACTAGCGCCTGTAGGGTTCCTAGGCACTCTTGTGAAGGTTCATAAGGCATCAAACATGCTCGGATAAAAATTTAGACGTGCCGAACAACCCAAAGCCGGGATCTTTGCTAGATTATTAGGGTTAAACATGCAAGATGATAACTTTTATCTAAGTGTGAGGGATTACAACCTTTGTAGTCCGCTCCTTCGCTTCACAAGCTCCGGGTAGAAGTCCCTTTGCCGCGATCCACGATCTCCCGGACTCATGAGAGGCTCCACGACTCGAACGATCCATGATAGCTTGAAGTGTTCCAAATCTCCGATGATCTACGTCGAAGTTGCAAAGACTCAAGCTATCTCACTCTAAAGAGATGAACACACTAATCTCATGGGCTAGATGAGATGAGGATGAGAGAGTAGTATTTTTGCTTTCTTTTTAGATCATTTTCTCATATTTATTCATCACATAAAGAATTTCAAGTGAGCTTTTTCAAGAGAGAAGAAGATGATAATGGAAAATAATAATCCTTTTGTGATGAATAGAAAACAAAGCTATATGGTTGATATATCAACCATGGTCAAGGATATGTGGCTAAGAATGTGTAGAAAATAAACTAGAGTTAGGGTTTGGTTGGGTTAGAAATGTGTCATCACAAAATATCTTAACCATGACAAAAGAAAATTGCTTCTAGAAGGTTCAAGAAGCAACTAACCCTAATCAAACCCTAACCTCATTTAATCATCCTTAAACATGTTTAACAATAAATCATATCATGTCACAATAATATATATCACATATATATTATATATTTGCAACAAAAGAAAATAATACAATTAACATATATCGCATATATATCAATGAATCATCCAGTGAGAAAATGAAATAATAAAGCGAGCCAATATTAGATAATGTAATACAATATATCATATATATTATTATACATTAAATCATCGAATCAACACTTGATCCGACGATTCGGCTATATCGAATATTACCGACTAATATATCATGTACCGATTCATCGAACCAACACTTGATCCGATGACCCGGTTCATATCCAAATATCGCGAGAATATAATACGGTATCTCATATCGCATTATCCTCGGTCCTGCGCATATCACATATGTGCCTCTACTTCGTTTCGCCTGAGCCAAGAAACCTCTGTGTAGGACTCTAAAGAATCGTCAATACGCCGGTAGCAGGTGATGATGATATCAAACACCCACAAGCTGCAAGCGGTCAGCTAAACGTAACAGCCACCCAGGTATTGAGCGATCAGAAGATCAACAAGCTAGCCTGTGCGTTCTCCTGTGAATCCAATCAGTAACACTCCCGTACAGTTCGGTCTGTTCGTCTGATATGTTGCATATCAAGTTTAGGGGTGGTATACGTCAGACCCCAGTAACCGATAAGTCGTGTCGATGTGTGGCTCATAACGGGTCGAGAAACTACTAGTAACACTTACCAGTAAATCTCTATATCAGCCCTGGCCAGGGACTTCCAGTTATAGCCAATCGAACACAGCAGAACATCAACTCCCTATACCGGGAGAGACGAATCCCCTCCTATCGATCATTGCCTCCATGTGATTCAGGACTGTACCCAAAAGCCACCGTTTTGCACGCCCTCTTGGACGTGGTAAGGTGGAAATCAAAGCACAGTGGGAATCACACAAGACTCCATGACGATCTCGGGTCCACAGACTACCCTGTACCAGTGTCACCGGAGAACTGCCATCTGACGTGTGGTATATCACCATCTGGGAGTTCTCGGCGAGTCCGTCCAGTGTACCCAGTCTCCACTGGGCACCCGTACACCATCTCTGATGTCAAACACCGATGGATATGGGATCATCCATCGCCCATCATATGGGTCAAGATGCGTATACGCTAGTCTACTCTGGTGTATCGATGCTCTGTCTCGATATACCCTCGACTAGGAACAGTTATAGGATGTACTCATCGACTACCAAGGCCCCACTAGTATGATCTCATCATAGTCCCAGTAGTCGAGTACAGATCCTAAGGGCTTTATCAACATGTGAGAGAAAAACAGTAAACCAATACAAGTCAACATGTTAAGATAAAGTGAAACCAAATAGCATACTATCATGACGAGCAAGAAAGTCATCTCTATATATATCCAAGCATCCATTATAATATACATCATATGTGCAACAATGGCCTCTAGGGCATATACATAACTAACAATCTCCCACTTGCACTAAGGCCAGCTGCTGTAGTATCTCATACCTAGCATCCCGAATAATCTCTCAAACTGTATCTGGGGAATAGCCTTCGTGAATGGATCCCCAGTGTTGTCCTTCGTATCTACTCTCCTGACCTCGATCTCCCGGCGATCAACTATCTCCCTGATCAGGTGATACCGCCTCAGAATATGTCTGGACTTCTGATGGGATCTGGGTTCCTTGGCCAAAGCCACAGCTCCATTGTTATCGCAATACAGAGGTATTGGATGCTCAATGGATGGAACCACACCAAGTTCACTGATGAACTTCTTGATCCAGACAGCCTCTTTGGCAGCATCGTTGGCAGCGATGTATTCAGCCTCCATCGTCGAGTCTGCAACGGTATCCTGTTTGGAACTCTTCCAACATACCGCCCCTCCATTGAGGGTAAAGACAAAACCCGAATGCGACTTAGAGTCGTCCTTATCACTTTGAAAGCTGGAATCGGTAAAGGACTCCACCTGGAGTTCTCCGTTACCATACACCAAGAACATCTCCTTAGTCCTTCGTAAGTACTTGAGAATGTTCTTCACTGCTGTCCAATGACTCTCTCCAGGATCTGCTTGATACCGACTCACTACAGTTAGTGAGTATGCTACATCGGGTCTGGTACATAGCATCACATACATGATAGAGCCTACTGCCGAAGCATAGGGTATCCCTTGCATGCGAGCTCTCTCCAAATCAGTCTTGGGAGACATCTCTTTGGAGAGAGTGAGTCCAGAGATCGTGGGTTGGTTCCCACGCTTGGATTCTTCCATACTAAACCTCTTTAGTATGGTGTCAATGTACCTGGATTGGGACAATCCCAGTATCCGTTTAGATCTATCTCTATAGATCATGATTCCCAATACGCAGGAGGCATCACCTAGATCTTTCATTGAGAATCTCTGTGATAAGAAGAGCTTGACTGATTGCAGCATAGGAATATCATTTCCTATCAAGAGTATGCCATCCACGTATAATACGAGGAAGACAACCTTACCCTCTGCTACCTTCTTATAGATACAAGGTTCATCTATATTTTTGATGAAGTCAAACTCTTTGACTACAACATCAAAACAGATGTTCCAACTCCGCGATGCTTGCTTTAACCCATAAATGGATTTAAGCAGCTTGCACACCTTTCCGCTGCTCCCACTATCTACGAAGCCCTCTGGCTGAGTCATGTACAACCACTCTTCTAAATCACCGTTTAGAAAGGCGGTCTTAACATCCATTTGCCAGATTTCGTAGTCATGGTATGCAGCAATAGCAAGTAAGATCCGGATGGACTTAAGCATAGCCACTGGAGAAAAGGTTTCGTCATAATCCACACCTGGTCGCTGACGAAAACCCTTTGCTACAAATCTAGCTTTGAAAGTCTCAACTTTTCCATCTACACCAAATTTCTTTTTAAAAATCCACTTGCTCCCAATGGGTTTTACCCCTTCAGGAGCATTTTCCAAAATCCATACTTTATTGGTGTACATGGATTCCATCTCAGATCACATTGCATCCAGCCATTTCACAGAGTCACCACTCGTGATGGCCTGCTCGAAACTAGTCGGGTCATCATCTTCCATGATGCAATCCTCGCTTCCACCATCAATGAGAAAACCGTAGTATCTCTCAGGTGGATGAGAAACCCTGCTAGATCGGCGGAGAGGCTGGGGTTCGTTGGGTACTACTGAATCCTCTGGTTCTACCAAATTATCTGTTGTAGTTTGTTCTGTCGGAACATCTTCCAGTTCTACCTCAATGCCACTAATCTGTTTCATAAGAAAACCTTTTTCTAAGAAAGTGGCATGTCGAGAAACAAACACCTTTTGTTCCTCGGAGTGGCAGAAGATATACCCTCACGAATGCTTGGGATATCCAATAAACTTACATAGGACAGACCTTGCCTCGAGCTTGCCCGGATTGTGTGTTTTAACATAGGCCGGGTAACCCCATATCTTAACAAAATTAAGATATGGTCTCTTCCCTTCCCATATCTCATATGGGGTGGTAGGCACAGATTTGGTAGGAACTTTATTCAGTATGTATGCCGCTGTCTTAAGCGCATACCCCCAGAAGGAAATAGGTAATTCAGCAGTGCTCATCATTGAGCGCAACATATCTAATAGGGTGCGATTTCTTCGTTCCGATACACCGTTGTGCTGTGGTGTATAAGGAGGAGTAAGCTGAGAGAGAATCCCATTCTCTTTTAGATAATCTAGGAACTCATTGCTTAAGTATTCACCTCCTCGATCAGATCGAAGAATCTTAATACTTTTGCCCGTTTGGTTCTCTACTTCGTGCTTATATTCTCTGAATTTCTCAAAAGCTTCAGACTTGTGTTTCATCAGAAACACATGTCCGTATCTAGAGAGATCGTCAGTGAATGTAATGAAGTAGGAAGAACCGTTCCTGGCATGCGTAGACATGGGACCACATACATCACTATGTATTAGTCCTAAGAGTTCAGTAACTCTTTCTCCGTGTCCACTAAACGGAGCTTTGGTCATTTTTCCTTTGAGACATGAATGGCAAGTATCATAAGATGATAATTCGAACAGATTCAAATAACCATCCTTATGTAACTTAGCCAGTTGTGTTGCATTGATATGACCAAGTCTACAATGCCACAAGTAGGATTCGTTCATATCTGAACTTTTCCTCTTGTGTGTGTTTTGTATAGTCAGGACTGTATTCTGATTCAGAATGAATATGCCATTATGTAACGAGCCTGATGCAATCAACTTTTGATCTAGGAATATGTTCATAACATTATCCTTTACTACAAAATTATATCCTTCTTTACTTAATAAAGAAACTGATTTAATGTTGCACATCATGTTCGGTATATAATAGCACTCATTTAGAATCAGTGTATCATCACTTGGTAATACTAGGTGATATTCGCCAACTGCTTTGGCTGCAACATTTGCACCGTTCCCTACTTGAACGGAATGATCTCCTTTTCCCAGTTCTCTACCTTTACGTAGCCCATGTAACTGTTTACATATGTAGGATCCTGATCCGGTATCTAATACCCAGGACGTAGGGTGAACTGAGAAACAGTTCTCAATAACTAACACACCTGAAGAAGATGCATCAACATGCATGTTCTTTTGGGCGGCGTGAGAATCCAGATATTCTCCTGTTTCCTGTTCAGTCTTATAACTCTTATAAGAAAGAACGGGTCCAACGTTCCCCTGCACTGTACAATAATCGGGTTCAGTCAATACATCCATATTATTATCTTGATTATAGCCTGACATGGTCGCTACCTGGAGAGAGAGAGAAGAAAACACTTTAGCGTATGCTCTTGCAAGATTAGATTGGTTATTATCTTATCTAATCAGGATGTCTCCCACTGTTTTTATCAAATCTACCTTTAAACCCAAAAAGGTAAGATTAGCCGGGATTAATTACACCCTACAATTTCGTCAATCTTTCAGCCAGATCAGTGTCGGTACTTTGAGGGAGGTTCCCCGTGCTTTCGCACGGACCTAATTAAAGTAAACCTCGTTTTCCCAGAGGCGTAACCCCGTTAACACTTTTCTAGACACCTACTTGAATGACTAATTGTCCTGTGTAAAACTCTCCCAGGAGTAACACTTACTCGCAGTGGGTATCGGGATCTAACTATCTCATAGGAGGTATGCAATCTCATTGCAAATTTCAACACTTGAAATTCCCGATAATATTTTTTACCCCTAGCGTCCCATGACCTTGACGGAGGCCAAACTACCCATAGGGTGCTAGTCAAGTTCAACCCGTCATTTCTTGATTGAATTAAACCCACCCGTACGACCCTTGACGGAGGCCAAACTACACCGTACGAATACCTTAATCCAATCGCATCATATGCTAGCAGATAAGAACTAGTTAGCTACCGTACACTACGCCTTGACGGAGGCCAAACAACCGCAGCACGAATACTAAGTAGTACTTATCTGAAATGACGGAGGGCTACGCAGGTTTTTTAGAAAACCATGAGCGTAATGAACTTGATATCGTTGTAGAATCAAGTGTTTTTGAAAAGGAGTGTTTTTGAGGCTTTTCTTAGTTTCGCTAAAGGGGTCACTCCCGGTGAAGGGATCGTCGGCTCTTTCCTTATCGAATATGGTGCAGGATATATCATATATACCGTTGTGCAAAGCAAAACACTAAAAGCATTCAAAAGACACACCGCGTTTTGTAGCATCTGCCAGTTTCGCTAAAGAGGTCACTCCTGGTGAAGGGATCGTCGGCTCTTTCCCCATCGAATAAGGTGCAGGATATATCATATATATCACTGTGCAAAGCAAAACTGTAGCTACCCTTTTTATAAAGTTTTGATTCTACAACATCTTTAGGTTTCTTTTCTTTTTATTAATCTCATTAATAAAATCCCATCAGCTTATGCTTCCTAAGCATCACAGAAGAAACGAAAGCAGTAATATTTATATATCAGCATATATATATAGTATAAGCATTCGTCTCAGGCAGTAATATGATCTCATCACAGAACATTGCAGCAGAAGAACATATATGAAATATTGGATATACTAGGACGTCCGTGTTTTCAATACGAGCCTATATAAAACACGGATTCCACGGTCGCGACGAATAGCCAAACCCACATCCCAAGACCCCTACGAGAGCGGCAAGTAACACTGCCAATTCTAGGGTTAGGAGACCCGGTCTCGACTCCTCGAGATGGCCTCCCACTGGACCCTAGAACCCGGTTACTTGTGGTCCCCTCCTTGGGTCTACCTAATGCGGAAAAGTAAATAATATACACTGGTGACAGCAACCTCAACCTGGAAGTGCCCCAAATAAAAGAATATTACATTACAAATGAATTTTACATGAATGAAAATAAAAACCCTCATCTCACATAAAACCCCCGGCTATTCAGAACACGACGATCCAATATAACATATCACAGCAACACATAATATCACATATCATCAATGTAAGTAAATATGCGCATCCCAATTGTCGTTGAGATATAGCAACGAAACCGGCGATATCACATATTACACTTACGGTCACAGAAAAAAAGTGTAAAACTACAATATTTGGAATTCACAATCACTTTAGACATCATAAATCCGAAATATCACATACTCCGCATTTCATGCCTAACATTATGAATTCCACATATTGTATCACATTCCAGATAAATAGACAATATTAAACTTTTCGAACAGATAATCAAATACCCAAAATTTTCTAAAGTGCTCAACACTTGAGCGGAGTTCAAATAATCCCAGAATATGTCACAGTACCGGTGATCGAGCCGTAGAAGGGTCAAGCCAACGCCTCACATGTGGCACGCCGTACTGCCCCAAATCCGAAGGTTCAAAAGGCAGTTCAAGACGGTCACATAATCGAGTTAAGGTTTTTTGTCTTCTAGAGGGTCCACCGCTTAACTTGTACAATTTTTCCGAAAGATTTAAACCCGAAAAAATTCAACACTTGAAAGTTTTACGTGCCGGGAAAAAGTGAGTTAATGATATCCGTTCGAACTTTTTAACAATTTCTAAATATCTGGAAAGAAATACGAATTTAAAATTTCCGATCGAGTCTACTATTACAAAACAAACCCCAGAATATTCAACACTTGAAACAGATTTAAAAATACCCAGAAGCATCAACAAGCACCTACGGATATTACCATGAAAAACACGTGTCACCAATCCATAATTCCGCCGCGGAACCGCCGCGTAAAGCATGCTTTAGCCGCGGTTCCGCCGCCGTTTAGACGAATTGTGGGCCCGTGTTTCATGGTAATTCTTAGAATTCCCTGCTGATTTTTTTACGTATTTTTAATTCAGAAAAATCCCAGTTTTTGAAAAATTTCCAGAGAAGGGTCTATTTATGTCGGTTCGGGTTCGATCGGAGTTTTAACTTCGTAAACACGTCGCCTAATGCTCTAGCTAGGCTCTGATACCACTGTAGGGTTCCTAGGCACTCTTGTGAAGGTTCATAAGGCAACAAACATGCCCGGATAAAAATTTAGACGTGCCGAACAACCCAAAGCCGGGATCTTTGCTAGATTATTAGGGTTAAATATGCAAGATGATAACTTTTATCTAAGTGTGAGGGATTACAACCTTTGTAGTCCGCTCCTTCGCTTCACAAGCTCCGAGTAGAAGTCCCTTTGCCGCGATCCACGATCTCCCGGACTCATGAGAGGCTCCACGACTCGAACGATCCATGCTAGCTTGAAGTGTTCCAAATCTCCGATGATCTACGTCGAAGTTGCAAAGACTCAAGCTATCTCACTCTAAAGAGATGAACACACTAATCTCATGGGCTGGATGAGATGAGGATGAGAGAGTAGTATTTTTGCTTTCTTTTTAAATCATTTTCTCATATTTATTCATCACATAAAGAATTTCAAGTGAGCTTTTTCAAGAGAGAAGAAGATGATAATGGAAAATAATAATCCTTTTGTGATGAATAGAAAACAAAGCTATATGATTGATATATCAACCATGGTCAAGGATGAGTGGCTAAGAATGTGTAGAGAATAAACTAGAGTTAGGGTTTGGTTGGGTTAGAAATGTGTCATCACAAAATATCTTAACCATGACAAAAGAAAATTGCTTCTAGAAGGTTCAAGAAGCAACTAACCCTAATCAAACCCTAACCTCATTTAATCATCCTTAAACATGTTTAACAATAAATCATATCATGTCACAATAATATATATCACATATATATTATATATTTGCAACAAAAGAAAATAATACAATTAACATATATCGCATATATATCAATGTATCATCCAGTGAGAAAATGAAATAATAAAGCGAGCCAATATTAGATAATGTAATACAATATATCATATATATTATTATACATTAAATCATCGAATCAACACTTGATCCGACGATTCGGCTATATCGAATATTACCGACTAATATATCATGTACCGATTCATCGAACCAACACTTGATCCGATGACCCGGTTCATATCCAAATATCGCGAGAATATAATACGGTATCTCATATCGCATTATCCTCGGTCCTGCGCATATCACATATGTGCCTCTACTTCGTTTCGCCTGAGCCAAGAAACCTCTGTGTAGGACTCTAAAGAATCGTCAATACGCCGGTAGCAGGTGATGATGATATCAAACACCCACAAGCTGCAAGCGGTCAGCTAAACGTAACAGCCACCCAGGTATTGAGCGATCAGAAAATCAACAAGCTAGCCTGTGCGTTCTCCTGTGAATCCAATCAGTAACACTCCCGTACAGTCCGGTCTGTTCGTCTGATATGTTGCATATCAAGTCTAGGGGTGGTATACGTCAGACCCCAGTAACCGATAAGTCGTGTCGATGTGTGGCTCATAACGGGTCGAGAAACTACTAGTAACACTTACCAGTAAATCTCTATATCAGCCCTGGCCAGGGACTTCCAGTTATAACCAATCGAACACAGCAGAACATCAACTCCCTATACCGGGAGAGACGAATCCCCTCCTATCGATCATTGCCTCCATGTGATTCGGGACTGTACCCAAAAGCCATCGTTTTGCACGCCCTCTTGGACGTGGTAAGGTGGAAATCAAAGCACAGTGGGAATCACACAAGACTCCATGACGATCTCGGGTCCACAGACTACCCTGTACCAGTGTCACCGGAGAACTGCCATCTGATGTGTGGTATATCACCATCTGGGAGTTCTCGGCGAGTCCGTCCAGTGTACCCAGTCTCCACTGAGCACCCGTACACCATCTCTGATGTCAAACACCGATGGATATGGGATCATCCATCGCCCATCATATGGGTCAAGATGCGTATACGCTAGTCTACTCTGGTGTATCGATGCCCTGTCTCGATATACCCTCGACTAGGAACAGTTATAGGATGTACTCATCGACTACCAAGGCCCCACTAGTATGATCTCATCATAGTCCCAGTAGTCGAGTACAGATCCTAAGGGCTTTATCAACATGTGAGAGAAAAACAGTAAACCAATACAAGTCAACATGTTAAGATAAAGTGAAACTAAATAGCATACTATCATGACGAGCAAGAAAGTCATCTCTATATATATCCAAGCATCCATTATAATATACATCATATGTACAAAAATGGCCTCTATGGCATATACATAACTAACAGCGCCTCACGTGCTTCCACGTGGGCATCCCTCTTTAACAGCGCCTAATGCCTCACGTGAAACACACGTGGGCGCCTTATAAAAAATTCTTAGCACTTCATATACAGCCAAAACGGCTGAGTGCCCAACTCTAATTGGGCAGCGCCCAACGCCGCATGTTCTCCTCACGGGGACGCCACGAAAATAATAAGAGTGCTTAGCACTCCATAAATAGCCAAAACGGCTAAGTGCTTAGCACTGATTGGGCAGTGCCTCATGTGCTCCTCATGTGTGCGCCACAAAAATAATAAGAGTACTTAGAACTCCATAAATAACCAAAACGGCTGAGTGCTTAGCATTGATTTGGTAGCGCCTAGTGCCTCACGTGGGAACTACAAAAAAGAGAGAAAATTGCTTAACACTCCATAAACAGCCAAAATGGCTGAGTGCTCAGCGCTCATTGTGCGGCGTCTATAATTAAATGATTCACATGACACACATATGAGTGTCAGAGCGTCAAACAAGTGCTTAGCACTTTTGCATAAAGAAGAGGGACTGAACCAACAGAGTCCAAATAAGTGCTTAGCACTTCTCAACAAAAAAACTGAGCATACTAAGCCTAAATTGGCTAAGTCTATAAAACTTTCTTATAGCTGAGCCCAAAATACTCTGTTGTTTGAATCTTAAATAAAAATGATCCTTAAAATATTGCTAAGTTGATCTTAGTCTCAAGTTAGACTAACGTATCCTTAGTTAAAAATAAATTGAGCCCAAATGCTCACACATTTAAGTTGATCTTAATCTCAAACTAGATTAACGATCTTTAAATAAAGCCAAATCTTTTTGAACCAAAGGAACCTACAACCTAAGTTCAAAAAAAAACCCCGTCAAGCAGATCCTTGATCCAAACCCAAATCTAAAATATACGGATTTAGACTAATCCGCGCCCTACGGGCGACGACACAAACTAGTCTCCGTATACAATCCACGGGCAACCAAAACAAATAAAAACACACACAACACGAAGTGAACTTCCGGAGCAAGAGAAAGTGGTTATCGCAATGCGGTAACGTAATTAACTGAAGGGGCTTGCGCCTGTAGGGAAAACCATCCCACAATCAAAAACCCCTCATAAAAGGAGGGGGATCTGATAAAGTCTGCTACAACGGTCGCGTCTATCCAAACCTTCGATATATGGTTCCATAAATCAACTTGGTATCTTCAGAGAGGTGGACGGATAAATCCAAATAGTATTTTCCCTTAGAATTCAGGCCAGACATCCCAACGTCTCAGTCCCTATCTTTCAGCGGTGAACAGATTCTGGCACGCCCGGTGGGACCTTATTCTCTTTCCACTCCATACTTCGTGTGTCGTGTTTCGCAAACAAAATCGCGGTTCTCTATGGTTGCCCTTGGATTTGAGGTACTAAAATTTGGTGTCTTGCTCCTGTGCAGAAAAAATCGATGGCTCCCAACTACACCTCTTGCAACAGTAACTCTCGCTCTATCCTAACTGGAGGAGTGACCTACGGGCCCAACGCGACCTCTATCATTTCAATGCCGGTAGGGATATTACACAAGCCACTACTGGGTTGTCCTTTGGGACCATGCTCCTACCGATAAGTTTCGATGCCTCAGCGCCGCAAGAGGAAGCTCTCAAGAGGTCGATCTTCGATCGACTTGTAACCACAATGGCCCCTCTCAACGGGCCGTCCAAATCTGGTGTCTCAGTCTTCAACAGGCTGAGGAAAAGCTCGAACGGGCCTGTAAAGAGGTTCGTAATACCTGAAGGGGCTGCCCCAAAATGGATAGCCCTCCAAACTCCTCCTGTAGGTGAAGACGTCAAAAGTGCTTCCTCTAACAAAAAGTCGGTCTTTAAAAGATTGGCCGGCCCTTTTCAAACTCTTCCAAGGACGTCAGTCTTCAACAGGTTGACGCCAACAGCAGCCCCTCAGCAAAGCTGGGGGCACAAAGAAGCCGCTTCCAAAACTGAGGCAGTCCTGTTTGCAAGACATGCTCGACGTCACCACTAGCGCCGAGTGAGAAAAGCTGGGGGCAATTCTCCCTCTGTACATACCCCACCAGCTCCAATGGTGGAAGCTGACGCTGCTATTCCAACCGAGAACAGCTTTGATCTGCTAAGGAGGGTACGCAAGGACTCTCCAATGGCGGTGCTAAAGAAATCGTCCCCACCTACAGAAGCCACGGTGCAGGCAAAGACGGAGCAGCCCAATCAGCGGCTCTCCTCATAAATTTACAGGGTCTGGTGGAAAGTCCAGGACTCTGTGATCAACAAAGATTACTTTCCTCGGCCGAAGAAATCGAAGACTCGGTAAGAAAAAGACCACCCCTCCGTAATATAGCGAGGGACTTCTTCTACATAGGTTCCTGTCATAACGGCTCCTTCAACTTCGACCTCCCACAAAAGGATGAGGCCGGAGAAAATCCCACCGCCCGTGGCAAATTCCAAAGGTGATGGACCCAAATGCCCTAAGTCTAGGGGCATGGTCGTGCATTCAGTCTACCTGGCTTCCGGGAAAGAAGAAAGCTGTGCTTCCGTAGGTCACTGACCGCAAACTCGGTCGCTGACTAAAGCTCATGAGCAACAACAGAAGCTCCAGGAAATGCTGACTAAAATGGTAGCACTTGCCCGGGAAAAAAGAAATCCCGGACACAACTGCCGAACAGCGCCAGGAGCAGGAGATCGATACAGAGTTCTTGCGATGGGTGCTTGAAAGAAAAGATAAAGAGCCCGCTGAACAAGCCGCTAACATAAAGCAGATGGTGCTCTTGTTTCAGGATATGGTTGGAATAATGATCCAGCTAAAACCCCCGGCCGAGGATACGCCGATAATCATCGAGGATGACAGAGGGGAAACATCAAATCCTTTTTCGGCCTTATCGGCAGCCAAGGAGGAAACAATCTCCAAGGCTGCTCTTGATGATTATATAGCTCAACAAATAAGAGCTCATCAAGCAAATGAAACGGCTGTCCAAGTCATCAGAACTGGGCGACCGTATCCAGGCTGGTATGATCAAATCAAGTACTCATCGGGATATACGATCCCCAAGTTCCATGTGTACAAGGGGACAGGCAACCCACACCAGCACGTCGCGCAGTTCATAGCTCTGTGCGGCAATACTGGAGGCGCCGACAAACTGTTGCTTCGCTAGTTCGTTGGCATCCTGTCAGAGACGGCCTTTGAATGGTACTCGGAGCTCCTAAATGACTCCATGAGAACATTCACAGAGATGGAACTGCTGTTTACACAATGGTTCGCTAGCGCAAGCGAGCACACCCCGATCATGGCATTAATCAATGCCAGGGTAACACCAAGAGAAACCTGGGTCCAATATGCGATCCGTTGGTGGAACCTATGGTCAAAGTGCAAACAGCGCATCAAAGAATCCCCTGCCGTGGGCATGTTTATCGGGACCCCTGATCCTCAAACGACTGTGTCCCAGTTCATGACGTTCTTCAAACCAACAACCTTCCAGGCTCTGATCGATAAACTGGCCCAAATGGACCAGATGGGACACGGGCCTTCCTCCTCAAGTAAGGACCCTCAAAACGCCAAGGGTAAAGAGAAAGCGGCCTTCGTTGCCAACACTCAACAACAACCGAGTGGCCCAAAACCGGCCGCTTGCCAAAACAACGCACGTACACGCCTATCCCTAGAAGAAATGCTAGGACACGCTTACTCGTTTCCCCGTGATAAAACGAGGAGACTATTTGAGTTGGCAATGCGTAACGAGCTCATCATATTTCCAGACCCACGGCGTCCGCCGCAACCCAGCGATGTCAATAACCCCAACTACTGCTCCTATCACAGAATGGTGAGCCACCTAATTGAGGATTGCTACGTCTTCAAGAATTAGGTCGAGGGCCAGTATCAATAGGGAAAGTTTGCGCTGTCTGACAACTGGAGGGTAAATCCTCCAAGGAAGCACATTCCCTAAAAACGTGAATGCACCGGGGGAATCATGCTCACTCATGGAAGAGACTCCATGGAAAGTCGTCCTTTCAACAAAAACCAAATGAATGCTGAAGGATCTATAGGCATGTCCAGCAGTCAGGTGGAAATACCCACTTAAACCTGAAATCATCGAAAGGATGCTAAAACTACGTCCCGCGCCGAAGATTGTTGACAAAGGGCAAAATCCCTAAGTCAAGCCTTCAAAGTCTTTGAAGATAAAGAAGAAGACCAAGAAGCATGCCGAGTATGACGACAAGGGCACAGACTTATAAAAGTGCATTGACGCACTGGAGAAGTACAACCAGGAGGCGCGGAAACCGGTCACGCTCGAAGAGTTCCTCAAGCATATTCTTGAGAACGAAAATAGTGACAACGATGAGAAAAATGACTCATCAGAAGAAATTGAAGACTCTATAGCAAGCAACAACATGATCTCCCATTCATTGTTAAATGACGAAAAAACTCTCTCAGCGTCAGAAAACAATGCAGAGGAACTAGGGGCAGAATCGGCCTAAAATCCCCGGAACTGCCAGAAAACCCGATCGATAGGCTTTTAAACGAAGCCTTTCGAAAAAGAAAAGTTGACCGAGAACGCGAAACAGCCATATACGAAAAGGCTATGCGTCAGCGTCAGGATGAAGCAGCTGCGGCAAGGTGGAGTCATAAAGTACTCCAACCAAACCAAGGCATATCTGCGACAAATAAGAGTAGGATCAAAGAAGAGAAGTAGTTCTCCAAAGCCCTGTCAATGGGAATGAAGCTGCCACCTTTTGTATGAAACACTCCAAGGGTCATATGCCTCGACGGAGAGAATTCACATCCATACTACTGCCTAGATCATCGGAGGGTTACCTACCCTACCGAATAATGCAGTACCTTCAAGAAGTGGTGGAAAGGATATGTTTCTCATCAAAAACATTTCAAGAGGATAAAGCGTGAAGCTCATCGATGGCAAAAGAGTGCGACAGATGTGCGTGAAAAACGACTGGAAACTGTCATATAGTTGGTACTAGTTCAGAAGGGGGGAAACCCCAAGTTCTTACTTTTGGTAGCGATTCTGAGGATGAAAAACCCCTCAGCCCTCTCTTCAAAGACTCTACCTCCGAAGAAGAGGAGGAGGAGAAGAACTGCGAGAATATTCAGCTGCGTAACCGCACGCTGTCTGAAAAGAACCTCGGACTTACAAACAAAGGTTCGAGCAAAAAAGACAAAGGGAAAGAGAAAATTTCTGAAGAAATTGCCCTCGACGATGGAGTTGTCAAAGAGCTCGCAACTAGGGACCCGTCTAGGAAAAATAATATGGATTACAATATTCTAGAACATCTGAGGAAAATACCCTAACAGTTGAGCATATTGGATGCTCTCCTCTTGTCCAAAGAGGAACGGGAGTCTCTGATCAAGGCATTACAAGAGCCCGATCAGTTCCAAACTTTTCTTATAGAAGAGAAGACGAAGGATGAGCTGGCAGAGGTTCACACAACTGACATTACATTCAGCAATGAAGATCTCCTCCGCGGTACGTGCGAACATAACCGCCCGTTATATGTCACCAGGTACTGCTACGACATCAAAATAGGGAAAATCCTTGTCGAGAATGGATCCTCCGTCAACTTTCTCAATGTGAAAGTGCTGAAGGAGAATTGCATGAACGTTCAGCACTTGGCCCGAGACAAAATTACAATCTCCGGGTTCGACTCATATGCGTCACGGACGCTTGGGTCCATAATACTGATGTTGTGCTCCTGGTTACTCGTCACTGACATCAAATTGCACGTCATTGACGCCAAGACTTGCTATAACACATTGCTCAGCAGGCCCTGGTTGCATGAGTACAACGTCATCCCTTCTACACAACATCATTGTATGAAGCATTTCAAGGACGGCTTGGAATGCACCGTCACAGGGGAGCTAAATCCGTTCTCTGTAAATGAGGTCCAGAAATATGAAGACGCAAAGTACTTCCTAACAGACATCGAAGATACAGAAAAGTTTCATAAGCTGGAGGATAAACAGAAGTCCGCCGCCACTATCCCGATCTTTGGGAGTGATTCCGAAGAAGATGATGAAATAGTCTACTCGGGGAAACCCCGGAAAGAAAACAGCAGGTCCGGACCATCTACCCCTATTCTGGTCTTTGGCAGTGACTCTGAGGATGAGGCCAACGCAGTATTCTCCATCCGCCCATCCGTGCAAACCCTCGATGAAGCATATCAGAGTCTACAAATCACAATGGCTCCGCCTCAACATTACAAGGAACTTGATGTACTCGATACATACAGCGTCAAGAACTACAAACTTTCTACGTCCCTCCCAGGAGAAGAGGTGAAAAGGCGATCCTCTTCTACCAATCTACGGAGACCAAAGTAGAAAAAGAAGTCTGACATGGTGCCAATTTTGCACTCTACAGGCTTCAACCAATCCATCTGCCAAGATACTACGCGGAGAGATTAAAAAGGCTGTTAAGATGCCAAGGTGTACCCCTCAAACAAACTGTTCCACAAGCCCAATTCAAAAAAAAGATTTAAGATATTCCCATGACTCAGCGAAAGATGCCCAACGGGAAGACAGAGACAACCGGGCTCGGATACGTTCGGTCCAAGAAACGGGAGCAGTTCCACAGCTGTCGCTTCATAAACAGCTACCACGAAATGGAAAACGCTCTTCCGAATGGCCGCGACGTTGAAACAGAACGTGAGCTCGCTCTAAGAACGTTAATTCCGTCGCACGAAGAACAAATAGACAAGATAATAAAAGAAATTTGTCAAAGGAGCCGAGACGATCACAGCAGCGAAATGGCCATTTATGAAAAGGCCAGGACGCAGCGCCTTAATCAAGAATCCGTGGAGAAAGAAAACGATAATTCTCTTCATCCTCGGCCCGCTGCATGTCCTCGCGAAAAGAGAAAATCCCAAAATAAAAGAAAAAACTGGGCAAAGAACGCAAACAACGTTCGAAAACAACGAAGCGGATCCAAGAGGCCGTGCAATCGAGAAAAGGTCGATTGGAACCCGTCCTTTATAAAAAAAGATGGGTCGGGAATACTCTTTCCCCAAAGAAAAGACAAGGAAAATATTCAAGCTTGTCATGAAGCATCAAATGATGACGCTCCCGGAGTCTCGGCATCCCGAACAAATAGATGAGGTCCATCATCAGGATTATTGCTCCTATCACCAAGTAATAGCTCATCCACTTGAAGACTGGTTCACCTTTAAAGACTGGGTAGAAGACCAGTATCAGCAAAGCAAGTTCGCTTTATCTGAAAGCTGGAGGGTAGCCCCGCTGCAAGAGCATGAGCCAAAGAGGATCTATACCATGAGGATATGACTAGATTAACCACAAAAAGGGAAGCGGACTCGTACCTGCCATATGATAACACTCTCAAAAGAGGGAGGGCACGAGATTGCGGATGACCTCCACATGCGCTTCGCGGATGAAGACGTGGACGAGGTGATCTCAGAGTGTCCACCAATGCCAAAAGAGCTGGAAGATGGGATACACACTATGGCAGACAACTTGAGGAAAATTAACTTAGGGACGGAAAAAGATCCAAGGCCAACGTTCGTCAGTATGCTATTATCTGAAAAACAGGTAGCTACGTTAAAGGACGTGCTCATGCAGTATAAAGACTGCTTCACATGGAACTATTCAGAGATGCCAGGTCTAGATCCAAAAGTAGCGGTACACAAACTGGCCATATCGCCGGACATAAAGCTAGTCAAACAGGCGCCAAGAAGAATGTGGCTCGAACTTGAGATGAGTATCAACGCTGAAGTCAAGAAACTAATCGACTCCGGCTTCATCCAAGAAGTTCAATATCCCGACTGGATCACTAACATCGTTCCAGTGATGAAGAAGAATGGGACGGTGCGCATCTGCGTGGACTTTCGGGACCTCAACAAAGCTTGCCCGAATGATGACTTCCCAGTACCTGTTACTGAGCTGATGATCGATAACATGTCTACCCATGAGGTCTTCTCCTTCATGGATGGATCTTCAGGATACAATCAAATAAAAATGCATCCTGAAGACCAAAAACATACCGCCTTCCGGACCCCGCTGTGCATATTCTTCTATAAGGTGATGCATTTCGGTTTAAAGAACGCTGGTGCTACCTACCAAAGGGCCATGACAAAGATCTTCGATGACCTCATCCATGAGATTGTCGAATGCTACATTGACTTCCTTATGGTAAAGAGCAAATCTCACGAGGAGCATTGGGAACACCTAAAAATAGTGTTCAGACGTCTTCAGAAGTATAATCTGAAGATGAATGCTCTAAAATGCGCGTTTGGAGTCTCCTCAGGCAAATTCCTAGGATTCATTATACGGCACCGGGGTATCAAAATCGATCCCTCAAAGATTAAGGCGATTATGGAAATTCCCATGCCAAGAACTCTTAAAAAATTGCTCTCTTCAAGAAAAGCTTGCATATATCCGGCGGTTCATAGCCAACCTCTCAGAAAAATGTCGTCCCTACAGTCATTTGATGAAGAAGGGGACCCCGTTCGTTTGGAATCAAAAGTGCCAAAATGCACTATACAAAATCAAGCAATACCTGCAAAATCTGCCGATATTGACCGCTCCAGTTAAGGGAAAACCCCTTATCCTATATACGACAGCCCTTGAAGGTTCTTTAGGCGCGCTATGGGCATAAGAGAACGATCAGGGAAAGGAGAGAGCTCTGTACTATTTGAGTCGAGTTCTCCTGGGGGCAGAAAACAACTACTCCCCATCGAAAAGCATTGCCTGGCACTGATCTTCGCAATAATGAAGCTCAGACATTACGCCTTGGCACATGAGATCCATCTCATATCAAAGGTGGATCCTCTCAAATATCTGATGTCAAGGGCCAAACTAACAGGAAGGCTTACCAAATGGGCCCTTCTCCTGATGGAGATCTCGATAACGTATCGACCCCTCAAAGCAGTGAAAGGCCAGGCCATTGCCGACTTTCTCGCGGAGCATCCGATACCAGCCGACTCCCCCTTAAATTGCGAGTTGCTGGATGAACATGCGTTCGACACAATCGAAGAAGAGAAGAAAGAAAATGATTCCCAATGGGAACTCTACTTCGATGGAGCATCTTCCGTGAAAAGTCGAAAGCAAAACATCCCCACAATCAAACCGGGGTGGGACTTATCTTCGTGACTCCGCAAGGAGGGATATTGCGTTACGCCCTTTCCTTAACGAAGCCAAGGACTAACAACGAAGCTGAATATGAAGCTTTGATAGCAGGTCTCGAGATCGCTATCGACATAGGAATCAAAGACCTCCTCATATATGGAGACTCCCAGCTGATCGTTAGCCAAGTAAATGGCGACTATAAGACATGCAAGCCAGAGCTGATAAAGTTTGGCGAAAGAGTGCAGCAATTGCTGACACAAATCCCTTCCTACATCCTGGAGAGTATACCGCGTGCAGAAAACATTAAGGCGGACACGTTGGCCAAATTGGCTAAGGAACTGGCTGATGACGACCTCGATGACGTAAAGATCATCATGCAAAGCCGCACGGTTCTCATGCCAACAAATATATTTTCGGAAGATCTGATAGAGTCATCCGAAAGAAAAGAAACGACCGAACAAGCAGCCCTTCAAATAGAGGATGAAGAAAAGGTCAAGGACTGGATGGAAGTCTTCATAGACTACTTTAAGTCCCGACGAACGCCCGAAAATGCGTCGTTTAGACATCAGCTCATGAAACAAGCTTTGTCTTTCGCCTTCATCAATTATACTCTATATAAGAGATCGTTCGACTATCTATGGATAAAATGCCTAGGGCCGGAGGAAGCAAAGAAAATCATTCAAGAAATTCAAGATGGACTCTGCGGTTCTCACCAAGCTGGGCCAAAGATGAAGCTGAAGATCAAAAGAATGGGTTGCTATTGGCCCACAATGATTCAGGACTACCTCGAATATGCGAAGCAGTGTCACTCGTGCCAAATCCACGGGGACTTCATCCACCAACATCCAAATCCGCTACACCCAACAATGGCTAGCTGGCCGTTCGAAATGTGGGGAACCGATATAATTGGCCCCATTGAACCGGCGTCGTCCAAATGACATTGGTTTATATTGGCAATGACCGACTACTTCTCTAAGTGGGCAGAAGAAGTACCACTAAGGGAGGTGAAGATGGAGAATATCCTCCATTTCTTCAGGACACATGTCATCTATCGGTTCCGCACTCCGCGACGAGTTATCTCGGATAATGGGCCAGCTTATAGAAGTCATAAAATCAGCTGCTTTACTCAACATCATAAAATAGATTAAAGATACTCTTCAGTCTATAACCCTAGGGCCAACGGTCTAGCTGAAGCTTTCAACAAGACCTTGACAAAGATTATAAAGAAAATAGTGTCCAGAAATAAAAGAGGCTGGCACGAAAGACTGCATGAAGCTCTCTGTGCATACTGAACAATGTTCAAAATAGCCATGAATACAACACCATACGTTTTGGTATTCGGCACGGAAGCAGTGCTTCCCTTAGAAATAGAACTCCCTTCTCTACGAGTAGCAGTTCGATACGAGCTGAGAGATGAAGAAAATGCTCATCTTCGGCTTGAGGAGCTCAATGCCCTCGACGAAACTCGCCTTATAACATAGCAAAACCTGGAGGCTTATAAGGCAAGGATGACACGGTTATACGAAAGACTAACCAGGCCGAGAACATTCCGCTAAGGCGAACTCGTGTTAGTCATCAAAAGACCAATGATCCCCAATCGTACAAAACAGGGGAAGTTCGAGCCGATCTATGAAGGACCGTACATCATAGACAAAGTCTACCAAGGTGGAGCCTACCTTCTAATGGATATACATGGCGAAAGACCCTTCCAGCCAATAAACGGCCGATTCCTCAAAAAATACTAGGCTTGACGAGTCACGACTTAGATCTATGATAGATAACGACGCTCATGTCCGCTCGCTATCTTCCTGAGTCAGAACTCTGAGAATAGTATACAAAAAAGCTCTGTCGCCCCAAAAATGACGACAAAGGACCGAGAAGTCCTAAAACTAATTATCCACCTCAAATATGGCGGAAATGGACCGAGAAGTCCCTAAACTAACAATGGACCGAAAAGTACATAAACTAAAATTTCGCCTCAAACATGACGATAATGGACCGAAAAGTCCCTAAACTAAAATTTCGCTTCAAATATAGAGACAATGGACCGAGAAGTCCCTAAACTAACTATGGACCGAAAAGTCCTTAAACTAAAATTTCACCTCAAACATGACGATAATGGACTGAGAAGTTTCTAACTAACAATGGACCGAGATGTCCCTAAACTAGAACCTCACCTCAAATATGGTGACATTGGACTGAAAAGTCATTAAACTAAAATTTCGCCTCAAACACGGCGATAATGGACCGAGATGTTCCTAAACTAAAATTTCGTCTTAAACATGGTGATAATGGACCGAAATGTCCCTAAACTAGCATATCGCCCCCAAATACAGTGATATGCTCTCTTGAGATCTATATTGCAATCGAAGTCCTAACGGCGAAGGTTGCAACTCAAGTCTCACTGGCTATATAGCTACTCCAGCGATGAAGCCACCCCCAAATCCCACCGGTAAATAGATGGGCCTCCTGCGTCGAAGCTACTTTCGAGAGTTTCGCCATTCTAAAAAAAATAAGGTATGTCCATAAGCGATATAAGCACGTGTGAAAACCCAAAAGGGTGCCGTGAGTAAAAACAGCAGGACTACCGGTGAGCTTATGAAAACCCGGAAAGGCGCAATCTCGTGTAAAAAAACCGGTATGTCCATAAGCAAAATAGGCACGTGTGAAAACCCGAAAAGGCGTCATGAGTAAAAACAACAGGACTACTGGTGAGCTTGTGAAAACCCGGAAGGGCGCAATCTCATGTAAAAAATGTCAACAAGCAAAATAGACACGGATGAAAACCCGAAAGGGTGCCATGAGTAAAAACGGCAGGACTACCGACGAGCTTGTGAAAACCCGGAAGGGCACGGTCTTGTAAAAAGAAAAGTACACTTGCAAGATCCTCACGACTCGTAAGGAGAATTCCCCCCATGAGACCCTCACAGCTCATAGGATTCAAAAGCCTTGAGCTACAGTGATCCGAACCTGTTTTTAAGTCGTCACATCCCCCAAGTTGCCCTACAGGCGGTCCATATTGACCCTTGTATACAATCCACGGGCACGAATAAATATTCCCTTACCAATTTCTACCAATGGTGAGAAATGTCCCCATATGGTGAACGACACTTATAAGTCCTCTTGAATCATAAGGAGAAAACACTCTTAGAAGATCCTTACGACTTACAAGAGAAAATAACACTTAGGAATCCCCACGATTCCTAAATAGAAAATACACTTACGAGATCCTCTCGACTCGTAGGAAGAAATACCTTTATGAGACCCTTACGGCTCATAAAGTCAAAAGCCTTAGCCGACAAGATCTTAACCATGTTTACTAAGCCATCTTTGTTCAAATAGACAAAGGCAAATGATGATTAGCTCCTGGCAATATCCCAGTTGTAGCGATACTGATACTAAGGTTAGTATCAGATTCCAAACTCGCGATAAAAAAACAGCGAGTAAATAAAAAAATATATAGCCGAAATGATTGGGCACCACGAAAAATAGTTGAAATGATTGGGCAATTGCGACTTCACAATATGAAAAGCTGAAAAAATAGAGCATCGCGGAAAAATAAAAATATATATATAAAATAAAATTTTCTCTGCCCTACAGGTGAGTCCATACTGACCCCTGTATACAATCCATGGGCACAAATGAAAAGGGAACCCACCAGGCTCCATCAAAGAGAGAGCCAGATCTTGACAGCAACATTTACAGCCCAGAGATCAGCTCGACGTGCTTCTCATGCCAACAGGATATAGACACAACGTCAAAAAAATACCTAAGGGTCAAATAAAAAAGGAGTAATGGTAAAATCGCAGCTCCAGCTCGATGTACTTCTCATGCCAACAGGATATAGATGCAACGTCAACAAAATACCCAAGGGTCAAACAAAAAGGAGTGATGGCAAAATCCCAGCTCCAGCTCGACGCTCCTTCATAGAACTTAGTAGTAATAGATGAATAATTAAAAATGATTTCTTTTATTTTTTAATTGTTTAAAACTAGATCGATAGTGATGAATTTAGATTAGGGTTCTTTTGTAAGAAACTATGGTTTCCCCACTACTAACTCTTGTCCTTGCATTGATCTCTATTCATGTCTAGCCTTTACCAAAACAAGTGTTAAACTAATGTCGAATCATGGTCGTGACTAGCAATAAATTGGTAGTGCGCCCGATAAGGATGTTAATATTTATTTTGCTGAAGTTTATAGAGTTTAAAATGTATAAAAGAGGTTAAATGATTTTATCATCCATTGATCTATCCTAGCCTATGAACCCTTGCAAGTTAAGAATTACTCACTCATTGTTTCAGATAAAAGAAAGGATGAAGAAGAAAACATGATTAAGATGCAGAAAGTAAATACGAAAAGAAATAAACTAAGATCTACCTTTATTAATCAACTATTTCATACAACTCTCCTTTTTGAAAGTAGATTACAAAGAACCCTATTTTTTGCTCTCGCTCTCTCTCTTGTTGGAGGTAGATGACTAGCTGATGATCACGTGGATGCGTGGATCGCTTTGGTCCTCTTGATCACTTCGGATTGATAATTTTGAATGTGAAGCTCTCGTTCCTATTTATAGTCACAGAAACTAGAAACCCTAGATTCTATACTTGAGGATATGCAGTTACGATCCAATCCAAAAAATCTTTCATCCAACGGCTCCAAAGATGCCGCAGATCCGCTTCAAATCATGGTCTTTGGCCGCCCAACTGCAGCGCTTTGATGGGATCATCATCTGGGATTTTTTCTACTCTCTTCTGTTGACATTTGGAGATCTCTTTGATGTTTGGATTCTGAAAACAATGCACTGAGTCTCTGCCAGCGCTAAATCTTACGATTTGCTTCCATATTTCGGCAGATTTGATTCCGACATCTCGGATCTCTTAGATTCAAGTCCTGGTCTAATATCTACACAATATCTCAAGTCATGGTGTTAGTAATATTTGGTATTTTTAAGATATTATCCTAACCATTTTATATGATATTATATATTAAGAATATTGATTAGAAATATTTGATATGATATTCATATTTTAATTGCTAATATTTTATATAAATATTATATGAATGTATTTTCCCTCATTATATTAATTATAATGTAAAACCATATGATAATAAACTTTTTACATATAAACCCTCATATGTTCAATAATTACAATAAACGCCTTTTAGAACTTAACAATAGTGGGGGAAATAATTATTCAAATGTGCAATATTTCAGACTAATCACATATACATGTCAATAATAAGTCTCAACACTTATTTAAAAAAAATTCAGAGATCAAAAAAATTTCAGAACAGAGAGTGGGTTTTGAAATCAGAATTTTTCGGTTTTGAAACTAATGCATCGTCTACTACTGGTTTCAAATGTTTGGATGGCTCTGATACTATGTTGGGGTTCCTAGCGTCCTAGCCATCAACCGTGGCTGTTGCGGAACGAAAAATTTTGGTGTTTAAAAAACATGGCGCTAGAAAAAACTACCTAGAATCGAAACCAAACATGAAACTAGCAACTACAAAGAGCTTATCTACTGTGATAAGCATTATACCGAATGAATCATGTCCTTCGGTCTTCTACCATCTTCCTTAGCTCTTAGAGGTCTCCTTGAACGAGCTTGGCCGCCGGTCTTCCTCCGTCGAAGATGATCCACCCGAGGGATGTAGCTCCTGGCTCTACCTTCATATTAAGAACCTAGTGAAGCAATTAGATACTCTAGGTTGCTAATCTATAGTGCCTAGGGATATAGTGAGTGGCTCTAAGTATTTATCTATCTCTCTTCTACCCTTGTTTCTCAACACATGAGATGGTAGGGTAGAAGATGAAGAAGAAGGAAGAGGTCAAGAAAGGTAGTGAACAAGAAAAAAATGGTAAGGGTGAGTTTATTGGAGATAGTGCCCTCAGAGTCAATTATTGGATCACAGGCACGTGATTGCAATGATTGAGGGAGGACCTATCCCGGTAGGACAGTCTTACTCGAGATGATAGTATGCTATCTGGTTTATCTTTATCATCGTGTACTGCTTTAGGTGACCTGACATGTCGCTATTGCACGTTGATAGAGCCACTAGGATTCTTGCTTGACCACCAGCAGTATGAGAGCGATCATGTAAGTGGGAGATGGGGTCTATAAGCACATCCTTAAAAGGTCCCTAGTCGTGGGAGTTTCGAGACAGGGCATCGATACTCCAGAGTAGACTAGTGTGTACATTCGAGACCCCGACGAGGGGCGGTGGACAGTCTCACAAGCCACTGGTGTCAGTTGGATCACCTAAGATGTATACAGGTGCTCATTGGGTTATGAGTACACCGGACAGGACTCGCCGGGAACATGCTAGTTGGTCTTATACCTGACGTCAGATAGCAGTTCCCTGGTGACATGTGTACAGGTTAGTTCATCGACCTGGGGATCGTCATTTGTCTCGTGTGAGTTCCCACTGTACTTTGATTACTACCCTACCACGCTCAAAGGAGACGTGCAAACAGGTTTTAGTTGGGTACAGTCCTGAGCCACATGGAGGCAGTGAGCGGATCTTCAGGGGTTCGTCTCTCCCGGTATTGGGGGTGAGGTCGCGCTGTGTCTAGGAGAGCCATTACATGAAGCCCTCGGCCGAGGCAGGATATTTACTGGTAGGTATTCCAGTAGTATCTCAGGGGGTTCTGGGCTACACTCCGACACGACTTGTACCGCTTTTGGGGGTCTGACTTTTACCAACCCCCTAGGCCCGCCATGTGATGCTCATAGACGAAAGGATCAGGATCGAACGGATATTGTCACTGACAGGCTCAGTAGGGTGTCAAGATGAGTTCGCTCATCGACGTCCCTTTTGGTCAATAGCTGGCGGCCCGTCACGTATGGCTAATACCTCTGACGTGCTAGTGGTTAAATCCACAGCCAAGTATTGACGAGTCTTTAGAGTCCACCACACATACAGTTACTCAAGTTTCGGGCGAAACGTTGTAGAGGCCGTATGGAGATATGGAAGGGTTCGATCAGATACGTGCGGTATTGCACAGATCAGGATCGGATGGTTAGTACTAGAGGCCGTATGGAGATATGGCAGGGTTCGATCAGATACGTGCGGTATTGCACAGTATCAGGATCGGACGGTTAGTACTAGATGCCGTATGGATATATGGCAAGGTTCGATCAGATACGTGCGGTATTGCACGGATCAGGATCGAACGGACATTACTAGCCGACTTTGGTTTAAGCCGGATCCTAGTATAGTACAGTGTAGATTTTGTCTCATTGCATTTGTATTTCGGTCGGAATACAGATGCGGGTGTGTATACACAGTATCGGGGTTTTTCCTGTAATTTATTACGGGACCAGTTTTCTGGAGTTGCCAGTTTGCTTTCCACTTCGGCCATATTTCTTTGTATCTTTCATTGGCCGAAGATTGGTGGAGGATGGCTTATTTGCATTTGTGCAAATAAGCATTTTGGAAGGGGGTCTTTGCATATTATTGTATCATGATACTTGCACCATCATTTGACTTCTTTTGACCATGATGGTTTGACTTTTGTTTTCATGATGGTTATGGTGGAGTGTTGGTCTTAGTTTGTTATCATGCTTGATGATGATGGTTGGTCATGATGAGGGAGTATGGTTTGCTCTTTGACTTGCCTTTTTCCCTTTTACACTGAACCTTGCATCATGTTGAAGTTTTTGATTCATTCTCTTTCACTTCACTCTCTCCTCTCATTCCTATATGAGCATGGCCGGCCATAGAGGGAAGGGGATGCCCATTCATTTTGGTATGGGATTTTTGCTCTTTTGGCTTGGTAAAATCCCCACAAGTTCCATCTCCAAAAGCTTATATCATTCCTCCACCATATGGCAATTCCATGAACCCCAAAATGAGACATGGTTCTACACACATTCTACAGCAGACCTTGGGCACGTCGACTCGCCAACTTCGTGCCCGAGTTGCCTCGGTATAGAGGTGGGAGCCCGTAAAAGAAGCAGGCGACGTGGTACCCTTCCGGCGAGGAGGTGGAGACCGGACATTCCGCGGGAGATCGGGGCGACGGCGAGAATACCGGAGGACACGGATCGCTCGGTATATCTCTCTTCCCCATCTTGTAGTTAGCTTGGACTAGTTAATGGCACGATCCGGGTTTATAGTGCGCGGTGGTGCCGGTTTGAAAAGTTAAAGTAAATCACCGCTTCCGCATTCCGGCGTCGGATTGACGGCCGGGGCGCCGCCGTGCACTTACAGTGGTATCAGAGCCTCGCCATTAACCTAGTCTAGCTTTGTCTAATGTGTTTTACACTTCCGATCGAAAAAATGTTCCAAAACCGTGTTTTTCAAAACAACTGTTTTCTGAAGAAATTTTTTTGTCTCGAAATTTTTTTCAGGTAGTCTCAGAATACTGTGCAGGAAAGCATAAGCCTCCTGTAAAAATTTGGTCGCGAGATCTCATTTTTCCACCGCGGAACCGCGGCCAAACCCATGCTTGGGCCGCGGTTCCGCCGCCGTTTGGACTGATCAGTGCACCAATTTTTTACAGAGGCCTCCTGACTTGAAAATAGGGTTTTTGGAATATTATTTTTGGGCCCAGAATTTCTTTAAGTGCTACAGTAAAGCTTTGGGGCCCACTTGGTAAAATTTGTTCGATCGGATATTTTAAACACATTAGTTCACAGTATTTACATTATATATGCGACCGTGAATGTCACTTGATCGGTAAATCCTGTCTAACTGCTATAGCCCGGTTAGACGGATTTGCGAACGTGATTTTCACGTTGATGTTCTGTGTATTGCTGTGATGTTGCGGATCGGTCGTGGGGGATAGCCTGGATGCAATGCTAGTACAGTTTTGTTGTATTATGTACATTTGCTATTGCGGGGCGAGCGTCCGACATGTGGACTGCCGTCACTGCCTGTTTGTATTATTATTTTGGGGCACGACCAGGTTGCGGTCGATGTACCCGTTGTATGTATATTTTACTTTCTGTACTAGGATTACCCCGCGGAGGGGTGCACGGATAGCCGGGTTCCAGAGGGCAACAGGCCCACATCTCATGGCATTGACGGAGGGGGCTTCACTCTAGAATTGGCGGGCTATTCGCCGCACTCGTAAGGGGTACAGGTTGACCCAGGAAGGGTGCCCAAGTTACCGGATTCCGTGAAGTGCTGGGTGGTCCATTCACGGTGCTGAAGGGGACTGCCTCGCTTCGGGTTTTGGCGGGTAACTTGCCGCGCCCGTAGGGGTCTAGGATTTCATTGCACAGGCTATCCACACGACCAGGGGAATGTCGGGTTTCAGTAGTGGCTCTGTGAAACCCGGGGATCCTAGATATCTGTATTGTTCTGTGATGCTGTACATTTCTGTGATGTTGCTTTTTTTATCACGCCTTGAGCGAAATATAATATATTGATATATATTAGTAGATGTTGTATATGTATTGCATCCGCGCTAGTCCAGTCCCCGCTCTGTCGTTAGTTAGCTAACCTAACGGGTAATGACGGGACCCAGTGGCGAATGCGAATGGCATATACGTACATCAGTATATTTTCGTTCTTTGTGGTGTGATCAATTGATGGGACTGCGTTGATTCGGATCAATGCAAGTTAAAAACAAACCTAATCTGATGTTGTTGGAACACTTTTCAAAAAGCTGTTATTGCAAGGACGTTCTCTTTTGTTTTGCATCGTGGTATTCAGTTGGAATATCCTGCTCTTCAGTCGACGAGGCAAGGGTCGAGATCCCTTCACCGGGAGTGACCCCTTGGACAAAAAGTTTGCGTCAGGGCAATAACTTCACTATAGCCGATTACTTTTGCTTTGCACCGTGGTATTCAGTTGGAATATCCTGCACCTCATTCTACGGGGAAAGAGCCGAGATCCCTTCACCGGGAGTGACCTCTTTAGCAAAGGTTTTCGCTACTATATTTTTAAAAAAAAGCTATCCAGTTCCTTCAACGATATCAAGTTCACTACGTTAAAGGTTTTCGCCAGAAACCATTCGTAGCCCTCCGTCATTTCATATGGGTGGTCAATAGTATTCAAGCTGTGTATGTTGGCCAAAGTCAAGGCACAGTGATTGGTAGCTATTGGGTATTCATATGCAGCATAGATAGATGCGTTGGTTTGGGGCAGTCGTACTACTATTTTGGCCAAAGTCAAGGGTATGTACGGGTGTGCTCAAATTAACCTGGAGAATGACGGGTAGAACTTGACATGTGACTTATGATATGTTGGCCAAAGTCAAGGTCATAAGGGCATGGGGCAAAAATCACATCGGGAGTTTCTAAAGAAACTGAAACTTGCCAGATATGCGCATACCTTCTGGAGTGTGATAGCGTGAGCGGATTCCGTCATGTTATCATGCGATGATAGTTGGATCCCGATTCCCACTGATGAGTTGGTTTACTCCTTGGGTGGTCCCGACTAATTCTTCTTTCAGGTTTGGAGGAGAATTTGAGGCACGGTGGGAGGTTTCCAGATTAGATAAATTGGTAACCATTCTGATCTAGGTTAGAGTGCACGCTGAGTGTTTCTTTTCTCTCTCTCTCTTTGGCAGCGACCATTGACCCGACCCTAAGACTATGACTCAGTGACCAAGTTGACCGAACCTTCTTAAACACTGGCTTTTGGATTGACAGAGTTGCAAACCTCATTGCCATTCCTACTTTTACCCTTTTCTCCAGGACACCCCGTATTACTACGAACGTCCACTTCCATTGGACAAAACCATCGTATGGTTATATACGAACTCGAAGGAATTTATTCGAGGATGGTTTCCTGTTCTGGAGAAAACGAATAGGACTATTCAGTTGTCTTTTCCTTTTACCTTCTCTCAGGTTGCGAGTACTCCTTAGTTTAGGAGTAGTACACCTATTACGCAAATTGGATAGTCTTCTTCCAAACCTTAGGCTGGTGCCGAACGGTAGGGAATGAAGAAATCCAATTAGCATAACGATGGTGTGCAGAAGGTATTAAGTTAAGATAAAGCAAGGGATTAGTAAGAGGGCAAAGTAAATTGCGACTGCTATTCACGACCAAACCAAGTATTTCTTCGCCAATCCTAAAATCACATTTGATTTCTCCAGAACACTCCATATCACTACGAAAATCCACAGTTTATTGGATACTCCATCGTATGGTTATATACGAACTCGAAAGGAACTTGTTCCAGTTCGGGGATGGATTCTGGTTCAGGAGAAATAGGAATAAGGTTTATTCGGTTGTCTTTTATCCTCACCTTCTCTCGCATTGCGAGTGCTCCTAGGATTAGGACAGTACACCCATTATGCTTATTAGATAGTCTTCTTCCAAACCATTGGCTGGTGCCGAACGGTAGGGAAGGAAGAAAACCATTTGGCCTAAAGGGGTGTACAGAAGGTAATGACTAAAGACATATAAAGGGATTTGCAAAGATGGCAAAGAATTACACGATTATAGTTGTGAATATGGATAATGGAAGAGGCATTACTAGGAATACCGGGATACCCCATCGAAACATTTCAAATGTTTCAGTTTCACTGTGTACTGTTAAAGGAAAACTGATTTCCCAATTAGACACTTGCTCCAGGGTATGTATTTACCAAGTATGATTCTCACATCTGTATGGTTTTACGGATGATGAGTGGGAGTAAGTTATTGGGAATTGGGTGATCATCCTCATTATATCGGGATTCGTTGTAATCAGTGATATTTGAGGAAGTCACCTGGGTTGTTTGCCGGTCGGCAAATATTTGGTTTTGAATATCCGCTGTTATGCACCAATTTCAAATTGATATATCTGTACGTCTATTTTCATAGAGTGGGATATACCTTTTTAAAATTATGTCTATGACATTTACATATATCAGTGGATGGTTAGGTAAGGAGCATTAAACAGCGGTGTAATTCTTTATAACCAAAGGTACAGTTTTCAACCTACGACACACAGGGATTGAGTTATCAGACTCAAGGGACTTATACAGAGTATTATATGTTGTCCAGGGTCCATCAGGATAGAGGGTTTGGCCCTCGTACTATATTCGGTTTACTTATGACTTCTCTAGTTTTTAGACAGGTGTTTCGCGGAAACAAAGGGTCCGAATTTTGAGAAGTTATAAGTATTTGAATAAAGTAGAGAACCAGGTATTGCAAGTATCGGGATACTTCAAAGTGATCGAAGATGTAGATACTTATGTATGGTGTTCAGTTGATAGTAATGATTAAGAGAACTTGCTTCTCTTTCAGGTTACTCATAATTGGAAGCATTCCTAAGTTGAGTAACGCCGATTGGCCTTCTTCCATTTAGTTGACATGCACTGGAGACAGCTGCATAATTTGAATCGGGTTCAATTAAATCAGTGCCTCTGTTTCTGTATTGGATATAGAACAGTTCGTATCTTAACGATGTTAAGGTACGGGGAGTTGTCCGGTTTATGCTTAAAACCAGACTCTGGATAACTCAAGGCACGTTTCTGTAATGGCTGTTTGTGGGTTGACCCAGGCTATGACGAGGGTTGATTTTCTACCATCTGGAAGATCAATAGTGATATTGTTCTTGACTCTCCACAGTTTTATTAAAAATGGATTTTTTTCAGAAAAACAGCAGTGGGAGTATGGTAGAACTGGAAGTGATTCCAGAACCACAAACGATTACTGAAGATTTCATATGAACCTAAAGATTCAATCTGGCTTGACATTCCATTGGCCACTCCGCAGATAAGGTAGGTAACCTCAGGCACCCGAGAGGTACTCCGGTAGCCTCAAGGACGGTGACAAGGAGGTTCTTGTTTACCCACACTTGCCATTGCTGTTGTTCCAGACTGTGAGACCCGGCAGGAGGATGAGTATAGCGTCGTTCTAAACTTGCTTTAGAAGTATACGTTTATATGACTCTGCCAGAGGGTTGTCGCAGTCAGTGGGAGCAGCGGAAGCATTGGTGGACAGGTGGCTTATGTCTATTTATAGACTAAAGTAGATGTAACGGAGAAAGATCATCTATTTCTGACATGATAGTCATAGGCTTGACTTCGTCAGAATAGAGGATGGATCTGTTGAGAAGGTAGTAGGGTATGATGTCATGGTATTAGGATGACATACACAGAGTAAGAAGTGATATTCCTATATTACGATCGGTTATACTTTGGTCGTCACACAGTAGTTTCTCCACATGGGACTTGGACATTATATCAGACATACTGGTTACTAGATCTATGGTTTTAGATCTAGATTTGGGTGGTTTCCCAATCAGGGTACTTAGACAGCATTCTAAGAGTATTTAGAATGGACAACTCCTGGCACGGTAGTGTACCTGCAGGTAATGGAGTCACCCTCTCTAAAGGTGTCTTACAGACTAAAGGGGAGAGGATATGCATGATTGGCAGATCACTTGCTCAGGCAATTGAGTCAATCATGAGATGTCAAGTACCACACCAGATGTTGTTCTTGCACTAGATGCAATAAGTTAACATTGCTCCTATCCTAGAGAAACAGTCGGAAGTAGTTTTAGAACATAAGTGAATGTTCTAGGGATATGATAGCGACAACCTCATTTGGGAGACAGTTATCATTCCAGGCTTCCAAGGTGACATGGACGACAAGGAGGTTGTCAGAGTTATAGTTTTCCTTCTGACGAGGGGCAGTATTTTGGACAGGTGGTCCAAGGCAATACTGAGGGAGGCATGGCGCAGGATACTGATTAAGTTCAGTTGACGATACAGTCTAAGAAGTTTGGATTTGGAGTTCATTTATGAGCTAGGTCCCATCAGACATCCAGACACATTCTAAGACATGTATTGCTCATTTCGGGAGATGGCTTTCTTCGCGAACTTGAGATATAGAGAGACATAGAAAGAAACATCAAAGCGGATCCACTCACTGAGGCTATTCCTCGAACGCAATAGTTTCGCAAACGTGTTTTGTGAGACTGACTAGTAGAGGAGTTGGGTGTTCGGTATCACACGGGCTGTGAGTATGCGACATCGCAATAATTAGACTTGAGTGCAAGTGGGAGATTGTTGGAAATAGTGCCCTCAGAGTCAATTATTGGATCACAGAAACGTGATTGCAATGATTGAGGGAGGACCTATCCCGGTAGGACAGTCTTACTCGAGATGATAGTATGCTATCTGGTTTATCTTTATCATCGTGTACTGCTTTAGGTGACCTGACATGTCGCTATTGCACGTTGATAGAGCCCCTAGGATTCTTGCTTGACCACCAGCAGTATGAGGGCGATCTTATAAATGGGAGCTGGGGTCTATAAGCACATCCTTAAAAGGTCCCTAGTCGTGGGAGTTTCGAGACAGGGCATCGATACTCCAGAGTAGACTAGTGTGTACATTCGAAACCCCGACGAGGGGCGGTAGCCAGTCTCACAAGCCACTGGAGTCAGTTGGATCACCTAAGATGTATACAGGTGCTCATTGGGTTATGAGTACACCGGACAGGACTCGCCGGGAACATGCTAGTTGGTCTTATACCTGACGTCAGATAGCAGTTGCCTGGTGACATGTGTACAGGTTAGTTCATCGACCTGGGGATCATCATTTGTCTCGTGTGAGTTCCCACTGTACTTTAATTACTACCCTACCACGCTCAAAGGAGACGTGCAAACAAGTTTTAGTTGGGTACAGTCCCGAGCCACATGGAGGCAGTGAGCGGATCTTCAGGGATTCGTCTCTCCCGGTATTGGGGTGAGGTCGCGCTGTGTCTAGGAGAGCCATTACACGAAGCCCTCGGCCAAGGCAGGAGATTTACTGGTAGGTATTCTAGTAGTATCTCAGGGTGTTCTGGGCTACACTCCGACACGACTTGTACCGCTTTTGGGGGTCTGACTTTTACCAACCCCCTAGTAGTATGCTCATAGACGAAAGGATCAGGATCGAACGGATATTGTCACTGACAGGCTCAGTAGGGTGTCAAGATGAGTTTGCTCATCGACGTCCCTTTTGGTCAATAGCTGGTGGCCCGTCACGTATGGTTAATACCTCTGACGTGCTAGTGGTTAAATCCACAGCCATATTATTGACGAGTCTTTAGAGTCCACCACACATACAGTTACTCAAGTTTCGGGCGAAACGCTGTAGAGAACGTATGGAGATATGGCAGGGTTCGATCAGATACGTGCGGTATTGCACAGATCAGGATCGGATGGTTAGTACTAGAGGCCGTATGGAGATATGGCAGGGTTCGATGGGATACGTGCGGTATTGCACAGATCAGGATCGGACGGTTAGTACTAGAGGCTGTATGGATATATGGCAGGGTTCGATCAGATACATGTCGTATTGCACGGATCGGGATCGAACGGACATTACTAGCCGACTTTGGTTTAAGCCGGATCCTAGTATAGTACAGTGTAGATTTTGTCTCATTGCATTTGTATTTCGGTCGGAATACAGATGCGGGTGTGTATACACAGTATCGGGGTTTTTCCTGTAATTTATTACGGGACCAGTTTTCTGGAGTTGCCAGTTTGCTTTCCACTTCGGCCATATTTCTTTGTATCTTTCATTGGCCGAAGATTAGTGGAGGAGGGATTATTTGCATTTGTGCAAATAAGCATTTTGGAAGGGGGTCTTTGCATATTATTGTATCATGATACTTGCACCATCATTTGACTTCTTTTGACCATGATGGCTTGGCTTTTTTTTCATGATGGTTGTGGTGGAGTGTTGGTCTTAGTTTGTTATCATGCTTGATGATGATGGTTGGTCATGATGAGGGGGTGTGGTTTGCTCTTTGACTTGCCTTTTTCCCTTTTACACTCAACCTTGCATCATGTTGAAGTTTTTGATTCATTCTCTTTCACTTCACTCTCTCCTCTCATTCCTATATGAGCATGGCCGGCCATAGAGGGAAGGGGCTGCCCATTCATTTTGGTGTGGGATTTTTGCTCTTTTGGCTTGGTAAAATCCTCACAAGTTCCATCTCCAAAAGCTTATATCATTCCTCCACCATATGGCAATTCCATGAACCCCAAAATGAGACATGGTTCTACACACATTCTACAGCAGACCTTGGGCACGTCGACTCGCCAACTTCGTGCCCGAGTTGCCTCGGTATAGAGGTAGGAGCCCGTAAAAGAAGCAGGCGACGTGGTGCCCTTCCGGTGAGGAGGTGGAGACCGGACATTCCGCGGGAGATCGGGGCGACGGCGAGAAGACCGGAGGACACGGATCGCTCGGTATATCTCTCTTCCCCATCTTGTAGTTAGCTTGGACTAGTTAATGGCACGATCCGGGTTTATAGTGCGTGGTGGTGCCGGTTTGAAAAGTTAAAGTAAATCACCGCTTCCGCATTCCAGCGTCGGATTGACGGCCGGGGCGCCGCCGTGCACTTACAGAGTTCTTATCTTAAAAAAAATAATGAACCACCCAAGTGAGAGAAAATCTCAAGTAAAGTTTTGTAAAACCAATTTCCAAATATTATATATCATCCATGCTTGAATAGTTAGCACAAATGAATTAACAATTCATTTGTCATCACTATTCAAGCATGGTTCTCACCATTCTTTTTTCTTTACCTTTATACATCATTTCCATTTAAATAAATAAATGGATAATCCAAAATGAGGTGTCCACCTTCTAGAATGTTTTCTATATAAATACGGATTACACTCTACTGTATATACATACCTGTATTCATACCGAAATACGAATACCCAAAGAGATAGAATAACACAAAGAACATAATACTATAATATACATATCGAAATACATATACGTAAATTATTAAATCAATACATGATTAATAATCCGGCTCAAACCCGAGCCGGCTAGTATTATCAACCGTCCGATCGAAAGTCCGGGTAACTAGTACAATTATTCGATCGGAACCCTGCACGTATCCAATACGGCTACTATATCATTTCGCCAGAACCAGGGAAACCCTCTGTGTGGGACTCTAAAGACTCGTCAATACGCTGGCAGTGGGTTTAACCACAACCACGTCAGCGGCACTAGCTGTACGTAATGGCTACCCAGGTATTGAACAAAAGGAAGGCCGACGAGCAAACTCATTTGAACCCCTACTGAGCCTGTCAGCAACAATCTCCATATATTCCCGTCTGTTCGTTTAAGAGTATCGCATATCAAGTCTAGGGGATGGATAAAATCAGAACCCTAATAACGCGATATTTCGTGTCGGTATGATTCCCATCACCCACTGAGAAATTACTGATCCAAATCAGTAATTCTCGTCTACCTTGGCCAAGAATTTCTGGTGATGGCCATCCATGCACCGCGCGACATCAACCTACTATACCAAGAAAGGCAAATCTCCGATGATCCGCTCACTGCCTCCATATAGCTTAGGACTATACCCAACTAAAACCTGTTTGCACGACTCCTTTGAGCCGTGGTAGAGTAGTAATCAAAACATAGTGGGAACTCACATAAGACAAATGACGATCTCAGGTCGACAGACTAACATGTACTCATGTCACCTAAGAACTGCTATCTGACAATTGGTATAATACCGTCTAGCGTGTTCCCGATGAGTCCGTCCAGTGTACTCATAACCCAATGAGCACATGTATACTATCTTAGGTGACTAACTGACACCAATGGCTTCTGAGACCGGCCACCGTTCCTCGTTGGGGTCTCGAAAAGTATACACTAGTCTACTCCATAGTAATGATGCCCAGTCTCGATACTCCTTTGACTAGGGACATTTAAGGATGTGCTTATAGACCACCCATCTCCCACGTATACGATCGCCATCATAATACTGGTAGTCAAGCAAGAATCCTATAGGCCTTATCAACATGTAATAGTGACAAATCAGATAGCATACTATCATCTCAAGTAAGACTGTTCTATCCGTATAGGTCCTCGCTCAATCATCACAATCGCGTACCTGCAATTACAATAATTGACTTGAGGGCACTATATCCAACATCACGTTCTACCCGTCATTATCCAGGTTAATTTAAATTCACCCGTACAAACCCTTGACGAAAGCCAAAATAGCTGTACAACTGTCCCAAATCAACTCATCTATCTATGCTACAGATGAATACCCAGCAACTACCAATCACTATGCCTTGGCGAAGGTCAAAATACATAGCTTGAATACTACTGAATACCCATCTGAAATGACGGAGGGCTACAGATGGTTTTGGCGAAACCGTGAACGTAATGAACTTGATATAGTCGAAGGAACCATGATAGCTTTTAAAAGGAGTGGTTTAGGCTCCTTATTTAAAAGTTGTTTTTCAGGATAGCTGAGTGGTTTTGAAATAGTTCCAACGATTTAAACTTTGGTTTGTTTTCCTTGCATTAATCAATGTCAATTCGGTTCCATCATTTAACCCTATCATTGCAGAAAGAAACAAAAATAAAACGTACGCTTATGCTATCCGCATTCGCCACGGGGCCCCGTCATACACCGTTAGGTTACTTAACTAACGGCAGAGCGGGGGCTGGACTAGCGCGGGTGCAAAACATAAGCAACGTTTATTAAATATAACATATATATATAGTCATTCGTCTCACGCAATAATAGGCATTCCAGATCACAAATGAATATATTGGATATACTAGGAATTCCATGTTTTGTTTTAGCCTAGAACGAAAGACAGATTCCACGGTCGTGATGAATTGCCAAACCCCACCCTAAACCCCTACGGGTGTGACAAACTACCCGCCAAATTCCTGAAGTGAAACAACATCCCTCAATAAAATGGGTAGGCCACTCGGCACTTCAAGAACCCGGTATTTTGTGCACCCCACCTTGGGTCTATCCTAGGTGCAAGAAAAAGTAAATGAAATAATACAACGGTGGAAACAACCTCAACCCGGATGTGCCCAGCAAAATAATATTACATCACATTACAAATTACATGAATTTATGTAAAGAAAACACTCTTCTCACATTCCCCGCTATTCATCTACGACGATCCAATACTCCATATATACAAACCATCACAATATAGATATGTACAACCCCCACTAATCGACATATAAAAATTAGTGGATGTTTAGCAATACATATACAAACTGAAACTTATAAACGATGTTAAAACTGCGACCTCGAAATACTCCGTATTGCTCCAACACAAAGATAACATAATATGAAATCTGGGAAAAAATAAACAACACCTAAAACCCTAAATCCAAGATTCAAGAACACCATAAAAATTCCAAGACAAAACTCTTGAATAGAACCGGCCAGACCGGGAAAAATAAGCATTTGGCCGACCAAAATTTTGAGTCTGGGTCTCATTTTTCTCTGGTGTTCTACATACAACAAGAAGAGCACTCTGCAACTGTTTAAATAATTTTTAGATCCTCTTTAAAAATTAACAGAAACTTGGATTTTGGTTTAATTGTTTCGGAGTTATTTCAGTTTCGTAACTTTAAACATTGTATAAACTGCTAGTTAAGGTCTGAGTAGGCTCTGATACCACTGTAAGCCGATGCCGCGCACCCCGCGAGTCCGTGGGGAGGTGGAATTAACAAAAATGATTTTTCAAAGCTTCGCAACACCGACTAAACTCCAGAATCTCAACGAAATCCTTAACTATCTATAACTACTAGGAGGTTCTAACTACTTGGTTAGGATTCTGTATCTCCTTGTTAACAAGTCCTTCGGGTCTTGGTCTTCTCCTTCACTTCCTTAGCTCCTCGAAGATCGGGTCGCGCTTGAAACGTCAGCCTCCTCGTGTCGAAGATGATCCACCCGAGAGTCTATACTTCAAGCTCCAACCTCTAAACGGAGGTAACTAGGGTACCTAGTTTGCTAAGCTAGGTAGCCTAGAAGATGTAGAGTATCTAATAGAGTATTTATCTCATGAGACCTTAGGGTTCAAAACTCATGTGAGGGTTAGGGTCTTTGAGGAAGAAGGAGGAGAAAATGGAGAGAGAAATGAAAAGACCAAATGAGCTAGTGTTGTGCAAGTGTGGAGAATGGCTCATACACATCAATTATGAAGCATGGATTATTTTCACATAGAAAATAGCAACCATGCTTCAATAGTGTAGCCAAACTAATAAACAAATGTATAACCCATGCTTCACACCTATGCCACAAATATCTCCAATTTCCACCTCACTAATCTATTTCTCCAAATAGATAAATCAAATAATGAGGTTTCCCCTTCTTGAAGCATCTCTTGTGAAATTAAAAGAATGTCCTCACCGTATATACATACTCGTATTCGTATTCTGAAAAATACGAATACAATGAGATAACAATAATCCAATAATATAATACTAGGATCCGGCTTAAACCAAAGCCCACTAGTATTATCCGTCCGAACAACATCCGTGTAGCCAGTACACGTATATGATCGGAACCCTGCCGTAAAACCATACGGCCTCTACATTGTTTCACCCGAAGCACGAATACATTCTATGTAGGACTCTAAAGACTCGACAGTACACTGGCAGTGGGTTTAACCATAAGTCCGTCAGCGGTACTAGCTGCACGTAACGGCTACCCAGGTATCTGTCGATAAGAAGGCCGATGATCAAACTCATATGTACTCCTATTGAGTCTATCTATGACAATCTCCGTACAGTCCGGTCTGTTCGTCTAAGATACTCGCATATCGGGTCTAGGAGAATGGTAACCGTCAGACCGCTAATAGCGCAATAAGTCGTGCTGGGGTAGAGCCCAATACACCCTGAGAAACTACTGGACTACCTACCAGTAAATCTCACTTGCCCTAGCCAGGGACTTTGTGTAATGGCTTTCCGAACACAGCGCGATATCAACCCCCAATACCGGGAGAGACGAATCCTATCTAACCACTAATGCCTCCTTGTGCTTCGGGACTGCACCCAACTACTACCTGTTTGCACAACTCTTTTGAGCCATGGTAAGGTAGTAATCTAAGTACAGTGGGAACACACTCGAGACGAATAGTGATGTCAAATCAACGGACTAACCTGTCCTCATGCTACCCGGGAACAGCTACATGACGATAAGTATAATACCAACCAATAGTCCCCAACGAGTCCATCCAGTGTAACTCATAACCAAATGAGCACATGTATACTATCTCCAGTACGACGTACTAATGGCTGTAGGACAGACCATCTCCCCTGCTAGGATGAGAAGCGTATACACCAGTCTACTCTGGAGTATCGATGCCCCGTCTCGATAATCCTACGACTAAGTACCTATAGAAGGATGTGCTTATAGACTACCCAGCCCCCGCTAGTGTGACTGCCATCACAACGCTGGTAGTCAAGCAAAGATCCTAAGGGCTTTACCAATATGTATAAGCGATATGCTAAAAGAAATACATGTACATATTGAGGTATAATTAAACAAAATAGCATACTACCATTTTGAGCAAGACTGTTATTATAACTGTGAATATCCCAAGCTTCCAAAATGTAATATACAATCCAGTATGATACAATAATGGCCTCTAGGGCGTATATCACTAACAATCTCCCATTTGCACTAAGGCCATGTATTAGCATATCACAGACCTATCATCTCGATTAGGCTCTCGAATTGTGTCTGAGGCATTGCCTTTGTGAGTGGATCTGCAGTGTTGTTCTCTGTCTTTACTCTCCGTATCTCGATTTCCCGGCAATCAATGATCTCCCTGATCAGGTGGAACTGCCTCAAGATATTTCTGGACTTTAGATGGGGCCTTGGTTCCTTCGATAAAACTATAGCATCGTTGTTGTCACAATACAGCGGTACTGGATCAACAATGGACGGAACCACCTGAACTTCCTGATCCATACTGCTTCTTTCACGGCGTCACATACAGCGATATACTCCGCTTCCATCGTCGAGTTAGCAACGGTGTTCTGCTTGGAGTTCTTCCAACAGACCGCCCCTCCACTGAGGGTAAATACATAACCCTATATAAACCTGGAGTCATCCTTGTCACTCTAGAAGATGGAGTTAGCGAAGGCCTCGACCATTAGATCTTCTCTGCTGTACACCAAGAACATCTCCTTAGTCCTTCTCAGGTACTTAAGAATGTTCTTCACTACTGCCCAGTGCTTCTTCCCTGGGTTTGACTGATACATGCTTACAATGCAAAGTGCGTAAGCTACATCTGGTCTGGTACACAACATCGCATACATTATAGAGCCTACCACAGAAACATAGGGTATAATACTCATGCGATCCTTTTTCAAATCAGTCTTGGGAGACATCTCTTTGGAAATGGTGATTCCGTGACAAACCAGTAGATTACCGCACTTTGAATCTTCCATACTAAATCTCTTCAGTATTGGCGTCGATGTACCTTGACTGTGAAAATACTAACATCCATTTAGATCTATCACGATAGATCTGGATCCCCAGAATGTAGGAGGCATCACCCAGGTCCTTCATGGAGAACCTTTGTGATAAGAATCCTTTGACTGATTGTAGCATAGGAATTTCATTTCCTATCAGGAGAATGTCATCCACGTACAAGATGAGAAATACCACCTTTCTCGCTACAATTTTACTATAGATGCATGATTCATCTGGATTTTTGATAAAGTCGAATTCCTTGACCGTCTCATCAAAACAGATGTTCCAACTCCGCGATACCTGCTTTAATCCATAAATGGATTTAAGCAACATGCACACTCTTTCCCTGCTCCCACTCTCTATGAAATCCTCCGGCTGATCCATATAGACACACTCTTCCAAATTTCCATTCAGAAAAGCAGTCTTTATATCCATATGCCAAATTTCATAATCGTAGAAGGCAGCAATGGCAAGAAGGATCCGAATGGATTTGAGCATAGCCACTGGAGAAAAGGTTTCATCATAGTCCAAACCAGGTCTTTGACGATAAACTTTTGCAACAAGTCTAGCCTTATAGGTTTTAACCTATCTATCTACACCAATCTTCTTTCTGAAGATCATTTGCAACCTACGGGTTTTACCCCTTTTGGAGCAATGTACAAAGTACATACTTTATTGGTGTACAAGGACTCCATTTCGGTCCATATTGCAACCAGCCATTTTACCGAGTCTGTACTCTGAATGGCTTGCTGGAAGTTAGTTGGCTCATCATCGTCGATGATGCAATCCTCTCTATCCCTATCTATGAGAAAACCGTAGTATCTCTCGGGTGGATGAGACTACCTACAAGTCCTGCGGAGTGGCGTGGGGATGTCCGGTTCTTTCGAAACTTCTGGTTCCGCTATGCGTTCAGTAATAGCTTGTGGTTCTGGAATTTCTTCCAGCTCTATTGCGCTCCCACTTATTTCTTTTTCAAGAAATTGAGTTTCCAAAAAGTGGGCATGCCGAGAAATAAAGACCTTTTGTTCCTCCGTATAATAGAAAAGATACCCCCTGGAGTTCTTTGGGTATCCCACAAACTTACATAGTACTAAGCGTGCCTCGAGTTTGTTCGCATGCTGCTTTTTTACAAAAGCTAGACATCCTCATATCTTCAGATACTTAAGATAGGGTTTCTTCCCACTCCATATCTGAAATGGTGTGGTAGGCACTGACTTAGTAGGAACCTTGTTCAAAAGATATGCAGCTGATTCTAGTGCATAACCCTAGAAGGATTGCGGCAACTCAGTGTTACTCATCATGCAACGTACCATATCCAATAAAGTTCGGTTCCGCCTTTCCGATAAACAGTTGTGTTGAGGTGTGTATGGAGGAGTGAGCTGAGAGAGAATTTCATTCTCTTTTAAGTAATTCAAGAACTCGGCACTTAAGTATTCACCGCCTCGATCAGATCTAAGTGTCTTGATGCTTTTGCCGGTTTGTTTTTCCACTTCATTCTTATATTCCCGGAATTTCTCAAAGGCCTTGGATTTATGTTTCATCAAGAATACATGTCCATACCTTGAGAAATCATCTGTAAAAGTAATGAAGTAAGAATAACCACTTCTTGCATGTGTATACATTAGACCACACATGTCGTTGTGTATGAGTCTCAAGAGCTCGCTAGCACTTACACCGTGTCCAGTGAACGGAGTCTTTGTCATCTTTTCTTTGAGACATTATTGACAAGTTGCATAGGACTAATGTTTGAACGGATCCAAATATCACTCTTTATATTAGTTCTTCAACTGTGTTTCATTGATTTGACCTAGTCTACAATGCCATAAGAAAGCCTGATTTAATTCCGGAGACTTTCTTTTAAGTGAGTTCTGGACGTTGAAAACCTGAGCTTGATTTAATACGTATATATAGTTATCTAGTGCAGCTGACCCAATCAAATTTTGATTAAGCTGGATGTGGACCACATCGCTTACAAATGTAAAATCATAACCTTCTTTAGAAAGAAAAGATACAGAAATGATATTACAAGCCAAACTAGGTACACACAAACAGTTAAGCAAAATCAAAATCTGCCCACCTGTCAATCCTATGTGATATTCTCCTACGGATACAGTGTCCACGTGTTGGGTTACGGCAGTGCCCCGGCCATCAATCCGTGACCAAATGCAGAAAAAAATTTATATAACTTGGCGCTACCACAACCAATTACCCGGATCTACCCATAAGCCCTAGATAACAAAACACGCCAAGGAGTTAGAATGGTTATACCGAATCAATCTGTGTCCTTCGCTCTTCAACCATCATCCCAAGCTCCTAGGGGCTTCCTTGATCAAGTTTGATCTCCAGTCTCCCTCCATCGAAGATGATCCACCCGAGAGTTTACTCAACGAGCTCCAACCTCATATCCGAGGAAACTAGGGTACCTAGATCGCTACTCTAGATATCGTAGATGAAGTAGAGAGTGATGAAGGATTAATTTGTCTCAAGACACCAAAGAATTCTCAACTCATGAGAGGGTTTGGGTGGAGCTAGAGGAAGAAGAAGATACCATGAGAATGAGGTGTTGAGAGAAACTCAAGAGAGAGAGAAGAAATGAATAATGGCTTGTTTTTTGTTTTTTGTGTGAGTGTGATAAGAAATAATGGAGCCAACACATATATGTCTATGTCTCCAAAATATCTTAGTTAACAAAAAATATCTCAAGTCAACATAATCTCACAACAAACAAAAACCCTAAGCATGCTAGAATAGTAACCATGGGTCACTAATTAGCCATGCTACAAAAATGCAATAAACTTCTCATCCTACACCTCAATAACCTTTTAATCCAAAAAGGTCTAAACCATGATGAGGTGTAATCTTCTAAAAGTAATCTTGTAATAAATTACAAGAATACCCCTCAACTGTATATACATTCCCGCATTCGTATTCTGAAGAATTCGAATACAATGAGATGAAAATAATCCAACAATATAATACTAGGATCCGACTTAAACCAAAACCCACTAGTATTATCCGTCCGAACATCATCCGTGCACAAGTACACGTATGTGATCGAACCCTACCATAAAACCATATGGCCTCTACATCGTTTCGCCTGAAGTAGGGAAACCCTTTGTGTGGGACTCTAAAGACTCGTCAATATGCTGGCATTGGGTTCAACCACAAGCACGTCACGGCATTAGCTGTACGTAACGGCCACCTAGGTATTGAGCGAAAGGGGGCCGACGAGCAAACCCATCCTGAAACCCCTACTGAGCCTGACAGTGATAATATCCGTACAGTCCGGTTCGTTCGTCTATGAGTATCGCATATCGAGTCTAGGGGGGTGTATAAAGTCAGACCCCTAATAACGCGACATTTAGTGTCAGTATGAAGCCCATCACCACTTGAGAAACTACCGATCCTAGATCATTAATTCTCGACTATCTTAGCTAAGGATTTCTGGTGATGGCCACCCGTGCACAACCGCGACATCAACCACAAATATCGGGAGAGACGAATCCCCCGACGATTCGCTCACTACCTCCATGTGGCTCGGGACTGTACCCAACTAAAACCTGTTTGCACGACTCCTTTGAGCCGTGATAGGGTAGTAATCAAAGCACAGTGGGAACTCACACGAGACAAATGAAGATCTCAGGTCGATAGACTAACCTGTACACATGTCACCAGGGAACTGCTATCTGAAAATAGGTATAATACCAACTAGCATGTTCCCGGCGAGTCCGTCCGGTGTACTCATAACCCAATGAGCACCTGTATATATCTTAGATGAACCAACTAACACCAATGGCTTATGAGGCTGGCCACCGCCCCTCCTCGGGGTCTCGATCAGTATACACTAGTCTACTCTGGAGTATCGATGCCCAGTCTCGAAACTCCAGGACTAGGGACATTTAAGGATGTGCCTATGACCACCCAGCTCCCATGTATATGATCGCCATCATACTACTGGTAGTCAAGCAAGAATCCTATAGGCTCTATCAACATGTAATAGTGATCTGTAATGCCATCTAATGTTGTACATGATGATAAAGACAAACCAGATAGCATACTATCATCTCGAGTAAGATTGTCCTATCGGTATAGCTCCTCCCTCAATCATTGCAATCACATGCTTGCGATCCAATAATTGACTTGAGGGCACTATAGCCAATACCACGCTCATTCCTTTAGCAACCCTGAGAGTCATATCACCTGCCTTGATAACTCTACAGTTTTTCAGAGCCTATAATGAATTACAGATATGAGATCCTGATCAGGTATCCAGTACCCAGGAAGTGGAGTTAATTGACAGACAGTTTTCAATCATAAACACACTTGAAGCCAAACCTACAACGTGCTTCAAATCCTGGTTTCTGGCTTTCCAAGCCCTGCAGTCCTTCTGCCAATGCCCTTTCCCGTAATAATAGAAACATTCCTCCTTCCCAACTATTAGCCCCGAAACTTTTTCCCTGCCCTTTCCCTCTACCTTTCTGACACCGCCTATCGGGTTGGTGGAGGCCTTCTTCTTCTCTCTCTTGGCTTTCTCCTTAGATTTAGAAGAAGAAAATTCCCCAATAAGCAGAGCGGGTGTCTTCCTGGATTTCTGCAGGGTGCCCATAGCGCTCCTCAACATGTTGAGGAGTTCTGGAAGTGAAACTTCCTTCCCTTGAATGTTGAAATTCAAGATAAACTGGGTGGAGGTGGAGGGAAGGGACTGTAGAATCAAGTCAGTATATAACTCGTTCTCCAACGTAGTCCCAAAGTCCGCGAGCTATTCAATATAGCTAATCATCGTAAGGACGTAGTCCCCTACAGATGACCGAACAGCCAACCTCGCCTGAAATGATTTCTTTGAGGTCTCATATCTTGCGATGCGAGATTTCTTTCCATATAAATCCTTGGTATGGAGGAAGATGGAAACTAAGTCCATCTTCTCGTGCCGCCTCTTGTGTTCATAATCCATTAAGGCTAACACGAGGCACTTGGCTCTCGCACTATCTTTTTCCCATATCTTACGGTTTTCATCATCTGCGACGGTGGAATCTGGACCTGGGTTGGCAGGGACTTTGGTAGTAAGGAGGTAGCCCAGCTTGTCATAGGTAATGGCCATCTGGACATTTCTTAGCCAATCTTTATAGTTTGGCCCAGTCAATTTATTATTATCTAGCAGTAACTTAAGCCCGGTCATTTTGGTTCCTGGTGTCAGGAAAGAGAGAAGAAACACTCGGTATGATACTCTTGCAAGTTTAGATTGGTTATTAGTTTATCTAAACAGGATGGCTCTCACAGTTCCTCGAATTCTTCCTCAAACCATAAAAGAAGAATTAGTCAAGATTAATCCCACCCTACAATTCTTGCTTAGCTTATCGGCCAGGCTAGTGTTGGTACTTCGAGAGAGGTTTTACAATGCTTCCGCGAAGTTCCTTAATTACATAACCTCTTTTCTCTGGAGGCGTAGCCCCGCTAAGACCGTTCTAGACACCTACTTAGTTTATAGCATTGATTGTTTAGTGAAAAATCTCCCGAAGAGTAGCAGATACTCACAGTAGGATCGGGATCCAAATATCATCGTATGACAATCTTGAAGGAATCCTAACAAAATCATCACACTCCAAATGGTATGCAACATTAACAAGTTTCATTTTCCTTAGAAACTCCCGATATGGATTTTTGCCCCAAGCTCTTATGACCTTGACGAAGGACAATATATCATAAGTCGCAAGTTAAGTGTTGGGGTTCTTAGTGTCCTGACCTTCGACCGCGGCCATTGCGGAACGAAAGGTTTTGGTGTTTAAAAAACGTGGCTCTAGAAACAACTACTTAGAATCGAAACCAAACATGAAACTAGCAATTACAAAGAGCTTATTTACTGTGATAAAAGCGTTATACCAAATGAATCATGTCCTTCGGTCTTCTGCCATCTTCCTTAGCTCCTGGAGGTCTCCTTGAACGAGCTTGGCCACCGGTGTTTCTCCATCGAAGATGATCCACCCGAGGAATGTAGCATATGGCTCTAACTTCACACTAAGAATCTAGTGAAACAACTAGGGACTATAGGTTGCTAATCTAGAGTGTCTAGGGATGTAGTGAGTGGCTCTAAGTATTTATCTATCTCTTTTCTATCCTTGTTTCTCAACACATGAGATGGTAGGGTAGAAGATTAAGAAGAAGGAAGAGGTCAAGAAAGGTAGTGAAGAGAGCAAGCAAAAAATGGTGAAGGTGAGTTCTCATCTGAAAAAAATAATGAACCATTCAAGTGAGAGAAAATCCAAGTAAAGTTTTGTAAAACCAATTTCCAAATATAATATATCATCCATGCTTGAATAGTTAGCACAAATGAATTAACAATTCATTTGTCATCACTATTCAAGCATGGTTCTCACCATTCTCTTTTCTTTACCTTTACACCCCATTTCTATTTAAATAAATAAATGGATAATCCAAAATGAGATATCCACCTTCTAGAATGTTTTCCGTATAAATACGGATTACACTCTACTTTATATACATACATGTATTCGTACCGAAATACGAATAACCAACGAGATAGAATAACAAAAGAACATAATACTAGAATATACATATCGAAATACATATACGTAAATTATTAAATCAATACCTGATTTAATAATCTGGCTCAAACCCGAGCCGGCTAGTATTATCAACCGTCCGATCAAAAGTCCGGGTAACTAGTACAATCATTCGATCAGAACCCTGTACATATCTAATACGGATACTACATCATTTCGCTAGAACCAAGGAAACCTTCTGTATGGGACTCTAAATACTCGTCAATATGGTGGCAGTGGGTTTAACCACAAGCACGTTTGCGGCACTAGCTGTACGTAACGGCTACCCAGGTATTGAGCGAAAGTAAAGCCGACGAGCAAACTCATCCGAACCCCTACTGAGCCTGTCTGTGACAATCCCCATACATTCCGGTCTGTTCATCTAAGAGTATCACATATCGAGTCTAGGGGGTGGATAAATTCATACCCATAATAACGCGATATTTCGTGTCGGTATGAAGCCCATCACCCACTGAGAAATTACTGATCCAAATCAGTAATTCTCGTCTACCTTAGCCAAGGATTTCTGGTGATGGTCACCCGTGCACCGCGCGAAATCAACCCTCAATACCGGGAGAGACGTAGCCCTGACGATCCGCTCACTGCCTCCATGTGGCTCGGGACTGTACCCAACTAAAACCTGCTTGCATAACTCCTTTGAGCTGTGGTAAGGTAGTAATCAAAGCACAGTGGGAACTCACACGAGACAAATGACGGTCTCAGGTAAACAGACTAACCTGTACTCATATCATCTGAGAACTACTATCTAACAATTGGTATAATACAATCTAGCATGTTCCCGGCGAGTCCGTCCAGTGTACTCAACCCAATGAGCACCTGTATACTATCTTAGGTGACTAACTGACACCAATGGCTTGTGAGACCGGCCACCGCCCTTCGTCGGTGTCTCGAAAAGTATACACTAGTCTACTCCGAAGTATCGATGCCCAGTCTCGATACTCCCTCGACCTGGGACATATAAGGATGTGCTTATAGACCATCCAGCTCCTACGTATATGATTGCCATCATAATGTCGGTAGTCAAGAAAGAATCCTATGCTCTCTATCAACATGTAATAGTGATCTGTAATACCGCATAATGCATGTACATGATGGCAGAGACAAACCAGATAGCATACTATCATCTCGAGTAAGACTGTTCAACCCGTATAGGTCCTCACTCAATCATCACAATCGCGTGCCTACAATTACAATAATTGACTTGAGGGAACTATATCCAACAATCTCCCACTTGCACTTAAGGCTAATTATTGCGATGTCGCATTCTCACAGCCCGTGTGATACCGAACACCCAACTTCTCTACTAATCAGTCTCGCAAAGCCCGTTTGTGAAACTATTGCATTCGAGAAATAGTCTAGGTGAGTGGATCCGCTCCAATGTTTCTATCTTTATCTCCCTATATCTCAACTTCGCAGAGAAAGACTATCTCCCAAAATGAGCGATACCTGTCTTAGAATTTTTCTGGATATCTGATGGGGCCCAGTTCACAAATGAACTCCAAACCCAACAAACTTCTTAGACTGTATCATCCACTAAATTTAATCAGTATCATGTGCCATGCCTTCCTCAGTATCCGCTTGGACCACTTGTCCAATATACTTCCCCTCAAAAAGAAGGAAAACTATAACTCTAACAGCCACTATGTCATCCAGGTCACCTTGAAAGCCAGAAATGATAACCGCCTCATGAAGGAGGCTGTCGTTACCATATACCAAGAACATCCACTTATGTTCATAACTGCTTCCCAATGTTTCTCCAAGATTAGATTAATGTATACTTATTGCATCTAGTGCAAAAGTAATATCTGGTGTGGTACTTGACATTTCATAATTAACTCAATTGCCTAAGCAAGTGATATACCAATCATGCAAATCCCTTTCCTCATCAGTCTAGAAGACATCTCTTTAGAGAGAGTGACTCTGTCACCTGTGGGTTCACCACCACGCCAGGAGTCGTCCATTCTAAAACACATTAGAATAGCGTCCAGTACCCGAATTGGGACACTTCCCAAATCTAGATCTAAAACCATAGATCTAGTGACCAGAATCCCTAATTTTTTTATCCAAATACTATGTAGAGAAACAACTTATGACAACCACAGTAATATCGATCGTAGTATAGGAAGATCACTTGCTATTAAGAGCATATCATCCAAATACCTAGACATTACTCCCTACTACCTTCTTACCAGGTCCATTTGTTATTCTGATGAAGTCAAACTCTATGACTGTCACATCAAAACAAGATGGTCTATCTCCGTTGTACTTGCTTTAGTCTATAAATAGACATAACCTACTTGCCCACCATGCTTCCGCTGCTCTCACTGACTACAACAACCCTCTGGCAGAGTCGTATACACGTGCACTTCTAAAGATAATTTAGAACGACGTTATACACATCCTCCTGCCAGATCTCATAGTCTAGAACAGCAGTGGTGGCAAGTTTGGGTAATCAAAAACCTCAATGTCACCGTCTTTGAGGAGGCCGAAGTACCTCTCGGGTGGCCGAGGTTACCCACCAAATCTGCGGAGTGGCTAATGGATTGTCGAATCCAATTGAATCTTTAGGTTCTACTAAATTTTCAGTAATCGTTTATGGTTCTGGAATCACTTCCAGTTCTACCATACTCCCACTAATGTTTTCTGAAAAGAATTCATTTTACTAAAACGGGTGGCGAGTCAAGAACAATATAACTATTGATTTTCCAAATGGTAGAATGTTAACCCTCGTCAAAGCCCGGGAAAACCCACAAACTGCCATTACTGAAACGTCCCTAGAGTTTACCCGGATTCTTTTTTTAAGCATAAGCCGGACAACTCCATATACCTTAACATCGTTAAGATATGAATCCATTCTATATCCAATATAGAAACAAAGGCACTAATTTAATTGGAACCAGATTCAAAATACATGCAGCCATTTCCAGTTCATATCGACTAAACGGAAGAAAGCCAAACAGCAATACTCATCAAGGAGCATACTCACGGATGAGTAACCTGAGAGAGAGAAAAGTTCTCAAAACTATTACTTACGACGGAATACCTAGCAAAAGTATCTACATCTTCGATCACCTTGAAGAATCCTGATACTTGCAACATATGGTTCTCTACTTTATGCTTATACCTATAACTTCTCAAAATCCAGACCTTGTATTTCAACGAAATACTTGTCTAAAACTAAAGAAGTCATAAGTAAATAGAATGTAGTACGAAAACCAACCCTTTTTTCCTAACGGACATCGGACAACGTACAATACTTTGTATAAGTTCTCTGAGTTTGATAACTCAAACCCTGTGCGTAATAGGTTGAAAACTGTACTATGGTTAAGAAGAATTACACTACTGTTGAATGCTCCTTACCTAACCATCAACTGATATAGGTAAATGTCATAGACATAATTTCAAAAAGTTATATCTCACTTTATAAAATAAACGTACAGATATATCAGTTTGAAATTGGTGCATAACAACGGATATTCAAAACCAAATATTTGCCGTTAAGAAAAACCCAGGTGATTTCCTCAAACATCACCAATTACAAAGAATTCTGATATATTGAGGATCTAATCACCCAATTCCCAATATTTTACTCCCACTCAGCATCTGTAATGCCAACAGATGTGAGAATCAAGTCTGTTAAATACATACCCTGGAGTCAGAATCTAATTGGGAAAATAGTTTTCAATTAACACCGCACAGTAAAACTGAAACATGAAAATGTTTCGAAGGGGTAGCGGATATTCCTCGTAATGCCTCTTCCACTATCCAGATTCATGACAGCAACAGTATATTTCCTTGCCCTCACTCTAATCCGTTTATATGTTTTTACTTATTACCTTTTATACACCATACTTAGGCTAATTGGTTTTCTTCCTTCCCTACCTTTCGGCACCATCATAAGGTTTGGAAGAAGACTATCCAATAAGCGTAATAGGTGTACTCTCCTAACACTAGGAGTCCTTGCAACCTGAGAGAAGGTAAAGAGAAAATACAACCGAATATCCTAATTCAATTTCTCCAAAACCGGAAAACATCCTCGAACTGAAACAAGTTCCTTCGAGTTCGTATGTAACTATACGATAGCATATCCAAGAAATATGGATCTTCGTAGTGATACGGAGTGTTCTGGAGAAATGCAAAGGGGAAGTAGGAGTGGCAATGATATACGCAGCTTCGTAGTGTATGATAACAGTCGCAATTTCTTTTGCACTCACTCTAATCTCTTTATATTTCTTTACTTATTACCTTATGTACACCACACTTAGGCTAATTGGTTTTCTTCATTCCCCTACCTTTCGGCACCTGCCTATGGTTTGGAAGAAGACTATCCAATAAGCGTAATAAGTGTAGTCTCCTAATACCAGGAGCCCTGCAACCTGAGAGAAGGTAAAGAGAAAATACAACCGAATATTCCCATTCAATTTCTCCAGAACCGGAAACCATTCTTGAACTGAAACAAGTTTCTTCGACTTCGTATGTAACTATACGATGGCATATCCAAGTATTATGGATCTTAGTAGTGATACGGAGTGTTCTGTAGAAATGCAAAGGGAAAGTAGGAACGGCAGTGATATATGCGACTATGATAATCCAAAAGCCAAAGTGTTTAAGAAGATTCGGTTAACTTGGTTCATGAGTTTTAGTTTAGGGTCAAGTCATTGTCGCTGCCAAAGAGAGAGAGAGAAAATAAACAATCAGCGTGCACTCTAACCTAGATTAGATTGGTTAATCATTTTATCTAATCAGGACGGCTCCCACTATTTCGTCGAATTCTCCTTCAAACCCTAAAAGAAGAATTAGTCGGGATCATTTGAAAATCACCCGAGGAGTAACACCTACTCATCAGTGGGAATCGGGATCCAACTATCATCACATGATAACTTGATTGAAGCCACTCAACTCACCACACTCCAGAAGGTATGCGCATGCCTGGCAAGTTTCCTATATATTTGAAACTCCCGATGTGGTTTTTGCCCCAACCACTTATGACTTTGACTTTGGCCAACAAATCATAATACGCAAGTCAAGTTCTACCCATCATTATCCAGATTGATTTAGACCCACCCGCACACACCCTTGACTTTGGCCAACAAAGTGGTACGACTGTCCTAAACCAATGCATTTATCTATGCTACGGATAAACAACACACAGCTACAATTCACGATGCCTTCACTTTGGCCAACAAACACCGCATGAATACTAAGTGCTACTTATTCGAAATGACGGAGGGCTACGGCTGGTTTTTGGCGAAAAACCTTTAACGTAATAAACTTGATATCGTTGAAGGAACTTAGTGGTTTTACAAATATATAGTGGCGTAAACTTCTGCTAAATAGGTCACTCCCTGTGAAGGGATCTCGACTCTTTCCTTATCGAATGGGGTGCAGAATATTCCTAACTGAATAGCACGATGCAAAGCAAAAGAATCAACTATAGTGAAGTTATTACAATGACGCAAACTTTTGACCAAGAGGTCACTCCCTATAAAGGGATCTCGACGCTTGCCTCGTCGAATGAGGTGTTGGATATTCATAACCGAATACCGCTATGCAAAGCAAAAAGAAACGTCTCTAATAACAATTTTCAAAAATTGGTTCCAACAACATCATTTAGGTTTATTTTTCCTTTCATTAATCAGAATTAATGCAGTCCCATCAATTAATCCATATCATACCAGAAAAGAACGAAAATAAAATGTACGTATATGCCATCCGCATTCGCCACGGGACCCCGTCATGCACTGTTAGGTTACTTAACTAACAGTAGAGTGAGGGATGGACTAGTGCGGATGCAAAACATATACAACATCTATTAGTATATATAAATATATATATATATATATATAACATTCGTCCCAGACATGATATAAGCAACAGAGAATAACAAATAATCTAGGAGCCTCGGGTTTCCTTTGAGCCGCAAATGAAACCCGATGTTCCCCGGTCGTGTGGATAACCTGTGTAATGTATAACCAAGACCCCTACAAGTGCGGCAAGTTACCTGCCAATCCCAAAAGTGAGGCAACCCCAATCAACAAAGTGAATAGGCCACCCAGCACTTCACGGAATACGGTAACTTGAGCAACCCTCCGTGGGTCATCCTATACCCCCTACAAGTGCGGCGAATAGCCTGCCAATTCTAGAGTAAGGCCCCTTCCGTGTCAACGCCATGAGATGCAGGCCAGTTGCCCTCTAGAACCTGGCTACTCGAGCACTCCACTGAAGGGTAATCCTAGCACAGAAAAGAAAAGTATATATACAATGGCGACATCGACCTCAACCCGGTCATGCCCCAATAAAAGAATATACAAACTGGCGGAAACGGCAGTCCACATGTCGGATGCTCGTCCCGCAATAATGAATATATAAATAAATCTAAACTATACTACTACCATTGCACCATAGGCTATCCAACATGAAAATCCGAACATAGCCATCACAGATATCATCACAGCAATATAAGCAAGTATGTGCAACCCCGTCTAAACGACATATAGCAAATAGACGACGTTTGAAAAACACATACACCACATCATAAATATCAACGATGCAAAATTTCAAGTTTTGAAACTTTCCAAGTTGCCCCCAAGCAAAGATAATACTAAGTGAAATCTGGGGCAAAACAAACAAGACCAAAAATACCAATTTATAAATCCCAAAACACGGAATGAAAATGGGGCCCAGATTGGAACAGTGAATCGGCCAGGCCAGTTTTTTTTTGCATTTTGGACGGTCAAACTTGTATGGATTTCCCTCGTTTTCATTCTGTGTCATATTGATTGGTCGTTCGAAAAGTGTTTTATGTAAAGTTACCGCAATCAAGACGGTGTCGCTAATAGCTAGCCGCGATGAGTATGGGTCGTCCGTAGGGAAACGTGAACCTTTTTCTTTCTTTAGATGAGTTGATAGAAGAAGGATGATTGGTTGTAGTTACGGATATACTACGGATGTAAGACTTATAAAGAAGAGCCTTGTAGGGTTCATAAAACTTCGTAGTAATGGATGAATAATTAAAAATGACTCCTTTTATATTTTAATAGTTTAAAACTAGATCGATAATAATGAATGTAGATTAGGGTTCTTTTTGAAGAAACTAGGGTTTTCCTACTACTAACCCTTGTCCTTGCAATCATCTCTAACCCTTATCCTTGCATTCTTCTCTATTCATGTCTAACCTTTACCAAAACAAGTGTTAAACCAATCTCGAATCGTGGTCGTGACTAACAATAAATTGGTACTGTGCCCGACAAGGATATTAACATTTATTTTGCTAGAGTTTAAAATGTATAAAAAAAAGATAAATGATTTTATCATCCATTGATCTACCCTAGCCTACGAACCCTGGCAAGTTCGGAATTACTCACTCATGGTTTGAGATAGAAGAAAGGATGAAGAAGAAAACATGATTAAGATGCAAAAATTAAATACAGAAAGTAAATATGAAAATAAATAAACTAAGATCTACCTTTATTAATCAACTATTTCATACAACTCTCCTTTTTGAAAGTAGATTACAAAGAACCCTAGTTTTTGCTCCCGCTCTCTCTCTTATTGGAGGTAGATGACTAGCTGATGATCACCTGGATGAGTAGATCACTTTGGACCTCTTGATCACTTCGGATTGATAATTTTGAATGTGAAGCTTTCGGTCCTATTTATAGTCACAGAAACTAAAAACCCTAGATTCCATACTTGAGGATATTCAGATACGATCCAATCCCAAAAACCTCTCATCCAACGGCTCCAAAGATGCCGCGGATCCACCGCAAATCATGGTTTTTGGCCACCCAACCGCGGAGCTTTGGTGGGTCATCATCTGGGATTTTTTCTACTCTCTTCTGTTGACATTTGGAGATCTCTTTGATGTCTGGATTCTGAAAATAATGCACTGAGTCTCTGCCGTTGCTAAATCTTACGATTTGCTTCCATATTTCGGCAGATTTGATTCCAACATCTCGGATCTCTTGGATTCCAGTCCTGATCTAATATCTGAACAATATCTCAAGTCATGGTGTTAGTAATATTTGGTATTTTTGAGATATTATACTAACCATTTTATATGATATTATATGTTAAGAATATTGATTAGAAATATTTGATTTGCATATGCATATTTTAATTACTAATATTTTATATAAATATTATATGCATGTATTTTCTCTAATTATGTTAATTATAATGTAAAAACATATGATAATAAACTTTTTACACATAAACCCTCATATATTCTATAATTACAATAAATATCTTTTAGAACTTAACAATAGCGGGGTTAATAATCATTCAAATATGCAATATTTCAGACTGATCAAATACCCCCAAACTTAACTTTGTTCGTCCCAAACAAACTAGTTATTAAAGAGAAGAAGAAGAAGAAGAAAACCCTAGCACACATTCGTAGGCAATACGATTGCACTGAGCACGTGCAACAAGCTTTTAAACCTCTATGTGTCCTTGGTAGGAGGAGTGTTGTCTCCTGAAGGTTTTTAGCGGATTACACCCACAAAATCCCATAATAAAAGAAAGATGATGAAAGTTACATACAACGATAAAGAATATATAAAAGAAAGAACTTGAAAATAAGAGTTTCAAACTACACTAGCTTTTTGGTAGCCATGATCCATATCTTAATAGTCATGAAAAGATGTCAGAAATCACATCATCCATCAAAAAAAATCGCCTTTAGTCTTCCTTCCTGCCTTTTTTTCTAAACATCGATCATATACCCGTGCGTGTGTGTAAAGACATCCCTACACTTAGAGAATTCAATTCAAACTATCATACTCTTGTCCATCTTCCTTAGTACTTTTTAGTCGGTGAATATTTTATAGATGGAATTGCTCACACATTCTTCATGCGACCGTTAATATTTCTTGAGATACTAACCAACCGATTACCAAATGTGCTAACTTTTTTAGGCATAATTAGCAATATCCTAGTCTTACAACATCTAAGACTTAGCAGTGGCTCCCAAACCAATTGGTCTAAGGCACTAGGTGATAAGGCACCCACGCTATATTTTTTTTATGTTGCCTTAAGTAATTACAAAACCAGTGTTCATTTTTCTTCACCATTATTTTCCATTTATATTTTTGTTTATATATTTATTTTCCTTCATACTAAGGCTTTTAGACAAGAGCATTTCAAGGTATCCTCTACTATCTCAAAATTCAAGATGTGTGCAAGTATATATAGTAGGGTATCAACGTTCAAATGTTTGGACTCAAGAATAGAGACTATTTTTCAGACTTATTTCTATCCTCAGATTAGTGATTCCCTTCATCTTACTAACCCTTGGGACAACAGCTCATGACTACCTATTACTAGTTTCGTTATAAAACATCTAATCTTTTCTTTTCTTAAATTTTTCCTTCCTATCATTTGTATTTTTCACTTTCTAACTTTCATTATCAAAATTTTTTTATGCTTTTATTCAGTATAATGCAAAAAGAATGTTTCGTGAAAAAGCACAAACCTCCCCCAAAGCTATTTGCAGCAGTGTCCTCACTGATAACATCTGTTAAGCTTAAAAATCTGTAGACTTAGGAGGAAAAGATAGTAAAGGGGACAAGAATTAATGACAGTGAAATCCTTCACCAAAATTATTTTTGGCTCGCAATTTTGTAAAAAATTGTTTTTCTTTCAAGAGCCAAAATATCCCCTGCCCCCCCCCCCCAAACTTGAGTAAACCAGTATTAAGTATTTAAAATTATAAGAGGGGGATAAAATTATTGGTTTATGCAAAGTTTTACAAAGACCAAAGTCAACACCAACCATTCGAATATTTTATCAATGTAACACCATGGTTGGTGGAAGATCATAGATGTGAAGAAGTGGGGAGATAAGAGACGTAATCGATCGGGTTTATGTCTCGGTTGGTAGAAACGAAACAGTGGTGGTGTAATACTCGCATTCTTGTTTTTGATAAGAAGCAGGGGTGGCGGTTCAACTTCTTTGGGCGGAGATTGATTCATCACAACTCCTATGTCTTCTAGGAATGCGAGTTATTCGGCAAAAATATCTTCAAAACTTTCATCAATATTCCAAATGATAATCTCATCGGAAAGGAAGTTATGAGACTCGGATAGCTCAACTAAATCATTTGACAAGTCAAAGGGTTCGGACTTAGGTGTGGACTTGTCAACAGAAGGTTCTTCACGTGTATAATAAATATAGGATCAAACCATAACGCACTAGTGGCGTCGAAATCAGAATCGTGAAGCTCCTCAAATTCGGAATTGTCGGAAGCTATCTTTTCGACAGAACATACATGAACATAGGGTTCGGAGGGTTGACTTCCTAGCTTGTAGAAGTTAGGCTCAATTGTCATCTTCCCAAAAGACAGGTTCATTGAATCGTTACGACAATTGATATCGCGTTTGAAGTTGCTAGGAAAGGTCGACCGAGGATCACCGGAGTTTGGTTCCGTGGGTTTGCTACAGGCTGTGTATCTATGACTATAAAGTCCACAGGGAATATAAATTCCTCGACTTTGATTAACACGTCCTCTAGCTCATCCCGAGGTTGGATGATAGAACGATCGGTCATCTGAAGAGTGCATGCGTAGGTTTCAACTCTCATATCCCTAATTGCTCATAAACAGAATATGAAAGCAAGTTAACACTAGCACCTAAATCAAGTAGAGCACGATTGATATTCTTACCCCCAATAGTTATAGTTATTATAGGACAACCGGGATCTTTACGTTTCGTGGGCACCAATTGGGTAAGAGAATTTCTCATATTACTCGCTAAGAAAACCTTTTTAGGTACATGAGTTTTCCTCTTCCCGGTGCACAATTCCTTTAAAATTTTTGCATAGGAAGAAACGTATTTGATAGCATCTAGGAAAGGAATATTTATGTTAACTTGCTTTAAAATGTCCACAATCTTCTCCATTTAGGGACTTGGTCTGTTGGCCCTTAACCTGTTTGGAAAAAGAGCTTTATCAATAAGGGTTGGGTCCAACTTTTAAGAAGTTTGTGGGGATGGGCTGGATCCCAAATTGGATTCGAGATGGTTATAGATGGTAATTCCTTCATGGAAGTGGGATGAGGGTTCGAGCCTAGTGGAAAATGGAGAATAGGCTCGGAAGAAGATATTGGATTAGATGAAATAGGAGTAGAAGTAGTAGCCGGGGTTTCATCAATATCATAGACTTCAACTTGTTCACCAATATTGTTATTCAGTACTCTTCCCGATCTCAACGTAGTTACGGCACTCACATTATGATTTTGAAGGATGATATTCGCGCTTTATGAGTGGCCGGGATTTGTTAGAGGTTGAGATGGAAGTCTCTCTTTCTCTCTCTCGCTCATCGCGGCATTTAACTGTGCAAGTTATGCTTCTATCAATTTTATGCTTTCACTGTGGGAAGCAGTGTGTTGCACTAATGTTTGGATAGAAGACGTTAAATTAGCCGTCGTTTGCATGGATTATTTAATGAACGTTTTTAAGTTACGTTCGAGCGAAGAGGTTTATCGGTACTGGCCGTTGAAATATATTATAAGGATCGAAGTTGTTGGCTGGATTTTGAAAAGGTTGCGGTTGAAAGGGGTGATGATTTTGTTGTGGTGGCTGTTGTTGCTGTGGAAGAAGCCTTTGATAATTATTTTGGCTTGGGAACCGATTTTGATTTTGAGACTGGTTTTGGTTCCAAGCGAAATTAAGGTGATTCCTCCATCCCTGATTATAAGTGGATGAATAAGGGTCATTTCTAGATTGTTGCTGAAAAGCAGTATTGGTTTATTCATGACCTTAGGACGGAGGATTCAAATAACATTCTTCCGTTAAATGTGATAGGTCAAAACAGAAACCACACACGGTTTTGGGGGGCATAAGTCGGTTTAGGGAGGTTGGCGAGAATTTATTTTCGATAGCTTAGAATTTCTTTTGCATCGCGGTCATTTCGTCTTTCACTATGATGGAAACGTCGACCTGATGTATACCTGCCCTAGATGAAGATGTTGTTCATCTAACGCTCTCCTATTGTAAGGTTTGTTCGGCGAGATCTTCCAGAAATTGCCAAGTTTCGCCGTCGTCTTTTGACATGAAATGGCATTGACAAATGGTTTTAAGCATCTGTTTCGTGGAAGGATTAACACCCTCGTATATAATTCGGCAAAGTTGCCATCTATCGATTCCATGATGGGGGCATTGTACAAGAAGATCTTTAAACCGTTCAAAGAATTTCCAGAATGGTTCGTTGGGAAGTTGGGTGAACTGGTTAATCTCGCTTCGAACACGGGCGGTCTTATGATTAGATAAAACTTGTTAAGGAATGCTATAACGAATTCGTCCCAATTAGCGATAGAATATGCGGCAGTGCTATAAAGCCATTTTTCTGCTAGATCATACAGGATAAAAAGAAGAAGACGTAATCGCATAACATCCACAGACAGTTGTGTTGTGCTCATCATTGCACATACGTTTTCAAATTTGGTTATGAAAACGTATGCGTCTTCGGATTCAAGCCAGTGAAATTTGGGCAACAAGTTGATGGTTTAATTTCGAAATTACCCCCATTGGCTGGTGAAAGAGACAGACAAGTAGGAAGGGGTCCACGTATGGTGTAGCATCTTTCTTGGAAAGAGATGCGCGGTGGATTCTATGCACCTATGGGTGGTAGCAGGATGGTATCGTGAAATCGCGATGGAGATCTGTTCATTTTGGGAGATGTGGTGGGTGGAGGGGAAATAGAAGATGAAGAAGTACCGATTTCGGAGTCTATAGAATAAACACGGACAAGACGGGCACTAGAATCTCGTGTCCAGCCGATCTTGCACTAAGCGGATTTAGCGCATGTGGCAGCATATGTGAGAACGATTTTTAGAAAAGGTTTTTTTTTTGAAAAAGTGTCGAATGTGAGGCTTGACTCAACAAATCACAAAAGTGCACAATCAATCCCTAGAACTAGGGTGACCTAGGTCAACTCACTAGACCGCTCCTAGACTTCTAAAGGAAAAGTCGCAGGATCATTCCTCTACCATCTCTTTATCGCTCTTGTGGCTAGGTAAGTGGAAGGTATCCGCTATACGAATCACCGAAAATAGCGGGCTTAATTAAGTAAACACTTTCCTTAGTCACACTTGCCTAGACAACACAAGAAAAATGCGGATAAGTGATAGATTACCCATGACCCTCCTCTATCCTAATTGAGCGCGAAAATCCTTAGAGGCTTGGTATAGATATTTTTTAATTAACGTAGGGTGAAAGTATACTCGTTTTGTGATTTGTGGGGCCTAAGAAGGGTGATGAAATCCCCACCTAATCTGAATTTGGGTTATTGCCCCTTAATGTCCGGTTTAGATATGCACAAACAAACCGATATCAAACACGCAAAAAAAAATTTGAGCGGCGATATTTGCAAAGAATTCTGCAGTCAAGATCAGATTATTAGAGCTTCAGAGGAGAGAGAAAGATTTGATAAAGATACCAGAGGAATTTATGCGCCCAACTCCCCCACTCTGCCGCGGTTCCGCCGCAAAATGCTTCTTTTCGCCGCGGTTCCACCGCACTATGGAGGGTTCTCTTGCTGAGTTTTCTTCAGTGCGTCCCCAGGCTCCTCTGGGCTACGTTGAAATTCTCTAACTCTCTGTTGGCTTGCTCCAAGCTAGGAATTACTCACTCATGGTTTGAGATAGAAGAAAGGATGAAAAAGAAAACATGATTAAAATGCAGAACTTAAATGCAGAAAGTAAATACGAAAAGAAATAAGCTAAGATCTACCTTTATTAATCAACTATTTCATACAACTCTCCTTTTTTAAAGTAGATTACAAAGAATCTTAGATTTTGCTCTCGCTCTCTCTCTCTTTTTGGAGGTAGATAACTAGCTGATGATCACCTGGATGCGTGGATCGCTTTGGACCTCTTGATCATTTCGGATTGATAATTTTGAATGTGAAGCTCTCGGTCCTATTTATAGTCACATAAACTAGAAACCCTAGATTCCATACTTGAGGATATGCAGATACGATCCAATCCTAAAAATCTCTAATCCAACGGCTCCAAAGATGCCGCGGATCCGCCGTAAATCATGGTCTTCGGCCGCCCAACCGCGGCGCTTTGGTGGGATCATCATCTGGGGTTTTTTCTACTCTCTTCTGTTGATATTTGGAGATCTCTTCGATATCTGGATTCTGAAAATAATGCACTGAGTCTCTGTCGTTGCTAAATCTTACGATTTGCTTCCATATTTCGGCAGATTTGATTCCGATATCTCGGATCTCTTGGATTCCAGTCCTGATCTAATATCTGCACAATATCTCAAGTCATGGTGTTAGTAATATTTGGTATTTTTGAGATATTATCCTAACCATTTTATATGATATTATATGTTAAGAATATTGATTAGAAATATTTGATATGATATGCATATTTTAATTACTAATATTTTATATAAATATTATATGCATGTATTTTCCCTCATTATGTTAATTATAATGTAAAAATATATGATAATAAAATTTTTACACACAAACCCCTATATGTTCTATAATTACAATAAACACCTTTTAGAACTTAACAATAGTGGGGAAAATAATCATTCAAATGTGCAATATTTCAGACTAATCACATACACATGTCAATACTAAGTCTCTACACTTGTTTAAAAAAATTTCAGAGATCAAAAAAATTTCAGAACAGAGAGTGAGTTTTGAAATCGGAATTTTTCGGTTTTGAAACTAATGCATCGTCTACTACTAGTTTCAAATATTTGGCCGGCTCTGATACCATGTTGGGGTTCCTAGCGCCATGGCCGTCAACTGCGGCCGTTACAGAACGAAAATTTTTGGTGTTTGAAAAATTTTGGTGTTTATAAAACTTGGCGCTAGAAACAACTACCTAGAATCGAAACCAAACATGAAACTAGCAACTACAAAGAGCTTATCTACTGTGATAGAAGCGTTATACTGAATGAATCGTATCATTCGGTCTTCTACCATCTTCCTTAGCTCCTGGAGGTCTCCTTGAACGAGCTTGGTCGCCGGTCTTCCTCCGTCGAAGATGATCCACCCGAGAGATGTAGCTCATGGCTCTAGCTTCACACTAAGAATCTAGTGAAGCAACTAGGGACTCTAGGTTGCTAATCTAGAGTGCCTAAGGATATAATGAATGGCTCTAAGTGTTTTTCTATCTCTCTTCTACCCTTGTTTCTCAACACATGAGATGGTAGGGTAGAAGATGAAGAAGAAGGAGGAGGTCAAGAAAGGTAGTGAAGAGAGCAAGCAAAAAATGGTAAGGGTGAGTTCTCATCTCAAAAATAATAATGAACCATCCAAGTGAGAGAAAATATCAAGTAAAGTTTTGTAAAACCAATTTCCAAATATTATATATCATCCATGCTTGAATAGTTAGCACAAATGAATTAACAATTCATTTGTCATCACTATTCAAGCATGGTTCTCACCATTCTCTTTTCTTTACCTTTACACCTCATTTCTATTTAAATAAATAAATGGATAATCCAAAATGAGATGTCCACCTTCTAGAATGTTTTCCGTATAAATACGGATTACACTCTACTTTGTATACATACCTGTATTCGTACCGAAATACGAATACCCAAAGAGATAGAATAACACAAAGAACATAATACTAGAATATACATATCGAAATACATATACGTAAATTATTAAATCAATACCTGATTCAATAATCCGGCTCAAACCCGAGCCAGCTAGTATTATCAACCATCCGATCGAAAGTCCGGGTAACTAGTCATTCGATCAGAACCCTTCACGTATCCAATACAGCTACAACATCATTTCGCCAGAACCAGGGAAACCTTCTGTGTGGGACTCTAAACACTCGTCAATAAGCTGGCAGTGGGTTTAACCACTGTTAGTAATATGTATGCCCTAGAGGCCATTATTGTACATACGATGTATATTATAGTGGATGCTTGGACATATATAGGGAGGACTTTCTTGCTCGACATGATAATATGCTATCTGGTTGCACTTTATCTTAACATGTATACTTATTGTCTCTCTATTACATGTTGATAAAACCCTTAGGATGAGTACTTGACTACCAGGATTATGATGCAGATCATACTAGTGGGGCAGAGCTAGTCGGTAATTGCATCCTTCAATAGTTCCTAGTCATGGGAGTATCGAGACGGGGCATCGATATTGCAGAGTAACACTCGAAACTTAAACCCAGTTTTTTTCGAATTTTTCAGAGTGTCTAAGATTTTTTTAAGCAGTTACAAAATGTTATATGAGATGTAACATGAACACAGTAGAAAATTGAATCCCCTCGCCGGAAAATGGCCGGCCACATAGCTTGAAAATCCGGCCTGGCCGGCTTTCCAAGTTTAAAATCTTCAGAAAATCATGCAGGTGTTTTCTGTGAACCCTCTAGAAGAACGAAACCCTAACTCGATTCTGTGACTGCCGGAACCGCCACCAAACCCTAGGGTTTGTGGTAGTTCTGCGGCGCCATATGTGAGGCAAAGGTTGACCCTTCTACGGTTGGTCCATAGGTGGTGTGGCATGTTCTGGGTACTTTTTAAACTCCGCTCAAGTGTTGAGCTCTTTGGGAAATTTTGGGTGTTTGTTTATTCGATCGAAAAGTTTAATATCGTCTAGCTATATGTGGTTGTGATACTATACATGGAATCTACAATAATTAGTTATGTGATAACTAATTTGAATTTTATAAATCTAGCAAGTTAGTTTCATTTGATCGGTTGCCACGGAATTTTAATGTGGATCAAAAGTCCATCGCAATTATGTAGTGTACGCGGATACTCGCCGGGTAACCTTACTAGATAGCCACGCCCCATAGCCCCGACCAAGTGACTGTAGGAGAACCCCATCGCCAAAAGCATCCCTTCGGGTGCTCGCGGCCGCGGTGTTCCGCCTAAGTGCACTTCGTCGACGGCATCGGGGGTGCGGCCGTCTACTAAAGTTTCCGACGAGCATTTGATCAGGCTGTTGGGATCTTGTTGAATTACCCGACTGGTTATTGAAAAGTTTTTTCAATATCGAGACTAAAATACGGGGTTTATAATTGTTAGGCATGCGATGTCTAAGGAATTCATTTAGTTTGGCATGAAATCCAAAGTATGTGATACATTGGGTTTATGATGTCTAAGGTGGTTGCGGATTCCAACTGTTGTAGTTTTTCACTTTCTTTTCTGCGATCGTAAGTGTAATATGTGGTGTATCGCCGGTTTCGGTGCTATATGTCAACGACAATTGGGATACGCATATTAACTTACGTTGATGACATGTGATGTTATGTGTTGCTGTAATATGTTATATTGGATCGTCGTGTTTTGAATATCCGGGTTTTTTTATGTGAGATGAGAGTTTTTCATTTTCATTCATGTAAAAACTTGTATGTAATATTCTTTTATTAGGGCACTTCCGGATTGAGGATGATGTCACCATTGATGTATTATTTACTTTTCCGCATTAGGATAGACCCAAGGCGGAGAGCACAAGTAACCGGGTTCTAGGGTCCAGTGGGAGACCATCTCAAGGAGTTGAGACTGGGTCTCCTAACTCTAGAATTGGTAGGGTTGCTTTCCACTCTCGTAGGGGTTTAGGGATGTGGGTTTGGCTATTCATCGCTACCGTGGAATCCGTGTTTTTTACTGGCTTAATTTAAAACACGGAATTCCTAGTATATCCAATATTTCATATGTGTATCTCCTGCTGCTGATATTCTGTGATGTGATCACTTAAGATTCCGAGATGAATGCTTATATTATATATATGATATATAATAAATATTGCTGCTTTTGTTTCTTCTATGATGCTTGGGAAGCATAATTTGATGGGACTTCATTAATGAGATTAATGAAATAAAAGAAACCTAAAGATGTTGTAGAATCTTGTTTTAAAAACTGGTAGCTCTAGTTCTTGCTTTGCATAGCGGTATTCCTTGTAGAATATCCAGCACCTTATTCGATAAGGAAAGAGCCGAGATCCCTTTACCGGGAGTGACCTCTTTAGCGAAACTAGCAGATGCTACACCCCACTCAGTTTTTTGTTTTGATTGTTTTTTACTCAGTTTTGTCTTTTGATTGTTTTTTTAGTTCATGCTTTGCATAGTGGTATTTTTGAAATATCTAGCACCTCATTCGATGAGGAAAAAGCCGAGATCCCTTCATCGGGAGTGACCTCTTTAGCAAAACTAGTAAAAGCCTAAAAAACATTCCTTTTCAAAATCACTCGATTCTACAACGATATCAAATTCATTACACAATGGGTTTTCTTAAAAACCGGTCGTAGCCCTCCGTCATTTCAGATAAGTGCTACTTAGTAATCGTGCTACATTTGTTGACCTCCGTCAAGACGTAGTGTGCGGTAGTTGACTAGTGCTTATCTGCTGCATATGATGCGATTGGATTAGGGTAGTCGTACGACCTTGTTGACCTCCGTCAAGGGTCATGCGGGTGGGTTTAATTCAATCATGAAATGTACGGGTTGAACTTGACTAGCAGCCTATGGTTTGTTAACCTCCGTCAAAGTCATAGGACGCTAGGGGCAGAATATTGTCGGGAATTTCAAGTGTTGAAATTTGCAATGAGATTGCATACCTTCTATGAGATAGTTGGATCCCGATACCCACTGCGATTAAGAGTTACTCCTGGGAGAGTTTTGCACATTACAATTAGCAGATCAAGTAGGTGTCTAGAAAGGTGTTAACGGAGTTACGCCCTTAGGAAAATGAGGTTTTTTTTAATTAGGTCCATACGAAAGCACGAGAAACCTCCCTCAAAGTACCGACACTGGCCTGGCCGAAAGATTGGCGAACTTGTAGGGTGTAATTAATCCCGGCTAGTCTTTCCTTTTAGGGTTTGAAGGAAGATTTGATAAAAAACAATAAGAGCCATCCTGATTAGATAAAATAATAACCAATATGATCTTGCAAGAACGCACGCAGAGTGTTTTCTTCTTCTCTCTCTCTCTCTCTCTCTCTCTCGGTAGCGACCATGTCACGCCTTAATCAAGATAATAATATGGATGCATTGACCGAACCTGCTTATTATGCTAAGCTGGGGAACGTTGGTTCCGCTCTATCTTATAATTGTTATAAGTCCGAGCAGGAAATAGGGGAATACCAGGATTCCCATGCCACCCAAATGAAGAAAGTGCATGTTGTTGCATCTTCTTCGGGTGTGTTCATTACCGAGAACTGTTTTTCAGTATCCTCTACGTCCTGGGTATGTGATACCGGATCAGGATTTCGCATATGTAATATGTTATATGGGCTACAGAAAGGTAGAGAACTGGGAATGGGTGATATGTCTCTTTGTGTAGAGAATGGTGCAAGTGTTGCAGCTAAATCAGTTGGCAAATATCACCTTGTATTAATACATTAATTCTGAACGAATGTTATTACATACCGAACCTGATATACAACATTACATCGGTTTCTTTAATAAGTTAAAGAAGGATATAATTTTGTATTGATGGATAATGTTGTGAATATTTTCCTTAATCAAGAGTTGATTGGATCAGGCACGTTATGTAATGGCATATACGTTTTAAATCAAACCAAAGTTCAAAGTAATTAGAACACACACAAGAGGAGTGGTTCAGAAATGAACGAATCCTTCTTGTAGCATTGTAGACTGAGTCATATCAATGCGACACGACTAGCTAAGTTAAATAAGGATGAATATTTGAATATGTTCGAATTTTTCATCTTATGATACTTGCCAGTCTTGTCTCAAAAGTAAAATGACCAATACTCCGTTTACTGGAAACGGAGGAAGAGTTGCTAAACTCTGGGACGCATACATGATGATATATACGGTCCTATGTCTACAAATGCCAGGATTGGTTCTTTGTACTTCAATACATTCATCGATGATCTCTCAAGATTCGGACAGATGTTCCTGTTGAAACACAAGTCTGAAGCTTTTGAGAAATTTAAGGAATATAAGTACGAAGTAGAGAACCAAACGGGTAAAAGTATTAAAGTCCTTCGATGTGATCGAGGAGTAGAATACTTGGGCATGGTGTTCCTGGAGTTCTAAAGGAGAATGTGATTCTCTCTCTGCTTACTCCTTCGAATACACCACAGCACAACGGTGTATCGGGGCAGAGGATTCACGCCCTATGAGATATGGCACGCTCTATAATGAGTACTGCTGAGTTGCCTGTTTCCTTTCGGGGTTATACACCTGAGAAGCTGCATACCTATTGAATGGGGTTCCATCCAAATCAGTGCCTACCACTCCATATGAGATATGGTATGAGAAGAGACTATGTCTTAAACAAATTAAGATATGGGGTTGTCCGGCCTATGTTGAAAAATAAAATCCGGACAAACTCGAGGCAAGGTCAGTTCTGTATAAGTTTGTTGGATATCCCGAACATTTGCGAGGGTATATCTTCTACCATTCTGAGGAGCAAAAGGTGTTTTGTTTCTCAGCATGCCACATTTTTGGAAAAGGAATTTCTTGTGAAGAAATTTATGGTCATAAGGTAGAACTAGAAGGAGTTCCAACTGGACAAACTAGCAGCTGATGATTTGGTGAAACCAAAGGATTCAATAGTCTCCAACGAACCTCAGCCTCTCCGCGAATCTGGTAGGGTTCCTCATCCACCTAAGAGATACTACGGTTCCTCGGTGACGGTGGGAGCGAGAATTGCATCATGGTAGATAATGACCCAACTAAGTTTCAGCCAGGCCATCACGAGTGGAGACTCTGTGAAATGGTTGGATGCTATGCGATCAAAGATGGAATCCATGTACACCAACAAAGTATGACTTTGAATGTTGCATCTGAAGGGGTAAAACCCATCGGGAGCAAATGGATCTTGTGAAGATTCTTGGTGTAGATAGAAAAGTTGAGACTTTCAAAGCTATGCTTAAGTCCATCAAGATTAAAGCAGGCATCGCGGAGTTGGAACATCTGTTTTGATGAGGCAGTCAAAGAGTTTGACTTCATCACAAAGGTAGATGAACCTTGTATATACAAGAAGGTAGTAGAGAGTAAGGTTGTCTTCCACTTATTGTACGTAGATGACATACTCTTGATAGGAAAGAGTTCCTATGCTACACTCGGTCAAGCTCCTCTTATCATGAGGATTCTCCATAGAAGATCTGAATGATACCTACTACATCTTGTGGATTATAATCTATGATGATAGATCCAAGTGGATGTTGGGAGTGTCCCAAATCCAGGTACATTAACACCATACTAAAAGGGTTTAATATGGAAGATTCTTAGCGTGATAGTTCGCCCACTTACTCAGGAATTACTCTCTCCAAAAAGATGTCTTCCAAGACTGATTTTGAGAGAACTCACATGCAAGGGATACCCTATGCTTTGGCAGTAGACTCTATCATATATGCGATGTTATGTACCAGACCAGATGTAGCTGACTCACTAAGAGTAGTGATCAGGAATCAATCGGATCTTGGGAGAATCACTGGATAGCTGTGGATGATATTCTTAAGTACTTGAGAAGTACTAAAAGAAATGTTCTTGGTTCGAGCTTCCAGAGTGATAAGGTCGACTGATAGTCAGTCACAGGCTTTGTCTTTACCCTCAGTGGAGGGATGGTATGTTGGAAGAGTTCCAAGCTATATACCGTGACATACTAGACGATAAAGGCTGGATACATCGCTGCCAACGATGCTGCCAAAGTGGCTGGCTGGACATTTTTTGTTCATGAGATGAACATGGTTCCTACCATTGAGCGTCCAATAAGTGTTATTGAGACAACAATGGAGTTGTGGTTTTGACCTAGGAACGCCGGTCCCATCAGCGATCCAGACATATTCTGAGGACAGTATCACCTGATCAGGGAGATGGATGATCTCCAAGGGATCGAGGTTAGGAGAGTTGACGCGAAGGATAACACGGCGGATCCACTCACAAAGGCCTTTCCCTAGAGAGACTTCTATAGGATTTTGAGTATGAGATACTATAACAAATGGCCTTAGTGCAAGTGGGAGATTGTTAGTAATATGTATGTCCTAGAGGCCATTACTGTACATACGATGTATATTGTAGTGGATGCTTGGACATATATAGGGAGTACTTTCTTGCTCGACATGATAGTATGCTATCTAGTTACACTTTATCTTAACATGTACACTTATTGTCTCTCTATTACAGTTGATAAAGCCCTTAGGATGAGTACTTGACTACCAGGATTATGATGCAGATCATACTAGTGGGGCAGAGGTGGTCAATAAGTACATCTTTCAATAGTTCCTAGTCGTGGGAGTATCGAGATGAGGCATCGATATTCCAGAGTAGACTAGCGTATACGCTTCTCGACCCATATGATGGGCGATGGATGATCCCATATCCATTGGTGTTTGACATCAGAGAAGGTATACGGGTGATCAATGGAGACTGGGTATACGGAACGAACTCGCCGAGAACTACTAGATGGTATTATACCTATCGTCAGATAGCAGTTCTCTGGTGACACTGGTACAGGTTAGTCTGTCGACCCGAGATCATCATAGAGTCTTGTGTGATTCCTACTGTGCTTTGATTTCCACCTTACCACGTTCAAGAGATCGTGCAAAACGGTGGTTTTTGGGTACAATCCCGAGTCATATGGAGGAAATGAGCGATAGGAGCGGATTCGTCTCTCCCGGTATTGGGGGTTGATGTTGCGCTATGCTGATTGGCCATAACAGGAAATCCCTGGCCATGGTTGCTGAGATTTACTGGTAAGTATTTTCAGTAGTTTCTCAAACCGTTATGGTCCTTGCATCGGCATGGCTTATCAGGCTATTGGGGTATGACGATTACCACCCCCAGGCTGTGATATGCGACATATCTGACGAAGAGACCGGACTGTACAATAGTGTTACTTGATGGATTCGCAGGAGTATGAGCGGGCTTTCTTTTTGATCTTCTGATCGCTTAATACCCGAGTGGCCGTTACGTTTAGCAGACCGCTTGCGGCTTATGGTTGACTGATATGATCACCACCTACTGCCGGCATATTGACGAGTCTTTAGAGTCCTACACAGAGGTTTCCTGGCTCAAGCGAAACGAAGTAGGAGCACATATGTGATATGTGCGGGACCGAGATTAATACGAGTATGTGATACCGTATTCTATTCTCGTGATATGTGATATCGATCGGTTATATGTGATATAGCCGGGGTGTCGAATCAAGTGTTGATTCGAGAAGTTGATACATTAGATATTAGTCGGTTGTATGTGATACAGCCGGATTATTAAATAAAGTGTTGATTTAATAATTTAATATATAATTATATATTTGATATGTTATCTTACATTAACTAATATTAGCTCACTTAAGATTTCTTTTTTTCACTAGTGTACATTTAGTATATATGTGATATATATTAATGTACATCTTATGTGTCATGCTTGATGTCACATGAGACATAGGTGTATGAGACTTACACCATGCTTATAATAATGTGAGGGTTTTGTTTATTTTAAGTAAATCCAATTAGTTGGAAAATGTCACATGGTTGAAACTTGTAGAAGCTTGTATAACCATTGACCAAGTCCACTCTTTTTATTTTACTTGAAGATATTTATTAACCCAACCATTATTGTTTAGCCATGGTTTATTCTCTACATGAGTTAGTGTATGACATAAACTCACCCATGGTTGCTATTCTCACCTCATGAGTTTCATTCTCTTCTCCATTTTCATCTTCTTCTTCATCAAGAGAAAGCTTTCTAGCTTTTCTCAAGGTGAAGAAATATAGTGAGAAAATTATTTCTAAAGTGAGCAAAATTCCTACTTCATCAACCCCTTCTCTACTAGCCATTTAGATTGGGATGTTTCTTCACTAAGTTCATCACTTAGTGAATAGGTAGCTTGAGTTAGTGTCTCCTCGACGTAGATCATCTTCAGCCTCGAAGACTTCAAACAAGCTTGTTCATTTCACCTTGTGGAGCCTCACTAGAGTCCGGGAGATCACTACTTGGAGCGAATGGACTACTACACGGAGCTATTGAAGTGAAAGACCGGTCTACAAAGTTTGTATTCCTTGTTCACTTAGATGTAAAGATATTTACATACTTGTTCGTCTAATTCTCTAATTTAGATTCTAGCGTTAGGGATTTTTAGCGCGCTATTTTTTTTTAAAATGGCATGGTTGATGCCTCCCGAAACCCAGAGGCCGCCTAGGGAACCCTGCAACCACAAGCACATCAGCGGCATTAGCTGTAGGTAACGGCTACCCAGGTATTGAACGAAAGGAAGGCCGACGAGCAAACTCATCCGAACCCCTACTGAGCCTGTCAATGAAAATCTCCATACAGTTCGGTATGTTCGTCTAAGAGTATCGCATATCGAGTCTAGGGGATGGATAAAATCAGACCCCTAATAACGCGATATTTCGTGTTAGTATGAAGCCCATCACCCACTGAGAAATTACTGATCCAAATCAGTAATTCTCGTATACCTTGGCCGAGGATTTCTGGTGATGGCCACCCGTGCACCATGCGACATCAACCTCCAATACCGAGATAGACAAATCCCCGACAATCCGCTCATTGCCTCCATGTGGCTCAGGACTGTACCCAACTAAAACCTATTTGCATGACTCCTTTGGGCCGTGGTAGGGTAGTAATCAAAGCACAATGGGAACTCACACGAGAAAAATGATAATCTCAGGTCGACAGACTAACCTGTACTCATGTCACCTGAGAACTGCTATCTGACAATAGGTATAATACCAGTTAGCATGCTCCCGGCGAGTCCGTCCAGTGTACTCATAACCCAATGAGCACCTGTATACTATCCTAGGTGACTAACTGACACCAATGGTTTGTGAGACCGGCCACCGCGCCTCGTCGGGGTCTCGAAAAGTATAAACTAATCAAATCCGGAATATCGATGCCCAGTCTTGATACTCCTTCGACTAGGGACATTTAAGGATGTGCTTATAGACTACACAACTCCTACGTATATGATCGCCATCATAATCCTGGTAGTCAAGCAAGAATCCTATGGGCTCTATCAACATGTAATAGTGATCTGTAATACCACATAATGCATGTACATGATGACAGAGACAAACCAGATAGCATACTTTCATCTCGAGTAACACTGTTCTACCCGTATAGGTCCTCTCTCAATCATCACAATCGCGTGCCTGTGAATACAATAATTGACTTAAGGGTACTATATCCAACGTCAAGTTCTACCCGTACTCATCTGAAATGACGGAAGGCTACAGATGGTTTTGGCGAACCGTAAACGTAATGAACTTGATATAGTCGAAGGAACCATGATAGCTTTTAAATGGAGTGGTTTAGGCTCCGCATTTAAAAGTTGTTTTTCAAGAAAACCGAGTGGTTTTGAAATTGTTCCAACGATTTAAACTTTGGTTTGTTTTCCTTGCATTAATCAATGTTAATGCGGTCCTATCATTTAACTCTATCATTGCAGAAGGAAATGAAAATAGAACATACGCTTATGCCATCCGCATTCGCCACGGGGCCCCGTCATGCACTGTTAGGTTACTTAACTAACGGCAAAGCGGGGGTAGGACTAGAGCGGGTGCAAAATATAAGCAACGTTTATTATATATAACATATATATAGCCATTTTTCTCACGCAATAATAGGCATTCCAGATCACAAATGAATATATTGGATATACTAGGAATTCCGTTTTCGTTTTAGCCTAGAACGAAAGACAGATTACACGGTCGTGATGAATTGCTAAACCCCACCCTAGACCCCTACGGATGCGGCAAACTACCCGCCAAATTCCCGAAGTGAAGCAACCTCCCTCAATAAAATGAGTAAGCCACTCGGCACTTCAAGAACCCGGTAGTTTGTGTTGGAGATAGTGCCCTCATAGTCAATTATTGGATCACAGGTACGTGATTGCAATGATTGCGGAGGACCTATACCGGTAGGACAGTCTTACTCAAGATGATAGTATGCTATCCGGTTTGCCTTTATCAGTCGTGTACATGTTCAGGTGACTGATTACATGTTACACTTTGATAGAGCCCTTAGGATCTTGCTTTACCACCAACAGTATGATGGCGATCATATACGTGAGAGTTGGGTGGTTTATACGCATATCCTTAATTGTGGTCCCTAGTCGTGGGAGTTTCGAGACAGGGCATCGATACTCCGGAGTAGACTAGTGTGTACAGTCGAGACCCCGACGAGGGGCGGTGGCCGGTCTCACAAGCCATTGGTGTCAGTTGGATCACCTAAGATGTATACAGGTGCTCATTGGGTTATGAGTACACCGGACAGGACTCGCCGGGAATCTGCTAGTTAGCATTATATCTACCGTCAGATAGCAGTTCCCTGGTGACATGTGTACAGGTTAGTTCATCGACCTGAGGTCGTCATTTGTCTCGTGTGAGTTCCCACAGTGCTTTGATTTCTACCCTACCACGGCTCAAAGGAGTCGTGCAAACAGGTAGCTTTTGGGTACAGTCCCGAGCCATATGGAGGCACGTGAGCGGATCGGCAGGGGATTCGTCTCTCCCGGTATTGGGGGTGAGGTCGTGCTGTGTCTAGGAGAGCCATTACACAAATTCCATGGCCATGGCAGGAGATTTACTGGTAGGTACTCCAGTAGTATCTCATGGTGTTATTGGGCTTCACTCCGATACGACTTATACTGCTATTGGGGGTTTGACGTTACTAGCCCCCTAGGCAGATATGCGATACTCATAGACGAACGGACCGGACTGTATATACATTGTCACTGTTAGGCACAGTAGGGTTTTCCGGATGAGTGCGCTCATCGGCATCCCTTGAGGTCAGTCCATGGGCAGCCGTTACGCATTGCTAGTGCCGCTGACGGTTTGTGGTTAAACCCACTGCCAGGGTACTGACGAGTCATTAGAGTCCCCCACAGACAGTTTCCCAAGTTCGGGCGAAACGTTGTAGAGGCCGTATGGTTTTATGGCAGGGTTCGGAAAATGCACGTGCGTTTACGCACGTGTTATTTTTCGGGCAGATGATACTGTTCGGCTTTGGTTTAAGCCGGATCCGAGTATTATATTGAGTAGGTATAATATCTTTTGTCTCAGTTGCATTTGTATTCGGTCGTAATACAAATGCGGGTATATTTATACAGTTTCGGGGTTATCCTGAAAGTCGTTTCAGGATCACTTTTGGAAGTTGCCAGTTTCCAGTTTTCTATCAGCCGTCTTTTAACATTCGGTTAAAGACGGATTTATCTTTTCTTGGTTAAGGGTGAGTCATCATTCTAGAAGCTTCTAGAAGTGATGATGAGGCTAGTGAGTCATTAGTGCATTAATGGTGTCATTAATGCAATGGTGACTAAGGGTTTAGATTCAATGTTTCTTAATGAGTCATTGTTATTCATTTATGATAATGATATGCTTCTTGTTTATTGTCACCCCCCCTTGATTGCTCCTACCCTCACCTCCCTCCTTGAATAAAAGTGGCCGGCCCCCCTCTCCTTCTCACTTCACTCATGAGAGAAAATTATGGTTGCTAAAAAGAAAAGATTATAGTTTTGGATGCATGGAAATTTCATAGTTCATTTCTTGTTCCATTTCATTTCCATCGGCAACTTCATTTACCGATCGTCCACGGACTTGGACGAAGTGAGACAAAGTCATCTACTCATTCTCTACATCATTCTTGGTCATCTCTTTTAGCAAACTTGACGATCGAGTTGCCTCGAGTCAGAGGCGGGAGCCCGTTTAAAGAATCGTCGACGTGGTGCCACCTCGACGAGGATATCGGAGATCGACGAGATCGGAGCAGCCGCAACGGAGCGTGGGATGATGGTTGAAGAACGAAGGACTCGGATCGTTCGGTATAACCTTTCTACACTCTTTACAATTATTAGTTTAGCAATAATGGCAGATCCGGGTTAAAGTATACGATAGCGCCAGTTAAAAAGTTTTTGTTCCGCATTTGGCGTCTGTACACGGCCGGGGCGCTAGCGTAGACTTACAGTGGTATCAGAGCCTAACCATTTTGTTTTACTAACTTGTGCTAACGCGTTTAAAACTTCGATCGAACCGGAAATCAAAAACTGCAAAATCCAAGCTTGACAGTTTCTCTTGTTTTTAAACGGTGTCCTAAAAATATTTCACATATCTCAGAAATCTGTGCAGGGTTTTCTAAGGCACACGACAAAATTTGAGCAAGTTATTCCACTATATAGCCGCGGAAGCGCGGCCAAACCCATGGTTTGGCCGCGGATCCGCGGCCATCCTAATGAATCACTGCATCAAATTTTCTCAGTGTCTTCTCTGGTGGAATTTTGGGTTTTTGGTATATATCTTTTGGGCCCAGGTTTTGTTACTGTTCTCCAGATTGTTGTGGGGCCCACTTCTTGATATTTGGTCGATCGAAATTTAAACATGTTAGTTTACAATGCTTACATTATATCTCCGACCGGGAATGTCATTTGATCGGTAAACCGCGTCTGATTGCTATAGTTCTTTTAGACGGGTTTGCGAACGTGACATTCGCGTTGATGTTCTGTGTTTGTGCTGTGATGTTGCGGATCTGTCGTGGTGGATAGCAGTGTGCAATGGTAGTACAGTTTGAGTTTATTTGTACATTTGATATTGCGGGGCGAGCGTCCAACTTGTGGACTGCCGTCACTGCCTGTTGTATAATATTCTTTTGGGGCACGACCAGGTTGCAGTCGATGTACCTATTGTACTATTTTTCATTACTGTATTAGTTTTTGCCCCGCGACGGAGTGCACGGATAGCCGGGTTCTGGGGGGCAACGGGTCCGCATCTCATGGCTTTGAGAGGCAGAGGGGTCCCACTCTAGAATTGGCAGACTATTCGCCGCACTCGTAGGGGGTACAGGTTGACCCAAGGAGGGGTGCCCAAGATTACCGGATTCCGTGAAGTGCTGGATGGTCCATTCACTATGCTGTAGGGGGCTGCCTCGCTTCAGGTTTTGGCGGGTAACTTGCCGCGCCCGTAGGGGTCTAGGTTTCATTGCACAGGCTATGCACACGACAGGGGAACGTCGGGTTTCAGCAGCGGCTCTGTGAAACCCGGGGATCCCAGATAATCTGTATTGTTCTGTGATGCTTATTACTTTTCTGTAATGTTGCATATTATCACGCCTGGAGCGATTATTGTATATTGGTTTATATACTATTAGATGTTGTATATGTTTTACACCCACGCTAGTCCAGTCCCCGCTCTGTCGTTAGTTAAGTAACCTAACGGGTGATGACGGGACCCAGTGACGAATGCGGATGGCATATACGTACATTTTATTTTCGTTCTTTTCTGGTGTGATTATTGATGGGACTGCGTTGATTCTGATCAATGCAAAGTAAAACAAACCTGTTTGCAGTTGTTGGAACAATTTAAAAGGTGTTGTTACAAAGACGTTTCCTTTTGTTATGCATAGCGGTATTCAGTGGAATATCCTGCACCTCATTCGACGGGGCAAGGGCTGATATCCCTTCACCGGGACTGACCCCTTGGACAGAAGTTTGCGTCAGGGTAATAACTTCACTATAGTCGATTACATGTTGCTTTGCATAGCGGTATTCAGTGGGATATCCTGCACCTCATTCCACGAGGAAAGAGCCGAGATCCCTTTACCGGGAATGACCTCTTTAGCAAAAGGTTTTCGCCACTATATTTTAAAAAGCTATCAGGTTCCTTCAACGATATCAAGTTCACTACGTTAAAGGTTTTTCGCCAAAAACCAGCCGTAGCCCTCCGTCATTTCATATGAATGGTCAGTAGTATTCAAGCTATGTTGGTCTAGCCCTTAGCTAGGACATAGTGATTGGTAGCTGCTGGGGTGTTCACATGTTGCATAGATAGATGTGTTGGTTTGGTACAGTCGTACAGCCTTGTTGGCCCTTAGTCAAGGGCGAGTACGGGTGGGTTCAAATTAACAAGATAATGATGGGAAGAACTTGACATGTGACTTATGATGGGCTGGCCCTTAGTCACGATCATAAGAGCATGGGGCAAAAACTATATCGGGAGTTTCTAAAGAAACTGAAACTTGCTAAGTATGCGCATACCTTCTGGAGTATGAGTAACGTGGATGCATTCCATCACGTTATCATGCGATGAGAGTTGGATCCCGATTCCCACTGATGAGTTGGTTTACTCTTCGGGTGATCCCGATTGATTCTTCTTTAGGTTTGGAGGAGAATTTGACAGGACAGTGGGAGGTTTCCGGATTAGATAAAATGATGACCATTCTGATCTAGGTTAGAGTGCACGCAGAGTGTTTCTTTTCTCTCTCTCTTTGGCAGCGACCTTTGACCGACCCTAGACTATGACTCAGTGACCAGGTTGACCGAACCTTCTTAAAATACTGGCTTTTGGATTGTCTATGTTGCATAAGTCATTGCCACTCCTTCTTTTACCCTTTGCATTTCTCAGAACACCCGTATTATTACGGATATCCACTTCCATTGGATAGATCCATCGTATGGTTATATACGAACTCTAAGGGACTTCTTCGAGGATGGATCCAGGTTCAGGAGAAATAGAATTGGTTTATTCAGTTGTCTTTTATTATCACCTTCTCTCAGGTTGCGAGAGCTCCTTGGTTTAGGCAGGTGACATGACCCTCAGAGTTGCGAACGGAGCTAGCATGGATGCTAAAGCCGTGGGGGACTATCACCTGGGAATGTCAGATGGGCATGTTTTGGTTTTGCGTAATTGTTTTTTTGTACCCAACGCAACTTGTAATATCATTTCTGTATCTTTGGTTTCTAAAGAAGGTTATGAATTTGCGTTTGTAAGTAATGTTGTAAACATTCACCTTAATCAAGTTCTGATTGGGTCAGGTGCACTGAGCAATGGTATATACGTATTAAACCAACCACAGATTTTCAATGTCCAGAATACACACAAAAGAAAGTCTCCAGAAATCAATCAGGCTTTCTTATGGCATTGTAGACTGGGTCACATCAATGAGAGAAGGTTGACTAAGTTACATACAGAAGGGTATTTGAATCCGTTTGAATATCAATCATATGCCACTTGTCAATCCTGTCTCAAAGGAAAGATGACAAAGACTCCGTTCACTGGACACGGAGTAAGAGCGAGCGAGCTCTTGGGGCTCGTACACAGCGACGTGTGCGGTCCAATGTCTACACTTGCGCGAAGCGGTTTTTCTTACTTCATTACTTTTACGGATGATTTTTCGAGGTTCGGACATGTCTTCTTAATGAAACATAAATCCGAAGCTTTTGGAAAATTCCAGGAATATAAGAATGAGGTAGAAAAACAAACCGGCAAAAGTATCAAGATTCTAAGATCGGATCGAGGTGGAGAATACTTGAGTGCCGAGTTCCTGAACTACTTAAAAGAGAACGGAATTCTCTCTCAGCTTACTCCTCCATACACTCCGCAACATAACGGTGTATCGGAGAGACGGAACCGAACCCTATTGGATATGGTACGGTCCATGATGAGTAACGCTGAGTTACCGCGATCATTCTGGGGGTATGCGCTAGAATCAGCTGCGTACCTTTTGAACCGAGTTCCTACTAAGACTGTGCCCACCACACCATATGAGTTATGGAGTGGGAAGAAACCCTATCTTCAGTACCTGAAGATTTGGGGATGTCCAGCTTATGTCAAAAAGCAGCATACGGACAAGCTCGAGGCACGCTCAGTACTGTGCAAGTTTGTGGGATACCCAAAGAACTCTAGGGGGTATCTTTTCTACTACGCAGAGGAACAAAAAGTCCTTGTTTCTCGTAATGCCCACTTTCTAGAACACCAGTTCTTAGAAAAAGAAATAAGTGGGAGCGCAGTAGAACTGGAAGAAATTCCAGAACCACAGACTATTACTGAAAGCTTAGTAGAACCAGAGGGTTCAAATGAACAGGACATTCCTACGCCACTCCGCAGGAGTAGTAGGCAGTCTCATCCGCCCGAGAGATACTACGGTTTTCTCATAGACGGGGATAGAGAGGATTGCATCATAGATTATGATGAGCCTACTAGCTTCCAGCAGGCCGTTCAGAGCGTTGACTCGGTAAAATGGCTGGATGCAATGCGGACCGAAATGGAGTCCATGTACACCAACAAAGTATGGACGTTGGACATTGCTCCAGACGGGATAAAACCCGTAGGATGCAAGTGGATCTTCAAAAGGAAGATTGGTGTAGATGGACAGGTTGAGACCTATAAAGCTAGACTTGTAGCAAAAGGTTTCCGTCAAAGACCTGGCTTGGACTATGATGAAACCTTTTCTCCAGTGGCTATGCTGAAATCCATTCGGATCCTTCTTGCCATTGCTGCCTTCCACGATTATGAGATTTGGCAGATGGACGTAAAGACCGCTTTTCTAAATGGAAATTTAGAGGAGTGTGTCTATATGGATCAGCCAGAGGGTTTCATTCAGAGTGGGAGCAGCGGAAAGGTGTGCAAGTTGCTTAAGTCTATTTATGGACTAAAGCAGGCATCGCGGAGTTGGAACATCTGTTTTGATGAGACGGTCAAGGAATTTGGCTTTATCAAAAATCCAGATGAACCATGCATCTATAGTAGATTTGTAGCGAGAACGGTAGTATTCCTCGTTTTATACGTGGATGACATTCTCTTAATAGGAAATGACATTCCTATGCTACAATCTGTCAAAGGGTTCTTGTCGCACAGGTTCTCCATGAAAGACCTGGGTGATGCCTCATACATCCTGGGGATCCGGATCCATCGTGATAGATCCAAGAGGATATTAGGACTTTCTCAGTCCAGGTACATCGACACCATAGTGAAAAGATTCAGTATGGAAGATTCCAAGCGCGGTAACCTACCGGCTTGTCACGGGATCACCCTCTCTAAAGAGATGTCTCCCAAGACTGATTTGGAGAGGGATCGCATGTCTATTATACCCTACGCTTCTGCGGTAGGCTCTATAATGTATGCGATGTTGTGTACCAGACCGGATGTAGCTTATGCACTGAGTGTGGTAAGCCGGTATCAGTCAAACCCTGGGGAGAAACACTGGATAGCGGTAAAGAACATTCTCAAGTACCTGAGAAGGACTAAGGAGATGTTCTTGGTGTATGGCGGAAAAGACCTCCAGATCGAGGCCTTTGCTGACTCCAGCTTCCAGAGTGACAAGGATGATTCCAATTCCATGTCGGGTTTCGTCTTTACCCTCAATGGAGGGGCGGTGTGTTGGAAGAGCTCCAAACAGGAAACCGTTGCAGACTCGACTATGGAAGCGGAATATATCGCTGCATCTGATGCCGCAAAAGAAGCTGTCTGGATGAGGAAGTTCTTGAAAGAACTTCAGGTGGTTCCGTCCATTGTTGACCAAATACCTCTGTATTGCGACAACAACGGGGCTATAGCTTTAGCGAAGGAACCCAGGTCCCATCAGAGATCCAGGAACATCTTAAGGCGGTATCACCTGATCAGGGAGATCGTGGATCGCAAGGAGATCGAGGTTCGGAAGGTTGCTTCAGAAGAGAACACTACAGATCCATTCACCAAGGCCCTACCCCACACTCAGTTCGAGCGGCTGATCGAGATGATAGGTCTTCGATACGCCAGTACATGGCCTTAGTGCAAGTGGGAGATTGTTAGTGTATATGCCCTAGAGGCCAATACTGTATCATACTGGCATGTATATTACTTAATGGAAGCTTGGGATATTCACCTTGTATAAACAATCTTGCTCAATATAGTAGTATGCTACTTGGTTTGTTTCTACTTCAATGTGTACTTGTGTTTATTTCAGTATATCACTTATACGCATTAGTGGAGCCCTTAGGATCTTTGCTTGATTACCAGCGTTGTGATGGCAGTCACACTAGTGGGGGCTGGGTAATCTATAAGCACATCCTTATACAGGTCCCTAGTCGCAGGACTATCGAGACAGGGCATCGATACTCCGGAGTAGACTAGCGTATGCGCTTCTCATCCCAGTGTGGGAGATGGTCTGTCCCACAGCCATCAGTACGTCGTACTGGAGATAGTATACGGGTGCTCGTTGGGTTACGAGTACACTGGACAGGACTCGTCGGGAACTGACAGGTTGGTATTATACCTATCGTCAGTTATCAGTTCCCAGGTGACATGAGTACAGCTTAGTCCGCTGACTTGACACTGGCACTTCGCCTTAAGTGTGTTCCCACTGCACTTTGATCACTACCCTACCACGGCTCAAAGGAGTCGTGCAAACAGGTGGTGGTTGGGTGCAGTCCCGAAGCACTTGGAGGCAGTGACGGTTAGAAAGGATTCGTCTCTTCCGGTATTGGGGGTTGACATCGCGCTGTGTCTAGGAGAGCCATTACACGAGTATTCCCTGGCCAGGGCAAGCGAGATATACTGGTAGGTTCCAGTGTTATCTCAGGGTGTTTTGGGCTTCACTCCGGCACGACTTGTACCGCTATTAGGGGACTGACGTTTTACCGCCCCTAGGCCCGACATGCGATGTATTAGACGAACAGACCGGACTGTACGGAGACTGTCACATTCAGACTCAGTAGGAGTTCAGATGGGGTTTCACCTCGTCAGCCTTCTTGTCGGCATCTACCTGGGGACCGTTACGCACAGCTAGTGCCGCTTGCAGTCTGTGGTTAAACCCACTGCCAGCGTAGTGTCGAGTCTTTAGAGTCCCACACAGAGGGTATTCGCCTCTGGGCAAAACAGAGTAGAGGTCGCATGGTTTTGCGACAGGGTTCGTTCTCATCCCCGCACTTGTGCACGTTTGGAGTCCGGACGGATATTGCCAGCGGGCTCTGGTTTGAGCCGGATACTGGTATATGTTTTGGGGTTACTTTTATCTCTCAGTATTCATGTTCCTCGGAACAAGAATGCAGGTGTGTATGCACAGTTATTTGAGGAGGAGGAAGAGGACTTTCATTAGGGTTTCGGAACGGGTGCGCATGCACAGTTGACAGTCGTCTTTTCTTTTCCAAACCCTAATGAATTTGTGAGATATCTATTAATAATAGTAATTAAATGGAATTATGTTATGGTTGGTTTTGTTGACTTGTTGACCATGGTTGACTTGTTGACCATGGTTGAATGTTTGACCATCATCATTATTTAGCAAGGATGCTCCTTGATTCTTGCCAACATTCATTTAATGAAGTATGATAGTGGTCATTCCAAAACAACCATCAACTATTCTCATTTGAATTATTATTACTAATTAGATAATTCTTTTTCTTTTGTTATGGTTGCAAAAAGGAAAAAGAGAGCTCATTCTTTCATAACCATTCTCTCTCCTCACTTCATCTTCTTCTTCCTCAAGCTCAAGGTGATTCCTTCTCATGTGTTGAGAATCCCTCATCTTGAAAAGAAAACAACCCCTAGACACTCTCTACTCATTCTAGGTTCAAGGTTTAGCAAGCCGGAGTTCCTAGTTCACTCAAAGTTCGAGGAAGAGCCCAAAGGTTGAACCCTCAGGTGGATCCATCTTCGACGGAAGAAGGCTACGAGGCAAGAACCATCAACCTCTACAAGGTTTGAAGAAGAAGGAGTTCAAGTTAGGTATAACTCTTCATCCGAGTAGCTAACGCTCCTTTGTATGTTTGCTAGTTTAGTTTAGACACGATCCCGACCTTGTTTAGTCCATGTTGCCTCTTGCGATAAAAATTTGTTTTTTATACCGTTTCCGCCTCCCCGTAAGCACCGGGGGTCGCAACGTGGACTTACAATTATTACGGATATCCACTTCCATTGGATAGATCCATCGTATGGTTATATACGAACTCGAAGGGACTTCTTCGAGGATGGATCCAGGTTCAGGAGAAATAGAATTGGTTTATTCAGTTGTCTTTTATTATCACCTTCTCTCAGGTTGCGAGAGCTCCTTGGTTTAGGAGAGTACACCTATTACGCTTATTGGATAGTCTTATTCCAAACCATAGGCTGGTGTCGAAAGATAGGGAATGAAGAAAACCAATTAGCCTAACTAGGGTGTGCAGAAGGTAATATGTAAAGACAAAATAAAGGGATTAGAAAGAGGGCAAAGTAAATTGCGACTGATATCATTCACGACCAAAACCGCGTACTTCATCGCCACTCCTATTTCACCTTTAAAAGAATAAGGTATTATTCAGTTGTCTTTTATCATCACCTTCTCTCGAGATGCGAGTACTCCATGGTTTAGGAGGGTACACCTATTATGCTTACTGGATAGTCTTCTTCCAAACCATAGGCTGGTGCCGAACGGTAGGGAAGGAAGAAAACCATTTAGCCTAACGATGGTGTACAGAAGGTAACGACTAAAGACAAATAAAGGGATTTGGAGAGATGGCAATAAAATATACGGTTGAAGTCATGAATTGGATTATGGAAGAGGCATTGCTATGAATACCAGGATACCCCTACGAAACATTTTCATGTTTCAGTGCATTGTTAAAGAAAAACTGTTTTCCCGATTAGACACTTACTCCAAGGGTATGTATTTACCAGGTTTCATTCTCATATCTGTATGGTTTTACAGATGATGAGTGGGAGTAAGATATTGGGAATTAGGTGATCATCCTCATTATATCGGAATTCGTTGTAATTGGTGATATTTGAGGAAATCGCCAGGGTACAGTTTTCAACCTACGACGCACAGGTTTTGAGTTGTTTAACTCAGCGGACTTATACAGAGTATTGTATGTTGTCCAGTGTCCATCAGGACAAAGGGGTAGGTCCTCGTACTATGTTCTGTTTACTTATAACTTCTCTAGTATTTAGACGAGTGTTTCGTAGAAATACAAGGTCTAAGTTTTGAGAAGTTGTGGGTATAAGAATAAAGTAGAGAACCAGGTGTCACAAGTATCGGGATTCTTCAAAGAGATCGAAGATGTAGATTCTTGTGATTGGTATTCAGATGATAGTGATGGTTTTGAGAAACGAGTTTTCTCTTTCAGGTTACTCATAATTGGATGGATTCCTAAGTTGAGTAATGCCGATTAGCCTCTTTCCATTAAGTTGATATGCACTGGAGACAGCTGCATGGTTTGAATATGGTTCCAATTAAATTAGTGCCAAAGTTTCTGTATTGGATATAGAATGGATCGTACCTTAAAAGATGTTAAGGTACGGGGAGTTGTCCAGCTTATGATTAAAACCAGACTCTGGATAACTCAGGGCACGATTCTGTAATGGTTGTTTGTGGGTTGACCCTGGCTATGACGAGGGTTGATATTCTACCATTTGGAAGATCAATAGTGATATTGTTCTTGACTCGCCACAGTTTTAGTAAAATAGATCTTTTTCAGAAAACAGTAGTGGGAGTATGGTAGAACTGGAAGTGATTCCAGAACCGCGAACGATTACGGAAAATTTAATAGGACCTATACAGTCAAATCAGGTTTGACATTCCAATAGCCACTCCGCAGGTATGGTAGGTAACCTCAGACGCCCGAGAGGTACTTCGGTAGCCTCAGAGACGGTGACAGGGAGGTTCTTATCTACCCAGACTTGACACTAATGTTGTTCCAGGCTATGAGACCCGGTAGGAGGGTTGTCGTAGTCGGTGGGAGCATCAGAAGCATAGTGGGCAAGTAGCTTATGTCTATTTATAGACTAGAGCAGTTATAGCGGAGATAGATCATCTAATTTTGATATGACAGTCATGGGTTTGACTTCAATAGGGGATGGATCTGTTAAGAAGGTAGTAGGGTGTGATGTCATGGTATATGGATGACATACACAGAGTAGGAAGTAAAATTCCTATACTACGATCGGTTGTACTGTGGTCGTCACACAGTTGTTTCTCCAGACAGGATATGGATATAATATTTGACATTCTGGTTTCTAGATCTATGGTTTTAGATCTGGATTTGGGTAGTTTCCCAATGTAGGTACTATGACAGATATTCTAATGGTTTTTGAAATAGTTGACTCCTAGCATGGTGGTGTACCTGTAGGTGATGGAGTCACCCTCTCTAAAGGTGTCTTACAGACTAAAGGGGAGAGGGAAGTGCATGATTGGCAGATCACTTGCTTAGGCAATTGAGTCAATCATGAGATGTCAAGTACCACACCAAATGTTGGTTTTGCACTAGATGCAATAAGTTTGTATTAATCCAATCCTGGAGAAACATAAGGAAGCAGTTTTAGAACATAAGTAAATGTTCTACGGATTTGATGACGGCAGCCTCCTTCGGGAGACGGTTATCATTCCAAGCTTCAAAGGTGACATGGTTGACAGAGAGATTGTCAGAGTTATAGTTTTTCCCTCTGACGAAGGGGGCAGTATTATGGACAGGTGGTCTAAGAGGATACTGTGGATGGCATGGTGCCGGATACTGATTAGGTTCAGTGATCGATACAGTCTAAGAAGTTTGGATTTGGAGTTCATTTATGAACTAGGTCCCATCAGATATCCAGACATATTCTAAGACAGGTGTTACTCGATTCGGGAGATGGCTTTCTCCGCGAACTTGAGATTAAGAGAGATATAGAAAGAAACTTCTAGGCGGATCCACTCACTAAGGCTATTTCTCGAACACAATAGTTTTACAAACGGGCTTTGTGATACTGATTAGTAGAGGAGTTGGATGTTCGGTTTCACACGGGCTGTGAGTAGTCGACATCGCAATAATTAGCCTTGAGTGCAAGTGGGAGATTGTTGGAGATAGTGCCCTTATAGTCAATTATTGGATCACAGGTACGTAATTGCAATGATTGCGGAGGACCTATACCGGTAGGACAGTCTTACTCAAGATGATAGTATGCTATCCGGTTTGCCTTTATCAGTCGTGTACATATTCAGGTGACTGATTACATGTTACACTTTGATAGAGCCCTTAGGATATTGCTTTACCACCAACAGTATGATGGCGATCATATACGTGAGAGTTGGGTGGTTTATACGCATATCCTTAATTGTGGTCCCTAGTCGTGGGAGTTTCGAGACAGGACATCGATACTCCGGAGTAGACTAGTGTGTACAGTCGAGACCCCGACGAGGGGCGGTGGCCGGTCTCACAAGCCACTGGTGTTAGTTGGATCACCTAAGATGTATACAGGTGCTCATTGGGTTATGAGTACACCGGACAGGACTCGCCGAGAATCTGCTAGTTAGTATTATATCTACCGTCAGATAGCAGTTCCCTGGTGACATGTGTACAGGTTAGTTCATCGACCTGAGGTCGTCATTTGTCTCGTGTGAGTTCCCACTGTGCTTTGATTTCTACCCTACCACGGCTCAAAGGAGTCATGCAAACAGGTAGCTTTGGGTACAGTCCAGAGCCATATGGAGGCACGTGAGCGGATCGGCAGGGGATTCGTCTCTCCCGGTATTGGGGGTGAGGTCGTGCTGTGTCTAGGAGAGCCATTACACAAAGTCCATGGCCATGGCAGGAGATTTACTGGTAGGTACTCCAGTAGTATCTCATGGTGTTATTGGGCTTCACTCCGACACGACTTATACTGCTATTGGGGGTCTGACGTTACTAGCCCCCTAGGCAGATATGCGATACTCATAGACGAACGGACCGGACTGTATATACATTGTCACTATTAGGCTCAGTAGGGTTTTCCGGATGAGTGCGCTCATCGGCATCCCTTGAGGTCAGTCCATGGGCAGCCGTTACGCATTGCTAGTGCCGCTGACGGTTTGTGGTTAAACCCACTGCCAGGGTACTGACGAGTCATTAGAGTCCCCCACAGACAGTTTCCCAAGTTCGGGCGAAACGTTCTAGAGGCCGTATGGTTTTATGGCAGGGTTCGGAAAATGCACGTGCGTTTACGCACGTGTTATTTTTCGGGCAGATGATACTGGTCGGCTTTGGTTTAAGCCGGATCCGAGTATTATATTGAGTAGGTATAATATCTTTTGTCTCAGTTGCATTTGTATTCGGTCGTAATACAAATGCGGGTATATTTATACAGTTTCGGGGTTATCCTGAAAGTCGTTTCAGGATCACTTTTGGAAGTTGCCAGTTTCCAGTTTTCTATCAGCCGTCTTTTAACATTCGGTTAAAGACGGATTTATCTTTTCTTGGATAAGGGTGAGTCATCATTCTAGAAGCTTCTAGAAGTGATGATGAGGCTAGTGAGTCATTAGTGCATTAATGGTGTCATTAATGCAATGGTGACTAAGGGTTTAGATTCAATGTTTCTTAATGAGTCATTGTTATTCATTTATGATAATGATATGCTTCTTGTTTATTGTCACCCCCTCTTGATTGCTCCTACCCTCACCTCCCTCCTTGAATAAAAGTGGCCGGCCCCCCTCTCCTTCTCACTTCACTCATGAGAGAAAATTATGGTTGCTAAAAAGAAAAGATTATAGTTTTGGATGCATGGAAATTTCATAGTTCATTTCTTGTTCCATTTCATTTCCATCGGCAACTTCATTTACCGATCGTCCACGGACTTGGACGAAGTGAGACAAAGTCATATACTCATTCTCTACATCATTCTTGGTCGTCTCTTTTAGCAAACTTGACGATCGAGTTGCCTCGAGTCAGAGGCGGGAGCCCGTTTAAAGAATCGTCGACGTGGTGCCACCTCGATGAGGATATCGGAGATCGACGAGATCGGAGCAGCCGCAACAGAGCGTGGGATGATGGTTGAAGAACGAAGGACTCGGATCGTTCGGTATAACCTTTCTACACTCTTTACAATTGTTAGTTTAGCAATAATGGCAGATCCGGGTTAAAGTATACGATAGCGCCAGTTAAAAAGTTTTTGTTCCACATTTGGCGTCTGTAGACGGCCGGGGCGCTAGCGTAGACTTACAGTTTGTGCACCCCACCTTGGGTCTATCCTAGGTGCAAGAAAAAGTAAATGAAATAATACAATGGTGGCAACAACCTCAACCCAGATGTGCCCCGTAAAATAATATTACATCATATTACAAATTACATGAATGAAATAAAAGAAAACACTCTTCTCACATCCCCCGCTATTCATCCACGATGATCCATTACTCCATATACACAAACCATCACAATACAGATATGTGAAACCCCCACTAATCGACATATAGCAATTAGCGGACGTTTAGCAACACATATACAAACTGAAACTTATAAACGATGTTAAAACTGCGATTTCGAAATACTCCGTATTGCCCCAACACAAAGATAACATAATATGAAATCTGGGTAAAAACAGACAACACCTGAAACCCTAAATCCAAGATTCAAGAACACTATAAAAATTCCAAGACAAAACTCCTGAATAGAACCGGCCAGACTGGAAAAACAAGCATTTGGCCGGCCAAAATTTTGAGTATAGTTCTCGTTTTTCTCTAGTGTTCTACATACAACAAGAAGAGCACTCTGCAACTGTTTAAATAATTTTTAGAGCCTCTTTAAAAATTAACAGAAACTTGGATTTTGGTTTAATTGTTTCGGAGTTATTTCGGTTTCGTAACTTTAAATATCGTCTAAACTGCTAGTTAAGGTCTGAGTAGGCTCTGATACTACTCTAAGCCGATGTCGCGCACCCCGCGGGTCCGGGGGAGGCGGAATTTACAAAAACGATTTTTCAAAGGTTCGCAACACCGACTAAACTCCAGGATCTCAACGGAAACCTTAACCAGCTATAACTACTAGGAGCTTCTAACTACTCGGTTAGGATTTTATACCTCCTTGTTAACAGGTCCTTCAGGTCTTGGTCTTCTCCTCCTCTTCTTTAGCTCCTCGAAGATCGGATCGCGTTTGAAACGTCGGCCTCCTCGTGTCGAAGATGATCCACCCGAGAGTCTATACTTCAAATTCCAACCTCTAAACCGAGGTACCTAGGTTACCTAGTTTGCTAAGCTAGATAGCCTAGAAGATGTAGAGTATCTAATAGAGTATTTATCTCATGAAACCCTAGGGTTCACAACTCATGTGAGGGTTAGGGTCTTTGAGGAAGAAGAAGGAGAAAATGGAGAGAGAAATGAAAAGAGCAATGAGCTAGTGTTATGCAAGTGTGGAGAATAGCTCATACTCATCAATCATGAAGCATGGATTATTTTCACATAGAAAATAGCAACCATGCTTCAATAGTGTAGCCAAACTAATAAACAAATGTATAACCCATGCTTCACACCTATGCCATAAATATCTCCAATTTCCACCTCACTGATCTATTTCTCAAAATAGATAAATCAAATAATGAGGTGTCCCCTTCTAGAAGCATCTCTTATGAAATTACAAGAATGCCCTCACCGTATATACATACCCGTATTTGTATTCTGAAAAATACGAATACAATGAGATAACAATAATCCAATAATATAATACTAGGATCCGGCTTAAACCAAAGCCCACTAGTATTATCCGAACAACATCCGTATAGCCTGTACACGTATCGGAACCCTGCGGTAAAACCATACGGTCTCTATATCGTTTCGCCCGAAGCAGGGAAACCCTCTGTGTAGAACTCTAAAGACTCAACAGTACGCTGGCAGTGGATTTAACCGCAAGTCCGTCAGCGGTACTAGCTGCATGTAACGGCTACTCAGGTATATGTCGATAAGAAAGCCGATGAGAAAACTCATCCGAACTTCTACTGAGCCTATCTGTGACAATCTCTGTACAATCCGGTCTGTTTGTCTAAGATACTTGCATATCGGGCCCAGGGGGTGGTAACCGTCAGACCCCTAATAGCGCAATAAGTCATGCCAGGGTAGAGCCTAATACATCCTGAGAAACTACTAGAGTACCTACCAGTAAATCTCGCTTTCCCTGGCCAGGGACTTTGTGTAATGGCTTTCCGAACACAGCGTGATATCAAGCCCCAATACTGGGAGAGACGAATCATATCTAACCACTACTGCCTCCCAGTGCTTCGGGACTGCACCCAACTACTACCTTTTTGCACGACTCCTTTAAGCCGTGGTAGGGTAGTAACCTAAGTACAGTGGGAACACACTCGAGACAAATAGTGATGTCAAGTCAACGGACTAATCTGTACTCATACCACCCGGGAACTACTACCTGACGATAGATATAATACCAACCAGCAGTCCCCAACGAGTCCGTCCACTATAACTCATAACCTATTGAGCACCTGTATACTATCTCCGGTGCGACGTACTAATGGCTGTGGGACAGACCATCTCCCATGCTGGGATGAGAAGCGTATACACTAGTCTACTATGGAGTATTGATGCCCCGTCTTGATAATCCCACGACTAGGGACCTGTATAAGGATGTGCTTATAGACTACCCAGCCCCCACTAGTGTGACTACCATCATAACGCTGGGAGTCAAGCAAAGTTCCTAAGGACTCTACCAATATGTATAAGCAATATGCTAAAAGAAACACATGCACATATTGAGGTAGATTCAAACCAAGTAGCATAGTACCATTTTGAATAAGACTGTTATTATAACTGTGAATATCCAATAATGGCCTCTAGGGCATATCTAACACCTCATTCCAGCAGGGGAAAACACGGCAATCAAACAAAAGTGAAGTGACGGTGAAATCCTAACTTCAGGTCTCAATGGAAACATCTAAAGCGTAGAAATCACCCCCGACATTCTTCTCATTCCAACACGATGCAGATGCAACGTCAATAAAAGACCCAAGGGTCAAAGAAAAAATAGAGCCATGGCAAAATCCTAGCTCCAAGTCTTGACGATACATATACAACCTAGAGACTATCCCGGCGTTCCCTCTCATTTCAGCAGGATGCGAACGCAGCTATCAAATGAAATTGGTGCAATGGCATATTCCTAGGTCCGGACTTCAACTGCAATACACGCAGCATAGAGGTCCTACAGATGTCTATCCTACTTCAGCAAAGAATCGATGCGACATCTTCAAATAAAAAAAATGAAGTGACGGCCTATTCCCAGCTTTGGGTCTCGACGGCAACTCATATAAAGCCTAAAAGACTATCGGAGATCATCCCACACCAGAGAGGAGTGGTTATGACTCATCAGGGCTCCAAATTGAGCCTAATCTCAAGTAAAAAGCATCATGGAAAATTCCTAAGGCTTGCCCTTCTCATGGTAATATGACCTAAGGAGATTACTTGAAGACGTCTTTTCCAACCCCCGAAGGGGTCAGAGACATGACAGTCGCGGGGCTACTCGAACAACAGCTTGAAGACTGCATATCGAGGAATACATCAGCCAACGCGATGGTACCACAGACTAAAACCTTAGTACCACAAACCTAACGGACCTCTGTCATAAGGAATGGGAGTTATCTACATATAACATTAGGACAAGTTTGCTTGTAAACCCAAGGGAGGTAAAATAAAAGCACTCCGAAACGAGTAGATAAACTAGAGACTCCGAAATGGGTGAATAAGCTACAAACTTCAAAATGAGTACACAAACTAGAAACTCCAAAATGAGTGAATAAACTACAAACTCTGAAATGAGTATATAAACTAGAAACTCTGAAACGAATGAATAAACTACAAACTCCGAAATGAGTACATAAACTAGAAACTCAGAAACAGGTGAATAAACTACAGATTCTGAAATGAGTAAATAAACTAGAGACTCCGAGATGAGTGAATAAACTAATTGGCGCTAAATTAAGACATCAAGAAACAGAAAGGCGCAACTCATAGACCTCGGGGCTCGGAATTACGTTTCTTAAGGATCAAGACCTGAGTTAATAATAGATGACGATGCTTGTATCCGCTCGCTATCTTCTCGGATCAAGATTCTAAAACTTTATGTACGATATGACATCCCGAAACCGGTTGTATGCTACGTATTACTCTACACTACTTCACTCACGTGTAAACCTCCGTGAGTAAGTAGTGAGGGGCATTTTTTTACACCGGTTTAAGTTTCGTTTACAGATATGTGTAAAAAAGGCTCATTCATACACGCAACTCATAGACCGTGGAAGGTTAGTGCATGACGTGAGCACATCGGTGGCGTTTGCACTTAGAAAAAATCCCTAAGGGTGAAGTGCGCATGCAAACATGTAGGTTGCAACAATACGATCAGAGGAAGAACATGTGTTAGAAATGAAGCACTCGGTGGTCAACGATAAAAGGAAAACATTTAAAAAAACATTTTATGTTACAGGAAATAGATCACCAAACACGGGATCAAAAGTACAAGTGTTTATAAAACTATGAATAAAGTTTTCTAAAGCCCTCTCAGTCTTCTCCACCATGTCGAAGCGGCGATCTTCACGAGGAGTTGCTCCCCATCGGCTAGCGCCGTGCCCATTGGCGAAGGCAGACATGATGGTCCGCTGAGCCCGTATCTGGCTTAGCAGCTGAACAGAGTGATCCCTCAAAAGCTTGGTAATCAAAAGTGCCTCATGAAAGCACTCGATCTTGTCCTCCGCTGCGTCGAGCATCGCCGGAGTCATCTCCACTGGATGAGGGGGAATGTCATCGAGCACGGACAGGAAGATCATCCGGAGCCAAATGGAGCCGATGGGGAAAGGAGATCCTCTACAAGTCAAGAGCTCGTGCAGCACCGTATCACATTGGTCATCCGTGAGAGCAGGATTCACCAAGCGTGCAAACAACGAGAAACAATTTCTTCGAAAGGCGCCTCCCATTGCTGCCGATTAGCATGCAGATGATTGCAAGCCATGACTCTTCTCTATTAAAATGATTCTCTGAAAGTAAGAGAGAAGATGAGCATTGCTTAGATTATAAAGGGAGGCATTTAAGTCTCAGCACAGAAAATGTTGTGCATGGTGGAACTATTTCCAACCTCTGTTAGTGTATATGCCCTAGAGGCCATTACTGTATCATACTAGTTTGTATATTACTTAATGGAAGCTTGGGATATTCACCTTGTATAAACAATCTTGCTCAATATAGTAGTATGCTACTTGGTTTGTTTCTACTTCAATGTGTACATGTGTTTATTTTTGTATATCACCTATACACATTAGTGGAGCCCTTAGGATCTTTGCTTGATTACCAGCGTTGTGATGGCAGTCACACTAGTGGGGGCTGGGTAATCTATAAGCACATCCTTATACAGGTCCCTAGTCGCAGGACTATCGAGACAGGGCATCGATACTCCGGAGTAGACTAGCGTATGCGCTTCTCATCCCAGTGTGGAAGATGGTCTGTCCCACAGTCATCAGTACGTCGTACTGGAGATAGTATACGGGTGCTCGTTAGATTACGAGTACACTGGACAGGACTCGTCGGGAACTGACCGGTTGGTATTATACCTATCGTCAGTTATCAGTTCCCAGGTGACATGAGTACAGCTTAGTCCGCTGACTTGACACTGTCACTTCGCCTCGAGTGTGTTCCCACTGTACTTTGATTACTACCCTACCACGGCTCAAAGGAGTCCTGCAAACAGGTGGTAATTGGGTGCAGTCCCGAAGCACTTGGAGGCAGTGACGGTTAGACAGGATTCGTCTCTCCCGGTATTGGGGGTTGACATCGCGCTGTGTCTAGGAGAGCCATTACACGAGTAGTCCCTGGCCAGAGCAATCGAGATATACTGGTAGGCTTCCAGTGTTATCTCAGGGTGTTTTGGGCTTCACTCCGACACGACTTGTACCGCTATTAGGGGACTGACATTTACCCCCCTAGGCCCGCCATGCGATGTATCAGACGAACAGACCGGACTGTACGGAGACTGTCATATTCAGGCTCAGTAGGAGTTCAGATGGGTTTCACCTCGTCAGTCTTCTTGTCGGCATCTACCTAAGGACCGTTACGCACAGCTAGCGCCGCTTGCGGTCTGTGGTTAAACCCACTGCCAGTGTAGTGTCGAGTCTTTAGAGTCCCACACAGAAAGCTATTCGCCTTTAGGCAAAAGAGTAGAGGTCGCATGGTTTTGCGACAGGGTTCGGTCACATCCGTGCACTTATGCACGTACAGTGTCCGGACAGTTTACACTAGCGGGCTTTGGTTTAAGCCAGATCCTAGTGTACGTATTGGGATTGGATTTATCCAGTTTGTATTCGTGTTCCTCGGAACGCGGATACGGGTGTGTATGCACAGTTGTCGGAGAGACAGAGGCAGAGGATTCTCATTAGGGTTGTTGACCGTTGACTGTTGACTTTTGACTTTTTGCTCAACCCTAATGAGAATATGATATATGATTAACAATTATATTAATTAAGTATTATAGTGACATGGTTGTTGAGGGGTTGACTTTGTTGACTTGTTGACTTTGTTGACCGGTTGACTATGTTTGATTAGTTGACCATCATGATAACAATAGCTATCATTTCATGGCAAAGACTTTTGCTTGCTTGTTCTCTTGTGCAAAATGAGTGCATGAAATGATATGGCTATTGTTGCTTGAACCATCACATAATACTTGATTGATATGATGGGTGATGATGGTTATGGATTATGAGAGCCAAATGAGAAAAGTCTTCTCTCATTCTATCATTCTCATTCTCTCTCTTGTGTTCTTGAGCTCTCATCTCCTTCCTCTTGCTCTCCCTCTCTTAGTCTATGGTTCACTTGTCTCATGTGTTGAGAACCAAGAACCATAGAGAAAATCCCAACACACTCTTCTCTACTCACTCTAGTTCACAAGGTTTAGCAAACCAAGTGAACTAGTTTCTTCAAAGATCGAAGAAGAAGCCAAAGGTAGAAGCTTTCGAGGTGGATCTATCTTCGGCGCAAGGAGACGACGGAGTGAAGCCGATCCGGACAACCATCGAGGCTTGAAGACGAAGGAGTTCAAGAAAGAAAGGTATAACCCCCTAACCGAGTAGTTAACAACTCCTAGTTAGGTTGTTAGTTAGATGTTTAACAAAGATCCGGTTTTGAGTCCATGTTACCACCTCTAGAAAAATTGTTTTTCACCAAATTCCGCATGCCCGAAAGTACCGGGAGAGGTAGCATGGACTTACAGTGGTATCAGAGCCTAGTTAAACTCTATCTAACATGTTAGCATAGTAATTAGAAATTCGATCGGAGAAAAATTCCCGAAATAAACCCGGATTTCAAACTTTCTGTCGATTTTCAAAGTGCTGCAAAAATTATTTGAGATATACCAAAAATCGACTCAGGGTTTTTACAAGAAACTGCAAAAATTCGACCCACTGAATCGATCAAGGCGGCGCGTTTCCGCGGCGGGAGCTTGCTCCCGCCGCGGAACCGCGGCCGAGTTGACTCGGTCGTGGGGTTTTATTTTTGCAGTTTGTTCATAGGGGTATTTTGGGATTTTTGGAATATGTATTTTCTGCCCAGATTTTCCAGAACGAAAATTTTGTGTTTGGGGCCTGAAAATCCGTATTTTTTATCGAACTTCTAAAAGACTTAAGCTGGCGGGTTTTTCTGTGATATGATATTTGTATTGAACGTCTACTAATCGCTATATGTCGATTAGTGGGGGTTATACAAATCGGTGATCTGTAATGTCATTGGAATGTGTATATGAATTCATTGGATTGTAGCGGGTGAATAGCCGGGGGTTGTGAGACGGGAGTTTTCTTTTCTTTCAATTCATGTAAATTTGTAAATTGATGTAATAATTATTTGTATGGCCGCACAACCGGGTCGGGGTTGTAGCCGCCATTGTATAATTTCTTTTTACTGTTTTTGCTCCTAGGATAGACCCATGGAGGGGGTGCACAAACTACCAGGTATGCCGAAGTGCCGAGTGGCCTACTCACGGGGATGAGGGAGGTTGCTTCGCTTCGGGTACTTGGCGGGTAGTTTGCCGCACCCGTAGGGGTCTTGGGTAGGGTATTGGCTATTCACCGCGACCGTGTAATCCGCTTTTCGTTACAGGCTCGTACGAATTGCGGGTTCCTAGTATATCCAATGTGTTCATCTGTGATCTGAAATGGCTATCATTGCAATATATCTATATATGATATTATTTAGGCGTTGCTTATGTTTTACAGCCGCGCTACCCCAGCCCCCGCTCTGTCGTTAGTTAAGTAACCTAACGGGTAATGACGGGGCCCCATGGCGAATGCGAATGGCATAAGCGTACGTCATATTTTGGTTGTTTTCTGCAATGGTAGGATTAAATGATGGGACGCATTAAAAGAACTAATGCAAGAATATCACGCATTAAAAGAACTAATGCAAGAAAATAAACCAAGTAAAATTCGTTGGAACACTTTCGAAAAACCACTCGGTTCTTTTCAAAACTAACTTTTAAATGCGGAGTTTGAGCCACTCCTTTTAAAAGCTATCTCGTTCCATCGATTATATCAAGTTCTCTACGTTCACGGTTTCGCCAAAACCATTCGTAGCCCTCCGTCGTTTCACATGAATAGTCAATAGTATTCAAGTTATGTTTGTTGGCCAAAGTCAAGGCATAGTGATTGGTAGCTATTGGGTATTCATGTGCAGCATAGATAGATGCGTTGGTTTGGAACAGTCGTACTGCCTTGTTGGCCAAAGTCAAGGGTAGGTACGGGTGGATTCAAATTAACCTGGAGAACGACGGGTAGAACTTGACATGTGACTTATGATTTGTTGGCCAAAGTCAAGGTCATAAGAGCATGGGGCAGAAATCCATATCGGGAGTTTCAAAAGAACTGAAACTTGCTAGTGTTGCATACCATTTGGAGTGTGATGATTCTGGTAGGATTCCTTCAGTTTCGTCACGCGATGATATTTGGATCCCGATCCTACTGTGAGTATATGCTACTCCTCGGGAAATTTCTCACTTAACGATCAATGCTATAAACCAAGTAGGTGTCTAGAAAGGTGTTAGCGGGGCTACGCCCCCAGGGAAAAGAGGTTATTAAATTAAGGAACTTCGCGAAAGCGTTGGAAAACCTCCCTCGAAGTACCGACACCAGCCTGGCCGAACGGTTAAGCAAGTATTGTACGATGAGATTGATCCTGACTAATTCTTCCTTTTTGGTTTGAGGAGGGATTCGAGAAACAGTGGGAGCCATCCTGTTTAGACAAACTAAAAACCACTCTAAACTTGCAAGAGCATCATGCTGAGTGTTTTTTCTTCTCTCTCCTAATTGCAGCGACCAATCGACATGACTGGACTTAAGTTACTTCTAAATAAAAACATACTGACAGGGCCAAACTACAAAGATTGGCTCGGGAATGTCAAAATGGCAATCACTTACGACAAGCTGGGGTATCTTCTTACCACCAAAGCTCCCCCTGTCCCAAGTCCCACCTCCAGCGTCGCGGATAAGGAAATCCGTAAGACCTGGGAGATTGATAGCGCGAAGGCCAAGTGCCTCGTACTTGCCTCGATGGACAACGAACATCAGAGGAGGCACGAGAATATGGACCTTGAATCCATATTTCTCCATACAAAAGAACTGTATGGAGAGCAATCTCGTATCGCAAGATACGAAGTGTCGAAGAAGTTATTTTCAGCAAGGTTAGCCATCGGATCATCGGTAGCGGAACACGTGCTTAAGATGATTGGCTTCATTGAGGAGCTCGCGGAACTTGGAACCACGTTGGAGAATGAGCTCTTTACTGACTTGATTCCCCAGTCCCTTCCTTCCACTTACGCCCAGTTTATACTGAACTTCAACTTACAAGAAAAAGAAGTTGAACTTTCAGAACTCCTCAACATGCTGAGGAGTGCAGAGGGCACCCTACAGAAAGGTAGGGAAACATCCAATTTGTTTGTAGGAGGATCTTTCTCTTCTAGGTCCAAGGCGAATGCCAAGGGAAAGAAGAAGAAAGCCTTCACCAAACCAAGGGGCGGTGTTAGTAAAGTGGATACGAAGGGAAAAGCAAAGGCAACAAAAAAAGCGGGACAGCTTGTGGATAAAGAAGAATGCTTCTATTGTCATAAGAAAGGACACTGGAAGAATGATTGCAGGGCTTGGAAAGCCAGGACACAGGAATTGAAGCAGGTTGAGGCTTCAGCTTCAGGTGTGTATGTTATTGAAAACTGTCTTTCAATAAACTCTACTTCCTGGGTATTGGATACCGGATCAGGATCTCATATCTGTAATTCTTTGCAGGCGTTGAGAAGCCGTAGGGTTTTGAAGGCAGGTGACATGACCCTCAAAGTTGCAAATGGAGCTAGCATGGATGCTAAGGCCGTGGGGGACTATCACCTGGGAATGTCAGATGGACATGTTTTGGTTTTGCGTAATTGCTTTTTTGTACCCAACGCAACTTGTAATATCATTTCTGTATCTTTAGTTTCTAAAGAAGGTTATGAATTTGCGTTTGTAAGTAATGTTGTAAACATTCACCTTAATCAAGTTTTGATTGGGTCAGGTACACCGAGCAATGGTATATACGTATTAAACCAGCCACAGATTTTCAATGTCCAGAATACACACAAGAGAAAGCCTCCGGAAATAAATCAGACTTTCTTATGGCATTGTAGACTAGGTCACATCAATGAGAGAAGGTTGACGAAGTTACATACAGAAGGATATTTGAATCCGTTTGAATATCAATCGTATGCCACTTGTCAATCCTGTCTCAAAGGAAAGATGACAAAAACTCCGTTCACTGGACACGGAGTAAGAGCGAGCGAGCTCTTGGGACTCGTACACAGCGACGTGTGCGGTCCAATGTCTACACATGCGCGAAGTGGTTATTCTTACTTCATTACTTTTACGGATGACTTTTCAAGGTACGGTTATGTCTTCTTAATGAAACATAAGTCCGAAGCTTTTGGAAAGTTCCAGGAGTATAAGAATGAAGTAGAAAAACAAACCGGCAAAAGTATCAAGATTCTAAGATCGGATCGAGGTGGAGAATACTTAAGCGCCGAGTTCCTGGATTATTTAAAAGAGAACGGAATTCTCTCTCAGCTTACTCCTCCATACACTCCGCAACATAACGGTGTATCGGAGAGACGGAACCGAACCCTATTGGATATGGTACGGTCCATGATGAGTAACGCTGAGTTACCGCGATCATTCTGGGGGTATGCGCTAGAATCAGCTGCATACCTTTTGAACCGAGTTCCCACTAAGACTGTGCCTACTACACCATATGAGATGTGGTGTGGGAAGAGACCCTATCTTAAGCACATTAAGACATGGGGATGTCCAGCTTTTGTTAAAAAGCAGCATGCGGACAAGCTCGAGGCACGCTCAGTACAGTGTAAGTTCGTGGGATATCCAAAGAACTCCAAGGGATATTTCTTCTACTGCGAAGAGGAACAAAAAGTTCTTGTTTCTCGTCATGCCTACTTCTTGGAAACTGAGTTTTTGGAAACCCAGATAAGTGGGAGCACAATAAAACTGGAAGAAATTCCAGAACCATGAGCTATTACTGAAAGCTTAGTGGAACCAGAGGGTTCAAAAGAACAGGACATTCCTACGCCGCTCCGCAGAAGTAGTAGGCAGTCTCATCCGCCCGAGAGATACTACGGTTTTCTCATAGACGGGGATAGAGAGGATTGCATCATAGATTATGATGAGCCTACTAGCTTCCAGCAAGCCGTTCAGAGCGTCGACTCGGTAAAATGGCTGGATGCAATGCGGACCGAAATGGAGTCCATGTACACCAACAAAGTATGGACGTTGGACATTGCTCCAGACGGGGTAAAACCCGTAGGATGCAAGTGGATCTTCAAAAGGAAGATTGGTGTAGATGGACAGGTTGAGACCTATAAAGCTAGACTGGTTGCAAAGGGTTTTCGTCAAAGACCTGGTTTGGACTATGACGAGACCTTTTCTCCAATAGCTATGCTGAAATCCATTCGGATCCTTCTTGCCATTGCTGCCTTCCACGATTATGAGATTTGGCAGATGGACGTAAAGAAAGCTTTTCTAAATGGAAATTTAAAGGAGTGTGTCTATATGGACCAGCCAGAGGGTTTCATTCAGAGTGGGAGCAGCGAAAAGGTGTGCAAGTTGCTTAAGTCCATTTATGGACTAAAGCAGGCATCGCGGAGTTGGAACATCTGTTTTGATGAGACATTCAAGGAATTTGGCTTTATCAAAAATCCAGATGAACCATGCATCTATAGTAGATTTGTAGCGAGAACGGTAGTATTCCTCGTTTTATACTTGGATGACATTCTCTTAATAGGAAATGACATTCCTATGCTACAATCTGTCAAGGGGTTCTTGTCACACAGGTTCTCCGTGAAAGACCTGGGTGATGCCTCATACATCCTGGGGATCCGATCCATCGTGATAGATCCAAGAGGATATTAGGACTTTCACAGTCCAGGTACATCGACACCATACTGAAAAGATTCAGTATGGAAGATTCCAAGCACGGTAACCTACCGGCTTGTCACGGGATCACCCTCTCTAAAGAAATGTCTCCCAAGACTGAATTGGAGAGGGATAGCATGTCTATTATACCCTACGCTTCTACGGTAGGCTCTATAATGTATGCGATGTTGTGTACCAGACCGGATGTAGCTTATGCACTGAGTGTGGTAAGCCGGTATCAGTCAAACCCTGGGGAGAAACATTGGATAGCGGTAAAGAACATTCTCAAGTACCTAAGAAGGGCTAAGGAGATGTTCTTGGTGTATGGCGGAAAAGACCTCCAGATCGAGGCCTTTGCTGACTCCAGCTTCCAGAGTGACAAGGATGATTCCAAGTCCATGTCGGGTTTTGTCTTTACCCTCAATGGAGGGGCGGTGTGTTGGAAGAGTTCCAAACAGGAAACCGTTGCAGACTCGACGATGGAAGCGGAATACATCGCTGCATCTGATGCCGCAAAAGAAGCTGTCTGGATGAGGAAGTTCTTGAAAGAACTTCAGGTGGTTCCGTCCATTGTTGATCCAATACCTCTGTATTGCGACAACAACGGGGCTATAGCTTTAGCGAAGGAACCCAGGTCCCATCAGAGATCCAGACACATCTTGAGGCGGTATCACCTGATCAGGGAGATCGTGGATCGCCAGGAGATCGAGGTTCGGAGGGTCGCTTCAGAAGATAACACTGCAGATCCATTCACCAAGGCCTTACCCCAGACTCAGTTCGAGCGGCTGATCGAGATGATAGGTCTTCGATACGCCAGTACATGGCCTTAGTGCAAGTGGGAGATGGTTAGTGTATATGCCCTAGAGGCCATTACTGTATCATACTAGTTTGTATATTACTTAATAGAAGCTTGGGATATTCACCTTGTATAAACAATCTTGCTCAATATAGTAGTATGCTACTTGGCTTGTTTCTACTTCAATGTGTACATGTGTTTATTTTTGTATATCATCTATACACATTAGTGGAGCCCTTAGGATCTTTGCTTGATTACCAGCGTTGTGATGGCAATCACACTAGTGGGGGCTGGGTAATCTATAAGCACGTCCTTATACAGGTCCCTAGTCACAGGACTATCGAGACAGGGCATCGATACTCCGGAGTAGACTAGCGTATGCGCTTCTCATCCCAGTGTGGGAGATGGTCTGTCCCACAGCCATCAGTACGTCGTACTGGAGATAGTATACGGGTGCTCGTTAGATTACGAGTACACTGGACAGGACTCGTCGGGAACTGACCGGTTGGTATTATACCTATCGTCAGTTATCAGTTCCCAGGTGACATGAGTACAGCTTAGTCCGCTGACTTGACACTGTCACTTCGCCTCGAGTGTGTTCCCACTGTACTTTGATTACTACCCTACCACGGCTCAAAGGAGTCGTGCAAACAGGTGGTAGTTGGGTGCAGTCCCGAAGCACTTGGAGGCAGTGACGGTTAGACAGGATTCGTCTCTCCCGGTATTGGAGGTTGACATCGCGCTGTGTCTAGGAGAGCCATTACACGAGTAGTCCCTGGCCAGGGCAATCGAGATATACTGGTAGGCTTCCAGTGTTATCTCAGGGTGTTTTGGGCTTCACTCCGACACGACTTGTACCGCTATTAGGGGACTGACGTTTACCGCCCCCTAGGCCCGCCATGCGATGTATCAGACGAACAGACCGGACTGTACGGAGACTGTCACATTCAGGCTCAGTAGGAGTTCAGATGGGTTTCACCTCGTTAGTCTTCTTGTCGGCATCTACCTAGGGACCGTTACGCACAGCTAATGCCGCTTGCGGTCTGTGGTTAAACCCACTGCCAGCGTAGTGTCGAGTCTTTAGAGTCCCACACAGAAAGCTATTCGCCTTTAGGCAAAAGAGTAGAGGTCGCATGGTTTTGCGACAGGTCGCATGGTTTTGCGACAGGGTTCGGTCACATCCGTGCACTTATGCACGTACAGTGTCCGGACAGTTTACACTAGCGGGCTTTGGTTTAAGCCAGATCCTAGTGTACGTATTGGGATTGGATTTATCCAATTTGTATTCGTGTTCCTCAGAACGCGGATGCGGGTCTGTATGCACAGTTGTCGGAGAGACAGAGGCAGAGGATTCTCATTAGGGTTGTTGACCGTTGACTGTTGACTTTTGACATTTTGCTCAACCCTAATGAGAATATGATATATGATTAACAATTATATTAATTAAGTATTATGGTGACATGGTTGTTGAGGGGTTGACTTTGTTGACTTGTTGACTTTGTTGACCGGTTGACTAGGTTTGACTAGTTGACCATCATGATAACAATAGCTATCATTTCATGGCAAAGACTTTTGCTTGCTTGTTCTCTTGTGCAAAATGAGTGCATGAAATGATATGGCTATTGTTGCTTGAACCATCACATAATACTTGATTGCTATGATGGGTGATGATGGTTATGGATTATGAGAGCCAAATGAGAAAAGTCTTCTCTCATTCTATCATTCTCATTCTCTCTCTTGTGTTCTTGAGCTCTCATCTCCTTCTTCTTGCTCTCCCTCTCTTAGTCTATGGTTCACTTGTCTCATGTGTTGAGAACCAAGAACCATAGAAAAAATCCCAACACACTCTTCTCTACTCACTCTAGTTCACAAGGTTTAGCAAACCAAGTGAACTAGTTTCTTCAAAGATCGAAGAAGAAGCCAAAGGTAGAAGCTTTCGAGGTGGATCTATCTTCGGTGCAAGGAGACGACGGAGTGAAGCCGATCCGGACAACCACCGAGGCTTGAAGACGAAGGAGTTCAAGAAAGAAAGGTATAACCCCCTAACCGAGTAGTTAACAACTCCTAGTTAGGTTGTTAGTTAGATGTTTAACAAAGATCCGGTTTTGAGTCCATGTTACCATCTCTAGAAAAATTGTTTTTCACCAAATTCCGCATGCCCGAAAGTACCGGGAGAGGTAGCATGGACTTACAACCTCTAACAAAAGAAGGCATTGGAAAAGAAAGTTTGACTCGAGAAAAGCAGAGAGAGAAGGTGAAAAGAAACCTTTATTAGTGGGGCAATGCCCCACGTGCTTCTCATGAGGGCGTCAGCGCCAATTTGCAAAGCACAGAAAAGCTTCTGGGTAAGAATTAAATTCTTATACGACGCCGCACGTGCTCCTCACATCGGCGCCAATGTGCAAAGCACATAAACACTTTCTGAGTAAGAATTAAATTCTTATATGGTGCCGCACGTGCTCATCATGTGGGTGCCAATATGCAAAGCACAGGAATACCCATCTTAAGAATTAAATTCTTAAGTGTTGCCCACGTTCACAACACGTGAGCGCCGGTGCCCAAATAGAATTAAATTCTACGATACTCTCTGTTAAACACATCAAAATATTGGATCAAATTCTATTAGGAGAAAATATCTCCCAAATCTTTCTAAATAAGAAAGATACTCTCGGTTGGATCAATGATCCAATAATAGAATAAAATTCTATTTTTGGGAATATATTCCCTCAATCTTTCTAAACAAAAAAGATTGCTCTCTGTAAAATAGAGAACCCTTGGATTAAAAATCCAACGGTAATTAAAAATCACCATTTTACAGAATAAATTCTGTATATGGGAAAATATTTCCCCAATCTTGTTAAAAACAAGAAATCATATTCTGTAAGACAGAAAACCCTTGGATGAAAGATCCAACGGTGGGTAAAATTACCCAGATCAACTTTGAGACCAATTAAATCAATTGGAATCTCTCAATGAGAGATTTTCTCAAAACAGGTTAACAATCTGCCTCCACTATATAAAAAACCCGAGACTTCAAGTCTCAGGGGGAGAACACACGGAGAGAGGAAGAGACCACAAATAGAAAGAATATAGAATTCAATTCTCAAAGAAGAAGATCTTCCTTCTCAAAACCCTAGGTAAATAAAAGAGATCAAAATATCTCTGTGACCTATAATATCACATCTAAGGGTTTAACCCTTGTAAAAAGAACTTAGTTGTTTCTCTGGATCTGAGATCCACAAGGCAAGACCCCCACAAGTTGAGAATTTAATTCTCATCAGGAATAACTTATTCTTAAGAATCAAAAATTCAGGGAAGAACAAATTTAAAGAGAAAGAAGAGAGAGTCCAGAATACTCCAGGAACACAGTTCTTTCAAATCGAGAACTTAATTTTTTTTAAAAACTCAACCTAGAATCCTCAAATATAGTGATTTTAGCGAGCGTTAATGGTCAAAGCACCATTGATAGAGGTTTAACCTCTCTGAAAATATCAACATAGATTAAATCTCCATATAAAAAAACTAGCGCCTCACGTGCTCCCACATGGACGCCCTTCTTTAACAGCACCTAGCGCCTCACGTGAAACACACGTGGGTGCCATATAAAAAGTGCTTAGCATTTCACATACAGCCAAAACAGCTGAGTGCTTAGTACTAATTGGGTAGCGCCGCACGTGCTCCTCATGGAGGCGCCACAAAAATAATAAGAGTGTTTAGCACTCCATAAATAGCCAAAACAGCTAAATGCTTAGCACTAATTGGGCAGTGCCCGGTGCCACACATGTTGCTCATGTGTGCGTCACAAAAATAATAAGAGTGCTTAGCACTCCATAAATTGCCAAAACGGCTGAAAGCTTAGCACTGATCGGGCAGCGCCCAGCATCTCACGTGGGCGCCACAAAAAAATGAGAAAAGTGCTTAACACTATATAAACAGCCAAAATGGCTGAGCGCTCAGCGCTCATTAGACGCGCCCATAATTAAATGCTTCACATGACACCCATGTGAGTGTCAGAGCATCAAACAAGTGCTTAGCACTTTTGCATAAAAAAGGGGGGGCTGAACCAACAGAGTCCAAATAAGTGCTTAGCACTTCTGGAAAAAAAACTGAGCATACTAAGCCGTAATTGGCTAAGTCTATAAAACTTTCTTATAGCTGAGACCAAAATGCTCTATTTTTTGGATCTTAAATAAAAATGATCCTTAAAATATTGCTAAGTTGATCTTAATCTCAAATTAGACTAACGTATCCTTAGTTAAAAATAAATTAAGCCCAAAAGCTTACACATTTAAATTGATCTTAATCTCAAACTGGATTAACGATCCTTAAATAAAACCAACTCTTTTTGAACCAAAGGATCATACAACCTAAGTTCAAAAAAAAACCATCAAACAGATCCTTGACCTAAACCCAAATCATACACGGATTTGGACTAATCCGCGCCCTATGGGCGACGACATAAACTAGTCTCCGTATACAATCTACGGGCAACCAAAACAAAAAAACACATACAACACGAAGTAAACTTCCGGAATAGGAGAAAGTGGTTATCGCAATGCTATAACGTAATTAACTGCAGGGGCTAGCGCCTGCAGGGATGAGCGTCCCCACAATCAAAAACCCCACATAAAAGAAAGGGGATCTGATAAAGTCTGCTACAACGGTCGTGTCTGTCCAAACCTCCAATATACGGTGACATAAATCAACTTGGTATCTTTGGAAAGGTGGATGGATAAATCCAAATAGCATATGCCCCCAGAATTCAGGCCAGATGCCCCAACATCTCGGTCCAGTCTTTCGGCGGTGAACAACCCCCTAGACCCGATATGCGATACTCTTAGACGAACAAACTAGACTGTACGGAGATTGTCACGGATAGGTGCAGTAGGAGTTCGGATGAGTTTGCTCATCGGCCTTCTTTTCGACAGGTACCTAGATAGCCGTTACGTACAGCTAGTGCCACTGACGGACTTGTGGTTAAATCTACTGCCAGCGTACTGTCGAGTCTTTAGAGTCCCACACAGAGGGCTTCCCTGGTTCAGGCGAAACAATGTAGAGGCCGTATGGTTTTGCGTGCAGGGTTCCGATCATATACGTGTACTAGCTGCACGGATGTTATTTGGATGGATAATACTAGTGGGATTAGAATTAAGCCGCATTCTAGTATTATATTATTGGATTATCTTTATCTCTTTGTATTCATATGTTTGCAGTACGAATAAGGGTATGTATATACGGTGAGGGCATTCCTGTAATTTTACAAGAGATGCTTCTAGAAGGGGACACCTCATTTTGGATATATTTATTTATTGGTAAATAGATAATGAGGTGGAAAATGGATATATTTGTTGCATGGTTTGAAGCATGGCTAATTATTTTATTTATTCAAGCATGGTTGCATTTTTCTATGGAAAAATATTGCATGCTTGATTATTGGAAAAAGAGTTAGCCATTCTTGACTTACTCATTCACTTGGTCATTCTAGTTTTCTTATTCTCTCTCCATTGCTTTCCTCCTTCTTCCTCAAATCCTAACCCTCACATGTGTTGCAAATCCCAAGGTTCTTTGAGATAAAATAGTCCAATTAACTCTCTACATCTTCTAAGCTACCTAAATTAGCAAACTAGGTACTTTAGTTATCTTATTCTTGAGCTTGGAGCTTGAACCATAGACTCACGGGTGGGTCGTCTTTGACACGAGAAGTCCGACGACCGAGCTTGATCTGCACCTTCCAGGAGCTCAAGAAGAGGAGAAGAAGATCCGAAGGACTAGAATCTATGAGGTATAAAACTCTATCATAGTAGTTTAGAACCTCAATGTCTTTTGCTAGTTAGGGTTTCTGAACGATCTTGGATGTTTATTCGATGTTGCTTGTATAAAATCGTTTTTTTTTTCTTAATTCCGCCTTCCCCCAAACCATGTGGGGTGTGTGACATCGACTTACAGTGGTATCAGAGCCTACTTAAACCTTAACTAGCTAGTTAGCACGTATTTAGAACTTCGATCGACAGAAATTATCCGAATTGCATTTCCATTTTCTAGCTTGCTGTTCGGTTTTTAAAGTTGTTCAAAAAATTATTTCAGTGACCTTAAAATTATATGCAGGCTTTTCTAGAATCATGAAAAAATTTGAGAACATAAACTATTAATTAGACCGCTAATCCGCGGCCAAATAGGTCATTTGGCCGCGGATCCGCAGGCTAATTATGGCCAAAGTGCTCCAAAGTTTTTCTGGGGTTCAAGTTCATAGAAATTTGATTTTTGGTACATTTGGTTTTTTCCCAGATTTGTTTGTGTGCTGGTTTTACATGGGGTAAATGCGAAAAGTTTTAATCGATCGAAATTCGAAATTCTTGCTTATCTGTATATTTTTTCGTATACGTTTTTCTAAACGTCTATTAATTGCTATATGTCGATTAGTGGGGGTTGCACATATCTTGTATCTTGTTTATGGTTTGTGGATATGAAGTATTGGATCGTCGTGAATAAATAGTCGGGGGATGTGAGAAGAGTGTCATTTTCTTTCATTTATGTATATTTGTAAATTGATGCAATATTCTTTTACGGGCACATCCGGGTTGAGGTTGTAGCCACCATTGTATTATTACATTTACTTTTTCTTGCACCTAAGATAGAACTAAGGAGGGATGCACAAACTACCGGGTTTTTGAAGTTCCGAGTGTCCTACTCATTTCATTGAGGGAGGTTGCTTCATTTCGGGAATTTGGCGGATAGTTTGCTGCACCCGTAGGGGTCTAGGGTGGGGGTTTAGCTATTCATCATGACCGTGGAATCCATTTTTCGTTCTAGGCTAAAACGAAACAAGGAAATCCTAGTATATCCAATATATTCATCTGTTTTGCAGTGATCTATAATCTGGAATGGTTATTATTGCATGAGACAAATGAATATAATATATATATTATATATATAATAAACGGTGCTTATGTTTTGCACCCACGCTAGTCCAGCCCCCGCTATGTCGTTAATTAAGTAACCAAACGATGCATGACGGGGCCCCGTGGCGAATGCGGATGGCATAAGCGTACGTTCTATTTTCGTTTCTTTCTGCAATGACAGGGTTAAATGATGGGACAGCATTATTATTGTTTAATGCACAGAAAACAAACCAAAGTTAAATCGTTGGAATAATTTCAAAACCACTCGGTTTTCTTTAAAAATAACTTTTAAATGCGGAGCCTAAACCACTCCATTTAAAAGCTATCATGGTTCCTTCAACTATATCAAGTTCATTACGTTCACGGTTTTCGCCAAAACTAGCCGTAGCCCTCCGTCATTTCAGATGGGCATTCGGTAGTATTCAAGCTATGTATTTTGACCTTCGCCAAGGCATAGTGATTGATAACTGCTGGGTATTCATCTGTAGCATAGATAGATGCGTTAATTTGGAATAGGCGTACAACTATTTTGGCCTTCGTCAAGGGTTTGTACGAATGGGTTCAGATTAACCTGGACAATGATGAGTAGAATTTGACTTGCGTCTTATGATCTTTTGGCCTTCGTCAAGGTCATAAGCGCCTGAAGAAAAAATCCAGATCGGGAGTTTCAAAGAAAAAGGAAACTTACTAGTTTTGCATACCATCTGGAGTGTGATGACTTTGGTAGAATTCCTTCAAAGTTGTCATACAATGATAGTTGGATCTCGATCCCACCGTGAGTTTTATTACTCCTCGGAAGAGTTTTTCACATTACAATCAATGCTATAAACCAAGTAGGTGTCTAGAACGGTGTTAGTGGGGCTACACCTCCAGGGAAAAGAGGTTATTTAATTAAGGAACTTCGCGAAAGCGTTGTAACACCTCTCTCGAAATACCGACGCTAGCCTAGCCGAAAGGTTGAAGCAATAATTGTAGGGTGCGATTAGTCCTGACTAATTCTTCTTTTATGGTTTGAATGAGAATTTGAGAAAACAGGAGGAGCCATCCTATTTAGATAAACTAATAACCAATCTAAACTTATAAGAGCATCATGCTGAGTGTTTCTTTTCTCTCTCCTAATTGCAGCGACCAAAATGACCGGGCTTAAGTTACTACTAGATAAAAATATATTGATGGGGCCAATCTATAAAGATTGGCTAAGGAATGTCCAGATGGCCATTACCTATAACAAACTGGGCTACCTCCTTACTACCAAAGCCCCCGCTGTCCCAGGTCCAAATTCCACCGTCGCGGATATTAAGATCCGTAAGACATGGGAATTAGACTGTGCGAAAGCCAAGTGCCTCGTGCTGGCCTCAATGGATAATGAACACCAGAGGAGGCACAAGAAGATGGACTTAGCTTCCATCTTCCTCCATACCAAGGATTTATATGGAGAGCAAACTCGTATCGCAAGATTCGAGATCTCGAAGAAATCATTTTAGGCAAGGTTAGCTATCGGGTCATCTGTAGGGGACCACGTCCTTAAGATGATCAGCTATATTGAAGTGCTCACGGACCTTAGGACCACGTTGGAGAACGAGTTATATACAGACTTGATTCTACAATCCCTCCCTCTACCTATACCCAGTTTATATTGAATTTCAATATTCAAGGGAAAGAAGTGAAAGTCTACTCTAGCACCACCATGAGGTTTTACAAGCATCAACCATGCCAAATTTAAATTTTTTAGGTGCTAAGCTAGACTAAACAAGATCTTTAACTAGATTATTAAGGTTTTTGTTTGATAATAACTAAACTAGAGAGAAGGAAAAGATGTTATACCCTATAGATCAAGTCCTTCTCTTCTTTAGTTCCATGTAGTAGTCCACGCGACTCCACTAAGCTCCACTTCAAGTTGGATCGAGCTTGCTCCGATGACTTTCGTGCTGAAGATGATCCACCCGAAGCTCAATAGTTCAAGCTATCTCTTCACTAAACTATTTGGTGAAGGCAACACACTACACTTGAGTGCTAGTCAAGTGTAGGATGGTGAAGTAGTGGTTTTGGAACCTCACTAGAGATCTCACAAGCTTAATGATTCACATCACATGTGAGGATTTTGAGCTTGGAGGTGAGATGAAGAAAGTGTGGGAATCAAGAGAGCAAGAGCAAAAGAAAAGGCTAAGGCATGAACTCTAGAGAGTGAAGAATGAATGGCTACTCATTTTCTTTTTACATTATTGAAGCATGAATGAAAAATCAATAAACAAATGCACCATGCTTCAATAGTGTAAATAAAATGAATAAACAAATGAACACACCATGCCTTGAACCATATCCTAAATATCTCCACAATTACACCTCATTTTTCTATTTTCTAAAAATAGAAAAACATGCCATGCTTTATATAATATATATATATATATATATAGATATATATCAAATATATATATTAATAAAGCAATTAGTGAGCTAATGATATTAGTTAATACATAATTATATCAAATATAATTTATATCAAATTATTAAATCAACACTTGATTTAACAATCCGGTTATATCACATATGACCGACTAATATCATTTATCTGTGTATCAAATTTTCAAATCAACACTTGATTCGATAATCTGGTTATATCACATATAACCTAACCGATAACAGATAACTGCCAGATTATAATACGGTATCACATACTCGTATTTAATCAGGCCCACGCGCATATTAACATGTGTGCCCTACTTCGTTTCGTTTGAACCAGGAAACTTCTGTGTGGGACTCTAAAGACTCGTCAATACGCCAGCAGTAGGTGATGATCACATCAGTCGCCTACAAGCCGTCGGCGGTACTAGCTGGACGTAACGGTTACCCGGGTATTGAGCGATATGAAGATCAACTAGCAAGCTCGTCCATACTCTCCATGAAGCCTATCAGTAACACTACCGTATAGTCCGAACTCTTCGTTTGATATGGCGCATATCATGTCTAGGAGTGGTAAACGTCAGACCCCAGTAACGTGATAATTCATGCCGATGTCTGGCCTATAACGGTTCGAGAAACTACTGATAACTTTTATCAGGAAATCTCAGCAGTAGCCCTGACTAGGGAATTCCTGTTATATCCAATCGAGCATAGCACAACATCAACCCCCAATACCGGGAGAGACGAAACCCCTCCTATCGCTCATTGCCTCCATGTGACTCGGGACTGTACCCAAAATCCATATGTTTGCACGTCTCCTTTGGGCATGGTAGGGAGGAAATCAAAGCATAGTGGGAGCCACACAAGACTCTATGACGATATCGGGTCTACAGACTAACATGCACCGGTGTCACCGGAGGACTGCAATCTGAAGATAGGTATACTGCCAACTAGGAGTCCTCGGCGAGTCCTGTTCGGTGTACCCATTCTCCAATGAGCACCTGTGTACAATCTTTGATGTCACACACTAATGGTTGTAGATCAACCATCGCCCTCTAAGAGACAAGAAACTTACACACTAGTCTACTCTGGAATATCGATGCGCTAGTCTCAATATTCCCTCGACTAGGAACTAATTAAAGGATGTACTTTTGGACCACCCTAGCCCCACTAGTATGATCTCATCATAATCCTGGTAGTCAAGTACATATCCTAAGGGCTTTATCAATATGTGAGAGCAAGACAGTAAAGAATACCAATCAACATGTTAACGTAAAGAGTAACCAGATAGCATACTATCATGTAGAGCAAGAAAGTCATATATGTGTGTGTGTGTGTCCAAGCATCCACTATAATATACATCACATGTACAATAATGACCTCTAGGGCATACATATTCTTAACAATCTCCCACTTACACTAAGGCCATGTGTTGTAGTATCTCATACCCAACATCCCAAAAAGTCTCTCAAACTGCATCTGGGGGAGGGCCTTCGTGAGTGGATCCGCTGTGATGTCCTTCGTGTCAACTCTCCTAATCTCGATCTCCCGGCGATCTACTATCTCCCTGATCTGGTGATACCGCCTCAGAATATGTCTGGATCTCTAATGGGACTTAGGTTCCTTGGCCAAAGCCACAGTTCCATTGTTATCACAATAAACAGGTATTGGATGCTCGATGGATGGAACCACTCTAAGCTCAGCAATGAACTTCTTCATCCAGACAGCCTCTTTAGCAGCATCGTTGGCAGCGATGTATTCAGCCTCCATCGTCGAGTCTTCTATGGTGTCTTGCTTGGAACTCTTCAAACACACCGCCCCTCCGTTGAGGGTAAATACAAAGCCCGGGACCGACTTACTGTCGTACTTATCACTCTGGAAGCTCGAATCGGTAAAGGACTCCACCTGGAGTTCACCGTTACCATACACCAAGAATATTTCTTTAGTCCTTCTCAAGTACTTAAGAATGTTCTTCACAGCTGTCCAGTATTTCTCCCCAGGATCTGATTGATACCTGCTCACTACACCTAGTGAGTAAGCTACATCCAGTCTGGTACACAATATCGCATACATGATAGAGCCTACCGCCGAAGCATAGGGTATCCCTTGCATGCGAGCCCTCTCCAAATCAGTCTTGGGAGACATCTCTTTGGAAAGAGTGATTCCTGAGCAAGCGGGTAAATTACCCCGCTTGGAATCTTCCATGCTAAACCTCTTTAGTATGGTGTCTATATACCTAGATTGGGGCAATCCCAACATCCGTTTAGATCTATCTCTATAGATCTTTATCCCCAGGATATAGGAGGCATCACCTAGATCTTTCATGGAGAACTTATGTGATAAGAAGAGCTTGACCGAGTGTAGCATAGGAACATCGTTTCCTTTCAAGAGTATATCATCCACGTACAATACGAGAAAGACCACCATACTTTCTACAGCCTTCTTATATATACAAGGTTCATCTACATTTTTGATGAAGTCAAACTCTTTGACAGCTTCATCAAAACAGATGTTCCAGCTCCGCGATGCCTGCTTCAATCCGTAGATGGATTTAAGCAGCTTGCACACCTTTCCGCTTCTCCCACTGTCTACGAAGCCCTCTGGTTGTGTCATGTACACGCTCTCTTCTAAATCACCACTTAGAAAAGCGGTCTTGACGTCCATCTTCCAGATTTTGTAGTCATGGTATGCAGCAATAGCAAATAGGATCCTGATGGACTTAAGCATAGCTACAGGAGAAAAGGTCTCATCATAATCGACGCCGGGTCATTGAAGAAAACCTTTTGCAACAATAGCAAGTAGGATCCTGATGGACTTCTGCATACCTACTGATTTGGTCGGAACTCTGTTCAATAGGTATGCAGCTGTCTCAAGTGCATAACACCAAAAAGAAATAGGCAACTCAGTAGTACTCATCATAGAGCACACCATATCTAATATGGTGCGATTTCTTCGCTTCGATACACCATTGTGCTATGGTGTATACGAAGGAGTAAGCTGAGAGAGAATCCCATTCTCTTTTAAATAGTTCAGGAACCCCGTGCTCAAGTATTCTCCTCCCCAATCAGATCGAAGAATTTTAATACTTCTACTCGTTTGGTTCTCTACTTCATTCTTAAATTCCTTGAATTTCTCAAAAGCTACAGATTTGTATTTCATCAAGAACGCATATCCGAATCTTGAGAGATCATCGGTGAATGTAATGAAGTATGAGGAACCATTTATGGCATGTGTATACATTGGGCCGCATACATCACTATGTATTAGTCCCAAGAGTTCAGTAGCTCTTTCTCCGTGTCCAGTAAACGTGGTCTTGGTCATCTTACCTTTAAGACAGGACTGGCAAGTGTCATAAGATGTATATTCGAACTGATTCAGATATGCATCTTTATGCAACTTGGCTAGCCTTGTCGGATTGATATGACCTAGTCTACAGTGCCACAAGAAAGCTTCATTCATTTCTGAATTTTTCCTCTTGTTTGTGTTCTATATGTTAAGAACTGTACTTTGATTAAGAACGTATATACCGTTACATAATGTACCAAATCCAATCAATACTTGATTTTGGAAAATGTTCATAACATTATCCTCTAATGTGAGATTATATCCTTCTTTAGTTAGCAAAGAAACCAATATAATGTTACACATCATTTTTGGTACGTAGTAACAGCCGTTCAGAATCAATGTATTACCAGTTGGTAATACAACGTGATATTCTCCAACTGCCTTGGCTGCAACAATTGCACCATTCCCTACTGTTCGAGATTTATCACATTTTCCCAGTTCTCTACCTTTCTTCACCCCATGTAACAAATTACATGCGTGGGATCCTGATCCGGTATCCAATACCCAGGACATAGAACAAACTAAGAAACAATTCTCGGTAACGAACACTCCCAAAGAAAATGCATCAACATATTGTTTCTTCGTACGGGTGGCACGGGAAACCTGATATTCCCATATTCCTAAGAAACTAACGTTCCCCAGCTCAGTGTAACAAGCGGGTTCGGTCAATACATCCATATTATTATCTTGATTAAGGCGTGACATTGGTTGCTGCCTGGAGAGAGAGAGAGAAGGAAACGCGTTAGCGTGCGCTCTTTGCAAGATTAGATTGGTTATTATCCTATCTAATCAGGATGGCTCCCACTATTTTTATCAAACCTTCCTTCAAACCCTATAAGGTAAGATTAGCCGGGATTAATTACACCCTACAGGTTCACCAATCGTTCGTCCAGGCAGGTATCGGTACTCCGAGGGAGGTTCCCCGTGCTTTCGTACGGACCTAATTAAAATAAACCTCGTTTCCCTAGAAGCATAACCCCGTTGACACATTTCTAGACACCTACTGGATTAGCTAATTGTAAAGTGCAAAACTCTTCCCGAAGTAACTTTTACTCCCAGTGGGTATCGGGATCCAACTATCATATAGAAGGTATGCAATCTCATTGCAAATTTCAACACTTGAAATTCCCGATATTGGTTTTTACCCCTAACTTCCTATGACCTTGACGGAGGCCAACAAACCATAGGCCGCTAGTCAAGTTCAACCCGTTCATTTCTTGATTGAATTAAACCCACCCGTACCACCCTTGACGGAGGCCAAACAATATCGTACGACTACCCTAATCCAATCGCATCACATGCTGCAGATAAGTACTAATCAGCTACCGCACTCTACGCCTTGACGGAGGCCAACAAACGTAGTACGAATACTAAATAACACTTATCTGAAATGACGGGGGGCTACGTTGGTTTTTAAGAAAACCAAGAGCGTAATGAACTTGATATCGTTGTAGAATCTAATGAATTTGAAAAGGAGTGTTTTTTAGGCTTATGCTAGTTTCGCTAAAGAGGTCACTCCCGGTGAAGGGATCTCGGCTCTTTCCTCGTCGAATGAGGTGCAGGATATTCAGGAATACCACTATGCAAAGAAAGAACTAGAGAATCTATCAAAAACAAAACCGAGTGAGTTGTATCATTTGCTAGTTTCGCTAAAGAGGCCACTCCCGGTGAAGGGATCTCGGCTCTTTCCTTATCGAATGAGGTGTTGGATATTCATCAAGGAATACCACTATGCAAAGCAAAAACTAGAGCTGCCCTTTTTTAAAATTTGATTCTACAATATCTTTAGGTTTCTTTCTTTTCATTAATCTCATTAATGAATTCCCATCATTTAATGTTTCCTAAACATTACAGAAAAATGAAACGAAAATAGAACGTACGTTTATGCCATCCGCATTCGCCACTGGGCCCCGTCATGCACCGTTAGGTTACTTAACTACCGGCAGAGCGGAGGCTGGACTAGCGCGGGTGCAAAACATAAGCAAAGTTTATTATATATTATATATATAATATAACATTCGTCTCACGCAGTTATATGATCACATCACAGAACCAAGCAGCAGAAGCAACATATGAAATATTGGATATACTAGAATTTTCGTGTTTTAAATTTAGCCAATAATGTAAAACACGGATTTCACGGTCGTGAAGAATAGCCAAACCCACATCCTTAGACCCCTACGAGAGCCGCAAGTAACCCTACCAATTCTAGAATTAGGAGACCCGGTCTCAACTCCTTGAGATGGTCTCCCATTGGACCCTAGAACCCGGTTATTTGTGCTCCCCGTCTTGGGTCTATCCTAATGCGGAAAAGTAAATAATATACATCAATGGTGACATCATCCTCAACCCGGATGTGCCCCAATAAAAGAATATTACATACAAATTTTATATGAATGAAAATTAAAAAACTCTCATCTCACATAAAACCCCGGGCTATTCAATCACGACGATCCAATAAAACATATCAGCGACACATAATATCATATATCATCAACGTAAGTAAATACGCGTATCTCGAAAACTCGTTGACATATAGCAACGAGATCGGGATACCCCATATATTATACTTACGGTCGTAGAAAAGAAATATAAAACTGCAATAATTAGAATCCGCATTTCCTTAGACATCATAAACCCGGAATATCCCATACTCCGGATTTCATGCCTAACCAGATAAATCTTGTATTTTAGTTTCAAATTGAAAAAACTTTTCAATTACTTAGCCGGGGATTCAACAAGATTCCCGACTACATTATCGAATACTCGTCGGAAACTTCAGTAGATAGCCGCACCCCCGATGCCGTCGACGAAGTGCACTAAGGCGGAACACCGTAGCCGCAAGCACCCGAGTGGATGCTTTTGGGAGCGGAGTTCTCCTACAGTCACTTGGTCGAGGCAATGGGGTGTGGCTACCTAGAAAAGTTATTTGGCGAGTATTCGCGTACAATACGCTATTGCGATGGAGTTTTGATCTGAATCAAGACTCCATGACAACCGATTATCCGAGACCAAAACACTAGATTTACAAACAAACTAGTTTTCACAAAACTAATTTAATATGGATCCTAACTATTGCATCCATATCAAACTTAAACCTGAAACGACGTAACAATTATGACTACGAAACACTCCGTATTAGCCCTAATAGAACTGTTAACATCACATGAAAACTGAGCTAATCAAACAATACCTGAAACCCCAAAATCAAGCTACTGGAACACCAAAAAAATTTCAAGGCCAGACAACAAGATAAAACCGGCCAGACCGGTTTTTTAAAGCTTTTCGCCGGGTCAAAAGTTGTGGTTTGGCCTAGAATTTTTCCAGTGTTCAAGTTTCATCATATACAATATTCTGCAATTGTTTAAATAATTTTCTGAGATCATTTTAAAAATGACAGAGACTTGATTTTTGGGTTTCGTTGTTTCAGAGTTTTTCGGTTTCGTGATTCTAATTATATCGTCTAATCTTCTAACTTTGGCTCTAATACCATGAAAGTCTACCCTAGCATCACCATGAGGTTTTACAAGCATCAACCAGGCCAAATTTAAATTTTTTAGGCGCTAAGCTAGACTAAACAAGATCTTTAACTAGATTATTAGGGTTTTTGTTTGATAATAACAAAACTAGAGAGAAGGAAAAGATGTTATACCCTATAGATCAAGTCCTTCTCTTCTTTAGCTCCGTGTAGTAGTCCACGCGACTCCACTAAGCTCCACTTCAAGTTTGATCGAGCTTGCTCTGATAACCTTCGTGCCGAAGATGATCCACCCGAAGCTCACTAGTTCAAGCTATCTCTTCACTAAACTATTTAGTGAAGGCAACACACTACACTTGAGTGCTAGTCAAGTGTAGGATGGTGAAGTAGTGGTTTTGGAACCTCATTAGAGATCTCACAAGCTCAATGATTCACATCACATATGAGGGTTTTGATCTTGGAGGTGAGATGAAGAAAGTGTGGAGATCAAGAGAGCAAGAGCTTAAGAAAAAGCTAAGGCATGAACTCTAGAAGAGTGAAGAATGAATGGCTACTCATTTTCTTTTTACATTATTGAAGCATGAATGAAAAATCAATAAACAAATGCACCATGCTTCAATAGGGTAAATAAAATGAATAAACAAATGAACAAACCATGCCTTGAACCATACCTTAAACATCTCCACAATTACACCTCATTTTTCTATTTTCTAAAAATAGAAAAACATGCCATGCTTTAATATATATATATATATATATATATATATATATATATATATATATATATATATATATATATATATATATATATATATATATATATATATCAAATATATATTAACATATCTATATTAATAAAGCAATTAGTGAGCTAATGATATTAGTTAATACATAATTATATCAAATATAATTTATATCAAATTATTTAACCAACACTTGATTTAATAATCCGGTTATATCATATATGACCGACTAATATCATTTATCTGTGTATCACATCATCAAATGAACACTTGATTCGATAATCTGGTTATATCACATATAACCTAACTGATAACAGATAACTGCCAGATTATAATACGGTATCACATACTCGTATTTAATCAGGTTTACACGCATATCAACATATGTGACCTACTTCGTTTCGCATGAACCAGGAAACTTCTGTATGGGACTCTTAAGACCCATCAATACGCCAGCAGAAGGTGATGATCACATCAGTAACCTACAAGCCGTCAGCGGTACTAACTGGACGTAACGGCTACCCGGGTATGAGCGATATTGAAGATCAACAAGCAAGCTCGTCCATACTCTCCATGAAGCTTATCAGTAACACTACCGTACAGTCTGGTTTCTTTGTCTGAAATGTCGCATATCATGTCTAGGGGTGGTAAACGTCAGACCCCAGTAACGTGATAAGTCATGCCGATGTCTGGCCTATAACGGTTCGAGAAACTACTGATAACTCTTATCAGTAAATCTCAGTAGCAGCCCTGGCCAGGGACTTCCAGTTATAGCTAATCGAGCATAGCGCAACATCAACCCCCAATACCGGGAGAGACGAAACCCCTCCTATTGCTCATTTCCTCCATGTGACTCGGGATTGTACCCAAAATCCACCTGTTTGCACGTCTCCTTTGAGCATGGTAAGGAGGAAATCAAAGCACAGTGGGAGCCACACAAGACTTTATGACGATCTCGGGTCTACAGACTAACCTGCACCAGTGTCATCGGAGGACTGCTATCTAAAGATAGGTATACTACCAACCAGGAGTCCTCGGCGAGTCCTGTTCGGTGTACCCATTCTCCAATGAGAACCTGTGTACAATCTTTGATGTCACACACCAATGGTTGTGGGATCAACCATCGCCCTCTGAGGGACAAAAAACATACACACTAGTCTACTTTGGAATATCGATGCCCTAGTGTCGATATTCCCTCGACTAGGAACTAGTTAAAGGATGTACTTTTGGACCACCCTGGCCCCACTAGTATGATCTCATCATAATCCTGGTAGTCAAGTACATATTCTAAGGGCTTTATCAACATGTGAAAGCAAGACAGTAAAGAATACCAGTCAACATGTTAAGATAAAGAGTAACCGGATAGTATACTATCATGTCAAGCAAGAAAGTCCTCTATATATGTGTCCAAGCATCCACTATAATATACATCACATGTACAATAATGGCCTCTAGGGCATACATATTCCTAACAAGAAGTTACACTTTCAGAACTCCTCGGCATGTTGAGGAGTGCAAAGGGCACCCTAAAAAAACTAGGAAGACACCCGCTCTGCTTATTGGGGAACCTTCCTCGTCTAAATCTTAGGAGAAAGCCAAGGGAAGAAGAAGAAGGCTCCTACCAAGCCGAAAGGCCGTATCAGTAAGGTATAGGGAAAGGGCAAGGCAAAAGTTGTGGGGCCAACAGTAGAGAAGGATGAATGCTTCTATTGTCACAAGAAAGACTATTGAAAGAAGGACTACAGAGCTTGGAAAGCCAACAATCAAGATTTGAAGAAAGTTGTGGTTTCGGTTTCATATGTGTTTATAATTGAAAACTGTCTGTCAATTAACTCTACTTTTTAGGTATTGGATACCGGTTCAAGATCTCATATCTGTAATTCATTGCAGACACTGAGAACCTTAGAGTTTTGAAGGAAGGTGATATGACCCTTAGGGTTGCTAACGGAACGAGCGTGGATGCTTTTTTCGTAGGGGAATATCACATAGGATTGACAAGTGGACACATTTTGGTTTTCCGTAACCGTTTTTGTGTACCTAGTTTGACATGTAATATCATCTCTTTATCTTTACTATCTAAAGAAGGTTATGATTTTACATTTGTAAGCAATGTTGTAAATATTCACCTTAATCATGGTTTGATTGGGTCAGGTACGCTAGACAACGGTATATACGTATTAAATCAACACCAGGTTTTCAATATCCAGAACACGCTTTAAAAAAATCTCCATAATTAAATAAAGCTTTCTTATGGCATTGTAGACTAGGTCACATCAATGAAACACGGTTGAAGAAGTTACATAAAGAGGGATATTTGGATCCGTTTGAATATCTGTCTTATGCAACTTGTCAATCATGTCTCAAAGGAAAGATGACAAAGACTCCGTTCACTAGACACAGAGTAAGAGCCACCGAGCTCTTGGGACTTATACACAACAACGTGTGTGGTCCAATGTCTACACATGCAAGAATTGGTTATTCCTACTTCATTACTTTTACGGATGATTTCTCAAAGTATGGACATGTATTCTTGATGAAACATAAATTCGAGGCCTTTGAGAAATTCCAAGAATACAAGAATGAAGTGGAAAAACAAACAGACAAAAGTATCAAGACACTTCGATCTGGTCGAAGTGGTGAATACTTAAGTGCTGAATTCCTGGATTATTTAAAAGAGAATGGGATTCTTTCTCGGCTTACTCCTCGATACACACCTCAACACAACGGTGTATCGGAAAGGCGGAACCGTGCCTTATTAGATATGGAACGTTCCATGATGAGTAACTCTGAGTTACCGCGATCCTTCTGGGGTTATGCACTAGAATCTGCTGCATATCTTTTGAACAAAGTTCCTACTAAGTCTGTGCCTACCACACTATATGAAATGTGGAGTGGGAAAAAACCCTATCTTAAGTATCTTAAGATATGGGGATGTCCAGATTTTGTCAAAAAGCAGCATACGGACAAGCTCGATGCATGATCAATACTGTGTAAGTTTATGGGATACCCAAGGAACTCCACGGGGTATCTTTTCTATTACACAGAGGAACAAAAGGTTTTTGTTTCTTGGCGTGCCCATTTTCTGAAAACTCAATTTCTTGAAAAAGAAATAAGTAGGAGCGAAATAGAACTAGAAGAAATTCCAGATCCATAAACTATTATTGAAAGTATGGTGGAACCAGAAGTTTTAAAAGAACCGGACGTCCATGCGCCACTCCATAGATTTAGTAGGCAGTCTCATCTGCCCGAGAGATACTATGGTTTTCTCGTAGACGGGGATAGGGAAGGAGGATTACATTATCAATGATGATGATCCAACTAGTTTCCAGCAGGCCATTACGAGCAAAGACTCAGTAAAATGGCTGGATGCAATGCGGACCGAAATCGAATCCATAAACACCAACGAAGTTTGGACTATGGACATTGCACCTCAAGGGGTAAAACCCGTAGGCTGCAAATGGATCTTCAAAAAGAAGATTAGTACAGATGGACAGGCTGGAACCTATAAAGCTAGACTTATAGCAAAAGATTTTCTTCAAAGACCTGGCTTGGACTATGATAAAACCTTTTTTCCAGTGATTATTCTTAAATCCATTCGGATCCTACTTGACATTACTGCCTTCCATGATTATGAAATTTGGCATATGGACGTAAAGACCGCTTTTCTGAATGGAAATTTAGAAGAGGGGGTTTATATGGAACAGCCATAGGGTTTCATAGAGAGTGGGAGCAGCGGAAGAGTATGCAAGTTGCTTAAATCCATTTATGGATTAAAGCAGGCATCGCGGAGTTGGAACATCTGCTTTGATGAGACGGTCAAAGAATTTGATTTTATCAAAAATTCAGATGAACCTTGCATTTATAGTAAGATTGTAGTAAGAACTATAGTATTCCTCGTCTTGTACATGGATGGCATTCTCCTGATAGGAAATAACATTCCTATACTACAATCAGTTAAAGAATTCTTGTCATAGAAGTTCTCCATGAAAGACCTGGGTGATGCCTCCTACATTCTGGGGATCCAGATCTATCATGATAGATCTTAGAGGAAGTTGGGACTTTCACAGTCCAGGTACATTGACACCATACTAAAAAGATTTAGCATGGAAGATTCCAAGCGCGGTAATCTACCGGCTTGTCACGGGATCACCCACTCCAAAGAGATGTGTCCCAAGACTGATTTAGAAAGGTATTGCATGAGTATTATACCCTACGCCTCCGCGGTAGAATCTATAATGTATGCGATGTTGTGTACCAGACCAGATGTTGCTTACGCACTAAGTGTGGTAAGCAGGTTTCAGTCAAAACCTAGGGAGAAGCACTGGATAGCAGTTAAGAACATTCTCAAGACCTGAGAAGGACTAAGGAGATGTTCTTAGTGTATGGCAGTAAAGACCTCCAGATCGAGGCCTTCGCTGACTCCAACTTCCAGAGTGATAGGGATGACTCCAAATCCAAGTCGAGTTATGTCTTTACCCTCAATGGAGGGGCAGTCTGTTGGAAGAGCTCCAAGCAAGATACCATTGCTAACTCGACAATGGAGGCAGAATATATCGCTACATGTGACGCTGCGAAAGATGCAGTCTGGATGAAGAAGTTCATTACAGAACTTAAAGTGATTCCGTCCATTGTTGATCCAATACCTTATTGTGACAACAACGGGGTTATAGCTTTAGTTAAGGAACCAAGGTCCCATCAGAAGTCCAGATATATCTTGAGGCGGTATCACCTGATCAGAGAGATCGTGGATCGCCGGGATATTGAGGTGCGAAGAATAGACACGGAGAACAACACCGCAGATCCACTCACAAAGGCCATCCCTCAGACGCAGTTCAAGAGGCTATTCGAGATGATAGGTCAGCGATATGCCAATATATGGCCTTAGTGCAGTGGGAGATTTGTAATGCTTTGAAAATTCGTTTAGGTTAATTTCGTGTTAATTAGCGATAATGCGTGTTTTTCATAAAACCTCGTAAATAACTATTTCCACATAGACTAGAATAAATCTATTTAATTGTGAAAATATGTAATTATATATATAGCTGTGTTTTATTAATTAACATTTAATTTATAGTTCGCATATTTATCTAATTTTCTTAACTATTATTTTCTAAGCAAAAATTTTAGTTTAGCATGCACAAATCTTATAATTACCCTAGGTTAATATTGCAACAAGTATTTCATTTTAATTTCTCTCTTGGTTCTAATTCACATTTAACACAAAACAAAAGAAAATAAATAAGAAAAGAAATGAAAAAGAGAGTCATGGGGCATTAAAGAGGCGTGGGAGCTTGACTTTTGACACACACGCTCTCTCTCTCCCTCACTCCTTCCTTGCTCCAGCAGCAGCTCCAGCAGCTGCCCCTCCCCTTCATTTCTTCTTCTTCTCTTCATTTCTAAGCCTCAAGTCCATCAAAAAAATCCATAATCTTAACACCATTCTATCAAAAATCATCACTAACTTCCCCTTTTGGCAATCAAGCATGGTTCTTGGCAAGTTCCCATAGCATTTGCATGTTTGAGTCCCCTTCTCTACCATCTTGAGGTATAAAGCCAACCTTAATTACCTTTTTGCTAAACTTTTAGTTTATTTAGCTTAAAGTAGTGTTTAAGTGGGATTTAGTGCTAATTATGTGGTTTAAGTGGAGATTAGGTTAAGACATGGATTTTATGGCTTGAGTAGCTTAATTAAGTGTTGTTAGTGTTATATAATCCAAGTCTTTTCATTAGTTTACACTAAAACACCATATTATTTTAAACTAGTGTTTAATTAGAGTTTTAATTGAGAATTACTTCCTTTTTGGGATCTGCTTTTAAACCAGGGGTTGCAGATAAAAGTTGCAATTACTGGAGCATAGTTACTGGACTAGGATCACACACCCGAAGCACGAGAGCCCCATTTGCCTATGTGACCGCAAATTTACCTGTTCTGGCCACAAATTGCGGCCAGAGTGTAGAGTTGGGTGTCGGGGTTTGGTGGTTGGGCGTCTGCTGTATATTTAAGGTCTTTGGTATATGCAAAATTGTCTAGTTGTATTCGTATCAAAATCTGGGACCATTTACCTTGTTTTTAGTACTTTTAGACTTGCGCGAAACGTACATTCCGAGTCTGGGTTTGGTGTTTGCTATAAATCATAGCCAGTCGGGGTGGTTTCAAACGTTAGCACACACGTTTTAGTGCTTCGAGTGCATGTGCGTTTAGCTTGTGACGCTAGTTTTCTCTTATGGTCTTGTTATCGCGTTTTGCAGGATATTAGCCTTATGTGTGTTACTTTATGTAATTCTAGGATCGGTCACAGAGATATCGGATACGGTGCGGAAAGGAAAGGCAGTGATTGGATCAGACTAGCGAAGGCGTTCCGGTGAGTAAATGTACACATCTACGGGGGAATCATTTGGATGGCGCAAGACGCCCGATAGTTAGAATTTCATTTAGTACTTACATTTATGCGTAATTTCTAGTTAATCATCCCGTTGCATTGCATCATATATATATATATATATATATATATATATATATATATATATATATATATATATATATATATATATATATATATTGTGATAGTACCTCATAGAAAACTCGCACTATTACCATTGGTTTATGCTGCACGGGCACTATTCATGGGGACACACACGCCTTGGTAATTGCTATGCCACGAACACTTTATAACTTGTTTAAATCCGAATCTTATCACGTGCGCAATTATGATTAATAAACCTGCATTTGACATATTTAATTAATCAAGATGGATATGTAGGATTGCTAGTCACATGCACATATCTTATTGCATCATCGTTCATGCATAATTTTCTAGTTCCGCATCGCATTTCATATGGTTATTATCATAGACATTCATGCATTATGATTTTTATCGAGGATTTCCGTATTTATGAGATTTATGGAGTTGGAGAAACCGTAAGGATTTAAGAACGTATTACCATTTTAAAAATGTAGGTTGCGGTTTTCTCATGATATGATGTATGTATAGTCCACCATGAGATTTCTCGGTTCTTGAGCGGTATCATACACCCGATTCGAGGAGGAGGAGGAACCGTCTGTGGGTGCATGGTGGACCCGGTGCGGTATCCTGGGGCAAGATGGTCGCAGATGATGGCGTTGAGCCCAGAAGGGGAGCACTACCGACCGGTTATTTATGACGCGGCGGATATACGGAGGATACCGACATAGTCTTGAGTTTTGAGGTTATGGGTCAGTCCAGATTTGCCGGAGCCCGAGATCAGATATATGGGCCAGTCCGGATTTGCCGGAGCCCGGTATAATAAATAAGATATTCATATTTGGTGTCGATGCTTGACATAGATTTATATTGATTTCGTTGATGAAACTACAGCTAAATTACAGAAGTTTAATAAGATAAGAATACAGATTTCCCATGTTAATTATATTCAAATCCCGTGTTGTTTATTGCGTATGTTGCATACATATTATTACATCGCATCATATCAGTATTTGTAGGCTGTGAAGAAATTGTGTGCATGCTTACGATAGCCTTATTAGATGTTACTTATTACTCACGAGTTGGCAACTCACCCCCGTCGTGCCACTGTGTTTTACATGTCCGGCCCGTCAGCACAGTAGCGGCGGGCGCACCTCCTCTTTGCTTCTTTTTGCTTGGACTCGCAGCATTTTTCGTAGGTGGGTTGCGGGGTTATTTTGTTTCCACCATGTATCAGTATTGTATCTAGTATACTCCATCTACTGTATCTACCACTTGTACTATTGTATTAACGACTTAGAGATGAGAAAGCAAGACTTGTACTTTTATGTTGTTTCTCTGGGTCGAGCTCACTTGAGCCGACATGATGCTTTTTTTTACTTTGTGCCTTTATATGCTTATTTTGCACAGTGATGATATTTATTGCATGTGATTGTGAGTCCGCCTTTGGCGAAGAGCTAGCTCCCGCTTGGGGATGCCTTATTTCATGTTGTACATATATTCCTGTTTTGTACCCGTTTGGAGCCAGTATTTACAATGGAGGCTCTGCCGAAATTTTCGGAAAATGTGATGTTGCTTTTAAGAATTTGATGCGACTTATTTGGTTTTCCTTCACTCTACTGCTTTATTGGGTTTTGATTTCTGGGTTTTAGCTTACTTAGATTACGTACGCCTCGAGACGTTTCGTAATTTAAGTGTCAGTCACGCTCCGTACTTTTCGGGTCGTGACAAAGTTGGTATCAGAGCGTTAGGTTTTACCTTTCTGAGTGTAGGATGACCCTTGGTAGATGGAGTAGGTGACTTAAGCAGAGTGATGTAGCGTGTGTATGTTCCGCGACATACTTACGATACGATACTCCGCATTAGTGACCTTAGGATATATTGCTTGCAATTCCTTATATCCTATGATACTACTGCATTGTTCTTATTATCCTGTTTCCTGTACCAGCCATTATGTCGCCGAAGGCCACGAGGGCTCAGAGGGCTGCCGCCAGAGATAAGATTCAAGCGGGCTCGTCTGAGACGAGGACCGATCAGGATGGTATGCCTACCCCTCAGGGACAGATTGATCCGCCTTCCCCAGGCTGCATTGACAGGCTAGAGTCAGGTATGCAGGAGTTATGTCAGATGGTGGGATCCTTAGTCGAGGCCAGTCAGGCACATAGATCTGAGGATGTACCTACCACTGTACAAACCACGATTGTACTTGCTGCCCAGACAGTTGTTCCTCCTACTACCAAGACTATTCCCGTATCATTACAGGAGTTTATGAGGCTGAGACCTCCAATCTTTACCGGCACAGATGCAGCGGAGGATCCGCAGACATTCCTCAATAGGTTGGGTAGGATTTGTCGTTCGCTGAGATGTTCTAATGATAGATGGGTGGAGCTTGCGAGTTTTCATTTGGAGGGCCTTGCTCAGACGTGGTGCGAGTTGGTCGAGAGAGGTCAAGCTGCAGGTCTACCTCCTATGACGTGAGACGAGTTCACAGCGGTGTTTTTTTCCTGTTTCCTTCCAGAGAGCCTCCGGGATGCTCGAGCCCATAGTTTTGAGCTTTGCGCAAGACTCCAGGGATGACAGTGTCCGCGTATGATATCCAGTTTACTCAGTTGTCCCGATATGCTCCTTACCTGGTAGACACTGAAGAAAAGCGCCTAAAGAGGTTCGAACGGGGATTAGACACGCGGTTGTTTCTTGCTATTGGCGCCCAACACTTTGACACCTATGCAGCCGTGGTGAATGCAGCCTTACTTTTGGAGGAGCGCATTTCGGAGACTTCGGTCGTTTCAGGGCCGAAGAGGATTCGTACAGATATACCAGCTCTAGTAAAGTTTGGCAAGGGCATGGCAGGCATAGGTCGTGGCGGATTCTTTCCAGGCCGTGGTGATGGTCGAGGCATGGCGCGAGGCCGGTTGTTCAGTTCCTATTCACCAGGTCAGTGGCCACCGCCAGTATGTTATTGGTGTGGGAGTCCAGGTCACCTTTTCAAGAATTGTACCGCGAGGCTCCAGGGTGAGCCGACGATTCCTTATGTGACCCTTCCACCCTCACCCCCTACTTAAAGAGCTCTACTTCCTACCCCTAGTGGTGCTCCATGCCAGGAAGACGTTCCCAGAGGTCGCAGGCGTGGTGGTCCTGTTCAGAGAGGACGAGGAGGCAGAGGCCGAGGCAGAGGACAGCCAGCTATTGGTGGAGGACAGGCTTGAGTGTTCGCTTTGACTCCACAGGATGCGCAGGCATCCAATGCCGTTGTGACAGGTACCTTGCCAGTATGTTCTTTCGACGCACGGGTATTATTCGACCCAGGTTCCACACATTCGTATGTATCTATACACTTTGCACCGATGTCGGGCCGAGAGTCGTTATCGTTAGATCAGCCGCTTATTGTTGTTACTCCGGTAGGCGGGTCGTTTGTCACTCGATTTGTGTTTCGATTGTGTTCTGTTCGTATCGGGGAGTGTTTCCTGATTTAAAATCAGAAAAGCTTATGGAAAAGGCTTCAAGAAAGGGTCACGTGCTTACACGTGACCAGCAGTCACGTGTTGGCACGTGACATCTAAAAGCATCAGCAAGGCAAATTCAGCTTCCCGACTGCATCAAAGAAAAGGGCTTCAGAAAGGGTCACGTGGTCCCACGTGACCTGGGTCACGTGTTGGCACGTGACAATTAAAAGCGGCTTCAAAGGCAAACCGGTTCCCTGATCAAATCAAGGAGAAGGCTTCAGAAGAGGTCACGTGCTCCAACGTGACCAGGGTCACGTGTCGGCACGTGATACTCAAAAGCAGCAGACTTGTTCTCCGGTTAAATCAAGAAAAAGAGTCCAGACGAGGGTCACGTGCTCATACGTGACCAGGGGTCACGTGGTGGCACGTGACGGTTAAGCAGCAATCAGAAGACAGAGCGCAAAAAGAAGGAGGAAGGCTCGTTCTAAGGGGGTCACGTGCCCACACGTGACCAAGGGTCACGTGGCCACACGTGACCGACTTCAAAGCCCATTTGTTAACAGAATTAAATTCTGAGAAAAGACTTCTCAAATCTTTCCAAAAGCAACCGATTAAATTAAAGATTTAAAGGTGATTAAATATCATCTATCTATGGGAAAATCTCGAATTTGGAAAGATTTCCCCTTTAAATCTAACCGAAATAACAAAGGAGAATCTCTGGATTTAAAATCCAATGGTGAATAAAATTCACCTAATAATCCAAAGGTCCAAAACGAGTGGTGAATACAAATCAAATCTCTCAATGAAAGATTCATCAAAAACTAATTGACTCGGCTACTTCTCCTATAAATAGGAGCCAAGAGACACGAAAAGACAGATATGCAGAGGGAAGAAAAGAGAGAGAGCCTTGATACTTTGAGGAATTTGGATCTTCTGCAAAAGAGAACCCTAGGTAAGAAAGGGAAGGCTTTTTGAAAGAAAAGAGAAATTAATTCTCAACAGAGTTTAACTCTGATATAAAACAGAAGAACATGGTTCTCTTTTTGATGGAGGATCTGTAAAGTGCACATCTCCCCTTGAGTTGAGAATTTAATTCTCAATGGGTTGAGATCCTGCCATGCAGATCCAAAGCACAGAGAGAGAATGCAAGCACGAGAATTTAATTCTCACAGAACTATAGGAATTTAATTCCTTTAAAATAAAATTAGGGTTTGACCCTGTGTTATGGGAATTTAATTCCTTCAGAATGAAAAGAATCAGGGTTTAACCCTAGTTAAGAATTTAGTTCTGTGAAAACAACAAGAATTTAATTCCCTTAATCTTACTCCCCAGAATAATTCTCTAACAGAGAGTGGGAGTTTAATTCCTTAAAGCTTTTATTAGGGTTTAACCCTATTCAGTTCTTCACATATATGAGGAATTTAATTCCTACAGAAAATTCAGAGCTCAACTCTTCAAAAGGAACTAGGAATTTAATTCCTCTGAAATTATTGTCAGGGTTCAACCCTACGAGGAATTTAATTCCTGAAAGGGATTAACAGATCTTCTAAACAACTACAGAAAAGAAGGGTCACGTGTCACCACGTGACCCCCCCCCCCAAAGATCTACAGAAAGCCCTTTGAGGCAGTGCCTCAGGTGACCCACGTGACCCTTGGCAGAAGCTTTAACATACTCCATTCAAACACTCGTCACGTGATGACACGTCATGCTCCAAAAGATGCGATCTTTTCAGCAGAACAAACGAAGGGAGGGCGCCCTCACGTGCTACCACGTGACCCCTCTTGCCTTAGCGTCTAACGCTAAATTGGAACCCCCGAATCCAGTGTTAAAACACTGTTGGGCCTTAGTGTTCAACACTAATCAAAGAACTTTATTTGCAGTGTTCAACACTGATTACCTTAGTGTTTAACACTAATTTGAAATCTCTGATTACCAGTGTTTAACACTGATTTGCTTTAGTGTCTAACACTAATTTGAAAGCCCTGTTGCTAGTGTTTAACACTGATTATCTTTTAGTGTTTAACACTAACTTACTAATCTTATTCCCAGTGTTTAACACTGTTGGTCTTTAGTGTTTAACACTAGCTTTAGCCCAATTGGCTAAGTTTCTAGAGGCAAAGCCTCTCCTTCAATGGACCGACAAAGGGCTAATATTTCAAACATAACTGGACTTAGCCCAAACTGGCCATAAGTTCTCAAATCATCTTGAACTGAGCACATCTGCTCTTTCAACCAACTCATTGGTTCAAGGGTACATCTCGGAACTCCTCTGATATTTGTCGTTGTAATCCTTCAACGTCTTCAGAGAGGTGACGGGTCCCGACAACCACACATCAACACGGACTGTGGGGTCCTTAAACTCATGGACTTATGCGTCCTTAAACCAAGATATGGACTGTGGGGTCCTTAAACCCGCGGACTTAGGCGTCCTTAAACTAACGGACTAATGCGTCCTTAAACACACCCATATGGACTGTGAGGTTCTTAAACCCATGGACTTATGCGTCCTTAAACTACCAATGGACCACCACGTCCCTAAACTGGAACATGGACCACTATGTCCCTAAACTGGAACATGGACCACCACGTCCCTAAACTGGAAATGGACCACCATGTCCCTAAACTGGCGATGGACCACTATGTCCTTAAACTGGTATTGGACCACCATGTCCCTAAACTGGCAATGGACCACCATGTCTCTAAACTGGAACAATAGAGCCCCCAAATGCTCTTTTGTCGGATCTAAACGATCCTGTTAAGTCGATCTTAGTCCCAAACTGGACTAACGTATCCTTAACAACCGTTTAAGTTGATCTTAGCCTCAAATATGGCTAACATATCCTTAAACCTTCAAACAGACTGGACTAGGAATCCCTCCAATCAATTTTGGTTCAAGGGTACATCTCTGAACTCCTCTGACACCTGTCGTTGTAATCCTTCAACGTCGTCGAGAGGTGACGGGTCCCGATGGCCATAGATGCAATGTCGGATCTAAACGATCTCGTTAAGTTGATCTTAGTCTCAAACTAGACTAACGTATCCTTAACAAACGTTTAAGTTGATCTTAGCCTCAAAAATGGCTAACGTATCCTTAAAACAAACCCCCAAACCCAAATCTAAGATAATACGGATTTGGACTAGTCCACGCCCTACGGGCGACGACATAACTCAGTCTCCGTATACAATCCACGGGCAACCAAAAACAAAACAAACACCCACGACACGAAGTGACCAGCTGGAGAAGGAGAAAGTTGTTACCGTGATGCGGTAGCATAATTAACTGCAGGGGCTTGCGCCTGCAGGGAAGAGCGTCCCCACAATCAAAAAAACCCCTCAAACGAGGGGGAATCTGACGAAGTCTGCTACATCGGACGCATCCGTTCAGACCTTCGATACACGGTGCCATAAATCAACTTGGAATCTTCGGAGAGGTGGACGGATAGCACCAATTAGCATCTGCCCCGAACCTCAGGCGAGACGTCCCGCGTCTCGGCCGCCGTTCGGAGGGGAACAGATTCTGGCACGCCCGGTGGGACCTTTTCCTCTTTCCACTCCACACTTCGTGTGTCGTGTTCGCGAACGAATCGCGGTTTACTGTGGTTGCTTGTGGATTCGAGGTACTAAGATTTGGTGTCTTGCTCCGTGCAGAAAACAGAAGATCAATGGCTTCAAACTGCACTGCTTGCAACTGCAACTCTCGCTCGGTCCTTGCTGGAGGAGTGACTTATGGGCCCCAAGCGGCCTCCCTTTTCAAGATGCCAGTGGAGCAGGTAACTCAGGCCACCACTGGATTATTCTTCGGGACCATGCTCCCACCGTTGAGCTTCAATGCCACAATGACGTTGCAAGAAGCCCCAAAGAAGTCGGTCTTTGATCGGCTTACCACTGCCGCAACCCCTCTCAATGGGTCGCCCAGTTTCAATACCTCAGTTTTCAACGGACTGGGCCAGAACGTCTGCAAACCTGCGATACCCGAAGCTACCATCCCAAGGCGGATAGCTATCCCGGCTCAAGCAGACGAAATCATTGGAAGGGTTTCTCCTTCCGAAAAGTCAGTTTTTACAAGGCTGGCTATTCCGGTTGCTGCTCCAGGCGAGGTCCTCAAAGCTGCTTCCCCTACCCAGGGCAGGGGGTAGGAAGAAGCTTATCCAACAACGGAGGTGACTCCATCCGCAAGAAACGCCCGACGTCGCCACTGGCATCGAGTAAGAGAGGCTGAGGGCAACTCCCCCTCTGGATTTACGCCACCAGCTCCGATGGTGGGGATCGATGCTGCTGTTCCAACCGGGAACAGCTTTGAATTGCTGAATAAGGTGCGCAGAAATTCTCCTACTGCGATGTTGAAACGAAATCCTTCACCTGTGGAGAACACTCCAGAGAAGAAGCTAGAGCAGCCCCCTCAACGGCTGTCCTCTAAAATTTACAAAGTCTGGCGATAGGTCCAAGAGTCAGTGATTGATAAAAACTATCTCCACCGACAGAAAAAGATGAAGGTGCGGCAGGAGAAGGATCACTCTGTCAAGCCACAAAAAGCAACAACCACTTGGGTGCCCACTACAACGGCCCCTTTAACTTTGACCACTCAAAAGAAAAGGAGGCCGCAAAAAGCCCCTGTGAACATGGCGAACCGTAAACGCGCTGAGCACAAACACCCCAAGTCTGGGGGCATGGTGGTGCACACTGTTTATATGGCTTTTGGAAAAGAGAAAAGCCGTGCACCGACGGGTCACCGACCGCTCACCCGATCCGTAACGAAAGCCCACGAGCAGCAACAGAAGCTTCAGGAGATGATGACTGCAATGGCCGCACTTACCGGGCCAAAAGAAAGCTCGGAGGCATCATCAGAGCAGCGTCATGAACAAGAAACTGACGTTGACTGCCTACGCAGAGTCCTCGAAAAGAGGGACAAAGAAGCTGTAGAGCAAGCGGCTAACATAAAACAGATGGCGCTCCTCTTCCAAGATATGGTAGGGATGATGTTACAGCCGGACCCTCCTGCTGAAGGTCCTCCGGTCGTCCTTGAAGACGACAGGGGAGAAACGTCTAATCCTCCTCCGACTCTTTCAACAGCTAAAGATGAAACCATTTCCAAGGCTGCACTGGATGACTATATAGCTCATCAAATACGGGCTCATCAAGTGAATGAAGCGGCTGCGCAAATTGTTAGAACTGGACGACCCTATCCGGGCTGGTATGACAAAATCAGTTACCCGTCGGGATATACAATCCCTAAGTTCCACGTATATAAAGGGACAGGGAACCCACATCAGCATGTCGCTCAATTCAAGGCCTTATGCGGCAATACTGGAGGCGATGACAGACTGTTGCTTCGACAATTTGTCGGCAGCTTAGCGAAAATGGCATTCGAATGGTATTCGGAGCTACCTAACGACTCTGTCAAAACATTTGCGGAGATGGAGTTGCTGTTTACACAAAGATTCGCAAGTGCTAGTGAACGCACCCCGATAACAGCACTGATCAACGCCAGGATAAGGCTAGGCGAAACGTTGGTTCAATACGCAACACGATGGCGGAATCTGTGGTCAAAATGCGAACAGCGGATCGAAGAAGCACCTGCGGTAGGTATGTTCGTGGGCACTCTTGATCCGCAAGCAACCATCTCGCAATTCATGATGTTCTTCAAGCCAACTACTTTCCAGGCCTTGATTGACAAGTTGGCCTAAATGGATCAGATGGATCATAGATCATCTCCTTCAAAGGCGGATCCTCGGAATGAAAAGGGGAAAGGAAAAGCAACTTTCATCGCCAATACTAAACAACAGCCGAGCAACTTAAAACCGGTTGTCCACCAAAGCAACGTACGTCCACGCCCATCCCTCGAGGAGAGACTGGGACGTCCTTATTCGTTTCCTCAGGATAAAACAAGGAGACTGTTCGAGCTGGCAGTGCGCAACAGACTCATCCATCTGCCGAATCCAAAACGTCCGTTGCAGCCAGGCGATGTCAACGATCTTAATCACTGCCCTTACCACCAAGCGATAAGCCATCCAATCGAAGATTGCTTCGTCTTTAATGGATGGATCGAAGATCGGTACCAACAAGGCAAGTTCGCGTTATCCGAAAACTGGAAGGTGAACCCGCCACAGCCTCACACTCCTAAGAAAACAAACACACTGGGGGCAACATGCTCTTTTGTTGAGGAAACTCCATGGGAGGTGGCTCTTTCGGCCAAGACCAAAAGGATGCTAAATGATCTTCAGACGTGCCCGGCGATTATATGGAAGAACCCGTTGGAACCTGAGATCATCAAGAGGATGCTGAAGCCGCGCCCAATTCCAAATATTGGTGGTGATAGCCAAAGCATTCACACCCAGCCGTCGAAATCTTCGAAAAAGAAGGACAAATCCAAGAAGCCCGTGAAGCCTGGCAACAAGCGCACGGATTTGCAGAAACAGATTGACACGCTGGAAGAGTATAACCAGAAGGCGCAGATTCCAATCACGCTCCAAGAGTTTCTCAGCCACGCCCTCGAGGATGAAAACGATGGAGAAGACTCATCAGATGAATCTGAGGACTACGTAGCAAGTTGTCATGTGATCTCTTACTCCTTGATAGATGATAAAGAGGCTCCTTGCACCGAGAAACCGGGGGCGGATCCTGAACCAGAACTTCTGTGGCCGCCAGACGAGATGATCGATGCCTTCCTGAATGAGATTCGTCTGAAAAGTAAAGCCGACCGGGAGCGTGAGATGGCCATATTTGAAAAGGCCAAACGCCGGCGACTGGACAAAAGGGTCGAAACACTCCCACCAGATCAAAGTACATCTGCCGCAAATGAAAGCAGGATCAAGACAAGGAAACGATTCGCCAAAGCCATATCAATGGGGATGAGGCCGCCCTCTTTCAGAAAAAATTCTCCTGGTAGTATACATTTTGATGAAACGGACGTACACCCTAACTTCTGCTTATATCATCAGAGGATCGCACATCCTACTGAAGACTGCAACTCCTTTAAGTGTTGGTAGCAAGGATATGTCGCTCATAGACAACACGTCAATAGAATAAAGCGGGAAGCTCGTAGACAGCGAAAAAATACGACAGATGAGCATAAAAGAGTTGCCGGCAATTGTCATAGGGACGAGCCCGGGGGATCACGAGTTCTCACCTTTAGAAGCGATTCTGACAAAGAAGCCGCCCTCAACCCTCTCTTCAAGGAATTCATTTCTAAAACAAAAGAATTGGAGAGTTGCGAGAACGTTCAGCAGTACAATCTCACGCTACCCGGAAAGAATCTCGGACCCGCAAACGACGGAGCAAACGAAATGAGAAAGGAAAAGGAAAAAACGGCTTTTGTTGCCAACACTCAACAACAGCCGAGTAACCCGAGACCGTTTTGTCGTCAAAACAACAAGCCGCGATACCTCAGTGAGAAGTTGAAACGTCCTTACTCGTTTCCAAAAGATAAAACAAAGAGATTGTTCGAGCTAGCAGTGTGCAGGGGGCTTATCCCTCTGCCAAATCCAAAACGTCCATTGCAACCAGGTGATATTAACAATCCTAACTATTGTCCCTACCACAGAGTAATGGGTCACCCACTCGACAATTGCTACATCTTCAAAAACTGGGTTGAAGACCAATACCAATAGGGCAAGTTCGCGCTGCCCGAAAAGTGGAAAGTAAACCCGCCACAACAACATGCTTCGAAAAAGGTGGATATGCCGGGGGCATCATGCTCATTCATAGGGAAAGCCCCGTAGACTGGAAAGTCAGTAAACTAGAGATGCGTCTCAAATACGGCGACGGCGGACCGAAACGTCCTTAAACTAATGGCGGACCGCAATGTCCTAAAACTTGCAAATGACCGAAACGTCGTTAAACTACTGCCAACCCGCAGCATCTTCAGGCTGACGTGCCAAAATAAAAAATAAAAAAAAATAATGGTATGTCCACAAGCAAAATGGGCACGGATGAAAACCCGAAAGGGCTCCGTGAGTAAAAACAGCAGGGCTACCGGCGAGTGTTCGTGAAAACCCGAAAGGGCGCGACCTCGTTTTAAAAAAATGAAAAGAAAAAAGAAGGAAAAAAGAAAAAAAAAAAGAGAATAAAAAAAACGGTATGTCCACAAGCAAAATGGGCACGGATGAAAACCCGAAAGGGCTCCGTGAGTAAAAAACAGCAGGACTACCGGCGAGTGTTTGTGAAAACCCGAAAGGGCGCAACCTCGTTAAGAGGCACTTATAGGGTCCTCTCGACCTTGTAAGGAGAAACCACCCGCGTGAGATCCTTACGACTCACAAAGGAGCAACACACTTAGGGATCCCCACGATTCCTAAGGAGAAAATACACTTGCGAGATCCTCACGACTCGTAAGGAGAATTCTCTTATGGGACCCTCACGGCTCACAAGACTTGAAAGTCTTAAGTTACAGAAACCTAAACCTGTTCTTAAGCAAATCCCCCACAACCTTCGATACTGCCCTACAAGTGGCTCAATACTGACCTTTGTATACAATCCACGGGCACGAATAAACATTTCCCCAGCAAAGTCCCACCCGTGACTAGGGATATGTCCATATGATGAGCAACCCTTGTAGGTCCTCTTGACCTATAAGGAGAAAACCCTCTTGTAGGATCCTTACGACTTACAGAGGAACATACACTTAGGGATCCTCACGATTCCTAGGGAGAAAATACACCTGCAAGATCCTCACGACTTGTAGGGAGAAATACCTTTGTGAGACCCTTACGGCTCATGAAGTCAAAAGCCTTGGTCGACAGGACCCTTAACCCTGTTTACTAAGCCCCCTTTGTTCAACATCGACAGAGGCAAATGATAATTCGCTCCTGGCAACATCCCAGTTGTAGCGGTGCTGATGCCGAAATCGGTATCTAAAATCCAAGCTTGCAGCGAAAAAGCTAGCGAGCCACACATGCATACGAAATAGCCGAAATGATAGGGCAACTTGCAATAAAAAGCAGCAAGTAAAAATGTATGCATGCAAAATAGCCGAAATGATAGGGCAACTTGCAATAAAAAGCAGCAAGTAAAAATGTATGCATACAAAATAGCCGAAATGATAGGGCAACTTGCAATAAAAAGCAGCAAGTAAAAATGTATGCATGCAAATTAGCCTAAATGATTGGGCAACTCGCAATAAAAAGCAGCGAGTGAAAACAAAAGAAATAGCCGAAATGATTGGGCACCACGAAAAATAGCCGAAATGATTGGACAATCGCAATTTTCGCGATATGAAAAGCTAAAATGATAGAGCATCGCGGAAAGGAATAAAATAAAAAATATATATGTAATGAAACTTTTTGCCCTACAGGTGAAATCACATCGATCCCTGTATATAATCCAGGGGCATAAATAAAGAGGGAACCATACCTTCCCAACAGACTCCATCAGAAAGCGAAGCCAAATCTCGACGGTTCATAGACAACCTAGAGACAATCTCGACATTTGTCGCAATATTACAGACACGATGTCAACAAATGAAGCAAACGAAGATCCCGAGCTTCAGGGTCTCGACGTCAACATTGACAACTTAGAGATCACCAACGGCGTTTCTCCTCACTCCAACTAGATGCAGACATGACGTCAACAACCGACCTCAGAATCGCAACGAAATGGAACCATGGTAAAGTCTCTAGTTCCAAATCTCAATGGACACATCTGCAGCCTGGAGACCAACAACGGTGTGCCTCCTCATTCCAGCAGGACACAGATATTACACCATCAAGCGGAGCGATGGCAAAATCCCAGCTTCACCTCAGCATTCGTCTCGATACAGTAAACGCAATGTCAACAGCAGCGTTCCTCCGCAGTCCAGCTGGAGGCAGATGCAACGTCAACAAAAGACCTCACGGTCGAAACAGAGCGGAGTAACGGCAAAATCCCAACTCCACCTTAGCATTCGTCTCGTTACAGCAGACGCAATGTCAACAACGATGTGCCTCCTCATTCCAGCAGGACACAGATATTACACCATCAAGCGAAGCGATGGCAAAATCCCAGCTTCACCTCAGCATTCGTCTCGATACAGAAGACGCAATGTCAACAGCAGCGTTCCTCCGCAGTCCAGCTGGAGGCAGATGCAACGTCAACAAAAGACCTCACGGTCGAAACAAAGCGGAGTAACGGCAAAATCCCAACTCCACCTTAGCATTCGTCTCGTTACAGCAGACGCAATGTCAACAACGGCGTTCCTTCGCAGTCCAGCAGGGTGTACATGCAAAAGACCCCATGGTCGAAACCAAGCGGAGTGACGGCAAAATCCCAGCTCCACCTCAGCAGTCGTTTCAATACACCAGACGCAGTGTGAGCAAATGAAGCGAAGGCCAAATTCCTAGCTTCAAGGTCTTAACGGCAAGTCATATAAAGCCTGAAAGACCACCAGAGATCATCTCACATGGAGTGGTCACCTCCTCGACGTTCGTTTCGATACAGCAGACGAGTTGTCACCCCAGCGTTCTTCCTCCAACAGGATTTGAACACACCAAAGCAAACGAAGCAAAGGCCACATTCCTAGCTTCAACGTCTTGACGGTAACTCATATAAAACCGGAAAGACAATCGGAGATCATCTCGCACCAGCACAGAGTGGTCACCACCTTGACGTTCGTCTTGATACAGCAGACGAAATGTCAACCCCAGCATTCTTCCTCCAACAGGGATTCGGACGTGACAAAGCAAACGAAGCGAAGGCCACATTCCTAGCTTCAACGTCTTTACGGTAACTCACATAAAACCGGAAAGACAATCGGAGATCATCTCGCACCAGCACAAAGTGGTCACCACCTTGACGTTCGTCTCGATACAGCAGACGAAATGTCAACCCCAGCATTCTTCCTCCAACAGGGATTCGGACGTGACAAAGCAAACGAAGCGAAGGCCACATTCCTAGCTTCAACGTCTTTACGATAACTCACATAAAACCGGAAAGACAATCGGAGATCATCTCGCACCAACACAGAGTGGTCACCACCTTGACGTTCGTCTCGATACAGCAGACGAAATGTCAACCCCAGCATTCTTCCTCCAACAGGATTTGGACACACCAAAGCAAACGAAGCGAAGGCCACATTCCTAGCTTCGACGTCTTGATGGTAACTCATATAAAACCGGAAAGACAATCGGAGATCATCTCGCACCAGCACAGAATGGTCACCACCTCGACATCCATCTCAATACAGTAGACGAGATGTCACCCCAATGTTCGTCTCGACACAGCAGGCGCAACGTCATTAAACGAATGGAGCCACGGCAAAATCCCTAGTTTCAAACCTCGGCGGTTCACCAGCAACCTAGAGACAACCTCGACGTCCATCTCGATACAGCAGACGAGATGTCACCCCAACGTTCGTCTCGACACAGCAGACGCAACGTCATCAAACAAACGGAGCCACGGCAAAATCCCTAGTTCCCACCGCAACATTCGTCTCGATACAGTAGACGCAATGCCAGCAAACGAAGCAAAGGCCAAATTCCTAGCTTCAGGGTCTTAACGGCAACTCATATAAAGCCCGAAAGACTATCGGAGATCATCCCCACACCAGCGCGGAGTGGTTATGACTCATCAGGGCTCACCAAAATAAGCCTAACCTCAAGTAAAAAGCGACATGGAAAATTCCTAACGCTTGCTCTTCCGACGGTCAAACTGTCAAGGAGGATTGCTTGAAGACGTCTTGTCCAGCCCCCGAAGGGATCAGAGACACGGCAGTCGCAGGGCTACTCGAACAGCACGATTGCCTATCGAGGACTATATCAGCTTATGCGACGGTACGATGGCCAAAACCCTAAGTACCACCAACCTTAACGGGCTTCTGTCATAAAGAGCAGAGGTTAAATGCGACGTTAAGATGTTCTTGCGAGAAACGCTCGATTCGTCTCGACTTGCTTAAAAAATTGTTGAGGCGGCTCGACTCGTGAGATAAAGCCTTAGGCAGTGGGCATAAAAGAAGCCTGTTTCCTAAGCACTGGGACTTTGTAAGTTGGCCCAAAACGGTCTCTTTCATACCATCCACGGGTCTCACTCTCCAACATCGAACTTCGACAAGGAGGGAAACAACCGCTTACAAGTCCTCTCGACTCGTAAGAGGGAAAAATTCTCTTGTAGGATCCTTACGACTTACAAGAGAAAACCACACTTAGGAATCCTCACGATTCCTAAGGAGAAAAACCCACCTACGAGATCCTCTCGATCCGTAGGGAGAAAAGTCTCTATGAGACCCTCACGGCTCATAGAGTTGAAAAGTCTTAGGTAGCAGATCTGAACCTGCGGCCTAAGCCCTCGCTATCTCGTGAAGAAATCAAGAAGCTTACTCTATTACCTGCTAATTGTGACGACATGCTAAGAAAGAGGAAAAGCAATAGAAAGAGCATCCGATTTACATTTGATCAAACGTTCAAGACACATTCATTCATGCATGGGCAGAAGACTCAGGACGAGAAATAAGACAAGCTGAAATAAAAAAAAGGAGGGTTCCCATTCATATTGCTAAAAATTCTTACAATCACAAGAGCAATGAATAAGAAACATTATTCAAATTATTACAACGGTATAACCTCGGATCCGGGACACGGATTGAGGAATTCAAAAGTAAGGTCATCCAGAATTCTTCTGGCCTTTCTAATTATTCTTATGCGCAGCCTCTCGCGCTCCTCTGTGTCAAGATCATCGGCAAGCCCTCCCAGCCTTCGATAAGCAGCAACTATCGTCGTCTGCTGGAAGATTTGATGTAGGATGTCAATAAGGTTGTCCCGCCGTTTCTTTGAGATCAGCCCCGTCAGGTACACTGAATGCACCTTGTCATCGGCATCATCCAGCGCATTGAGCAGCAGGGCCTCGTGAAGACCCGGAAGTGCTCTCCATATTGCTCCCAGCACGACTTTCAAAAGAGCCGAACGACGGGGTAGCAGCCAACCACCGCTTGCATTCAGACGACCCATAACCTCTGCACATTGAGCGTCTGTAAACTCCTGGTTTTGTTGACGACCCTGTGCGCGGAAAATCTTGCATGGTGAAGCTATTTCCAAGGCCCAAAAAAGGGAAGGCATCGAAAACCAAGGAGATGGAACTATTTCCAAGGCCCTTTTTTCGCGTCTGATATCGTGCACTGAAAATATGGCATGGGAAGATTTTGTGAACAGCCCCATCAAGGGACCCCACGTGCAGAACACGTGAGGCATAAACCTGATGTACACTAAAAAAAATGGAGTAGCACCCTGCATATTGAAAGCACCAACAACAACAGTAGAAAAATAATAAAATCCCAGAGAAAGGCATGCAAACATGGAAAGACATAATAAAACTTGTCACTAAATCTTTCAAGAAGTTCATACAAAATAAAGAGGACATGTTTACAATGGTAAGACTTCAGACGCGGGGCATGGGTTGAGAAACTCAAGATTAACTTTTTCCAAGATTCTCTAAGCATTTCGAACCTCCCGAGTATGCTTCCTCTCGCGGTCGCAAGCGTCGGGATCCTCACGAATGTCCTCCACCTTCCGATAGGCGGCAAGTATGGCTGACTGCTGAAAGGCTTGGTGCAAGAGATCGATGAGGTGATCTCGCCTCCTCTTTGAGATCAAGCCCATCAGGTACACCGAATGTACCTTATCCTCAGCAGTGTCCAAGGCCCTGAGCGGTATGCCAGTGCAAAAGAGAGGAATGCCTCCCGGATCGCCAGCACGATCAACCTCAGAAGAGAAGAGCGACGGGGGAGTAGCCGATGGTTGTACTCGTCAAAGCGGCTCATGATCTCTGCATACTGAGCATCGGTGAACTCCTGGTTCTGATTGCGGCCCAATGCATGAATATTCCCATAGGAAATAATCTCGTCAAGACCATACAGATGGGCATCCATGATACCTGAAATAAAGGTCATGAGAATCATTAGAGAGCTCCTGTTTCATTAATTGCAGAAGGACAACCTCGGGTCAAGAGACCCCAAGAAGCCTCCGTGTGAAGAAACTGAGTTCTTCATCGGAATTAAATTCCTTATTAAGAAAAGGGAATTAAATTCCCAGAAACATTTTTGGATGGAATTAAATTCCATGGATTTAAACCGCCATCATCATCTCCCCAAAGATCATCCGACCCTAAGAAATCTACTGTTGGAGGTTAAGTGGTCTCATATTTGGTTAAAGAAATTGAAGAAAAATGGGTTCTTTGTGAAATCCTTAATGTGGATTTAAAATCCAGAGAGTTCTTTTAAAACAAAGGTGCTTCGGCCGTTCAACATTATTACCTGAGGAAAAGGGATCTTTCAACAGAGTTAAACTCTGGAAAATGTCTGAGACAGAGAACTAAGCTCTGGAAGCGAGAATAAAATTCTCAAGGGAAAAAGTTCTCAAAAGAAGAAGATGAGCAAAGTGAAGGCTCTTCTGAAGAAACATGAGTATTTATAGGAGGTGATGGAAACGTTTCATCTCCCCAAATCCCTAAAGGAATCCAACGGTCACAAAAGATGACAGCGTTGCACTCACGTGCAGACACGTAAGAACAACGCTGTGGGGGCATTTGTTTCCTGATTTAAAATCAGAAAAGCTTATGGAAAAGGCTTCAGGAAAGGGTCACATGCTTACACGTGACCAGCAGTCACGTGTTGGCACGTGACATCTAAAAGCATCAGCAAGGCAAATTCAGCTTCCTGACTGCATCAAAGAAAAGGGCTTCAGAAAGGGTCACGTGCTCTCACGTGACCTGGGTCACGTGTTGGCACGTGACAATTAAAAGCGGCTTCAAAGGCAAACCGGTTTCCTGATCAAATCAAGGAGAAGGCTTCAGAAGAGGTCACGTGCTCCCACGTGACCAGGGTCACGTGTTGGCACGTGATACTCAAAAGCAGCAGACTTGTTCTCCGGTTAAATCAAGAAAAAGAGTCCAGACGAGGGTCACGTGCTCACACGTGACCAGGGGTCACGTGGTGGCACGTGACGGTTAAGCAGCAATCAGAAGACAGAGCGCAAAAAGAAGGAGGAAGGCTCGTTCCAAGGGGGTCATGTGCCCACACGTGACCAAGGGTCACGTGGCCACACGTGACCGACTTCAAAGCCCATTTGTTAACAGAATTAAATTCTGAGAAAAGACTTCTCAAATCTTTCCAAAAGCAACCGATTAAATTAAAGATTTAAAGGTGATTAAATATCATCTATCTATGGGAAAATCTCGAATTTGGAAAGATTTCCCCTTTAAATCTAACCGAAATAACAAAGGAGAATCTATGGATTTAAAATCCAATGGTGAATAAAATTCGCCTAATAATCCAAAGGTCCAAAACGAGTGGTGAATACAAATCAAATCTCTCAATGAAAGATTCATCAAAAACTAATTGACTCGGCTACTTCTCCTATAAATAGGAGCCAAGAGACACGAAAAGACAGATATGCAGAAGGAAGAAAAGAGAGAGAGCCTTGATACTTTGAGGAATTTGGATCTTCTGCAAAAGAAAACCCTAGGTAAGAAAGGGAAGGCTTTTTGAAAGAAAAGAGAAATTAATTCTCAACAGAGTTTAACTCTGATATAAAACAGAAGAACATGGTTCTCTCTTTGATGGAGGATCTGTAAAGTGCACATCTCCCCTTGAGTTGAGAATTTAATTCTCAATTGGTTGAGATCCTGCCATGCAGATCCAAAGCACAGAGAGAGAATGCAAGCACGAGAATTTAATTCTCACAGAACTATAGGAATTTAATTCCTTTAAAATAAAATTAGGGTTTGACCCTGTGTTATGGGAATTTAATTCCTTCAGAATGAAAAGAATCAGGGTTTAACCCTAGTTAAGAATTTAGTTCTGTGAAAACAACAAGAATTTAATTCCCTTAATCTTACTCCCCAGAATAATTCTCTAACAGAGAGTGGGAGTTTAATTCCTTAAAGCTTTTATTAGGGTTTAACCCTATTCAGTTCTTCACATATATGAGGAATTTAATTCCTACAGAAAATTCAGAGTTCAACTCTTCAAAAGGAACTAGGAATTTAATTCCTCTGAAATTATTGTCAGGGTTCAACCCTACGAGAAATTTAATTCCTGAAAGGGATTAACAGATCTTCTAAACAACTACAGAAAAGAAGGGTCACGTGTCACCACGTGACCCCCCCCAAAAGATCTACAGAAAGCCCTTTGAGGCAGTGCCTCTCGTGACCCACGTGACCCTTGGCATAAGCTTTAACATACTCCATTCAAACACCCATCACGTGATGACACGTGATGCTCCAAAAGATGCGAACTTTTCAGCAGAACAAACGAAGGGAGGGCGCCCTCACGTGCTACCACGTGACCCCTCTTGCCTTAGCGTCTAACGCTAAATTGGAACCCCCGAATCCAATGTTAAAACACTATTGGGCCTTAGTGTTCAACACTAATCAAAGAACTTTATTTGCAGTGTTCAACACTGATTACCTTAGTGTTTAACACTAATTTGAAATCTCTGATTACCGGTGTTTAACACTGATTTGCTTTAGTGTCTAACACTAATTTGAAAGCCTTGTTGCTAGTGTTTAACACTGATTATCTTTTAGTGTTTAACACTAACTTACTAATCTTATTCCCAGTGTTTAACACTGTTGGTCTTTAGTGTTTAACACTAGCTTTAGCCCAATTGGCTAAGTTTCTAGAGGCAAAGCCTCTCCTTCAATGGACCGACAAAGGGCTAATATTTCAAACATAACTGGACTTAGCCCAAACTGGCCATAAGTTCTCAAATCATCTTGAACTGAGCACATCTGCTCTTTCAACCAACTCATTGGTTCAAGGGTACATCTCGGAACTCCTCTGATATTTGTCATTGTAATCCTTCAACGTCTTCAGAGAGGTGACGGGTCCCGACAACCACACATCAACACGGACTGTGGGGTCCTTAAACTCATGGACTTATGCATCCTTAAACCAAGATATGGACTGTGGGGTCCTTAAACCCGCGGACTTAGGCGTCCTTAAACTAACGGACTAATGCGTCCTTAAACACACCCATATGGACTGTGAGGTCCTTAAACCCATGGACTTATGCGTCCTTAAACTACCAATGGACCACCACGTCCCTAAACTGGAACATGGACCACTATGTCCCTAAACTGGAACATGGACCACCACGTCCCTAAACTGGAAATGGACCACCACGTCCCTAAACTGGCGATGGACCACTATGTCCTTAAACTGGTATTGGACCACAATGTCCCTAAACTGGCATTGGACCACCATGTCCCTAAACTGGCAATGGACCACCATGTCTCTAAACTGGAACAATAGAGCCCCCAAATGCTCTTTTGTCGGATCTAAACGATCCTGTTAAGTCGATCTTAGTCCCAAACTGGACTAACGTATCCTTAACAACCGTTTAAGTTGATCTTAGCCTCAAATATGGCTAACGTATCCTTAAACCTTCAAACAGACTGGACTAGGAATCCCTCCAATCAATTTTGGTTCAAGGGTACATCTCTGAACTCCTCTGACACCTGTCGTTGTAATCCTTCAACTTCGTCAGAGAGGTGACGGGTCCCGATGGCCATACATGCAATGTCGGATCTAAACGATCTCGTTAAGTTGATCTTAGTCTCAAATTAGACTAACGTATCCTTAACAAACGTTTAAGTTGATCTTAGCCTCAAAAATGGCTAACGTATTCTTAAACCAAACCCTCAAACCCAAATCTAAGATAATACGGATTTGGACTAGTCCACGCCCTACGGGCGACGACATAACTCAGTCTCCGTATACAATCCACGGGCAACCAAAAACAAAACAAACACCCACGACACGAAGTGACCGGCTGGAGAAGGAGAAAGTTGTTACCGTGATGCGGTAGCGTAATTAACTGCAGGGAAGAGCATCCCCAGAATCAAAAAAACCCCTCAAACGAGGGGGAATCTGACGAAGTCTGCTACATCGGACGCATCCGTTCAGACCTTCGATACACGGTGCCATAAATCAACTTGGCATCTTCGGAGAGGTGGACGGATAGCACCAATTAGCATATCGCCCCGAACCTCAGGCGAGACGTCCCGCGTCTCGGCCGGCCGTTCGGAGAGGGAACAAGGGAGTGGGATTCTTCGGTTGATTTGATTATCCTCGATATGTTGGACTTTGATGTTCTTTTGGGGTATGGACTGGCTTGCCACTTGTTATGCATCCGTGGACTGCCGTGAGAAGACAGTCAGATTTTAGTTTCCTGGGAGAGCCGGTTCTTTTTATTCAGGAGACCGTAGCGTCACCCTTCCCATCTTGATTTTGTCTCTTCGCGCTGATTAGCTCTTAAAGGAAGGAATGTCATGGATTCCTAGCGTATGTTTGTGATACTAGAGCTGCAGAGGTCCCGTTAGACCAAGTCCCAACTGTGTGTGAGTTTCCTGATGTCTTCCCTGACGAGCTGCATGGTTTACTGCCAAGAGCACGTGATATTGTGTTCTGCATCGACTTGATTCCCGGCACGGGGCCTATTTCCATACTGCCTTATTGGATGGCCCCAGGTGGAGCTTAGAGAGCTGAAAGATCGGTTGCAGGATTTGCTAGATAAAGGGCTTATTCGACCGAGTGTATCTCCTTGGGGTGCTCCTGTTCTGTTCGTCAAGAAGAAAGACGGCAGTTTGTGTTTGTGTATCGATTACCGTCAACTAAACCCGGATGACAGTGCGGAACCAGATATCCCTATACCTTGTATTGATGATTTGTTCGACTAGCTCTAGGGTGCGGGGCATTTCTCAAAGATTGACTTGCGATCAGGCTACCATCAGTTGCGGGTTCAACAGAGGATATTCCAAGGATGGCTTTTCGCATGCGTTACGGCACTACGAGTTCTTGGTGATGTCGTTCGAGCTCACCAATGTCCCAGCAGTGTTGTTATGGACTTGATGAACCAGCATTTTCATGCCGTATCTTGATCAGTTCATCATCGAATTCATTGATGACATCTTAGTATATTCCCCGGAGCCGAGAGGAGCACGAGCAGCACTTGTGGATCACATTCCAGACTTTGAGAGAAGCACCAGCTGTCCGCGAAATTCTCCAAGTGCGCATTCTGGCTTGACAGCGTTGATTTCTTGGGTCACGTAGTTACAAAAGATGGTGATGCGCTGTGGACCCGAAGAAGATCGAGGTCGTTCAGCCATTGGCCCAGACCGACATCAGTTATAAAGATCCGCAACTTTCTAGGTCTGGCCGGCTACTGTCAACGTTTTGTTCTGAACTTCTCCTGTATCGCTGCACCGTTGACCGGGGTTACCCAGAAGGGAGTTCTTTTTGTTTGGACCGAGGCGTGCGAGCATAGCTTCCTAGCAGTTGAAAGACTCGTTTGACTACTGCGCCAGTGTTATCAGTTTGCCTTCAGGGATCGGGCGGATTTGTGATTTATTGTGATGCTTCTCGAGTAGGGCTAGGCTGTGTGTTGATGCAGCACGATAGGGTCATCGCTTTATACTTCTCGACAGCTGAGAAAACACGAGCAAAATTATCCTACTCACGATTTAGAGATGGGGGTGGTTTTTGCACTCAAGATCTGGAGACATTACCTATACCGGCGACTTATGCCAGATATTCATGGACCATAAGAGCTTGAAATATATATTTCAGCAGAGAGATCTAAATCTGAGACAGCGTCGTTGGATGGAGCTAGTGAAAAACTACGATTGCAAAATTCTGTATCATCCGGGCAAGGCGAATATAGTGGCAGACGCATTGAGTCGGAGTCCCGAAGGTAATTTATCTTGTTTGAGCATAGTTCAGAGGCAGTCGTCGTCAGATTGGCAGATTCTATGCGACAGCCGAGTGCAGTTCGAGTTTACTCGACCGGAGGGACAGCTTGCGCATATCCATGCACGTCCACAGTTGCTTGACCATATATCCATGAGGCACAGTACAGTGATGACCGTTGTTCAGAGATCATGGCGCAGGTTAGACAGGGCAGAGATTCCGAAATTCGTGATCGATGATCAGGGGATACTACGATTTGGGACTCGACTGTGCTTACCAGATTCTAAGGAACTGAGGCGTGATATTCTTGAGGAGGCACATCGATCGGTGTACAGTGTTCATTCCCTGTTCCACCAAGATGTACTATGATCTGATAGACGTTTACTGGTGGGAAAGGGATGAAGAGGGACGTCACAAGACTTCGTATCGAGATGCTTAACTTGTCAGCAAGTCAAGGCCGACCACCAGAGACCAGCGGGAGAGTTGCAGCCTTTGCCTATCAGCGGGAGAGTTGCAGCCTTTGCCTATTCCGGAGTTGAAATGGAGCAGATTTCTATGGACTTCATTATGGGTCTACCCAGGACCAGTCGAGGGTATAACTCTATTTGGGTGATCGTGGATCGATTGACGAAAGCAGCTCACTTTCTGCCAGTGAAGACCACTTTTGGATTTGCTCAGTATGCCTAGATATACATCGATGAGACCGTACGATTGCATGGCATCCCGACTTGTATTGTGTCCGACCGAGGCACCCAGTTCACCAGCCGACTATGGCTGTAACATTTTGAAATATTTCAGATAATTAATTATTTTATTTATTTAATTAAAAAAATTATTTAATTGTGTTTGTAATAAGAGGGTCTTTTAAATTGTGGTAGAATAGATTTGTAAAGAAATAGCTTGTTTTGACAATAAGAAGTGCCATGAGGGGGTTTTAGTGAAATTTTTAACTTCATTATGAAATTGGATATTGTGTGAGGGGTTTTTTGTAAAGGTGTCAGGTCATGGTTAAGGTTAGTTAAACCTCACACACACCACAACTCAAATTGAACCTCAAGCTCACACCTCCTCCTCCTTCACTTTACACCTCCTCCTTGCATGAAACTACCACTTCCTTGTTTGATGACACCTCCTCCTCCAACCCTCACTCACTCCCCTTATCTTGTTCAGTTCATATACCTTTTGAAAATGAAAATTTAACTGAAAGGAAAGAAGAAAACATCCTAGAACAACAAAGAAATAGAAAAAAGAAAAGAAAAGAGAAGAGAAGGAAAGAACTAGGTGCTAAGGTTTCTCACCATCACCAAGCTAGGATCTTGGAGCTTATGCAACTTGGAGGAAACCTTTCAGCAATCTTGCTGTAGGTATAATACTTAAACTCTGTAGAATTTTAGTTCTGTAAATATTTTAAAGTAGAAATCGGATATCGGAAATGTCGTATTTTGGGTGAATATGGGCTCTGTGTAAATCTGATATAGTTTATATGAAAATTAGAAAACCCAAATAGTGTCTTAACCTTGTAAATTAGACCTAGAATAACCCATAGGAATACGAACCTATTACCTCGGATTTTGGCCGGCGACACATAGAGGAAATCCGAGCTCGCCGGATTTTTAGGGGATTGGGGTGTTGAGTTTTTCAGGGTATCTCTCTGTTTATATTTTGGGTTGTTTGGTATTGTTGGTTTTGTTAGTTATCCAGTATACAAAATTTGGAAGCTAATATCAGTTTATATATGTGCAGTATAGGAAAATGGTTAGTTTTGTGACATTTAGCCTATTGAATTTGAATCTGGAGCCTCTATCTGTGATCACTAGAAAAACTAGCAAGACCAAAACTATAATGAGACAACTAGAGAACTTCACTCAAAACACGAGCCCCAAACTCCCTAGTCCATCCGGTGACATACCCATAAAATCCGGCGACGCCGGTCCTCTTGTGTCCTTTTGTGTTGGTTTTTCTTCTGTGGCCTATTTTGGGTAGATTATGGTCTCTAGTATTATTTGTGTTATCTAACTATTTACACAGTAAAATCTGGGAACATTTTAGTATTGGTTTTATCAGATTTCAGATATTTACGATACGGAGTTTTCGTATTTTGATACTGCAGTTGAACCGTTAACGACGGATTATATTGACGTTTTTGGGGTAAGTGGGCTGTAGGTTCTAACCTACGGGTACTTAGCTCGTTATTTTGGTCTTCAATATGATATTTACATCGATGTGGTTTTAAATACGATTATAGATGCGATCGCGAAGGATTCTGAGACGGAGTTGACGAACTTAGCAGCGTGGAATTCAGCAAGCTCATCAAATTGGTGAGTAGATTTACATCTACGGAGGGAGTAGGGTGGATGGAGTATAGCACCCCCGCAACCTTATAAATAGTATTATGATATATAGCAGTTTTAGAAATTTATTAAGATATGGATATTTGAATTAAATTGCATCTAGTATGATACGCATGTGCATATAGTTTATGGATGGTTTGGTAAGTTGATACGAAGGATCATGCCGTACTAAAGAGGATTTGAGATATAGTGATAATGTGTGACATTATACGAGGATTGGTTTGTATTGGAAATGATGAGATTATATGCCGAATAACGGTAAGGTTTTTCCTTTAGACTCGTAGAGTTAAATTATATTCCGTTTTAGGATGTAATACTGGTGTGAGCTATACTCTTTTAAAAACTACGATTCGTTTCTCTTTTAAATGATAAAATACAAGGATGCGATGCCCACTTCCAAAATGAATATCTATTTTAAACTAAGGCAGCTTCCTTATCTCAAAACCAACGTTTCGTTTCCTTTTCAACGATAATGATATAGCTCATAGCAGGTAATTACAGTTATCAGTTACGCTTAGATTTACTTTACCTGTTCGCGTTATATTTATCAATGTTATACGTTTCCGTGATACGAACACTCTGATAGAACACTGCACAAATACCAATGAGTACAATGCTGCACTAGCACGTACCTATATGTTACACCACATCTCATTGGTACTGCCATGTCACTGTGGAACTGTTATACTCCGTAATACGTATATAGATGTTGATATGAGTAGGCTATTACACCTTTAGAATACTTGCACAAATACTAATGATTGCCATGAGGCACGAGCACAGACGCGTATGTTACACTACACATAATTAGTATTGCCATGACACAGTAGAATGTATACGTTTATATGCTTGTATGTTTTATTTACGCACTTTACCCTTATTATCTGTTAAGCATTGTAAATACCAGTAATATGAATGTTTTATTTAGTTTTATGAGTTTTCTGGACGTTTTACTTTTGATGATATATCAGTGGTATGGGACGCTGTTATATATGCATATATATAATATATCATCAGTATAATCTATGCAAATATTCTTATTCTTTACTTGATATTTTTGGATATGATGAGTTGAAGTCCACTATGAGTTTTATGTTTTCTGAGATTTATTCCGAACTAAGTGGGGGGCGATACGGTTGCGGATTTATACGTTATCCAGACTGAGTGGGGGGGTATACAGTTGGATACATGGTGGATCCGGATCGAGACCGAGGGGCAGGATAGCCGCAGTTGAGGCAGGGAGCCTAACGAGGATACTCGATACCGGAAATAGAGACGAGCAAGGCAGATATCCAGATGATACTGGTCGGGGTTCGATTGGGCACGGCGGATATCCAGGAGATACTGACCGGGGCCAGGGATATCGGGTGGCAATCATCTGTTGAGATGGTGTCAACGGTATCTGCATTTATATGTTGGTGATGGATATGAGAGATTTGAGCATTTGCATGTCGGTGATGGACACGAGAGATTCTGGTTTCGGATGTCGATGCTGGACATCCATATATATATTGATATGATTGCTATCATGAGGTACACAGTTAGATTTCAGTTATTGTAGCCGACCAGGACTGATCCGGGGGACAGTACCTATATATATATATATATATATATATATATATATATATATATATATATTCTACTTGGGATTGCATGACAGTTAGTGTTGCATTATGATACATATGCATACCGTATTATATTTGTACAGATTATGGTGGTACTATACTTATGACCTAGGTATCGTCGTGCATTTCGATTTCTACCTTTAGATGTACTTTTATTCACTGAGTTGGCAACTCATCCCCGTTGTGCCACAGTTTCTTGCAGGTTTTACCGCTTGGATTATCAGCGGCTTGGACACACATTTCTTTCGGTGATTGATTGGTAAGTGGGTTATTATTGTATCGTACTCACTCTTGATTATTCATATATTCTTGTATCTAGTGGAAACTCTATCAACTTAGAAATGGTATATTATGGACTTAGAAGCGAGACTTAGAGTTTGTGTGTTGTGAGGTCGTACTCATTGGAGTCGACTTCTGATTTAGATTGTTTGGCTGCTCCATCGTTTGGACGTAAAAGCTAGCTCCCGTTGGGATGCTATTTTATTGTTGTAGTGGTATCGGGTTTTTATGCAAAATTTACAAATGAGGTGCTGTCGAATTTCAAAACGTCATAGATGCTTTTCAAACATACTTAGTTAAATTTAAATGTTATTTCAACTGATTCCATCTGATGACTATTTTAAACTTCACTTCCAATATTTTCAAAAAAAAAGGTTTAGATTCTGGGTTTCGGCTTACTTGAACTGCGTCAATATCTTTAGATGTCACGTGATTTAAGTGCCGGTCACGTGCCACATTTGGGTCGTGACAATGGCAGAGACTTTAGGAGGCTTTGGGCACCCGATTGAGTTTCAGCACAGCATTCCATCCCCAGACCGACGGCCAGTCAGAGCGGACTATTCAGACTCTTGAGGATATGCTCTGAGCGTGCATTTTAGATTTTGGTGGTAGCTGGGATCATCATTTGCCCTTGATAGAGTTCTCCTACAACAACAGCTTCTAGGAGACGATTCAAATGGCACCTTTTGAGGCTCTATATGGGAGGAGATGTCGATCGCCCGTCTGTTGGACAGAGCTCAACGAGAGCAGTATTTTGGGGCCGCAGATCGTACAGGAGATGACCGCCAAGATCCAGCTGATTCGTGATAGAATGAGAGCGGCCCAGAGCAGGCAGAGATCTTATGCAAACCGACGTCGGAACAGACTTGAGTTTGCTGTAGGCGATCACGTTTTCTTGAGGGTCTCCCCAATGAAGGGCTTGATGAGATTTGGGAGGAAAGGGAAACTTAGTCCCAGATATGTGGGCCCCTTCGAGATCCTCGAGCGTGTTGGTGCAGTTTCATATCGGTTGGTTCTTCCGTCCAGTTTTCCAGATATTCACCCCGTATTCCACGTTTCGATGATCCGCAAGTACCTTCATGACCCTTCTCATGCAATTCAGCACCCGACGATCCGGCTGGAGCGCGACCTTTCCTTTACAGAGCAGCCGGTGGTCATCCTAGATCGGCAGGTGAAAAAATTGAGATCAAAGGTTATACAGTCCGTAAAGGTCCTTTGGCGTGGCCCGAGCAGCGAAGAGGTCACCTGGGAGACAGAGGACGAGATGAGAAAGAAATATCCCCATCTCTTCGAAGGTACGCGTAGCTAGATTTTTAAATTCGGGGACCGAATTTCTTTAAGGGGGGAAGATTGTAACGCTTTGAAAATTCGTTTAGGATAATTTCGTGTTAATTAGTGATAATGCGTGTTTTTCATAAAACCTCGTAAATAACTATTTCCACATAGACTAGAATAAATCTATTTAATTGTGAAAATATGTAATTATATATATAGCTGTGTTTTATTAATTAACATTTAATTTATTGTTCACATATTTATCTAATTTTCTTAACTATTATTTTCTAAGCAAAAATTTTAGTTTAGCATGCACAAATCCTATAATTACCCTAGGTTAATATTGTAACATGTATTTCATTTTAATTTCCCTCTTGGTTCTAATTCTCTTTTAACACAAAACAAAAGAAAAGAAATAAGAAAAGAAATGAAAAAGAGAGGCATGGGGCATTAAAGAGGCATGGGGGCTTGACTTTTGACACTCTCTCTCGCCTTGCTCCAGCAGCAGCTCCAGCAGCAGCCCATCCCCTTCATTTCTTCTTCTTCTTTTCATTTCTAAGCCTCAAGTCCATCAAAAAAATCCACAAGCTTAACACAATTCTATCAAAAATCATCTCTAACATCCCTTTTTGGCAATAAAGCATGGTTCTTGGCAAGTTCCCATAGCACATGTTTGAATCCCCTTCTCTACCATCTTGAGGTATAAAGCCAACCTTAATTACCTTTTTGCTAAACTTTTAGTTTATTTAGCTTAAAGTAGTGTTTAAATGGGATTTAATGCTAGTTATGTGGTTTAAGTGGAGATTAGGTTAAGATAGGGTTTTTATGGCTTGAGTAGATTAATTAAATGTTGTTAGTGTTATATAATCCAAGTCTTTTCACCATTTTACACTAAAACACCATATTGTTTTAAACTAGTGTTTAATTAGAGTTTTAATTGAGAATTACTTCCTTTTTGGGATCTGCTTTTAAACCAGGAGTTGCAGACAAAAGTTGCAATTACTGGAGCATAGTTACTGGGACTAAGATCACACACCCGAAGCACAAGAGCCCCATTCCCCTATGTGGCCGCAAATTTACCTGTTCTGGCCGCAAATTGCGGCCAGAGTGTGGAACTGGGTGTCGGGGTTTGGTGGTTGGGTGTCTGCTGTATATTTAAGGTCTTTGGTATATGCAAAATTGTCTAGTTGTACTCGTATCAAAATCTGGGGACCATTTACCTTATTTTTAGTACTTTTATACTTGCGCGACACGTATGATCCGAGTCTGGGTTTGGTGTTTGCTGTAAATTACAGGCAGTCGGGGTGGTTTCAGATGTTAGCACACACGTTTTAGTGCTTCGAGTGCACGTGCGTTTAACTTGCGACGCTAGTTTTCTCGTATGGTCTTGTTATCGCATTTTGCAGGATATTAGTGTTATATGTGTTGCTTTGTATAATTCTAGGATCGGTGACGGAGATATCGGACGTAGTGCAGAAAGGAAAGGCGGTGATTTGATCAGACTAGCGGGGGCATTCCGGTGAGTAGATGTATACATCTACGGGGGAATCGTTTGGATGGCGCAAGACACCCGATAGTTAGAATTTCGTTTAGTACTTACACTTATGCATAATTCCTCGTTAATCATTCCGATGCATTGCATCATATATATATATATATATATATATATATATATATATATATATATATATACTGTGATAGTACCTCATAGGACACCCGCACTATTACCGTTGGTTTATGCTGCACGGGCACTATTCATGGGGACACACACGCCTTGGTAATTGTTGTACCACGAACACTTTATAACTTGTTTAAATCCGAATCTTATCACTTGCGCAATTATGATTAATAAACCTGTATTTGACATATTTAATTAATCAAGATGGATATGTAGGATTGCTAGTCACATGCACATATCTTATTGCATCATCGTTCATGCATAATTTTCTAGTTCTGCATCGCATTTTATATGGTTAATATCATAAACATTCATGCATTATGATTTTGGATTTCCGTATTTTGAGAGTTATGGAGTTGGAGAAACCGCAAGGATTTAAGAACGTATTATCATTTTAAAAATGTAAGTTGCGGCTTTCTCATAATATAATGTATGGATAGTCCACCATGAGATTTCTCGGTTCTTGAGCTGTATTATACACCCGATTCGAGGAGGAGGAGGAACCGTCTGTGGGTGCATGGTAGACCCGGTGCGGTACCCCGAGGCAAGATGGTCGCAGATGATGGCGTTGAGCCCGGCAGGGAAGCACTACTGACCGGTTATTTGTGACGCGGAGGATATCCGGAGGATACCGATGTAGTCTTGAGTTTTGATGTTATGGGCCAGTTCGGATTTGCCGGAGCCCGAGATCAGATATATAGGCCAGTTCGGATTTGCCAGATCCCGGTATAATAAATAAGATATTCATATTTGGTGTCGATGCTTGACACAGATTTATATTGATTTCATTAATGAAACTAAAGCTAAATTACAGAAGTTTAATAAGATAAGAATACAGATTTCCCATGTTAGTTATATTCAAATCTCGTGTTGTTTATTGCATTCATGTTGCATACATATTATTACATCGCATCATATTAGTATTTGTAGGCTGTGACGAAATTGTGTGCATGCTTACGATAGCCTTATTAGATGTTATTTATTACTCACGAGTTGGCAACTCACCCCCGTTGTGCCACAGTGTTTTGCAGGTCCATCCCGTCAGCACAGTAGCGGCGGGCGCACCTCTTCTTTTGCTCCTTTTTGCTTAGACTCGCAGCATTGTTCGTAGGTGGGTTGCGGGGTTATTTTGTTTCCACCATGTATCAATATTGTATCTAGTGTACTCCATCTACCGCATCTACCACTTGTAGTATTGTATTAGCGACTTAGATATGAGACAGCGAGACTTGTACTTTTATGTTCTTTCTCTAGGTCGAGCTCACTTGAGCCGACATGATACTTTTTTTACTTTGTGCCTTTATATGCTTATTTTGCACAGTGATGATATTTATTGCGTATGATTGTGAGTCTGACTTTGGCGAAGAGCTAGCTCCCGCTTGGGGATGCCTTATTTCATGTTGTACACATATTCCTGTTTTGTACCCGTTTGGGGCCAGTATTTACAAAGGAGGCTCTGCCGAATTTTTCAGAAAATGTGATGTTGCTTTTAAGGATTTGATGCGACTTATTTGGTTTTCCTTCACTCTACTGCTTTATTGGGTTTTGATTTCTGGGTTTTGGCTTACTTAGATTACATACGCCTCGAGACGTTTCGTAATTTAAGTGCCAGTCACGCTCCGTACTTTTCGGGTCGTGACAAGATTATTAGTGATATATGCCCTAGAGGCCATTATTGTATAGTACTGGATTGTATATTACATTTTGGAAGCTTGGGATATACTCATATATAATAGCAGTCTTGCTCAATATGATAGTATGCTATTTGGTTTGATTGTATCTTAACATGTGTATATGTTTCTTTTAACATATCTCTAATATATGTTGATAGAGCCCTTAGGATATTTGCTTGACTACCAGTATTGTGATGGCAGTCACACTAGTGGAGGTTGGGTAGTCTATAAGCACATCCTTATCGAGACAGGGCATCGATACTCCAGAATAGACTAGTGTATACGCTTCTTATCCCAGTCAGGGGAGGTGGCCTGTCCCGCAGCCATTGATATACGATACTAGAGATAGTATACAGGTGCTCAATGGGTTATGAGTTACACTAGACAGACTCGCTGGGAACTGTTGGTTGGTATTATACCTATCGTAAGTTAGTAGTTCCCCGGTGACATGAATACAGGTTAGTCCGTTGACTTGATATCTCTATTCGTCTCAAGTGTGTTCTGATTAATGTCAAAAACATGAGTTTACCGCAATCAGAAACGGCGTCGCTTCGCAGCTAGCCGGTGAGTACGGGTCGATCCATAGAGACGGGTAAATTTATTTTATGTGTTTTAACGAGTTGATTCAAAATGTTGTTTAGGTTGATTTCTAAAAATCTATGAAAACTGGATCTATCACTAAACTTAATTAATCTAATTTAAAATCTTGCTAGGGTTAGGCTTAGAGGAAGTTTTGGAGATTAACGTTTTTCTTCACCGCTTTCAATGCCTACTTTTTTAGATCTATTAGATGTTACGGTAGTTATCAATAAAGTGGATACGAATCTTTTGGGAAGATGTTTCTTCCTCTAGATTCGTATCCTTCCTATGTTGATAATTACCCTAACCCCCATGGAAAACACGCGCAACCGGCGCTTTATACTACGGTTCATCGTTACCTCGAGGGGTAGGATGCCGCAGGGAGCGGTTGTGCGCGTATGCATGGAGTTCTAATTCATTAGGTGAAGGTGGCATTGAAAGGGGTGAGAGATCTCATCTCTCAACCCTTTCCCTAAGGCTAACCCTAACAAGCGAGGAGATTACTCGCTCATTAGGGGATGAGAAAACATTTTAATTAAAAGAACAGAAATAAAATACCTTCCTAAGTTGACGGCTCCCTCCAAACAAGAAGAACAGATCTGAATTTATCTCTCAGAAATTCTGAATTTTATTGATTGAAAAGAGGCATAGGGTTTTACAATTTTAGATTACAATTTATAAGAAAACAGGAGAATTAGGGTTTCAGAGTCTCGTAGATGTGCAATTACAGATTTGCCCTCGAAAAATCCCAACACCCGCACCGACACGGCAACAGAAGAAACATCCACCGACACGGGCATTAGACGGCCGCGGATCCGCGGCATTGGTTGGCTTGGGCCGCGGATCCGCGGCCCTTTGGTGGTCTTGGGCCGCCAAACTTTTGGGCTTTCTTATATGCTTCATGGGCCTTATATTTCCATAGTTCTTTTCTTTGTTGGGCTTCTAATTCTTCTCCAGATCTTCAGTGAAAACTTGTTCGTATCTTTTGACCGTTCACTTGACATTTTAGATCTTGTACTGTTCTTCGACTAGGCTTGACTAGGATCCGTCAAAAGTCCCTTTTCTGTATCAGCTTTCGTCTTTTTCACTGTATCTGCATCAGAAACCTGTATCCAGTAATATGCAACAAACGTGCGTCAAGAGTACCTGTTTATTTATAAAAAGGATAAGAATAGGGGAATGAAAAATGCAATATTATGGTCTGAACAAATACCCCCAAACTTACCTTTTGCTCGTCCTCGAGCAAACTTATTATTTTATTCTCTAAAATCCTAACCACACTTTCGCAGGGAAACGCGATTGCACTGAGCACGTGCAACAAGCCGTTAAACCTCTAGGTGTCCCTAGTAGGAGAAGTGTTGTCTCCTGAGGGTTTTCAGCGGATTACACCCACAAAATCCTATCAACTCGGCCCATTGACTTTTGTTCTCCAATTAGGTTTTCTAACAAGGAATTCTATTATCTTTTGACTCGCAAATTGTCCACCCATATTCTTCACGCATCCTTATCATTTAACTTAAGATTATATATGTTATGTAGACCTACTTAGATTTCGGCATCTCTTAAGTTTTCCTTCTAGGGTTCCTTCTCTACTTAGGAATTTTCTATCAACTCTATTAAAGATACAAATTTTATCTTTCATTCCTCTCTCTTATCTAAATTCCAATCACATACCTCTACGTGTGTGTATAGATCACCCCTACACTTGGAAATTCAAATCAAGCAATCGTACTCTCGTCCTTTGTCCAAAGCACTTATTAATTAGTGAATTTTTAAATGAAATTTGCTTACACATCCTTCATGCGACCGTTAATACTTCTTGAGGTACCAATGACCGATTACAAAATGCGTTTGCACTTTAAAGCGTACTTCCTAGTCTTTGCAACACCCAAGGCTTTAGTAGTGACTCCCAAACCAGTTGGTCTAAGGCACTAGGTGATGAAGCACCCTCGCTAAATATTTTTCTATTTTTGCAGCCTTAAGTAATCACAAAAACCAGTGTCCATTTTTTATTCTTTATTCACACTTTTTCTTTTATTTTCTTCGTACTAAGGACTTTAGACAAGAGCATTTCAAGGTCTCTTCTACTATTCCAAGTTTCAAGGTGCGTGATTGTGCAAATAGTAGGGTATACGTTTTCAGAATCTAGACTTAAGCTAGGAACTATTTTTCAAACTTATACTCTAATAAGAACATCAATACTCTTCCCTTGTTTCGACTTAGCCCAAGAAGTGAACCCAAAATTTGCCTATTTCTAAATAAACTACAAAGGCATATACTTTCTACCGTTAAACTTTAAGGAAGGTTATCTTTTGGGTTTTAATTTACTACGTCAAAGATCTAGTTGTTCCTAGCCAGTTAACATATCTGTCAAACTCTAGTCAATTAGCCAAAATTGAATACATTAATTTTTATAATTTTTGAAACAATTTTCAATTTTTATGGGTTTTAAAATAAGTATGCAAATGCAAAGATATATACAAATGAATGCGAAGGAAGAAGACGTACCGAGCATACCCCCAAACTTGAACTTGACAGTGTCCTCACTGTCATGCTAAACAAAGAGGGTCAAACTACCGGCACTCCCCTGTTTATTTATTTATAATTTTTATATTTTTGAAATTCTTTTTTTTTTATTTTATTTTCAAGAAAAACAAAAATATATACAAAAAGGCCCTCCCCCAAACTTCATTTAAACTATGTTAGACATTACTGCCAAACTTTGCATCGGCCAAAAGTCAACACCAACCAGTTGAAAAATTTATCAGTAAAGAATATTGGTTGGTGGAAAAATAAGTTGTGGTGGTCCGCAAAGAATTGGGGAAGATAGAAGTAGTGGTATGGGAGGTGTGGAGGTAAATATACAGGTGATGGTGATGCATCGAAACGAGAATGTAAATGATCAGCGATCAGTGGAGTGTTGGCATTCTCGTACCTTATTAAAAGAAATGGGGGTATTTCAACATCTAAGGGAGGAGGTTGACTCACCACAATACCCCCAAGATGTTCCTGTGGGTCCTCTAGTGACCTGGCATCATTCATCAATTGTGTATGATATTCAATTATGAGGGAACTGATCTCCTCGATGTCCGCCATAGTCCAACTGAAAACTTGTCGTCTATCTTGTAAGACTTTTAAAATAGCGTTCTCTTGCTCGAAGGCTAGAGAGGCTGATATGATAATGGGAAAAGTCTCATTCTCACCTATGTAAGCATATTTAAGGTGAGGCGGGTAAGGACATTAGTTCGAGTTTCGGAGGCGAAAGAATCATTGCGGAATCTACCTCGAACTTAAAGGACTCTAACACAGCTTCGAAATCACTGCAAACAACCGATTCGGATGGTTCGACTAACTCATCCAAAAATTCAAAAGCCTCATATTCGGGCTGTGAGTCATCATCATCCGAAAAAGTAAAACATTCATACTCAACATCGGTTGTGTCAACGGTGGTAGGCTCAAGGAGGGACGCACTAGTGGCGTCAAAACTGTTTTCATTAAACAAGAATCTTTCAAGCTCGCAGTCCTCCTGCGTGATTTCGTGAATAGAGCAAACTTCTCGTGTACTAGTTTTAGGCACGGGGGGCAGACTTCCCATCTTATAAATATTGAACTCACTAGACCTCTTTCCGAAGGATAGAGTCATGGAGCCATTGCGACAATTTATTACGGCATTGGAAGTGGCCAAAAATGGTCGACCAAGAATCACCGGAATTTGGTTTCTTGGGTTAGCAACAGGTTGTGTATCCATAACGATAAAATCAACGGGGAATATGAATTCCCCGACTTTGATCAACACATCCTCTAGTTGACCCCTTGGATGGGTGATTGATCGATCAGCCATTTGGAGAGTGCAACGAGTGGGTTTCAACTCTCCAACCCCTAATTGTTCGTACACGGAGTAGGGAATCAGGTTAACACTAGACCCAAGATCTAAAAGTGCTCGATTAATTTTCTTATCCCCAATTGTGATTGAAATAGTAGGACAGCCAGGGTCCTTTCGTTTTTGGGGTAAGGTTTGATGGTGGTTAATAGCATTGCTCACTGCACTAGCCACTAGCACTTTCTTGGGTACTTGAGATGCCTTTCTCTTCGAGGTGCATAAGCCCTTTAAGATTTTCGCGTATGAAGGGACTTGTTGGATAGCATCCAAGAGAGGTATATTTATGCTAACCTGCTTAAATATCTCCACAATCTTCTCCACTTGTGTATTTGGTTTATTAGGACTCAACCTGTTTGGGAATGGAGCATTCTGAAAATTTGTTGAGTCAAAAGTCTGTGGAGTAGGAACGGATCCCAGTGTGCATGTGTTCGTGTTGTGAGAAATGGGTCCGTTCGAGTCAGAAGAACTAGAGCCGTGTGAAGGGTGGAGAATAGGCTCTAAAGAAGAAGGTGAAGAAGGAAGTGAAGAAAATGAAGAAGGGGAAGAAGAACCACCGGCGGGGATGTCATCACTAGTTCCAACATTATTTTGCAACTCTCTTCCGGATCTCAACTTGGTCACCGCATTTACATTGTGATTGTGATATGCGTTTTGTGTGTGACCGGAATTGGGCAATGGTTGAGATGGAAGCTTTCCCTTTTCTCTCTCGCTCAACGCAGCAGTTAATTGTGCAATTTGTGCCTCAATAGATTTGATACTTTGATCGTGTGAGGCATTGTTATTCATTAAAGATTGAACATAACTTTCAAATCTTGCTGCGGATTCTGTAGTTTGCTTAAGAAATGCATCTAGACTTTTTTCGAGCGAGATAACCTTATCATCATTTGGTTGAACCAAATTGTTCGTTTGATTTGTATAAGGTTGTTGTTGGAAAGGTTGTTGGTTTTGAGTTTGTAAAGGTGCTTGTTGTTGTTGTGGAGGAGGTCTTTGAAAATTGTTATTCCCTTGGAACTGTTGATTTGGGTGACTCCTCCACCCCTGATTGTATGTCGAAGAGTACGGATCGTTTCTTTGTCGTTGCTGAAATGCAGCATTGACTTGATCCTGTCCTTGAATAGGTGCATTATAAGGACACTCTTCGGTTAGATGTGATGGATTAGAACAACAAGCACAAACAGTTCGTGTGGGTAGAGTAGGGGCAGGAGAAGACGATGAGATTTTTGTCTCAATGGCTTCTAGCTTTTTCATAAGTGAGGCCATCTCGGCCTTCATAGCAATCGACATATCTATTTGATGTATGCCTGCCCTAGATTGACCAACTGAAGAAGATGATGTGGTCTTGGTACTCTCCCACTGAATTGTTTGCTCACTTAGGTCCTCAAGAAACTGCCAAGCTTCGTCGCTAGACTTGGAGAGAAAATGACCTTGACATATTGTTTCTAGCAACTGCTTCGTTGCTGCGTTCAATCCCTCATATAATATTTGGAAAAGTTGCCAACTTTCTATCCCATGATGAGGGCATTGAACAAGTTGGTCTTTAAATCTCTCGAAGCACTTCCAAAATGGTTCGGAAGGAAGCTGTGAAAATTGTATAATCTCGTTACGGATTCTAGCAGTTTTGTGGTGAGGATAGAATTTTTTAGAAAAGCTCTTACAAACTCGTCCCAATTTCTAATGGAATGTGATGCGGTGCTGTATAGCCACTTCTCGGCTAGGTCACATAAGGTAAAAGGAATGACCCTTAGCCTTATTGCGTCATCACTTAATTGGGTTGTCTTCATCATGGCGCAAACGTTTTGGAATTTATTAATGAAAATATATGCATCTTCGGATTCCAAACCATGAAACTTAGGCAGCATATTGATGAAGTGTGGTTTTATTTCAAAATTATCCCCATTCGCCGGTGGGGGTGAAAGACATGTAGGTAAAGAAGTGCGGACGGGGTAGAAGAGATCCTGGAGCGCGACTCGTGCGGGCGCTACAACAGGCGGAAGATTCGGGTTATTCGCACCTAACGGAGGTGGAATCATTCCCGTCGGTAAGGTATTGTTGGGGTTGTGTCCCGACATACCTTCGAAAGAAGAATTTGAAGGTGGAGGTAAAGAAATGGACGGAATGTCGACGAAGGGCTCGTCGAAGGGTTCGTTGGTCGGTACCAACGAAACACGGACTAATCGGGCGTTAGTATCCCTAGTCAAAAATGACATACACTAAAAGGGGTAGTGTAGTCAGAAAAAAAATAGAAAAACAGAATGTGGGGGTAAGATAACGTCAATGAAGGAGAAATGATGGAAGTGAGGTGCAAGTTTTCTTAGCGGCAAGTTGCAAGTTTTGAAAAGATTTTTCTTTATTTTTTTTTTATTGGAGAGTTTTGCAAGAAGGTTTTAGAAAATGGGACTCGTGACACAAATGTATCAACCACACATACACAATCAGGCCTAGATCTAGGGTTGCCTAGGTCTGCTAGACAGCTCCTAACTAGGGCTAGAAATAGGACCTCAAACCGCCTCTTCACGGACAAATACGGCCAGGTAAGTGGGAAGGAACCACCACTACAGTGGGCCTAATTAATAACCACTAGCCTAGACACCGCAAAGTCGGTTAGGATAAACGGCCAATGCCTATACTAGTCCTTTTCCTATTGAGCTCGATGTCCTTAGGTCTGAGTCTAATCTTTTTTAATTAATTGTGGTCGATGCAAAATGCTTTAGGTGTTTTCTGGGGTCCTGGGAAGGGTGATGAAATCCCCACCCAATCTGAGTTTGGTCAATTAGCCCCTTAAGACCAATTAAATTATGCAAAACAAAAATTCACTTGCATTCAATTTTAGCGCGGCGCAAAGAAACCTGCAGAAAATCTGTTATTTAGAAGGGGAGAGAAGATTTTTAGCGCAAAGAATTCCTGCAGAAAATTTTTACAGAAAGATATATGGAGGTTGAAAGAGGGGAGAAGGAGAAATCAAACCAGCAAAATTTGGTGCGCTGACGTGGCACTTAGAGCGCGGAACCGCGGTCTGGAGGCCTCTTTTGCGGCGGAAGCGCTGCGGGGAAGTGGGGTCAGGCTCTGGAAAAAATTCTGCTGTTCTGTGCTTGTAATTATTCTCTGTTCTTATGTACCAAATTTTGATTTGCCCTCTATAAAATTCCAGATCCTCAATTCTTTGCTGTTCCTGCAAGATTCAAAAGATACACCCTTCAAACAGATCAAAGTTGATAATTTTTTGTATTTTTTATATTTTCAGATTTTTTATAATTTTTAAAATTTATATCAACCCGAAAATTCACAAAAAGAAAAATTACGCCATCCCCGGCAACGGCGCCATTTGATTAATGTCAAAAACATGAGTTTACCGCAATCAGAAACGGCGTCGCTTCACAGCTAGCCGGTGAGTACGGGTCGATCCACAGAGACGGGTAAATTTCTTTTATGTGTTTTAACGAGTTGATTCAAAATGTTGTTTAGGTTGATTTCTAAAAATCTATGAAAACTGGATCTATCACTAAACTTAATTAATCTAATTTAAAATCTTGCTAGGGTTAGGCTTAGAGGAAGTTTTGGAGATTAACGTTTTTCTTCACCGCTTTCAATGCCTACTTTTTTAGATCTATTAGATGTTACGGTAGTTATCAATAAAGTGGATACGAATCTTTTGGGAAGATGTTTCTTCCTCTAGATTCATATCCTTCCTATGTTGATAATTACCCTAACCCCCATGGAAAACACGCGCAACCGGCCCTTTATACTACGGTTCATCGTTACCTCGAGGGGTAGGATGCCGCAGGGAGCGGTTGTGCGCGTATGCATGGAGTTCTAATTCATTAGGTGAAGGTGGCATTGAAAGGGGTGAGAGAGCTCATCTCTCAACCCTTTCCCTAAGGCTAACCCTAACAAACGAGGAGATTACTCGCTCATTAGGGGATGAGAAAAAATTTTAATTAAAAGAACAGAAATAAAATACCTTCCTAAGTTGACGGCTCCCTCCAAACAAGAAGAACGGATCTGAATTTATCTCTCAGAAATTCTGAATTTTATTGATTGAAAAGAGGCATAGGGTTTTACAATTTTAGATTACAATTTATAAGCAAACAGGAGAATTAGGGTTTCAGAGTCTCATAGATGTGCAATTACAGATTTGCCCTCGAAAAATCCCAACACCCGCACCGACACGGCAACAGAAGAAAAATCCACCAACACGGGCATTAGACGGCCGCGGATCCGCGGCATTGGTTGGCTTGGGCCGCGGATCCGCAGCCCTTTGGTGGTCTTGGTCCACCAAACTTTTGGGCTTTCTTATATGCTTCATGGGCCTTATATTTCCATAGTTCTTTTCTTTGTTGGGCTTCTAATTCTTCTCCAGATCTTCAGTGAAAACTTGTTCGTATCTTTTGACCGTTCACTTGACATTTTGGATCTTGTACTGTTCTTCGACTAGGCTTGACTAGGATCCGTCAAAAGTCCCTTTTCTGTATCAGCTTTCGTCTTTTTCACTGTATCTGCATCAGAAACCTGTATCCTGTAATATGCAACAAACGTGCGTCAAGAGTACCTGTTTATTTATAAAAAGGATAAGAATAGGGGAATGAAAAATGCAATATTATGGTCTGAACATGTTCTCACTGTACTTAGATTACTACCCTACCATGGCTCAAATGAGTCGTGCAAACAGGTAGTGGTTGGGTGCAGTCCCGAAGCACTTAGAGGCAGTACGGGTTAGAAGGGATTCATCTCTCCCGGTATTGGGAGTTAATATCGTGTAATGTACGGTTAGCTAATACACAAAGTCCCTGGCTAGGGAAAGTGAGATTTACTGGTAGGTACATCAGTAGTTTCTCAGGGTGTATTGGGCTCTATACCAACATAACTTATTGCGCTATTAGGGGTCTGACGTTTACTACCCCTAGGCCCGATATGCGATACTCTTAGACGAACAAACCGGACTGTACGGAGATTATCACGGATAGGCTCAGTAAGGGTTCGGATGAGTTTGCTCGTCGGCCTTCTTTTCGACAGGTACCTAGGTAGCCGTTACGTACAGCTATTGCCACTGACGGACTTATGGTTAAACCCATTGCCAGCGTACTGTCAAGTCTTTAGTGTCTCACACAGAGGATTTCCCTGGTTCAGGAGAAACGATGTAGAGTCCGTATGGTTTTACGTGCAGGGTTCCAATCATATACATGTACTAGCTGCATGGATGTTGTTTGGACGGATAATACTAGTGGGCTTAGGATTAAACCACATTCTAGTATTATATTATTGGATTATCTTTATCTCTTTGTATTCGTATTTTTTGCAATACGAATATTGGTATATATATACAGTGAGGGCATTCTTGTAATTTTACAAGAGATGCTTTTAGAAGGGGACACCTCATTTTGGATATATCTATTTATTGGTAAACAGATAATGAGGTGGAAAATGGAGATATTTGTGGCATGGTTTGAAGCATGGCTAATTCTTTTATTTATTCATTTGACTTTACTATTCAAGTATGGTTGTATTTTTCTATGGAAAAATATTGCATGCTTGATTATTAGAAAAAGGGTTGGCCATTCTTGACTTGCTCATTCACTTGGTCATTCTAGTTTTCACATTCTCTCTCCATTGCTCTCCTCCTTCTTCCTCAAACCCTAAACCTCACATGTATTTTGATTCGTATGGTTCTTTGAGATAAAATATTCTAATTAACTCTCTACATCTCCTAAGCTACCTAGATTAGCAAACTAGGTAGTTTAGTTACCTTATTCTTGATGTTGGAACTTGAACTATAGACTTTCGGGTGGATCGTCTTTGACACGAGGAGGCTGATGACCGAGCTTGATCCACGCCTTCTAGGAGCTCAAGAAAAGGAGAAGAAGACCCAAAGGACTAGAATCTTGGAGGTATAAAACTCTATCATAGCAGTATAGAACCTCAATATCTTTTGCTAGTTAGGGTTTCTGAACAATCTTGGATGTTTAGTCGATGTTGCTTGTATAAAATCTTTTTTTTTGTAAATTCCGCATCCCCACAAACCATGTGGGGTGTGTGACATCGACATACAAGACCAACCAAACACAACGAAATATCGACCCCCTATACCAGAAGAGACGAATCCCTAATGATCACTCACTGCCTCCATGTGGTTCGGGACTGTACCCAACTAAAACATGTTTGCATGACTCGGTAGAGCAGTGGTAGGGTAGTAATCAAAGCACAGTGGGAACTCACACGAGAAAACTGACAATCTCAGGTATACAGACTATACTCATGTCACCAGAGACCTGTCATCTGACAATAGGTATAATACCATCCAGCAGTCCTCAACGAGTCCGTTTGGTGTACTCACCCCCAGTGAGCACCTGTATACAATCTTGTATGATACACACCAATGGCTGTGGGACCAATCATCGCCCCTCATCGGGATCTAGAAACGTATACACTAGTCTACTCTGGAATATTGATGCCTAATCTCAATACTCCCACGACTATGGACTTTTAAGGATATGCTTATGGACTAGCCAGCCCCCACAAGTATGATTGTCATCACAATGCTAGTAGTCAAGCAATTATACTACAGGCTTTATCATTATGTATTAGCAACACATAATAACTAGTAAAACGTATACACACAATGACAAAAACAAACCAAATAGCATATTATCATCTTGAGTAAGACTGTTCTACCTGTATAGGTCTTCCTTCAATTATTATAATCGCCCATCTGCAATTACAATAATTGTCTTAAGGGCACTATAGCCTACAATTTTCCACTTGCACTTAAGACTAATTATTGCGGTATCGTATACCTACAGCTCGTGTGCTACCGAATACTTAACTTCTCTACTAATCAGTTTCACAAATCGTGTTTAAGAAACTTCCTTGTTCAAGAAATAGTCTCAGTGAGTGGATCTGCTCCAATATTTCTAACTGTATCTCTCTATGTCTCAACTTCGTGAAGACCGACTGTCTCCCGAAATGATCGATATCTTCCTTAGAATTTTTCTGGATATCTGATGGGACCAAGTTCATAGATGAACATCTTTATCTAACAAACTTCTTAGACTGTTTCTGCTGAATTTAATCAGTATCCTATGCTATGCCTACCTCAGTATCCTCTTGGATCTCTGTCCAACATACTGCCCCTCAAAATAGGGTAAACTTATAACTCTGACAGTTACTCGGTCATCCAGGTCATTTGGGAAGCCTAAAGCGGTAATCGACTCCCGTAGAAGGCTGCCATTACCATAGACTAAGAACATCCTCTTATGTTCTTAACTGCTTCCCTTTGTTTCTGCAGGATTGGATTAATATCTACTTAATACAGCCAGTGCAAAAGCAAAATCTGGCCTGGTACATAACATCACACGATTAACTCAATTTCCTAAGCAAGTGATATGTCATTCATGCAAGTCACTCTTCTTATCAGTCTAGAAGACATCTCTTAAGAGAGGGTGATTCTATCAGCTGTGGGTAAACTATCATGCCAAGAGTCGTCCATTCTAAACCTCCTTTTAGAATGGTGTCTAAGTACCCGGATTGGGGCACTACCAAAATCTCGATCTAAAATCATAGATCTAGTTACCAGAATTCCTGATATTTTATCCATATCCTATATGGATAAACATCTTTGAAAACCAAAATTTGACCGATTGTAGTATAGGAACATCACTTTCTATCCAGAGTATGTCATCCAAACACCGGGACAATACTCCCTACATCTGTCGCGCCCCACTTCCCAGTATACGGAGAAGTAGACGTGACGGGCCACAACGTATTTACTCAGAAGTAAACACGTTAAGAGTAAATAAACAATATAAATGAATACACAAGAATAACAAGAAATGTAATAATAACAGCAACTTTTATTAAGATTCTTTCTTTATATTACAACTGATTTGAAAAGGAAATATACAATGTTGAAAGCAAACAGTGGCATACAATGAAAAGAAATAAGTACAAGTAATCTAGAAGTCTATCTGGGCCTCAATCTGCTCCAAGTACTCCTGACTAGGCTCGATCTCCTGAGAGTCAGGTCCTCCTGACGAACATTCCAAATAAAGAAAGAAACAGGAATGTCGTCAGCAAACTAGCGCTCGGTAAGTCCCAAAAGATAAGGGTAGAATAGAACAAGTAAAGAAGAGAGAACTTGTAACATAAACAGGTATAGATTTGTTATACTAACGTAGTAGTTTGTAGTTTGGTACAGAATGTATCAGTGTATACAAGAGGACTCCAACTATCCCGTGGACTATGGTAACATGTAAGTACAAGGCCCCGTCAAAACCCACGAGACAGCGGCACAGGATGTTCATGTAGGTGTCTTTTAGTGTCCATCATCGTGTCACTTTTAACACATTCCGTACCGGTCTATCCCTTTAAACCACGTAATATATATTGTATTGATTAGTAATTATCAGACTTGCCGAGACCATGGTATAAGTTGTTCATGTAAACAGTTTCAAGATGTATCAAGTAGTCATGTAATGAAGTCAAAATATAGCCATGGTTCGGTCAAGTCAAATCATATTGATTTTGTTTTGGAATTCAGGTTCAGATTCAAGTATGCATGTCTGGTATATTTGATTCATGTTGAATTAGATTCAGATTGAGATTTGGACTCAGACTTGAGTCAGACACTTTAAACAGATTTGGATCCTGAATTAGATTAGGGTGTTATCGGTAACTGCTGCACATGGACGACAGGATTTGTGACTTTTTCCAAGACAATTACCATTGATAACCCCATTTTAATTTTCTACCTTAAATAGGCAAACACCCACTTTCTCCGGCTCCCTGAGGCTCAAGAGAATTGGTCCCGCTTAAGCCTATATTTATTAGGGTCCTTAATGTAATTTTATATATCTCGAGAGGGTTTTGTGAAAAATATTTTTCAAAATAAATCTTGAGTAATTATTTATATTCTTTAGGGTTTCCATGGATGTGAAATTTAAAGAGTGGGGTATATTAGTGAATAGTAATTTAGCTTGGCTAGTTCATTGTATTTTAGTGTAACTTGTCTTGTATTGATACTTGATGGTATTTTAATGAAACTTGTCATTCTTTTATTTTCTAGAAAACATGTAATTTTATTATATATTAAAAATATATGGTTTGATAATATTTATATAATAATTAATAATTAATTTTATTTATTAAGTAGAAAATCTCATTTTTCTTAAAAATCGTATTAAAATTTTTTCGAGATCAAATGCTATGTGAGGAGGTTCGCATCTCGCTCTAGTAGCCCGAGGATGTGCGATAATCCGCACCATCCAATAGCGAGTTCCCCGAAATGGGTTATAAAGGCATAATCGAAAAGAATTTGATAACATCGTTTAAAGAAAACCGAGTTTTTATAGTTCAAGATATTTTGATGAAAAGTCGTATTTTGCCACAAAAATTATGTCTCAAAAGAATCGTGTTATATCAATATGTGTGTATGTGAGAGGTGGGTCATTACCTCGTGAAGTTTTCTAAAGGTATGCTAAGCAAAATGTTTAAAAGGTAACGTATATAAACTTCATGGTATTTAAATGTAAAAACTTGATTAAAGTTAATTAACATGGAGTTTTAGAGTGAAAGTTGTTTCTAAACCTTTATAATACTGTTACAAATATTGTGTAAAAGTTCGTTAAACAATATTTAAATGAAAAGTGAGATTATAGAGTTTAGAAGATTTACATCGGTAATAACTCTACTTACCGATGCTTTGTTTTGAAAGGAGAAGTTAGCGAAGAGAGGGAAGAAATAAAAGGAACTTATAAGCTAGGAGGAGAGAGGAGAGGTAGAGGAAGATGTCGTATCCTTCGTGACATTATGGGGTTGTCAGAATCGCCTCTAATTCTCGCCGGAATTTGACCTTTGGCTAACTCCACTTGTACTCTTCTTAGACTTGAGATTTTTTGATAATTTTGACTGGAGATTTCAAAATGAGGAGGGGCAAGGGTATGGGGTTGTATTTATAAGGTGAAATTAAGGTTTTGGAATTGAAAGATTGAATAAAAAAGCATTAAAAATGAGATTAAATATGAATTTTTATTCTCTGTTAAATTGCAGAGAAAACAAACAGAACAGGGATAATGGGGTAGGCCAAAAGGTTTTGTGGGCAAGACGCGGGCCTCATCCCCTACAGGTAGCCCGGCGTCGCCGACCTAATGCATGATCTCGCCGGCCATGTGGAGGAGAGGTGCCGGTGGATTTGGGCCACGTATCCTATCTAGTTCATACAATATTTTGCACATGTTTGATTTTCTGTCTTTTCATTTCTTATGTGCAGAGCACGTGTAAACTTTTGAGCTTCCAAAAAGTTTAAAAGAAAAATTCAGAAAAATAATATATGGCCGGTGGGATTCGAACACAGGGGCTTCGTCACTGCAGTGCAAGGGCTTTACCAGTGAGCTACAAGTTGTTTCTTGCTGTTCTTAAACAAATTTAATTTATAACTTATACTCAAGTTTACAAACTCCATTCTGTACATTAACTTAAAAAATTTCGTACAGTAAAATCAGAGTCGTTATATTCTACCCTCTTTACAAAAATTTTGTCCTCGAAATTTACATTTACATAAGGACTAATTTACAAATAAGAAAATGTACCTTGCACGCATGTCGTCATCTCTTTCCCACGTTAATTCTCCTGGTGACTCTTTTCTCCACATCACTCGGACCAAGTTTACTTCCTTGTTCCTCAGTGACTTTACCTTTCGGTCCAGAATTTCAATAGGTTGTTGCTCACAAGATAGATTTGTCTGTACAGTGAGCTTGGAGTGATCAAGGATGTGGCTGGGATCGCTCACATATCTTCGAAGCTGGGATATGTGGAACACATTGTGCACTCCTTCCAATGAGGGTGGTAGTGCTAAACGATGTGCCACTTCTCCGACTCGTTCGAGAATATCGAACGGTCTAATATATCTCGGATTGAGCTTATCCCTCTTGCTAAAGCGAATTACTCCACGGTTTGGAGAAATCTTTAAGAAGACATGATCTCCAGGTTGGAACTCCAGGTGTCGGCGCTTTGCATCAGCCCAGTGCTTCTTCCTGTCTTGGGCTATGCGCATTCTTTCCCTGATCATGCGAACTACGTCCACAGTTGCCACGATCATCTCTGGTCCAAGGAGTTCCCGATCTCCGATGTCATCCCAACTTAGTGGTGAAGGACACTTCCTTCCATAGAGTGCTACAAATGGTGTCATTCCAATACTAGCCTGGTAGCTGTTGTTGTATGAAAACTCCATAAGATGCAGGTGATCTTCCCATGATCCTCCGAAGTCTAACATACAATCTTATAGCATGTCTTCTAGAATCTGAATTGTTCACTCAGACTGTCCATCTATTTGTGGATGGTAAGATGTGCTAAAGTTCAGACTCATTCCCAGGCTAGCTTGCAGACTCTACCAAAACTAGGATCGGAATCTGGTATCACGATCGGAGACAATGCAAACCAGTACTCCATGTAATCTCACAATCTCCTGCATGAGTTCATGGGTATCAGAAATAGTGCATCTTGAGGTTAAATCTTACATTAGATTCATGCTTACCTCCATGTACTTCTTTGCTAGTGTCTCGGTAGATTGGCCAACTCGAAATGGGATGAAGTGAGCCAACTTGGTGAGTCGATCCACAATAACCCATACTGCATCGTTACCTTTCGTGCTGCGAGGAAGTGCAGTCACGAAGTCCATGGTGATGTGCTACCATTTCCACTCTGGAATAGGTAACGGTTGAAGTAGACCAGCAATTCTGTGATGTTCAGCCTTTACTTGCTAACACACCAAGAACCTGGCTATGCTTCTGGCCACTTCACGTTTCATTCCATGCCACCAGTAATGTTATCGTAGATCTTTGTACATCTTTGTGCCATCAGGGTGTACTGAGTAAGGAGAGCTGTGAGCTTCTTTCATCAACTATTCCTGAACGGAACCTTATGGTACAAACAACCTGCTTCCATATCTCAAAGATCTGTCTTCGTGGATGAGGAAGTCTGTTCGCAGTCCACTTTCTACTTGTTCTTGGATCTTTTGCAGCTTGGCATCACTTGTTTGAGCTTCATTGATCTGATTGACAATAGTAGACTGAACTTGTAAGTTCATCAAATACGATGCGTTACTTGGCATAACCACTTCTATATCCATCCCGTGCAATTCCTGTTAAAGCCTCCACTGAGCGGTGAGATTCATTGATAGTGGCTGGTGACTAAGTGCATCAGGAACTACATCCACCTTCCCTGGATGATATTATAGGTTGATGTCGAAGTCCGCCATAAGTTCTATCCATCTTCTTTGTCGCATATTCAACTCCTTCTTAGTAAACACATACTTCAGACTCTTGTAGTCCGTGTATATATCCACTCGTTCTCCAAGAAGATAATAGCGCAAAATCTTAAGTGCAAAGATAACGGCTGCCAACTCTAAGTTATGTGTTGGATAGTTGCACTCATGAATCTTCAGCTGTCTTGATACAAAGGCTACAACTTTTCCATGCTGGTGTAGAACACATCCTAATCCCTTACCGGATGCATTGCAATGCACAACGAAACCTCCAGATTGATCCAGTATTACGAGAATAGGTGATGATGTCAATCTTGACTTAAGTTCTACAAAAATTTATTCACATGCTTCTGACCACACGAATGCTTCATCTTTACATGTGAGCTTAGTCAAGGGTGTTGCAATCTTCAAGAACCCTTCAATGAATTTTCAGTAGTATCCTGCTAATCCCAAAAAACTTCAAATGTATTTCACCGTCTTTGGTGTCGGCCATTCGCAGACAGCTGATACCTTAGCTGGATCTACTAAGATTCCTTCGCTCGAAACAATGTGCCCAAGAAATCTGACTTGATCTAGCCAAAATTCGCACTTGCTATACTTAGCATATAGTTGATGCTATCGCAAAGTCTCCCGGACAATCCACAAATTCTCAGTATGCTCTTTCCGATTCTTTGAATACACCAGGATGTCGTCGATGAAAATAAGAACAAACCTGTCTAGGTACTCTCGGAAAACTCGGTTCATCAGATTCATGAAAATCGCAGGTGCATTGGTCACCCTCAATGGCATCACGAGAAATTCATAATGACCATAGTGAGTCCTGAATGCCATCTTCGGAATATCAGACTCTTTGACCTTCACCTGATGATAACCCGAACGAAGGTCTAGCTTTAAGAAAACACAAGACCCACTTAGCTGATCGAACAGATCGTCGATGCGCGGTAGTGGATACTTTTTCTTTATCGTCACTTCGTTCAGAGCTCGATAGTCTATACACATTCTGTATGAACCTTCTGTCTTCTTCACGAGCAAAACTGGAGATCCCTAATTTGAAGTACTGGGACGAATCTTTAAAAGTTCGTCCAATTGGGTACGGATCTCCTTTAATCCTTCTGGACTTAAGCGATATGGTGCTTTGATCATCAGTTTTGCACCAGGTACTAAGTCAATGCTGAATTAAGAGCTCGATCGGGAGGAAAACCTGAGATGTCTTCAGGGAATACATCCTCAAACTCTCGAACTACTTCTGGCTTGTCTTCTTCCACTTGTATTATTGCAATCACTGCCTTCCTTGGTTTAGCCTTATAGGTGCTAGGTTCCAGGGTACGGTCTCCACTCTTGAAATAAAAGATCGGATGATCTGGTATCTCAAACACTACCCTCCTTTGACGACGTCGATGGTAACGAAGAAAGTTCCTAGCCAGTCCATTCCTAAGACTACGTCGAAGTTCGATATGTCCAGCACCTTGAAGTCCGTATAAAATTCTCTGCTGCAGACGACCACTGGACACAGATCGTATCCCATAGTTGCCTTTAGAACGTCGTTCCCTGAACTGACATTCCAGCTGGATACGAGCGATTTAACTGGAATCGCATGAGTTCGGACAAATCGTTGCGACATAAAGCAATGTGATACTCCAGTGTCGAAAAGTGCTAAAGCAGGTAGGGAGGCTACTAAGATTGTACCTAAGTTGTGTAAGATATGTTTAGGTATAGGAAAAGAAACATTGATGTATAAAGATTAAAAAGATTTTGAAAGATTGGGAGTTACTAGTGATGACTTAGCCAGTGGCTTCAACTTCTTCCACAGTCATTGTGAAAGCCTGACGCCTAGGTACATTCCTTCTTGCCGGTGGCACATTCCTCTGTCCCTGGGGCATGTTCCTCTGCCCTTGAGGCATGTTCCTCTGAGCCTGATGGAACTGACGAGCAGGCTGTGCAGGAGGTCTATGAGGAGGTGGAGCTGGGAGAGCAAGACAAGGTGCAGAGCCTGGATAGCTGGCCGCTGCGGAAAGGTGAGTGCTGGTTAGGGTGTATGAGCTGGGATGAGACGATGGGGACAATCTCAAATGGCGTGAAAGGATGTGCCACAAACTAAGCATAGGCGGTTAGCACGCCTGCAGTCCTTCGCCAGGTGTCTATTCCTCTTGCAGTAGAAGCAAAAATCTGTACTAGGCCGGTCAAATGGTACTCCCGATCTCCTGGGTACAAAAGGTGGCCTAGAAGAGGCTCCTCCTGCTATATGAGTGCAGGGTGCTTCACACCGGCAATCTGAGATATGCTCTTCTTCTTCACTACTGTCTCATATCGTCGGGTAGCCTTCAGCACAAGATCATGGGTTGGGAAATCCCCTGTAGCTAGTGCAGCTTGGATCTCCGGGTCCAACCCTTACTGAAATCTTCGTGCCCGGATCTCAGCAGTCGGGATCAGGTGTGCTGCGAACCTGTTATGGTCTTGTATTAGAAGTGAAATATATGATATCAAGGAAGTGAATATTGAGACATATCTTACCTGCTGAGCATGGTAAATTCAGCATCATATTCATCCACAGATTTGTTCCACATTGAACATTACTGCAAGTGGATGAACTGCTGTTGTTCCATATCGAACTGGGCAGTCTCAGGGAAGTATTTCACGTCGAACATGTCGTGAAAAGTATTCCATTCAATCGGCTGGGCAAGACTGCTTTCTTCAGCCTTCCACCATACTCTGGCGTTATCTGTGAGTTGCAGCTTCACAACTCTCACCCAAGCAATCTCTGGCACTTATGTTGCTGCTAGGTCATCTTCAATGGACTGAGCCCATTCCTCTGCATCTAATGGGCTCTCTTTCCCAAAAAATTGCTTAGGATGCAATGCCCGAAATTGCTTGACTACGGGTGCCTCAGCTTCTGGACGGTGCAAGAGGATAGCAGTCTGCTACTGCTGACCTTCCAGAAGACTTTTTATTGCCTCAAGCAATATCGTCTACTCATTGATAGGAGCTGCTACTGTAGGCGGTGGTTGTAGAGGAGGTGGAGTGTTTCCATTCACTTTGGTGCTGGTATTGTTCGGTGAATCCAGAACCTTGAGAGAAAAGGAAGGGTTAGGATAGATTAAAAAGCTTAGAAATATAAGAAATATTTAGTTGCTGATTCTTATAATTTTGGTGACATATTGCTTAAGTTTCTATGTAGAACTGACCTACATGGGCCACCAACAAAACCTGTCACGCCCCGCTTCCCAGTATACGGAGAATTAGACGTGACGGGTCGTGACGTATTTACTCAGAAATAAACACGTTAAGCATAAATAAGAAATATAAATGAATACACAAGAATAACAAGAGATGTAATAATAACAGCAACTTTTATTAACATTCTTTCTTTACATTACAACTGATTTGAAAAGGAAATGTACAATGTTGAAAGCAATGCCTAAACAGTGGCATACAATGAAAAGAAATAAGTACAAGTAATCTAGAAGTCTATCTGGACCTCAATCTTCTCTAAGTACTTCCAGCTGGGCTCGATCTCCTGAGAGTCGGGTCTTCCTGACGAACATTTCAAATAAAGAAACAAACAGGAATGTCGTCAACGAACTAGCGCTCGGTAAGTCCCAAAAGATAAGGGTAGAATAGAATAAGTAAAGAAGAGAGAACTGGTATCATAAACAGGTATAGGTTTGTTATACTAACGTAGTTGTTTGTAACTTGGTACAGAATGTATCAGTGTATACGAGAAGAGTCCAACTATCCCATGGACTATGGTAACATGTAAATACAAGGCCCCGTCAAAACCCACGGGACAACGGCACAGGATGTTCATGTAAGTGTCTTTTAGTGTCCATCATCGTACCAATTTTAACACAATCTGTACCAGTCTACCCCTTTAAACCCTGTAATGTATATTGTATTGATTGGTAATTATCAGGCTTGCCGAGACCATGGTATAAGTTGTTCATGTAAACAGTTTCAGGATGTATCAAGTAGTCATGTAATGAAGTCAAAATATAGCCATGGTTCGGTCAAGTCAAGTCATGTTGATTTTGTTCTGGAATTCAGGTTCAGGTTCAAGTATTCATGTTTGGTATATTGGATTCAGATTGAGACTTGGACTCAGACTTGAGTCAGACACTTTAAACAGATTTGGATCCTGAATTAGATTAGGGTGTTATCGGTAACTGTTACACATGGACGGCAGGATTTGTGTCTTTTTCCAAGAAAATTGCCATTGATAACCCCATTTTAGTTTTCTACCTTAAATAGGCAGGCACCTACTTTCTCTGGCTCCGTGAGGCTCAAGAGAATTAGTCCCGCTTAAACCTATATTTACTAGGGTCCTTAATATAATTTTATATATCTAGAGAGGGTTTTATGAAACATATTTTATATACTTTCAAAATAAATCTCGAGTAATTATTTATGTTCTTTAGGGTTTCCATAGATGTGAAATTTAAAGAGTGAGGTATATTATTGAATAGTAACTTAGCTTGACTAGTTCATTGTATTTTAGTGTAACTTGTCTTGTTTTGATACTTGATGGTATTTTAATGAAACTTGTCATTCTTTTATTTTCTAGAAAATATGGAATTTTATTATATAATAAAAATACATGGTTTGATAATATTTATATAATTATTAAAAATTAATTTTATTTATTAAGTAGAAAATCTCATTTTTCTTAAAAATCGTATTAAAATTCTTTCGGGATCGTATGCTCTGTGAAGAGGTCTGCATCTCGCTTTACTAGCCCGAGGATGTGCGATAATCCGCATCATCCAATAGCGAGTTCCCCAAAATGGGTTGTAGAGACATTATCGCAAAGAATTTGATAACACCATTTAAAGAAAACCGAGGTTTTATAATTCTAGGTATTTTGATGAAAAGTCGTATTTGCCACAAAAATTATGTTTCAAGAGAATCGTGCTATGTCAATATGTATGTATGTGAGAGGTAGATCATTACCTCGTGAAATTTTCTAAAGGTATGCTAAGCAAAATGTTTAAAAGATAACGTATATAAACTTCATGGTATTTAAATGTAAAAGTGTAATTAAAGTTAATTAACATGGAGTTTTAGAGTGGAAGTTGTTTCTAAACCATTATAATAGTGTTACAAATATTGTGTAAAAGTTTGTTGAACAATATGTAAATGAAAAATGAGATTATAGAGTTTAGAAGATTTACATCTGTAATAACTCCACTTACCGATGCTTTGTTTTGAAAAGAGAATTTAGCGAAGATAGGGAGGAAATAGAAGGAACTTACAAGCTAGGAAGAGAGAGGATTGGTAGAGGAAGATGTCGTATCCTTCGTGACATCGTGGGATTGCCGGAATAGCATCTAATCCTCGCCGGAATTTGATCTTGGGCTAACTCCACTTGTACTCTTCTTGGACTCGAGAATTTTTGATAATTTTGACATGAGATTTCAAAATGAGGAGGGGATAGGATATAGGGTTGTATTTATAGAGTGAAATTAGGGTTTTGGAATTGAAAGATTGAATTTAAAAGTATTAAAAATGAGATTAAAAATGAATTTTAATTCCCTGTTAAATTGCAGAGAAAACAAACAGAAAGGGGTAATGGGGTAGGCCAAAGGGTTTTGTCGGCAAGACATGGGCCTCATCCCCTAGGGGTAGCCCGGCGTCGCTGGCCCAATGCATGATCTTGCCGGCCATATGGAGGAAGGGTGCCGGTGGATTTGGGCCACGTGTCCTATCTGGTTCATACAGTATTTTGCACATGTTTTATTTTCTGTCTTTTCATTTCTTATGTGCAGAGCACGTGTAAACTTTTGAGCTTCAAAAAGTTTAAAAGAAAAATTCAGAAAAATAATATATGGCTGATGGGATTCGAACACAGGGGCTATGTTTCAGCAGTGCAAGCGCTTTACTAGTGAGCTATAAGTTGTTTCTTGCTGTTCTTAAACAAATTTAATTTATAACTTGTACTCATGCTTGCAAACTCCATTTTGTACATTAACTTAAAAATTTTCGTACAGTAAAATCAGAGTCGTTACAATATCCTTCTTACTAGGTTCATCTGTTGTTTTGATGAAGTCAAACACATTGACCGCCACATCAGAACAGATGAACTGTCTCCACAATGCCTGCCTTAGTCTATAAATAGGCATAAGCTACTTTCATGCCTTCCGTTGCTCCTACTGACTACGATAACCCTCTGGTAGAGTCATATATACGTGCACTTCTAAATTCCCATTTAGAAAGACATTATAATCATCCACCTTCTAGATATCGTAGTCATTTATAGCAGCGGTGGTAAGTTATATCCGTATGGACTTCAGCATAGACACTGAAGTAAAAGTTTAATCACAATCCACATTGGGTATTTGATGAAAACTTTTATAACAAGTCTAGCCTTATTAGGTTACCACCTTTCCACCTGCATTGATCTCGAAAGATCTATTTGCTCCTAATGGGTTTTACCCCTTTAGGAGCACCCAACAAATTCGATAATTTGCTGAAGTGCGCAGAGTCCATCTGGGATATCTTACATCTGGTCACCTGGAAACTACCACTTCCTGTGACATGTTGATAACTAGTAGGGGCATCATAACCATGATGTCGTCCTCACTGTCATCGTCTACGAAGAAACCGAAATATCTCTCGGGTGGCTGAGGTTACCTACTAAAATCTGCGGAGTGGTTAAGGTTTGTCGAGTCCAATTGAATCCTTAGATTCTACTAAATTTTCAGTAAATGTTTGTGCTTCTAGAATCGCTTCCAGTTCTATCATTATCCCACTAATATCTTTTACAAAAGAGGCCCCCTTTTAAAAATGTGGCGAGTCAAGAACAAATCAACTTTTGATCTTGCAAATGGTAGAAGCCAGCAAAAGATTGAGATAATCCACAAGCAGCCGTTACTGAAACGTACCGTGAGTTTTTCCGGATTTTGCTTTTAAACAAAAACTGGACGACTTCATATCTTAACAACTTGAAGATATGCTATTTCTATATCCATATAGACCAAAAGGCACTAATTTAGTTGGAACCATATTCAATTGGCATGCAGCTGTTTCCAGTGCATATCACCTAAAAGGAAAAAAAGCCAAGCAACATTACTCATTAAGGAGTTCACCCACGGATGAGTAACCTCTGAGAGAACTGATTGATACGAAAAAGTGTGTTTGTTTGTAGTTAACCGCAATCAAAACGGTGTCGCGTGTAGCTAGACCGAGATGAGTACGGGTCGTCCTCTGGGAAACGTGGAACCTTTTACTTTTACTTTAGATGTGTTGAGAAAGAGAGGAGGAATAAAGAATTTTGAAGAATGGTTTCTAGATCTACGTTAAACAAGAATGTCAAATATAGATCTAGATTATTTTAAGATGTAGATAATATAATAAGAGGGCTTGTAGGGTTCGTTAGGATTTAGTAGTTATGGATGATTAATTAAAAGTTACCCTTTTTATCCATTAATAGATTTAGAACTAGAACGACGGTGATGCGTGTAGATTAGGGTTTCTGGAGGGAAAAGGAATCCCACTCGTAACCCTTATCTCGACACGGAACTCCGTTCATATCTAGCCTTTACCAAAACAATCATTAATCTAATCTCTAATCACGGTCGGAACTAGCAAAGAATTGCTAGCGCGCCCGATTAGGATGTTAATGATTCTTTTGATAAAGTTCCTAAACTTTATAAGACTTAAAAATGGTTTAATTATTTTCATCGTCCATTAGCCTATCCTAATCCTACGAACCCTAACAAGCGGAGAATTACTCACGCATGTTGGGAGAAGAAGATGAAAAGAAAGAGAGGGAAAACATAATGTAAAATGCAAAAGAATTAAATAAAACAACTACCTTTATTAATCAACTTGAACAATCTACACTTTGATTCCTTAGAAAATGATTACAAAGACTAGTTTGCTTCTCGAACTCTTCCGAAGGAGGTAGATGAACAGTTGATGATCAGCCTGGATGCGTGAGCCGTTTTGGACTTCGTGATCCCTTCGGCTTGATAACTTTTCCAAGAAGCTCTCGGTGTCCTTTTATAGTGTAAACCCAGAATCTTTAGATTGGAAACTTGGTAAAATTCAGCAGAGATTCATGCCAAAAAAATCTTGTCTTCTAACTCCTTAAGATTGCGGCGGATCCGCGGCCCAAGGGGGTGTTTGGCCGCGGATCCGCGCTCAATGGTGAGGATCTCTTCATCAAAATTCTTGGGCTTGCTTCTTGTGACATGTGGCAATCCTAGGCACCTTTAGAACTCAGAAATCTTCTCTCGGTTGCTTCCAGACTTGGTCTCCAAGTTTTGCTTCTTAATTTGGCAAGTTTTCTTCAACAAATTGATTTGTTTGATAAATTCTGCATAACAACTTGAAAAATTCTGCACAATAATCTCAAATAATATTTAGTAGGCTTATTTCTACTAGGATTTGGTCAATAGATTTATTTGCATACATTTTCCTATCAAATACTAATTAAAATATATTAACACATGGAAAATGGTGTCTTTACACATAAACCCTCATATGTATAATATATCATAATAAAGTCCTTTTTTAATATGAAAATGGTAGGAAAAATGTAATACAAATGTGCAGTTTTATCAACTGAACAAGAACCAAGTTCTCAATATTACTATGATGGAATACCTATCACAAGTATCGACATCTTTGAGCATCTCGAAGAATCTTGATACTTCCAACATATGGCTCTCTACTTTATTCTTATATTTATAAAGTTCTCAAAATTTTAGATCTTGCATTACAACGAATGCGTGTCTTAAAACAAGAGAAGTCATAAATAACCTGAATGAAGTAAGAGTACCAACCCCTTGTCTTAAATGACACTGGACAACATACATTAACATGTATAAGTCCCAAGGGTTTACCAACTGAAACTCTGTGTGTTGTAAATCGCGAACTATATTTTGATTAAGAACATCTATACCGTTAATCAATGCACCTTACCTTATCCTCAATTGATGAAGGTAAATAATTAAAACACAATTTTCAAAAATTATATCCCACTTTATAAAACAAAGTTACGGATATATCAGTTTGAAAAATGGTACAAAATAACGGTTGTTCAAAACCAAATATTTGTCGTAAAGCAAAATCTGGTGTTTTAATCCAATATCACCAATTACTACGAACTCCGATATTGAGGATCAAAACACCCAATTCCCAATATTCTACTCCTTCCCAACATTTATAATGTACTACAAATGTGAGATCTAAAATCCGGTATATACATACCCTGGAGTCAGAATTAATTAGAAAAATAGTTTTCAATAACAACTACACAGAAAAACTGAAACATGAAGATGTTTTTAAGGGGTGGCCGGGTATTCCTAATAACGTCTCTTCCACTATCTTGATTCATGACAGTAATTGCAATTTTCTTTGCCCTCACTTCAACCCCTTTATATGTCTCCGCATATTTTCTTCTGAACACCATACTTATGCTAGTTGGTTTTCTTCCTTCCGTACCTTCAGCACCAGCCTAAGGTTTGGAAGAAGACTGTCTAACAAGCGTAACCGGTATACCCTCCTATCAGTAGGAGCCCTCGCAACCTGAGAGATAAAGGGAAGAAACAACCGAATGATCCTATTCAATTTCTCCAGAACCGGTGGCCATCCTCGTACTAAACAAGTTTCTTCGAGTTCGTATATAACTATACGATGGCCGTTCCAAACAATATGTATCTCCGTAGTGATACTGAGTGCTCTGGAGAAGGCAAAGGGTAAAGTAGGAGTGGCAGGGATATATGTGATTTGTTGTGAACCGTGACAATCCAAAACCAAAGTCTGCAAAATGGTTTGGTTAACTTAGTTTATGAGTTAGGTAAGTCATGGGTCACTACCACAGAGAGAGAGAGAGAGAGAGAGAAGAAACACTCAGCGTGCACTCTATCAAGATTAGATTGGTTTATTAATTTATCTAATCAGGATTACTCCTACTGTTTCCTCGAATTCTCCTTCAAACCTTAAAGGGGGAACTACCAGGAATTTTCTGAAAATTTCCGGAGAGTAATACATGCTCATCAGTGGGAATCGGGATCCAACTATCATCACGTGATAACTTTGATAGAAACCACTCAAAATCACCACACTTCAGAAGGTATGCGCATACTTGGCAAGTTTCCCTTATATTTGAAACTCCCGATGTGGTTTTTGCCCCAAGATCTTATGACCTTGATGAAGGCCTACAAATCATAAAACGAAAGTCAAGTTCTACCCGTCATTGTCCTGATTAATTTAGACAGACCCGTACTCGCTCTTGATGAAGGCCAACAAGGTGGCACGACTGTTTTAAACCAATGCATCTATCTATGTTACAAACAAGCAACACATCGCTACCATTCACTATGCTTTGACGAAGGCCAACAAATACAGCATGAATACGATGTGCTACTCATTTGAAATGATGGAGGGCTATGGCTCGTTTTTGTGAAAATCTTGAACGTAATAAACTTAATATCATTGAAGGAATGAATAGGTTTGAAAAGGAGTGGTTCAAGCTCCACCTTTCAAATGAGTGTTTTGAAAAGAACCGAGTGGTTTTTCAAATTGTTCCAATATCTTTTTAGATTTATTTTCTAGCATTAATAAGGATTAATGTGGTCTCATCATTTAATTCCTATCACACCAGGAACAACGAAAATAGAATGCTTTATATGCCAATCATATTCGCCACAAGGTTCTGGGTCTTTACCATAAGGTTACTTAACTTACGGCAGGGCGGGAACAGAGCTAGCGCGGATGAAAAATATATAAACGCATTAATTTACATATATAGTATATATATAGTCATTTCAGGCATGATAAACATCACAAGCAGAATAATAGCATCACAGAAAATGGAAAGACAGATTAACTAGGAAATTTTGCATTTCATTGAGCCGCCTATGAAACAAAATTCTCCACAGTCATATGAATAGCCGAGTGTGAATAGTCTTAGACCCCTACGAGTGCAACAAGCTACCCACCAATTCTAAAATTGGGTGACCCGGGTCTCAACTCATCGAGATGGCCACTTACTAAATTCAAGAATTCGGTAGTTTGTGTACCCCTCCATATGTCAATCCTAATACATGAAATAATATATACAAGTGATGACTCCATCCCTTCTGCGGATGTGACATAATAAAAGAATATTACAACAAATTATTACATGAATTACAAAGATCTCTCATCCTCACATCTAAAATTCACACGGGGCTATTCACAAGACGATCTATCACCAATCATCAAACACATAAGATATGTGCAACACCTTCCAATCGACATATAGCGATTACAAGATGTCTATGAACACATACAGATCATCATATAAGCATGTAAAGAAAACCATGACGTTAGAATCTCTTCCACATGAAGCCTACACTCAAATTTTTCGCCGACGAAAAACTAGTGCACTTCGACTCCCAAAAATCCAACATTTTTGCAATCATACGAATCCCGAATGACTCGTAAAGTACCTAATACTCCTCTATATACACCTCAGCACAACGGTGTATCGAAGCGGAGGAATCGCACCCTATTAGATATGGTGCGCTCGATGATGAGCACTGCTGAGTTGCCTATTTTCTTTTGGGGGTATGCGCTTGAGACAACCATATACCTATTGAATAGAGTTCCAACCAAATCGGTGCCTACCACTCCATATGAGATATGGAATGGGAAGAGACCATCTCTTAAACGAGTTAAGATATGGGGTTGTCCGGCTTATGTGAAAAAGAAAAATCCGGACAAGCTCGAAGCAAGATCATTTCTTTGCAAGTTTGTGGGATATCCAAGCAATTCGTATGGATATCTATTCTACCACGGTGAACAACAAAAGGTGTTTGTTACTCAACATGCCACCTTTTTAGAAAATGAATTTCTTGTAAAAGAAATTAGTGGCGAGGAGGTAGATCTGGAAGAAGTTCCAGCAGCACAAACTGCAATTGATGATTTATTGGAACAAAAGGATTCAGTAGTTCCCAATGAACCCCAGCCGCTCCACCGATCTAGTAGGGTTCCTTATCCACCTGAGAGATACTAAGGTTTTCTCATTAACGGTGGGAGCGAGGATTGCATCATGGAAGATGATGACCCGACTATCTTCGAGCAGGCCATCACGAGTGAAGACTCTATGAAATGGCTAGATGCAATGCGATCTGAGATGGAATACCGGCTGATTTTTTGGACAGATTTCACTCGAAAAAATGACGAGATGCTAATGTCATAACAAGCTAGTTTAGGATTAAGGGATGGATCTGATACCATGAAAGTTGGTTTTCTCACTCTACCGCACTTGTAGAGAGGAGGAATGCACAAAAATCGAATTTTGAGCAGGCAACATCAACTAGTAACCCAAGACTACCCTATGCCTAAACAAGAAAACCATAGGATATAAAAATACTACGATTAGAAGTTTATACCTATGAGATTGATAAGGATTATATTAGTCTCCAAATTTAACCGCAAGTATACGGTGGTGCAATCGTAATACTTGAGGGTCTATCTATAGAGAGGTGTGTTAACTACTTTTAAACTAAGTTAAAGAATTAGATTTTCTTTTAAAGTGCGAATAAAAATGGGTTTTTTATGAGAGAGAAAGTTCTAGAGTTTTTGTATTGCTTATCTTTCTATGGTTGGTTTAAAAGATACTACTTCTTTTCTTTATCTATTTCTAATATATTTTCTATTACTTAATATAAAAGCATAGGTTATATTAAATTAATTAAAAACAGCCTAACAATTATAAAAGATCATTTAGAATCTACATTAAAAACTTAATTCTAGATAATTAAGAATGACCTAGGTTGAATATTTGATTAATAGTAATAGGTGGCTATTCTAAACTATCATGTTCATTAACCTAGAACTCTTTAACTATCTAGTTTGAATTTATTTTAATAAAAATCATATCTTTTACCGTTCCTAATTAGGGTTCTAGTTTGTCAAGCATTCATTGTCCTAATTAATTTTTAGGTGTATCATCAATCCCTAAATCTAATTCAAAGCATCAATTATCCCTATAAGATATAGTTTATATGATGAAAACTACAAGAAATGAATTATATTAAAAGCAATTCATGATGAAGTAAAAGAAAAGAATATCATAAAACACATCCAACCATAGAATGAAAGACAATACAAAACCCTAGAAAAATAATTAGTCACTCATAGAAAGGAAATTATAAACTTTATTCATTATAAAATAAAACTTATAATTACTCTTGATCTCTCCCACTTTTGCAAACCTTAATTTTTGAAATCTATGGAAGAGAGATGAAATCCTAAGGCAATATAGATACTTATATAGGACTAAGGAAGTTTGGAGAACAAGTAATAAAAGATACAAGAGAATCAAACTTGCTAACAACTATGAAAATCTAATCAATGAAAATCTAATTTCTCTGTTGGATACTGATTCGGTATATTCAGAAGCTTCGAAATATGAAACCGTATGGCTCATAAGGATGTGTGTGAAAATACGATCAAGCCCATGAAAATTGAGATCGAATGACCACCAAGTGGCCGCGTTTCTGCCGCCGCCTCGCCTATATTGGCCACGCATCCGCGGTCCCATGGTGTCTTCATGGCTCCGATTTTTTTCCTTGTTTTCTTCGTCAATTTAGATAATTTCTGAGCACATAAAATCTTGAATATCTCAATGTATTTCTGCAGTTGCGTGGATCATCAAAATTGTTCACAAATTTGGTATATGATTAGGCAGGTTGATTTGTTTCTTTTAATTTGATTTGGTTTCTCCAACTGATTTGTTATTGTGGTGATTGATTCATCTCTATTTGCTGCAATTTTTGCTGATTTGCAATGATATTCCCAAATTTGTTCCAAATTTGCAAATTATTCTTTTGATTTTCTGAATAACTTCCTTAAGTCTCCATTGTACAGACATAATTCTCATTTTAGGACAATTTTTCGTCTTTTTGCGTCCAAGCACTGTTATTTGTAATAATTCACAAAAGATATTCGGAATAGCATAATATATGACAACAAAATGATAAATGCGTTAGAAAAATGTGCAATAAATTACACCTATCAAATACCCTCACGCTTATCTTTTTTTAGTTCTCGAGCAAATCTACGGTTTCAAACTCTAAACTAAAGTAAACTACTATCTAGGTAAATCCTACTCCTACTCCTATTACTATGCACCTTTCACAGGTGTGCGATTGCATTGAGCGCATGCAACAAGCCTTTAGACCTCTAGACGGCCTTAGTAGGAGGAGTGTTGTCTCCTAAGGGTTTCCAACAGACAATACCCACAAAATCCACAAAAACTAAAGAAAATAGAAGAAACAAAAATAAGAAAATGAAAACTATATATAAAGATAGGAATAGATAAGAAAAATACGAAAAACAAGAGTTTAAATCTCAATAGATTATCAGTCGTCATGAACCATGCCTTAATAGATTTTAATCTATGTCTAAAATTACTTTCTCATCATTCCTCCAATCTTTCCTATCTATCTTGCTTCCAAACATGATCATATACCCCTACGTGTGCGTAAAATCATCACTACACTCGGAGAATTCAATTCAAGCTCTCATGCTCTTGCCTTTAGCTCCCTATTTCTTTTTAATTAGCGGACCAAATTGATGGATTTGTTCCCACATTTTTCATGTGACCATTAATGTTTTGTGAGACACTAAGCAACCGATTACCAAATGTGATCACTTATTGGGTGTAAATAGCAGTATCCTAATCTTGCAACACCTAAGGCATAACAAATGATCCCAAACCAGTTGGTCTAAATCACTAGGTGATGAAGCTCCTTTACTGAAATTTTTTATACTACCTTAATAATTGCAAGACAGTGTTCAATTTTTTTTCGTACTAGGATATTACAGACAAAGTATAACAGGTCTCTTCTACTATCCAAAACATCAAGATGTGTGCATATTCTAATCTTGCAACACCTAAAGCATAACAAATGATCCCAAACCAGTTGGTATAAATCATTAGGTGATGAAGCTCCTTTACTGAATTTTTTTATACCACCTTGATAATTGCAAAACTGTGTTCAATTTTTTTCATACTAGGGTATTACAGACAAGAGTATGACATGTCTCTTCTACTATCCAAAACTTCAAGATGTGTGCATGTGCTTATAGTAGGGTATCAGCGTTCAAATGTTTGGACTCAGAAATAGGCTCCACTTATATCTTCTCAAATCTAGTAACTCTTTCATGATACTAGCCTTTTAGGAACGGGCTCATGACAACTTATTAGTAGATCCATTTAACCATCTCTTTTTCTTATTTTTCTTAAAATCTATTTCTCTCTTTTATATATATTTTTCACTTTTTTATTTCTATTTTCAAAATTTTCTAATTTTTTAAATAATAAAACCTATGTACAAAACCTTCAATAACCTATGTCCAACCCCCCCCTACACACACACACTTAAACTTGACAGTGCCCTCACTGTCTACTATCTCGTATTCACGAAATTATTAACCACTCAAAAAATAATTTACCTAATGCTTTTGCTGACACATAAGTTAATATTAACCACTCAAAAAATTTATCTTTAATCATGTAGAGTAGTAAAATAAGTTGTAGCAGTAAGTATCAATAAACACCCTAAAATAAATATGCAAAATATTGATATGATATTTATATGTGGATGAAGAAAATTGTGGTCCGTGTTTTGCCGAAAATACTAGTACATAAATAAATGATGAAAATCTCAAAGAATTATGTAAATGTACCATCTTGTCGAAGTATTGGCTAAGTGGATCAAATTCTAAAACACGAACATGCGGAGTATAAATAAGTGATCCAGTTATAGGAGTTAAAGGCACAACATCATCTTGATTTTTAATAGAATTGGTTATAATAATGACCAAAAGTGGTGGAGGGTTTGGTTCGACTGGTAAGGCTCAAAAGGATATTCAGAATTTATTGGATGGTTTGGGGAATCTAAATCATCTATAAGATTAAGTTCATCCTTAAAAAATTTCTCAAAATTTTGATCAAAATATCCTTCTTCAAAATTAACCACCTCTTCATCATTCACTTCTTCTATCATAATAGGTGAATCTTGTTCAAAAATGTCATCAAATCTCTCGTCCAACAATTCTTTCATATCCTCTTTAAATTAACTTATAGGTTGACTTTTATCTTCTAAATATGTGGGATTCCACTCTAAATTTTCTTCAAAAATTTCATTATTCGTTCCTAATGAAAATATAGGTTCGCTATCAATAGTTTCATCAAAAATTATATCTAAACCAACACCATCAAAATCACAAGTTTTCTTTACAGAAGCGGTTTCTATATCCATAATTTTCTCAAAATTTATATTTGCTACTGTTAATTCGTCAGAAATATCTTCCTCAAAAATTTTACAATCAGTTAAATCAAATATCTCAACTTCAAATGTATCATCAATTAAATCATTTTCATATAAATTTGTTGTTAGAGGACAAATTGGAAATTCAAAATTTTGAGGGTAGGTTTCAAACTCAGTAGAAGGAGACTCATCATCACTTCCCTCATAGACCAATAAATCAGACTCATCTAAGCCACAAGATTCAAACGTGGATTCACAAATTAGGCACTCCTTATATCGCTCAATCTTTCTTGACGTAAATTCGCACCCACACATAGGACACTTATGACTTAAACGTTCTTCGGTTATACAATCTAAATCATAGTTATTCTCAACCACTTCCTGAATAGATTTTTCATGATGTTCTAATCTGTTGGGAAAAAATCGGGCTTAGGTGCGTTTGCATTGGGATGGTCTCTTGCTCTTTCCTATTAGTGACTACAGTAGTTATCTGGCTAAGAAGAATTTCAATATTAGTCATTGATTGTTTGGTAGCACTAGCGTTTTTCATAAAAGTGGTCAACCGCGTTTCAACTTTAGCAAGTCTCGTCTCCTCATCATTATCAACGTCAAATGGTGGAAAATTTTGGTATGGTTGATAATAATCTAATTGGATATTGTCATAAGGAAGGCCAACATCATAGTATGTGTATGATTGAAATTGGTGTTGGTCTATGAAATTGGAATGAATGAATGTTGGTTCGGTTCTGGTGTAAGGTGAATTATAACCGCTCCTATATTTATTCATTCTAATATAATCGACAAGTGTTGGGTTAACTGGATAGCAAAGTTCATATAAAGTTAGTTTAGTATCTTCGTCACTCTTTTTTTTTTTACAAAAGATTCTAAAAAATCACAAATAAAAATGCGCAAACAAATCTAGATCTAGGATTACCTAGGTCAAGTTACTAGACCCACTCCTAACTGCCAAGAGACAAATTGCGTGATAGATCCTCTAACAGCTCTTTTTCAAACTTGAAGTCAGATCAGTGTCGGTTAAGTGGAAGGGTTCCACTATACGAATCACCGAAATAGCGGTCCTTAATTAAATAACCACAACTAGTCACATGTCACTAGACACCTCAAGATTGAATTAATAAATGTTAGATTACCTATAACCTCTTCTTTTCCTATTGAGCGCGATATGTCCTTAGGGGATGAAATCTAAATATTTTTTAAATTACTGTAGGTCAATGCGGATGCTCAGTTGTGATTTGTGGGGCCTAAAAAGGATGATGAAATCCTACCTAATCTGAATTTGGGTTGTTGCCCCTTAGAATCTTTTTAAATATGCAATGCAATATAAACTAATTTTTTTATGGTGCAAAGAATCCTGTAAAATCTGTTAGTTAGAATCAAATCGAGATTTAGGAAGAATGAGATCTTACCTAGATTTTCCTCATGTTCATCTCGATCTTCTCTTCCAGTAAGTTCGTCTCAATTCCTAAAATAAAAACACTATGACGATCTTAGGTATACAGCACGACCTCGACTCCCTATACCGGGATAGATGAAATCTCTTCGATCGCTCTCTGCCTCTATGTGTTTCGAGACTGTACCCAACTAAAAGTTATTTGCACGACTCTTTAAAGTCGTGATAGAATAGTAATTAAAGTACAGTAGGAACACACACAAGACACCATGACGACCTTAGGTCTACAGACTACCCCACACTCATGTCATATGAAAACTGCCATCTGACGACAGGTACAATACCATCTAGGAGTTCTCAGGTGAGTCCATCCAGTGAAACTCATTTATCTAATGAACATCTGTATATAATCTTTGATGTCAAACACCAATGGTTATGGGATCAACCATCGTCCCGGTCATGGTCAAGAAACGTATACACTAGTCTAATCTGGAGTATTGATACCCAGTCTCGATACTCTCTCGACTAGGGACTTTTAAGAATGTGCTTATAGACTGTTCATCTCATAAAACTGCATTTTATTACCTCTCATTCATTATCTGTTTTGCTATTTATCGGTACATTTAATCAGTATCTGCTCAGTTATTACAGTTTACAGGTATTCATGATACAACACTGAAAACATACTCAAAATCACGGATATGACGTTTGGGAGCCTACACTGCAAGCAGACCAGAAAACCGACCGATACCCCATGAGCTCTTTTGGAAATAAAACATGTGTACATATTTTTTGTATAAAATTGGTCCAACACACAAGTGTGCACATGCCATGGACCAGGTAGGGGGCTGCCATAGACCATGGTAGGCTGCCTTGGCATCATGAGATAAACAAGTGGGCACACAACTTGTACAAAGTGGGTGTGGATGCATTTATTGCATAAAGTTAGGATGTGATGAAAACACCAAAGTTTCCTTCCATTCCTCTGCATACAAACCAAGTTACAATTGACCAAGCAAACAGAGCCAGAGTAATTAGAGAGAGCACATAAGCACACTACTGCAGCACGAGCCCCACTCCTCGGATTTCAGCCGGCGAGAAGACCACACGATCCGGCGACCTCGGCCTCCCTACCCCCTTTTGAGCCCATATTTTCTATGATTGTTTATTAGTGCTACATCATCACTTGTATATTATTTGTTTATTCTGTTTTGTGGCCTATAAATACCAGAACTGGTCTAAAGAATGGGGGCATGCCAAATAGATGTAATACATTTTGATAGTTTGTTTATTTTTGGTTTAGCTTGAGGGTGAGTGAACTTCACTTGGTTTCTACTTCTTCTTCCCTTTTGAAGCTCTCTTTGGAGAGCTTCATTAAGGAAGTTGAACAAGATACCAAATCTTGTATCTCATTTCAAGTGTTTAATATAATTGTTGTTTCTTTTATTGCTTTCTTTACTTACTTGCTTTTATTATTATGCTTAACTAATTCTTTATTTTGGTTGTGGTGTGGGTGAGGAAGTAAGATGAAAAGTTTTATCTCCTCCACCTTTTGATTATGTTTAAAATGCTTAACTTATGATTCTGACTTAAATATTGCTAATGTATTGATATGATACGGTATTTTGACACATGATTACTTGTAATCTCCTCATATACCGTATTCATTCCCTTCCTCCATTTCCAATGTTTAAGGTAAAATCTATTTAGTGTTAAGTTCGGTAAAGCTTGGATATCGTATCTTGTGATTAATGACTTGACAAATCTCTTAATTTCATATACGATATAATATCACAACTTCTTAGCAAACTCAACACTAATATTATTTGCTCTCACTAACCACTTTGTGTTTTTGTTGTTGCGGTATGCTTGCTAACCCTTGTGTTTAATGTTGTTATCCCAAGCGCGGACATACGAACGGTAAGTGATCAAAACGGAACAGTTTTGTGCTTTGCGGCGAATATCGAACTTTGACGGTTTGTGCTCCGCAACCGCGTTGACAAGTCGTACTTCATGACGGGATCAAGGTAAGGCCGGACAACTCATGACCAAGGGAGTGTAGAGGTAAAAGCCACGATTCGACCTTCCAAACCAAGCCCCAACCATTCTTCACTTAACTTGTTTTCCTCTTTTCTTTGTTTTTCGTATTCTTTATATTTTTTGTGACAAAAGCTCAATTCATTGATTTGTTAACCTTAAACAACAATACTTAATATACAATTCCCTGCGGATCGACCCGTGTTTGCCGGCTCGCTACAACGCGTCGTACACTTGCGGTTATAAATAGTAAAACGAGAACGATCTCGCATGCGCAATCCGTTTTCCTAAAACCATATCTCATATTTCAAAACATACGCGTTTGCGCACGCGGGTGGTTTCCCAACAAGTTTTTGGCGCCGTTGTCGGGGAGTTGGTAGTATTAGGTATTGTTATTTCTGGTTCTACTAACAAAACTAACTTTCTAACTCAAATTTTTTCAATACTAACATATACACACTTCTAACAATTTTTATGACTTTTGTTCTCTGTTGCTGAATCTGCTATCACTCTGTAATCCAACTTAAAAATCAAGTAAGACCATTAGAATATTCATCTTTCCTAGAGATTCCACTAAAAATCCCTGCACCTAACTCTTTGCAAAATCCGGCGACATCAAGGATTTGTCCGATCTCGCCGGCCTTCTTGTGAGGGTTTTGGTTTTTTCTTTTTTGGTGATCTCCAGTGCAGTGTTGGTAATCTATTGGTATTGTTTGATTTTTCTAATTTTGAGTGTGCAGGAATTAGGGCACACATATCGCTTTTGACACTAAATATCGTATTTTTCGACATATTAGGTTTTTCGCGGAATTACGACCAGCGATCGTGCGAAGCGAGGCCCAAATGCAATTACAAGACGTTAGCGAAGTGTAGTGCCAATGATCCGGGTAGTTTGACCCGCGCAAGCGAACAATCAATGACTTGGATCAATTCAAAGGGGTTTTCTTAAACCAAATCATATCGGTACGTATTTTCTAACACCTTCGCTCGAATCCGACGCATTCCAATAATTCTATCTTTTGCAGGATTCTTCGCACAATTTTGCCGCCAACTGTAAAGAGAACTAATCGTATTTCTTACGGCGCATAATACAAAATTGAAAAAGAATTGCTTTAATTGATTGATTTTCTTAAATTCTTTTATTGTTTGCGCATTGCATTTTAATACAGAATTAAGGGCACAAAGACCAAAACAAGATACGGTAAAGGATTTCATCACCTTTTCTCCGTAGCCCACAAATCACAAAACTGCATTTTCGCATACCCCCAGTAATTTAAAATCAATTAGAACTCTGACTTTAAGGACTTTGCGCTCATCAGAAGAAGTTAATTGTGTTTAGAACTTTATTTAACAGTATATCGTTCACGGGGTGTCCAGGCAAGTATTCAAGAGAAAGGGTTATTTAATTAAGGACCTTCGCGAAAGTATTGGAAAACATCCCCTTATCTCTTGCACTTACCTGGGTTTGTGATCAGTATATCTCGAGCTTATTTCTCGATACAGTTTTACTTCGGCAATCAGGTTCTTGAGCAGGTCTAGTTGACTTAGCATAACATAGACTGCTAGGAGTGTAATATTCTTTATTTTTGTGATTTTTGTGAATTCTTGCTATTATGGGTGATACACAATACAATTCATTTTTGCACGATTCTTACACTTTTATTTATACTCAATCCCAATTGATTTGTACAAATTGACAAAATTCTTCCAACATTCATGAAAATTGTCCTTTTCTAGGGGGTGACCAACCGTCCCAAATTGTTGATAACGGTCACCCACCTAACACTCCTGAACCCAGTCACACTGCAACCATAAACCAAATGATTGAAGATTTAGAGAAAGAGGTCGACAGAATGACTGCTCTAGCATCACCACCATCACAACCCCTCCAACCCGAAACAATTGAACCATCATTAGGGAGTGACGGTGAGATAGATACTAGATTGACCACTTTTGAAAAGGGTATTGAAATAATGACTGCGGTCGAGAAACAATCAGCTGCGACGCTAGCCCTGTTTTTACAGCAATCTGAGCAATTATTTGTTACTCAAGCTCAATCATTCTCTAGAATCGAGGAACAAACGAAACATTTAGCTAAGAGGATTCTCGGGAGTGAACACAGTCAATTGGAACCCCATAGTGTCAACATCTGTCAGCTAAGGAGTCACCCGAGTGAAATAAGTGATCAGATCAATTTGGATGATTTTTTATATGATAATACAACTGAATTGACTAGGTGTTCCCAGGACACACAAGCAAACCCTCTAAGTCAGTCCACCATTAGCCTTCAGGTATCCACTGAGCCTCTTATCACTTGTGATTTAGAGATTGATTTAACTGAAATAATACTTGAAGAGGATATTCTTGAACAGACTGATTTTTGCTTTCTAAGTTTAGAGGAGGAACCTTATGAATTTGACGGGTATGGTTAGGATAAATTGTTAGAAAAGATCAATGATAAGGAACCCATAAATTTTGTATCACCTAGTGATATTGTTTCGGAAGAAACATTAGGGTGGGAACCTACGTTTTTAGATAACATGAACCTACCCATTTGTGAATGTGATGAGGAAGAAATCGTTTTGGGAGAGTTTGTGAATAATGAGAGTAAGATTGTGAAAAATAATAGGGAGGAAGACGGCACTGAACATTATTCTTTCTTATCAAGTTTTGAGGAAATTTTTGCTGATGAACTTGATATTCTTGGTGAGTTTGAGTCAAGAACATTTTGGGATCATCCTTTGAACCTTTCTTTTTCTGAACTTTTTGCGGATGAACTCCAGTTTTTAAACGAGCCTGACTTTGAAACTCAACATGCGCTTATTAAACAATCAAGTCATCCAGAAAACAATTCTTTGACTTCCTCAAAATTTCATCTCCACTTTCAGCGTCTTCTTATCCCAACTTTTACGCACCCATGCCCTTTACTAACATCTAACCATTCTTTGTATATTTTCTTTTTCTTTTTAATATACCTATTCTTTTGCCAGCCATGGCACTATATTGACAAAATTTTCTTATGGTTGGTATTAACTTCTGCATTAACCATGTCGTTTAGATTGTGAATATTATGGTTTCTGTTTTCTTCGTTTTTTTCCTAGTTTTTAATAAAATCCCACCCGTTAGGGGGTGAGTGCTGTTTTTTTTAGCGGGACGAGACTGTTTTCAATTTTTTGTTTGAGAAGGAGTGTAAGTATGTTAGGATTTCATTGTGGGGTTTTTTTTTTTTTGCAAAGTTCCTTTATAAGCCCACTACCCCAAACCCGAGCCTTCACTTACTCTTTCCTCAAACATATCTATCTCTCTCCTCTCCTCTTCCCGCAGCCTCCCACCAAACCTTAGCCCTCCCCATCGGATTACAGCCGGCGACGTCCCCACCAGATCCGGCGAGCTCGACCCGACTTCCTCCAAGCTTCGATCTTTTTCTTCCCTGCTGTAAGAAACTCTTTTCCCCCCTCTCCTACACTGTTTACTTTCTGAAAATTCCACGGACCTCTGAGAATGGCCCCATTTGAATTGGAACGCAATTTCGTTGCCATTTTCTCACACGATGTGTTTGGGCATTATTTTTGTGATGCAATCCAACAATTAGGTTGGGGATTTCTGCTCTATGAGGAAGAGGGTTTGTGTGCATGTGAGAGTTTAGTCGATGAGTTCTATGATACGCTAAGAAATGGAGAAATACTTCAAGATAGGGTTAGAATTCAATTTCGGGGTAGACGTAGGATATTTTCCATTGAAACCATATCCAACGTCACCGGTATCCCGATGCGTTTTGGCTCTCAAAAACCCTTAGAACTAATGCAGTATAGGACAGTTCTGGGTAATCGATGCGAACTACGAGATGCTGGGTTGAATGCCCAGCAGATTTACAGGAATGCCTATACGGCCTGCCGCTGGGTGTATCGCAACGTTAGGGGGATCGCGCGCGTATCGTCTTTTCCAGCGATTGTAGGGCACATGGTCCATTTTTTGATGACCAGAGACTACCAGTTTTGATGGCAAGCATGCTCTTCGCCACAATCAAGGAAAGTATTGCTGCGCGGAAATCTCTGCTTCCCGTCCTCATTACCCAAATTTGCCAATTTTATATGACGGACGACGATTTCACGGCCTGCCTCACGATGTACGATACTGTACTAGTAGAGATAGAGAAGATCTCACCAGGGTACACAGATCTCAGGAGTGAGTAGCAGATTTGGACTCCTACCGACCCCAGCGAGCACGCGGCTCCGCAGACTTCATCCGAGATATACTTGGGAGATGATGTTCCGACGGATCCCTACGAGCTTCACAGAATGGAAGTCCGCGGCATCAAGACTATAATCTACCAGAACAAGGAGATCAAGGAACAGCTAAGCCAGCTCTTAGTAAAGAAAAACGAGGAAAGAGGAAGCAGCCGAGGCAAAGGCAAAGCAAAACGACGATGAGGACATCGTCTGGATCAGTTTGGGGGTGGAGCTTGGTGGTGGCATTTTGTATCTGCATATAGTTTGCATTTGCATATTTCCTGCATTTCAGCATTTACTTATTGTATTTTTCTTTTTTCTCTTGCATGTAGTTGCATTTCATATCTGCTTTTGTACTGCATTGTATTGAAAATTTTGAAAAATTTATAAAAATTGAAAAATTCTTGAAAATTATAAAAGCTTTGTCATGTTGGTTAGCAGGGGATTTGTGATTCAAAATCTGACAGTTCGGTTGATAAGATAGAAATAACTAAATTCTTGCTATGAGATTGACGACCTGAAAAATAACCCTCCTATGTGTTTAACCTTAGCTGATATACGTCTTTTATAACACTTTTTCACGTATCGTATGTTTTTAAGAATATGATGAAAGTCTGACATGTCTATAACTTTATAAATTGATAAAAATCTGTAGGATCAAACAGGTTTGTCTGAGTTAAGCAAAATATCAAGAATAGTTCATACAGTGAAATAGATATGAACAATTTTATAGAGATTTTAACAGAAGCTAAAAGTCTGAAAAATAACCCATCTAGAACTTTGTTGGAGTAATTACACACCTTATCACATGTAACGTCTTCTGATTTAAAAGAAAAAGCTGGTTATATCTCCGTTTTCACTAAAGTACTAAATTATTTAAAATAAAATGAGTTTTTTGTTTTGTGGCCTTACTAACTTGGGTAATTAAGTCCTTGGGGTGTCTCCACACCTAATGCCCTAAAACCATCTGATTTGGGAGTCATTGACCCAAAGATCGCTAAGTTTCCAATCGCCAGATAAAACAAGCTAAGCAAGTGTTCTCTCCGAGTTAAAAGTCCTAACGGTTCTTTGTGGGAGAATAATCTTGGCGGAGACGAATTTTCTATTAAAACAGTTTTTTCATGGAGATGTGAAGGTTTGTATTTATTAAGACGTTTTGCACGATAATGAAAGTTGTGTATGAACAAAAACAGGTGAAAGGTAGGAGTGAAAAATAAGATTTAGGTTCTCTGTTAAAATTGATATATATTCTAACTTGAAACCTAACTGGAGAATAAAACTTGAGAAAATCTTAACTCCTTCCAAACTTGTGTGAACCTTTAGAAGTTATCCTGGTCCGTAATTTTTGACATAATGACCCTGATCAAGTTTTTAAAAACCTGTCGACACTACCGCACAATCACAAAAAGACACGTATTAGCTTTTGTTAAACAAATTGCGAGGGGTGAAAAATAGGGTTTAATGTTTCTAACTTGGATGATAGAACTTATAGCTTTGATTCTTAACTTTAGAATTATAATCAATAGTTTCTCCGCATTACTAATTTGACTAGATTTTGTGGGTGTAATCCGCTGAAAACCCTCAGGAGACAACACTCCTCCTACTAGGGACACCTAGAGGTTTAACGGCTTGTTACACATGCTTACTGCAATCGCGTTCCCTGCAAAAGTGAGGTTAGAATTTTTTTTTGTTTTGCTAGGGACGAGCAAAACATAAGTTTGAGGGTATTTGTTCATCTCATAAAACTGTATTTTATTACCTCTCATTCATTATCTGTTTTGCTATTTATCGGTACTTTTAATCAGTGTCTGCTCAGTTATTACAGTTTATAGGTATTCATGATACAACACTGAAAACATACTCAAAATCACGGATATGACGTTTGGGAGCCGACACTGCAAGCAGACCAGAAAACCGACCGATACCCCATGAGCTCTTTTGGAAATAAAACATGTGTACATATTTTTTGTATAAAATTGGTTTGGTCCAACACACAAGTGTGCACATGCCATGGACTAGGTAGAGGGCTGCCATAGACCATGGTAGGCTGCCTTGGCATCATAAGGTAAACAAGTGGGCACACAACTTGTGCAAAGTGGGTGTGAATGCATTTATTGCATAAAGTTTGGATGTGATGTAAAGACCAAGTTTCCCTCCATTCCTCTGCATACAAACCAGGTTACAATTGACCAAGCAAACAGAGCCAGAGTAATTAGAGAGAGCACACAAGCACACCACTGCAGCACGAGCCCCACTCCTCGGATTTCGGCCGACGAGAAGACCACACGATCCGGCGACCTCGGCCTCCCTACCCCCTTTTGACCCCATATTTTCTATGATTGTTTATTAGTGCCACATCATCACTTGTATATTGTTTGTTTATTCTGTTTTGTGGCCTATAAATACCAGAACTGATCTAAAGAAAAGGGGCATGCCAAATAAATGTAATACATTTTGATAGTTTGTTTATTTTTGGTTTAGTTTGAGGATGAGTGAATTTCACTTGGTTTCTTTTTCTTCTTCACTCTTGAAGCTTTCTTTGGAGAGCTTCATTAAGGAGGTTGAACAAGATACCAAATCTTGTATCTCATTTCAAATGTTTAATATAATTATTGTTTCTTTTATTGCTTTCTTTACTTACTTGCTTTTATTATCATGCTTAACTAATTCTTTATTTTGGTTGTGGTGTGGGTGAGGAAGTGAGATGAAAGTCTTTGCCTCCTCCACCTCTTGATTATGTTTAAAATGCTTAACTTATGATTCTGATTTAAATATTGCTAATGTATTGATATGATACGGTATTTTAACACATGGTTACTTGTAACCTCCTCATATACCGTATTCATTCTCTTTCCCCATTTCCAATGTTTAAGGTAAAATCTATTTAGTGTTAAGTTCGCTAAAGCTTGGATATCGTATCTTGTGATTAAGGACCTGACAAATCTCTTAATTTCATATACGATATACCATCACAACTTCTTAGCAAACTCAACACTAATATCATTTACTCTCACTAACCACTTTGTATTTTTTTTGTTGCAGTATGCTTGCTAACCCATGTGTTTAGTGTTGTTACCCCAAGCGCGGACATACGAACGGTAAGTGATCAAAACAGAACAGTTTCGTGCTTTGCGGCGAATATCGGAGTTTGACGGTTTGTGCTCCGCAACCGCGTTAACTAGTCATGTTTCATGCCGAGATCAAGGTAAGGCCGGACAACTCATGACTAAGTGAGTATAGAGGTAAACGTCGCGATTCGACCTTCCGAACCAAGCCCCAACCATTCATCACTTAACTTGTTTTCCTCTTTTCTTTGTTTTTCGTATTCTTTATACTTTTTGTGACAAAACTCCAATTCATTGATTTGTTAACCTTAAACAACAATACTTAATACACAATTCCCTGCGGATCGACCCGTACTTGCCGGCTCGCTACAACGCGCCGTGCACTTGCGGTTATAAATAGTAAAACGAGAATGATCTCGTGTGCGCAATCCGTTTTCCTAAAACCATATCTCATATTTCAAAACATACGCGTTTGCGCGCGCGGATGGTTTCCCAATATAGACTATCCATACCCCACTAGTATGATCTCTACCATAATCCTAGCAGTCAAGTAAATATCCTACGGGTTTTATCATTATGTATTAGCGATATGTAATAACGAGTAAAACGTATTTACATGAATGATAAAAACAAACCAAATAGTATACTATCATCTCGAGTAAGATTGTTCTCTCGTATAGGTCCTCCTTCAATTACAATAATTGCCTTGAGTACACATATATCCAACAAATTCATCATTGTATATGGTTTTATTCGAAATTTACTAAGTAGATGCTGTCCGTTTTTCAAATATCTTTGCAAAACAAATTTTAATTCTTTTTATAAAACTTTTCTTAAAACTTCACCTCCATTTTATTATATTATATTATCTATTTATCTTATATATAGTTTAAATTTCTGGTTTTTGTTTATTTAGATTACGGTGGGGTCCACCGGACTTCATATGATTCTTATGCCAGTCACATGTCTTTTCGGATCGTGACAGATTCAGCAATAAAATTAACGGTGACATCCAACCTTCTAAACAAAAATACAGAAACGTTTGAGCAAATATGTTGATGGTCAACCATTGACATGATACGCAGTTGAAAGAGCCCATCATGATCCTCATTTACACATATTACCTTTTATTATATTACAAAAGAAAATAAATTACTAGAATTAATTACTAAAACAAATATGCCACCATGACAATAGAACCTCATTTGAATCAATCAACAACCAAAATGTTTGCTGGCAATAAGTTTGAAGTTCAAATGCTATTATAATCAAATTACTTATTTATTGTTTTAACAAAATGGCTTTAAAACATATTGTTTACGATTTAAAGTTTTATACGGTACTTCCACGTTGCTCCACATATGTTTGAAACTCTGATACTAGTTTAAAGAATAGAGCTTAACACATCTTCGTTAGCTGTGAACAAAGGCTTAAAACATGAGTAGGTGGTTCTCTAGTTTAAGTTGTGGAGAGACCCATTTTCTGGGACTGTGAGTACTTTCACAGCTAGTATGGCTGAACGTTCACAGTTCCATTTTTCCTTAACAGATAAGACCGATGAAGCTATATTTATTTCTAATAATTGGATACTTGAAACATATTTATAGTTTTGGGTCCATTTTCCAAATAACCATTTGCTCACTTTTATCATATGAAAATTAATTCAAACTAAAGAAATAAATTAATGAAGCATAGTTTTTTTTTTGAGATAAAAGTAGGATAATTAAGCCCACAGAATTTATTAAAAAGTAGTTAATGAAACAAGATCCCCACAACTGCAAAGCTTAGTCACAATGCAGGATAAGTCTAGCAAGAATAACCAAAATTTAAAGTTTGTATCCCCTTTGGCACGCAAGCCCTTAGAACATACCAAATAACAAAAAAAGCTCGACTGTGCACCGCTCGCAGCTTGAACGCGTGACTCTTGCGCACCGCTCGCAACTCAAATGCGTGCCCCTTAGCATCGCTCGAAGCTTGAACGCGTGCCGCTCGCAGCTGGAACGCACATCCATTGTGCACTGCTCACTGCTCGAACGCACGCCGCTCGCAACTCAAACGCATGCCCCTTGCGCATAAGCTCGAACACATGTCCCTCGCTCCTAGAACGCGCGTCCCTTGCACGCTGCTCGAAACTCGAATGCATGCCGCAAGCAATTGACAAACACCGACCGCGTCGCTCGTCTAATCCACCTGAACAACTAGAATGAGCCCCCATGTTGCCAGAATCGGCATCTCATGGCCGAGTCAGCCTCCGCTTGTGGATCTGACCACCACAACATTGGATCGGTGTGTCTCGTGGCCAAGCTCAGTACCCACATCGCCGAAAACACCTCATACCTAGATCCGATCTTTACCGCCCATCTCACATCTAGATCCGACCATCACCACCGGATCTACATCTCAGATTAGGATCCCTTACAGCCAAATCCAGCGACCCACATCTTCAGGCCGACACCTTTCTTGATTGAGCCAGCTTCTCAAGGTCTGAATCGTCTGATCTAGCTGTTCCTTAGTTGTATCGACCTCCTCAAGCTGAATCAAAACTCCATTGCCTAGATCCGGCAACCACCAAATCAACATCCTTGGTTAGATCCGGCCACCACATCCTCAAACCAAGCTCCTCATGACCGGATCAAGCCTTTCTTGGTCAGATCCGGCCACCACATCCTCAAATCCAGCTGCTCGTGACCGGATCAAGCCATCCTTGGTCAGATCCGGCAACCACCAACCTAGCTCCAAAAAAACTTCTTTTAAAAATAAAAAAAGGGAAAAAAAATAAAGAACGAAATGCCATGGCGTGGGGGAAGTCATCTGAATACCCACCCCACCCCACCCCACCTGCAAGAGATCAAGGAGAGGGGCGGGGGGTTATATCATTTTAAAAAAAGAAAAAAGAAAAAAGAAACTGTTTTATTAAATCAATCCATTTTGAAAAAAACCCCAATTTGTCATTCATTTCTATTATTTCTCTCTTCTGTCAGATCCAAATCTACATGATCGCCACCGATTGATCCGATGCTTGATCAAATCGCAACAAAAAACCTAGAATTTTTACAAAAAGGTGCGATCTTTCCTCATTTTGAGGTCAGTTTCCCCATCGATCTTCCTATTTCGATTCATCTGTACAAAATTCTAGGGTTTTTTCGTCAACCCTGTGCCAATTTGATTGATTGGGGATAAAATTGGGGGGGAAATAAAGATGAATCCAAATTCAAGAAGCAAGAATGAAGAAGAATTCACCAATTTCTTTCCCGTTTTGCCGAAAAAGGATTGGTCAATTAGATTGATCAGGGTTATTTCATTTGTTATTATATTTGTTGCTGGTGCTGTATTGGGGCTATCACTAACTGCCCATTTTACCCCATATGTTACCACACAAACGGAGCTCTTTTTCCCCACCAAAATGTATTCAACAAATTGTGGGAAAAATAATTCTACCTTGGAGAATTTCATTAGCCCAAGAAGTTTGTTGCATGATATGAGTGATGATGAGCTATTTTGGAGGGCTTCGTTGTTGCCCAAGATGAAAGATTTTCCGTTTAAGCGAGTGCCTAAGGTCGCGTTCATGTTCATGACGCGGGGGCCGTTGCAGTTGTGGGAGAAGTTCTTTAAGGGGAATGAAGTGCTCTATTCAATTTACGTGCATTCGATTCCGGTTATAAGCTTAGTCAATGAGAGTTCACCGTTCCATGGGCGACAGATTCAAAGTGAGGTATGTTTTTTTTTCCCAATTTTGTTTCATGTTTATATCAAATATAGAATTGTTTATGCTATTGAGAAATAAAAAATGATAATTGCAATTTTCATTAAGTGAAAGCTTGGACTCAAATGCCTTTTTAGTGAAGAGACCAAATAAGAGATAAATTTTGGCGTGATTGCAAGTACTAAAAGAGTATTAGATTTAAGAATCCTTTGAGGATAATGTACACTATTGACTTTGTTTGAATTATTTCTCACACAAAATGTAAAAAGTATATTTAGGGTTTAAGTTTCTTAGCCCATTTTTAAAAAAAAGTGTCTTTTGCTCGGTGTCAAGACAACTTCCCTCTTTTTTATTGCGGCCCTTCTAGTTGAATAACACGGGATGCACCTTCTTTTACTTGTCGATCATAAAGAAGCAGTTCTTTGATGTGAGCTACATCTAAGCAGAGTGATTTAAACACAAAGAGATTAAAGCGGTTTTTCCTCATGTATGCTTATTTTGATTGTTAATTTTTCATACATCACAACAACAACAAGCCTTCATTCCAAATTTTATATGAATCCTTCTCTTCCATCCCTCTCTATTTGCTAGAGATCCGACTATGTTTTATGCTGGCTGTCGGCGACCTAACACATCGTTAATTCTTCATGTTGATGTAATATTTTCTTGTTTGTGAGACCCACCTGCCCCCTATATAATAAATATAGTTGGTCTCATCTTTCTTGCATTGGTTGCATGCCTTTAACTTATGATCTTTGTCACAATTCTCAGACATTAACCAACTGTCCCATAACAAACCATTCTTTTTCTTATATATTTTAGTAGGGTCAGTTATTTGAAGTGATCGACATCTTAGAAGTGATATTTAAACTTATGAGAAATAAAGAGGTTTTTCCTCATGCATGTTTATTTTGATTTCTTTTTCTTCATGTTGACGTATTTTTTCTTGTTTATATGATTCAATATTTAGGTAATGTCAATCAATGCATCATGTGTTATAAACAATCCTATTAAGTATGCTATTAACATAAGATACTCAGGAACATAATTCTGATGATATGCAGTGATTTTCTATGCATTATTCGAAATATTTTCATTACTTCTATATTAATGTTTTGAGTTATAAGGATGGATCCATTTGGGACACACCCCTCCCCTATTGATTAATAAATATCATTGGTCTCATCTTCGCTTGTATGGGTTGCTTGCCCTTAACTTGTAATCTCTTTGTCACAATTCTCATGCATTAACCAATTTTCCCACCCCTTGGAACTGTATAAATGTATGTCATTCCATATAAAAAAAAATATTTTGAAGTAAACCATCAATTTTACCAAAACATTATTAATGTTTGAAGTACCTAATAAATAGGCTTGAAGCTCTATGAACAAGAGTTAGTGATGGAGGTTGGAATCTTCTTCAAATGTTGTCCTCCGTCGATCTTGTGGCCAGCGGGGCTGAACGGTTGAGATTGGTAGTGGAAGATTAGACGCGTGGATCGCAATGGGTTTGTTGGTTGTGGTTGACGCCGAGCTACCTGCAAAAGAAGTTCAGGGGTAGGAAACCACCGTAGGACCCTCCGACGATCAAGTGAGTACCGTGGAATAATTAGGCAAAGCAGCTGTGTATTGGATTTAATTCGAGTTACCTGAATCGTCTAGAGGAGGGGTTTATATAGGGATCGCATTGGAGCAAGCCGATGCGAGATTCTTGTCGTCCATTACGCCCCCGCGTTACGCTCGCGTTGATGGCGGGATACGCCCATTAATGGCGAGATACGCCCATTAATGGTGAAAAACGCTAGCGTGGAATGCAGGATGTGGAGCGGCGGAGATCTCGTCGTGGCGAGATATACACAGAGCCGTTACAGGGGCGCTCGTGCCCCGTGCTCCCGGCCAAACTGGGACGTTGAGAAACCTCAGTTATAGTATAGCTCGGAGACGAGTAAGGATGCTGAGGAACCTCAGTTATAGGATAGCTCGGAGACGAGCTAGAGAGCTGAGGAAGCTCAACTCTATGATTGCTCGGAGACGGGCAATGGTTGGTGGTTAAGCGAAAGAGAGAACATACTCAGGGGAGGTCTCCAAAAGGTCGGGTGCAACCTCGGAGGCTAGGCACCGAGAAATGTCCCCAATGCATCATACATATTTCAGCTCCATAGCCTCAAGGAATCTAGTGGGTTTACGTGAACGACACGTCATCTGCTACGTGTCGTGATCCGGGAATTCCCACTTATGAGTATCAGCACTTAGTCATGCTATGAATTGAGAAGAAGTGAGAAAACCAATAAAGAACTCGATTTAATGAAAATCTATATAATATTCACTCCTCTCTGATTACTTGACTTCCAGATATATATGGTCTATAGAATTTCTTACTGTTTTAGAGCCATATATAATTAATATAGGTCAACCTAAAATATATAGTATTATCTAGTACTTCTGTAAATAATTTTTATGGTAATTTACACTAAAGTACCCTAGACTATCATGTATTCTTACTAAAATACCTTAAACTTCATTTATTACATTAAAATACCATAAGTTCTGCTTTTGAGGGTATTTTACTGAAACAATCCCTTAAAACCCATAATTTAAGGTATTTTACTGTATTAAAAGACCTTTAAGGTATTTTAGTTATAAAACATGATATTTTAGGGTATTTTAGTGTAATTAATCCCCTTTTCTTATAACAATTTCACTTGAATCCAATCCTCGACGGTAAAAACATCAAAGATGATACTACCTGATTCCTGCAGTCCTATAATCCCTTACAAGTGGTTGGAAGTACTAATGCTGTATTAGCTTCAATTGTTTTTTCAATAATCTTGACCTTATATCAGATGTTTATATTGATTCAGGTAGGCCTTGGAGAGGGAATCATAGAATCGAGAAGGAGAAAATCATTATAGTATAGGTTAAAAGGCAGAACTTACTTTACTTGTAATTCTCGTGAAATAGTTGCAAGGAGCTCATTTTGTATCTGCTTGCATATAGGATAAGTTTGCTTATGAGTTCAAAGATGAATACAGATTTTCATTTGTTTGTTTGATCAATGGGGCACACAGAATTTTACGAAGAAAACGAAGGAATGCATTAAAATAACTACTGGACCCTTTTTTATTAAATTTATATTCGGTTGTTTGCAAACCTTCAACTAATTATTATTTCTATTATCTACTTTGTTTGGAAAAGTATCATAATTCCTGTTGATTGACTGTTAATAGTGGACAGGTCTGTTCATTTTTTCATATTAGATATCTTGCGTTGGGAAGTTGATGAATAAGAAATATATGAAAGTGATCATCTGCATAACTAAAGTTTGTTTTTAGGAATCAGAAGTAAGGATGATTACGAGTGGTGAAGCGATCAAGAACCGAGTGATTGTAGACTACCTGCATTGTCAAGAAAATTATTCTAATGGCGACACCACCAACTGTGCTTTGTGTATTCTTAATATGTTGGGCAATTCAGAAAAAAGCCGTCCTTAAGTCTTGCCAAAATGCATTGAGTGCGCAAATTGGTGCAAGAAAAGATACAAGAGAAATGAATTTATTTATAAGAAGATAGAGATGGCCTTTAATGACTTATAATGTTATGTGAAAGGGATGACTGCTTAAGACAAGTGCGTTAGTTAGGAGTCTTAGGACTTGGGAAGTTATGAGCCATATTTAGTTAAAGGAGTGGTTAGGACCTAAGTAGCATGGTTCGGATTCGGATATGGGATAAGATGAGTTGATTTGCATATTCACAGTTCTTCAAAAGTCTAGGATACGGCTTATGGAGATGCACTAAATTTTTTTATGTTTAAATGTATATAACTAACGGGGAGTGCGCCATTGCAAACCGGTCTGTGTTTTTTAAAAACGGGAACTCTCGTTATACGGCATATTTTAATGATCCGAGCCGTTCAAGTTGATCACCCGACACTAAATGTATGTGTATGAAAAATCAAAGGATTTGAAGACCTCAAACCTATGTATCGATGGGTGCAAAAATGAATGTCTTTCAATAATGCAACATGAACTTCATCCGATACATAGGTTAGAGGTCTTCAAATCTTTTGATTTTTCATACACATACATTTGAGAGTAGGCGCGCGAGCACGCGCACAAAAAAAAAATGGCTATCCCTGTATAGCACTTTTACCTCCCAAAATTAATTTATTCATGCAAACTCCTCAAGTGCTCGTCGCCTAAAACCCTTTAACGCTCAAATTCAACTATAAAAAAACTCGAATGATTGTTTGTGTTGTTTAGAGTAGAATTTGAGAGTTTTGGTCATTGAATAGAGGGTTGTTTGCGCTAATAAAACACTTAAGCAAGTATAAGTGCTGCGTAGGGCAACCCAAAAGGAGGGGGGTGCGCAATTAATCAAGGAGAAAAACACTGAAAATTATAGAAAACAGTCTCTCTCCTTTCTGACTTGTTTACATCTGTTATATTATTACATTTATACTTTTAACATCTCATCTAATAAAGTCCCAAGAGATATATAATCAATTACATGGATTCAAAGGCTTATGCCCAATTGAATCACAAGTTATATAAAATACACAATTTCATAATTTTAATGAAATGTTTATCTGGCTAGGGCCTTTTTGACCCTATCTATTTTTTCTCCAAATTTTTTTATATAAAATCCATCAGTTAAGATTGTAAGGTTGCATATTTTATTCTTATCTATGAGATGATTTTCTTTCGTAGTTGTAAATTCTTTCTTCTATAGTCAAGGTAAACAATCGACCATCCCTTTTAATTACTTAGTCTAATCCTAGCGATTAAAGGTATTAATATATGCAGCTCTTGGACCTCTTGCATTGCAAATTTAGCTAACAGAGAAGTCGAGACCATATTGGTATTACACTGGAAGGGCAAGAGATATCACCGAGCGATCAGTTTAGATATTTAGGTTCTATCATCCAAACGGATGGGGAGATCGATAGCGATATTAATCAAAGGATCCAAGCTGGTTAGTTGAAATGAAGGAGTGCAACATGAATTTTGTGCGATCATAACTTTTCTTTAAACTTAAAAGGGAAGTTTTATCGGAGCGCTATTCGGCCTGCCTTATTATATTGTACAGAATGTTGGGTTTTTGAGAAACATCATACACAGAAAATGCACGTAGCGGAGATGCGCATGTTTCGTTGGATGTGTGGTAACATTAGAAAAGATAAGATGCGAAATGAGAATGTTCGTGCAAAAGTTGGTGTAGCACTTGTAGAGAAGAAAATGCGGGAAAACCGGCTAAGATGGTTTGATTATATACGACACAGACCTATAGAAGTACCGGTTCGACGAATGGATACTCTCGATATAGACAATATCAAAACGAAGAAAGGAAGACCGAAGAAAACATGGATAGAGATGATACGAAAAGATATGGTTGTCAAAGGCCTCAATGAAAGTACATTGTTCGATAGGAGTGAGTGGAGGCGGAGGATTCATGTGCTGGACCCGGCGTGATTCTCTTGTTGGTTCATGTAGCATACCCTATATGCTTGGGATAAAAGGCCCAGTTGTTCTTGTTGTATACATTTGAGAGTAGGGTGATCAACTTGAACGGATCGGATAGTTAAAATATGTCGAGAGTTCCCGTTTTAAAAAAACGCAGACTGGTTTGCAATAGATCACTCATCACTAACGGACGGTTATTACAAAAAATATTTATTTTAGCAAATCGAAATGTAGAATACAAATATTCTGATCGTGTTGCATAAATTTTTGTTCCCTTACTCACTTGGTACATTTTCGATACATCAATAATCTAGTATAAATTTGTATGTGACAAATAGAGTTCTACAAGTATACTTGATAAATATGATAGAACCTGACATGCATACGAATCCGATACGGACAAGTCTCCTTGAAGTTGAATCCGTGCGACATGGGTAACGGCTAAAGGTTAGGGAAAGAGAGCTTTTGTATGGGTATAAATAATGACAGTGATTGTTACTGTCAGAAAAGATCAGGTGATTGTTTGTTTAGGAGAAGTAATCCTTGATAGAATTGAATGATGAAAATTGATCCATATAGCCAACTCGAAAATTTTAGATGAAGGCTTTGTTGTGATTGGTCATAGTGAAGTTGCTGAATATGAATATGTTTTTCAGAGACACATTGTTGCAATGTCTAGATATGACAAATAATTTTTTGGCATAAAATTTCACTACAATATAAAAACAATAGGATTAATTCCAGTAAACTATCCTGAACTTTCAGTGTTTTTAGTAACCTACCCTAGACTTGTTTTATTACTCATAACTATCCAGAACTTTCCCATATTTTTTTCAGAAAACTCCTCACTGTTAGTTCTCTGTTAAAATTAACTATTACATGCAAAACACGTGCCTTATTATGGCCTACATGCCCCCCTAATAATTGAAATTATTTTTATGGTTCTAAATGGATCTTTTGATTTATTTTATATAATTTGATGAGTTTATTTTTCCTATTTTCCCAAATTTCATGAGGTTTTGGAAGTTTATTACATTTTTTCTAATCATGAAAGGGTATAATCGATTATGTACAGTTAGATTTAATACTGCTAGGAAGTAAAGTGAAGTTCAAAAAGTTCAGGGTTGAAGCAAGTCAAGGGTAGTTTACCGGAAATCGCTGAAAGGTCAGCATAGTTTAATGAACCCAAAATAAAACAAAAGGACTGTATCTATACATCCATAAAATTCAAAATAGAAACAGGTCATGCTCATGATCTACACCAATCCATATCTATGTTCTATTCTTCTCTCTGCCACCATCATCCCTCTTGATTATTGTAAGCAATCGTGAAGACTGCATCCTCTAGTTCAAGTCTGTCAAGAATTATTACAATCCTTGAATGTAATAATGTGGAACAACCTTGGTAAACAATCGTTCTTCTCCCGTGATCTTTAGTAATTTCTAGCTTCCATTGAATTGCCTGTGTTTTCATATAGTGTCGCATCAGACATCAAGACTGGGATGAATGCATTACTCCCCCCCCCCCCCCGCCCCGCCCCCCCGCCCCGCCCCCTGCCCTGCCTTTTTTTTGAGAAAATGGATAGGATTAAAGTGGCCGTAGCCAACTAAAGCATTTCATTAAAAATTTGAAATGAGAGAGTTGCAGAGTAGTACAGTGCAACTTAGCAGATATATAATTAGTATAGGCAAGGAGGGGGAGGGGGGGATCCACCCTCAAAACAAAGTAACCAAAATAAGCTATATATGAAGTCAACAAGGTTCGTTCATTAATTTTTTTGCAGAGTCTTATCTCTCTTGTAAGAGTCATCTTCTTCCTTTTTGACACAATTTTCCAAAGAGAAGTTCATTACTTGATCAAAGAAGTTAAAATTTCCTGTTAGGCTTTTGCACATCTAAGAATTTCGTGTTAAATCATGCGGGTTCCTTGAAGTATCTAGGCAAGTCACTATTGATTTATGTGAAATATATATATATTAATTACGGTGAAGATTGCATGTATATCTATATTGAGATCTATATTGAGAGAGTAACAGGCCTTGGCCATTATACACATACATTATATATCTCTGTGTACTGAAGCGCATAGGATGTGTTCAAGTGCATATATGTATTCAGTTTTAGTAACTAAAATCTATCTTCGAAAACCACATCAGAACCAAATTAAAGTAAACCCTTGTGTGCATGCATCGGTGCACTTGTATTCGATATTAATAGTGAAACTATGAAAAACCCCACGTTAGCCCCTAACAACGTTATCTGATACCATATTTGTCCATAGATCATCAAACTTTTATTTTTCCATATGCAAAGAAGTCGATACAGTCAACAAAATATAGTTATTTGTAGAAGAAACTTTCAAATTTTAAATAATATAAACATTTTTCAAGTCATCATGATATATGTATATACTTTCATTTTGTATTAAGAGTATATAAGTAAAAAATAATATAAAACTAGGTTTTTTTATTTATTTATTAGAATAGCTAAGGTTTGTTACTTGCAGTCTTGTACAAATGCACAAGTTTAATGATACATCAATTTTGAGGGCTTGTATAAACATTGTGTGTAATTACATAGTAATATTAGCATGTGCAAATGCATTGGAGTATTTTTTATAAATGCATGTGTTTGTTACAATCTCTTTTAGTGTTGTTGTTGTTGTTGTTGTTGATGCTACTTAGCTGTCTCCCGGTATCCTACTTTCTAAAGATTTGCATGCCCGCCTATTTGTGTAGTCTCTGTGTTTTGTGTCCTTGCCTATGCTTTCTAGATCTACTCTAATATAATGCAAACACCATTTTTTTTTATATACCAGAGGAGCATTGCTCTTACAGTAAAACTTTCCTCTTCAAAGCAAGACATCGCCGGTCCAAAAAAAAACCCTGAAAACCTGTGTTTTTCAATATGAGAATAAGAATTTATTTCATGTAATTTGGAGGAAAACCACCCACCAAAAACTCCCTCCAAACCCGTTAATTTTATCTCATTCATATGAGAATAAGAATTTACCTCATCTTCTTTCCTATTTACAATTTATCCACAGGAGATATCATGGGGATCAATCTCACTCATTGACGCAGAAAAGCGTCTCTTAGCCAACGCTCTACTTGATTTCTCGATTGAGCGCTTCATCCTCGTCTCCGAGAGCTGCATCCCCATCTTCAATTTCCCCACCGTCTACACTTGCCTAACTCACTCCATCCACAGCTTTGAATGCGAACCGGACCGTAACTTGGGTCGATTGGTCGAGGGGTGGGCCCCACCCAGCGAGATACGGTGCGAAGTCGATCACAGAGGACTTTATTCAATCAATTCGGAATAATGCAACGCTCTGCATGTATAATTTCAAGCCGTCGAGTGTTTGTTATCTCGTTGGGAGGAAGTTTGCGCCAAGCGCATTGGAGTCGCTGCTTCAGCTTGCTTCGGCATTGATGGAATTTTGATTTTCTTTTTTCCTTTTCTTTGTGTAGTACTGATTTTGTAGATGAACTAAACTATTATACCTTACACACATTTGATGAGTATACATAGATTTTCTTAGACACGGAAACTTGCAGTTTGTATCTGGCTCGTGCAAATTTTGTTTCCTGAAGAATTTGTATTGAAATAATTTCATGAACTATGATCGAATAAATGGTGAAGTTGTGAATATAAAATGCAAGGTTTCATATATCATTTCTTTTTTACTTGCAATGGCATTTTCCTGACAGCGATTTTACTCTTAAATGTTTTTGCTGCTTGGCAAGGAAATTTTGGTGCATGATTTTGAATGCCATACTTGAGTTCAGATGCACTCAATGTGGATGAAATGTTAGCTTTCTGGTGATCTATGTTCTTAACATAATATTTTTTTCCTGAACCGGCATGTAGGCCTAATCCAAACACAACAGACACGCATCCAAGGAATCCATGCATTAGACTCTAAAGCGTTAGATTGTGGCCGCTTCCTCTTCTTGGGATCCCCACGCTCTTTCCAAAAGGAGAAGCATCATATCAACTGAGCTATTGCTCATTGGTTTCTTGATGTGTGTGTGCCCGCGCGCATACTTTTAAACGCGAAATTAGTACATAAGACTCATGTAGGATGATCTCTTTGAGGATCAAAAAGAATATTATTCATAGCATCAACACAGTTTTGCTTCCAGAAAAAACCTGAATAAAGTATGCAAACCCTCTCTCAAAATTAATTTTATGTCATGTATGAATATATATGATATAAAAAATGGGAAATTATCAAACAAAATGAATTACATAACTAAATAGAATCTATCCATTTATCTTAAATTTCATCAGGGGAAAAGTAAATAATGGGGCAACAGTAACTTACCCAGCAGAAGCTCTAAACTTGATTCTAGAAATCCATAGACAACAACAAAATAAAAAACATACGAATTAGGAGCTCCCTTCAGTCCAAAAATCAATATAGAATTATAATAAACATATAAGATGAACTCATATTGTTGTTCTGGACTGAAAGAAACCCCCATTTCTTATGCTTTCAAACAATCAGCAAACAAGTGGAAGAGAGAAATGAGGGGAAGAAAACTAGTGAAAGTTAGAGTAGAAAGATGAAGAGGAATGAGTAAATTAAAAGGTGAAAGCATTGATATCATTGGCCCTTTTTAGGTGTAGACATGCTCCCTTCTCTTTTCACTCTCCTCTATGTTTTTCTGGAAACTTGCGCATGCCAAGCTCTCTGTTTTACTTTTTGAATAAACTAATGTCACTTGTAAAAATGGTGAAGAAAATGTTTAGACAATTTTTAATTGAAATGCAACAATATTGTGCATTAGTAAATATCAGCATGATGAAACATCAATCAACTTAATTTAAACATGATTATAGCATCTTAGCTTCAAAAATTACATCCCGGTTGAACAAGTCAAACTCAAAGTCAAAGTCAATCTCAAGTAAACATGTCCAAACCCAAGTCAAGTGGGCCCATGCCCAAGTCGAGCCCCGCTGCCAGCGTCTCCCATGCCAAAATGAAAATTATGTAATAAATAAGTTTGATATAATTTTCATGCATTAATGTAAAATAAATGGGCATAAAACCAATTTTTTGTAAAGCCCAGGTCTCATGTGCAAAAGAAATGAGCACATGAGGCATGGAATGGACAAAATGCCATTTTGTAAAGCCCAATGGGCTATGTATAAATTTGTAAATCTATATAAGGCAACATGATAATGAAATGAAAGAAAATAATGCATTCCCTTCAAAAAGATAGGGTGTTTTGTGTCTCATTCTCCTTCCTCAAGGTTCTAAACCTTCTTTTTTTTTTGAATTAAATCAAGAGTTTCACTCTTTTTTTTTCTCAAAAAGAAATAGTTTTCACCACAAAACCTTTGAAGGGAAACGCGGATCTTCCATCAAATCTCCAAAAGAGGAGATTTTTAAATCTCACCCTCCTTTCTCCAAGATTCAGCCAATAGTGGGGAGGAAGAAGGAGACTTGTCCCCAAAAATCCCACTTTGGGAAGATCCAAGGCTCAAGAGAAAACCCAAGACTCAACAGAGAAGAAACGAGTCCCTTTTTATCATCTTCGAAAATATCTTGGGACTTTAACTCCAAATATATATATATATATATATATATATATATATATAGTGGGGAGGAAGAAGGAGACTTGTCCCCAAAAATCCCACTTTGGGAAGATCCAAGGCTCAAGAGAAAACCCAGGGCTCAACAGAGAAGAAAGGAGTCCCCTTTTATCATCTTCGAAAATATCTTGGGACTTTAACTCCAAATATATATATATATATATATATATATATATATATATAATAATAATAATAATAATAATAATAATAATAAATCTATCTTTTTGGGAGTACAACTCTCAATGCAGGGGCTGGGCCCCTTTGTCATCTTTTTCAGGAGTTTAACGCCAAAAGTCAATTGGGAGTACAACTCCTAGAATAGGGTCTAAGCCCCTTTTTCCCGCTGACATCCGGCGCCCGCGTGCCAAGCACGCGAGGCGCAGGCACCCACATGTCCTTTGGACGCTATTTTTCCTCTCTTTTTATTATATATATACACACTCCACAACACTTTTCCCGTTAGAAAAAATTTCTAACGGGGCACTGCCCCGCACCCCGTAAGGGGGCTGCTAGCTCCCTTTACACCCAGCCCACTATCCAGGTAGCAGGACCCCCGTAAACTCTGCGAGACTCCTGATATACCCAAAACCTCTCAAGACACAACACACGCACACTGCACATTGAGTTCGCATGACAAGTTTGACCCATCAATCGGAGTATCTCTCGCTCCAAAGGCGAGGGGTAACTAACGGCAGCTTAGTATGCGGCTGCCGGAGATTCAGATCCCCATAATCAATAAACCCCCGCCTACCCTAGGCAGGGGGAATATGTAGTATGCCTGACAAGCGACGCTTATTCCCATCTCAATGGGATGACGAAAAACACCTTACAGATTCTGGCACGCCCGGTGGGACGAAACTTTCCTCCCATATTTCGGGTTAAACGTTCATGCGAACTCAATCAACATATACATTGATTGTCTGTACTGAAATTATGCTTCTTTGTGCAGGTTAACAGTTTCCAATTCCAATCTTCGGACGCAACCAAATGTCTCCAAGGACAAGCTCGGCTCTCAACACAACTCTCATTTCCTACACGATGAAGATGGACGTCAGGATGGTCCTCCAGGCCAGTCTCGGGCGACAGTGGGAGGAGCCGCTACTACCATTTGGCTCTATTCTGTTCATGCCAGCTAATGCTATCCCAGCTTCTCAAGCTCCGGTAACAGACATACCGACCTCGAAAAGCAGGAGGCCAAATGTGGTGCTCTCGAGGGTACCACTACCCAAACGCAAGTCGGTGTTTGAATGACTTTCCTTGGCCCCAGCTAGGGGCAAGGCCATCAACACCAATAAAGTAACAAGGCATCTAGGGCAAGCTCCAGCGGTGCTCCTGACAACTGCTCAATCGGGTATCTTCTCTAAGCTCATCACCAATCGACTCACGATGGCTTCTTAGATGACGGATGCCCGTCAAACCTTCAAAATCGAGAAGCTAAGACAGAAAAGGCTCAGACACAGAGCTAACAAAAGGGTTAGGGCTCCTGCTAGGCTGAACTTCATGAGGTTCCAAGAACAGGGTTACCCCGCAACAACAGTTGAATCAGCTGTAAAGATCGCTAACTCTTTTGAACCACTGAAATTGGTCTAGAAGAATACCATGACTGCAAGAGTCAAGAAAACTTCGAGCCGGACAGCGCCACCCAAGGACCCAGTCAGGCCAACCGTCTTCAGTCGTCTATCCTTTCCAGAAGAGGAAGGGCCACAACGACGGTTCGAAAAGACAGCCGCCAAAGATAAAGAGATAGCTAGATATGTGGTCCACACTATCTACATGGCGGGTCGCGTCCCAGCGACAACCTTCGCAGCAAGAGCAAAGATGGGGCCACCACATCTCAAATCCAATCTAGTGTGAATGTGGCTACCACTTTCCAAGACCAGCCTCCTTTAAAAGGTAATGAAAACTCTTTCAGTGAGGCTGACGAGCAGAGAGATCTCTCAGTTCATGAGGAGTCGGGTTCGGAAAGCGAAGATGAGCCAATTTTCCGTCCCAAGACCGCAGAGCAGCAACTTCTCCAAGAGCTCCAAAAATAGCTCAGAAACAAAGACAAGGAGATGGCCAAGCTCTACTCGAAGATCGACGACTTGACAAACATCGTCTTACATCTCATGGCCCAACTTGCCTCTCAGCCGCCCAATCAAGCACAGGGCTCTGCTCATGAATCGGGAAACGGTGTCCCGAGGTAGCCGATGCCTATTTCCTCAAATTCAAAGATGGGCGAGCTGCATGAAAGTCGGCCGCATCCTATCTCAAGAAATATCATAGCTACCGATGACAGCAACCAGCTAACTCAAGATCAAATTATGGATTTGGTTGCCAACAAAGTCAAAATATTAGTATCCGAAGCCGAAGCGCAAAAAGATATTAGTAATAGTGGGAGACCGTATCCTGCTCTGTACAATCTGGTAGAGTTTCTTGGCGGCTATGTCATCCCCAAATTTGGAAGATTTGATGGGACGGGAAATCCGAATCAGCACATCATCCACTTTAAAGCCTCATGCGGGAATACTGGGGGCAATGATGCGCTTCTCCTCTGCCAGTTCGTTAATAGCTTAACTTATGTCGCTTTCGACTGGTACGTTAGCATACCAGATGGCTCCGTTACTACATTCGTCCAAATGGAATCTTTGTTTCGACAAAGATTCATGAGTGTCAACGATAAGATCACCATCGCCCACCTCGTAAGGACCAAGCTAAAGAACAACGAAAACAGCATGGATTTTATAACCCGATGACGCAATCTCTCCGTCAAATGTGAACCGCCGATAGAGTAGGAACAATTTATCAGCCTCCTCGTCGGAAATCTCAACAATTGAATGACCTCATTTCTATGCACCGCGGGTCTTAAAACATTCTAAGAGCTGACCAGGAAAGTCCAGATGTTGGAGCGCTCAAAGCAGGAGTCCTCCTCTGATTCCCAAAATAACAATAGGTCATGGAGAAACCGAAAGGACGATAATCGCAAAGGCGGAAATTCTGACGATACTGAATCTTTTAACACTTTGTCTAACTGAAATAAACGAGGGATGAGCGGGCTGTTCCCGCCAAAATTTTGGCTCACAACCTGCGCCCTTATAAAATAATAATAATAATAATAATAATAAATAATAAAAATAATAGTAAAATAAAAAATGAAGGGAAAAACTCCACATGCAAAGAATGTAACAAATGCCTCAAAGCCAAGAGTTAAAACATTATGAAGCAACGCTTCAGATGCAGCGCCAAGTGCGCTGTGCCCTAAACAACGCGCCACGTGCAAAGCACACGTGCGCTAGCACAGGCTGCGCTGCGTTCTGAGCAGCGCACCACGTGTCAAACACAGATGCGCTAGTGCAACTGCGTTGCGCTCTGAGTAGCGCACCACGTGCAAAATACGGGTGCGCCGGCGTTGGAATTATAAAATTCCCCACCGTTAGATCAAAAGATCTAATAATAATGATTAATCAGAATTAAAATTCTGTTATGGAAAGATTTTCTAATCTTGTTAAAAACAAGAAGATTGCCTTCTGTAAATCAGAAGCCCTAGGATCAAAGATCCAACGGTGGGAAATATCCCCGAATCAATCAGAGAAAGATCTCTTTAACTGATTCAACAAATCAACTTGCCCTATATAAAGGCCATAAGATTTCAAGTCTGATATAGAGAAACCCCCCTATAAACTTTGAGAAACTCAAAAGAAAGAGAGCAAGCTCTTGAAAGAAGATTATTTCTTCAAGGTAAAGATGATGAATGATGAACACAGAGATGAAATCATCTCATAAAAAGAAGAATTATCTTCTTAAAAGATCATAGATATACAAAGACCAAAGTCTTTCATAAAAAGATCAAAAGATCTCATCACGTAATAAAAGAAGAACATATTCTTCACACAGATCATTGATCTATAAAGGCAAAGCCCTTTCAAAATTAAGAACTGTTGTTCTTGAATCTTGAGACAATGTCTCTTTTAAAAAGAACATAAATTTGTTCACAGATCATAAAAATTGATCAAATGCGGTTTGCGCTATTGAAATGCGCTTTGCGCCATGAAAATGCACCTTGCGCTCTTGAACAACGCTTCTGCGCTCTCTGGACCAGTGCTCAGCACCAAAATGCGCCACGTGTCAACCATGTATGCAACTTGCGCTTCTGAAATAGTGCACTGTGCTCATGGGCTGGCGCTCAGCGCCAAGCGCACCACGTGTCACTCACGAGTGTGCCTCTAAATTTAAAGCGCATAGCGCTCATAAATTAGCGCTTAGTGCTCATAAACTGGTGCAATACGCCCATCATCTGGTGCTTAGCGCCAAGCGCGACACGTGTCCTTCTCGTGTGCGCTACTTGGCAGAAGCGCACTGCGCTCTTTAACTGGCGCAAAGCGCCTGGCGCTCCACGTGTCGCGTTGACAGAACATAAATTGTTCTTTAATAAGCCAGAGCTCTAATGAATGCTTAACATTCAATACAAGACAACAATATTATCAGAAGGGCCAAGCCCAAATAAAGGCTCAATAGCCAGAATAAAAATGTTAAACATTTATTGGACTTAGCCCAATATTGGCCATAAGTGCTCAACTTATATTTACTTGAGCCTATCTGCTCATGAATATTTAATAGATCTTAGTCCCAAATTGGACTACAGATCTTTCAACCAACTCACACCGGTTTGAGGGTACATCTCTTTACTCCTCTGATATTTATCGTTGTAATCCTTCAACGTCTTCAGAGAGGTGACAGGTCCGGACAACCATACATTTCATAGACTATGACGTCTTTAAACCGGACTGTGGGGTCCTTAAACTCACGGACTACGATGTCCTTAACCTGGACTGTGAGGTCGTTAAACTCACGGATTATGATGTCCTTAATCTCGGACTGTGGGGTCTCATTAAACCCACGGACTATGATGTCCTTAACCTTGGACCACCATGTCCTTAAACTGATAATGGACTGTAATGTCCTTAAACTAATCGACCGTAATGTCCCTAAACTAAACAATAGAATCCAAATGCTCTTTTGTTGGATCTAAACGATCCCGTTAAGTTGATCTTAGTCTAAAATTAGACTAACGCATCCTTAACTAATGTTTAAGTTGATCTTAGTCTTAAATGAGGCTAACGTATCCTTAAACCCAACCCCCAAATCCAAATTTAAGAAGATACGGATTTGGACTAATCCACGCCCTACGGGCGACAACATAAATTAGTCTCCGTATACAATCCACGGGTAACCAAAAACAAAACAAACACACATGACACGAAATGACCATATGGAGAAGGAGAAAGTGATTACCGCGACGCGGTAACGTAATTAACTGCAGGGGCTTGCGCTTGCAGGGAAGAGCGTCCCCACAATAAAAAAAACCCCTCAAATGAGGGGGAATCTGACGAAGTCTGCTACATCGGCCGCATCCGTTTAAACCTTCGATACACGATGCCATAAATCAACTTGGCATCTTCGGAGAGGTGGACGGATAGCACCAATTAGCATCTTCCCCGAAATTCAGGCGAGACGTTCGCCGCGTCTTCGTCCGCGTCTTTCGGCGGGGAACAGATTCTGGCACGCAAGGTGGAACCTTTTCCTCTTTCCACTCCACACTTCGTGTATCGTGTTCGCGAACGAATCACGGTTTGCTATGGTTGCCCTTGGGTTCGAGATACTAAGATTTGGTGTCTTGCTCGGTGCAGAAAACGAAAGATCAATGGCATCTACCTGCACACAATGTTCCAGCTGCAACTCCCGTTCCGCCTCATCTGGAGGTATAACTTACGGGCCCCAGGCAGCCTCCATCTTCGCTATGCCGGTGGAACAGGTGACTCAGGCCACCATTGGGCTATTCTTCGGGACTATGCTCCCACCGATGAGCTTCAATGCCCCAATGTCGTCGCAAGAAGCTCCAAAGAAGTCGGTCTTTGATCGGCTTACAACTACCGCGGCCCCTCTCAACGGATCGCCCAAGTCCAATGCCTCAGTTTTCAGCAAACTGGGGCAAACCTCAAGTGGGCCTGTGAAGAAGCCCGCGATACCTGAAGCGGCCATCCCGAAGCGGATAGCCGTTCCTGCTCCTAAAGCCGTCAAGGCAGCTTCCCCTGCTAAAGGGTCGGTCTTCACAAGACTGTCCGTTTCAGCTCCTACTCCATGAGAAGTCACGAAGGCTGCTTCCCCTGTTCGAAAGTTGGCCTTCGCAAGACTGACTATCCCCTCTCAACGGACATCAGTTTTCGACCGGCTAGCGCCAATAACAGCCTCTCCTCAAAACAGGGGGCATGACAAAGCCATCCCCATAGCCGAACCAACACCATCTACGCGACATGCTCGCCGTCGTCACTGGCGCCGAGTACGGAAGGCTGGGGGCAGCTCTCTGTCTGGATTTACTCCACCAGCTCCAACGATGGAGATCGATGCTGCTGTTCCAACCGGGAACAACTTTGAATTGCTGAACAAGGTGCGCAGGAACTCTCCTACCGCCGTACTGAAAAGATCTCCTCCACCCGTGGGGAATGTTACAGAAATGAAGCCGGAGCGGTCCCCTCAGCGGCCGTCCTCCAAAATTTACAAAGTCCGGCGACAGGTTCAAGACTCAGTAATTGATCAAGATTACTCTCGCCGACCCAAATAGCTCAAAGCTCAGCAAGAAAAGAGCCATCTTGAGGTACCACAGAAAATGTCATCCGTCTGGGTGCCCACTGCAACGGCTCTCTCGACGTCAACCGCCCAAAAGAGAAGGGGGCCAGAGAAAACCTCTGTGAACGTGGCGAACCGTAAAAGCGCCGAATCCAAATGCCCCAAGTCTGGGGGCATAATGGTGCATACTGTTTATATGGCTTCCGGAAAAGAGGAAAGCCGCGTTTCGACGGGTCACCGACCGCTCACCCCGATCCGTGACAAAAGTCCAGGAGCAACAACAGAAGCTTCAGGAAATGCTAACGCAAATGGCCACACTCACCGGGCCAAAAGAAACCTCGGAGGCGTCATCAGAGCAGCGTCATGAACAAGGAACCGATGCTGACTTCCTCCGCGGAGTCCTCGAAAAGAAGGACAAAGAGGCAGCGGAACAAACTGCCAACATAAAACGAATGGCGCTTCTCTTCCAAGACATGGTCGGGATGATGTTACATCCAGAACCTCCAGCTGAAGACCCTCCGATCATTATTGAAGATGATAAAGGAGAAGCGTCAAATCCTCTGCCGGCTCTGTCAGCAGCCAAGGAGGAAACCATCTCAAAAGCCACGCTCGATGATTATATAGCTCAACAAATACGAGCTCACCGAGTGAACGAAGCGGCTGGCCAGGTTGTCAAGACTGGACGACCCTATCCGGGCTGGTATGACCAAATAAGTTACCCGCCGGGATATACGATCCCCAAATTCCATGTGTACAAAGGGACGAGCAATCCCCACCAGCATGTCGTCCAGTTCAGGGCTCTATGTGGCAACACCGGGGGCGATGATAAATTGCTACTTCGCCAATTCATCGGCAGCTTGTCGGAGACGGCATTCGAGTGGTATTCTGAACTTCCCAACGATTCCGTCAAAACTTTTGCAGAGATGGAGAAACTATTCACCCAGCGTTTCGCGAGTGCTAGTGAATGCACCCCAATAACGGAATTGATCAATGCCAGGGTGAAGCCTGGAGAAATGTGGGTCCAATATGCAATACGATGGCGAAATTTGTGGTCGAAATGCGAGCAGCGCATCGAAGAAGCACCTGCGGTAGGCATGTTCGTGGGTACTCTTGATCCGCAGGCAACCATTTCGCAATTCATGATGTTCTTCAAGCCAACTACTTTCCAGGCCTTGATCGATAAGCTGGCCCAAATGGATCAGATGGGTCATAGACCGTCTCCTCAAAAGCCGGACTCTCGAAATGAAAAAGGGAAAGGAAAATCAACTTTCGTCGCCAATACTCAACAACAGCCAAGCAACTTAAAGCCGGTTGTTCGCCAAAACAATATGCGTCCACGCCCATCCCTCGAGGAGAGATTAGGATGTCCTTACTCGTTTCCATAAGATAAAACGAGGAGACTGTTCGAGCTGGCAGAGCGCAACAGACTCATCAATCTACCAGATCCAAAACGTCCGTTGCAGCCATACGATGTCAACAATCCTAATTACTGTCCTTACCACCAAACAGTAAGCCATCCAATCTAAAATTGCTTCGTCTTCAAAGGCTGGATTGAAGATCAATACCAACGAGGCAAGTTCGCATTATCCGAAAACTGGAAGGTGAACCCGCCACAACCTTACGCCCCTAAAAAAGTGGACGTGCCGGGGGCATCGTGCTCATTCATAAGGGAAGCCCCATGGGAAGTTGTTCTTTTGGCAAAGACGAAAAGAATGTTGAAGGATCTCCAAACGTGCCCTGCAGTCAGGTGGAAAAATCCACTAGAACCCGAAATCGTCGAGGGAATGCTGAAACCGTGCCCAACTACAAAAATTGGTGGTAATAGTCAAAGCGCTCGCACCCAGCCGTCAAAGTCTTCGAAGAAGAAGAAGAAGACCCAAAAACCCGTGAAGCTTGATAACAAGCGCACAGACCTACAAAAACAGATTGACGCTCTGGAAGAATATAACCAAAAAGAGCGGACCCCGGTCACACTCCAAGAGTTTCTCAACAATATCCTTGAGAACGAAGATAACGACAATAACGACAGGGATGAATCGTCAAAAGAATCTGAGGACTATGTGGCAAGTTGCCACATAATCTCTCATTCGGCATTAACTAATGAAGAAACACACTCAGCGATAGAAGACATCATAAAAAAGCTGGGGGCAGGATCGAAGCTAAAACCCTTAGAATCGTCTGACAAGATGATCGACTTGCTACTGAACGAAGCCTGTCAGAAAACAAAGCCAATCGAGAACGTGAACTGGCTATATTCGAAAAAGCCAAACGCCGACAACTGGAGGAAAAGGTCGAGACACCCCAACTGGAGCAAAGCATCCCTATCGCCAGCAAAAGCAAGCTTAAAGTAAGGAAACGATTCGCTAGGGCCCCGGCAATAGGAATGAAGTTGCCCTCTTTCAAAGGAAATTCCTCTGGCAATATACGTCTTGATAAAGTGGATATACATCCTAACTTCTGCCTATACCATCAGAGGATTGCACACCCTACCGAGGAGTGCATATCCTTTAAAAAACTGGTGGCAGGGATATGTTGCCCATCGACGACACGTTCAACGAGTGAAGCGCAAGGCTCGTCGGGAACAGAATAGCACGACAGATGAGCGCGAAAGAGCTGCTGGCAACTGTCGCATAGCCGACACCAAAAGATCGCAGGTTATCACCTTCGGAAGCGACTCTGACGAAGAAATCGCCCTCGGCCCTCTCTTCAGGGAATCCACCTCCGACACAAAACATGCGAAGATTTGCGGCAAAATCTAGCTGCGTAATCGTACGTTGACTTATGACCGAAACGTCGTTAAACTACTACCAACCCGCGGCATCCTCAGGCTGACGTGGTAAAAAAAATGGTACGTCCACAAGCGAAAAGGGCACGGATGAAAACCCGAGAGGGCTCCGTGAGTAAAAACAGCAGGGCTACCGACGAGTTCTGTGAAAACCCAAAAGGGCACAATCTCGTTAAAAGACACTTGCAGGGTCCTTTTGACCTTGTAAGGAGAAACCACCTGCGTGAGATCCTTACGACTCACAATGGAGCAATACACTTAGGGATCCCTACGATTCCTAAGGAGAAATTACACTTGTGAGATCCTTACGACTCGTAAGGAGAACCTTCTTATGAGACCCTCATGACCGAAACGTCGTTAAACTACTACCAACCCGCGGCATCCTCAGGCTGACGTGGTAAAAAAAAATGGTACGTCCACAAGCGAAAAGGGCAAGGATGAAAACCCGAGAGGGTTCCGTGAGTAAAAACAGCAGGGCTACCGGCGAGTTCTGTGAAAACCCAAAAGGGCACAATCTCGTTAAAAGTCACTTGCAGGGTCCTCTCGACCTTGTAAGGAGAAACCACCTGTGTGAGATCCTTACGACTCACAAGGGAGCAACACACTTAGGGATCCCTACGATTCCTAAGAAGAAATTACACTTGCGAGATCCTCACGACTCGTAAGGAGAAACCTCTTATGAGACCCTCATGACCGAAACGTCGTTAAACTACTACCAACCCGCGGCATCCTCAGACTGACGTGGTAAAAAAATGGTACGTCCACAAGCGAAAAGGGCACGGATGAAAACCCGAGAGGGCTCCGTGAGTAAAAACAGCAGGGCTACCGGCGAGTTCTGTGAAAACCCAAAAGGGCACAATCTCGTTAAAAGACACTTGCAGGGTCCTCTCAATCTTGTAAGGAGAAACCACCTGTGTGAGATCCTTACGACTCACAAGGGAGCAACACACTTAGGGATCCCTACGATTCCTAAGGAGAAATTACACTTGCGAGATTCCCACGACTCGTAAGGAGAACCCTCTTATGTGACCCTCACGGCTCATAAGATTCAAACGTCTTAAGATACAGGGATCTGAACCTGTTCTTAAGCGGCCACCACAACCTCCAACAATGCCCTACAAGTGGCTCAGTGCTGACCCTTGTATACAATCCACAGGCGCGAAAAAAAAACATTTCCCTAACAAAGTCCTACCCGCGACTAGGGATATGTCTACACGGTGAACAACTCTTGTAAGCCTGTAGGGTTACTAGGCACTTTAATAAGGTTCTACAAGGCATCAACCATGCCGGATTAAAATTTTAGCCGTGCCGAATAATCCTAAACAAGATCGTTGCTAGAAAATTAGGGTTTCATATGCAAGTAAACTACATTTACGACTAAGTGAATACGAAATACAACCTTTGTAGATCAGTCCTTCACTTCTTTAGCTCCTTGTTGAAGTCCCTTCGCTGCGATCATAGTTCTCCCGAACCCTTGCATGGCTTCACGAGGCGAAAGACGCGTCTTTGTTTGAAGTCTTCGAGGCCGAAGATGATCTACGTCGAGGGGATGCCAACTCAAGCTTCTACTTCACTAACTTGAGAATTAGTGAAGCAAACACCCTAAACTAAAGTGCTAGTCTAGTAGAGGATGGAGAAATAAGAAGTGGGTTCTCTTTAGAATTTTATTTCTCACAATCTATCTCACTTTGGATCAAACCCTAGCAACCTTTTTCTTTTTAACAATGAAGAAGAAGATGAGCAAAAGAAAGAGATGAGGATAATGATCAAGTGAGTGAGCTAACCATGGTGAGTGAGTATCATATACTAACCCTTGTAGAGCCATAACCATAGCTAAATGAAAATGGTTAGGTTAATAAAAATCTAAAGTAAAACAAATTTAGTGGACTTTGTCAAAGCATCCATAAGCTTCTACAAACTTCATGCTTATGACCTAAGCACCACTAATTTGTAATTACCTTAAATAAATATTAACCACCATCGTATATAGTATGGTGTATGTCTTACACACCCATGTTTAGTGTATCATCAACCATGATACAAAAAAGAACACTTTTAATATATATATCACATATATATATTCAAGTGTGCATATGAGAAAATACCTAAAGTGAACAAGTGTTAGTTAATATAAACTAGTATATCAAATATACAATTATACAATAAATTATTAAATCAATACTTGACTTAATAATCCGGTCATATCACATATAACCGACTAACATCCAATGTATCGACTTATCGAATCAACACTTGATTCGATAACCCGGCTATATCACATATAACCTCGCGATACAAAAAGTCGCGAGAATAGAATACGGTATCATATACACGCATCATTCTCGGTCCCGCACATATCACATACGTGCTCCTATTTCGTTTTGCCTAATCCAGTAAAACCTCTGTGTAGGACTCTAAAGACTCGTCAATACGCCGGCAGTAGGTGATGATCACATCAAGCACCCACAAGCCGTCAGCGGTACTAGCTGGACATAACAGCTACCCGGGTATTGAGCGATCAGAAGATCAGCAAGCAAGCCCGCTCCAACTCCTGTAAAAGCCTGCCGGTAACACTTCCCGTACAGTCCGGTCTCCTCGTCTGATATGTCGCATATCAAGTCTAGGGGTGGTAAATGTCAGACCCCAATAACCGATAAGTCGTGCCGATGTGAGGCTCATAACGGGTCGAGAAACTGCCGGTAACACTTACCAGTAAATCTCTAAATCAGCCCTGGCCAGGGACTTCCCTGTTATGGCCAATCGAGCACAGCGCAACATCAACCCCCAATACCGGGAGAGACGAAACCCCTCCTATCGCTCATTGCCTCCATGTGACTCGGGACTGTACCCAAAAACCACCGTTTTGCACGCCCTCATGGACGTGGTAAGGTGGAAATCAAAGCACAGTGGGAATCATACAAGACTCTATGACGATCTCGGGTCTACAGACTAACCTGCACAAGTGTCATCAGAGAATTGCCATCTGACGTGAGGTATAATACCATCTGGGAGTTCTCGGCGAGTCCGTCCAGTGTACCCAGTCTCCACTGAGCAACCGTATACCATCTCTGATGTCAAACACCAATGGATATGGGATTATCCATCGCCCATCTCATGGGTCGAGAAGCGTATACGCTAGTCTACACTGGTATATCGATGCCCCGTCTCGATACACCCACGACTAGGGACCTTGAAGGATGTACTTATGGACTACCATGTCCCCACTAGTATGATCCACATCATAGTCCAGGTAGTCAAGTACACATCCTAAGGGCTTTACCAACATGTAACTATAAAACAGTATAAAGAGACAAGTATACATGTTAAGATAAAGATCAACCAGATAGCATACTATCATATCGAGCAAGAAAGTCCTCTCTATATATGTCCAAGCTGTTGGAGATAGTGCCCTCAGAGTCAATTATTGGATCACAGGCACGTGATTGCAATGATTGAGGGAGGACCTGTCCCAGTAGGACAGTCTTACTCAAGATGATAGTATGCTATCTGGTTTATCTTTATCATCGTGTACTGCTTTAGGTGATATTACTGATCACTATTGCACGTTGGTAGAGCCCCTAGGATTCTTGCTTGACTGCCAGCAGTATGAGGGCGATCATATACGTGGGAGCTGGTAGTCTATATTCACATCCTTAAAAGGTCCCTAGTCGTGGGAGTTTCGAGACAGGGCATCGATTCTCAAGAGTAGACTAGTGTATACAGTCGAGACCCCGACGAGGGGCGGTGGCCGGTCTCACAAGCTACTGGTGTCAGTTGGTTCACCTAAGATGTATACAGGTGCTCATTGGGTTATGAGTACACCGGACAGGACTTGCCGGGAACATGCTAGTTGGTCTTATATCTGACGTCAGATAGCAGTTCCCTGGTGACATGTGTACAGGTTAGTTCATCAACCTGAGGATCGTCATTTGTCTTGTGTGAGTTTCCACTGTACTTTGATTACTACCCTACCACGCTCAAAGGAGACGTGCAAACAGGTTTTAGTTGGGTACAGTCCCGAGCCATATGGAGGCAGTGAGCGGATCTTCAGGGGTTCGTCTCTCCCGGTATTGGGGGTGAGGTCGCGCTGTGTCTAGGAGAGCCATTATACGAAGTCCTTGGCCAAGGTAGGAGATTTACTGGTAGGTATTCCAGTAGTATCTCAGGGTGTTCTGGGCTGATCTCCGACACGACTTGTACCACTTTTGGGGGTCTGACTTTTACCAACCCCCTAGGCCCGCCATGCGATGCTCATAGACGAACGGACCGGACTGTACGGATATTGTCACTGACAGGCTCAGTAGGGTGTCAGGATGAGTTCGCTCATCGACGTCCCTTTTGGTCAATACCTGGTAGCCCGTTACGTATGGCTAATACCTCTGACGTGTTAGTGGTTAAATCCACAACCAAAGTATTGACGAGTCTTTAGAGTTCCCCACAGACCGTTTTCTCAAGTTTCGGGCGAAACGCTGTAGAGGTCGTATGGAGATATGGCAGGGTTCGATCAGATACATGCGGTATTGCACGGATCATGATCGGACGGATAATACTAGCGGGCTTTGGTTTAAGCCGGATCCTAGTATTGGATAGTGTAGATTTTGTCTCATTGCATTTGTATTCGGTCGGAATACAAATGCGGGTATGTATATACAGTAGCGGGGTTTTCCTGTAATTTATTACGGGAACAGTTTTCTGAAGTTGCCAGTTTGTTTTCCGTTTCTGGCATATTTCTTTGTATCTTTCATTGGCTGAAAATTGGTGGAGGAGGGCTTATTTGCAATTGTGCAAATAAGCATTGTGGAGGGTGTTCTTTGCATATTGTTGTGTCATGATAGTTCCACCATCACATTGACTTCTTAGTTCATGATGGTTCATGATGGCTTGATCTTTCGGAGTTATGATTGGTTGGTTGAGTGTTGGACTTTCCTTGTGATGATTTCTTCTCATGATCTCATATCATTCCCTCTTGCATTATTGTTGCTCTCTCTCTCTCTCTCTCTCATTCTTTCCCACTTACATGGCCGGCCAAAGAGAATGAGGGGCTGCCCATTTTTTTGTGGTGGGATTTTTGGTCTTTTGGCTTCACAAAAATCCCATGACTCCATCTCCAAAAAGGTTTAGTTCATTTCCTCCATAAAAGGCAACATCCTCAAACCCCAAATGAGACATAGAGCACTACACGTTTTCTACAGCAAATCTTGGGCACGTCGGCTCGCCAACTTCATGCCCGAGTTGCCTCGGTCCAGAGGTGGGAGCCCGTAAAGGAAGCCGGCGAAGTGGTGCCCTTCCGGCGACGTGATGGAGACCGGAGATTCCGCGGGGAGATCGGGACGACGACGAGAAGACCGAAGGACACGGATCGCTCGGTATATCTCTCTACCCGTTCTTTAGTTAGCTAAGATTAGATTAATGGCACGATCCGGATTTTAGTGCGCGGTGGTTCCGGTTTAAAAAGTTAAAGTAAATCACCGCTTTCGCATTTTGGCCTCGGATTGACGGCCGGGGCACCGCCGTGCACTTACAGTGGTATCAGAGCCACGCCATTAACCTAGTCTAGCTTGGTCTAACGTGTTTATAAGTTCGATCAATCGGATTTTCAAAAACCGCATTTTCAAAAGGATCAGTTTCTGTCGAAATTTTTTTGGCTCCAAAATTTTTTCAGGTTGTTGCAGAATACTGTGCAGGGAATTCTAAGCACTCTGTGAAAATTTGGTCGCGTGATCTCACTATACCACCGCGGAACCGCGGCCAAACCCATGCTTGGGCCGCGGTTCCGCCGCCACTTTTACAGTTCAGTTTACCAAATTTTTACAGAGAGCTCCTGTGTAGAAAGTAGGGTTTTTGGAATATTCTTTTTGTGCCCAGAATTTCTTTATGTGCTACAGTAGTGCTTGGGGCCCACTTAGGAAAATTTGATCGATCGAAAATTTTAAACACATTAGTTCACAGTATTTTCATTATATCTGCGACCGTGAATGTCATTTGATCGGTAAATCCTGTCTAACTGCTATAGCCCGGTTAGACGGATTTGCGAACGTGACATTCACGTTGATATTCTGTATTGTGCTGTGATGTTGTGGATTGGTCGTGGGGGATAGCCTGGATGCAATGGTAGTACAGTTTTTGTTGTATTATGTACATTTGATATTGCGGGGCGAGCGTCCGACGTGTGGACTGCCGTCACTGCCTGTCTGTATATTATTCTTTTGGGGCACGACCGGGGTGAGGTCGATGTACTCATTGTATGTATATTTTACTTTCTGTACTAGGATTACCCTAAGGAGGGGTGCACGGATAGCCAGGTTCTAGAGGGCAACGGGCCCGCATCTCATGGCATTGAGACGGAGGGGGCTTCACTCTAGAATTGGCGGGCTATTCACCGCACTCGTAGGGGGTACAGGTTGACCCAGGAGGGGTGTCCAAGTTACCAGATTCCATGAAGTGTTGGGTGGTCCATTCACGTTGTTGAAGGGGGCTGCCTCACTTCAGGTTTTGGCGGGTAACTTGCCGCGCCCGTAGGGGTCTAGGATTTCATTGCACAGGCTATCCACACGACCAGGGGAGCGTCAGGTTTCAGTAGCGGCTCTGTGAAACCCGGGGATCCCAGATATCTGTATTGTTCTGTGATGCTTATTACATTTCTGTGATGTTGCATTTTATCACGCCTTGAGCGAAATATTATATATTGATATATATATACTAGTAGATGTTGTATATGTTTTACATCCGCGCTAGTCCAGTCCCCGCTCTGTCGTTAGTTAACTAACCTAACGGGTAATGACGGGACCCAGTGGCGAATGCGGATGGCATATACGTACGTCATTATTTTCGTTCTTTGTGGTGTGATCAATTGATGGGACTGCGTTGATTCGGATCAATGCAAGTTAAAAACAAACCTTTTCTGATGTTGTTGGAACCTTTTTCAAAAAGCTGTTATTGCAAGGGCGTTCTCTTTTGTTTTGCACAGTGATATTCAGTTGGAATATCCTGCTCCTCAGTCGACGAGGCAAGGGCCGAGATCCCTTCACCGGGAGTTACCCCTTGGACAGAAGTTTGCGTCAGGGCAATAACTTCACTATAGCCGATTACTTTTGCTTTGCATCGTGGTATTCAGTTAGAATATCCTGCACCTCATTCTACGGGGAAAGAGCCGAGATCCCTTCACCGGGAGTGACCTCTTTAGCAAAGGTTTTCGTCACCATATTTTTAAAAGCTATCCGGTTCCTTCAACGATATCAAGTTCATTACGTTAAAGGTTTTCGCCAGAAACCATTCGTAGCCCTCCGTCGTTTCATATGGATAGTCAATAAGTATTCAAGCTGTATATGTTAGCCAAAGTCAAGGCATAGTGATTGGTAGCTATTGGGTATTCATATGCAGCATAGATAGATGCGTTGGTTTGGGGCAGTCGTACTACTATTTTGGCCAAAGTCAAGGGTATGTACGGGTGGGCTCAAATTAACCTGGAGAATGACGGGTAGAACTTGACATGTGACTTATGATATGTTGGCCAAAGTCAAGGTCATAAGAGCATGGGGCAGAAATCACATCGGGAGTTTCTAAAGAAACTGAAACTTGCCAGATATGCGCATACCTTCTGGAGTGTGATAACGTGAGCGGATTCCGTCACGTTATCATGCGATGATAGTTGGATCCCGATTCCCACTGATGAGTTGGTTTACTTCTCGGGTGATCCCGACTAATTCTTCTTTCAGGTTTGGAGGAGAATTTGACGGTACAGTAGGAGGTTTCCAGATTAGATAAATTGGTAATCATTCTGATCTAGGTTAGAGTGCACGCTGAGTGTTTCTTTTCTCTCTTTCTTCGGCAGCGACCATGACCCGACCCTAGACCATGACTCAGTGACCAAGTTGACCGAACCTTCTTTAACACTGGCTTTTAGATTGTCAGAGTTGCAAACCTCATTGCCACTCCTACTTTTACCCTTTTCTCCAGGACATCCCGTATTACTACGAACGTCCACTTCCATTGGACAAAACCATCGTATGGTTATATACGAACTCGAAGGAATTTATTCGAGAATGGTTTCTGGTTCTGGAGAAAACGAATAGGACTATTCAGTTGTCTTTTCCTTTTACCTTCTCTCAGGTTGCGAGTATTCCTTGGTTTAGGAGATAGTACACCTATTACGCAAATTGGATAGTCTTCTTCCAAACCTTAGGCTGGTGCCGAACGGTGGGGAATGAAGAAAACCAATTAGCATAACGATGGTGTACAGAAGGTATTAAGTAAAGACATATCAAGGGATTAGTAAGAGGGCAAAGTAAATTGCGACTGCTATTCACGACCAAACCAAGTATTTCTTCGCCAATCCTAAATCACCTTTGTATTTCTCCAGGACACTCCGTATCACTATGAAGATCCACAGTTTATTTGGATACTCCATCGTATGGTTATATACGAACTCGAAAGGAACTTGTTCTAGTTCGGGGATGGATTCTGGTTCAGGAGAAATAGGAATAAGGTTTATTCGGTTGTCTTTTATCTTCACCTTCTCTCGCATTGCGAGTGCTCCTAGGATTAGGACAGTACACCCAATATGCTTATTGGATAGTCTTCTTCCAAACCATAGTCTGGTGCTGAACGGTAGGGAAGGAAGAAAACCATTTGGCCTAAAGGGGTGTGCAGAAGGTAACGACTAAAGACATATAAAGGGATTTAGAGAGGTGGCAAAGAAATATACGGTTATAGTTGTGAATCTGGATAATGGAAGAGGCATTACTAGGAATACCAGGATACCCCTTCGAAACATTTCAATGTTTCCGTTTCACTGTGTACTGTTAAAGGAAAACTGATTTCCCAATTAGACACTTGCTCCAGGGTATGTATTTACCAGGTATGATTCTTACATCTGTATAATTTTACAGATGATGAGTGGGAGTAATTTATTGGAAATTGGGTGATCATCCTCATTATATCGGGATTTGTTGTAATCGGTGATATTTGAGAAAATCACCTGGGTTGTTTGCCGGACGACAAATATTTGGTTTTGAATATCCACTGTGATGCACCAATTTCAAATTGATATACCTGTACGTCTATTTTTATAGAGTGAGATATACCTTTTTGAAACTATGTCTATGACATTTACCTATATCAATGGATGGTTAGGTAAGGAGCATTAAACAGCGGTGCAATTCTTCTTAACCATAAGTACAGTTTTTAACCTACGACACACATGGAATGAGTTATTAGACTCAAGGGACTTATACAGAGTATTGTATGTTGTCCAGCGTCCACGAGGACAGAAGGGGATGGTCCTCGTACTATATTCGGTTTACTTATGACTTCTCTAATTTTTAGACAGGTGTTTCGTGGAAACACAGGGTCCGAATTTTGAGAAGTTATAGGTATATGAATAAAGTAGAGAACTAGGTATTGCAAGTATCGGGATTCTTCAAAGTGATCAAAGATATAGATACTTGTGTATGGTGTTCAGTTGATAGTAATGATTAAGAGAACTTGCTTCTCTTTCAGGTTACTCAAAATTGGAAGCATTCCTAAGTTGAGTAACGCTGATCGGCCTCCTTCCATTTAGTAGACATGTACTGGAGAAAGCTGCATGATTTGAATCTGGTTCAATTAAATCAGTGCCTCTGGTTCTATATTGGATATAGAACAGTTCATATCTTAACGATGTTAAGGTACGGGGAGTTGTCTGGCTTATGCTTAAAACCAGACTCTGGATAACTCAAGGCACGTTTCTGTAATGGCTGTTTGTGGGTTGACCCAGGATATGACGAGGGTTGACTTTCTACCATCTGGAAGATCAATAGTGATATTGTTCTAGACTTGCCACAGTTTTAATAAAAATGGATTTTTTCAGAAAACAGTAGTGGGAGTATGGTAGAACTGGAAGTGATTCCAGAACCGCAAACGATTACTGAAGATTTGATAAGAACCTAAAGATTCAATCTGGTTTGACATTCCATTGGCCCCTCCGCAGATAAGGTGGGTAACCTTAGGCACCCGAGAGGTACTCCGGTAGCCTCAAGGACGGTGACATGGAGGTTCTTGTTTACCCACACTTGCCATTGCTGTTGTTCCAGGCTGCGAGACCCGGCGGGAGGATGAGTATAGAGTCGTTCTAAACTAGCTTTAGAAGTGTGCGTGTATATGACTCTTCCAGAGGGTTGTCGTAGTCAGTAGGAGCAGCGGAAGCATTGGTGGACAAGTGGCTTATGTCTATTTTATTGGATATATGTATGCCCTAGAGGCCATTATGAGATAGTGTATGTACTGATGTGTATATATATATATATATATTCGGGAGACAGTCTTGCTCAAAATGATAGTATGCTATCTGGTTTTACTTTATCATATGTTCACTTGATCATGTTTATATTCATTTGGTACATGTTGATAAAGCCCTAAGGATATTGGCTTAACTACTGGAATTATGATGCGGATCATACTAGTGGGACATCTGTAGTTTATAAGCATATCCTTGAAATGTTCCTAGTCGTAGGTATATCGAGACAAGGCATCGATATTCCAGCTTAGACTAGCGTATACCATTCTTGTTCCATATGATGGGCGATGGATGATCCCATATCCGTCTGGTGTGTTGACACCGAAGATAGTATACGGGTGCTCAGTGAGACTGGGTACACTGAACGGACTCACCGAGAACTCCTATATGGTATTATATCATACGTCGGATAGCAGTTCTCAGGTGACACTGGTACAGGTTAGTCTGTAGACCCGAGATCGTCATAGAGTCTTGTGTGTCCTCCCACTGTACTTTGATCTCCACCCTACCGCGGCTCTACTGAGTCGTACAAACAGGTGGATTTTGGGTATAGTCTCGAGGCATGTGGAGGCAGTGAGCGATAGGAGGGGTTTCGTCTCTCCCGGTATTGGGGGTTGATGCTGTGCTGTGCACGATTGGCTATAACGGGAAGTCCCTGGCCAGGGCTGCTGAGATATTACTGATAAGTGTTATCAGTAAGTTTCTCGATCTGTTATAGACCATATACCGGCATGACTTATTGAGTTATTGGGGTCGACGATTCCATCCCTAGACTCGATATGCAGCATATCTGACGAAGAGACCGGACTGTACGGTTAGTGTTGCCGGAAGGATTGACAGGAGTTTTAACAGGTTCGCTTGTTCTTATTCTGATCGCTCAATACCCGGGTGGCCGTTACGTTTAGCTGACCGCTTGCGGCTTGTAGGTGTTTGATATGATCATCATCTACTGCTGGCGTATTGACGAGTCTTAGAGTCCCACATAGAAGTTTCTCGGCTCTGGCGAAACGAAGTGGTGCACATATGAGATATGCGCGGAGCCTCGATTAAATACTAGTATATGATACTGTATTTTAATCGGGCATTTAATATTAGTCGGGTTGTATAAGATATGACCAATTTATTAAATCAAGTGTTGATTTAATATTGGCTTTTATATTATTTATTTAAATCCTTTTCTTCTTATGGATACATGCATGTATATGTACATGATGATGTGCATACATACATACATGAAATGTATCATGGTTGATGATACAAAGAGGATGGCAATATAAGAATCATATTGTAGATAAAATGATATATGGATATTTTCAATAAAGATTAAAGGCAAAAGAAAATAGAAATGAGTCATTTTTTCCACACTCTTCTACACATTTCCATGGTTGAATTTAACTCAACCATGGTTTCATTTCCTTTTGCCTTTTAACCTTAATTGAAATATCTAGATATTATTTAACTATGGTTATGGTTATGATAAGATCTCTCTCTCTCTCTCTTATTTTCTTTTTACATTATTATCATTATCATTCCAAAAGAAAAGAGAGAACCATCTTCTTCCTCAAAAACCCTAGCTCTCTTTTAAATGTTAGAAAAGAGTTAGAGAAAGAAAAGAAAAGGTATTAAATAAGAATAGCAACCACTTCATCATCCTACACAACCTTAGCCATCTTGTGTAGGGTGTTGTGCTTCAAGTTTTTCAAAGATCGAAGGAAGCATCAAGCTTAGAGCAAAGTGCTTCGGGTGGATCGTCATGGACGAGGAGTTGATCAAGTGAACCTTTTCAAAGCCAAGGAGTCTTCCAAAGAGGTCTACAAAGATTGCAGTCTCATCACTTAGTATAACTTAACTCTTAATCTTGATACTATTAATTGTTACTTCATATATTCTAGTTCGATTCTTTGTATAGTTTGCTTAGCACCTCAAAAATTATATTGTTATAGCATGTATGATGCTTCTAAACCTTAATAGAGGTATTAAGAAAACCCTACATGGTATCAGAGCCAAGCTAGAGCTTTGTGGTAACCTAAACGACGTTGAAAACATCGAACGGACGAAAATCGACACCCGGGGGGTGCTCTCTGGAAATTTTTTAAAAACCTGGTATTTTTCAAATTAAAAATATGTAAAAAATTAAGCAGGGAAATATAAGAGCTCACCAGAAAAACGATCCCATAAATCGACCATACGGCCGCGGAACCGCGGCGCAAGAGGTCTTATGCGGCGGTTCCGCGGCGGTATAGTTGATTCATGGGCCGTATTTTCTTTTGCTGGCCCGTATGTGTTCTCTGTTGTTACTGGTATTTTTATAATCTGCCCAGGTGTTGAGCTTTCAGAGCAGTTTGTGGTTGTTTAATTTGTTTGATCGGATGTTCCAACGTCGCTTAGTTTAATAGTATGTGTTACAATAATTGAAATCTACAAATTTGTTTGTTGCGTGTAAATCTAGCAGTTCGGTCTCGGGATAAACGGAAATCTTGTTGAATTATCCGGTTTGTTTTGAAAAGGTGTTTTCTTGAATGAGACCCAAATGCGAGCTTTACATTATTTAGGCATGAAATCTTGTATATGTGATATTCCGGATTTGTGTTGTCTAAAGGCGGTTAAAGATTCCAATTGTTGTATTTTTTTCATTTTATTTCTCTGTGTGGATGAGATTTGATATGCAGGATTGTCGCAATGAATAGCCGGGGGTTTTCTTTTTATGTGAGATGAGAGTATTCTTTCAATTCATGTAATATTAATTTGTATGTAATATTCTTTTATTTGGGACACTTCCGGGGTGAGGTTGTTGTCACTAGTGTTGTATATTATTTACTTTTCCGCATTAGGATAGACCCAAGGTGGAGAGCACAAGTGACCGGGTTCTTGGGTTCAGTGGGAGGCCATCTCGAGGAGTCGAGACCGGGTCTCCTAAACTCCAGAATTGGTAGGGTCACTTGCCGCTCTCGTAGGGGTCTAGGGGTGTGGGCTTGGCTATTCATCGCGACCGCGGAATCCGTATTTTTATTATTGGCTAAATATAAAATACGGACCTCCTAGATATCCTTTATGTGCTTCTGCAGCTTTTATTATCTGATGTGATCTTTTAATGCATATCTGAGACGAATGAAATTTTATATATGATATATATTAGACGTTACTTATGTTTTTCACCCACACTAGCCCCGTCCCGGTATGCCGTTAGTTAAGTAACCTAACGGTGCATATCAGGACACTGTGACGAATGCGAGTGGCATAAGTGTACGTTATATTTTCGTTTCTTTCTGTAATGGCTTAGGATTTAAATGATGGGACTACATTAATGAGATTAATGTAAAAGATAAATGAACCTAAAAAGATGTTGTAGAATCAGATTTAAAACACACTCGGCCTTTTTGTAAGAAAAAAGCAAGTTTCAAAATGCGGAGCTTAAGCCACTCCTTTTAAACCCATTAGATTCTACAACGATATCAAGTTCAAAGCGTCAAAAATTTTCTTAAAAAAAACTATCCGCAACCCTCCGTCATTTTAGGAAGTAGAGTACTTAGTATTCGTGTTGCGTATTTTGACTTTAGTTAAGGCGCAGTGTACGGTAGCTGAGTGATGTCTTCCTACACTGCATATGATGCTGATTAATTAGGACATTCATATGATTATGTTGACTTTAGTTAAGGGTCATATGAGTGGGTCTAGTTAATCACGAAATGACGGGAAGAACTTGACTAGTACTTATGATATGTTGACTTTAGTTAAGGTCATAAGTACCAGGGGTAAAAATTATATCGGGAATTTCAAGAGTTGAAAATTACAATGAGATTGTATACCTACTATATGATAATAGGATCCCGATCCCACTGCGAGCAAATGTTGCTCCCGGAAGAATTTTGCACTTTACAATTAGCTGACTCGGTAGGTGTCTAGAAAGGTGCCAAACGGGGCTACGCCTCTGGGAAGACGAGGTTTACTTTAATTAGGTCCGTGCGAAAGCACGGGGAACCTCCCTCGAGTACCGGCACTGGCCTGGCTGAGAGGTTGGCGAAGTTGTAGAATGTAATTAATCCCAGCTAGTTTTCTTTTTAAAAGGTTTTAAAGAAAATTTGATAAAAACAGTGGGAGACATCGATTAGACAAGATAATAACCAATTTGATCTTTGCAAGAGCATTCGCTAAGTGTATTCTTTTCTCTCTCTTAATGGCAGATACCCATGACAGGACTTAAGCTTCTATTAGATAAAAACAAGCTGAATGGGACCAACTATAAAGACTGGCTGAGGAATTTAAACATAGCCTTGACTTATGATAAAGTATCATATGTCCTTACAGCTCCAGCCTTGCCCCCTAGGTCCTAAATCTTCAGTTGCGGATAGGGAAATCCGCAAAACATGGGACACTGACTGTGCCACGGCAAAATGCCTCGCGCTTGCATCGATGGATAACACACATCAAAAGCAGCACGAGAATATGGACGTACATGTAAGTCTACGCTAGCGCCCCGGCAGTCTACAGACGCCAAAATGCGGAACAAAAACTTTTAAACTGGCGCTATCGTATACTTTAACCCGGATCTGCCATTATTGCTAAACTAACAAACTGTAAAGAGTGTAGAAAGGTTATACCGAACGATCCGAGTCCTTCGTTCTTCAACCATCATCCCACGCTCCGTTGCGGCTGCTCCGATCTCGTTGATCTCCGATTCCTTCGTCGAGATGGCACCACATCACCGATTCTTTAAACGGGCTCCCGCCTCTGACTTGAGGCAACACGATCGTCAAGTTTGCTAAAAGAGACGACCAAGAATGATGTAGAGAATGAGTAGATGACTTTATCTCACTTCGTCCAAGTCCGTGGACGATCGGTAAATGAAGTTGCCGAGGGAATCGGGTGATGGAATGAAATGAGCTGTGAATTCCATACACCCCAAAAATCTATCATATCTTTTTTTCCAATGAAACCATCAAAAGAGAGAGTGAGGAAGGGGGACGGCCACTTATAGGAGTGGGGGGGGGTGACCGTAGGAGAAGGGAGGTGACCACAAGATGAAGCATATCATGAAGAAAATATCTTAACAAGAACAAAATGTATTAATGTCAAAGCATGAGTCATAATCACTTAGTCATCACATAATAAATGCAATTAAAGGTTCATGAACCTAGTCACCATCCTAGTCATCACTTCTAGAAACTTCTAGAACACTGACTCACCTCATCCAAGAAAAGATAAATCCGTCTTTAACCAAATGTTAAAAGACGGCTGATAGAAAGCTGGAAACTGGCAACTTCCAAAAGTGATCCTGAAACGACTTTCAGGATAACCCCGAAACTGTATAAATATACCCGCATTTGTATTACGACCGAATACAAATGCAACTGAGACAAAGATATTATACCTACTCAATATAATACTCGGATCCGGCTTAAACCAAAACCGACCAGTATTATCTGCCCGAAAAATAACACGTGCGTAAACGCACGTGCATTTTCCGAACCCTGCCATAAAACCATACGGCCTCTACAACGTTTCTCCCGAACTTGGGAAACTGTCTGTGGGGGACTCTAATGACTCGTCAGTACCCTGGCAGTGGGTTTAACCACAAACCGTCAGCGGCACTAGCAATGCATAACGGCTGCCCATGGACTGACCTCAAGGGATGCCGATGAGCGCACTCATCCGGAAAACCCTACTGAGCCTAACAGTGACAATGTATATACAGTCCGGTCCGTTCGTCTATGAGTATCGCATATCTGCCTAGGGGGCTAGTAACGTCAGACCCCCAATAGCAGTATAAGTCGTGTCGGAGTGTAGCCCAATAACACCCTGAGATGCTACTGGAGTACCTACCAGTAAATCTCCTGCCATGGCCATGGACTTTGTGTAATGGCTCTCCTAGACACAGCACGACCTCGCCCCCAATACCGGGAGAGACGAATCCCCTGCCGATCCGCTCACGTGCCTCCATATGGCTCGGGACTGTACCCAAAAACTACCTGTTTGCACGACTCCTTTGAGCCGTGGTAGGGTAGAAATCAAAGCACAGTGGGAACTCACACGAGACAAATGACGACCTCAGGTCGATGAATTAACCTGTACACATGTCACCAGGGAACTTCTATCTGATGGTAGATATAATACTAACTAGCAGATTCCCGGCGAGTCCTGTCCGGTGTACTCATAACCCAATGAGCACCTGTATACATCTTAGGTGATCCAACTGACACCAGTGGCTTGTGAGACCGGCCACCGCCCCTCGTCGGGGTCTCGACTGTACACACTAGTCTACTCCGGAGTATCGATGCCCTGTCTCGAAACTCCCACGACTAGGGACCACAATTAAGGATATGCGTATAAACCACCCAACTCTCACGTATATGATCGCCATCATACTGTTGGTGGTAAAGCAAGATCCTAAGGGCTCTATCAAAGTGTAACATGTAATCAGTCACCTGATCATCTACACGACTGATAAAGGCAAACCAGATAGCATACTATCATCTTGAGTAAGACTGTCCTACCGGTATAGGTCCTCCGCAATCATTGCAATCACGTACCTGTGATCCAATAATTGACTATGAGGGCACTATCTCCAACAATCTCCCACTTGCACTCAAGGCTAATTATTGCGATGTCGACTACTCACAGCCCGTGTGAAACCGAACATCCAACTCCTCTACTAATCAGTATCACAAAGCCCGTTTGTAAAACTATTGTGTTCGAGAAATAGCCTTAGTGAGTGGATCCGCCTAGAAGTTTCTTTCTATATCTCTCTAAATCTCAAGTTCGCGGAGAAAACCATCTCCCGAATTGAGTAATACCTGTCTTAGAATATGTCTGGATATCCGATGGGACCTGGTTCATAAATGAACTCCAAATCCAAACTTCTTAGACTGTATCGATCACTGAACCTAATCAGTATCCGGCACCATGCCACCCACAGTATCCTCTTGGACCACCTGTCCATAATACTGTCCCTCTTCGTCAGAGGGAAAACTATAACTCTGACAATCACTCTGTCAACCATGTCACCTTTGAAGCCTGGAATGATAATCGTCTCCCGAAGGAGGCTGCCGTCATCAAATCCGTAGAACATGTACTTATGTTCTAAAACTGCTTCCTTATATTTCTCCAGGATTGGATTAATACAAACTTATTGCAGCTAGTGCAAAAACAACATCTGGTGTGGTACTTGACATCTCATGATTGACTCAATTGCCTAAGCAAGTGATCTGCCAATCATGCACATCCCTCTCCTCTTTAGTCTGTACGACACCTTTAGAGAGGGTGACTCCATCACCTGCAGGTACACCACCATGCTAGGAGTCAACTATTCCAAAAACTATTAGAATATCTGTCAAAGTACCCACATTGAGAAACTACCCAAATCCAGATCTAAAACCATAGATCTAGAAACCAGAATGTCAAATATTATATCCATATCCTGTCTGGAGAAACAACTGTGTGACGACCACAGTACAACCGATTGTAGTATAGGAATTTTACTTCCTACTCTGTGTATGTCATCCAGATACCATGACATCACACCCTACTACCTTCTTTAACAGATCCATCCCTTATTCTGATTGAAGTCAAAACCATGACTGTCATATCAAAAATAGATAATCTATCTCCGCTATAACTGCTCAAGTCTATAAATAGATATAAGCTACTTGCCCACTATGCTTCCGATGCTCCCACTGACTACGAAAACCCTCCTACCGGGTCTCATATCCTGGAACAACAGTAGTGTCAAGTCTTGGTAGATAAGAACCTCCCTGTCACCGTCTCTGAGGCTACCGAAGTACCTCTCGGGCGTCTGAGGTTACCTACCATACCTGCGGAGTGGCTATTGGAATGTCAAACCTGATTGAATATATATGTCCTATTAAATTTCCGTAATCGTTTGCGGTTCTGGAATCACTTCCAGTTCTACCATACTCCCACTACTGTTTTCTGAAAAAGATCCATTTTTACTAAAACTGTGGCGAGTCAAGAACAATATCACTATTGATCTTCCAAATGGTAGAATATCAACCCTCGTCATAGCCAGGGTCAACCCACAAACAGCCATTATAGAATCGTGCCCTGAGTTATCCAGAGTCTGGTTTTAAGCATAAGCTGGACAACTCCCCGTACCTTAATATCTTTTAAGGTACGAACTATTCTATATCCAATATAGAAACTTTGGCACTAATTTAATTGGAACCATATTCAATCCATGCAGCTGTCTCCAGTGCATATCAACATAATGGAAAGAGGCTAATCAGCATTACTCAACTTAGGAATCCATCCAATTATGAGTAACCTGAAAGAGAAACATGTTTCTCAAAACCATCACTATCATCTGAATACCAATCACAAGAATCTATATCTTCCATCTCTTTGAAGAATCCCGATACTTGTGACACCTGGTTCTCTACTTTATTCTTATACCCACAACTTCTCAAAACTTAGACCTTGTATTTCTACGAAACACTCGTCTAAATACTAGAGAAGTTATAAGTAAACAGAACATAGTACGAGGACCTACCCCTTTGTCCTGATGGACACTTGGACAACATACAATACTCTGTATAAGTCCACTGAGTTGAACAACTTAAAACCTGTGCGTTGTAAGTGGAAAACTGTACCCTGGCGATTTCCTCAAATATCACCAATTTCAACGAATTCCGATATAATGAGGATGATCACCTAATTCCCAATATCTTACTCCCACTCATCATCTGTAAAACCATACAGATATGAGAATGAAACCTGGTAAATACATACTCTTGGAGTAAGTGTCTAATCGGGAAAACGGTTTTTCCTTTAACCATGCACTGAAACATGAAAATGTTTCATAGGGGTATCCTGGTATTTATAGCAATGCCTCTTTCATAATCCAATTCATGACTTCAACCGTATATTTTATTGCCATCTCTCCAAATCCCTTTATTTGTCTTTAGTCGTTACCTTCTGTACACCATCGTTAGGTTAAATGGTTTTCTTCCTTCCCTACCATTCGGCACCAGCCTATGGTTTGGAAGAAGACTATCCAGTAAGCATAATAGGTGTACCCTCCTAAACCAAGGAGTACTCGCATCTCGAGAGAAGGTGATGATAAAAGACAACTGAATAATACCTTATTCTTTTAAAGGTGAAATAGGAGTGGCGATGAAGTACGCGGTTTTGGTCGTGAATGATATCAGTCGCAATTTACTTTGCCCTCTTTCTAATCCTTTTATTTTGTCTTTACATATTACCTTCTGCACACCCTACTTAGGCTAATTGGTTTTCTTCATTCCCTACCTTTCGGCACCAGCCTATGGTTTGGAATAAGACTATCCAATAAGCGTAATAGGTGTACTCTCCTAAACTAAGGAGCTCTCACAACCTGAGAGAAGGTGATAATAAAAGACAACTGAATAAACCAATTCTATTTCTCCTGAACCTGGATCCATCCTCGAAGAAGTTCCTTCGAGTTCGTATATAACCATACGATGGATCTATCCAATGGAAGTGGATATCCGTAGTAATACGGGTGTTCTGAGAAATGCAAAGGGTAGAAGAAGGAGTGGCAATGACTTATGCAACATAGACAATCCAAAAGCCAGTATTTTAAGAAGGTTCGGTCAACCTGGTCACTGAGTCATAGTCTAGGGTCGGTCAAAGGTCGCTGCCAAAGAGAGAGAGAAAAGAAACACTCTGCGTGCACTCTAACCTAGATCAGAATGGTCATCACTTTATCTAATCCGGAAACCTCCCACTGTCCTGTCAAATTCTCCTCCAAACCTAAAGAAGAATCAATCGGGATCACCCGAAGAGTAAACCAACTCATCAGTGGGAATCGGGATCCAACTCTCATCGCATGATAACGTGATGGAATGCATCCACGTTACTCATACTCCAGATGGTATGCGCATACTTGGCAAGTTTCAGTTTCTTTAGAAACTCCCGATATGATTTATGCCCCATGCTCTTATGACCTTGGCGTATCTCAACAAATCATAAGTCACATGTCAAGTTCTGCCCGTTATTATCTTGTTAATTTGAACCCACCCGTACATACCCTTGACGTATGCCAACAAGGTAATACGACTGTCCCAAACCAACTCATCTATCTATGCAACAAATGAATACCCAGCAGCTACCAAACACTATGCCTTGACGTATGCTAACAAACATAGCTTGAATACTACTGACCATCCATAAGAAACGACGGAGGGCTACGGCTGGTTTTTGGCAAAAAACCTTTAACGTAGTGAACTTGATATCGCTGAAGGAACCTGATAGCTTTTTAAAATATAGTGGCGAAAACCTTTTGCTAAAGAGGTCATTCCCGGTAAAGGGATCTCGGCTCTTTCCTCGTGGAATGAGGTGCAGGATATTCCACTGAATACCGCTATGCAAAGCAACATGTAATCGACTATAGTGAAGTTATTACTCTGACGCAAACTTCTGCCCAAGGGGTCAGTCCCGGTGAAGGGATATCGACCCTTGCCCCGTCGAATGAGGTGCAGGATATTCCACTGAATACCGCTATGCATAACAAAAGAAAACGTCTTTGAAATAACACTTTTTAAATTTGTTCCAACAACTGCAAACAGGTTTGTTATACTTTGCATTGATCAGAATCAACGCAGTCCCATCATATAATCACACCAGAAAAGAACGAAAATAAAATGTACGTATATGCCATCCGCATTCGTCACTGGGTCCCGTCATCACCCGTTAGGTTACTTAACTAACGACAGAGCGGGGACTGGACTAGCGCGGGTGTAAAACATATACAACATCTAATAGTATATAAACCAATATACAATAATCGCTCCAGGCGTGATAATATGCAACATTACAGAAAAGTAATAAGCATCACAGAACAATACAGATATCTGGGATCCCCGAGTTTCACAGAGCCGCTGCTGAAACTCGACGTTCCCCTGTCGTGTGGATAGCCTGTGCAATGAAACCTAGACCCCTACGGGTGCGGCAAGTTACCCGCCAAAACCTGAAACGAGGCAGCCCCCTACATCATAGTGAATGGACCACCCTGCACTTCACGGAATCCGGTAAGCTTGGGCACCCCTCCTTGGGTCAACCTGTACCCCCTACGAGTGCGGCGAATAGTCTGCCAATTCTAGAGTGGGACCCCTCTGCCTCTCAAAGCCATGAGATGCGGACCCGTTGCCCCCCAGAACCCGGCTATCCGTGCACTCCATCGCGGGGCAAAACCTAGTACTGTAATGAAAAATAGTACAATAGGTACATCGACCGCAACCTGGTCGTGCCCCAAAAGAATATTATACAACAGGCAGTGACGGCTGTCCACAAGTTGGACGCTCGCCCCGCAATATCAAAAGTACAAATAAACTCAAACTGTACTACCATTGCACACTGCTATCCACCACGACAAATCCGCAACATCACAGCACAACACAGAACATCAACGCGAATGTCACGTTCGCAAACCCGTCTAAAAGAACTATAGCAATCAGACACGGTTTACCGATCAAATGACATTCCCGGTCGGAGATATAATGTAAGCACTGTAAACTAACATGTTTAAATTTCGATCGACCAAATATCAAAAAGTGGGCCCCACTACTTACTGGTGAACAGTAACAAAATCTGGGCGCAAATGATATATATCAAAAATCACAAAATCCATAGAAGAACACACTGTTCAATTTTGGGACCATGATCTTACCATGTGGCGGCGGATCCGCGGCCAAACCATGGGTTTGGCCGCGTTTCCGCGGCGACTTGATGGGATCACGTGCCCAAATTTGGTACGTGTTCTTAGAAAAGCCTGCACAGATTTTTAAGACATGTAGAATTAATTTTTGAGACCATTTAAAATCAACAGAAACTGTCGAGCTAGGATTTTGCAATTTTCGATTTCCGGTCCGATCGATGTTTTAAACGCGTTAGCACAAGTTAGCATAGCAAAATGGTTAGGCTCTGATACCACTGTAAGTCTACGCTAGCGCCCCGGCAGTCTACAGACGCCAAAATACGGAACAAAAACTTTTAAACTGGCGCTATCGTATACTTTAACCCGGATCTGCCATTATTGCTAAACTAACAAACTGTAAAGAGTGTAGAAAGGTTATACCGAACGATCCGAGTCCTTCATTCTTCAACTATCATCCCAGGCTCCGTTGCGGCTGCTCCGATCTCGTCGATCTCCGATTCCTTCGTCGAGGTGGCACCACATCACCGATTCTTTAAACGGGCTCCCGCCTCTGACTTGAGGCAACTCGATCGTCAAGTTTGCTAAAAGAGACGACCAAGAATGATGTAGAGAATGAGTAGATGACTTTGTCTCACTTCGTCCAAGTCCGTGGACGATCGGTAAATGAAGTTGCCGAGGGAATCGGGTGATGGAATGAAATGAGCTGTGAATTCCATACACCCCAAAAATCTATCATATCTTTTTTTCCAATGAAACCATCAAAAGAGAGAGTGAGGAAGGGGGCCGGCCACTTATAGGAGTGGGGGGGGGGGAGGTGACCGTAGGAGAAGGGAGGTGACCACAAGATGAAGCATATCATGAAGAAAATATCTTAACAAGAACAAAATGTATTAATGTCAAAGCATGAGTCATAATCACTTAGTCATCACATAATAAATGCAATTAAAGGTTCATGAACCTAGTCACCATCCTAGTCATCACTTCTAGAAACTTCTAGAACACTGACTCACCTCATCCAAGAAAAGATAAATCCGTCTTTAACCAAATGTTAAAAGACGGCTGATAGAAAGCAGGAAACTGGAAACTTCCAAAAGTGATCCTGAAACGACTTTCAGGATAACCCCGAAACTGTATAAATATACCCGCATTTGTATTACGACCGAATACAAATGCAACTGAGACAAAGATATTATACCTACTCAATATAATACTCAGATCCGGCTTAAACCAAAGCCGACCAGTATTATCTGCCCGAAAAATAACACGTGCGTAAACGCACGTGCATTTTCCGAACCCTGCCATAAAACCATACGGCCTCTACAACGTTTCGCCCGAACTTGGGAAACTGTCTGTGGGGGACTCTAATGACTCGTCAGTACCCTGGCAGTGGGTTTAACCACAAACCGTCAGCGGCACTAGCAATGCATAACGGCTGCCCATGGACTGACCTCAAGGGATGCCGATGAGTGCACTCATCCGGAAAACCCTACTGAGCCTAACAGTGACAATGTATATACAGTCCGGTCCGTTCGTCTATGAGTATCGCATATCTGCCTAGGGGGCTAGTAACGTCAGACCCCCAATAGCAGTATAAGTCGTGTCGGAGTGTAGCCCAATAACACCCTGAGATACTACTGGAGTACCTACCAGTAAATCTCCTGCCATGGCCATGGACTTTGTGTAATGGCTCTCCTAGACACATCACGACCTTGCCCCCAATACCGGGAGAGACGAATCCCCTGCCAATCCGCTCACGTGCCTCCATATGGCTCGGGACTGTACCCAAAAACTACCTGTTTGCACGACTCCTTTGAGCCGTGGTAGGGTAGAAATCAAAGCACAGTGGGAACTCACACGAGACAAATGACGACCTCAGGTCGATGAACTAACCTGTACACATGTCACCAGGGAACTGCTATCTGACGGTAGATATAATACTAACTAGCAGATTCCCGGCGAGTCCTGTCCGGTGTACTCATAACCCAATGAGCACCTGTATACATCTTAGGTGATCCAACTGACACCAGTGGCTTGTGAGACCGGCCACCGCCCCTCGTCGGGGTCTCGACTGTACACACTAGTCTACTCCGGAGTATCGATGCCCTGTCTCGAAACTCCCACGACTAGGGACCACAATTAAGGATATGCGTATAAACCACCCAACTCTCACGTATATGATCGCCATCATACTGTTGGTGGTAAAGCAAGATCCTAAGGGCTCTATCAAAGTGTAACATGTAATCAGTCACCTGATCATGTACACGACTGATAAAGGCAAACCAGATAGCATACTATCATCTTGAGTAAGACTGTCCTACCGGTATAGGTCCTCCGCAATCATTGCAATCACGTACCTGTGATCCAATAATTGACTATGAGGGCACTATCTCTAACAGTACAAGCCATATTCCTCCATACAAAAGAGTTGTATGGAGAGCAATCCCGCGTATTACGATACGAAGCGTCTAAGAAACTGTTTCAGATGCGCATGACCGCTGGCACAACAGTAGGAGACCATGTTCTGAAAATGATAGCTCTGATAGAAGAGCTTGAGGACCTTGGGTGGACAATGGACAATGAACAGTATACATATATTATTCTGCTGTCTCTCCCCTCCACCTTTGCTCAGTTCATCGTTAACTTCAACATGCACAACATGGAGAAGGAACTGCCTGAACTCCTTAATATGTTAAGGAGTGCAGAGAGCACACTGAAGTCAGTGAAGACTCCCGTTATGTCTGTTGGGCAATCCTCCTCATCTTACCCAAAGGCTAAGGCCAAGAGAAAGATGAAGAAGAAACCCACCAAACCTAAGGGTGGAGTCAAAAAGGTGAAGGGAAAAGGCAAGTCCAAGGTTGGGGCATCAGAGAAAGGTGAATGTTTCCATTGCAAGAAGACGGGACACTGGAAGAGGAACTGTATTGAGTACCTAGCACTCAAGAAGAAGCATGTTGATGCTTCAGCTTCAGGTGTGTTCGTAATTGAAAACTGTTTTTCTATTAATTCTGCATCCTGGGTATTGGATACCGGTTCGGGTTCTCATATTTGCAATTCTGTGCAGGCATTGAGAAATAGCAGAGTTCTGAAGACAGGTGATCATACTCTCCAAGTTGGAAATGGTTCCAATGTAAATGCAGTTTCAGTAGGAGAGTATCACCTAAGTTTTCCTTCGGGTTGTATATTGGTTTTGAACCCGTGTTATTTTGTACCAAGTATGCTTTGTAATATTATATCAGTTTCCTTGTTAGACAATGAAGGGTATCATTTTGCTGTGCAACACAATGTTATGAACATTAGACTGAATCAAGAGTTGATTGGTTGTGGTACATTAAATAACGGGATATACGTCCTTAATCAACACACAGTTTTCAACGTACAACACAAAAATAAAAGAAAATTTTCAGAGATAAATGAAGCTTTTCTTTGGCATTGTAGACTTGGTCATATTAATGAAACAAGACTAAACAAGCTTCATAAAGATGGATATTTAAATTCATTTGAGTATAAATCTTATGCAACTTGTCAGTCTTGTATCAAAGGTAAAATGACCAAAACCCCGTTTACAGGACACGGAGAAAGAGCTACTGAGCTCCTAGGCCTCATACATAGTGATGTATGCGGACCAATGTCTACACATGCAAGAGGCGGTTTTTCATACTTCATAACTTTTACTGATGATTTCTCAAGATTTGGTCATGTATATTTGATAAAACATAAATCTGAAGCTTTCGAGAAATTCAAGGAGTATAAACATGAAGTAGAAAACCAAACAGGAAAGAGTATCAAGATACTTCGATCGGATCGAGGTGGAGAGTACTTAAGTACTAAGTTCTTAGACTTCCTAAAAGAGAATGGGATTCTCTCTCAGCGCACTCCACCTTACACACCACAGCACAACGGTGTGTCAGAACGAAGGAACCGTACCTTATTAGATATGGTACGATCCATGATGAGTGATGCTGAGTTACCTCTCTCGTTTTGGGGGCATGCATTGGAAACAACAACTTTTCTGTTAAACAAAGTTCCAACCAAAACCGTGTCTACCACTCCATATGAGATATGGCATGGGAAGAAACCATCTCTTAAAAGAGTTAAGATTTGGGGTTGTCCGGCTTTTGTTAAAAAGCAGAATCCAGACAAACTCGAGACACGATCAGTCAAATGTATATTTGTAGGATATCCTAAACATTCGTTTGGGTATCTTTTTTACCACAAAGAGGAACAAAAAGTGTTTGTTTCTCAGTATGCCACCTTTTTAGAAGATGAGATTTTTTCAAACAATACAAATGGCAATGTGGTAAATCTAGAAGAAGTTCTAGAAACACAAGTTACAAATGACAACTTGGCTGAACCTGAAGTTATAACAGAATCTAATGAACTTCAGCCACTCCGTAGATCTGGCAGGATTTCTCGTCCACCGGAAAGATATTACGGTTTTCTCGTTGATGGTGATAGAGAAGATTGCATCATGGATGATGATGATCCTTCCAGTTTTCATCAGGCTATCACGAGTGGTGACTCTGTGAATTGGCTGGATGCCATGAGATCCGAAATGGAGTCCATGTACACCAACAAAGTATGGACTTTGGAAGATGTACCTTCCGGGATAAAACCTGTGGGATGCAAATGGATCTTTAAAAGAAAGATCGGTGTAGATGGACAGGTAGAAACCTATAAGGCAAGGTTGGTAGCGAAAGGTTTTCGTCAAAGACCAGGTTTGGACTATGACGAGACTTTCTCTCCGGTAGCCATGCTTAAATCCATTCGGATCCTACTTGCTATTGCTGCTCACTACGACTATGAAATCTGGCAGATGGACGTTAAGACTGCATTCCTAAATGGTGATTTAGAGGAATGCGTTTATATGGATCAACCAGAGGGATTCATTGATAGTGGGAGCAGCGGTAAAGCATGTAAGCTACTTAAATCCATTTATGGATTAAAGCAGGCATCACGGAGTTGGAACATCTGTTTTGATGATGTTATCAAAGAGTTTGATTTCATCAAAAATCCAGATGAACCTTGTGTTTATAAGAAGACTGTAGGAAGAAATGTCGCAATCCTCGTATTATACGTAGATGACATACTTCTGATAGAAAATGACATTCCTATGCTACAGTCGGTCAAATCATTCTTATCACAAAGGTTCTCCATGAAGGACCTGGGAGATGCCACATACATATTGGGTATACGGATCTATAGGGATAGATCCAAACGGTTATTGGGATTGTCCCAAACCAAGTACATAAACACCATCCTAAAGAGATTTAGTATGGAAGACTCCAAGCGGGGTGCCTTACCCGCTTGCCATGGAGTCACTCTCTCAAAAGACGATTGCCCAAAGTCTGACATAGAGAGAGCTCGCATGAGCATTATTCCCTATGCTTCGGCAGTAGGATCGATAATGTATGCAATGTTATGTACACGCCCTGATGTTGCTTATGCACTTAGTGTAGTAAGCAGGTATCAATCTAACCCAGGGGAGAATCACTGGATTGCTGTAAAGAACATTCTTAAGTACTTGCGAAGGACTAAAGAATTGTTCTTAGTGTATGGTAATGGAAATCTCCAAATGGAGGCCTTTACCGATTCGAGCTTCCAGAGTGACAAGGATGACAGCAAGTCTATCTCAGGGTTTGCATTTACCCTCAATGGAGGGACGGTGAGTTGGAAGAGTTCCAAACAGGATATCGTTGCAGACTCAACGATGGAAGCTGAATATATTGCTGCAAATGATGCTGCCAAGGAAGCCGTCTGGATGAGAAAGTTCATCCCGGAGCTAGGAGTAGTTCCAACCATTATTGATCCAATACCTCTGTATTGTGACAATAATGGGGCTATGGCATTGTCCAAAGAGCCCAGGTCCCATCAGAAGTCCAGACACATCCTGAGGCGATATCATGTGATCCGGGAGATAGTTGATCGCCGCGAGATCGAGATTAAGAGAGTAGACACAAAGAACAACGCTGCGGATCCATTCACCAAGGCCCTCCCTCAGCCGCAGCATGAGCGACTTTTTGAGATGTTAGGTATAAGATATGCCAATAACCGGCCTTAGTGCAAGTGGGAGATTGTTGGATATATGTATGCCCTAGAGGCCATTATGAGATAGTGTATGTACTGATGTGTATATATATATATATATATTCGGGAGACAGTCTTGCTCAAAATGATAGTATGCTATCTGGTTTTACTTTATCATATGTTCACTTGATCATGTTTATATTCATTTGGTACATGTTGATAAAGCCCTAAGGATATTGGCTTAACTACTGGAATTATGATGCGGATCATACTAGTGGGACATCTGTAGTTTATAAGCATATCCTTGAAATGTTCCTAGTCGTAGGTATATCGAGACAGGGCATCGATATTCCAGCTTAGACTAGCGTATACCATTCTTGTTCCATATGATGGGCGATGGATGATCCCATATCCGTCTGGTGTGTTGACACCGAAGATAGTATACGGGTGCTCAGTGAGACTGGGTACACTGAACGGACTCACCGAGAACTCCTATATGGTATTATATCATACGTCGGATAGCAGTTCTCAGGTGACACTGGTACAGGTTAGTCTGTAGACCCGAGATCGTCATAGAGTCTTGTGTGTCCTCCCACTGTACTTTGATCTCCACCCTACCGCGGCTCTACTGAGTCGTACAAACAGGTAGATTTTGGGTATAGTCTCGAGGCATGTGGAGGCAGTGAGCGATAGGAGGGGTTTCGTCTCTCCCGGTATTGGGGGTTGATGCTGTGCTGTGCACGATTGGCTATAACGGGAAGTCCCTGGCCAGGGCTGCTGAGATATTACTGATAAGTGTTATCAGTAAGTTTCTCGATCTGTTATAGACCATATACCGGCATGACTTATTGAGTTATTGGGGTCGACGATTCCATCCCTAGACTCGATATGCAGCATATCTGACGAAGAGACCGGACTGTACGGTTAGTGTTGCCGGAAGGATTGACAGGAGTTTTGACAAGTTCGCTTGTTCTTATTCTGATCGCTCAATACCCGGGTGGCCGTTACGTTTAGCTGACCGCTTGCGGCTTGTAGGTGTTTGATATGATCATCATCTACTGCTGGCGTATTGACGAGTCTTAGAGTCCCACATAGAAGTTTCTCGGCTCTGGCGAAACGAAGTGGTGCACATATGAGATATGCGCGGAGCCTCGATTAAATACTAGTATATGATACTGTATTTTAATCGGGCATTTAATATTAGTCGGGTCGTATAAGATATGACCAATTTATTAAATCAAGTGTTGATTTAATATTGGCTTTTATATTATTTATTTAAATCCTTTTCTTCTTATGGATACATGCATGTATATGTACATGATGATGTGCATACATACATACATGAAATGTATCATGGTTGATGATACAAAGAGTATGGCAATATAAGAATCATATTGTAGATAAAATGATATATGGATATTTTCAATAAAGATTAAAGGCAAAAGAAAATAGAAATGAGTCATTTTTTCCACACTCTTCTACACATTTCCATGGTTGAATTTAACTCAACCATGGTTTCATTTCCTTTTGCTTTTTAACCTTAATTGAAATATCTAGATATTATTTAACTATGGTTATGGTTATGATAAGATCTCTCTCTCTCTCTTATTTTCTTTTTATATTATTATCATTATCATTCCAAAAGAAAAGAGAGAACCATCTTCTTCCTCAAAAACCCTAGCTCTCTTTTAAATGTTAGAAAAGAGTTAGAGAAAGAAAAGAAAAGGTATTAAATAAGAATAGCAACCACTTCATCATCCTACACAACCTTAGCCATCTTGTGTAGGGTGTTGTGCTTCAAGTTTTTCAAAGATCGAAGGAAGCATCAAGCTTAGAGCAAAGTGCTTCGGGTAGATCGTCGTGGATGAGGAGTTGATCAAGTGAACCTTTTCAAAGCCAAGGAGTCTTCCAAAGAGGTCTACAAAGGTTGTAGTCTCATCACTTAGTATAACTTAACTCTTAATCTTGATACTATTAATTGTTACTTCATATATTCTAGTTCGATTCTTTGTATAGTTTGCTTAGCACCTCAAAAATTATATTGTTATAGCATGTATGATGCTTCTAAACCATAATAGAGGTGTTAAGAAAACCCTACATATTTATAAACTAAAGCAGATGTAGCGGAGATAGATCATCTATTTCTGACGTAACAGTCATAGGTTTGACTTCATCAGAATAGGGGATGGATCTGTTGAGAAGGTAGTAGGGTGTGATGTCCTGGTATTTGGATGACATACACAGAGTAGGAAGTGATATTCCTATACTACGATCGGTTATACTTTGGTTGTCACACAGTGGTTTCTACACATGGGACTTGGATATTATATCAGACATTCTAGTTACTGGATCTATGGTTTTAGATCTAGATTTGGGTAGTTTCCTAATCAGGGTACTTAGACAGCATTCTAGAGGTGCTTTAGAATGGACGACTCCTGGCATGGTGGTGTACCTGCAGGTGATGGAGTCACCCTCTCTAAAGGTGTCTTTGTCATGCCCTGCTTCCCAGTGTACGGCGAAGTGGGCGCGACGAGGTCCGCTACGTATATACTCAGAAGTACATACGCTAAGCGTATCTAAGCAATATAAATAAATACACAAGAGACAATAAGTAAAAGAACAACAACTTTTATTTATTAACATTCTTTGTACAATACATGGAAAGGAAAATACAACTGAAATGAAAATGCCTAAACAGTGGCATAACAGGAAATGGAAAGTACTGAAAAGAAAAGGGTACAATGATCTACTGTGCAGGGTCTTCAGTAAACTGCTCCAAGTCTTCTTGCGATGGCTCAATTTCTGCCGGGTCCAAACCACCTGACGACATTCAAAGAAGAAAGAAATAGAATGTCGTCAGCGAACAGGTCGCTCGATAAGTCCCAAAGATAAGAAGCGAATAGATAGAGAGTATGATAGAGTGAGAGTATATTATTATAGTTGTATTATATTGTTATATTATTGTAGTATTGTGTTAACGCTGTTGTTTGTAGCTTGGTACAGAAGGATGCCAGTGTATACGGGAGGAGTCTCACTTGCCCCGGAGACTATGGTATCAGGAACTCAAGGAACCGTTTATGCCACGGTACAACAGCAACGGAATATAGGTTAGGTGTCTTAATCTAACCACCTCGTGCCACCTTTAACACCTTCCGTACCAATCTACCCCTTAAACCCCGTGATATCTTGTTAGTATTGTTATCTTGTAAAATTGTATTGATTGCATGATTGATTGACTGACTGACCGAAACCATGATATCAGGAAACGGTTATAACCGTAGAGTCATGTAAATGGAATACTGGGAAACATGTAAAAGGAATATATCCATGGTTCGGTTCAGTCAAGTTGTAATGATTGTTAACAATATTCTGGGATTCATGTGTTCATATTGAGTTGGAATATTAAAGAATATAGATTGACTTGAATCATATTCAAGTCAGAAATAGTCAGACTCAAACCCGAGTCAGACTAAAAGAAAAGTAATTTAAAGTTCTATAATTGTTAGGGTCCTTATTGTAATTTATAGAACTTGAGGGGGTTTTATGTAAAAAGTACTTTTGTATAGTTTTCAAAATACACCTCAAGAATTTATTATTCGTCTTTATAGTTATAATGAGTGTGGATTTTATTTGTGTTATTCTAGTGAATATATCCTAATAAAAGTATTAATTTATAATATTGATTTATTTGAAATTCATGGTATTTAATGTAACTTTTAATCTTATAATTTTAGAAAAATGTGGAAACTTTATCTTATGATAAAATATATGTTTAAATGATAATTATATATATATATATATTAATACAAGAATAATTTTAAATAAATATTTTATTTTCCAAAATCTCATTTTTCTTAAATGTCGTATTTTTAACCTTTCGAGACCGAATGCTCCTTGCGGAGGTCTGAATCTCGCACTACTAGCCCGCTGGTGCACGATGAACCGTACTATCCCTAACGGGTTCCCCAAAGGTGGGTTGTAGCGGCTCTTTGCTTAGGTTTAATAAATACTATTCATTTAGAAAAACGGTTTTATAAATATAAGGTATTTATTTGTAAAGGATGTAATTTCCATATTTTAGTTTCTAGGGTTTCCTAAGCAACTAGCCTATTTCTAAGGTCTAAGCGACAAGTCATTAGAAGCCTCAAATCGACTCTTCACCGCCAATTGCGGCCAGGTAAGTGCCAGGTAAGTGGGAAGGAACCACCATAGTGGGCCTAATTAAAAACCACTAGCCTAGACACACTTGCCTAGACACCACAAAGTCAGTTTAGATAAACGATCGATGTCCACAACTTATCTTACTTTCATTTTAAAAGATTTTATTTAGAATTGTGTACAATTTAAAGCTTCCAAGAACGGTTTAAAAAGAAAATGGTATTTTAGTGAAAAGTCTTGTATTTTCGTATTCTATATTTTGACGTTATCAATTAGGGTTATATTTGTGTGTGTGTAGAGATAGGTCATTACCTCGTGACTTATTTTAAGGTTTAGTGAAGTTTAGTGGTTAAATATGATAAATGAAACATGAGGGTATTTAAGTGTAAGAATACGGTATTTGTAAAAGTTATCATTTCATGTGTGAAAACTCATTCAAATTGATTTTTACAAGTTTAGTGATCAAGATGAACATGTTTAGGAATGAGGGAATTGATTAGAAGAAGAAAAATAACCTTATGGTATTATTGTGAAAAGAATACGATATTACAAGAAAGCTATCATTTCATGTGAGAAATTTTGTCTAAATTGATTTTTATGTGATTAATAGTCATCATGAATATGTTTAGGTATTATGGATTAAGTGACAAGTGGGATTTTTTAGAAAAACCGAATCGGAAATCGGTTTGTTCCGATTTCCGTCGGGTTTCATAAAGTCGTATTTTTAGAAATAGAAAAGAGAGAAGATTGGGACTTACGGGTTTCAAACTCTTCTAAAGAGTGAAGAGGAACTAGGGAGAAGGCCGAAGTGTGGTTTCGTCGCCGGTTGCTTCCAAGGACGTCGCCGGAATCCGTCAGCGCTTCGCCGTGAACTCGGTTTCAAAGCACACTTTTCTTGTAGAAATTTTGAGAGAGTAAACCTAGGGTTTTGGGATGAGAGGGTAGAGGGTAGGGGGTCTATTTATAGGGTAGCTAGGGTAGGATAGGTGAAGGGTTTTGTATATTAAAAAAAATTGTAAAAATTTAAAGAAAATCATTAAAATTTGTATTGAATTGGGTGTATTTAAAATTCTGAAACCGAACTAATAAAATGGTGTATACAGGGGGTTAAGGAATGCCAAATTCCAACTTTTTGGTTTTGGCGACTCGGCCGATCCCGGCCGAGTCCGGCGGCCAAATTGAAGGGGGTCTTCTGGTGGGGCTTTTGGCATACTCCGATTTTAGGTTTCAGTTCATCATTTGGGAGTTAAGGCCTGTGGACCGTTGGGCTTCCAAGAATTTTAAAAGAAAAATAAACTAAAAATAATGTGGGGCTTGGGATTCGAACTCTGGTGGCTTGGTTCAGCAGTGCAAGGTCTTACCAATGAGCTACAAGCTCCTTCTTGTAATTATTGTGTTATTTAATTACTTAAAATGATAGCAGCAAGTGTAAATTTTCCAAGTATATATTAAATTTTAAAGTAATTTCTTGTACACTAAAAATTGAGTTATTTCATTCTTGTAGCTTGTAATTAAAAACAAAAATAATTACCTAAATCTTGTGCTCAGGCTAAAATACCCCTTTATGGATTTTTGAAAAAAAATATTCTGAAAAAAATTTGTATAGGAAATTTAGGGTTGTTACATTCTACCCTCCTTATAAAAATTTTGTCCTCGAAATTTGTAAAAGGAAAGTGTAACAGTGCAAAGAAGTTTGGTGGTTGTAGTATAGATAGTGTATAAAAAAGAGATACAAGGGTGAAAAAGGCTTACCGGTGTTACCTTGACCTACAGTCTCGGCTTCTACGGCTTCTAATGTGAAGGTCTGTCGCCGTGGTACATTCCTTCTGGCTGGAGGCACATTCTGCCGTTGGAGCCCGTTTCTCTGCCCTCTAGACATGTCCCTCATTGCCTGTTGGAATTGGCGAGCAGGCTGTGCAGGTAGTGGAGCAGGTAGTGCAGGACGAGTTGCAGGAGCCTGGATGGTTGGCCGTTGCGGGTAGTTGGTGTGTGTGTGAGCTGGGTTGTATCTATATGGACATGTCTCAATTCTGTGATTGGACGCGTCACAAACTAGGCACAAGCCTTTTGCACGCCTACAGTCCTTTATCAAATGTCCATCTCTCTTGCAATGGAAACAGAAATGTGGTCTTGGCTGGTGATTGGGTTCTTCCGTTCTCCTGGGTTCGAACGTTGGCCTGGAAGAGGCTCCTCCTGCCATCTGGTTGGCAGGGCGCTTGACTCCTGCAGACTGAGGTTTGCCTCTCTCTTTTATCACTGCCTCATAACTGCGGGCAGCTTCTAGAGCTTCCTCATGAGTCAAAAACTTTCCTGTGGCTAGAGCAGCCTTAATCTCTGTGTCCAAACCTTGTTGAAAGCGACGGGCTCTGATATCGTCCGTCGGTATCAAGTGTACTGCGAATCGGCTCAACATGGTGAATTCAGCGTCGTACTCATCTACAGATTTGTCCCACATTAAACCCTGTTGTAGATGAATAAATTGCTGCTCCATTGCAAACTTGGCAGTCACATGGAAATATTTCGCGTCGAACTTCTCGCGAAAGGTCTTCCATTCAATCGGCTGTACTAGATGGCTTTCTTCTGCCTTCCACCAGTTGCGAGCATTATCCGTGAGCTGTAGTTTTGCTACACGGACCCAAGCGTTGTCTGGCACTTGAGCTGCTGCCAGATCGTCTTCGATGCTTTGTGCCCATTCTTCCGCTTCAAGAGGGCTTCCTTTACCAGAGAATTGCTTGGGATGTAAAGCCCTGAATTGCTTTACTCCTGGTGCGTCAGTCTCGGAACGGTTCAGAAGTTGTTGTTGTCCCTCGAGAAGACTGCGAATCGCCTCAAATAGCATTGTTTGCTCAGTGGGTGGTGCAGGAACAGCTGGTGTGAGAGGTAGTGCTGGAGTTGGAGGTGTGTTGTTGACATTGGTGCTGGTGTTGTTCGGGGAATCCATAACCCTGAAGAAAATTTGGGTTAGGACAGATTCAAATGATAAGATTCAAGGAATATGAAATTGTAAGATTCAAGGGATATGAATTGTAAAGAATGTTTAAGTTGCTGGTTCTTGTGTTATATTGCTTAGGTTGTTCACGCAGACCAGAACTGCATGACAGGGATTCATACAGCTCTGACCTGCATGGGCCACCAACAAAACCTGTCACGCCCCGCTTCCCAGTGTACGGCGAAGTGGGTGCGACGAGGTCCGCTACGTATATACTCAGAAGTACATACGCTAAGCGTATCTAAGCAATATAAATAAATACACAAGAGACAAGAAGTAAAATAATAGCAACTTTTATTTATTAACATTCTTTGTACAATACATGGAAAGGAAAATACAACTGAAATGAAAATGCCTAAACAGTGGCATTACAGGAAATGGAAAGTACTGAAAAGAAAAGGGTACAATGATCTACTGTGCAGGGTCTTTAGTAAACTGCTCCAAGTCTTCTTGTGATGGCTCAACTTCTGCCGGGTCCAAACCACCTGACGACATTCAAAGAAGAAAGAAATAGAATGTCGTCAGCGAACAGGTCGCTCGGTAAGTCCCAAAGATAAGAAGAGAATAGATAGAGAGTGCGATAGAGCGAGAGTATATTATTATAGTTGTATTATATTGTTATATTGTTGTAGTATTGTGTTAACGCTGTTGTTTGTAGCTTGGTACAGAAGGATGCCAGTGTATACGAGAGGAGTCTCACTTGCCCCGGAGACTATGGTATCAGGAACTCAAGGAACCGTTTATGCCACGGTACAACAGCAACGGAATATAGGTTAGGTGTCTTAATCTGACCACCTCGTGTCACCTTTAACACCTTCCGTACCAATCTACCCCTTAAACCCCGTGATATCTTGTTAGTATTGTTATCTTGTAAAATTGTATTGATTGCATGATTGATTGACTGACTGACCGAAACCATGATATCAGGAAACAGTTATAACCGTAGAGTCATGTAAATGGAATACTGGGAAACATGTAAAAGGAATATATCCATGGTTCGGTTCAGTCAAGTTGTAATGATTGTTACTAATATTCTGGGATTCATGTGTTCATATTGAGTTGGAATATTAAAGAATATAGATTGACTTGAATCATATTCAAGTCAGAAATAGTCAGACTCAAACCCGAGTCAGACTAAAAGAAAAGTAATTTGAAGTTCTATAATTGTTAGGGTCCTTATTGTAATTTATAGAACTTGAGGGGGTTTTATGTAAAAAGTACTTTTGTATAGTTTTCAAAATACACCTCAAGAATTTATTATTCGTCTTTATAGTTATAATGAGTGTGGATTTTATTTGTGTTATTCTAGTGAATATATCCTAATAAAAGTATTAATTTATAATATTGATTTATTTGAAATTCATGGTATTTAATGTAACTTTTAATCTTATAATTTTAGAAAAATGTGGAAACTTTATCTTATGATAAAATATGTGTTTAAATGATAATTATATATATATTAATACAAGAATAATTTTAAATAAATATTTTATTTTCCAAAATCTCATTTTTCTTAAATGTCGTATTTTAAACCTTTCGAGACCGAATGCTCCTTGCGGAGGTCTGAATCTCGCACTACTAGCCCGCTGGTGCACGATGAACCGTACTATCCCTAACGGGTTCCCCAAAGGTGGGTTGTAGCGGCGCTTTGCTTAGCTTTAATAAATACTATTCATTTAGAAAAACGGTTTTATAAATATAAGGTATTTATTTGTAAAGGATGTAATTTCCGTATTTTAGTTTCTAGGCTTTCCTAAGCCAACTAGCCTATTTCTAAGGTCTAAGCGACAAGTCATTAGAAGCCTCAAATCGCCTCTTCACCGCCAATTGCGGCCAGGTAAGTGCCAGGTAGGTGGGAAGGAACCACCATAGTGGGCCTAATTAAAAACCACTAGCCTAGACACACTTGCCTAGACACCACAAAGTCAGTTTAGATAAACGATCGATGTCCACAACTTATCGTACTTTCATTTTAAAAGATTTTATTTAGAATTGTGTACAATTTAAAGCTTCCAAGAACGGTTTAAAAAGAAAATGGTATTTTAGTGAAAAGTCTTGTATTTTCGTATTCTATATTTTGACGTTATCAATTAGGGTTATATTTGTGTGTGTGTAGAGGTAGGTCATTACCTCGTGACTTATTTTAAGGTTTAGTGAAGTTTAGAGGTTAAATATGATAAATGAAATATGAGGGTATTTAAGTGTAAGAATACGGTATTTGTAAAAGTTATCATTTCATGTGTGAAAACTCATTCAAATTGATTTTTACAAGTTTAGTGATCAAGATGAACATGTTTAGGAATGAGGGAATTGATTAGAAGAAGAAAAATAACCTTATGGTATTATTGTGAAAAGAATACGATATTACAAGAAAGCTATCATGTGAGAAACTTTGTTTAAATTGATTTTTATGTGATTAATAGTCATCATGAATATGTTTAGGTATTATGGATTAAGTGACAAGTGGAATTTTGTAGAAAAACCGAATCGGAAATCGGTTTGTTCCGATTTCCGTCGGGTTTCATAAAGTCGTATTTTTAGAAATAGAAAAGAGAGAAGATTGGGACTTACGGGTTTCAAACTCTTCTAAAGAGTGAAGAGGAACTAGGGAGAAGGCCGAAGTGTGGTTTCGTCGCCGGTTGCTTCCAAGGACGTCGCCGGAATCCGTCAGCGCTTCGCCGTGAACTCGTTTTCAAAGCACACTTTTCTTGTAGAAATTTTGAGAGAGTAAACCTAAGGTTTTGGGATGAGAGGGTAGAGGGTAGGGGGTCTATTTATAGGGTAGCTAGGGTAGGGTAGGTGAAGGGTTTTATATATTAAAAAAAATTGTAAAAATTTAAAGAAAATCATTAAAATTTGTATTGAATTGGGTGTATTTAAAATTCTGAAACCGAACTAATAAAATGGTGTATACAGGGGGTTAAGGAATGCCAAAAGCCAACTTTTTGGTTTTGGCGACTCAGCCGATCCCGGCCGAGTCCGGCGGCCAAATTGAAGGGGGTCTTCTGGTGGGGCTTTTGGCATACTCCGATTTTAGGTTTCAGTTCATCATTTGGGAGTTAAGGCCTGTGGACCGTTGGGCTTCCAAGAATTTTAAAAGAAAAATAAACTAAAAATAATGTGGGGCTTGGGATTCGAACTCTGGTGGCTTGGTTCAGCAGTGTAAGGTCTTACTAATGAGCTACAAGCTCCTTCTTATAATTATTGTGTTATTTAATTACTTAAAATGATAGCAGCAATAGTAAATTCTCCAAGTATACATTAAATTTTAAAGTTATTTCTTGTACACTAAAAATGGAGTTATTTCATTCTTGTAGCTTGTAATTAAAAACAAAAATAATTACCTAAATCTTGTGCTTAGGCTAAAATACCCCTTTGTGGATTTTTGAAAAAAAATATTCTGAAAAAATTTTGTATAGGAAATTTAGGGTTGTTACAGTCTTACAGACTAAAGGGGAGAGGGATGTGCATGATTAGCAGATCACTTGCTCAGGCAATTGAGTCAATCATGAGATGTCAAGTACCACAACAGATGTTGTTTTTACAGCAGATGCAATAAGATATTGATCCAATCCTGGAGAAACAGTCGGAAGCAGTTTTAGAACATAAGTGGATGTTCTAGGGATATGATAACGACAGCCTCATTCGGGAGACAGTTATCATTCCAGGCTTCCAAGGTGACCTGGATGACAGAGAGGTTGTCAGAGTTGTAGTTTTCCCTCTGACGAGGGGCAGTATTTTAGACAGGTGGTCCAGGTGGATACTGAGGGAAGGATGGCGCATGATACTGATTAAGTTCAGTTGACGATACAGTCTAAGAAGTTTGGATTCTGAGTTCATTTATGAGCTAGGTCCCATCAGACATCCAGACACATTCTAAGACAGGTATTGCTCATTTCGGGAGATGGGCTTCTCCGCGAACTTGAGATTAAGAGAGACATAGAAAGAAACATCAAGGCGGATCCACTCACCGAGGCTATTCCTCGAACGCAATAGTTTCGCAAACGAGCTTTGTGAGACCGACTAGTAGAGGAGTTGGGTGTTCGGTATCACACGAGCTGTGAGTATGCGACAGCGCAATAATTAGCCTTGAGTGCAAGTGGGAGATTGTTGGAGATAGTGCCCTCAGAGTCAATTATTGGATCACAGGCACGTGATTGCAATGATTGAGGGAGGACCTATCCCAGTAGGACAGTCTTACTCAAGATGATAGTATGCTATCTGGTTTATCTTTATTATCATGTACTGCTTTAGGTGACATTACTGATCACTATTGCACGTTGGTAGAGCCCCTAGGATTCTTGCTTGACTGCCAGCAGTATGAGGGAGATCATATACGTGGGAGCTGGTAGTCTATAAGCACATCCTTAAAAGGTCCCCAGTCATGGGAGTTTCGAGACAGGGCATCGATTCTCCAGAGTAGACTAGTGTATACAGTCGAGACCCCGACGAGGGGCGGTGGCCGGTCTTACAAGCCACTGGTGTCAGTTGGTTCACCTAAGATGTATACAGGTGCTCATTGGGTTATGAGTACACCGGACAGGACTCGCCGGGAACATGCTAGTTGGTTTTATACCTGACGTCAGATAGCAGTTCCCTGGTGACATGTGTACAGGTTAGTTCATCGACCTGAGGATCGTCATTTTTCTCGTGTGAGTTCCCACTGTACTTTGATTACTACCCTACCACGCTCAAAGGAGACGTGCAAACAGGTTTTAGTTGGGTACAGTCCCGAGCCACATGGAGGCAGTGAGCGGATCTTCAGGGGTTCGTCTCTCCCGGTATTGGGGGTGAGGTCGCGTTGTGTCTAGGAGAGCCATTACACGAAGTCCTTGGCCAAGGCAGGAGATTTACTGGTAGGTATTCCAGTAGTATCTCAGGGTGTTCTGGGCTGATCTCCGACACGACTTGTACCGCTTTTGGGGGTCTGACTTTTACCAACCCCCTAGGCCCGCCATGCGATGCTCATAGATGAACGGACCGGACTGTACGGATATTGTCACTGACAGGCTCAGTAGGGTGTCAGGATGAGTTCGCTCATCGACGTCCCTTTTGGTCAATACCTGGTAGCCCGTTACGTATGGCTAATACCTTTGACGTGCTAGTGGTTAAATTCACAACCAAAGTATTGACGAGTCTTTAGAGATCCCTATTGGAGATAGTGCCCTCAGAGTCAATTATTGGATCATATGCACGTGATTCCAATGATTGAGGGAGGACCTGTCCCAGTAGGACAGTCTTTCTCAAGATGATAGTATGCTATCTGGTTTATCTTTATCATCGTGTACTGCTTTAGGTGACCTTACAGGTCACTATTGCACATTGATAGAGCCCCTAGGATTCTTGCTTGACTACCGGCAGTATGAAGGCGATCATATACGTGGGAGCTGGTAGTCTATAAGCACATCCTTAAATGGTCCCTAGTCGTGGGAGTTTCGAGACAGGGCATCGATACTCCAGAGTAGACTAGTGTATACAGTCGAGACCCCGACGAGGGGCGGTGGCCGGTCTCACAAGCCACTGGTGTCAGTTGGTTCACCTAAGATGTATACAGGTGCTCATTGGGTTATGAGTACACCGGACAGGACTCGCCGGGAACCTGCTAGTTGGTCTTATACCAGACGTCAGATAGCAGTTCCCTGGTGACATGTGTACAGGTTAGTTCATTGACCTGAGATCGTCATTTGTCTCTTGTGAGTTCCCACTGTGCTTTGATTACTACCCTACCATGGCTCAAAGGAGTCGTGCAAACAGGTTTTACTTGGGTACAGTCCCGAGCCACATGGAGGCAGTGAGCGGATCTGCAGGGGTTCGTCTCTCCCGGTATTGGGGGTGAGGTCACGCTGTGTCGAGGAGTGCCAGAACATGAAAAGTCCTTGGCCAAGGCAGGAGATTTGCTGGTAGGTATTCCAGTAGTATCTCAGGGTATTCTGGGCTGCACTCCGACACGACGTGTACCGCTTTTGGGGGTCTGACTTTTACCAACCCCCTAGGCCCGCCATGCGACGCTCATAGACGAACGGACCGGACTGTACGGATATTGTCACTGACAGGCTCAGTAGGGTATCAGGATGAGTTCGCTCATCGACGTCCCTTTCAGTCAATACCTGGTAGCCCGTTACGTATTGGCTTATACCTCTGGGTTAAATCCACAACCAAGGTATTGACGAGTCTTTAGAGTCCACCACACTCAGTTACTCAGGTTTCGGGCGAAACGCTGTAGAGGCCGTATGGAGATATGGCAGGGTTCGATCAGATACGTGCGGTATTGCACGGATCGTGATCGGGCGGTTTTTACTAGCCGGCTTTGGCTTAAGCCGGATCCTAGTATTTGATAGTGTAGTTTTGTCTCTTTGCATTTGTGTTCAGTGGGAATACAAATGCGGGCATGTATTTGCAGTAGTGTGGTTTTCCTGTAATTTATTACGGGATCAGTTTTCTGAAGTTGCCAGTTTGCATTCCATTCCGGCCGGTTTTCTTTTATTCCTTCACGGCCGGACTTTCCGTTGGAGGGTTTTATTTGCAATTGTGCAAATAACGTTTTGTGATGGGCTTTCTTGCATAAGTGTGGCTTCATAATCATGAGATTCCATTCTTGTCCATTGATTTGCTTTTGTTTTGATGGTTGGTGAAATGATTTAGATGAGAAAGATGTGTGACCATTTTCTTATTATCATTTTCTTTTTCCCTCATATATCTTTGTGACTTTTCTTTGGCTCCACAATTTTTCTCATGCTTGAGAGGGGGCCGGCCACATCTAGGGAGAGAGAGAGGGATCATTTTATTGGGTGGCAAAAATCATCACCTCATTTTTCCATTCATCCATAAATGAGAGTTCCATTTTAGAAGCTCATTCTCCTTCTCATTCTCCTCCAAACTCCTCCATCCATGGTAACTTCAAGAACCCTAAAGAGACATGGCTACTACACTATTCTATAGCAAGCCTTGGACGCGTCGGCTAGCCAACTTCACGCCCGAGTTGCCTCGGTCCAAAGGTGGGAGCCTGTAAAAGACTTTGGCGATGTGGTGCCCGTTCCGACGAGACGATGACGAACGGAGTTTCCGCGGGAGATCGGAGTGGAGGCGAAGACCGAAGGACACGGATCGCTTGGTATAACTTCTCTACTCTTTTCTAGTTTGCTAGTTAGCTAGGTTAATGGCCCGATCCGGGTGAAAAGTGCGCGGTGGTGCCGGCTGCAAGTTTTTGCAAAGTTTTTGTTTCCGCGTTTCCGGCGTCGGATCGACGGCCGGGGCGCCCCCGCGGGCTTACATTGGTATCAGAGCCACGCCATTAACCATGCCTAGCTTGCTCTAGTATGTTTAGAACTCGATCGAACAAAAATCCCCAAAAACCGTATTTTCAATGCATTGTGTTTTCTGTCGAATTTTTTTCTGCTCCAAAAATTTTTCAGGTCATTGCAGAAACACAAGCAGGAAATTATAAGAATTCTGGTAAAATTTGATACGGTGATCGCTTAGTACGGCCGCGGAAACGCGGCCAAACCCCTGGTTTGGCCGCGGTTCCGCGGCGGGAAGGTGTGCTCATTGCACCAAAATTTCCCAGTAGGCTTTAGACTTGTAAATAGGGGTTTTGGGATATTCTTTTTGGGCCCAGATTTTCTGTAAGTGCTACAGTATTTCTTGGGGCCTATTTGATAAAATTTGTTCGATCGGATATTCTAAACTTGCCAGTTCGCAGTATTTACATTATATCTGCGACCGTGAATGTCACTCGATCGGTAAATCCTGTCTAACTGCTATAGCCCGGTTAGACGGATTTGCGAACGTGACATTCACGTTGATGTTCTGTGTTATGCTGTGTTGTTGCGGTTCGGTCGTGGGGGATAGCCTGGTTGCAATGTTAGTACAGTTTCGTTTTATATGTATATTTGATATTGCGGGGCGAGCGTCCGACATGTGGACTGCCGTCACAGCCTGTTTGTATTATTCTTTTGGGGCACGACCAAGTTGCGGTCGATGTACCCGTTGTATGTATTTTTTTACTTTCTGTACTAGGATTACTCCAAGAGGGGTGCACGGATAGCCGGGTTCTAGAGGGCAACAAGCCCGCATCTCATGGCGTTGAGACGGAGGGGGCTTTACTCTAGAATTGGCGGGCTATTCGCCGCACTCGTAGGGGGTATAGGTGGACCCAGGAAGGGTGCCCAAGTTACCGGATTCCGTGAAGTGCTGGGTGGTCTATTCACGTTGCTGAAGGGGGCTGCCTCGCTTCAGGTTTTGGCGGGTAACTTGCTGCGCCCGTAGGGGTCTAGGATTTCATTGCACAGGCTATCCACACGACCAGGGGAACGTCGGGTTTCAGTAGCGGCTCTGTGAAACCCGGGGATCCCAGATATCTGTATTGATCTGTGTTGCTATACATTTCTGTGTTGCTGCATTTTTATCACGCCTTGAGCGTAAATTATATATTATATATATACTAGTAGATGTTGTATATGTTTTTCATCCGCGCTAGTCCAGTCCCCGCTCTGTCGTTAGTTAGCTAACCTAACGGGTGATGACGGGACCCAGTGGCGAATGCAGATGGCATATACGTACGTCAGTATATTTTCGTTCTTTGTGGTGTGATCAATTGATGGGACTGCGTTGATTCGGATCAATGCAAGATAAACAAACCTATTCTGATGTTGTTGGAACACTTTTCAAAAAGCTGTTATTGCAAGGACGTTCACTTTTGTTTTGCATAGTGGTATTCAGTTGGAATATCCCGCTCCTCAGTCGACGAGGCAAGGGCCGAGATCCCTTCACCGGGAGTGACCCTTTGGACAGAAGTTTGCGTCAGGGCAATAACTTCACTATAGCCGATTACTTTTGCTTTGCATCGTGGTATTCAGTTGGAATATCCTGCACCTCATTCTACGGGGAAAGAGCCGAGATCCCTTCACCGGGAGTGACCTCTTTAGCAAAGATTTTCGTCACTATATTTTTAAAATGCTATCAGTTCCTTCAACGATATCAAGTTCATTACGTTAAAGGTTTTCGTCAGAAACCATTCGTAGCCCTCCGTCGTTTCATATGGATAGTTAATAGTATTCAAGCTGTGTATGTTGGCCAAAGTCAAGGCACAGTGTTTGGTAGCTGTTGGGTATTCATATGCAGCATAGATAGATGCGTTGGTTTGGGACAGTCGTACTGCCATTTTAGCCAAAGTCAAGGGTAGGTACGGGTGGGTTCAAATTAACCAGGAAAATGACGGGTAGAACTTGACATGTGACTTATGATATGTTGGCCAAAGTCAAGGTCATAAGAGCATGGGGTAGAAATCCACATCGGGAGTTTCAAAAGAACTGAAACTTGCCAGATATGCGCATACCTTCTGGAGTGTGATAACCTGAGCGGATTCCGTCACGTTATCATGCGATGATGGTTGGATCCCGATTTCCACTGATGAGTTGGTTTACTCCTCGAGTGATCCCGGCTAATTCTTCTTTCAGGTTTGGAGAAGAATTTGAGTTACAGTGGGAGGTTTCCAGATTAGATAAAGTGATAACCATTCTGATCTAGGTTAGAGTGCACGCTGAGTGTTTCTTTTCTCTCTCTCTTTGGCAGCGACCATTGACCTGACCCTAAACTATAACTCAGTGACCAAGTTGACCGAACCTTCTTAACACTGGCTTTTGGATTGTCAGAGTTGCAAACCTCATTGCCACTCCTACTTTTACCCTTTTCTCCAGGACACCCCGTATCACTATGAACGTCCACTTCCATTGGACAAAACCATCGTATGGTTATATACGAACTCGAAGGAATTCGAGGATGGTTTCTGGTTCTGGAGAAAACGAATAGGACTATTCAGTTGTCTTTTCCTTTTACCTTCTCTCTCAGGTTGCGAGTACTCCTTGGTTTAGGAGTAGTACACCTATTACGCAAATTGGATATTCTTCTTCCAAGCCATAGGCTGGTGCCGACCGGTAGGGAATGAAGAAAGCCAATTAACCTAAACGGTGTACAGAAGTATTAAGTTCAGACAAAGCAAGGGATTAGTAAGAGGGCAAAGTAAATTGCGACTACTATTCACGAACAAACCAAGTATTTCTTCGCCAATCCTAAATCACCTTTGTATTTCTCCAGGACACTCCGTATCACTACGAAGATCCCAGTTTATTGGATAATCCATCGTATGGTTATATACGAACTCGAAAGGAACTTGTTCTAGTTCGGGGATGGATCCTGGTTCAGGAGAAATAGGAATAAAGTACATTCAGGTGTCTTTTATCTTCACCTTCTCTCGCGTTGCGAGTGCTCCTAGGATTAGGACAGTACACCCTTTATGCTTTTTGGATAGTCTTCTTCCAAACCATAGGCTGGTGCCGAACGGTAGGGAAAGAAGAAAACCATTTGTCCTAAAGGGGTGTACAGAAGGAAATGACTGAAAACATATAAAGGGATTTGGAGAGATGGCAAAGAATTATACGGTTATAGTTGTGAATCTGAATAATGGAAGAGGCATTACTATGAATACCAGAATACCCCATCGAAACATTTCAACGTTTCAGTTTCACTGTGTACTGTTAATAGAAAACTGATTTCCCAATTAGACACTTGCTCCAGGGTATGTATTTACCAGGTTTGATTATCACATCTGTATGGTTTTACAGATGATGAGTGGGAGTAAGTTATTAGGAATTAGGTGACCATCCTCATTATATCGGGATTCGTTGTAATTGGTGATATTTGAGGAAGTCACCTGGGTTTGCCGGTCGGCAAATATTTGGTTTTGAATATCCGTTGTTATGCACCAATTTTAAATTGATATATCTGTACGTCTATTTTTATAGAGTGAGATATACTTTTTGAAATTATGTCTATGACATTTACCTATATCAGTGGATGGTTAGGTAAGGAGCATTGAACAGCGGTGTAATTCTTCATAACCATAGTACAGTTTTCAACCTACGACACACAGTGAATGAGTCACTAGACTCAGGGGACTTATACAGAGTATTGTATATTGTTCGGTGTCCATTAGGACAGAGGGGTAGGTCCTCGTACTATATTCGGTTTACTTATAACTTCTCTAGTTCTTAGACAGGTGTTTCGTACAAACACAGTGTCCGAATTTTGAGAAGTTATAGGTATATGAATAAAGTAGAGAACCAGGTATTGCAAGTATCGGGATTCTTCAAGGTGATCGAAGATGTAGATACTTGTATATGGTATTCAGTTGATAGTAATGGTTAAGAGAACTTGCTTCTCTTTCAGGTTACTCATAATTGGAAATATTCCTAAGTTGAGTAACGCTGATCGGCCTCCTTCCATTTAGATGACATGCACTGGAGACAGCTGCATGATTTGAATCTGGTTCAATTAAATCAGTGCCTCTGTTTCTATATTGGATATAGAACAGTTCATATCTTGACATTGTTAAGGTACGGGGAGTTGTCCGGCTTATGATTAAAACCAGACACTGGACATCTCAAGGCACGTTTCTGTAATGGCTGTTTGTGGGTTGACCTGGGCTATGACGAGAGTTGACTTTCTACCATTTGGAAGATCAATAGTGATATTGTTCTTGACTCGCCACAGTTTTATTAAAAATGGATTTTTTCAGAAAACAGTAGTGGGAGTATGGTAGAACTGGAAGTGATTCCAGAACCACAAACGATTACTGAAGATTTGATAGGAACCTAAAGATTCAATCTGGATTGACATTCCATTGGCCACTCCGCAGATATGGTGGGTAACCTCAGGCGCTCGAGAGGTACTTCGGTATGCTCAAGGACGGTGGCAGGGAGGTTCTTGTTTACCCATACGTTCCATTGCTGTTGTTCCAGACTGTGAGACCCGGCAGGAGGATGAGTATAGCGTCGTTCTAAACTAGCTTTAGAAGTGCACGTGTATATGACTCTGCTAGAGGGTTGTCGAAGTCAGTGGGAGCAGCGGAAGCATTGGTGGACATCAGGCTTATGTCTATTTATAGACTTAAGCAGATATAGCGGAGATAGATCATCTATTTCTGATGTGACAGTCATAGATTTGACTTCATCAGAATAGGGGATGGATCTGTTAAGAAGGTAGTAGGGTGTGATGTCCTGGTATTTGATGACATACACAGAGTAGGAAGTGATATTCCTATACTACGATCGGTTATACTTTGGTCGTCACACAGTGGTTTCTCCACATAGGATTTGGATATTATATCAGACATTCTGGTTACTAGATCTATGGTTTTAGATCTAGATTTGGGTGGTTTCCCAATCTGGGTACTTTGACAGCATTCTATGAGTATTTAGAATGGACGACTCCTGGCACGGTAGTATACCTGCAGGTGATGGAGTCACCCTCTCTAAAGGTGTCTTACAGACTAAAGGGGAGAGGGATACGCATGATTGACAGATTACTTGCTTAGGCAATTGAGTCAATCATGAGATGTCAAGTACCACACCAGATGTTGTTCTTGCAGTAGATGCAATAAGTTGATATTGATCCAATCCTGGAGAAACAGTCGGAGGCAGTTTTAGAACATAAGTTGATGTTCTAGGGATATGATAACAGTATTCTCCTTTGGGAGACCGTTATCATTCCAGGCTTCCAAGGTGACCTGGATGGCAGAGTGGCTGTCAGAGTTATAGTTTTCCTTCTGACGAGGGGCAGTATTTTGGACAGATGGCAGGTAGATACTGAAGGAAGGCATGGCGCAGGATACTGATTAAGTTCAGTTGACAATACAGTCTAAGAAGTTTGGATTTGGAGTTCATTTATGAGCTAGGTCCCATCAGACATCCAAACATATTCTAAGACAGGTATTGCTCATTTCGGGAGATGGCTTTCTCCGCGAACTTGAGATAGAGAGAGAGACATAGAAAGAAACACCAGAGCGGATCCACTCACTGAGGCTATTCCTCGAACGCAATAGTTTCGCAAACGAGATTTGTGAGATTGACTAGTAGAGGAGTTGGGTGTTCGGTATCACACGGGCTGTGAGTATGCGACATCGCAATAATTAGCCTTGAGTGCAAGTGGGAGATTGTTTGAGATAGTGCCCTCAGAGTCAATTATTGGATCGCAGGCACGTGATTGCAATGATTGAGGGAGGACCTGTCCCAGTAGGACAGTCTTACTCAAGATGATAGTATGCTATCTGGTTTATCTTTATCATCGTGTACTGCTTTAGGTGACCTTACAGGTCACTATTGCACATTGATAGAGCCCCTAGGATTCTTGCTTGACTACCGGCAGTATGAGGGCGATCATATACGTGGGAGCTGGTAGTTTATAAGCACATCCTTAAATGGTCCCTAGTCGTGGGAGTTTCGAGACAGGGCATCGATACTCCAGAGTAGACTAGTGTATACAGTCGAGACCCCGACGAGGGGCGGCGGCCGGTCACACAAGCCACTGGTGTCAGTTGGTTCACCTAAGATGTATACAGGTGCTCATTGGGTTATGAGTACACCGGACAGGACTCGCCGGGAACCTGCTAGTTGGTCTTATACCAGACGTCAGATAGCAGTTCCCTGGTGACATGTGTACAGGTTAGTTCATCGACCTGAGATCGTCATTTGTCTCGTGTGAGTTCCCACTGTGCTTTGATTACTACCCTACCACGGCTCAAAGGAGTCGTGCAAATAGGTTTTAGTTGGGTACAGTCCCGAGCCATATGGAGGCAGTGAGCGGATCTACAGGGGTTCGTCTCTCCCGGTATTGGGGGTGAGGTCACGCTGTGTCGAGGAGAGCCAGAACATGAAAAGTCCTTGGCCAAGGCAGGAGATTTGCTGGTAGGTATTCCAGTAGTATCTCAGGGTGTTCTGGGCTGCACTCCGACACGACTTGTACCGCTTTTGGGGGTCTGACTTTTACCAACCCCCTAGGCCCGCCATGCGACGCTCATAGACGAACGGACCGGACTGTACGGATATTGTCACTGACAGGCTCAGTAAGATGTCAGGATGAGTTCGCTCATCGACATCCCTTTCAGTCAATACCTGGTAGCCCGTTACGTATTGGCTTATACCTCTGACTTGCTAGTGGTTAAATCCACAACCAAGGTATTGACGAGTCTTTAGAGTCCACCACACTCAGTTACTCAGGTTTCGGGCGAAACGCTGTAGAGGCCGTATGGAGATATGGCAGGGTTCGATCAGATACGTGCGGTATTGCACGGATCGTGATCGGACGGTTTTTACTAGCCGGCTTTGGCTTAAGCCGGATCCTAGTATTTGATAGTGTAGTTTTGTCTCTTTGCATTTGTGTTCAGTGGGAATACAAATGCGGGCATGTATTTGCAGTAGTGGGGTTTTCCTGTAATTTATTACGGGATCAGTTTTCTGAAGTTGCCAGTTTGCATTCCATTCCGGCCGGTTTTCTTTTATTCCTTCACGGCCGGACTTTCCGTTGGAGGGTGTTATTTGCAATTGTGCAAATAACATTTTGTGAGGGGCTTTCTTGCATAAGTGTGGCTTCATAATCATGAGATTCCATTCTTTTCCATTAATTTGCTTTTGTTTTGATGGTTGGTGAAATGATTTAGATGAGAAAGATGTGTGACCATTTTCTTATTATCATTTTCTTTTTCCCTCATATATCTTTGTGACTTTTCTTTAGCTCCACAATTTTTCTCATGCTTGAGAGGGGGCCGGCCACATCTAGGGAGAGAGAGAGGGATCATTTTATTGGGTGGCAAAAATCATCACCTCATTTTTCCATTCATCCATAAATGAGAGTTCCATTTTAGAAGCTCATTCTCCTTCTCATTCTCCTCCAAACTCCTCCATCCATGGCAACTTCAAGAACCCTAAAGAGACATGGCTACTACACTATTCTATAGCAAGCCTTGGACGCGTCGGCTAGCCAACTTCGCGCCCGAGTTGCCTCGGTCCAGAGGTGGGAGCCCATAAAAGACTTTGGCGATGTGGTGCCCGTTCCGACGAGACGATGACGAACGGAGTTTCCGAAGGAGATCGGAGTGGAGACGAAGACCGAAGGACACGGATCGCTTGGTATAACTTCTCTACTCTTTTCTAGTTTGCTAGTTAGCTAGGTTAATGGCCCGATCCGGGTGAAAAGTGCGCGGCTGTGCCGGTTGCAAGTTTTTGCAAAGTTTTTGTTTCCGCGTTTCCGGCGTCGGATCGACGGCCGGGGCGCCCCCGCGGGCTTACATTCCCCACAGACCGTTTTCTCAAGTTTCGGGCGAACCGATGTAGAGGTCGTATGGAGATATGGCAGGGTTCGATCAGATACGTGCGGTATTGCACGGATCATGATCGGACGGATAATACTAGCGGGCTTTGGTTTAAGCCGGATCCTAGTATTGGATAGTGTAGATTTTGTCTCATTGCATTTGTATTCGGTCGGAATACAAATGCGGGTATGTATATACAGTAGCGGGGTTTTCCTGTAATTTATTACGGGAACAGTTTTCTGAAGTTGCCAGTTTGTTTTCCGTTTCGGCCATATTTCTTTGTATCTTTCATTGGCTGAAAATTGGTGGAGGAGGGCTTATTTGCAATTGTGCAAATAAGCATTGTGGAGGGTGGTCTTTGCATATTGTTGTGTCATGATAGTTCCACCATCACATTGACTTCTTAGTTCATGATGGTTCATGATGGCTTGATCTTTCGGAGTTATGATTGGTTGGTTGAGTGTTGGACTTTCCTTGTGATGATTTCTTCTCATGATCTCATATCATTCCCTCTTGCATTATTGTTGCTCTCTCTCTCTCTCTCTCTCTCCTCTCATTCTTTCCTACTTACATGGCCGGCCAAAGAGAATGAGGGGCTGCCTATTTTTTTTGTGGTGGGATTTTTGGTCTTTTGGCTTCACAAAAATCCCATGACTCCATCTCCAAAAAGGTTTAATTCATTTCCTCCACAAAAAGCAACTTCCTCAAACCCCAAATGAGACATAGAGCACTACACGTTTTCTACAGCAAATCTTGGGCACGTCAACTCGCCAACTTCGTGCCCGAGTTGCCTCGGTCCAGAGGTGGGAGCCCGTAAAAGAAGCCGGCGAAGTGGTGCCCTTCCGGCGACGTGATGGAGACCGGAGATTCCGCGGGGAGATCGGGACGACGACGAGAAGACCGAAGGACACGGATCACTCGGTATATCTCTCTACCCGTTCTTTAGTTAGCTAGGATTAGATTAATGGCACGATCCGGATTTTAGTGCGCGGTGGTGCCGGTTTAAAAAGTTAAAGTAAATCATCGCTTCCGCATTTTGGCCTCGGATTGACGGCTGGGGCGCCGCCGTGCACTTACAAAAGTATCCAATATAATATACATCGTCTGTACAATACTGGTATCTAGGGCATACATACAACTAACAATCTCCCACTTGCACTAGGGCCAGCTGCTGTAGTATCGCATACCAAGCATCCCGAAGTGTCTCTCAAACTGTATCTGGGGAATGGCCTTCGTGAGTGGATCTGCTGTGTTGTTCTTCGTGTCAACCCTTCTGACCTCGATCTCCCGGCGATCAACTATCTCCCGGATCAGGTGATACCGCCTCAGAATATGCCTGGATCGCTGATGGGACCTGGGTTCTCTGGCCAAAGCCACCGCTCCATTGTTATCGCAATACAAAGGTATTGGATGCTCAATGGATGGAACCACTCCAAGTTCAGTAATGAACTTCTTGATCCAGACAGCCTCTTTGGCAGCATCGTTGACAGCGATGTATTCAGCCTCCATCGTCGAGTCTGCCACGGTTTCCTGCTTAGAACTCTTCTAGCTAACCGCCCCTCCGTAAAGGGTAAAGACAAATCCCGACTGCGACTTAGAGTCGTCCTTATCACTCTGGAAGCTCGAATCGGTAAAGGACTCCACTTGGAGTTCTCCGTTACCATACACCAAGAGCATCTCTTTAGTCCTTCGTAAGTACTTAAGAATGTTCTTCACAGCTGTCCAGTGACTCTCTCCAGGATCAGCTTGATACCTACTCACTATACTTAGTGAGTATGCTATATCGGGTCTGGTACATAGCATCGCGTACATGATAGAGCCTACAGCCGAAGCATAGGATATCCCTTGCATGCGAGCTCTCTCCAAATCAGTCATGGGAGACATCTCTTTGGAGAGAGTGAGCCCTGAGATCGTGGGTAAAAACCCACGTTTGGACTCTTCCATACTAAACCTCTTTAGTATGGTGTCAATGTACCTGGACTGGGACAATCCCAATATCCTTTTAGATCTATCTCTATAGATCCTAATTCCCAATATGCAGGAGGCATCACCTAGATCTTTCATTGAGAATCTTTGTGATAAGAAGAGCTTGACCGATTGCAGCATAGGAATATCATTTCCTATCAAGAGTATGTCGTCCACGTACAATACGAGGAAGACAACCTTACTCTCTGCTACCTTCTTGTAGATACAAGGTTCATCTACGTTTTTTACGAAATCAAACTCTTTGATAACGACGTCAAAGCAGATGTTCCAACTCCGCGATGCTTGCTTTAATCCATAAATGGATTTAAGCAGCTTGCACACCTTCCCGCTGCTCCTACTATCTACGAAGCCCTCTGGCTGAGTCATGTACACGCACTCTTCTAAATCACCGTTTAGAAAGGCGGTCTTAACATCCATTTGCCAGATTTCGTAGTCATGATATGCAGCGATAGCAAGCATGATCCGGATGGATTTAAGCATAGCCACTGGAGAAAAGGTTTCGTCATAGTCCACACCTGGTCTTTGACGAAAACCCTTTGCAACAAGTCTAGCTTTGAAAGTCTCCACTTTCCCATCTACACCAAGTTTTTTCTTGAAGATCCACTTGCTCCTAATGGGTTTTACCCCTTCAGGAGCATCTTCCAAAATCCATACTTTGTTGGTGTACATGGATTCCATCTCGGATCGCATTGCATCTAGCCATTTCACTGAGTCCCCACTCGTGATGGCCTGCTCGAAGCTAGTTGGGTCATCATCAACCATGATGCAATCCTTGCTCCCACCATCCATGAGAAAACCGTAGTATCTCTCAGGTGGGTGAGGAACCCTACTAGATCGGCGGAGAGGCTGAGGTTCGTTGGGAACTACCGAATCCTTCGGTTCAATCAAATCTTCTGTCGTAGTTTGTATTGCTGGAACCTCTTCCAGTTCTACCTCCATGCCACTAATCTCTTTTTCAAGAAATTCCTTTTCTAAAAAGGTGGCATGTCGAGAAACAAACACTTTTTGTTTCTCGGTTTGGTAGAAGATATACCCGCGCGAATGTTTGGGATATCCAATAAACTTACACAGAATGGACCTTGCCGCGAGTTTGTCCGGATTTTGCGTTTTTACATAGGCCGGAAAACCCCATATCTTAACATAATTAAGACATGGTCTCTTTCCTTTCCATATCTCATATGGAGTGGTTGGCACAGATTTGGTGGGAACCATATTCAATAGGTCTGCAGCTGTTTCCAGTGCATACCCCCAGAAGGAAATAGGTAACTCAGCTGTGCTCATCATAGAGCGCACCATATCTAATAGGGTGCGGTTCCTCCGTTCCGATACACCGTTGTGCTGTGATGTATATGGAGGAGTTAGCTGAGAGAGAATCCCATTCTCTTTTAGAAAGTCCAGGAATTCATTGCTCAAGTATTCTCCCCCTCGATCAGATCGAAGGATTTTAATACTTTTTCCGGTTTGGTTCTCGACTTCTTGTTTATATTCTCTAAATTTCTCAAAAGCTTCTGATTTGTGTTTCATCAGGAACACATACCCGAATCTAGAGAGATCGTCAGTGAATGTAATGAAGTACGCAGAACCATTCCTGGCATGCGTAGACATGAGGCCACATATATCACTATGTACCAGTCCCAAGAGTTCCGTAACTCTTTCTCCGTGTCCCGTAAACGGAGTTTTGGTCATCTTGCCTTTGAGACATGACTAGCAAGTGTCATAAGATGAAAATTCAAACGGATTTAAATATCCATCCTTATGCAACTTGGCTAGTCGTGTCGCATTGATGTAACCCAGTCTACAATGCCACAAGAAGGATTTGTTCATTTCTGAACTCTTCCTCTTGTGTGTGTTTGTTATGCTCAGAACCGTTGATTGATTTAGAACATAAATGCCATTACACAACGTGCCTGATCCAACCAACTTTTGGTTAAGGAAAATGTTCATAACATTATCCTGTAATTCAAAATTATATCCCTTTTTACTCAACAAAGAAACCGATATAATGTTGCATATCAGGTTCGGCATGTAATAGCATTCGTTCAGAATTAATATATTACCAGTTGGCAATACAAGGTGATATTCCCCGACGGTTTTAGCTGCAACAATTGCACAATTTCCAACCCTTATGTCTTTATCACCTTCTCCAAGTTCTCTACCTTTTCTAAGCCCATGTAACTGATTACATATATGGGATCCTGACCCGGTATCTAATACCCAGGACGCAGAGCAAATGGAGAAACCGTTCATCAACATGTACTTTCTTCATTCGGGTGGCATGGGAACCCTGGTATTCCCCTATATCCTGTTCAGTCCTATAACTCTTATAAGAAAGAACGGAACCAACGTTCCCCAGCACAGTATAACATGCGGGTTCGGTCAATACATCCATATTATTATCTTGATTAAGGCATGATATGGTCGCTACCTGGAGAGAGAGAGAAGAAAATACTTTAGCGTATGCTCTTGCAAGATCAGATTGGTTATTATTTTATCTAATCAGGATGGCTCCCACTGTTTTTATCAAATCTTCCTTCAAATCCTAAAAGGAAAGACTAGCCGGGATTAATTACACCCTACAACTTCGCCGATCTTTCAGCCAGGCCAGTGTCGGTACTTTGAGGGAGGTTCCCCGTGCTTTCGCACGGACCTAATTAAAGTAAACCTCGTTTTCCCAGAGGCGAAACCCCGTTGACACCTTTCTAGACACCTACTTGATCGGCTAATTGTCCTTTGTAAAATTCTCCCAGGAGTAACAATTACTCACAGTAGGTATCGGGATCTAACTATCTCATAGAAGGTATGCAATCTCATTGCAAATTTCAACACTTGAAATTCCCGATAATATTTTGCCCCTAGCGTCCCATGACTTTGACGCAGGCCAACAAACCATAGTGCGCTAGTCAAGTTCAACCCGTTATTTCTTGATTGAATTAAACCCACCCGTACGACCCTTGACGCAGGCCAACAAAGTCGCACGACTACCCTAATCCAATCTGCATCATATGCATAAGCAGATAAATACTAGTTAGCTACCGCACACTACACCTTGACGCAGGCCAACAAATGTAGCACGAATACTAAGTAGGACTTATCTGAAATGACGGAGGGCTACGACAGGTTTTTCTGAAAACCTATTGCGTAATGAACTTGATATCGTTGTAGAATCTAGTGAATTTTGAAATGGAGTGATTTTGAGGCTTTCATTAGTTTTGCTAAAGAGGTCACTCCCGGTGAAGGGATCTCGGCTCTTTCCTTATGGAATAAGGTGCGGGATATATCATATATATCACTATGCAAAGCAAAACTCCAAAAGCAATCAAAAGCAAACCGAGTGTTGTAGCATCTGCCAGTTTTGCTAAAGAGGTCACTCCCGGTGATGGGATCTCGGCTCTTTCCTCATCGAATAAGGTGCGGGATATATCATATATATCGCTATGCAAAGCAAAACTGTAGCTACCTTTTTTGAAAAATTTGATTCTACAACATCTTTTAGGTTTCTTTTCTTTCATTAATCACATTAATGAAGTCCCATAATTTAAGTCACCTAAACATCACAGATAAACACGACGTACACTTATGCCATCCGTATTCGCCTCGATGTCCCCTCGTGAACCGTTAGGTTAGGTAACTAACGGCAGAGCGGGGAAGGGCTAACGCGGGTGTAAAACATAAGTAACACCTATATAATATATCATATATACTATATACAGTATTTATCACAGCACATCAAATGATCACATCACAGATATCGCAGCAGAAGAAACATATGAAACATTGGATATACTAGGACGTCCGTGTTTTATTTTGAGCCTTTATAAAACACGGATTCTACGGTCGCGATGAATAGCCAAACCCACACCCCTAGACCCCTACGAGAGCGGCAAGCAACCCTACCAATTCTAGAGTTAGGAGACCCGGACTCGACTCCTCGAGTTGGTCTCCCACAGGACTCCAGAACCCAGTTACTTGTGCTCTCCTCCTTGGGTCTATCCTAGTGCGGAAAAGTAAATAATATACAAAATGTGATATCAACCTCATCCCGGAAGTGCCCCAATAAAAGAATATTACATACATTTAATTTTACATGAATGAAAATAAAAACTCTCATCTCACATAAAAAAAACCCGGCTATTCAAAACGCGACGATCCAATATAACATATCCAGCAATACATAACATCACATGTCATCAATGTAAGTAAATATGTGCATCCCAATTGTCGTTGACATATAGTAACGAAACCGGCGATATCACATATTACACTTACGGTCACAGAAAAGAAAGAGTAAAACTACAACATTTGGAATCCACAATCTAAAGAATCTCTTTAGACATCGTAAATCCGAAATATCACATATTCCGCATTTCATGCCTAACTGTATGAATTCCACATATTGTATCACATTCCAGATAAATAGACAGTATTAAACTTTCCGATCGAATAATCAAATACCCAAGATTTCCAAAATAGCTCAACACTTGAGCGGAGTTCAAACATTCCAGAATACGTCACAGTAGCAACGGTCCAGCCGTAGAAGGGTCAAGACAACGCCTCACATGTGGCACGCCGTACTGCCTCAAACCTTAAGGTTCAAAAGGCAGTTCAAGACGGTCACATAATCGAGTTAAGGTTTGTTGTCTTCTAGAGGGTCCATCGCGTCACATGCACGTTTTTCCGAAAGATTTAAACCCGAGAAAAATTCAACACTTGAATGTTTTTCGTGCCGGGAAAAATTGAGTTAATGATATCCGTTCGAACATTTTAATACTTTCTAAATTATCCGGAATAACAGAACAAAATTAAATTCTCCGATCGAATCGACGATTTCAAAAAAAACCCCAAAATACTCAACACTTGAGTCAGTTTACAAATACCCAGAAAATAGCACTATCATTTATTAGCATTACTAGGCACTTTAATAAGGTTCTACAAGGCATCGACCATGCCGGATTAAAATTTTAGCCGTGCCGAATAACCCTAAACAAGATCGTTGCTAGAAAATTAGGGTTTCATATGCAAGTAAACTACGTTTACGACTAAGTGAATACGAAATACAACCTTTGTAGATCAGTCCTTCACTTCTTTAGCTCCTTGTTGAAGTCCCTTCGCTGCGATCATGGTTCTCCCGAACCCTTGCATGGCTTCACGAGGCGAAAGACGCGTCTTTGCTTGAAGTCTTCGAGGCCGAAGATGATCTACGTCGAGGGGATGCCAACTCAAGCTTCTACTTCACTAACTTGAGAATTAGTGAAGCAAACACCCTAAACTAAAGTGATAGTCTAGTAGAGGATGGAGAAATAAGAAGTGGGTTCTCTTTAGAATTTTATTTCTCACAATCTATCTCACTTTGGATCAAACCCTAGCAACCTTTTTCTTTTTAACAATGAAGAAGAAGATGAGCAAAAGAAAGAGATGAGGATAATGATCAAGTGAGTGAGCTAACCATGGTGAGTGAGTATCATATACTAACCCTTGTAGAGCCATAACCATAGCTAAATGAAAATGGTTAGGTTAATAAAAATCTAAAGTAAAACAAATTTAGTGGACTTTGTCAAAGCATCCACAAGCTTCTACAAGCTTCATGCTTATGACCTAAGCACCACTAATTTGTAATTACCTTAAATAAATATTAACCACCATCTTATATAGTATGGTGTATGTCTTACACACCCATTTTTAGTGTATCATCAACCATGATACAAAAAGAACACTTTTAATATATATATCACATATATATATTCAAGTGTGCATATGAGAAAATACCTAAAGTGAACAAGTGTTAGTTAATGTAAACTAGTATATCAAATATACAATTATACAATAAATTATTAAATCAATACTTGACTTAAAAATTCGGTCATATCACATATAACCGACTAACATCCAATGTATCGACTTATCGAATCAACACTTGATTCGATAACCCGGCTATATTACATATAACCTCGCGATACAAAAAGTCGCGAGAATAGAATACGGTATCACATACACGCATCATTCTCGGTCCCGCACATATCATATACGTGCTCCTATTTCGTTTTGCCTGAGCCAGTAAAACCTCTGTGTAGGACTCTAAAGACTCGTCAATACGCCAGCAGTAGGTGATGATCACATCAAGCACCCACAAGCCGTCAGCGGTACTAGATGGACGTAACGGCTACCCGGGTATTGAGCGATTAGAAGATCAACAAGCAAGCCCGCTCCAACTCCTGTAAAAGCCTGCCGGTAACACTTTCCGTACAGTCCGGTCTCCTCGTCTGATATGTCGCATATCAAATCTAGGGGTGGTAAATGTCAGACCCCAATAACCGATAAGTCGTGCCGATGTGAGGCTCATAACGGGTCGAGAAACTACTGGTAACACTTACCAGTAAATCTCTAAATCTTCCATGGCCAGGGACTTCCCTGTTATGGCCAATCGAGCACAGCGCAATATCAACCCCCAATACCGGGAGAGACGAAACCCCTCCTATCGCTCATTGCCTCCATATGACTCGGGACTGTACCCAAAAACCACCATTTTGCACGCCCTCATGGACTTGGTAAGGTGGAAATCAAAGCACAGTGGGAATCATACAAGACTCTATGACGATCTCGGGTCTACAGACTAACCTGCACAAGTGTCACCAGAGAACTGCCATCTGACGTGAGGTATAATACCATCTGGGAGTTCTCGGCGAGCCCGTCCAGTATACCCAGTCTCCACTGAGCAGCCGTATACCATCTCTGATGTCAAACACCAATGGATATGGGATCATCCATCGCCCATCTCATGGGTCGAGAAGCGTATACGCTAGTCTACACTGGTATATCGATGCCCCATCTCGATACACCCACGACTAGGGACCTTGAAGAATGTACTTATGGACTACCATGTCCCTACTAGTATGATCCACATCATAGTCCAGGTAGTCAAGTACACATCCTAAGGGCTTTACCAACATGTAACTATAAAACAGTATAAAGAGACAAGTATACATGTTAAGATAAAGATCAACCAGATAGCATACTATCATATCGAGCAAGAAAGTCCTCTCTATATATGTCCAAGCATCCAATATAATATATATCATCTGTACAATACTGGCCTCTAGGGCATACATACAACTAACAAAGCCCTCTCGACTTATAAGGAGAAAACACTTTTGTAAGATCCTTACGACTTATAAGAGAACACACACTTAGGAATCCTCTTGATTCCTAAGGAGAAAACGCACCTATGAGATCCTCACGACTCGTAAGGAGAAATACCTTCATGAGACCCTTACGGCTCATGAAGTCAAAAACCTTAGTCGACAGGATCCTAACCCTGTTCGCTAAGCCACCTTTGTTCGACATCGACAGAGGCAAATAATGATTCGCTCATGGCAATATTCAGTTGTAGCGGTGTTGATGCCAAAATCGGTGTCTAATTCCAATCTTGCGGCGAAAATACAACAAGCCACACATGCATACGAAATAGCCGAAATGATGGGGAAACTTGCAAACAAAATCAGCAAGTAAAAACGTATGCATGCAAAATAGCCAAAATGATTGGGCAACTCGCAATAAAGAGCAGCGAGTAAAAATAAAATAAATAACCGAAATGATTGGGCACCGCGAAAAATAGCCGAAATGATTGGGCAATCGCGACCTTCGCGATATAAAAGCTGAAATGATAGAGCATCGCGGAAAGAAATAAAAAAAATATAAATAAAACTTATGCCCTACAGGTGATATCACATCAATCCCTGTATACAATCCAGGGGAGCAAACAAAGAAGGAACCACACGTTCCCTCCCCAGGCTTCATCAGAAAATGAAGCCAAATCTCGACGGTTCAGAGATAGCCTAGAGATCACCAACCGCGTTCCTCCCCATTCCAGCAGGATTCTGACGCTATAATCAACCCTGGAGCTATGTCAAAGCCCCTACTCCAAATCTTGATGGTTCCTAGACAACCTAGAGACCACCTCGACATTCGTCTCGTTACAGCAGACGCAACGTCAGCAAAACAGAGTGATGGCAAAATCCCAACTCCACCTCAGCATTCGTCTCATTACACCAGACGCAATGTCAACAACGGCGTTCCTTCGCAGTCCGGCAGGATGTAGATGCAACGTCAACGAAAGACCTCACGCTCGGAACAAACCGGAGTGATGGCAAAATCCCAGCTCCACCTCAGTATTTGTCTCGTTACAGCAGACGTGACGAAACAAAGCGGAGTGATGGCAAAATCCCAGCTCCACCTCAGCATTCGTCTCGTTACAGCAGACGCAATGTCAATAACGGCGTTCCTTCACAGTCCAGCAGGATGCAGATGCAACATCAATGAAAGACCTCACGGTCGAAACAAAGTGGAGTGACGGCAAAATCCCAGCTCCACCTCAGCATTCGTCTCGTTACAGCAGACGCAATGTCAACAACGGCGTTCCTTCGCAGTCCAGCAGGATGCAGATGCAACGTCAATGAAATACCTCACGGTCGAAACAAATCGGAGTGATGGAAAAATCCCCGCTCCACCTCAGCATTCATCTCGTTACAGCAGACGCAATGTCAACAACGATGTTCCTTCGCAGTCCAGCAGGATGCAGATGCAACATCAATGAAAGACCTCACGGTCGAAAGAAAGCGGAGTGACGGCAAAATCCCCGCTCCACCTCAGCATTCGTCTCGTTACAGCACACGCAATGCCAACAATGGCGTTCCTTCGCAGTCCAGCAGGATGCAGATGCAACGTCAATGAAAGACCTCACGGTCGAAACAAAGCGGAGTGACGGCAAAATCCCAGCTCTACCTCAGCATTCGTCTCGTTACACCAGACGCAATGTCAACAACGGCGTTCCTTCGCAGTCCAGCAGGATGCAGATACAACGTCAATGAAAAACCTCACGGTCGAAACAAAGTGGAGTGACGGAAAAATCCCAGCTCCACCTCAGCATTCGTCTCGATACAGCAGACGAGATGTCACTACTGCGTCCTTCCTCCAACAGGATTCGGACACGCCAAAGAAAACGAAGCGAAGGCCAAATTCCTAGCTTCAGGGTCTTGATGGCAACTCATATAAAACCTGAAAGACTATCGGAGATCATCCCATACCAGCGCGGAGTGGTCACCACCTCGACGTTTGTCTCGATACACCAGAAGAGATGTCGCTTCAACGTCCTTCCTCCAACAGTATTCGGACACGCCAAAGCAAACGAAGCGAAGGCTAAATCCCTAGCTTCAAGGTCTTGACGACAACTCATATAAAACCTGAAAGACTATCGAAGATCATCCCACACCAGCGTGGAGTGGTCACCACCTCGACGTTCGTCTCGATACAACAGACAAGATGTCACTACATCGTTCTTCCTCCAACAGGATTCGGACACGCTAAAACGAACGAAGCGAAGGCCAAATTCCTAGCTTCAGGGTCTTGATAGCAACTGATATAAAACCAGAAAGACTATCGGAGATCATCCCATACCGGCACGGAGTGGTCACCACTACGACGTTCGTCCCGATACAGCAGACGAGAGTCACCACAGAGTCCTTCCTCCAACAGGATTCGGACACGCCAAAGAAAACGAAGCGAAGGCCAAATTCCTAGCTTCAGGGTCTTGACAGCAACTCATATAAAACGTGAAAGACTATCGGAGATCATCCCATACCAGCGCGGAGTGGTCACCACCTCGACGTTCGTCTCGATACAGCAGATGAGATGTCACTACAGTGTCCTTCCTCCAATAGGATTCAGACACGCCAAAAGAAACGAAGCGAAGGCCAAATTTCTAGCTTCAGGGTCTTGACGGCAACTCATATAAAACCTGAAAGACTATCGGAGATCATCCCACACCAGCGCGAAGTGGTCACCACCTCGATGTTCGTCTTGATACAGCAGATGGGATGTCATCACAGCGTTCTTCCTCCAACAGGATTCAGACGCGCCAAAACAACGAAGCAAAGGCCAAATTCCTAGCTTCAAAGTCTTGACGGCAACTCATAAAAAACCTGAAAGACCATCGGAGATCATCTCACACCAGCATGGAGTGGTCACCACCTCGACGTTCGTCTCGATACAGCAGACGAGATGTCACTACATCGTTCTTCCTCCAGCAGGATTCAGACGTGACAATCAAACAACGGAGCCAAGGTAAAATCCCTAGTTCCAAACCTCGACGGTTCACCAGCAACCTAGAGACAACCGCGACATTCGTCTCGATACAGCAGACGCAATGCCAGCAAGCGAAGCCAAGGCCAAATTCCTAGCTTCAGGATCTTGACGGCAACTCATATAAAACCCGAAAGACTATCGGAGATCATCCCACCCCAGCGCGGAGTGATTATGAATCATCGGGGCTCTCCAAAATGAGCCTAACCTCAAGTAAAAAGTGGCATGACAAAATTCCTAACGCTTGCTCTTCCGACGGTCAAACTGCCGAGAAGGATTTCTTGAAAACGTCTTGTCCAGCCCCCGAAGGGATCAGAGACACGACAGTCGCAAGGCTACTCGAACAGCAAGATTGCCTATCGAGGAATACATCAGCCAACGCGACGGTACGACGGACAAAACCCTAGTACTACAAACCCTAACGGACCTCTGTCGTAAAGAGCAGAGGTTAACTGTGACGTTAGGATATTCTTGCGAGAACTGCTCGATTCGGATCGACTCGTGAGGAAATTAGTGTCTTTGCGAGAACTTCTCGATTCGTCTCGACTCGTAGGGAAAAGCCTTAGGCAATGGGGATAAGAACTGGTCTCCTAAGCACTGGGGCCCTACAAGTCGGTCCAAAATGGACTCTTGCATACTATTCACGGGCCACACTCTCCAAAGTCGAATCTCGACAAGGAGGGAAACAACCACTTACAGGTCCTCTCGACTTGTAGGAGGGAAAATTCTCTTATGAGATTCTTACGACTCTCAAGAGAAAACGCGCTTAGGAGTCCTCACGAGTCCTAAGGAGAAAATACACTAGCGGGATCCTCTCGACTCGTAGGGAGAAAAGTCTTCATGAGACCCTCACGGCTCATGAAGTTGAAAAGTCTTAGGCAGCAGATCTGAACCTGCTTCCTAAGCTATCACTACCTCTCGGAGAGTTCAAGATGAAATGTTCTTTATTACCTACAGGCCACATTTGGCATAGCCACATTCGCCGCTGAAGTGAAGAAGCTACTTACGGATCCTCACGATTCGTAAGGAAAAATACCCGAGTGAGATCCTTACGACTCACGGAGGTAATGAACACTTAGAAATCCTCACGATTTCTAGGGAGAATTTGCACCTACGAGATCCTCTCGACTCGTAGGGAGAAAAACCTTCTTGAGACCCTTACGGCTCATGAAGACGAAGAAAGTCTTAGGCTACAAGGACCCTAAACTTGTCTCCTAAGCCCTCAATTCTGTGGCCATGCATAACTCTGTACTACTTCACCCATGTACATACTTACGTGGGCAAAGTAGTGGGGGGCATTTGTTCCCGCCAAAATTTTGGCTCACAACCTGCGCCCTTATAAAATAATAATAATAATAATAATAATAAAATAATAAAAATAATAAAAATAATAGTAAAATAAAAAATGAAGGGACAAACTCCACATGCAAAGAATGTAAAAAATGCCTCAAAGCCAAGAGTTAAAACATTGTGAAGCAACGCTTTAGATGCAGCGCCAAGTGCGCTGCGCCCTAAACATCGTGCCACCTGCAAAGCACGTGTGCGCTAGCGGAGGCTGCGCTGCGCTCTGAGCAGCGTACCACGTGTCAAACACAGGTGCGCTAGCGCAAAGTGCGCTGCGCTCTGAGCAGCGCACCACGTGCAAAGCACGGGTACGCCAGCGCTGGAATTATAAAATTCTCCACCGTTAGATCAAAAGATCTAATAATAATGATAAATCATTAATTAATTAGAATTAAAATTCTGTTATGCAAAGATTTTCCAATCTTGTTAAAAACAAGAAAATTGCCTTCTGTAAAACAGAAGCCCTAGGATCAAAGATCCAACGGTGGGAAATATTCCCGAATCAATCAGAGAAAGATCTCTTTAACTGATTCAACAAATCAAATTGCCCTATATAAAGGCACTAAGGCTTCAAGTCTGATATAGAGAAACCCCCCTATAAACTTTGAGAAACTCAAAAGAAAGAGAGCAAGCTCTTGAAAGAATGAATGATGAACACAGAGATGAAATTATCTCATAAAATGAAGAATTATCTTCTTAAAAGATCATAGATCTACAAAGACCAAAGTCATTCATAAAAAAGATCAAAAGATCACATCACGTAATAAAAGAAGAACATATTCTTCACACAGATCATTGATCTATAAAGACAAAGCCCTTTCAAAAATAAGAACTGTTGTTCTTGAATCTTAAGACAAAGTCTCTTTTAAAAAGAACATAAATTTGTTCACAGATCATAAAAATTGATCAAATGCGCTTTGCGCTATTGAAATGCGCTTTGCGCCATTGAAAATGCGCGCTTCTGCGCTCTCTGGACCGGTGCTCGGCACCAAAATGCGCCACGTGTCAACCACGTATGCAACTTGCACTTTGCGCTTCTGAAATAGCGCACTGCGCTCATGAGCTGGCGCTTAGCGCCAAGCGCGCCACATGTCACTCACGAGTGCGCCCCTAAATTGAAAGCGCAATGCGCTCATAAATTAGCGCTTATAAACTGGCACAATGCGCCCATCATCTGGCGCTTAGCGCCAAGCGCGACACGTGTCCTTCTCATGTGCGCTACTTGGCAGAAGCGCACTGCGCTCTTTAACTGGCGCAAAACACCTGGCGCGCCACGTGTCGCGTTGACAGAACATAAATTGTTCTTTAATAAGCCAGAGCTCTGATGAATGCTCAACATTCAATACAAGACAAAAATATTGTCAGAAGGGCCAAGCCCAAATAAAGGCTCAATAGCCAGAATAAAAATGTTAAACATTTATTGGACTTAGCCCAATATTGGCCATAAGTCATCAACTTATATTTACTTGAGCCTATCTGCTCATGACTATTTAATAGATCTTAGTCCTAAATTGGACTACAGATCTTTCAACCAACTCATACCGGTTCGAGGGTACATCTCTTTACTCCTCTGATATTTGTCGTTGTAATCCTTCAACGTCTTCAGAGAGGTGACGGGTCCTAACAACCATACATTTCATAGATTATGACGTCTTTAAACCGGACTGTGGGGTCCTTAAACTCACGGACTACGATGTCCTTAACCTGGACTGTGAGGTCGTTAAACTCACGGACTACGATGTCCTTAACCTCGGACTGTGGGGTCTCTTTAAACCCACGGACTATGATGTCCTTAACCTTGGACCACCATATCCTTAAACTGGTAATGGACCGTAATGTCCTTAAACTAATCGACCGCAATGTCCCTAAACTAAACAATAGAGTCCAAATACTCTTTTGTTGGATCTAAACGATCCCGTTAAGTTGATCTTAGTCTAAAATTATACTAACATATCCTTAACTAACGTTTAAGTTGATCTTAGTCTCAAATGAGGCTAACGTATCCTTAAACCCAACCTCCAAACCCAAATTTAAGAAGATACGGATTTGGACTAATCCACGCCCTACGGGCGACAATATAAATTAGTCTCCGTATACAATCCACGGGCAACCAAAAACAAAACAAACACACACGACACGAAATGACCATCTGGAGAAGGAGAAAGTGGTTACCGCGACGCGGTAACGTAATTAACTGCAGGGGCTTGCGCCTGCAGGGAAGAGCGTCCCCACAATCAAAAACCCCTCAAACGAGGGGGAATCTGATGAAGTCTGCTACATCGGCCGCATCCGTTTAAATCTTCGATACATGGTGCCATAAATCAACTTGGCATCTTCGGAGAGGTGGACGGATAGCACCAATTAGCATCTGCCCCGAAATTCAGGCGAGACGTTCGCCGCGTCTTCGTCCGTGTCTTTCGGCAGGGAACAGATTCTAATGCCAACCAGCCTCGGAAGCCAGTGTTCGGAGAGGAAGGAGAATCTCCACTGAAAGAGAAGATGGATAAGGTCTATTCCTTCAGAAGGGACAAAGTCCATAAAATATTCAAAGATGCCCTAAGAAACGGTCTACAATTGACAGAATCAAAGAGACCGCAAGAAGCGAATATGACCGACGACCCCAAATACTGCCCCTATCACAGAGTGATAGGTCATGCTATTGAGGACTGCTTCGTCTTCAAAAATTAGGTCGAAAAGCAATACAAGACAGGAGAGATAGAACTGTCTAAAGGCGTGTTAACAAACAGTCATGCTGCGACCGCCAATTTCATACAAACGGAGACTGAAGTCCTTCGGGAACCTGGTTCTTTCAGACATCTGCCTTTCTCTGAAAAGAGAGGACCAAGGAAACAAGCTAAAAGCCAAACGAGCAATATTGCCAATGAAGAAGTAATAGACGGGTACACAACCCATATGATCTACATGATAGAGCTCAGAGGAACAAGTCCTCCTACGCCTTGTATCCATGACAATGACGTAACTGTTGCTACCTAACATCGGTTCGGTCTAGATGAAGAAGAGCTCGCTTATGCAATTAAGCCAAAGGAGCCCATGGTTCCTGCAGAATCGAGCCCAGGCTCCAACAGATGACCACCACGTCGTTAAACCGGGAACAATCGACCACTACGTCGTTAAAATGGGAACATTCGACCTCTAATTCGTTAAACTAGGGATGTAAAAATGTGTAAATAAAAAATGAATGAAAATAATAATAATAATAAAAAAGCCGAAATGATAGGGTGACTCGTAATAAAAATCAGCGAGTAAAATAAAAATAAAAATAAACAGCCGAAATGATAGGATAATCGCGACCTTCGCGATTAGAAAAGCTGAAATGATAGAGCAATTGCGGTAAAAAAAAGGTGAATGATGAGTCACTCCTGGTACCATATTCTAGTTGTAGGGTTCCTAGGCACTCTCAAGAGGTCTCACAAGGCATCAACCATGCCAATTTAAAAAATTACGGTGCCGAGAAACCCTAGTCTACGGATCGTTGGCTAGATATCTAGGCGAAAGATGCAACTAGTTAACATCTTAACTAAAGTGTAACGGAAATACAACCTTTGTAGATCCGGTGCTCCACCTCCATAGCTCCGTGATGATGTCTCCTCGCTGTCCAAGACGGATCCCGGGCTCTTGCGTCGGCTTCATCGGAGAATGGACGGGCTAGGTCATCGACGACGTGCCGAAGATGATCTACGTCGAGGCATCGCTAGATCAAGCTCCAACTTCACCAAGTCAAGAAACTTGTGAAGAAAACACACTCTACTACTTGGCAAGAGGTAGAGGATGAAGAAATAGGAAGTGGGTAGACTTTAGAATTGGATTTCTCACTTGTTTCATCAATCCACCATTGATGAAGTCAAGCTTCTTCATGGAAGAAGAAGATGAAGAAAAAGAAGAAGTTATGATAAGTTATTTAAAAAACAAAGGAAAAGAAATACTTATCATAAACCAACCATGGTTATGTGTAGAGAGCAAACTATAGTTAGGTGAATGGTTAGGTTAGGCATAAAACAAAAATGGTCGACTTTTTCAAAGCTTCATGAAACTTCAACGAAGAAACAAAATTATCCACCATTTTCCTTTTGCCAAAAATAAATAAATAAATAAATAAATGAATAAAACAAAATCCAAACCATTATCATGTAACCATGGTTTGATCTTTACACAAAAACCCTAGCAAACATGTATCATCAAACATGATACAATCAAGTGCACAAAAGTATATCACATATACAATGTGTACATCCGAGTGAGAAAATCCATCTTAAGTAAACCGATACTAGATAATGCAAACTAATATATCAAATATATAATTATGCATTAAATCATTAAATCAACACTTGATTTAATGATCCGGTCATGTCGCATATAACCGGCTAATATCAACAGTAACAACTTATCGAATCAACACTTGATCCGATATCCCGGCTATATCGCATATAACCGATCAATGTCACAAGTCGCGAGAATCGAATACAGTATCACATACTGGTATCATTCTCGGTCCCGCACATATCTCATATGCGCTCCTATTTCATTTCGCTTGAGCCAGGAAACCTCTGTGTAGGACTCTAAAGTCTCGTCAATACGCCGGTAGCAGATGATGATCATATCAAGCACCCACAAGCCGCAAGCGGTCTGCTAAACGTAACGGCCACCCGGGTATTGAGCGATCAGAAGATCGACGAGCAAGCCTGCTCACACTCCAGTGAATCCAACCAGTAACACTACCGTACAGTCCGGTCTGATCGTCTGATATGTCGCATATCTTGCCTAGGGGTGGTAAACGTCAGACCCCAATAGCTCGATAAGTCGTGTCGATATGAGGCTCATAACGGGTCGAGAAACTACTGGTAACACTTACCAGCAATTCTCTGATCAGCCCTGGACAGGAACTTCCTGTTATAGCCAATCGAACACAGTGCAACATCAACTCCCTATACCGGAAGAGACGAATCCCCTCCTATCGCTCATTGCCTCCATGTGACTCGGGATTGTACCCAAAAACCACCGTTTTGCACGCCTTCTTGGACGTGGTAAGATGGAAATTAAAGCACAGTGGGAACCACACAAGACTCTATGACGATCTCGGGTCAACAGACTACTCTGTACCAGTGTCACCTGAGAACTGCCATCTGACGTAAGGTATAATACCATCTGGGAGTTCTCGGCGAGTCCGTCCAGTGTACCCAGTCTCTACTGAGCACCCGTATAACATCTCCGATGTCAAACACCAATGGATATGGGATCATCCATTGCCCATCTGTATGGGTTGAGAAGGTATACGCTAGTCTACTCTGGTATATCGATGCCCCATCTCGATACACCCACGACTAGGGACTTTCAAGGATGTACTTATGGACTACCATGTCCCCACTAGTATGATCCATATCATAGTCCAGGTAGTCAAGTACACATCCTAACGGCTTTACCAACATGTAACAGAGAGACAATCAGTATACACGTTAAGGTAAAGGGTAACCAGATAGCATACTATCATGTCGAGCAAGAAAGTCCTCCCTATATATGTCCCAGCATCCACTACAATATACATCCTATATACAGTAATGGCCTCTAGGGCATACATATAACTAACAATCTCCCACTTGCACTAGGGTCATCTGTAGCAGTGGTTGTAGTATCCCATACTCAACCATCCCATAAAAGTCTCTCTCTGGGAATAGGCCTTCGTGAGTGGATCCGCCGTGTTGTCCTCTGAGTCTACTCTCCCAACCTCGATCACCTTGGAGATCAACCATCTCCATGATCAGGTGATACTGCCTTAGAATATGTCTGGATCACTGATGGGACGGACGTTCCTTGGCATAAGCCACAGCTCCATTGTCACACAATGGGAGGAACTAGGTTCATCTCATGAACAAATATACACCCAGACTTCCTCTTTGGTAGCATCTTAAGTAGCGATGTATTTAGCCTTTATCGTCTAGTATGCCACGGTATCTAGCTTGGAACTCTTCCAACATACCGTCCCTACGCTGAGGGTAAAGACAATGCCTGCGGCTGACATTCAGTCGTCTTTATCACCCTGGAACCCTTCCAGTGATTCTCCCCAGAATCGTTTGATATCATCTCACTACAACTAGTGAGAATCCTAACATCCAATTAGATCTATCTCATAGATCCAAAATTCAGGATTTAGTAGGTATCACTTTGATCCTATATGGAGAATCTTTGTGATAATCGGAGATTAACCGAGCGTAGCATAGGAAACTTCTTCCCTATCAAGAGTATGTCATCCACGTACTCTACGAGGATCACCACCATACTCCCTACTACCTTTTTGTATATACAAGGTTCATCTACCATTTTGATGATGTCAAACTCTTTGACTAATCCATCAAAACAGATGTTCCAACTCCGTGATGCCTGCTTTAATCCTATATAGCATCTTGCTCACGTTTCCGCTGCTCCCACTGTCTACGAGGCCTTCTGGCTGTGTACTTATAGACACACTCTTCTAAAACATCATTTAGAAAAGCTGTCATGACACCCAACCACCAGATATCGTAGTCATGGTACGTAGCCGTGGCAAGTAGGATCTGGATGGACTTAAGCATAGGTACTGGAAAAGGTTTCATCATTATCCACGCCTGGTCAATGACGAAAACCTTTAACTAGTCTAGCTTTGAAAGTCTCAACTTTTCCATTTACACCAAGTAATCTTCTCAAGATATACTTGCTCCTGATGGGGATTTAACCCTTCAGATATAGCAACCAAAGTCCATACTTTGTTGGTGTACATGGATTCCATCTCAGATCACTAAGCATCCAGCCATTCTTACAGAGTCTTACTCCTGATGGCCAGCTCAAAGCTAGTTGGGTCATCATCTCATGATGCAATCCTTGCTCCCACTGTCATAGAGAAACCAAAGTATCTCTCAGGTGGGTGAGGAACCCTACTAGATCGGCGGAGAGGCTGAGGTTCGTTGGAATCTACTGAATCCTTCGGTTCTACCAAATCATCAGCTGCAGTTTGTATAGCTGGATCGTTTCCAGTTGTACATAACAGACGTTGCCTCGAGCTTGTCCGGATTTTGCTTTTCAGACATAGGCCGGACAACCCCAAATCTTAAGGAACTTAAGATATGGGCTCTTCCCTTTCCAAATCAAATATGAAGTGGTAGGCAACTGATTTGATTTGAACCCTTTTCAATAGGTATGCAGCTTCTCAAGTGCATAACTCCCAAAAGGAAATAGGTAACTCAGTAGTACTCATCATAGAGCACACCATATCAAATAGGGTGTGATTGCTCCGCCCCGATATACCATCGTGCTATGGTGTATCCGGAGGAGTAATGCTGAGAGAGAATCTCATTCTCCTTTAGAATAGATCAGGATTTCCGTGCTCAAGTATTCTCCTCCTTGATCTCATCAAAGGACATAATACTTATACCCGTATTTAGGTTCTCTACTTCTAACTTATATTCTGTGAATATTTCAAAAGGTTCGGACTCATGTTTCAGCAGGAACATATGACTGAATCTTGAGAGATCATCAGAGAATGTAACGAAGTACAAAGGACCGGTCTTGGTATGTGTAGACAGGAGACCTACATACATCAACATGTATCATCCCAAGAGTTCACTAACTCTTTCTCTGTTTCCAATAAACAGAGCTATGGTCATCTTATCTTTGTGACATGACTGGCGAGTTTCACAAGATGTAAATTCAAACTGATTTAAATATGCATCTATATGTAACTCAAGCTAGTCGGGTCGTATTGATATGACCTAGTCTACAATACCTCAAGAAGGATTTGTCCATTTCTGAACTCTTCCTCTTGTGTGTGTTCAGTATACTAAGAACTGTAGTTTGATTTAGAACGTCAATGCTTTTAGATAACGTGCCTGAACCGATCAACTTTTGATATAGGAAATGTTCAAAACATTATCCAACAATACAAAATTTTATCATTTCTTTACTAATAAAGAGACTGATATGATTTTGTATATCAGGTTCGGTATCTAATAGCATTCATTCAGAATCAATGTATTGGTAATACAGGGTGACAGTGACCGACAGACTTGGCTGCAACACTTGCCCCGTTTTCTGCCTCATGAAACTTATCACCCGTTCTCAGTTTTTCTACCCTTTTGTAGCCCTATGTAACATCTTACATATCTGGGATCCTGATCCGGTATCAAATACCCAGGATACGGAGGATACTGAGAAACAGTTCTTTGTAATGAACACACCCGAAGATGATGCATCATATGCACTTTCTTCGTTTGGGCGGCACGGGAAATCTGGTATTCCCCAATTACCTGCTCTGTCTTATAACAATTATAAGTTGGAGCGGGACCAACGTTCCCCAGCTCAGTATAACAAGCAGGTTCGGTCAATTATCCGTTTTATTATCTTGATTAAGGCGTGATATGGTCGCTACCTGGAGAGAGAGAAAAGAAAACACTCAGCGTGCGCTCTGGCAAGAATAGATTGGTTTTATTTTATCTAATCAGGATGGCTCCCACTGCTTTTTATCAAATCTTCCTTCAAACCCTAAAAGGAAAGACTAGCCGGGATTAATTACACGCTACAAGTTCGCCAATCTTTCAGCCAGGCCAGTGTCGGTACTTTGAGGGAGGTCCCCCGTGCTTTCGCACGAACCTAATTAATGTAAACCTCATTTTCCCAGAGGCGTAACCTCGTTAACACCTTTTTAGACACCTACTTGATCGGCTAATTGTAATGTATAAAACTCTCCCAGGAGTAACTCTTACTCGCAGCGGGTATCGGGATCCAACTATCTTATAGAAGGTATGCAATCTCATTGCAAATTTCAACACTTGAAATTCCCGATAATATTTTTCCCCTAACGTGCTATGACCTTAACGAAAGCCAACAAACCATAGCCCGCTAGTCAAGTTCAACCCGTACATTTCTTGATTGAATTAAACCCACCCGCACGACCCTTGACGAAAGCCAACAAAGCTGCATGACTACCCTAATCCAATCGCATCGTATGTTAGCAGATAAGCAGCATATAGCTACCGCACACTGCACCTTGACGAAAGCCAACAAATGCAGCACGAATACTATATACAACTTATCTGAAATGACGGAGGGCTACGACAGGTTTTTCTGAAAACCTATTGCGTAATGAACTTGATATCGTTGTAGAATCAAATGATTTTAAAAATGGAGTGCTTTTGAGGCTTTTCTAGTTTTGCTAAAGGAGTCACTCCCGGTGAAGGGATCGTCGGTCCTTTCCTCGTCGAATGAGGTGCGGGATATCTCATATATATCACTGTGCAAAGCAAAAACAATTAAAAGCAATCAAAAGACAAACCGAGGGGTGTAGCATCTGCCAGTTATTGCTAAAGGAGTCACTCCCGGTGAAGGGATCTCGGTCCTTTCCTTATCGAATAAGGTGCAGGATATATCGTATATACCGCTGTGCAAAGCAAGAACTGTAGCTACCTGTTTTATTTTGAAATTCGATTCTACAACATCTTTAGGTTTCTTTTATTTCATTAATCTCATTAATGAAGTCCCACCATTTAAGTACCTAAACATCACAGATAAATACGACGTACACTTATGCCATCCGCATTCGCCTCGATGTCCCCTCGTGCACCGTTAGGTTAGGTAACTAACGGCAGAGCGGGGCAGGGCTAGCATGGGTGTAAAACATAAGTAACGTCTATATAATATATCATATATACTATATACTGTATCTATCACAGAACATCACAGATATCGCAGCAGAAGAATCATATGAAATATTGGATATACTAGGACGTCCGTGTTTTCAATACGAGCCAGTATAAAACACGGATTCCACGGTCGTGATGAATAGCCAAACCCACACCCCTAGACCCCTACGAGAGCGGCAAGCAACCCTACCAATTCTGGAGTTAGCAGACCCGGACTCGACTCCTCGAGTTGGTCTCCCACTGGACTCCAGAACCCGGTTACTTGTGCTCCCCTCCTTGGGTCTATCCTAGTGCAGAAAAGTAAATAATATACAAAAGGTGACTACTTCCGCAACCTGGAAGTGCCCCAATAAAAGAATATTACATACAAGTTTTTACATGAATGAAAATGAAAAAACACTCATCTCACATAAAAACCCCCCGGCTATTCGAACACGACGATCCAATATAACATATCCAGCAACACATAACATCACATGTCATCAACGTAAGTAAATATGCGCATCCCAATTGTCGTTGACATATAGCAACGAAACCGGCGATATCACATATTATACTTACGGTCACAGAAAAGAAAGTGTAAAACTACAACAGTTGGAATCCGCAATCTCTTTAGACATCACATGCCTAATCGAATGAATTCCTTAGACATCGCATGCTTAACAATTATAAACGCCGCATTTTAGTCTCATTATCGAAAACACTTTTCAATATCAAGTCGGGCAATTCAACAGGATTCCCGAAAAACTGATCGAACGCTCGTCGCAAACTTCAGTAGGCGGCCGCACCCCCGATACCGTCGACGAAGTGCACCAAGGCGGAACACCGCTGCCGTGAGCACCCGGACGGATTCTTTCGACGACGGGGTTCTCTTACAGTCACTTGGTCGGGGCTATGGAGTGAGGCTGTCTATTAAGTTTACCCGGCGAGTATCCGCGTACGCTACGTGATTGCGACGGACTTTTGATCACATCAAAATTCCGTGGCAACCGATCAAGTGAGACTAAAGTGCTATGTTTATAACATTCATTCAGTTATCACATAACTTTTTGTGAATTCCAATTATTGTATCCCATTCCGGATAAATAGAAAATGTCAAACTTTGTGATCGAACAATCGAGCACCCAAGTTTTCCCGATATAGATCAACACATGAAACAAGTCTAAAAACATTCAGTTCGTGCCTCAGTACCAACGGTCCAGCCGTAGAAGGGTCAAGCCAACGCCTCACATGTGGCACACCGTACTGCCCCAAACCCGAAGGTTCAAAGGGCAGTTCAAGACGGTCACATAATCGAGTTAAGGTTTGTTGTCTTCTAGAGGGTCCATCACGTTACTTGCACTACTTAGAACGTCGTTAAACTACGGAAAAATCCAACACTTGGAAATTTCCCGACAGGGGAAAAATTGGGTATTTATATCCGGTCGAACTTTTTAACATATTCAAAGAATATCCGGAAAAACCATATAGCCAAAATCTGATAATCCGATCGAATCATCGAATCCCCAAAACAACCCCAGAACACTCAACTGTAGAGTCACATTAAAAATAACCAGAAAATATAGGATTCAATTATATGAACTACTGTGCAGAAAACATTGGTCAAAGGGACAGTACGGCCGCGGAACCGCCGCATGTGCAGGCTTATGCCGCGGTTCCGCGGTGGAATTTTCAAATTAGACCCTCGTCTTTCACAGTAATTAAAATAAGACCCTGCTTATTTTTCTGCATATTTTTAATATTGAAAAATCCAGATTTTTAAAAATTGGACAGAGAGCATTTTGAGAGTTAGGGTTTCGATTCGTTCGGATTTCAAACTCCGTTTAGACTTCGCCTAAGGCTCTAGCTAGGCTCTGATACCACTGTAGGGTTCCTAGGCACTCTCAAGAGGTCTCACAAGGCATCAACCATGCCAATTTAAAAAATTACGGTGTCGAGAAACCCTAGTCTACGGATCGTTGGCTAGATATCTAGGCAAAAGATGCAACTAGTTAACATCTTAACTAAAGTGTAACGGAAATACAACCTTTGTAGATCCAGTGCTCCACCTCCATAGCTCCGTGATGATGTCTCCTCGCTGTCCAAGAAGGATCCCGGGCTCTTGCGTCGGCTTCATCGGAGAATGGACGGGCTAGGTCATCGACGACGTGCCGAAGATGATCTACGTCGAGGCATCGCTAGATCAAGCTCCAACTTCACCAAGTCAAGAAACTTGTGAAGAAAACACACTCTACTACTTGGCAAGAGGTAGAGGATGAAGAAATAGGAAGTGGGTAGACTTTAGAATTGGATTTCTCACTTGTTTCATCAATCCACCATTGATGAAGTCAAGCTTCTTCATGGAAGAAGAAGATGAAGAAGAAGAAGAAGTTATGATAAGTTATTTAAAAAACAAAGGAAAAGAAATACTTATCATAAACCAACCATGGTTATGTGTAGAGAGCAAACTATAGTTAGGTGAATGGTTAGGTTAGGCATAAAACAAAAATGGTGGACTTTTTCAAAGCTTCATGAAACTTCAACAAAGAAACAAAATTATCCACCATTTTCCTTTTGCCAAAAAGAAATAAATAAATAAATAAATGAATAAAACAAAACCCTAACCATTATCATGTAACCATGGTTTGATCTTTACACAAAAACCCTAGCAAACATGTATCATCAAACATGATACAATCAAGTGCACAAAAGTATATCACATATATAATGTGTACATCCGAGTGAGAAAATCCATCTTAAGTAAACCGATACTAGATAATGCAAACTAATATATCAAATATATAATTATGCATTAAATCATTAAATCAACACTTGATTTAATGATTCGGTCATGTCGCATATAACCGGCTAATATCAACAGTAACAACTTATCGAATCAACACTTGATCCGATATCCCGGCTATATCGCATATAACCGATCAATGTCACAAGTCGCGAGAATCGAATATAGTATCACATACTGGTATCATTCTCGGTCCCGCACATATCTCATATGCGCTCCTATTTCGTTTTGCTTGAGCCAGGAAACCTCTGTGTAGGACTCTAAAGTCTCGTCAATACGCCGGTAGCAGATGATGATCATATCAAGCACCCACAAGCCGCAAGCGGTCTGCTAAACGTAACGGCCACCCGGGTATTGAGCGATCAGAAGATCGATGAGCAAGCCCGCTCACACTCCAGTGAATCCAACCAGTAACACTACCGTACAGTCCGGTCTGATCGTCTGATATGTCGTATATCTTGCCTAGGGGTGGTAAACGTCAGACCCCAATAGCTTGATAAGTCGTGTCGATATGAGGCTCATAACGGGTCGAGAAACTACTGGTAACACTTACCAGCAATTCTTTGATCAGCCCTGGCCAGGGACTTCCTGTTATAGCCAATCGAACACAGTGCAACTTCAACTCCCTATACCGGGAGAGACGAATCCCCTCCTATCGCTCATTGCCTCCATGTGACTCAGGACTGTACCCAAAAACCACCGTTTTGCACGCCCTCTTGGACGTGGTAAGATGGAAATCAAAGCACAGTGGGAACCACACAAGACTCTATGACGATCTCGGGTCAACAGACTACTCTGTACCAGTGTCACCTGAGAACTGCCATCTGACGTAAGGTATAATACCATTTGGGAGTTCTCGGCGAGTCCGTCCAGTGTACCCAGTCTCTACTGAGCACCCGTATAACATTTCCGATGTCAAACACCAATGGATATGGGATCATCCATTGCCCATCTGTATGGGTCGAGAAGGTATACGCTGGTCTACTCTGGTATATCGATGCCCCATCTCGATACACCCACGACTAGGGACTTTCAAGGATGTACTTATGGACTACCATGTCCCCACTAGTATGATCCGCATCATAGTCCAGGTAGTCAAGTACACATCCTAAGGGCTTTACCAACATGTAACAGAGAGACAATCAGTATACACGTTAAGGTAAAGGGTAACCAGATAGCATACTATCATGTCGAGCAAGAAAGTCCTCCCTATATATGTCCCAGCATCCACTACAATATACATCCTATGTACAGTAATGGCCTCTAGGGCATACATATAACTAACACCAGTGCAGCGATGCAGATGCCAACAAAAATCCAAATTCACAAATGGCGAATTATGAGTCGCTCCTGATACCATATTTCAGTGCGGCGATGCAAACACCAACCAAAATTTCAAATCTCTGAATGTCCTAACGGCGAATGATGAGTTGCTCTTGGTACCATATTTTAGTGCAGCGATGCAGACGCCAACAAAGTCCCAAAATTCCCCAGCCCTACGATTGGTCCCCGAACTGACTACCGTATACAATCCACGGGCTCAAATAATTCTCATCACACCCATGCCCCACTACAATCACCAGTCACGCGGCCGGTCTCCGCCCTCGGAATTATGCTCCATTTGGGAAGACCCACTCATGTGTCCTCATGATACATGAGGAGAAAAAAACTTACGGGATCCTCACGACTTGTAAGAAAACACCTTCGTGGGATCCTTATGACTCACAAAGGAAAAACACACTTGGGAGTCCCCACGGCTCATAAGGAGAAAGTACACCTACAAGATCCTTTCGAAACGTAGGGAGAAAATGCTTTTATGGGACCATTACGGCTCATAAAATTAAAAAGCCTTAGGTGATAGGGACCTAAACCTGTCTCCTAAGCCATCACTCCCCAACAGGCAAAGGCAAATGATAAATTGCTCCTGGAACCAGTGCTTCAGTGTTAGCAACGCTGATGCCGAGCCTAATCCCGAAATTCCAAATCGATCCAATAGACCCCTAAGTCTTTAAGATGTGAACATATGACCTCTAAGTCGTTAAACTGGGAACAGATGACCCCTAAGTCGTTAAACTGTGAACGAGGGAAATCCCTTCACGGCAAATGATGATTCGCTCCTGGTACCATATTCTAGTGTAGCGGTGTTGATGCCAAACCAAAACCAAAATCCCCAAATCCTCTCATGGCAGATGATGATTCGCTCCTGGTACCATATTCCGGTGTAGCGATGCTGATGTCAACCCAAATCACAATCAGCAAGACAACCAACAACTTCCCTGGGGGAATCAAGCTCCACCTCGGAAACAAGTCGAATCTAGACACCGCAGAAAGCGGAGTAAGTCAACTTCAACCCTGACACCGCAGAAAGCGGAGCAAGTCAAATCCAATCTCGACACCGCAAGAAGCGGAGCAAGTCAAGTTCATCCCTGACACCGCAAGAAGCGGAGCAAGTCAAATCAAGCACCGACCGTCCAAGTCGCTAAAAGGGCAGCACCGACCGTCCACGTCGTTAAAATGGCAGCACCGACTGTCCACGTCGCTAAAAGGGCAGCACCGAAGCACCGACCGTCCAAGTCGCTAAAAAGGCAGCACCGGCCATCCACATCACTAAAAGGGCAGCACCGACCGTCCAAGTCGCAAAAAGGGCAGCACCGAATGTCCAAGTCGCAAAAAGGGCAACACCGACCGTCCAAGTCGGTAAAAGGGCAGCACCGACCGTCCATGTCGTTAAAAGCGCAGCACTGACCGTCCAAGTCGCAAAAATGGCAGCACCGACCATCCATGTCGCTAAAATGGTAGCATCGACCGTCCACATCGCTAAAATGGTAGTATCGACCGTCTACGTCGCTAAAATGGCAGCACCGACCGTCCAATTCGCAAAAATGGCAGCACCGACCGTCCAATTCGCAAAAAGGGTAGCACCGACCGTCCAAGTCGCAAAAAGGGTAGCACCGACCGTCCAAGTCGCAAAAAGGGCAGCACCGACCGTCCAAGTCCCAAAAAGGACAGCAATGACCTCCTCGTTGGAATTATGCTCTGCCTCGGAATCAAGTCAACCAACGACCTTCCGGTCGGAATTATACTTCGACTCAGAATCAAGTCAACCAACGACCTCCCCTTCGGAATTATGCTCCGCCTCTGAATCAAGTCAACCAATGACCTCCCCGTCGAAATTATGCTTCGACTCGGAATCTGTCACATCCCGCTTCCCAGTATACGGGCAGAGGACGCGATTGGCTGCTACGTATTTACTTAGAAGTAAATATGCTAAGCATAACTAAGCAATATAAAAGAAATATATACAAGAGACAAATGTAATGAACAACAACTTTATTTATTAACATTCTTTTTACAATACATGGAAAAGTAAATATATGGAATAAAGTGATGCCTAAACAGTGGCATAACAGAAATGGAAAAATACAGAATGTAAAGAAAATGTAAAAGTATAACTACAGCTCGGGATCTTCAATAAACTGGTCCAAGTCTTCAGTGCTAGGCTCGATCTCTGGAAGTTCTGAATCACCTGACGACATTCAAAGAAGAAGAAAGAGAATGTCATCAGCGAAAAAATCGCTCGGTAAGTCCCAAAAATAAGGGAGAAGTAGAATAGATAGAGAGAGTAGCTTTTAAAGTTATATTATATTATTAACGTTGTTATTTGTAGCTTGGTACAGAAGGATGCCAGTGTATACGAGAGGAGTCTCTATATGCCAGAGACTAAAGGCAAATGGAGTACAAGGAACCGTTTATACCACGGTACAACAGCAACGGAATATAGGTTAGGTGTCTTAATAGTTGCAGTCTCGTGCCACTTCTAACACCTTCCGTACCAATCTACCCCTTAAACCCCGCGATGTCTTGATTGTATTGTTTATATTGTATTGTCTTGTATTATAGATTGTACAGATGGATGACTTGCTGAAACCATGATATCAGTAAATGGATGTAACTGGAGAATCATGTAGATGGAAGTATGTCCATGGTTCGGTTCAGTCAATACAGATTGAATAGATTGAATATATGTATTCATATTGAATTGTAGTTTGTACTTGAATCATATTCAAATTAGATTATTTATAATGAGACTCAGTCTGAGTCGGAACAATTAGAAAAGAAATTAAAGTCCTGAATTAGGTTTTGGTGTTATCGATAACCGCTGCACATGGGCGGCAGGATTTGTGTCTTTTTCAAAGACGATTACCGTATTGATAACACTGTTTGTTAAGTTGTCTACCTTAAATAGGCAAGCACCCATATCTCTGGCTCCCTGAGGCTCAAGAGAATGGTCCCTCTTAAACCTATATTTACTAGAGTCCTTAGGGTAATTTATAGAACCTGAGGGGGTTTTATGTAAAAATAATTTTGTATACTTTTCAAAATACACCCCAAGTATTTAATTATCGTCTTTAGAGTTTTCATAGATTTAGATTTTATATATGTGACATTTCTAGTGAATAAAACCTAATTTCATAATATATGGTATTTATCTGTAATATTGAACTTGTACGGAATTGCATGGTATTTTCATGTAAAGTGATTCTTTTGATTTAGAAAAGTTGGAATATTTATATTATATAAAAAATAGATATTTTGATGATACATATACATATACATATATATATATATATATAAAATAATTTAATTTATTATTTTTCTAGAAATCTTATTTTCTTAAGATATTTGTATTTTTAAATCTTTCGAGACCGAATGCTCCTTGCGGAGGTCTGTATCTCGCACTACTAAGCCCGAGGATGTGTGATAATCTACACCATCCCGAACGAGTTCCCTAAATGGGTTGTAGCGGCGCTTTGCAAAGATTGTTTTAAAATACGTAATCTTGTAGAAAATGGTTTTTATAAGTTAAAGGTAGTTAACTGTAAATTCGTATTCCCGTATTCTATATTACCGAAAGATATTGTGTTGTGTTGCATATGAGTGTTGTGAGGAGTTAAGTCATTACCTCATGATCTATTTAAAGATATAGCAAGAAATATGATGTTTAACGTCAAAACTAAACTACATGGTATTTTACTGAAAAGGTACGATAAATATTACAATATAAAAAGTTTTGCTATGAAACTTTTTTATGATGTTTTGTTAATGCTTAATAGTCAAGATGTGAGGGTTTGGTATGTTTGTATTTAAGAAAAGATGGATTTTTTGAGAAGAACCGAATCGGAAGTCAGATTAACTCCGCTTCCGTTGGGTTTTAGAAATACGAGTTTTTAGAATAGCAAAGTGAAGAGGGAGGAGGGACTTAGTGGCTTTTGGTTTAGAGGAGAGGAAGGGGGAGTGGATGTAGGTTCCGGTGCGTTGTTTCGTCGCCGGGAACTCGTAGGGCCGTCGTCGGAAGTTCGTCGGAGTTTCGCCCTTCGCTAACTCCACTTGCACACAAAGGTTCTAAAGGATGTTCTTGAGAGTTTGGACAGAATTTTGGAAGTGAGGAGGTTGTGAATTAGAGTGGTATTTATAGGAAAAGATTAGGATTAAGGTAGGTGAAAGGGTGTGAGAAAAAGTATTAAAAATTGTATTAAAAATGGAGTAATTAGGTGTTTTTATTGGCTCTGTTAAATTGCAGGTTAAATAAACATGTCAGGAGTTATAAGGAGGCCAAGGGACACAACTTCATAGAATACCCAACTACGATTCTCCTGAGTTTGGCCGGCGGCGGCGGCCGAATCGGCCGATCCGCTGGCCGAGTCAGGCCGGGGCTCGTCGCTAAATGTCCGTCGTCGTTTGGTTTAACCCCTGGGCCAGTTTGTTTTATATGTGACTTTTGGTTTTACGGGTTTAGCACGTGTAGACTCTTGGGATTCTAAAAATATTAAAAGAAAACAATATTTAATATAAGCGAATTGAACTTTCTTTCTCACTTTTAAATTCAGTATACAAAGAGGATCTTTTATAGCCTTGAAAACAATAAGGAAGTTACAAACAGATTCTGTTACAAACAGATTCTAATTAAGTACAAATAGATTCTAACTGTTAGTTATATGTATGCCCTAGAGGCAATTACTGTACATTGGATGTATATTGTAGTGGATGCTGGGACATATATAGGGAGGACTTTCTTGCTCGACATGATAGTATGCTATCTGGTTGCTCTTTACCTTAACGTGTACACAGATTGTCTTTCTATTACATGTTGGTAAAGCCCTTAGGATGTGTACTTGACTACCTGGACTATGATGCGGATCATACTAGTGGGGACATGGTAGTCCATAAGTACATCCTTCAAAGTCCCTAGTCGTGGGAGTATCGAGACGGGGCATCGATATACCAGAGTAGACTAGCGTGTACCTTCTCGACCCATACAGATGGGCGATGGATGATCCCATATCCATTGGTGTTTAACATCAGAGATGATATACGGGTGCTCAGTAGAGACTGGGTACACTGGACGGACTCGCCGAGAACTTCCAGATGGTATTATACCTCACGTCAGATGGCAGTTCTCTGGTGACACTGGTACAGAGTAGTCTGTTGACCCGAGATCGTCATAGAGTCTTGTGTGGTTCCCACTGTGCTTTGATTTCCATCTTACCACGTCCAAGAGGGCGTGCAAAATGGTGGTTTTTGGGTACAGTCCCGAGTCACATGGAGGCAATGAGCGATAGGAGGGGATTCGTCTCTCCCGGTATAGGGAGTTGATGTTGCACTGTGTTCGATTGGCTATAACAAGAAGTCCCTGGACAGGGCTGATCAGAGAATTGCTGGTAAGTGTTACCAGTAGTTTCTCGACCCGTTATGAGCCTCATATCGACACGACTTATCGAGCTATTGGGGTCTGACGTTTACCACCCCTACGCAAGATATGCGACATATCAGACGATCAGACCGGACTGTACGGTAGTGTTACTGGTTGGATTCACTGGAGTGTGAGCGGGCTTGCTCGTCGATCTTCTGATCGCTCAATACCCGGGTGGCCGTTACGTTTAGCAGACCGCTTGCGGCTTGTGGGTGTTTGATATGATCATCACCTGCTGCCGGCGTATTGACGAGTTTTTAGAGTCCTACACAGAGGTTTCCTGGCTCAAGCGAAACGAAATAGGAGTGCATATGAGATATGTGCGGGACCGAGAATAATGCGTGTATGTGATACCGTATTCCATTCTCGCGATGAATGTATCGAATGGTTGTATGCGATATAACCTAGTTATCGAATCAAGGATTGATTCGATAAGCCGATATATTGGATACTAGTCGGTTATATGCGATATGACCGGATCGTTAAATCAAGTGTTGATTTAATGATTTAATGTATAATTATATATTTGATATATTACTTTGCATTAACTAGTATTGGTTTACTTTAAATGGATTTTCTCACTTGGATTGTGCACATTGTATATGTGATATATTTTTGTGCACTTGTATGTATCATGTTTGATGATGCATGCTAACTTGTGTTTTGTGTAAAGTTTAAACCATGGTTATGTAATGGTTAGGGTTTTCATTTTCATATCTATTTATTTATTTATTTATTCATTTTGGAAAATGATAAGCATAATGCAAAATGGTGGCTTTCTTTCGATGGAAGTTGAAGCTTCATGAAGCTTTGACCAAGTGACCATTTTGACTCCATGCTTAACCCTAACCATTCCCACTAACCATGATTTATTCTCTACACTTGACCATGGTTATTATTATGATAAGTATTGATTTACTTTTTAATTTAAAAACAACTTATCATAATATTGATCTTCTTCTTCTTCTTCATCACTTGAAGAAACCTTCACTTCATCAATGGTGATTGATGAAAACAAGTGAGAAATCCAATTCTAAAGTCTACCCACTTCCTATTTCTTCATCCTCTACCTCTTGCCAAGTAGTAGAGTGTATTTCCTTCACAAGTTTTCTTGACTTGGTGAAGTTGGAGCTTGATCTAGCGATGCCTCGACGTAGATCATCTCCGGCATCGTCGTCGATGACCTAGCCCGTCCATTCTCCGATGAAGCCGACGCTAGAGCCCGGGGTTTGACTTGGACAGCGAGGAGACATCATTGCGGAGCTATGGAGGTGGAGGACCGGATCTACAAAGGTTGTATTTCCGTATTCTTGTAGTTAAGTGTTAACTATTTTGTTTTGTCGCCTAAACATCTAGCCAACGATCTAGTCTAGAGTTTCTCGGCATCGTATTTTTAGAAATTGGCATGGTTGATGCCTTGTGAGACCTCTTTAGAGTGCCTAGGAACCCTACAGTGGTATCAAAGCCTAGCTAGAGCCTTAGGCGAAGTCTAGATGGAGTTTGAAGTCCGATCGACCCGAAACCCCAATTCTAAATTGCTCTCTGGACTTTTTCTAAAAACTGGGTTTTTTCCAAATTAAAAATTCTCAAAAAATTCAGCAGGAAAACCTAAGAATTACGATGCAAAATGTTTTCAGTTAAGCTGCTACAGTGCGGCGGAACCGCGGCAGAAGCTTGGCTTCTGCGGCGGTTCCGTGGCCAATAATTGATATCACTGTTTACTTTTTGCACAGTAATTCATGATTTCAGGTGTTGTGTTTTCTGGGAATTTTTAATATTTATTCAAGAGTTGTATTTTCTGGGCTTGTTTTGGGCGTTCGATGAATCGATCGGATTATTTAAACTTTGTCTATTTGGCTTTCCGGATATTTTTTTGAATATGTTAAAAAGTTCGACCGGATATAAATACCCAATTTTTTCCCTGTCGGGAAATTTCCAAGAGTTGGATTTTTCCGTAGTTTAACGACGTTCTAAGTAGTGCAAGTAACTCGATGGACCCTCTAGAAGACAACAAACCTTAACTCGATTATGTAACCGTCTTGAACTGCCCTTTGAACCTTAGGGTTTGGGGCAGTACGGCGTGCCACATGTGAGGCGTTGGCTTGACCCTTCTACGGCTGGACCGTTGGTACTGAGGCACGAACTGAATGTTTTTAGACTTGTTTCATATGTTGATCTGTATCGGGAAAACTTGGGTGTTCGATTGTTCGATCGGAAAGTTTGACATTTTCTATTCATCCGGAATGTGATACAATAATTGGAATTCACAAGAAGTTATGAGATAACTGAATGAATGTTATAAACACAGCACTTTAGTTTCACTTGATCGGTTGCCACGGAATTTTGATGTGATCAAAAGTCCGTCGCAATCACGTAATGTACGCGGATACTCGCCGGGTAAACTTAATAGACAGCCTCACTCCATAGCCCCGACCAAGTGACTGTAGGAGAACCCCGTCGCCGAAAGCATCCGTCCGGGTGCTCGCGGCAGCGGTGTTCCGCCTTGGTGCACTTCGTCGACGGTATCATGGGTGCGGCCGCCTACTAAAGTTTGCGACGAGCATTCGATCAGGATGTCGGGAATCCAGTTGAATTCCCCGACTTGAAATTGAAAAGTGTTTTCGATAATGAGACTAAAATGCGGGGTTTATAATTGTTAGGCATGCGATGTCTAAAGAATTCATTTGGTCAGGCATGCGATGTCTGAGGAGGTTGCAGATTCCAACTGTTGTAGTTTTACACTTTCTTTTCTGTGACCGTAAGTGTAATATGTGATATCGCCGGTTTCGTTGCTATATGTCAACGACAATTGGGATGCGCATATTTACTTACGTTGATGACATGTGATGTTATGTGTTGCTGGATATGCTATATTGGATCGTCGTGTTTGAATAGCCGGGGGTTTTTATGTGAGATGCGTGTTTTTCATTTTCATTCATGTAAAAACTTGTATGTAATATTCTTTTATTGGGGCGCTTCCAGGTAGCGGAAGTTGTCACCTTTTGTATATTATTTACTTTTCCGCACTAGGATAGACCCAAGGAGGAGGGCACAAGTAACCGGGTTCTGGAGTCCAGTGGGAGACCAACTCGAGGAGTCGAGTCCGGGTCTTCTAACTCCAGAATTGGTAGGGTTGCTTGCCGCTCTCGTAGGGGTCTTGGGGTGTGGGTTTGGCTATTCATCGCGACCGTGGAATCCGTGTTTTATACTGGCTCGTATTGAAAACACAGACGTCCTAGTATATCCAATATTTCATATGTTTCTTCTGCTGCGATATCTGTGATGTGATCATGTGATGTTCTGTGATAGATACAGTATATAGTATATATGATATATTATATAGACGTTACTTATGTTTTACACCCGCGTTAGCCCTGCCCCGCTGTGCCGTTAGTTACCTAACCTAACGGTGCACGAGGGGACATCGAGGCGAATGCGGATGGCATAAGTGTACGTCGTATTTATCTGTGATGTTTAGGTACTTAAATGATGGGACTTCATTAATATGATTAATGAAATAAAAGAAACCTAAGATGTTGTAGAATCGAATTTCAAAATAAAACAGGTAGCTACAGTTCTTGCTTTGCACAGCGGTATATACGATATATCCTGCACCTTATTCGATAAGAAAAGGACCGAGATCCCTTCACCGGGAGTGACTCCTTTAGCAATAACTGGCAGATGCTACAACCCTCGGTTTGTCTTTTGATTGCTTTTAAGAGTTTTTGCTTTGCACAGTGATATATATGATATATCCCGCACCTCATTCGACGAGGAAAGGACCGACGATCCCTTCACCGGGAGTGACTCCTTTAGCAAAACTAGAAAAGCCTTAGAAACACTCCATTTTAAAATCATTCGATCCTACAACGATTTCAAGTTCATTACGCAATAGGTTTTCAGAAAAACCTGTCGTAGCCCTCCGTCATTTCAGATAAGTATTAGTTAGTATTCGTGCTGCGGTTGTTTGGCATGCGTCAAGGCGTAGTGTACGGTAGCTAACTAGTGCTTATCTGCTAGCATATGATGCGATTGGATTAGGGTATTCGTACGGCTTTGTTTGGCATGCGTCAAGGGTCATGCGGGTGGGTTTAATTCAATAAAGAAATGTACGGGTTGAACTTGACTAGCGGACTATGGGTTGTTTGGCATGCGTCAAGGTCATAGCACGCTAGGGGCAAAATTATCGGGAATTTCAAGTGTTGAAATTTGCAATGAGATTGCATACCTTCTATGAGATAGTTGGATCCCGATACCCACTGCGAGTAAAAGTTATTCCTGGGAGAGTTTAACACATTACAATTAGCCGATCAAGTAGGTGTCTAGAAAGGTGTTAACGAGGTTACGCCTCTGGGAAAACGAGGTTTACATTAATTAGGTTCGTGCGAAAGCACGGGGGACCTCCCTCAAAGTACCGACACTGGCCTGGCTGAAAGATTGGCGAACTTGTAGTGTGTAATTAATCCCGGCTAGTCTTTCCTTTTAGGGTTTGAAGAAAGATTTGATTAAAAGCAGTGGGAGCCATCCTGATTAGATAAAATAAAAACCAATCTATTCTTGACAGAGCGCACGCTGAGTGTTTTCTTCTCTCTCTCTCCTGGTAGCGACCATATCACGCCTTAATCAAGATAATAATATGGATGTATTGACCGAACCCGCTTGTTATACTGAGCTGGGGAACGTTGGTCCCGCTCCAACTTATAATTGTTATAAGACAGAGCAAGAAATTGGGGAATACCAGAATTCCTATGCCGCCCAAACGAAGAAAGTGCATATGATGCATCTCTTTCGGGTGTGTTCATTACAAAGAACTGTTTCTCAGTATCCTCTGCATCCTGGGTATATGATACCGGATCAGGATCCCAGATATGTAATATGTTACATAGGGCTGCAAAAAGGTAGAAAAACTGAGAACGGGTGATAAGTTTCATGAGACAGAAACCGGGGCAAGTGTTGCAGCCAAGTCTGTTGGTCACTGTCACCCTGTATTACCAGTACATTGATTCTGAACAAATGCTATTAGATACCGAACCTGATATACAAAATCATATCAGTCTCTTTATTAGTAAAGAAGGATATAATTTTGTATTGTTGGATAATATTTTGAACATTTCCTATATCAAAAGTTGATCGGTTCAGGCACGTTATCTAAAAGCATTGACGTTCTAAATCTAACTACAGTTCCTTGTATACTGAACACACACAAGAGGAAGAGTTCAGAAATGAACAAATTCTTCTTGAGGTATTGTAGACTAGGTCATATCAATGCGACCCGACTAGCTGAAGTTACATTTAGATGTATATTTAAATCAGTTTGAATTTACATCTTGTGAAACTTGCCAGTCATGTCACAAAGATAAGATGACCATAGCTCTGTTTATTGGAAACAGAGAAAGAGTTAGTAAACTCTTGGGACTGATACATCATGATGTATGTAAGGTCGCCTGTCTACACATGCCAGGACTGGTTCTTTATACTTCATTATATTCTCTGATAATGTCTCAAGATTCAGTCATATGTTCATGTTGAAACATAAGTCCGAACCTTTTGAGATATTCACAGAATATAAGTTAGAAGTAGAGAACCAAAATACGGGTATAAGTATTATGTCCTTTGATGTGATCAAGGAGGAGAATACTTGGGCACGGAAATCCTGGACTATTCTAAAGGAGAATGAGATTCTCTCTCAGCATTACTCCTCCGTATACACCATAGCACGATGGTATGTCGGGACGGAGCAATCACACTCTATATGATATAGTGTGCTCTATGATGAGTACTACTGAGTTACCTATTTCCTTTTGGGAGTTATGCGCTTGAGAAGCTGCATACCTATTGAATAGGGTCACGATCAAATCAGTTGCCTACCACTTCATATGAGATATGGAAAGGGAAGAGCCCATATCTTAAGTTAGTTAAGATTTGGGGTTGTCCGGCCTATGTCTAAAAGCAAAATCCGGACAAGCTCGAGGCAACGTCTGTTATGTAGAACTGGAAATGTTCCATCTATACAAACTACAGCTGATGATTTGATAGAACCAAAGGATTCAATAGATTCCAACGAACCTCAGCCTCTCCGCCGATCTAGTAGGGTTCCTCACCCACCTGAGAGTTCCTTAGGTTTCTCTATGACAGTGGGAGCGAGGATTGCATCATTAGATGATGACCCAACTAATTTCAAGCTGGCCATCAGGAGTAAGACTCTATAAGAATGGCTGGATGCTTAGCAATCTGAGATGGAATCCATGTACACCAGCAAAGTATGGACTTTGGCTGCTATATCTGAAGGGTTAAATCCCCATCAGGAGCAAGTATATCTTAAGAAGATTACTTGGTGTAGATGGAAAAGTTGAGACTTTCAAAGCTAGACTTGTTAAAGGTTTTCGTCATTGACCAGGCGTGGATAATGATGAAACCTTTTCCAGTACCTATGCTTAAGTCCATCCAGATACTACTTGCTACGGCTACATACCATGACTACGATATCTGGCGGTTGGGTGTCATGACTGCTTTTCTAAATACTGATTTAGAAGAGTGCGTCTATAAGTACACAGCCAGAGGGCCTCGTAGACAGTGGGAGCAGCGGAAACGTGTGCAAGATGCTTTATAGGATAAAGCAGGCATCGCGGAGTTGGAACATCTGTTTTGATGGATTAGTCAAGGAAGTTGACATCATCAAAATGGTAGATGAACCTTGTACATACAAAAAGGTAGTAGGGTGCATGGTGGTGATCCTCGTAGAGTACGTGGATGACATACTCATGATAGGGAAGGAGTTTCCTATGCTACGCTCGGTCAATCTCCGCTTATCACAAGGATTCTCCAGATAGGATCAATATGATACCTCTTCCATCCTGAGTTTTCATCTATTAGATAGATGTTATTTGGGTGTTATTATACTCACTAGTTGTAGTGAGATGGCATCAATCGATCCTGGGGAGAATCACTGGAAGGGTTCCAGGGTGATAAAGACGACTGAATATCAGTCCCAGGCATTGTCTTTACCCTCAGTAAAGGGACGGTATGTTGGAAGAGTTCCAAGCTAGATACCGTAGCATACTAGACGATAAAGGTTGGATACATCGCTACTTAAGATGCTACCAAAGAGGCTGTTTGGATGTATATTAGTTCATGAAATGAACTTAGTTCCTACCATTGTGTGACAATGGAGTTGTGGCTTATGCCAGGAACCCCCGTCCCATCAGTGATGCAGACATATTCTAAGGAAGCATCACTTGATCATGGAGATGGTTGATCTCTAAGGGATCGAGGTTAGGAGAGTAGACTCAGAGGACAACACGGCGGATCCACTCACGAAGGCCTATTCCCAAAGAGAGACTTTTATGGGATGGTTGAGTATGAGATACTACAACCACTGCTACAGATGGCCCTAGTGCAAGTGGGAGATTGTTAGTTATATGTATGCCCTAGAGGCCATTACTGTACATTGGATGTATATTGTAGTGGATGCTGGGACATATATAGTGAGGACTTTCTTGCTCGACATGATAGTATGCTATCTGGTTGCTCTTTACCTTAACGTGTACACAGATTGTCTCTCTATTATATGTTGGTAAAGCCCTTAGGATGTGTACTTGACTACCTGGACTATGATGCGGATCATACTAGTGGGGACATGGTAGTCCATAAGTACATCCTTCAAAGTCCCTAGTCGTGGGTGTATCGAGACGGGGCATCGATATACCAGAGTAGACTAGCGTGTACCTTCTTGACCCATACAGATGGGCGATGGATGATCCCATATCCATTGGTGTTTGACATCAGAGATGATATACGGGTGCTCAGTAGAGACTGGGTACACTGGACGGACTCGCCGAGAACTCTCAGATGGTATTATACCTCACGTCAGATGGCAGTTCTCTGGTGACACTGGTACAGAGTAGTCTGTTGACCCGAGATCGTCATAGAGTCTTGTGTGGTTCCCACTGTGCTTTGATTTCCATCTTACCACGTCCAAGAGGGCGTGCAAAACGGTGGTTTTTGGGTACAGTCCCGAGTCACATGGAGGCAATGAGCGATAGGAGGGGATTCGTCTCTCCCGGTATAGGGAGTTGATGTTGCACTGTGTTCGATTGGCTATAACAGGAAGTCCCTGGCCAGGGCTGATCAGAGAATTGCTGGTAAGTGTTACCAGTAGTTTCTCGACCCGTTATGAGCCTCATATCGACACGACTTATCGAGCTATTGGGGTCTGACGTTTACCGCCCCTAGGCAAGATATGCGACATATCAGACGATCAGACCGGACTGTACGGTAGTGTTACTGGTTGGATTCACTGGAGTGTGAGCGGGCTTGCTCGTCGATCTTCCGATCGCTCAATACCCGGGTGGCCGTTACGTTTAGCAGACCGCTTGCGGCTTGTGGGTGTTTGATATGATCATCACCTGCTGCCGGCGTATTGACGAGTCTTTAGAGTCCTACACAGAGGTTTCCTGGCTCAAGCGAAACGAAATAGGAGCGCATATGAGATATGTGCGGAACCGAGAATAATGCGTGTATGTGATACCGTATTCCATTCTCGTGATGAATATATCGAATGGTTGTATGCGATATAACCTAGTTATCGAATCAAGGATTGATTCGATAAGCCGATACATTGGATACTAGTCGGTTATATGCGATATGACCAGATCGTTAAATCAAGTGTTGATTTAATGATTTAATATATAATTATATATTTGATATATTACTTTGCATTAACTAGTATTGGTTTACTTTAAATGGATTTTCTCACTTGGATTGTGCACATTGTATATGTGATATATTTTTGTGCACTTGTATGTATCATGTTTGATGATGCATGCTAACTTGTGTTTTGTGTAAAGTTTAAACCATGGTTATGTAATGGTTAGGGTTTTCATTTTCATATCTATTTATTTATTTATTTATTCATTTTGGAAAATGATAAGCATAATGCAAAATGGTGGCTTTCTTTCGATGGAAGTTGAAGCTTCATGAAGCTTTGACCAAGTGACCATTTTGACTCCATGCTTAACCCTAACCATTCCCACTAACCATGATTTATTCTCTACACTTGACCATGGTTATTATTATGATAAGTATTGATTTACTTTTTAATTTAAAAACAACTTATCATAATATTGATCTTCTTCTTCTTCTTCATCACTTGAAGAAACCTTCACTTCATTAATGGTGATTGATGAAAACAAGTGAGAAATCCAATTCTAAAGTCTACCCACTTCCTATTTCTTCATCCTCTACCTCTTGCCAAGTAGTAGAGTGTGTTTCCTTCACAAGTTTTCTTGACTTGGTGAAGTTGGAGCTTGATCTAGCGATGCCTCGACGTAGATCATCTTCGGCATCGTCGTCGATGACCTAGCCCGTCCATTCTCCGATGAAGCCGACGTTAGAGCCCGGGGTTCGACTTGGACAGCGAGGAGATATCATTGCGGAGCTATGGAGGTGGAGGACCGGATCTACAAAGGTTGTATTTCCGTATTCTTGTAGTTAAGTGTTAACTATTTTGTTTTGTCGCCTAAACATCTAGCCAACGATCTAGTCTAGGGTTTCTCGGCACCGTATTTTTAGAAATTGGCATGGTTGATGCCTTGTGAGACCTCTTGAGAGTGCCTAGGAACCCTACACTAACTATGTATAAATAGATTCTGTTATAAACAGATTCTAACTAATCTGAGAAATATTTTACTGTTGGCTATTTCCAACACTCCCCCTCAAGTTGGTGCGTAGATGTCCATCATGCCCAACTTGCTTATGAGTCCCTCGAACACTGCTTTGAATAGTCCCTTTGTAAAGATATCCGTAGTTTGTTCTTTTGTCGGAATGTAGGGGATACAGATGGTACCGGCATCCAGTTTTTCCTTGATGAAGTGTCGGTCGACTTCAATATGCTTCGTTCTGCCATGCTGTACGGGGTTGTGTGCTATGCTGATGGCATCTTTGTTATCGCAGTATAGTTTTAGTGGCTGAGTTATAAGCTGCTTTATTTCCTGTAGTACCCATTGAACCCACAGAACTTCACAAATACCGTTGGTCATGGCTCGAAATTCTGCCTCCACACTACTCCTTGCCACAACACTTTGTTTCTTACTCCGCCATGTAACTAGATTGCCCCACACGTACGTACAATACCCTGAAGTTGACTTCCAGTCTACAATGGAACCTGCCCAATCCACATCAGTGAATACTTCGATGCGGCGAGTCTCACCTTTTTTGAAGAATAAACCTCTTCCTGGTGCACCCTTTAAATACTTCAAAACTCTATATGCTGCATCAAGGTGCTCTTCTTGAGGTGGGTGCATAAATTGGCTTATCATACTCACTGCAAAGGTGATATCGGGACGTGTGTGAGAGAGATAGATCAATTTTCCCACTAACCTCTGGTATTGTGGAATGTCCACTGGCGGGCTCTGTGTAAATTCTCCGAGCTTTTTATTCAGATCTATCGGTGTCTCCGCAGGTTTGAAGTTTTTCATCCCTATTTCTTTGAGAAGATCGAGAACATACTTCCGTTGAGACAAGACAATGCATTTCTTATTTCGAGCAATTTCCATACCCAAGAAATACTTCAATTCTCCCAAGTCTTTTACTTCGAACTCCTTGGCGAGACTTCCTTTTAACTGGTTGATCTCTTCCTCGTCATCTCCTGTAACAATGATGTCATCAACGTAAACAATTAGTATTGCAATTTTTCCATGTCTCGAGACTCTGTAGAACATGGTGTGATCTGTCTGAGCCTGATTGTATCCTTGCCCTTTCACAAACTGATGGAAATGTTCGAACCAAGCTCGTAGAGATTGTTTAAGACCATAAAGTGATCTTTTCAATCTGCACACTTTGGATCCAAACCCTTTTTCAAACCCCAGCGGAGGTTCCTTGTACACTTCTTCATCCAGGTCTCCATTCAAAAACGCGTTCTTTACATCTAGTTGTTGAAGTCGCCAATCGAGGTTTATTGCAACTGACAGCAAGATCCAGATCATGTTTAGCTTAGCCACAGATGCAAAAGTATCCGTGTAGTCGATCTCGTATGTTTGAGTGAACCCTTTAGCAACGAGCCTCGCCTTATATCGTTCTAGGGTTCCATCTGCACGAAACTTTGGTGTGAATACCCATTTACATCCTACAGTCTTTTTTCCTCTCAGCAGCTCCTCCATGTTCTAAGTCTGATTTTTCTCAAGTGCATTCATCTCCTCGAAAATCGCCTTTCTCCACTCTGGAGCTCTCAGAGCATCCTGTACAGTTTTTGGAATCTCCACAGCAGACACATTAGAGGTAAAGGCTGAAAAACTGGGCGAGAGATCATTTGAGAACACAAATTTTGACATTGGATACAAGGGACGACTAGTACATGACCTTGTAGACTTTCGGAGGGCTATGGGAAGATCCAGCTCGCTGTGATCCGGTTATGTTCTTATGTCGGATTCTTGGTGGGGCTGGACAGAGTCGGCCTCTGCTTCTGGAGAAGGATCTATCTCAATTAAATGTTCCTGTTGCGTTTTTTTCCAGACCTGTTTCACGTTGTTTCCTTTTGTAAGTTTTAATTTCCACATCAGCTTCCGGTGGATTTAAATCCACGGGGCAAGTTGTTTTAGGAGTCGGTGGTGTGTTCCTATTTTCTTGGGATTTTTCCGGATTTTCTAATAAAGGAACCGAGTTTTCAACAGACATATTTTCTGAGTTTTCAAGGACCGTTTTTTGAGTGTCCAGTGAATTTTCACTGTTTTGGTTTGCCAGGTGTTCAAAAGACTGGTCTAAAATGTCTTAATTTAAAAAACTAGATCTTGTGAATTTGTATGTGGGATTAAGTTGACTATTTTTGGGAGACTATTTTTTATGGAAACCGAATCTTCACTATTTGTCTCCCCCTGAAGAGGAGGCTTAAAAAAAGCTTTATTTTCAAAAAACAACACATCCATTGTGATAAATATTTTATTTGATAAGGGATCAAAACATTTATACCCTCTTTGATTCATGGCGTAGCCAATGAAAACACATTTTTTCGATTTTGGATCAAGTTTACCCCTAGTGGGGTTGTGATCGTGAACAAATACGGTACGACCAAAAATTTTCAACGGCAGATCCGAGATTGCAAGGCGTCTTTGAGGGTAAAGGGATTTTAATAAGGCAACAGGTATTTTAAAATTGAGAATTTTCGAGGGCATTCTATTAATAAGATAGGTTGCTGTTAAAATTGCTTCATTCTATAATGTTTTTAGAATATGGTTGGTGAATAATAATGCCCTAGCAATTTCAAGAACGTGTTTATTTTTTCTTTCAGCCACACCATTTTGTTGCGGTGTGTTAATGCAAGAATTTTGGTGAATGATGCCTTTCTTTGCAAAAAAATCTCCTAAGGTTTCGTTAAAAATTTCTCGTCCATTGTCACTTCGAAAATTCTGAATTTTTGTGTTAAACTGTGTTTCAACCAAGGCATAAAAGGTTTTGAAAACTTTTTCAACTTCTGATTTCTTTTTTAGCAAAAATACCCAAAGGACTCCAGTATGATCATCAATAAACAAAACAAACCATTTTTTTTCGAAGACAGATAAAACGCGGGATGGTCCCCAAATGTCACTATGGATTAAGGCAAACGTTGCTGAAGGTTTATAAGGTCAAGGTGGATAAATTGCCTTTTTTGTTTGGCAAAAGCACAAACTTCACATTGAAATTGAGAAGGATTTTTATTCCGAAACAACTTTGGAAACAAATAATGCATATAATGGAAACTAGGATGACCTAGATGAAAATGTAACATAATAAATTCATTGTCATGAGAAACAAACATGGACTGAAAACACAGACTAGATGCATACTTATTGAGATGCGATCCTTCTTCAAGCAAGTAGAGACCTCCACTGGTCCTAGCATTGCCAATCATCGTCCCCGAGTCCACAACCTGAATTTCACAATGAGAGGACATGAATTTAACTTGACACTTAACGTCTTGAGTTAGCTTTATAATGGAAATTAGATTACAGGAAAGTTTTGGAACATGTAAAACATTAAGAAGGGCTAAGTAAGGAGAGATTGTGATGGTTCCTTAGCCGGCTATGGCAGAATATGAACCATCCGCAATTTTGACCCTTTTGTTTCCTGCATAGGGTGTGTAGGTTGAAAATAATATGAAGCAACTGGTCATGTGATCAGTTGCTCTAGAATCAAGAATCCAAGGAAGTTGATTGTTACCGATTTGGGCTAAAGAACGGGAGGGTTTTGACGGATCTGTGGTGGAGTTAAAGAACTTGTACAGGTGCTCCAGTTGTTCCTTTGTGAATGGAGGTGATCCTGAGTTAATTCTTGACTCCTGAGAACTATCAGACTCGATCTGCAAAGTGGAGGATACTTCAGTCTCTGTGGTGGAGGACATTATGGTTGGAAAAAAAAAGGAACTGGGAAAAAATTTTGGTTGAGGAAAAATGGTGATTTTTTTGGAGAAAGTTTTACCGCTCTGATACCATATAAGCGAATTGAACTTTCTTTCTCACTTTTAAATTCAGTATACAGAGATGCTCTTTTATAACCTTGAAAACAATAAGGAAGTTACAAACAGATTCTAACTAAGTATAAATAGATTCTGTTATAAATAGATTCTATTACAAACAGATTCTAACTAAGTACAAACAGATTCTGTTATAAATAGATTCTAACTAATCTGAGAAATATCTTACTGTTGGCTATTTCCAACATTTAAAAATAATGTGGCTGATGGGATTTGAACTCTGGTGCTTTGGTTCAGCAGTGCAAGGTCTTACCAATGAGCTATAAGCTCCTTCTTGCTATTAAAAAGCAAATCAAATACTTATAGTACTCACAAGAAATGCAAATACCCCAAGTATACATTAACTTTTAAACAAATTTTTGTACATTAAAATTGGAGTTGTTACAGTCTACCCTCCTTACAAAATTTTCGTCCTCGAATTTACAAATTTTATTTTAAGGATTAGTTTACAGATAGGTGGGGGTATCTTGCACGCATTTCATCTTCCCTTTCCCATGTCGATTCTCCTGGAGTGTCTTTTCTCTACATCACTCGAACCAAGTTAATTTCCTTGCTCCTAAGTGACTTCACTTTCCTGTCCAGAATCTCAACAGGTTGTTACTCACAAGATAAGTCGGGCTGTAAAGTGAGCTTGGAATGATCGAGAATGTAGCTGGGGTCACTCACATACCTTCTGAGTTGGGATATGTGGAACACATTATGCACTCCTTCTAATGAAGGTGGAAGTGCCAAGCGGTATGCCACTTCACCGACTCGTTCGAGTATGTCGAACGGTCTAATATATCTCGGACTTAGCTTACCCCGTCTTCCAAATCGAATCACTCTGTGGTTTGGAGATATCTTTAAGAATACGTGATCTTCCGGTTGAATCTCCAAGTGACGTCGCTTTGCATCAGTCCAGTGCTTCTGTCAATCTTGGGCTATGCGCATTCTTTCTCTGATAGTACGAACCACATCAACTGTTTCCCCCAATCAGAGTAAGGCTCTGTTTGAAATTCAAATGTCAAAATTAAAGCAACGCTTCAGATGCAGCGCCAAGTGCGCTGCGTCCTAGGCAGCGCATCATGAGTGTGCTAGCGCTAGGCGCGCTGTGCAGCGTGCCACGTGTCAAACACGGGTGCGCTAGCGTAGGGTGCGCTGCGCTCTGAGCAGCGCACCGCGTGTCAAACACAGGTGCACTAACGTAAGGTGCGCTGCGCTCTGAGCAGCGCACTACGTGCAAAGCACGGGTGTGGTAGTGCTGGAATTAAAAAATTCCCCACCGTTAGATCAAAAGATCTAATAATAATGATAAATTATTAATTAACCAGAATTAAAATTCTATAATGGAAAGATTTTTCAATCTTGTTAAAAACAAGAAGATTGCCTTCTGTAAAACAGGAGCCCTAGGATCAAAGATCCAATGGCGGGGAAACATCCCCAAATCAATCAGAGAAAGATCTCTTTAACTGATTCAACAAATCAGCTTGCCCTATATAAAGGCCCCAAGACTTCAAGTCTGATATAGAAACCCCCCCTAAACTTTGAAAAAAACTCAAAGATAAAGAGAAAGCTCTCAGCAAAAGAAGATATTTCTTCAAGGTAAAGATGATGGATGATGAACACAGAGATGAAATCATCTCATAAAAAGAAGAATTTTTTTCTTTAAAAAAGATCATAGATCTACAAGACAAAAAGTCTTTCATAAAAGAGATCAAAAGATCCCATCATAAAATAAGAGAAGAACATAATTCTTCTCACAGATCATGGATCTATAAAGGCAAAGCCTTTCATCGAAATAAGAGATTGAAAATCTCTCCTACAAAATAAGAACTGTTGTTCTTGAATCTTGAGACAAAGACTCTTTTAAAAGAACATAAACTTGTTTTCCAGATCATAAAATTGATCGAATGCGTCTTGCGCTCTTGAACAGCGCTTCTGCGCTCTCTGGACCGGCGCTAAGCGCCAAATGCGCCACGTGTCAACCACGTTTGCGCCAATTAACAACTTGCGCTTTGTGCTTCTGAAATAGCGCATTGCGCTCATGAGTTGGCGCTCAGCGCCAAGCGCGCCACGTGTCAACCACGTATGCGCCAATTAACAACTTGCGCTTTGCGCTTCGGAAAAAGCGCACTGCGCTTCTGAAATAGCGCACTGCGCTCAGTGCCAAGCGCACTACGTGTCATTCACGTGTGCGCCACTGAATTGAAAGCGCAATGCACTCATGGATTAGCGCTCATAAACTAGCATCATGCGCTCATTATCTAACGCCTAGCGCTGAGTGCGACACGTGTCCCTTACATATGCGCTACTTGGCAGTAGCGCACTGCGCTTTTTGATTGGCGCAAAGCTCCTAGCGTGCCACGTGTTACGCTGATAGAACATAAATTGTTCTTTAATAAGCCCAGAGCTCTGGTGAATGCTCAGCATTCAATAAAAGACAAAAATATTGTCAGAAGAGCCAAGTCTAAATAAAGGCTCAATAACCAGAATAAAAATGTTAAACATTTATTGGACTTAGCCCAATATTGGCCATAAGTCCTCAACTTATATTAATTGAGCTCACCTGCTCATAAATATTTCAACAGATCTTAGTCCTAAATTGGACTACAGATCTTCCAACCAACTTACATCGGTTTAAGGGTACATCTCTGAACCCCTCTGATATATGTCGTTGTAATCCTTCAACGTCTTCAGAAAGGTGACGGGTCCCGACAGCCATACACTTCATAGACTATGACGTCTTTAAACTGGACTGTGGGGTCCTTAAACCTATGGACTATGATGTCCTTAACCTTGGACTGTGGGGTCCTTAAACCCATAGACTATGATGTCCTTAATCTCGGACTGTGGGGTCCTTTAAAACCCATGGATTATGATGTCCTTAACCTCGGACTGTGGGGTCCTTTAAAACCCATGGAACGAAATGTCCTTAAACTAACATTGGACCACCATGTCCTTAAACTGGTAATTGACCGCAAAGTCCCTAAACTAAAACAATAGAGCCCAAATGTTTTTTCGTTGGATCTAAATGATCCTGTTAAGTAGATCTTAGTCTAAAATTAGAATAACGTGTCCTTAACAAACTGTTAAGTTGATCTTAGTCTAAAATTAGACTAACGTATCATTAACTAACGCTTAAGTTGATCTTAGTCTTAAATCTTAAATGAGACTAATGTATCCTTAAACCCAACCCCCAAACCCAAATCTAAGAAAAATACGGATTTGGACTAATCCACGCCCTACGAGCGACAACATAAATTAGTCTCTGTATACAATCCACGGGCAACCAAAAAACAAAACAAATACACACGACACGAAGTGACCATCTGGAGAAGGAGAAAGTGGTTACTGCGATGCGGTAGCGTAATTAACTGCAGGGGCTTGCACCTGCAGGGAAGAGCGTCCCCACAATCAAAAACCCTTCAACGAGGGGGAATCTGACGAAGTCTGCTACATCGGCCGCATCCGTTTAAACCTTCGATACATGGTGTCATAAATTAACTTGGCATCTTCGGAGAGGTAGACGGATATCACTAATTAGCATCTGCTCCTAAATTCAGGCAAGACGATTCTCCGCGGTCTCGTCTTTGTGTTTCGGAGGAGAACAGATTCTGGCACGCCCGGTGGGACCTTTTCCTCTTTCCACTCCACACTTCGTGTGTCGTGTTCGTGAACGAATCACGGTTTGCTATAGTTTCCTGTGGATTCGAGATACTAAGATTTGGTGTCTTGCTCCGTGCACAAAACAGAAGATCAATGGCTTCAAACTGCACTAACTGCAAGTGCCACTCTTGCTCCGTCCCGTCCGGAGGAGTGACTTATGGGCCCTAAGCGGCCTCCCTTTTCACAATGCCAGTGGAGCAGGTAACTCAGGCCACTACTGGGTTATTCTTCGGGACCATGCTCCCACCCATGAACTTCAATACCCCGCTGCCGTTACAGGAAGCCTAAAAAATGTTGGTCTTTGATCGACTTACCACTACTGCGGCCTCTCTCAACGGGTCGTCCAGCTCCAACGCCTCAGTCTTTGACAGACTGGGCCAAAGCTCATTTGGGCCCATGAAGATGCCCGCAATACCGGAAAGAGTTATTCCTAAGCGGATAGCCATCCCTGCTCATGAAGTCGTCAAGGCGGCTTCTCCTGCCAAAGGGTCGGTCTTCACAAGACTGACTGTTCCGGCTCCCGCTCCCGCTCCAGGCAAAGTCCTCAAAGCTGCTTCCCCTGCCCAAAGGTATGTCTTTGACATATTGGACACTGCTTCTCAACGAACGTCAGTTTTCAAGAAGCTGGCGCGAGCGACAACCCTTCGCCAACACATGGGGCATGAGGAAGTCACCCCTACAACTGAGACAATCCCAACGGCTCGACACGCTCGACGTCACCACTGGTGCCGAGTAAGGAAGGCTGGGGGCAACTCCCCTTTCGGACTGACTCTGCCAGCTCCAACGGTGGAAATCGATGCTGCAGTTCCGACTGGGAACAGCTTCGAACCGCTTAGGAGGGTCCGCAGGAATTCGCCAACTGCTATGCTGAAAAGATCTCCTCCACCAATGGAGAACGCTACAAAGGCGAAGTTTGAACAGCCAGTAGGGGTTCCACGGCACACCCATGATGTTCTATAACTGATCAAGCATGTCCAATTCAAAAATTTGTATGCCGAAGAACCCTTATACGGATCGTTGACTAGAGAATAGGCGAAAATAGCAACTAGTTATCAACATAACTAAAGAGTGAACCGAAAAACAACCTTTGTAGATCCGGTAGTCCACCTCCATTGCTCCATGACGATGTCTCTTCGCTGCGATCATCGGATCCGGGACTCCGGCGATGGTTTCGTCGGAGAAAAGAACGGGCTAGGTCGAAGACTTCGATGCCAATGATGATCTACGTCGAGGCAACTCAAACTCGAGCTCCGCCTTCACCAAGTGAAAGAACTTGTGAAGACAACACCCTCTACCACATGGCAAGTGATAGAGAATGAAGAAATAGGAAGTGGGTTGGTTTTAGATTTGGATTTCTCACTCTTTTAACAAGGTTGCCATTAATGGAAGAGAGCTTTTCTTCTTCTTGATGAAGAAGAAGAAGAAGCATGAAGAATGATGAGTGTTATTTTCTAATAGGAAAATAATATGATATGTATCATAATGGCAACCATAGTTAGTTGTAGAGATGGAACCATGGTTGGGTTGAATGGTTGGGTCAAAGTCAAGAGACAAAATGGTGCAAGCTTCAAAGCTTCATCAATTTCATGAAAGATAAAATACTAGCCACCATTTTATTCTTGCCCCCCCACTAAGAATAACAAATGAATAAATAGATAATGAAAAGAAAACCCTAACCATTTTACAACCATGGTTTGATCTTTACATCTAACTTAAGTTAGCTTGTATCAACAAACATGATACAAACAAGTGCACATGAAAATATATCACATATACAATGTGCACAACAAGTGAGAAAATCCATCTTAAGTGAACCAAAACTAGTTAATGTAAAGTAATATATCAAATATATAATTATACATTAAATCATTAAATCAACACTTGATTTAACGATCCGGTCATATCACATATAACCGACTAATATGAATAGTAACAAATTACCGAATCAACACTTGATCCGATAACCTGGCTATATCACATATAACCGATCAATGTTACATATCGCGATAATAGAATACAGTATCACATACACGTATTATTCTCGGTCCCGCACATATCTCATATGCACTCCTATTTCGTTTTGCTCGAGCCAGGAAAACCTCTGTGTAGGACTCTAAAGACTCGTCAATACGCCGGCAGCGGGTGATGATCATATCAAACACCCACAAGCCGCAAGCGGTCTGCTAAACGTAACGGCCACCCGGGTATTGAGCGATCAGAAGATCAACGAGCAAGCCCGCTCACTCTCCTATGAATCCAACCAGTAACACTTACCGTACAGTCCGGTCAGGTCGTCTGATATGTCGCATATCTCGCCTAGGGGTGGTAAACGTCAGACCCCAATAGCTTGATAAGTCATGCCGATATAAGGTCCATAACAATCGTGAAACTACTGATAACTCTTACCAGTATATCACTGCAACCCTGGCCAGGGATTTCCTGTTATGTCCAGTCGTGCATAGCGCAACATCAACCCCCAATACCGGGAGAGACGAATCCCCTCCTATCGCTCATTGCCTCCATGTGAATCGGGACTGTACCCAACAACCACCCGTTTGCACAACTTAGTAGAGCCATGGTAGGGTGGAAATCAAAGCACAGTGGGAGACACACAAGACTCTATGACAATCTCGGGTCAACAGACTAAACTGTATCAGTGTCACCAGAGAACTGCCATCTGACGTGAGGTATAATACCATCTGGGAGTTCTCGGCGAGTCCGTTCAGTGTACCCAGTCCCCACTGAGCACCCGCATACCATCTCTGATGTCAAACACCAATGGATATGGGATCATCCATCGCCCATCACATGGGTCGAGAAGATATACGCTAGTCTACTCTGGAATATCGATGCCCCATCTCGATATTCCCACGACTAGGAACATTGAAGGATGTACTCATTGACTATCCAGGCCCCACTAGTATGATCTGCATCATATTCCTGGAAGTCGAGTACACATCCTAAGGGCTTTATCAACATGTAATAGAGAGATAGAAAGTATACACGTTAAGATAAAGAGCAACCAGATAGTGTACTATCATGTCGAGCAAGAAAGTCCTACCTATATATGTCCCAGCATCCACTACAATATACATCCAATGTACAGTAATGGCCTCTAGGGCATACATATAACTAACAATCTCCCACTTGCACTAGGGCGATCTGTAGCAGTGGTTGCAGTATCACATACTCAACCATCCCATGAAAGTCTCTCTCTGGGAATAGGCCTTCGTGAGTGGATCCGCTGTGTTATCCTCTGAGTCTACTCTCCTAACCTCGATCATCCTGGAGATCAACCATCTCCACGATCAGGTGATACTGCCTTAGAATATGTCTGGATCACTGATGGGACGGACGTTCCTTGGCCTAAGCCACAACTCCATTGTCACATAATGGGAGGAACTAAGTTCATCTTATGAACCATTATACACCCAGACTTCCTCTTTGGTAGTATCTTAAGTAGCGATGTATCCAGCCTTTATCTTCTAGTATGCCACGGTATCTAGCTTGGAACTATTCCAATATACCGTCCCTTTACTGAGGGTAAAGACAATGCCTGTGACTGACATTCAGTCGTCTTTATCACCCTGGAACTCTTCCAGTGATTCTTCCCAGGATCGATTGATACCATCTCACTACATCTAGTGAGAATCCTAGCATCCAATTACATCTATCTCATAGACGAAGACTCGGGATTTAGGAGGTATCACTTTGATCCTATTTGGAGAATTCATGTGATAAGAGGAGATCGACCGATCGTAGTATAGGAAACTCTTTTCCTATCAAGAGTATGTTGTCCACGTACAATACGAGGATGACCACCTTACTCTCTACTACCGTTTTGTATATACAAGGTTCATCTACCATTTTGATGATGTCAACTTCTTTGACTACCTCATCAAAACAGATGTTCCAACTCCGCGATGCCTGCTTTATCCTATAAAGCATCTTGCACACGTTTCCGCTGCTCCCACTGTCTACGAGGTCCTCTGGCTGTGTACTTACAGACGCACTCTTCTAAAACATCATTTAGAAAAGCAGTCATGACACCCAACCACCAGATATCGTAGTCATGGTATGTAGCCGTGACAAGTAGGATCTGGATGGACTTAAGCATAGCTACTGGGAAAAGGTTTCATCATTATCCACGCCTGGCCGATGACGAAAACCTTTAACAAGCCTAGCTTTGAAAGTCTCAACTTTTCCATCTACACCAAGTAATCTTCTCAAGATTTACTTGCTCCTGATGGGGATTTAACCCTTCAGATATAGCAGCTAAAGTCCATACTTTGCTGGTGTACATGGATTCCATCTCAGATTGCTAAGCATCCAGCCATTCTTACAGAGTCCGTACTCTAGATGGCCTGCTCGAATCTAGTTGGGTCAGCATCTCATGATGCATTCCTTGCTCCCACTGTCATCGAGAAACCGATGTATCTCTCAGGTGGGTGAGGAACCCTACTAGATCGGCGGAGAGGCTGAGGTTCGTCGGAATCTATAGAATCCTTTGGTTCTGTCAAATTATCTGCTGTAGTTTGTATAGCTGGAACCTTTCCAGTTCTACATTACAGACCTTGCCTCGAGCTTGTCCGGATTTTGCTTTTGACACAAGCCGGACAACCCCAAATCTTAACCAACTTAAGATATGGGCTCTTCCATTTTCATATCTCATATGAAGCGGTAGGCAACTTATTTGATTAGAACCCTATTCAATAGGTATGCAACTTCTCAAGTGCATAACTCCCATAAAGAAATAGGTGACTCAGTAGTACTCATCATAGAGCACACCATATCAAATAGGGTGTATCTGCTCCACCCCGATATACCATCGTGCTATGGTGTATACGGAGGAGTAATGCTGAGAGAGAATCTCATTCTGCTTTAGAATAGTCCAGGAATTCCATGCTCAAGTATTCTCCTCCTCGATCACATCAAAGGACATAATACTTATACCCGTATTTTGGTTCTCTACTTCCAACTTATATTCTGTGAGTACCTCAAAAGGTTCGGACTTATGTTTCAACAGGAACATACGGCTGAATCTTGAGAGATTATCAGAGAATATAATGAAGTATAAAGAACTAGTCCTGGCATGTGTAGATTGGGGACCTACATACATCAACATGTATCATCTCAAGAGTTCACTAACTCTTTCTCTGTTTCCAATAAACAGGGCTGTGGTCATCTTATCTTTGTGACATGACTGGCGAGTTTCACAAGATGTAAATTCAAACTGATTTGAATATGCATCCAGAATGTAACCTCAGCTAGTCGGGTCGCATTGATATGACCTAGTCTACAATACCTCAAGAAGAATTCGTTCATTTCTGAACCCTTCCTCTTGTGTGTGTTCTGTATATTAGGAACTGTAGTTTGATTTAGAACTTCAATGCTTTTAGATAACGTACCTGAACCGATCAACTTTTGATATAGGAAATGTTCAAAACATTATCCAACAATACAAAATTATATCATTTCTTTACTAATAAAGAGACTGATACGATTTTGTATATCAGGTTCGGTATCTAATAGCATTTGTTCAGAATCAATGTATTGGTAGTACAGAGTGACAGTGACCAACAGACTTGGCTGCAACACTTGCCCCGTTTTCTGCCTCATGAAACTTATCACCCGTTCTCAGTTTTTCTACCTTTTTGTAGCCCTATGTAACATATTACATATCTGGGATCCTTATCCGGTATCAAATACCCAGGATACGGAGGATACTGAGAAACAGTTCTTTGTAAAGAACACACCCGAAGATGATGCATCAGCATGCACTCTCTTCGTTTGGGTGGCATGGGAAATCTGGTATTCCCCTATTTCCTGCTCTGTCTTATAACAATTATAAGTTGGAGCGGGACCAACGTTCCCCAGCTCAGTATAACAAGCGGGTTCGGTCAATTCATCCATATTATTATCTTGATTAAGGCGTGATATGGTCGTTACCTGGAGAGAGAGAGAGAAGAAAACACTCTGCGTGCGCTCTTGCAAGATTAGATTGGTTATTTATTTTGTCTAATCAGGATGGCTCCCACTGTTTTTATCAAATCTTCCTTCAAACCCTAAAAGGAAAGACTAGCCGGGATTAATTACACTCTACAAGTTCGCCAATTTTTCAGCCAGGCCAGTGTCGGTACTTTGAGGGAGGTTCCCCGTGCTTTCGCACGGACCTAATTACAGTAAACCTCGTTTTCCCAGAGGCGTAACCCCATTGACACCTTTCTAGACACCTACTTGATCGGCTAATTTGCAAAGTGCAAAACTCTCCCAGGAGTAACACTTACTCGCAGTGGGTATCGGGATCCAACTATCATATAGAAGGTATGCAATCTCATTGCAAATTTCAACACTTGAAACTCCCGATAAAAGGTTTTTACCCCTAGCACCTATGACCTTAACTATGGTCAACAAATCATAAGTACTAGTCAAGTTTTACCCGTCATTTCGTGATTAATTAGACCCACCCACATGACTCTTAACTAAGGTCAACAAAGTCACGCGACTGTCCTAACTAATCGCATCATATGCGGTGTAGGAAAACATCACTTAGCTACCGTACACTGTGCCTTGACTATGGTCAACAAACACAGCACGAATACTAAGTACTCTACTTCCTAAAATGACGGAGGGTTGCGAATGGTTTATATGAAAACCTTTAACGCTCTGAACTTGATCTCGTTGCGGAATCAAATGAAATTTTGAAATGGAGTGATTCTGAGGCTTTTCTAGTTTTGCTAAAGGGGTCACTCCCGATGAGGGGATCGTCGGCCCTTTCCTCGTCGAATGAGGTGCGGGATATATCATATCACTGTGCAAAGTAAAAACTCTTAAAAGCAATCAAAAACAAACCGAGTGTGTAGCATCTGCCAGTTATTGCTAAAGGAGTCACTCCCGGTGAAGGGATCTCGGTCCTTTCCTCATCGAATAAGGTGCAGGATATATCACATATACCGCTGTGCAAAGCAAGAATTGTAGCTACCTGTTTTATTTTGAAATTCGATTCCACAACATCTTTAGGTTTCTTTTATTTCATTAATCACATTAATGAAGTCCCATCTTTTAAATTTACCTAAACATCACAGATAAATACGACGTACACTTATGCCATCCGCATTCGCCTCGGTGTCCCCTCATGCACCGTTAGGTTAGGTGACTAACGGCAGAGCGGGGCAGGGCTAGCGCGGATGTAAAACATAAGTAACGTCTATATAATATATCATATATACTATATACAGTATTCATCACAGAACATATCACATGATCACATCACAGATATCGCAGCAGAAGAATCAAATGAAATATTGGATATACTAGGATGTCCGTGTTTTCAATACGAGCCAGTATAAAATACGGATTCCACGGTCGTGATGAATAGCCAAACCCACATCCCTAGACCCCTACGAGAGCGTTAAGCAACCCTACCAATTCTAGAGTTAGGAGATCCGGACTCGACTCCTCGAGTTGGTCTCCCACTGGACTCCAGAACCCGGTTACTTGTGCCCTCCTCCTTGGGTCTATCCTAGTGCGGAAAAGTAAATAATATACAACCGGTGACATCTTCCGCAACATGGAAGTGCCCGAAATAAAAGAATATTACATATAAGTTTTTACATGAATGAAAATGGAAAAACACTCATCTCAAATAAAAACCCCCGGCTATTCAAACACGACGATCCAATATAACATATCCAGCAATACATAACATCACATGTCATCAACGTAAGTAAATATGCGCATCCCAATTGTCGTTGGCATATAGCAACGAAACCGGAGATATCACATATTACACTTACGGTCACAGAAAAGAAAGTGTAAAACTACAACAGTTGGAATCCGCAATCTCTTTAGACATCACATGCCTAATCAAATGAATTACTTAGACATCGCATGCCTAACAATTATAAACCCCGCATTTTAGTCTCATTATCGAAAACACTTTTCAATATCAAGTCGGGCAATTCAACAAGATTCCCGACAATCTGATCGAATGCTCGTCGCAAACTTTAGTAGGCAGCCGCACCCCCGATACCGTCGACAAAGTGCACCAAGGCGGAACACCGCTACCGGGAGCACCCGAACGGATGCTTTCAGCGACGGGGTTCTCCTACAGTCACTTGGTCGGGGCTATGGGGCGAGGCTGTCTATTAAGTTTATCCGGCGAGTATCCGCGTATGCTACGTGATTGCGACGGACTTTTGATCACATCAAAATTCCGTGGCAACCGATCAAGTGAGACTAAACTGCTATGTTTATAACATTCATTCGGTTATCTTATAACTCTTTGTGAATTCCAATTATTGTATCCCATTCCAGATAAATAGAAAATGTTAAACTTTCCGATCGAACACTCAAACACCCAAGTTTTCCCTAAACAGCTCAACACATGAAACAAGTCTAACAACATTTAGTTCGTGCCTCAGTACCAACGGTCCAGCCGTAGAAGGGTCAAGCCAACGCCTCACATGTGGCACGCCGTACTGCCCCAAACCCGAAGGTTCAAAGGGCAGTTCAAGACGGTCACATAATCGAGTTAAGGTTTGTTGTCTTCTAGAGGGTCCATTGCGTTACTTGCACTACTTAGAACGTCGTTAAACTACGGAAAAATCCAACACTTGGAAATTTCCCAACAGGGGAAAAACTGGGTATTTATATCCGGTCGAACTTTTCAACATGTTCAAAAAATATCCGGAAAACACATAGAAAAAATCAGACTTTCCGATCGAAACTACGAGTCCCCAAAACAACTCAGAAAAACTCAACTCTTGAGTTCAGATTAAAATATTCCAGGAAAATCAGCATTGCGCATTAGGAGTTACTGTGCAAATTTGACACGTGTCGCAAACTTGTTGGCCGCGGAACCGCCGCACAAGCCATGCTTGTGCCGCGGTTCCGCCGCACTTTGAAGGAATCGTGTGCTCAAATTTCACAGTTATTCTCAGAAAAGCCTGCTTGTTTTTCTGGATATTTTTAATTCCCAAAAATCAACAGTTTTGAAAAAAGTACAGAGAGCTATTTTGCAATGGGATTTCGGTTCGATCGGGTTTCTAATTCCGTCCACGGATCGCCTAAGGCTCTAGCCAGGCTCTGATACCACTGTAGGGGTTCCACGGCACACCCATGATGTTCTATAACTGATCAAGCATGTCCAATTCAAAAATTTGTATGCCGAAGAACCCTTATATGGATCGTTGACTAGAGAATAGGCGAAAATAGCAACTAGTTATCAACATAACTAAAGAGTGAACCGAAAAACAACCTTTGTAGATCCGGTAGTCCACCTCCATTGCTCCATGACGATGTCTCTTCGCTGCGATCATCGGATCCGGGACTCCGGCGATGGTTTCGTCGGAGAAAAGAACGGGCTAGGTCGAAGACTTCGATGCCAATGATGATCTACGTCGAGGCAACTCAAACTCGAGCTCCGCCTTCACCAAGTGAAAGAACTTGTGAAGACAACACCCTCTACCACATGGCAAGTGATAGAGAATGAAGAAATAGGAAGTGGGTTGGTTTTAGATTTGGATTTCTCACTCTTTTAACAAGGTTGCCATTAATGGAAGAGAGCTTTTCTTCTTCTTGATGAAGAAGAAGAAGAAGCATGAAGAATGATGAGTGTTATTTTCTAATAGGAAAATAATAGAAAATAACACTCATCATTCTTCATGCTTCCTCTTCTTCTTCATCAAGAAGAAGAAAAGCTCTCTTCCATTAATGGCAACCATAGTTAGTTGTAGAGATGGAACCATGGTTGGGTTGAATGGTTGGGTCAAAGTCAAGAGACAAAATGGTGCAAGCTTCAAAGCTTCATCAATTTCATGAAAGATAAAATACTAGCCACCATTTTATTCTTGCCCCCCCCACTAAGAATAACAAATGAATAAATAGATAATGAAAAGAAAACCCTAACCATTTTACAACCATGGTTTGATCTTTACATCTAACTTAAGTTAGCTTGTATCAACAAACATGATACAAACAAGTGCACATGAAAATATATCACATATACAATGTGCACAACAAGTGAGAAAATCCATCTTAAGTGAACCAACACTAGTTAATGTAAAGTAATATATCAAATATATAATTATACATTAAATCATTAAATCAACACTTGATTTAACGATCCGGTCATATCACATATAACCGACTAATATGAATAGTAACAAATTACCGAATCAACACTTGATCCGATAACCTGGCTATATCATATATAACCGATCAATGTTACATATCGCGATAATAGAATACAGTATCACATACACGTATTATTCTCGGTCCCGCACATATCTCATATGCACTCCTATTTCGTTTTGCTCGAGCCAGGAAAACCTCTGTGTAGGACTCTAAAGACTCGTCAATACGCCGGCAGCGGGTGATGATCATATCAAACACCCACAAGCCGCAAGCGGTCTGCTAAACGTAACGGCCACCCGGGTATTGAGCGATTAGAAGATCAACGAGCAAGCCCGCTCACTCTCCTATGAATCCAACCAGTAACACTTACCGTACAGTCCGGTCAGTTCGTCTGATATGTCGCATATCTCGCCTAGGGGTGGTAAACGTCAGACCCCAATAGCTTGATAAGTCATGCCGATATAAGGTCCATAACAATCGTGAAACTACTGATAACTCTTACCAGTATATCACTGCAACCCTGGCCAGGGATTTCCTGTTATGTCCAGTCATGCATAGCGTAACATCAACCCCCAATACCGGGAGAGACGAATCCCCTCCTATCGCTCATTGCCTCCATGTGAATCGGGACTGTACCCAACAACCACCCGTTTGCACAACTCAGTAGAGCCATGGTAGGGTGGAAATCAAAGCACAGTGGGAGACACACAAGACTCTATGACGATCTCGGGTCAACAGACTAAACTGTACCAGTGTCACCAGAGAACTGCCATCTGACGTGAGGTATAATACCATCTGGGAGTTCTCGGCGAGTCCGTTCAGTGTACCCAGTCTCCACTGAGCACCCGCATACCAACTCTGATGTCAAACACCAATGGATATGGGATCATCCATCGCCCATCACATGGGTCGAGAAGATATACGCTAGTCTACTCTGGAATATCGATGCCCCATCTCGATATTCCCACGACTAGGAACATTGAAGGATGTACTCATTGACTACCCAGGCCCCACTAGTATGATCTGCATCATATTCCTGGAAGTCGAGTACACATCCTAAGGGCTTTATCAACATGTAATAGAGAGATAGAAAGTATACACGTTAAGATAAAGAGCAACCAGATAGTGTATTATCATGTCGAGCAAGAAAGTCCTACCTATATATGTCCCAGCATCCACTACAATATACATCCAATGTACAGTAATGGCCTCTAGGGCATACATATAACTAACACAGCCCCCTCAGCGGCTTTCCTCTAAAATTTACAAGGTTTGGCGACAGGTTCAGGACTCGGTGATTGATCCAAATTACTCCCACCGATAGAAAAAGATAAAGGTTCGGCAAGAAGAGGACCATCCTGTCAAGCCACAAAAGGTGACAACTACTTGGGTGCCCACTGCAACGGCCCCCTCAACTTCGACCGCCCATAAGAGGAGAAGGCCGGAGAAAATTCCTGAGTCTGCAAAGAATCGCAAGACTACTGAACCCAAACGCCCTAAGTCTGGGGGCATGGTGGTGCACACTGTATATATGGCATCCGGGAAAGAGGATAGCCGTATCTCTACGGGTCATCGACCGCTTACACGATCCGTAACAAAAGCCCAGGAGCAACAACAGAAGTTCCATGAAATGTTGATGCAAATGGCCATACTCACGGGACCAAAAGAAAGCCTGGAAGCGTCGTCGGAGCAACGTCAAGAATAGGAAACCGATGCTGACTTCCTCCGCAGAATCCTCGAAAAGAAGGACAGAGAAGCAGCGGAACAAGCGGCCAATATAAAACAAATGGCACTTCTCTTCCAAGACATGGTCGGGATGATGATACAGCTGGATCCTCCAGCTAAAGATCCTCCGATTATCCTCGAAGACGACCGAGGGAAGACGTCAAACCCTCTGCCGGCTTGTTCAGCAGCCAAAGAGGAGACCATCTCAAAAGCCTCCCTGGATGATTACATCGCTTAGCAGATACAAGTTCATCAGGCGAATGAAGCAGCTGGGCAAATTGTTAAGACTGGACGACCCTATCCGGGTTGGTATGACCAAATAAGGTACCCGCCAGGATACACGATCCCTAAATTCCACGTATATAAGGGGATGGGAAATCCACATCAGCACGTCGCTCAATTTAGAGCCTTGTGCGGAAACACCGGAGGTGACGATAAGCAACCGCTTCACCAATTCGTTGCCAGCTTGTCGGAGACGGCATTCGAGTGGTATTCGGAACTCCCGAATGACTCTATCGAGACGTTTGCAGAAATGGAGTTGCTATTCACCCAGCGTTTCACAAGCGCTAGAGAACGCACCCCAATCATGGCATTGATCAATGCCAGGGTGAAGCCTGGTGAAACATGGGTCCAGTACGTGATACGGTGGCGGAATCTATGGTCGAAGTGCGAACAGCACATCGAAGAAGCGCCTGCAGTAGGCATGTTCGTGGGTACTCTTGACCCTCAGGCGACCATATCCCAATTCATGATGTTCTTCAAGCCGACCACCATCCAGACCTTGATTGATAAGCTAGCCCAAATAGACCAGATGGGTCATAGGCCTTCCTCTTCAAAGTCGGAGCCTTGGAATGAAAAGGGCAAAGGGAAAGCAATCTTCTTCGCCAACGCTCAACAACAACCGAGTGCTCGAGACTGTTTGTTCGCCAAAGAAACAAGCGGCAGTCTCTCGATGAGAAGTTGAGACGTCCTTACTTGTTTTCCCGGGATAAAACTGTTAGTTATAAGTATGCCCTAGAGGCCATTACTGTACATAGAATGTATATTGTAGTGGATGCTGGGACATATATAGGGAGGACTTTCTTGCTCGACATGATAGTATACTATCTGGTTACACTTTACCTTAACGTGTACATTGATTGTCTCTCTGTTACATGTTGGTAAAGCCCTTAGGATGTGTACTTGACTACCTGGACTATGATGCGGATCATACTAGTAGGGACATGGTAGTCCATAAGTACATCCTTCAAAGTCCCTAGTCGTGGGTGTATCGAGACGGGGCATCGATATACCAGAGTAGACTAGCGTGTACCTTCTCGACCCATACAGATGGGCGATGGATGATCCCATATCCATTGGTGTTTGACATCAGAGATGATATACGGGTGCTCAGTAAAGACTGGGTACACTGGACGGACTCGCCGAGAACTCCCAGATGGTATTATACCTTACGTCAGATGGCGGTTCTCAGGTGACACTGGTACAGAGTAGTCTGTTGACCCGAGATCGTCATAGAGTCTTGTGTGGTTCCCACTGTGCTTTGATTTCCATCTTACCACGTCCATGAGGGCGTGCAAAACGGTGGTTTTTGGGTACAGTCCCGAGTCACATGGAGGCAATGAGCGATAGGAGGGGATTCGTCTCTCCCGGTATAGGGAGTTGATGTTGCACTGTGTTCGATTGGCTATAACAGGAAATCCCTGGCCAGGGTTGCTGAGATTTACTGGTAAGTGTTACCAGTAGTTTCTCGAATTGTTATAGACCTCATATCGACATGACTTATCAAGCTATTGGGGTCTGACGTTTACCACCCCTAGGCGAGATATGCGACATATCAGACGATCAGACCGGACTGTACGGTAGTGTTACTGGTTGGATTCACAGGAGTGTGAGCGGGCTAGCTCGTCGATCTTCTGATCGCTCAATACCCGGGTGGCCGTTACGTTTGGCAGACCGCTTGCGGCTTGTGGGTGTATGATATGATCATCACCTGCTACCGGCGTATTGACGAGTCTTTAGAGTCCTACACAGAGGTTTCCTAGCTCGAGCAAAACGAAAGAGGAGCACATATGAGATATGTGCGGGACCGAGAATAATGCGTGTATGTGATACTGTATTCCATTCTCGTGATATGTAACATTGATCGGTTATATGTGATATAGCCGGGTTATCGGATCAAGTGTTGATTCGATAATTTGTTACTATTCATATTAGTCGGTTATATGTAATATGACCGGATCGTTAAATCAAGTGTTGATTTAATGATTTTAATGTATAATTATATATTTGATATATTACTTTACATTAACTAATATTGGTTCACTTAAGATGGTTTTTCTCACTTAATTTGCACATTGTATATATATGATATAATTTTGTGCACTAGTTTGTATCATGTTTGATGATACATGCAAACTTGGGTGTATATTTGATTTGAACCATATTTAGGTTAATGGTTAAGGTTTTATTTTGTTCATAATTCCATTTGATTTAAATTCTTTATTTCTTTTGGCTAAAATAAGATGGTTGCTAATTTTTTCTTTTGTGAAAGCTTCATGAAGCTTTGCATTAGCAGCCATTCTATTTTATATTCAAAACCTAACCACTACCTAAACCAAGGTTGGCTCTTTACAAGAGTTAATATTAACCCAAGTTAGCATTATGATAAGTTCAATACATTTGTTTATTTCATCACCATTCTCATGATATTCTTCTTGTCCATTCATGTTCCTTCATGCTTCTTCTTCTTCTTCATCAAGAAGAAGAAAGCTTGGAACCTCCAATGGTGAAATGATCAAATGAGTGAGAAAACAAAATCTAAAGTCAACCCATCTCCTCTTTCTTCATTCTCTACAACATGCCTTGTTGAAGAGTGTGTTGTCTTCACAAGTTCTTGACTTGGTGAAGGCGGAGCTCGAGTTTGAGTTGCCTCGACGTAGATCTTCTTCGGCATCGTAGTCTTCGACTTAGCCCGATTATTTCTCCGACGAAACCATCACCGGAGTCCGGGATCCGACGACCGAAGCGGAGGGACATCGTCTTGGAGCTATGGAGGTGGAGCATAGAAACTACAAAGGTTGTATTTTCTTCACTCATTAGTTATGTTGATAACTAGTTGCTTCTTGTTTCGCCTAAACTCTAGCCAACGATCTGTATAAGGGTTCTTCGGCACATGTAAAATTTTTGTTTGGCATGGTTGATGCCTTGTGACAACCCCTTGATGTGCCCAGGAACCCTACAGTGGTATCAGAGCCTAGCTAGAGCCTTAGGTGATCCGTGGACGGAGTTAGAAATCCGATCGAACCGAAACCCCATTGCAAAATCGCTCTCTGTACTTTTTTCAAAACTGTTGAATTTTGTGAATTAAAAATATGCAGAAAAATAAGCAGGAAAAACTAAGAATTACTGTGAAATTTGGTCGACTAATTCAACAATTGGAGCGCGGAACCGCCGCCAAACCAGGGTTTTGGCGGCCCTTCCGCGGCCCAAATTTGGAGTTAGTCCCTCAAATTTCATATATTTATTCTTAGGTCCTTTCTTGGCAATTTTTTATGTGAATTTTTAATTCTACTCAAGTATTGATTTTTCTAGGGTTTTATTGGGGATTCGTTAATTTGATTGGATAATTTAACTTCGTTTATGTTTTTTCCGGATATTTTAGAAACTGTTAAAAAGTTCGACCGAATATAAATACCCATTTTTTCCCCTGTCGGAAAATTTCCAAGTGTTGGATTTTTCCGTGGTATAAAGACGTTCTAAGTAGAGCAAGTAACGCGATGGTCCCTCTAGAAGACAACAAACCTTAACTCGATTATGTGACCGTCTTGAACTGCCTTTTGAACCTTCGGGTTTGGGGCAGTACGGCGTGCCACATGTGAGGCGTTGGCTTGACCCTTCTACGGCTGGACCGTTGGTACTGAGGCACGAAGTGAATGTCTTTGAACTTGTTTCATGTGTTGATTTGTTTCGGGAAAACTTGGGTGTTTGACTGTTCGATCGGAAAGTTTGACATTTTCTATTTATCCGGAATGGGATACAATAATTGGAATTCACAAGTAGTTATGAGATAACCGAATGAATGTTATAAACATAGCACTTTAGTCTCACTTGATCGGTTGCCACGGAATTTTGATGTGATCAAAAGTCCGTCGCAATCACGTAGTGTACGCGGATACTCGCCGGGTAAACTTAATAGACAGCCTCACTCCATAGCCTCGACCAAGTGACTGTAGGAGAACCCCGTTGCCGAAAGCATCCGTTCGGGTGCTCCCGGTAGCGGTGTTCCGCCTTGGTGCACTTTGTCGACGGCGTCGGGGGTGCGGCCGCCTACTAAAGTTTGCGACGAGCATTCGATCAGGTTTTCGGGAATCTTGTTGAATTGCCCGACTTGATATTGAAAAGTGTTTTCGATAATGAGACTAAAATGCGGGGTTTATAATTGTTAGGCATGTGATGTCTAAGTAATTCATTTGATTAGGCATGTGATGTCTATGCATGTTGCGGATTCCAACTGTTGTAGTTTTACACTTTCTTTTCTGTGACCGTAAGTGTAGTATGAAGATATCGCCGGTTTCGTTGCTATACGTCAACGACAATTGGGGTATGCATACTTACTTACGTTGATGACATGTGATGTTATGTGTTGCTGGATATGTTATATTGGATCGTCGTGTTTGAATAGTCGGGGGTTTTTATGTGAGATGAGTGTTTTTCATTTTCATTCATTTAAAAACTTGTATGTAATATTCTTTTATTTGGGGCACATCCATGTTGCGGAAGATGTCACCGGTTGTATATTATTTACTTTTCCGCACTAGGATAGACCCAAGGAGGAGGGCACAAGTAACCGGGTTCTGGAGTCCAGTGGGAGACCAACTCGAGGAGTCGAGTCCGGGTCTCCTAACTCTAGAATTGGTAGGGTTGCTTTCCGCTCTCGTAAGGGTCTAGGGGTATGGGATTAGCTATTCATCACGACCGTGGAATCCGTGTTTTGTACTGGCTCGTATTAAAAACACGGACGTCCTAGTATATCCAATATTTCATTTGATTCTTCTGCTGCGATATCTGTGATGTGATCATGTGATGTTCTGTGATAGATATGGTATATAGTATATATGATATATTATATAGACGTTACTTATGTTTTACACCCGCGCTAGCCCTGCCCCGCTCTGTCGTTAGTTACCTAACCTAACGGTGCACGAGGGGACATCGAGGCGAATGCGGATGGCATAAGTGTACGTCATATCTATCTGTGATGTTTAGGTATTTAAATGATGGGACTTCATTAATGTGATTAATGAAAGAAAAGAAACCTTAAGATGTTGTGGAATCGAATTTCAAAATTAAAACAGGTAGCTACAGTTCTTGCTTTGCACAGCGGTATATGTGATATATCCTGCACCTTATTCAATAAGGAAAGGACCGAGATCCCTTCACCGGGAGTGACTCCTTTAGCAACAACTGGCAGATGCTACACACTCGGTTTGTTTTTGATTGCTTTTAAGAGTTTTTGCTTTGCACAGTGATATATGTGATATATCCCGCACCTCATACGACGAGGAAAGGGCCGACGATCCCTTCACCGGGAGTGACCCCTTTAGCAAAACTGGAAAGGCCTCAAAATCGCTCCATTTCTAAACTTCATTTGATTCCACAACGATATCAAGTTCATTACGCAATAGGTTTTTATGAAAAACCTGCGTAGCCCTCCGTCATTTCAGATAAGTATTAGTTAGTATTCGTGCTGCGGTAGTTTGGCCTCCGTCAAGGCGCAGTGTACGGTAGCTAACTAGTGCTTATCTGCTAGCATACGATGCGATTGGATTAGGGTATTCGTACGGCGTTGTTTGGCCTCCGTCAAGGGTCGTGCGGGTGGGTTTAATTCAATCAGGAAATGACGGGTTGAACTTGACTAGCGGACTATGGGTTGTTTGGCCTCCGTCAAGGTCATAGGACGCTAGGGGCAAAATATTATCGGGAATTTCAAGTGTTGAAATTTGCAATGAGATTGCATACCTTCTATGAGATAGTTGGTTCCCGATACCCGCTGCGAGTAAGAGTTACTTCTGGGAGAGTTTTGCACATTGCAATTAACCGATCAAGTAGGTGTCTAGAAAGGTGTTTACGAGATTACGCCTCTGGGAAAACGAGGTTTACATTAATTAGGTTCGTGCGAAAGCACGGGGGGCCTCCCTCAAAGTACCGACACCGGCCTGGCTGAAAGATTGGCGAACTTGTAGTGTGTAATTAATCCCGGCTAGTCTTTCCTTTTAGGGTTTGAAGGAAGATTTGATAAAAAGCAGTGGGAGCCATCCTGATTAGATAAAATATAACCAATCTATTCTTGCAAGAGCGCACGCTGAGTGTTTTCTTCTCTCTCTCTCCAGGTAGCGACCATATCACGCCTTAAATCAAGATAATAATACGGATAATTGACTGAACCCGCTTGTTATACTGAGCTGGGGAACGTTGGTCCCGCTCCAACTTATAATTGTTATAAGACAGAGCAGGAAATTGGGGAATACCAGATTTCCCGTGCCGCCCAAACGAAGAGAGTGCATGTTGATGCATCATCTTCGGATGTGTTCATTACAAAGAACTGTTTCTCAGTATCCTCCCGATCCTGAGTATGTGATACCGGATAAGGATCCCAAATATGTAATCTGTTACATAGGGCTACAAAAAGATAGAAAAACTGAGAACGGGTGATAAGTTTCATGAGGCAGAAAACGGGGCAAGTGTTGCAGCCAGGTTTGTCGGTCACTGTCACCCTGTATTACCTGAATACGTTGATTCTGAACGAATGTTATTAGATACCGAACCTGATATACAAAATCATATCAGTCTCTTTATTAGTAAAGAAATGATAAAATTTTGTATTGTTGGATAATGTTTTGAACATTCCCTATATCAAAAGTTGATCAGGATCAGACACGTTATCTAAAAGCATTGATGTTCTAAATCAAACTACAGTTCTTAGTATACGGAACACACAAAAGAGGAAGAGTTCAGGAATGAACGAATCCTTCTTGAGGTATTGTAGACTTGGTCATATCAATGCGACCCGACTGGCTGGAGTTACATAAAGATGCATATTTAAATTAGTTTGAATTTACATCTTGTGAAACTTGCCAGTTATGTCACAGAGATAAGATGACCACAGATCTGTTTATTGGAAACAGAGAAAGAGTTAGTGAACTCTTGGGATGATACATGTTGATGTATGTAGGTCCCCTGTCTACACATACCAGGAATGGTTCTTTATACTTCATTACATTCTCTGATGATCTCTCGAGATTCAGACATATGTTCCTGTTGAAACACAAGTCCGAACCTTTTGAGATATTCACGGAATATAAGAAAGAAGTAGAGAACCAAAATATGGGTATAAGTATTATGTCCTTTGATGTGATCGAGGAGGAGAATACTTGTGCACGGAATTCCAGGACTATTCTAAAGGAGAATGAGATTCTCTCTCGGCATTACTCCTCCGAATACACTATAGCACGATGGTAAATCGGGGTGGAGCAGACACACCCTATATGATAAGGTGCGCTCTATGATGAGTACTACTGAGTTACCTATTTCCTTTGGGGGGTTATGCACTTGAGAAGTTGCATACCTATTGAATAGGGTTCGAATCAAATCAGTTGCCCACCATTTCATATGTGATATGGAAAGGGAAGAGCCCATGTCTTAAGCTAGTTAAGATTTGGGGGTTGTCCGGCCTATGTCTAAAAGCAAAATCCGGACAAGCTCGAGGCAAGGTCTGTTATGTACAACTGGAAAAGTTCCAGCTATACAAATGACGACAGATGATTTGGTACAACCAAAGGATTCAGTAGATACCAACGAACCTCAGCCTCTCCGCCGATCTAGTAGGGTTCCTCACCCACCTGAGAGTTACTCCAGTTTCTCTATGACAGTGGGAGCCAGGATTGCATCATGAGATGATGACCCAACTAGTTTCGAGCTGGCCATCAGGAGTGAGACTCTGTAAGAATGGCTGGATGTTTAACGATCTGAGATGGAATCCTTATACACCAACAAAGTATGGACTTTTGTTGCAATATCTGAAGGGTTAAATCCCCATCAGGAGCAAGTATATCTTGAGAAGATTACTTGGTGTAGATGGAAAAGTTGAGACTTTCAAAGCTAGACTTGTTAAAGGTTTGCATCATTGACCAGGAGTGGATCATGATAAATTCTTTTCTAAGGAGCTATGCTTAAGTCCATCCAGATCCTACTTGCCACGGCTACATACCATGACTACGATATCTGGTTGGGTGTCATGACTGCTTTTCTAAATGATGTTTTGGAAGAGAGCGTCTATAAGTACACAGCCAGAGGGCTTCGTAGACAGTGGGAGCAGTGGAAACGTGTACAAGATGTTTTATGTGATAAAGCAGGCATCGCGGAGTTGGAACGTCTGTTTTGATGGATTAGTCAAAGAATTTGACATCATCAAAATGGTAGATGAACCTTGTATAAACAAAAGGGTAGTAGGGAGTATTGTGACGATCCTCGTAGAGTACGTGGATGAGATACTCTTGATAGGGAAGGAGTTTCCTATGCTACGCTCCGTCAATCTTCGTTTATCACAATGATTCTCCATATAGGATAAAAATGATACCTACTAAATCCTGGATTTTGGATCTATGAGATAGATCTAATTGGATGTTAGGATACTCACTAGTCGTAGTGAGATGGTATCAATCGATCCTGGGGAGAATCACTGGAAGTGTTCCAGAGTGATAAAGACGACTGAATGTCAGTCGCAGGCATTGTCTTTACCCTCAGTAAAGGGACGGTATGTTGGAAGAGTTCCAAGCTAGATACCGTGACATACTAGACGATAAAGGCAAGATACAGCGCTACTTAAGATGCTGCCAAAGAGGCTGTTTGGATGTATAATGGTTCATGAGATGAACTATGTTCCTACCATTGTGAGACAATGGAGTTGTGGCTTATGCCAAGGAACGCTGGTCCCATCAGTGATCCAGACTTATTCTAAGGCAGTATCACCTGATCATGGAGATGGTTGATCTCCAAGATGATCGAGGCAAGGAGAGCAGACTCAGAGGATAACACAGCGGATCCACTCACGAAGGCCTATTCCCAGAGAGAGACTTTTATGGGATGGTTGAGTATGAGATGCTGCAACCACTGCTACAGATGGCCCTAGTGCAAGTGGGAGATTGTTAGTTATATGTATGCCCTAGAGGCCATTACTGTACATAGGATGTATATTGTAGTGGATGCTGGGACATATATAGGGAGGACTTTCTTGCTCGACATGATAGTATACTATCTGGTTACACTTTACCTTAACGTGTACATTGATTGTCTCTCTGTTACATGTTGGTAAAGCCCTTAGGATGTGTACTTGACTACCTGGACTATGATGCGGATCATACTAGTGGGGACATGGTAGTCCATAAGTACATCCTTCAAAGTCCCTAGTCGTGGGTGTATCGAGACGGGGCATCGATATACCAGAGTAGACTAGCGTGTACCTTCTCGACCCATACAGATGGGCGATGGATGATCCCATATCCATTGGTGTTTGACATCAGAGATAATATACGGGTGCTCAGTAAAGACTGGGTACACTGGACGGACTCGCCGAGAACTCCCAGATGGTATTATACCTTACGTCAGATGGCAGTTCTCAGGTGACACTGGTACAGAGTAGTCTGTTGACCCGAGATCGTCATAGAGTCTTGTGTGGTTCCCACTGTGCTTTGATTTCCATCTTACCACGTCCATGAGGGCGTGCAAAACGGTGGTTTTTGGGTACAGTCCCGAGTCACATGGAGGCAATGAGCGATAGGAGGGGATTCGTCTCTCCCGGTATAGGGAGTTGATGTTGCACTGTGTTCGATTGGCTATAACAGGAAATCCCTGGCCAGGGTTGCTGAGATTTACTGGTAAGTGTTACCAGTAGTTTCTCGAATTGTTATAGACCTCATATCGACACGACTTATCAAGCTATTGGGGTCTGACGTTTACCACCCCTAGGCGAGATATGCGACATATCAGACGATCAGACCGGACTGTACGGTAGTGTTACTGGTTGGATTCACAGGAGTGTGAGCGGGCTAGCTCGTCGATCTTCTGATCGCTCAATACCCGGGAGGCCGTTACGTTTGGCAGACCGCTTGCGGCTTGTGGGTGTATGATATGATCATCACCTGCTACCGGCGTATTGACGAGTCTTTAGAGTCCTACACAGAGGTTTCCTAGCTCGAGCAAAACGAAAGAGGAGCACATATGAGATATGTGCGGGACCGAGAATAATGCGTGTATGTGATACTGTATTCCATTCTCGTGATATGTAACATTGATCGGTTATATGTGATATAGCCGGGTTATCGGATCAAGTGTTGATTCGATAATTTGTTACTATTCATATTAGTCGGTTATATGTAATATGACCGGATCGTTAAATCAAGTGTTGATTTAATGATTTTAATGTATAATTATATATTTGATATATTACTTTACATTAACTAATATTGGTTCACTTAAGATGGTTTTTCTCACTTAATTTGCACATTGTATATATATGATATATTTTTGTGCACTAGTTTGTATCATGTTTGATGATACATGCAAACTTGGGTGTATATTTGATTTGAACCATATTTAGGTTAATGGTTAAGGTTTTATTTTGTTCATAATTCCATTTGATTTAAATTCTTTATTTCTTTTGGCTAAAATAAGATGGTTGCTAATTTTGTCTTTTGTGAAAGCTTCATGAAGCTTTGCATTAGCAGCCATTCTATTTTATATTCAAAACCTAACCACTACTTAAACCAAGGTTGGCTCTCTACAAGAGTTAATATTAACCCAAGTTAGCATTATGATAAGTTCAATACATTTGTTTATTTCATCACCATTCTCATGATATTCTTCTTGTCCATTCATGTTCCTTCATGCTTCTTCTTCTTCTTCATCAAGAAGAAGAAAGCTTGGAACCTCCAATGGTGAAATGATCAAATGAGTGAGAAAACAAAATCTAAAGTCAACCCATCTCCTCTTTCTTCATTCTCTACAACATGCCTTGTTGAAGAGTGTGTTGTCTTCACAAGTTCTTGACTTGGTGAAGGCGGAGCTCGAGTTTGAGTTGCCTCGACGTAGATCTTCTTCGGCATCGTAGTCTTCGACTTAGCCCGATTATTTCTCCGACGAAACCATCACCGGAGTCCGGGATCCGACGACCGAAGCGGAGGGACATCGTCTTGGAGCTATGGAGGTGGAGCATAGAAACTACAAAGGTTGTATTTTCTTCACTCATTAGTTATGTTGATAACTAGTTGCTTCTTGTTTCTCCTAAACTCTAGCCAACGATCCGTATAAGGGTTCTTCGGCACATGTAAAATTTTTGTTTGGCATGGTTGATGCCTTGTGACAACCCCTTGATGTGCCCAGGAACCCTACAAAAACAAGGAAACTATTTGAACTGGCAGTGCGCAATGGGCTCATCACTCTACCGGAGTCGAGACACCCAACACGACCGAACGACATCAACGATCCTAATTACTGCCCCTACCACCGAGTATTAGGCCATCCGATCGAAGACTGCTACGTCTTCAAAAACTGGGTTGAAGACCAATACCAACGGGGCAAGTTCGCGCTATCCGAAAACTGGAAGGTGAACCCGCCACAACCACATGCTCCGAAAAAGATGGACATGCCAGGGGCATCGTGCTCATTCATAGAGGAAGCTTCATAGGAAGTCGTTCTTTCGGCAAAAACTAAAAAAATGCTGAAAGATCTTCAAACATGTTCGGCGATCAGGTGGAAAAGTCCGCAAGAACCTGAGATCATCGAGGGGATGCTGAAGCCGCGCCCAACTCCAAAAATTGGTGGTGATAGCCAAAGCATTCACACCCAGCCGTCAAAGTCTTCAAAGAAGAAGAAGAAGACCAAAAAGCCCGTGAAGTATGGTGACAAGCGCATGGACCTGCAAAAACAGATTGATGCGTTGGAAGAATATAATCAAAAAACGCGGACTCCAGTCACACTCCAAGAATTTCTCAGCCAAGTCCTTGAGGACGGAGATGATGACAATGGAGAAGACTCGTCGGATGAATCTGAAGGTTATGTAGTAAGCTGCCATGTGATCTCTCACTCGTCGATAGACGATGAAGAAGCTCCTTACACAAAGAAACTGGGGGCAAATCCTGAACCAGAACTTCTAAGGCCATCAGACGAAACGATTGATGCATTCCTGAATGATGCTCTTCTTAAAAGCAAAGCTGCTCGAGAGCGTGAAATGGCCATATTTGAAAAATCCAAACGCCGGCGAATGGACGAAGGAGTTGAAACACTCCCGCCAGATCAAAGTATATCTGTCACAAATAAAGATAGATTCAAGACGAGGAAAAGGTTCGCTAAAGCCATATCGATGGGAATGAAGCTGCCACCCTCCGAAGGAAATATTCTTGGTGAAGCGGAAACACATCCTAGCTATTGCTTATATCATCGAAAGATTGCGTACCCCACCGAAGAGTGAAACACTTTTAAAAGATGGTGGCAGGGATATGTTGCTCACCAATAACATTTCAAGCGGATGAAACGCAAAACTCGTCGGGAGCAAAGAAGTACGACCGAGGAGCGTAAAAGAACTACCGGCAACTGTCGCATGGTCAATGCCGGGGGATCACAAGTTCTTACCTTCGGGAGTGACTCTGACGAAGAAATGACTCTTGGACCTCTCTTTAAAGAGTCCACCTTGGGAAAAGAGGAAGAACCGAAGACCTGAGAAAATATTCAGCTGCGCAATCGTACGCTGCCCGAAAAGAATCTTGGGCCCTCGAACAGTGGGTCAAATAGAAAAGATAAGGGAAAAGAAAAAGTCCATGAGGATATCATCCTTGATGACCAAGCCGTCGAAAAGCTGACAGCCAAGGACCCGCCAAAGAAAAGTAAGGTGGACTACAACGTTCTGGCACACTTAAGAAAGCTACCTTCGCAGTTAAGCATTCTCGACGCCCTTCTGTTATCCAAAGAAGCAAGAGATTCTTTGATCAAGGCATTACAAGAGACCGAGCAATTCCAAGCTTTCCTCGCCGAAGAAAAGATGAAGGACGAGCTGGAAGAAGTACACACAGCCGATATCACCCTCGGTGATGAAGATCTCCTCCTTGGGACATGCGAGCACAACTGTCCCCTATATGTCTCCGGATACTGTCATGGCATCAAGATAAGTAAAATCCTAGTCGACAATGGGTCCTCCGTCAATCTCTTTAACGTAAGGGTGTTAAAGGAAATTTGCATGAGCGTTCAACACCTCGCTCGCGATAAAATCACCATCTCCGGATTTGACTCCCAGTCATCACGAACGCTTGGGTCTGTAATATTGACACTACGCTTTGGGCTGCTTGTCACGGACATTAAGTTTCACGTCATTGACACCAAGACATGCTACAGTGCTTTTCTCGGCCGACCCTGGTTACACGAGTACAACATCATCCCTTCTACACAACATCAGTGTATGAAGTATTTCAAAGATGGTCTCGAGTATACCGTAACAGGAGAGCTGAACCCGTTCTCCATGAACGAAGTCCGAAAGTACGAAGATGCAAAATACTTCTTACCGGATTTCGAGGACACAGAAAGATGTCACAAACCGAAGAACAAAGTTATCTCTACTATTCCGGTCTTCGGGAGTGATACCGAGGAGGAAGAAGAGATAGTTTACTCAGGTCCGCCCCAGTGCAACAAGCCGGGACTGTCCGCTCCTATGTTGATCTTCGACAGTGACTCGGAAGATGAGGACAATGCCGTATTCTCTGCTCGGCCATCAATACAAACCTTCATTGATGAAGATCAAAGTTTGCAAGTTGCCATGGTTCTGCCCAAGCATCATAAAGAACTAGACGTGCTTGATACCTACAGTGTGGAAGAACTGCAGACATTCTACGTCCCTCCCACGCGAAAAGGTGAAAAGGAAATCCTATTCTACCGATCCGGGAAAACCAAAATGGAGAAAGAAATTTGGCATGGCGTGGATTCTACACTTGATAGGCTCCAGCCTATCCGTTTGCCCAGATATTACACGAACGGACTAAAGAGACTCTTGAGACGCCAAGGTGTACCTCTTAAGCAAACTGTGTGACAAGCACGGTTCTATAACAGGATCTGGAACGTTCCCGGAACTCAACGAAAGTTGCCCAACGGGAGAATGGAAACGATCGGGCTTGGATATTTTCAATCCAAGAAACAGGAGCTATTCCGCGGCTGCTACGTCATACATGACTTTGATAAAGAAGGAGATGCTCTGTGGGAAGACGCTGACCCTGAACAAGAAAGAGCTCCCTCCATGAAAATGCCAAGTCCGTCGTTCGAAGAACAGATGGACAAGCTTATAAGAGAAGCAAGTTAAAAGGTTCGAGATGACCATAATCGCAAAATGGCCATCTACGAGAAAGCCAGGACGCAACGCCTCCTTCAACAGGCTGTGAAAAATGAAAATGCTTCTCCTTGTCAACCCGTTGTACAAAAGACCCGACGCAGAGGCAGAAACAAACCAAAGAACGGGAAAGGCGTTCAACAGCGACAAAGCGGGTCTAAGAAGCCACGCGATCAGGAATCGAGCAGTCCAGATTCGTCTCTTATACAAAAGATGGGTCGAGCAAATTCTTTTCCCTAAGAAAAGATAAGGAAGATATTCGATCTTGTCATAAAACATCAGATAATGACTGATCATAACTCAAAACTGCATTTTAATATCGCTCATTCGTTATCTCTTTTGTTATATATCGGTGCTATTAATCAGTGTCTGCTCTGCAATTACAGTTTACAGGTATTCATGATAAAATACTGGAAACACATTCAAAATCACGGATATATCGTCTGTGAGTCGGCACTACAACCGGAACTGAAAACCGACCGATATCCCAAGAGTTCGTTTGCAATAAATTGATGTGTATGCACTTTTTGCATAAATGGTCCAACACAAGGCATGTACACACAAAACTCTTGGGCTAGGACCAAGATGGGGCAGCCATGAATCATGATGCATGTGGCATGGTGTGATGTGCATTAATGTGCATTTATTGCATAAAGTGTGGATGTGATGTAAAGACAACATTTCCCTCCAATTCTCTGCATACAAACCAGATGAAATAAGGCCAAGCAAACAGCATCAGAGGCTTATTGGAGTGCACACAAACCCACACACCTAGTACGAGCCCCTCTCCTCGGATGTGACCCGGCGACTTACCAATGTATTCCGGCGATGCCGGACCCACCTCCTCCCGAGGACCCCAGTTTCTCACAAACCCTTCCCTGTTGCCACCTCATCATATTTTTATTGTTTATTTATTTCTATTTTTAGCTTATAAATAGAAGATCATTGGCAAGGGAAGGGCTCACTCATTCTCTCACATTTCTACCATAGTTTTTATTAGTTTGTTTCTTTTTGGTTTAGCTTGAGGGTGGGTGATCTTCACTTTGTTTCTTCTTCTTCTTCCCTCTTGAAGCTCTCTTTGGAGAGTTCTATTAAGGAGGTTGAACAAGATACCAAATTCTTGTATCTCATTTCTTCAAGTGTTAATATATTGCAATTGTTGTTTCTTTTATATTTACTTGCTCTCTATTCTTGCTTTCTTTTCATTATGCTTAACTAATCTTCATTTTGGTTGTGGTGTGCGTGAGGAAGTGAGATGAAACGCTTTGCCTCCTCCACCTCTTGATTATGTTTAATGTGCTTAAATTCCATTTGGTGTTAAGTTTGCTAAGCTAGAATATGGCATGTTGTGATAAAAAGCTTGACAAACTCTTTGTTTCATATACTATATACCTTCACAAACCCTTAGCAAACTCAACACCAATATCTTTTGCTCTCACTAATCTCTTTGTGTTTTCATTGTTGCGGTTTGCTTGCAAAACCTCGTGTTTAGTGTTGATACCCCAAGCGCGGACATACAAACGGTAAGTGACCAAAACGGACTTGTTTCGTGCTTTGCGGCGAATGTCGGACTTTGACGGTTTGTGCTCCGCAACCGCGTTGACAAGTCATACTTCATGCCGGAATCAAGGTAAGGCCGGACAACTCATAACCAAGCGAGCGTAGAGGTAAACGTCGCGATTCGAGCTTCCGAACCAAGCCACAACCATTCTTTCCTTACACTTGTTTTCTTGCTTTTCTTGCTTTTCTTGTTTTAATATTGTTCTTATTATTTTTGTGACAACCAACCCCAATTCATTAATTTGTTAACCTTAAACAATGATACCTAATACTCAATTCCCTACGGATCGACCCGTGCTTGCCGGCTCACTACAACGTGCCGTGCACTTGCGGTTATAAATAGTAAAACGAGAACGATCTCGTGCGCGCACTCCGTTTTCCACCAAAACGCATCCATTTCCAAAACATACACGTTTGCGCGCGCAGGAGGATTCCCAACAAGTTTTTGGCGCCGTTGCCGGGGAGTTGTAGTTATTAGATATTGTTATTTCTGGTTCTACTAACTAAACTAACAACTAATTCATTATTTTTTTCAAAAACTAACAAAATACGATTTTTTGGGACTTCTCTCAATTTGTTCTCTGTTGATATACCTGCTATCACTCTGCAATTCAATTTAAAAATCCAGTAATACCATTAAAACACTAATATAGTCTAGAGATTACACCAAAATTCCCTGCACCTAACCCTCTGAAAAATCCGGCGACAGGGGGCAAAAATCCGGCGTCGCCGGCCTATTTGAGGAGTTTGTGGTTTTTTTCTTTTTTAGTGATCTCTAGTTCTGTGTTTTGGCTCTTTTGGTCTTGTTTGAGTTTTCTAATTTTGAGTGTATAAGAATTGGGGCATTCGTATCGCTTTTTACACTAAATATTATGTTTTCCGATATTTTAGGTTTTTCGCGGAATTACGACCAACAATCGTGCGGAGCGAGGTTCAATTGCAATTTCAAGACGTTCGGGAAGATTAGTGCCAAAGATCCGGATAGTTTGACCCGTACAAGCGAACATTCAACGACTCGAATCACGTTCAAAGGGTTTTCTTAAACCAAATCCATTTGGTACGTATTTTCTAACACCTCCTCTCGAATCCGACGCAATCCAATTCTCTATGTTTTGCAGGATTCTTTACACAATTTTGCCGCCAATTGTAAAGAGAACTAACCGTATTTTTTGCAGCGCATAATACTTAACCGAAAAAGAATTATTTAAATTTCATGACTTCTTGAATTCTTTTATTGATTGCGCATTGCATTTTAATACGGAATTAAGGGCACAAAGACCAAAACAAGATACGGTAGAGGATTTCATCACCTTTTCTCCGTAGCCCACAAATCACAAAATTGCATCTTCGCATACCCCCAGTAATTTAAAATCAATTAGAATTCTGACTTTAAGGACTTCGTGCTCATTAGGAGAAGTTAACTGTGTTTAGAACACCGCTTAACGGTATATCGTTCATGGGGTGTCTAGGCAAGCGATCAAGAGAAAGGGTTATTTAATTAAGGAACTTCGCGAAAGCGTTGTAAAACCTCCCATTCTCTCTTGCACTTACCTGGCTTCGTGATCCGTATATCTTGAGCCTATTTCTCGACACAGTTTTACTTCGTCAATCAGGTTCTTAAGCAGGTCTAGTTGACTTAGAAAACTGTAGACTGCTAGGGGTGTGATATTCTTTTGTGATATTTATGCATTCTTGTTAATATGGGTGATACACAATACAATTCATTTTTTCATGACTCTTATTCTTTTGTTTATACTCAGTCTCAATTGATTTGTTCAAATTGTCAAAATTCTTCCCACATTCATGATGATTGTCCTTTCCTAGGGAGTGACCAACCGTTCCAAATTCTTAACGGTCACCCACCTAACACTCCTGAACCCAGCTCCACTTCAAACATTGACCAATTGATTGCAAATTTAGAGAAAGAGGTCGACAGAATGACTGCTATAGCATCACCACCATCACAACCCCTCCAACTCGAAAACGTTGAACCATCTGTAGGGAATGATAGTGAGATGGATGCTAGGTTGACCGCTCTAGAAAAGGGTATTGAAGTGATGACTGCGGTCGAGAATCAAACAGCTTCTACGTTGGCCCTGTTCATACAGCAGTCTGAGCAATTATTTCTTGCTCAGGCCCAATCTTTGGCTAACATAGAGGAACAAGTGAAACATTTAGCTGAGAGTATTCTAGGGAGTGAGCACAGTCAATCAGAACCCGATAATGTTAATATTTGTCATCTAGGGAGTCACCCAAGTGAGGTAAATGATCAATCAAACTTTGATGATTTCTTAGATGATGATACGATTGAATTGACTGAGTGCTATCAGGACACATAAGAAAACCCTCTAAGTCAGTCCACCACTAGCCTTCAAGTATCCACTGAATCTCTTGTCACTTTAGAGATTGATTTAACTGAAATAATACTTGATGAGGAAATTCTTGAACCGACTGATTTCTGCTTTCCAATTTTAGAGGAGGAACCTTGTGAATTTGTCGGGTATGGTTGGGATAAATTGTTAGAAAAGATCAATGATCAGGAACCCACAATTTTTGTATCACCTAGTGATATTGTTTCGGAAGAAACATTAGGGTGGGAACTTACTTTTTTAGATGATATGAACCTACCCAGTTATGAATATGATAGGGAAAAAATCTTTTTGGGAGTGAATGTAAATAATGAGTGTAGGATAGTGAAAAATAATCGGGAGGAAGACAGTTCTGATAAATATTCTTTTATACTGAGTTTTGAGGAAATTTTTGCTGATGAGATTGAAATTTTAGGTGGGTTGGAGTCAGAACCATTTTGGGATCATCCTTTGAACCTTCCTTTTGCCGAGCTTTTTGCGGATGAACTCCAGTTTTTGAACGAACTTGACTTCAGTACTTCACTTACGCTTATTAAACATACAATTGATTCAGAAAATAATTCTTTGACATCCTCAAAATTTCATCTTCATCTTCAGCGTCTTCTTATCCCCAATTTTACACGCCCATGCTCTTCACTAACAGCTAACATATACATATTCTTTTCTTTTTCTTCTTTTTATACACATTCTTTTACCAGCCCCTACATTATATAGACAAAATCTTTTTGTGGTTGGTATTAATTTCTGCACTAACCCAGTCTTTTAACTTGTAAATGTTGTAATTAATCTTAGGTTTTTTTTCCTTTTTTCCTGAATAAAATTCTCACCATGGTGTCTAAGTCTAGCTACCGGACGCGGGGCAACGATGAGGACATCGTAAAACTCAGGTTTGGGGGTGAGCACTGCATCATGTGTATATTCTGCATTGCATATATATTAAAAAAAACCATAAAAATTGAAATTTTTTACAAAAATATAAAAATTGTTCAAATTAGCTAATAGGGTAACTTAGATTTTATTCCGAAAGTTTAGTTGATACGTTAGAAATAACTAAATTTTAGGCTTAGGAATTGAAAACCCTAAAAATAACCCTCATTCTGTTTAAACTTGGTAATTATACGTCCTTACAATTTTGTTTTTTGAGAAATAGATAATCTTGAGTTCAGTTCTTTAGTTAAGTCAAGATGAAGGGAGAGTATTGAAGCTTTACTGAAAGATAAATCTGAAAAATAGTTTCTGTTCTTGAGTCCAAATTTAGAAAGTATATACCCTACAAATTGCACATACACGCACCTTGAAACTTAGGATAGTAGAAGATACCTAGAAATACTCTTGCCTGAAAGCCTAGTATGAAAGAAAAATCGGTATTTAAAGCTAAACACCAAAAAAGAGCATCATTGAAAAATATATCCGGTCTTGAAAAGAAAAAGAAAAAGAAAAGAAAAAAAATAAAGTCAAGACCTGGATACTGCTATTTGCGCTTTAATGCTCATACATTCAGTAATCGGCTGTTGGTGCCTCAAGAAGCATTAATGGTCGCATGAAAGGTGTATGAGCAACACCGTCCATCCATTAATGAAAAGAAGTAGTATTAGGTATTAAGGCAAGGGTACTATAGCTTGAATTGAATTCTTAAGTGTAGGGGTGCAAATTTACACACACATAGAGGTATACAATCGATATTTGGAGGAAAGATAAAAACGAAGAATAAGACTTATGTTTCTGTAAAGTTGATAAAAATTCCTGACTTGAGACCGCACTTTTAGAAGGAAAACATAGGAGTTACCGACATCTTTCTAAACTGTAATTACGTATAGGACCTAGGGATAAATAGATAGGAGGCGTGAAACATAAGGGTTGAATATTTCTTACTTAGGATGATAGAATTTCTGACTTAGAAACTAAACTGTAGGAGTAGAATCGACGTTAACTTATGAAACTAACTTGAGTGGATTTTGTGGGTGTAATCCGCTGAAAACCCTCATGAGACAACACTCCTCCTACTAGGGACACCTATAGGTTTAACGGCTTGTTGCACGTGCTCAGTGCAATCGCGTTCCCTGTGAAAGTGAGGCTAGTATTTTTTGTATTGCTCGGGACAAGCAATAGATAAGTTTGGGGGTATTTGATCATCACTGAAAAATGCATTTTAATACCGCTCATTCGTTATCTCTTTTGTTATATATCGGTGCTATTAATCAGTGTCTGCTCTATAATTACAGTTTACAGGTATTCGTGATAAAATACTGGAAACACATTCAAAATCACGGATATATCGTCTGTGATCGACACTACAACCGGAACTGAAAACCGACCGATATCCCAAGAGTTCGTTTGCAATAAATTGATGTGTACACACTTTTTGCATAAATGGTCCAACACAAGGCATGTACACACAAAACTCTTGGGCTAGGACCAAGATAGGGCAGTCATGAATCATGATGCATGTGGCATGGTGTGATGTGCATTAATGGTGCATTTATTGCATAAAGTGTGGATGTGATGTAAAGACAACATTTCCCTCCAATTCTCTGCATACAAACCAGATGAAATAAGGCCAACCAAACAGCATCAGAGGATTATTGGAGTGCACACAAACCCACACACCCAGTACGAGCCCTTCTCCTCGGATGTGACCCGGCGACTTACCAATGTATTCCGGCGACGCCGGCCCCACCTCCTCCTGAAGACCCCAGTTTCTCACAAACCCTTCCCTGTTGCCACCTCATCATATTTTTATTGTTAATTTATTTCTATTTTTGGCTTATAAATAGAAGATCATTGGCAAAGGAAGGGCTCTCTCATTCTCTCACTTTTCTACCATAGTTTTTATTAGTTTGTTTCTTTTTGGTTTAGTTTGAGGGTAAGTGATCTTCACTTGGTTTCTTCTTCTTCTTCCCTCTTGAAGCTCTCTTTGGAGAGCTTCATTAAGGAGGTTGAACAAGATACCAAATTCTTATATCTCATTTCATCAAGTGTTAATATATTGCAATTGTTGTTTCTTTTATATTTACTTGCTCTCTTTTCTTGCTTTCTTTTCATTATGCTTAACTAATCTTCATTTTGGTTGTGGTGTGCGTGAGGAAGTGAGATGAAAGGCTTTGCCTCCTCCACCTCTTGATTATGTTTAATGTGCTTAAATTCCATTTGGTATTAAGTTTGCTAAGCTAGGATATGGTATGTTGTGATAAAAAGCTTGATCAACTCTTTGTTTCATATACTATATACCTTCACAAACCCTTAGCAAACTCAACACCAATATTTTTTGCTCTCACTAACCACTTTGTGTTTTCATTATTGCGGTATGCTTGCAAAACCTCTTGTTTAGTGTTGATACCCCAAGCGCGGACATACAAACGGTAAGTGACCAAAACGGACTTGTTTCGTGCTTTGCGGCGAATGTCGGACTTTGACGGTTTGTGCTCCGCAACCGCGTTGACAAGTCGTACTTCATGCCGGAATCAAGGTAAGGCCGGACAACTCATAACCAAGCGAGCGTAGAGGTAAACGTCGCGATTCAAGCTTCCAAACCAAGCCACAACCATTCTTTCCTTACACTTGTTTTCTTGCTTTTCTTGTTTTCATATTGTTCTTATTATTTTTGTGACAACCAACCCCAATTAATTAATTTGTTAACCTTAAACAACGATACCTAATACTCAATTCCCTGTGGATCGACCCGTGCTTGCCGGCTCGCTACAACACGCCGTGGACTTGCGGTTATAAATAGTAAAACGAGAACGATCTCATGCGCGCATTCCGTTTTCCATAAAAACGTACAAATTTCCATAACATACGCGTTTGCGCGTGCGGGAGGATTCCCAACAATGACGCTCCCGGAGTCCAAGCACCACGAGCAAGTATGCGAAGTCTCTCACCCGGACTATTGCTCCTATCACAGGGAAATGGGACATCCTCTCGAAGACTGCTTCACATTTAAAGACTGGGTAGAAAACCAGTATCAGCAAGGCATGTTCGCTCTATCCAGTAGATGGAGGGTAACCCCGCCGCAGAAGCATGAACCCAAAGCTGCGAGAGCAGAACCAGATCAACATCGGTCTTGGAAGCGATCTCGTACCTGCCACGTGATAATGCTGTCAGAAGAAGAACCCGAGAATGTGGATGACCTCTCCTGGTGCTTCGAAAATGATGATGGGTCATCTCAGAGTTTCCACCGGCGCCAAAAGAGCTGGAAGTTGGAATACATACCACTGCAGATAACCTCAAGAAAATTGATTTGGGGACGGCAAGTGATCCGCGGCCGACATTCGTCAGCGAGCTGCTGTCTGAAGAAAGGGTAGCTACACTAAAAGACGTGCTTATGCAGCATAGAGACTGTTTCGGATGGAACTATTCCGAGATGCCAGGACTAGATCCAGAGATTGCTATACATAAATTGGCGATATCCCCGGATGTCAAGCCGATCAAACAGGCACCGAAGAGAATGCGGCTCGAGCTTGAGATGAGCATCAACACCGAGGTCAAGAAACTAATCGACTCTGGCTTCATCCAGGAAGTTCAGTATCCTGACTGGATCGCCAACATTGTCCTAGTAATGAAGAAGAATAGGACAGTGCGCATATGTGTGGACTTTCGGGATCTCAACAAAGCTTGCCCGAAGGACGACTTCCCAGTACCAGTCACTGAGCTGATGATAGATAATACGTCCACTCACGAAGTTTTCTCCTTCATGGACGGATCATCAGGATACAATCAGATAAAGATGCATCCCGAGGAACAGAAGCATACCGCCTTCCGGACTCCTTTGGGTATATTCTGCTACAAGGTGATGCATTTCGGTCTAAAGAACGCCGGTGCCACCTATCAGAGAGCCATGACGAAGATTTTTGATGACCTCATACATGAAATCGTCGAATGTTATATCGACGACCTCGTAGTTAAAAGCAAATCATACGAGAAACATTTAGAACATCTGAAGATCGTGTTTCAGCACCTTCGGAAATACAACTTGAAGATGAACCCTCTCAAATGCGCGTTTGGAGTTTCCTTAGGCATGTTCCTGGGATTCATCGTCCGACACCGAGGCATCGAGATAGATCCATCAAAGATCAAGGCGATTATGGAAATGCCCCCGCCAAAGACTCTCAAGCAACTGCGATCTCTCCAAGGAAAGCTCGCATATATCCGGCGATTCATAGCCAATCTTTTCGACAAGTGTCGTCCTTGCAGTCACCTAAAGAAGAAGGAAACCCCATTTGTCTGGGATCACAAATGTCAAAGCGCACTGGAAGAAATTAAGTAATACCTACAGAATCCGCCAGTGCTGGCCGCTCCCGTTAAAGGAAAACCTCTCGTCCTGTACACAACAGCCCTTGAAGGTTCTTTAGACGCGCTGTGGGCACAAGAGAACGATCAAGGGAAAGAAAGAGCTCTCTACTATCTGAGTCGAGTTCTCCTGGGGGCAGAAAGAAACTACTCCCCCATCGAAAAACACTGCCTAGCGTTGATCTTCGTGGTAACGAAGCTCAGACACTACGCGTTGGCGCATGAGGTCCATCTCATATCAAAAGTGGATCCTCTCAAGTATTTAATGTCAAAAGCCATATTAACGGGACGTCTCGCTAAATGGGCTTTGCTCTTGATGGAGTTCTCGATAACTTATCGACCTCTTAAGGCAGTGAAAGGCCAGGCCATCGCTGACTTCCTCGCTAAGCATCCGATACCTGCCAACTCTCCCTTGAACTGTGAATTGCCGGACGAACACGCGTTTGACACGATCGACGGGGAAAGGAGAGAGAATGATACCCGGTGGGAACTCTATTTTGACGGAGCATCTTCTATGAAGAAGCGCAAACAAAGTACCCCTATAATCGAATCAGGGGTAGTCCTCATCTTTGTGACTCCACAAGGAGGGATAATGCGCTTTGCCTTCTCCTTAACAGAGCTGAGGACGAATAATGAAGCCGAATACGAAGCTTTGATAGCAGGTCTTGAGATCGCCATCGACATGGGATTGAAAACCTTCTCATATACGAAGACTCCCAACTAGTCGTTAGTCAAATAAACGGCGACTATCAGACGTGCAAGCCAGAGTTGGTGAAATACGGCGAGAGAGTACAGCGACTGCTGACTCAAATTCCTTCCTACACCTTGGAAAGCATACCGCGTGCGGAAAATAGCAAAGCGGATGCATTAGCTAAACTCGCTAAAGAACTCGCCGACGAGAACCTCGATGACGTAAGGATCGTTGTGCAAAGCCATCGGGTTCTTACACCAGCAGAAATATCTCCGGGGTCGTCTGAAGAAAAGGAAGCGACTGAGCAAATGACTCTGCAAATAAAAGACCAGGAAAAGGTTACGGATTGGAGGGAAGTCTTTATAGACTACTTCAAATCTCGTCGAATACCTAAAAATGCGTCCTCAAGACATCAACTTATGAAACGAGCTCTGACTTTCACCTTTGTTAATGATACTCTGTATAAGAAATCGTTCGATTATTTGTGGCTAAGATGCCTGGACCTGAAGAGGCAAAGAGAGTCGTCCAAGAAACTCACGACGGACTCTGCGGTTCTCACCAAGCCCGCCCAAGGATCAAACGGATGGGTTATTATTAGCCCACGATGATCCAAGACTGCCTCGAATACGCGAAGCAGTGCCATGTGTGCCAGATTCACGGAGACTTTATCCATCAGCATCCAAATCCACTACACCCAACAGTGGCTAGCTGGTCGTTTGAAATGTGTGGAACTGACATAATCGGCCCCATCGAACCAGCATCGGCCAGAGGACATCGATTCATTTTGGCGACAACTGATTACTTCTCCAAATGGGCAGAAGCAGTACCGCTGAGGGAAGTGAAGACGGAGAATATCCTCCATTTCTTCAAGACACACATTATTTATCGGTTCGGTACTCCGCAACGGATTATCTCCGATAATGGGCCAGCCTATAGAAGCCACAAGATCAGCCGCTTCGCAAAACAGCATAACATAGACTGGAGATACTCTTCGGTCTATGATCCCCGAGCTAACGGTCTAGCTGAGGCTTTTAACAAGACCTTGACGAAGATCGTGAAAAAGACGGTATCTCGAAATAAGAAGGACTGGCACGAGAGACTACATGAAGCACTCTGGGCGTATCGAACTACGTTCAAAAAGGCCACGAACACAACGTCGTACGCGTTGGTATTCGGTACGGAAGCGGTACTCCCCCTCGAGATAGAGCTACCCTCTTTACGGATGGCGGTTCATTACGAGCTAACGGACGAAGAGAATGCTCACCTTCGGCATGAGGAGCTCGATGCCCTTGATGAAACCCAGCTCATGGCGCAGCAAAATCTGGAGGCTTACAAAGCAAAGATGATGCGCTCATATGAGAAACTGACTAGGCCGAGAACACTCTGCCAAGGCGAACTCGTGCTAGTAGTTAAAAGACCTATGATCCCCAATCGCGCCAAGCGGGGGAAATTCGAGCCGAACTATGAAGGCACGTATAACATAAACAAAGTCTACCAGGGTGGAGCTTATCTATTCATGGACATGCATGGTGAAAGACCCTTCAGGCCAATAAATGGTCGCTTCCTGAAAAAGTATTACGCCTGACGAGTCACGGCCTAGGTTAACGATAGATGACGACGACTATATCCGCTCGCTATCTTCCTAAGCCCAAACTCTATAAGTAGTAGCCGGCTAACGGACAGAAACGTCCTAAAACTAACAACGGACCGAAACGTCCTTAAACTAACAACGGACCGAAACGTCCTTAAACTAACAACGGACCGAAATGTCCTAAAACTAACAATGGACCACTATATCCTAAAATTGGCGTCGGACCGAAACGTCCTTAAACTAACGATGGACCATTATGTCCTAAGACTAGCTGCTAACCGAGACGTCGATAAACTACTGTAGACTGCAGCATCCCAAGGCTGACACAAAAAAAGAGAAAAGAATAAAAAGAAGAAGAAGAAGAAAGAAAAAGGAAAAAAACGGTATGTCCATAAGCGAAAAGGGCACGGATGAAAACCCGAGAGGGCTCCGTGAGTAAAAACAGCAGGGCTACCGACGAGTTTTGTGAAAACCCGAAAGGGCGCAATCTCGTTAAAAGACACTTGCAAGGTCCTCTTAACCTTGTGAGGGGAAACCACCTGCGTGAGATCCTTACGATTCACAAGGGAGCAACACACTTAGGGATCCCCACGATTCCTAAGGAGAAATTACACTTACGAGATCCTCACGACTCGTAAGGAGAACCCTTTTATGAAACCCTCACGGCTCATAAGATTCAAAAGTCTTAAGCTACAGGGATCTGAACCTGTTCTTAAGCGGCCACCACAACCTCCAACTTTGCCCTACAAGCGGCTTAATGCTGACCCTTGTATACAATCTACGGACGCGAATAAACATTTCCCTAACAAAGTCCTATCTGTGACTAGTGATATGTTTGCACAGTGAACAGCCCTTGTAGGTCCTCTCGACTTATAAGGAGAAAATAATCTTGTAAGATCCTTATGACTTATGAGAAGCCATACACTTAGGAGTCCTCACGACTCCTAAGGAGAAAACGCACCTACGAGATCCTCACGACTCGCAGGGAGAAATACCTTTATGAGACCCTTACGGCTCATGAAGTCAAAAGCCTTAGTCGACAGGATCTTAACCATGTTTGCTAAGCCACCTTTGTTCGACATTGACAAAGGCGAATGATGATTCGCTCCTGGCAATATCCCAGTTGTAGCGGTGCTGATGCCGAAATCGGTGTCTAATTCCAAACTTGCAGTGAAAAGCCAGCAAGCCACACATGCATACAAAATAGCCGAAATGATGGGGCAACTTGCAAATAAAGAACAACAAGTAAAAATATATATATGCATGCAAAATAGCCGAAATGATTGGGCAACTCGCAATAAAAAGCAGCGAGTAAAAATAAAACAAATAGCCGAAATGTTGGGCACCGCGAAAAATAGCCGAAATGATTGGGCAATCGCAACTTTCGCGATATAAAAGCTGAAATGATAGAGCATCGCGGAGAGAAAAATATATAAAATGAAATTTTCTGCCTTACAGGTGATATCACATCAATCCTTGTATACAATCCAGGGGCGCAAACAAAGAAGGAATCACACCTTCCCTCCCCAGGCTCCATCAGAAAACGAAGCCAAATCTCGACGGTTTAGGGATAGCCTAGAGATCATCAATAGCGTTCCTCCCCATTCCAGCAGGATTCAGATGCTGCAATCAGCCCTGGAGCTACGGCAAAGCCCTTACTCCAAATCTCAACGGTTCACAGACAACCTGGAGACCACTTCGATATTCGTCTTATTACAACAGACGATACGTCATCCACATGACCCCGTCACGGAAATACGTCACCCAAATGACCCCGTCGTGGAAATACGTCACCCAAATGACCCCGTCACGGAAATACATCATCCACATGACCCCGTCGCGGAAATACGTCATCCACATGACCCCGTCGCGGAAATACGTCATCTACATGACCCCGTAGCGGAAATACGTCATCCACATGACCCTGTCTCGGAAATACGTCATCCACATGACCCCGTCTCGGAAATACGTCATCCAAATGACCCCGTCTCGGAAATACGTCATCCGCATGACCCCGTCTCGGAAATACGTCATCCACATAACCCCGTCTCGGAAATACGTCATCCACATGACCCCGTCTCGAAAATACATCATCCAAATGACCCCGTCGCGGAAATAAATCATCCACATGACCCCGTCTCGGAAATACGTCATCCACAAGATCCCGTCTCGGAAATACGTCATCCACATGACCCCGTCTCGGAAATACATCATCCAAATGACCCCGTCGCGGAAATACGTCATCCACATGACCCCGTCTCGGAAATACGTCATCCACATGACCCCGTCGTAGAAATACGTCATCCACATGATCCCGTCGCAGAAATACGTCATCCACATGACCCCGTCGCGGAAACACGTCATCCAAATGACCCTGTCTCGGAAACACGTCATCCAAATGACCCTGTCTCGGAAACACGTCATCCAAATGACCCCGTCACGGAAATACGTCATCCACATGACCTCGTTTCGGAAATACGTCATCCACATGACCCCGTCATGGAAATACATCATCCACATGACCCCGTCTCGGAAATACGTCATCCACATGACCCCGTCATGGAAATACGTCATCCACATTACCCCGTCGCGGAAATACGTCATCCACATGACCTCGTCTCGGAAATACGTCATCCACATGACCCCGTCGTGGAAATACGTCATCCAAATGACCCCGTTGCGAAAATACGTCATCCACATGACCACGTCTCGGAAATACGTCATCCACATTACCCCGTCGTGGAAACACGTCATCCAAATGACCCCGTCTCAGAAATACGTCATCCAAATGACCCCGTCTCGGAAATACGTCATCCACATGACCCCGTCGCGGAAATACGTCATCCAAATGACCCCGTCTTGGAAATACGTCATCCATATGACCCCGTCACGGAAATACGTCATCCACATGACCCCATCTCGGAAATACATCATCCACATGACCCCTTCGTGGAAATACGTCATCCACATGACCCCGTCGCGGAAATACGTCATCTACATGACCCCGTCTCGGAAAAACGCCACCCAAATGACCCCGTCGCGGAAATGCGTCACCCACATGACCCCGTTGTGGAAACACGTCATCTACATGACCCCGCCTCGGAAATACGTCATCCAACGACTCCGTGGAACACGGCCAAAGTTAACTTTGACCCCGTGGGAAACACCCGGAGCAACTTCTGACGCCGTGAAATGCGGATAATGTCAATCTCATTAAACACTTACGGGTCCTCTCGACTCGTAAGGAAGAAAACTCTCTTGTAAAATCCTTACGACTTATAAGGGAAAACGCACTTAGGAATCCTCATGATTCCTAAGGAGAAAATACACCTACGAGATCCTCTCGACTCGTAGGGAGAATAGTCTTTATGAGACCCTCACGGCTCATGAAGTTGAAAAGTCTTAGGTAGCAGATCTGGACCTGCTTCCTAAGCCATCACTACCTCTCGAAGAATTCAAAACGGGATGCTCACTCTATCATCTGCAGGCTACACTTACTAAGGTAACACGACAGCAACAAGGAAAAAAGTGACAATAAGGAGAACATTTGGTTCACATGCAGTTAAGCGTTCAAGGCATACCCATTCATACATGCGCGAAAAAGTTTGATACATAAAATAGACCCATGGAAACGAAAAAGCTTGCTATTCATACTTCAGAAAATACCCACATTGACGAAAACAGTAAACAAAAACGCCATTAAAGTGTTTACAAAGGCACGACATCAAATCCAGGGCATGGATTGAGAAATTCAAAAGTAAGGCCATCCAAAATTTTACGGGCCTCTCGGACCATCTTCGTATGCATCCTTTCACGATCACGAGCGTCAAGATCCTCACTAATGTCCTCAACCCTTCGATAGGCAGCAAGTATCGCCGCCTGCTGAAAATCTTGATGCAGGATATCAATGAGGTTGTCTCGCCTTTTCTTCAAGATCAAGCCCATCAGATACACTGAGTGCACCTTATCTTCGGTGTCGTCCAATGACTTAAGCGGCATACCAGCATAAAATAGAGGAAGTGCTCCCCAGATCGCTCCCACAATAAGCTTCAGGAGAGAGGAACGACGAGGAAGCAGTCGGCCATTATACGCACTGAATCGACCCATAATTTGAACGCACTGGGCGTTTGTGAACTCTTGGTTTTGGGAACAAACGAGGGAGCGGATGTATCCGTAAGAGATAATCTCATCGAGATCATACAAATGAGCAGCCATAACGTCTGAAAAAGAAAATCAGTGAGAGTTAGTAGACAGACTGATTAAGAAAAGCTTATTGAAACAGATACAGGATTAAAACGATTCTTGATATCCCCGGGGTGGGAATAAGTGCTACTTAAATCATCCGATGGATTTAATTCTGTGAAGTTAAGAGAGAAATCCTAAAGAGAATTTCGTATTCAATAAAAAAGGCCCCTCGGGCCAAGGAGTTAAACCCCTCGAGAGCAATGCTCTACAGACAGGGGTGACACCTGTCAAAATCAATTATGAAGGGAATTTAAAAAAAATCCCCGAGAATTCTAAAGAGCCACGCTCTGTAAAGATGATGGAATAACCCATCAGAATACTTAAAGGATCTCTTAGGATCTAAGATCTGACAAGGGCAAGGCCCTGTTAAGAAACCCTAAAAAGGTTTTCTCGAAGATCTATGATCTAAGTAGAGCAAAAAGGCTCTGATAATGAGTGAAACTCTAAATTATTAACCAATCACTTCAAAGATTAATCTTTACCTAGAAAAATCTGACAGAGTTTTAACTCTTAACTTTCTTAAAAGAAAAAAAAGAGAGCAGTGCTCTGAACAAGAGATAATTCTCAGAAAGAAGATGAACAATGTTCATCTCAAAGGGCCAAAGGCCCTATTTATAGGAATTGAAATGCCTCTTCAACTTCTGAGTTGATCCAAGGGCGCAGATGCGGCCACCGCTGCACTCATATGTGGGCCACGTGAGCGCAACGGGGGGGGGCATTTGTTTCCCCCGATAAGAGCAAGGCTCTGTTTGAAATTCAAATTTCAAAATTAAAGCAACGCTTCAGAAAAATTCTTTGGGAGACATGGTCAAAGCCCAGTGAACTGACCGTACCCCAAACACCAAGTGCGTTGCGCCCTAGACAGCGCATCATGAGTGCGCTAGCGCTAGGCGTGCTGCGCAGCACGCTACGTATCAAACACTGGTGCGCTAGCGTAGGGTGCGTTGCGCTCTGAGCAGCGGACCACGTGTCAAATACAGGTGCACTAGCGCAAGGTGCGCTGCGCTTTTAGCAGCGCGCCACGTGCAAAGCACGGGTGTGCTAGCGCTGGAATTAAAAAACTCCCCACCGTTAGATCAAAAGATCTAATAATAATGATAAATCATTAATTAACCAGAATTAAAATTCTGTAATGGAAAGATTTTTCAATCTTGTTAAAAACAAGAAGATTGCCTTCTGTAAAACAGAAGCCCTAGGATCAAAGATCCAATGGCGGGGAAACATCCCAAAATCAATCAGAGAAAGATCTCTTTAACTGATTCAACAAATCAGCTTGCCCTATATAAAATCCCCAAGACTTCAAGTCTGATATAGAAAAAAAAACCGATAAACTTTGAAAAAAAACTCAAAGATAAAGAGCAAGCTCTCAGCAAAAGAAGATACTTTTTCAAGGTAAAGATGATAGATGATGAACACAGAGATGAAATCATATCATAAAAAGAAGAATTCTTTTCTTTAAAAAAGATCATAGATCTACAAGACAAAAAGTCTTTCATAAAAGAGATCAAAAGATCTCATTATAAAATAAGAGAAGAACATAATTCTTCTCACAGATCATGGATCTATAAAAGCAAAGCCTTTCATCGAAATAAGAGATTAAAAATCTCTCCTGCAAAATAAGAACTGGTGTTCTTGAATCTTGAGACAAAGTCTCTTTTAAAAGAACATAAACTTGTTTTCCAGATCATAAAATTGATCAATTGCGCCTTGCGCTCATGAAATGCGCCTTGCGCTCATGAAATGCGCCTTGCGCTCTTGAACAGCGCTTCTGCGCTATCTGGACCGGCGCTAAGCGCCAAATGCGCCACGTGTCAACCACGTTTGCGCCAATTAACAACTTGAGCTTTGCACTTCTGAAATAGCGCACTGCGCTCATGGGCTGGCGCTTAGCGCCAAACGCCCCACGTGTCAACCACGTATGCGCCAATTAACAACTTGTGCTTTGCGCTTCGGAAATAGCGCACTGCGCTTCTGAAATAGCGCACTGCGCTCATGGGCTGGCGCTCAGCACCAAGCGCACCACGTGTCATTCACGTGTGCGCCACTAAATTGAAAGCGCTCAGCGCTCATGGATTAGCGCTCAGCGCTCATAAACTGGCATCATGCGCTCATCATCTAGCACCTAGTGCTGAGTGCGACACGTGTCCCTTGCATATGCGCTACTTGGCAGTAGCGCATTGCGCTTTTTGATTGGCGCAAAGCGCCTAGCGCGCCATGTGTTGCGCTGACAGAACATAAATTGTTCTTTAATAAGCCCAAAGCTCTGGTGAATGCTCAGCATTCAATAAAAGACAAAAATATTGTCAGAAGGGCCAAGCCCAAATAAAGGCTCAATAGCCAGAATAAAAATGTTAAACATTTATTGGACTTAGCCCAATATTGGCCATAAGTCCTCAACTTATATTAATTGAACCTACCTGCTCATAAATATTTCAACAGATCTTAGTCCCAAATTGGACTACAGATCTTTTAACCAACTCACATCGGTTTAAGGGTACATCTCTGAACCCCTCTGATATATGTCTTTGTAATCCTTCAACGTCTTCAGAGAGGTGACGGGTCCCGACAACCATACACTTCATAGACTATGACGTCTTTAAACTGGACTGTGGGGTCCTTAAACCCATGGACTATGATGTCCTTAACCTTGGACTGTGGGATCCTTAAACCCATGGGGTATGATGTCCTTAACCTCGGACTGTGGGGTCCTTTAAAATCCATGGACTATGATGTCCTTAACCTCGGACTGTGGGGTCCTTTAAAACCTATGGACCGAAATGTCCTTAAACTAACATTGGACCACCATGTCCTTAAACTAGTATTTGACCGCAAAGTCCCTAAACTAAAATAATAGAGCCCAAATGCTCTTTCGTTGGATCTAACTGATCCTGTTAAGTAGATCTTAGTCTAAAATTAGACTAACGTATCCTTAACAAATGGTTAAGTTGACCTTAGTCTAAAATTAGACTAACGTGTCCTTAACAAACTGTTAAGTTGATCTTAGTCTAAAATTAGACTAACGTATCTTTAACTAACATTTAAGTTGATCTTAGTCTCAAATGAGACTAACGTATCCTTAAACTCAACCCCCAAACTCAAATCTAAGAAAAATACAGATTTGAAATAATCCACGCCCTACGGGCGACAACATAAATTAGTCTCCGTATACAATCCATGGGCAATCAAAAAACAAAACAAACACACACGACACGAAGTGACCATCTGGAGAAGGACAAAGTGGTTACCGCGATGCGGTAGCGTAATTAGCTGCAGGGGCTTGCGCCTGCAGGAAAGAGTGTCCCCACAATCAAAAACCCTTCAACGAGGGGGAATCTGACGAAGTCTGCTACATCGGCCTCATCCGTTTAAACCTTCGATACATGGTGTCATAAATCAACTTGGCATCTTCGGAGAGGTGGAAGGATAGCACCAATTAGCATCTGCCCCCAAATTCAGGCAAGAAGAACCTCCGCGGTCTCGTCTCTGTGTTTCGGAGGAGAACATCAACAGTTGCTATTATCATCTCAGGTCCAAGGAGTTCTTTATCTCCGATGCCGTCCCAACTTAATGGCGATCGACACTTCCTTCCATAAAGTGCTGCAAAAGGTGCCACTCCTATACTTGCTTGGTAGCTGTTGTTATATGAAAACTCCACAAGATGTAGGTTATCTTCCCACGATCCTCCGAAGTCTGGCATACACGCTCTAAGCATATCCTCCAAGATCTGAATAGTTCGCTCAGACTGACCATCAGTTTGTGGATGATAAGCTGTGCTGAAGTTCAGACTTGTTCCCAAGCTTGCCTGCAGACTTTGCCAAAATTGTGATCGGAACCTGGTGTCACGATCGGAGACAATGCAGACCGGTACTCCATGAAGTCCCATAATTTCCTGTATGAGTTCATGGGTATCAGAGATAGTACATATTTGAAGAGTTTAAATCTTACTTAGATTCTTACCTCCATGTACTTCTTTACTAATGTCTCAGTTGATTGGCCAACTCGAAATGGGATGAAGTGAGCCGACTTTGTGAGTCGATCCACAATAACCCATACCACATCGTTACCCTTTGTGCTGCGGGGAAGTGCAGTCACAAAATCTATTATGATGTATTGCCACTTCCATTCTGGGATAGGTAACAGTTGAAGTAATCCAGCAGTCTTGTGATGTTCAGCCTTTACTTGCTGACACACTAAGCATTTAGTGACGCTTCTGGCTACTTCACGCTTCATTTCATGCCACCAGTAATTTTGACGTAGATCTTTGTACATCTTTGTACCTCCAGGGTGTGCTGAGTAGGGAGAGCTGTGAGCTTCTTTTATTAACTCTTCCCGAACAAAATCTTTTGGTACACATACTCTGCTGCCGTATCTCAAAGATCCGTCTTCATGGATGATGAAGTCTGTTCTGAGTCCATTCTCTACTTGTTTTCTGATCTTTTGTAACTTAGCATCACTTGCTTGAGCTGCTTTGATCTGATTGACAATGGTAGATTGAACTTGTAAATTCATCAAACTTGAAGCGTTACCTGACATAACTATTTCAATCTCCAGCTGATGTAAGTCTTGTTGAAGGTTCCACTGAGCGGTGAGATGCATTGCTAATGGTTGGCGACTAAGAGCATTTGGAACTACATTCACCTTCCCTGGGTGATATTGGAGGTCAATGTCAAAGTCCGCCATGAGTTCTAACCATCGTCTCTGCTGCATATTAAGCTCCTTCTGAGTAAACACATATTTCAAACTCTTGTGATCTGTGTATATGTTCACTCGCTCACTAAGAAGATAATGGAGCCAAATCTTAAGAGCAAAAATAACGGCTGCCAATTCCAAATCATGCGTCGGATAATTGCGCTCATGAATCTTCAGTTGTCTTGAAGCAAAAACCACAACTCTTCCATGCTGATGTAGAACACATCCAAATCCCTTACCAGATACATCACAATACACTTCGAAACCTCCAGATTGGTCCGGTATAACGAGAATAGGCGCTGATGTCAACCTTGACTTGAGTTCTATGAAAGCTTGTTCACATGCTTCTAACCATACAAAGTCTTCATCTTTACGTGTGAGCTTGGTCAGGGGTGTTGCTATCTTCGAAAAGCCTTCAATGAACCTTCGGTAATATCCATCTAGACCTAAGAAACTCCAAATGTCCTTCACTGACTTTGGTGTCGGCCATCCGCTTACTGCTGAAACTTTTGCTGGATCCACAGAAATTCCTTCGCCGGATACGATATGTCCAAGAAAACCAACTTGATCTAGCCAAAACTCGCACTTGCTGTACTTGACATATAATTGATGTTGTCGTAGAGTTTCCAGGACAATTCGTAGGTGCTCGGCATGTTCTTTCTGACTCTTAGAATACACCAGGATGTCGTCGATAAAGATGACAACAAACCTGTTTAAGTACTCCCGGAAAACTTGATTCATCAGCTTCATGAATATTGCTGGTACGTTGGTCACTCTAAATGGCATCACTAGAAATTCATAATGACCATAGCGAGTTCTGAAATCCGTTTTGTGAATATCAGCTTCCTTGACCTTCACCTAATGATAATCTGAACGAAGATCTAATTTAGAGAAAACATAAGATCTACTTAGCTGATCGAATAAATCATTGATGCGCGGTAGCGGATACTTGTTCTTTATAGTTACTTCATTCAAGGCTCTATAATCGATGCACATTCTGTATGAACCTTCCTTCTTCTTCACAAGCAGTACTGGTGATCCCCAACTTGACGTGCTGGGACGAATCCATCCTATCGCCAATAATTCGTCCAACTGAGTTCGGACTTCCTTCAAACCTTCCGGACTTAATCGATAAGGTGCTTTGATCACCGGTTGTGCTCCTGGTACTAAATCAATGCTGAATTCAAGAGCTCGATCGGGAGGCAAACCTGATATATCGTCAGGAAACAAATCGTCGAACTCTCGAACCACTTCTGGCTTTGATTCTTCCTCTGCTTGAGTTGCTGCAATTACTGCGTTCTTTGGTTTCTCCTTGTAAGTACTTGGCTCTAAGGTATGTTCTCCACTTTTGATATAGAAGACCGGATGGTCTGGAATCTCGAATACTACCCTCCTTTGACGACAGTCGATGGTAGCGTAGAAGGTTCCTAACCAATCCATTCCTAGAACCACATCGAAGTTCGGTATGTCCAGCACCTTGAAGTCAGCATAGAATTCTCTGCTGCAGACGACTACTGGACACAAGTTGTATCCCATTGTTGCCTTTAGAACGCCATTTCCTGAACTGACATTCCAGCTGGATACAAGCGGTGTGACTGGAATCGTATGAGTTCGGACGAACCGTTGCGACATAAAGCAATGAGATGCTCCAGTATCGAAGAGTGCTAGTGCAGGAAGTGAGGCTACTAAGATTGTACCAAAGGTATGTGGGATATGTTTTAGGTATAAAGAAAATATGTAGGTAGGTTTTAATACTGAAAGAAAAGCTTGAGAAGAAAGGGTTACCAGTGATGACTTGGCCAGTGTCCTCAGCTTCTTCCACGGTCATCACGAAAGCCTGTCGCCGTGGTATATTCCTCCTGGCCAGAGGAGCATTCCTCGGAACGTTCCTTTGAGCTTGATGGAACTGACGAGGAGCAAGTGCAGTCGGTGGTCTTCTAGGTGGTGGAGCAGGTAGTGCAAGTCTCGGAGCAGGTGCTTGGATGGCTGGGCGTTGCGGGTAATTGATTGCTGGCCTGGGTGCAGCATATGAGTTTTGTCTACGAGGACAAGACACAATATTGTGAGTAGCTGAGCCGCAGATTAAGCAAGGCGGTTTGCACACCGGTAGTCTTTCAACAGATGCCCATCTCTCTTGCAGTAGTTACAAAAGGCTGGGTTGGGCCTGTTGTTTCGTACTCCCGGTATCTTTGGCACAAAAGGTGGCCTTGATGAGGCTCCTCTTGCCATCTGATTGGCAGGGCGCTTAACTCCAGTAGATTGAGATCTGCCCCTCATCTTTACCACTGCCTCATAACGGCGGGCAGCTTTCAGAGCCGATTCATGAGTCGAAAAATCTCCTGTGGCCAGTGTAGCCTGGATCTCCGAGTCTAAACCTTGTTGAAATCAACGGGCTCTGATCTCATCCGTCGGTATCAGGTGTGCCGCAAATCTGTTAAAGTATTGTGTTAGCTGTGTAGTATGTGATATATTTGAAAATTTTGAATTACTGAGACATATCTTACCGACTGAGCATGGTGAACTCAGCGTCATATTCATCTACCGACTTGGTCCATATTAAACCTTGTTGCAGATGGATGAACTGTTGTTCTATGTTGAACCTGGCAGTATCAGGGAAGTACTTTGCGTTGAACATGTCTCGGAAAGTTTTCCATTCGATGGGTTGATCAAGACGTCTTTCTTCCGCCTTCCACCAAACCCGTGCATTGTCCGTGAGCTGTAATTTCGCAACACGAACCCAAGCTATCTCTGGAACTTGTGCCGCTACTAGATCATCTTCGATGCTCTGAGCCCATTCCACAGCTTCTAGAGGGCTCTCTTTTCCTGAGAATTGTTTGGGGTGCAAAGCTCTGAATTGTTTCACCCCAGGTGCTTCTGCCTCGGGACGGTTCATTAAAAGAGTAGTCTGCTGCTGCTGTCCTTCCAGGAGGCTGCGAATCGCCTCAAGCAGAACCGTCTGCTTATTGATCGGAGCAGGGACAACATGTGTGATCAGTAGGGGAGGTGGAGTGTTGTTGAAGTTGGTGCTGGTGTTGTTTGGGGAATCCATAACCTTGAATGAAAATTTTTGGGTTAGGACAGATTCAAAGTATATGAAATGATAAAATTCAAGGAATATGAACTATAAAGAATGTTTTCAGATGCCGGTTCTTGTGTTATATTGCTTAGCTTGTCCACACAGAACTGAACTGCATGGTAGGGTTCCATACAGCTCTGACCTGCATGGGCCACCAACAAAACTTGTCATGTCCCGCTTCACAGTATACGGGCAGAGGACGCGACTGGCCGCTATATATTTACTTAGAAGTAAATACGCTAAGCGTAACTAAGCAATATAAAAGAAATATACACAAAAGACAAATGTAATGAACAACTTTATTTATTAACATTCTTTTTACAATACATTGAAAAGTAAATACATGGAATAAAGCGATGCCTAAATAGTGGCATAACAGAAATGGAAAAATACAGAATGTAAAGGAAATGTACAAGTGTAACTACAGCTCGGGATTTTCAATAAACTGGTCTAAGTCTTCAGTGCTAGGCTCGATCTCTGGAAGGTCTGAATCACCAGACGACATTCAAAGAAGAAGAAAGAGAATGTCATCAGCGAACAAATCGCTTGATAAGTCCCAAAGATAAGGGAGAAGTAAAATAGATAGAGAGAGGGTAGCTTTTAAAGTTATATTATATTGTTAGCGCTGCTGTTTGTAGCTTGGTACAGAAGGATGTCAGTGTATACAAGAGGTGTCTCTATATGCCAGAAACTAAAAGCAAATGGAGTACAAGGAACCGTTTATGCCACGGTATGACAGCAATGGAATATAGGTTAGATGTCTTAATAGTTGCAGTCCCGTGCCACTTCTAACACCTTCCGTACCAATCTACCCCTTAAACCCCGCGATATCTTGATTGTATTGTTTGTATTGTATTATAAATTGTATTGTCTCGTATTATAGATTGTACAGATGGATGTGTTGGGGTCAAAAATTGCACCCCGGTTGACCGAGTCAAAGTCAAGGTCAACCCTAAGCCAAGTAGGCTCAAGCCCAGATCAAGTGGGCCTATGCCCGAGTCGAGTCCGAACATGAAGCGGCCGGCCCCCCTCCATGCCAAAATAAAAATCATGTAATAAATAATTTTGATGTAATTTTTTATGCACGAATGTAAGCAAAATGGGCATAAAGCCAAATTTTTGTAAAGCCCATGGCTTATGTACAAAAGAAATGAGTACATGAGACATGGGATGGGCAAAATGCCATTTTGTAAAGCCCAAGCGGCTATATGTAAATGTGTAAGCCTATATAAGGAAATATGATGATGAACAAAGCATAGACTTTTCATTCTCTCAAACTCTAGGGTTTTTTGTGCCTCCTTCTCATTCCTCAAGGTTCTAAACCTTCTTCCCATTTTCAATTAAATCAAGAGTTTTACTCTTTCTTTTCCAAAAATAAATAGTTTTCCACCACAAAACCCACAAAGGGAAGCTCAGATCTTCCATCCAATCTCCGAAAGGGGAGATTTTTAAATCTCATCCCCCTTTCATCCAAGATCCGGCCAACAGAGGGGAAGAAGGAGACCCATCTCCAAAAATCCCACTTTGGGGAAGATCCAAGGCTCGAAGGAGAACCCTTTTCATTAGCTCCAAAAATATCTTAGGAGTTCAACTCCATAAGTCAAATCGGAAGCATAGCTCCCAGTGTAGGGACCAAATCCCTTTCTTGCTGACGCTTAGCGCCCTTATGCCAAACACGTGGGGCGCCGGCGCCCAGCGCCCGCATGCCAAGCACATGGGGCAGCTCCCGCGTGCCAAGCATGTGGAGCGCCGGCGCCTAGCGCCCGCGTACCATGCATATGGGGCACCGGCGCCTATTGCCCGCGTGCCATGCACGTAGGGAGCTGGCGCCCAGCGCCCGCGTGCCATGCACGTGGGGCGCCGGCGCCCAGCGCGCTAGCACCCACGTGCTAAGTACGTGAGGCACCAGCGCCCAGTGCCTGTGTGCTAAGCACGTGAGGCGTTGGCCCCCACGCGTCCTTTGGACGCTTTTACCCTTCTTATATATATGTATGCACACACACACACTCCACGACACTGTCCCTCATAAAAACTCTGCGAGGCCCCCAATATATCCGATTCCCTTTCAAAACACAACACTGCACATTGAGTTCACATGACCTATTTGACCCGTCAATCGAAGGTTCTCTCTCTCCAAAAGTGAGAGATAATTAACGGCAGCTTAGTCCACGGCTGCCGGAGATTCGGATTCCCACAATTAATAAACCCCAGCCTACCCTAGGCAGGGGGAATCTATAATGCGCCAGACAAGCGCGCACGTATTCTCATCTCAATGGGTGACGAAAAACATCCTACAGATTTTGGCACGCCCGGTGGGACTTATCTCTCCTCCCATATTTCGGGTTAAAAGTTCATGCGAGCTCAATCAATGCACATATCGATTGCCTGTATTGAAATCATGTTTCCTTGTACAGATTAGGTTTCCAATTGCAATCTTCGGACGCAGCAAAATGTCTCCAAGGACGAGCTCAGCTCTCAACACAGCTCTCGTCTCCTACACGATGAAGATGGACGTCAGGACGGTCCTTCTGGACAGTCTCGGGCGACAATGGGAGGAACCGACACTACCATTTGGCTCTATTCTGTTCATGTCAGCTAATGCCATCCCTACTCTTCAAGCACCAGTGATGGATAAACCAGCCTCAAAGGGGAAAAGGCCGAATGTCATAGTCGCGAGGGCACCTCAGCCCAAGCACAAGTCCATTTCCGAACGACTCTCCATTGCTCCAGCTGGGGGCAAGGCCATCAACATGAACAAAGCAACGTGGAGTCTCGAGCAAGCTCCAGCGGTGCCCTCGACATCTTCTCAATCGGGTATCTTCTCTAATCTCCTCATCAATCGACTCACGGTGGCTTCCCAGGAAACAAATGCCCGCCAAGCCTTTAAAATTGAGAAGCTAAGATAGAAAAGGCTCAGATATAGATCCAACAAAAGGGCTAGGGCTCCTGCTAGGTTGAACTTCATGAGGTTCGAAGAATAGGGTTACCCCGCCAAAGATGAGGAAATGGCTGTATATGTGGTCCACACTGTCTACATAGTCAGACATGAAGTAACGAACCCTCCTATGCTTCACAGCCATGGTGATGATATGGTTGACGCTACCCAGCATCAGCTCGGTCTAAATGATGAAGAGCCCGCTCAGGCCGATAAGCCAATGGAGCCCGTGGTTCCTACAGAATTGAGCTCAGGCAGTCAGGATGACTCGGTTGTCATATCCGGAACTATAGAACAAGCATTATTCCGATGGATTCAAATGCGGCTTCAGGACAAGGACGAGAAGTTAGCCAAGGTCCAGTCTAAAGTCGACGAACTGGCAAACGTCGCGGCAGACCTCACGACTCAAGTCGCCCGATTGCAATTACATCAAAATCAAATTTTGGGTCATGAGCCAGGGATTGATACCCAGAGGCAGCCAACTGATACCCCCTTCTGCCCAAGAGTGGAGCGCCTTCGCGAAAAACGGCCATGATTAGCCTCCAGTCCCTCCAATACGTACACCGAACGTCGTAAGCGGACAGCAGGCGAACCTAATACCGACCAACCTCGAAAATCGGTGTTGGGAGAGAGAGGAGAATCGCCTTTGAAAGAGAAGCTAGATAGGGTCTATTCCTTCAGAAGGGACAAGGTCCGTAAAATATTCAAAGATACCCTGAGGAACGGTCTACAATTGCCAGAATCAAAAAGACCGCAAGAAGCGAATATGACCGATGACCCTAAATACTGCCCCTATCACAGAGTGATAGGTCATGTCATTGAGGACTGCTTCGTCTTCAAAGATTGGGTCGAAAAGCAATACAAAGCAGGAGAGATAGAACTGTCTAAAGGCGTGTTAACAAACAGTCAAGCTGTGACCGCCAATTTCATACAAACGGAGACCGAAGTCCTTCGGGAACCTGATTCTCTCAGACATCTACCTTTCTCTGAAAACAGCTGACCACCATGTCATTAAACTGGGAATAATCGATCTCTAAGTCGTTAAACTGGGGATGTAAAAATGTGTAAATAAAACAAAATAATAATAATAATAATAAATGAAAAAAAATAAAAAGCCGAAATGATAGGGCAACTCGCAATAAAAATCGGTGAGTAAAAATAAAGATGAAAATAAAGCCGAAATGATATGGCAACCGCGAATAAATAGCCGAAATGATAGGGAAATCGCGACCTTCGCGATAAGAAAAGCTGAAATGATAGAGCAATCGCGGTATAAAAAAACGGCGAATGATGATTCGCTTCTGGTACCATATCACAGTGCAGCAATGCAGACACCAGCTAAAATCCAAATTCTCAAACGGTGAATGATGAGTCGCCCCTGGTACCATATTCCAGTGCAGTGATGCAGACGCCGACAGTTTCCCAAAATTCTTCCAGCCCTACGGTTGGTCCCCAAGTTGACTACCGTATACAATGCAAGGGCTCAAATAATTCTTATCATACCCATACCCCACCGCAATCACCAGTCCAGCGGTCGGTCTCCGCCCTTGGAATTATGCTCCATTGGGAAGACCTACTTATGTGTCCTCACGATGATTGAGGAGAACAAACCTTCGTGGGAACCTTACGACTCACAAAGGAAAAATACACTTAGGAGTCCTCACGACCCTGTTCTCCGCCGAAAGACGCGACCGGGACGTTGGGACGTCCGGCCTGAATTTTGGTGGCAAATGCTATTTGGTTTTATCCGTCCACCTCTCCAAAAATGCCAAGTTAATTTATGGCACCGTGTATCGAAGGTTTAGACGGATGCGGCCATTGTAGCAGATTTCATCAGATTCCCCCTCATTGTGAGGGATTTTTGATTGTGGGGACGCTCTTCCCTGCAGGCACAAGCCCCTGCAGTTAATTACGCTACTGCATCGCGGTAACCACTTTCTCTTTCTCCATATGGTCACTTCCTGTCATGTGTGTTTGTTTTGTTTTTTGGTTGCCCGTGGATTGTATACGGAGACTAATTTATGTTGTCCTCCGTAGGGCGTGGATTAGTTCAAATCCGTATTTTCTTAGATTTGGGTTTGGGTTAGTTTAAGGATCGTTAATCTTGTTTTAGATTAAGATCAACTCAAACATTTGTTGAGAATATGTTATTCTAATTTTAGACTAAGATCTACTCAACGAGATTTTGGGATCGTTTAGATCCAACAAAAGAGCATGTAGGCTCTATTGTTTTAGTTTAGGGACATTACGGTCTATAAGTTTAAGGATATCATAGTCCATAGAGTTTAAAGACATCATAGTCTATGAGGTTTAGTTTAGGGACGTTACGGTCCATAAGTTTAAGGACACCATAGTCCATGGAGTTTAGTTTTAGGACGTTGCGGTCCATTGTTAGTTTTAGGGCGTTGCGGTCCATAGGGTTTAGTTTAAGGACGTTATGGTCCAAAGTTTTGGATATGCCCGTGGGGTTGGAAATGTACCAGATAATTATTAGTCGTTGGGACCCACCACCTCTCTGAAGACGTTGAAAAATTACAACGACATGTATCAGAGGTGTGAAGAGATGTACCCTTGAACCAAATGTCAGATTAAAAGGCTCTGGGATGAACATTACTTTGAATGCCATATGAGATGATCAATTTTGAAAGACCAGAGTATCGTTGGGGTTCAGTTGAAAGGGGTTTTGGTTTTTGAAGACTTAGCTCAATTTTGGCTAAGGTTGTCTTCATTATAGTGTTAGACACTGGAGTATGCTTAGCGCTCATGTGCTCTCACGTGAGGCGTTCGAAAGTTGGCGCAGCTCATTTGGATTTGTTCACTTATTCTTTTCTGAGTGCTAAGCACTATTGGGTCACGTGAGATCACGTGAGGAGCCCCAAAGAGCGAAAACTACCTTTGTTATATTCTCTTTATCTTCTGAAAGTGCTAAGCAGTATTAAGGGGTCACGTGATATCACGTGAGGCTCTCTTAAAATAGAAACTGCCTTGGCTTTATTAACTTTTTATTTTGAGAGGCTTGTTCAAGGGCCACGTGGGAGCACGTAACCTAATCTCATTTGTTTTCTTTCGTTCAACTAGAATGCTCACGTGGGCGCACGTGATTTGCCATTTATCATATTGAGGAGGCTAAGCTCTTTTTCTTTACTTGCATGGAAATCTTGAGTTTTGAGACTTTCAAATCCCTTATTTGATAAGAATTAAATTCTTAGGACTTAGTTTTTCTCTTAGGTTTGGGATCTGCATGGTGGAATCTCCTCAATGAGAATTAAATTCTCAACTTGTGAGGATATCTACTTCTGTAGATCTTTTCACCATGGCAAAGAACTAAGTTCTTATGTGAAGGATTAAACCCTTGTTTTATTCAGAGGAATTAAATTCCTATATACTTTTTGGGAGAATTAAATTCTATGAACTTGGATCTTCCTCTAGGTTTTGGATCTACATGGCAGAATCTTCCCGATGAGAATTAAATTCTCAACTTGTGTGGAGATCTGCTTCTGCAGATCTTAACCAAAGGAAGAACTAAGTTCTTATTAGAAGAGTTAAACTCTTAGCTTGAGAATTAAATTCTCTTTTTATTTTTTTCTCCTACCTAGGGTTCTTTCTTCTCTTTGAGGAGATCTTCTTTTCTCTGAAGAATTAAATTCTCTTTTCTTTTTGCTTATGAGGGGTTTCTTTTCTCTCTCTCCTTCTTTTTTTTCTTCTTCTTCTTAGCTCCTATTTATAGGAGCAAGAAGAGAATCAATTTGTTTTCTTTTCAAAAAAAATCTCCCATTGAGAGATTTTGATTGATTTTATAATCAACCAAAAAGATCTTTTAGATCAATCAGTGAATTTTATTCACCGTTGGATTTTTAATCCAAGGACTTCTGTTTTACAGAAGATCTCTCTTTTGTTATTCTTAACAATATTAGGAAGATATTTCCCTGTACAGAATTTTTCTGTAAACTGGTGATCTTTAATCACCATCGGATTGTTAATCCAACGGCGTTCTGTTTTACAGAGCGCAATCTTTTTTGTTTGGAAAGATCTAGAGAAATATTTTTCCAATTAGGGCTTTTGATTCCTTTTAATTAGAATTTAATTCTATTGGTTCAGAGGGCTCAGGAGCCCATCACGTGTTGGCACGTGACCTCACCAATTAAGCATAAAGCTTTTAATTAGAATTTAATTCTATTAGTTCAGATGGCTCAGGAGCCCATCACGTGTTGGCACGTGACCTCACCAATTAAGCATAAAGCTTTTAATTAGAATTTAATTCTATTAGTTCAGAGTATTAGTTGTATGTATGCCCTAGAGGCCAGTATTGTACAGATGATGTATATTATATTGGATGCTTGGACATATATAGAGATGACTTTCTTGCTCGATATGATAGTATGCTATCTGGTTGCTCTTTATCTTAACATGTATACTTGTCTCTTTATACTGTTTTATAGTTACATATTGGTAAAGCCCTTAGGATGTGTACTTGACTACCTGGACTATGATGCGGATCATACTAGTAGGGACATGGTAGTCCATAAGTACATCCTTCAAGGTCCCTAGTCGTGGGTGTATCGAGACGGGGCATCGATATACCAGTGTAGACTAGCGTATACGCTTCTCGACCCATGAGATGGGCGATGGATGATCCCATATCCATTGGTGTTTGACATCAGAGATGGTATACGGGTGCTCAGTGGAGACTGGGTAAACTGGACGGACTCGCCGAGAACTCCCAGATGGTATTATACCTCACGTCAGATGGCAGTTCTCAGGTGACACTTGTGCAGGTTAGTCTGTAGACCCGAGATCGTCATAGAGTCTTATGTGATTCCCACTATGCTTTCATTTACACCTTACCACGTCCATGAGGGCGTGCAAAACGGTGGTTTTTGGGTACAGTCCCGAGTCACATGGAGGCAATGAGCGATAGGAGGGGTTTCGTTTATCCCGGTATTGGGGGTTGATGTTGCACTGTGCTCGATTGGCCGTAACAGGGAAGTCCCTGGCCAGGGATGATTAGAGATTTACCGATAAGTGTTACCAGTAGTTTCTCGACCCGTTATGAGCCTCATATCGGCACGACTTATCGGTTATTGGGTTCTGACGTTTACCACCCCTAGACTTGATATGCGACATATCAGACGAGGAGACCGGACTGCACGGTAGTGTTGCCGGTTGGCTCGACGGGAGTTGTAGCAGGTTCGCTTGTTTTCTTCTGATCGCTCAATACCCGGGTGGCCGTTACGTTTAGCTGACCGCTTGCGGCTTGGGGGTGCTTGATATGATCATCACCCACTGCCGGCATATTGACGAGTCTTAGAGTCCCACAAAGGAGTTATCTAGTCCAGGCGAAATGTTGTGGTGCGCGTATGCGATATGCGCATGGACCCGATTAAAATGCGCGTATAGGATAGCATATATTGATCGGGCGGCTTGATTTTGGTGGGGTCGTATGTGATATGGCCAGATTGATAAATTAAGTGTTGATTTATCATTTAACCATTAGTTTCTCACTAGAAATCCTTTCTTGTGTTGGATGGATGTATGCATGCATGTATGTTTTTCTTTCTTTCTAGTTTCATGCACATATGGATGTGTATACATACATACATACATACATACATCATCTATCATGGTTGCTTATGCAAAGAAAATGGTGGCAATATAAGACTCACACCATGGTTTTATTTATATAAATTATTATTGAATTTGATTTAAAACAAAAGAAAAGGAAAGGATAATTCATGGAAGCTTTCTACACTCTTCTTGACCTAACCATGCTCACCCATCATTTAACCATGGATTACTTTTCCTTTTGGGTTTTAACTCAAGTTCAATAATGATTCAACAATGGTTTGAGATGAGAGATAAAAAATATATAAAGATATATTTTCTATTTTTCAACTAGAGATTATTCTTATCTTCTTGAAAAATATCCATCGTCTTCTTCAACCTTGAGCTCTTGCTCTCTTGAATTTTCAAGTGAGCAAAATATTCATCAAGTTAGGATTTTGAAGTGAGAAAAGCCACCACAACATCATTCTACACAAGTCTTGCCCACTTGTTTAGAGTGTTAGCTTCGATTTTCATTCTTGATCTTGCGAAGTTGCTAGCTTGGACAAAGCGGACTCCGGGTGGATCATCGGTGACCTAGAGGAGTTCAAGCGGAGCTTTTTCAAACCCCAAGTAGCCGAGGAGTCTAGCGTAGGGAGCTACAAAGGTTGTACTCTCTAAACCCTAGCTTTTCTTTCATATGATGATATGTGTGAAATTTGAAACCCTAATTTTTCTAGGATAGATCCTTTGTAAGTTTACTTAGCACCATAAAAACTTAATCTTTGGTACATGTGATGCTTCCAAACTCTACATAGGGTGCTAGGTAAACCTTTCACAGAGGGCTCAGGAGCCCATCACGTGTTGGCACCTGACCTCACTAATTAAGCATAAAGCTTTTGATTAGAATTTAATTCTATTAGTTCAGAGGGCTCAGGAGACCACCACGTGTTGGCACGTGACCTCACCAATTAAGCATAAAGTTTTAATTAGAATTTAATTCTATTAGTTCAGAGGGCTTAGGAGCCCATCACGTGTTGGCACGTGACTTCACCAATTAAGCATAAAGCTTTTAATTAGAATTTAATTCTATTAGTTCAGAGGGCTCAGGAGCCCATCACGTGTTGGCACATGACCTCACCAATTAAGCATCTCCAATTGTTTATTTCATTCAGGCGCCTATAGACTTTTCCTATAAAAGTCTCGTGTTTGCATGTGAGGCCCGATTTTAGTTCAATTTTGCCAAGCACAGCGCCTATCACGTTGTGGGCACGTGATGCTCCACTTAGGGGCTTTCCTTGTCATTTTATTCATATGTTTTATTCAGTTCCCATAAGGGAACAAATGCCACTACAGCGTTGTTCTCACGTGTTTTGCACTTGAGTGCAACACTGTCACCTTTATAGCCGTTGGATTTGCCTAGGAAACAGGAAAGATGAACCGTTTCCTATCATGTCTTATAAATGCAGAGGTCTCATTCTTGAGGCAGCCACTATTTCGTTCATCTTCTTCCTTCTTCATCTTCTTTGAGAATTTAATTCTCCTCCTCAGAGCTTAGTTCTCTGCCATTGTAATTCCAGAGTTTAACTCTGTCAAAAAGAAACCCCTTTTTAGGTAAGGACTCTCTGCTCATAAAAAAAACTTTCTTTCTGAACAAAAATTTCTGGATTTTAAATCCACCATGAGAGCTTTGCTCTCTTCAGAAACCCATTCGCTTAAGGATCCAAAGATGTGGTCTTTGATTAGTAAACTTCCGTATCTCGAACATTCACCTCTATTTTTTTAGGGATTCATGGGATTTTGTTTCTCATATATGTTTTTCTTTTGTGAGTTCCTGGAATTTAATTCCATCATGTAAAGGGAATTTAATTCCTAAGGCGAAGAGCTTAGCTCTGAAAGATCGGGAGGACCCCTTGGGAATTTTATTCCTTGGTGTTCTTGATAATCTTTTCATTGGGTTTTACCCTTATTCGTGCAGATTTTTAATTTTGCTTGGTGCCTTATCAGAGGTTGTTTTCCAAGAGTTGTTTGAATTCTAATGTCTGTTTAATGAGGATCTTTTTTGATTCTCACAATGATTGCCCTGTCTCATCATTAGTGAGCCGCCATATTGATTTTGTGGGGTCCATGTGTTTCATAGGCAGTGGCCCCACAAAACAGACATCCTGTTTTATTATTATTATTATTATTATTATTATTATTATTATTATTATTATTATTATGTGTGTGTGCGCATCGGTTTTATTAATAACTTCCTCTTTTCCTTATTTCAGACACAATGGCTTCTCTTCCTTATTTCCCTTACACCCGCTCAGACGCCGCTTTTCCATAATCGCCATCAGATGAGGAGGCAATGGCGATGATCAGAGCTTATGATAAAGACCGAACAAGTCTGCTCTTATGGGGCACCTGGTACGGCCACATCATCCAAGGTCGCCGAAATTTTATTTGCGAGGAGCCAGCGGAATCTCTTCGCCCTATACTGCCGATGGAACGCCCACAGACTGCTTACGCAGTGAAGGCAACCAATTGGACTCCTTCGGGTCGGCTGGAGCCCTCTACACCTGGGATACCCAACCAGCCCTTACCGGCTATAGACATCTTAGGGCGTCGGATTTGCCAAGATGAAGCTCGACCTTCGGGGCAGGTCTACAAAGTGGGCGTTACTCCCCGTCACCTAGTGGGCTATCTTATTTAGGCTCGCTATATTCTTTCTGCCCACCGCGCAAGATTGCAAAAGGTTGGGCTGTATTAGGCGGTATACGCATCACTATTCTATTATCAGGCTCTTCACATCGGGTGGATCAAAGCTTTCGTAAACCAATGGAATTTGCCTACCAACACCTTTCTGCTGGGGGATCGAGAGGTGTCTATTTCATTAGAGGAATTTCGTGAGATTTCGGGGTTGCCTATCAAGGATGAACATTACAAAGAACTACTGCCTCCAGACGAATATGTCTTCTCCACCGTACCGGTTATGCTTGACGGACTGACGCCCGAAACTGTTGTCCGTCATAAGTATCTTAGTCTTATCAAGGATCTGGGTATTTTCGACGGATTGTTTGCGAAGTCAGGAAGGCAAGGTGTCACTTTCGAGAGCTTTATCGCCTGTTTCATCCGGGAAGATGTTCTATCCAAGGAGGCCCCGAAGTTTGCGATCATCGACGGCCCTTTTGGGTTTGGGTTAGACAAACTGCCGGCTAAAGCAGAAGATCTACCGCAGTTTTATATTCTAAACACGTCGGTCGTGCTTTTTGATGCAGTTGCGGCCCCCGGTATAGACGAAGAGACCTTCTTCGTCGGCTTTATTAGTCTCTGGCTTAGTTGGTTTGCGATGCAAACCCACCGACGCTTCATGAGAGCTTCTGCTTTCTACCCCACCCATCGTGCAGCCGAAGGGGTAAGGTTGGCCGTTAGTATTGCAGGATTATCACAGCTTTATCACGGGTTAAGTGTTGCATCCAACACTTCGACTCCAGGTGCAGACGTTGTGAATCTCCCCCTTTATTACTTCACATCATGGATCGAAATGCATGTATTGGGGGCATTCGCAGCACATCGATGGCCGAACTTCTATGACTCCTACACCTTTCCTCGAGTTATGAGATTGGTAGGTGCCTCCACTTCCGATCCGACTCAATTAAAGGCCCTCCGTGTCCTGCTCAATACATATGCTAACGAGGGAGGGAGGGTGTTCACTGATCGCGTTCTTTCTGCTCCGGCGGGTCCCATCCAACAGCTATTTGACTTATCGAAAGGGGGAGCACCATCTTTAAAGCCTAAGGAGATCATGCATCTATATTCAATCAGGCCAAGCTATTTGGTGTTCTGCCGGAATGATACGGTCTTTGTCATGCGGTATAATCCGCATCGTTTCGCTCCGCAATTGGTCTACAATCAGGGCGTCCCCTTCGAAGCGTTTTTTGTTGAGCCAACCTCATCTCTGGGAGTTATTCACGACGTCATTCATCACTTCATGCGGTTGAACACTGGCTCTGTGTTTATGATCCCAAAACCTGACTACATCCCACGGTCTGTGGGGTCCTTTGTGGGCTGGTATCGCCACCGGGTTGGTCCTGTCATTGCCGAGGAAAGGCGGGTATTCTTCGAGTATAAGACTCCTACCCTACTCCAAGCTGCCAGCATTCCATTGCAACTACGGTCAGTCATTCGTCCTCTCTTGAGGGATGGCAGTGTGGTCCTTATCTCGCAAGCCGCAGAAACCGAATCGATTCCCCTCACTGTAGGGATGCTGATGCACACTAGAGCTCAAGCAAGGGCTTCTGATAAGGCGCCAACAATAGTTTCATCGGTTGCGGTGTCATCAATGGCAGTGTCATCATTGGTGGTACCGCCAAAGGAGGATACTGGAGGCGAGGTCGGGCAGCGCCGTGTCAAAGCACCAAAGGGGAAGAAACGGTCCTCCTCCTCTATTGTCAGCTCTGCCTCAAAAGGAGGAAGAAGACGGTTACTGGTCTGCTCGACCTCATGCTTGAATCTGAAGTTGTCGCTCAATACGAACCAATATCCATGCAAGAGCCAGATGATGGTCTTCTTCTTCCGGGTTCATCTGCCGAGAAAGCCGCATAATTGACTGAGGCTATAAGGCGCTCACAGAACGAAACTGAGAATGTGGGTGTCCCGAAGAAACCTTATCCTTCCATCATATTCTACGAAGATCCCCCATCAATACGGCGAATATTTATAGGTCCTCTGGAAGAGGGAGGTGAGATAGCCCTCAAGCGGCCTATCTCAGCTACTTCCGAAGATGAGCTATCATTGTGGACTGGTGGCCACGAATCTACATTTGAACCCCGACGAGCACACCTCCTCAGGAAGGAACGTCGGCTTGAAAAAGCCATACTAGAGGCATCCTGGCGTATCGGTATGCATGTTTTCTGTATTTTTCTTTTGGCAAGTAATTTGTATCACTTTCTATGTCTTCTTATCTTTGTAAGAATCTTTGCAGGGACTTCAGCAATGGCAGAGAATCTGAGCACAAGTCACGTCCCAGCTGTGGGTTCTGTAAATATCCCCGATGAGACACCAGTAGGTGTGGAGGAGGTCGTTACAGTTGCAATTCCTGCTGCGGAGCCTCCTTCGGTGGCCTCTGTTCCCCCGGTGTCCGTTCCTTTAGTGGAGGTAGCCCCATTGGCCACGGATCCTATGGATGCCTCTGATGACGGACCGAAAGGTGTAGGAGGGATTGTCGAAGCAGTTGGCTCTATCTTGGAGCTCCCGGTGATGGCCTCCACTTCTCCATCGTCTATTCTTTCCGTAGAAGCGATCTTGCCGGTCATAGACCCGATGGATCTTTCTGGTGGCGCTTCGAAAGTTGTAGAAAGCACTGCCATGGCCACTGTTCCCTCTTTGGAGCCAGAAATGGCAAATGTCGTTTCGCGACTGGAAGCTGCTACGCCAGCACACGTCCCCGGTGATGTGCCTGAGGGCACGGAGGAGGCTGCCGAAGCTACTATCCTTCCAGTTTAAAGCGGGAGGAGCATCGAAGGTAGTCTTCTATATTTTTCTTTAATGATCTCGCTATTATCTGACTCTTTCTGTCTTTTCAGAATTGCGAGGATTGGCGGCGTCCATCGTGGATTTATCTCCCAGAAAGTCCTTTCAGCGTCTGCTCGAGATGGTCGCCCCACAGGCAATATCCCCGCAAAGCATCGTCCTCTCTTCTGGGCAAGGTTGGTGTTATTTGACTCCTTCATTGTATTATCATTATTTCATATAACGATGTTGATATGTCTTCTACAGTTCTGAAGCTGATGACGAAGTTGAGATCCTTGAAGGGCCTGGGGATCTGTCCAATCCTCCTTGCATGACTGTGGGTAAGTAAGATTTTGACGTCGCTTTATATATTCTTTAGGCGTAAATCTCATAGATTGTTCATGGATCTTGACAGCCTTGCCCGCTCTTACCCCGCTGGAGTCTCGCATCATTATGCCACCAGGCCCTTATGTCAGGCGCGCATCTGAACGGATGGCGAAACAAAGCCTTCATTCCTTGTCGGCTCTTATCGAAGATCTTCGCGCTGGTAGTTCGATCACAGCCGAAGAATTTGCTGCCGAAGCCAATATTTCTCTGCCTTTTCTCGCCACTTAACATGATGAAACATTGGTGCATGTCTGGGTCGAGTTTTGTCGTCGAGTGGAGGCTTGCTTACATGGTCTCGAGTGCACACGCCTTCCCTCAGAGGTCGTGGCTGCAAAGATGAGCTTGCGGGAGCTGATTGGACGGTGCGCCGCAAATCTACAATCATGTGAGTAGAGGCTTAACCAGAAATTCTCGGAGAGGGAATTGGCCTCGAGTGCCTTGGGGGAACTTCAAGCTCAGCTCACTACTAAGACCACTCATGCATATGAAATCTGGAGAGTACTTCAAGAAGCCATCACTGAAGTGGTCGCTCTCGACAAAGCCGTCATTTTTACCTGTGAGATGGTTGCAGCTCATAAGGCAACTGAAAGGGAGCTCGAGAGCCGGTTCATCTCGTATCAGACCTAAAAATCTCAGGCGGAGACCCGTCTTGCGGTAATAATCAAGCTTGAAGTTGAGGTCCAGCGGAAGAGCGATGAATTAAGGAGCTTATTGTGCCACCCGCCGGTTTAAAGATTTTTCTTTATTGTATTTTCCTTATCATCATTTTTTTATCCACTTGTGAATAAAAATATTTTGTGTTCATTTTGATTCTTTTATGAAATGTATCTTGTACTCATTTTTAATTCATGAATAGAAGACATATTTTTTATCCCATGCTTGCGTGCAACTCTGATGGATGTGGCCCATATGTAGTTTATCTTGATTTTCTTGCAGGGCAGCGATGGCTTAGGTGACAGGGTTAGGGTTTGCCACCGAAGACTTTTCAACTTTATGAGTCGTGAGGGTCTCATAAAGATTTTTCTTCCTACGAGTCGAGAGGATTTCGTAGGTGTAATTTCTACTTAGGGGTCGTGAAGACTACTAAGTGCATTTTCTTATGAGAATCGTAAGGATCTCACAACAGAGCTTTTCTTTTTATGGGTTGATAAGTTTGTGTTGTTGATTTATTTCCGAGTCAAAGCATTGCTTTACGACGGGGAGATCATGGGTTAATGTATTTCCGAGACGGAGCATTGCTCCGGCGAGGGTGTTAGGGGTTGACATATATCCGAGTCGAAGCGTTGCTTTACGACAGGGAGGTCAAGGGTTGACATGTATCCAAGTCGAAGTATTGTTTGATGACGAGGAGGTCAGGGGTTGACATGTATCTGAGTCGAAGAGTTGCTTGACGACGAGGAGGTCAGGGGTTGACATGTATCCAAGTTGAAGCATTGCTTGATGACAAGGAGGTCAGGGGTTGACATGTATCCAAGTTGAAGCATTGCTTGACGACGAGGAGGTCAGGGGTTGACATATATCCAAGTCGAAGCGTTGCTTGACGACGAGGAGGTCAGGGGTTGACATGTATCCATATCGAAGCGTTGCTTGATGACGAGGAGGTCAGGGGTTGACATGTATCCAAGTCGAAGCGTTGCTTGACGACGAGGAGGTCAGGGGTTGACATGTATCCAAGTCGAAGCGTTGCTTGACGATGAGGAGGTCAGGGGTTGACATGTATCCAAGTCGAAACGTTGCTTGACGACGAGGAGGTCAGGGGTTGATGTGTATCCAAGTCGAAACGTTGCTTGATGCTTGACGACGAGGAGGTCAGGGGTTGACGTGTATCCAAGTCGAAACGTTGCTTAACGACGAGGAGGTCAGGGGTTGACGTGTATCCAAGTCGAAGCGTTTCTTGACGACGAGGAGGTCAGGGGTTGACATGTATCCAAGTCGAAGCGTTGCTTGACGATAGGGAGATCAGGGGTTGACATGTATCCAAGTCGAAGCGTTGCTTGACGACAGGGAGGTCAGGGGTTGACATGTATCCAAGTCGAAGCGTTGCTTGACGACAAGGAGGTCGGAGGTTGACATGTAACCGTTTTCTAAGGTGTCGGGATCGACTTTCTCCGTTTTCTACGGTATGAAGGTTAACTCTAGGTTGTCTGTGAACCGCAGAGTCTTGGAACTGGGGGCTTTGTCGTGGCTGCAATTGGTAGTGTCGCGTCCGTGTCCTGCTGGCATAAGGCGGAACGTCGTTGTTGGTTTTCTGGGATGCAGATATTGCCGCTGAGACCTGACTCTCCCTTTGATAGAGTTTGTTAGGATATGTGGTTTCCTTTTCTTTTATGCCCATGGATTCTATACAGGGGTCAATATAGACTTACCTGCAGGGCAAAAAGTTTCATTTCATACGTATTTTGTTTTCTTTCCGCGATGCTCTATCATTTCAGCTTTTTGTATCGCGAAAGTCGCGATTGCCCAATCATTTCGGCTATTTTTTGCGGTGTCCAATCATTTCGGCTATTTTTTCTCTTTACTCGCTGCTTTTTATTGCGAGTTGCCCAATCATTTAAGCTATTTTGTATGCATATATTTTACTTGCTGATTTTGTTGCAAGTTGCCCCATCATTTCAGCTATTTCATATGCATTTTTGGCTCGCTGATTTTTATCGCGAGTTTAGACTTGGGATCTGATACCGATTTAGGCATCAGCATCTACAACTGGGATTTTGCCAGGAGCGAATCATCATTTGCCTTTGTCGGTTTGAATAAAGGTGGCTTAGTGTCACGCCCCGCTTCCCATTGTACGGCGAAGGGGACGCGACGAGATCCGCTACGTATATACTCAGAAGCACATATGCTAAGCTTATCTAAGAAATATAAAATAGATACACAAGAGACAAGGATAATAAAAAAAACATCAACTTTTATTAATTAACATTCTTTGTACAATGCATGGAAAGGAAATACAACTGAAATAAAAAGATGCCTAAACAGTGGCATAACAGGAAATGAAAAGTATAGAAAGGAAAAGTGTACAATGAAACTAAAGTGCAGGGTCTTCGGCAAACTGCTCCAAGTCTTCTTGAGATGGCTCGATCGCTGCCGGGTCCAAATCACCTGATGACATTCAAAGAAGAAAGAAATAGAATATCGTCAGCAAACAGGTCGCTCGGTAAGTCCCAAAGGTAAGAGGAGAATAGACAGAGAGTAAGATAGAGAGTGAGAGTAGCTTTTATAGTTGTATTATATTGTTTTAGCGTTAAGCTGTTGTTATCGTAAGTTCATGGATGAATGTCAACTAATCTCAAGAGTGTTCTCAAACCCAACAGGCCACAGTCCAGGGGTAGAGAACCACGGGCCTAAATGATATGTTAGTAGCGGGACTTCGACCGTCGCCGAAGTATTCCAAACTCAACAGGCCACAGTCCAGGAGCATGGAAACACGGGCCCTCATGATTGCTTGCTTGTGTTAGTAGACATGGATTCATGATCTAAGGGGACTCTTGAGATTATGTTGGATTCACGAATGAACTACCCCAATACCCCGTGTAGTTATGTTATTGATAGTACTGTATTGCATTGTATTGTCTTGTAAATTGAATTGTGTAATTGGATGACTGACCAAAACTATGATATCAGTAAACGGATGTAACTGCATAATCATATAAATGGAATAACTGGAGAACCATGTAAGTGGAATGTATATCCATGGTTCGGTTCAGTCAAATTGTATAGATTGATAACTGGATTCATGGATTCATGTGTTCATATTGAATTGGAATATTGTAGATTATAGATTGTAGATTGTACTTGAATCATATTCAAGTCAGATATAATCAGACTCAAACCCGAGTCAGACAATCAGAAATGTGAATCGAAGTCTTATAATTGCTAGGGTCCTCAGGGTAATTTATAAAACTTGATGGGGTTTTATGTAAAAATACTTTTATATACTTTTCAAAATACACCTCAAGTATTTATTGTTCGTCTTTAGAATTGTAATGATGGTGGATTTTATATTGTGACATTTCTAGTGAAAATATCCTAGTTTTATAAATAACTGTATTTATCTGTAATATTGATTTATTTGAAGTTCATGGTATTTTAGTATAAAATTTATTCTTGTGATTTTTTATAAAAAGGTGGAATATTTAAAATAGATATTTAAATGATAAATATACATATATTTATACAAAATAATTTTAGTAAATATTTTATATTCCAAAAATCTCATTTTTCTTAAGATGTCGTATTTTAAACCTTTCGAGACCGAATGCTCCTTGCGGAGGTCTGAATCTCGCACTACTAAGCCCGAGGATGTGCGATAATCCGCACCATCCCGAACGAGTTCCCCAAAAATGGGTTGTACCGGCGCTTTACAAAGATTGTAAAATACTAATCCTTTAGAAAACAGTTTTATAAAGTAAAAGGTATTTATTTGCAAAAGTGTAAATTTTCCGTATTTTAGATTCTAGGATTTCCTAAGTCAACTAGCCTATTTCTATATGGTCTAAACGACAAATCGTTAGATGCCTCAAATCGCCTCTTCACCGCCGATTGTGTCCAGGTAAGTACAATGAGGAAAGGAGGGATCCGCTCACGAATCACCGTGAGACGGGCCTTTTAAAGTTACCTTTTCTCACTTGCCTAGCCTAGACACCATAAAGTCAAGTTTAGATAAACGACCGATGTCCACAACTTATCATGTTTTCCTAATAAGAGGTATTTATTTAAAAGTGTATCAAATCTAAAACTTTAGAAATGGTTTTATTAAGAATATGATATTTAAATGAAAGTGTTGTTTTATCGTATTCTAAGTTTTTTGATGATATCGTTTTAGGTTGTATATGCGTGTGTGTGGAGGTAGGTCATTACCTCGTGCTCTACTTTAAATGTATAGCAAAGTTAAGAGGTTAAATGTGAAATCGAAACATTGTGGTATTTAAGTGAAAATACGATAATTTGAGAACGTTATCATTTCATGTGATAAAACTTGTTCAAATTATTTGTTAAATGTTTAATAGTCAACATAAAGATGTTTAAGCATGAATGTATTGGTGAGAAGTGAAATTTTATAGAAAACCGAATCGAAAATCGGATTTGTTCCGATTCCGTCGGGTTTTGTAATTTCGTATTTTAGAGAATAAGAAAGAGAGATAGAATGGGACTTACGGGTTTCGATTAAGCAAAAGAGTGTAGGGGGAACTAAAGGAGTTGCCGAGGCGTTGCTTCGTCGCCGGTTGTTTCTAAAAACGCCGCCGGAATTTCGTCGGAGCTTCGCCGCGAACTTTTTTTCAAAGTACACAACTCTTGAGAAAATTTTGAGAGAGTGAGCTTAGGGTTTTGGGATAAGAGGGTAGAGGGTAGGGGGTGTATTTGTAGGGTAGGCTAGGGTAGGGTAGGTGAAGGGTTTTTGATTAAAAAATTGTAAAAATATAGAGATTCATTAAAAATTATAGTAAATGGGGGATAATTAAGTTTCGGGAACCGATCCAAATAAATGGTGTATGCATGGGGTTAAAGAAGACGAAAAGACACATTTTTCGTTTTGGGGACTCGGCCGGTCCTCGGGCCGACTCGGCCGATCCCGGCCGAGTCGAGGTGCCAGAGGGTGGGGGGTCTCGTGGGGTAAGCACTGGTATTTTTAGATTTTCAAGTGTAGTTCAAGTTTTGAGAGTTACGGTGTGTGGACTGTTGGGCTTCCAAGGAATTTAAAACAAAAACAATATAAAAATAATGTGGGGCAGGGGATTTGAACTCTGGTGGCTTGGTTCAGCAGTGCAAGGTGTTACCAATGAGCTACAAGCTCCTTCTTGTAATTATGGTGTGAAATAATTACTTAAAGTGGTAACAACAATATTAAATACCCCAAGTATACTTTAATTTTAAAACAATTTTATGTACACTAAAATTGGAGTTATTTAAAAACAAAATAATTACTTATATATTGTGCTCAGGTTAAAATACTCCTGTATGGATTTTGAAAAAAAAATTGTATAGAAAAGTGTATAGAAAAATTAGGGTTGTTACACTTAGTAGACCGGGTTAAGATCCTGTCAGATAAGGCTTTTGACTTCATGAGCCGTAAGGGTCTCATAAAGGTGTTTCTCCCTACGAGTCGTGAGGATCTCGTAGGTGCATTTTCTCCTTAGGAATCGTGAGGATTCCTAAGTGTGTGTTCTCTTATAAGTCGTAAGGATCTTACAAGAGTGTTTTCTCCTTATAAGTCGAGAGGATTTACAAGTGTTTGTTCATCAAATGAGGGCATTCCTTGTCGTTGGTGGGACTTGGAAAGGAAATGATTATTTGCGCCCGTAGATCGTATACAAGGGTCAGTATTAAACTGCTTGTAGGGCAGTCTGGGAAAGGTGATGGCTTAAGAACGGGTTCAGATCCCTATAGCTTAAGGCTTTTGAATCTTATGAGCCGTGAGGGTCTCATAAGAGGGTTCTCCTTACGAGTCGTGAGGATCTCGTAAGTGTAATTTCTCCTTAGGAATCGTGGGGATCCCTAAGTGTGTCACTCCTTTGTGAGTCGTAAGGATCTCACACAGGTAGTTTTCTCCTTACAAGGTCGAGAAGACCTTGTAAGTGTCTTTTAACGAGATTGCGCCCTTTCGGGTTTTCACAAACTCACCGGTAGCCCTGCTGTTTTTACTCACGGAGCCCTTTCGGGTTTTCATCCGTGCCCATTTCGCTTGTGGACGTACCGTATTTTCTTTCTTTTTTTCTTTTTTTATTATATATTTTTTACGAGTCTGCGCCCTTTCGGGTTTTCACAAACTCGCCGGTAGTCCTGCTGTTTTTACTCACGGAGCTCTTTCGGGTTTTCATCCGTGCCCATCTTGCTTGTGGACGTACCTTTTTTTAAATAAATTTTTATTATGTTTTTTGTCACGTCAGCCTGAGGATGCTGCGGTTCATAGTAGTTTTAGGGACGTTTCGGTCCGCTGCTAGTTTTAGAACATTGCGGTCGTTTAGGGACATTTCGGTCCGTAGCCTTAGAGGCGAGGTTTCGCTGGGCACTACTTATAGAGTTTGGACTCAGGAAGATAGCGAGCGGACATAGGCATCGTCATCTATCATTGACCTGGTTCGCGACTCATCAAGCGTACTATTTTTTCAAGAACCGGCCGTTTATTGGCCTGAAGGGTCTTTCGCCATGCATATCTACGAGCAAGTAAGCCCCACCTTGGTAGACCTTGTCTATGATGTACGGGCCCTCATAGTTCGGTTCGAATTTCCCCTGTTTGGCACAATTGGGGATCATAGGTCTCTTGGCCACTAACACGAGTTCGCCTTGGCAGAATGTTCTCGGCCTAGTCAATCTTTTGTATGAGCGCGTTATCTTTGCTTTGTAAGCCTCCAGGTTTTGCTGTGCCATGAGCCGAGCTTCGTTGAGGGAATCGAGCTCCTCAAGCCGAAGATGAGCATTATCTTCGTCTGTTAGCTCGTAATGAACTGCCACTCGTAGAGAGGGTAGCTCTATCTCCAAAGGGAGTACCGCTTCAGTGCCGAATACCAACGCGAATGGCATTGTGTTCGTGGCCGTCTTGAACGTGGTCTGGTAGGCCCAGAGAGCTTCATGCAATCTCTCGTGGCAGTCCTTTTTATTTTTGGACACCATCTTCTTTATGATCTTCGTCAAGGTCTTGTTGAAGGCCTCAGCTAGACCGTTAGCTCGGGGATTATAAACCGAAGAGTATCTCCAGTCTATATTATGTTGCTACGCGAAGCGGCTGATTCTGTGACTTCTGTAGGCTGGCCCGTTATCGGAGATAATCCGTCGCGGAGTGCCGAACTGACAGATGACGTGCATCTTGAAGAAATGGAGAATATTCTCCATCTTCACCTCTCTTAGTGGTATGGCTTCTGCCTACTTAGAGAAGTAATCGGTCATCGCCAATATGAATCGATGTCCTCTGGACGATGTTGGTTCGATGGGCCCGATTATGTCAGTTCCCCACATTTTGAATGGCCAGCTAGCCACCGTTGGGTGTAGCGGATTCGGATGCTGGTGGATGAAATCCCTGTGAATTTGGCACGAGTGGCACTGCTTCGCGTATTCAAGACAGTCTTGAATTATCGTGGACCAATAGTAGCCCATCCTTTTGATCTTCAGCTTCATCTTTGGGCCAGCTTGATTAGATCCGCAGAGTCCGTCGTGAGTTTCTTGGATGACTTTCCTCGCTTCATCTGGTCCCAGGCATCTTAGCCACAGGGAGTCGAATGATCTCTTGTATAGAGTATCATTGACGAAGGCAAAAGACAGAGCTCGTTTCATGAGCTGATGTCTTGAGGACGCATCTTCAGGTGTTCGACGGGATTTGAAGTAGTCTATAAAGACTTCTCTCCAATCCTTAGCCCTTCCTTGGTCCTCTATTTGGAGGGTTGTTTGTTCGGTCTCTTCTTTTCCTTCAGACGACTCCGGAGATATCTCTGCCGGTGTAAGAATCCGACGACTTTATACAACGATCCTTATGTCATCGAGGTTTTCGTCAGCCAGCTCTTTAGCGAGCTTGGCTAATGCATCCGCTTTGCTATTTTCCGTACGCGGAATGCTTTTCAAAATGTCGGAGGGAATTTGAGTCAGCAATTGCTGTACTCTCTCACCGTACTTTACCAACTCTGGTTTGCAAGTTTGATAGTCACCGTTTACTTGACTAACGACCAGCTGGGAGTCCCCATATACGAGGAGGTTTTCGATCGCCATGTCAACAGCGATCTCAAGGTCTGCTATCAAAGCCTCGTATTCTGCTTCATTGTTAGTCCTCGGCTCTGTTAAGGAAAAGGTAAAGCGCATTATCCCTCCTTGTGGAGTTACGAAGATAAGGCCTACCCCAGATTTGATTATGGGGGAATTGTGTTTTCGCTTCGTCATGGAGGATGCCCCATCGAAGTAGAGTTCCCATTAGGTATCATGCCATTTTCTGTCCTCGTCGATCGTGTTGAACGCATGCTCGTCTGGCAGTTCGCAATTTAGGGGCGAATCGGCAGGTATCGGGTGCTCAACGAGGAAGTCGGCGATGGCCTGACCTTTCAGTGCCTTGAGGGGACGATAAGTTATCGAGAACTCCATCAAGAGAAGGGCCCATTTAGCGAGCCGTCTCGTTAGTATGGCTCTTGACATCAAATACTTGAGAGGATCCACTTTTGATATGAGATGGACCTCATGCGCCAAAGTATAGTGTCTGAACTTTGTTATCGCGAAGATTAATGCCAGGCAGTGTTTTTCTATAGGGGAGTAGTTGTTTTCTACCCCTGGAGGAACTCGACTCAAATAGTAGAAGGCTCTCTCCTTCCCTTAGTCGTTTTCTTGTGCCCATAGCGCGTCAAAGGAACCTTCAAGGGCTGTTGTGTACAGGATGAGAGGCTTTCTCTTGACTGGAGCGGTTAGTACCGGCGGATTCCGCAGGTATTGCTTGATTTCGTCCAGTGCGCTTTGGCATTTGCGATCCTAGACGAACGGGGTTCCTTTCTTCATCAGATGACCGTAGGGGCGGCATTTTCTGAAGAAGTTAGCTATAAACCGTCGGATATACGTGAGCTTTCCTTGGAGAGACCACAGTTGTTTCAGAGTCTTTGGCGAAGGCATTTCCATAATCGCCTTGATCTTGGACGGGTCTATTTTGATGCCCCGATGTCGTACGATGAATCCCAGGAATTTTCCTGAGGAAACTCCGAACGCGCATTTGAGAGGGTTTATCTTCAGGTTGTATTTCCGAAGACGTTGGAACACTATCTTCAGATGCTCCCAATGCTCTTCATGCGATTTTCTTTTCACCACAAGATCGTCGATATAGCATTCGACGATTTCATATATGATATCATTGAAAATCTTTGTCATGGCCCTCTGATAAGTAGCACCGGCATTTTTTAGACCGAAAGGCATCACTTTGTAGCAGAATATACCCAGAGGAGTCCGGAAGGCGGTATATTTCTGGTCTTCAGGATGCATCTTTATTTGATTATACCCTGACGATCTGTCCATGAAGGAGATTACTTCATGAGTGGACGTATTGTCTATCATTAATTTGGTGACCGGTACGGGAAAATCATCCTTCGGGCAAACTTTGTTGAGGTTCCGAAAGTCCACGCAGATGCGCACCGTCCCATTCTTCTTCATCACTGAGACGATGTTGGCAATCCAGTTAGGGTATTGAACCTCTTGGATGAAACCAGAGTCGATTAGCTTCTTGACCTCGGCGTTGATGCTCATTTCAAGTTCGAGTCGCATCCTCCTTGGTGCTTGTTTGACTGGCTTGACGTTCGGAGCTATCGCCAATTTATGCACGGCAATCTCCAGATCTAGTCCCGGCATTTCGGAGTAGTTCCATGTGAAACAGTCTTTATATTACATGAGCATGTCTTTGAGCGTAGCCACCTGCTCTTTAAAAAGCAGCTTACTGACGAATGTAGGCCGCGGGTCGTTTGCCGACCCCAAATCTATTTTTCTCAGGCTGTCTGCCATGGTGTGTATCCTATCTTCCAGCTCTTTTGGCACCGGTGGAAATTCTGAGATTATCTCGTCATCATCGTTTTCGAAGCACCAGAACAGGTCATCCATGCTTTCGGGCACTTCTTCTTCTGATAGTGTTATCGCGTGGCAGGTGCGAGATCGTTTCTAGGACCGATGTTGATCTAGTTCTACTCTCGCCGTATGCGTTGCTTTCGGCACATGCCTTTGCGGTGAGGCTACCCTCCAACTGTCAGATAGAGCGAATCTGCCGAGTTGGTATTGGTCTTCGACCCAATTCTTGAAGGTGAAGCAGTCTTCAAGAAGATGTCCTATCGCTCTGTGATAGGAGCAATACTCCGGGTGATGAACCACGTTTGCTTGATCGGGGTGCTTGGACTCCGGGAGCATTATCATCTGGTGTTTTATGACAAGGTCGAAGATTCTCCTTGTCTTGTCTCGAGAGAAAGAATATGCTCAACCCATCTTTTTTATTAGAGACGGATTCCGAATGATTTTTTCTTGATCGCGTGGCCTTTTGGATCCATTTTTCCGCTGTCGAACGTTTTTTCCGTTCTTTGACTTGTTTTTGCCTCTGCGCCGGACCTTTTTCTTGTCTTGGGAATGTATGGCGAGCTGATGGTGAAGGACATTGTCATCCTCCGTAGCCTGCTGAAGGAGGTGTTGCGCCTTGGCTTTCTCGTAGATGGACATTTCGCGACTGTAGACGCTCCGAACCTTTTGACTCGCTTCTCGTACTAGTTTGTTCATCTGTTCTTCAAACAACGGACTTGGCATTTTTATGACAGGACCGCGTTCTGGTTCAACATCAGCATCTTTTAAAAGAGCATCCTCTTCCTCATCCATGTCTTCTATGACTTGGCAACTATGGAACTGCTCCCGTTTCTTGGACTGGATATATCCAAGCCCGATCACTTCCATTTTCCCATTGGGCAATTTTCGTTGGGTTCCGGGGACGTTCCAAATCCTGTTGTAGAATTGGGTCTATCGCGCGGTCTGCTTCAAAGGTACGCCTTGGCGCCTCAATAATCTTTTCAATCCCTCCGCGTGGTATCTGGGAAGACGAATGGGTTGGAGCATGTCGAGCGCAGGATCGGCATTATACCAGACTTCTTCTTCAACTTTAGTCTCCGTGGATTGGTAGAATAAAATCGCATTTTCCTTTTTGCCTGGGAAGGACGTAGAACGTCTGCAGCTCTTGCACATTATATGTCTCAAGCGCATCAAGCTCTCTGTAGTGTTGCCGCGGAACTATAACGATCTGCATGCTCTGATTATCTCCAGTGAGGGCCTGCATTGATGGACGGACTGAGAACACTGCGTTAACTTCGTCTTCAGAGTCACTGCCAAAGACCAGAATAGGGGTAGACGGTCTCGGCCTGTTGCATTGGGGCAGCCCCGAATAGACTATCTCTTCCTCTTCCTCGGTATCGCTCCCGAAGACCGGAATAGTGGTGATAGCTTTCTGCTTATTCTCCGGCTTACTACATCTTTCCGTGTCTTCAAAGTCTGGTAGGAAGTACATGGCGTCTTCATATTTGTGGACTTCGTTTACGGAGAATGGGTTCAGTTCCCCCGTCACTGTGTATTCGAGACCATCTTTAAAATACTTCATACACTGATGTTGTGTAGAAGGGATGATTTTGTACTCGTGCAACCAAGGCCTACCGAGCAAAGCGTTGTAGCAAGTCTTGGCGTCAATGACATGAAAATTGATGTCAGTGACGAGCAGCCCAAAGCGTAATGTCAGTATCACAGACCCGAGCGTTCGTGATGACTGGGAGTCAAACCCGGAGATAGTGATTTTATCCCGAGCGAGGTGTTGAACGTTCATGCAGATTTCTTTCAGCACCCTCACATTCAGGAGATTGACAGAGGACCCATTGTCAACTAAGATCTTCCCTATCTTGATGTCATGGCAGTACCCGGTAACATATAAGGGACGGTTGTGCTCGCACATTCCGAGAAGGAGATCTTCATCGCCGAAAGTGATGTCAGCAGTATGCACTTCTTCCAGCTCGTCCTTTATTTTTTCTTCGGCAAGGAAATCTTGGAACAACTCGGTCTCTTGTAGTGCCTTGATCAAAGAATCCCTCGCCTCTTTAGATAGCAGAAGGGCATCCAAGATGCTTAATTGCGAGGGTATCTTCCTCAGGTGTGCCAGAACGTTGTAATCCACCTTATTTTTCTTAGGTGGGTCCTTGGCTGCCAGCTCTTCGACGACTCGGTCATTGAGGGCGATATCTTCAGGGACTTTTTCTTTCCCCTTATCTTTTTTGTTCGATCCCTTGTTTGCGGGTCCGAGATTCTTTTCGGGTAACGTGCGATTGCGCAACTGAATGTTCTCGCAGGTCTCCGTCTCTTCTGCTTCAGAGATGGATTCCTTGAAGAGAGGGCCGAGGGCTATTTCTTCATCAGAATCGCTCCCGAAGGTGAGAACTTGCGATCCCTTGCTATCAACCATGTGACAGTTGCCGGCAGTTCTTTTATGCTCATCGGTCGCGCTTCTTTGCTCTAGACGAGTTTGGCGCTTCATTCGCTTGAAATGCTGTCGATGAGCAACGTATCCCCGCCACCAATTTTTAAAGGCCATGCATTCCTCGGTAAGGTGTGCAATCCTCCGATGGTATAAGCAGTAGTTTGGATGTGCATCTAGTTCGTCGGGGAACGTGTTTTCTGAAGTGTCTTCTTTGAAAGGTGGCAACTTCATTCCCATCGACAGGGCTTTAGCGAATTGCTTTCTTGTCTTAAACCTGCTTTTGCTAGCGGCAAAAGTACTTCTATCCGGTTAGGGTACTCTATGACTTCTCAATACCGGAGCTTCTTCAACGCGATGCTAACGTTTGGCCCTTTCATATATGGCCGTTTCACACTCTCGGTCAGATTTGCTTTTCTGAAGAGCTTCGCTCAGTAGTCTATCAATCAATTCGTCCGATGGCTTCAGATATTTTGGTTCAGGTTCAGGATCTGCCCCCAGTTTCTCTGCATTGGGAGCTTCTTTGCCATTTATTGATGAGTGAGAGATCATGTGGCAGCTTGCCACGTAATCCTCGGGCTCTTCCGAAGAATTGTCTCCTTCATCAGCGTCATCGGCTTCATTCTCAAGAACATACTTAAAGAATTCATCCAATGTGATTGGGGTCTGAGCCTTCTAGTTATATTCTTCCAGTGCATCGATGTATTTCTGTAGACCTGTATGGCTGTCTTCGGGTTGGACGGGCTTCTTGGCCTTCTTCTTTTTCTTTAAAGACTTTGGAGGCCTGGACTGAACGTTTTGTCCATCTTCACCAACTTTCAGCGTTGGGCGCGGCTTCAGCATCCCCTCAATAATCTCGGGTTCCAACAGGATCTTCCACCTAATCGCCGGACATGCTTGGAGATCTTTCAACATTCTTTTCATTTTGGTTGAAAGAGCGACCTCCCATGGAGTTTCTTCTATAAAAGAGCACGATGCCCCCGGCGTGTCCACCTTTTTAGGAGCGTGTGGCTGGGGCGGGCTTACCTTCTAATTCCCAGACAGCGCGAATTTGCCCTGTTGGTATCAGTTCTCAATCCAGCCTTTGAAGACGAAGCAATCTTCGATTGGATGGCCTGCTGCTCGGTAGTAGGGGCACTAATTAGGATTGTTGGCATTACCCGGCTGCAATGGACGTCTTGGATCTGGAAAATTGATGAGCCTGTTACGCACCGCCAGTTCGAACAGTCTCCTTGTTTTATCCCGGGGAAACGAATAAGGGCGTTTTAGCTTCTCGTTAAAGAATCGTTGTCTATCATTTTGGCGATCCGCTGGTTTTGGGCCGCTGGGCTGCTGCTGAGCATTGGCGACAAAGGTCGCTTTCCCTTTCCCCTTTTCATTTCAAGGCTCAATTTTCGAGGAGGACGGTCTATGGCCCATCTGATCCATTTGGGCCAGCTTGTCAATCAAGGCCTGGAAGGTAGTCGGCTTGAAAAATATCATGAACTGGGATATGGTCGCCTGCAGATCGAGGGTACCCACGAACATGCCTACTGCAGGAGCCTTTTCTATGCGATGTTCGCACTTCGACCATAGATTCCGCCACCATATCGCGTACTGAACCTATGTTTCGCCTGTCTTCACCCTGGCATTAATTAATGCGGTGATCGGGGTGCGCTCGCTAGCGCTTGCGAATCTATGTGTAAACAGTAGCTCCATTTCTGCAAATGTCTTGATAGAGTCATTCGGGAGTTCGGAATACCACTCGAATGCTGTCTCCGACAAGCTGTCAACGAATTGGCAAAGCAGCAGCTTATCATCACCTCCGGTGTTGCCGCACAAGGCTGTGAATTGAGCAACGTGCAGGTGTGGATTCCCCGTCCCCTTATATACATGGAATTTAGGGATCGTATACCCCGACGAGTACTTTATTTGGTCATACCAACCCGGATAGGGTCGTCCAGTCTTAAAAATTTGTCCGGCCGCTTCGCTTGCCTGATGAGCTCGTATCTGTTGAGCGATATAGTCATCCAGGGAGGCTTTGGAGATCGTCTCCTCTTTGGCTGCTGATAGAGCCGGAAGAGGGTTCGATGTCTCCCCTCTGTCTTCTTCAAGGATAATCGGGGAGTCTTCAGCTGGAGGATCCGGCTGTATCATCATCCCGACCATATCTTGGAATAAAAGCGCCATTCGTTTTATGTTAGCCGCTTGTTCCGCGACCTCTCTGTCTCTCTTCTCGAGAATTCTGCGGAGGAACTCAGCATCGGTTTTCTATTCTTGACGCTGCTCTAACGACGTCTCCGGCCTTTCTTTTAGCCAGTGAGTGCGGCCATCTTCGTTAGCATCTCCTGGAGCTTGTACTGTTGCTCCTAAGCCTTTGTCATAGATCGTGTGAGCGGTTGGTGGCCCGTAGAAATACGGCTATCATCTTTCCCGGAAGCCATGTAGATGGTGTGCACTACCATGCCCCCAGACTTGGGGTGTTTGGATTTAGTGCCCTTGAGATTCATCGCAGACACGGGGATTTTCTCCGACCTTCTCCTTTTATAGGCGGTCGAAGTTGAGGGGGCCGTAGCAGCAGGAACCCAAGTAGGTGACACCTTCTGTGGTACGATAGGGTGGTCCTTCTCTTGCCGAACTTTCATCTTCTTCGGTCGGCGGGAGTAGTCTTAGTTGATCACCGAGTTTTGGACCTGTCGTCAGACCTTGTGAATTTTAGAGGACAGTCGCTGAAGGGGCTGCTTCATCTTTGCCTTTGTAATGCTCTCCACAGGTGGAGGAGATCTTTTCAGCACAGCAGTTGGAGAGTTTTTGCGTACCCTCCTAAGTGGTTCAAAGCTGTTCCCAGTTGGAACAACAGCATCAATTTCCACCATCGAAGCTGGTGGAGTCAATCCAGAGGAGGAACTGCCCCCAGCTTTTCTTACTCGGCGCCAGTAGCGACGTTGAGCACTCCTTGTAGATGGGATCATTTCTGTTTACGGGGTAGCTTCTTCATGCCCCACGTTCTGGTGAAGGGTTGTTGCCGGTGCCAGCCTCTTGAAGACTGACGTCCGCTGAGAAGAAGTGCCCAACCTATCGAAGATTGACCCTTGGACAGGGGAAGCAACTTTAGTGATCTCACCCGAAGCGGGAGTTGGAGCGGACAGTCTAGCGAGGACCAATCCCTTAGCAGGAGAAGCTGTTTTGATGATTTCAGGAGTAGGAATGGCTATCCATTTCGGGATAACCCCTTCTGGTATTGCAGGCTTCTTCATGGGCCCACATGAGCTTTGGCCCAACCTATCAAAGACTGAGGCGCTGAATTTGGGTGACCCGTTGAGAGGGGCCGCGGTAGTTGCGAGCCGATCAAAGACTGACTTCTTCGGAGCTTCTTACGACGGTACCGGGGCATTGAAGCTCATTGGTGGGAGCATGGTCCAAAGAACAGCCCAGTGGTGGCTTGCGTCACCTGTTCCACTGGCATCTTGAAAACGGAGGCCGCTTGAGGCCCATAGTTTACTCCTCCAGCAAGGATGGAGTGGGAGTTGTTGCAGCTGGTGCAGTTGAAAGCCATTGATCTTCTGTTTTCTGCACGGAGCAGGACACCAAATCTTAGTACTTTGAATCCATGAGCAACCATAGCAAACCGCGATTCGTTCGCGAAACACGACACATGAAGTGTGGAGTGGAAAGAGGAAAAGGTCCCAACGGGCGTGTCCGAATCTGTTCTCCGCCGAAAGACGCGACCGGGACGTTGGGACGTCCGGCCTAAATTTTGGGGGCAGATGCTATTTAGTTTTATCTTTCCACCTCTCTGAAGATACCAAGTTAATTTATAGCACCGTGTATCGAAGGTTTAGACGGATACGGCCGTTGTAGCAGACTTCGTCAGATCCGCCCTCATTGTGAGGGGTTTTTGATTGTGGGGACGCTTTTCCCAGTAGGCGCAAGCCCCTGCAGTTAATTACGCTACTGCATCGCGGTAACCACTTTCTCCTTCTCCATATGGTCACTTCGTGTCGTGTGTGTTTGTTTTGTTTTTTGGTTGCCCGTGGATTGTATACGGAGACTAATTTATGTTGTCGCCCGTAGGGCGTGGATTAGTCAAAATCCGTATTTTCTTAGATTTGGGTTTGGGTTGGTTTAAGGATCGTTAATCTTTTTTTATATTAAGATCAACTCAAACATTTGTTGAGGATACGTTAGTCTAATTTTAGACTAAGATCTACTCAACGGGATTTTGGGATCGTTTAAATCCAACAAAAGAGCATGTGGGCTCTATTGTTTTAGTTTAGGGACATTACGGTCCATAAGTTTAAGGAAATCAAAGTCCATAAAGTTTAAAGACATCATAGTCTATGGGGTTTAGTTTAGGGACATTACGGTCCATTAGTTTAAGGACATCATAGTCCATGGAGTTTAGTTTTTGGGCGTTGCGGTCCATTATTAGTTTTAGGACGTTGCGATCCATAGGGTTTAGTTTAAGGACGTTACGGTCCAAAGTTTTGGATATGCCCATGGGTTTGGAAATGCACCAGATAATTATCAGTCGTTGGGACCTACCACCTCTCTGAAGACGTTAAAGAATTACAACGCCATGTATCAGAGGTGTGAAGAGATGTACCCTTGGACCAAATGTCAGATTAAAAGGCTCTGGGATGAACATTACCTTGAATGCCATATGAGATGATCAATTTTGGAAAACCAGAGTAACGATGGGGTTCAGTTGAAAGGGGTTTTGGCTTTGGAAGACTTAGCTCAATTTGGGCTAAGGTTGGCTTCATTATAGTGTTAGACACTGGAGTATGCTTAGCGCTCATGTGCTCTCACGTGAGGCGTTCGAAAGTTGGCGCAGCTCCTTTGGATTTGTTCACTTATTCTTTTCTGAGTGCTAAGAACTATTGGGTCACGTGAGATCACGTGAGGAGCCCCAAAGAGCGAAAACTATCTTTGTTTTATTCTCTTTATCTTCTGAAAGTGCTAAGCATTATTAAGGGGTCACGTGATATCACGTGAGGCGCCCTTAAAACAGAAACTGCCTTGGCTTTATTCTCTTTTTATTTTGAGAGGCTTGTTCAAGGGCCACGTGGGAGCACGTGACCTAATCTCATTTGTTTTCTTTCGTTCAACTAGCATGCTCACGTGGGCGCATGTGATTTGTCATTTATCATGTTGAGGAGGCTAAGCTCTTTTTCTTTACGTGCATAGAGATCTTGAGTTTTGAGACTTTCAATCCCTTGATAAGAATTAAATTCTCAGGACTTAGTTTTTCTCTTAGGTTTGGGATCTACATAGTAGAATCTCCTCAATGAGAATTAAATTCTCAAACTTGTGAGGAGATCTACTTCTGTAGATCTTTTCACCATGACGAAGAACTGAGTTCTTATGTGAAGGGTTAAACCCTTGTTTTATTAAGAGGAATTAAATTCCTATATACTTTTTGGGAGAATTAAATTCTACGAACTTGGATCTTCCCCTAGGTTTTGGATCTACATGGCAGAATCTTCCCGATGAGAATTAAATTCTCAACTTGTGGGGAGATCTGCTTCTGCAGATCTTAACCAGGGGAAGAACTAAGTTCTTATTAGAAGAGTTAAACTCTTAGCTTGAGAATTAAATTCTCTTTTTATTTTTCTTCTCCTACATAGGGTTCTTTCTTCTCTTTGAGGAGATCTTCTTTTCTCTAAAGAATTAAATTCTCTTTTCTTTTTGCTTATGAGGGGTTTCTTTTCTCTCTCTCCTTCTTTTTTTTCTTCTTCTTCTTAGCTCCTATTTATAAGAGCAAGAAGAGAATCAATTTGTTTTCTTTTCAAAAAAAAAATCTCCCAGTGAGAGATTTTGATTGATTTTATAATCAACCAAAAAGATCTTTTAGATCAATCAGTGAATTTTATTCACCGTTGGATTTTTAATCCAAGATCTTCTGTTTTGCAGAAGATCTCTCTTTTGTTATTCTTAACAATATTAGGAAGATATTTTCCTGTACAGAATTTTTATGTAAATTAGTGATCTTTAATCACTATCGGATTGTTAATCCAACGGCATTCTGTTTTATAGAGCGCAGTCTCTCTTGTTTGGAAAGATCTAGGGAAATATTTTTTCAATTAGAGCTTTTGATTCCTTTTAATTAGAATTTAATTCTATTGGTTCAGAGGGCTCAGGAGCCCATCACGTGTTGGCACGTGACCTCACCAATTAAGCATAAAGCTTTTGATTAGGATTTAATTCTATTGGTTCAGAGGGCTCAGGAGCCCATCACGTGTTGGCACGTGACCTCACCAAGTAAACATAAAGCTTTTGATTAGAATTTAATTCTATTAGTTCAGAGGGCTCAGGAGCCCATCACGTGTTGGCACGTGACCTCACCAATTAAATATAAGCTTTTGATTAGAATTTAATTCTATTAGTTCAGAGGGCTCAGGAGCCCATCATGTGTTGGCACGTGATCTCACCAATTAAGTATCTCCAATTGTTTATTTCATTCAGGCGCCTATAGACTTTGCCTATAAAGGTCTCGTGTCTGCACGTGAGGCCTGATTTTAGTTCAGTTTTGCCAAGCACATCGCCTATCATGTGTGGGCACGTGATACTCCACTTGGGGGCTTTCCTTGTCGCTTTATTCATATGTTTTATTCAGTTCCCATGAGGGAACAGACTCCTAAAGAGAAAATACACTTACGGGATCCTTACGACCCGTAGGGAGAAAATTCTTTGTGAGACCCTTACGACTCATAAAATTGAAAAGCCTTAAGTGATAGGGACCTAAACCTATCTCCTAAGCCATCACTTCCCAGTAGGCAAAGAAAAATGATGAGTTGCTCCTGGAATTATTCCAGTGCAGCAATACAGATGCCAATTTAAGAACCAATCCCCGAATATCCCAATGGCGAATGATGAGTCGCTCCTGGTACCATATTCCAGTGCAGCGATGCAGACGCCAACCAAATTCCAAACCCCATACCCCAACGGCGGATGACGAGTCGCTCTTGGTACCATATTCCTGTACAGCGATGTAGACGCTAACAAAGTCCCGAAATTCTTCCGGCCCTACGGTCTGGATCATACATCTTGCAAAACCATATACAATCTATGGGCGTAAAACGATCCCAATCTCTCCCAAGTTCTATCGGCGATACCACATTCAAAGTCCCACCAGCGATTGAAAAAAAAGGGTATTTCCACAAGCAAAATGGGCACGGATGAAAACCCGAAAGGGCTCCGTGAGTAAAAACAGCAGGACTGCCGGCGAGTTTGTGAAAACCCGAAAGGGCGCAAACTCGTGAAAAAGAAATGAAATACACTCGTAAAGTCCTCTCGACTTTGTGAGGAGAAAATTCCCGCGTGAGATCCTTACAACTCACAAAGGAAAAACACACTTAGGAGTCCCCACGACTCCTAAGGAGAAAATACACCTACGGGATCTTTACGACCCGTAGGGAGAAAATACTTTGTGAGACCCTTACGGCTCACAAAATTGAAAAGTCTTAGGTGATAGGGACCTAAAACCTGTCTCCTAAGCCATCGCTTTTTAATAAGCAAACGCAAATGATGATTCGCTCCTGGTACCATATTCCAGTGTAGCGATGCTGATGCCAAACAAAAACCAAAATCCCCAAATCCACTCATGGCAAATGATGATTCACTCCTGATACCATATTCCAGCGTAGCGATGCTTATGTCAACCCGAATCAAGTCGACCAACAAGCTCTGCATCGGAACCATGCTTCGTCACAGAGTGCACCCCGCGTCGAAATCAAGCTTCGCCTCGGTGTATCTGCCTTCCCTGTCGGAATTATGCTTCGGCTCGGAATCAACCAGCGACCTCCCCGTCGGGATTAAGCTCCGCCTCGGAATTAAGTCAACCAACAAGCTCTGCGTCGGAATCATGCATCGTCTCAGAGTATACCCTGCGTCGAAATCAAGCTCCGCCTCGGTGTATCTGCCTTCCCTGTCGGAATTATGCTTCGGCTCGGAATCAACCAGCGACCTCCCCGTCGGAATTAAGCTCCACCTCGGAATCAAGTCGACCAACAAGCTCTGCGTCGGAATCATGCTTCATCTCAGAGTGTATCCCACGTCGAAATCAAGCTTCGCCTCGGTGTCTGCCTTCTCTGTCGGAATTATGCTTCGGCTCGGAATCAACCAGCGACCACCCCGTCGGAATTAAGCTCCGCCTCGGAATCAAGTCGATTAACGAGCTCTGCGTCGAAATCATGCTTCGTCTCAGAATGTACCCCGTAGAAAACAGTTTCTGAATGGAGTAAAAGAACGGCCCTACCGGATTAGGAATGCGAAGGTAGTTGACTTGTCATTAGGGGAAACAAGTCGAAATCATGTTTCGCCTCGGAGTATCTGCTTTCCCTGTCGAAATTATGCTTCGCCTGAGAATCAACCTATGCATCGAAATTATGCTTCGGTCAGAATTTATGCCGCCCGTCGGGATTATGTTTCGACCCCTTGGAATCAAGCTCCGTTCTTCGGAATTATGCTCCAACCCTCGGAATTATGCTCCGATCCCCGAAATTATGCTCCTAAGATGATGCCCCGCCCCGAGAATGATGTTCCACCTCGAAGTCCAACTTCAAGATCCATCAATTTCATGCACACAACTCATGCATACGGTGTGCATTCATTGATGGGGGGCACTTTGTTGGGGTCAAAAATTGTACTCCGGTTGACCAAGTCAAAGTCAAGGTCAACCCCAAGCCAAGTGGGCCCAAGCCCAGATCAATTGGACCCATACCCAAGTCGAGTCCGAACATGAAGCGGCTGGCCCCCCTCCATGCCAAAATAAAAATCATGTAATAAATAATTTTGATGTAATTTTTTATGCATGAATGTAAGAAAAATGAGCATAAAGCTGAATTTTTTGTAAAGCTCATGGCTTATGTGTAAAAGAAATGAGCACATAAGGTATGGGATAGGCAAAATGCCATTTTGTAAAGCCCAAAGGGCTATATGTAAATGTGTAAGCCTATATAAGGCAACATGATGATGAATAAAGCATAGACTTTTCATTCTCTCAAACTCTAGTGTTTTTTGTGCCTCCTTCTCGTTCCTCAAGGTTCTAGGTCCTTGAGTCAGCTGTTTCTGCCCTTGGAACGGTTTCTGCGGAGGCTTCTGAATATCATCCTTCGTACGAAGCTTCGACGGACAAGCACCAACGGCGTGATCAGCCGCTCCACAAACCAAACAAAGTCCCAGCCTCCTTCGACAATCCTTCTGCACGTGCCCAGGTAAACGGCAGTAGTCACAAATCACGCTCTTTCTTCGATCAACAATCATAGGCTTCTTTATGGGTGCTACACCACGACGGTCCACTGGAATACCCTTGCGACCATGAGCTCGGTTAGGTACAAATGCGGGCTTCCTGGCCGCAACTGTTGTCTGCTGCAAGCTCCCTTTCAACCCAGATAAACTCTGCTGTTCCCGAGCTGCCGTAAGAACCTGTGAGAAAGTGGTCAAACCCAGGGAGACAATCTGCCTCTGGATGTCCACATCTAAACTGCGCATGAACCTTCGTGCCCTGTCTGCATCGTTGGCGACTAAAGGTCCAGCGAATCTGCTGAGTCTTGTCCACTCTACTGCATGCACGTCCACGGGTGCTCCATTCTGCCTTAGCCCAATAAATTTCTCTTCCATTTCCTCCCGTTCAGTCCGCGGGAAGAACTTCTCCAGGAAACTCTTAGAAAAATCCGCCCACTTGATCAGCTTGGGCAAGCGGGTCTCCTCAACAAGCCACCATTCTCGGGCGTAGTCCACTAGCTGAATGCGTACCACATCAACTTTTTTGTCATCTGGAATCTGTGCCGCAATCAACAAATTCTCCGTGTCAACTAGCCACTGCTCGGCTGGCAACGGCTCCTCCAAACCAGTAAATGTAGATAGACCCAAATGTCTGAAATCTATCACGGTCCCAACTCGATCAACTGGTTTAGCTCCAACGTTGTTTACAGACTGCTGAACGATCTGCAAACCTTCCTGAAACAAATCTGCTTGCTGCTGGATCAGCTCAGTCTGCCTCTTTTGATTCTCCAGCATTCCTCTTATCACTCCAAGCATGGCGGCTTCGTCCACACGCCTCTGGTACGTCTTGAAATTCTTATCTGCCATAATCCTGAAATCAAAACACCCAACATTAGCATGATGATAGATTCTATATATAGATCAAGGCTAGAACTCCAAGATACTTAAATAGAGTACCGCATTGTAACTATGCCGCGGTATCATAGCCACAATTACTTAACTCCACCCAAGTCGCCTAAGTCCTAGAGATACAAGAAATCATGTTTTTCGAGTCGATATGCAAAGGAAGTTTACACATCGTAAAAGATATAATCAGGAAGAATGTGATTCAAGAATGGTAAACGGCAAGGTGGCATGACATGTTTCCTAACACGGGTATTCTGATTCATGTATTGGGTACAATACCCAACTACAAAAGAATCAACCCAACTAACCATGGCTCTGATACCAAAAGAACCATGTCACGCCCCGCATCCCAGAGTATGCTAGATTGGGCACGTGACATAGCCAACCATGCTACCTGTGGGTAGGAAGTATCCATCCACAGTCACATTATGGCTGTAGAGATATCATGAACAAGATAAAACTATCTAAAAACATGTCCATAAACCAGAATAACAGGAGTCAATAATAAATGAATGCGGAAGCAAATGATCCAATACAAATAACTGAAAAGTATGTCCCATAATGCGGGCTCACATCAGGAAATAAATGCAGGAAATAAAACTAACTACTACTGAACTCACAGCTCAGCCTGCTGGCTGAAGTACTCCTGCTCGGACTGCGACAGCGGTACAGAATCTGGGCCATGCAAAACCCAGACGTCAGCGCGTCATGTCAACAAGTAATACAATATGAACAATGTAACAGGCAATGCAAAAATAACCATGAATAAAGCAATAATATGAAACAAGCAGTGCAGGGTAGTGTGCAGTGGGTAACTAAACTGTTCTATCAGGTTTTCTATTCTAAAGTCTTTGAAATCAATTGATGAATCGTCGATGTAACTCAATAGTATCCCGTGCATGCCCGGGACCACGGTCAAGATCCTCGGGGCTGAATCCGAGACGTGCCGCTAGGCAGTAATAAGTAGCAGGATGGGCGAGTGATGTCAGCATCATCACTCCGGGGCTGGCCTAGCCCGTAAGACTGATCAGAACAGGTATCGAACTGTTGAGTTACAAGTCGGTTTCACCTTTGATTTTCCCATACCCCCAAGTTATGTATGTCGAGTCAGGTATTCAGTAATCAAGAACTAATGCCAACACAGGATCAGGTAAAAGCAGGTTTGTCTGGATAGACAACAGGAACGGTCCATGAGGACTACATATCAGGTTTGTTGGCATTAGACAAAAGATCAGGTAACGGGTCAGGTCATGGTACATCAGGTCAAGTCAACAGTATACGGTACCATGTCAGGTGTATCAATATATATATATATGTGTGTAGCCATGTCAGGTCAAGATGTAAACACTATCGTGGGTGTGCTCACAATCAGATATATAATCAAACACGGGTATTAACAATATGAAATAAGCAATGAATTACATAATAAGCAGTTTCATTCAAATTACAAGAGTGCAGTAAAACGATATAGCCGTTTAGTCATGTTAACAGGTTTAAGCACCCTTAGCGGTGCAATAATTTAGGTATCGGTTCAATACAGTTATTTCAACTCAAATGCATACGAGTGTCCGAAGGTAACAGAACTACATGGATAAATGCCACCATCTATTTAACAGTAAAATTGTGATTGAACAGGTAGATTTGATTATTGGGTTCAAATCGGCAAACTGTAACTTTCATGTTTAACGGTAAAATGAAATAATGCAATTTTGTAACCGAAATGGAAAATGATTGTACCAAGCTAATCTTACAGTTTTAGGGTGTCAATACAAATATAAATATACTGTATAGCATGTAGCAAGGGGTACTTGCCTCGACGGGTCGCGAACCGGGAAAAACGGAACGTAACGTCGGCGGGGAAACTCGCGACGGACGCACGGTTCACGGATTGAACCCAAACGACGAACCAAGGAACCACACGAGTCAGAGTACTCTGCTGGATCGTCGGGACACGTCGCCGGCACGGCCGGATTCTGGCGAGATGCAAAAACAGTGAATAGGGTTTCTACGGGTGTAGATCTAGAGAAAGAAGGAAATGGACAGAGAAAGAAGAAGATGGGGGAATACTCACTGGTCCCAGAGGCCACTAGTAACGACGGCGAGATCGACGGCGGCGAGAACGGCGTCTCCGGCGATCTGCAGAACATCCAGCAGTATGTTTCAGTTTTGAAAGATGAAGAGAGGAAGGGTGAGATGGAGAAACACTTACGAGGTGTTCTGAGGTGGTTGGGGTTCGTCGGCGATGGCCAGGGGCGGCGCAGGTGGTCGCCGGTGGCGTCTCAGGCGACGCAGAGGAGATGCAGGAGGTTGCAAAGGGTCGCTGTTCCGGTCGGGGGTGCACCGGGAGAAGGAGGATGATGGTGAGGGGAACACGGCGAGGTGTTGGTCGGCGGCGAGGCGTTGGACGTTTTCTGGTGGTCGCGGTGGCGAGCAGGCGGCTGCAGGGAAGACTGCAGGCGGTCGCGGTCGTGCAGGGTGCGCGGGGGTGGAAGGAAGAAGGTGTGGGCGAGGCGAGGCTGAGGAGGAGAGGGTGCTGGTGACGCTGGCGCCGGCGTTGGGGCTGCGGCGGCAAGGACGGAGGTGGCTAGGGTTTCAAAGGGTTTGGGTTTTCCTGTTCTTGTGATGAAGAACGAGAGGAGGGAAATAATATAAGAGATAGAGAGAGAATAGGGTTAGAGAGAGAGAGATTTGAGGGGGAGAGAGAGAAGAGATCGGAGGAGGGAGAGAGAGATATAGAGAAAGAGAGAGATTGAGAAATAGAGAGAGAGAGAGAGAATGGGAATGGAGAGGGGCCCACGGAATTAAACCTTCTCTGATTGGCTGAAGCAGAAAGATATAGAGGTTTTAAAAAATATTGAAAAGATTTAATTAACAGTGAAAGTTAGTATAGTTAAAGAAATATTCGAAGGTTTTAAATTATTAAAATTTTGGGATTTTGGCGCCAAATAAAACATTTCCAAATCGCGTCCGGGTCGGGTCCAAAAATTCGAAATTGAAATAATAGGATTTTAAGCGGGTTCCAAAATTTGAAATTAAGTGTCTTACGATTAAAAAGCATACCCCCAAGACGGGCACCTGTACGCGCGCGTAGCCGTCCAAACTCGCCCGTTTCACCGAACGGAACGAGAACACGATGCACAGACGCTACCACAAGGCTAGGGGTGTTGAGTAGGCCAAGATGGATATTTTTAATTTTATTTTAGATGCTAAAATTTGTTATGTGCAGAAATGACTTTGCCGGGTAAAATTTTACAGTAAGCCACGAATAAGTAAGATAAATGAAATGAGTACCACCTAATGCTCAAACAGTAACTGAAAAAAATAGTAGCATTGGGCTCGGGTGTTACACGAGCCCTGCGACCAACCTCTCCCATGCCAAAATGAAAATTATGTAATAAATAAGTTTGATATAATTTTCATGCATGAATGTAAAATAAATGGGCATAAAGCCAAATTATTGCAAAGCCCATGGCTCATGTGTAAAAGAAATGAGCACACGAGGTATGTGATGGGCAAAATACCATTTTGTAAGCCCAAAAAATATGATAATGAAATGAAAGAGAATAATTCATTATCCTCGAACTATTAGGGTTTTTATGCCTCCTTCTCCTTCCTCAAGGTTCTAAACCTTTTATTTTTTTTAATTAAATCAAGAGTTTCACTCTTTCTTTTCCAAAAAAAATTAGTTTTTCACCACAAAACCCTTGAAGGGGAACGCGGATCTTCTATCAAATCTCTAAAAGGGGAGATTTTTAAATATCACACTCTTTTCTCCAAGATCCAGCCAATAGAGAGAAGGAAGAAGAAGACTCATCCCCCAAAATCCCACTTTGGGAAGATCCAAGGCTCAATAGAAAACTCAGGGCTCAAGGGAGAAGAAAGGAGTTCCCTTTCATCATCTTCGAAAATATCTTGGGAGTTTAACTCCACAAAAAACTAATATATATATATATATATATATATATATATATATATATATATATATTATAATAATAATAATAAATGTTTCTTTTTGGGAGCATAACTCTCAGTGCTGGGGCTAGGCCCCTTTGTCCTCTTTTTCAGGAGTTTAACTCCAAAAGTCAATTGGGAGTACAACTTCTAGTATAGGGGTTAAGCCCCTTTTTCTCGCAAGTGCCTGGCGCCCGTTTGGCGGGCACGTGGGGCGCTGGCACCCACGCGTCCTTTGGACGCTATTTTTCCCTCTCATTTTTTTTATATATATAAACACTCCACAACATTTTTCCTGTTAGAAAAAATTTCTAATGGGGCGTTGTCCCGCATCCCGCAAGGGGACTGCTAGCCCCCTTGACCCTCAACTCGCTATCCGGATAGCGGGGTCCCCATAAACTCTGCGAGGCTCCCGATATACCCAAAACCTCTCAAAACACTGTTGGATATAGTGCCCTCAAAGTCAATTATTGGATCGCAGGAACGTGATTGCAATGATTGAGGGAGGACCTATGTCGGAAGGAAAGTCTTACTCAGGATGATAGTATGCTATCTAGTTTATCTTTATCATCGTGTACATGCTTTAGGTGACATTACAGGTCACTATTGCACGTTGATGGAGCCCTTAGAATTCTTTCTTGACGGCCAGCAGTATGATGGCGATAATATACGTGGGAGCTGGGGTCTATAAGCACATCCTTAGTCGAGGGAGTTTCGAGACAGGGCATCGATACTCCAGAGTAGACTAGTGTATACGGGTCGAGACCCCGACGAGGGGCGGTGGCTGGTCTCACAAGACATTGGTATCAGTTGGTTCACCTAAGACGTATACAAGTGCTCATTGGGTTATGAGTACACCGGACAGGACTCGCCGGGAACATGCTAGTTGGTTTTATACCCAGCGTCAGATAGCAGTTCCCTGGTGACATGTGTACAGATTAGTTCATCGACCTGAGATCGTCATTTGTCTTGTGTGAGTTCCCACTGTGCTTTGATTACTACCCTACCGCGGCTCAAAGGAGTCGTGCAAACAGGTTTTAGTTGGGTACAGTCCCGAGCCATATGGAGGCAGTGAGCGGATCGGCAGGGTTTTCGTCTCTCCCGGTATTGGGGGTGAGAACGCGCTATGTTTAGGAGATCCATTACACGAAGTCCTTGGCTAAGGCAGGAGATTTACTGGTAGGTATTCCAGTAGTATCTCAGGGTGTTTTGGGCTACACTCCAACACGACTTGTACCGCTTTTGGGAGTCTGACTTTTACCAACCCCCTAGGCCCGACATGCGATACTCATAGACAAACGGACCGGACTGTACGAATATTGTCACTGACAGGCTCAATAGGGTGTCAGGATGAGTTCGCTCATCGACCTCCCTTTTGGTCAATACCTGGTAGCCCGTTACGTACAGCTAGTACTACTGACGTGCTAGTGGTTAAATCCACAGCCAGTGTATTGACGAGTCTTTAGAGTCCCTCGCAGAAAGTTTCTCAAGTTTCGGGCAAAACGTTGTAGAGTCCGTATGGTATTATGGCAGGGTTCGATCATATACGTGCAGTCATGCACGGATCATGATCGGGCGGATCATACTAGTGGGCTTTGGTTTAAGCCGGATCCTAGTATTAGATTTGTTGGATTACTTTAGTCTCATCGTATTTGCATTCAGTCGGAATGCGGATGCAGGTATGTATATACAGGTGAGGGGTATCCTTGTGATCCATCACGAGTTTACTTTAGATGTTGCCATATTTTTTTATTGTTGTAAACATTTGGATTAATGTTTACATGTGGAAATTGTGAGTGGATTTCATGATGAGGTGCATTTAATGTGACATGGACATGTTTAGTGACTCATGGTCTCTTTATTTGTGCTAATGTCACATTAGGATTTGTTTATTGTGTTGAATTGATGGATGGAGAGAGAGAGGGCAGCCATAGGCTTGGGGTTGGCTATTGGGTTTTCATTCTTGTGCTCACAACATTAATTCAACACAATAACAAAGCAAGCCTCTTCTTCTTCTTCCTCTAGCTCACAACTTCCACCAATGGCATCATCTTCAACCTCCATCCATACACTCTCATGTGTTGAGAATCAATAGATGCTTGAGACAAAGTTATCACACACATTCTCTACATCACCTTGGACACGTCGGCTAGCAAACTTCGTGTCCGAGTTGCTTCGGATGAAGCGGGAGCCCGTAAAAAGACTCATTGATGTGGTGCCCTTTCCGACGTGGAGACCGGAGATCGGAGATGTCGCGAGGAGCTAGGGATGGTGGCCAAAGACCGAAGGACATGGATCGATCGGTATAGCCACTCTTACTTCTTAGTAGTTTGCTAGTTTAGCGTTAATGGTTCGATCCGGGTGAAAGACTACGATAGCGCCGGTTTCCTAAAAAGTTTTTGTTTCCGCATTTGGCCTCGGATTGACGGCCGGGACGCTACTGTAGACTTACATGGTATCAAAGCCACGCCATTAACCTTTACTAGCTTGTTCTAACTTGTTTAAAACATCGATCGGCCGAATTTTCCAAAACCGCGATTCCATTTTAGCAGTTTCTGCCGAATTTTAAAAGTCGTAGAAAAATTATTTTCAGTATGCCAGAAAATCGTGCAAGCATTTTTAAGAAACTGGAAGAAATTTGGAAGCACGATCCTACCATGAGACCGCGGAACCACGGCGAAACTGGCTTGTTTGCCACGGTTGCGCGGCGGAATGGTGGGAACAGTGCACCATTTTTCTTCCTGGGGTTTTTCACATGGAATTGTGGTTTCTGGATATTTTTGTTTGGACCCAGATTTTGTTTGAGTACTGGGATTTGTACTTGGGGCCCACATCGGGGTGTTTTGTCGATCGAGATTTTAAATATGTTAGTTCACAGTGCTTACATTATATCTGCGACCGTGAATGTCATTCGAGCGGTAAATCTTGTCTAATTGTTATAGTCCTTTTAGACGAGTTTGCGAATATGATATTCACGTTGATGTTCCATGTTGTGCTGTGATGTTGCGGATTTGTCATGGTGGATAGCTAGATGCAATGGTAGTACAGTTTGGTTATATTTGTACATTTGATATTGCGGAGCGAGCGTCCGACATGTGGACTGCCGTCACTGCCTGTTTGTATATTACTCTTTTGGGGAACGACCGGGTTGAGGTCGATGCACCCGTTGTACATATTTTATTTTCTATACTGGGATTACCCCGCGGTGGGGTGCACGGATAGCCGGGTTCTAGAGGGCAACGGGCCCGCATCTCATGGCTTTGAGACGGAGGGGGCTTCACTCTAGAATTGGCAGGCTATTCGCCGCACTCGTAGGGTGTACAGGTTGACCCAAAGAGGGGTGCTCAAGTTACCGGATTTCGTGAAGTGCTTGGTGGTCCATTCACTTTGCTGTAGGGGGCTGCCTCACTTCAGGTTTTGGCGGGTAACTTGCCGCACTCGTAGGGGTCTAAGTTTCATTGCACAGGCTATCCACACGACTAGGGGAACGTCGAGTTTCAGTAGCGGCTCTATGAAATCCGGGGATCCCAGATTATCTGTATTGTTCTGTGATGCTTATTACATTTCTGTGATGTTGCATTTATCACGCCTGGAGCGATTATTATATATTGCTATATATATACTAGTAGATGTTGTATATGTTTTACACCTGCGCTAGTCCAGTCCCCGCTCTGTCGTTAGTTAAGTAACCTAACGGGTGATGACGGGACCCCGTGGCGAATGCGGATGGCATATACGTACATCATATTTTCGTTCTTTTGTGGTGTGATTAATTGATGGGACTGCGTTGATTCAGATCAATGCAAGCTAAACAAACATATTCGATGTTGTTGGAACAATTTTCAAAAAGCTGTTATTACAAGGACGTTCTCTTTTGTTTTGCACAGTGGTATTCGGTTATGAATATCCTGCACCTCATTCGACGAGGCAAGGGCCGAGATCCCTTTATCGGGAGTGACCCCTTGGACAGAACTTTGCATCAGGGTAATAACTTCACTATAGTCGATTACTTTTTGCTTTGCATCGCGGTATTCAGTTAGAATATCCTGCACCTCATTCTACGGGGAAAGAGCCGAGATCCCTTCACCGGGAGTGACCTCTTTAGCAAAGGTTTTCGCCACTATATTTATAAAAAGCTATCTGGTTCCTTCAACGATATCAAGTTCATTACGTTAAAGGTTTTTCGCCAAAAACCATTCGTAGCCCTCTGTCATTTCAGACGGGTAGCACTTAGTATTCATGCTATGTTTGTTGACCTTCGTCAAGGCATAGTGAATGGTAGCTGCTTGTTACCTTTCTGTTGCATAGATAGATGCGTTGGTTTGGGACAGTCGTATAGCCTTGTTGACCTTCGTCAAGGGCTTGTACGGGTGGGTTCAAATTAACCTGGACAATGACGGGTAGAACTTGACATGTGACTTATGATTTTTTGACCTTCGTCAAGGTCATAAGAGTATGGGGTAAAAATCACATCGGAAGTTTCTAAAGAAACTGAAACTTGCCAGGCATGAGCATACCTTCTGGAGTGTGATAACGCGAGTGGATTCCATCACGTTATCATGCGATGATAGTTGAATCCCGATTCCCACTGATGAGTTGGTTTACTCCTCGGGTGATCCCGACTAATTCTTCTTTCAGGTTTGGAGGAGAATTTGAGATTACAGTGGGAGGTTTCCTGATTAGATAAATTGATAACCATTCTGATCTAGGTTAGAGTGCACGCAGAGTGTTTCTTTTCTCTCTCTCTCTTTGGTAGCGACCATGGCCCGACCCTAGACTATGACTCAGTGACCAAGTTAACCGAACCTTCTTAAAACACTGGCTTTTAGATTGTCTGAGTTGCATACCTCATTGCTACTCCTGCTTTTACCCTTTTTCTCCGGAACATTTCGTATCACTACGAACGTCCACTTCCATTGGATAAAACCATCGTATGGTTATATACGAACTCGAAGGAACTTGTTCCAGATTCGAGGATGGTTTCCGGTTCTGGAGAAAATGAATAGGACTTTTCAGTTGTCTTTTCCTTTTACCTTCTCTTTGGTTGCGAGTGCTCCTTGGATTAGGACAGTACACCTATTACTCCAATTGGATAGTCTTCATCCAAACCATAGGCAGGTGCCGAAAGGTAGAGAATGAAGAAAACCATTTAACCTAAAAGGTGTACACAAGGTATTAAGTAAAGACAAATAAAGGGATCAGAAAGAGGGCAAAGTAAATTGCAATTGCTGTCATTCACGACCAAACCACGTATTTCATCGCCAAACCTATTTCACCTTTTGTATTTCTCCAGAACACTCCGTATCACTACGAAGATCCACAATTATTTGGATACTCCATCGTATGGTTATATACGAACTCGAAGGAACTTGTTCCAGTTCAGGGATGGATTCTGGTTCAGGAGAAATAGGAATAAGGTTTATTCAGTTGTCTTTTATCTTTACCTTCTCTCGCGTTGCGAGTGCTCCTAGGATTAGGAGAGTATACCTATTACGCTTATTGGATAGTCTTCTTCCAAACCATAGGCTGGTGCCGAACGGTAGGGAAGGAAGAAAACCATTTAGCCTAAGGGGTGTACAGAAGATAATGACTAAAGACATATAAAGGGATTTGGAGAGGTGGCAAAGAGATATACAGTTATAGTTGTGAATATGATAATGGAAGAGGCATTACTAGGAATACCCGGATACCCCTTCGAAACATTTTCATGTTTCAGTTTCACTATGTATTGTTAAAAGAAAACTGATTTCCCACTTAGCCCTTGATCCAGGGTATGTATTTACCAGGTTTGATTCTCACATCTGTATGGTTTTACAGATGATGAGTGGGAGTAAGCTATTGGGAACTAGGTGATCATCCTCATTATATCGGGATCCGTTGTAATTGGTGATATTTGAGGAAATCACCTGGGTGTTTGCCGGACGGCAAATATTTGGTTTTGAATATCCGTTGTTATGCACCAATTTCAAATTGATATATCTGTACGTTTATTTTTATAAAGTGAGATATAACTTTTTGAAATTATGCCCATGACATTTATCTATATCGGTTGATGGTTAGGTAAGGAGCATTCAACAGCGGTGTAATTCTTCATAACCATAGTACAGTTTTCAACCTACGACGCACAGGGTTTGAGTTATTCAACTCAGCGGACTTATACAAGGTAATGTATGTTGTCCTGTGTCCATTAGGAAAGAGGGGTTGGTTCTCGTACTATATTCTGTTTACTTGTGACTTCTCTAGTTTTTAGATAAGTGTTTTGTAGAAATGCAAGATCTAAGTTTTTATAGGTATAAGAATAAAGTAGAGAACCAGGTGTTGTAAGTATCAGGATTCTTCAAGGTGATCGAAGATGTAGATACTTGTATTCGGTATTCAGTTGATAGTAATGGTTTTGAGAAACTTGTTTCTCTTTCAGGTTACTCATATCTGGATGCATTCCTAAGTTGGGTAACGATGATCGCCCTCCTTCCATTTAGTTTACATGCACTGGAGACAGCTGCATGATTTGAATCTGGTTCCAATTAAATCAGTGTCTCTGTTTCTATATTGGATATAGAACGGTTCATATCTTAACGATGTTAAGGTACGGGGAGTTGTCCGGCTTATGCTTAAAACCAGACTCTGGATAACTCAAGACACGTTTCTGTAATGGTTGTTTGTGGGTTGACCCGGGCTATGACGAGGGTTAACTTTCTACCATCTGGAAGATCAATAGTGATATTGTTCTTGACTCGCCACAGTTTTAGTAAAATGGATTTTTTCAGAAATTGTAGTGGGAGTATGGTAGGACTGGAAGTGATTCCAGAACCGCAAACGATTACTGAAAGTTTAATAGGACCTAAAGATTCAATCTGGATTGTCATTCCATTAGCCACTCCGCAGATATGTAAGGTAACCTCAAGCACCCGAGAGGTACTCCGGTATCCTCAAGGACGGTGACAGGGAGGTTCTTGTTTACCCAGATTTGCCATTACTGCTGTTCTAGACTATGAGACCCGGCAGGAGGATGAGTATAGCGTCGTTCTAAACTAGCTTTAGAAGTGCACGTGTATATGATTCTGCCAGAGGTTTGTTGTGGTCAGTGGGAGCAGCGGAAGCATAGTGGACAAGTAGCTTGTGTCTATTTATAAACTAAAGCAGATATAGCGGAGATAGACCATCTATTTTTGATGTCACGGTCATGGGTTTTGACTTCATCAGAATAGGGGATGGATCTGTTAAGAAGGTAGTAGGGTGTGATGTCCTGGTATTTGGATGTCATACACAGTGTAGGAAGTAAACTTCCTATCTACAATCGGTTATACTGTAGTTATCACACAGTGGTTTCTCCACATAGGATATGGATATTATATCAAATATTCTGGTTACTAGATCTTTGGTTTTAGATTTAAATTTGGGTAGTTTCCCAATCTGGGTACTTAGACAGTATCTAAAGGTGTTTTAGAATGGACGACTCCTGGCACGGTAGTATACCTGCAAGTGATGGAGTCACCCTCTCTAAAGATGTCTTGCAGACTAAAGAGGAGATGGATGCGCATGATTGGCATATCACTTGCTTAGGTAATTGAGTCAATCATGAGATTTCAAGTACCACACCAGATGTTGTTTTTGCACTAGATGCAATAAATTGATATTAATCCAATCCTGGACAAGCGTTCGGAAGCAGTTTATGAACATAAGCGGATGTTCTAGGGATATGATAACAACAGCCTCTTTTGGGAGACAGTTATCATTCCAGGCTTCCAAGGTGACCTGGATGACAGAGTGACTGTCAGAGTTATAGTTTTCCCTCTGACGAGGGGCAGTAGTTTGGAAAGGAGGTCCAAGCGGATACTGAGGGAGGCATGGCGTAGGATACTGATTAAGTTCAGTTGACGATACAGTCTAAAGAAGTTTAGATTTGGAGTTCATTTGTGAACTAGGTCCCATCAGATATCCAGACATATTCTAAGACAGGTATTGCTCATTTCGGGAGATGGCTTTCTCCGCGAACTTGAGATAAAGAGAGACATAGAAAGAAACATCATGACGGATCCACTAACTGAGGCTATTCCTCGAACGCAATAGTTTCACAAATGGGTTTTGTGAGACTGATCTATAGAGGAGTTGGGTGTTCGGTATTACACGGGCTGTGAGTATGCGACATCGCAATAATTAGCCTTGAGTGCAAGTGGGAGATTGTTGGATATAGTGCCCTCAAAGTCAATTATTGGATCGCAGGCACGTGATTGCAATGATTGAGGGAGGACCTATGCCGGAAGGACAGTCTTACTCAGGATGATAGTATGCTATCTGGTTTATCTTTATCATCGTGTACATGCTTTAGGTGACATTACAGGTCACTATTGCACGTTGATAGAGCCCTTAGGATTCTTGCTTGACGGCCAGCAGTATGATGGTGATCATATATGTGGGAGCTGGGGTCTATAAGCACATCGTTAAAAGGTCCCTAGTCGAGAGAGTTTCGAGACAGGGCATCGATACTCCAGAGAAGACTAGTGTATACGGGTCGAGACCCCGACGAGGGGCGGTGGATGGTCTCACAAGCCATTGGTGTCAGTTGGTTCACCTAAGACATATACAGGTGCTCATTGGGTTATGAGTACACCGGACAGGACTCGTCGGGAACATGCTAGTTGGTTTTATACCTAGCATCAGATAGCAGTTCCCTGGTGACATGTGTACATCTTAGTTCATCGACCTGAGATCGTCATTTGTCTCGTGTGAGTTTCCACTGTGCTTTGATTACTACCCTACCACGGTTCAAAGGAGTCGTGCAAATAGGTTTTAGTTGGGTACAGTCCCGAGCCACATGGAGGCAGTGAGCGGATCGGCAGGAGTTTCGTCTCTTCCGGTATTAGGGGTGAGATCGCGCTGTGTTTAGGAGAGCCATTACACGAAGTCCTTGGCCAAGGCAGGAGATTTACTGGTAGGTATTCCAGTAGTATCTCAGGGTGTTCTGGGCTACACTCCGACACGACTTATACCGCTTTTGGGGGTCTGACTTTTACCAACCCCCTAGGCCCGACATGCGATACTCATAGACGAACGGACCGGACTGTACGGATATTGTCACTGACATGCTCAGTAGGGTGTCAGGATGAGTTCGCTCATCGACCTCTCTTTTGGTCAATACCTGGTAGCATGTTACGTACAGCTAGTACCACTGACGTGCTAGTGGTTAAATCCACAGTCAGTGTATTGACGAGTCTTTAGAGTCCCCCACAAACAGTTTCTCAAGTTTCGGGTGAAACGTTGTAGAGACCGTATGGTATTATGGAAATGTTCGATCATATACGTGCAGTCGTGCATGGATTATGATCGGACGGATCATACTAGTGGGTTTTGGTTTAAGCCGAATCCTAGTATTAGATTTGTTGCATTACTTTAATCTCATCGCATTTGCATTCAGTCGGAATGCGGATGCAGGTATGTATATACAGGTGAGGGGTATCCTTGTGATCCGTCACGAATTTACTTTAGATATTGCCATATCTTTTTATTATTGTAAACATTTGGATTAATGTTTACATGTGGAAATTGTGAGTGGATTTCATGATGAGGTGCATTTAATATGACATGGACATGTTTAGTGACTCATGGTCTCTTTATTTGTGCTAATGTCACATTAGGATTTGTTTATTGTGTTGAATTGATGGATGGAGAGAGAGAGGGCAGCCATAGGCTTGGGGTTGGCTCTTGGGTTTTCATTCTTGTGCTCACAACATTAATTCAACACAATAACAAAGCAAGCCTCTTCTTCTTCTTCTTCCTCTAGCTCACAACTTCCACCAATGGCATCATCTTCAACCTCCATCCATACACTCTCATGTGTTGAGAATCAATGGATGCTTGAAATAAAATTATCACACACATTCTCTACATCATCTTGGACACGTCGGCTAGTAAACTTCGTGTCCGAGTTGTTTCGGATGAAGCGGGAGCCCGTAAAAAGACTCATTGATGTGGTACCCTTTCCGACGAGGAGACCGGAGATCGGAGATGCTACGAGGAGCTAGGGATGGTGGCCAAAGACCGAAGGACACGGATCGATCGGTATATCCACTCTTACTTCTTAGTAGTTTGCTAGTTTAGCGTTAATGGTTCGATCCGGGTGAAAGACTACGATAGCGCCGTGATTTAATTGATTTTCGTGGATGTGTTTATCGAATCAAATAGTAAAGAAATCACAACCAAAAATATTTGACCGCAATCAAACAACGGTGTCAATTGAAGTTAATGAATGAGTGCGGATCGTCCTCAGGGATCTCGAGATTCGTTTGTATTTTTTTTATTTGTTTGAAATGAAATGTTAAGCAACAATAAGAGAAAACACGATTCAATTGATTGATTTGTATTCGTGTGTCACTAATCTTTTCTAAAGAATCAAGAACTATAAACAACAAGAATCGGTTTCAATGGTATTTTCCAAACGACAATCAAGAATGATAAAGAAGCTCGTAGGAATCGATAGGATCTTTAGATGTGTTGTAGTCTACAATATTTCATATTCTTGTCCTTCGAAGAATTGATGCTAGATCAATGGTTATCGACGAGAATTAGGGTTTTCTTGATGAAATTAAAGTTTCATCTCTTAACCCTTGCTCTTTCGAGGATACCATTTATATTCTAGCCTCTAGCAATTTCAAGAATCGATCGGATCACCCCAATCTCGAGCGATGTTGATCAAGAAAGCATCGAATCGAATTGGGTTGTCGATTCTTGAACTTGCTAGGGTTTACAATCTCGTGGGATTCAAGAATTGATTACAAATTTGCTACATCATCCTACTAAAGATCTTCTCGACTCCTTAACGAGCGGAGTTTTACTCGCGCATCACCACATAGACAATATTCAAGAACAGTAAAGATAACATGATGCGGAATTTTAAAGAAAACGAGAATGGAGAAAATATCACCTTTTATTTAATAAACAATTGTCAATACATTCTTTCAAGATCTACAAGAAGAAAGAAAAATCGATCGTTGACTCGGCTTCGCTCGACTCCGTGGATCGTGGATCTACTTTTGATCTCTTGCCCGATGGAAGATCGGCTCGGCTCATAAAAGGGTTGAAGGAATCTTGCTTGGCTTGCACTCAAGATCTTGAATTGTGGATGGATTTAGGGTTAGGGTTTCCTACAAGATTTCTCACTAATCTTGAGGAAGAAGAAGATGGAGAAAGAGAATGGCTAAACTAAAAATGGGTTGAATCTATCACTCTCCAAGATTGAATCAAGATTTTCCAAGATGAGAAATGAGTGAGCCTAGGGTCTTATTTATAGACCTAGGTTTAGGTTTGAATTAGACTTTCCCTCCCAAAGTTTGTTGACAAGTTTGTTGGGGTTTAGCTTAGGGTTTAAGCAAGGGTTTAGGAAAGTTCTAGAAAGATTAGGGTAGTTTGGGAATTTGCTGATCTGGTGAAAGTATCTGGAATCTTCTGGAAGTTTGTGTACATTTATGATCTGAGGGCACTGAAACAGGAGTTTTGGTGAAGTTTGAGGAGCTAAGTCCCTAGGCCCGCCGCGCAACCGCCGCGTGAGGTGGGGTTTGGCCGCCCTTCCGCCGCGCATTGGTGGCCTTGGGATTGGTGCTTTCTGCAGTTGCTTTGTACTGCTGTATGGGTTATTCTTTGATGTTCAGAATTGCAGTTGCCCTTCTGTGTTGATACCAGATTTGCTTTCAATGAGTTTACGAGCAATTGTAATGGTCGAGCAATGAATTGATCGAGCAAGTATCTCTTTTCCTGCATAGACTTCAAAATAGGGGTTGCAAGATATAGAAAATATGCTATGTAATGTAATGCAGTTAATTTCCCTAGAATTTCCGGTTTTAAGGTCGAATACATGTAATTTGATATTTTGCGACCAATTAGCTAATATGTGAATTATGAATACCGTACTCTCCTATATGTATGCAGATGACAAGGAAATTGCCGGTTAAAATATGCAATATTTTCGACTGATCAAATACCCCCAAACTTAATTTCGATCGTCTCGAGAGAATGTTTTATTAAAAAGAGAAGGAGAAAACAAAGAAGGAGAAAAAACTAACTAGCACACTTTCGTAGGCAACACGATTGCACTGAGCACGTGCAACAAGCCTTTAAACCTCTAGGTGTCCCTAGTAGGAGGAGTGTTGTCTCCTGAGGGTTTTCAGCGGATTGCACCCACAAAATCCAAAAATAAAAGCAAGATCATGAATATTACATTTAAAGAAAAGAATTGTAAAAGAAAGACCGTGAAAATTAGGGTTTCCAACTAAGCTAGCTTTTCGGTTGTCATGAGCCCTATCTTAATGGTCATGAAAAGATGTTAGAAATCACGTCCTCCCTCAATAAAACATCGTCTTATTCTTCATTCCTATCTTTATTCCAAACATCGATCATATCACCCTGCGTGTGTGTAAAGACATCCCTACACCCGGAGAATTCAATTCAAGCTATCATACCCTTGCCCATCAGCCTCAGTACTTCTTGACAAACGAGATTGCTTACACACTTTCATGCGACCGTTAATACTTCTTGAGGTACTAACCGACCGATTACTAATGTGCTTGCTAACTTGGTGTATTTTCCTAATCTTGCACCACCTCAGGCATAGCAGTGACTCCCAGACCAGTTGACCTTGGGGCACTAGGTGAAGAAGCACCCTTTTGCTATATATTTTTCTTGCCCTTGGTGATAACAAAACCAGTGTCCATTTTTCTCACCACTTTCAAAATACTTTTTCTTTTCATACTTTTGGCTTTAAGACAAGAGCATTTCAAGGTATCCTCTACTATCCCAGGCTTCAAGACGTGTGTAAGTGCGAATAGCAGGGTAGCAACGTTCAAAATGTTTGGCTTCCAGAATAGAAACTATTTTTCAGACTTATTTTTATCCTCAGATTAGTGACGTCTTTCATCTTACTAACCCTTGGGACAACGGCTCATAACTACTTATTACTAGTTCGTATAAGAAAACTTCTAATTTTCTTAGTTTTCTAAAATTTTTCCAATCTCATGGATGTAATTGTTCACTGTCTAAACTTTCATTATCTTATTTATATACAAAAAAAAAGTGTAAATATTAAAATTATTTTTATATTTGAAAATTTTTAAATTTTTATGGGTTTTGAAAATTTTTCAATTTTTATAGATTTTTAAAAAGAAATGTTTTGTGCTTATGCAGATGATATGCAAATGATGCGAAAATAAGCACAAACCTCCCCCAAACTTGTTTTCAACAGTGTCCTCACTGTTGCCGACAGTTATACCTACAAAAATCTGTAAATCTGGGAGGAATTTATTAGTGGGGGCAAATATATAAGTGAAGAACTTCCCCCAAACTTGTTTTATTTACTCACCTTCATTCAAAATATGATGCAATGATATACTGGACATGAAAGTGAGACGGAGGAATTTTAATCAAGATAAACTGGCTCTTGTAAGAACAAGAGCTCCTCCGTGGGGTCAGTGGAAAAATACGGCTTTAATCTATGTCCATTTACTTTGAAAACAGTGCCGTTTTTAATATTTTCAATATCTACTGCCCCGTGCGGGTATACAGACCGCACAACAAAAGGTCCCTTCCAACGAGATCGGAGCTTACCCGCATGAAGGTGTAATCGTGAATCATAAAGAAGGACTTGTTGACCAGGTAAAAATGTTTTCCTTACAATGTTTTTATCGTGAAAAACCTTAGTCCTATTCTTTGTGATTACAGCATTATCATAAGCTTCATCGCGGAGTTCGCTTAGCTCGTTTAGTTGCAGCTTCCGAAAGTTGCAGGCAAGGTTTAGATCAAAATTAATTTCCTTTATAGCCCACAATGCTTTATGTTCTATCTCAACAGGTAGATGACATGCTTTTCCAAAAACTATCCTATATGGAGACATTCCTAGGTCGGTTTTATATGCAGTCCTGAATGCCCAAAGAGCATCCGTCAATTTGGTCGACCAGTCTTTTCTATTTTTAGCAACAGTTTTCTCCAGGATAAGTTTGATTTGTCTGTTTGAGATCTCAGCCTGCCCGCTTGTTTGGGGTTGATAGGGTGTAGAAAGACGGTGGTTGATTGAATATTTCCGCATCAGAGTCTCGAAAGATCTGTTGCAGAAGTGTGTCCCATTATCGCTAATAATAGCGCGTGGGTGTCCAAATCGCGAGAAGATATTCTCTTTCAGGAACTTAATGACAACTTTCCTGTCATTAGTGCGACTTGGAATGGCTTCTACCCACTTGGAGACATAATCAACCGCCAGCAATATGTACAGATTCCCAAAGGAGTTGGGAAAAGGACCCATAAAATCTATGCCCCAAACATCAAACATTTCAACAACCAGAATGGGTTGCTGAGGCATTTCATTCCTTTGGGATATTCTACCCGTATACTGACATTGTGTGCAGGTTTTGCAATGTTCAAATGCGTCCTTGAATAAGGTCGGCCAATAAAATCCACATTGCAAAACCTTTTCCGCTGTTTTTCTTGGACCAAAGTGACCCCCACAGGCCTGATCATGACAAAATGAAAGAATACTCTTGAACTCTTCATTCGGGACGCACCGGCGAATGATCTGATCAGGACAGTATTTAAACAAATAAGGCTCGTCCCAGTAATAGTGTTTTACTTGGGAAAGAAAGCGGTATTTGTCCTGTTTTGACCAATCGCTCGGTATTAATCCCGTGGCATGATAGTTCACAATATCCCTGAACCATGGTTCAGAGGATACGCTCAAGAGTTGTTCGGCAGGGAATGAGTCATTGATCGGCAGGGTCACAGGGGAAGAAACGATGCGTGAAAGGTGGTCAGCTACTACGTTTTCACATCCTTTCTTATCTTTGATAACAAGATCGAATTCTTGTAAAAGAAGGATCCAACGTATTAGTCGACCTTTGGCATCTTTCTTCGCCAGCAGATGTTTTAAAGCGGAATGATCAGTATATACAACAATAGGTGAGCCGATTAAGTAAGGCCTGAATTTCTCTAATGCGAATACAACCGCTAATAGTTCTTTCTCTGTGGTTGTATAATTGATTTGCGCATCATTCAGGGTCTTACTAGCATAGTAAATCACGTGTGGCATCTTTTCAATGTGCTGTCCAAGGACAGCACCTACTGCAAAATCAGATGCGTCACACATCAGCTCAAAGGGGTAGTCCCAGTTTGGTGATGATAAAACGGGGGCTGAAGTGAGTGAGTGTTTAAGTGAGTCGAAAGCTGTCTCGCAATCCGAGTCAAAGTGGAAGGTCGTATCCTTGGCCAGGAGTAGTGTTAAAGGTCTAGCAATTTTGCTAAAGTCCTTTATGAATCTCCTATAAAATCCAGCATGGCCAAGGAAAGAGCGAATATCTTTGACGCTTTTGGGATGAGGGAGGTTTTGAATGACATCTACTTTAGCTCTGTCAACCTCAATGCCCTTCTGTGAAATGACATGTCCAAGGACTATTCCTTCTTGGACCATAAAGTGGCATTTTTCCCAGTTCAAAGTCAAGTTCTTCTCTTTGCATCGAGTAAGAACAGCGTCCAGATTTGCTAGGCATTCAGAAAAAGAGTCTCCAAAAATCGAAAAGTCGTCCATAAAGATCTCCAGGAAATTCTCTACCATATCAGAGAATATCCCCATCATACACCGCTGAAAGGTAGCGGGAGCATTGCATAGCCCGAAGAGCATGCGACTGTAAGCAAAGGTACCAAAAGGACAAGTAAAAGTGGTTTTATCTTGATCCTTTTTGGCGATGGGGACCTGATTATAGCCTGAGTAACCGTCCATGAAACAATAGTATTGTCGTCCCGCTAGGCGTTCCAGCATTTGATCAATAAATGGTAGAGGAAAATGATCTTTCCTCGTGGTAGCGTTGAGTTTTCTATAATCGATGCATACACGCCACCCAGTTTGGGTGCGTGTCTGAATCAACTCATTCGCCTCATTTGTGATCACAGTGATGCCGGATTTCTTAGGAACGACGTGTATAGGACTTACCCACTGGCTATCGGAGATCGGGTATATAATACCACTATCTAAGCATTTGACGATCTCTTTCATGACAGCTTCCTTCATGACGGGATTTAACCGTCTCTGTGGTTCTCGGGTCGGTCTGGCATCATCCATCATATGTATATGATGTTCAACAATCAAAGGACTGATCCCTTTGATGTCCGCCATACTCCAACCAAACGCCTCTTTATTAGATCTTAATACCGATAAAAGTGCATTCTCTTGCTCTGATGCAAGAGAAGTGGAAATTATAACCGGTAAAGTCTCGTTCTCACCAAGATATGCATATTTTAGGTGAGAAGGTAAGACCTTGAGATCTAATTCATGCGGAGAAATGATCGAAGGGAGGATCATAGAATGATTTTTGGATTTACAAAGAAGCTCAGAGCCTGTGAAAGATACAAACTCGGGTGGAGAAAAGTCAGAAGTGCAGGACTCAAGTGTAAGTGTAGTGTCCTCACTAAGATCAAGCGTAAGATCAAGCAGAGATGTGCTAATGTCATCGAGATCATTAAAGCAAAGTTCCTCGGCTCCACAACTATCGGGAGCGATCTCATGGACAGAACACACATCTAAAATATGAGCACTAGGTTCTGATGGCTGACTCCCAACTCTGTAGATATTTAGTTCAATGGTCATATTTCCAAATGATAAATTCATTGAACCATTTCTACAGTTTATAACAGCGTTGGAAGTGGCAAGGAAAGGACGACCTAAAATCACCGGAATTTGGCCCCGGGGGTTTGCTACAGGATGTGTGTCGAGCACAATGAAGTCTACAGGGAAAACAAATTCCCCGACCTTTATCAACACATCCTCTAATTCACCCCTTGGTTTGGTGATAGATCGGTCCGCCATCTGGAGAGTACAATGAGCAGGTTTCAGCTCTCCAATTCCTAATTGCTCATAGACAGAATAAGGTAACAGGTTAACACTCGCGCCAAGGTCTAAAAGAGCACGATTTATGTTTTTACCCCCAATCGAAATCGATATTGTAGGACATCCTGGGTCCTTTCGTTTCTTTGGTATCTGGGGAATAAAAGCAGTGCTGATATTATTAGCCATAAAGACCTTCTTTGGCACTTGAGTCTTCCTCTTCCTAGTGCACAAGTCCTTTAGAATTTTCGCATAAGCGGGGACTTGTTGAATCGCATTTAGGAGAGGGATATTGATGTTAACCTGTTTGAACATTTCTAAAATTTTCTCCATATGAGGACTCGTTCTGTTAGCCCTTAGCCGATTCGGGTAAGGTGCTTTCGCAATAAGCGCGGGGTCCATCATAGGAGAAGGAAAGGGGGGTAGACGAGATCCCAAAAGAGGTGTGGGGACCGTCTGTGGAGAACTATAAGGGTTGGGTGAAGGTGTTGAGCCTAAAGGGAACTGGAGAATAGGCTCGTGCGAAGGTGGTTTGGTAGAAGAAGAAGGATCAGAAGGAGAAGTGTGTGTATGTGGAAAGGTCTCAGCCGGGGTTTTGACATGATTTTCAGTATTATCAATATCTTCCCCGACATTATTATTCAGCACTCTTCCCGATCTCAACGTGGTAATGGCATTTACATTGTAATGCCCAGGATTCTGTAGGGGTTGAGAGGGAAGTTTCCCTTTTTCTCTCGCACTCATTTCAGCTTTGAGGCGTGCGATTTCAGCTTCCATCGTTCTAATACTCTCAGCTTGTGACGCTGAGTTTTTCTTTATTTCACTGACGGAAGATCTAACCTCAGTTGAAACCTCCATGAAATTGGATAAAAGTGATTTCATGGTTTGAGTAAATTGAGAGAAATCGTCAGAACAGGACTGCATAGGATTAGACTGTGCAGGAGTGTTGCCCTGATTTTGGAAATTTTGTGACTGGTAGGGGTGCTGAGTGAGTTGGAGGGGTTGCTGTTGTGGTGGAGGAAGAGCCCTTTGAAAGTTATTTGTGTTTGGAACCGTGTTTTGAGATTGATTTTGGTTCCAAGCAAAATTCGGGTGGTTCCTCCAACCCTGATTGTACGTGGAAGAATATGGATCGTTTCGAGGTCGTTGAAATGCGGCATTAGAATGCTCGTGACCTTGAAACGCCGAGTTTAAAGGATATTCTTCCGTTAAGTGTGACGGATCAGAACAGCACCCACAAATAGTTTTGGGGAGTGATACCGGGTTTAGGGAGGCTGCTGCAAATTTGTGTTCCATAGCGTCGAGCTTCTTTTGCATTGCTGCCATTTCTGCTCGAACACCTATGGACACATCTACTTGGTGTACGCCACCCCTATTCAATGGTTGGGTTCCACTCTCCCAAATTAGTGATTTTTCAGCGAATTCTTCTAAGTATCGCCAGGCTTCCCCATCGTCTTTAGTCATAAATGTACCCTGACACATATTTTCAAGGCTTTGTTTCGTGCTAGGGTTACTGCCCTCATAGATGATTCGGCACAACTCCCATCTCGGGATGCCGTGATGAGGACATTGAACCATTAAATCCTTGAAACGTTCAAAGTACTTCGAAAATGGTTCGGTAGGGAGCTGGGCAAATTGGTTCAATTCGCTACGAATTCGAGCCGTTCTTTGGACTGGGTAAAATTTCTTTAGGAATGCTGCGACGAATTCTTCCCAATTAGTGATGGAGTGTGCGGTGGTGTTATATAGCCACTTCTCGGCTATATCGCACAAGGTAAAAGGAAGAAGTCGTAGACGCATCGCATCCACAGAAAGTTGAGACGTACCCATCATAGCGCATACGTTTTCAAATTTGGTAATGAAAACGTAAGCGTCCTCGGTCTCGAGTCCGTGATACTTAGGTAGAAGGTTGATATACTGGGGCTTTATTTCAAAGTTATCCCCGTTCGCTGGTGGTGTGGATAAGCAGGTCGAAAGAGGACCTCTAAGTGGATAACATCTTTCCTGAAGAGAAATGTGTGGAGGATTCTGCGCACCAACGGACGGTGGCAGATTGGGGTTAAAGAAGTTTGATGGATTCGGATCCATCGGTGTGGGTGTGGTAGTAGGTAAAGAAAAGGTAAATGGAGAATTATCGACTTCAGAGTCGATAAAAGGTACGCGGACTAAACGGGCACTAGAATCCCGTGTCCAGCCTATCTTGTACTAAAAAGGGTTAGTACAAGTGGCAGCGTTGGCTTATAATTAGGGGTAAAATGAATGCGGTGTTTGCTTTTGAAAAGGGACGGATTTTGAAAAAATGATGCGACAACCAAATGCAGCAACACAACCCTAAAATCTAATGGTCACCTAGGTCCGGCTCTAGACCGCTCCTAACTGCCAAAAGACAAGTCGCGGGATCAATCCTCCACTGCCTCTTTGTCCCCCTGTGGCCGGATAAGTGCTAGGTAAGTGGGAAGGAACCACCACTACAGTGGACCTAATTAATAACCACTAGCCTTAGACACACTCGCCTTAGGCACCACAGAAAAACGCGGATAAGCAATGAATTACCCACGGCCCTCTCTTGTCCTAAATGAGCGCGACAGTCCTTAGAGTCATCTCTAGATTTCTTTTAGTTAATGGGGGTAAATGCGGATGCAAGTTTGGTGGTTTTCGGGGCCTAGGAAGGGTAATGAAATCCCCACCTAATTTGGATTTGGCCGTGCCCCTTAATTTTCCGTATTAGCAATGCAAAACAACCAAGAAAAGCAAAATCACGCACAATTTTAATTTGCTTTTGCGGCGCAGCTATTATTTGCAAAGAATCCTGCAGAAAGGATTAGTTGGAGCTAAAAAGGGAGAGGGGAGAGAGAGAGAAATCACCTGCTGGAAAATTTTCCAGAGAACCCTCAAGACTGCGGCGCTTCCGCCGCAACAAGCATGGTTCTGCCGCCCTTCCGCGGTCAGTTGTGGGATTCAATGTACCAATTTTCTTCAGCTGCTTCCTTTTGCTATCTCCAGCTCTCTGGTATATCCCAATTAATTTTTCCACAGCTCAGAATACTCCAGATCACCTTGCAATCAATTCACAACACACGTATAAGAGTTTGTACGAATTTTGATTTCAAGAAATGAAACGTAATAATTCTTTCACTTCAAACTATAAAATGTAAACGAATTAGCGCTTGATCCCCGGCAACGGCGCCATTTTGATTTAATTGATTTTCGTGGATGTGTTTATCGAATCAAATAGTAAAGAAATCACAACCAAAAATATTTGACCGCAATCAAACAACGGTGTCAGTTGAAGTTAATGAATGAGTGCGGATCGTCCTCAGGGATCTCGAGATTCGTTTGTATTTTTTTTTATTTGTTTGAAATGAAATGTTAAGCAACAATAAGAGAAAACACGATTCAATTGATTGATTTGTATTCGTGTGTCACTAATCTTTTCTGAAGAATCAAGAACTATAAACAACAAGAATCGGTTTCAATGGTATTTTCCAAACGACAATCAAGAATGATAAAGAAGCTCGTAGGAATCGATAGGATCTTTAGATGTGTTGTAGTCTACAATATTTCATATTCTTGTCCTTCGAAGAATTGATGCTAGATCAATGGTTATCGACGAGAATTAGGGTTTTCTTGATGAAATTAAAGTTTCATCTCTTAACCCTTGCTCTTTCGAGGATACCATTTATATTCTAGCCTCTAGCAATTTCAAGAATCGATCGGATCACCCCAATCTCGAGCGATGTTGATCAAGAAAGCATCGAATCGAATTGGGTTGTCGATTCTTGAACTTGCTAGGGTTTACAATCTCGTGGGATTCAAGAATTGATTACAAATTTGCTACATCATCCTACTAAAGATCTTCTCGACTCCTTAACGAGCGGAGTTTTACTCGCGCATCACCACATAGACAATATTCAAGAACAGTAAAGATAACATGATGCGGAATTTTAAAGAAAACAAGAATGGAGAAAATATCACCTTTTATTTAATCAACAATTGTCAATACATTCTTTCAAGATCTACAAGAAGAAAGAAAAATCGATCGTTGACTCGGCTTCGCTCGACTCCGTGGATCGTGGATCTACTTTTGATCTCTTGCCCGATGGAAGATCGGCTCGGCTCATAAAAGGGTTGAAGGAATCTTGCTTGGCTTGCACTCAAGATCTTGAATTGTGGATGGATTTAGGGTTAGGGTTTCCTACAAGATTTCTCACTAATCTTGAGGAAGAAGAAGATGGAGAAAGAGAATGGCTAAACTAAAAATGGGTTGAATCTATCACTCTCCAAGATTGAATCAAGATTTTCCAAGATGAGAAATGAGTGAGCCTAGGGTCTTATTTATAGACCTAGGTTTAAGTTTGAATTAGACTTTCCCTCCCAAAGTTTGTTGACAAGTTTGTTGGGGTTTAGCTTAGGGTTTAAGCAAGGGTTTAGGAAAGTTCTAGAAAGATTAGGGTAGTTTGGGAATTTGCTGATCTGGTGAAAGTATCTGGAATCTTCTGGAAGTTTGTGTACATTTATGATCTGAGGGCACTGAAACAGGAGTTTTGGTGAAGTTTGAGGAGCTAAGTCCCTGGGCACGCCGCGCAACCGCCGCGTGAGGTGGGGTTTGGCCGCCCTTCCGCCGCGCATTGGTGGCCTTGGGATTGGTGCTTTCTGCAGTTGCTTTGTACTGCTGTATGGGTTATTCTTTGATGTTCAGAATTGCAGTTGCCCTTCTGTGTTGATACCAGATTTGCTTTCAATGAGTTTACGAGCAATTGTAATGGTCGAGCAATGAATTGATCGAGCAAGTATCTCTTTTCCTGCATAGACTTCAAAATAGGGGTTGCAAGATATAGAAAATATGCTATGTAATGTAATGCAGTTAATTTCCCTAGAATTTCCGGTTTTAAGGTCGAATACATGTAATTTGATATTTTGCGACCAATTAGCTAATATGTGAATTATGAATACCGTACTCTCCTATATGTATGCAGATGACAAGGAAATTGCCGGTTAAAATATGCAATATTTTCGACTGATCACGCCGGTTTCCTAAAAAGTTTTTGTTTCCGCATTTGGTCTCGGATTGACGGCCGAGGCGCTACCGTAGACTTACAAACACAACACACGCACACTGCACATTGAGTTCGCATGACCAGTTTGACCCATCAATCGGAGATTCCCTCGCTCTAAAGGTGAAGGTTAATTAACGGCAGTTTAGTCCGCAGCTGCCGGAAATTCGGATCCCTACAATCAATAAACCCCCGTCTATGTTAGGCAGGGGGAATCTGTAGTACGCCTGACAAGCGACACGTATTCCCATCTTAATGGGATGACGAAAAACACCCTACAACCCTCTTCTGGTTTGGAAGTAATAAATCTGGAGTTTATTCAGAGGTACAGTTTATGCGAACTCTAATTTGTAAGGCTTTGCCTTGAAAACAAATCAAATAAGGTTGAACTCCATTTGAAGTTAAGAGTTTAAGGAGGTACGGCTGCATTTTAAAAGTTGAGCTAACTGCAATTTTCCTTAACTTCAAAATACCCAGTGTTCAAAAGTTAAATACCAAACGGGGTTTAATTGCACCTGGTTCCACAAATATATATATATATAGAGAGAGAGAGAGAGAGAATAATGGAGGAAAGAGGCCATAGGAGGGGATTTTCTCCTATGGCGTGGAAAAAATACAACCTTCATCATTTTTTCCGACGATCGGCACCCATCATCATCATCATCATCATCATCTAAGATGTGAGCATACCAAATTTCATGTGATTCCACAACTTTTTCACCGTTGATTTAGTGGGTTCAAAATTAACGGTTTACCGACAATAGAACTTTTTACATTGCTAAATTAACGGTGAAAAAGTTATGGAATCACATGAAATTTGGTGTGCTCACATCTTAGATGATAACGATGATGCTGATGGGTGCCGATCGTCGGAAAAAATGGTGGAGGTTGTATTTTTTCCACGCCATAGGAGGAAATCCCCTCCTATGGCCTCTTTTCTCCATTATTCTCATATTTTTAACAGGGATTTGGTAGAGTGTTTAAAACCATAGGCAAAAAATAAAGTCAGAGGGATAAATTTACTTCTCATTTCTTTGTTTCATTTCAAAAGTCATTACCCATGAATCCTTAGTTTTTGCTAGCAAGAGCTGCATTTGCCAATTGGATTAGGTCTTTTGTTTCCTGAGTGGTCCCTTGAGATTTAATCCACAATGCATTTACATTTTTGTTTCACAAAGTCATGGATATATGTGTGGTTGCTTTCTTTCTATTCTTGGCATGGATTTCTATTAATATTTGCAGAAATTGGTGCATCCTGCATAAGGGAAATTAAAGAGTGGCCCTCTCCCATCATTTTTTCAAGATTTTTTTTTGTCTCTCTTATTTTTCTTTCATAATGTAACTTAACTCTTTGTCTTTTTCCTCTATGAATTGGATTCCTCTTTTGTTTATTTAAGCCGTCCAATTTGGATGAATTTTTTTTCTTTACTCTCATCTTAACTTTAATTAAAGTTGTTCATACAAAAAAAAAGATTTAAGATGATACTAGGACTGCTTTAGGTTCAATCTGAACATGAAATTAAAACAAAGCAGTTCTAAAATATGGCGCGAAGTATTGAAATTATCTAGACGCACACCCACTCGTTAAGTACCTAAATTTTAAGTAAAGTTTCTTTCGCTGTATAAATAAATCAAGTCAAGCAAATTTTTTTTAAAATTAATGTAAACCATCGAGCAAACTAGAGTTTGCATAGCCTGCTAATTGAAAATATGTTTAGGTCTTCAACATCTCAAAACTAGGCTTAGAAATGATGCATATATTTAGTCTAATGAAAAAGAAGAAAACATAGTTAATTGCACAAAACATTCCTGTTGATTACCCCTGGAAGTGGTTTTGTTAGGACAAACATCCTTTTTGTTCATTGACAAACATTATTAATTTCTCATTTTGTCCTTTTTAATGATCCTAACGTGTAACGATTCTACTTTCAATTCTCATCTTTGACATATAAAATCCTTAATCAAAATACTTGATCTCATCTTATGCCTCAAAAAATCTAAGGACTGAAATTTTCCACTGAAATTTTCCATCTCCAAATTTCAATAAATAATCCTGTAACCTTTCAATTTTCCCATCTCCATCCTTCAATTTCTTCAAAATCCAATCAATTCAAATACCATTTCTTATGTTGATGATCTCAATTTTAGACAAGGGCTGTAGAAGAAGAACTCAAATTTTGATTTTCAATTTTTAGTACGATTCTAATTTTGAAATAATCATGTTTAAAGATGAAGATAAGTGAAAAATGAATATTTAATATTTAGTTCTAAACTTTTCTGATAAAACTAAATAGAATATTCCCAAAACATGCTGATTTAACAAATTATGGGTATAATTAGAGTAACTTAAGAGTTTGAGGAAGATAAAAAAGCAAATATTGGGTTTTGAGAGATAAAAAGTAATTTGCTATGTTTTGAAGGGATTAAAAGTAAAGAACCCTATTTTTTTGGAACAACCTCAAAGCATTTTTTATTCCAATAGATGCTGGACCCTAGGTTTGTTGGAAATGGCTCCACACATATGGTCCTAAATTCCCCCTTACTAACTTAAGTGGGGGAGAGGAACCTAGGACCTCCAACCATGAGGGAGTGTTTTTGCCGCTCGAGCTTAGCCTTTTTGGCAAATTGTTTTAGAGTTGAAGTTGAGTGTTTGTGCTAATAATTTTCTTGATAATCATATTACCTACAAATAAATTAAAATAAGGAGCTATATATGGAAAATGAATCCAGCAGTTAAATCGAAAGGGGAACACGATAATGTTAAATCAACCGATGGTTAAAAAAAGTTTGTAACACCAAAGTTTTACAAATTAGAGTTTGCATTACCTATCATTTGAAAATAAGTTCCAAAATTCTAAATCAAGCATGGCTTAAAAAGGACAAATAAGTTATGCACAAATTTCAAAAGCCCCAACCCGAGTGATCTTTTTTGTAAAATTTAAATAAAAATATGCTAATAGATTATCGGTCTAATAAAAGAAGGGATTTTTTAATATCTCCTCCAAAACTTACATATTTCAAAATTTCATCCCTAAAATTTCATATTTCTAATTTCCCCCTCCTCCTAAAACCTTTAACTTGTTAAAAAAAACCTCCCTAGTTAGATTTACTTAGCATCTAATAAATTTTCCGTTGGCTATGAATTTTCACCCGTTACAAGACTCGAAACAAACCTCTCAACAGTCATCTTCCTATTTCAAACTAGGGCAAGGGTTTGGATTTATTCTTGATTTTGAAATTTGTTTTTTCTTCAGAAAAAAATTAGAGGTTTTAATTTTCACCTGTTGTTTATAGGTTGATACAAAGGAGTTTGAGCTCCTTCTTATATCAATTTTGACAACTTCAAAAGATGATCTAGGATCTATTAAAATGATGAAACCCATGAGAAAGTTGAAAATTGAAAGAGAAGAAGGAAGATTTTCAGTCATTTGAGGGAGAAGAAGGAAGGATCGTACCTCAAACTCAAGTCCTTGGTTAAATCAATATAACTCATGTTAAATTCTCACGGAATATAGATAACGAGGTTTTTTTTTGGGTTAACGGAGAAGTTTTAGGAGGGAAATTTAGAGATATAAATTTTTATGGGTGCAATTTAGAAATATGTAAGTTTTGAAGATGAGATATAAAAAAGGGTTATTTTGACATACCACTTCCAGAACTTCTATATTTTGATAAAATACACTTAAATTTTGGTATTTCTAAATACCACACCAAAAAATTTAAATTAAACTAAATACAACACTTTGGTTAATTTAGGTTAACTTTCCGATTAAGTCAAGATATCCGTTAGAGTGGTTATAAGACCAAATTGCCCCTGCTTCTTTCTATCTCTTGCTGCTGCTTCTTTCTCTCCTCAACTCTCTCCCTTCTCCATTATTCTCTCCGATTCTCTCGCTCCCTCTGCCCTCTCTCTCTCCTCTCTCCTCTCTTCCTCTACATCTTGTTCCTCCTGCTTTTTTTTTGGGGGGGGGGGAGGGCGGGGCGGGGGGTTTCCCTCGTCAATTGCAAGGATCGGGTTGAGGTTGAAGGAGGCCGAGGAGCTGAGGGGAAGACAATGAGCACTGGTGAGGAGATGATGAGATAATTTTGTTCTGGAATTGAGAAATGAGGGGAAAAAAGGATTAACATGGATAGCTAAAGGAATAAATGACACTGACTTAACCCAAATCAACTTAACCATCCAGCTTAAAGTGACAAAACTTAACATAGTGTTCTAATTAGTTTAATTTAAACTTTTGGGTGTGTTTTATCAAAATATATAAGTTCTGGATGTGGTATGTCAAAATAACCCAAAAAAAACCCATAAGGCCCAGTTTGGGAATGGAGTTTAGTTTTATAAACTGGAGTTTTGTAACGACTCTGTTTATAATGTACAAAATTTGTTTGAAGTTAAAGCACTAAATGGAGTATTTGCAACCCTGAGTATGCTATAAGTATTTGATTTGTTTTAGAATAGCAAGAAAGCACTTGTAGCTCATTAGTAAAGCTTTGCATTGCTGTGGCGTAACCTTTATATTTGAATCCCATTAGTCACATATTATTTTTACTGATTTTTCTTGTAACCTTTTTGGAAGCCCAAAAGTTTACACGCGCAATACACGTAAAAATGAAAATTCTCAGAAATCAAACAAGTACACTGAGTTATATGAAACGACACTAACACGTGGCAAGCATCCAGAGCACATCCCCCTTGAAATGGCCGGCGAGATCCTATATTGGGCCTGCGCCGCCGGTTGAAACCGTGGGTAATGCCCAAAATTTTAATTCCCTAAACCCCTTGACCTCCCCCCACTACCTTAGTTTTGTTTGTTTTTCCTGCACATTAACAGAGCATTAAAAGTGAGCTTTAATCCAATATTTAATGCATTTTTAATTCGCTAAACCCTAATTCAATCATATAAATATCACCCCACACCTTAGCCCTCTATATTCTAAAATCTATTATCAAAACTCCTAAAATTTTCCAAGTCAAATAAGGTGACAAGTGGAGTTAGCCCAAGGTCATCTTCCAGGGACGATTCGGGACAAATCCGGCGACACCGCAACTCCACGACGCTTTCAAACTATTCCTACACCTCCCCTCTCTCTTCTCAATCAGTAAGTCATTTCTGTTCCCCTCTGAACGGCGGCGCGACGCGGGCGTCCGTGCCTGAGGTTCGGGGCAGATGCTAATTGGGGCTATCCGTCCACCTCTCCAAAGATGCCAAGTTGATTTATGGCACCGTGCATCGGAGGTTTAGACGGATGCGGCCGATGTAGCAGACTTCGTCAGATTCCCCCTCATTTGAGGGGTTTTTGATTGTGGGGACGCTCTTCCCTGCAGGCGCAAGCCCCTGCAGTTAATTACGCTACCGCATCGCGGTAACAACTTTCTCCTTCTCCAGATGGTCGCTTCGTGTCGTGTGTGTTTATTTTATGTTTTGTTGCCCGTGGATTGTTTACGGAGACCGAGTTATGTCGTCGCCCGTAGGGCGTGGACTAGTCCAAATCCGTGTTATCTTAGATTTGGGTTTGGGGGTTTGGTTTGAGGATACGTTAGCCATACTTGAGGCTAAGATCAACTCAAACGTTTGTTAAGGATACGTTAGTCTAGTTTGAGACTAAGATCAACTTAACGGGATCGTTTAGATCCGACAAAGGAGCGTTTGGGCTCCATTGTTCCAGTTTAGGGACATAGTGGTCCATCGTATGTATGGCCGTCGGGACCCGTCACCTCTCTGACGATGTTGAAGGATTACAACGACGGGTGTCAGAGGGGTTCAGAGATATACCCTCGAGCCAGAGTTGATTGGGGGGATTCATAGTCCAGTCTGTTTGAAGGTTTAAGGATACGTTAGCCATCTTTGAGGCTAAGATCAACTTAAACGGGACCGTTTAGATCCGGCAAAGGAGCATGCTGGGCTCTATTGTTCTAGTTCAAGGACATTGCGGTCCATGGGTAGTTTAAGGACATTGCGGTCCGTGGGTAGTTTAAGGACATTGCGGTCCATTGTTAGTTTTAAGACATCTCGGTCGATGGGTAGTTTTAAGACATCTCGGTCGAGGTTAAGGACGTTGTAGTCCATGGGTTTAAGGACTCCACCGTCCGGTATGTGCTCTGGATGCTTCACACGGGTTCACTGCCGTGCTTGGCGAGGACCAGGCTCCGCTCTGGGCGTTTTCCGCGGGGTCAAAGAGTGACGTTATCCACGTTCTACGTAACCAGGAATTTTGCACTAGATGCTTCACACGGGTTCACGGCCGTGCTCGGCGAGGACTAGGCTCCGCTCTGGGCGTTTTCCGCGGGGTCAAAGAGTGACGTTATCCGCGTTCCACGTGACCAGGAATTTTGCATTAGACATGGGTTTAAGGACCCCACAGTCCATATCATGGGTGGTCATCGGGACCCGTCACCTCTTTGAAGACATTGAGGGATTACAATGCCAAGTATCAAAGGAGTGAAGAGATGTACCCTAGAACCGGGATGGATTAAATAGTCCTTGGCCCAATTTGGGATCAAGACCCATTAATTATATTATGAGCCCATTGGCCCAGTTAATTACGAATTGAGGACTTATGGCCAACTTGGTCTAAGTCCAATCAGGAGAGGCTTTGCCTCTATCCATTTAGCCGATTGGGCTAAAGCCTAGTGTCAAACACTGCAGAGCAATCAATGTTGACCACTGGGAATGAGATTGACAAATTAATGTTTAGCACTAAAGATAATTGGTGTCAAACACCAGCAACAGGGCTTTCAAATTAGTGTTAAACACTAAAACAGATCAGTGTTAAACACTGGAAGCATAGATTTCAAATTAGTGTTAAACACTAAAGTCATCAGTGTTGAACACTGCAAATAAAGTTCTTGATTAGTGTTGAACACTAAGGCCCAACAGTTGTTTTAACACCGGATTCGGGAGTTTCGATTTAGTGTTAAACACTAAGGCAAGAGGGGTCACGTGGCAACACGTGAGAGCGCCCTCCCTTCATTTATTCTGCTGAGATTACTGCATCTTTCAGAGCATCACGTGCCATCACGTGATGGGCATTCAAACGCTTATATGTTAGAGCTTCTGCCGAGGGTCACGTGGGTCATGTGGGGCACTGCCTCAAAGGGGCTTTCTGTAGATCTCTTGGGGGGTCACGTGGTGACACGTGACCCTGCCTCTATGCATGTTGTTTAGAGAATCTGTTGATCCTTTTTTCAGGAATTAAATTTCTCGAGCTTTAAATTTCAAAGGAATTAAATTCCTACTTCCTTTTGAAGACTTATATTCTGGAGTAGAGTTGAACTCTGAATCTTCTGTAGGAATTAAATTCCTCGTATATGTGAAGAACTGAATAGGGTAAAACCCTAATGAAAGCTTTTAAGGAATTAAATTCCCATTCTCTGTTAAATTATGATCAAGGGAATTAAATCCCCGCTATTCCAACAGAACTAGGTTCTTAATTAGGGTTAAACCCTGGTTTCTTTTTTGTTATGAAGGAATTAAATTCCCATGACACAAGGTCAAGCCCTAATTTTATTTTAAAGGAATTAAATTCCTATAGTTCCGTGAGAATTAATTTCCCGTGCTTCCATTCCCTCTCTATGTTTTGGATCTGCATGGCAGGATCTCAACCCATTGAGAATTAAATTCTCAACCTAAAGGGGAGATGTGCACTTTGCAGATCCTCTATCAAAGAGAAAAGAAATGTGTTCTTCTGTTTTATATTATCAGAGTTAAATTCTGTTGAGAATTAAATTCTCCTTCTTTCAAAAAGCCTTCCCTTTCTTACCTAGGGTTTTCGTTTGCAGAAGCTCCAAATTCCTCAAAGTTTCAAGGCTCTTTCCTTTTTTCTCCCTCTGCCTATATGTATATATCTCCTTCTTTTGTGTCTCTAGGCTCCTATTTATAGGAGAAACAGCCGAATCAATTAGTTTTTGATGAATCTTTATTAAGAGATTTGATTTGTATCCATCATTTGTTTTTGACCCTTGGATTATTAGGTGAATTTTATTCACCATTGGATTTCAAATCCAGGGATTCTCCTTTGTTATTGCTGTTAGATTTAAAGGGGAAATCTTTCCAAACTCGAGATTTTCCATAGATAGATGATATTTAATCATCTCTGAATCTTTAATTTGATCGGTTCCAGATAATTGCTTTCCTTTGGAAAGATTTGAATCTCTTTCAGAATTTAATTCTGTTAGCAAAATGGGCTTTGAAAGCCGGTCACGTGTGACCACGTGATCCATGGTCACGTGTGGGCACGTGACCCCCTTGGAACGAGCCTTTTTCTTCTTTTGCACTCTGCTTTCTTCTGCTGCTTTAGTCATCACGTGCTACCACGTGACCCCTGGTCACGTGTGAGCACGTGACCCTTGTCTGGCGCCTCTTTCCTTGGTTCAACTGGAGAGCGAATCTGCTGCTTTGAACGTCGCATGCCAACACGTGACCCTGGTCACGTGGGAGCACATGACCTCTTCTGAAGCCTTTTCCTTGACTTGATCAGGGAACCAATGTGCCTTTTCCGCTGCTTTTATATGTCACGTGTCAACACGTGGCTGCTGGTCACGTGTAAGTACGTGGCCCCTTTTTGAAGCTTTTCCCAGAAGCTTTCCTGATTTTAAATCAGGAAACAAATGCCCCCACAGCGTTGTTCTCACATGTCTGCACGTGAGTGCAACGCTGTCACCTCTTGTGACCGTTGGATTCCTCTAGGGATCTGGGGAGATGAAACGTTTCCACTGCCTTCTATAAATACCTCTGTCTCTTCATAGGAGCCTTCACTTTACTCATCTTCTTCTTCCGAGAATTTCTTCTTTGAGAATTTAATTCTCGCTTTCAGAGCTTAGTTCTCTGTCTTGAAACAATTTTCAGAGTTTAACTCTGTTCGAAAAGAACCCTTTTTTTCTTAGGTAATGTTCTTGGACAACGATGGACCTTCACATTTCTCCGGATTTTAAATCCAAAACAAGGGTTTTCACCCTTTTTCCTTCATATTTTCCATAAGAACATGAAACCGCCTAACCTTCGAACTGTAGATCTCTTAGGGTTTAGATGATCTTTGGGGAGATGATGATGGAGTTTCAACCCCATGGAATTTAATTCCATCAAAAAATGTTTCTGGGAATTTAATTCCCTTTTCTTAATAAGGAATTTAATTCCTATGAAGAACTCAGTTTCTTCGCATGGAGGCTTCCTGAGGTCTCTTGGCCATAGGTGGTTCTTCCTGCCATTAATGCAATGGGGTTTTTGTAATGACGTCTTTTGGTGGGAATTTAATTCCTTTGATTTTGCTAGATTCTTTGTAGAGCCCGAGACAGCTTCTGTTGGGGGGGAATATGCATGGTCATCATTCTTTGAGGATATTCCCTTTGTTTTATTGTAACGCTTTGGCCTCATTATTAATGAGCCGTCATCCGGATTCTGTGGGACCCACATGTTTTGTAGCTAGTGACCCTAGAAAACTCTGCTGTTGCTTTCTTTAACTAGTCTTCATGTTTATGCATGAATATACGTTGCTGACTTTTCTTCTAACGGTCTTCCTTTATTGGATTTCAGGTGTGATGGCTTCTGTTCCACGCTTTCCCTTTTCTCCCTCAGAGGCTGCTTTTCCTCAGTCGCCGTCTGATGAGGAAGCGATGGCGATGATTCGGGCCCATGACCCGAACTGCACCAATCTTCTTCAATGGGGACCTTGGTACAATCAGATTATTCAGGGTCGCCGGAGCTTTCTTTGCGCGGTGCCGATGGAGCCCACTTTCCCATTTTTACCGATGGATCCTCCAAGGACAGCTTTTGCTGTGGAAATGCCCAACTGGACTCCAACGGGGAGGCTAGAGCCTTCGACGACCGGCATTCCGAACCATCCGATCCCGGCCATAGACATCTTGGGACGGCGTATCTGCCAGGGTGAGGCCCACCCGTGGGGGCAAATTTATAAGATAGGGCTCACTCATAGGCATCCTACGGGCTACCTTCTCTGGGCTCGCTACATCCTTTCTGCCTATCGGGCGCGGTTGCAGAAAGTCGGGCTTTATCAGGCCATATACACGTCGCTATTCCATTACAAGTCCCCGCATGCCTGGTGGGTCAAGGCGTTTTTGAACCAGTGGAATCTTCCCACTAATACTTTCATTCTGGGAGATCGCGAGGTTTCGATTTCTCTGACCGAATTTTATGATATCTCGGGGTTGCCGATAAGGGGTAATCTGTATGAGGAGTTGTTACCTCCTGACGAGTATGTTTTTGAGCCCGAGCTCGCCCCAGTTGACGGTCTGTCTGCTGAGAATGTTGTTCGCCACAAGCGCCCCAGTTTAATTAAGGCCCTAGGCATCTTCGACCAATTATTCACCGAGTCCGAGGAGCAGGGTGTCACTTTCAAGAGCTTCATTGCTCGTTTCCTTCGTGAGGACGCCTTATCGAAGACAGCCCCGAAGTTTGCCAATGTAAATCCCCGTTTCCTTTTCAATAAAAGTCTCCTATTTTCTGATTCCAGTAGCTTTCCTTCTTTTCTTTCATATTTGGATTGGTTGGTTATGCAAGATATTTATATTTTTTCCCCAAAACCTAAAAGTTAAAACCCAGAAATTAAAACAATTAAAACCCAAACCAATTAAACTAAAACCTAAACTAAAACCTAATATAAAATAAATCTATACAAACAATTATAATCCATCAGCCCATACTTCCCTTTCTCCAGCCCACTTCTTTTTATTGTTTTAAATTGATTTTTTTCCCTTCTCGGGCCAGCCACTTCTCCCTCAGCCCACGAGAAACTTTTTTTTTAAAGGAAAGTCTTTTCCCTCTAACCGAGCCCGGCCTAATTCTCCCCCAGCCCGCCTTCCCTATTGAACCCGACCCATTCCTTAACCCTCCTTCTCCCATCGTTCACAAACCGTTTCCCGCTCGTTTTCTTTCCCACGTCGCCCACGTCGCGCCGAGCCTCCCCACGTCGCCCTCGACCCGCGACCCCCCGACCACGACTCTCCAACTCCCCCTTCTCCCTCTCACTTCCCAACTCCATCAAAACTCTCTAACCTCTCAAGTTTTCTCCCACGAAACCACTGCAAAAACTTCCGACTTCCACCTTGCGACCGACGCCGATGAACTCCCCACCACGACGTCGACACCCCTGCGATCCTCTACCTCCTCAGCATCACCACCATCACCACAAACCCAAGTCCCACTGCTCACCTTTCACTCCCTCCAAAACTCCAAAACTCATCTTTTTCCAAACAATTTTCCCTCACTGCACACTCACTGTAGCACTTCGCCGGAGCGCCGCCGCCGACCATCGTCGACCCCAGCAAGTCCCAAGAGATCTACAGAGCACCCCTCCATCTCCGGTGATCGCGCGATATCTCCGGAAAACTCCGACGCAAAAACCCGTGTTTCGATCGAAGCTCGCGCGAACTCGTTCCGCGGCGTACAACGCGCGTTTGTGACGACGTTGCTGCCTCGCGACCCCGAGACGTTGCCAGGCAAGTGTTTACTTGCTTCATGCTAAAGTATTAATGATATGAACCTAAAATAACTAGTTTACGGAATTGCCAAATACTAATGCATAATACGATCAAAGTGTTCGATGCTATTCTCTCATGAAAATGATTGTTTATTTTGACGGAACCCGACGTTTTATGTTGGCCCTTATAGTGATAAACATAGTGTATGAATATCGCTAGAAAATATGATTGTTTGTAACAAAAATTGATACCCCCAAATATGCCGTTGAAACTAGAATTTTCTCGTGCCTGAAAACGAATAAAATCACCATAAATCATATGCATACTGGATTGAGACGTTCGAGGGCTTAAATCGAAGCCGACTCGATGAAATTTAACCCTATGTAAAATCCTAATGATTCCTGTTCCGTGATCATGATGATAACTGGGTCGGAACACGACTCTGGACTGCAGTCCAGAGCGTTTCTGATTATTGATTTCTGTTCAAAGGACCTGCATTACTGTGTTTTCTGAAATCATACTTTACGGAACTTTACATTAGATTAGATATAATTCTGTTAGCTAAGCAAGACAAGTGGTTTAATTCCGATTCTTCGCCGTTTGTTATTTTAAACTATTTTAAAAAGGGCAGAACGTATAACTGTTCAGAACAGATTCTGAAATGACATATTGAGGTTCAACTGTGCATAACTTTCAACGTACAGATGCGATTGAATATCCGTCTATTGCGTTGAATACTCTATTGGAAACCCTAGATTTCATGTAACTGTAACGTCGCTAAATTCTGAGCCCAAGTGGGTACAATTCGTGCCGCGAAATGGACGTTCAGTTCTGAAACTGAATTTCCAGCCGCGAACACTTAAAACTGAAATAGCTATATCTTGAGAACCGAAACTCCGATTGAACTGAAACAAATTTTGGTGAATTACCGACTGATTGTTCTATGTAACTTACCTACATCATTTGTACTGAATTCTTAACATGTTAATTAGTACAATTTATTTTCATGACATGCATGTTGATTCATAATATACAGAACTCATTGGTAGCATACATACATATATCATACCCTTACCATATACTCAGTGTTAGTACGTGTGGACATTGCATTATCGTACGTGACAGATGTTGGTTTAGTTGTGACAAGTACATCAATGGAAAATGAACATTCGTGACAGTGATTGATACAGTGAACAGTGATAAAAATCGTGCCATTGATATACTTGTACATAACTAGATCAAGATCATAGCTAGTGAGAACCTGGGGAAAAAGGGGAAATCAAAGTGGAAAGAGTATCGTATTTAACGGGACCGATTTTAGAGGATGATCATTCGAACAGAGATATCGATACATGTAGGATAGGATCTAGCGATCCGGCTGACAGGGTTATGTCCCGAGCATGTGGGCCGTTGTCTCGGGTATGTACGAGACTCCTGTTAAACATGATCCTCCTTCCACTATGTGATTTCAAACTTGACCTAGAGACCGATAGGGACACATAACATATTCTGCATCATATAGTGACATAGTGATTACTTACGTTGTTCTTACACCAGTATTACCTCTTATACCTGTTTCACCTCATTATAATAAAATTGTTATTGTGTCGCTCTGACGACCTGAGTATGCATGCTCAGATCCCGCGGGAGAACCAGTACAGGAGACGGATCTACCCTTCGAGTTCACGGAGATTTAGACTGGTGTACTTTCTAATTTCTGCTTTCCATAAAAGTGATCGTAAGTTTGACTTTTGTTAGTATTTGTTCTTGTTATCTGTAATTTGTGAACAATGGAATATTAATGTAATAGACTAGTGATGTGATTCCTTTACCACTGCGCCTTACTTACTGATTACCATGTAATGCTAGAAGACGAAGTGTGACTACGGCGGGATGATTCCTTGACCGTAGGAGCATGGCTGGCCTAGTCATCCCTCGTTTTCCGTATTTTTGGGAAGCGGGGCGTGACATGGTTTAGTTGGTATCAGAGCCTGTGTTTAGTATCAAGGGATAACATTAACTATGCAATATTACGTTATTCTTGTTTCACTACCCTTGATTTCCATCTTTGAATCCGATCTTATCCTTTTGAATCTTCCAGTGATATGACGTCCCCGAACGACCCCTCCTCGGACTCCAGCTCTCAGGACCGCACGGAAAGAATACTCAGTGCACTGACCACTCTCGCGGAAGCTCAGGAGAGGAAGACCGACTTGCTCACTGAGGGACTCAGGGCGATTACTGCCACAGGAGGACCCTCCGCACTTATTGCCGCCCCCGAGGGCGTTGTTCCACCAGCTTATCATGCTAGGGCTGGTACAGTAGCAGACTTCCGACGGTTACACCCAGCTGCGTTTACAGGGCTAGCTGAACCCCTTGAGGCTGAACAATGGCTGGTGAATATGGAGAATTTATTGACTGCCGCCCGGGTTCCAGAGGAAGACAGAGTGGACGTGATAAAGATACAATTAGAAGACGAGGCCCGCACTTGGTGGTCGGTGGAAGAGAGCAGACTCGACAGGCCGATCGAATGGAGCAAGTTTAAGGAATGCTTCCTAGATCATTACTTTCCTTCCACAGCCAAGGCAGAAATGGAGGAGTGGTTTATTCTTTTGAAGCAGAATGGACGCCCAGTGGATGTTTATGCGGCAGAGTTCAACCGCTTGAGTCGTTTCGCTCCGTACATGGTCGCCTCAGAGGTCACCACGGCCAGGCGTTTCCTTCAGGGGTTAGATTTTGAGTTGCAGCAGTTGATTGCATCGTTGGATCTACAGACTTTCGCACAGGTGCTCAACGCGGCGAGAGTTCAGGAGCAATTGATTAACAAGTTCAGGAGACCCCCAGTCATTCCAGCACGTACCCACACGCCATCTCGAGGAACCATACCAGTTCACAGAGTAGGAACGACACAAATGAAGCGCCCGTTCGTACCACAACATCGCCCCCAGAGACATGGCGTAACTTGCGGTTATTGCGGTAGAGGAGGACATACCCAGAAGGACTGTCGCCGTGCCAAGGGACAGTGTTTGATTTGCGGTTCCAGTCAGCACCAGATTGGCAGTTGCCCTGAGCGAGCAGAGGTACAGGGAAATTCTGGACCGTCACAGCAGAGGCCACAGGAGCAGAGACAACCTTTTACGTGTCGCGGTCAGGGACGGGCTTTCACCTTGACCGCCGAGCAGGCGGAAGCGTCAGGAGATGTGGTTACAGGTACTCTACTCGTGCATTCCTTACCAGCTAGAGTACTTTTTGATTCGGGAGCATTGCATTGTTTCTTGTCTGAGCATTTCACTGATACACACTCAATACCAAATGAACCACTAACAAAGGGATGGGAAATTCATACGAGTAATGGCATCATAATATCTAGTCGAGAATGTAGATTATGCCCGGTTGTAGTGTGTGGCAGGGAATTCTATGCGAACTTCCTCTTAATTGGGACAGGCAGTTACGACGCAATTCTTGGGATGGATTGGATGAGCACTTTTCATGCGGTTATCGATTGTCGTGCGAGGAATGTGATCTTCCGCATTCCCAATCACCCGGAGTTCATTTTCGAGGGCGGAAGCGAATCTTTGGAGCCAGCTGAATACAGAGCAAAGCCTAAGGAGCTGACAGCTATGGAGATTGATAGGAGCCCAGCCCCAGAGATTGTTCGGGACTTTCTGGACGTGTTCCCCGAGGATTTACCAGGTCTACCACCTCCTCGAATTTTGGAGTTCTCAATCGACTTGACTCCAGGTACAGCCCCAGTATCCAGAGCCCCATACAGGATGGCACCAGTTGAATTGGCGGAATTGAAGAAGCAAGTTGAAGAGCTATTGGAGAAAGGATTCATTCGGCCAAGCGCTTCACCGTGGGGTGCACCAGTTCTATTGGTAAAGAAGAAGGATGGATCGTTGCGAATGTGTATAGATTACCGGGAGCTGAACAAGGTTACCATAAAGAACAAGTACCCAATCCCGCGCATTGACGACCTATTTGATCAGCTAAGTGGAGCCAAGGTTTTCTCGAAGTTGGACCTCCGTTCTGGGTATCATCAAATCAGAGTAGCAGCCGAGGATGTGTGCAAGACGGCTTTCAGAACCCGATACGGACATTACGAGTTCCTTGTGATGCCGTTCGGCGTTACCAACGCCCCAGCAATATTCATGGACTTGATGAACAGGGTGTTCGCGAAATACTTGGACACGTTTGTCGTTGTGTTTATCGACGACATACTTGTTTACTCGAAGACTCAGGAGGAGCACGCTGAACATTTGTGCACGGTCCTACAAATTCTTCGGGAAGAGAAGCTGTATGCAAAGCTTAGCAAGTGTGAGTTTTGGCTCGACAAGGTACAGTTTCTGGGACATATTGTTTCGGGCGAAGGCATCTCGGTGGACCCCGCAAAGATAGAATCTGTCAGAGATTGGCCGACGCCGAAGTCAGTGGCCGAGATCAGGAGTTTTCTGGGATTAGCAGGTTATTATCGGAGATTCGTCCAAGATTTCTCAAGAATCGCGGAACCATTGACGAGGCTGACACGGAAGGACGTGCCGTTTACATGGACAGAGGAGTGCACTCAGGCTTTCGACACACTAAAGCAGAAGTTAACCACGGCGCCTATTCTTACTGTACCAGATGATTCAGGTGGTTTGGTGATACACAGTGATGCCTCAGGGAAGGGTTTAGGCTGTGTTTTGATGCAGCACGGACGTGTGGTTGCTTACGCCTCTCGACAACTGAGAAACCACGAGAAGAACTACCCCACACATGACTTGGAGCTAGCCGCGGTAGTCTTTGCATTGAAGATTTGGAGGCACTACCTGTTGGGTGAGAAAGTGGAGGTGTACACAGATCACAAAAGTTTGAAGTATGTTTTCACCCAGAAGGAATTGAATATGAGGCAGCGCCGATGGCTAGAATTGATGGCAGATTACGACTTGGACCTTCAGTATCACCCGGGGAAGGTGAATGTTGTACCAGATGCGCTCAGTCGCAAGCCAGCGGTTATGATGTTGACCGAACAGAGGAGCATTATTGAGGACTTCCAGAGACTTGCACTTGAGGTCGTCACGCCGAACGCACTCAGTCAACTTTGGCAACTGCAGGTGCAATCTTCTCTGGTGGACCGCATCAAGACTGCGCAAGCGGACGACCCCCGATTGCAAAAGTTCAGAGAGGAAGTGAAAGCTGGATTGAGAACGGAACTGACTATACATGAAGATGGCTCACTGAGATTCGGTAGCAGACTCTGCGTACCTAAAGGAGGTGTTCGAGAAGAAGTTTTGGCTGAAGCACACAGTTCAGCTTATTCTGTGCATCCGGGAAGTACGAAAATGTATCAGGACCTAAAGCAGCACTTTTGGTGGAACGGAATGAAACGGGAAATTGCGAGGTTCGTATCGAGGTGCTTGGTATGTCAGCAGGTGAAGGCGGAGCATCAGAGGACAGCAGGACTGTTACAACCCCTGCCGATACCGGAATGGAAGTGGGAGCACATTACTATGGATTTCGTGACGGCCTTACCACGGAGCCCTAGGGGCAATAACGCCATTTGGGTTATCGTCGATCGCCTCACAAAAGTTGCACACTTTCTACCTTTCCGAGTAGGACAGTCGACAGAATCATTGGCAGAAAGATATATGCAGGAGATCGTACGACTTCACGGTGTTCCAGTCAGCATTGTGTCAGACCGGGACACGAGATTCTTGTCGCACTTTTGGAAGAGCTTACAGGAGAGCTTGGGTACCCGCCTTAATTTCAGCACAGCTTATCACCCACAGACGGATGGACAATCCGAGCGTACAATTCAGACGCTCGAGGACATGTTGAGAGCCTGCATGTTGGACTTTCAAGGTTCCTGGGAGGACCATCTGCATCTAGTCGAGTTCTCTTATAACAATAGTTATCAAGCTAGTATTCAGATGGCTCCTTTTGAAGCATTATACGGGCGGAAGTGTCGATCTCCAGTATGTTGGGATGATGTGGGAGAACGAAGACTGCTAGGCCCCGAACTCATTGTTCAGACAGTTGACAAAGTCCAAATGGTCAGACAGCGTATCAAGGCGGCTCAGGATCGGCAGAAGAGTTGGGCAGATACCAGCAGAAGGGCACTTGAGTTCGAAGTCGGAGATCATGTGTTCTTGAAGATTTCCCCTACTCGTGGAGTTATCAGGTTCGGAGGTCGGGGAAAGCTTAGTCCCCGCTTTATCGGACCTTTTGAGGTGCTAGAACGAGTAGGAGAGGTGGCCTATCGACTCGCCTTGCCTCCATCGCTAGCTGGTGTGCACAATACCTTCCACGTGTCACAGTTGCGGCGTTACGTTCGAGACGAGAGCCATGTTCTGGACCATTCAGAGTTAGTTTTGGGGACTGATCTGTCATACGAGGAGCAGCCTACTACCATTCTCGACCGCAGAGAGAAAGTGCTAAAGAATAAGGTCATTCCGTTAGTCCGAGTGTCTTGGGGCGGTCGTTCCCCAGGGGAATCCACCTGGGAGCGGGAGGAAGAGATCCGTGATCGATATCCATATCTTTTTGTTTAGTACATTGCATTCTTGTATCCTTGTCAAATTTCGAGGACGAAATTTTTGTTAAGGGGGGTATGATGTAAATCCCCGTTTCCTTTTCAATAAAAGTCTCCTATTTTCTGATTCCAGTAGCTTTCCTTCTTTTCTTTCATATTTGGATTGGTTGGTTATGCAAGATATTTATATTTTTTCCCCAAAACCTAAAAGTTAAAACCCAGAAATTAAAACAATTAAAACCCAAACCAATTAAACTAAAACCTAAACTAAAACCTAATATAAAATAAATCTATACAAACAATTATAATCCATCAGCCCATACTTCCCTTTCTCCAGCCCACTTCTTTTTATTGTTTTAAATTGATTTTTTTCCCTTCTCGGGCCAGCCACTTCTCCCTCAGCCCACGAGAAACTTTTTTTTTAAAGGAAAGTCTTTTCCCTCTAACCGAGCCCGGCCCAATTCTCCCCCAGCCCGCCTTCCCTATTGAACCCGACCCATTCCTTAACCCTCCTTCTCCCATCGTTCACAAACCGTTTCCCGCTCGTTTTCTTTCCCACGTCGCCCACGTCGCGCCGAGCCTCCCCACGTCGCCCTCGACCCGCGACCCCCCGACCACGACTCTCCAACTCCCCCTTCTCCCTCTCACTTCCCAACTCCATCAAAACTCTCTAACCTCTCAAGTTTTCTCCCACGAAACCACTGCAAAAACTTCCGACCTCCACCTTGCGACCGACGCCGACGAACTCCCCACCACGACGTCGACACCCCTGCGATCCTCTACCTCCTCAGCATCACCACCATCACCACAAACCCAAGTCCCACTGCTCACCTTTCACTCCCTCCAAAACTCCAAAACTCATCTTTTTCCAAACAATTTTCCCTCACTGCACACTCACTGTAGCACTTCGCCGGAGCGCCGCCGCCGACCATCGTCGACCCCAGCAAGTCCCAAGAGATCTACAGAGCACCCCTCCATCTCCGGTGATCGCGCGATATCTCCGGAAAACTCCGACGCAAAAACCCGTGTTTCGATCGAAGCTCGCGCGAACTCGTTCCGCGGCGTACAACGCGCGTTTGTGACGACGTTGCTGCCTCGCGACCCCGAGACGTTGCCAGGCAAGTGTTTACTTGCTTCATGCTAAAGTATTAATGATATGAACCTAAAATAACTAGTTTACGGAATTGCCAAATACTAATGCATAATACGATCAAAGTGTTCGATGCTATTCTCTCATGAAAATGATTGTTTATTTTGACGGAACCCGACGTTTTATGTTGGCCCTTATAGTGATAAATATAGTGTATGAATATCGCTGGAAAATATGATTGTTTGTAATAAAAATTGATACCCCCAAATATGCCGTTAAAACTAGAATTTTCTCGTGCCTGAAAACGAATAAAATCACCATAAATCATATGCATACTGGATTGAGACGTTCGAGGGCTTAAATCGAAGCCGACTCGATGAACTTTAACCCTATGTAAAATCCTAATGATTCCTGTTCCGTGATCATGATGATAACTGGGTCGGAACACGACTCTGGACTGCAGTCCAGAGCGTTTCTGATTATTGATTTCTGTTCAAAGGACCTGCATTACTGTGTTTTCTGAAATCATACTTTACGGAACTTTACATTAGATTAGAGATAATTCTGTTAGCTAAGCAAGACAAGTGGTTTAATTCCGATTCTTCGCCGTTTGTTATTTTAAACTATTTTAAAAAGGGCAGAACGTATAACTGTTCAGAACAGATTCTGAAATGACATATTGAGGTTCAACTGTGCATAACTTTCAACGTACAGATGCGATTGAATATCCGTCTATAGCGTTGAATACTCTATTGGAAACCCTAGATTTCATGTAACTGTAACGTCGCTAAATTCTGAGCCCAAGTGGGTACAATTCGTGCCGCGAAATGGACGTTCAGTTCTGAAACTGAATTTCCAGCCGCGAACACTTAAAACTGAAATAGCTATATCTTGAGAACCGAAACTCCGATTGAACTGAAACAAATTTTGGTAAATTACCGACTGATTGTTCTATGTAACTTACCTACATCATTTGTACTGAATTCTTAACATGTTAATTAGTACAATTTATTTTCATGACATGCATGTTGATTCATAATATACAGAACTCATTGGTAGCATACATACATATATCATACCCTTACCATATACTCAGTGTTAGTACGTGTGGACATTGCATTATCGTACGTGACAGATGTTGGTTTAGTTGTGACAAGTACATCAATGGAAAATGAACATTCGTGACAGTGATTGATACAGTGAACAGTGATAAAAATCGTGCCATTGATATACTTGTACATAACTAGATCAAGATCATAGCTAGTGAGAACCTGGGGAAAAAGGGGAAATCAAAGTGGAAAGAGTATCGTATTTAGCAGGACCGATTTTAGAGGATGATCATTCGAACAGAGATATCGATACATGTAGGATAGGATCTAGCGATCCGGCTGACAGGGTTATGTCCCGAGCATGTGGGCCGTTGTCTCGGGTATGTACGAGACTCCTGTTAAACATGATCCTCCTTCCACTATGTGATTTCAAACTTGACCTAGAGACCGATAGGGACACATAACATATTCTGCATCATATAGTGACATAGTGATTACTTACGTTGTTCTTACACCAGTATTACCTCTTATACCTGTTTCACCTCATTATAATAAAATTGTTATTGTGTCGCTCTGACGACCTGAGTATGCATGCTCAGATCCCGCGGGAGAACCAGTACAGGAGACGGATCTACCCTTCGAGTTCACGGAGATTTAGACTGGTGTACTTTCTAATTTCTGCTTTCCATAAAAGTGATCGTAAGTTTGACTTTTGTTAGTATTTGTTCTTGTTATCTGTAATTTGTGAACAATGGAATATTAAAGTAATAGACTAGTGATGTGATTCCTTTACCACTGCGCCTTACTTACTGATTACCATGTAATGCTAGAAGACGAAGTGTGACTACGGCGGGATGATTCCTTGACCGTAGGAGCATGGCTGGCCTAGTCATCCCTCGTTTTCCGTATTTTTGGGAAGCGGGGCGTGACAGCCAACATTGGAGACCCCTTTGGGTTTGGCCCGAAGAGATTGCCGACCAACGAATCAGATCTACCTCAGTATTACATCCCTATTATATCACCCATCTCTTTTGAATCCATTGCTGCCCCAGGCATGGACGAGGAGACGTTCTTTGTGGGGTTTGTTAGCGTTTGGCTCAGTTGGTTCGTTATCCCCATGCATCGCCGCTTCATGAGAGCCTCGGTCATCTACCCGGCTCATCGTATTACTGAGGGGATGAGGTTGGCTATCGGCATCCCGGCCTTGGCGCACCTCTATAACGGATTGGGCACCGCAGCTAATACCTCTACGCCTGGCATGGACGTAGTGAACTTTTCGCTTCATTATTTCACGTCGTGGATCGAAATGCATATGCTAGGGTCTTTTGCTATGCATCAGAGGCCCGCCTTTTACGACGCCTATCCCTTCCCGCGACTCATGCGACTGGTGGGTGCTTCTGCTGCCGACCCAACTCAATTTGGGGCTATTCGGGTGCTGATTTCTCCTCATGCCACCGCTGGCGGGTTGGTTTTTAATGATCGGGTTCTATCTACTCCTTCGGGTCCCGTTCAGCAACTTTGGGACCAGTCAAAGGACAACGCGCCTTCTCTGAAGCCCCGAGAGGCCACGCATTTGTATTCAATTAGACCGGGCTACTTGGTGTTTCGCCAGGACAGTGCAGCTCTTTTTATGCGGTACAATCCGCATCGATTTGCCCGGCAGCTTGGATACGACCAGGGTGTTCCTTTTGAGGCTTTTATAGTCGCCCCGATCCCTTCGCTCGACGCTGTTCGCGATGCCGCTCATCATTTCATGAGGTTGAACACCGGCTCTCATTTCATGGTCCCCGAAGCCGAGTACATGCCCCGATGCGTAGGTGCATTTACGGGCTGGTATCTTCATCGAATCACCCCAATTATTGCTGAAGAAAGAAGGGTTCTTCTTGGTCACGACTCCCTTCCTCAGGTTTCGGGAGCTAAGCTGCGACCGAGGGTTCCAGTCCGCTTCCCTTTGAGGGAGATTGGCACCGCCCTCATTCCGGGGGAGTCAGGGGTAGACCTTACTCCAACAGCTGGTATGCCCTTGGGTTCCCGATCGCGGGGTAGACGGGCTCCAGTAGTAGCACCTCTGCCGGTGGCGGCACCGCCCCCCGTGGCGTCGACACTGGCGATGTCGTCCTCGGTTGTGGCAACGAGCGAAAGTAACAGGGAAGAGAGTGCTGAAGGCGATGTGGGCCAGCGCCGCCCTAAGGCTTCGCGAGGGAGGAAGCGGTCATCCTCAGCGACCGGCTCTGGGTCTAAACGGCGCAGGAAAGCGGCTACCACCCTGCTTGATTCTGTGGTGGAGTCTGAGCCTATCCTCGAAGACGAACCATTGGCTTTGCAAGAGTCAAGCGCTGGACTTCTCTTCCCGAGTTCGGCTGATGAGGAGGCTGCACAGTTGGCTGAGGCCATACGGCGTTCAAAAGACGCGTCCCATAACGCCAAGGTTCCGAAGAAGTCTTATCCCGCTGTAATTTTTTACGAAGACCCTTCGTGGATTCGGCGGCGATTTATCGGCCCTTTGGAGGAATGGGGGGAAAGGGCTTTGAAGCAGGCCGCTTCAGAAGACACAGCTGATGCACTTTCTTTATGGACCGGCGGTCATGAGTCTACTCTTGAACCTCGGCGAGCTTACCTCCTTGAGAAGGAGAAGCGGCTTGAAGAAGCCATATTGAGGGCTTCTTTGCGTATAGGTATGTTGTGCTTATTCTGTAATCTTGTCGATTATTTATGCTCGTGGGTATGTATCATTATTTTTGTTTGAATCGTGCAGAATCTTCGACGCTGGGGAGCTCCCTACTGGCCCATTAAAGCTAAAGCCCGCCGAAATTCTTAATGAAGCTTTGCCGGATGTGGAGAGGGCTGATGAGGCTGCTCCTCTCATGATAGAACCTCCAGCGGCGGTTCTTGGCCAGGGAGTGCTTGCCCCTTTGGGGGAGGCTCCCTTGGAGGCTGCCGCCCCAATGGCTCTTACTGAGGTCGGCTCAAGGGCTGGAAGCGAGGTAGTCGGGGCTCCTCTCCCTTTGTTGGAGCCTGAGGTCACGGCGGAGACCGTTGAAGCCGCTATGCCCCCGGCTCAGAATGGGAGGAGTGTTGAAGGTATCCTTCTGCGTTTTAATTTAGCAACCCCTTCATAGTCTGAACTCTTTTACCTTTCCCAGAATTGCGCGGCTTGGCGGCCACGATCGCGGATCTGTCGCCTCGTCAATCATTTCAGCGTTTATTGGAGATGGCAGCTCCGCAGGCGATCCCCCCTCAGCGTATTGTCCTTTCCTCTAGGCAAGGTTAGTGTCATTCGCCATTTTTTTACCATAGCATTGTTACCATTTTGCGAAATGATGTTGATGTCTCTTATAGTTTTAGAAGCCGACGATGAGGTTGAGGTCGTCGAAGGGCCAGGGGAACCTTCAGCTCCTACTTGCATGACTGTCGGTGAGTGACATTTTATTATAGTCCCATTCATTCTGCGTTTAAAAGTTTTACTAACATTCGCCAAATTTGAACAGCCCTGCCAGTCTCCATGGCTTTGGAATCATGCATTGTGATGCCGCCCGGCCCCTATGCTTTGCGGGCTTCAGAACGCTTGGCCCAATTGAGCCTTGTCTCCCTATCTTCTTTCGTCGAGGAGCTCCGCGCTGGTAGTGCGACTACAGCCGAAGCGTTTGCTGCTGAAGCTAACGGCTCCCTTCCTTTTCTCGCCACCTATCACCGCGAGGAGGTGGTGCGGGTCTGGATGGAGTTCTGTAGGAAGGTGGAGGCCTGTTTGTACGCTCTCGAGTGTTCTCGCCTTTCCTCGGAGGCCGTGGCTGCAAAGGCAGAGTTACGGGGGCTGATAGCACGGTACGCGGCAAACATGACGTCATGTGAGAAGAGGCTTGGCCGCAAATTCTCGGAGAGGGAGCTAGCCTCCAAGGCGCTGGGCGAGCTTTAAGCCAATCTCACAGCCAGGGCCAATAAAGCGTATGAACTCTGGCGGGTGCTTCATGAATCCATCAAAGAGGTGGTGGCTCTCGATAAAGCCGCCACGTTCACTCGTGAGAGGGTCGAGGCTCATAAAGCCACCGAGAAAGAGCTCGAAGCTCGGCTTTCTTCGTATCAGGCTCAGCAAGCTCAGGCGGAGGCTCGTCTTCTGGAGATCTTGCGTCATGAAGCCGTGGCTCAGCAACAGAACGATGAGCTGGTAAAATTACTACACCGCCCACCGGCTTGAGAACTTGTATCTTTTTTTTTTTGTACATACCCATGGATGAGAGTATCCTTTCTTTTTTGTTTCTTTCATAAATTATACTTTGTATCCATTTTGGTTTATGAATAAAAGATACAATTTTCCTCTCAATGATATGTCCCCTTTTTATTGAATGCATTCTGCGGATACTATATCTTGATCTCCTTGCAGGACAGCGATAGCTTAGGGTTCAGGGTTAAGATCTGCTTCCTAAGACCTTTGCATTTTATGAGCCACGAGGGTCTCATAAAGAGTTTTTCTCCCTACAGGTCGAGAGGATCTCATAGGTGTAAGTTCTTCTTAAGAATCGTGAGGATTCTTAAGCGGGTTTTCCCTTGAGAGTCGTAAGGATCTCACAAGAGAGTTTTTTCTTCCTTACAGGTCGTGAGGACCTGCAAGTGCTGGCTGTGGTCGCCCTTATCCGTGTTTCACGGGGTCAGAGGCTGCTTCGGGTATTGTAGTTTAAAGACGTCGCGGTCAAGGTTAAGGACCTCATAGTCCGTGGATTTAAGGACTCCACAGTCCGATGTTAGTTTTAAGACATCACGGTCAAGGTTAAGGACCTCATAGTCCGTGGATTTAGGGACTCCACAGTCCGATGTTAGTTTTAAGACATCACGGTCAAGGTTAAGGACCTCATAGTCCGTGGATTTAGGGACTCTACAGTCCGATGTTAGTTTTAAGACGTCACGGTCAAGGTTAAGGACCTCATAGTCCGTGGATTTAGGGACTCCACAGTACGGTGTTTGGTTGCAGGGACCCATTACCTCTTTGAAGACGTTGAGGAATTACAGCGCCAGGTATCAAAGGAGTGAAGAGATGTACCCTTAAACCAAGGCAGAATCCGTAGGGAATCGGGGGGTGTTGATCGTTAGTTTTTAGACATCGCGGTCGAGGTTAAGGACGTCATAGTCCGTGGATTTTAAGGACTCCACAGTCCAGTATTTGCTCTGGATGCTTCACACGGGTTCACTGCCGTGCTTGGCGAGGACCAGGCTCCGCTCTGGATGCTTCACACGGGTTCACTGCCGTGCTCTGCGAGGACCAGGATCCGCTCTGGACGTTTTCGTCAAAGAGTGACATTATCCGCGTTCCACGTGACCAGGAATTTTGCACTAGATGCTTCACACGGGTTCACTGCCGTGCTTGGCGAGGACTAGGCTCCGCTCTGGATGCTTCACACGGGTTCATTGCCGTGCTCTGCGAGGACCAGGATCCGCTGGACATTTTCCACGGGGTCAAAGAGTGACATTATCCGCGTTCCACGTGACCAGGAATTTTGCACTAGATGCTTCACACGGGTTCACTGCCGTGCTTGGCGAGGACTAGGCTCCGCTCTGGATGCTTCACACGGGTTCACTGCCGTGCTCTGCGAGGACCAGGGTCCGCTCTGGACGTTTTCCACGGGGTCAAAGAGTGACATTATCCACGTTCCACGTGACCAGGAATTTTGCACTAGATGCTTCACACGGGTTCACTGCCGTGCTCGGCGAGGACTAGGCTCCGCTCTGGATGCTTCACACGGGTTCATTGCCGTGCTCTGCGAGGACCAGGATCCGCTCTGGACGTTTTCATGGGGTCAAAGAGTGACATTATCCGCGTTCCACGTGACCAGGAATTTTGCACTAGATGCTTCACACGGGTTCACTGCCGTGCTTGGCGAGGACTAGGCTCCGCTCTGGATGCTTCACACGGGTTCACTGCCGTGATCTGCGAGGACCAGGATCCGCTCTGGACGTTTTCCACGGGGTCAAAGAGTGACATTATCCGCGTTCCACGTAACCAGGAATTTTGCTGATTGTATCCGCATTTCACGGGATGGAGGTTTGACTCTCGGTGATATGTATATCGCCGAGCCATGGAACTAGGGGGTCGCCGCTGTTCCGTTTCGCTTGATGTTGTGTCTGCCGTCATGAGACGAACGACGAGATGACCTCTAGGCTATCTGTGAACCGTCGAGATTTGGCTTCTCCTTATGATGAAACCTGGGGAAGGAGTATGATCCCTTCTTTGTTTGCGCCCCTGGATTGTATACAGAGGTAGATGTAACATCACCTGTAGGGCGAGGATTTCACTTTTATTTTATTTCTTTTTCCGCGATGCTCTATCATTTCAGCTTTTATATCGCGAAGGTCGCGATTGCCCCATCATTTCGGCTATTTTTCGCGGTGCCCAATCATTTCGGGTATTTATTTATTTTCTGCTCGCTGCTTTTTATTGCGAGTCGCCCCATCATTTCGGCTATTTTTCATGCCTTCATTTTTACTTGCTGCTTTTTATTGCAAGTTGCCCCATCATTTCGGCTATTTTGTAGGCATGTGTGGCTTGCTAGCTTTTTCGCTGCGAGCCTGGATTTTAGGCACCGATTTTGGCATCAGCACCGCTACAACTGGAATGTTGCCAGGAGCGAATCATCATTTGCCTTTGTCGATGACGAATAAAGGTGGCTCAGCAAATAGGGTTAAGGGTCCTGTCGACCAAGGCTTTTGACTTCATGAGCCGTAAGGGCCTCACAAAGGTATTTCTCCATACAAGTCGTGAGGATTTTGCAGGTGTATTTTCTCCTTAGGGATCGTGAGGATTCCTAAGTGTGTGCTCCTCTGTAAGTCGTAAGGGTCCTACAAGAGGGCTTTCTCCTTATGGATCGAGAGGACCTACAAGGGTTGGACTTTGCTGGGGAAATATTTATTCGCGCCCGTGGATTGTATACAAGGGTCAGTATTGAGTCTCTTGTAGGGCAATATCGAAGGTTGTGGAGGATTGCTTAAGCACAGGTTTAGGTCTCTGTAACTTAAGACTTTCAAATCCTATGAGCCGTAAGGGTCCCACAAGAGAGCTCTCCCTACGAGTCGTGAGGATCTCGTAAGTGTATTTTCTCCTTAGGAATCGTGAGGATCCCTAAGTGTGTTACTCCTTTGCGAGTCGTAAGGATCTCACGCAGGTGGCTTCTCCTTACAAGGTCGAGAGGACCCTATAAGTGTCTTTTAACGAGGTTGCGCCCTTTCGGGTTTTCACAAACACTCGCCGGTAGTCCTGCTGTTTTTACTCACGGGGCCCTTTCGGGTTTTCATCCGTGCCCGTTTTGCTTGTGGACGCACCGTTTTTTATTCTTTTTTTTCTCTTTTTTTTTTCTCGTCAGCCTAAGGATGCTGCGGTAGTAGTTTAGGGACTTTTCGGTCTGTCGTTAGTTTAAAGACATTTCGGTCCGTCGATAGTTTAAGGACGTTTCGGTCCGTCGTTAGTTTAAGGACGTTTCGGTCCGTCGATAGTTTAAGGACGTTCCGGTCCGTTGTTAGTTTAAGGACGTTTCGGTCCATCGTTAGTTTAAGGACGTTTCGGTCCGTTGTTAGTTTAAGGACGTTTCGGTCCGTCGATAGTTTAAGGACGTTCCGGTCCGTTGTTAGTTTAAGGACGTTTCGGTCCGTCGATATGGGAGGGCCAGCCACTGCTTGCAAAGTCTGAGCCTAGGAAGATAGCGAGCGGACATAGTCGTCGTCATATATCATTGACCCAGGCTATGGCTCATCAAGCATAGTATTTCTTTAAGAAGCGGCCGTTTATTGGCCTGAAAGGCCTTTCACCGTGCATGTCCATGAGTAGATAGGCTCCACCCTGATAGACCTTGTCTATGATGTAGGGGCCTTCGTAGTTTGGCTCAAATTTCCCCCGTTTAGCACGATTGGGGATCATAGGTCTCTTGACCACTAGCACGAGTTCGTCTTGGCGGAATGTCCTCGGCCTGGTCAATCTCTCGTACGAGCGCGTCATCTTTGCTTTGTAGGCTTCTAGATGTTGTTGCGCTATGAGCCGAGTTTCGTCGAGGGCATCAAGCTCCTCAAGCCGAAGGTGAGCATTTTCTTCGTCCGTCAGCTCGTGGTGGACTGCCACTCGTAGAGAGGGTAACTCTATCTCGAGGGGGAGTACTGCTTCCGTCCCAAATACCAACGCGTACGGCGTTGTGTTCGTGGCCGTCTTGAATTTAGTTCGATAAGCCCAAAGGGCTTCTTGCAGCCTCTCGTGCCAGTCTCTCTTATTCCGGGAAACGGTCTTTTTTATGATCTTCGTCAAGGTCTTATTGAAAGCCTCGGCTAGACCGTTAGCTCGTGGATTGTAAACTGAAGAATATCTCCAGTCTATATTGTGCTGCTGCGCGAAGCGGCTAATCTTATGGCTTCTGTAGGCTGGCCCGTTATCGTAGATAATCCGCCGTGGGGTTCCGAACCGATAGATGACGTGCGTCTTGAAGAAATGGAGGATATTCTCCGTCTTTACTTCCCTCAGTGGTATTGCTTCTGCCCATTTGGAGAAGTAATCAGTCGTTGCCAGGATAAAACGATGTCCCCGGGATGATGCTGGCTCGATGGGGCCGACTATGTCAGTCCCCCACATTTCGAATGGCCAACTAGCCACCGTTGGGTGTAGTGGATTCGGATGTTGGTGGATAAAGTCCCCATGAATCTGGCACGAGTGGCATTGCTTCGCATACTCAAGGCGGTCCTGGATCATCGTGGGCCAGTAGTAACCCATCCGTTTTATCTTCAACTTCATCTTAGGGCCTGCTTGGTGGGAACTGCAGAGTCCATCGTGAACTTCTTGGACGACCCTTCTCGCTTCGTCAGGTCCTAGGCATCTCAGCCACAGAGAATCGAATGACCTCTTGTATAGAGCATCGTTGACGAAGGCGAAAGATAGAGCTCGCTTTATGAGCTGATGCCTGGAGGATGTATCTTTCGGCATTCGGTGGGACTTAAAGTAGTCTATGAAGATTTCCCTCCAGTCCTCGGCCTTCTCATGGTCTTTTATTTGTAGGGTCGTCTGCTCAGTCGCTCCCTTCTCTTTATATAATTTCGGAGGTATTTCTGCCGGGGCAAGCACTCGACGGCTTTGTACCACGATTCTTACATCATCGAGGTTTTCGTCCGCCAGTTCTTTAGCAAGTTTGGCTAACGCGTCTGCTTTACTGTTTTCCGCGCGCGGTATATTCTCCAAAGTATAAGAGGGAATTTGGATCAATAGTTGTTGCACCTTTTCGCCGTATCTCACCAACTCCGGTTTGCACGTTTGGTAATCACCATTTACTTGACTAACAACCAGTTGAGAATCCCCGTATATAAGGAGGTCTTCAATTCGCAAGTCGATGGCGATTTCGAGGCCCGCTATCAGAGCTTCGTATTCAGCTTCTTTGTTTGTCCTCGGCTCTGTTAAGGAGAAGGCGAAGCGCATTATCCCTCCTTGTGGAGTTGCAAAGATGAGGCCTATCCCCGATTTGATCATTGGGATACCCTGTTTCTGTTTCTTTACGGAGGATGCTCCATCGAAATAGAGTTCCCATCGGGTGCTACCGCTGCCAATCGCATCAAATACATGCTCGTCCGGCAAATTACAGTTCAGAGGAGAATCGGCCGGTATCGGGTGCTCGGCGAGGAAATCGGCAATGGCTTGGCCTTTTACTGCCTTGAGAGGTTGATACGTTACCGAGAACTCCATCAAGAGTAAGGCCCATTTAGCGAGTCGTCCCGTCAATATGGCTTTCGACATCAAGTATTTAAGGGGGTCCACTTTTGAAATAAGACGGACTTCATGCGCCAACGCATAGTGTCTGAGCTTTGTTATCGCGAAGATTAATGCCAAGCAATGTTTTTCAATGGGAGAGTAGTTTCTTTCTGCCCCCAGCAGAACCCGACTTAAGTAGTAGAGTGCTCTCTCTTTTCCCTGATCGTTCTCTTGCGCCCATAATGCGCCCAAGGAACCTTCGAGGGCGGTTGTATAAAGAATGAGGGGTTTTCCTTTGACCGGCGCGGCCAACACCGGAGGGTTCTGCAGGTATTGCTTGATCTCGTCTAGTGCACCTTGGCATTTGTGATCCCAAACGAACGGAGTTCCCTTTTTCATCAGGTGGCTGTAAGGATGGCATTTGCCGGAAAGATTGGCGATAAATCGCCGGATGTATGCGAGCTTCCCTTGGAGAGACCGCAACTGTTTAAGAGTTCTTGGCGGAGGCATTTCCATGATCGCTTTAATCTTTGATGGATCTATTTCAATTCCTCGGTGTCGAACGATGAATCCCAGGAATTTGCCCGAGGAGACTCCAAACGCGCATTTGAGGGGATTCATTTTCAAATTATATTGCCGAAGGCGTTGAAATACAGTCTCCAGATGCTTTAAATGATCTTCGTATGACATGCTCTTTACTACGAGGTCATCGATATAGCACTCGACGATGTCATGTATGAGGTTGTCGAAGATCTTTGTCATGGCCCTTTGATAGGTAGCGCCAGCGTTCTTTAGACCAAAGGGCATAACCCTGTAGCAGAATATACCCAAAGGGGTCCGGAAAGCGGTGTGCTTCTGGTCTTCGGGATGCATCTTTATCTGATTGTATCCTGACGAACCGTCCATAAAGGAGAAAACCTCGTGATGCCTCCTCAATGCGTTGCTCGCATCTCGACCATAAATTCCGCCAGCGTATAGCATACTGGACCCAGGTTTCGCCTGGTTTTACCCTGGCGTTAATCAAAGCAGTTATTGGAGTGCGTTCGCTGGCGCTCGCGAATTGCTGAGTGAATAGCAGCTCCATTTCAGCGAACGTTTTGATAGAATCGTTCGGGAGTTCCGAATACCATTCGAACGCTGTTTCTGATAAGCTGCCTACGAACTGGCGGAGCAACAGTTTATCATCACCGCCGGTGTTACCGCAGAGGGCCCGGAACTGGGCGACATGTTGATGGGGATTGCCGGTCCCCTTGTACACGTGGAATTTTGGTATCGTATAGCCTTGCGGGTATTTGATTTGGTCGTACCAGCTTGGATACGGCCGCCCCGTTTTCACGACTTGACCAGCTGCCTCAGTCGCATGATGGACCCGGATTTGCTGGGCTATGTAGTCAGCCAAGTCAGCCTTAGAGATTGCCTCCTCCTTGGCCGTTGAGAGGGCTGGTAGTGGATTCGACATTTCTCCTCGGTCGTCTTCAAGAACGATTGGGGGATCTTCGGCGGGCAAGTCCTGCTGGATCATCATTCCTATCATATCTTGGAAGAGAAGGCCCATATGTTGTATGTTGGCTGCTTGTTCAGCAGCCTCTTTGTCCTTTTTCTCCAGTATCCGGCGAAGGAATTCAGCGTCGGTTTCTTCTTCTTGGCGCGCGTCTGAGGACGTTTCTGGGTTTTCTTTTGGCCTGGTAAGTGCGGCCATAGCATTCATCATTTCTTGGAGCTTTTGTTGCTGCTCCTGGGCTTTCGTCACGGATCGGGTAAGTGGCCGGTGGCCTGTAGAAGTGCGGCTCTCCTCCTTTCCAGAGGCCATGTATACGGTGTGGACCATCATGCCCCCAGACTTAGGGCGTCTGGGCTCAGTGCTTTTAGCCGTCGTTGCACGTTGGGGGGTCTTCTCTGGCCTCCTCCTTTTATGAGCCGTGGAGGTTGAGGGGGCCGTTGAGGTGGGCGTCCCGACAGCCTTTCGGGGTTTAGCTTGGTGGCCAGCCTCCGGTTGGATTTTCAGCTTCTTGTGTTGGCGGGAGAAGTTTGGATCGATGATCGAGACTCGGGCCTGCCGCCAAACCTTATAGATTTTGGAAGACAACCGTTGAGGAGATTGGGGCTGTTCTGGTTTTATTTCCGCAACCTTCTTTAATGGGGAAGGAGACCTCTTCAGCACTGCAGTAGGAGAATTTCTTCGCACCTTATTTAGCATTTCGAAGCTGTTCCCAGTTGGAAAAGCAGCATTAACTTCTGCCACCGGGGCTGATGGAGTCAACCCAGAGGGGGAGTTGCCCCCAGCCTTCCTTACTCGGCGCCAATGGCGACGTCGAGCGTGTCGAGCGGACGGCGTTGGGTCAGCGGTAAGAATGGTTTTGTCTTGCCCCCTGTGTGGGTGGGGGGTTGCTGTTGGTGTTAGCCTATCAAAGACCGATGTCCTTTGGATAGCAGGAGCGGGAGCTGAAGCCGTCAATCTTGTAAAGACCGACTTTTTTGGCCGGAGAAGCCGCCTTGGCGATTTCGGGGGCAGGAACGGTCACTTTCTTAGAAGTAGCCTCCTCTGAGATTGTAGGCCCTATGATGAGTTCGCAGGATTTCCGGCCCAATCTAGAGAAGACCGAGGCGTTGACGTTGGGCGACTCGTTGAGAGGAGCCGCGGCAGGGGTAAGACGATCAAAGACTGACTTCTTGTGAGCTTCCTTCGTCAGTACCGGCGCCGTGAAGCTTAATGATGGGAGTACAGTCCCGAAGAACAATCCGGTAGTGGCTTGAGTCACTCGGTCCACCGGCATTGTGAACAACGAAGCAGCTTGGGGTCCATAGGCTATACCTCCTGGCGAGGTAGAGCGTTGGTCGCAATTGCAGTTTGAGCAGTTGGAGGATTTCGCAGAAGTAGAAGCCATCGATCCTTTGCTTTCTGCAATAGGCAAGACGCCAATTCTTAGTATCTTGAAACCCAAGGGCAACCATTAGCGAACCGCGATTGGTTCGCGAATCACGACACACGAAGTGTGGAGTGGAAAGAGGAAAAGGTCCCACCGGGCGTGCCAGAATCTGTTCCCCTCCGAACGGCGGCGCGACGCGGGCGTCCGTGCCTGAGGTTCTGGAGTTCTGGAGTTCAGAACTACACACGTGCTGGCGGAAATTCTGAGATCACCTCGTCGTCGCTCCAGAACTAACAACGGAGCGCGTCATCTTATCGAAGGACGTGGCTGCAAAGGCAAAGTTCCCGGAGAGGAAAGCTTTAAGGCAATGCCTCACGTATTCCCACGTGACCCTCATTATATATGGAGCAAAAGCAAAGGCAGAAACAATTCTGGGCGCTCTCACGTGTTAGCACGTGACCCCTAATAAGTGTTCTAATAAATCAGGGCATGATTATACATCACGTGCCCACACGTGATGGCTATGAAAATTAAAAGTGTTTAACACTTGTTTGCAGAACAAAATAAAGAGGATCTGGCCTCACTTTTTGATGCCATCACGTGCTCCCACGTGACTGTTCCCGCCAAAAATTTCTGCGCAAAAGAGCTCAAGGTATCAAATGGCGGCGATACGCTTAAGAAAATGGGAACCAGTATCTTCTGGGCTGTTTTTTGACAAACGCCCGAATGAGAAACCGATAAATTCTGATTGTATCGAAAGCGGCTCGAAAAACCCTTCGATTTGATATATTATGGGCCTCGTAATTCATCCGGGATCAAAAGTTATGAGGAATTACGTGTCCACACGTGATGGGCTTTTAAGAACCCGCTGGAGGAGTTAAAAGATACAATAAAAACTCAGAAAAGACCCCAATGGGGCATCACGTGCTCACACGTGACCATGGGTAACGTGCAGACACGTGATGGGCTTTTAAAGCCTCTAAAATAATGAATAGAATTTAATTCTAAAAGTCAGAAAATACCTTAACGAGGTATTACGTGCTTACACGTGACCAATGGTCACGTGTTGACACGTGATGGTTAAAACTGAAACATAAATAAGCCGCTGAGAAAGGAACCCAATTGGGGGTCACGTGCTCACACGTGACCAAAGGTCACGTGCCAGCACGTGACTGGCTTTAAAAGCATTATAATTTAATAGAATTAAATTCTAAAAGTTTCTGAATCTTTCCAAATGAAAAAGGGTCATGGGGAACCGTTGGATTAAAAATCCAAGGGTGATTAAAAATCACCAATTTATAGAAAACCCTTGACAAGGAAAGATTTCCCTGAAAATCTCACCAGGATAACAAATAGAATATCTTTTGGATTTAAAATCCACGGTGAATAAAATTCACTGAATGATCTAAAGGCCCAGATTAATGATGAATGCAAATCAAATCTCTCAACATACAAATCAAATATCTCAATGAGAGATTTGCTAAACAAATTTATTCTCTTCATCCTCCTATAAATAGGAGCCAAGAAAAGAAGAGGGGGGATCGACTTTTTTGGAGAGAAAAACAGAGGGAGGAGAATTTAATTCTCAAGAGAAGAAGAAACAGAGAAAGAAGAATTTAATTCTCTGCAAAAGAAAAACCCTAGGTAAGAAAAGAGAGGATTCAAAAGAGAAATTAATTCTCAAAAGAGTTTAACTCTTATTTAAAGAAAAGAACTTAGTTCTTCTTCTGGTTGAAGATCTGCACAGAGCACATCTCCCCATAAGTTGAGAATTTAATTCTCATCGGGTCGAGATCCTGCCATGCAGATCCCAAACTTAGAAGGGGAATTGAGTTCTGAGAATTTAATTCTCCTAAAACAAAACTAGGGTTTTACCCTAAATAAGAATTTAATTCTTTCAAAATAGGAATTTAATTCATCCAGAATCAAAATTAGGGTTTTACCCTAAATAAGAATTTAATTCTTAAAGATAAAGAGACTTAAAAGATCTCTGTGCATGAAAAAGACTAAGATCACGTGCCCCACGTGACCCCTGAACAGATCCCCCAAAAATGAGAAGAGGAAAGCTTTGAGGCAATGCCTCACGTGTTCCCACGTGACCCTCATTATATATGGAACAAAAGCAAAGGCAGAAACAATTCTGGGCGCTCTCACGTGTTAGCACGTGATCCCTCATAAGTGTTCTAATAAATCAGGGCATGATTATACATCACGTGCCCACACGTGATGGATATGAAAATTAAAAGTGTTTAACACTTGTTTGCAGAACAAAATAAAGAGGATCTGGCCCCACTTTTTGATGTCATCACGTGCTCCCACGTGACTCCCAAAACGCAGAAAGAAAGAACAATGGAAATGAAGGCTTTGGGCGCTCTCACGTGTTTACCACGTGACCCCTTAGCAAACGTTCTAACGGACAGCGCATAAATCCCCATCACGTGTCAACACGTGATACTCGAAATAAAAAGGAAAAGTGTTTAACACTTATTCACAGACTTGAGGATAAAACAAAGGAGATCTGGCTCCGCATTTAGGGCGCTCTCACGTGTCCACACGTGACCCCTCCCTCCTTAGTGTTTAACACTAATCTGAAGACTTTGTTCCCAGTGTTTAACACTGATTTGCTTTAGTGTTTAACACTAATTTGAAATCTCTGATCACCAGTGTTTAACACTGATTTGCTTTAGTGTTTAACACTAATTTGAAAGCCCCGTTGCTAATGTTTAACACTGATTATCTTTTAGTGTTAAATACTAACTTGCTAATCTTAATTCCAGTGTTCAACACTGTTGATCTGTAGTGTTTAACACTAGCTTTAGCCTAATTGGCTAAGTTTTTAGAGGCAAAGCCTCTCCTTCAACGGACCAACAGAGGGCCAATATTTCAAACATAATTGGACTTAGCCCAAACTGGCCATAAGTCCTCAAATCATCTTGAACTGAGCACATCTGCTCTTTCAACCAACTCATTGGTTCAAGGGTACATCTCGGAACTCCTCTGATATTTGTCATTGTAATCCTTCAACGTCTTCAGTGAGGTAACGGGTCCCGACAACCACACATCAACACGGACTGTGGGGTCCTTAAACTCATGGACTTATGCGTCCTTAAACCAAGATACGGACTGTGGGGTCCTTAAACTCATGGACTTATGCGTCCTTAAACCAAGATACGGACTGTGGGGTCCTTAAACCCGCGGATTTATGCGTCCTTAAACTAACGGACCGTGGGGTCCTTAAACTCATAGACTTATGCGTCCTTAAACCAAGATACGGACTGTGGGGTCCTTAAACTCATGGACTTATGCTTCCTTAAACCAAGATACGGACTGTGGGGTCCTTAAACCCGCGGACTTATGCGTCCTTAAACTAACGGACTAATGCGTCCTTAAACACACCCATATGGACTGTGGGGTCCTTAAACCCATGGACTTATGCGTCCTTAAACTACCTATGGACCGCAATGTCCTTAAACTACCAATGGACCACCATGTCCCTAAACTGGAGTTGGACCTCAATGTCCTTAAACTACCAATGGACCACAATGTCCCTAAACTGGAGTTGGACCGCAATGTCCTTAAACTACCGATGGACCACCACGTCCCTAAACTGGAACCTGGACTACCACGTCCCTAAACTGGGACAATAGAGCCCCCAAATGCTCTTTTGTCGGATCTAAACGATCCTGTTAAGTCGATCTTAGTCCCAAACTGGACTAAAGTATCCTTAACAACCGTTTAAGTTGATCTTAGCCTCGAATATGGCTAACGCATCCTTAAACCTTCAAACAGACTGGACTATGAATCCCTCCAATCAACTTTGGTTCAAGGGTACATCTCGGAACTCCTTTGACACCTGTCGTTGTAATCCTTCAACGTCGTCAGAGAGGTGATGGGTCCCGACGGCCATACATTCATGGACCACCATGTCCCTAAACTGGAACAATAGAGCCCAAACGCTCTTTTGTCGGATCTAAACGATCCTGTTAAGTTGATCTTAGTCTCAAATCGGACTAACGTATCCTTAACAAACGTTTGAGTCGATCTTAGTCTCAAATATGGCTAACGTATCCTCAAACCAAAACCACAAACCCAAATCTAAGTAAACACGGATTTGGATTAATCCACGTCCTACGGGCGACTACATAAATTAGTCTCCGTATACAATCCACGGGCAACCACAAACAAAACAAACACCCACGACACGAAGTGACCAGCTGGAGAAGGAGAAAGTTGTTACCGCGATGCGGTAGCGTAATTAACTGCAGGGGCTTGCGCCTGCAGGGAAGAGCGTCCCCACAATCAAAAACCCCTCAACGAGGGGGAATCTGACGAAGTCTGCTACATCGGCCGCATCCGTCTAAACCTTCGATACACGGTGCCATAAATCAACTTGGCATCTTCGGAGAGGTAGATGGATAACACCAATTAGCATCTGCCCCGAATCTCAGGCAAGACAGTCCATGTCTCGGCCGCCATTCGGAGGGGAACAGATTCTGGCACGCCCGGTGGGACCTTTTCCACTTTCCACTCCACACTTCGTGTGTCGTGTTCGCGAACGAATCGCGGTTTATTGTGGTTGCTTGTGGATTCGAGGTACTAAGATTTGGTGTCTTGCTCCGTGCAGAAAACAGAAGATCAATGGCTTCAAACTGCACTGCCTGCAACTGTAACTCTCGCTCGGTCCTTGCTGGAGGAGTGACTTATGGGCCCCAAGCGGCCTCCCTTTTCAAGATGTCAGTGGAGCAGGTAACTCAGGCCACCACTGGATTATTCTTCGGGACCATGCTCCCACCGTTGAGCTTCAATGCCACAATGACGTTGCAAGAAGCCCCAAAGAAGTCGGTCTTTGATCGGCTTACCACTGCCGCGACCCCTCTCAACGGGTCGCCCAACTTCAATACCTCAGTTTCCAACAGACTGGGCCAGAACGTCTACAAACCTACAATACCCGAAACTGCCATCCCAAAGCGGATAGCCATTCCGGCTCAAGCGAAAGAGATTATTGAAAAGTCTTCTCCTTCCAAGAAATCAGTTTTTACAAGGCTGGCCATTCCGGTTGCTGCTCAAGGCGAGGCCCTCAAAGCTGCTTCCCCTGCCCAGAGGTCTGCCTTTAACAGATTAGACATTGCTTCTCAACGGGTGTCAGTCTTCGACAGGCTAGCACCAATAACAGTCTCTCCTCAAAACAGGGGGCATGAAGAAGCTTATCCAACAACGGAGGTGATCTCATCCGCACGACATGCTCGACATCGCCACTGGCGCCGAGTGAGGAAGGCTGGGGGCAACTCCCCCTCTGGGATAACTCCGCCAACTCCAACGGTGGAGATCGATGCTGCTATTCCAACCGGGAACAGCTTTGAATTGCTGAACACGGTGCGCAGAAACTCTCCTACTGTGGTACTGAAAAGACTTCCTTCACCTATGAAGAATGCTACAGAGAAGAAGCCGGAGCAACCTCCTCAACGGTTATCCTCTCAAATTTACAAGGTCTGGCATCAAGTCCAAGACTCCGTGATAGATCAAGACTGTCTCCACCGACAGAAAAAGATGAAGGTTCGGCAGGAAGAAAATCCCCATGTCAAGCCACAAAAAGCAACGGCTACTTGGGTGCCCACTACAACGGCCCCCTCAACTTCAACCATTCAAAAGAAAAGGAGGCCGCAAAAAGCCCCTGTGAACATGGCGAACCGTAAACGCGCTGAGCACAAACACCCCAAGTCTGGGGGCATGGTGGTGCACACTGTTTATATGGCTTTTGGAAAGGAGGAAAGCCGTGCTTCGACGGGTCACCGACCGCTCACCCGATCCGTAACAAAAGCCCAGGAGCTGCAACAGAAGCTTCAGGAGATGATGATTGCAATGGCCGCACTCACCGGGCTAAAAGAAAGCCCGGAGGCATCATCAGAGCAGCGTCACGAACAAGAAACTGATGCTGACTTTTTACGCAGAGTCCTCGAAAGGAGGGACAAAGAAGCTGCAGAGCAAGCGGCTAACATAAAACAGATGGCCCTCCTCTTCCAAGATATGGTAGGGATGATGTTACAGCCGGACCCTCCTGCTGAAGATCCTCCGATCGTCCTTGAAGACGACAGGGGAGAAACGTCAAATCCTCCACCGGCTCTGTCAACAGCCAAGGAGGAGGCAATCTCCAAAGTTGACCTAGACGAATATATAGCTCAGCAGATCCAGGTTCATCAGGAGAATGAAACGGCTGGGCAAATTCCTAGAACTGGACGACCCTATCCGGGCTGGTATGACCAAATAAGTTACCCGCCAGGATATACGATCCCCAAATTCCATGTGTACAAGGGGGCAGGCAATCCCCACCAGCATGTCGCTCAATTCAGGGCCTTATGCGGCAACACTGGGGGCGATGACAAACTGCTGCTTCGCCAATTCGTCGGCAGCTTAACAGAAACAGCCTTTGAATGGTATTCGGAGCTACCCAACGACTCTGTTAAAACATTTGCGGAAATGGAGCTGTTGTTTACACAAAGATTTGCCAGCGCCAGCGGGCGCACCCCGATAACAGCACTGATTAACGCCAGGGTGAAGCCAGGCGAAACGTGGGTTCAATACGCAGCACGATGGCGGAATCTATGGTCGAAATGCGAACAGCGGATCGAAGAAGAGCCAGCGGTGGGCATGTTCGTGGGCACTCTCGACCCTCAAGCGACCATATCCCAATTCATGATGTTCTTCAAGCCGACCACTTTTCAGGCCTTGATTGACAAGCTGGCCCAAATGGACCAGATGGGTCATAGACCATCTCCTTCAAAGACAGAGCCTTGGAATGAAAAGGACAAAGGGAAAGCAACCGTCGTCGCCAATACTCAACAACAGCCGAGCCACTTAAAGCCGGTTGTTCGCCAGAACAATGTGCGACCACGCCCATCCCTCGAGAAAAGACTGGGACGTCCTTACTCATTTCCTCAGGATAAAACGAGAAAACTGTTCGAGCTGGCAGTGCGCAACAGACTCATCAATCTGCCGAGTCCAAAACGTCCGTTGCAACCAGGCGATGTCAACGATCCCAATTATTGCCCTTACCACCAAGCGGTAAGCCATCCAATCGAAGATTGCTTCGTCTTTAAGGGATGGATCGAGGATCAGTACCTATAAAGCAAGTTTGCGCTGTCTGAAAAGTGGAAGGTAAACCCACCACAGCCGCACACTCCAAAGAAGACGGACACACCGGGGGCAAGTTGCCACATAATCTCTCACTCATTGATAGATGATGAAGAGGCCTCTTGCACCGAGAAACCAGGGGCGGGGCTTGAACCAGAACTTCTATGGCCATCAGACGAGATGATCGATGCCTTCCTAAACGAAGCCCGTCTTAAAAGCAAAGCTGATCGAGAGCGCGAGATGGCCATATTCGAGAAAGCCAAACGCCGTCGACTAGATGAAAGGGTCGAAACACTCCCACCGGATGAAAGTACATCCGCCGCAAATAAAAGCAGGATCAAGACAAGGAAACGATTCGCCAAAGCCATAGCAATGGGGATGAGGCCGCCCTCTTTCAGAAAAAATTCTCCTGGTGGTATACATTTCGATGAAACGGACGTACACCCTAACTACTGTTTGTATCATCAGAAGATCGCACATCCCACTGAAGACTGCGACTCCTTTAAGTGTTGGTGGCAAGGATATGTCGCTCATAGACAACACGTCAACAGAATAAAGCGGGAAGCTCGTAGACAGCGAAAAAATACGACAGATGAGCATAAAAGAATTGCCGGCAATTGTCATAAGGACGAGCCCGGGGGATCACGAGTTCTCACCTTTAGAAGCGATTCTGATGAAGAAGCCGCTCTCAACCCTCTCTTCAAGGAATTCATTTCTAAAACAAAAGAATTGGAGAGTTGCGAGAATGTTCAGCCGTACAATCTCACGCTACCCGGAAAGAATCTCGGACCCGCAAATGACGGAGCAAACGAAATGAGAAAGGAAAAGGAAAAAACGGCCTTTGTTGCCAACACTCAACAACAGCCGAGTAACCCGAGTCCGTTTTGTCGTCAAAACAACAAACCGCGATACCTCAATGAGAAGTTGAAACGTCCTTACTCGTTTCCCAAAGATAAAACAAAGAGATTGTTCGAGCTAGCAGTGCGCAGCGGGCTTATCACTCTGCCAGATCCAAAACGTCTATTGCAACCAGGTGACGTTAACAATCCTAACTATTGTCCCTACCACAGATTAATGGGTCACCCACTCGACAATTGCTACGTCTTCAACAACTGGGTTGAAGACCAATACCAACAGGGAAAGTTCGCGTTACCCGAAAAGTGGAAAGTAAACCCGCCACAACAACATGCTCCGAAAAAGATGGACATGCCGGGGGCATCATGCTCTTTCATAGAGAAAGCCCCATAGACCGAAAAGTCAGTAAACTAGAAATTCGCCTCAAATACGGCGACGGTAGACCGAAATGTCGTTAAACTAACGATGGACCACTATGTCCTAAAACTGGCGTCGGACCGAAATGTCCTTAAACTAACGGCGGACCGCAATGTCCTAAAATTTGCAAATGACCGAAACGTCGTTAAACTACTCCCAACCCGCAGCATTTTCAGGCTGACGTGGTAAAAAAAAACGGTAAGTCCATAAGCAAAATGGGCACGGATGAAAACCCGAAAGGGCTCCGTGAGTAAAAACAGCAGGGCTACCGGCGAGTGTTCGTGAAAACCCGAAAGGGCGCGACCTCGTTTAAAAAAAAAAAAGAATAAAAAAAAATACGGTATGTCCACAAGCAAAATGGGCACGGATGAAAACCCGAAAGGGCTCCGTGAGTAAAAACAGCAGGGCTACCGGCGAGTGTGCATGAAAACCCGAAAGGACACAACCTCGTTAAAAGACACTTACAGGATCCTCTCGACCTTATAAGGAGAAACCACCTGCGTGAGATCCTTACGACTCACAAGGGAACACCACACTTAGGGATCCTCACGATTCCTAAGGAAGAATTACACTTGCGAGATCCTCACGACTCGTAAGGAGAACTCTCTTATGAGACCCTCACGGCTCATAAGTTTTGAAAGTCTTAAGTTATAGAGACCTGAACCTATTCTTAAGCAACCCCCACAACCTCCGATCTTGCCCTACAAACGGCTCGTATTGACCCTTGTATACAATCCACGGGCATGAATAAATATTTTCCTAACAAAGTCACATCCGTGACTAGGGATATGCTTGTACAGCAAACAACACTTGTAAGTCCTCTCGACTTATAAGGAGAAAACCCTTTTGTAAGATCCTTACGGCTTACAAGAGAACATGCACTTAGGAATCCTCACGATCCCTAAGGAGAAAACACACCTACGAGATCCTGACGACTTGTAGGGAGAAATACCTTTGTGAGACCCTTACGGCTCATGAAGTCAAAAGCCTTAGTAGACAGGATCCTAACCCTGTTTACTAAGCCACCTTTGTTCAACATCGACAGAGGCAAATGATGATTCGCTCCTGGCAATATCCCAGTTGCAGCGAAGCTGATGCTTAAACCGGTATCAAATTCCAAGTCCTTTCATGGCAAATGATGATTCGCTCCTGGCAATATTCCAGTCGCAGCGATGCTGATGCCAAGATTGGTATCATATCGCAAATCCCCTACTCGCAAAAAAAAAAAAAAATCAGCGAGCCAAAAAAAAATGCATACGAAATAGCCGAAATGATGGGGCAACTTGCAAACAAAATCAGCAAGTAAAAATGTATGCATGCAAAATAGCCGAAATGATTGGGCAACTCGCAATAAAAAGCAGCGGGTAAAAAGAAAAAATAGCCGAAATGATTGGGCACCGCGAAAAATAGCCGAAATGATGGGGCAATCGCGATTTTCGCGATATAAAAAGCTAAAATGATAGAGCATCGCGGAAAGAATAAAAAAAAAATAAAAGAATGAAACTGTTTGCCCTACAAGTGAAATCACATCGATCCCTGTATACAATCCAGGGGCACAGATAAAAAGGGAACCATACCTTCCCAACAGGCTCCGCCAGAAAGCGAAGCCAAATCTCGACGGTTCATAGACAACCTAGAGACAACCTTGACATCTGTCGCAATATCGCAGACATAATGTCAACAGACGAAGCAAAAGGAAGATCCCTAGCTTCAGGGTCTCGACGTCAATATCGACAACTTAGAGATCACCAACGGCGTTTCTCCTCACTCCAACAAGATGCAGACGTGACATCAACAACCGACCTCAGAGTCGCAACGAAACGGAACCATGGCAAAGTCCCTAGTTCCAAATCTCAATGGCCACATCTACAGCCTGGAGACCAACAATGGTGTGCCTCCTCATTCCAACAGGACACAGATGTTATACCATCAAGCGGAGCGATGGCAAAATCCCAACTCCGCCTTAGCATTCGTCTCGTTACAGCAGACGCAATGTTAAATACGGCGTTCCTTCGCAGTCCAGCAGGATGTACATGCAAAGCTAATAAAAGACCCCATGGTCAGCAAAGCGGAGTGATGGCAAAATCCCAGCTCCACCTCAGCATTCGTCTCGTCACAGCGGACATATCATCAAGCAAAGCAGAACAGCGGCAACTCCCAGTTCCATGACTCGATGATGTACTCCCACAGAGAGTCAAATCCCAACTCCGTGAAATGCGGATATAATCAACAAAATTCCTGGTCACGTAGAACACGGATAATGTCACTCTTTGACCCCGTGGAAAACGTCCAGAGCGGATCCTGGTCCTCGCAGAACACGGCAGTGAACCCGTGCGAAGCATCCAGAGCGGAGCCTAGTCCTCGCCAAGCATGGCAGTGAACCCGTGTGAAGCATCTAGTGCAAAATTCCTGGTGACGTGGAACGCGGATAACGTCACTCTTTGACCCCGTGGAAAACGTCCAGAGCGGATCCTGGTCCTCGCAGAACACGGCAGTGAAACCGTGCGAAGCATCCAGAGCGGAGCCTAGTCCTCGCCTAACGCGGCAGTGAACCCGTGTGAAGCATCTAGTGCAAAATTCCTGGTCACGTGGAACGCGGATAACGTCACTCTTTGACCCCGTGGAAAACGTCCAGAGCGGATCCTGGTCCTCGCAGAACACGGCAGTGAACCCGTGTGAAGCATCCAGAGCGGAGCCTAGTCCTCGCCGAACACGGCAGTGAACCCGTGTGAAGCATCTAGTGCAAAATTCCTGGTTACGTGGAACGCGGATAACGTCACTCTTTGACCCCGTGGAAAACGTCCAGAGCGGATCCTGGTCCTCGCAGAGCACGGCAATGAACCCGTGTGAAGCATCCAGAGCGGAGCCTAGTCCTCGCCTAACGCGGCAGTGAACCCGTGTGAGGCATCTAGAGCAAAATTCCTGGTCACGTGGAACGCGGATAACGTCACTCTTTGACCCCGTGGAAAACGTCCAGAGCGGATCCTGGTCCTCGCAGAGCACGACAATGAACCCATGTGAAGCATCCAGAGCGGAGCCTAGTCCTCGCCTAACGCGGCAGTGAACCCGTGTGAGGCATCTAGAGCAAAATTCCTGGTCGCGTGGAACGCGGATAACGTCACTCTTTGACCCCGTGGAAAATGTCCAGAGCGGATCCTGGTCCTCGCAGAACACGGCAGTGAACCCGTGTGAAGCATCCAGAGCGGAGCCTAGTCCTCGCCTAACGCGGCAGTGAACCCGTGTGAAGCATCTAGAGCAAAATTCCTGGTCATGTGGAACGCGGATAACGTCACTCTTTGACCCCGTGGAAAACGTCCAGAGCGGATCCTGGTCCTCGCAGAGCACGGCAGTGAACCTGTGCGAAGCATCCGGAGCGGAGCCTAGTCCTCGCCTAACGCGGCAGTGAAACCGTGTGAAGCATCTAGTGCAAAATTCCTGGTCACGTGGAACGCGGATAACGTCACTCTTTGACCCTGTGGAAAACGTCCAGAGCGGATCCTGGTCCTCGCAGAACACGGCAGTGAACCCGTGTGAAGCATCCAGAGCGGAGCCTAGTCCTCGCCTAACGCGGCAGTGAACCCGTGTGCAGCATCTAGAGCAAAATTCCTGGTCACGTGGAACGCGGATAACGTCACTCTTTGACCCTGTGGAAAACGTCCAGAGCGGATCCTGGTCCTCGCAGAACACGGCAGTGAACCCGTGTGAAGCATCCAGAGCGGAGCCTAGTCCTCGCCGAACACGGCAGTAAACCCGTGTGAAGCATCTAGTGCAAAATTCCTGGTTACGTGGAATGCGGATAACGTCACTCTTTGACCCCGTGGAAAACGTCCAGAGCGGATCCTGGTCCTCGCAGAGCACGGCAATGTACCCGTGTGAAGCATCCAGAGCGGAGCCTAGTCCTCGCCTAACGCGGCAGTGAACCCGTGTGAGGCATCTAGAGCAAAATTCCTGGTCACGTGGAACGCGGATAACGTCACTCTTTGACCCCGTGGAAAACGTCCAGAGCGGATCCTGGTCCTCGCAGAGCACGGCAATGAACCCATGTGAAGCATCCTGAGCGGAGCCTAGTCCTCGCCTAACACGGCAGTGAACCCGTGTGAGGCATCTAGAGCAAAATTCCTAGTCACGTGGAACGCGGATAACGTCACTCTTTGACCCCGTGGAAAACGTCCAGAGCGGATCCTGGTCCTCGCAGAACACGGCAGTGAACCCGTGTGAAGCATCCAGAGCGGAGCCTAGTCCTCGCCTAACGCGGCAGTGAACCCGTGTGAAGCATCTAGAGCAAAATTCCTGGTCATGTGGAACGCGGATAACGTCACTCTTTGACCCCGTGGAAAACGTCCAGAGCGGATCCTGGTCCTCGCAGAGCACGGCAGTGAACCTGTGCGAAGCATCCGGAGCGGAGCCTAGTCCTCGCCTAACGTGGCAGTGAAACCGTGTGAAGCATCTAGTGAAAAATTCCTGGTCACGTGGAACGCGGATAACGTCACTCTTTGACCTCGTGGAAAACGTCCAGAGCGGATCCTGGTCCTCGCAGAACACGGCAGTGAACCCGTGTGAAGCATCCAGAGCGGAGCCTAGTCCTCGCCTAACGCGGCAGTGAACCCGTGTGAAGCATCTAGAGCAAAATTCCTGGTCACGTGGAACGCGGATAACGTCACTCTTTGACCCCGTGGAAAACGTCCAGAGCGGATCCTGGTCCTCGCAGAACACGGCAGTGAACCCGTGTGAAGCATCCAGAGCGGAGCCTAGTCCTCGCCTAACGCGGCAGTGAACCCGTGTGAAGCATCTAGAGCAAAATTCCTGGTCACGTAGAACGCGGATAACGTCACTCTTTGACCCCATGGAAAACGTCCAGAGCGGATCCTGGTCCTCGCAGAGCACGGCAGTGAACCTGTGCGAAGCATCCAGAGCGGAGCCTAGTCCTCGCCTAACGCGGCAGTGAAACCGTGTGAAGCATCTAGAGCAAAATTCCTTGTCACGTGGAACGCGGACAACGTCACTCTTCGATCCCATGGGAAACATCCAGAGCGGATCCTGGTCCTCACACCAACATGGAGTGATCACCACCGCGACATTCGTCTCGATACAGCAGACGCGATACCAGTAAACGAAGCGAAGGCTAAATTCCTAGCTTCAGGGTCTTAACGGCAAGTCATATAAAGCCTGAAAGAACACCGGAGATCATCCCACATGGAGTGGTCACCACCTCGACGTTCGTCTCGATACAGCAGACGCAACATCACCAAAAGGAGCCACGGCAAAATCCCTAGTTCCAAACCTCGACGGTTCACCAGCAACCTAGAGACAACCATGACATTCGTCTCGATACAGAGGACGCGATGACAAAGCAAATGAAGCGAAGGCCAAATTCCTAGCTTCATACGTCTTGACGGCAAGTCATATAAAGCCTGAAAGACAATCGGAGATCATCTCACACCAGCGCGGAGTGGTCACCACCTCGACGATCGTCTCGATACAGCAGATGAAATGTCACCCCAGCGTTCTTCCCCCAGCAGGATTCGGACGCGCCAAAGCAAACGAAGCGAAGGCCAAATTCCTATCTTCATACGTCTTGACGGCAAGTCATATAAAGCCTGCAAGACAATCAGAGATCATCTCACACCAGCGTGGAGTGGTCACCACCTCGACGATCGTCTCGATACAGCAGATGAAATGTCACCCCAACGTTCTTCCCCAGCAGGATTCGGACGCGCCAAAGCAAACGAAGCGAAGGCCAAATTCCTAGCTTCATACGTCTTGACGGCAAGTCATATAAAACCGAAAAGACAATCGGAGATCATCCCACATGGAGTGGTCACCACCTCGACGTTCGTCTCGATACAGCGGACGAGATGTCAACTACAGCGTCCTTCCTCCAACAGGATTCGGACACACCAAAGCAAATGAAGCGAAGGCTAAATTCCTAGCTTCAGGGTCTTGACGGCAAGTCATATAAAACCGAAAAGACAATCGAAGATCATCCCACATGGAGTGGTCACCACCTCGACGTTCGTCTCGATACAGCAGACGCAACATCACCAAAAGGAGCCACGGCAAAATCCCTAGTTCCAAACCTCGACGGTTCACCAGCAACCTAGAGACAACCATGACATTCGTCTCGATACAGAAGACGCGATGCCAGCAAACGAAGCGAAGGCCAAATTCCTAGCTTCTGGGTCTTAACGGCAAGTCATATAAAGCCTGAAAGACCACTGGAGATCATCCCACATGGAGTGGTCACCACATCGACGTTTGTCTCGATACAGCAGACGTAACATCACAAAAAGGAGCAACGGCAAAATCCCTAGTTCCAAATCTCGACGGTTCATCAGCAACCTAGAGACAACCACGACATTCGTCTCGATACAGAGGACGCAATGCCAGCAAACGAAGAAAAGGCCAAATTCCTAGCTTCAGGGTCTTAACGGCAAGTCATATAAAGCCTGAAAGACTATCGGAGATCATCCCACACCAGCGCGGAGTGGTTATGACTCATCGGGGCTCTCTAAAATGAGCCTAACCTCAAGTAAAAAGCGGCATGGCAAATTCCTAGCGCTTGCTCTTCCGACGGTCAAACTGCCAAGGAGGATTGCTTGAAGACGTCTTGTCCAGCCCCCGAAGGGATCGGAGACACGGCAGTCGCAGGGCTACTCGAACAGCACGATTGCCTATCGAGGAATACATCAGCTCATGCGACGGTACGACGGCCAAAACCCTAAGTACCACAGACCCTAACGGACTTCTGTCGTAAAGAGCAGAGGTTAACTGCGACGTTAGGATATTCTTGCGAGATCTGCTCGATTCGTTTCGACTCGTGAGGAAAATGATGTCTTTGCGAGAACTTCTCAATTCATCTCGACTCGTGAGATAAAGCCTTAGGCAGTAGGGATTAAAAAACCTGTTTCCTAAGCACTGGGATCCTGCAAGTCGGCCCAAAATGGTCTCTTGCATACTATCCACGGGTCTCACTCTCCGAAGTCGAATTTCGACAAGGAGGGGAACAACCGCTTACGGGTCCTCTCGACTCGTAAGAGGGAAAAATTCTCTCATAAGATCCTTACGACTTATAAGAGAAAACACACTTAGGAATCCTCACGACTCCTAAGGAGAAAATACACCTACGAGATCCTCTCGATCCGTAGGGAGAAAAGTCTTTATGAGACCCTCACGGCTCATAAAGTTGAAAAGTCTTAGGTGGCAGATCCTAACCCTGTCTCCTAAGCCATCACTGCCCTGCAAAGAGGTCAAGATGGACCATCTATGAGCCACACTCGCCAAAGCTACATGCCACTGAAATGGAAAAGCTACTCATGAGCATATAAACTACTTCACTCCAGAGTAAGATATAAAGAGATAGAAGGGTGCGGCTCATGGAGTTAAGGGTTTGGAACTACATCTCTTAAGAGTCGAGATTTGAGTCAATGATAAATGACGACGCTTGTGTCCGCTCGTTATCTTCTCAGATCAAGATTCTGAAAGTAATATACCAACCCGAAACTGGTCATACGCTATGCATTACTTTGCACTACTTCACCCACGTAAATACTTACGTGGGCAAAGTAGTGGGGGGCATTTGTTCCCGCCAAAAATTTCTGCGCAAAAGAGCCCAAGGTATCAAATGGCGGCGATACGCTTAAGAAAATGGGAACCAGTATCTTCTGGGCTGTTTTTTGACAAACGCCCGAATGAGAAACCGATAAATTCTGATTGTATCGAAAGCGGCTCGAAAAACCCTTCGATTTGATATATTATGGGCCTCGTAATTCATCCGGGATCAAAAGTTATGAGGAATTACGTGTCCACACGTGATGGGCTTTTAAGAACCCGCTGGAGGAGTTAAAAGATACAATAAAAACTCAGAAAAGACCCCAATGGGGCATCACGTGCTCACACGTGACCATGGGTCACGTGCAGACACGTGATGGGCTTTTAAAGCCTCTAAAATAATGAATAGAATTTAATTCTAAAAGTCAGAAAATACCTTAACGAGGTATCACGTGCTTACACGTGACCAATGGTCACGTGTTGACACGTGATGGTTAAAACTGAAACATAAATAAGCCGCTGAGAAAGGAACCCAATTGGGGGTCACGTGCTCACACGTGACCAAAGGTCACGTGCCAGCACGTGACTGGCTTTAAAAGCATTATAATTTAATAGAATTAAATTCTAAAAGTTTCTGAATCTTTCCAAATGAAAAAGGGTCATGGGGAACCGTTGGATTAAAAATCCAAGGGTGATTAAAAATCACCAATTTATAGAAAACCCTTGACAAGGAAAGATTTCCCTGAAAATCTCACCAGGATAACAAATAGAATATCTTTTGGATTTAAAATCCACGGTGAATAAAATTCACTGAATGATCTAAAGGCCCAGATTAATGATGAATGCAAATCAAATCTCTCAACATACAAATCAAATATCTCAATGAGAGATTTGCTAAACAAATTTATTCTCTTCATCCTCCTATAAATAGGAGCCAAGAAAAGAAGAGGGGGGATCGACTTTTTTGGAGAGAAAAACAGAGGGAGGAGAATTTAATTCTCAAGAGAAGAAGAAACAGAGAAAGAAGAATTTAATTCTCTGCAAAAGAAAAACCCTAGGTAAGAAAAGAGAGGATTCAAAAGAGAAATTAATTCTCAAAAGAGTTTAACTCTTATTTAAAGAAAAGAACTTAGTTCTTCTTCTGGTTGAAGATCTGCACAGAGCACATCTCCCCATAAGTTGAGAATTTAATTCTCATCGGGTCGAGATCCTGCCATGCAGATCCCAAACTTAGAAGGGGAATTGAGTTCTGAGAATTTAATTCTCCTAAAACAAAACTAGGGTTTTACCCTAAATAAGAATTTAATTCTTTCAAAATAGGAATTTAATTCATCCAGAATCAAAATTAGGGTTTTACCCTAAATAAGAATTTAATTCTTAAAGATAAAGAGACTTAAAAGATCTCTGTGCATGAAAAAGACTAAGATCACGTGCCCCACGTGACCCCTGAACAGATCCCCCAAAAATGAGAAGAGGAAAGCTTTGAGGCAATGCCTCACGTGTTCCCACGTGACCCTCATTATATATGGAACAAAAGCAAAGGCAGAAACAATTCTGGGCGCTCTCACGTGTTAGCACGTGATCCCTCATAAGTGTTCTAATAAATCAGGGCATGATTATACATCACGTGCCCACACGTGATGGATATGAAAATTAAAAGTGTTTAACACTTGTTTGCAGAACAAAATAAAGAGGATCTGGCCCCACTTTTTGATGTCATCACGTGCTCCCACGTGACTCCCAAAACGCAGAAAGAAAGAACAATGGAAATGAAGGCTTTGGGCGCTCTCACGTGTTTACCACGTGACCCCTTAGCAAACGTTCTAACGGACAGCGCATAAATCCCCATCACGTGTCAACACGTGATACTCGAAATAAAAAGGAAAAGTGTTTAACACTTATTCACAGACTTGAGGATAAAACAAAGGAGATCTGGCTCCGCATTTAGGGCGCTCTCACGTGTCCACACGTGACCCCTCCCTCCTTAGTGTTTAACACTAATCTGAAGACTTTGTTCCCAGTGTTTAACACTGATTTGCTTTAGTGTTTAACACTAATTTGAAATCTCTGATCACCAGTGTTTAACACTGATTTGCTTTAGTGTTTAACACTAATTTGAAAGCCCCGTTGCTAATGTTTAACACTGATTATCTTTTAGTGTTAAATACTAACTTGCTAATCTTAATTCCAGTGTTCAACACTGTTGATCTGTAGTGTTTAACACTAGCTTTAGCCCAATTGGCTAAGTTTTTAGAGGCAAAGCCTCTCCTTCAACGGACCAACAGAGGGCCAATATTTCAAACATAATTGGACTTAGCCCAAACTGGCCATAAGTCCTCAAATCATCTTGAACTGAGCACATCTGCTCTTTCAACCAACTCATTGGTTCAAGGGTACATCTCGGAACTCCTCTGATATTTGTCATTGTAATCCTTCAACGTCTTCAGTGAGGTAACGGGTCCCGACAACCACACATCAACACGGACTGTGGGGTCCTTAAACTCATGGACTTATGCGTCCTTAAACCAAGATACGGACTGTGGGGTCCTTAAACTCATGGACTTATGCGTCCTTAAACCAAGATACGGACTGTGGGGTCCTTAAACCCGCGGATTTATGCGTCCTTAAACTAACGGACCGTGGGGTCCTTAAACTCATGGACTTATGCGTCCTTAAACCAAGATACGGACTGTGGGGTCCTTAAACTCATGGACTTATGCTTCCTTAAACCAAGATACGGACTGTGGGGTCCTTAAACCCGCGGACTTATGCGTCCTTAAACTAACGGACTAATGCGTCCTTAAACACACCCATATGGACTGTGGGGTCCTTAAACCCATGGACTTATGCGTCCTTAAACTACCTATGGACCGCAATGTCCTTAAACTACCAATGGACCACCATGTCCCTAAACTGGAGTTGGACCGCAATGTCCTTAAACTACCAATGGACCACCATGTCCCTAAACTGGAGTTGGACCGCAATGTCCTTAAACTACCGATGGACCACCACGTCCCTAAACTGGAACCTGGACTACCACGTCCCTAAACTGGGACAATAGAGCCCCCAAATGCTCTTTTGTCGGATCTAAACGATCCTGTTAAGTCGATCTTAGTCCCAAACTGGACTAAAGTATCCTTAACAACCGTTTAAGTTGATCTTAGCCTCGAATATGGCTAACGCATCCTTAAACCTTCAAACAGACTGGACTATGAATCCCTCCAATCAACTTTGGTTCAAGGGTACATCTCGGAACTCCTTTGACACCTGTCGTTGTAATCCTTCAACGTCGTCAGAGAGGTGATGGGTCCCGACGGCCATACATTCATGGACCACCATGTCCCTAAACTGGAACAATAGAGCCCAAACGCTCTTTTGTCGGATCTAAACGATCCTGTTAAGTTGATCTTAGTCTCAAATCGGACTAACGTATCCTTAACAAACGTTTGAGTCGATCTTAGTCTCAAATATGGCTAACGTATCCTCAAACCAAAACCACAAATCCAAATCTAAGTAAACACGGATTTGGATTAATCCACGTCCTACGGACGACTACATAAATTAGTCTCCGTATACAATCCACGGGCAACCACAAACAAAACAAACACCCACGACACGAAGTGACCAGCTGGAGAAGGAGAAAGTTGTTACCGCGATGCGGTAGCGTAATTAACTGCAGGGGCTTGCGCCTGCAGGGAAGAGCGTCCCCACAATCAAAAACCCCTCAACGAGGGGGAATCTGACGAAGTCTGCTACATCGGCCGCATCCGTCTAAACCTTCGATACACGGTGTCATAAATCAACTTGGCATCTTCGGAGAGGTAGATGGATAACACCAATTAGCATCTGCCCCGAATCTCAGGCAAGACAGTCCATGTCTCGGCCGCCATTCGGAGGGGAACAGTGACTCCCAAAACGCAGAAAGAAAGATCAATGGAAATGAAGGCTTTGGGCGCTCTCACGTGTTTACCACGTGACCCCTTAGCAAACGTTCTAACGGTCAGCGCATAAATCCCCATCACGTGCCAACACGTGATGCTCTAAAATAAAAAGGAAAAGTGTTTAACACTTATTCACAGATTTGAGGATAAAACAAAGGAGCCATTTCGCGGTTGTGGTTTTCCTGAGCTTTCGGACCCATTTTCCTGATAGGCTTGTCCGTTCGTTCTTCAAACGACGGACTCGGCGCTTCGATCGCGGGGTGTAATTTTGACGAGGGGTTGGCATCTCCTGACAGGGCGTCCTCTTCTTCATCAAAGGTGTATATGGCGTAGTTACTGTAGACCCGTTCCCATTTTCCCGCTCTCGCGTATCCAAGCCCGAGTGTTTCCATTTTCCCGTTGGGCAATTTGCGTTGAGTCCCAGGGACATCCCAAATCTTGTTGTAGAACCGAGCCCGCCGAACAGTCTGTTTTAAGGGTACTCCTTGGCGCTTCAATAGCTTCTTTAATCCATTTGTATAGTATCTGGGCAGACGGATGGGTTGGAGTCTGTCGCATGTAGCATCCGCGCCATGCCAGATCTCTTTCTCTATTTTCGACTCTGAGGATCGGTAGAATAGGATCACCTTCTCACCCCTTCGTCTAGGAGGGACGTAAAACGTTTGCAGGTCCTGCACATTGTGAGCTTGAAGCGTGTCGAGATCCTTGTAATGTTCTCGCGGTACCATGGTGATTTGCAAACTATGGTCATCGCCAAGGGGTGCTTGTATTGACAGCCGATTAGAGAATACGGCATTAACTTCATCTTCTGAATCACTTCCGAAGACCAACATGGGGGCGGACGTTCCCGGGTTGCTGCGTCGAGATGGCCCTGCATAAACTATCTCTTCCTCTTCTTCGGTATCGCTCCCGAAAACAGGGATGGCGGCGGCGGCTTTGTTCTCCGGGTTGCGACACGTTTCTGTATCCTCGAAATCTGGCAAAAAGTATTTCGCATCCTCGTATTTGCGGACTTCGTTCACAGAAAATGGGTTCAACTCGCCTGTCACAGTATACTCGAAACCATCTTTAAAGTACTTCATACACTGATGTTGTGTAGAAGGGATGATGTTGTACTCGTGTAGCCAAGGACGGCCGAGCAAGACGTTGTAGCAAGTCTTGGAGTCAATGACATGGAATTTGATGTCTGTGACGAGAAGTCCAAAGCGTAATGTTAGTATCAAGATCCGAGAGTCCGTGACGATTGTGAATCGAAACCGGAGATAGTAATTTTGTCACGAGCGAGATGTTGCACACTCATGCAGATTTCCTTTAACACCCGAACATTAAGGAGATTGATGGAGGATCCATTATCCACCAGGATCTTGCCTATCTTGATATCATTGCAGTATCCGGAGACATATAGGGGACGGTTATGGTCGCACGTCCCGAGAAGGAGGTCTTCATCACCGAAAGTGATATCGGATGTATGCACTTCCTCCAGGTCATCCTTCATCTTTTCAGTGGCGAGGAAGGCTTGGAATTGTTCAGGTTCTTGTAATGCCTTAATTAGTGAGTCTCGCGCTTCCTTTGATAATAGGAGGGTGTCGAGAATGCTAAGCTGAGAAGGTAGCTTCCTTAGGTGCGTGAGGATGTTATAGTCCACTTTACTCCTCCTAGGAGGGTCTTTGGCAGCCAGTTCTTTCATGACTTGGTCATCTAAAGTGATATCTTCAGTGACCTTTTCCTTTCCCTTATCTTTTCTACTTACGGGCCCGAGATTCTTTTCTGGGAGTGTGCGATTGCGCAGCTGGATGTTCTCGCAGGCCTCCGATTCCTCCTCTTTCCCTAAAACGGATTCTTTAAAGAGAGGCCCCAGAGCCATTTCTTCATCAGAGTCGCTCCCAAAGGTGAGAACTTGTGACCCCCCGGCGTTAACCATGTAACAGTTGCCAGTAGTTCTGTTGTACCCTTCGACAGTACTTCTTCGCTCCCGACGGCTCTTGCGTTTCATGCGCTTAAAATGTTGCTGACGAGTAACATATCCTTGCCACCATATTTTAAAGGCGTCGCACTCCTCCGTGGGGTGTGAGATTCTCCGATGATATGCGCAATAATTAGGGTGCCTCTCCGCCCCATCGTGTGTATTTCCTTCTGAGGGTGGTAGCTTCATTCCCATTGACATGGCTTTGGCGAACCTTTTCCTCGTCTTGAATATCTTCTTGTCTACCTCGGATGCCTTTTGATCTGGTGGGGGTAGTTCAACTCATTCATTCAGTCGCCTGCATTTGGTTCCTTCTGACGTTGCCATCTCACGCTCCTGATCCGCTTTACTTTTTAGACGAATCTCGTCTAGAAAGGCATTGATCATTTCATTTTTCAGCCACGCACGCTCAGGTTCTGCCTCCAGCTTCTTAGTGCTAGGAGTTTTCTCATCATCGGTAAACAAGTGGGAGATTACGTTACAACTCGCCACGTACTCTTCGGATTCGTCCGACGAGCTCTTTTCATCATCTCCCTCTTGAAAGATGTGGTTGAGGAACTCTTGCAATGTGACAGGAGTTCGCGCCTTTTGATTATACTCTTCCAACGTGTTGATTTGCTTCTGCAAGTTCGTGTGCTCGTCTCCAAGCTTCGCGGGCTTCTTGGATTTCTTCTTCTTTTTCTTCGAAGATTTTGACGGTTGGGCGTGAGTATTTGGGCCCTTATCACGAGCCTTCGTAGTTGTGCGGGGCTTCAACATCCCCTCGATAATTTGAGGTTCAAGAGGGTCTTTCCATTCGATCGCAGGGCACGCGTGAAGGTCTCTCAGCATTCTTTTGGTTTTCGTTGATAGCACGACCTCCCATGGAGCTTCTTCAATAAAGGAGCAGGTTGCCCCCAATGTATCTATTTTCTTAGGAGTATGTGGCTGTGGTGGGCTCACCTTCCACTTCTCGGACAGTACAAACTTCCCCTGGAGGTATTGATCTTCAATCCATCCCTTGAAGACGAAGAAATCTTCAATCGGATGACTTACCGTTTGATGGTAAGGGCAATAGCTAGGGTTATTCACCTCGGTGGGTTGTGGCGGTCGCCTTGGATTTGGTAGGTTTATAAGTCTGTTGCGTATTGCCAGCTCGAATAACCGTTTCGTCTTGTCTCGTGGGAACGAGTAGGGACGTTTCATCTTCTCATTATAATACCGGCGTCTTTCTTCCAATTGATCTGCCGGTTCCGGGGCGTTAGGTTGCTGTTGGGCATTTGCGACGAAGGTTGCCCTTCCTTTACCCTTGTCATTCCGAGGTTCCGACTTCAGGGGAGGTGGTCTATGACCCATCTGGTCCATCTGAGCCAACTTGTCGATTAAAGCCTGGAATGTGGTTGGCTTAAAGAACATCATAAACTGGGAGATAGTTGCGTGGGGGTCTAGGGTTCCCACGAACATGCCCACTGCGGGTGCCTCCTCAATGCGTTGCTCGCATCTCGACCACAAGTTCCGCCAGCGTATAGCATACTGGGCCCAGGTTTCGCCTGGTTTTACCCTGGCGTTAATCAAAGCAGTTATTGGAGTGCGTTCGCTGGCGCTCGCGAATCGCTGAGTGAATAGCAGCTCCATTTCAGCGAACGTTTTGATAGAATCGTTCGGGAGTTCCGAATACCATTCGAACGCTGTTTCTGATAAGCTACCTACGAACTGGCGGAGCAACAGTTTATCATCACCGCCGGTGTTACCGCAGAGGGCCCGGAACTGGGCGACATGTTGATGGGGATTGCCGGTCCCCTTGTACACGTGGAATTTTGGTATCGTATAGCCTTGCGGGTATTTGATTTGGTCGTACCAGCTCGGATACGGCCGTCCCGTTTTTACGACTTGACCAGCTGCCTCAGTCGCATGATGGACCCGGATTTGCTGGGCTATGTAGTCAGCCAAGTCAGCCTTAGAGATTGCCTCCTCCTTGGCCGGCAGTGGATTCGACGTTTCTCCTCGGTCGTCTTCAAGAACGATTGGGGGATCTTCGGCGGGCAAGTCCTGCTGGATCATCATTCCTATCATATCTTGGAAGAGAAGGCCCATACGTTGTATGTTGGCTGCTTGTTCAGCAGCCTCTTTGTCCTTTTACTCCAGTGTCCGGCGAAGGAATTCAGCGTCGGTTTCTTCTTCTTCGCGCGCGTCTGAGGACGTTTCTGGGTTTTCTTTTGGCCCGGTGAGTGCGGCCATAGCATTCATCATTTCTTGGAGCTTTTGTTGCTGCTCCTGGGCTTTCGTCACGGATCGGGTAAGTGGTCGGTGGCCTGTAGAAGTGCGGCTCTCCTCCTTTCCAGAGGCCATGTATACGGTGTGGACCATCATGCCCCCAGACTTAGGGCGTCTGGGCTCAGTGCTTTTAGCCGTCGTTGCACGTTGGGGGGTCTTCTCTAGCCTCCTCCTTTTATGAGCCATGGAGGTTGAGGGGGCCGTTGAGGTGGGCGTCCAGACAGCCTTTCGGGGTTTAGCCTGGTGACCAGCTTCCGGTTGGATTTTCAGCTTCTTGTGCTGGCGGGAGAAGTTTGGATCGATGATCGAGTCTCGGGCCTGCCGCCAAACCTTGTAGATTTTGGAAGACAGCCGTTGAGGAGATTGGGGCTGTTCTGGTTTTATTTCCGCAACCTTCTTTAATGGGGGAGGAGACCTCTTCAGCACTGCAGTAGGAGAATTTCTTCGCACCTTATTTAGCATTTCGAAACTGTTCCCAGTTGGAACAGCAGCATTAACTTCTGCCACCGGGGCTGATGGAGTCAACCCAGAGGGGGAGTTGCCCCCAGCCTTCCTTACTCGGCGCCATTGGCGACGTCGAGCGTGTCGAGCGGACGGCGTTGGGTCAGCGGTAAGAATGGTTTCGTCTTGCCCCCTGTGTGGGTTGGGGGTTGCTGTTGGTGTTAGCCTATCAAAGACCGATGTCCTTTGGATAGCAGGAGCGGGAGCTGAAGCCGTCAATCTTGTAAAGACCGACTTTTTGGCCGGAGAAGCCGCCTTGGCGATTTCGGGGGCAGGAACGGCCACTTTCTTAGAAGTAGCCTCCTCTGAGATTGTAGGCCCTATGATGAGTTCGCAGGATTTCCGGCCCAATCTAGAGAAGACCGAGGCGTTGACGTTGGGCGACTCGTTGAGAGGAGCCGCGGCAGGGGTAAGACGATCAAAGACTGACTTCTTGTGAGCTTCCTTCGTCAGTACCGGCGCCGCGAAGCTTAATGATGGGAGTATAGTCCCGAAGAACAATCCGGTAGTGGCTTGAGTCACTTGGTCCACCGGCATTGTGAACAACGAAGCAGCTTGGGGTCCATAGGCTATACCTCCTGGCGAGGTAGAGCGTTGGTCGCAATTGCAGTTTGAGCAGTTGGAGGATTTCGCAGAAGTAGAAGCCATCGATCCTTTGCTTTCTACAATAGGCAAGACGCCAATTCTTAGTATCTTGAAACCCAAGGGCAACCATTAGCGAACCGCAATTGGTTCTCGAATCACGACACACGAAGTGTGGAGTGGAAAGAGGAAAAGGTCCCACCGGGCGTGCCAGAATCTGTTCCCCTCCGAACGGCGGCGCGACGCGGGCGTCCGTGCCTGAGGTTTGGGGCAGATGCTAATTGAGGCTATCCGTCCACCTCTCCGAAGATGCCAAGTTGATTTATGGCACCGTGCATCGGTGGTTTAGACGGATGCGGCCGATGTAGCAGACTTCGTCAGATTCCCCCTCATTTGAGGGGTTTTTGATTGTGGGGACGCTCTTCCCTGCAGGCGCAAGCCCCTGCAGTTAATTACGCTACCGCATCGCGGTAACAACTTTCTCCTTCTCCAGATGGTCGCTTCGTGTCGTGTGTGTTTATTTTATGTTTTGTTGCCCGTGGATTGTTTACGGAGACCGAGTTATGTCGTCGCCCGTAGGGCGTGGACTAGTCCAAATCCGTGTTATCTTAGATTTGGGTTTGGGGGTTTGGTTTGAGAATACGTTAGCCATACTTGAGGCTAAGATCAACTCAAACGTTTGTTAAGGATACGTTAGTCTAGTTTGAGACTAAGATCAACTTAACGGGATCGTTTAGATCCGACAAAGGAGCGTTTGGGCTCCATTGTTCCAGTTTAGGGACATAGTGGTCTATCGTATGTATGGCCGTCGGGACCCGTCACCTCTCTGACGACGTTGAAGGATTAAAACGACGGGTGTCAGAGGGGTTCAGAGATGTACCCTCGAGCCAGAGTTGATTGGGGGGATTCATAGTCCAGTCTGTTTGAAGGTTTAAGGATACGTTAGCCATCTTTGAGGCTAAGATCAACTTAAACGGGACCGTTTAGATCCGGCAAAAGAGCATGCTGGGCTCTATTGTTCTAGTTCAAGGACATTGCGGTCCATGGGTTGTTTAAGGGACATTGCGGTCCATGGGTAGTTTAAGGACATTGCGGTCCGTGGGTAGTTTAAGGACATTGCGGTCCATGGGTAGTTTAAGGACATTGCGGTCCATTGTTAGTTTTAAGACATCTCGGTCGATGGGTAGTTTTAAGACATCTCGGTCGATGGGTAGTTTTAAGACATCTCGGTCGAGGTTAAGGACGTCGTAGTCCATGGGTTTAAGGACTCCACCGTCCGGTATGTGCTCTGGATGCTTCACACGGGTTCACTGCCGTGCTTGGCGAGGACCAGGCTCCGCTCTGGGCGTTTTCCGCGGGGTCAAAGAGTGACGTTATCCACGTTCCACGTAACCAGGAATTTTGCACTAGATGCTTCACACGGGTTCACGGCCGTGCTCGGCGAGGACTAGGCTCCGCTCTGGGCGTTTTCCGCGGGGTCAAAGAGTGACGTTATCCGCGTTCCATGTGACCAGGAATTTTGCATTAGACATGGGTTTAAGGACCCCACAGTCCATATCATGGGTGGTCATCGGGACCCGTCACCTCTTTGAAGACATTGAGGGATTACAATGCCAAGTATCAAAGGAGTGAAGAGATGTACCCTAGAACCGGGATGGATTAAATAGTCCTTGGCCCAATTTGGGATCAAGACCCATTAATTATATTATGAGCCCATTGGCCCAGTTAATTACGAATTGAGGACATATGGCCAACTTGGTCTAAGTCCAATCAGGAGAGGCTTTGCCTCTATCCATTTAGCCGATTGGGCTAAAGCCTAGTGTCAAACACTGCAGAGCAATCAATGTTGACCACTGGGAATGAGATTGACAAATTAGTGTTTAGCACTAAAGATAATTGGTGTCAAACACCAGCAACAGGGCTTTCAAATTAGTGTTAAATACTAAAACAGATCAGTGTTAAACACTGGTAGCATAGATTTCAAATTAGTGTTAAACACTAAAGTCATCAGTGTTGAACACTGCAAATAAAGTTCTTGATTAGTGTTGAACACTAAGGCCCAACAGTTGTTTTAACACCGGATTCGGAAGTTTTGATTTAGTGTTAAACACTAAGGCAAGAGGGGTCACGTGGCAACACGTGAGAGCGCCCTCCCTTCATTTATTCTGCTGAGATTACTGCATCTTTCAGAGCATCATGTGCCATCACGTGATGGGCATTCAAACGCTTATATGTTAGAGCTTCTGCCGAGGGTCACGTGGGTCACGTGGGGCACTGCCTCAAAGGGGCTTTCTGTAGATCTCTTGGGGGGTCACGTGGTGACACGTGACCCTGCCTCTATGCATGTTGTTTAGAGAATCTGTTGATCCTTTTTTCAGGAATTAAATTCCTCGAGCTTTAAATTTCAGAGGAATTAAATTCCTACTTCCTTTTGAAGACTTATATTCTGGAGTAGAGTTGAACTCTGAATCTTCTGTAGGAATTAAATTCCTCGTATATGTGAAGAACTGAATAGGGTTAAACCCTAATGAAAGCTTTTAAGGAATTAAATTCCCATTCTCTGTTAAATTATGATCAAGGGAATTAAATCCCCGCTATTCCAACAGAACTAGGTTCTTAATTAGGGTTAAACCCTGGTTTCTTTTTTGTTATGAAGGAATTAAATTCCCATGACACAGGGTCAAGCCCTAATTTTATTTTAAAGGAATTAAATTCCTATAGTTCCGTGAGAATTAATTTCCCGTGCTTCCATTCCCTCTCTATGTTTTGGATCTGCATGGCAGGATCTCAACCCATTGAGAATTAAATTCTCAACCTAAAGGGGAGATGTGCACTTTGCAGATCCTCTATCAAAGAGAGAAGAAATGTGTTCTTCTGTTTTATATTATCAGAGTTAAACTCTGTTGAGAATTAAATTCTCCTTCTTTCAAAAAGTCTTCCCTTTCTTACCTAGGGTTTTCTTTTGCAGAAGCTCCAAATTCCTCAAAGTATCAAGGCTCTCTCCTTTTTTCTCCCTCTGCCTATATGTATATATCTCCTTCTTTTGTGTCTCTAGGCTCCTATTTATAGGAGAAGCAGCCGAATCAATTAGTTTTTGATGAATCTTTATTAAGAGATTTGATTTGTATCCATCATTTGTTTTTGACCCTTGGATTATTAAGTGAATTTTATTCACCATTGGATTTCAAATCCAGGGATTCTCCTTTGTTATTGCTGTTAGATTTAAAGGGGAAATCTTTCCAAACTCGAGATTTTCCATAGATAGATGATATTTAATCATCTCTGAATCTTTAATTTGATCGGTTCCAGATAATTGCTTTCCTTTGGAAAGATTTGAATCTCTTTCAGAATTTAATTCTGTTAGCAAAATGGGCTTTGAAAGCCGGTCACGTGTGACCACGTGATCCATGGTCACGTGTGGGCACGTGACCCCCTTGGAACGAGCCTTTTTCTTCTTTTGCACTCTGCTTTCTTCTGCTGCTTTAGTCATCACGTGCTACCACGTGACCCCTGGTCACGTGTGAGCACGTGACCCTTGTCTGGCGCCTCTTTCCTTGGTTCAACTGGAGAGCGAGTCTGCTGCTTTGAACAGACTTCGTGTGGGGTTCTGGAAGGGAACAGATTCCACGTGGGTTTAGCAAAACGACAAAATCCCAGAGAAAAGTCATGCAAACATGGGAAGACATAATGAAACTTGTCACTCATACTTCAAGAGGTTCATACAAAAATATAGAGGACACATTTACAATGGTAAAACTTCAGATGCGGGGCATGGGTTGAGAAACTCAAAATTAACTTTATTCAAGATCTTCCAAGCATTTCGAACCTCCCGAGTGTGCTTTCTCTCACGGTCACAAGCGTCGGGGTCCCCGCGGATGTCCTCTACCCTCCGGTAGGCGGCAAGTATGGCTGATTGCTGAAAAATCTGATGCAGGAGATCAATGAGATTATCCCGCCTTCTCTTTGAAATCAAGTGCATCAGATACACCGAGTGTACTTTATCCTCGGCGGCATCCAATGACCCAAGCGGCACACCAGCACAAAATAAAGGGAGAGCCTCCCTGATCGCCAGCACGATCAGCCTCAGAAGAGAAGAGCGACGGGGGAGTAGCCGATGGTTGTACTCGTCAAAGCGGCTCATGATCTCGGCACACTGGGCATCGGTGAACTCTTGGTTCTGACTGCGGCCCAGCGCACGAATATTCCCGTAGGAAATGATCTCGTCAAGACTATACAGATGGGCATCCATGATACCTGAAATAAAAGTCACGAGAATCATTAGAAAACCCCCATTGCATTAATTGCAGGAAGAACAACCTAGGGCCAAGAGACCTCAGGAAGCCTCCATGAGAAGAAACTGAGTTCTTCATAGGAATTAAATTCCTTATTAAGAAAAGGGAATTAAATTCCCAGAAACATTTTTTGATGGAATTAAATTCCATGGGGTTGAAACGCCATCATCATCTCCCCAAAGATCATCTAAACCCTAAGGGATCTACAGTTCGAAGGTTAGGCGGTTTCATGTTCTTATGGAAAATATGAAGGAAAAAGGGTGAAAACCCTTGTTTTGGATTTAAAATCCGGAGAAATGTGAAGGTCCATCGTTGTCCAAGAACATTACCTGAGAGAAAAGGGTTCTTTTCGAACAGAGTTAAACTCTGAAGATTGTTTCAAGACAGAGAACTAAGCTCTGAAAGCGAGAATTAAATTCTCAAAGAAGAAATTCTCGGAAGAAGAAGATGGGCAAAGTGAAGGCTCCTATGAAGAGACAGAGGTATTTATAGAAGGCAGTGGAAACGTTTCATCTCCCCAGATCCCTAGAGGAATCCAACGGTCACAAGAGGTGACAGCGTTGCACTCACGTGCAGACACGTGAGAACAACGCTGTGGGGGCATTTGTTTCCTGATTTAAAATCAGGAAAGCTTCTGGGAAAAGCTTCAAAAAGGGGCCACGTGCTTACACGTGACCAGCAGTCACGTGTTGACACGTGACATATAAAAGCAACGGAAAAGGCACATTGGTTCCCTGATCAAGTCAAGGAAAAGGCTTCAGAAGAGGTCACGTGCTCCCACGTGACCAGGGTCACGTGTTGGCACGTGACGTTCAAAGCAGCAGACTCGCTCTCCAGTTGAACCAAGAAAAGAGGCGCCGGACAAGGGTCACGTGCTCACACGTGACCAGGGGTCACGTGGTAGCACGTGATGACTAAAGCAGCAGAAGAAAGCAGAGTGCAAAAGAAGAAAAAGGCTCGTTCCAAGGGGTCACGTGCCCACACGTGACCATGGATCACGTGGTCACACGTGACCGGCTTTCAAAGCCCATTTTGCTAACAGAATTAAATTCTGAAAGAGATTCAAATCTTTCCAAAGGAAAGCAATTATCTGGAACCGATCAAATTAAAGATTCAGAGATGATTAAATATCATCTATCTATGGAAAATCTCGAGTTTGGAAAGATTTCCCCTTTAAATCTAACAGCAATAACAAAGGAGAATCCCTGGATTTGAAATCCAATGGTGAATAAAATTCACATAATAATCCAAAGGTCAAAAACAAATGATGGATACAAATCAAATCTCTTAATAAAGATTCATCAAAAACTAATTGATTCGGCTGCTTCTCCTATAAATAGGAGCCTAGAGACACAAAAGGAGAGATATACATATACGCAGAGGGTGAAAAAAGGGGAGAGCCTTGATACTTTGAGGAATTTGGAGCTTCTGCAAAAACAAAACCCTAGGTAAGAAAGGGAAGGCTTCTTGAAAGAAGGAGAATTTAATTCTCAACAGAGTTTAACTCTGATAATGTAAAAACAGAAGAACATATTTCTTCTCTCTTTGATAGAGGATCTGCAAAGTGCACATCTCCCTTTTAGGTTGAGAATTTAATTCTCAATGGGTTGAGATCCTGCCATGCAGATCCAAAACATGGAGAGGGAATGGAAAAATGAAAATTTAATTCTCACAGAGCTATAGGAATTTAATTCCTTTAAGATAAAAGTAGGGCTTGACCCTAACAAAAAGAAACAGGGTTTAACCCTAATTAAAAACCTAGTTCTGTTGAAACAACGGAAACTTAATTCCCTCAATCATAACTTAACAGAGAATGGGAGTCCAATTCCTTAAAAGTTTTTTATTAGGGTTTTAACCCTATTCAGTTCTTCACATATACGAGGAATTTAATTCCTACAGAAAATTCAGAGTTCAACTCTATTCCAGAATATAAGTCTTCAAAAGGAAGTAGGAATTTAATTCCTCTGAAATTTAACGTTCGAGGAATTTAATTCCTGAAAAAAGGATCAACAGATTCTCTAAACAACATGCATAGAGGCAGGGTCACGTGTCACCACGTGACCCCCCAAGAGATCTACAGAAAGCCCCTTTGAGGCAGTGCCCCACATGACCCACGTGACCCTCGGCAGAAGCTCTAACATATAAGCGTTTGAATGCCCATCACGTTATGGCACGTGATGCTCTGAAAGATGCAGTAATCTCAGCTGAATAAATGAAGGGAGGGCGCTCTCACGTGTTGCCACGTGACCCCTCTTGCCTTAGTGTTTAACACTAAATCGAAACATCCGAATCCGGTGTTAAAACAACTGTTGGGCCTTAGTGTTCAACACTAATCGAGAACTTTATTTGCAGTGTTCAACACTGATGACTTTAGTGTTTAACACTAATTTGAAATCTATGCTACCAGTGTTTAACACTGATCTGTTTTAGTGTTTAACACTAATTTGAAAGCCCTGTTGCTGGTGTTTGACACCAATTATCTTTAGTGCTAAACACTAATTTGTCAATCTCATTCCCAGTGGTCAACATTGATTGCTCTGCAGTGTTTGACACTAGGCTTTAGCCCAATCGGCTAAATGGATAGAGGCAAAGCCTCTCCTGATTGGACTTAGACCAAGTTGGCCATAAGTCTTCAATTCGTAATTAACTGGGCCAATGGGCTCATAATATAATTAATGGGTCTTGATCCGAAATTGGGCCAAGGACTATTTAATCCATCCCGGTTCTAGGGTACATCTCTTCACTCCTTTGATACTTGGCATTGTAATCCCTCAATGTCTTCAAAGAGGTGACGGGTCTCGATGACCACCCATGATATGGACTGTGGGGTCCGTAAACCCATGTTTAATGCAAAATTCCTGGTCACGTGGAACGCGGATAACGTCACTCTTTGACCCCGCGGAAAACGCCCAGAGCGGAGCCTAGTCCTCGCGAGCACGGCCGTGAACCCGTGTGAAGCATCTAGTGCAAAATTCCTGGTTACGTGGAACGTGGATAACGTCACTCTTTGACCCCGCGGAAAACACCCAGAGCGGAGCCTGGTCCTCGCCAAGCACGGCAGTGAACCCGTGTGAAGCATCCAGAGCACATACCGGACGGTGGAGTCCTTAAACCCATGGACTACGACGTCCTTAACCTCGACCGAGATGTCTTAAAACTACCCATCGACCGAGATGTCTTAAAACTACCCATCGACCGAGATGTCTTAAAACTAACAATGGACCGCAATGTCCTTAAACTACCCATGGACCATAATGTCCTTAAACTACCCACGGACCGCAATGTCCTTAAACTACCCATGGACCGCAATGTCCCTTAAACTACCCATGGACGCAATGTCCTTAAACTAGAACAATAGAGCCCAGCATGCTCCTTTGCCGGATCTAAACTGTCCCGTTTAAGTTGATCTTAGCCTCAAAGAGGGCTAACGTATCCTTAAACCTTCAAACAAACTGGACTATGAATCCCCCAAATTAACTCTGGCTCGAGGGTACATCTCTGAACTCCTCTGACATCCGTCGTTGTAATCCTTCAACGTCGTCAGAGAGGTGATGGGTCCCGACGGCCACACATATACGATGGACCACTATGTCCCTAAACTGGAACAATGGAGCCTAAAACACTCCCTTGTCGGATCTAAATGATCCCGTTAAGTTGATCTTAGTCTCAACATTAGACTAACGCATCCTTAACAAACGTTTGAGTTGATCTTAGCCTCAAGCATGGCTGACGTATCCTCGAACCAAACCCCCAAACCCAAATCTAAGATAAGCACGGATTTGGACTTGTCCCCGCCCTACGGGCGACGACACAACTCAGTCTCCGTAAACAATCCACGGGCAACAAAACATAAAATAAAAACACACGACACGAAGTGACCATCTGGAGAAGGAGAAAGTTGTTACCGCGATGCGGTAGCGTAATTAACTGCAGGGGCTTGCGCTTGCAGGGAAGAGCGTCCCCACAATCAAAAACCCCCTCCACGAAGGGGAATCTGACGAAGTCTGCTACATCGGCCGCATCCGTCTAAGCCTCCGATGCACGGTGCCATAAACAACTTGGTATCTTCGGAGAGGTGGACGGATAGCCCCAATTAGCATCTGCCCCGAACCTCAGGAACGGACGCCCGCGTCGCGCCGCCGTTCGGAGGGGAACAGATTCTGGCACGCCCGGTGGGACTTAAAGTAGTCTATGAAGATTTCCCTCCAGTCCTCGGCCTTCTCATGGTCTTTTATTTGTAGGGTCGTCTGCTCAGTCGCTCCCTTCTCTTTATATAATTTCGGAGGTATTTCTGCCGGGGCAAGCACTCGACGGCTTTGTACCACGATTCTTACATCATCGAGGTTTTCGTCCGCCAGTTCTTTAGCAAGTTTGGCTAACGCGTCTGCTTTACTGTTTTCCGCGCGCGGTATATTCTCCAAAGTATAGGAGGGAATTTGGATCAATAGTTGTTGCACTTTTTCGCCGTACCTCACCAACTCCGGTTTGCACGTTTGGTAATCACCATTTACTTGACTAACAACCAGTTGAGAATCCCCGTATATAAGGAGGTCTTCAATTCCCAAGTCGATGGCGATTTCGAGGCCCGCTATCAGAGCTTCGTATTCAGCTTCATTGTTTGTCCTCGGCTCTGTTAAGGAGAAGGCGAAGCGCATTATCCCTCCTTATGGAGTTGCAAAGATGAGGCCTATCTCCGATTTGATCATTGGGATACCCTGTTTCTGTTTCTTTACGGAGGACGCTCCATCGAAATAGAGTTCCCATCGGGTGCTACCGCTGCCAATCGCATCAAATGCATGCTCGTCCGGCAAATTACAGTTCAGAGGAGAATCGGCCGGTATCGGGTGCTCGGCGAGGAAATCGGCAATGGCTTGGCCTTTTACTGCCTTGAGAGGTTGATACGTTACCGAGAACTCCATCAAGAGTAGGGCCCATTTAGCGAGTCGTCCCGTCAATATGGCTTTCGACATCAAGTATTTAAGGGGGTCCACTTTTGAAATAAGACGGACTTCATGCGCCAACGCATAGTGTCTGAGCTTTGTTATCGCGAAGATTAATGCCAAGCAATGTTTTTCAATAGGAGAGTAGTTGCTTTCTGCCCCCAGCAGAACCCGACTTAAGTAGTAGAGTGCTCTCTCTTTTCCCTGATCGTTCTCTTGCGCCCATAATGCGCCCAAGGAACCTTCGAGGGCGGTTGTATAAAGAATGAGGGGTTTTCCTTTGACCGGCGCGGCCAACACCGGAGGGTTCTGCAGGTATTGCTTGATCTCGTCTAGTGCACCTTGGCATTTGTGATCCCAAACGAACGGAGTTCCCTTTTTCATCAGGTGGCTGTAAGGACGGCATTTGCCGGAAAGATTAGCGATAAATCGCCGGATGTATGCGAGCTTCCCTTGGAGAGACCGCAACTGTTTGAGAGTTCTTGGCGGAGGCATTTCCATGATCGCTTTAATCTTTGATGGATCTATTTCAATTCCTCGGTGTCGAACGATGAATCCCAGGAATTTGCCCGAGGAGACTCCAAAGGCGCATTTGAGGGGATTCATTTTCAAATTATATTGCCGTAGGCGTTGAAATACAGTCTCCAGATGCTTTAAATGATCTTCGTATGACATGCTCTTTACTACGAGGTCATCGATATAGCCCTCGACGATGTCATGTATGAGGTCGTCGAAGATCTTTGTCATGGCCCTTTGATAGGTAGCACCAGCGTTCTTTAGACCAAAGGGCATAACCCTGTAGCAGAATATACCCAAAGGGGTCCGGAAAGCGGTATGCTTCTGGTCTTCGGGATGCATCTTTATCTGATTGTATCCTGACAAACTGTCCATAAAGGAGAAAACCTCGTGAGTGGACGTGTTATCTATCATTAGCTCGGTTACCGGTACTGGGAAATTGTCCTTTGGACAGGCTTTATTGAGATCCCTGAAATCCACGCATATGCGTACTCTCCCATTCTTTTTCATTACCGGGATGATATTGGCGATCCAATCGGGATATTGGACTTCTTGAATAAATCCAGAATCGATCAGCTTCTTGACTTCGGCGTTGATGCTCATCTCAAGCTCGAGTCGCATCCTTCTTGGCGCTTGCTTGACTGGCTTGATATCCGGGGATATTGCTAATTTATGCACGGCAACCTCCGGATCTAATCCTGGCATCTCAGAGTAGTTCCACGCGAAGCAGTCTTTATGCAGTAGAAGCACGTTCTTTAACGCGGCCACCCTTTCTTCAGAGAGTAGTTCGCTGACAAATGTCGGTCGCGGGTCATCTGCCGATCCCAACTCAATCTTCCTGAGGTTATCCGCCGTAGTATGTATACCATCTTCCAGTTCTCTCGGAGCTGGCGGAAATTCTGAGATCACCTCGTCGTCGCTGTTCTCAAAGCACTGGGGAAAGTCATCCATGTTCTCGCGCTCTTCTTTTAATATCGTAATCGTATAACAGGTGCGAATCCGCTCCCAGGACTGAGGTGGATCCGGTTTTGCTCTTGCGGCCTTGGGTTCATGCTTTTGTGGCGGCGTTACCCTCCAGCCGTTGGATAAAGCGAATCTGCCCCGTTGGTACTGGTCCTCGACCCAGTTCTTGAAGGTGAAGCAGTCTTCGGTAGGATGTCCTATGGCTCGGTGATAAGAGCAATAGCTCAAACGAGAAGCCTTGTTAGCTTGCTCAGGGTGTCTAGACTCTGGAAGCGCGATCATTTGATGTTTTAAAGCGAGCTTGAGTAACTTCTCCGTCTTGTCTCGGGGGAAGGAATACGCTCGACTTATCTTTTCCATGAGGGACGAATCCGAGCCGCGCAGTACCCGTAACCCTCTAATCCTGCGTCGTTGTTGTCAGCTCCTCATCCCGCTTCTTAATTTATTTCCTTCTCCGCATCGGGCCTTTCGCACAACGGGTTGACAAAGATGAGCATCTTTGTCTTTTGGAGCCTGTTGAAATAGACGTTGCGTCCTGACCTTTTCGTAGATGGCCATTTCGCGGTTGTGGTTTTCCTGAGCTTTCGGACCCATTTTCCTGATAGGCTTGTCCGTTCGTTCTTCAAACGACGGACTCGGCGCTTCGACCGCGGGGTGTAATTTTGACGAGGGGTTGGCATCTCCTGACAGGGCATCCTCTTCTTCATCAAAGGTGTATATGGCGTAGTTACTGTGGACCCATTCCCATTTTCCCGCTCTCGCGTATCCAAGCCCGAGTGTTTCCATTTTCCCGTTGGGCAATTTGCGTTGAGTCCCAGGGACATCCCAAATCTTGTTGTAGAACCGAGCCTGCCGAACAGTCTGTTTTAAGGGTATTCCTTGGCGCTTCAATAGCTTCTTTAATCCATTTGTATAGTATCTGAGCAGACGGATGGGTTGGAGTCTGTCGCATGTAGCATCCGCGCCATGCCAGATCTCTTTCTCTATTTTTGACTCTGAGGATCGGTAGAATAGGATCACCTTCTCACCCCTTCGCCTAGGAGGGACGTAAAACGTTTGCAGGTCCTGCACATTGTGAGCTTGAAGCGTGTCGAGATCCTTGTAATGTTCTCGCGGTACCATGGTGATTTGCAAACTATGGTCATCGCCAATGGGTGCTTGTATTGACAGCCGATTGGAGAATACGGCATTAACTTCATCTTCTGAATCACTTCCGAAGACCAACATGGGGGCGGACGTTCCCGGGTTGCTGCGTCGAGATGGTCCTGCATAAACTATCTCTTCCTCTTCTTCGGTATCGCTCCCGAAAACAGGGATGGTGGCGGTGGCTTTGTTCTCTGGGTTGCGACACCTTTCTGTATCCTCGAAATCTGGCAAAAAGTATTTCGCATCCTCGTATTTGCGGACTTCGTTCACGGAAAATGGGTTCAACTCACTTGTTACAGTATACTCGAAACCATCTTTAAATTACTTCATACACTGATGTTGTGTAGAAGGGATGATATTGTACTCGTGTAGCCAAGGACGGCCGAGCAAGGCGTTGTAGCAGGTCTTGGCGTCAATGACGTAGAATTTGATGTCTGTGACGAGAAGTCCAAAGCGTAATGTTAGTATCACAGATCCGAGAGTCCGTGACGATTGTGAATCAAAACTGGAGATAGTAATTTTGTCACGAGCGAGATGTTGCACACTCATGCAGATTTCCTTCAACACCCGAATATTAAGGAGATTGACGGAGGATCCATTATCCACCAGGATCTTGCCTATATTGATATCATGGCAGTATCCGGAGACATATAGGGGACGGTTATGGTCGCACGTCCCGAGAAGGAGGTCTTCATCACCGAAAGTGATATCGGCTGTATGCACTTCCTCCAGTTCATCCTTCATCTTTTCAGTGGCGAGGAAGGCTTGGAATTGTTCAGGTTCTTGTAATGCCTTAATTAGTGAGTCTCGCGCTTCCTTTGATAATAGGAGGGCGTCGAGAATGCTAAGCTGAGAAGGTAGCTTACTTAGGTGCGCGAGGATGTTATAGTCCACTTTACTCCTCCTAGGAGGGTCTTTGGCAGCCAGTTCTTTTATGAATTGGTCATCTAAAATGATATCTTCAGTGACCTTTTCCTTTCCCTTATCTTTTCTACTTACGGGCCCGAGATTCTTTTCTGGGAGTGTGCGATTGCGCAGCTGGATGTTCTCGCAGGCCTCCGATTCCTCCTCTTTCCCAAAAACGGATTCTTTAAAGAGAGGCCCCGGAGCCATTTCTTCATCAGAGTCGCTCCCAAAGGTGAGAACTTGTGACCCCCCGACGTTAACCACGTAACAGTTGCCAGTAGTTCTGTTGTGCCCTTCGACAGTACTTCTTCGCTCCCGACGGCTCTTGCGTTTCATGCGCTTAAAATGTTGCTGACGAGTAACATATCCTTGCCACCATATTTTAAAGGCGTCGCACTCCTCCGTGGGGTGTGAGATTCTCCGATGATATGCGCAATAATTAGGGTGCTTCTCCGCCCCATCGTGTGTATTTCCTTCTGAGGGTGGTAGCTTCATTCCCATTGACATGGCTTTGGCGAACCTTTTCCTCGTCTTGAATATCTTCTTGTCTACTTCGGATGCCTTTTGATCTGGCGGGGGTAGTTCAACTCTTTCATTCAGTCGCCTGCATTTGGTTCCTTCTGACGTTGCCATCTCACGCTCCTGATCCGCTTTACTTTTTAGACGAATCTCGTCTAGAAAGGCATTGATCATTTCATTTGTCAGCCACGCATGTTCTGGTTCTGCCTCCAGCTTCTTAGTGCTAAGAGTTTTCTCATCATCGGTAAACGAGTGGGAGATTACGTTACAACTCGCCACGTACTCTTCGGATTCGTCCGACGAGCTCTCTTCATCATCTCCCTCTTGAAAGATGTGGTTGAGGAACTCTTGTAGTGTGACAGGAGTTCGCGCCTTTTGATTGTACTCTTCCAGCGCGTCGATTTGCTTCTGCAAGTTCGTGTGCTCGTCTCCAAGCTTCGCGGGCTTCTTGGATTTCTTCTTCTTTTTCTTCGAAGATTTTGACGGTTGGGCGTGAGTATTTGGGCCCTTATCACGAGCCTTCGTAGTTGTGCGGGGCTTCAACATCCCCTCGATAATTTGAGGTTCAAGAGGGTCTTTCCATTCGATCGCAGAGCACGCGTGAAGGTCTCTCAGCATTCTTTTGGTTTTCGTTGATAGCACGACCTCCCATGGAGCTTCTTCAATAAAGGAGCAGGCTGCCCCCAATGTATCTGTTTTCTTAGGAGTATGCGACTGTGGTGGGCTCACCTTCCACTTCTCGGACAGTACAAACTTCCCCTAGAGGTATTGATCTTCAATCCATCCTTTGAAGACGAAGCAATCTTCAATCGGATGACTTACCGTTTGATGGTAAGGGCAATAGCTAGGGTTATTCACCTCGGTGGGTTGTGGCGGTCGCCTTGGATTTGGTAGGTTTATAAGTCTGTTGCGTATTGCCAGCTCGAATAACCGTTTCGTCTTGTCTCGTGGGAACGAGTAGGGACGTTTCATCTTCTCATTATAATACGGGAGTCTTTCTTCCAATTGATCTGCCGGTTTCGGGGCGTTAGGTTGCTGTTGGGCATTTGCGACGAAGGTTGCCCTTCCTTTACCCTTGTCATTCCGAGGTTCCGACTTCGGGGGAGGTGGTCTATGACCCATCTGGTCCATCTGAGCCAACTTGTCGATTAAAGCCTGGAATGTGGTTGGCTTAAAGAACATCATAAACTGGGATATAGTTGCGTGAGGCTCTAGGGTTCCCACGAACATGCCCACTGCGGGTGCCTCCTCAATGCGTTGCTCACATCTCGACCATAAATTCCGCCAGCGTATAGCATACTGGACCCAGGTTTCGCCTGGTTTTACCCTGGCGTTAATCAAAGCAATTATTGGAGTGCGTTCGCTGGCGCTCGCGAATTGCTGAGTGAATAGCAGCTCCATTTTAGCGAACGTTTTGATAGAATCGTTTGGGAGTTCCGAATACCATTCGAACGCTGTTTCTGATAAGCTGCCTACGAACTGGCGGAGCAACAGTTTATCATCACCGCCGGTATTACCGCAGAGGGCCCGGAACTGGGCGACATGTTGATGGGGATTGCCGGTCCCCTTGTACACGTGGAATTTTGATATCGTATAGCCTTGCGGGTATTTGATTTGGTCGTACCAGCTTGGATACGGCCGCCCCGTTTTCACGACTTGACCAGCTGCCTCAGTCGCATGATGGACCCGGATTTGCTGGGCTATGTAGTCAGCCAAGTCAGCCTTAGAAATTGCCTCCTCCTTGGCCGTTGAGAGGGCTGGTAGTGGATTCGACATTTCTCCTCGGTCGTCTTCAAGAACGATTGGGGGATCTTCGGCGGGCAAGTCCTGCTGGATCATCATTCCTATCATATCTTGGAAGAGAAGGCCCATATGTTGTATGTTGGCTGCTTGTTCAGCAGCCTCTTTGTCCTTTTTCCCCAGTATCGGGCGAAGGAATTCAGCGTCGGTTTCTTCTTCTTGGCGCGCGTCTGAGGACGTTTCTGGGTTTTCTTTTGGCCTGGTAAGTGCGGCCATAGCATTCATCATTTCTTGGAGCTTTTGTTGCTGCTCCTGGGCTTTCGTCACGGATCGGGTAAGTGGTCGGTGGCCTGTAGAAGTGCGGCTCTCCTCCTTTCCAGAGGCCATGTATACGGTGTGGACCATCATGCCCCCAGACTTAGGGCGTCTGGGCTCAGTGCTTTTAGCCGTCGTTGCACGTTGGGGGGTCTTCTCTGGCCTCCTCCTTTTATGAGCCGTGGAGGTTGAGGGGGCCGTTGAGGTGGGCGTCCCGACAGCCTTTCGGGGTTTAGCTTGGTGGCCAGCCTCCGGTTGGATTTTCAGCTTCTTGTGTTGGCGGGAGAAGTTTGGATCAATGATCGAGACTCGGGCCTGCCGCCAAACCTTATAGATTTTGGAAGACAGCCGTTGAGGAGATTGGGGCTGTTCTGGTTTTATTTCCGCAACCTTCTTTAATGGGGGAGGAGACCTCTTCAGCACTGCAGTAGGAGAATTTCTTCGCACCTTATTTAGCATTTCGAAGCTGTTCCCAGTTGGAACAGCAGCATTAACTTTTGCCACCGGGGCTGATGGAGTCAACCCAGAGGGGGAGTTGCCCCCAGCCATCCTTACTCGGCGCCAATAGCGACGTCGAGCGTGTCGAGCGGACGGCGTTGGGTCAGCGGTAAGAATGGTTTTGTCTTGCCCCCTGTGTAGGTGGGGGGTTGCTGTTGGTGTTAGCCTATCAAAGACCGATGTCCTTTGGATAGCAAGAGCGGGAGCTGAAGCCGTCAATCTTGTAAGGACCGACTTTTTGGCCGGAGAAGCCGCCTTGGCGATTTCGGGGGCAGGAACGGTCACTTTCTTAGAAGTAGCCACCTCTGAGATTGTAGGCCCTATGATGAGTTCGCAGGATTTCCGGCCCAATCTAGAGAAGACCGAGGCGTTGACGTTGGGCGACTCGTTGAGAGGAGCCGCGGCAGGGGTAAGACGATCAAAGACTGACTTCTTGTGAGCTTCCTTCGTCAGTACCGGCGCCGCGAAGCTTAATGATGGGAGTACAGTCCCGAAGAACAATCCGGTAGTGGCTTGAGTCACTTGGTCCACCGGCATTGTGAACAACGAAGCAGCTTGGGGTCCATAGGCTATACCTCCTGGCGAGGTAGAGCGTTGGTCGCAATTGCAGTTTGAGCAGTTGGAGGATTTCGCAGAAGTAGAAGCCATCGATCCTTTGCTTTCTGCAATAGGCAAGACGCCAATTCTTAGTATCTTGAAACCCAAGGGCAACCATTAGCGAACCGCGATTGGTTCGTGAATCACGACACACGAAGTGTGGAGTGGAAAGAGGAAAAGGTCCCACCGGGCGTGCCAGAATCGGTTCCCCTCCTAACGGCGGCGCGACGCGGGCGTCCGTGCCTGAGGTTCTGGAGTTCTGGAGTTCAGAACTACACACGTGCTGGCGGAAATTCTGAGATCACCTCGTCGTCGCTCCAGAACTAACAACGGAGCGCGTCATCTTATCGAAGGACGTGGCTGCAAAGGCAAAGTTCCCGGAGAGGAAAGCTTTGAGGCAATGCCTCACGTATTCCCACGTGACCCTCATTATATATGGAGCAAAAGCAAAGGCAGAAACAATTCTGGGCGCTCTCACGTGTTAGCACGTGACCCCTAATAAGTGTTCTAATAAATCAGGGCATGATTATACATCACGTGCCCACACGTGATGGCTATGAAAATTAAAAGTGTTTAACACTTGTTTGCAGAACAAAATAAAGAGGATCTGGCCTCACTTTTTGATGCCATCACGTGCTCCCACGTGACTCCCAAAACGCAGAAAGAAAGATCAATGGAAATGAAGGCTTTGGGCGCTCTCACGTGTTTACCACGTGACCCGTTAGCAAACGTTCTAACGGTCAGCGCATAAATCCCCATCACGTGCCAACACGTGATGCTCTAAAATAAAAAGGAAAAGTGTTTAACCCTTATTCACAGATTTGAGGATAAAACAAAGGAGCCATTTCGGGGTTGTGGTATTCCTGAGCTTTCGGACCCATTTTCCTGATAGGCTTGTCCGTTCGTTCTTCAAACGACGGACTCGGCGCTTCGATCGTGGGGTGTAACTTTGACGAGGGGTTGGCATCTCCTGACAGGGCGTCCTCTTCTTCATCAAATGTGTATATGGCGTAGTTACTGTGGACCCGTTCCCGTTTTCCCGCTCTCGCGTATCCAAGCCCGAGTGTTTCCATTTTCCCGTTGGGCAATTTGCGTTGAGTCCCAGGGACATCCCAAATCTTGTTGTAGAACCGAGCCTGCCGAACAGTCTGTTTTAAGGGTACTCCTTGGCGCTTCAATAGCTTCTTTAATCCATTTGTATAGTATCTGGGCAGACGGATGGGTTGGAGTCTGTCGCATGTAGCATCCGCGCCATGCCAGATCTCTTTCTCTATTTTCGGCTCTGAGGATCGGTAGAATAGGATCACCTTCTCACCCCTTCGCCTAGGAGGGACGTAAAACGTTTGCAGGTCCTGCACATTGTGAGCTTGAAGCGTGTCGAGATCCTTGTAATGTTCTCGCGGTACCATGGTGATTTGCAAACTATGGTCATCGCCAAGGGGTGCTTGTATTGACAGCCGATTGGAGAATACGGCATTAACTTCATCTTCTGAATCACTTCCGAAGACCAACATGGGGGCGGAGGTTCCCGGGTTGCTGCGTCGAGATGGCCCTGCATAAACTATCTCTTCCTCTTCTTCGGTATCGCTCCCGAAAACAGGGATGGCGGCGGCGGCTTTGTTCTCCGGGTTGCGACACCTTTCTGTATCCTCGAAATCTGGCAAAAAGTATTTCGCATCCTCGTATTTGCGGACTTCGTTCACGGAAAATGGGTTCAACTCGCCTGTCACAGTATACTCGAAACCATCTTTAAAGTACTTCATACACTGATGTTGTGTAGAAGGGATGATGTTGTACTCGTGTAGCCAAGGACGGCCGAGCAAGGCGTTGTAGCAGGTCTTGGCGTCAATGACATGGAATTTGATGTCTGTGACGAGAAGTCCAAAGCGTAATGTTAGTATCACAGATCCGAGAGTCCGTGACGATTGTGAATCGAAACCGGAGATAGTAATTTTGTCACGAGCGAGATGTTGCACACTCATGCAGATTTCCTTCAACACCCGAACATTAAGGAGATTGACGGAGGATCCATTTTCCACCAGGATCTTGCCTATCTTGATATCATGGCAGTATCCGGAGACATATAGGGGACGGTTATGGTCGCACGTCCCGAGAAGGGGGTCTTCATCACCGAAAGTGATATCGGCTGTATGCACTTCCTCCAGTTCATCCTTCATCTTTTCAGAGGCGAGGAAGGCTTGTAATTGTTCAGGTTCTTGTAATGCCTTAATTAGTGAGTCTCGCGCTTCCTTTGATAATAGGAGGGCGTCGAGAATGCTAAGCTGAGAAGGTAGCTTCCTTAGGTGCGCGAGGATGTTATAGTCCACTTTACTCCTTCTAGGAGGGTCTTTGGCAGCCAGTTCTTTCATGACTTGGTCATCTAAAATGATATCTTCAGTGACCTTTTCCTTTCCCTTATCTTTTCTACTTACGGGCCCGAGATTCTTTTCTGGGAGTGTGCGATTGCGCAGCTGGATGTTCTCGCAGGCCTCCGATTCCTCCTCTTTCCCTAAAACGGATTCTTTAAAGAGAGGGCCCAGAGCCATTTCTTCATCAGAGTCGCTCCCAAAGGTGAGAACTTGTGACCCCCCGGCGTTAACCACGTAACAATTGCCAGTAGTTCTGTTGTGCCCTTCGACAGTACTTCTTCTTTCCCGATGGCTCTTGCGTTTCATGCGCTTAAAATGTTGCTGACGAGTAACATATCCTTGCCACCATATTTTAAAGGCGTCGCACTCCTCCGTGGGGTGTGAGATTCTCCGATGATATGCGCAATAATTAGGGTGCCTCTCCGCCCCATCGTGTGTATTTCCTTCTGAGGGTGGTAGCTTCATTCCCATTGACATGGCTTTGGCGAACCTTTTCCTCGTCTTGAATATCTTCTTGTCTACTTCGGATGCCTTTTGATCTGGCGGGGGTAGTTCAACTCTTTCATTCAGTCGCCTGCATTTGGTTCCTTCTGACGTTGCCATCTCACGCTCCTGATCCGCTTTACTTTTTAGACGAATCTCGTCTAGAAAGGCATTGATCATTTCATTTGTCAGCCACGCATGTTCTGGTTCTGCCTCCAGCTTCTTAGTGCTAGGAGTTTTCTCATCATCGATAAACGAGTGGGAGATTACGTTACAACTCGCCACGTACTCTTCGGATTCGTCCGACGAGCTCTTTTCATCATCTCCCTCTTGAAAGATGTGGTTGAGGAACTCTTGTAGTGTGACAGGAGTTCGCGCCTTTTGATTGTACTCTTCCAGCGCGTCGATTTGCTTCTGCAAGTTCGTGTGCTCGTCTCCAAGCTTCGCGGGTTTCTTGGATTTCTTCTTCTTTTTCTTCAAAGATTTTGACGGTTGGGCGTGAGTATTTGGGCCCTTATCACGAGCCTTCGTAGTTGTGCGGGGCTTCAACATCCCTTCGATAATTTAAGGTTCAAGAGGGTCTTTCCATTCGATCGCAGGGCACGCGTGAAGGTCTCTCAGCATTCTTTTGGTTTTCGTTGATAGCACGACCTCCCATGGAGCTTCTTCAATAAAGGAGCAGGTTGCCCCCAATGTATCTGTTTTCTTAGGAGTATGTGGCTGTGGTGGGCTCACCTTCCACTTCTCGGACAGTACAAACTTCCCCTGGAGGTATTGATCTTCAATCCATCCTTTGAAGACGAAGCAATCTTCAATCGGATGACTTACCGTTTGATGGTAAGGGCAATAGCTAGGGTTATTCACCTCGGTGGGTTGTGGCGGTCGCCTTGGATTTGGTAGGTTTATAAGTCTGTTGCGTATTGCCAGCTCGAATAACCGTTTCGTCTTGTCTCATGGGAACGAGTAGGGACGTTTCATCTTCTCATTATAATACCGGCGTCTTTCTTCCAATTGATCAGCCGGTTTCGGGGCGTTAGGTTGCTGTTGGGCATTTGCGACGAAGGTTGCCCTTCCTTTACCCTTGTCATTCCGAGGTTCCGACTTCGGGGGAGGTGGTCTATGACCCATCTGGTCCATCTGAGCCAACTTGTCGATTAAAGCCTGGAATGTGGTTGGCTTAAAGAACATCATAAACTGGGATATAGTTGCGTGAGGGTCTAAGGTTCCCACGAACATGCCCACTGCGGGTGCCTCCTCAATGCGTTGCTCACATATCGACCATAAATTCCGCCAGCGTATAGCATACTGGACCCAGGTTTCGCCTGGTTTTACCCTGGCGTTAATCAGTGCTGTTATTGGAGTGCGTTCGCTGGCACATGCGAATCGCTGAGTGAATAACAACTCCATTTCAGCGAACGTTTTGATAGAATCATTCGGGAGTTCCGAATACCATTCGAACGCTGTTTCTGATAAGCTGCCCACGAATTGGCGAAGCAACAGTTTGTCATCACCGCCGGTGTTACCGCAGAGGGCCCGGAACTGGGCGATATGTTGATGGGGGTTGCCAGTCCCCTTATACACGTGGAATTTTGGTATCGTTTAACCCTGCGAGTATTTGATTTGGTCGTACCAGCTCGGATACGGCCGCCCCGTTTTTACGACTTGACCAGCTGCCTCAGTCGCATGATGAACCCAGATTTGCTGGGCTATGTAGTCAACCAAGTCAGCCTTAGAGATTGCCTCCTCCTTGGCCGTTGAGAGGACTGGTGGTGGATTTGACGTTTCTCCTCGGTCGTCTTTAAGAACGATTGGGGGATCTTCGGCGGGCAAGTCCTTCTGGATCATCATTCCTATCATATCTTGGAAGAGAAGGCCCATACGTTGTATGTTGGCTGCTTGTTCAGCAGCCTCTTTGTCCTTTTTCTCCAGTATCCGGCGAAGGAATTCAGCGTCGGTTTCTTCTTCTTGGCGCGCGTCTGAGGACGTTTCTGGGTTTTCTTTTGGCCCGGTAAGTGCGGCCATAGCATTCATCATTTCTTCGAGCTTTTGTTGCTGCTCCTGGGCTTTCGTCACGGATCGGGTAAGTGGTCGGTGGCCTGTAGAAGTGCGGCTCTCCTCCTTTCCAGAGGCCATGTATACGGTGTGGACCATCATGCCCCCAGACTTAGGGCGTCTGGCCCACATCGCCTTCAGCACTCTCATCCCTGTTACTTTCGCTCGGTGCCACAACCGAGGACGACATCGCCAGTGTCGACACCACGGGGGGCGGTGCCGCCACCGGCAGAGGTGCTACTACTGGAGCCCGTCTACCCCGCGATCGGGAACCCAAGGGCATACCAGCTGTTGGAGTAAGGTCTACCCCTGACTCCCCCGGAATGAGGGCGGTGCCAATCTCCCTCAAAGGGAAGCGGACTGGAACCCTCGGTCGCAGCTTAGCTCCCGAAACCTGAGGAGGGGAGTCATGACCAAGAAGAACCCTTCTTTCTTCAGCAATAATTGGGGTGATTCGATGAAGATACCAGCCCGTAAATGCACCTACGCATCGGGGCATGTACTCTGCTTCGGGGACTATGAAATGAGAGCCGGTGTTCAACCTCATGAAATGATGAGCGGCATCGCGAACAGCATCGAGCGAAGGGATCGGGGCGACTATAAAAGCCTCAAAAGGAACACCCTGGTCGTATCTAAGCTGCCGGGCAAATCGATGCAGATTGTACCGCATAAAAAGAGCTGCACTGTCCTGGCGAAACACCAAGTAGCCCGGTCTAATTGAATACAAATGCGTGGCCTCTCGGGGCTTCAGAGAAGGCGCGTTGTCCTTTGACTGGTCCCAAAGTTGTTGAACGGGACCCGAAGGAGTAGACGGGACCCGAAGGGCATGAGGAGAAATCAGCACCCGAATAGCCCCAAATTGAGTTGGGTCGGCAGCAAAAGCACCCACCAGTCGCATGAGTCGCGGGAAGGGATAGGCGTCGTAAAAGGCAGGCCTCTGATGCATAGCAAAAGACCCCAGCACATGCATTTCGATCCACGACGTGAAATAATGAAGCGAAAAGTTCACTACGTCCACGCCAGGCGTAGAGGTATTAGCTGCGGTGCCCAATCCGTTATAGAGGTGCGCCAAGGCCGGGATGCCGATAGCCAACCTCATCCCCTCAGCTATACGATGAGCCGGGTAGATGACCGAGGCTCTCATGAAGCGGCGATGCATGGGGATAACGAACCAACTGAGCCAGACGTTAACAAACCCCACAAAGAACGTCTCCTCGTCCATGCCTAGGGCAGCAATGGATTCAAAAGAGATCGGTGATATAATAGGGATGTAATACTGAGGTAGATCTGATTCGTTGGTCGGCAACCTCTTCGAGCCAAACCCAAAGGGGTCCCCAATGTTGGAAAACTTCGGGGCTGTCTTCGATAAGGCGTCCTCACGAAGGAAACGAGCAATGAAGCTCTTGAAAGTGACACCCTGCTTCTCGGACTCGGTGAATAATTGGTCGAAGATGCCTAGGGCCTTAATTAAACTGGGATGCTTGTGGCGAACAGCATTCTCAGCAGACAGACCGTCAACTGGGGCGAGCTCGGGCTCAAAAACATACTCGTCAGGAGGTAACAACTCCTCATACAGATTACCCCTTATCGGCAACCCCGAGATATCATAAAATTCGGTCAGAGAAATCGAAACCTCGCGATCTCCCAGAATGAAAGTATTAGTGGGAAGATTCCACTGGTTCAAAAACGCCTTGACCCACCAGGCATGCGGGGACTTGTAATGGAATAGCGACGCGTATATGGCCTGATAAAACCCAACTTTCTGCAACCGCGCCCGATGGGCAGCAAGGATGTAGCGAGCCCAGAGAAGGTAGCCCGTAGGATGCCTAGGAGTGAGCCCTATCTTATAAATTTACCCCACGGGTGGGCCTCACCCTGGCAGATACGCCGTCCCAAGATGTCTATGGCCGGGATCGGATGGTTCGGAATGCCGGTCGTCGAAGGCTCTAACCTCCCCGTTGGAGTCCAGTTGGGCATTTCCACAGCAAAAGCTGTCCTTGGAGGATCCATCGGTAAAAATGGGAAATTGGGCTCCATCGGCACCGCGCAAAGAAAGCTCCGACGACCCTGAATAATCTGATTGTACCAAGGTCCCCATTGAAGAAGATTGGTGCAGTTCGGGTCATGGGCCCGAATCATCGCCATCGCTTCCTCATCAGACGGCGACTGAGGAAAAGCAGCCTCTGAGCGAGAAAAGGGAAAGCGTGGAACAGAAGCCATCACACCTGAAATCCAATAAAGGAAGACCGTTAGAAGGAAAATCAGCAACGTATATTCATGCATAAACATGAAGACTAGTTAAAGAAAGCAACAGCAGAGTTTTCTGGGGTCACTAGCTACAAAACATGTGGGTCCCACAGAATCCGGATGACGGCTCATTAATAATGAGGCCAAAGCGTTACAATAAAACAAAGGGAATATCCTCAAAGAATGATGACCATGCACATTCCCCCCAACAGAAGCTGTCTCGGGCTCTACAAAGAATCTAGCAAAATCAAAGGAATTAAATTCCCACCAAAAGACATCATTACAAAACCCCCATTGCATTAATGGCAGGAAGAACCACCTAGGGCCAAGAGATCTCAGGAAGCCTCCATGCGAAGAAACTGAGTTCTTCATAGGAATTAAATTCCTTATTAAGAAAAGGGAATTAAATTCCCAGAAACATTTTTTTGATGGAATTAAATTCCATGGGGTTGAAACGCCATCATCATCTCCCCAATGATCATCTAAACCCTAAGAGATCTACAGTTCGAAGGTTAGGCGGTTTCATGTTCTTATGGAAAATATGAAAGGAAAAAGGGTGAAAACCCTTGTTTTGGATTTAAAATCCGGAGAAATGTGAAGGTCCATCGTTGTCCAAGAACATTACCTGAGAAAAAAGGGTTCTTTTCGAACAGAGTTAAACTCTGAAGATTGTTTCAAGACAGAGAACTAAGCTCTGAAAGCGAGAATTAAATTCTCAAAGAAGAAATTCTCGGAGAAGAAGATGAGCAAAGTGAAGGCTCCTATGAAGAGACAGAGGTATTTATAGAAGGCAGTGGAAACGTTTCATCTCCCCAGATCCCTAGAGGAATCCAACGGACCGAAACGTCCTTAAACTATCGACGGACCGAAACGTCCTTAAACTAACGATAGACCGAAACGTCCTTAAACTAACAACGGACCGGAACGTCCTTAAACTATCGACGGACTGAAACGTCCTTAAACTAACGACGGACCCCACATGAAGTCCTTAAACCCTAATGAAAGCTCGTGGCAGTAGTTCTGTTGATCCTAGAGAACCCCACACGAAGTCTGTTCAAAGCAGCAGTAATTAAGGACGTGCAGAACTTGGAAAGTGATTTCTTTAGATTAAGGACGTGCAGAACTTGGAAAGTGATATCGGATGTAATTAAGAACCTAGTTCCGTGAAGATTGTGAATCGAAACCGGAGATAGTAATTTTGTCACGAGCGAGATGTTGCACACTCATGCAGATTTCCTTCAACACCCGAACATTAAGGAGATTGACGGAGGATCCATTATCCACCAGGATCTTGCCTACCTTGATATCATGGCAGTATCCTGGGAGCGGATTCACACCTGTTATACGATTACGATATTAAAAGAAGAGCCCGAGAACATGGATGACTTTCCCCAGTGCTTTGAGAACAGCGACGACGAGGTGATCTCAGAATTTCCGCCAGCTCCGAGAGAACTGGAAGATGGTATACATACTATGGCGGATAACCTCAGGAAGATTGAGTTGGGATCGGCAGACGACCCGCGACCAACATTTGTCAGCGAACTACTCTCTGAAGAAAGGGTGGCCGCGTTAAAGAACGTGCTTCTACTGCATAAAGACTGCTTCGCGTGGAACTACTCTGAGATGCCAGGATTAGATCCGGAGGTTGCCGTGCATAAATTAGCAATATCCCCGGATATCAAGCCAGTCAAGCAAGCGCCAAGAAGGATGCGACTCGAGCTTGAGATGAGCATCAACGCCGAAGTCAAGAAGCCGATCGATTCTGGATTTATTCAAGAAGTCCAATATCCCGATTGGATCGCCAATATCGTCCCGGTAATGAAAAAGAATGGGACAGTACGCATATGCGTGGATTTCAGGGATCTCAATAAAGCCTGTCCAAAGGACGATTTCCCAGTACCGGTAACCGAGCTAATGATAGATAACACGTCCACTCAAGAGGTTTTCTCCTTTATGGACGGTTTGTCAGGATACAATCAGATAAAGATGCATCTCGAAGACCAGAAGCACACCGCTTTCCGGACCCCTTTGGGTATATCTGCTACAGGGTTATGCCCTTTGGTCTAAAGAACGCTGGCGCTACCTATCAAAGGTCCATGACAAAGATCTTCGACGACCTCATACATGACATCGTCGAGTGCTATATCGATGACCTCGTAGTAAAGAGCATGTCATACGAAGATCATCTAAAGCATCTAGAGACTGTATTTCAACGCCTTCGGCAATATAATTTGAAAATGAATCCCCTCAAATGCGCGTTTGGAGTCTCCTCGGGCAAATTCCTGGGATTCATCGTTCGACACCGAGGAATTGAAATAGATCCATCAAAGATCAAAGCGATCATGGAAACGCCTCCGCCAAGAACTCTCAAACAGTTGCGATCTCTCCAAGGGAAGCTCGCATATATCCGGCGATTTATCGCCAATCTTTCCGGCAAATGCCGTCCTTACAGCCACCTGATGAAAAAGGGAACTCCGTTCGTTTGGGATCACAAATGCCAAGGTGCACTAGACGAGATCAAGCAATACCTGCAGAACCCTCCGGTGTTGGCCGCGACGGTCAAAGGAAAACCCCTCATTCTTTATACAACCGCCCTCGAAGGTTCGTTGGGCGCATTATGGGCGCAAGAGAACGATCAGGGAAAAGAGAGAGCACTCTACTACTTAAGTCGGGTTCTGCTGGGGGCAGAAAGCAACTACTCTCCCATTGAAAAACATTGCTTGGCATTAATCTTCGCGATAACAAAGCTCAGACACTATGCGTTGGCGCATGAAGTCCGTCTTATTTCAAAAGTGGACCCCCTTAAATACTTGATGTCGAAAGCCATATTGACGGGACGACTCGCTAAATGGGCCCTACTCTTGATGGAGTTCTCGGTAACGTATCAACCTCTCAAGGCAGTAAAAGGCCAAGCCATTGCCGATTTCCTCGCCGAGCACCCGATACCGGCCAATTCTCCTCTGAACTGTAATTTGCCGGACGAGCATGCATTTGATGCGATTGGCAGCGGTAGCACCCGATGGGAACTCTATTTCGATGGAGCGTCCTCCGTAAAGAAACAGAAACAGGGTATCCCAATGATCAAATCGGGGATAGGCCTCATCTTTGCAACTCCACAAGGAGGGATAATGCGCTTCGCCTTCTCCTTAACAGAGCCGAGGACAAACAATGAAGCTGAATACGAAGCTATGATAGCGGGCCTCGAAATCTCCATCGACTTGGGAATTGAAGACCTCCTTATATACGGGGATTCTCAACTGGTTGTTAGTCAAGTAAATGGTGATTACCAAACGTGCAAACCGGAGTTGGTGAGGTACGGCGAAAAGGTGCAACAACTATTGATCCAAATTCCCTCCTATACTTTAGAGAATATACCGCGCGCAGAAAACAGTAAAGCAGACGCGTTATCCAAACTTGCTAAAGAACTGGCGGACGAAAACTCGATGATGTAAGAATCGTGGTACAAAGCCGTCGAGTGCTTGCCCCGGCAGAAATACCTCCGAAATTATATAAAGAGAAGGGAGCGACTGAGCAGACGACCCTACAAATAAAAGACCATGAGAAGGCCGAGGACTGGAGGGAAATCTTCATAGACTACTTTAAGTCCCACCGAATGCCCAAAGATACATCCTCCAGGCATCAGCTCATAAAGCGAGCTCTATCTTTCGCCTTCGTCAACGATGCTCTATACAAGAGGTCATTCGATTCTCTGTGGCTGAGATGCCTAGGACCTGACGAAGCGAGAAGGGTCGTCCAAGAAGTTCACGACGGACTCTGCGGTTCCCACCAAGCAGGCCCTAAGATGAAGTTGAAGATAAAACGGATGGGTTACTACTGGCCCACGATGATCCAGGACTGCCTTGAGTATGCGAAGCAATGCCACTCGTGCCAGATTCATGGGGACTTTATCCACCAACATCCGAATCCACTACACCCAACGGTGGCTAGTTGGCCATTCGAAATGTGGGGGACTGACATAGTCGGCCCCATCGAGCCAGCATCATCCCGGGGACATCGTTTTATCCTGGCGACGACTGATTACTTCTCCAAATGGGCAGAAGCAATACCACTGAGGGAAGTAAAGACGGAGAATATCCTCCATTTCTTCAAGACGCACGTCATCTATCGGTTCGGAACCCCACGGAGGATTATCTCCGATAACAAGCCAGCCTACAGAAGCCATAAGATTAGCCGCTTCGCGCAGCAGCACAATATAGACTGGAGATATTCTTCAGTTTACAATCCACGAGCTAACGGTCTAGCCGAGGCTTTCAATAAGACCTTGACGAAGATCATAAAAAAGACCGTTTCCCGGAATAAGAGAGACTGGCACGAGAGGCTGCAAGAAGCTCTCTGGGCATATCGAACTACATTCAAGACGGCCACGAACACAACGCCGTACGCGTTGGTGTTTGGGACGGAAGCGGTACTCCCCCTCGAGATAGAGTTACCCTCTCTGTGAGTGGCAGTCCACCACGAGCTGACGGACGAAGAAAATGCTCACCTTCGGCTTGAGGAGCTTGATGCCCTCGACGAAACTCGGCTCATAGCGCAACAACATCTAGAAGCCTACAAAGCAAAGATGACGCGCTCGTACGAGAGATTGACCAGGCCGAGGACATTCCGCCAAGGCGAACTCGTGCTAGTGGTCAAGAGACCTATGATCCCCAATCGTGCTAAACGGGGGAAATTTGAGCCAAACTACGAAGGCCCCTACATCATAGACAAGGTCTATCAGGGTGGAGCCTATCTACTCATGGACATGCACGGTGAAAGGCCTTTCAGGCCAATAAACGGCCGCTTCTTAAAGAAATACTATGCTTGATGAGCCATAGCCTGGGTCAATGATAGATGACGACGACTATGTCCGCTCGCTATCTTCCTAGGCTCAAACTTTGCAAGTAGTGGCTGGCCCTCCCATATCGACGGACCGAAACGTCCTTAAACTAACAATGGACTGAAACGTCCTTAGACTAACGACGGACCGAAACGTCCTTAAACTATCGACGGACCGAAACGTCCTTAAACTAACAACGGACCGAAACGTCCTTAAACTAGCGATGGACTGAAACGTCCTTAAACTAACAACGGACCGGAACGTCCTTAAACTATCGACGGACCGAAACGTCCTTAAACTAACGACGGACCGAAACGTCCTTAAAATATCGACGGACCGAAATGTCTTTAAACTAACGACAGACCGAAAAGTCCCTAAACTACTACCGCAGCATCCTTAGGCTGACGAGATAAAAAAAAGAGAAAAAAAGAATAAAAAACGGTGCGTCCACAAGCAAAACGGGCACGGATGAAAACCCGAAAGGGCTCCGTGAGTAAAAACAACAGGACTACCGGCGAGTGTTTGTGAAAACCCGAAAGGACGCAACCTCGTTAAAAGACACTTATAGGGTCCTCTTGACCTTGTAAGGAGAGACCACCTGCGTGAGATCCTTACGACTCGCAAAGGAGTAACACACTTAGGGATCCTCACGATTCATAAGGAGAAAATACACTTACGAGATCCTCACGACTCGTAGGGAGAACTCTCTTGTGGGACCCTTACGGCTCATAGGATTTGAAAGTCTTAAGTTACAGAGACCTAAACCTGTGCTTAAGCAATACTCCACAACCTTCGATATTGCCCTACAAGAGGCTCAATACTGACCCTTGTATACAATCCACGGGCACGAATAAACATTTTCCCAGCAAAGTCCAACCCTTGTAGGTCCTCTCGATCCATAAGGAGAAAGCCCTCTTGTAGGACCCTTACGACTTACAGAGGAGCACACACTTAGGAATCCTCACGATCCCTAAGGAGAAAATACACCTGCAAGATCCTCACGACTTGTAGGGAGAAATACCTTTGTGAGGCCCTTACGGCTCATGAAGTCAAAAGCCTTGGTCGACAGGACCCTTAACCCTGTTTGCAAAGCCACCTTTGTTCGTCATCGACAAAGGCAAATGATGATTCGCTCCTGGCAACATTCCAGTTGTAGCGGTGCTGATGCCGAAATCGTTGCCTAAAATCCAGGCTCGCAGCGAAAAAGCTAGCAAGCCACACATGCCTACAAAATAGCCGAAATGATGGGGCAACTTGCAATAAAAGGCAGCAAGTAAAAATGAAGGCATGAAAAATAGCCGAAATGATGGAGCGACTCGCAATAAAAAGCAGCGAGCAAAAAATAAATAAATAGCCGAAATGATTGGGCACCGCGAAAAATAGCCGAAATGATGGGGCAATCGCGACCTTCGCGATATAAAAGCTGAAATGATAGAGCATCGCGGAAAAAGAAATAAAATAAAAGTGAAATCCTCGCCCTACAGGTGATGTTACATCTACCTCTGTATACAATCCAGGGGCGCAAACAAAGAAGGGATCATACTCCTTCCCCAGGTTTCATCATAAGGAGAAGCCAACTCTCGACGGTTCACAGATAGCCTAGAGGTCATCTCGTCGTTCGTCTCATGACGGCAGACACAACATCAAGCGAAACGGAACAGCGGCGACCCCCCAGTTCCATGGCTCGGCGATATACATATCACCGAGAGTCAAACCTCCATCCCGTGAAATGCGGATACAATCAGCAAAATTCCTGGTTACGTGGAACGCGGATAATGTCACTCTTTGACCCCGTGGAAAACGTCCAGAGCGGATCCTGGTCCTCGCAGAGCACGGCAGTGAACCCGTGTGAAGCATCCAGAGCGGAGCCTAGTCCTCGCCGAGCACGGCAGTGAACCCGTGTGAAGCATCTAGTGCAAAATTCCTGGTCACGTGGAACGCGGATAATGTCACTCCTTGACCCCGTGGAAAACGTCCAGAGCGGATCCTGGTCCTCGCAGAGCACGGCAGTGAACCCGTGTGAAGCATCCAGAGCGGAGCCTAGTCCTCGCCGAGCACGGCAGTGAACCCGTGTGAAGCATCTAGTGCAAAATTCCTGGTCACGTGGAACGCGGATATTGTCACTCTTTGACCCCGTGGAAAACGTCCAGAGCGGATCCTGTTCCTCGCAGAACACGGCAGTGAACCCGTGTGAAGCATCCAGAGCGGAGCCTAGTCCTCGCCGAGCACGGCAGTGAACCCGTGTGAAGTATCTAGTGCAAAATTCGTGGTCACGTGGAACGCGGATAATGTCACTCTTTGACCCCGTGGAAAACGTCCAGAGCGGATCCTGGTCCTCGCAGAGCACGGCAATGAACCCGTGTGAAGCATCCAGAGCGGAGCCTAGTCCTCGCCAGGCACGGCAGTGAACCCGTGTGAAGCATCTAGTGCAAAATTCCTGGTTACGTGGAACGCGGATAATGTCACTCTTTGACCCCGTGGAAAACGTCCAGAGCGGATCCTAGTCCTCGCAGAGCACGGCAGTGAACCCGTGTGAAGCATCCAGAGCGGAGCCTGGTCCTCGCCAAGCACGGCAGTGAACCCGTGTGAAGCATCCAGAGCAAATACTGGACTGTGGAGTCCTTAAAATCCACGGACTATGACGTCCTTAACCTTGACCGCGATGTCTTAAAACTAACGATCAACCCCCCCCCCCCCGGATTCCCTACGGATTCTGCCTTGGTTTAAGGGTACATCTCTTCACTCCTCTGATACCTGGCATTGTAATTCCTCAACGTCTTCAAAGAGGTGACGGGTCCCTGCAACCAAACACCGGACTGTGGAGTCCCTAAATCCACGGACTATGAGGTCCTTAACCTTGACCGTGACGTCTTAAAACTAACATCGGACTGTGGAGTCCCTAAATCCACGGACTATGAGGTCCTTAACCTTGACCGTGATGTCTTAAAACTAACATCGGACTGTGGAGTCCCTAAATCCACGGACTATGAGGTCCTTAACCTTGACCGTGATGTCTTAAAACTAACATCGAACTGTGGAGTCCTTAAATCCACGGACTATGAGGTCCTTAACCTTGACCGTGACGTCTTTAAACTACAATACCCGGAGCAGCCTCTGACCCCGTGAAACACGGATAAGGGCGACCACAGCCAGCACTTGCAGGTCCTCACGACCTGTAAGGAAGAAAAAAACTCTCTTGTGAGATCCTTACGACTCTCAAGGGAAAACCCGCTTAAGAATCCTCACGATTCTTAAGAAGAACTTACACCTATGGGATCCTCTCGACCTGTAGGGAGAAAAACTCTTTATGAGACCCTCGTGGCTCATAAAATGCAAAGGTCTTAGGAAGCAAATCTTAACCCTGAACCCTAAGCCATCGCTGTCCTGCAAGGAGATCAAGATATAGTATCCGCAGAATGCATTCAATAAAGAGGGGACATATCATTGAGAGGAAAATTGTATCTTTTATTCATAAACCAAAATGGATACAAAGTACAATTTATGAAAGAAACAAAAAAGAAAGGATACTCTCATCCATGAGTATGTACAAAAAGAAAGAAAAAAGAGATACAAGTCCTCAAGCCGGCGGGCGGTGCAATAATTTCACCAGCTCATCGTTCTATTGCTGAGCCACGGCTTCATGACGCAAGATCTCCAGAAGGCGAGCCTCCGCCTGAGCTTGCTGAGCCTGATACGAAGCAAGCCGAGCTTCGAACTCTTTCTCGGTGGCTTTATAAGCCCCGACCTTCTCACGAGTGAACGTGGCAGCTTTATCGGGAGCCACCACCTCTTTTATGGACTCCTGGAGCACTCGCCAGAGTTCATACGCTTTGTTGGCCTGAGACTCGCATGAAGCTCGCTCAACGCCTTAGAGGCCAACTCCCTCTCCGAGAATTTACGGCCGAACCCTTTTTTTCGCACGATAATACGTTCGCCACGCGTTGCCCTATCAGGCCATGTAAGCTCACTTTGCGACCGCAACCTTAGAAATAGGACATACACGCTCGAGACCATATAAATGGGCTTCCGATCGACAGCGACAATCGATCCAGAACGCGCTCACACAACCCGGTATGAAAAGCAACGAAAAACTTTCCGATGATTATCCTATAAAGCATGTGTTCGCAATCATATGAACATCCGAAAAAGAAATAAAATTCGAAGCTTTAATGTGCACGCGACATGACAACAGTATTGATAATTGAAGAAAGTTTTCATAAAAGGAACACAAAATTTATTCATGCAAGCGGAAACATACATACGAGTACCGAGCCTACATGGAAGTTCAACATAGAGCATGCAAAAAGGAGGGACTAATTTAAAAATGTTCTGCGCTAACGGAAAAGGTCACCAAACACAGAATCAACGGCACAGGGGTTAATGAAGCAAAGGACAAAATTCTCCATCTCTCTCTCTGCTTTCTCCAGCACATCGAAGCGACGATTCTCGCGAGAAGTCGCTCCCCATCGGTTGGTGCCATGTTCATCCGCGAAAGCAAACATAATAGCTCGCCGGGCCTTTATTTCACTCAGTAGATGAATTGAGCAGTCCTTCAAATCCTGAGTAATCAGGCACGATTCATGAAAGCCCTCGAGCTTTTCTTCCGCCGCGTCGAGTATCGCCAGGGTCATCTCCGCCGGGTGAGGAGGGATGTCGGCAAGCACGGCCGTGAGAATCATCCGGAGCCAGAGGGAACCCATCGGGAGGGGAGACCCTCTACGGATCGAAAGCTCATGCATAGCTGAGTCACATTCGTTATCGGAAAGGAGGGGGTCCACCAACCGAGCAGCAAAACGAGGGATCATCTCCTCAAGAGGAACTTCCCATGGCTGTCGACGAGCATGAGGGCGATTGCAGGCCATAGCGCTCGTTTGTTTCTCAAGACAAATTACTCCAAGATAAAAATAAATAAATAATAATATAAATCTCTTTGTGAAGGGAAAAGAAAGCTATAGCCTCATATATAAAGGAATGCATTAATCGCTGTGCGCGGAAAATCTTGCATGGTGAAGCTATTTCCAAGGCCCAAAAAAGGAAAGGCATCGAAAATCAAGGAGATGGAACTATTTCCAAGGCCCTTTTTCTGCATCTACTATTGTGCACTAAAAATATGGCATGGGGAAAATTCTGTGAACAGCCCCATCAAAGGACCCCACGTGCAGAACACGTGAGACCTAAACCTGAGGTGCACATAAAAGGAAATATATGGAGTAGTACCCTGCATATTAAAAGCACAAACAACAATAGTAGTAAAACGACAAAATCCCAGAGAAAAGGCATGCAAACATGGGAAGACATAATGAAACTTGTCACTCATACTTCAAGAGGTTCATACAAAAATATAGAGGACACATTTACAATGGTAAAACTTCAGATGCGGGGCATGGGTTGAGAAACTCAAAATTAACTTTATTCAAGATCTTCCAAGCATTTCGAACCTCCCGAGTGTGCTTTCTCTCACGGTCACAAGCGTCGGGGTCCCCGCGGATGTCCTCTACCCTTCGGTAGGCGGCAAGTATGGCTGATTGCTGAAAAATCTGATGCAGGAGATCAATGAGATTATCCCGCCTTCTCTTTGAAATCAAGTGCATCAGATACACCGAGTGTACTTTATCCTCGGCGGCGTCCAATGACCCAAGCGGCACACCAGCACAAAATAAAGGGAGAGCCTCCCTGATCGCCAGCACGATCAGCCTCAGAAGAGAAGAGCGACGGGGGAGTAGCCGATGGTTGTACTCGTCAAAGCGGCTCATGATCTCGGCACACTGGGCATCGGTGAACTCTTGGTTCTGACTGCGGCCCAGCGCACGAATATTCCCGTAGGAAATGATCTCGTCAAGACTATACAGATGGGCATCCATAATACATGAAATAAAAGTCACGAGAATCATTAGAAAACCCCCATTGCATTAATTGCAGGAAGAACAACCTAGGGCCAAGAGACCTCAGGAAGCCTCCGCGTGAAGAAATCAAGTCCTTCATTGGAATTAAATTCCTTTCTGAGAAAAGGGAATTAAATTCCCAGAAACATTTTTGATGGAATTAAACTCCATGGGGATGAAACGCCATCATCATTTCCCCAAAGATCATCTAAACCCTAAGAGATCTACAGGTTGAAGGTTAAGCGGTTTCATGTTCTTATGGAAAATATAAAAAAAAAGGGTGAAAACCCTTGTTTTGGATTTAAAATCCGGAGAAATGTGAAGGTCCATCATTGTCCAAGAACATTACCGGAGAAAAAAGGGTTCTTTTCGAACAGAGTTTACTTTTCGAACAGAGTTAAACTCTGAAGATTGTTTCAAGACAGAGAACTAAGCTCTGAAAGCGAGAATTAAATTCTCAAAGAAGAAATTCTCGGAAGAAGAAGATGAGCAAAGTGAAGGCTCCTATGAAGAGACAGAGGTATTTATAGAAGGCAGTGGAAACGTTTCATCTCCCCAGATCCCTAGAGGAATCCAACGATCACAAGAGGTGACAGCGTTGCACTCACGTACAGACACGTGAGAACAACGCTGTGGGGACATTTGTTTCCTGATTTAAAATCAGGAAAGCTTCTGGGAAAAGCTTCAAAAAGGGGCCACGTGCTTACACGTGACCAGCAGTCACGTGTTGACACGTGACATATAAAAGCAGCGGAAAAGGCACATTGGTTCCCTGATCAAGTCAAGGAAAAGGCTTCAGAAGAGGTCACGTGCTCCCACGTGACCAGGGTCACGTGTTGGCACTGACGTTCAAAGCAGCAGACTCGCTCTCCAGTTGAACCAAGGAAAGAGGCGCCAGATAAGGGTCACGTGCTCACACGTGACCAGGGGTCACGTGGTAGCACGTGATGACTAAAGCAGCAGAAGAAAGCAGAGTGCAAAAGAAGAAAAAGGATCGTTCCAAGGGGGTCACGTGCCCACACGTGACCATGGATCACGTGGTCACACGTGACCGGCTTTCAAAGCCCATTTTGCTAACAGAATTAAATTCTGAAAGAGATTCAAATCTTTCCAAAGGAAAGCAATTATCTGGAACCGATCAAATTAAAGATTCAGAGATGATTAAATATCATCTATCTATGGAAAATCTCGAGTTTGGAAAGATTTCCCCTTTAAATCTAACAGCAATAACAAAGGAGAATCCCTTGATTTGAAATCCAATGGTGAATAAAATTCATCTAATAATCCAAGGGTCAAAAACAAATGATGGATACAAATCGAATCTCTTAATAAAGATTCATCAAAAACTAATTGATTCGGCTGCTTCTCCTATAAATAGGAGCCTAGAGACACAAAAGAAGAGAGATACATATACGCAGAGGGAGAAAAAAGGGGAGAGCCTTGATACTTTGAGGAATTTGGAGCTTCTGCAAAAAGAAAACCCTAGGTAAGAAAGGGAAGGCTTCTTGAAAGAAGGAGAATTTAATTCTCAACAGAGTTTAACTCTGATAATGTAAAAACAGAAGAACATATTTCTTCTCTCTTTGAAAGAGGATCTGCAAAGTGCACATCTCCCTTTTAGGTTGAGAATTTAATTCTCAATGGGTTGAGATCCTGCCATGCAAATCCAAAACATGGAGAGGGAATGGAAAAATGAGAATTTAATTCTCACAGAGCTATAGGAATTTAATTCCTTTAAGATAAAAGTAGGGCTTGACCCTAACAAAAAGAAACAGGGTTTAACCCTAATTAAAAACCTAGTTCTGTTGAAACAGCGGAAACTTAATTCCCTCAATCATAACTTAACAGAGAATGGGAGTCCAATTCCTTAAAAGTTTTTTATTAGGGTTTTAACCCTATTCAGTTCTTCACATATATGAGGAATTTAATTCCTACAGAAAATTCAGAGTTCAACTCTATTCCAGAACATAAGTCTTCAAAAGGAAGTAGGAATTTAATTCCTCGGAAATTTAAAGCTCGAGGAATTTAATTCCTGAGAAAAAGATTAACAGATTCTCTAAAACAACATAGAGGCAGGGTCACGTGTCACCACGTGACCCCCCAAGAGATTTACAGAAAGCCCCTTTGAGACAGTGCCCCACGTGATCCACGTGACCCCCGGCAGAAGCTTTAACATATAAGCGTTTGAATGCCCATCACGTGATGGCACGTGATGCTCTGAAAGATGCAGTAATCTCAGCAGAATGAATGGAGAGAGGGCGCTCTCACGTGTTGCCACGTGACCCCTTTTGCCTTAGTGTTCAACACTAAATTGGAACTCTTGAACACAGTACTGAAACACTATTGGGCCTTAGTGTTCAACACTAATCAAAGAACCTTATTTGCAGTGTTCAACACTGATTACCTTAGTGTTTAACACTAATCTGAGATCTCCATTGCAGTGTTCAACACTGGCTATCCTAGTGTTTAACACTAATTTGAGAGCTCTGTTGCCGATGCTTGATACTGATCTGTCTCAGTGTTTAACACTAATTTGAAAGCCTTGTTGCTGGTGTTTGACACCAATTATCTTTAGTGCTAAACACCAATTTGTCAACCTCATTCCCAGTGTTCAACACTGATTACCCTGTAGTGTTTAACACTAGGCTTTGGCCCAATTGGCCAAGTGATGGAGGCAAAGCCTCTCCTGATTGGACTTAGCCCAAGATGGCCATAAGTCCTCAATTTGTGATTAACTGGGCCAATGGGCTCATAATACAATTAATGGGTCTTGATCCCAAATTTGGCTAAGGACTATTTAATCCATTCCGGTTCTAGGGTACATCTCTTCACTCCTTTGATACTTGGCATTGTAATCCCTCAATGTCTTCAAAGAGGTGACGGGTCCCGACGACCACACATCGATATGGACTGTGGGGTCCTTAAACCCATTCCTGGTCACGTGGAACGCGGATAACGTCACTCTTTGACCCCGCGGAAAACGCCCAGAGCGGAGCCTAGTCCTCGCCGAGCATGGCAGTGAACCCGTGTGAAGCATCTAGTGCAAAATTCCTGGTTACGTGGAACATGGATAACGTCACTCTTTGACCCCACGGAGAACGCCCAGAGCGGAGCCTGGTCCTCGCCAAGCACGGCAGTGAACCCGTATGAAGCATCCAGAGCACATACCGGACTATGGAGTCCTTAAACCCATGGACTACGACGTCCTTAACCTCGACCGAGATGTCTTAAAACTACCTATGGACCGCTATGTCCTTAAACTACCCATGGACCGCAATGTCCTTAAACTACCCACGGACCGCAATGTACTTAAACTAGAACAATAGAGCCCAGCATGCTCCTTTGCCGGATCTAAACGGTCCCGTTTAAGTTGATCTTAGCCTCAAAGAGGGCTAACGTATCCTTAAACCTTCAAACAAACTGGACTATGAATCCCCCAAATTAACTCTGGCTCGAGGGTACATCTCTGAACTCCTCTGACATCCATCGTTGTAATCCTTCAACGTCGTCAGAGAGGTGACGGGTCCCGACGGCCACACATATACGATGGACCACTATGTCCCTAAACTGGAACAATGGAGCCTAAAACACTCCCTTGTCGGATCTAAATGATCCCGTTAAGTTGATCTTAGTCTCAACATTAGACTAACGCATCCTTAACAAACGTTTGAGTTGATCTTAGCCTCAAGCATGGCTGATGTATCCTCGAACCAAACCCCCAAACCCAAATCTAAGATAAACACGGATTTGGACTAGTCCACGCCCTACGGGCGACGACACAACTCAGTCTCCGTAAACAATCCACGGGCAACAAAACATAAAATAAACACACACGACACGAAGTGACCATCTGGAGAAGGAGAAAGTCGTTACCGCGATGCGGTAGCGTAATTAACTGCAGGGGCTTGCGCCTGCACGGAAGAGCGTCCCCACAATCAAAAAACCCCTCCACGAGGGGGAATCTGACGAAGTCTGCTACATCGGCCGCATCCGTCTAAGCCTCCGATGCACAGTGCCATAAACAACTTGGCATCTTCGGTTCAGTGGCCCGGAACTGGGCGACATGTTGATTATCCTATAAAGCATACTTTCCGATGAGGGAGGATGACCGCTTCCTCCCTCGCGAAGCCTTAGGGCGGCGCTGGCCCACATCGCCTTCAGCACTCTCTTCCCTGTTACTTTCGCTCGGTGCCACAACCGAGGACGACATCGCCAGTGTCGACGCCACGGGGGGCGGTGCCGCCACCGGCAGAGGTGCTACTACTGGAGCCCGTCTACCCCGCGATCGGGAACCCAAGGGCAAACCAGCTGTTGGAGTAAGGTCTACCCCTGACTCCCCCGGAATGAGGGCGGTGCAAATCTCCCTCAAAGGGAAGCGGACTGGAACCCTTGGTCGCAGCTTAGCTCCCGAAACCTGAGGAGGGGAGTCGTGACCAAGAAGAACCCTTCTTTCTTCAGCAATAATTGGGGTGATTCGATGAAGATACCAGCCCGTAAATGCACCTACGCATCGGGGCATGTACTCGGCTTCGGGGACCATGAAATGAGAGCCGGTGTTCAACCTCATGAAATGATGAGCGGCATCGCGAACAGCGTCGAGCGAAGGGATCGGGGCGACTATAAAAGCCTCAAAAGGAACACCCTGGTCGTATCCAAGCTGCCGGACAAATCGATGCGGATTGTTCCGCATAAAAAGAGCTGCACTGTCCTGGCGAAACACCAAGTAGCCCGGTCTAATTGAATACAAATGCGTGGCCTCTCGGGGCTTCAGAGAAGGCGCGTTGTCCTTTGACTGGTCCCAAAGTTGCTGAACGGGACCCGAAGGAGTAGACAGAACCCGATCATTAAAAACCAACCCGCCAGCGGTGGCATGAGGAGAAATCAGCACCCGAATAGCCCCAAATTGAGTTGGGTCGGCAGCAGAAGCACCCAACAGTCGCATGAGTCGCGGGAAGGGATAGGCGTCGTAAAAGGCGGGCCTCTGATGCATAGCAAAAGACCCCAGCACATGCATTTCGATCCACGACGTGAAATAATGAAGCGAAAAGTTCACTACGTCCACGCCAGGCGTAGAGGTATTAGCTGCGGTGCCCAATCCGTTATAGAGGTGCGCCAAGGCCGGGATGCCGATAGCCAACCTCATCCCCTCAGCAATACGATGAGCCGGGTAGATGACCAAGGCTCTCATGAAGCGGCGATGCATGAGGATAACGAACCAACTGAGCCAGACGCTAACAAACCCCACAAAGAACGTCTCCTCGTCCATGCCTGGGGCAGCAATGGATTCAAAAGAGATCGGTGATATAATAGGGATGTAATACTGAGGTAGATCTGATTCGTTGGTCGGCAACCTCTTCGGGCCAAACCCAAAGGGGTCCCCAATGTTGGCAAACTTCGGGGCTGTCTTCGATAAGGCGTCCTCACGAAGGAAACGAGCAATGAAGCTCTTGAAAGTGACACCCTGCTCCTCGGACTCGGTGAATAATTGGTCGAAGATGCCTAGGGCCTTAATTAAACTGGGGCGCTTGTGGCGAACAGCATTCTCAGCAGACAGACCGTCAACTGGGGCGAGCTCGGGCTCAAAAACATACTCGTCAAGAGGTAACAACTCCTCATACAGATTACCCCTTATCGGCAACCACGAGATATCATAAAATTCGGTCAGAGAAATCGAAACCTCGCGATCTCCCAGAATGAAAGTATTAGTGGGAAGATTCCACTGGTTCAAAAACGCCTTGACCCACCAGGTATGCGGGGACTTGTAATGGAATAGCGACGCGTATATGGCCTGATAAAGCCCGACTTTCTGCAACCGCGCCCGATGGGCAGAAAGGATGTAGCGAGCCCAGAGAAGGTAGCCCGTAGGATTCCTAGGAGTGAGCCCTATCTTATAAATTTGCCCCCACGGGTGGGCCTCACCCTGGCAGATACGCCGTCCAAGATGTCTATGGCCGGGATCGGATGGTTCGGAATGCCGGTCGTCGAAGGCTCTAGCCTCCCCGTTGGAGTCCAGTTGGGCATTTCCATAGCAAAAGCTATCCTTGGAGGATCCATCGGTAAAAATGGAAAGTGGGCTCCATCGGCACCGCGCAAAGAAAGCTCCGGCGACCCTGAATAATCTGATTGTACCAAGGTCCCCATTGAAGAAGATTGGTGCAGTTCGGGTCATGGGCCCGAATCATCTCCATCGCTTCCTCATCAGACGTTGACTGAGGAAAAGCAGCCTCTGAGCGAGAAAAGGGAAAGCGTGGAACAGAAGCCATCACACCTGAAATCCAATAAAGGAAGACCCTTAGAAGAAAAGTCAGCAACGTATATTCATGCATAAACATGAAGACTAGTTAAAAAAAGCAACAGCAGAGTTTTCTGGGATCACTAGCTACAAAACATGTGGGTCCCACAGAATCCGGATGACGGCTCATTAATAATGAGGCCAAAGCGTTACAATAAAACAAAGGGAATATCCTCAAAAAATGATGACCATGCACATTCCCCCCCAACAGAAGCTGTCTCGGGCTCTACAAAGAATCTAGCAAAATCAAAGGAATTAAATTCCCACCAAAAGACATCATTACAAAACCCCCATTGCATTAATGGCAGGAAGAACCACCTAGGGCCAAGAGACCTCAGGAAGCCTCCATGCGAACAAACTGAGTTCTTCATAGGAATTAAATTCCTTATTAAGAAAAGGGAATTAAATTCCCAGAAACATTTTTTGATGGAATTAAATTCCATGGGGTTGAAACGCCATCATCATCTCCCCAAAGATCATCTAAACCCTAAGAGATCTACAGTTCGAAGGTTGGGCGGTTTCATGTTCTTATGGAAAATATGAAGGAAAAAGGGTGAAAACCCTTGTTTTGGATTTAAAATCCGGAGAAATGTGAAGGTCCATCGTTGTCCAAGAACATTACCTGAGAAAAAAGTGTTCTTTTCGAACAGAGTTAAACTCCGAAGATTGTTTCAAGACAGAGAACTAAGCTCTGAAAGCGAGAATTAAATTCTCAAAGAAGAAATTCTCGGAAGAAGAAGATGAGCAAAGTGAAGGCTCCTATGAAGAGACAGAGGTATTTATAGAAGGCAGTGGAAACGTTTCATCTCCCCAGATCCCTAGAGGAATCCAACGGTCACAAGAGGTGACAGCGCTGCACTCACGTGCAGACACGTGAGAACAACGCTGTGGGGGCATTTGTTTCCTGATTTAAAATCAGGAAAGCTTCTGGAAAAAGCTTCAAAAAGGGGCCACGTGCTTACACGTGACCAGCAGTCACGTGTTGACACGTGACATATAAAAGCAGCGGAAAAGGCACATTGGTTCCCTGATCAAGTCAAGGAAAAGGCTTCAGAAGAGGTCACGTGCTCCCACGTGACCAGGGTCACGTGTTGGCATGTGGCGTTCAAAGCAGCAGACTCGCTCTCCAGTTGAACCAAGGAAAGAGGCGCCAGACAAGGGTCACGTGCTCCAGAACTCCAGAACCTCAGGCACGGACTTCTTGCAGGTCCTACACGTCCTTAAACTAACAATTCTAAGCCTTCCTCGCCACTGAAAAGATGAAGGATGAACTGGAGGAAGTACATACAGCCGATATCACTTTCGGTGATGAAGACCTCCTTCTCGGGACGTGCGACCATAACCGTCCCCTATATGTCTCCGGTTACTGCCATGATATCAAGATAGGCAAGATCCTGGTGGATAATGGATCCTCCGTCAATCTCCTTAATGTTCGGGTGTTGAAGGAAATCTGCATAAGTGTGCAACATCTCGCTCGTGACAAAATTACTATCTCCGGTTTCGATTCACAATCGTCACGGACTCTCGGATCTGTGATACTAACATTACGCTTTGAACTTCTCGTCACAGACATCAAATTCCATGTCATTGACGCCAAGACCTGCTACAACGCCTTGCTCGGCCGTCCTTGGCTACACGAGTACAACATCATCCCTTCTACACAACATCAGTGTATGAAGTACTTTAAAGATGGTTTCGAGTATACTGTGACAGGTGAGTTGAACCCATTTTCCGTGAACGAAGTCCGCAAATACGAGGATGCGAAATACTTTTTGCCAGATTTCGAGGATACAGAAAGGTGTCGCAACCCGGAGAACAAAGCCGCCGCCGCCATCCCTGTTTTCGGGAGCGATACCGAAAAAGAGGAAGAGATAGTTTATGCAGGGCCATCTTGACGCAGCAACCCGGGAACGTCCGCCCCCATGTTGGTCTTCTGGAGGGAAATCTTCTGGAGTTCCGATCCTTCATCTTTTCAGTGGCGAACCTCAGGACATAAAGCTCCCTTCTCTTTATATACTTTCGGAGGTATTTCTGCCTTGGCGAGGAACTATAGGAATCTAATTAACTAGGTTCTTAATTAGGGTTAAACCCTGGTTTCTTTTTTGTTATGAAGGAATTAAATTCCCATGACACAGGGTCAAGCCCTAATTTTATTTTAAAGGAATTAAATTCCTATAGTTCCGTGAGAATTAATTTCCCGTGCTTCCATTCCCTCTCTATGTTTTGGATCTGCATGGCAGGATCTCAACCCATTGAGAATTAAATTCTCAACCTAAAGGGGAGATGTGCACTTTGCAGATCCTCTATCAAAGAGAGAAGAATTGTGTTCTTCTGTTTTCATTTTGTCAGAGTTAAACTCTGTTGAGAATTAAATTCTCTTTCTTTCAAAAAGCCTTCCCTTTCTTACCTAGGGTTTTCTTTTGCAGAAGCTCCAAATTCCTCAAAGTATCAAGGCTCTCTCCTTTTTTCTCCCTCTGCCTATATGTATATATCTCCTTCTTTTGTGTCTCTAGGCTCCTATTTATAGGAGAAGCAGCCGAATCAATTAGTTTTTGATGAATCTTTATTAAGAGATTTGATTTGTATCCATCATTTGTTTTTGACCCTTAGATTATTAGGTGAATTTTATTCACCATTGGATTTCAAATCCAGGGATTCTCCTTTGTTATTGCTGTTAGATTTAAAGGGGAAATCTTTCCAAACTCTAGATTTTCCATAGATAGATGATATTTAATCATCTCTGAATCTTTAATTTGATCGGTTCCAGATAATTGCTTTCCTTTGGAAAGATTTGAATCTCTTTCAGATTTTAATTCTGTTAGCAAAATGTGCTTTGAAAGCCGGTCACGTGTGACCACGTGATCCATGGTCACGTGTAGGCACGTGACCCCCTTGGAACGAGCCTTTTTCTTCTTTTGCACTCTGCTTTCTTCTGCTGCTTTAGTCATCACGTGCTACCACGTGACCCCTGGTCACGTGTGAGCACGTGACCCTTGTCTGGTGCCTCTTTCCTTGGTTCAACTGGAGAGCGAGTCTGCTGCTTTGAACGTCACGTGCCAACACGTGACCCTGGTCACGTGGGAGCACGTGACCTCTTCTGAAGCCTTTTCCTTGACTTGATCAGGGAACCAATGTGCCTTTTCCGTTGCTTTTATATGTCACGTGTCAACACGTGACTGCTGGTCACGTGTAAGCACGTGGCCCCTTTTTGAAGCTTTTCCCAGAAGCTTTCCTGATTTTAAATCAGGAAACAAATTCTTTTCTCCTCTCTTCTCTATTAAATAAGTTCTCTTTTCAAATGACGTCGGTAAGTGGAGTTAACCGATTTTTAAATTCTATTCTCTTTAAAATAACATTTTTTCTTAGGAAACTCATATTCAAATTATTAAACCTCGCTTATTAAACATAAAAAAAAATTAGAAACCAATTGCACTATAAAACTCCATGTAAAACCATGTTTATTACACTTTTTCAGTTTAATACCACAAACTTTATCTACGACATTATTTCTTATATTTTGCTCATATTACCTTCAGAAAACTCACGAGGTAATGACCTATCTCATCACAACACTCATCATGATATAGCACGACTGTCTCTTTACAATATTTTATGGAACAACTACAATTTTACAATAAAATACCTTAAACTAATAAAACTGTATTCTTTAAGATTGTTTTAAATTAAATTCCTTGCAATTAAGCCTCTGCAACCCATTTTGGGGAACTCGATTTGGATGGTGCAGGTTATCGCACATTCTCGGTACTAGTAGAGCGAGATGCATATCTCCTCACGGAGCATACGATCTCGATAGAAATTTTAATACAATTTTTAAGAATAATGTGATTTTCTAGTAAATTTATTTGTAATAATTATATATAATATTATAAAAATATCTATTTTAAATATATATAATAAATTCCATATTTTCTAAACAAAGGAATTCCAAATTTTCATGAATACACCATCACAAATCCATACAAATTCTAATTTACACTAAAATACCATATACTATTCAATCTAGGTTTATAATCATTAGAATACCTTACTTTTAAAAGTTACATTTATGAAAACCCTAAATACGATAATTAAATACTTGAGGATTATTTTGAACACATATCAAAACTATTTTTCATAAAACTCCCTCAAGTTATATTAATTTATAATAAGGACCCTAGTAAATATAGGTTTAAGCAGGACCAATTCTCTTGAGCCTCAGGGAGCCGGAGAAAGTTGATGCTTATCTATTTAAGGTAGACAACCAAAACGGGGTTATCAATACGGTAATTGTCTTGGAAAAAAACACAAATCCTGCCGTCCATGTGCAGCAGTTACCGATAACTCCAAAACTAATTCAGGACTTCAATTCTGTTTAAAGAGTCTGACTCAATCTGAGTCTCAGTCAAATCTGAAAACAATCCATATTTGAAAACAATTCAAATAATAACTCCAATACAACTTGAATCTATATACTGGAACTTTACCATAATACAATCTATATCAACAAGATTTGATTTGACCGAATCATGGATATACATTGACTTGTCTACATGACTATCCGTTTATATCCTTATCCGTTTACATGAACAATTGATATCATAGTTTCGGCAAGTCTTATATTTACAAATCACTACAAAACAATACAATATGCATTACGGGGTTTTTAAGGGGTAGATTGGTACAGAATGTGTTAAAAGTGGCACGAGACGGCCACTTTAATACACCTAACATGAATATCCGTTGTCGTTATCCCATGGGTTTTGACGAGGCCTTGTACTTCATATACCATAGTCCACGGGGTAAGCTGAACTCCTCTCGTATACACTGGCATATTCTGTACCAAGTTATAAACAACTGCGTTAACATAACTATCAAATATTATACCAGATATATTCTCTTTACCTGTTCAGTCTATTTTTATCTCTCTTTGGGACTTATCGAGCGATTGTTCGCTGACGACATTTCTTTTCTATTCTTTCTTTGGAATATTGTCAGGAGGGCTCGACTCTCTGGAGATCGAGCCCAGCTCAGACGACTTGGAGCAGTTCGCAGAAGACCCCGAGCTTTAGTCACTTGTATATACTTTTATTTTCAGTTCATGCCATTATTTAGGCATTGCTTTTCCAGTCTTGTATTTACTTTTCAGTTGTATTGTAAAGAATATTTAATAAATAAAAAGTTGTTATTCATTTACATTTTATGTCTCTCTTGTATACATTTACATTATATTGCTTATTTACGCTTAGCGTGTTTACTTATGAATAAATACGTAGCGGACCGTGTCACGTCTCCTTACCATACACCGGGAAGCGGGGCGTAACAGGTTTTGTTGGTGGCCCATGCAGGCCAGTTCTGCATGGAACCCTACCATGCAGGGTCAGTTCTGCATGAAGTCCTAAGCAATATAACACAAGAATTATAAGACTCAGCAACTAAACATTCTTTACATTTCATATTCTTTGAATCTATTCTAACCCTATTTTTCTTTCAAGGTTATGGATTCTCCCAACAACACGAGTACAAACGTCAACAACACACCACTACCTATTCTACTTACGCCTACCATGGTAGTTCCGATCAACGAGCCGACGGTACTGCTCGAGGCAATTAAGAACCTCCTGGAGGGACAACAGCAACAGACTGCCATACTAATGAACCGCCCAGAAGTGGAAGCACCTGGAGTGAAGCAATTCCGGGCATTGCATCCTAATCAATTTTCTGGGAAAAAGAGCCCCTTGGAAGCTGAAGAATAGGCTCAGTCGATCGAAGACGATCTGGCAGCAGCACAAGTGCCAGACATTGCTTGGGTAAGGGTTGCGAAGTTGCAACTTACCGATAACGCCCGAGTATGGTGGAAGGTGGAAGAAAGCCATCTTACTCAGCCGATCGAATGGAGGATTTTTCGTGAGATGTTCGACGCGAAATATTTTCCCGAGACTGCCCGCTTTGATATGGAGCAACAATTCATCCACTTGCAACAAGATTCGATGTGGACCAAATCTGTAGATGAGTATGATGCTGAGTTCACTATATTGAGCAGGTAAGATATGTCTCAAATATTCGATATTCTAATATCACATATTACATAGCTAACATAAGACCGTAACAGGTTTGCGGCCCATCTCATACCGACTGCTGAGATCAGGGCTAGAAGATTTCAGCAAGGGTTGAACCCGGAGATCAAAGCTGTATTAGCTACAAAGGATTTCCCAACCCATGATTTGGCTTTGAAGGCTGCCCGTTGATATGAGGCAGTGGTGAAGAAGAAGGGCAGACCTCAATCTGCCAGTGTGAAGCACCCTGCTACTCAGATAGCAGGAGGAGCCTCTTCCAGGCCACCTTCTGTACTCAGGAGACCGGGAGTACCATTCAACCGGCCCAGTCCAGACTTTTGTTTCTACTGCAAAAGAAATGGACACCTGGCAAAGGATTGCAGGCGTGCTAATCGCCTCTGCTTAGTCTGTGGCTCATCCACACATGATATTGGGTCTTGTCCTCACAGACTCAATCTGAATCCACCCAGACCAGCAATCACCTATCTGCAGCGGCCAGCTATCCAGGCACATGCACCACGTCTTGCTCTCCCAACTCCACCTCCTTGTGTACCTACTGCACCTCCTCCTTGTCAGTTCCATCAAGCACAAAGGAATCTATCTCAGGGACTGAGGAACGGACAGAGGAATGCGTCTCCCGCAAGGAGGAATGTACCTAGGCGTCAGGCTTTCACAATGACCGTGGAAGAAACTGAAGCCACTGGCCAAGTCATTACTGGTAACTTCCCATCTTTCAAATCTATTCAATACTTGTTTACATCCATATATTCTTTTCCATGTTAGTTATATGTATGCCCTAGAGGCCATTACTATACATGAGATGTTTATTGTAGTGGATGCTTGGACATATATAAGGAGGACTTTCTTGCTCGACATGATAGTGTGCTATCTGGTTACTCTTTACCTTAACGTGTACACTGATTGTCTCTTTGCTACATGTTGGTAAAGCCCTTAGGATGTGTACTTGACTACCAGGACTATGATGCAGATCATACTAGTGGGGCCATGGTAGTCCATAAGTACATCCTTTAAGGTCCCTAGTCGTGGGTGTATCGAGACGGGGCATCGATATACCAGAGTAGACTAGCGTATACCTTCTCGACCCATATAGATGGGCGATGGATGATCCCATATCCATTGGTATTTGACATCAGAGATGATATACGAGTGCTCAGTGGAGACTGGGTACACTGGACGGACTCGCCGAGAACTCCCAAATGGTATTATACCTCACGTCAGATGGCAGTTCTCTGGTGACACTGGTACAGGTTAGTCTGTAGACCCGAAATCGTCATAGAGTCTTGTGTGATTCCCACTGTGCTTTGATTTCCACCTTACCACGTCCAAGAGGGCATACAAAACGGTGGTTTTTGGGTACAGTCCCGAGTCACATGGAGGCAATGAGCGATAGGAGGGGTTTCGTCTCTCCCGGTATTGGGGGTTGATGTTGCGCTGTGCTCGATTGGCCATAACAGGGAAGTCCCTGGCCAGGGCTGGTTTAGAGATTTACTGGTAAGTGTTACCAGTAGATTCTCGACCCGTTGTGAGCCTCATATCGGCATGACTTATCGGTTATTGGGGTCTGACGTTTACCACCCCTAAACTTGATATGCGACATATCAGACGAGGAGATCGGACTGTACGGTAGTGTCACTGTCAGGATTTTGCAGGAGTTGGAGCAGGCTTGCTTGCTGATCTTCTGATCGCTCAATACCTGGGTAGCCGTTACATCCAGCTAGTGCCGCTGACGGCTTGTGGGTACTTGATATAATCATCACCTACTCCCGGCGTATTGACGAGTCTTTAGAGTCCTACATAGAGGTTTTACTGGCTCAGGCAAAACGAAATAAGCGCGCATATGTGATATGTGCGGGACCGAGAATAATGCGTGTATGGGATACCATATTCTATTCTCGCGACTATTGTATCGGCCGGTTATATGTGATATAACCGGGTTATCGAATCAAGTATTGATTCGATAAGTTGATACATTATGTGTTAGTCGGTTATATGTAGTATAGCCGGATTATTAAGTCAAGTGTTGATTTAATAATTTAGTGTATAATTGTATATTTGATATACTAATTTACATTTACTAACATTGGCTCACTTAAGTATTCTTTTCTCACTTGTGTGTACATATAATATATATATGATATATATTAATGTGCATCGTTTATTTTTGTGTGTCATGGTTGTTGATACACTATGCATGGGTGTATGAGATATACACCATTATAATTATGTTGGTAGGGTTTTAATATTCAAAGTAAATACAAAATTAGAGGATAATTGTTCAAGTGCATGAAGCTTCATGAAGCTTGTGAGTGCATTGACCAAGTCCACTAGTTTTGTTTTACTTAGGATATTTATTAACCTAACCACTATAATTAGCCATGGTTATGTCTCTACATGAGTTAGTATATGATACCCACTCACCCATGGTTAGCTTATCTCACTTGATCATTTTCATTCTCATCTATTTGTTCATCTTCTTCCTCAAAGCCAAAAGTTTTCTAGGGTTTGATCCAAAGTGAGAAATATTGTGAGAAAAGAAATTCTAAAGTGTACCCACTTCCTATTTCATCATCCTCTACTAGACTAGCACTTTAGTATAGGGTGTTTGCTTCACCTTAGTGAAGTGGTAGCTTGAGTTCGTATTCTCTCGACGTAGATCATCTTCAGCCTCGAAGACTTCAAGCAAAACCGTTGCCCTCTTCTCATGGAGCCGTCCAAGAGTCCAGGAGTTTGATGATCGCAGCGAAGGGACTACTACATGGAGCTTTTGAAGTGAAGGACCGATCTACAAAGGTTGTATTTCTATTTCACTTAGATGTAAATGGTTTACTATATGTTTCCGTATTGTATTCTAGCTAACGATTCTAGATTAGAGTTCCCTTTAACGGCAAATTTTAAAAAATGGTATGGACGATGCCTCCAGAAACCTCACTGCCGTCGATGGGAACCCTACAGTGGTATCAGAGCCTAGCTAGGAAATTATACGGATTATGTTAGATTACGAACACGAAACAAACTCCGAACTTGAAACCCTAAAATCCATGTTTCTGTCGATTTTAAAACGAGCCATAAAATTTTTTTAAACAAGTACAGAGTCATATATATGTGATAACATGAACACTGATGAAATTTCGAGGCATTTGGAAACTTTTGGGCCGGCGAGACCCCACCATACCGGCCATTTCCGAGCCCCCCTCCGAATTTCTCCAGTGTTCTGTCACATGGGTTTTGGTGCTTCAGGTGTTGTTTATTTTTGCTAAATTATCATGTGATGATAATTTACTATAATGACAACTCGGAGTGTTTCATAGTCTTATTTTAACTGTTTTCGGGTTATTTTAGACGATATTAAAAAGTTCAATCGGATGTCAAATACCCATTTTTTCCCTTGCCGGAAAATTTTCCAAGTGTTGGATTTTTCCGTAGTTAAAAAGCTTTCAAAGATCATGCAAGTTATGCGATGGACCCTCTAGAAGAACAAAACTTTAACTCGATTATGTGACCGTCAGAACCGCCACTGAACCCTCGGGTTTGTGGTGGTCCAGCGGTGCCACATGTGAGGCGTTGTTTGGCCCTTCTACGGCTGGTTCATTGGTGCTGTGGCGTGTACTGAATTACTTTAAACTACGCTCTAGTGTTGAGCTTTCTGGGTAATTTTAGGTGTTTAATGATTCGATTGGAATGTTTAACATCTTCTAGCTTTTTTTGTAATGTGATACAATATGTGGAATTCATACTGTTAGGCATGAAATGCGAAGAATGTGATATTTCGGATTTATGATGTGTAACGTGTTTGTGGATTCCAAATGTTGTAGTTTTACAGTTTCTTTTCTGCGACGAAGTGTAATATGTGATATCGCCGGTTTCATTGCTATATGTCAACGATAATTGGGATGCGCATATTTACTTACGTTGATGACATGTGATGTTATGTGTTGCGGTTGGATATGTTATATTGGATCGTCGCGTTTTGAATAGCCGGGGGGTTTTATGTGAGATGAGAGTTTTTATTTTCATTCATGTAAATTTAAATGTATGTAATATTCTTTTATTGGGGCACTTCCGGGTTGAGGTTGATGTCACCATTGTATATTATTTATTTTTCCGCACCAGGATAGACCCAAGGAGGAGAGCACAAGTAACCGGGTTCTGGAGTCTAGTGGGGGACCAACTCAAGGAGTCAAGTCCGGGTCTCCTAACTCTAAAATTGGTAGGGTTGTTTGCCGCTCTCGTAGGGGTCTAGGGGTGTGGGTTTGGCTATTCATCGCGACCGTGGAATCCGTGTTTTATATATGCTCAAAATAAAACACGAACCTCCTAATATATCCAATATTTCATATGTTTCTTCTGCTGCGATATCTGTGATGTGATCCTTTGATATGTTGAGATGGATATTGTATATAGTATATATGATATATTATATAGACGTTACTTATGTTTTACACCCGTGCTAGCCCTGCCCCGCTCTGCCGTTAGTCACCTAACCTAACGGTGCATGAGGGGACATCGAGGCGAATGCGGATGGCATAAGCGTACGTTGTATTTATCTGTGATGTTTAGGTGACTTACATGATGGGACTTCATTAATGTGATTAATGAAAGAAAAGAAACCTAAAAGATATTGTGGAATCGAATTTTCAAAAACAGATAGCTACAGTTCTTGCTTTGCATAGCGGTGTTCCTTGTAGAACATCCTGCACCTTATTCGATAAGGAAAGGGCCGAGATCCCTTCACCGGGAGTGACCCCTTTAGCAATAAGTGGCAGATGCTACAACCCTCGGTTTTGTCTTTTGATTATTTTTCTAGTTCTTGCTTTGCATAGTGATATATGTGATATATCCTGCACCTCATTCGACGAGGAAAGAGCCGAGATCCCTACACCGGGGTGACCTCTTTAGCGAAACTAGCAAAAGCCTAAAAAACACTCCATTTAAAATCACTTGATTCTACAACGATATCAAGTTCATTACGCAATAGGTTTTCAGAAAAACCTGTCGTAGCCCTCCGTCATTTCAGATAAGTAGTAGTTAGTATTCGTGCTGGGTTTGTTGGCCTTTGTCAAGGCATAGTGTGCGGTAGCTGACTAGTGCTTATCTGCTTATGCATATGATGCAGATTGGGTTAGGGTAGTCGTGCGAACTTATTGGCCTTTGTCAAGGGTCGTGCAGGTGGGTTTAATTCAATCAAGAAATGACGGGTTGAACTTGACTAGCATCCTATGGTTTGTTGGCCTTTGTCAAGGTCATAGGAGGTTAGGGGCAAAATTATCGGGAATTTCAAGTGTTGAAATTTGAAATGAGATTGCATATCTTCTATGAGATAGTTGGATCCCGATACCCAATGCGAGTAATTGTTACTCCTGGGAGAGTTTTACACATTATAATTAGCCGATCAAGTAGGTGTCTAGAAAGGTGTCAATGGGGTTACGCCCCTGGGAAACCGAGGTTTATTTTAATTAGGTCCGTGCGAAAGCACGGGGAACCTCCCTCAAAGTACCGGCACGGGTCTGGCTGAAAGATTGGCGAACTTATAGGGTGTAATTAATCCCGGCTAGTCTTTCCTTTTAGGGTTTGAAGGAAGATTTGATAAAAACAGTGGGAGCCATCCTGATTAGATAAAATAATAAACAATCTGATCTTGCAAGCACGCAGAGTGTTTTCTTCTCTCTCTCTCAAGGTAGCGACCATGTCACGCCTTAATCAAGATAATAAAATGGATGTATTGACCGAACCCGCTTGTTATACTGTGCTGGGGAACGTTGGTCCCGCTCCAACTTATAATTGTTATGAGACCGAGCAGGAAATAGGGGATTACAAGGATTCCCGTGCCGTCCAAATGAAGAAAGTGCATGATGATGCATCTTCTTCGGTTGTGTTCATTATCAAGAACTGTTTCTTTGTATCCTCTACGTCCTGGGTATGAGATACCGGATCAGGATCCCATATATGTAATCTGTTACATAGGCTACAGACAGGTAGAGAACTGAGAACGGGTGATAAAATTTCAAGAGTTGGAAACGGTGCAATTGTTGCAGCCAAGGTGTTGGCAGTTATCATCCTGTATTACCAAATACATTGATTCTGAACGAATGTTATTAGATACCGAACCTGATATACAACATCATATCAGTCTCTTTATTTATTACAGAAGGATATTATTTTGTATTGTTGGATAATGTTTTGAACATTTCCTATATCAAGAGTTGATCGGTTCAGGCACGTTATCTAAAAGCATATACGTTCTAAATCAAACCACAGTTCTTAACGTACAAAATACACACAAGAGGAAGAGTTCAGAAATGAACGAATCCTTCTTGAGGCATTGTAGACTGGGTCATATCAATGCGACCCGATTAGCTAAGTTACATTAAGATGCATATTTAAATCAGTTTGAATTTACATCTTGTGAAACTTGCCAGTCATGTCACAAAGATAAGATGACCATAGCTCCGTTTATTGGAAACAGAGAAAGAGTTAGTGAACTCTTGGGATTGATACATGATGTTGTATGTAGGTCCCTATCTACACATGCCAGGTCTGGTTCTTTGTATTTCATTACATTCACTGATGATCTTTCAAGATTCAGATATATGTTCCTGTTGAAACACAAGTCTGAACCTTTTGAGATATTCAAAGAATATAAGTGAGAAGTAGAGAACCAAAACGGGTATAAGTATTATGTCCTTTGATGTGATCAAGGAAGAGAATACTTGAGCCTGGAGATCCTGGACTATTCTAAAGGAGAATGAGATTCTCTCTCAGCATTACTCCTCCGTATTCACCATAACACAACTATGTATCGGGGCGGAGCAATTGCACCCTATGAGATATGGTGCGCTCTATGATGAGTATTACTGAATTGCCTATTTCCTTTTGGGGGTTATGCACTTAAGAAGCTGCATACCTATTGAATGACATTCCAACCAAATCAGGTGCCTACCACTCCATATGTGATATAGTATGGGAAGAGCCCATCTCTTAAGAAAGTTAAGATTTGGGGTTGTCCGGCCTATGTCTAAAAGCAAAATCTGGACAAGCTCGAGACAAGGTCAGTTCTGTGGAAGTTTGTTGGATATCCCAAGCATTCGCAAAGAAATATCTTCTACCGCACCGAGAAACAAAAGGTGTTTTATTTCTCAGCATGCCACCTTTTTAGAAAAGGAATTTATTTTGGAAAGAAATTTGTGGTCATGAGGTAGAACTGGAAGGAGTTCCAGCTATACAAACTATAACTGATGATTTGGTAGAACCGGAGGATTCAATAGCTTCCCAACGAACCTCAGCCTCTCCGCCGATCTGGTAGGGTTCCTTACCCACCTGAGAGATACTTTGGTTTTTCTATGACAGTGAGAGCGAGGATTGCATCATGTGATGATGACCCAACTAGTTTCGAGCAGGCCATCAAGAGTGGGGACTCTGTAAGAATGGCTGGATGCTATGCGATCTGAGATGGAATCTATGTACACCAACAAAGTATGGACTTTGGTTGCTTTATTTGAAAGGTTAAATCCCCATCGGGAGCAAGTATATCTTGAGAAGATTACTTGGTGTACATGGAAAAGTTGAGACTTTCAAAGCCAGACTTGTTAAAGGTTTGCGTCATCGACCATGTGTAGCTTATGATGAAACCTTTTCTAAGTGCCTATGCTTAAGTCCATCCGGATCCTACTTGCCACTGCTACATACCATGACTACGGTATCTGGCGGTTGGGTGTCATGACTGCTGTTCTAAATAATGATTTAGAAGAGAGCATCTATAGGTACACAGCCAGAGGGCTTCGTGGACAGTGGGAGCAGCGGAAACGTGTGCAAGTTGCTTTACAGGTTAAAGCAGGTATCGCGGAGTTGGAACATCTGTTTTGATGTGGTAGTCAAAGAGTTTGACTTCATCAAAATGGTAGATGAACCTTGTATATACAAAAAGGTAGTAGGGAGTATGGTGGTGATCCTCGTATAGTACATGGATAACATATTCTTGATAGGGAAGGAGTTTCCTATGCTACGCTCGGTCAATCTCCTCTTATGACAAGGATTCTCCATATAGGATCAAGATGATACCTCCTAAATCCTGGATTTTGGATCTATGAGATAGATCTAATTGGATGTTAGGATTCTCACTAGGTGTAGTGAGATGCTATCAATCGATCCTGGGGAGAATCACTGGATAGCTTCCAGGGTGATAAGGTCGACTGAAAGTCAGTCACAGGCATTGTCTTTACCCTAAGTAGAGGGACGGTATGTTAGAAGAGTTCCAAGATAGATACCGTGGCATAGTAGACGATAAAGGCTGGATACATCGCTACCAAAGATGCTACCAAAGAGGAAGTCTGGGTGTATATTAGTTCATGAGATGAACTTCGTTCCTACCATTGTGTGACAATGGAGTTGTGGCTTATGCCTAGAAACGCCCGTCCCATCAGTGATCCAGACATATTCTAAGGCAGTATAACCTGATCATAGAGATGGTTGATCTCCAGGGGATCGAGGTTAAGAGAGTAGACTCAGAGGACAACACGGCGGATCCACTCACAAAGGCCTTTTCCCAGAGAGAGACTTTTATGGAATGGTTGAGTATGAGATACTACAACCACTGTTATCAGATGGCCCTAGTGCAAGTGGGAGATGTTAGTTATATGTATGCCCTAGAGGCCATTACTATACATGAGATGTTTATTGTAGTGGATGCTTGGACATATATAAGGAGGACTTTCTTGCTCGACATGATAGTGTGCTATCTGGTTACTCTTTACCTTAACGTGTACACTGATTTTCTCTTTGTTACATGTTGGTAAAGCCCTTAGGATGTATACTTGACTACCAGGACTATGATGCAGATCATACTAGTGGGGCCATGGTAGTCCATAAGTACATCCTTTAAGGTCCCTAGTCGTGGGTGTATCGAGACGGGGCATCGATATACCAGAGTGGACTAGCGTATACCTTCTCGACCCATATAGATGGGCGATGGATGATCCCATATCCATTGGTATTTGACATCAGAGATGATATACGAGTGCTCAGTGGAGACTGGGTACACTGGACGGACTCGCCGAGAACTCCCAAATGGTATTATACCTCACGTCAGATGGCAGTTCTCTGGTGACACTGGTACAGGTTAGTCTGTAGACCCGAAATCGTCATAGAGTCTTGTGTGATTCCCTGTGCTTTGATTTCCACCTTACCACGTCCAAGAAGGCGTACAAAATGGTGGTTTTTGGGTACAGTCACGAGTCACATAGAGGCAATGAGCGATAGGAGGGGTTTCGTCTCTCCCGGTATTGGGGGTTGATGTTGCGCTGTGCTCGATTGGCCATAACAGGGAAGTCCCTGGCCAGGGCTGGTTTATAGATTTACTGGTAAGTGTTATCAGTAGTTTCTCGACCCGTTGTGAGCCTCATATCGGCATGACTTATCGGTTATTGGGGTCTGACGTTTACCACCCCTAGACTTGATATGCGACATATCAGACGAGAAGACCGGACTGTACGGTAGTGTCACCGTCAGGCTTTTGCAGGAGTTGGAGCAGGCTTGCTTGCTGATCTTCTGATCCCTCAATACCCGGGTAGCCGTTACGTCCAGCTAGTACCGCTGGCGGCTTGTGGGTGCTTGATATGATCATCACCTACTGCCGGCGTATTGACAAGTCTTTAGAGTCCTACATAGAGGTTTTACTGGCTCAGGCAAAACGAAATAGGCGTGCATATGAGATATGTGTGGGACCGAGAATACTGCGTGTATGGGATACCGTATTCTATTCTCGCGACTATTGTATCGGCCGATTATATGTGATATAACCGGGTTATCGAATCAAGTGTTGATTCGATAAGTTGGTACATTATGTGTTAGTCGGTTATATGTAGTATAGACGGATTATTAAGTCAAGTGTTGATTTAATAATTTAGTGTATAATTGTATATTTGATATCCTAATTTACATTAACTAACATTGGCTCACTTAAGTATTCTTTTCTCACTTGTGTGTACATATAATATATATGTGATATATATTAATGTGCATTGTTTATTTTTGTGTGTCATGGTTGTTGATACACTATGCATGGGTGTATGAGACATACACCATTATAATTATATTGGTAGGGTTTTAATATTCAAAGTAAATACAAAATTAGTGGATAATTGTTCAAGTGCATAAAGCTTCATGAAGCTTGTGAGTGCATTGACCAAGTCCACTAGTTTTGTTTTACTTAGGATATTTATTAACCTAACCACTATAATTAGCCATGGTTATGTCTCTACATGAGTTAGTATATGATACCTGATTGATCTGTATTTATTTTATGTGCAGTAGTTAACCGCAATCAGAACGGTGTCGCGTGTAGCTAGACCGAGATTAGTACGAGTCGTCCTCTGGGAAACGTTGAATCTTTTAATCTTACTTTAGACGTGTTGATTAGGAAGGGAGAATAAAGAATGGTGAAGAATGGTTGTAGGATCTAGATCTACGTTAAACACGGATGCAGAATATAGATCTAGATTAACTACGGAGGTAAGTTTAATATTAAAAGGGGGCTTGTAGGGTTCATTAGGATTTTGTAGTTATGGATGATTAATTAAAGATTACTCTTTTTATCCTTTAATAGATTTAAAACTAGAACGACAGTGATGCATGTAGATTAGGGTTTCTGGAGGGAAAAGGGTTCCCACTCTTAACCCCTATCTCGACATGGAACTCCGTTCATATCCAGCCTTTACCAAAATAATTGTTAATCTAATCTCTAATCGTGGTCGCGATTATCAATGAATTGATAGCGCGCCCTATTAGGATGTTAACTATTCTTTTGATAAAGTTTATAAACTTTATAGGACTTAAAAAGAGTTTAAGGATCTTCATCATCCATTAACCTACCTTAATCCCATGAACCTTAACAAGCGAAGAATTACTCGCGCATGTTGGGAGAAGAAGAGATGGAGAGAGAAATCATATTAAAAACTACAAAGAGATAGAATAAGAAAACAACTACCTTTATTAATCAACAAAATTCATTTACACTTTGTTCCCTTAGAAAATGATTACAAAATGCTAGTTTGCTTCTCGATCTCTTCTAAGGAGGTAGATGAACCATTGATGATCAGCCTGGATGCGTGAGCCTGTCGTGGACTTCATGATCTCTTCTGCTTGACGATTTTTCCAAGAGGCTCTCGGTTCTTATTTATAGTCCCAGAGCCAGAACTCTAGCTTCCTAATAAGGTAACTAGCAGTTAGGATCCCAACATAAAAATCTCACATCCCAACTCCTTAGATTTGCGGCGGAACCGCGGCCATTTGGTGGGTTTGGCTGCGGATCCGCGGTAGGGTAGAGGGATCTTGGGATCATTCTTCTTGTGGCTTCTTCTGGTGATACGTGGTGATCTTTTGAATATCTAGAAACTGAAAATCTTTTCTACGTCACTGCCAGAATTGATTTCTTTAGTTTACTTTCTTAATTAGGCAGGTTTGTTTTAACAACTTTGATTTCCTTGATTTCAGCCCTGCAAATTCTGCACAATAACTCAACAAATAATATTAGTAGAGTTTGTTTTATTGAGATATTTAACTTAACTATTAAGTATTGGTCAAAGGTATTAATAAGGTAAGCATATTTAAATGGGCCAAATGTCATATGGATATTATATGCTTACTTTTTCCTACCAAATGTTAATTATAATATATAAACACATGAAAATAGTATTTTTACAGATAAACCCTCATATGTATAATATATTATAATAAACATCTTTTATTATATATAAATAGTAAGGAAAATGTCATATTAAAAGTGCAGTTTTATCAACTGAACAATACCCACTCACCCATGGTTAGCTTATCTAATTTGATCATTTTCATTCTCATCTATTTGTTCATCTTCTTCCTCAAAACCAAAAGCTTTCTAGGGTTTGATCCAAAGTGAGAAATATTGTGAGAAAAGAAATTCTAAAGTGTACCCACTTCTTATTTCATCATCCTCTACTAGACTAGCACTTTAGTATAGGTTGTTTGCTTCACATTGGTGAAGTGGTAGCTTGAGTTCGTATTCCCTCGACGTAGATCATCTTCGGCCTCGAAGACTTCAAGCAAAACCGTTGCCCTTTTCTCATGGAGCCGTCCAAGAGTCCGGGAGTTTGATGATCGCAGCGAAGGGACTACTACATGGAGCTTTTAAACTGAAGGACCGATCTACAAGGTTGTATTTCGTTTTCACTTAGATGTAAATGGTTTACTATATGTTTCTGTATTGTATTCTAGCTAACGATTCTAGATTAGAGTTCCCTTTAACGACAAATTTTTAAAAATGGCATTGACGATGCCTCCCGAAACCTCGCTTCCATCGAAGTGAACCCTACATTCCATACCTAAACATATTCCACATAACTTAGGTACAATCTTAGTAGCCTCACTTCTTGCACTAGCATTCTTCGATACCGGAGCATCTCATTACTTTATGTCGCAACGGTTCGTCCGAACTCATGTGATTCCATTCAAACCGCTCGTATCCAACTGGAATGTTAGTTCAGGGAACGGCGTTCTAAAGACAATAATGGGATACGACCTGTATCCGGTGGTCGTCTGTAGCAGAGAATTCTACGCTGACTTTAAGGTGCTGGACATACCGAATTTCGATATCCTTTTAGGTATGGATTGGCTAGGAACTTTCTACGCTACCATCGACTGTCATCAAAGGAGGGTAGTATTCGAGATTCCAGACCATCCGGTCTTTTATTTAAAAAGTGGAGACTATACCCTGGAGCCTAGCACATACAAGGCAAAACCGAAGAAGGCTGTGGTTGCAACTCTACAGGCGGAAGAAAATAAGTCAGAGGTAGTTCGAGAGTTCGATGATGTATTTCCTGAAGACATATCAGGTTTGCCTCCTGATCGAGCTCTTGAATTTGGAATTGATTTAGTACCTGGAGCACAACCGGTGATCAAAGCACCATACCGATTAAGTCCAGAAGGTTTGAAGGAGGTCCGTACTCAGCTGGACAAACTTCTGCAGAAAGGATGGATTCGTCCCAATACTTCAAGTTGGAGATCTCCAATTTTGCTTATGAAGAAGAAGGAAGGTTCAAACAGAATGTGCATTGACTACCGATCTCTAAACGAAGTCACGATAAAGAACAAGTATCAACTACCGCGAATCGACAATCTATTCAATCGGCTAAGTGGGTCTTGCGTTTTCTCAAAGTTAGATTTTCGTTTGGGTTATCATCAAGTGAAGGTCAAAGAGTCTGATATTCCGAAGACGGCATTCAAGACTCGCTATGGACATTATGAGTTTCTCGTGATGCCATTTGGAGTGACCAATTCACCAGCCATATTCATGAATCTGATGAATCAAGTTTTCTGAGAGTACCTAGACAGGTTCGTTGACGACATCCTGGTGTATTCTAAGAATCGGAAAGAGCACGCTAAACATTTACGAATTGTCCTGGAGACTTTCCGACAGCATCAACTCTATACCAAGTACAGCAAGTGAGAGTTTTGGCTAGAACAAGTCGGATTTCTCGGACATATCATTTCAGGTGAAGGAATCTCTGTGGATCCAGCTAAAGTATCAGCAGTAAGCGAATGGCCGACACCAAAGACAGTGAAGGACATTTGAAATTTCTTAGGATTAGCAGGATACTACTGAAAATTTATTGAAGGATTTTCGAAGATTGCAACACCCCTGACCAAGCTCACACATAAAAATGAAGAATTCGTGTGGTCGGAAGCATGCGAACAAGATTTCGTAGAACTCAAGTCAAGATTGACAACAACGCCTATTCTCATAATACCGGACCAATCTGGAGGTTTCGTAGAGCATTGCGATGAATACGGTAAGGGATTAGGATGTGTTCTACACCAGCACGGTAAAGTTGTAGCTTATGCATCAAGACAGCTGAAAGTTCATGAGCGCAACAATCCGACGCATGATCTAGAGTTAGCAGCCGTTATCTTTGCACTCAAGATTTGGTGTCATTATCTTCTTAAAAAACGGGTTGATATCTACACAGACCACAAAAGTCTGAAGTATGTGTTTACTTAGAAAGAGTTGAATATGCGACAGAGAAGATGGTTAGAACTTATGCGGACTTCGACATCAACCTACAATATCATCCAAGGAAAGTGGATGTTGTACCTGATGCACTTAGTCGTCAACCACTATCAATGAATCTCACCGCACAGTGGAAGTTACAACAAGATTTGCATCAGATGGAGATAGAAGTGATCATGCCAAGTAACGCTTCAAGTTTGATGAACTTACAAGTTCAGTCTAAAATTGTCAATCAGATCAAAGCAGCTCAAGCAAGTGATGAAAAGTTGCAAAAGATCAGAGAACAAGTAGAAAGTGGACTTAGAACAGACTTCATCATCCACGAAAACGGATCTTTGATATACGGAAGCAGATTGTGTGTACCACAAGGTCCTGTTCGGGAAGAGTTGATGAAAGAAGCTCACAGCTCCCCATACTCAGTACACCGTGGTGGTACAAAGATATACAAAGATCTGCGGCAACATTACTGGTGGAATGGAATGAAGCGTGAAATAGACAGAAGCGTAGCCAAATGCTTGGTGTGTCAGCAGTAAAAGCTGAACACCATAGGACTACTGGTTTACTTCAACCGTTACCTATCATAGAATGAAAATGGCAACATATCACCATGGATTTCGTGACTGCTCTTCCTCGCAGCACGAAAGGTAACGATATTGTATGGGTTATTGTGGATCGACTCACAAAGTCGGCTCATTTCATCCCATTTCGAGCTGGCCAATCTACTGAGACACTAGTAAAGAAGTACATGGAATTAAGTATGAATCTAAGTAAAATTTAACTCTTCATGGTGTACTATCTCTGATATCCATGAACTCATGCAGGAGATCGTGAGATTACATGGAGTACCGGTTTGCATTGTCTCCGATCATGACATCAGATTCCGATCGCAATTTTGGCAGAGTCTGCAAGCTAGCTTGGGAATGAGTCTAAACTTTAGCACGGCTTATCATCCACAAACAGATGGTCGGTCTGAGAAAACGATTCAGATACTTGAAGATATGCTAAGAACGTGTATGTTAGACTTCGGAGGATCATGGGAAGATCACCCACACCTTGTGGAGTTTTCATATAACAACAGCTACCAAGCGAGTATTGGAATGGCACCCTTTGCAGCTCTATATGGAAGGAAGTGTCGTTCACCATTAAGTTGGGACGACATCGGAGATAGAGAACTCCTTAGACCTGAGATGATAGTGGCGACTGTAAATGTAGTTCGCACTATCAGGGAACGAATGCGCATAACCCAAGACCGACAAAAGCACCGGGCTGATGCAAAGCGCCGACACTTGGAGTTCCAACCGGGTGATCATGTCTTTCTGAAGATTTCTCCAGACCGTGGAGTGATTCGTTCTCTTGAACTGAACTTCGTTTCTTTCCCGCGCGCGAAGCGAAGCTCTCTTGGAGCAGCATCCGAATGGACCTATAGTCACTCAGTACACTCCGCCCCCGGTTATATCACATATAACCTGACTGATAACAGATAACTTCCAGATTACAATACGGTATCACATACTCGTATTTAATCAGGCCCACACACATATCATATATGTGTTCTACTTCGTTTCGCTTGAACCAGGAAACTTCTGTGTGGGACTCTAAAGACTCGTCAATACGAGATACATTGGACCGTTCGACATACTCGAACGAGTCGGAGAAGTGGCATATCGCTTGGCACTTCTACCCTTATTGGAAGGAGTGCACAATGTGTTCCACATATCCCAGCTTTGAAGATATGTGAGCGACCCCAGCCATATCCTTGATCACTCTGAGCTCACTGTACAGACAGACTTATCTTGTGAGCAACAACCCGTTGAAATCCTGGAAAAAAAGGTGAAGTCGTTTCGGAACAAGGAAGTAAACTTGGTCCGAGTGATATGGAGAAAAGACACGCCAGGAGAATAACGTGGGAAAAAGAAGACGACATGCGTGCAGGATACCCTCACTTATTTGTAAATTAGTCCTTAAATAATTGTAAATTTCGAAAACGAAATTTTTATAAGGAGGGTAGAATGTAACGACTCTGTTTATAATGTACAAAATTTGTTTAAAGTTAAAGTATTAAATGGAGTATTTGCAAGCCTTAGTATGCTATAAGTATTTGATTTGTTTTAAAACAACAAGAAAGCACTTGTAGCTCATTAGTAAATCCTTGCATTGTTGTGACGTAGCCCCTGTGTTCGATACCCATCAGCCACATATTATTTTTGCTGATTTTTCTTTTAAACTTTTTGGAAGCCCAAAAGTTTACACGTGCAATACACGTAAAATTGAAAAATCTCAGAAATCAAACATGTGCACTGAGTTATATGAAACGACACTGACACGTGGCAAGCATCCAGAGCACATCCCCCTTAAAATGGCCAGCGAGATCCCATATTGGGCCGGCGCCGCCGGTTGAAACCATGGGTAATGCCCAAAATTTTAATTCCCTAAACCCCTTGACCCCCCCCTCCACTACCCTAGTTCTGTTTGTTTTTCGTACACATTAACAGAGAATTAAAAAATGAGCTTTAATCCAATGTTTAATGCATTTTCAATTCATATTTTAATTCCCTAAAACCTAATTCAATCCTATAAATACCACCCCATACCCTAGCCCTCTCTATTCTAAAATCTATCATTAAAACTCCCAAAATTTTCCAAGTCAAATAAGGTGTACACGTGGAGTTAGCCCAAGGTCATCTTCCGGCGACGATTCAGGATAAATCCGGCGACACCGCGACTCCACGACGCTTTCAAACTATTCGTACACCTCCCCTCTCTCTTCTCAACCAGTAAATCATTTTTTTCTCCTCTCTTCTCTATTAAATAAGTTCTCTTTTCAAATGACATCGGTAAGTAGAGTTAACCGACTTTTAAATTCTATTCTCTTTAAAATAACAATTTTTCTTAGGAAACTCATATTCAAATTATTAAACCTTGCTTATTAAATATTAACAAAAATTTAGAAACCAATTTCACCATAAAACTCCTTGTAAAACCATGTTTATTACACTTTTTCAGTTTAATACCACAAAGTTTACCTAAGGCATTATTTCTTATATTTTGCTCATATTACCTTTAGAAAACTCATGAGGTAATGACCTACATCATCACAACAATCATCGTGACATAGCACGATTGCCTCTTTACAATATTTTGTGGGACAACTACAATTTTACAATAAAATACCTTAAACTAATAAAACTGTATTCTTTAAAATTGTTTTAAATTAAATTCCTTGCAATTAAGTCTCTACAACCCATTTTGGGGAACCCAGTTTGAATGGTGCGGGTTATCGCACATCCTCGGTACTAGTAAAGCGAGATGCAGACCTCCTCATGAAGCATCCAATCTCGATGGAATTTTTAATACAATTTTTAAGAATAATGTGATTTTCTATTTAATAAATAAATTTATTTTTTAAACAATTATATATAATATTATCAAAATATCTATTTTAAATATATATAATAAATTCCATATGTTCTAAACAAAGGAATTCCAAATTTTCATGAATATACCATCACAAATCCATACAAATTACAATTTACACTAAAATACCATATATTATTCAATCTAGCTTTATAATCATTAGAATACCTCACTTTTAAAAGTTACATCCATGAAAACCCTAAATATGATAATTAAATACTTAAGGATTATTTTTAAAACATATCAAAACTATTTTTCATAAAACCCCTCAAGTTATATTAATTTACAATAAGGACCCTAGTAAATATAGGTTTAAGCGGGACCAATTCTCTTGAGCCTCAGGGAGCCGGAGAAAGTGGGTGCTTGTCTATTTAAGGTAGAAAACTAAAACGGGATTATCAATAGGTAATTGTCTTGGAAAAATACACAAATCCTGTCGTCCATGTGCATGAGTTACCGATAACTCCAAAACTAATTCAGGACTTCAATTCTGTTTAAAGTGCCCGACTCAATCTGAGTCTCAGTCAAATCTGAAAACAATCCATACTTGAAAACAATTCAAATAATAACTCCAATACAACTTGAATCTATATACTGGAATCGAAACATGAATACCAGAATACAATCTATATCAACAAGATTTGATTTGACCGAACCATGGATGTACATTAACTTGTCTACATGACTATCCATTTATATCCTTATCCGTTTACATGAACAATTGATATCATGGTTTCGACAAGTCTTATATTTACAAATCACAACAAAACAATACAATATGCATTACTGGGTTTTTAAGGGGTAGATTGGTACGGAATGTGTTAAAAGTGGCACGAGACGGCCACTTTAATACACCTAACCTGAATATCCGTTGCCGTTGTTCCGTGGGTTTTGACGGGGTCTTGTACTCCATATACCATAGTCCACGGGGTAAGATGGACTACTCTCGTATACACCGGCATATTCTGTACCAAGCTACAAACAATTGCGTTAACATAACTATCAAATATTTTACCAGATACATTCTCTTTATCTGTTCAGTCTATTGTTATCTCTCTTTGGAACTTACCGAGCGATTGTTCACTAACGACATTTCTTTTCTATTCTTTCTTTAGAATGTTGTTAGGAGTATCCGACTCTCTGGAGATCGAGCCCAGCTCAGACGACTTGGAGCAGTTTGCAGAAGACCCCGAGCTTTAGTCACTTGTATATATTGTTCCCCGCCGAAACACGGGGACGCGACAGCGCGGGTCCGTCTTGCCTGAATTTCGGGGCAGATGCTAATTGGTGCTATCCGTCCACCTCTCCGAAGATGCCAAGTTGATTTATGACACCGTGTATCGAAGGTTTAAACGGATGCGGCCGATGTAGCAGACTTCGTCAGATTCCCCCTCGTTGTGAGGGGTTTTTGATTGTGGGGACGCTCTTCCCTGCAGGCGCAAGCCCCTGCAGTTAATTACGCTATCGCATCGCGGTAACAACTTTCTCCTTCTCCAGATGGTCACTTCGTGTCGTGTGTGTTTGTTTTGTTTTTGGTTGCCCGTGGATTGTATGTGAAGACTAATTTATGTTGTCGCCCGTAGGGCGTGGATTAGTCCAAATCCGTATTTTCTTAGATTTGGGTTTGAGGGTTGGGTTTAAGGATACGTTAGTCTCATTTGAGACTAAGATCAACTTAAACATATGTTAAGAATACATTAGTCTAATTTTAGACTAAGATCAACTTAACAGGATCATTTAGATCCGACAAAAGAGCATTTGGGCTCTATTACTTAGTTTAGGGACTTTGCGGTCCATTAGTTTAAGGACATTACGGTCCAATGTTAGTTTAGGGACATCTCGGTCCAAGGTTAAGGACATCATAGTCCATGGGTTTTAAAGGACCTCACAGTCCGAGGTTAAGGACATCATAGTCCATGGATTTTAAAGGACCCCACAGTCCGAGGTTAAGGACATCATAGTCCGTGAGTTTAAGGACCCCACAGTCCGTGGAGTGTTTGGTTGTCGGGACTCGTCACCTCTCTGAAGACGCTGAAGGATTACAATGACATATATCAGAGGGGTTCAGAGATGTACCCTTGAACCGATGTGAGTTGGTCGAAAGATCTGTAGTCCAATTTGGGGCTAAGATCTGTTAAAATATTTATGAGCAGATGGGCTCAATAAATATGAGTTGAGGACTTATGGCCAATATTGGGCTAAGTCCAATCAGGTTAAAATGTTTAACATTTTATTTTGGACTGTTGAGCCTTTATTTGGGCTTAACCCTTTTAACAATGCTTGAATTCTGAAAATATTTTGTCTTTTGTTGAATGCTGGGCATTCATCATAGCCTTGGGCTTATTAAAGAACAATTTATGTTCTATCAGTGCGACACGTGGCACGCTTGGCACTTTGCGCCAGTCAAAGAGCGCATTGCACTTCTGCCAAGTAGCGCACATGTGAAGGACACGTGTCGCGCTTGGCGCTAAGCGCCAGATGATGGACGCATTGCGCTAGTTTATGAGCGCATTGCGCTAGTAGTTTAGTGGCGCACACGTTACTGACACGTAGTGTGTCTGGCGCTGAACGCCAGCCCATGAGCGCAGTGCGCTGGTTTAAGAGCGCAAAGCGCTAGCGCACACGTGAAGGACACGTGTCACGCTTGGCGCTAAGCGCCAGTCTGAGAGCGCAGAAGCGCAGTTCAAGAGCACAAAGCGCAGCTCCAGAGCGCAAAGCGCATATGATCAATTTTGTGATCCAAAAAGAGACTTTGTCTCAAAATTCTAAGAGCAAAAGTTCTTCAATCTGTTATGTTGATGAAATACTTTGCCTTTATGGATCTATGATCTGTGAGGAAGAAGTAAATTCTTCTTTTATTCTATGATGAGATCTTTTGATCTCTTTTTGAAAAGACTTTGGTATTTGTAGATCTATGATCTTTAAAGAAGTGGGTTCTTCTTCTTTAATTATGAGATGATTTCATCTCTGTGCTTATCATCATTCATTTCTTTACCTTGAAGAAAGTTTTCTTCTTCTGAGAGCTTGCTCTTTTTCTTTGAATTTCTTAAAGTTTTTGAGGAGGTTTCTATCTATGCTTCTGTATATGAGACTTGAAGTCTAGGGGCCTTTATATAGGGCAAGCTGATCAATTCAATCAGTTAAGGAGATCTTTTCTCCAATTGATTTGGGGAATTTCCCATCGTTGGATCTTTGATCCAAAGGCTTCTGATTTACAGAAGGCAATCTTCTTGCTTTTAACAAAGATTGGGAAATCTTCTAAACAGAATTTATTCTGTATTTTTAGTGATTTTTTAATCACCATTGGATCATTGATCCAACGGTGCTCTGATTTACAGAGCACAATTTTATTGTTTGGAAAGATTTTGAGAAATCTTTCCTTAACAGAATTTAATTCTGGTTAATTAATGAATCATCATTATTATTAGATCTTTGATCTAACGGTGGGGAGCTTTTAGTTCCAGCGCTAGCGCACCCATGCTTTGAACGTGGTGCGCTGCTTAGAGCGCAACGCACATAGCGCTAGCGCACGCATACTTTGCACGTGGTGCGCTGCTTAGGGCGCAGCGCACTTGGCGCTGCATCTGAAGCGTTGCTTCATTTTGAAATTTAAATTTCAAACAGAGCTTTGCTCTGATTGGGGGGAATAAATGCCCCCCACCGTTGCGCTCAAGTGGCCCACATGTGAGTGCAACGGTAGCAGCATCTGCACCCTTGGATCAACTCAGAAGTTGAAAAGGCATTTCAATGCCTATAAATAGGACCCTTGGCCCTCTGAAATGACCATTGTTCATCTTCTTCCTTCTAAGTTTTATTATTCTCTTGCAGAGCATAGCTCTTTGGCTTAAGAACTTTCAGAACTCTGTCAAAATTTAGGTAAAGATTAAAACTTTTAATAATTTAGGGTTTCACCCATTAACAGAGTTTTGCTCTTCATAGATCTTAGATCTAAAAAAATGTTATTAGGGTTTTACCCATAACAGAGCTTTGCTCTTCATAGATCTTAGATCTAAAAAAAATGTTATTAGGGTTTTACCCATAACAGAGCTTTGCTCTTCATAGATCTTAGATCTAAAAAAAATGTTATTAGGGTTTTACCCATAACAGAGCTTTGCTCTTCATAGATCTTAGATCTAAAGAAAACCTTTTGAGGGTTTCTTGACCCATTAAGGGAGATTTGTTAATCTCTTATGAAGAACTCACAGAGTTTGTTCATAAATCTTGAAGATCTCAAAATTTTAATTCATATAAAAAATTGATTTCAATTTTTTTTCTAATGGGCTTTTTCCATCATTTTTACAGAGCCAGGCTCTTGAGGAATTTTATTCCTTCATCATTAGAACTTGACATGTGTCATTCTGTCACAGAGCACTGCTCTCAAGGGGAGATTTACTCCTTAGCCCGAGGGATTTCTCATTAAATGAGAATCAATTGAGGATTTCCTCATTTAATTGACAGTCTCATCAAATGATGAGGCTGTCTTATTAATGATGAACTGTCATCTATATTTTGTGGGTCCCCCTTTGGTCCCCTTTTTACTGCATTGCAGTGCGGTATGAATTTTAAAGTACCAAGTGTCAGAGTTTAAATTATAGCACCGAGGGTTGACTTTTGTTCTTTTTCGCGCATGTGACATGTTTTTCGACACTTCTTTTCCGTTCATCCGCTCAGAAGGCGGATTTCTGAGGCGCCCGTAGACCGAGAGGTTCTTGCGCTGATCAAAGACCATGACCCGGAATACAAGAATCTTCACCTATGGGGTAGATGGTATGATCAAATTATCAGAGGCCGCCGGAGCTTTTCTTGTGCGACACCCTCAGAGCCTATCTCTGCAATCCCTTATGCAGATGCACCCCTGATCAATTATACTGTAGAGGAGATAAATTGGACTTCAGAAGGTCTCCTTCGGCCTTCTATTGTCGCAGTACCCGTGCAGCTTCCGGTGGCTTTAGACACCCTAGGGCGGCGCATATGTTAGGGCGAGTCGCGTCCTTGGGGACAGCCCTACAACATCGGACTAACTCCCTGTCATCCGGCCGGATACTTGCAGTAGGCCCGATATATCTTATCGGCAAAGAAATTGCAGCTGCTGAAGCTTGGCTTATACCCTGCGATCTACGCTTCCTTGTTCCAGTATTCTGCACCTCCCACATGGTGGATCAAGGCATTTTTAGAGCAGTGGAACATTCCGACCCACACCTTCCTCCTATTGGATAGAGAGGTCTCCATTTCCTTGGAGGAATTTGCCGAGGTTTCTGGTTTACCAGTTAGAAGGGAGCACTACGAGGAGCTGCTTCCTCCGAATGAGTATGTTTTTGCCACCAAATCAGTGGTAATGGGCTTTACCCCATAGAACGCCATTTAGCACCAGTTCCCAAGTCTGATAAAGGTGTTGAACATGTACGAGAGCTTCTTTCTTGAATCCGGAGGCCGGGGGGGCCAGCTTTGCGGACTTCATTGCCCGTTTTCTTCGCCCGGAAATTTTGTCGCGACAAGGTGAAAAGTTTGCTAAACTTGATGATCCTTTCGGCTTTGGCTTGGATCGTCGGCCAATATTGGAAGCCGATCAAAAGGATTTCTTTCTTCCCGACGTCGCGATCGTCCCCCTGTCAGAAACCGCCGCTCCGGGCATTGATGAGGAAGCGTTCTTTCTCGGGTTCTTCGGTTTATGGTTAAGCTGGTCCGCGCTTCCTATGCACCCTCGTTACATGAGGCCTTCTGTCTTCTACCCTGCGCATCGAATGGTTTCCGAAATACAAGTGGCCATCGGGATCACCGGGTTAGCCCACTTATATCACGGCCTCAGCTTGGCAGCGGATACCATTGAACCAGGGGTGCATCCCGCCAACTTCTTAATGCATTACTTCACCTCATGGCTAAAGTTTCACGTGCTTGGGGTCTTCGGTATCCACAAAAGACCTTCTTTTTATGACAGATGCAAGTTCCCTCGGATAATGCGGCTGGTTGATGCCTCCATCGTAAGTCCGTCACCGCGAGAAGCTAGGGGTTTGCTCCTTCGTCCATGCACGGTTGGAGATGGTATGTCTTTCACCGACAAAGTCTTCACCGTCGGCCAGGAAACTTCAAAAGCGGTGCTGCCATTGCAAAACATTTTTAAAGACGGGGCCTCTGTGTGGAAAGCTCGGGAGATTCTTCATCTATACTCCATCAGGCCGAGCTTTCTCGTATTCAGGCAAAATGATGCGGAGTTATTCATGAGATACAACCCACATCGTTTCACCCAGCAGCTGAGTTACAATCAGGGCGTCCCACTTGAGGCTTTCTTGGCAGAACCTGCTGCTACCGAAGAGGGAATGTGGAGCGCACTGCATCATTTTATGCGCCTGAACACAGGGTCCCACTTCTTTAGCAGCGAACCGAGCTGTATTCCGAAGGCCCTGAATGTGCATGTGGCCTGGTATCAGCATTCAATGGGTGTCGTCATCAGGGAGGAGAAGCGATTACTGCTTGATCGCAAGGGTACCGCTCCGGCCGGTAATCCAAGTGTTCCTCTGAAGCGACGAACCATTGTCCATCCTCCCTTAAGAGAAGTTGCTACGGTCGAGGTCCCGCATGATAGGCCCGAGCTACCGATGCCCCGTGCTCCCGTGGAAACGGTGACTGTAGCTTCCCCCGAGTCTGGTGTGGGTTCAGATATCGAGACTCGTCGTCCCAAAGTGCCCGCCAAGCGTAAGCTTGTGCTAGCCGCGACCGGAGCTCGCTCGCAGAAGAGGAAGAAGAAGTCGATCCTCTCTGCCGACGTTGTATTTGGTCAGGAGCCTCATGCTCCTTATAGTGAGGGCTTGGGCGAATATGGGACCAACGAAGGTCTATTCATAGCATCGGACGATACCGACCTCGAGGCTACTATTGCAGCTTCCGAGCGACTAGCAAGCTACAAAGCGGGACTGGCCATCCTCGCGCAATCAAGTAAACATCAGCCATACCTTTTGTCATTGCACCATATTTCTATCATCATGTTTTGACTGACACTTTTCCTTCTTTAACAGGCATTTCCACCGAAGAAGCTCTCGCAACTTCTCTCAAAACTTTTGAGGAGGAGGAAAGACTTCGAGCATCCTTAGGCATCGGTACATTTCGGTTCACCGCGTCTCCACTCCCGTTTCTTATGAGTAAGCTGACCCTTCCTTTTTATCTTATTACAGGAACTACCTCTACCCAGGTTATTCTAGGTGTGGTACCGACTTTGCAGGGCGGTGCGGAGACGTTTTCAGGGTCAGCTATCGAATTCTTAGTTCCGCCGGTATTGCCAAAAGAAGCTTCACTTAAGCAACCGATGACGGATGCTATAACGGCTCCAGAGGTAACCCTTGGCGCGGACGATGACGTCCCGTTGGCGGAGGTCTTGAGAAGATCCGCTCTCATGGCCCAAGCGGAAAGGAAGCGTAGAATGCGCACAGCATGGGAGCGTAACGCTGCCTTGGCCGCGGGTGCAGGTTCGAGCACTGCTACCCCTGCCCCTACTCCTTCAGAGGATGCTTCGGCTGCCTTGTTTACCGCCCACAGACAGGCAGCACGTGCGGCTCGGGAAGCACTCGAAAGACCGACCCAAGGTAACGTGACATTGAGTTCTTTTTGTCAAAGTTTTAATTTTCAAATTCTCATATATCCTATCCTGCAGGGCCGAGTCTTGATGAGGTAGCGGTAGGTGAGATGACTGCAATCGCCGAGCCTGAGGTAGCGGTAGGTGAGATGGCTGCAATCGTCGAGCCTGAGGTAGACACTCTTTTTCAAGAGTCTGGCACTGCCCCAATCGCCACTCTTTCCCCCTGCGGTTCTCTGCCATCTCCTGGCGTCGCTAGAGTTATGACGGCTCTCGTAGAGTCAGGGGATGAGGCTACGGGTGGCGAGACCATTCCGTTAGAGGAGGGTGAGGAAGTCGCTGCATCCAGTGATGCCCTTATTGCGGTCTCGACCGGCGACTTACCAGGTAGATTTTGGGTCATTGCTTTCCTTTTCGTTCTGCAATCCCTTTCAATCTCTCCTGACAGTATTTCTTTCGCTTCTAATGCAGGCGTGGTGAGCGTTGAAATTGTACCACCCGAGGAAGTATCGCCAGTTGCTACTTTGACGGTGGCCGCCCCTTTGCTTTCTCTCGTATCCTTTCAAATGCTGGAAGGTACGTACTTGTGACCCATCGGTTTCATTGTGGGAAATATACTTTATGCACTGACATCGCATTACTACATCCTTACAGGAGTCCTTTTTGATCACTTGTATCAGGTGCTACATCCCCATTTCTCCTTCCAGTCGGAGATTGCCTCATCCAGTGGCGCTGGTGAGTACAGCCTTTAGCTAACGTCTTTTCTTTTCTTTTACGGTCCGTCAAGTCATTGCTAACCCCTCTTCATTTTGACTGCAGCACTCCAGATTGAAGGAGGAGACGAAAGATCCATTGCACCACCGGTACTTCCGACCTTGCCACCTGACGCAGTCGGTATAGTAAACTGCATTGTTCATGTAGCTTCTCTATTTTTTTTTAAACTGTTGTTTGACTACGATTTGTTTTGCAGCAATGACACCGACTCCAGCCCCTTTCGAGTCTCGAGTCGTAATGCCAGCAGGACCCTTTTCTCGACGTCCCTCTTCAAAAGGCGCTATGAATAGCATGCGCATGTTGATTGATCACCTCGAGGAGCTTGACGCGGAGACTCCTGCCCTTGCTGCAGATATTGCTGCTGAGGTTAATCCCATGCTGGCGACGCTCGTGCACTTTCATAGCGAGGGCGTCATTGAGTCTTGGGTTCACTGCAGAAAAATTGAGGCTTATCTGCATGAGCTCGAGGTCGGACGTCCTGCTCCCGAGGTCTTGGCTGTGAACTCCCAGCGAGCTGCATGGGTCGAGCAGAGCACCCCTTAGTTCCGCCATCTTGAACAAGAAGCGGCTTTGAGGCGTAAGGAGCGTGAGGAGACTTTAAGCAAATCTGCTCGATTGCATGCTCAAGTTGATGCAAACGCTGCACACCTGAAAGCTATCTTCGAAAGCCTTCTACGATGTATTTCTGACGGGCTCACGCTGAGGCAAAAGCTCGACCTCATCGAGCGAGATGCACAGAATCGTGGGGCAGCTCAACAGGTCGTCGAAGAGCAACTTTCATCTTATTTGCAGCAACGAGCTCAGGTTGAAGCAGAGTTGGCCGCGGCAGCTGACAATGAAAAGGTGCTGAGGGAAGTGCGCGGGCGGCTGATTAGTCTATTGAAAACGCTTCCCTCCCAATAATTGTTTTTGCACCACTTGTAATTTTTGAATAAAATGTATCCCCTTTTTTTTACTCTTTCATATGATGTAAATTGTACTCAATTGAATTTATGAATAAAAGATACATTTCTTTCGTAATATCTTGTGTAATCTCTTGCTTTCTTCTTTTCTTTGTTACCGGCATGTCACTTTAGTAAGCGTAGCCTGCAGATGATAGAGAGAGCATTCCGTTTTGAATTCTTCGAGAGGTAGCGATGGCTTAGGAAGCAGGTTTAGATCTACTGCCTAAGACTTTTCAACTTCATGAGCCGTGAGGGTCTCATAAAGACTTTTCTCCCTACGAGTCGAGAGGATATCGTGGGTGTATTTTCTCCTTAGGAATCGTGAGGATTCCTAAGTGGGTTTTCTCTTGAGAGTCGTAAGGATCTCACAAGAGAGTTTTCTTCCTTATAGGTCGAGAGGACCCGTAAGTGATTGATGGGGTTGACATTATCCGCATTTCACGGTGTCAGGGGTTGCTCTGGGTGTTTCCCATGGGGTCGAGATTGACTCTAGCCGTGTTCCACGGGACCAGGATTTGCTCTAGATGCTTCCCACGGGGTCCGGATTGGCATAGCCGTGTTCTGCGAGGACCGGGATCCGCTCTGGACATTTCCCACGGGGTCAGGATTGACATAGGCCGTGTTCCACGAAACCAGGAATTTGCTCTGGATACTTCCCACGGGGTCAGGATTGACATAGCCGTGTTCTGCGAGGACCAGGCTCCGCTCTAGACGTTTCCCACGGGGTCAGGATTGACATAGGTCGTGTTCCACTAGACATGGAATTTGCTCTAGATGCTTCCCACGGGGTCAGGATTGACATAGTCGTGTTCTGCGAGGACCAGGCTCCACTCTGGACATTTCCCACGGGGTCAGGATTGATATAGGCCGTATTCCACGTGACCAGGAATTTGCTCTGGATACTTCCCACGGGGTCAGGATTAACATAGCCGTGTTCTGCGAGGAACAGGATCCTCTCTGGACGTTTCCCACGGGGTCAGGATTGACATAGGCCATGTTCCACGTGACCAGGAATTTGCTCTGGATGCTTCCCATGGGGTCAGGATTGACATAGCCGTGTTCTGCAAAGACCAGGCTCCACTCTGGACGTTTCCCACGGGGTCAGGATTGACATATGTCGTATTCCACGTGACCAGGAATTTGCTCTGGATGCTTCCTACGGGGTCAGGATTGACATAGGCCGTGTTCTGCGAGGACCAGGATCCGCTCTGGACGTTTCCCATGGGGTCAGGATTGACATAGGCCGTGTTCCACATGACCAGGAATTTGCTCTAGATGCTTCCCACGGGGTCGGGATTGACATAGACGTATTCTGCGAGGACCGGGCTCTGCTCTGGACGTTTCCCACGGGGTCAGGATTGACATAGGCCGTGTTCCACGTGACCAGGAATTTGCTCTGGATGCTTCCCACGGGATCGATTTGACATAAGCCATGTTCCGCAAGGACCAGGATCCGCTCTGGACGTTTCCCACGGGGTCAGGATTGACATAGGCCGTGTTCCACATGACCAGGAAAGGTTGACTCTCGATTGTTTGTGCATCATCGAGTCATAGAACTGGGAATTTTGCCGCAGCTCCGATTTGTTGATGTTGTGTCTGTTGAAATGAGACGGATGTTGAGATGATCTCCAGGCTGTATGCGAACCGTTGAGACTTGACTCTCTTTCGGATGGAGTCTGATGGGGAGGTATGGTTCTCTCTTAATTTGTGCCCCTGGATTGTATACAGGGATCGATGTGATCTCAACTGTAGGGCAAAAGTTTCATTCTTTTAGAATTTTTTTTATTTCTTTCTTTCCTTCCGTGATGCTCTATCATTTCAGCTTTTTATATCGCGAAAGTCGCGATTGCCCAATCATTTTGGCTATTTTTCGCGGTGCCCAATCATTTTGGCTATTTGTTTTATTTTTACTCGCTGCTTTTTTATTGCAAGTTGCCCAATCATTTCGGCTATTTCGTATGCATACATTTTTACTTGCTGATTTGCAAGTTGCCCAATCATTTCGGCTATTTCATATGCACTAGCCTCACTGTGAGTTTTGGGATTTGATACCGATTTAGGCATCAGCATCGCTGCAACTGGGATATTTCCAGGAGCGAATCATCATTTGCCTTCGTCGATGTCGAACAAAAGGTGGCATAGTAAACAGGGTTAGGATCCTGTCGACTAAGGCTTTTAACTTTACGAGCCGTAAAGGTCTCATAAAGGTATTTCTCCCTGCGAGTCTTGAGGATCTCGTAGGTGCATTTTCTCCTTGAGAATCGTGGGGATCCCCAAGTGTATGGTCTCTTATAAGTCATAAGGATCTTACAAGAGTACTTTCTCCTTATAAGTCGAGAGGACTTACAAGGGCTGTTTACTGTGCAAACATAACCCTAGTCATGGATGGGACTTTGTTAAGGAAATGTTTATTCGTGCCCGTGGATTGTATACAAGGGTCAGTATTGAACCGCTTGTAGGGCAGAATTGGAGGTTGTGATGGCTTAAGAACAGGTTCAGATCCCTGTAGCTTAAGACTTTTGAATCTTATGAGCAGTGAGGGTCTCATAAGAGGGTTCTTCTTACGAGTCACGAGGATCTCGCAAGTGTAATTTCTCCTTAGGAATCGTGGGGATCCCTAAGTGTGTTGCTCCCTTGTGAGTCGTAAAGATCTCATGTAGGTGGTTTCTCCTCACAGGATCGAGAGGACCTTGCAAGTGTCTTTTAACGAGATTGCGCCCTTTCGGATTTTCACAAAACTCGCCGGCAGTCCTGCTGTTTTTACTCACGGAGCCCTTTCGGGTTTTCATCCGTGCCCATTTTGCTTATGAACATACCGTTTTCTTCTCTTTTTTTGTTTTTTTTTATTTTTATTTTTTTTGTGTCAGCCTTAGGATGCTGCGGTCCGTAGTAGTTTATCGACGTCTCGGTCAACAGCCAGTTTTAGGACATAGTGTCCATTGTTAGTTTAAGGACGTTTCGATCCAACGCCAGTTTTAGGACATAGTGGTCCATCGTTAGTTTAAGGACATTTCGGTCCGACGCCAGTTTTAGGACATAGTGGTCCATTGTTAGTTTAAGGATGTTTCGGTCCGACGCCAGTTTTAGGACATGGTGGTCCATCGTTAGTTTAAGGACGTTTCGGTCCGACGCTAGTTTTAGGACATAGTGGTCCATCGTTAGTTTAAGGACGTTTCGGTCCGAAAGCCAGCTACTACTTACAGAGTTTAGACTTAGGAAAATAGCGAGCGGACATAGGCGTCGTCATCTATCATTGACCTAGACTGTGACTCGTCAGGCGTAGTATTTTTTCAGGAAGCGACCGTTTATTGGCCTGAAAGGTCTCTCACCATGCATGTCCATGAGTAGATATGCTCCACCCTGGTAGACTTTGTCTATGATATACGGGCTTTCATAGTTCGGCTCGAATTTCCCCCGCTTTGCACGATTGGGGATCATAGATATTTTGACCACTAGCACGAGTTCGCCTTGGCGGAATGTTCTCGGCCTAGTCAATCTCTCATACGAGCGCGTCATCTTTGCTTTATAAGACTCCAGATTTTGCTGCGCCATGAGCCTGGTTTCATCAAGGGCATCGAGCTCCTCAAGCCGAAGGTGAGCATTTTCTTCGTCTGTTAGCTCGTAGTGAACCGCCACTCGTAGGGAGGGTAACTCTATCTCGAGGGGGAGTACCGCTTCTGTGCCGAATACCAATACATACGGCGTTGTGTTTGTGGCTGTTTTGAACATAGTTCGATACGCCCGGAGAGCTTCATGCAGCCTCTCATGCCAGTCCTTCTTATTTCGGGACACCGTCTTTTTCATGATCTTCGTCAATGTCTTGTTAAAAGCTTCAGCTAGACTGTTACCTCGGGGATTATAGACCGATGAATATCTCCAGTCTATATTATGCTGTTGTGCGAAGCGGCTGATTTTGTGGCTTCTATAGGCTGGCCCGTTATCGGAGATAATTCATCGCGGAGTGCCAAACCGATAAATGACGTATGTCTTGAAGAAATGGACAATATTCTCCGTCTTCACCTCCCTCAGCGGTACCGCTTCTGCCCACTTAGAGAAGTAATCAGTTGTTGCCAAAATGAACCGATGTCCTCTGGATGATGCCGGTTCGATGGGGCCGATTATGTCAATCCCCCACATTTCGAACGGCCAGCTAGCCACCGTTGGATGTAGTGGATTCGGATGCTGATGGATAAAATCCCCGTGAACCTGGCACGAGTGGCACTGCTTCGCGTATTCGAGGCAGTCCTGGATCATCGTGGGCCAATAATAGCCCATCCTTTTGATCTTCACCTTCATCTTTGGGCCGGCTTGATGAGAACCGCAGAGTCCGTCGTGAGTTTCTTGGACGACTCTCTTTGCCTCTTCGGGTCCCAGGCATCTTAGCCATAGAGAATCAAATGATCTCTTATACAGAGTATCATTAACAAAGGCGAAGAATAGAGCTCGTTTCATGAGCTGATGCCTTGAAGATGCATCTTCAGGTGTTCGACGGGATTTGAAGTAGTCTATAAAGACTTCTCTCCAATTCTCAGCATTTTCCAGGTCTTTTATTTGTAGGGCTGTCTCTTTGGTCGCTTCTTTCTCTTCAGACGACTCTGGAGATATTTCTGCCGATGCGAGAACCCGACGGCTTTGCACAACGATCCTCACGTCATCGAGGTTTTCATCGGCCAGTTCTTTAGCGAGCTTGGCTAATACATCCGCCTTGTTATTTTCCGCACGCGGTATGCTCTCCAGGGCATAGGCAGGGATTTGAGTCAGCAATTGCTGCACTCTCTCGCCGTATTTCACCAACTCTGGTTTGCACGTTTGATAGTCGTCGTTTACTTGACTAACGATCAGCTGGGAGTCTCCGTATATGAGGAGATTCTCAATTCTCATGTCGACGGTGATTTCAAGACCTGCTATCAAAGTTTCGTACTCGGCTTCATTGTTTGTCCTCGGTTCGGTTAAGGAGAAAGCAAAGCGCATTATCCCTCCTTGTGGAGTCATGAAGATGAGGCCCACCCCAGATTTGATTATGGGGGTGCTTTGTTTGCGCTTCTTCATGGTGTAGGGTTACTAGGCACTCTAATAAGGTTCTACAAGGTATCAATCATGCCCGATTTAAATTTTAGCCGTGCCGAACAACCCTATCCAAGATCTTTAAACTAGAGATTAGGAGAAACAAAGCATGTTAAACACTTTAACATCTAAGAGTTTGGGATTACAACCTTTGTGTCACGACCCGCAAAGTACGGAACGCGACCGGCACTTAAGTTACGAAACGTCTCAAGGCGTCCGTATACTAAGTAAGCCGAAGCCCAGAATACAAAACCAAATAAGATTTTAGAGTGAAGGAAAAACCAATTAATTTAAGCATTTACCTCATTTCCTACTCAATTAGCCCTTATTCCAAAAGTCCAGCAGAATATAAAAGAAATCAGTGCATGAGGAATAACATGTCGACTCAAGTGAGCTCGACCCAGATACATCATAAATAAATCCTCAAGTCTCACAATCTCACATTTAGGTCAATATACAGTCATCCGAATAAAACAGGTACAACTGAACTGATAGTAGCAACAGTAGATACAGTAGCATCAGTAGATATGGTAGCGACAGTAGAAACTGTAGATAGCAGTAGATATGGTAGATGGAGTACTCTAGATACAATGAGCATATATGAGGTGGTACAAACTGATAATAACCCACCTATGAGCAAAAGCCTCTAGTCCAGGCAAGAAGTACAAATGAAGCAAAGGTATCCGCCGCTACAGTACTGACGGAATGGACCTGCAGAGAAGCTGTGGCACAACGGGGGTGAGTTGCCAGCTCGTGAGTAATAGATAACATTTACTAAGGCTATCGTATGCATGCACACAAGTGTCCTGGCATCCCTAAAACAGGTATAGCTATATGTACTAGCAGGTGTGTATGCATCAACAGTATACTAGCAAGTATATATGTCACATGGAGGTGATAACAGGTATGTATGCCACATGAAAATACAATCAAGTATGTATGAGAATTATTCTTCCTTTGTTTTGAAACTTCTCTTTTTAAACATCAGTAATAATATCCAGGAAAACAGTAAAATCCGTGTCTAGCAACGACACCTCAAAACCGTCCAAATCTCATATATCCATGTCCAGTATCTCTGGCCTCAGCTATCCGGCTGATCCATATCAAAATCCATATCTCAATCCAGCAGCCACGGTCGGTATCCTCTGGATATCCGCCGTGCCAAATGAAATCACCGGTAGGTAGTCCGTCCCCTGCCAGGCTCAACGCCATCATCTGCGATCCTCTTGCCCCGGGGTACCTTACCGGGCCCACCATGTACCCGAGACGGTTCATCCACCTCCTCGAAACGGGTCTCGAAAACCACAGCAAACTCATGGTGGACGACACTTTACATCACTAGAAAACCGCAACTTTTATATTTTTAACAATTATCAGTTGAAATCTTGCGGCTTTCCCTCAAAATCCAGAAATATCATAAATCTCATGAAATTATCATAAATACATATGCCGATGATTATGAATGTTTATGGTATCAATTTGCAATATAAGATCTATACTATGCATGAGCAGGTGATATGATAATGCATATGCACGAGTACGGTAATTCTTATGGTTTCATTTAAAAATACTTATTTGAATGTCACATTTCTAGGCAATTAACATGTTTCAGATTTAAGGTTATTTAGTGTCGTGACATGGCAATTACCAGGGTGTGTGTGTCCACATGAATAGTGCTCGTGCAACATATAAAACCTGGTAATGGTGCATGTGTCCTATAATGAATCTGCGTATATGGAACATCATATAGATACTGACTACAGCAATTATCATGCAAGTTTTATCATTTTTACTCCAATGTTACCAGTAATACCAAGTCTACTAAATCTATCGGGCGACTCGCGCCATCCAAACGATTGTCCCCCGTAGATGTTAAATCTACTCACCAGTGGTCCTGTGCTAAGTGTGTCCGACCACCTGTTTTCCTTTTTCAGCTGCGCTTGAAGTTCCTGCCGGCGAACCTAGAATTCACATGAGTCACCATATAAGAAGAAATTCTGCAAAACGTGATATATCGACAAAAGGGATACGCGTGCGTGAAACCAAACGCGTGTGCACACGACGCGATGCGACGCGACGCGACGCGCACAAACCTACCTGAATCAGAACTGACACGCTGTGTCGCGCAGCGCGCCACAGAACCACGCATATCACGCGCGTGTCGCACAGGTTTAAAACATCGAAAACACGTAACTAGTTCCAGATTTTGCCTAAGGGCCAAACTTGAAAAGTTACAGATACCAAAAACCCTATCTATCAAGACTAAACCCACAACCCAAAACCCAACACCCCCACCCCCTTCCTGGCCGCAATTTGCGGCCATAACTCAATAATTGGCGGCCTCCGTTGTGAGGTGGGTCCCCGTGCTTTGGGTGTGTGTTTCTACTCTTCTCACCATGCTACGGTCTTCTCAAAATTATTCTGTAGTGATCGGGTCAACAGCAGATTTCAGAAAGGCTAAAAATCACTAAAACTGCCAAAATACGCCAAGTCGGGTAATTCGGGTTTCTACATGAAATCTGGGGGATTTCTCTGGTTGGCTGGCCTCACTAGGACCTAAGAAGGTTATTCTAGCCAACGCAATTCTTACTTTGCTCAAAATTTCCATAAAACACCCAATATCACTTCTAAGCATGATACGGACACCGATTAAGCTAGATTTTCGAAATTTTAGCAAATTAGGCTAACCATCCAATTTTTATGATACTACTGGGCTTCAACAGGTTAGTTAACACTAAAGAGAGTTCATAAAGCCATAAACACGCTAAAATCGCTAAATCTAGCATCACGGCACAATTCTAGCATGAAAATTCTATTTGTCGCAACAACTAGCTAAACAAGCATCTAATCTACGTAATATACGAAAAGTTCAAGAGTTATACCCTCTAGGAACCTTGAAACAAGGGAGAAGGAGAAGAAGAAGAGGGTAGGAGCTTCAAAACGTGGCTGGAACGGAGCTGGAGTGCATCTGCTGAAGCTGATGCTGATGATAAATGTGTTGCTGTTGCTGTTGCTGATCTTGGTGTTGCTGTTGCTGTTGTTGTAGTGGGTATGGTGTGGTATAAGGTGTGATGTGAGGTGGTATGAGATGGTGTAAGTGTGGTATGGTGTGGTGTGGTGTGTGTTATGGTATAGGGGCTGATGCTGGTGTTGCAACTGCTGATGCTAAGGCTGATGCTGTTTCAGAGGAGCTGATGTTGTTGCTCTGCAGAATTTTTTTGAAGGCTGAAGTGCACAAATGATTAAATGGCTGAAGTATGGGATGAAGTAGCAGCTGGTGTGCTGTTTGGAGCAGCCTAAGTAGACTTTTGGTGTTAGGGTAGATGATGTAGCTGCATAGGGTTGGGGGTAGCTAAAAAGCTGATGTTAAAGGGGCTGATTTTGTGCTGCTGAAGTTTGAAAATTGGTGGCTGATTGCATACAATTTGGCTGATGTGAAATGTGAAGGTAATGGATAAGGTGTTGTGGTGCTGATGTGATGGTTTAGTAGATGTCATAGAGTATCCTCAGCTGAATTTCCATGAGTTTAGGTGGCTGATTGCAGCAGCCATAGCTGACCATCAAGGCTGAAATTGCGCAGGTAATTGTGCTGGTGATGATGATGGCTAAATCAGCTGCTGATGCTGATTTCTGGTTGGCTGAAATCAGCTGAATAATGCTGGTGTGTGTGTATATTAGATGAGTTTTGAGAGGCAAACGAGATTTTGAAAAGAAGGAAGTGTGAAACAATCAAGGCTCATCATAACCTCTCCTTACGACAACCCCAATCTTAAACCAAATTAATACTACAACCCCTCAATCAACACCAAACAAAACAAGGAAGTTTAGACCACCATGGTTAACTTAGCACAACGACTCACAAGCTCAAGATATGGCGTATCCTATTCTTACCCCTGGCTATCGTGCACAAGTGTGGGTGGTTGAGATAAAATTCCACAAAACAACCACAAAACTAGATAGTCTATAAGAAACTCGTTTTTGGTAAACTTTTTGCCAAAAATCCCACATTAACACTTAATCACTACTAACCCTGACCTCAGGTGTTACAGTCTTCCCCCCTTAAGAAAATTCGTCCCCGAATTTTAAAATATGTAACTACGCATACCTTCAAAATGATGAGGGAATTTCTTCCGCATTTCTCCCTCGGCCTCCCAAGTGATCTCCTCACTGCTCGGGCTGCGCCAAAGAACTTTCACGGATGGCAGGACTTTTGATCGAAGTTTCTTCACTTGTCGATCTAAAATTTCAACTGGCTGCACGGTGAACGAAAGATCGGGCTCGAGCTGAACCGTCTGATGCTGAATCGCGTGGGAAGGATCATGAAGATAACGGCGTAGCATCGATACGTGGAAAACGGGATGAATATCTGAAAAACTAGGTGGAAGAGCTAAACGATACGCAACAGTGCCGACACGCTCGAGAATCTCGAAGGGACCTACGAATCTAGGGCTAAGCTTCCCCTTTCGCCCAAATCGCATCACGCCCTTCATCGGAGAAATTCTCAGAAAAACATGGTCGCCAACTGCGAACTCTAATTTGCGACGGCGTCTGTCTGCATACGATTTCTGCCCACACTGGGCTGCTCTCATTCGGTCTCGGATCAGCTGCACTTTCTCGGTCGTCTCCTGCACGATCTGTGGTCCGAAGATACTGCTCTCGCTCAACTCGGTCCAACAAACGGGCGATCTACATCTTCTTCCATATAATGCCTCGAAAGGTGCCATCTGAATAGTATCCTGGAAACTGTTGTTATAGGAGAACTCTACTAGAGGTAAATGACGATCCCAGCTACCTCCAAAGTCTAACACACACGCTCGAAGCATGTCCTCGAGAGTCTGAATGGTCCGCTCTGATTGTCCGTCGGTCTGCGGATGAAATGCTGTGCTAAAACTCAAACGAGTGCCCAATGCCTTCTGAAGTTTCTGCCAAAGTCGGCTGGTGAACTGAGTGCCTCGATCTGACACGATACAAGTCGGTACGCCATGCAATCGTACGATCTCGTCGATGTAAAGCTGGGCATACTGAGTGAAGCTAAAAGTGGTTTTCACTGGCAGGATGTGAGCCGCTTTCGTCAATCGATCTACGATCACCCAAATGGAGTCATACCCTCGACTGGTCCTGGGTAGACCCACAACGAAATCCATCGAAATCTGCTCCCATTTCCACTCTGGAATGGGTAACGGCTGTAGTTCTCCTGCGGGCCTCTGGTGCTCGGCCTTGACTTGCTGACAAGTCAGGCATCTTGATACGAACTCTTCGATGTCCCTCTTCATTGCGTCCCACCAGTAGGTCTCTCTCAAATCATGGTACATCTTGGTGGAACCGGGGTGGACACTATACGCCGATCGGTGTGCTTCCTCAAGAATATCGCGCTGCAATCCCTCTGCATCTGGTACGCACAGTCTGGATCCAAATCGTAAAATTCCCCGTTCATCAACTACGAACTCGGAAAATCTGCCATGTCCCATCTGTGCTATGATCTCTGAACAACGGTCATCGCTGCGCTGTGCTTCATATATACGGTCAAGCAATTGTGGGCGCGCACGCACATGCATGAGCTGTCCCCCTGTTGGAGGGAACTCAAACTCTACTCGGCTGTCGCATAAAATCTGCCAATCTGCTGACGACTGCATCTGCACTGCGCACATATAAGATAGATTACCCCCGGGCCTCCTGCTCAGAGCATCCGCTACTATATTTGCCTTGCCCGGGTGGTATAAGATTTCGCAGTCATAGTCCTTCACCAACTCCATCCAACGACGCTGTCTGAGGTTCAGATCTCGCTGCTGAAATATATATTTTAAGCTCTTGTGGTCAGTGAATATCTGACACGACTCGCCGTATAGGTAATGTCGCCAGATCTTAAGTGCAAAGACCACTGCAGCCATCTCCAAATCGTGAGTGGGGTAGTTCTGTTCATGTTTCTTCAATTGTCGCGAAGCATACGCGATTACCCTGTCATGCTGCATCAATACACATCCTAGCCCTACTCGCGAAGCATCACAATAGACCACAAATCCGCCTGATCCTGAAGGCAAAGATAATACTGGCGCCGTAGTCAAACATGTCCGTAGTTGCTGAAAACTGCGCTCGCATTTCTCCGTCCAAACGAAAGGAACTCCCTTCCGGGTCAAACCTGTCAAAGGTGCAGCAATACGGGAGAAATCTTGTACGAATCTCCTGTAGTAGCCTGCAAGGCCTAGAAAACTATGGATCTCCGTAACCGATGTCGGTCTGGGCCACTGCTGGACGGCCTCGATCTTCTTCGGGTCCACGCATATGCCGTCTCTCATAATCACATGACCCAAGAATCCGACACTGTCCAACCAGAAGGCACACTTGGAAAATTTTGCGAAAAGCTGGTGCTCCCTCAAGGTCTGCAAAGTAATCCGCAAATGCTGTTCGTGCTCCTCTCGGCTCCGGGAATACACCAAAATATCGTCGATGAACACGATGATGAACAAGTCAAGATACGGCCTGAATGTACGGTTCATCAAATCCATGAATGCAGCTAGGGCGTTGGTGAGTCCGAACGACATCACCAGAAATTCATAGTGGCCATAGCGTGTACGGAAGGCTGTTTTCGGTACATCCTCCTGTCGGACTCGCAGCTGATGGTACCCCGATCGCAAGTCGATCCTAGAAAAATATCCCGCACCCTGAAGCTGGTCGAATAAATCATCTATGCGTGGCAACGGATATCTGTTCCGTACGGTAACCTTGTTCAGCTGGCGGTAGTCAATACATAAGCGCAAACTTCCGTCCTTCTTTTTGACAAACAGGACCGGAGCACCCCATGGTGAAACGCTAGGTCGAATAAGTCCCTTATCTAATAATTCTTGCAGCTGAACCTTCAATTCACTAAGTTCCGCCGGGGCCATTCGATAAGGCGGTATAGAAATAGGTCCCGAGCCAGGAATTAAATCAATACAGAACTCGACATCGCGCTCAGGCGGCAGTCCAGGAAGCTCATCAGGGAAAACATCAGGGAACTCACAAACAACCGGGACCTGGTCCAACGGAACATCTGTAGCTCTAGTATCACTGACATAAGCCAAGAATCCCTGACATCCCTTTCTCAACAGCTGGACAACACGAAGAGAAGAAATCAATATGTGAGGGGCGGCACCACGGTCCCCCTTCACAACAAAAACTGACTCGCCGGGAAAACAAAATCTAACTGTCTTCTCACGGCAGTCCACAGACGTATAGCACGTGGCTAACCAATCCATGCCCAAAAGAATGTCGAAGTCCAACATCTCCAGAAGGATCAAGTCGACGGGCAGCTCTCGCTCGCCAATACGAACGGTACAGGATCGGAAAACGTGCCTAGCAACAAAGGACTCTCCCATAGGAGTGGTCACAATAAGTGGCTGATCAAGCAAACCGGACTCTCTACCCAAACTCGGTACAAAGTGTGTGGAAACATAAGAGTGCGTGGATCCGGGATCAAATAACACGTGTGTATCAACAGAACAAACTGATAGAATACCTGTAACGACGGCATTGGATGCCTGCGCATCCTGGGGTGTTAATGCAAAAACTCGGGCCTGACCTCCTCCGATAGCGGGCTGACCTCGACCTCGGCCTTTGCCTCCTCGTCCTCTCTGGATCGGTCCGCCGCGTCCACGGCCTCTGGTCGCACCTAGCTGGCATGGAGCATTGCTTGTGGCAGGAAGTAAAGTTCTCTGAGGAGGGGGCGGTGATAGTGGTAGGGTCACATGCAGAACTGTCGCCGCTCCCTGTCGTCTCGCTGGACAGTCTCTGACAAGATGATGCAGGCTACCACACCAAAAACATCCTAACCAAGGCTGCTGACCATATGGGTGAAGGCGATACAACTGGCCCCTAAAGAATCCGCCACGGCCTCTACGAACCCTCCTAGGTGCTAACATGTCGGTGCGAATCCGACTTGGTCTCGAAACGTCCGCAGGGGGAGTAGTATCCGATCTCTGTGCTCGATTAACCTCCACTAAGGATTCCACCATTTGACGTAGCTCCTGCATACTCCCCATCATCTGTCGCAACTCTTCCATACCAGTCTCTAGACTATCCACACGGCCTGGGGAAGGCAGATCAGTTTGTCCCTGCGGTATAGGCATACTACCCTGCTCAGTCCTAGTCTCGGACGAGCCAGCTCGAATCTCGTCTCGGGCGGCAGCCCTCTGTGCTCTGGTAGTTTTTGGCGGCATAGTAGCTGGTACAGGAACATGACAATAAGATCGATGCAATAGGATTGTAGGATACACGGAATTGAAGAAGGAATTTCAAGCAAGTATATCCTAAAGTCACCTAGGCGGAGTACCGCATCGCAAGTATGCCGCGGACATACGTACGCTACGCTACCCTGCTTAAGTCACTTACTCCATCTACTAAGGGTCATCCTACACTCAGAAAGGTGAAACCTGGCTCTGATACCAACTTTGTCACGACCCGCAAAGTACGGAACGCGACCGGCACTTAAGTTAAGAAACGTCTCAAGGCGTCCGTATACTAAGTAAGCCGAAGCCCAGAATACAAAACCAAATAAGATTTTAGAGTGAAGGAAAAACCAATTAATTTAAGCATTTACCTCATTTCCTACTCAATTAGCCCTTATTCCAAAAGTCCAGCAGAATATAAAAGAAATCAGTGCATGAAGAATAACATGTCGACTCAAGTGAGCTCGACCCAGATACATCATAAATAAATCCTCAAGTCTCACAATCTCACATCTAGGTCAATATACAGTCATCCGAATAAAACATGTACAACTGAACTGATAGTAGCAACAGTAGATACAGTAGCATCAGTAGATATGGTAGCGACAGTAGAAACTGTAGATAGCAGTAGATATGGTAGATGGAGTACTCTAGATACAATGAGCATATATGAGGTGGTACAAACTGATAATAACCCACCTATGAGCAAAAGCCTCTAGTCCAGGCAAGAAGTACAAATGAAGCAAAGGTATCCGCCGCTACAGTACTGACGGAATGGACCTGCAGAGAAGCTGTGGCACAACGGGGGTGAGTTGCCAGCTCGTGAGTAATAGATAACATTTACTAAGGCTATCGTATGCATGCACACAAGTGTCCTGGCATCCCTAAAACAGGTATAGCTATATGTACTAGCAGGTGTGTATGCATCAACAGTATACTAGCAAGTATATATGTCACATGGAGGTGATAACAGGTATGTATGCCACATGAAAATACAATCAAGTATGTATGAGAATTATTCTTCCTTTGTTTTGAAACTTCCCTTTTTAAACATCAGTAATAATATCCAGGAAAACAGTAAAATCCGTGTCTAGCAACGACACCTCAAAACCGTCCAAATCTCATATATCCATGTCCAGTATCTCTGGCCTCAGCTATCCGGCTGATCCATATCAAAATCCATATCTCAATCCAGCAGCCACGGTCGGTATCCTCTGGATATCCGCCGTGCCAAATGAAATCACCGGTAGGTAGTCCGTCCCCTGCCAGGCTCAACGCCATCATCTGCGATCCTCTTGCCCCGGGATACCTTACCGGGCCCACCATGTACCCGAGACGGTTCATCCACCTCCTCGAAACGGGTCTCGAAAACCACAGCAAACTCATGGTGGACGACACTTTACATCACTAGAAAACCGCAACTTTTATATTTTTAACAATTATCAGTTGAAATCTTGCGGCTTTCCCTCAAAATCCAGAAATATCATAAATCTCATGAAATTATCATAAATACATATGCCGATGATTATGAATGCTTATGGTATCAATTTGCAATATAAGATCTATACTATGCATGAGCAGGTGATATGATAATGCATATGCACGAGTACGGTAATTCTTATGGTTTCATTTAAAAATACTTATTTGAATGTCACATTTCTAGGCAATTAACATGTTTCAGATTTAAGGTTATTTAGTGTCGTGACATGGCAATTACCAGGGTGTGTGTGTCCACATGAATAGTGCTCGTGCAACATATAAAACCTGGTAATGGTGCATGTGTCCTATAATGAATCTGCGTATATGGAACATCATATAGATACTGACTACAGCAATTATCATGCAAGTTTTATCATTTTTACTCCAATGTTACCAGTAATACCAAGTCTACTAAATCTATCGGGCGACTCGCGCCATCCAAACGATTGTCCCCCGTAGATGTTAAATCTACTCACCAGTGGTCCTGTGCTAAGTGTGTCCGACCACCTGTTTTCCTTTTTCAGCTGCGCTTGAAGTTCCTGCCGGCGAACCTAGAATTCACATGAGTCACCATATAAGAAGAAATTCTGCAAAACGTGATATATCGACAAAAGGGATACGCGTGCGTGAAACCAAACGCGTGTGCACACGACGCGATGCGACGCGACGCGACGCGCACAAACCTACCTGAATCAGAACTGACACGCTGTGTCGCGCAGCGCGCCACAGAACCACGCGTATCACGCGCGTGTCGCACAGGTTTAAAACATCGAAAACACGTAACTAGTTCCAGATTTTGCCTAAGGGCCAAACTTGAAAAGTTACAGATACCAAAAACCCTATCTATCAAGACTAAACCCACAACCCAAAACCCAACACCCCCACCCCCTTCCTGGCCGCAATTTGCGGCCATAACTCAATAATTGGCGGCCTCCATTGTGAGGTGGGTCCCCGTGCTTTGGGTGTGTGTTTCTACTCTTCTCACCATGCTACGGTCTTCTCAAAATTATTCTGTAGTGATCGGGTCAACAGCAGATTTCAGAAAGGCTAAAAATCACTAAAACTGCCAAAATACGCCAAGTCGGGTAATTCGGGTTTCTACATGAAATCTGGGGGATTTCTCTGGTTGGCTGGCCTCACTAGGACCTAAGAAGGTTATTCTAGCCAACGCAATTCTTACTTTGCTCAAAATTTCCATAAAACACCCAATATCACTTCTAAGCATGATACGGACACCGATTAAGCTAGATTTTCGAAATTTTAGCAAATTAGGCTAACCATCCAATTTTTATGATACTACTGGGCTTCAACAGGTTAGTTAACACTAAAGAGAGTTCATAAAGCCATAAACACGCTAAAATCGCTAAATCTAGCATCACGGCACAATTCTAGCATGAAAATTCTATTTGTCGCAACAACTAGCTAAACAAGCATCTAATCTACGTAATATACGAAAAGTTCAAGAGTTATACCCTCTAGGAACCTTGAAACAAGGGAGAAGGAGAAGAAGAAGAGGGTAGGAGCTTCAAAACGTGGCTGGAACGGAGCTGGAGTGCATCTGCTGAAGCTGATGCTGATGATAAATGTGTTGCTGTTGCTGTTGCTGATCTTGGTGTTGCTGTTGCTGTTGTTGTAGTGGGTATGGTGTGGTATAAGGTGTGATGTGAGGTGGTATGAGATGGTGTAAGTGTGGTATGGTGTGGTGTGGTGTGTGTTATGGTATAGGGGCTGATGCTGGTGTTGCAACTGCTGATGCTAAGGCTGATGCTGTTTCAGAGGAGCTGATGTTGTTGCTCTGCAGAATTTTTTTGAAGGCTGAAGTGCACAAATGATTAAATGGCTGAAGTATGGGCTGAAGTAGCAGCTGGTGTGCTGTTTGGAGCAGCCTAAGTAGACTTTTGGTGTTAGGGTAGATGATGTAGCTGCATAGGGTTGGGGGTAGCTAAAAAGCTGATGTTAAAGGGGCTGATTTTGTGCTGCTGAAGTTTGAAAATTGGTGGCTGATTGCATACAATTTGGCTGATGTGAAATGTGAAGGTAATGGATAAGGTGTTGTGGTGCTGATGTGATGGTTTAGTAGATGTCATAGAGTATCCTCAGCTGAATTTCCATGAGTTTAGGTGGCTGATTGCAGCAGCCATAGCTGACCATCAAGGCTGAAATTGCGCAGGTAATTGTGCTGGTGATGATGATGGCTAAATCAGCTGCTGATGCTGATTTCTGGTTGGCTGAAATCAGCTGAATAATGCTGGTGTGTGTGTATATAAGATGAGTTTTGAGAGGCAAACGAGATTTTGAAAAGAAGGAAGTGTGAAACAATCAAGGCTCATCATAACCTCTCCTTACGACAACCCCAATCTTAAACCAAATTAATACTACAACCCCTCAATCAACAGCAAACAAAACAAGAAAGTTTAGACCACCATGGTTAACTTAGCACAACGACTCACAAGCTCAAGATATGGCATATCCTATTCTTACCCCTGGCTATCGTGCACAAGTGTGGGTGGTTGAGATAAAATTCCACAAAACAACCACAAAACCAGATAGTCTATAAGAAACCCGTTTTTGGTAAACTTTTTGCCAAAAATCCCACATTAACACTTAATCACTACTAACCCTGACCTCAGGTGTTACACTTTGTAGTCCGGTCCTTCGCTTCATAAGCTTCGTGTTGAAATCTCTTCGCTGCGATCATCATGTACCCGGACTTTAGAGAGGCTCCACGAAGAGAATGATGCAAACTTGCTTCCGATCTTCGATGACGAAGATAATCTACCTTGAAGTTTCTTTAACACAAGCTCTCACTCACAAATGAAGTGAACACCCTAATCTAAATGGCTAGGATAGATTAGGATGATGAAGTAGGATTTTAGCTCTCCTTTATTATCTTAATCTCACTCATTTTCATCACCAAAGAAAAAGCTAGAAAGCTTTTCTTCAAGAACTCAAGGAAGAAGAAGAAGAAGCCTTTTTTGATGAATAATGAAACTCATATATGAGGTTATAAATGCAACCATAGTTAAGAATGAATCCTTAACTCATGTAGAGAAACAACCATGGTAAAGGGGTTTGGGTTTGGTTAAGGAAATATCTTCACAAAATATCTATACATAAAAACAAAAGCAAAAACTTCTAGAAGCTACTAGAAGGATTAACCCTAACCATGTTTAATCTCCACAAAACATGTTGCATTAATAACCCTATCATGTTACAATATTATATATCACATATATAATATTTATTGTAACAAAATAAAATAATACAATTAACATATATCGCATATATATCAATGTATTACCCGAGTGAGAAAAAGAATCTTTTAGTGAGCTTATATCAGTTAATGCAATTTAATATATCAAATATATAATTATACATTAAATTATCGAATCAACACTTGATCCGATAATCCGGCTATTTCATAAATAACCGACTAATATAATCTGTAACAGTTCATCGAATCAACACTTGATCCGATGACCCGGCTATATCTCATATACCCGGCCGATATCTCATATCGTGAGAATCTAATACGGTATCACATACACGTATTGTTCTCGGTCCCGCACATATCACATATGTGCTCCTACTCCGTTTTGCCTGAGTCAAGAAACCTCTGTGTAGGACTCTAAAGAATCGTCAATACGCCAGCAGTAGGTGATGATCATATCAAACACCCACACGGTGCAAGCGGTCAGCTAAACGTAACAGCCACCCAGGTATTGAGCGCTCAGAAGATCAACAAGCAAGCCTGTACATTCTCCTGTGAATCCAGTCAGTAACACTCCCGTACAGTCCGGTCTCTTCGTCTGATATGTCGTATATCTCGCCTAGGGGTGGTAAAACGTCAGACCACAGTAGCTTGATAAGTCGTGTCAATATAAGGTATATAACAGTTTGAGAAACTACTGATAACACTTACCAGTAAATCTCAGCAACCCTGGCCAGGGATTTCCAGTTATAGCCAATCGAACACAGCACAACATCAACTCTCTATACCGGGAGAGACGAATCCCCTCCTATCGCTCATTGCCTCCATGTGATTCGGGACTGTACCCAAAAGCCACCTTTTTGCACACCCTCTTGGACGTGGTATGATGGAAATAAAAGCACAGTGGGAATCACACAAGACTCTATGACGATCTCAGGTCTACAGACTAACCTGTACCAGTGTCACCAGAGAACTGCCATCTGACGTGAGGTATAATACCATCTGGGAGTTCTCGGCGAGTCCTTCCAGTGTCCCCAGTCTCTACTGAGCACCAGTACACCATCCTTGATGTCAAACACCGATGGATATGGGATCATCCATCGCCCATCATATTGGTCAAGATGCGTATACGCTAGTCTACTCTGGAGTATCGATTCCCAGTCTCGGTACTCCCACGACTAAGAACATTTGAAGGATGTACTTGGCGACTACACTGTCCCCACTAGTATGATCCGCATCATAGTCCTGGTAGTCAAGTACTCATCCTAAGGGCTTTATCAACATGTAAGAAAGAGACTATCAGAGTACATGTTAAGATAAAGAGTAACCAGATAGCGTACTATCATGTCGAGCAAGAAAGTCCTCCCTATATATGTCCAAGCATCCACTACAATATACATCGTATGTACGGTAATGGCCTTTAGGTCATACATGTAACTAACAATCTCCCACTTGCACTAGGGCTATCTGTTGTGGTATCACATACCCAACAATTAGCTGCGGTTGAAGTATCTTATACTCAACCATCCCATAAAAGTCTCTACTGGGAAAAAGGCCTTTGTGAGTGGATCCGCGCTGTTGTCCTCTGTGTCTACTCTCCTAACCTCGATCTCCCTGGAGATCAACCATCTCCATGATCAGGTGATACTACCTAAGAATTATATCTGGATTTCTGATGGGACGGGGGTTCCTTGGCATAAGCCACAACTCTATTGTCACACAATGGTAGGAACGAAGTTCATCTCATGAACTTATATATCCAGACTGCCTCTTTAGTAGCATCCTTGGTAACGATGTATCTTGCCTCTAATCGTATAGTAAGTCACGGTATCTAGCTTGGAACTCTTCCAACATACCGTCCCTCCACTGAGGGTAAAGACAATGCCTGCGACTGACATTCAGTCGTGCTTATCACCCTGGAACCTTTCCAGTAATTCTCCCCAGGATCAATTGATACCATCTCACTACAACTAGTGAGTATCCTAACATCCATTTAGATCTATCTCATAGATATAAAACCTAGGATTTAGTAGGTATCATCTTGATCCTATATGGAGAATCCTTGTGATGAGCGGAGATTGACTGAGCGTAGCATAGGAAACTCCTTCCCTATCAAGAGTATGTCATCCACGTACTCTACGAGGATCATCACCATACTCCCTACTACCTTTTTGTATATACAAGGTTCATCTACCATTTTGATGAAGTCAAACTCTTTGACTATCACATCAAAACAGACGTTCCAACTCCGCGATGCCTGCTTTATCACATAAAACATCTTGCACACGTTTTCGCTGCCCCCACTTTCTACGAAGCCCTCTGGCTGTGTACTTATAGACGCTCTCTTCCAAATCAACATTTAGAAAAGCAGTCATGACACCCAACCACCAGATATCGTAATCATGGTATGTAGCAGTGGCAAGTAGGATCTGGACGGACTTAAGCATAGGTTTGAAAGTCTTAACTTTTCCATGTACACCAAGTAATCTTCTCAAGATATACTTGCTCCTGATGGGGATTTAACCCTTCAGATAAAGCAACCAAAATCCATACTTTGTTGGTGTATAAGGATTCCATCTCAGATCGCTAAGCATCCAGCCATTCTTACAGAGTCCCACTCCTGATGGCCTGCTCGAAATATAGTTGGGTCATCATCTCATGATTCAATCCTCACTCCCACTGTCATAGAGGAACCGAAGTATCTCTCAGGTGGGTGAGGAACCCTACTAGATCGGCGGAGAGGCTGAGTTCGTTAGAATCTATTGAATCCTTTGGTTCTACCAAATCATCAGCTGCAGTTTTGTATAGCTGGAACTCTTTCCAGTTCTACCTCATGACCACTAATTTCTTCACAAAAAATTCCCTTTCACAAAAGGTGGCATGTTGAGAAACAAAACATCTTTTGTTCCTCGGTTAGGTAGAAGATATTCCCTTACGAATGCTTGGGATATCCAACAAACTTCCACAGAACTGACTTTGCCTCAAGCTTGTCCGGATTATGCTTTCAGACATAGGCTGGACAACCCCAAATCTTAACATACTTAAGATATGGGCTCTTCCCATTCCATATCACATATGAAGTGGTAGGCAACTGATTTGATTTGAACCCTATTCAATATGTATGCAGCTTCTCAAGTGCATAACTCCCAAAAGGAAATAGGAAACTCAATAGTACTCATCATAGAGCACACCATATCACATAGGGTGCTATTGCTCCGCCCCGATATACTATCGTGCTATGGTGTATACGGAGGAGTAATGCTGAGAGAGAATCTCATTCTCCTTTAGAATAGTCCAGGAATTCCGTGCTCAAGTATTCTCCTCCCTGATCCCATCAAAGGACATAATACTTATACCCATTTTTGGTTCTCTACTTCTAACTCATATTCATTGAATTTCTCAAAAGGTTCAGACTTGTGTTTCAACAGGAACATATGTCCGAATCTTGAAAGATAAACAGTGAATGTAATGAAGTATAAAGAACCGGTCTTGGCATGTGTTAACAGGGGACCTTCACACATCAGCATGTATCAATCCCAAGAGTTTACTAACTCTTTCTCTGTTTCCAATAAACAGAGCTATGGTCATCTAATCTTTGTGACATGACCGGCAAGTTTCACAAGATGTAAATTCAAACTAATTTAAATATGCATCTAAATGTAACTTCAGCTAGTCAGGTCACATTGATATGACCTAGTCTACAATACCTCAAGAAGGATTCGTTCATTTCTGAACTATTCCTCTTTTGTGTGTTCTGTATACTAAGAACTGTGGTTTGATTTAGAACGTCAATGCTTTTAGATAACGTGCCTGAACCGATCAACTCTTGATATTGGAAATGTTCAAAACATTATCCAACAATACAAAATTATATCATTTCTTTACTAATAAAGAGACTGATATGATGTTGTATATCAGGTTCGGTATCTAATAACATTCGTTCAGAATCAGTGTATTCTGATAATACAGGGTGATAACTACCAACAGACTTGGCTGCAACACTTGCACCATTTCTATCTCATGAAACTTATCACCCGTTCTCAGTTCTCTACCTATCTGTAGCCCATGTAACAGATTACATATGCGGGATCCTGATCCGGTAACTCATACCCAGGACGTAAAGAATACTGAGAAACAGTTCTCTGTAATGAACATACCCGAAGATGATGCATCAACATGCACTTTCTTCGTTTAGGCGGCACGGGAAATCTGGTATTCCCCAATTTCCTGCTCTGTCTTATAACAATTATAAGTTGGAGCGGGACCAACGTTCTCTAGCGCAGTATAACAAGCGGGTTCGGTCAATACATTCGTATTATTATCTTGATTAAGGCGTGACATGGTCGCTACGTGGAGAGAGAGAGAAGAAAACACTCAGCGTGCGCTTTTACAAGATTAGATTGGTTATCAATTTATCTAATCAGGATGGCTCCCACTGTTTTAGTCAAATCTTCCTTCAAACCCTAAAAGGAAAGACTAGCCGGGATTAATTACACTATACAAATTCGCCAATCTTTCAGCCAGGCCAGTGCTGGTACTTTGAGGGAGGTTCCCCGTGCTTTCGCACGGACCTAATTAAAATAAACCTCGTTTTCCCAGGGGCGTAATCCCGTTAACACCTTTCTAGACACCTACTTGATCGGCTAATTGTAATGTGTAAAACTTTTCCAGGAGTAACTCTTACTCGCAGCGGGTATCGGGATCCAACTATCTCATAGAAGGTATGCAATCTCATTGCAAATTTCAACACTTGAAATTCCCAATAATATTTTACCCCTAGCAGCTATATGACCTTAACATGGTCAAAAAATCATAAGTGCTAGTCAAGTTCAACCCGTCATTTCCCGATTGAATTAAACTCACCCGCACGACCCTTAACACGGTCAACAAAATCGCACGACTACCCTAATCCAATCGCATCATATGCTTATACAGATAACCACTAATCAGCTACCGCACACTACGCCTTAACATCGTCAACAAACGTAGCACGAATACTAACTAGTACTTATCTGAAATGACGGAGGGCTAAGACAGGTTTTTAAGAAAACCCTTTGCGTAATGAACTTGATATCGTTGTAGAATCGAGTGATTTTAAATGGAGTGTTTTTTAGGCCTTTACTAGTTTTGCTAAAGAGGTCACTCCCGGTGAAGGGATCTCGGCTCTTTCCTTATCGAATAAGGTGCAAGATATTTCGCAAATACCACTATGCAAAGCAAAAACTATAGAAGCAATCAAAAGACAAACCGAGTTTGTAGCATCTGCCAGTTTCGCTAAAGAGGTCACTCCCGGTGAAGGGATCTCGGCTCTTTCCTTATCGAATAAGGTGCTGGATGTTCTACAAGGAACACCGCTATGCAAAGCAAGAACTAGAGCTACCAGTTTTTAAACAAGTTTCTACAACATCTTTAGGTTTCTTTTAGTTTCATTAATCTCATTAATGAAGTCCCATTTTATTATGCTTCACAAGCATCACATTTGAAACGAAATCTGCAATATAACATATATCTCATATATATAATATAAACATTCGTCTCAGGCAGTAATATGATCTCATCATAGAACATTGCAGCAGAAGAACATATATGAAATTTGGATATACTAGGATGTCCGTGTTTTCAATACGAGCCTGTATAAAACACGGATTCCACGGTTGCGATGAATAGCCAAACCCACATCCCTAGACCCCTACGAGAGCGGCAAGCAACACTGCCAATTTTAAGGTTAGGAGACCCGGTCTCGACTCCTCGAGATAGTCTCCCACTGGACCCTAGAACCCGGTTACTTGTGCTCCCCGCCTTGGGTCTACCTAATGCGGAAAAGTAAATAATATACAATGGTGACATCATCCTCAGCCCGGAAGTGCCCCAATAAAAGAATATTACATACAAATGAATTTTACATGAATGAAAAAGAAAAATTCTTATCTCACATAAAACCCCCGGCTATTCAAACACGACGATCCAATATAACATATCACAGCAACACACAATATCACATATCATCAACGTAAGTAAATATGCCTATCCCAATTGCCGTTGATGTATAGCAACGAAACCGGCGATACACCACATATAACACTTATGGTCGCAGAAAAGAAAGTGTAAAACTACAACAGTTGGAATCCGCAACCTTCTTAGACATCGCATGCCTAACCAAATGAATTCCTTAGACATCGCATGCCTAACAATTATAAACCCCGCATTTTAGTCTCGATCTTGAAAACACTTTTCAATATCTAGTCGGGCAATTCAACAAGATTCCCGACATCCTGATCGAATGCTCGTCGCAAACTTTAGTAGACGGCCGCACCCCCGATGCCGTCGACGAAGTGCAGTAAGGCGGAACACCGCTGCCGTGAGCACCCGAACGGATGCCTTTGGCGACGGGGTTCTCCTACAATCACTTGGTCGGGGCTATGGGGCGTGGCTGTCTATTAAGTTTACCCGGTGAGTATCTGCGTACGCTACGTGATTGCGACGGACTTTTGATCACATTAAAATTCCGTGGCAACCGATCATCTGAGACTGAACTGCTAGATTTATAACATTCAAATTAGTTATCTCATAACTACTTGTGGATTCCAAATATTGTATCACATTCCAGATAAATAGACAATGTTAAACTTTCCGATCGAATAAACAAACACCCAAGATTTCCCAAATAGTTCTCAACACTTGAATTAGTTTAATAACATCCATCACATGCCACAGTACCAATGGTCCAGCCGTAGAAGGGTCAAGCCAACGCCTCACATGTGGCAATGCCGTACTGCCCCAAACACTAAGGTTTAGAGGCAGTTCAAGACGGCCACATAATCGAGTTAAGGTTTGTGTTCTTCTAGAGGGTCCACCGCGTTACTTGCACGACTTAGAACGTTCTTAAACTACGGACAAACTAAACGAAGTTATACTTTCCGATCGAATCAACGAGCTCCCAATACAACCCAGAAAACTCAACACTTGAGTAGAATTAAAAATACCCGGAAGCATCTGTAGGGTTGCTAGGCACGTGCACAAGGGTCTACGAGGCATCAACCATGCCCGATTAAAAATTTAGCCGTGCCGAACAACTCGAATACGGATCTTTAAACTAGAGATTAGGCGAAAACTAACATGCTAAACATTTTAACACTAAGTGAGAGGGATTACAACCTTTGTAGATCCGGTCCTTCACTTCATATGCTCCGTGTTGTGGTCCCTTCGCTGCGATCATCGGGTTCCGGACTCTCGAGAAGTTCCACGAAGAGAAAGATGCAACCTTTGCTTCCGATCTTCGATACTAAGATGATCTACCTTGAAGTTTCGTTAACACAAGCTAACACTCATGAAATGATATGAACACCCTCATCTAAATGGCAAGGGAAGATGAGGATGATAAAGTAGGATTTTTGCTCTCTTTATTTATCTTTTTCTCACATTTATTCATCACTTGGAAAAAAGCTAGTGAGCTTTTTCCATGAAAGAATGAAGGAAGAAGATGAAGAATAATAATATAAGCATCCTTTTGTGATGAATAATGCAAAGGAGATAAGGATGAATAATGCAACCATGGTTGACTAAACCTTTGTAGAGAATTAACCAAGGCTAGGATTTGGGTTAGGTTAAGAATGAGTCACTTGAAAATATCTTTCACAAAACAAAACCAAAACCTTCTAGAATCATCTAGAAAGCTTAACCCTAATCCAAACCCTAATCAGGTTTAAACTCCACTAAACATGTTGCATTAGTTATCATATCATGTTACAATATTATATATCACATATATAATATTTATTGCAACCAAAAAAAATAATACAATTAACATATATCGCATATATATCAATGTATTACCCGAGTGAGAAAAAGAATCTATTAGTGAGCTAATATTAGTTAATGTAATTTAATATATCATATATATTATTATACATTAAATTATCGAATCAACACTTGATCCGACAATCCAGCTATATCGCATTTAACCGACTAATATTTATCCGTACCGATTCATCGAATCAACACTTGATCCGATGAACCGGCTGATATCATATATCGCGAGAATAGAATACGGTATCTCATATCGCATTATCCTCGGTCCCGCACATATCACATATGTGCTCCTACTCCGTTTTGCCTGAGCCAAGAAACCTCTGTATAGGACTCTAAAGAATCGTCAATACGCCGGCAGTAGGTGATGATCATATCAAACACCCACAAGCTGCAAGCGGTCAGCTAAACGTAACAGCTACCCAGGTATTGAGCGCTCAGAAGATCAACAAGCAAGCCTGTACATTCTCCTGTGAATCCAATCAGTAATACTCCCGTATAGTCCGGTCTCGTCGTCTGATATGTTGCATATCTCACCTAGGGGTGGTAAACGTCAGACCCCAGTAGCTCGATAAGTCGTGTCGATATGAGGTCTATAACAGTTCGAGAAACTACTGATAACACTTACCAGTAAATCTCAGCAACCCTGGCCAGGGATTTCCGGTTATAGCCAATCGAACACAGCACAACATCAACTCCCTATACCGGGAGAGACGGATCCCCTCCTATCGCTCATTGCCTCCATGTGATTCGGGACTGTACCCAAAAGCCACCTTTTTGCACGCCCTCTTGGACGTGGTATGATGGAAATTAAAGCACAGTGGGAATCACACAAGACTCTATGACGATCTCGGGTCAACAGACTACTCTGTACCAGTGTCACCGGAGAACTGCCATCTGACGTGAGGTATAATACCATCTGGGAGTTCTCGGCGAGTCCGTCCAGTGTACCCAGTCTCCACTGAGCATCCGTACACCATCTTTGATGTCAAACACCGATGGATATGGGATCATCCATCGCCCATCATATGGGTCAAGATGCGTATACGCTAGTCTACTCTGGTGCATCGATGCCCTATCTCGATACACCCTCGACTAGGAACAGTTATAGGATGTACTCGTCGACTACCGTGGCCCCACTAGTATGATCTCATCATAGTCCCAGTAGTCGAGTACATATCCTAAGGGCTTTATCAACATGTAACATAGAGACAATCAGAGTACATGTTAAGATAAAGTACAACCAGATAGCATACTATCATGTCGAGCAAGAAAGTCCTCCCTATATATGTCCAAGCATCCACTACAATATACATCGTATGTACAGTAATGGCCTCTAGGGCATACATATAACTAACAATCTCCCACTTGCACTAGGGCCATCTGTTGTGGTATCACATACCCAACATTTAGCTGCGGTTGAAGTATCTCATACTCAACCATCCCATAAATGTCTCTACTGGGAAAAAGGCCTTTGTGAATGGATCCGCGCTGTTGTCCTCTTGGTCTACTCCCCTAACCTCGATCTCCCTGGAGATCAACCATCTCCATGATCAGGTGATACTGCCTAAGAATTATATCTGGATTTCTGATGGGACGGTAGTTCCTTGGCTAAAACCACAACCCCATTGTCACAAAATGGTAGGAACGAAGTTCATCTTATGAACTTATATATATCCAGACTGCCTCTTTGGTAGTATCTTTGGTAACGATGTATCTTGCCTTTAATCGTCTAGTATGTCATGGTATCTAGCTTGGAACTCTTCCAACATACCGTCCCTCCACTGAGGGTAAAGACAATGCCTGCGACTGACATTCAGTCGTTCTTATCACCCTGGAACCTTTCCAGTGATTCTCCTTAGGATCCATTGATACCATCTCACTACAACTAGTGAGTATCCTAACATCCAATTAGATCTATCTCATAGATCCAAAACCTAGGATTTAGGAGGTATCACCTTGATCCTATATGGAGAATCCTTGTGATAAGCGGAGATTGACCGAGCGTAGCATAGGAAACTCCTTCCCTATCAAGAGTATGTCATCCACGTACTCTACGAGGATCACCACCATACTCTCTACTACCTTTTTGTATATACAAGGTTCATCTACCATTTTGATGAAGTCAAACTCTTTGACTACCACATCAAAACAGATGTTCCAACTCCGCGATGCCTGTTTTATCACATAAAACATCTTGCACACGTTTCCGCTGCTCCCGCTATCTACGAAGCCCTCTGGCTGTGTACTTATAGACGCTCTCTTCCAAAACATCATTTAGAAAAGCAGTCATGACACCCAACCACCAGATATAGTAGTCATGGAATGTAGCCATGGCAAGTAGGATCTGGATAGATTTAAGCATAGCTTTGAAAGTCTCAATTTTTCCATGTACACCAAGTAATCTTCTCAAGATATACTCGCTCCTGATGGGGATTTAACCCTTCAGATAAAGCAACCAAAGTCCATACTTTGTTGGTGTATAAGGATTTCATCTCAGATCGCTAAGCATCCAGCCATTCTTACAGAGTCCTACTCCTGATGGCCAGCTCGAAACTAGTTGGGTCATTATCTCATGATACAATCCTCGCTCCCACTGTCATAAAGAAACCGAAGTATCTCTCAGGTGGGTGAGGAATCCTGCTAGATCGGCGGAGAGGCTGAGGTTCGTTGGAAACTATTGAATCCTTTGGTTCTACCAAATCATCAGCTGCAGTTTGTATAGCTGGAACCATTCCAGTTCTACATAACAGATCTTGCCTCGAGCTTGTCCGGATTTTGCTTTTAAACATAGGCCGGACAACCCAAATCTTAATCAACTTAAGATATGGGCTCTTCCCTTTCCATATCACATATGAAGTGGTAGGCAACTGATTTGATTCGAACCCTATTCAATAGGTATGCAGCTTCTCAAGTGCATAACTCCCAAAAGGAAATAGGAAACTCAGTAGTACTCATCATAGAGCACACCATATCACATAGGGTGCTATTGCTCCACCCCGATACACCGACATCCTGTGGTGTATACGGAGGAGTAATGCTGAGAGAGAATCTCATTCTCCTTTAGAATAGTCCAGGAATTCCGTTCTCAACTATTCTCCTCCTTGATCGCATCAAAGGACATAATACTTTTACCCGTTTTTGGTTCACTACTTCTAATTTATATTCTGTGAATATCTCAAAAGCTTCGGACCTGTGTTTCAACAGAAACATATGTCTGAATCTTGAGAGATTATCAGAGAATGTAATGAAGTAGAAAGAACCGATCTTGGCATGTGTAGACAGGGGACCTTACATACATCAACATGTATCAATCCCAAGAGTTCACTAACTCTTTCTCTGTTTCCAATAAACAGAGCTGTGGTCATCTTATCTTTGTGACATGACCGGCAAGTTTCACAAGATGTAAATTCAAACTAATTTAAATATGCATCTTATATGTAACTTAGCTAGTCGGGTCGCATTGATATGACCTAGTCTACAATACCTCAAGAAGGATTCGTTCATTTCTGAACTCTTCCTCTTGTGTGTGTTCTGTATACTAAGAACTGTAGTTTGATTTAGAACGTCAATGCTTTTAGATAACGTGCCTGAACCGATCAACTCTTGATATAGGAAATGTTCAAAACATTATCCAACAATACAAAATTATATCCTTTCTTTACTAATAAAGAGACTGATATGATTTTGTATATCAGGTTCGGTATCTAATAACATTCGTTCAGAATCAATGTATTCAGGTAATACAGGATGATAGTGACCAACAGACTTGGCTGCAACACTTGCACCGTTTTCTGTCTCATGAAACTTATCACCCGTTCTCAGTTCTCTACCTTTCTGTAGCCCATGTAACAGATTACATATGCGGGATCCTGATCTGGTATCACATACCCAGGACGTAAAGGATACTGAGAAACGGTTCTTTGTAATGAACACACCCGAAGATGATGCATCAACATGCACTTTCTTCGTTTGGGCGGCACGGGAAATCTGGTATTCCCCAATTTTCTGCTCTGTCTTATAACAATTATAAGTTGGAGCGGGACCAATGTTCCCCAGCTCAGTATAACAAGCGGGTTCGGTCAATAATCCGTATTATTATCTTGATTAAGGCGTGATATGGTCGCTACCTAGAGAGAGAGAGAAGAAAACACTCAGCGTATGCTCTTGCAAGATTAGATTGGTTATATAATATATCTAATCAGGATGTCTCCCACTGTTTTAATCAAATCTTCCTTCAAACCCTAAAAGGAAAGACTAGCCGGGATTAATTACACGCTACAAGTTCGCCAATCTTTCAGCCAGGCCAGTGTCGGTACTTTGAGGGAGGTCCCCCGTGCTTTCGCACGAACCTAATTAAAGTAAACCTCATTTTCCCAGAGGCGTAACCCCGTTAACACCTTTCTAGACACCTACTTGATCGGCTAATTGTAATGTGTAAAACTCTCCCAGGAGTAACTCTTACTCGCAGCGGGTATCGGGATCCAACTATCTCATAGAAGGTATGCAATCTCATTGCAAATTTCAACTCTTGAAATTCCCGATAATATTTTACCCCTAGCGTCTTATGACCTTGACGGAGGTCAACAAACCATAAGCTACTAGTCAAGTTCAACCCGTCATTTCCTGATTGAATTAAACCCACCCGCACGACCCTTGACGGAGGTCAACAAGGCCGCACGACTACCCTAATCCAATCTGCATCATATGCATAAGCAGATAAATACTAGTCAGCTACCGCACACTACGCCTTGACGGAGGTCAACAAACGTAGCACGAATACTAAGTAGGACTTATCTGAAATGACGGAGGGCTACGACAGGTTTTTAAGAAAACCTATTGCGTAATGAACTTGATATCGTCGTAGAATCGAGTGATTTTAAATGGAGTGTTTTTTAGGCTTTTCTAGCTTTGCTAAAGGGGTCACTCCCGGTGAAGGGATCGTCGGCCCTTTCCTCATCGAATAAGGTGCAGGATATTTCACAAATATCACTATGCAAAGCAAGAACTATAGAAGCAATCAAAAGACAAACCGAGTTTGTAGCATCTGCCAGTTATTGCTAAAGGAGTCACTCCCGGTGAAGGGATCTCGGTCCTTTCCTTATCGAATAAGGTGCTGGATGTTCTACAAGGAACACCGCTATGCAAAGCAAGAACTAGAGCTACCAGTTTTTAAACAAGTTTCTACAACATCTTAGGTTTCTATTATTTCATTAATCTCATTAATGAAGTCCCATTTTATTATGCTTCATAAGCATCACAGTTGAAACGAAATCTGCAATATAACATATATCTCATATATATATAAAATAAACATTCGTCTCATGCAGTAATATGATCTCATCACAGAACATTGCAGCAGAAGAACATATATGGAATATTGGATATACTAGGACGTCCGTGTTTTCAATACGAGCCTGTATAAAACACGGATTCCACGGTCGCGATGAATAGCCAAACCCACATCCCTAGACCCCTACGAGAGCGGCAAGTAACACTGCCACTTCTAGGGTTAGGAGACCCGGTCTCGACTCCTCGAGATGGTCTCCCACTAGACCCTAGAACCCGGTTACTTGTGCTCCCCTCCTTGGGTCTACCTAATGCGGAAAAGTAAATAATATACAACGGTGACATCTTCCGCTACCTGGAAGTGCCCTAATAAAAGAATATTACATACAAATGAATTTTACATGAATGAAAAAGAAAAAACTCTCATCTCACAGAAAAAACCCAGCTATTCAAAACGCGACGATCCAATACAACATATCACAGCAACACATAATATCTCATATCATCAACGTAAGCAAGTATGCGTATCCCGATTGTCGTTGATGTATAGAAACGAAGCCGGCGATACAGCACATACTACGCTTACGGTCACAGAAAAGAAAGTGTAAAACTACAATAGTTGGAATCCACAACCTCCTTAGACATCGCATGCCTAACCAAATGAATTCCTTAGACATCGCATGCCTAACAATTATAAACCCCGCATTTTAGTCTCATTATCGAAAACTCTTTTCAATATCAAGTCGGGTAATTCAACAAGATTCCCGACATCCTGATCGAATACTCGTCGCAAACTTTAGTAGACGGCCGCACCCCCAGATGCCGTCGACGAAGTGCACTAAGGCGGAACACCGCTGCCGCGAGCACCCGAACGGATGCTTTTGGCGACGGGGTTCTCCTACAGTCACTTGGTCGGGGCTATGGGGCGTGGCTGTCTATTAAGTTTACCCGGCGAGTATCCGCGTACGCTACGTGATTGCGACGGACTTTTTATCACATCAAAATTCCGTAGCAACCGATCAACTGAGACTAAACCGCTAGATTTATAACATTCATATTAGTTATCTGATAACTACTTGTGAATTCCAATTATTGTATCACATTCCAGATAAATAGACAAAGTTAAACTTTCCGATCGAATCATCAAACACCCAAGATTTCCCTAATATATCTCAACACTTGAAATCAGTTTAAAAACATCCATCACATGCCACAGTAGCAATGGTCCAGCCGTAGAAGGGTCAAGCCAACGCCTCACATGTGGCACGCCGTACTGCCCTAAACCCTAAGGTTCAAAAGGCAGTTCAAGACGGTCACATAATCGAGTTAAGGTTTGTTGTCTTCTAGAGGGTCCACCGCGTTACTTGCACGACTTAGAACGTTCTTAAACACGAGAAAAAATCCAACTTTTGAAAAAATTTCCGACAGGGGAAAAAATGAGTTATTGATATCCGTTCGAAATTTTTAACAGTTTCTAAAATTATCCGGACAAACTAAACAAAGTTATAATATCCGATCGAAACAACGAGTCCCCAATACAACCCAGAAAATTCAATAGTTGAATAAATATTAAAAATTCCCAGAAAATACAGCACTAAAAGTTAAGAATTATTGTGCAAATTTGAAATGCTCACGTGACTAACTTGCCGCGGAACCGCTGCACAAGACATGCTTGTGCCGCGGTTCCGCCGCTCTTTGGTGGAATTACGCGCACGTGCTTCACAGTATTGCTTACAATTCACTGCTGTAATTTTTGGATATTTTTAATTTGGAAAAAACCACAGTTTTGAAAAATTTCCAGAAACTAGGGTATATCGGGTTTTCCGGGTTCGATCGGACTTTAAACTTCGCCTAGACTTCGTCTAAAGCTCTAGCTTGGCTCTGATACCACTGTAGGGTTGCTAGGCACGCGCACAAGGGTCTACGAGGCATCAACCATGCCCGATTAAAAATTTAGCCGTGCCGAACAACTCGAATACGGATCTTTAAACTAGAGATTAGGCGAAAACTAACATGCTAAACATTTTTACACTAAGTGAGAGGGATTACAACCTTTGTAGATCCGGTCCTTCACTTCATATGCTACATGTTGTGGTCCCTTCGCTGCGATCATCGGGTTCCAGACTCTCGAGAAGTTCCACGAAGAGAAAAATGCAACCTTTGCTTCCGATCTTCGATACTAAGATGATCTACCTTGAAGTTTCGTTAACACAAGCTAACACTCATGAAATGATATGAACACCCTCATCTAAATGGCAAGGGAAGATGAGGATGATGAATTAGGATTTTTGCTCTCTTTATTTATCTTTTTCTCACATTTATTCATCACTTGGAAAAAAGCTAGTGAGCTTTTTCCATGAAAGAATGAAGGAAGAAGATGAAGAATAATAATATAAGAATCCTTTTGTGATGAATAATGCAAAGGAGATAATGATGAATAATGCAACCATGGTTGACTAAACCTTTGTAGAGAATTAACCAAGGCTAGGGTTTGGGTTAGGTTAAGAATGAGTCACATGAAAATATCTTTCACAAAACAAAACCAAAACCTTCTAGAATCATCTAGAAAGCTTAACCCTAATACAAACCCTAATCATGTTTAAACTCCACTAAACATGTTGCATTAGTTATCATATCATGTTACAATATTATATATCACATATATAATATTTATTGCAACCAAAAAAAATAATACAATTAACATATATCGCATATATATCAATGTATTACCCGAGTGAGAAAAAGAATCTATTAGTGAGCTAATATTAGTTAATGTGATTTAATATATCATATATATTATTATACATTAAATTATCGAATCAACACTTGATCCGACAATCCAGCTATATCGCATATAACCGACTAATATTTATCCGTACCGATTCATCGAATCAACACTTGATCCGATGAACCGGCTGATATCATATATCGCGAGAATAGAATACGGTATCTCATATCGCATTATCCTCGGTCCCGCATATATCACATATGTGCTCCTACTCCGTTTTGCCTGAGCCAAGAAACCTCTGTGTAGGACTCTAAAGAATAAGTCAATACGCCGGCAGTAGGTGATGATCATATCAAACACCCACAAGCTGCAAGCGGTCAGCTAAACGTAACAGCTACCCAGGTATTGAGCGCTCAGAAGATCAACAAGCAAGCCTGTACATTCTCCTGTGAATCCAATCAGTAACACTCCCGTACAGTCCGGTCTCGTCGTCTGATATGTTGCATATCTCGTCTAGGGGTGGTAAACGTCAGACCCCAGTAGCTCGATAAGTCGTGTCGATATGAGGTCTATAACAGTTCGAGAAACTACTGATAACACTTACCAGTAAATCTCAGCAACCCTGGCCAGGGATTTCCGGTTATAGCCAATCGAACACAGCACAACATCAACTCCCTATACCGGGAGAGACGGATCCCCTCCTATTGCTCATTGCCTCCATGTGATTCGGGACTGTACCCAAAAGCCACCTTTTTGCACGCCCTCTTGGACGTGGTATGATGGAAATCAAAGAACAGTGGGAATCACACAAGACTCTATGACGATCTCGGGTCAACAGACTACTCTGTACCAGTGTCACCGGAGAACTGCCATCTGACGTGAAGTATAATACCATCTGGGAGTTCTCGGCGAGTCCGTCCAGTGTACCCAGTCTCCACTGAGCATCCGTACACCATCCTTGATGTCAAACACCGATGGATATGGGATCATCCATCGCCCATCATATGGGTCAAGATGCGTATACGCTAGTCTACTCTGGTGCATCGATGCCCTATCTCGATACACCCTCGACTAGGAACAGTTATAGGATGTACTCGTCGACTACCGTGGCCCCACTAGTATGATCTCATCATAGTCCCAGTAGTCGAGTACATATCCTAAGGGCTTTATCAACATGTAACATAGAGACAATCAGAGTACATGTTAAGATAAAGTACAACCAGATAGCATACTATCATGTCGAGCAAGAAAGTCCTCCCTATATATGTCCTAGCATCCACTACAATATACATCGTATGTACAGTAATGGCCTCTAGGGCATACATATAACTAACAGCATCAGGAAATACATAGGGACTTTACTAAGCAAAAAGCAAAGCATGATTTCACTGTACGGCCGCGGAACCGCGGCGCAAGGTAGGTCATTGCCGCGGTTCCACGGCGCTTTAATGAAATTGATGTTTCGTGTGTTTACAGTAATTCCTAAAATACCCTGCTGATTTTTTTGAGTATTTTTAATATGAAAAAATCAACATTTTTGAAAAATTTTCAGAAACTAGGGTTTTACGGGTATTCGGAGTTCGATCGGACTTTAAACTTCGTCTAGACTTCGCCTAAAGCTCTAGCTTGGCTCTGATACCACTATAGAGTTACTAGGCACACTAATAAGGTTCTACAAGGCATCAACCATGCCCAATTTTAAATTTTAGCCGTGCCGAACGACCCTAACCAAGATCTTTAAACTAGATATTAGGCGAAACAAAGCATGTTAAACACTTTAACATCTAAGAGTTTGGGATTACAACCTTTGTAGTCTGGTCCTTCGCTTCATAAGCTCCGTGTTGAAGTCCCTTCGCTGCGATCATCATGTACCCGGACTCTAGAGAGGCTCCACGAAGAGAATGATGCAAACTTGCTTCCGATCTTCGATAACTAAGATGATCTATCTTGAAGTTTCTTTAACACAAGCTCTCACTCACAAATGAAGTGAACACCCTAATCTAAATGGCTAGGATAGATTAGGATGATGAAGTAGGATTTTAGCTCTCATTTATTATCTTAATCTCACTCATTTTCATCACCAAAGAAAAAGCTAGAAAGCTTTTCTTCAAGAACTCAAGGAAGAAGAAGAAGAAGAAGCCTTTTGTGATGAATAATGAAACTCATATATGAGGTTAGAAATACAACCATAGTTAAGAATGAATCCTTAACTCATGTAGAGAAACAACAATGGAAAAGGGGTTTGGGTTTGGTTAAGGAAATATCTTCACAAAATATCTATACATAAAAACAAAAGCAAAAACTTCTAGAAGCTACTAGAAGGCTTAACCCTAATTCAAACCCTAACCATGTTTAATCTACACAAAACATGTTGCATTAATAACCCTATCATGTTACAATATTATATATCACATATATAATATTTATTGTAATAAAATAAAATAATACAATTAACATATATCGCATATATATCAATGTATTACCCGAGTGAGAAAAAGAATCTTTTAGTGAGCTTATATCAGTTAATGCAATTTAATATATCAAATATATAATTATACATTAAATTATCGAATCAACACTTGATCCGATAATCCAATTATTTCACAAATAACCGACTAATATAATCTGTAACAGTTCATCGAATCAACACTTGATCCGATGACCCGGCTATATCTCATATACCCGGCCGATATCTCATATCGTGAGAATCTAATACGGTATCACATACACGTATTGTTCTCAGTCCCGCACATATCACATATGTGCTCCTACTCCGTTTTGCCTGAGCCAAGAAACCTTTGTGTAGGACTCTAAAGAATCGTCAATACGCCGGCAGTACGTGATGATCATATCAAACACCCACAAGCTGCAAGCGGTCAGCTAAACGTAACAGCCACCCAGGTATTGAGTGCTCAGAAGATCAACAAGCAAGCCTGTACATTCTTCTGTGAATCCAGTCAGTAACACTTCCGTACAGTCCGGTCTCTTCGTCTGATATGTCGCATATCTCGCCTAGGGGTGGTAAAACGTCAGACCCCAATATGAGGTCTATAACAGTTCGAGAAGCTACAGATAACACTTACCAGTAAATCTCAGCAACCCTGGCCAGGGATTTCCAGTTATAGCCAATCGAACACAGCACAATATCAACTCCCTATACCGGGAGAGACGAATCCCCTCCTATCGTTCATTGCCTCCATGTGATTCTGGACTGTACCCAAAAGCCACCTTTTTGCACACCCTCTTGGACGTGGTATGATGGAAATCAAAGCACAGTGGGAATCACACAAGACTCTATGACGATCTCAGGTCTACAGACTAACCTGTACCAGTGTCACTAGAGAACTGCCATCTGACGTGAAGTATAATACCATCTGGGAGTTCTCGGCGAGTCCGTCCAGTGTACCCAGTTTCTAATGAGCACCCGTACACCATCCTTGATGTCAAACACCGATGGATATGGGATCATCCATCGCCCATCATATAGGTCAAGATGCGTATACGCTAGTCTACTCTGGAGTATCGATGCCCTGTCTCGGTACTCCCACGACTAGGAACATTTGAAGGATGTACTTGGCGACTACACTGTCCCTACTAGTATGATCCGCATCATAGTCATGGTAGTCAAGTACTCATCCTAAGGGCTTTATCAACATGTAAGAAAGTAGACTATCAGAGTACATGTTAAGATAAAGAGTAACCAGATAGCGTACTATCATGTCGAGCAAGAAAGTCCTCCCTATATATGTCCTAGCATCCACTATAATATACATCGTATGTACGGTAATGGCCTCTATGGCATACATGTAACTAACACATGGAAGATGCTCCATCGAAATAAAGTTCCCACCGGGTATCATTCTCTCTTCTCTCACCGTCGATCGTTTCAAACGCGTGCTCGTCGGGCAACTCGCAGTTCAAAGGAGAATCGGCGGGTATCGGATGCTCAGCGAGGAAGTCGGCGATGGACTGGCTTTTCACTGCCTTGAGTGGACGATAAGTTATCGAGAACTCCATCAAGAGTAGGGCCCATTTAGCAAGTTGTCCCATTAATATAGCCTTTGACATCAAATATTTGAGGGGATCCACCTTTGATATGAGATGGACCTCATGTGCCAACGCGTAGTGTCTGAGCTTCGTTATCGCGAAGATCAACGCCAGGCAGTGTTTTTCGATGGGAGAGTAATTATTTTCTGCCCCTAAGAGAACTCGACTCAAATAGTAGAGAGCTCTCTCCTTTCCTTGGTCGTTCTCTTGTGCCCATAATGCTCCTAGAGAACCTTCGAGGGCTGTTGTATACAGAATGAGAGGTTTTCCTTTGATTGGAGCAGTCAGCACCGGAGGATTTTGCAGGTATTGCTTGATTTCGTCTAGTGCGCTTTGGCATTTGCGATCCCAAACGAAAGGGGTTCCCTTCTTCATCAGGTGACTGTAGGGGCGGCACTTGCCGGAGAGATTGGCTATAGATCGTCGGATATACGCGAGCTTTCCTTGGAGAGACCGCAATTGCTTGAGAGTCTTTGGCGGAGGCATTTCCATGATCACTTTGATCTTCGACGGGTCTATCTCAATGCCTCGGTGGCGGACGACGAATCCTAGGAATTTGCCTGAGGAAACTCCGAACGCGCATTTGAGAGGGTTCATCTTCAAGTTATATTTCCGAAGGCGATGAAACACGGTCTTCAGATGCTCTAAATGTTCCTCGTATAATTTGCTTTTAACTACGAGGTCGTCGATATAGCATTCGACGATTTTATGTATGAGGTCATCGAAGATCTTCATCATAGCCCTCTGATAGGTGGCACCGGCGTTCTTTAGACCGAAAGGTATCACCTTGTAGCAGAATATGCCCAAAGGGGTTCGGAAAGCGGTATGCTTCTGGTCTTCGGGATGCATCTTTATCTGATTGTATCCTGATGAGCCGTCCATGAAGGAGAAAACTTCGTGAGTGGACGTATTATCTATCATCAGTTCAATGACTGGTACTGGGAAGTCGTCCTTCGGGCAGGCTTTATTGAGATCCCGAAAGTCCACACATATGCGCACCGTCCCATTTTTCTTCATCACTGGGACGATATTGGCGATCCAGTCAGGATACTGAACTTCTTGGATGAAGCCGGAGTTGATTAGCTTCTTCACCTCGGTGTTGATGCTCATCTCAAGCTCGAGCCACATTCTTCTAGGTGCTTGTTTAATCGGCTTGACGTCCGGGGATATTGCCAATTTGTGGACAGCAATCTCTGGATCTAGTCCTGGCATCTCGGAATAGTTCCATGCGAAGCAATCTTTATGCTGCATGAGCACGTCCTTTAGCGTAGCCACCCTTTCTTCAGACAACAGCTCACTGACGAACGTCGGCCGTGGGTCGTTTGCCGTTCCCAAGTCAATTTTTGTGAGGTTATCTGCGGTAGTATGTATCCCATCTTCCAGCTCTTTTGGAGCAGGTGGAAATTCTGAGATCACCTCGCCATCATCATTTACGAAGCACCAGAGGAGGTCATCCATATTCTCGGGCTCTTCTTCTGATAGCGTTATCACATGGCAGGTACGAGATCGCTTCCAAGACCGACATTGATCTGGTTCCATTTTCGCTGCATACATGGCTCTCGGTTCATACTTCTGCGGCGGGATTACCCTCCAACTGCTGGATAGAGCGAACCTGCCGAGTTGATATTGGTCTTCGACCCAATTCTTGAAGGTGAAGCAGTCTTGAAGAGGATGTCCTATTGCTCGGTGATAGGAGAAATAGTCTGGATGATTAACTTCACCTGCGTGCTCGGGGTGCTTGGACTCTGGGAGGGTAATCATCTGATGCTTTATGACAAGATCAAGTATCTTTCTTGTCTTGTCTTGGGGAAAAGAATACGCTCGACCCATCTTCTTTACAAGAGACGAGTCCAGGCTGCTCGATTCTCGATCGCGGGGCTTCTTGGTCTCGCTTTGTCGCTGTCGAACGCTTTTTTCATTCTTGGGTTTATTTTTGCCTCTGAGCCGGGTCTTTTGCATGATGGGTTAGCGACGAGGAGCATTGTCATTCTAAACGGCCCGTTGAAGGAGGCGCTGCGTCCTGGCTTTCTCGTAAATGGCCATTTCGCGGTTATGGTCATCCCGGACCTTTTGACCCGCTTCCCTTATAAGATTGTCCATCTGTTCTTCGAACGACGGACTTGGCATTTTCACGGCGGGAGCTCTTTCTGGTTCAGGGTTAGCATCTTCCCACAGAGCATCTCCTTCTTCATCAAAGTCATGTATGACATAGCAGTCGCGGAATAGCTCCCGTTTCTTGGATTGAACATATCCAAGCCCGATCGTTTCCATTCTCCCGTTGGGCAACTTTCATTGAGTTCCGGGGACATTCCAGATACAGTTATAGAACCGTGCTTGTCGAGCATTTTGCTTAAGGGGTACACCTTGGCGTCTCAAGAGCCTCTTCAATCCTTCTGTGTAGTATCTGGGCAGTTGGATGGGTTGAAGTTTGTTAAGTATCGAGTCAGCACCATGTCAGACTTCTTTTTCCACTCTAGTTTCCGTGGATTGATAAAAGAGGATCGCCTTTTCATCTTTTCGTCTGGAAAGGACGTAGAATGTCTGCAGTTCCTACACATTATAGATATCAAGTGCGTCGAGCTCTTTGTAATGCTCCTGTGGAACTATAGCGATTTGCAAACTCCGATCATTGCCAGCGAAGGCTTGTATTGATGGACGAACAGAAAATACTGCATTAACCTCATCTTCCAAGTCGCTGCCAAAGACCATAATAGGGGTGGACGGTCCTGGCTTGTTGCATTGGGACGGCCCTGAATAAACTATTTCTTCTTCCTCCTCGGTATCACTCCCGAAGGCCGGAATAGTGGTGATAGCTTTGTTCTTCGGTTTATGACATCTTTCCGTGTCCTCAAAATCTGGTAAGAAGAATTTTGTATCTTCGTACTTTCGAACTTCATTCACGGAGAATGAGTTCAACTCCCCCGTTACAGTGTACTCGAGACCATCCTTGAAATACTTCATACACAGATGTTTTGTAGAAGGGATATTGTTGTACTCGTGTAGCCAAGGCTTACCGAGCAAAGCATTATAGAAGGTCTTGGCGTCAATGACGTGAAACTTGATGTCAGTGACTAACAGTCTAAAGCGCAGCGTTAATATCACAGACCCGAGCGTCCGTGATGACTGGGAGTCAAACCCGGAGATGGTGATTTTATCACGAGCGAGGTGCTGAACGCTCATGCAGATTTCCTGTTAGTTATATGTATGCCCTAGAGGCCATTACTGTACATACGATGTATATTGTAATGGATGCTTGGACATATATAGGGAGGACTTTCTTGCTCGACATGATAGTATGCTATCTGGTTGTACTTTATCTTAACATATACTCTGATTGTCTCTATATTACATGTTGATAAAGCCCTTAGGATATGTACTCGACTACTGGGACTATGATGAGATCATACTAGTGGGGCCACGGTAGTCGACGAGTACATCCTATAACTGTACCTAGTCGAGGGTGTATCGAGACAGGGCATCGATGCACCAGAGTAGACTAGCGTATACGCATCTTGACCCATATGATGGGCGATGGATGATCCCATATCCATCGGTGTTTGACATCAAGGATGGTGTACGGGTGCTCAGTGGAGACTGGGTACACTGGACGGACTCGCCGAGAACTCCCGGATGGTATTATACCATACGTCAGATAGCAGTTCTCCGGTGACACTGGTACAGAGTAGTCTGTTGACCCGAGATCGTCATAGAGTCTTGTGTGATTTCCACTGTTCTTTGATTTCCATCATACCACGTCCAAGAGGGCGTCCAAAAAGGTGGCTTTTGGGTACAGTCCCGAATCACATGGAGGCAATGAGCGATAGGAAGGGATTCGTCTCTCCCGGTATAGGGAGTTGATGTTGTGCTGTGTTCGATTGGCTATAACCGGAAATCCCTGGCCAGGGTTGCTGAGATTTACTGGTAAGTGTTATCGGTAGTTTCTCGAACTGTTATAGACCTCAAATCGACACGACTTATCGAGCTACTGGGGTCTGACGTTTACCACCCCTAGGCAAGATATGCAACATATCAGACGACGAGACCGGACTGTACGGGAGTGTTACTGTTTGGATTCACAGGAGAAGTTACAGGCTTGCTTGTTGATCTTCTGAGTGCTCAATACCTGGGTAGCTGTTACGTTTAGCTGACCGCTTGCAGCTTGTGGGTGTTTGATATGATCATCACCTACTGCCGGCGTATTGACGATTCTTTAGAGTCCTACACAGAGGTTTCTTGACTCAGGCAAAACGGAGTAGGGGCACATATGTGATATGTGCGGGACCGAGGATAATGCGATATGTGATACCGTATTATATTCTCGCGATATTTGATATCAGCCGGGTCATCGGATCAAGTGTTGATTCGATGAATCGGTACGGATAAATATTAGTCGGTTATATGCGATATAGCCGGATTGTCGGATCAAGTGTTGATTCGATAATTTAATGTATAATAATATATTTGATATATTAAATTACATTAACTAATATTTGCTCACTAAAAGATTCTTTTTCTCACTCGGGTAATACATTGATATATATGCGATATATGTTAATTGTATTATTTTGTTACGATAAATATTATATATATGATATATAATATTGTAACATGATATGATAAATAATGCAACTTATTTAGTGGAGTTTAAACATGATTAGGGTTTGGATTAGGGTTAAACTTTCTAGATGTTTCTAGAAGGTTTTGTTTTGTTTTGTGAAAGATATTTGTTAATGACTCATGCTTTAACCCAACCCAAACCCTAACCCTAGTCTATTCTCTACAATGGTTAAGTGAACCATGGTTGCATAATTCTATCATATCATTTCATTTCCTATTCATCACAAAAGGATTAACATTATTCATCTTCTTCCTCCTTCATTCTTCCATGAAAAAGCTTACTTGTTTTTCAAAAGGTGATGAATAAATATGAGAAAAAGATCAATAAAGAGAGCAAAAATCCTACTTCATCATCCTCATCTTCCCTTGCCATTTAGATGAGGGTGTTCATATCATTTCATGAGTGTTAGCTTGTGTTAAAGAAACTTCAAGGTAGATCATCTTAGTATCGAAGATCGGAAGCAAAGGTTGCGTCTTTCTCTTCGTGGAACCTCTCGAGAGTCCGGATCCCGATGATCGCAGCGAAGGGACCACAACACGGAGCATATGAAGTGAAGGACCTGATCTACAAAGGTTGTAATCCCTCTCACTTAGTGTTAAATTGTTTAGCATGCTTGTTTTCGCCTAATCTCTAGTTTAAAGTTCCGTATTCGGGTTGTTCGGCACGGCTAAATTTTAAATCGGGCATGGTTGATGCCTCGTAAACCCTTGTGCGCGTGCCTAGCAACCCTACAGTGGTATCAGAGCCGAGCTAGAGCTTTAGGCGAAGTCTGAACGAAGTTTAAAGTCCGATCGAACCCGGAAAACCCCGAAAATAACCCTCTCTGTACATTTTCTGAAAATGTGGATTTTTGCAAATTAAAAATATCCAAAAATTACAGCAGGTAATTATAAGAATTACTGTGAAGCACGTGAGCGCAACTCGACTAAAGCGCCGTGGAACCGCGGCCCCACCCCAGCATGTGCGGCGGTTCCGCGGCCACATAGTCGATTCTTGGCACGTGCTTTTCACAGTAACTCCTATTTTGTAATGTTGTATTTTCTGGAAATTTTTATTTTTTATTCAACTGTTGAATTATATGGGTTGTATTGGGGACTTAAAGTTTCGATCGGATATTATAACTTTGTTTAGTTTTGTCCGGATAATTTTAGAAACTGTTAAAAAGTTCGAACGGATATCAATAACTCACTTTTTCCCCTGTCGGAAAATTTTTCAAAAGTTGGATTTTTCCGTGTTTAAGAATGTTCTAAGTCGTGCAAGTAACGCGATGGACCCTCTAGAAGACAACAAACCTTAACTCGATTATGTGACCGTCTTGAACTGCCCTTCGAACCTTAGGGTTTGGGGCAGTACGGCGTGCCACATGTGAGGCGTTGGCTTGACCCTTCTACGGCTGGACCATTGGTACTGTGGCATGTGATGGACGTTTTTAAACTGATTTCAAGTGTTGAGATATATTGGGAAATCTTGGGTGTTTGATTATTCGATCGGAAAGTTTAACTTTGTCTATTTATCTGGAATGTGATACAATAATTGGAATCCACAGGTAGTTATGAGATAACTAATTTGAATATTATAAACATAGCAGTTCAGTCTCATTTGATCGGTTGCCACGGAATTTTGATGTGATCAAAAGTCCGTCGCAATCACGTAGTGTACGCGGATACTCGCCGGGTAAACTTAATAGACAGCTACGCCCCATAGCCCCGACCAAGTGACTGTAGGAGAACCCCGTCGCCGAAAGCATCCGTTCGGGTGCTCTCGGTAGCGGTGTTCCACCTTGGTGCACTTCGTCGACGGTATCGGGGGTGCGGCCGTCTACTAAAGTTTGCGACGAGCATTCGATCAGGACGTCGGGAATCTTGTTGAATTGGCCGACTTGATATTGAAAAGAGTTTTCGATAAATGAGACTAAAATGCGGGGTTTATAATTGTTAGGCATGCGATGTCTAAGGAATTCATTTGGTTAGGCATGCGATGTCTAAATAGGTTACGGATTCCAACTGTTGTAGTTTTACACTTTCTTTTCTGTGACCGTAAGCGTAGTATGTGGTGTATCGCCGGCTTCGTTGCTATACATCAACGACAATCGGGGTACGCATACTTGCTTACGTTGATGATATGAGATATTATGTGTTGCTGTGATATGTTGTATTGGATCGTCGCGTTTGAATAGCCGGGGGTTTTATGTGAGATGAGAGTTTTTCTTTTTCATTCATGTAAAATTCATTTGTATGTAATATTCTTTTATTGGGGCACTTCCAGGTAGCGGAAGATGTCACCGTTGTATATTATTTACTTTTCCGCATTAGGTAGACCCAAGGCGGGGAGCACAAGTAACCGGGTTCTAGGGTCTAGTGGGAGACCATCTCGAGGAGTCGAGACCGGGTCTCCTAACCCTAGAATTGGCAGTGTTACTTGCCGCTCTCGTAGGGGTCTAGGGATGTGGGTTTGGCTATTCATCGCGACCGTGGAATCCGTGTTTTATACAGGCTCGTATTGAAAACACGGACGTCCTAGTATATCCAATATTTCATATATGTTCTTCTGCTGCAATGTTCTGTGATGAGATCATATTACTGCCTGAGACGAATGTTTATATTATATATGAGATATATGTTATATTGCAGATTTCGTTTCAAAAGAGATGCTTGTGAAGCATATTAAAATGGGACTTCATTAATGAGATTAATGAAATAAAAGAAACCTAAGATGTTGTAGAAACTTGTTTATAAAAACTGGTAGCTCTAGTTGTTGCTTTGCATAGCGGTGTTCCTTGTAGAACATCCAGCACCTTATTCATAAGGAAAGGACCGAGATCCCTTCACCGGGAGTGACTCCTTTAGCAATAACTGGCAGATGCTACAAACTCGGTTTGTCTTTTGATTGCTTCTATAGTTCTTGCTTTGCACAGCGGTATATATGATATATCATGCACCTTATTCGATGAGGAAAGGGCCGACGATCCCTTCACCGGGAGTGACCCCTTTAGCAAAACTAGAAAAGCCTCAAAAACACTCCATTTAAAATCACTCGATTCTATAACGATATCAAGTTCATTACGCAAAGGGTTTTCTGAAAAACCCGACGTAGCCCTCCGTAATTTCAGATAAGTACTGGTTAGTATTCGTGCTACGTTTGTTGACCTTAGCCAAGGCGTAGTGTGCGGTAGCTGATTAGTGCTTATCTGTATAAGCATATGATGCGATTGAGTTAGGGTAGTCGTGCGACTTTGTTGACCTTAGCCAAGGGTCGTGCGGGTGGGTTTAATTCAATCGGGAAATGACGGGTTGAACTTGGCTAGCACTTATGATTTGTTGACCTTAGCCAAGGTCATAAGATGCTAGGGGCAAAAGATTATTGGGAATTTCAAGTGTTGAAATTTGCAATGAGATTGCATACCTTCTATAAGATAGTTGGATCCCGATACCCGCTGCGAGTAAGAGTTACTCCTGGGAGAGTTTTACACATTACAATTAGCCGATCAAGTAGGTGTCTAGAAAGGTGTTAACGGGGTTACGCCTCTGGGAAAACGAGGTTTACTGTAATTAGGTTCGTGCGAAAGCACGGGGGACCTCCCTCAAAGTACCGACACTGGCCTGGCTGAAAGATTGGCGAACTTGTAGTGTGTAATTAATCCCGGCTAGTCTTTCCTTTTAGGGTTTGAAGGAAGATTTGACTAAAACAGTGGGAGACATCCTGATTAGATATATTATATAACCAATCTAATCTTGCAAGAGCATACGCTGAGTGTTTTCTTCTCTCTCTCTCCAGGTAGCGACCATATCACGCCTTAATCAAGATAATAAAACGGATATATTGACCGAACCCGCTTGTTATACTGAGCTGGGGAACGTTGGTCCCGCTCCAACTTATAATTGTTATAAGACAGAGCAGGAAATTGGGGAATACCAGATTTCCCATGCCGCCCAAACGAAGAAAGTGCATGCCGATGCATCATTTTCGGGTGTGTTCATTACAGAGAACTGTTTCTCAGTATCCTTTACGTCCTGGGTATGTGATACCGGATCAGGATCCCGCATATGTAATCTATTACATGGGCTATAGATAGGTAGAGAACTGAGAACGGGTGATAAGTTTCATGAGACAGAAATCGGTGCAAGTGTTGCAGCCAAGTCTGTTGGTCACTGTCACCCTGTATTACCAGAATACATTGATTCTGAACAAATGTTATTAGATACCGAACCTGATATACAAAATCATATCAGTCTCTTTAGAAGTAAAGAAATGATAAAATTTTGTATTGTTGGATAATGTTTTGAACATTTCCTATATCAAGAGTTGATCGGTTCAGGCACGTTATCTAAAAGTATTGATGTTCTAAATCAAACTACAGTTCTTAGTATACGGAACACACATAAGAGGAAGAGTTCAGAAATGAACAAATCCTTCTTGAGGCATTGTAGACTAGGTCATATCAATGCGACCCGACTGGCTGAAGTTACATAAAGATGCATATTTAAATTAGTTTGAATTTACATCTTATGAAACTTGCCGGTCATGTCACAAAGATAAGATGACCATAGCTCTGTTTATTGGAAACAGAGAAAGAGTTAGTGAACTCTTGGGATTGATACATGTTGATGAATGAAAGTCCCCTGTCTACACATGCCAGGACCGGTTCTTTGTACTTCATTATATTCAATGATGATCTTTCAAGATTCAGACATATGTTCCAGTTGAAACACAAGTCCGAACCTTTTGAGATATTCACGGATTATAAGTTAGAAGTAGAGAACCAAAATACGGGTATAAGTATTATGTCCTTTGATGAGATCAAGGAGGAGAATACTTGAGCACGGAATTCCTGGACTAATTCTAAAGGAGAATGAGATTCTCTCTCAGCATTACTCCTCCGAATACACCATAGCACGATGGTATATCGGGGCGGAGCAATAGCACCCTATGTGATATAGTGTGCTCTATGATGAGTACTACTGAGTTGCCTATTTCCTTTTGGGAGTTATGCACTTGAGAAGCTGCATACCTATTGAATAGGGTTCAAACAAATCAGTTGCCTACCACTTCATATGTGATATGGAAAGGGAAGAGCCCATATCTTAAGCTTGTTAAGATTTTGGGTTGTCCGGCCTATGTCTAAAAGCAAAATCCGGACAAGCTCGAGGCAAGGTCTGTAATGTAGAACTGGAAATGTTCCAGCTATACAAACTACAGCTGATGATTTGGTAGAACCAAAGGATTCAATAGTTTCCAACGAACCTCAGCCTCTCCGCCGATCTAGTAGGGTTCCTCACCCACCTGAGAGATACTTCGGTTTCTCTATGACAGTGGGAGCGATGATTGCATCATGAGATGATGACCCAACTAGTTTCGAGCTGGCCATCAGGAGTGGGACTCTGTAAGAATGGCTGGATGCTTAGCAATCTGAGATGGAATCCTTATACACCGACAAAGTATGGACTTTGGTTGCTTTATCTGAAGGGTTAAATCCCCATCAGGAGCAAGTATATCTTGAGAAGATTACTTGGTGTACATAGAAAAGTTGAGACTTTCAAAGCTAGACTTGTTAAAGGTTTGCATCATAGACCAGGTATGGATTATGTTGAAACCTTTTCTAAAGGATCTATGCTTAAGCCCATCCAGATCCTACTTGCCACGGCTACATACCATGACTACGATATCTGGTGGTTGGGTGTCATGACTGCTTTTCTAAGTGATGTTTTAGAAGAGAGCGTCTATAAGTACACAGCCAAAGGGCTTCGTAGACAGTGGGAGCAGCGAAAACGTGTGCAAGATGTTTTATGTGATAAAACAGGCATCGCGGAGTTGGAACATCTGTTTTGATGTGGTAGTCAAAGAGTTTGACTTCATCAAAATGGTAGATGAACCTTGTATATACAAAAAGGTAGTAGAGAGTATGGTGGTGATCCCCGTAGAGTACGTGGATGACATACTCTTGATAGGGAAGGAGTTTCCTATGCTACGCTCGGTCAATCTCCGCTTATCACAAAGATTCTCCATATAGGATCAAAGTGATACCTCCTAAATCCTGGGTTTTGGATCTATGAGATAGATCTAAATGGATGTTAGGACACTCACTAGTTGTAGTGAGATGGTATCAATCGATCCTGGGGAGAATCACTGGAAGGGTTCCAGGATGATAAGGACGACTGAATGTCAGTCGCAGGCTTGTCTATACCCTCAGTGGAGGGACGGTATGTTGGAAGAGTTCCAAGGTAGATACTGTGACATACTAAACGATTAAAGGCAAGATACATCGTTACCAAGGATGCTACCAAAGAGGCAGTCTGGATATATATAAGTTCATAAGATGAACTTCGTTCCTACCATTGTGTGACAATGGAGTTGCGGCTTCAGCCAAGGAACTACCGTCCCATCAGAAATCCAGATATAACTCTTAGGCAGTATCGCCTGATCATGGAGATGGTTGATCTCCAGGGAGATCAAGGTTAGGAGAGTAGACACAGAGGACAACAGCGCGAATCCACTCACAAAGGCCTTCTTCCCGGTAGAGACTTTTATGGGATGGTTGAGTATGAGATACTTCAACCGCAGCTAATTGTTGGGTATGCGATACCATAATAGATGGCCCTAGTGCAAGTGGGAGATTGTTAGTTATATGTTTGCCCTAGAGGCCATTACTGTACATACGATGTATATTGTAATGGATGCTTGGACATATATAGGGAGGACTTTCTTGCTCGACATGATAGTATGCTATCTGGTTGTACTTTATCTTAACATGTACTCTGATTGTCTCTATATTACATGTTGATAAAGCCCTTAGGATATGTACTCGACTACTGGGACTATGATGAGATCATACTAGTGGGGCCACGGTAGTCGACGAGTACATCCTATAACTGTTCTTAGTCGAGGGTGTATCGAGACAGGGCATCGATGCACCAGAGTAGACTAGCGTATACGCATCTTGACCCATATGATGGGCGATGGATGATCCCATATCCATCGGTGTTTGACATCAAGGATGGTGTACGGATGCTCAGTGGAGACTGGGTACACTGGACGGACTCGCCGAGAACTCCCAGATGGTATTATACCATACGTCAGATGGCAGTTCTCCGGTGACACTGGTACAGAGTAGTCTGTTGACCCGAGATCGTCATAGAGTCTTGTGTGATTCCCACTGTGCTTTGATTTCCATCATACCACGTCCAAGAGGGCATGCAAAAAGGTGGCTTTTGGTTACAGTCCCGAATCACATGGAGGCAATGAGCGATAGGAGGGGATTCGTCTCTCCCGGTATAGGGAGTTGATGTTGTGCTGTGTTCGATTGGCTATAACCGGAAATCCCTGGCCAGGGTTGCTGAGATTTACTGGTAAGTGGTATCGGTAGTTTCTCGAACTATTATAGACCTCAAATCGACATGACTTATCGAGCTACTGGGGTCTGACGTTTACCACCCCTAGGTAAGATATGCAACATATCAGACGACGAGACCGGACTGTACGGGAGTGTTACTGTTTGGATTCACAGGAGAAGTTACAGGCTTGCTTGTTGATCTTCTGAGCGCTCAATACCTGGGTAGCTGTTACGTTTAGCTGACCGCTTGCAGCTTGTGGGTGTTTGATATGATCATCACCTACTGCCGGCGTATTGACGATTCTTTAGAGTCCTACACAGAGGTTTCTTGACTCAGGCAAAACGGAGTAGGGGCACATATGTGATATGTGCGGGACCGAGGATAATGCGATATGTGATACCGTATTATATTCTCGCGATATTTGATATCAGCCGGGTCATCGGATCAAGTGTTGATTCGATGAATCGGTACGGATAAATATTAGTCGGTTATATGCGATATAGCCGGATTGTCGGATCAAGTGTTGATTCGATAATTTAATACATAATAATATATTTGATATATTAAATTACATTAACTAATATTTGCTCACTAAAAGATTCTTTTTCTCACTCGGGTAATACATTGATATATATGCGATATATGTTAATTGTATTATTTTGTTACGATAAATATTATATATGTGATATATAATATTGTAACATGATATGATAAATAATGCAACTTATTTAGTGGAGTTTAAACATGATTAGGGTTTGGATTAGGGTTAAACTTTCTAGATGTTTCTAGAAGGTTTTGTTTTGTTTTGTGAAAGATATTTGTTAATGACTCATGCTTTAACCCAACCCAAACCCTAACCCTAGTCTATTCTCTACAATGGTTAAGTGAACCATGGTTGCATAATTCTATCATATCATTTCATTTCCTATTCATCACAAAAGGATTAACATTATTCATCTTCTTCCTCCTTCATTCTTCCATGAAAAAGCTTACTTGTTTTTCAAAAGGTGATGAATAAATATGAGAAAAAGATAAATAAAGAGAGCAAAAATCCTACTTCATCATCCTCATCTTCCCTTGCCATTTAGATGAGGGTGTTCACATCATTTCATGAGTGTTAGCTTGTGTTAAAGAAACTTCAAGGTAGATCATCTTAGTATCGAAGATCGGAAGCAAAGGTTGCGTCTTTCTCTTCGTGGAACCTCTCGAGAGTCCGGATCCCGATGATCGCAGCGAAGGGACCACAACACGGAGCATATGAAGTGAAGGACCGGATCTACAAAGGTTGTAATCCCTCTCACTTAGTGTTAAATTGTTTAGCATGCTTGTTTTCGCCTAATCTCTAGTTTAAAGTTCCGTATTCGGGTTGTTCGGCACGGCTAAATTTTAAATCGGGCATGGTTGATGCTTCGTAGACCCTTGTGCGCGTGCCTAGCAACCCTACATTTCCTTCAACACTCTCACGTTGAGAAGATTGACGGAGGACCCATTGTCAACCTGGATTTTTCCTATCTTGATATCGTGACAGTATCCGGAGACATAGAGGGGACGGTTATGCTCGCACGTCCCGAGGAGGAGGTCTTCATCGCCAAAGGTGATATCGGCTGTATGCATTTCCTCCAACTCGTCCTTCATCTTTTCTTCGGCGAGGAAAGCTTGGAATTGCTCGGGCTCTTATAGTGCCTTGATCAGAGAATCTCTCGCCTCTTTTGATAACAAGAGGGCATCGAGAATGCTTAGCTGCGAAGATAGCTTCCTCAAGTGTGCCAGAACGTTGTAATCCACCTTGCTTTTCTTTGGCGGGTCCTTGGTTGTCAGCTCTTTAACGACTTGGTCATCTAGGGCGATATTCTCAGGGACTTTTTATTTCTCCTTATCTTTTGTATTCGACCCACTGTTCGCGGGCCTGAGATTCTTTTCGGGCAGTGTACAATTGCACAGCTGAATGTTCTCACAGCTCTTCGGTTCTTCCTCTTTTCCCGAGGTGGATTCTTTAAAGAGAGGGCCAAGAGTTATTTCTTCATCAGAGTCACTCCCGAAGGTGAGAACTTACGATCCCTTGGCGTTGACCATGTGACGGTTGCCGGCAATTCTTTTGTGCTCACTTGTCGCGTCTTTCCGCTGTCGACGAGCTTCACGCTTAATCCTTTTAAAGTGTTGTCTGTGAGCGACATATCCCTGCCACCAGTTTTTAAAGGCTATGCACTCTTCAATAGGGTGCGCAATCCTTCGATGATATAGGCAGTAGTTAGGACGTATATCTGCTTCATCAGGAGTGCTTCCTGCGGAGGGTGGCAGCTTCATCGCCATCGATATGGCTTTGGCGAACCTCTTCCTCGTCTTGAACCTGCTTTTATTTGCGGCGGGTGTACTTTGATCTGTTGGGAGTGCTTTGACCCTTTCGTCCAGTCGCCGGCGTTTGGCCTTTTCAAATATGGCCACTTCGCGCTCCCGGTTAGCTTTACTTTTCAAAAGAGGTTCATTTAGGAATGCATCGATCATTTCGTCCAATGGCCCTAGGAGTTCCGGCTCAGGATCTGCCCCCAGTTTCTCTGCATAAGGAGCTTCTTCATCATTTATCGACAAGTGAGAGATCACATGGCAACTTGCCACGTAATCCTCAGATTCATCCGACGGGTCTTCTCCATTGTCGTCATCTCCGTCCTCAAGGACGTGGCTGAGAAACTCTTGAAGTGTGACTGGAGTCCGTGCCTTCTGATTATATTTTTCCAGCGCGTCAATCTGCTTTTGCAGGTCCGTGTGCTTGTCACCAGGCTTCACGGGCTTTTGGTCTTCTTCTTCTTCTTCGAAGACTTTGATGGCTGGGTGTGAGCGCTTTGACTATCACCACCAATCTTTGGAGTTGGGCGCGGTTTCAGCATTCCTTCGATGATCTCTGGTTCCAGTGGATTTTTCCACCTAATCGCCGGGCATGTTTGGAAATCCTTCAGGATTCTTTTAGTCTTGGCTGAAAGAACGACCTCCCATGGAGTTTCTTCCACAAAAGAGCATGATTCCCCCGGTGTGTCTGTCTTTTTGAGAGCACGCGGCTGCGGCGGGCTTACTTTCCAATTATTGGACAGTGCGAACTTGCCCATTTGGTATTGGTCCTCAATCCAGCCTTTGAAGACGAAGCAATTTTCGATTGGATGGCTTACTGCTTGGTGGTAAGGGCAGTAATTAGGATTGTTGACATCGCCTGGCTGCAACGGATGTTTTGGATCTGGCAGATTGATGAGCCTGTTGCGCACCGCCAACTCGAAAAATCTCCTCGTTTTGTCCCGGGGAAACAAATAAGGGCGCTTTATTTTCTCATTATAGTATCGCCGCCTCTCGGCCAGGCGATCAGTTAATTTTGGGCCACTGGGCTGCTGTTGAGCATTTGCGGCGAAGGTTGCTTTCCCTTTGCCCTTTTCGTTCCGTGGCTCCGGCTTTGAAGGAGACGGTCTATGACCCATCTGGTCCATTTGGGCCAGTTTTTCAATCAAGGCCTGGAACGTGGTCGGTTTGAAGAACATCATAAATTGGGAAATAGTCGCTTGAGGATCAAGAGTGCCTACGAACATGCCCACGGCCGGCGATTCTTCGATGCGCTGCTCACATTTCGACCATAAATTCCACCATCGTATTGCGTATTGAACCCATGTCTCGCCAGGTTTCACCCTGGCATTGATCAATGCCGTTATTGGGGTGCGTTCACTAGCACTCGTGAAACGCTGGGTGAATAGTAGCTCCATCTCTGCAAAGGTTTTGATGGAATCGTTTGGAAGCTCCGAATACCACTCGAACGCCGTTTCCGACAAGCTGCCAACAAACTGGTGGAGCAGAAGTTTATCATCACCTCCAGTGTTGCTGCACAAGGCTCTGAACTGAGCGATGTGCTGATGCGGATTTCCCGTCCCTTTATATACATGGAATTTAGGGATCGTATATCCCGGCAGGTACCTTATTTGGTCATACCAACCCGGATAGGGTCGTCCAGTTTTGACAATTTGCCCGGCCGCTTCATTCGCCTGATGAACTCGTATCTGTTGAGCGATGTAGTCATCTAAGACGGCCTTAGAGATTGTCTTTTCTTTGGCTGCTGAAAGAGCCGGAGGGGGGTTCGATGTCTCCCCTCTGTCGTCTTCAATGATGATCGGGGGGTCTTCAGCTGGAGGTTCCGGCTGTAACATCATCCCAGCCATGTCTTGGAACAAAAGAGCCATTCGTTTGATGTTGGCTGCCTGTTACACGGCCTCTTTTTCTTTGCTCTCGAGCATTCTTCGGAGGAAATCAGCATCAGTTTCTTGTTCTTGACGTTGCTCTGAGATTTCCGGATTCTCTTTCGGCCCAGTGAGTGTGGCAATTGCAGTCAGCATCTCCTGAAGTTTCTGCTGCTGTTGTTCCTGAGCCCTTGTTATCGATCGAGTAAGCGGTCGATGACCTGTGGAAGCATGGATTTCCTCTTTTCCGGAAGCCATATAAACAGTATGTGTTACCATGCCCCCAGACTTGGGGCGTTTAGATTCAGCATCCTTGCGGTTCGCCGCGGTCACGGGGGCTTTCTCTTGCCTCCTTCTCTTGTGAGCGGTTGACGTTGAGGGAGCCGTTGTAGTGGGCACCCAAACAGCTGTTGCCTTTTGTGGCTTGACAGGATGGTTTTCTTCATGTCGAGCTGTAAGCTTCTTTGATCGGCGAGAGTAGTCCTGGTCAATCACCGATTCCTGGACCTGTCTCCAGACTCTGTAAATTTTGGAGGACAGCCGCTGAGGGGGCTGCTCCGGCTTCTTTTCTGTGGTAATCTCCATAGGTGGAGGAGATCTTTTCAGCACGGTAGTCGGAGAGTTCTTGCGAACCCTCCTAAGCGGTTCAAAGCTGTTCCCAGTTGGAACAGCAGCATTGATTTCCACCATGGGAGCTGGTGGAGTTAGTCCACATGGGGAGCTGCCCCCAGCTTTCCTTACTCGGCGCCAGTGGCGACGTCGAGCGTGTCGAGCCGTTGGGATTGTCTCAGCTGTAGGGGTGACTTCCTCATGCCCCCTGTGTTGGTCAGAAGTTGTTGTTGTCAACATATTGAAGACCGACGTCCGTTGAGAGGGAATATCCAGTCTGTCGAAGGCAGACTTCCGAGCAGATGAAGCAGTCTTGACGATTTCACCTGGAGCGGGAGCCGGAACGGCCAGCCTTGTGAAGATTGACTTCTTGGCAGAAGAAGCCTCTCCGATAATTTCGTCCGCTTGAGCCAGGATGGCTATCCGCTTTGGGATGGCTGCTTCGAGTATCGCGGGCTTGTTGGCGTTCTGACCCAGTCTGCTGAAAACTGAGGCAGTGGAGTTGGGCACCCCATTGAGAGGGGTCGCGGCAGTGGTAAGTCAATCAAAGACCGACTTCTTTGGGGCTTCTTGCGGCGGCGGCGGGGCATTGAAGTTCATCGGTGGGATCATGGTCCCAAAGAACAGTCCAGTGGTAGCTTGAGTTATTTACTCCACCAGCATCTTGAACAGTGAGGCCGCTTGGGGCCCGTAGGTTACACCTCCAGATGAGACGGAACGGGAGCTGCAGTTGCAGTTGGAGCAGTTGGAGACCATTTCTTTTTCTGCACGAGAGCAAAACCAAATCTTAGTACCTCGAACCCAAGGGCAACCATATCAAACCGCGATTCGTTCGCGAACACGACACACGAAGTGTGGAGTGGAAAGAGGAAAAGGTCCCACCGGACGTGCCAGAATCTGTTCCCCGCCGAAACACGGGGACGCGACCGTGCGGGGCCGTCTTGCCTGAATTTCAGGGCAGATGCTAATTGGTTCTATCCGTCCACCTCTCCGAAGATGCCAAGTTGATTTATGACACCATGTATCGAAGGTTTAAACGGATGCGGCCGATATAGCAGATTTCGTCAGATTCCTCCTCGTTGTGAGGGGTTTTTGATTGTGGGGACGCTCTTCCCTGCAGGCGCAAGCCCCTGCAGTTAATTACGCTATCGATGTTAGTGTATATGCCCTAGAGGCCATTACTGTATCATACTAGTATATATATTACTTGATGGAAGCTTGGGATATTCACAGTTGTATATACAATCTTGCTCGAAATGGTAGTATGCTACTTGGTTTGTCTCTGCTTTAATGTGTACATGTGTTTCTTTTATTATATCACCTATACGCATTAGTGAAGCCCTTAGGATCTTTGCTTGATTACCAGCGTTGTGATGGCAGTCACACTCGTGGGGGCTGGGTAATCTACAAGCATATCCTTATTTACTCGTCCCTGGTCGTGGGATTATCGAGACAGGGCATCGATACTCTGGAGTAGACTAGCGTATGCGCTTCTCATCCCAGCGTGGGAGACGGCCTGTCCCACAGCCGTCAGTACGCCGTGCTTGAGATAGTATACGGGTGCTCGTTAGGTTACGAGTACACTGGACAGGACTCGTCGGGAACTGTTGGTTGGTAATATACCTATCATCGGTTATCAGTTCCCAGGTGACATGAGTACAGCTTAGTCCGCTGACTTGACACTGTCACTTCACCTCGAGTGTGTTCCCACTGTACTTTGATTACTACCCTACCATGGCTCAAAGGAGTCGTGCAAACAGGTAGTAGTTGGGTGCAGTCCCAAAGCACTTGGAGGCAGTGACGGTTAGACAGGATTCGTCTCTCCCGGTATTGGGGGTTGACATCGCGCTGTGTCCAGGAGAGCCATTACACAAGTAGTCCCTGGCCAGGGCAAGCGAGATATACTGGTAGCTTTCCAGTGTTATCTCAGGGTGTTCTGGGCTACACTCCGACACGACTTGTACCACTATTAGGGGACTGACGTTTACCGCCCCCCTAGGCCCGCCATGCGATGTATCAGACGAACAGACCGGACTGTACGGAGACTGTCACATTCAGGCTTAGTAGGAGTTCAGATGGGTTCACCTCGTCAGTCTTCTTATCGGCATCTACCTTGGGACCGTTACGTACAGCTAGTGCCGCTTGCGGTCTGTGGTTAAACCCACTGCCAGCGTAGTGTCGAGTCTTTAGAGTCCCACACAGAGAGTTATTCGCCTTTAGGCAAAATGAGTAGAGGTCGCATGGTTTTGCGACAGGGTTCGTTCACATCCGCGCACTTGTGCACGTTTGCTGTCCGGACAGCTTATACTAGCGGGCTTTGATTTAAGCCGGATCCTAGTATATGATTTGGGATTGGTTTTATCTCATTGTATTCGTGTTCCTCGGATCACGGATACGGGTGCGTATGCACAGTTGACTGAGACAGAGGCAGAGGACTTTGATTAGGGTTGATGACCATTGTCATTTTCTTAACCCTAATGCTTATGTGTGTATTATGATTAATTGATATTAGTTAATTATAATTGTGCATGGTTAGGGTTGTTGACCATTTGACTATCTTGACTTGTTAACTTAAGTTGACATGTTGACCATCATCATTCCATATAAAAGATGCTCTTTGATCCTTGCAATTTGCATTTAATGTGAAATGATAATGGTCAAGTCTTGATTAACCATGACAATTATCTTAGCTAATTATCTAATTTCCATAATTCACATATATGAGAGAAGGATGGTTCATTTCTATTTTATTCTATCATATTAGTTCTCTCTCCTCTCTTCCTCTCTCTCTAGCTCTCCCCTCTCATGAGTTGAGAAACACTTGAGCTTGAGATAAATCACTCTAAAATACTCTCTACTCTTTTCTAAGGTTTTAGGATTAGCACTCCAAGCATCTTAGTTACTTCTAGCTTGAAGTTGAAGCCAAAGGTTGAGGCTCTCGGGTGGATCCTTTTTCGACTAGAGAAGACGACAAGGAGATCACTTCCGTTCACTCCAAGGAGGAAGGAGAGAAGGACATAAAGCCCTAGGTATAACCTCTCTTCCATGTAGCTAAACTCCTTTTAGCTTTGTAGTTAGTTTTTGTTTAGCAAATATCCTCCTTTTGATAGTCCATGTTGCCTAGTGCGATAAAAATCCGTTTTTTTATACCGTTTCCGCCTCCCCGCAAGCACCGGGATGGGCAACGTGGACTTACAGTGGTATCAGAGCCTAACTAAACATAAACTAGCTAGTTAGTAAAGTGTATAGAAGTTCGATCGGTAAAAATCGCAAAACTAAAATTTCCAAACCCTAAGTTTCTGTTGATTTTTTTTCTACTCTAAAAATAATAAATCACACTTCAAAAATCGGCTCAGGGTTTTGTTAAGAAACACACCAAACACGATCCAGTGAACCTTTCAACTCACCGCGGTTCCGTGGCAAGAACATGCTTCTTGCCGCGGATCCGCGGCCGAGTTGACTCGGTCGTGGACCGAGTTTGGTGCAGTGTTCTTCTGTTAAGGTTTTGGGATTTTTAAGATATTTTATTTCTGCCCAGATTTTCCAGAATAGAAATTTTTATTTGGGATGGCTATAAATCCGTATTTTTGATCGAACTTCACTATACTTTGACTAATGGGTTATATCTGTGATGTTTATATGTATTGAACGTCTGCTAATCGCTATACGTCGATTAGTGGGGGTTATACATATCTGTGATCTGTAATACTTGTTGGTTTGTGTATATGAACTCGGTGGATTGTCGCGGATGAATAGCCGGGGTAGATGTGAGATGAGAGTTTCTTTTTTCCTTTCATTCATGTAATATGTAAATTGATGTAATATTATTTGTTTGGCCGCACAACCGGGTCGGGGTTGTAGCCGTCATTGTATAATTTCTTTTTACTGTTTTTGCTCCTAGGATAGACCCATGGTGGGGTGCACAAACTACCGGGTATCTCGAAGTGCCGAGTGGCCTACTCACGTCGTTGAGGGAGGTTGCTTCTCTTCGGGTACTTGGCGGGTAGTTTGCCGCACCCGTAGGGGTCTTGGGTGGGGTATTGGCTATTCATCGCGACCGTGTAATCCGCTTTTCATTGCAAGCTCGAACGAATCGCGGATTCCTAGTATATCCAAAGTATTCATCTGTGATCTGGATTGACTATCATTGCTATATATCTATATATGATATCTATTTAGGTGTTGCTTATGTTTTGCATCCGCGCTAGTCCAGCCCCCGCTCTGTCGTTAGTTAAGTAACCTAACGGGTGATGACGGGGCCCCATGGCGAATGCGGATGGCATAAGCGTACACCATATTTTAGTTGTTTTCTGCAATGGTAGGATTAAAAGATGGGACGCATTAAAATTAATGCAAGAAAATAAACCAAGTAAAAGTCGATTGGAACACTTTGAAAACCACTCGGTTCTTTTCAAAACTAAACTTTTAAATGCGGAGCTTGAACCACTCATTTTAAAAGCTATCTCATTCCATCGATTATATCAAGTTCACTACGTTCACGGTTTCGCCAAAACCATTCGTAACCCTCCGTCATTCCACATGAATGGTCAAAAATTATTCAAGCTATGTATGTTGGCCAAAGTCAAGGCATAGTGATTGGTGGCTATTGGGTATTTATGTGCAGCATAGGTAGATGCGTTGGTTTGGGACAGTCGTGCTGCCATTTTAGCCAAAGTCAAGGGTGGGTACGGGTGGGTCCAAATTAACCAGGAGAATGACAGGTAGAACTTGACATGTGACTTATGATATTTTGGCCAAAGTCAAGGTCATAAGAGCATGGGGAAAAAATCCACATCGGGAGTTTCATAAGTACTGAAACTTGCTAGCGCTACATACCATTTGGAGTGTGATGATTCTGGTAGGATTCCTTCAGTTTTATCACGCGATGATATTTGGATCCCGATCCTACTATGAGTATATGCTACTCCTCGGGAAATTTCTCACTTAACGATCAATGCTATAAACCTAATAGGTGTCTAGAAAGGTGTTAGCGGGGCTACGCCCACAGGGAAAAGAGGTTACTTAATTAAGGAACTTCACGAAAGCGTTGGAAAACCTCCCTCGAAGTACCGACACTGGCCTGGCTGAACGGTTAAGCAAGTATTGTACGGTGAGATTGATCCCGACTAATTCTTCCTTTATGGTTTGAGGAGGGATTCGAGAGACAGTGGGAGCCATCCTGTTTAGACAAACTAAAAACCACTCTAAACTTGCAAGAGCATCATGCTAAAGTGTTTCTTTTCTCTCTCCTAATTGCAGCGACCATTCAACATGACCGGACTTAAGTTATTACTAGATAAAAACATACTGACAGGACCAAACTACAAAGATTGATTCAGGAATGTCAAGATGGCAATCACTTACGACAAGTTGGGGTATGTCCTTACCACCAAAGCTCCCCCTGTCCCAGGTCCCACCTCCAGCATCGCGGATATAGAAATCCGTAAGACATGGGAGATCGATTACGCGAAGGCCAAATGCCTCGTGCTTGCCTCGATGGACAACGAACATCAGAGGAGGCATGAGAATATGGACCTAGAGTCCATATTTCTCCATACAAAAGATCTGTATGGAGAGCAGTCTCGTATCGCCAGATACGAAGTGTCGAAGAAGCTATTTTCGGCAAGATTGGCCGTCGGATCATCGGTAGCGGAACACGTGCTTAAGATGATTGGCTACATAGAGGAGCTCGCGGACCTTGGGACCACATTGGAGAATGAACTCTACACTGACTTGATTCTCCAGTTCCTTCCTTCCACTTACTCCCAGTTTATCCTTAACTTCAACATGCAAGGAAAGGAGGTTGAACTTTCCGAACTTCTGAACATGTTGAGGAGTGCTGAGGGTACCCTACAGAAAGGTAGGGAGACATCCACTTTGTTTGTAGGAGGATCTTCCTCTTCTAGGTCCAGGGCGAAAGCCAAGGGAAAGAAGAAGAAAGCCCCCGCCAAACCAAAGGGCGGTGTCAGTAAAGTGGATACGAAGGGAAAAGGAAAGGCAACAAAGGTAGCGGGAAAGCTGGTGGGAAAGGAAGAATGCTTCTACTGTCACAAAAGTGGACACTGGAAACAGGATTGCAAGGCTTGGAAGGCCAGAACCCAGGATCTGAAGCGAGTTGCGGCTTCAGCTTCAGGTGTGTATGTTATTGAAAACTGTCTATCAATAAACTCTACTTCTTGGGTATTGGATACCAGATCAGGATCTCATATCTGTAATTCTTTGCAGGCGTTGAGAAAGCGTAGGGTTTTGAAGGCAGGTGATATGACCCTCAGAGTTGCAAACGGAGCTAGCATGGATGCTGAGGCCGTGGGGGACTATCACTTGGGATTGTCAGATTGGACACTTTTTGGTTTTGCGTAGTTGTTATTTTGTACCAAATGCAACTTGTAATATCATTTCTGTATCTTTATTGTCTAAAGAAGGTTATGAATTTGCATTTGTAAGTAATGTTGTGAACATTCGCCTTAATCAAGTTTTGATTGAGTCAGGTACATTAAACAACGGTATATACGTATTAAACCAACCACAGATTTTCAATGTCCAGAATACACACAAAAGAAAGTCTCCAGAAATCAATCAGACTTTCTTATGGCATTGTAGACTGGGTCACATCAATGAGAGAAGGTTGACTAAGTTACATACTGAAGGATATTTGAATCCGTTCGAATATCAATCGTATACAACTTGTCAATCATGTCTCAAAGGAAAGATGACAAAGACTCCGTTCACTGGACACGGAGTAAGAGCGAGCGAGCTCTTGGGACTCGTACACAGCGACGTGTGCGGTCCAATGTCTACACATGCACGAAGCGGTTATTCTTACTTCATTACTTTTACGGATGACTTTTCAAGGTACGGATATGTCTTCTTAATGAAACATAAATCCGAAGCCTTTGAAAAATTCCAGGAATATAAGAATGAAGTAGAAAAACAAACAGGCAAAAGTATCAAGACACTGAGATCTGATCGAGGTGGTGAATACTTAAGTGTCGAGTTCCTGGATTACTTAAAAGAGAATGGAATTCTCTCTCAGCTGACTCCTCCATACACTCTGCAACATAACGGTGTATCGGAGAGACGGAACCGAACCCTATTGGATATGGTACGGTCCATGATGAGTAACGCTGAGTTACCGCGATCATTCTGGGGATATGCGCTAGAATCAGCTGCATACCTTTTGAACCGAGTTCCAACTAAGACTGTGCCTACTACACCATATCAGATGTGGTATGGGAAGAGACCCTATATTAATCACATTAAGACATGGGGATGTCCAGCTTTTGTCAAAAAGCAGCATGCGGACAAGCTCGAGGCACGCTCAGTACAGTGCAAGTTTGTGGGATATCCAAAGAACTCCAAGGGATATTTCTTCTATTGCGAAGAGGAACAAAAGGTTTTTGTTTCTCGCCATGCCCACTTTCTAGAACACCAGTTCTTGGAAAAGGAAATTAGTGGGAGCGCAATAGAACTGGAAGAAATTCCAGAACCACGAGCTATTACTGAAATCTTAGTGGAACCAGAGGGTTCGAAAGATCAGGACATTCCCACGCCACTCCGCAGGAGTAGTAGGCAGTCTCATCCGCCCGAGAGATACTACGGTTTTCTCATAGACGGGGATAGAGAGGATTGCATCATAGATTGTGATGAGCCTACTAGCTTCCAGCAAGTCATTCAGAGCGTTGACTCGGTAAAATGGCTGGATGCAATGCGGACCGAAATGGAGTCCATGTACACCAACAAAGTATGGACGTTGGACATTGCTCCAGATGGGGTAAAACCCGTAGGATGCAAGTGGATCTTCAAAAGGAAGATTGGTGTAGATGGACAGGTCGAGACCTATAAAGCTAAACTTGTTGCAAAGGGTTTTCGTCAAAGACCTGGTTTGGACTATGACGAAACCTTTTCTCCAGTGGCTATGCTGAAATCCATTCGGATCCTTCTTGCCATTGCTGCCTTCCACGATTATGAGATTTGGCAGATGGACGTAAAGACCGCTTTTCTAAATGGAAATTTAGAGGAGTGTGTCTATATGAACCAGCCAGAGGGTTTCATTCAGAGTGGGAGCAGCGGAAAGGTGCGCAAGTTACTTAAGTCCATTTATAGACTAAAGCAGGCATCGCGGAGTTGGAACATCTGTTTTGATGAAACGGTCAAGGAATTTGGCTTTATCAAAAATCCAGATGAACCATGCATCTATTATAGATTTGTAGCGAGAACTGTAGTATTCCTCGTTTTATACGTGGATGACATTCTCTTAATAGGAAATGACATTCCTATGCTACAATCTGTCAAAGGGTTCTTGTCACACAGGTTCTCCATGAAAGACCTGGGTGATGCCTCATACATTCTGGGGATCCGAATCTACCGTGACAGATCCAAGAGGATTTTAGGAGTCTCACAGTCCAGGTACATCGACACCATACTGAAAAGATTCAGTATGGAAGATTCCAAGCGCGGTAATCTACCGGCTTGTCACGGGATCACCCTCTCCAAAGAGATGTCTCCCAAGACTGATTTGGAGAGGGATCGCATGTCTATTATACCCTACGCTTCTGCGGTAGGCTCTATAATGTATGCGATGTTGTGTACCAGACCAGATGTGGCTTATGCACTGAGTGTGGTAAGCAGGTATCAGTCAAACCCTGGGGAGAAATATTGGATAGCGGTAAAGAACATTCTCAAGTACCTGAGAAGGACTAAGGAGATGTTCTTGGTGTATGGCGGAAAAGACCTCCAGATTGAGGCCTTTGCTGACTCCAGCTTCCAGAGCAAGGATGATTCCAAGTCCATATCGGGTTTTGTCTTTACCGTCAATGGAGGGGCGGTCTGTTGGAAGAGCTCCAAACAGGAAACCGTTGCTGACTCGACTATGGAAGCGGAATACATCGCTGCATCTGATGCCGCAAAAGAAGCCGTCTGGATGAGGAAGTTCTTGAAAGAACTTCAGGTGGTTCCGTCCATTGTTGATCCAATACCTCTGTATTGCGACAACAAAGGGGCTATAGCTTTAGCGAAGGAACCCAGGTCCCATCAGAAATCCAGACACATCTTGAGGCGGTATCACCTGATCAGGGAGATCGTGGATCGCCAGGAGATCGAGGTTCGGAGGGTTGCTTCAGAAGATAACACTGCAGATCCATTCACGAAGACCTTACCCCAGACTCAGTTCGAGCGGCTGATCGAGATGATAGGTCTTCGATACGCCAGTACATGGCCTTAGTGCAAGTGGGAGATTGTTAGTGTATATGCCCTAGAGGCCATTACTGTATCATACTAGTATGTATATTACTTGATGGAAGCTTGGGATATTCACAGTTGTATATACAATCTTGCTCGAAATGGTAGTATGCTACTTGGTTTGTCTCTGCTTTAATGTGTACATGTGTTTCTTTTATTATATCACCTATACGCATTAGTGGAGCCCTTAGGATCTTTGCTTGATTACCAGCGTTGTGATGGCAGTCACACTCGTGGGGGCTGAGTAATCTACAAGCACATCCTTATTTACCTGTCCCTGGTCGTGGGATTATCGAGACAGGGCATCAATACTCCGGAGTAGACTAGCGTATGCGCTTCTCATCCCAGCGTGGGAGACGGCCTGTCCCACAGCCGTCAGTACGTCGTGCTTGAGATAGTATACGGGTGCTCGTTAGGTTACGAGTACACTGGACAGGACTCGTCGGGAACTGTTGGTTGGTATTATACCTATCGTCGGTTATCAGTTCCCAGGTGACATGAGTACAGCTTAGTCCGCTGACTTGACACTGTCACTTCGCCTCGAGTCTATTCCCACTGTACTTTGATTACTACCCTACCACGGCTCAAAGGAGTCGTGAAAACAGGTAGTAGTTGGGTGCAGTCCCGAAGCACTCGGAGGAAGTGACGGTTAGACAGGATTCGTCTCTCCCGGTATTGGGGGTTGACATCGCGCTGTGTCCAGGAGAGCCATTACACAAGTAGTCCCTGGCCAGGGCAAGCGAGATATACTGGTAAGTTTCCAGTGTTATCTCAGGGTGTTCTGGGCTACACTCCGACACAACTTGTACCGCTATTAGGGGACTGACGTTTACCGCCCCCTAGGCCCGCCATGCGATGTATCAGACGAACAGACCGGACTGTACGGAGACTGTCACATTCAGGCTTAGTAAGAGTTCAGATGGGTTCACCTCGTCAGTCTTCTTATCGGCATCTACCTGGGGACCGTTACGTACAGCTAGTGCCGCTTGCGGTCTGTGGTTAAACCCACTGCCAGTGTAGTGTCGAGTCTTTAGAGTTCCACACAGAGAGTTATTCGCCTTTTAGGCAAAATGAGTAGAGGTCGCATGGTTTTGCGACAGGGTTCGTTCACATCCGCGCACTTGTGCACGTTTGCTGTCCGGACAGCTTATACTAGCGGTCTTTGGTTTAAGCCGTATCCTAGTATATGATTTGGGATTGGTTTTATCTCATTGTATTCGTGTTCCCCGGATCACGGATACGGGTGCGTATGCACAGTTGACTGAGACAGAGGCAGAGGACTTTGATTAGGGTTGATGACCATTGTCATTTTCTTAACCCTAATGCTTATATGTGTATTATGATTAATTGATATTAGTTAATTATAATTGTGCATGGTTAGGGTTGTTGACCATTTGACTATCTTGACTTGTTGACTTAGGTTGACATGTTGACCATCATCATTCCATATGAAAGATGCTCTTTGATCCTTGCAATTTGCATTTAATGTGAAATGATAATGGTCAAGTCTTGATTAACCATGACAATTATCTTAGCTAATTATCTAATTTCCATAATTCACATATATGAGAGAAGGATGGTTCATTTCTATTTCATTCTATCATATTAGTTCTCTCTCATCTCTTCCTCTCTCTCTAGCTCTCCCCTCTCATGAGTTGAGAAACACTTGAGCTTGAGATAAATCACTCTAAAATACTCTCTACTCTTTTCTAAGGTTCTAGGATTAGCACTCCAAGTATCTTAGTTACTTCTAGCTTTAAGTTGAAGCCAAAGGTTGAGGCTCTCGGATGGATCCTTCTTCGACTAGAGAAGACGACAAGGAGATCACTTTCGTTCACTCCAAGGAGCAAGGAGAGAAGGACATAAAGCCCTAAGTATAACCTCTCTTCCATGTAGCTAAACTCCTTTTAGTTTTGTAGTTAGTTTTTGTTTAGCAAAGATCCTCCTTTTGATAGTCCATGTTGCCTAGTGCGATAAAAATCCGTTTTTTTATACCGTTTCCGCCTCCCCGCAAGCACCGGGGTGGGCAACGTGGACTTACAATCGCATCGCAGTAACAACTTTCTCCTTCTCCAGATGGTCACTTCGTGTCGTGTGTGTTTGTTTTGTTTTTAGTTGCCCGTGGATTGTATGCGGAGACTAATTTATGTTGTCGCCCGTAGGGCGTGGATTAGTCCAAATCCGTATTTTCTTAGATTTGGGTTTGAGGGTTGGGTTTAAGGATACGTTAGTCTCATTTGAGACTAAGATCCGACAAAAGAGCATTTGGGCTCTATTGCTTAGTTTAGAGACTTTGCGGTCCATTAGTTTAAGGACATTACGGTCCAATGTTAGTTTAGGGACATCTCGGTCCAAGGTTAAGGACATCATAGTCCATGGGTTTTAAAGGACCCCACAGTCTGAGGTTAAGGACATCATAGTCCATGGGTTTTAAAGGAATGCACAGTCCGAGGTTAAGGACATCATAGTCCGTGAGTTTAAGGACCCCACAGTCCGTGGAGTGTTTGGTTGTCGGGACCCATCACCTCTCTGAAGACGCTGAAGGATTACAACGACATATATCAGAGGGGTTCAGAGATATACCCTTGAACCGATGTGAGTTGGTTGAAAGATCTGTAGTCCAATTTGGGGCTAAGATCTGTTAAAATATTTATGAGCAGATAGGGTCAATTAATATGAGTTGAGAACTTATAGCCAATATTGGGCTAAGTCCAATCAGGTTAAAATGTTTAACATTTTATTTTGGGCTGTTGAGCCTTTATTTGGGCTTGACCCTTTTAACAATGCTTGAATTCTGACAATATTTTGTCTTTTCTTGAATGCTGGGCATTCATCATAGCCTTGGGCTTATTAAAGAACAATTTATGTTCTATCAGCGTGACACGTGGCGTGCTTGGCGCTTTGCGCCAGTCAAAGAGAGCAGTGCGCTTCTGCCAAATAGCGCACACGTGAAGGACACGTGTCGCGCTTGGCGCTAAGCGCCAGATGATGGGCGCATTGCGCTAGTTTATGAGCGCATTGCACTAATAGTTTAGTGTCGCACACGTTACTGACACGTGGTGCGTCTGGCGCTGAGCGCCAGCCCATGAGCGCGGTGCGCTGGTTTAAGAGCGGAAAGCACTAGCGCACACGTGAAGGACACGTATCGCGCTTGGCGCTAAGCGCCAGTCTGAAAGCGCAGAAGCGCGGTTCAAGAGCGCAAAGCGCAGCTCCAGAGCGCAAAGCGCATATGATCAATTTTATGATCCAAAAAGAGATTTTGTCTCAAGATTCTAAGAGCAAAAGTTCTTCAATCTGTTATGTTGATGAAAGGCTTTGCCTTTATGGATCTATGATCTGTGAGGAAGAAGTAAATTCTTCTTTTATTCTATGATGAGATCTTTTGATCTCTTTTTGAAAAGACTTTGGTCTTTGTAGATCTATGATCTTTAAAGAAGTGGGTTCTTCTTTTTTAATTATGAGATGATTACATCTCTGTGTTTATCATCATTCATTTCTTTACCTTGAAGAAAGTTTTCTTCTTCTGAGAGCTTACTCTTTTTCTTTGAATTTCTCAAAGTTTTTGAAGAGGTTTCTCTCTATGCTTCTGTATATAAGACTTAAAGTCTAGGGGCCTTTATATAGGGCAAGCTGATCAGTTCAATCAGTTAAGGAGATCTTTTCTCCAATTGATTTGGGGAATTTCCCATCGTTTGATCTCTAATCCAAGGGCTTCTGATTTACAGAAGACAATCTTCTTGTTTTTAACAAAGATTGGGAAATCTTCTAAACATAATTTATTCTGTATTTTTAGTGATTTTTTAATCACTATTAGATCATTGATCAAACGGTGCTCTGATTTATAGAGCACAATTTTGTTATTTGGAAAGATTTTGAGAAATCTTTCCTTAACATAATTTAATTCTGGTTAATTAATGATTCATCATTATTATTAGATTTTTGATCTAACGGTGGGGAGCTTTTAGTTCCAGCGCTAGCGCATCCGTGCTTTGCACGTGGTGCGCTGCTTAGGGCGCAGCGCACCTAGCGCTAGCGCACGCGTGCTTTGCACGTGGTGCGCTGCTTAGGGCGCAGCGCACTTGGCGCTGCATCTGAAGCGTTGCTTCATTTTGAAATTTAAATTTCAAACAGAGCCTTGCTCTGATTGGGGGAAACATATACTTTTATTTTCAGTTCATGTCATTGTTTAGGCATTGCTTTTCCAGTCTTGTATTTATTTTTCAGTTACATTGTAAAGATTGTTTAATAAATAAAAAGTTGTTCATTTACATCCCATATCTCTCTTGTATACATTTACATTATATTTTTTATTTACGCTTAGCGTGTTTACTTCTGAGTAAATATGTAGCGGACCGTGTCACGTCACCTTACCGTACACCGGGAAGCGGGGCATGACAAGTTTCATAAAGTTTAAAAAACCTAAACTCCAAAATGTAAACTAAACCTTTTTGGGTACCATTTTGGAGTTGAGATAACTACATTTATCTCAGCTCTAAAGTTAAGATAACTGTAGTAATCAAAATTCCAATCTAATCAGAATTTTGTCAACTGTGCTTTTTCTGGAGAAAATAACACTTCCACCCCCCTCCCCTCTTCCCATCTCCTCTGCGTTCTTTCTCACACGTCTATGCACCGCCATAAATCCTTATCGTCTCTTTCAAAACGATTTTTGCCATCTCTTTCGAGAACCTCCTCCCCATCTCCTTTGAGGTCAAAGGGTTTCAAGTTGTCTTCTTCAAGCGTTGAAGTTCTTATTTGAAAACCCTAAATCGAATATCCTACTGCCTTGAAACCCTATTTCAAAACTTCTTTGATATCTTGAAATTGCAAATGGAAGGTAAATGTTATTAGATTTATTGAATGATGTAATACCCAGATCCCTTGTAAATATTTTTCCGTATTTGTAAATATATGTTTCCCAAATTTTCTAAATTTAAATATTCCTATATTTTTATTTCTAAACCCTAACCCAAATTATATTTTCCCAAACCCAACCCACAGCCCCCGGCCCAACTCCCTGAATTGAACCCAAAACCTTTCCCTAACTACCCGACCCGACCCCTGCCCAACCGACCCGCTTACCCCTTCTCTTCTTCTTCCTCACTCCTTTTGTTTTCGCTCTTTACCCACAACATTCCTCGCTTCCTGCGCCCACCTCCACTAGAACCGTGCCCGCTCGCCATCTCCTCCGCGCCCCACTCGATTACCCCCAACGGCCACTCCCTCCAACGGCTCCCTTCTTCTCGCACCCATCGCCGCGAAACCCGCTCCCCCACATCACCGCAACCCCCACTGCACCGAGTCCCCTCACCCATCGAGTTCCCGAGCCCCTCTGCCCACCTTCTTTTAAGCCATCGGCTCCTTGTCGAACCCACCACCACCATCACCATCGTTGTCTCCTCCGCCGATCTCCTCCTCATCACCAACACAACACCACCACTGAGGTCACCTCCGACGAGCTACCGCCGTCGTCACCACTTCCTCCACCCTCACACATCTCCCCGACCTTGTCTCCTCATCCTCAACCTCACCTCCCTCTCTGCTCTCCCCTGCAAGCACCCGGCGACAACCAACCCAAGAACCCACGATCACATCGCCTCTGGCCTCGTCATCGTCGACTTCCACATCGCTGCCAGCACCTCCTCCATCTCCGAGCCCCGAGCCTACTCAAAACCCATCTCCACCTCGACCTTACCTCCACGACCTGAGCTCTAGCCCACTGCCCAAGCCTCCGCTGTACTCCCTCCAACTGAGCCCCTCATCGCCGGCAACTCCTTCCCGCAGCCAACTTCTTCTTCTCCTGCACATCACCGCCGCCGGAGCCGAGCCCCAAGCTGGTGTTGCAGCCGCCGCTGCTGCTGCTTGCATTGCGTCATCAAGCTGTGATCGTGCCATTGCTATCGGCATCGTCATCACGGTCGTGTCTCCGATCATGTTCAAGTTAAACACTTTCTATACATGCTATTTACACACACACACACACACACACACACACACACACACACACACACACACACATATATATTACATTTGAGCCATCTAGATCCAAATAAATTACTGCTAATCATCTTGTTAATTTAACGTTGGGGCCTCCTAAAGGTTACTATCTATGTTTAAATCAAGTAGGATATGTGAGGAAATGATTTTTGTGTGGATGAATAAAAGAAACCAAAAATTCGTTGGAAAACATCGTATACATATATTGTCGAAGTGTTTGATACGAATATCATGAGAAAATAAAATCTAAAATGGCGGAACTCATGATGTTTAGACTCTAATACTGATTAAAAAAAACTCTGTAAGAATTTGGTAGCAAATAGATGTCGTTTACACACTTAAAGTAATGCCCTAATGTCTATACCGAAACTTGCGTTTTACCGAACATTTGACACCGCTAAATTCATAATTAATTTCAGAAAAATCCAATCGCAGCGTACCTAGGTTCTTTGCAAAGGGTACTGCATAATCTTTCAAACTACATGTAGCTTTACTATTAGATATATCCTATGAATATCGAAAACAAAGAACTTACCTGACCTTGGACTGCAGTCCAGAGCAGGAACTTACCCTTCACATGCTTTTAAACACATGAAACTGTAATGTTTAATTATGAAAGTGTGCGGAGACAATTACCTCTGAGTATACAATTGTTTTATCTTTCCAATGGTACCGGTTTCACTAAATTCCAGTATCGTTTGGTATTTAAATCATATTTTAAACGGATGACATGTACGGCAGATTTCTGTCATTCCAACTTGCACCCTTCATCGGTAATCTGATCATAACTCCTAAACCAAGAAGACTATTGTTAATCCGTCAGATGCGTTGGAAACATAACAGAAAAATCTACATATTATTTAACTCTAGTATCACCTAATTATGCTCCTAACTAGGAGAAAAGAGTGTTACAAAATGGACTTCCAGTTCAGAAACTGGATTTCCAGCAGTAAACACTTAAAATGAAATGACCATAACTAGCGAACCTGAAACCTGATTGACGCGAAACCAATTTTGATGGACATATAATTAAATATACTACTTACTCCTTTTTATTGTTTTGCTTAATTCTATACGTGTGATTTATAGTAAATTTTGTAAGTGGTATGACACTGCCTGCTATATTTTATTCGTATCATAATTAATTGCATTCTTATCATATCATGTAGCGGTTATACCCTCAGTGAGTAGTGGTCATATACATTGATAACCTAGTGACCGTGTTACATTACCAAGTGATAAATGTTAGTGATTGGATTGTGGCAAGTACGTTAGTGTAAAAGCGTGATTGAAAAGTGACATGTACTTGTACACAATAAGCGGAACCAGTTAACTATTGCATTGTCGATGTCTATGGGGCACATATAAATGTAACTATAACTGGTATGGGACGGTTATGGAAGCACTTATATTAGTGTCATAGGTAAGATATCGAGTACTGTCCATTTATCTTGGATACCAGTCGAGACATGTTTGATGGAGATCTTGTCTCCAGTTCTCGTGTAGACTTGTCATGGAGCGACTAGTATTTGAGTTCATGGTCGGTGTTTAATGTAGACCGCAGATGTGGGGTAGTTTGAGTGTGAGTTCGATCAACGGAATCTCAGGAGTCCCACTGCCGGCATATATAGCGATTTCGGGAGTCGTATGGATGGTATTATTGATTATTAGCGAGCGTGATTCGGGCCCGTGATCCCTTGCCTATGGGGCTTACCCTTGGGTTGGGGATACTCCTACGGTGGTTGACGCTCACACTTGGACTGACGATAGGTTTAGTGACTTGGACATTGAGAGTTAGAGACCGATAGTTTTAGTGACATGGACATTGCATTGGCTACTGATCTGATACACTTGCTTTATCGTTACCTGTACCGATTATTTCATGCTCGCATCATTTTTCTATATTTACTGCTTCATGATTATCATCATTGCACGTGTTTGCATATGCATTTATATATATTGCTATTGTGTCGCTCTGACGACCTGAGTATGCATGTTCAGAGTGAGAAGTGGACTTGGCTCGGATCAGGAACTGCTTTACCTTGAGGATATTGTGGATATCTAGATCAGCAACGCTAGCACTATCTTTTCCTTGATTTCTATCTGGTTAGTTTTCTACCTGTTTTGATAGAATTAGCGACTGCATTTCTCATTACCCGTGCTATGATTACTGATTACCACGTAGTGGTAGTAACCGAAGTGTGACTATGGCAGAATATTTACTTGACCGTAGGAGCATGGCTGGCCTTTTTACCCCTCGTATTCCGTATTTTAGGAAGCGGAGCGTGAAAAATAATTTGTAAAATGGATTAATTTTGTTTGGGAAATGGCTTGATTCCATTCGGGAAATTGTTTTCATTGGGACAAGTTGTTTAGGAATTGACGGGAGCATAACAAAATATATGAAAATTGATTGAAAAGAGAGAGAAATGGTTATGTGAAAAGTATAAGCAAGTAGATTGGTGTTAGTTATATGTATGCCCTAGAGGCCATTACTGTACATGCGATGTATATTGTAGTTGGACATATATAGGGAAGACTTTCTTGCTCGACATGATAGTATACTATCTGGTTGCACTTTATCTTAACATGTTAACAAATACTGTTTTGTGATCACATGTTGATAAAGCCCTTAGGATGATTACTTGACTATCAGGATTATGATGCAGATCGTACTAGTGGGGACAAGGTAGTCGATAAGTACATCCTTCAAATGTTCTTAGTCATGGGAGTATCGAGACATGGCATCGGTACTCCAGAGTAGACTAGCGTATACGCTTCTTGACCTATATGATGGGCGAGGGATGATCTCATATCCATTGGTGTTTTACATCAGAGAAGGTGTACGGGTGCTCAGTGGAGACTGGGTACACTAAACGGACTCGCCGAGAACTCCTAGATGGTATTATACCCATCGTCGGATAGCAGTTCTCTGGTGACACTGGTACATGTTAGTCTGTAGACCCGAGATTGTCATAGAGTCTTGTGTGATTCCCACTGTGCTTTGATTTCCACCATACCACGGTCAAGAGATCGTGCAAAAAGGTGGTTTTTGGGTACAGTCCCGAGTCACATGGAGGCAATAAGCGATAAGAAGGGTTTCATCTCTCCCGGTATTGGAAGTTGATGTTGCGCTATGCTCGATTGGCCATAACAGGAAATCCCTGGCCAGGATTGCTGAGATTTACTGGTAAGTGTTATCAGTAGTTTCTCGAACCGTTATGGACCTTGCATCGGCATGACTTATCAATCTATTGGGGTCTGACGTTATACCACCCCCAGGCTGTGATATGCGACATATCAGACGAAGAGACCGGATTGTACGGTAGTGTTACTGATTGGATTCGCAGGAGTTATAGCAGGCTAGCTTGTTGATCTTCTGATCGCTCAATACCCGAGTGGCCGTTACATTTAGCAGACCGCTTGCGGCTTGTGGGTGTTTGATATGATCATCACCTACTGCCGGCGTATTGACGAGTCTGTAGAGTCCTACACAGAGGTTTCCTGGTTCATGCGAAACGGAGTAGGAGCACATATGTGATATGTGCGGGACCGAGATTAATATGAGTATGTGATACCATATTCTATTCTTGCGATATGTGATATCGGTCGGGTATATGAGATATAGCCGGATTATCGGATCAAGTGTTGATTCGATAAGTTGATTCATTTGATATTAGTCGGTTATATGTATTATAGCCGGATTATTAAATCAAGAGTTGATTTAATAATTTAATGTATAATTAGATATTTGATATATTAAATTACATTGACTAATATTAGCTCACTTAAGATTTATTTTCTCACTTTATGATACATTGATATATATGTGATATATGTTAAATGTATTGTTTTCTTTTTGCACAAAATATATATGAGATATATATTGTTGTGTCATGCTAGGTTACACATGCAACATGTATGTATGAGACTCTCACCATGCTAGGGTTAAGTTAGGGTTTTATTTGTTTTAAGTAATTCAAACACTTGGATAATGAGTCATGGTGGAAGCTTGGAGAAGCTTGTGGAAAACATTGATTTAGTCCAATTGTTTGTCTTGCTTAAGATATTTTTCAACCCAGCCCTTAACTCATATCTATGGTTAAGTCTCTACAATGGTTAGTGGTTGACATACACAAACCATGGTTGCATTTCTAACCTCATGAATTCATTCATCACTTGAGTTTCATCTTCTTCTTCCTCATTCAAGCTTTCTAGCTTTTGTGAAAATGATGATAACTTGTGGGAAAAATACATCTAAAATCATCTTCGGCCTCGAAGACTTCGAAGCAAGCTTGTTCGTTTCTTCATGGGAACCTCTCTAGAGTCCGTAAGTTCGTGATCGCAGCAAAGGGGCTACTACACGAAGCTATTGAAGTGAAGGACCGGTCTACAAAGGTTGTATTTCTTATTCACTTAGATGTAAAGAGTTTGCATATCATGTTTAACCCTAATTCTCTAGTTAAGATCTTGATTAGGGTTTGTTTAGCACCCCAAAATTTTAAAGTAGCATGATTGATGCTTGCCAAAACCTTGTTAAGGTGCTAAGCTAACCCTACAGTGGTATCAGAGCCAAGCTAGAGCATTAGGCGTTGTCTAGACGAAATTTAAAGTCCGATCGAACTCCGAAAGCCCGAAATGACCCCCTTTCTGGAAATTTTTCCAAAAGTTGGATTTTTTTCATGTTAAAAATACTCAGAAAATCATGCAGGGAATTCTATGGACACACCTGAAGAACGAAACCCTAACTCGTCCAAGTGACTGCGGATCCGCGGCCATAACATGGTTTTGGCGGCGGATCCACGGCGCCACTTGAAAGGCTTGGGTCGGGCCCTTCAGCTGTTGGTCCGTAGGTGTTGTGGCATGTCTCTAGTTAACTATAACTGTGCTCAAGTGTTGAGCTCTCTGGAAATTTTTAGGAATTCGTTGCATCAATCGAATTATCTAACTTCGTCTAGCTATCTGTGATTGTGATACAGTATTTGGAATCCACACAATTGGTTATGTGATAACTAGTTTGAATTTTATAAATCTAGCGGTTTAGACTCATTTGATCGGTTGCCACGGGATTTTGATGTTGATCAAAAGTCCATCGCAATCACGTAGTGTACGTGAATACTTGCCGGGTAACCTTACTAGATAGCCATGCCCCATAGCCCCGACCAAGTGACTGTAGGAGAACCCCGTCACCAAAAGCATCCGTTCGGGTGCTCGCGGCTGCGGTGTTCCGTCTTAGTGCACTTCGTCGACAGCACCGGGGGGTGCGTCCGTCTATTAAAGTTTCCGACAAGCATTCGATCATATTATCGGGAATCTTGTTCAATCACCCGACAGGTTATTGGAAAGTGTTTTTCAATATCGAGACTAAAATGTGGGGTTTATAATTGTTAGGCATGCGATGTCTAAGGAATTCATATGCTTAGGCATGAAATCCAATGTATGTGATATATTGGGTTTATGATGTCTAAGGTGGTTGGGGATTCCAACTGTTGTAGTTTTTCACTTTCTTTTCTGCGATCGTAAGTGTAATATGTGGTGTATCACCAGTTTCGTTGCTATACGTCAACGACAATTAGGATACGCATATTTACTTATGTTGATGACATGTGATGTTTTGTGTTGTTGTGATATGTTATATTGGATGGTCGTGTTTTGAATAGCCGGGGGTTTTATGTGAGATGAGAGTTTTTCATTTTCATTCATATAAAATTCATTGTATGTAATATTCTTTTATTGGGGCACTTCCGGGTTGAGGATGATGTCACCATTGATGTATATTATTTACTTTTCCGCATTAGGATAGACCCAAGGCGGGGAGCACAAGTAACCGGGTTCTAGGGTCCAGTGGGAGACCATCTCGAGGAGTCGTGTCACGCCCCGCTTCCCAAAGTACGCTAAAATGGGCACGTGACATAGCCAACCATGCTACCTGTAGGTAGGAAGTATCCATCCACAGTCACATTACGGCTGTAGAGATATCAAGAACAAAATAAAACTATCTAAAACATGTCCATAAGCCAAGATAACATGAGTCAAGAATAATAAAATGCGGAAGCAAAAGATCCAATACAAAATAACTGGAATGTATGTCCCATAATGCAGGCTCACATCAGGAATAAAATGCAGGAAATAAAAGAACTAACTACTGCTGACACCTCATAGCTCAGCCTGCTGGCTGAAGTACTCCTGCTCGGACTGCAGCAGCGGTACAGAATCTGGGCCATGCAAAACCCAGACGTCAGCGCGTCGTGTCATCAAGTAATAAAATATAAACAGGGTAACAGGCAATGCAAATATAAACATGAATGAAAAGCAGGTGTAACAGTAATGTAAATCAGGTCAGTGCAGGGTAGTGTGCATCTAGTAAACTAAACTGTTATATCAGGTTTTCTGTTCTAAAGTCTTTGAAATCAAATTGATGAATCATCGATGTAACTCAATAGTTTCCCGTGCATACCCGGGACCATGGTCCAGATTCTCGGGCTGAAACCGAGACATGCCGCTAGGCACTAAAACAGGAATATGTATAGATGAATGATGTCAGCGGTATCATCCCAAAGCTGGCCTAGCCTCTAAAACTGATCAGAACAAGTATCGAACTGTTGAGTTACAAGTCAGGTTTCACCATTGATTTCCCCATACCCCCAAGTTATATGTGTATGTCAAGTCAGGTATTCAGTAATCAAGAACTAATGCGAACACAGGATCGGGTAAGCAGGTTTGTCTGGATAGACAACAGGAACGGTCCGTGAGGACTACACGTCAGGTTTGTTGGTATTAGGAATGAGATCAGGTAACGGGTCAATCCATGGTACAACAGGTCAAGTCAGGTAGTGTACGGTACCATGTCGGTCAATCGATATATGTGTAGCAAGTCAGGCCAGGGTGTAAAAGACAACATGTGGGTACTCATAACAGCTAGCATGATCATGGCTACAAGTAATCAAGCATGGTTATCAACAATATAATCTAAGCAATGAATTAAGCAATAAAGCAGATTTGTTTATTTAGCTGTACAGTTATCACTTGTGTTAAACAGACAGTGTCAACATAATGTGAATACAGAATGATAGATGTAACTGTTAATAAATATTGAGTGTCCCAAGGATGCGACGACATGTATAATCTGTTTAATGAATGCAATTGTAATTAGACCGGTTAAAGTTGCACATGAATGTCTGATAGGCTAAACTGGATAAAAAAAAAAGGTACCATAGCAGTAAACAAATGTGATCTATCATGTACAGGTGACGGTTAGATGTAAATAATCAGATGCAAGCTTAATTTTCACGTTCGGAATCATAAAATGTATAACGGAACTTATACGGTTAACATGAAATCCTTTTCTTTCGATTCTAATTAGAGGTTTAACAGGAAATAAGTAATTTAGCATATGAATAGTTTGAAATAGCATGTAGCAAGTTTCACTTGCCTCGACGGGTCGCGAATCGGGAAAACGGAACGTTACACGTCGGCGGGGAAATCTCGCGACGTGCGCACGGTTCACGGAAAGCACCCAAACGACGAACAGTGGAGCCACACGGGTCAGGGTTCCTCGCTGGATCGTCGGGAAACGTCGTCGGCACGGTCGGATTCCGGCCAACACAAAAACAGTGAACAACCAAGATGCATACAAGAAAAGAGAAAGAAAATGAAGAAGAAGGGAAGGAGGATTGAGGAGAGGGTGCTCACGATGATCTGTAGAGGGGTTGTGATCGTCGACCACGTCGACGGAGATCCGGTGCACGACCTGCAGAGGACCACCGGCAGATCAAGACTAGATCTGAAAAGAAAGAAGGAAGGAGAAGAAGAAGAAGAAGAAGAAGGGATAGGTAAAGCTTACTGGGGTTTGCTCGAAGGCTGGAGCACGGAGACGAGGCCACTGGCGGCGAATCCCGGCGGTGCAGACGTGCAGGGGGCCGCGGTTGCAGGTACAGGATGCACGGAAGAGGAAGAAAAGGATTTGGAGGTGACGATAGAGAGGAGGCGACGAGGCTGGCGATGATGGCGTCGGCGTTGGGGCAACGACGAGGGAGGACAAGGCGGCTAGGGTTCTGCGAAGGTGGGTTCTGTTGAAAAAGAAATTGAGGAAGGAGAATAAATATACAAAGGAGAGAGAGAGAGACGGGTGGAGAGAGAGAACGCGGGGGGAGAGAGAAAGATTGCGAGAGGAGAGAGAAGAGGAGAGAATAGAGAGGAAGTGAGAGATCGAGAGGAAAGAGAAAGTGGAGAAGAGAGAGAATCTTGGCGTTTGGGCCAGAGAGAAGAGAGAGAAAGAGAAGGAGAAAGGGAGAGAGAAAGAGATATTGTGGGGCCCGGGGAGGTTAATGAATGATGGGGATTGGCTGTTAAAATTTTGTGAAAGATTTAAGGGGAAAAGGGTAGCGTGGGGGTTTTAAAATTTGTAAAAGATTGTAAAAGAAATGGAAAATATTTTCTGGGGTTGGATTTTATATCCGACGGTTTAAAAATATTAGAAATTAGGATTTAGCGCAAATGTAAAATATTTCGGAATTGCGTCCGGGTCGGGTCCAAAAATTTGAATTTGAAATAAGAAAATTATTGGCGGGTTCAAAAAATTAAAATGAAGTATTTTACCATCAAAAAGCATACCCCCAAAACGGACGCACGTACGCGCGCGTAGCCGTCCAAACACGTCCGTTTCACTGAACGGGACGAGAACACGATGCAGGGACGCTACCACAGGGTTAGGGGTGTCGAGCAGACCATGAAAAATATTTTTAATTTAATTTTAGATGACAAAATTTGTTATATGTAAGAATTTGAATTGTCGGGTAAATTACAATAAGCACAGCCAGGTAAGATCAATGAAATAAATACCACACACCATTCATACGGTAACTGAAATTTGTAGAACTGGACTCGGTTGTTACATTATACCCAACTACAAAAGGATTTCGTCCTCGAAATTCCAAGAACACAAAAATAGACGAAAACAAACTATAAGAAGAGATGAGGAAACTTCTGCCGGATTTCATCTTCACGTTCCTAGGTGGACTCTCCATGCGAGCGATTACCCCAAGAAACAAGTACAAGAGAGATAACCTTGTTCTTAAGAACCTTTTCTCTTCGATCCACAATTTCAACCGGTCGCTCCTCAAAAGTCAAGTCTTCTCGTACCGTCAGCTCCGAATGATCCAATACATGCGTTTCATCTCGAACATACTTACGGAGTTGAGATACGTGGAACACATCGTGCACCTTCGCCAAGGACTGTGGTAACGCCAAACGATACGCTACCTCACCAACACGCTCCAAGATCTCAAAGGGTCCAACGAATCGAAGACTGAGCTTTCCTCGACTTCCAAAATGAATCACCCCTCTAGTTGGTGATATCTTCAAGAATACCAAATCATCCACGGCGAACTCTAGAGGTCTTCTCGACGTATCTGCCCAACTCTTCTGTCTGTCTTGTGCTGCCTTCATATGATTCCTGATAGTGTTAACTTTCTCAACTGTCTGCACAACCAAATCTGGTCCCAACAATCTTCGTTCACCGACATCTTCCCAACAAACAGGTGAACGGCATTTGCGACCATACAAAGCTTCAAATGGAGCCATCTGAATAGTTGCCTGGAAACTGTTGTTGTAAGAAAACTCCACCAAATGTAGATGATCCTCCCAAGAACCCTTGAAGTCCAACATGCACGCTCTCAACATATCTTCAAGAGTTTGGATCGTTCTCTCCGACTGACCATCAGTTTGAGGATGATAAGCTGTTCTAAACTTCAATCGAGTCCCCAAACTTTCCTGTAAACTCCTCCAGAAGTGTGATAAGAACCGAGTGTCCCGATCGGACACGATGCTCACCGGTACTCCATTTAATCTTACAATCTCCTGCATGTACCGCTCCGCCAAAGTCTCTGTTGATTGACCAACCCGAAAAGGGATAAAATGAGCTGCCTTGGTCAATCGATCAACAATCACCCATACTGCATTGTTGCCTTTTGGACTCCGCGGTAAAGCCGTCACGAAATCCATGGTTATATGTTCCCACTTCCACTGAGGAATCGGAAGTGGTTGCAATAAACCAGCAACCCTTTGATGTTCAGCCTTAACTTGCTGACACACCAAGCACTTTACCACAAAGCGAGTGATCTCCCGCTTCATACCTTCCTACAAGAACTGCTGTCGTACGTCTCGGTACATCTTCGTACCTCCTGGATGTACGGAATAAGCTGAACTGTGTGCCTCCTTCAAAAGTTCTTCACGAATATCTCCCTTCGGCACACACAAACGGCTACCATATCTCAACGAACCGTCTTCATGGATCAATAAATCTGTTCGTAGCCCGGCCTCAACCTCTTCTCGAAACTTTTGCAATCTAGGATCCTGCGATTGCACTGCCTTAATATTCTCGATCAACGATGAATGTACTTGTAGCTGCATCAATTGTCCCGAATAATGCGGTAGCACAACCACCAAATCAAATCTTCGAAAGTCTTCCACGAGTTCCTTCTGCGTAGTCAACATCTGAATTGCTGGTAACCGACTGAGCGCATCCGGTACGACATTAACCCTTCCCGGATGGTACTTGAGATCAAGATCGTAGTCAGCCATCAGCTCTAACCATCTACGCGCCTCATATTAAGCTCCTTCTGCGTTAACACATACTTCAAGCTCTTATGATCAGTAAAAACTTCGACCCTTTCGCCCAAAAGGTAGTGTCTCCAAATCTTCAGAGCGAAAATCACAGCCGCAAGCTCCAAGTCGTGAGTTGGGTAATTCTTCTCATGGGTCTTCAGCTGTCTTGATGCGTACGCTACAACCTTCCCATGCTGCATCAAAACACATCCCAATCCTTTTCCAGATGCGTCGTTGTGAATCACCAATCCTCCGGAATTGTCTGGCACGGTCAGAATAGGGGCGGTTATCAATTTCTGCTTCAACATCTCAAAAGCTGACGCACATCTATCCGTCCACACAAAAAGTACCTCTTTGCACGTAAGCTTGGTTAACGGCTCCGCCAGACGAGCAAAGTGTTAGTTATATGTATGCCCTAGAGGCCATTACTGTACATACGATGTATATTGTAGTGGATGCTTGGACATATATAGGGAGGACTTTCTTGCTCGACATGATAGTACGCTATCTGGTTGTACTTTATCTTAACATGTACTCTGATTGTCTCTTTTATTACATGTTGATAAAGCCCTTAGGATTTGTACTCGACTACTGGGACTATGATGAGATCATACTAGTGGGGCCACGGTAGTCTATGAGTACATCCTATAACTGTTCCTAGTCGAGGGTGTGTCGAGACAGGGCATCGATACACCAGAGTAGACTAGCGTATACGCATCTTGACCCATATGATGGGCGATGGATGATCCTATATCCATCGGTGTTTGACATCAAGGATGGTGTACGGGTGCTCAGTGGAGACTGGGTACACTGAACGGACTCGCCGAGAACTCCTAGATGGTATATATACCTATTGTCAGATAGCAGTTCTCTTGTGACACTTGTACAGGTTAGTCTGTAGACCCGAGATCGTCATAGAGTCTTGTGTGATTCCCACTGTACTTTGATTTCCTCCCTACCACGGCTCTACTGAGTTGTGCAAACAGGTGGATTTTGGGTACAGTCCCGAATCATATGGAGACAGTGAGCGATAGGAGGGGTTTCGTCTCTCCCGGTATAGGGAGTTGATGTCGCGCTATGTTTGATCGGCTATAACACCTAAATCCCTGGCCAGGGTTCTCGAGGTTTACTGATAAGTGTTATCAGTAGTTCCTCGACCTGTTATGAGCCATAAATCAACATGACTTATAAAGTTACTGGGGTCTGACATTCACCACCCCTAGACTTCATATGCGACGTATCAGACGAAGAGACCGGACTGTACGGTAAGTGTTGCTTACAGGCTCGTAAGGGTTATGATGAGTTCGCTCGTCGGCCATCTTTTCGTCATGTACCTGGGTAGCCGTTACGTACAGCTAGTGCCACTGACGTGCTTGTGGTTAAACCCATTGCCAGCGTACTGACGAGTCTTTAGAGTCCCACATAGAGGGTTCCCTCGTTCAGGCAAAAAGATGTAGAGACCGTAAGTTGTTACGGCAGCCGTAAAGTGTTGCGGCAGGTTTTTGATTATGTTCATGTAATTGTTACAGGAATAATAATCGGAAGAATAATACTGGACGGATACCGGTATTATATTATTGGATTAATAGTATTCGTATTTTTCGGAATTCGGATGCGGGTATACAGTATACGGTATACGGTATACAGAGGAGGGGTATTTTTGTAATTGTTACAAAATACCTTCTAGAAGATGCCACCTCATAATGACATAATTATGACATCATTTATTTTGTGAAAATAAATAAGTGAGGTGTAAATTAAAAGGTATAAGCATGATAACATGTTTGTTGAAGTGGATGTACTATTAAAGTATGATACTTCTTTCATAATACATGCTTTAGTTAGTGCTAAATTCTTTTTCCATCATGCTTGAACTTTTTAATTATAAATGCAATTATTCTCTCCTCCATTTCTTCTTATAAATACCTTCACATGAGATGTGAAATCAAGGCATTCAAATCCTACACAAAATTATGATAAGTGTATCATAACAAGTTCATAAGAAGAGAGAAAGAAAAATGATGGTGATCATTCTTCCTAGCTTTAACCCTCACATGAGATGTGAATCCAAAGCTTAGGATTTCAAGTTAATCCAATACAATTATCTCTACATCATCCTAGTGACCTCTTCTAGCAAATTTGGTCTCTCGGTTAAATTCATGAAAAGAGTTTCAAGCTTGCACGAAAACTCTCGGGTGGATCATCTTTGTCTTCGGTGGCCGGAGATCGAAAACGTCGGCAACATCTAACGAGCCGAGGAGTCCACAAAAGAGGAGAAAGGAGCAAAAGAGTTGCATCAAAGAGAAGACCCGAAGGACTATATCATCAAGGTATAATCCCTAACATAGTAGATAAGATCTCTAGTTAGGGTATACTAGTTGTGGTTTAGACAAGATCTTCGGTTAAGTGCGTGTTGTATGCAAAGAAATTTTTTGTTCATCGCTTCCGCCGCGCCACAAGAGTTGTGGGAGCATGCAACACTAACCAACAGTGGTATCATAGCCTAACTAAACCACAATTAGATGTTAGCCAAAAGTTAGAAACTCGATCGACAGTTTTTTCTCCCGAAAACTCGTATTCTGCCCTTGCTGCTGTCAGTTTTTGAAAGTGTTCCAAAATTAATTTGACATATCTTAAAAATACAAGCAGGGTTTTTAAACAACACAGAAAAAATTTGGAAGTCTAACTCGGCTAAAGCGCGGCGGAAGCGCGGCCAAACCCATGGTTTGGCCGCGGATCCGCCGCCGAGTTATGGCCGAGTTGACTCAATTTTTTCCACTGTTCCTATACTGAAGAAATAGGGTTTCTGGGACATGCAGATTGTTACAAAGGTGTTTGTACAGAGATATGTCAAGTGTTGGCATGGTTGTAAAAATTATCGATCGAAATTCTAATAGTGTTTGGCTAATCGGGTTTTCTTTTTGTTATATGTGTTTGAAACGTCCGCTAATTGCTATATGACGATTCGTGGGGGTTGCACATATGGATATCATGAGATGGTATGTATATATGAATGTGTTGGATCGTTGTGATGAATGGCCGGGGGGTGTGAGAAGAGAGTTTTTCCTTTTCTATCATTCCATGTAATTTGTAAAAAGCAATATTATATTGTATAATTTCTTTTTACTGTTTTTGCTCCTAGGATAGACCCAAGGTGGGGTGCACAAACTACCGGGTTCTCCAAGTGCCGAGTGGCCTACTCAATTGTTGAGAGAGGTTGCTACACTTTGGGAATTTGGCGGGTAGTTTGCCGCACCCGTAGGGGTCTTGGGGGGGGGTTTGGCTATTCATCACGACCGTGGAACCCGTTTTTCATTAAGGGCTTAAATGAAATACGGAATTCCTAGCATATCCAATGCATTCATCTGTGATCTGAAATGGTTATATTTATATATATGAGATATATAATAAACGTTGCTTATGTTTTGCACCCGCGCTAGTCCAGCCCCCGCTCTGCCGTTAGTTAAGTAACCTAACGGTGCATGACGGGGCCCAGTGGCAAATGCGGATGGCATAAGCGTACGTTCTATTTGCGTTTCTTTTCTGTGATGTTTAGGAAACGTAAATGATGGGACCACATTAATGTGATTAATGTTAAAAGAAAGAAACCTAAAGATGTTGTAGAATCAAACTTTTTGAAAAAGGGTAACTCTAGCTTTTGTTTTGCATAGTGGTATTCTTAAATATCCTGCACCTCATTCGATGAGGAAAGGGACGAGATCCCTTCACCGGGAGTGACCCCTTTAGCGAAACTGGAAAATGTTACAAAGAACTCGAATTGATTTTATAGTTGATCTAACTTTGCTTTGCATCGTGGTATTTACATATCCAGCACCTTATTCGATAAGGAAAGAGCCGAGATCCCTTCACCGGGAGTGACCTCTTTAGCAAAATTAGAAAGATACTACAAAACCATTCGATTTTTAAACTGGAGCTTAAACCACTCCTTCCCACCTGATTCTACAACGATATCAAGTTCAAAACGTTAAAGGTTTTCATAAAAACCATCCGTTGCCCTCCGTCATTTTAGGAAGCAGAGTACTTAGTATTCGTGCTACGTATGTCGACCATAGCCGAGGCGTAGTGTACGGTAGCTAAGTGATGTATTCCTACAAAGCATATGATGCGATTAGTTAGGACATTCATGCGATTATGTTGATCATAGTCAAGGGTCATATGGGTGGGTCTGGCTAATCACGAAATGACGGGTAGAACTTGACTAGTACTTATGATATGTTGACCATAGCCAAGGTCATAAGTGACTAGGGGTAAAAACCATATCGGGAATTTCAAGAGTTGAAATTTGCAATGAGATTGCATACCTTCTATATGATAGTTGGATCCCGATCTCGCTGCGAGTAAGAGTTACTCCTGGGAAAGTTTTACACAAGACAATTTGATGAAATTATGGGGTGTAATTATTCCCGGCTAATCTTACCTTTTAGGGTTTGAAGGAGGATTTGATAAAAACAGTGGGAGACATCTGGATTAGATAATAACCAATCTAATCTTGCAAGAGCATACGCTAAAAGTGTTTTCTTCTCTCTCTCTCTCCAGATAGTGACCATATCATGCCTTAATCAAGATAATAAATACGGATATATTGACTGAACCCGCTTGTTATATTGAGCTGGGGAACGTTGGTCCCGCTCCAACTTATAATTGTTATAAGACAGAGCAGGAAATAGGGAAATACCAGAATTCCTATGCCGCCCAAAAGAAGAAAGTGCATATGATGCATCTCCTTCGGGTGTGTTCATTACAAAGAACCGTTTCTCAGTATCCTCTGCATCCTGGGTATTTGATACTCGATAAGGATCCCAGATATGTAATCTGTTACATAGGGCTACAAAAAGGTAGAAAAACTGAGAACGGGTGATAAGTTTCATGAGATAGAAAACGGGGCAAGTGTTGCAGCCAAGTCTGTTGGTCACTGTCACCCTGTATTAAGAATACATTGATTCTGAACAAATGCTATTAGATACCGAACCTGATATACAAAATCATATCAATCTCTTTATTAGTAAAGAAATGATAAAATTTTGTATTGATGGATAATGTTTTGAACATTTCCTATATCAAGTGTTGATCGGTTCAGGCACGTTATCTAAAAGCATAGACGTTCTAAATCAAACTACAGTTCTCAGTATACAGAACACACACAAGAGGAAGAGTTCAGAAATGAACGAATCCTTCTTGAGGCATTGTAGACTAGGTCATATCAATGTGACACGACTAGCTGAAGTTACATCTAGATGCATATTTAAATTAGTTTAAATTTACATCTTGTGAAACTTGCCGATCATGTCACATAGATAAGATGACCATAGCTCTGTTTATTGAAAACAGAGAAAGAGTTAGTGAACTCTTGGGATTGATACATGATGATGTATGAAAGGTCCCCTGTCTACATATGCCATGACCGGTTCCTTGTACTTCGTTACATTCTCTGATAATCTCTCAAGATTCAGACATATGTTCCTGTTGAAACATAGGTCCAAAGCTTTTGAGATATTCACGGAATATAAATTAGAAGTAGAGAACCAAAAAAGAGGGTATAAGTATTATGTCCTTTGATGAGATCAAGGAGGAGAATACTTAAGCATGGAAATCCTGGACTATTCTAAAAGAGAATGAGATTCTCTCTCAGCATTACTCCTCCGTATACACCATAGCACGATGGTATATCGGGGCGGAGCAATTGCACCCTATGTGATATGGTGTGCTCCATGATGAGTACTACTGAGTTTCCTATTTTCCTTTTGGGAGTTATGCACTTGTGAAGCTGCATACCTATTGAATAGGGTTCCAATCAAATCAGGTGCCTACTACTCCATATGTGATATGGTATGGGAAGAGCCCATCTCTTAAAGATGTTAAGATTTGGGGTTGTCCGGCCTATGTCTAAAAACCTAAATCCGGACAAACTCGAGGCAAAGTCAAAACTGTAGAGTTTGTTGGATATCCCAAGCATTAGCAAGGGAATATCTTCTACCTAACCGAGGAACAAAAGTTGTTTTGTTTCTCAGTATGCCACCTTTGTGATAGGGAATTTCTTGTGAAGAAATTAGTGGTCATAAGGTAGAACTGGAAGGCGTTCCAGCTATACAAACTACAACAGATGACCTAACAGAGGAACAAAAGTTGTTTTGTTTCTCAGCATGCCACCTTTGTGAAAGGAAATTTCTTGTGAAGAAATTAGTGGTCATAAGGTAGAACTGGAAGGCGTTCCAGCTACACAAACTACAAAAGATGACCTAACCGAGGAACAAAAGTTGTTTTGTTTCTCAGCATGCCACCTTTGTGAAAGGGAATTTCTTGTGAAGAAATTAGTGGTCATGAGGTAGAACTGGAAGGAATTCCAACTACAGCAAATGATTTGGTAGAACCAAAGGATTCAATAGACTCTAACGAACCTCAGCCTCTCCGCCGATCTAGTTAATTTCCTCACCCACCTAAGAGATACTTCGGTTTCTCTATGACAGTGGGAGCGAGGATTTCATATTACCCCAGCGTATCCCGAGATCGGAAGGTGTTCCGACGGGTTGTAGTCCTCGCAAGGGGGCATGCGTAGAAAATAGCTGCTGAGGGACCTTTTGGTGCCACGGCGACCCTATGGGATGGGGTTGTTGCCTGACCAAAATGGTATGACCTAACTAGTTTCGAGCAGGCCATCAGGAGTGGGACTCTGTAAGAATGGCTGGATGATTAGCAATCTGAGATAGAATCCTTATACACCAACAAAGTATGGACTTTGGTTGCTTTATCTGAAGGGTTAAATCCCCATCAGGAGCAAGTATATCTTGAGAAGATTACTTGGTGTACATGGAAAAGTTATGACTTTCAAAGCTATGCTTAAGTCCATCCAGATCCTACTTGCCACTGCTACATACCTTGACTACGATATCTGGTGGTTGGGTGCCATGACTGCTTTTCTAAATGAAGTTTTAGAAAAGAGCGTCTATAAGTACACAGCCAGAGGGCTTCGTAGACAGTGGGAGCAACGGAAAAGTGTGCAAGATGTTTTATGCGATAAAACAGGCATCGCGGAGTTGGAACATCTGTTTTGATGTGGTAGTCAAAGAGTTTGACTTCATCAAAATAATAGATGAACCTTGTATATACATAAAAGGTAGTAGGGGGTATGGTGGTGATCCTCGTAGAGTACGTGGATGACATACTCTTGATAGGGAAGGAGTTTCCTATGCTACGCTCAGTCAATCTCCTCTTATTATAAATATTCTCCATATAGGATCAAAGGTGATACGTCCTAAATCCGGGGTTTTGGATCTATGAGATAGATCTAAATGGATATTAGGATACTCACTAGTTGTAGTGAGATAGTATCAATTGATCCTGGGGAGAATCACAGCGGAGTTGGAACATTTGTTTTGATGTGGTAGTCAAAGAGTTTGACTTCATCAAAATGGTTGAACCTCGTCGTATGGAGTATAGTGGTGATCCTCGTAGAGTACGTGGATGACATACTCTTGATAGGAAAGAGTTTCCTATGATACACTCGGTCAATCTCCGCTTATCACAAGGATTCTCCATATAAGATCAAGGTGATACCTCCTAAAATCCTGGGTTTTGGATTTATGAGATAGATCTAAATAGGATGTTAGGATTTTCACTAGTTGTAGTGAGATAGTATCAATCGATCTTGGGGAGAATCACTGGAAAGGTTCCAGGGTGATTAAAGACGACTGAATGTCAGTCGCAGGGATTGTCTTTACCCTTAGTAGAGGGATGGTATGTTGGAAGAGTTCCAAGCTAGATACCGTGACATACAAGAAATGCAAGATACGTCATTATTAAAGATGCTACCAAAGATAAAGTCTGGATATATATAAGTTCATAAGATGAACTTCGTTCCTACCATTGTGTGACAATGGAGTTGTGGCTTTAGCCAAGGAACTACCGTCCCATCAGAAATCCAGATATAATTCTTAGGCAGCATCACCTGATCATAGAGATGGTTGATCTCCAGGGAGATCGAGGTAATGAGAGTAGATACAGAGGACAACAGAGCGGATCCACTCACTAAGGCTTTTTCCCAGTAGAGACTTTTATTGGATGGTTGAGTATAAGATACTTAAACCACAGCTGATTTTTTGGTATGTGATACCACAACAGATGGCCCTAGTGCAAGTGGGAGATTGTTAGTTATATGTATGCCCTAGAGGCCATTACTGTACATACGATGTATATTGTAGTGGATGCTTGGACATATATAGGGAGGACTTTCTTGCTCGACATGATAGTACGCTATCTGGTTGTACTTTATCTTAACATGTACTCTGATTGTCTCTTTTATTACATGTTGATAAAGCCCTTAGGATTTGTACTCGACTACTGGGACTATGATGAGATCATACTAGTGGGGCCACGGTAGTCTATGAATACATCCTATAACTGTTCCTAGTCTAGGGTGTGTCGAGACAGGGCATCGATACACCAGAGTAGACTAGCGTATACGCATCTTGACCCATATGATGGGCGATGGATGATCCCATATCCATCGGTGTTTGACATCAAGGATGGTGTACGGGTGCTCAGTGGAGACTGGGTACACTGAACGGACTCGCCGAGAACTCCTAGATGGTATATATACCTATTGTCAGATAGCAGTTCTCTTGTGACACTTGTACAGGTTAGTCTGTAGACCCGAGATCGTCATAGAGTCTTGTGTGATTCCCACTGTACTTTGATTTCCTCCCTACCACGGCTCTACTGAGTTGTGCAAACAGGTGGATTTTGGGTACAGTCCCGAATCATATGGAGACAATGAGCGATAGGAGGGGTTTCGTCTCTCCCGGTATAGGGAGTTGATGTCGCGCTATGTTTGATCGGCTATAACACCTAAATCCCTGGCCAGGGTTCTCGAGGTTTACTGATAAGTGTTATCAGTAGTTTCTCGACCTGTTATGAGCCATAAATCAACATGACTTATAAAGTTACTGGGGTCTGACATTCACCACCCCTAGACTTCATATGCGACGTATCAGATGAAGAGACCGGACTGTACGGTAAGTGTTGCTTACAGGCTCGTAAGGGTTATGATGAGTTCGCTCGTCGGCCACCTTTTCGTCATGTACCTGGGTAGCCGTTACGTACAGCTAGTGCCACTGACGTGCTTGTGGTTAAACCCATTGCCAGCGTACTGACGAGTCTTTAGAGTCCCACATAGAGGGTTCCCTCGTTCAGGCAAAAAGATGTAGAGACCGTAAGTTGTTACGGCAGCCGTAAAGTGTTGCGGCAGGTTTTTGATTATGTTCATGTAATTGTTACAGGAATAATAATCGGAAGAATAATACTGGACGGATACCGGTATTATATTATTGGATTAATAGTATTCGTATTTTTCGGAATTCGGATGCGGGTATACAGTATACGGTATACGGTATACAGAGGAGGGGTATTTTTGTAATTGTTACAAAATACCTTCTAGAAGATGCCACCTCATAATGACATAATTATGACATCATTTATTTTGTGAAAATAAATAAGTGAGGTGTAAATTAAAAGGTATAAGCATGATAACATGTTTGTTGAAGTGGATGTACTATTAAAGCATGATACTTCTTTCATAATACATGCTTTAGTTAGTGCTAAATTCTTTTTCCATCATGCTTGAACTTTTTAATTATAAATGCAATTATTCTCTCCTCCATTTCTTCTTATAAATACCTTCACATGAGATGTGAAATCAAGGCATTCAAATCCTACACAAAATTATGATAAGTGTATCATAACAAGTTCATAAGAAGAGAGAAAGAAAAATGATGGTGATCATTCTTCCTAGCTTTAACCCTCACATGAGATGTGAATCCAAAGCTTAGGATTTCAAGTTAATCCAATACAATTATCTCTACATCATCCTAGTGACCTCTTCTAGCAAATTTGGTCTCTCGGTTAAATTCTTGAAAAGAGTTTCAAGCTTGCACGAAAACTCTCGGGTGGATCATCTTTGTCTTCGGTGGCCGGACATCGAAAACGTCGGCAACATCTAACGAGCCGAGGAGTCCACAAAAGAGGAGAAAGGAGCAAAGGAGTTGCATCAAAGAGAAGACCCGAAGGACCGTATCATCAAGGTATAATCCCTAACATAGTAGATAAGATCTCTAGTTAGGGTATACTAGTTGTGGTTTAGACAAGATCTTCGGTTAAGTGCGTGTTGTATGCAAAGAAATTTTTTGTTCATCGCTTCCGCCGCGCCACAAGAGTTGTGGGAGCATGCAACACTAACCAACACAAAGTTCTCCACAAATCTTCTGTAATATCCGGCGAGTCCAAGAAAGCTTCTTATCTCCGCAACATTCTTTGGAATCGGCCAATCACGAACTGCTGCAATCTTTTCGGGATCGACAGCGATTCCATCGCCAGATACAACATGCCCCAAAAACTTTACTTCTTCCAGCCAAAACTCGCACTTGCTCATCTTCGCATATAACTTCTCTTGTCTCAACGTCTGCAGTGCGATCTTCAAATGCTCAGCATGCTCTTCAAAACTCTTCGAGTAAACCAGAATATCGTCAATGAACACCACAATAAACTGGTCCAAGAATGGTGAAAAGATTCGGTTCATCAAGTCCATGAATATCGCCGGTGCATTCGTTACTCCGAAGGGCATCACTAAGTACTCGTAATGTCCATACCGAGTTCGGAATGCCGTCTTGCAGATATCTTCTGCTTTCACTCGGACCTGATGATATCCGGATCGCAAATCCAGCTTCGAGAATACTCTCGCGCCACTAAGCTGCTCAAAAAGTTCGCCAATGCGAGGGATCGGGTACTTGTTCTTAATAGTCACCCGGTTTAATTCTCGATAGTCGATGCACATCCTTCTCGTGCCATCTTTCTTCTTAACTAGAAGAACTGGAGCTCCCCAATGCGAGTTACTGCTTCGAATCCAACCCTTCTCAAGCAGTTCTGCAACCTGTTTCTTGACTTCTTCCAACTCCACTGGTGCCATTGGGTAATACGCCTTAGATACTGGCGCTGCACCAGGAATAAGAACAATTGCGAACTCCACGTCTCGCTTCGGCGGTAATCCCGATATGTATTCAAACACGTCCATAAAATCACGAACAACAGCTGGCTCTTCACTTATATCAACCTCCATTGATGCAAGAATACTATTTGTCGGCCTAGCCCTAAACTTGACTAGCCCGACAGAACTGCTTCCTCCAGTGAAGGTAAACTCGGGATGTCCGGGAATCTGGAAAATTGCTTTCTTTGCCCTACAATCAATGTGAGCGTGGAAAGTGCTAAGAAAATCCATTCCCAAGACGACTTCGTAGCTGCCCGTATCGATTACTAAGAAATCTGCAAAAAGCTCCCGTCCGCCAACAACAACTGTACAATCTTTACATTCCCTACTAGATATGATTTTCCCATTCCTAGTGTGTATGTCCCAGAAACCAGACAGGGTCGTGCAGGTAATCGAGTGTGTAGCTATAAACTTGGACGACATAAAACAATGGGATGCACCCGATCAAATAACGCTAATGCGGGAAAACCATGAACGAGTAGAGTACCTGAAACCACTTCTCCTGACGCCTTAGATTCCTCAGCCGTCAAGGTAAAAGCTCGAACCTGATTAGGTCCTTGAGTCAGCTGCTTCTGTCCCTGGAACGGTTTCTGCGGAGGCTTCTGAATATCATCCCTCGTACGAAGCTTCGACGGACATGAGTTAACAGTGTGATCTGCCGCTCCACAAACTAAACAGAGTCCTTGCCTCCTTCGACAATCCTTTTGCACGTGGCCAGGTAAATTGCAGTAGTTACAAGTCACGCTCTTTCTCTGGTCGACTACAACATGCTTCTTCATTGGTGCTACGCCACGACGGTCCACTGGAATACCTCTGCGACCATGAACTCGGTTTGGTACAAATGCCGGCTTCCTTACCGCGACTGCTGTCTGCTGCAAACTCCCAATCTTCCCAGATAGGCTCTGCTGTTCTCGGGCTGCCGTAAGTACCTGTGAGAAAGTGGTCAAACCCAGGGAGACAATCTGCCTCTGGATGTCCACATCCAAGCTGCGCATAAACCTCCTTGCCCTGTCTGCATCGTTAGCAACTAAAGGTCCAGCGAATCTACTAAGCCATGTCCATTCTGCTGCATGCACATCTATGGGTACTCCATTCTGCTTCAGACCGATAAATTTCTCTTCCATTTCCTCCCGTACAGTCCGCGGGAAGAACTTCTCCAGGAAACTCTTCGAAAAATCCGCCCACTTGATCGGCTTGGTCAAGCGGGTCTCCTCCACAAGCCACCATTCACGGGCGTAGTCCACTAACTGAATACGCACCACATCAACTCTTTTATTATCTGGAATCTGTGCCGCAATAAGTAAGTTCTCCATGTCAACCAGCCACTGCTCTGCTGGCAATGGCTCCTCCAAACCGGTAAATACCGATGGGCCCAAACGTCGGAAGTCTGCTACGGTCCTCACACGATCAACTGGTTTAGTTCCAACATTGTTCACAGACTGCTGAACGGTCTGCAAACCTTCCTGAAACGATTTAGCTTGCTGCTGGATCAGCTCGGTCTGCCTCTTTTGATTCTCCAGCATTCCCCGAATTACTCCAAGCATGGCGGCTTCGTCAACACGCCTTTGGTACGTCTTCAGATTCTTGCCTTCCATACTCCTGAAATCAAAACACCCAAGATTAGCATGATAACAAATTTACAATATGGATCAAGGCTAGAACTCCAAGTTACTTAAATAGAGTACCGCATTGTAACTATGCCGCGGTATCATAGCCACAATTACATAACTCTACCCAAGACGCCTAAGTCTTAGAGATAACAAGGAATCAGGTTTCGAGTCGATATGCAAAGGAAGTTTGCACATCGTAAAAGATATAACCAGGAAGAATTTTATTCAAGAACGGTAAACGGCAAGATGGCAGGACATGTTTCCTAAACACGGGTATTCTGATTCTTGTATTGGGTACAATACCCAACTACAAAAGAATCAACCCGACTAACCTATGGCTCTGATACCAAAAGAACCATGTCACGCCCCGCTTCCCAAAGTACGCTAAAATGGGCACGTGACATAGCCAACCATGCTACCTGTGGGTAGGAAGTATCCATCCACAGTCACATTACGGCTGTAGAGATATCAAGAACAAAATAAAACTATCTAAAACATGTCCATAAGCCAAGATAACATGAGTCAAGAATAATAAAATGCGGAAGCAAAAGATCCAATACAAAATAACTGGAATGTATGTCTAATAATGCGGGCTCACATCAGGAATAAAATGTAGGAAATAAAAGAACTAACAACTGCTGACACCTCACAGCTCAGCCTGCTGGCTGAAGTACTCCTTCTCGGACTGCAGCAGCGGTACAGAATCTGGGCCATGCAAAATACAGACGTCAGCACGTTGTGTCATCAAGTAATAAAATATAAACAGGGTAACATGCAATGCAAATATAAACATGAATGAAAAGCAGGTGTAACAGTAATGTAAATCAGGTCAGTGCAGGGTAGTGTGCATCTAGTAAACTAAACCGTTCTATCAGGTTTTCTGTTCTAAAGTCTTTGAAATCAAATTGATGAATCATCGATGTAACTCAATAGTATCCCGCGCATACCCGGGACCACGGTCCAGATTCTCGGGCTGAAACCGAGACATGCCGCTAGGCACTAAAACAGGAATATGTACAGATGAATGATGTTAGCAGTATCATCCCAAGGTTGGCCTAGCCTCTAAAACTGATCAGAACAAGTATCAAACTGTTGAGTTACAAGTCAGGTTTCACCATTGATTTCCCCATACCCCTAAATTATATGTGTATGTCAAGTCAGGTATTCAGTAATCAAGAACTAATGCCAACACAGGATCGGGTAAGCAGGTTTGTCTGGATAGACAACAAGAACGGTCTGTGAGGACTACACGTCAGGTTTGTTGGCATTAGGCATGAGATCAGGTAACGGGTCAATCCATGGTACAACAGGTCAAGTCAGGTAGTGTACGGTACCATGTCGGTCAATCGATATATGTGTAGCAAGTCAGGCCAGAGTGTAAAAGACAACATATGGGTACTCATAACAGCTAGCATGATCATGGCTACAAGTAATCAAGCATGGTTATCAACAATATAATCTAAGCAATGAATTAAGCAATAAAGCAGATTTGTTTATTTAACTGTACAGTTATCACTTGTGTTAAACAGACAGTGTCAACATAATGTGAATACAGAATGATAGATGTAACTGTTAATAAATATTGAGTGTCCCAAGGATGCGACGACATGTATAATCTGTTTAATGAATGCAATTGTAATTAGACCGGTTAAAGTTGCACATGAATGTCTGATAGGCTAAACTGGATAAAAAAAAAAGGTACCATAGCAGTAAACAAATGTGATCTATCATGTACAGGTGACAGTTAGATGTAAATAATCAGATGCAAGCTTAATTTTCACGTTCGGAATCATAAAATGTATAACGGAACTTATACGGTTAACATGAAATCCTTTTCTTTCGATTCTAATTAGAGGTTTAACAGGAAATAAGTAATTTAGCATATGAATAGTTTGAAATAACATGTAGCAAGTTTCACTTGCCTCGACGGGTCGCGAATCGGGAAAACGGAACGTTACACGTCGGCGGGGAAATCTCGCGACGTGCGCACGGTTCACGGAAAGAACCCAAACGACGAACAGTGGAGCCACACGGGTCAAGGCTCCTCGCTGGATCGTCGGAAAATGTTGTCGGCACGGTCGGATTTCGGCCAACACAAAAACAGTGAACAACCAAGATGCATACAAGAAAAGAGAAAGAAAATGAAGAAGAAGGGAAGGAGGATTGAGGAGAGGGTGCTCACGATGATCTGTAGAGGGGTTGTGATCGTCGACCACGTCGACGGAGCTCTGGTGCACGACCTGCAGAGGACCACCGGCAGATCAAGACTAGATCTGAAAAGAAGGAAGGAGAAGAAGAAGAAGAAGAAGAAGAAGAAGAAGGGATAGGTAAAGCTTACTGGGGTTTGCACGAAGGCCGGAGCACGGAGACGAGGCCACTGGCGGCGAATCCCGGTGGTGCAGACGTGCAGGGGGCCACGGTTGTAGGTGCAGGGTGCACGGAAAAGGAAGAAAAGGATTTGGAGGTGACGAGGGCGAGGAGGCGACGAGGCCGGCGATGATGGCGTTGGCGTTGGGGCAACGACGAGGGTGGACGAGGCGGCTAGGGTTCTGCGAAGGTGGGTTCTGTTGAAAAAGAAATTGAGGAAGGAGAATAAATATACAAATGAGAGAGAGAGAGACGGGGAGAGAGAGAGATAGAGAGAACGCGGGGAGAGAGAGAAAGATTGCGAGAGGAGAGAGATAGAGAGGAAGTGAGAGATCGAGAGGAGAGAGAAAGTGGAGAGGAGAGAGAATCTTGGCGTTAGCGCCAGAGAGAGAGAGAGAAGAGAGAGAGAAAGAGAAGGAGAAAAGGAGAGAGAAAGAGATATTGTGGGGCCCGGGGAGGTTAAAGAATGATGGGGATTGGCTGTTAAAATTTTGTGAAAGATTTAAGGGGAAAAGGGTAGCGTGGGGGTTTTAAAATTTGTAAAAGATTGTAAAAGAAATGGAAAATATTTTCTGGGGTTGGATTTTATATCCGACGGTTTAAAAATATTAGAAATTAGGATTTGGCGCAAATGTAAAATATTTCGGAATTGCGTCCGGGTCGGGTCCAAAAATTTGAATTTGAAATAAGAAAATTATTGGCGGGTTCAAAAAATTAAAATGAAGTATTTTACCATCAAAAAGCATACCCCCAAAACGGACGCACGTACGCGCGCGTAGCCGTCCAAACACGTCCGTTTCACTGAACGGGACGAGAACACGATGCAGGGACGCTACCACAGGGTTAGGGGTATCGAGCAGACCATGACAAGTATTTTTAATTTAATTTTAGATGACAAAATTTGTTATATGTAAGAATTTGAATTGTCGGGTAAATTACAATAAGCACAGCCAGGTAAGATCAATGAAATAAATACCACACACCATTCATACGATAACTGAAATTTGTAGAACTGGACTCGGTTGTTACAAGTCGAGATCGGGTCTCCTAACTCTAGAATTGGTAGGGTTGCTTGCCGCTCTCGTAGGGGTCTAGGGATGTGGGTTTGGCTATTCATCACGACCGTGGAATCCGTGTTTTTGCTGGCTTAAATAAAACACGGAATTCCTAGTATATCAAATATTTCATATATGTTCTTCTGCTGCTGATATTCTGTGATGTGATCATTTGATATGTTCTGAGACGAATGCTTATATTATATATATATGAGATATAATAAATATTGCTGCTTTCGTTTCTTATGTGATGCTTAGGAAGCATATAATGATGGGACTTCATTAATAAAATTAATGAAACTAAAAGAAACCTAAAGATGTTGTAGAAACTTGTTTAAAAACTGGTAGCTCTGGTTCTTGCTTTGCATAGCGGTATTCCTTGAAGAATATCCAGCACCTTATTCGATAAGGAAAGAGCCGAGATCTCTTCACTGGGAGTGACCTCTTTAGCGAAACTAGCAGATGCTACAACCCACTCGGTTTGTCTTTTGATTACTTCTATAGTTTTTGCTTTGCATAGTGGTATTTGCGAAATATCCTGCACCTTATTCGATAAGGAAAGAGCCGAGATCCCTTCACCGGGAGTGACCTCTTTAGCAAAACTAGTAAAAGCCTAAAAAATACTCCTCTTCAAAATCACTTGTTTCTACAACGATATCAAGTTCATTACGCAAAAGGTTTTCATAAAAACGTGTCGTAGCCCTCCGTCATTTCAGATAAGTAGTATTTAGTATTCATGTTGCGTTTGTTGACCTTATCAAGGCATAGTGTGCGGCAGCTGATTAGTGCTTATCTGCTAGCATATGATGCGATTGGATTAGGGTAGTCGTGCGGCCTTGTTGACCTTGTCAAGGGTCGTGCGGATGGATTTAATTCAATTAGGAAATGACGGGTTGAACTTGACATGCGGTCTATGGCTTGTTGACCTTGTCAAGGTCATAGATCGCTTGGGGCAAAATATTATCGGGAATTTCAAGTGTTGAAATTTGCAATGAGATTGTATACCTTCTATGAGATAGTTGGATCCCAATACCCACTGAGAGTAAGAGTTACTCCTGGGAGAGTTTTACACATTACAATTAGCCGATCAAGTAGGTATCTAGAAAGGTGTTAACGGGGTTACGCCCCTGGGAAAACGAGATTTATTTTAATTAGGTCCGTGCGAAAGCACGGGGAACCTCCCTCAAAGTACCGACACTGGCCTGACCGAAAGATTGGCGAACTTGTAGAGTGTAATTAATCCCGGCTAGTCTTACCTTTTAGGGTTTGAAGGAAGATTTGACTAAAACAGTGGGAGCCATCCTGATTAGATAAAATAATAACCAATCTAAAATCTGTTGGCTATAGTGCCCTCAAGGCAATTATCATAGTTGCGGACTTGTGATTATGATGTTTGAGTGAGGACCTATACCGATAAAACAGTCTTACTCAAGATGATAGTATGCTATCTGGTTTGTCTTTATCATCATGTACGTGTTGATAGAGCCCATAGGATTCTTGCTTGACTGCCAGCATTATGATGGCGATCATATATGTGGGAGATGGGGTCTATAAGCACATCCTTAAATGTCCCTAATCATAGGAGTATCGAGACCGGGCATCGATACTCCAGTGTAGACTAGTGTATACTGATCGAGACCCCGACGAGGGGCGGTGGCCAGGTCTCACAAGCCATTGGTGTTAGTTTGTTCACCTAAGATAGTATGCAGGTGCTCATTGGGTTATGAGTACACTGGACGGACTCGCCGAGAACCTGCTTATTGGTATTATACCTATTGTCAGATAGCAGTTCCCAGGTGACATGTGTACAGGTTAGTCTGTCGGCCTGAGATCGTCATTTTTCTCGTGTGAGTTCCCACTGTGCTTTGATTACTACCCTACCACGGCTCAAAGGAGTTGTGCAAACAGGTTTTAGTTGGGTACAGCCCCGAGCCACATGGAGGCAGTGATCGGATCGTCAGGGATTCGTCTCTCCCGGTATTGGGGGTTGATGTCGCGTTGTGTTCGGATGGCCATCACCATAACTCCGTGGTCACGGTGGACGAGAATTATCGATCCAGGATCGATAGTTTCTCAGGTGGTGATGAATTTCACACCGACACTAAATATCGCGTTGTTGGGGGTATGACTTTATCCACCCCCCTAGACTCGATATGCGATACTCTTAGACGAACAGACCAGACTGTACGGATATTGTCACTGTCAGGCTCAGTAGGGGTTCTGCATGAGTTTGCTCGTCGGCCTCCCTTTCGCTCAATACCTGGGTAGCCGTTACGTACAGCTAGTGCCGCTGACGTGCTTGTGGTTAAACACACTGCCAGCGTATTGACGAGTCTTTAGAGTCCCACACAGAGGGTTTTCACGTTTCAGGCGATATGGTGTATATGAGGTATGTTGATACATACAGGTGTCCGATTAAATATGTGCATGTGCTGCACAGACATTAATCGGACGGTTGATAATACTAGCGGCTTAGGATTAAGCCGGATTATTAAATCGGGTTTTGATTTAATAATTAATATATGTATTTGTATATACGTATTCTAGTATTATTGTTCACTATTCGTTTTCTCTGTTGGCTATTCGTATTTTTGGTACGAATACGCGTATATGTATTTTGATACATGTAACGGGAAGTATTCCTTATTTTGTACGGAATAGCTTCTAGAAGAAGTTGCCACCTCATTTATATGATTTTCCATTTATGGAAATTCATTTGTTTTATTAATGAGGTGGAAAACGTGATGTGACTTCAAGCATGGCATGAACATGGTTTTGTGGTATGGTTGGATTTGTTTAATGGAAAATTGTAAAAGGAAAATGTTTTTTTTTGTGTGAAGGAGAGAGAGAAGGGGGGGCGACCACTTCATCATGGGATGGGGGGTTCATTTCATTTGTTTGATGATTACATTCTACACTAGCTCACTCTCACTCTCATTCACACAAAAAGGAGTTAGCTATTTTTCTTTCTCATGCCAAGTTTTTCATCACCTCCTTCATCTTCTTCTTTGGTTGCTCCCATGAGCATAGATGTTGAGAGAAAAATGTAGTGATATTTTCATACACCCCCACTCTCCATCGCTAGCGACGTTGGAGCGTCGGTTACCTCGTTCGACGAGGTTGGAGCTTGCGTCGTTTCCCTCGGGTGGATCATCGGAGATGGAGGAAGACCGGCAACCAAATTTCGTCAAAGAACCGCTAGGAGCTTTGAATGAAGACCGAAGGACTTGGATCAACTCGGTATAACAATTCTAACTCTTAGTTTAGCTTGCTAGTTTAGGGTTTAAGGTCTATCCGGGATTCGGATAGCGCTAGCACCGGTTTGATAAATTTTTATTCCGCATTATGGCCGCGTTTCGATGGCCGGGGCGCTGCCGGGACCCTTCATGGTATCAGAGCCACCCTTTAAACCCCTTACTAGATTGTTTAAACGTGCTTGAAAGATCGATCGACGGAAATTGCCAAAATCACGATTTCATTTTCTGTTTGCTGTCGATTTTCAAAAGTGGTCAAAAAATTATTTCATGCATCTTAAAAATCCATGCAGGCAAATATAAGGCTACACAAAACATTTGAGCTCGTGATGCCACTAAAGTGCCGCAGATCCGACGCACTAACCACCTATTGGCGGCGGTTCCACGACCATTTAGTAGCTACGGGCTTCCAAATTTTTACTGTAGCCTCCTGATATAAAATTGTGATTTTTTTGATATTCTGTTTTGGCCCAGGTTTCAGTGAAGTATTGTTTTTCTATTGGGGCCAATTTGAAATTTTGTCGATCGATATTTAAGTGTGCGTTTATCAGTACGTACATTTCTAGCTGCGACCGTGAATGTCATTTAATCGGTAAACTCGTCTAATTGCTATATGTCTTTTAGACGGGTTTGCGAACGTGACATTCACGTTGATGTTCTGTAATGTGTTGTGATGTTGGTTGGATCGTCGTGGTGGATAGCTATGGTGCAATGTTAGTACAGTTTGATTTCATTTGTATATTTGATATTGCAGGGTGAGCGTCCGACATGTAGACTGCCGTCACTGCCAGTTTGTATATTATTCTTTTGGGGCACGACCGGGCTGAGGTCGATGTCACCCTTGTATATTATTTTATTTTCTGTACTAGGATTACCCCGCGGTGGGGTGCACGAATAGCCGGATTCTAGAGGGCAACGGGTCCGCATCTAATGGCGTTGGGACGGAGGGGACCTTACTCTAGAATTGGCAGGCTATTCGCCGCACTCGTAGGGGGTATAGGTTGACCCAGGAGGGGTGCTCAAGTTACCGGATTCCGTGAAGTGCTGGGTGGCCCATTCACGTTGCTGAAGGGGGCTGCCTCACTTCTGATTTTGGCGGGTAACTTGCCGCGCTCGTAGGGGTCTAGGTTTCATTGCACAGGCTATCCATACGACAAGGAACGTCGGGTCTCATTTGCGGCTCAAGTGAAACCCGGGGCTCCAGTTTATCCACCATTCTGTGTTGTTTCTGTGATGTTTCTGTGATGTTGCTTTATATCATGCCTGGGACGATTGTTATATATTTATATATATACTAGTAGATATTGTATATATTTTGCACCCGCGCTAGCCCAGTCCCCGCTCTGTCGTTAGTTAAGTAAGCTAACGGGTGATGACGGGACCTAGTGGCGAATACGGATGGCATATACGTACATTTTATTTTCGTTCTTTTCTGGTGTGATTAATTGATGGGACTGCATTGATTTTTATCAATGCAAGGATAAAACAAACCTATTTATGATGTTTTTGGAACCAAGTTTTTTAAAACTGACATTACAGACGTTCTCTTTTGCTTTACATCGTGGTATTCATTTGGAATATCCTGCACCTCATTCGACGAGGCAAGGGCCGAGATCCCTTCATCGGGACTGACCCCTTGGGTAAAAGTTTGCGTCAACGTAATAACTTCACTATAGTCTTTTCCTTTTGCTTTGCATCGTGGTATTCAGTTTGGGATATCCTGCACCTCATTCTACGGGGAAAGAGCCGAGATCACTTCACCGGGAGTGACCTCTTTAGCAAAAGTTTTCGCCACTATATATTTATAAAACCACTTGGATTCCTTCAACGATATCAAGTTCATTACGTTAAAGGTTTTTCACCAAAAACCAGTCGTAGCCCTCCGTCATTTCTTACAGGTATTACTTAGTATTCATGCTGTGTATATTGACCTCTGTCAAGGCACAGTGCTTGGTAGCTGGGTAATACTTGTTTGTTGCATAGATATGCGATTATTTAGGACAGTCGCACGGTCATGTTGACCTCTGTCAAGGGCTCGTGCGGGTGGGTCTAAGTTAATCCAGGACAATGACGGGTTGAACTTGACTTGCGACTTATGATATGTTGACCTCTGTCAAGGTCATAAGCCGCTTGGGGTAAAAATCATATCGGGAGTTTCAAACATACAGGAAACTTTCCAGGCTTGTGCATACCTTCTGGAGTGTGGTGACTTGAGTGGCTTCCATCAAGTTATTATGCAATGATAGTTGGATCCCGATTCCCACTGATGAGTAAGATTACTCTTCGGGTGATTCCGACTAATTCTCCTTTCAGGTTTAGAGGAGAATTCGAGGATACAGTGGGAGCCATCCAGATTAGATAAAATGATCAACCATTCTGATCTAGGTTAGAGTGCACGCTGAGTGTTTCTTCTCTCTCTCTCTCTGGCTGCGACTATGACCCGACTTTTGACTAAAACTCATGAAACCAAGTTTACCGAACCTTCTTAAAACACTTTGGCTTTTGGAATGTCACGGTGTCGCATATATCATTGCCACTTCTATATCACCTTTGCTTTTCTCCAGAACACCTCGTATCACTACGAACGTCCAATTCCATTCGATAAATCCATCGTATGGTTATATACGAACTCGAAGGAACTTTTTCGAGGATGGATTCTGGAGAGATTGAATAGGATTATTCGGTTGTTTTTTCTCTTTACCTTCTCTCAGGATGTGAGGGCTCCTAGGATTAGGAGATGGTACACCTATTGAGCTTATTAGATAGTCTTCCTCCAGACCATAGGCAGGTGCCGAACGGTAGGGAAGGAAGAAAACCAATTAAGCTTAAGTGTGGTGTACAGAAGGTAATAAGTAAAGACATATAAAGGGATTAGAATAATGGCAAAGGAAATGCGATCACCATCATTCACGACGAAACCAGGTATACCCCTGCCACTCCTACATCCACTTTGCATTTCTCTAGGACACTCCATATCACTACGGATATCCACTTCCATTGGATAAATCCATCGTATAGTTACATACGAACTCGAAGGAACTTTTTCGAGGATGGATTCTGGTTCAGGAGAAAAAGAATAGGATTATTCAGATGTCTTTTCTCTTTACCTTCTCTCAGGTTGCGAGGGCTCCTAGGATTAGGAGAGTACACCTATTATGCTTATTGGATAGTCTTCTTCCAAACCTTAGGCTGGTGCCGAAGGGTAGGGAATGAAGAAAACCAATTAGCGTAAAGGAGGTGTACAGAAGGTAATAAGTAAAGACATAATAAAGGGATTGTAGTGAGGGCAGGTAAGTATATGGTTACTATCGTGAATCAGGATAGTGTAGGAGGCGTTACTAGGAATACCCGGTTACCCCTTCGAAACATTTTCATGTTTCAGTTTTACTGTGCGATGTTAATTGAAAACTGTTTTCCCGATTGGAATCTAACTCCAGGGTATGTATCTACTAGATCAGTTTCTCACATCTGTATGTTATTACAGATGATGAGTGGGAGTAAGATATTGGGAATTGGTTGATTGGATCCTCATCATATCGGAATTCGTTGTAATTGGTGATATTTGAGGAAATCATCTGGTTTTTGCCGGACGGCAAATATTTGGTTTTGAATATCCGTTGTTATGCACCAATTTCAAACTGATATATCTGTACATTTATTTTATAAAGTGAGATATAACTTTTTGATATTATGTCTATGACATTTACCTATATCAGTTGGTGATTAGGTAAGGTGCATTCAACAGCGGTGTAATCCTTCTTAACCATACTACAGTTTTTCAACCTACGACGCACAGGGTTTGAGTTATTGAACTCAGAGGACTTATACAAAGTACTGTATGTTGTCCAGTGTCCATTAGGACAAAGGGGTTGGTACTCGTACTATATTCTATTTACTTATGACTTCTCCAGTTCTGGACATGTATTTCGTTGAAATGCAAGGTCCAGATATTCAGAATTTATAGGTATAAGAATAAAGTAGAGGACCATTTGTTGTAAGTATCAGGATTCTTCGAGGAAGTCGAAGATGTAGATACTTGTGTTTGGTATTCAGTTAATAGTAATGGTTTTGAGAACTTGCTTCTTTTTCAGGTTACTCATATGTGGATGCACTCCTAGATGAGTAATGTTGATTGTCCTCTTTCCATTTGGTTGATATGCACTGGAGACAGATGCATGATTTTGAATCTGGTTCAAATTAGATTAGTGCTTTTGTTTCTATATTAGATTTATATAGAATCAATTTATATCTTTACGATGTTAAGGTATAGGGAGTTGTCTGGCTGATGCTTAAAACCAGAATCCGGATAAACTTAAGGCACGTTTCAGTAATGGTTGTTTGTGGGTTATCCCGGGCTTTGACGAGGGTTAACTTTCTACCATCAGGAAGATCAATATTTATATTGTTCTTGACTCACCACAGCTTTAGTAAAATGGATTTTTTTCCAGAAAAACACAAGTGGGAGTATGGTAGAACTGGAAGTTATTCCAGAACCACAAACGATTACTGGAAATTTAATAGAGCCTAAGGATTCAATTGGATTTGATGTTCCATTAGCCACTCCGCAGATTTGGTGGGTAACCTCAGTCACCCGAGAGGTACTTCGGTCTTCTCAGAGACGGTGACAGGGAGGTTCTTGTTCACCCAGACTTGCCATTGCTGTTGTTCTAGACTAGAAGACCTGGCAGGAGGATGAGTATAGCGTCGTTCTAAACTAGTTTTAGAAGTGCACGTATATATGACTCTGCCAGAGGGTTGCTGTAGTCAGTGGGAGCAGCGGAAGCATAGAAGGCAAGTAGCTTATGTCTAGTTATAGACTAAAGCAGGTATAGCGGAAATAGATCATCTAATTTTGATGTGACAGTCATAGGCTTTGACCTCATCAGAATAGGAGATGGATCTGGTAAGAAGGTAATAGAGAGTGATGTCCAGGTATTGGGATGACATGCACTTGATAGGAAGAGATATTCCTATACTACGATCGGTTATATTATGGTTGTCACAAAGTTGTTTCTCCACACAGGATATGGATATAATATCAGGTTTTCTGGTTACTAGATCTATGGTTTTAGATCTAGATTTGGGAAGTATCCTAATCTGGGTACTTTGACATTAAATGGACGACTCCTGGCATGGTGGTGTACCTGCAGATGATGGAGTCACCCTCTCTAAAGGTGTCTTACAGACTAAAGGGGAGAGGGATCTGCATGATTAGCATATCACTTGCTTAGGCAATTGAGTTAATCATGAAATGTCAAGTGCCACACCAGATGTTGTTTTTGCACTAGCTGCAATAAACATATATTAATCCAATTCTGGAGAAACATTGGGAAGCAATTTATGAACATAAGTAAATGTTCTTAGGATATGGTAACGGCAGCCTCCTTCAGAAGACGGTTATCATTTCAGGCTTCCAAGGTGACCTGGATGACAGAGTGACTGTCAGAGTTATAGTTTTCCCTCTTTTGAGGGACAGTATGTTGGACAGGTGGTCCAAGCGGATACTGAGGAAAGGCATGGCGCATGATACTGATTAAATTCAGTGGACGATACAGTCTAAGTAGTTTGCTGGATTTGGAGTTCATTTATGAACTGGGTCCCATCAGACATCCAGACAAAGTCTAAGACAAGTATTGCTCATTTCGGGAGATAGTTTTCTCCGCGAAGTTGAGATTAAGAGAGATACAGAAAGAAACATTGGAGCGGATCCACTCACTGAGGCTATTTCTCGAACGCAATCATTTTCGCAAACAGGCTTTGCGAAACTGATTAGTAGAGGAGTTGGGTGTTCGGTATCACACGGGCTGTGAGTATGCAACATCGCAATAATTGGCCTTAAGTACAAGTGGGAGATTGTTGGCTATAGTGCCCTCAAGGCAATTATCATAGTCGCGGACTTGTGATTATGATGTTTGAGTGAGGACCTATACCGATAAAACAGTCTTACTCAAGATGATAGTATGCTATCTGGTTTGTCTTTATCATCATGTACGTGTTGATAGAGCCTATAGGATTCTTGCTTGACTGCCAGCATTATGATGGCGATCATATGTGTGGGAGCTGGGGTCTATAAGCACATCCTTAAATGTCCCTAGTCGTAGGAGTATCGAGACCGGGCATCGATACTCCAGTGTAGACTAGTGTATACTGATCGAGACCCCGACGAGGGGCGGTGGCCAGGTCTCACAAGCCATTGGTGTTAGTTTGTTCACCTAAGATAGTATGCAGGTGCTCATTGGGTTATGAGTACACTAGACGGACTCGCCGGGAACCTGCTAGTTGGTATTATACCTATTGTCAGATAGCAGTTCCCAGGTAACATGTGTACAGGTTAGTCTGTCGACTTGAGATCGTCATTTGTCTCGTATGAGTTCCCACTGTGCTTTGATTACTACCCTACCACGGCTCAAAGGAGTCGTGCAAATAGGTTTTAGTTGGGTACAGTCCTGAGCCACATGGAGGCAGTGATCGGATCGTCGGGGATTCGTCTCTCCCGGTATTGGGGGTTGATGTCACATTGTGTTCGGATGGCCATCACCATAAATCCGTGGCCACGGTGGACGAGAATTATCAATCCAGGATCGATAGTTTCTCAGGTGGTGATGGGTTTCATACCGACACTAAATATCGCGTTGTTGGGGGTCTGACTTTATCCACCCCCGTAGACTCGATATGCGATACTCTTAGACGAACAGACCGGACTGTACGGATATTGTCACTGTCAGGCTCAGTAGGGTTCTGCATGAGTTTGCTCGTCGGCCTCCCTTTCGCTCAATACCTGGGTAGCCGTTACGTACAGCTAGTGCCGCTGACGTGCTTGTGGTTAAACCCACTGCCAGCGTATTGACGAGTCTTTAGAGTCCCACACAGAGGGTTTTCACGGTTCAGGCGAATGGTGTACATGAGGTATGTTGATACATACAGGTGTCCGATTAAATATGTGCATGTGCTGCACAGACATTAATCAGACGGTTGATAATACTAGCGGCTTAGGATTAAGCCGGATTATTAAATCGGGTTTTGATTTAATAATTTATATATGTATTTGTATATACGTATTCTAGTATTATTGTTCACTATTCGTTTTCTCTCTTGGCAATTCGTATTTTTGGTACAAATACGTGTATATGTATTTCGATACATGTACCGGGAAGTATTCTGTATTTTGTACGGAATAGCTTCTAGAAGAAGTTGCCACCTCATTTATATGATTTTCCATTTATGGAAATCCATTTGTTTTATTAATGAGGTGGAAAACGTGATGTGACTTCAAGCATGGCATGAACATGGTTTTGTGGTATGGTTGGATTTGTTTAATGGAAAATTGTAAAAGGAAAATGTTTTTTTGTGTGAAGGAGAGAGAGAAGGGGGGCCGGCCACTTCATCATGGGGTAGGGGGTTCATTTCATTTGGTTGATGATTACATTCTACACTAGCTCACTCTCACTCTCATTCACACAAAAAGGAGTTAGCCATTTTTCTTTCTCATGCCAAGTTTTTCATCACCTCCTTCATCTTCTTCTTTGGTTGCTCCCATGAGCATAGATGTTGAAAGAAAAATGTAGTGACATTTTCATACACCCCCACTCTCCATCGCTAGCAACGTTGGAGTGTCGGTTACCTCGTTCGACGAGGTTGGAGCTTGCGTCGTTTCCCTCGGGTGGATTATCGGAGATGGAGGAAGACCGGCAACCAAACTTCGTCAAAGAACCGCTAGGAGTTTGGAATGAAGACCGAAGGACTTGGATCAACTCGGTATAGCAATTCTAACTCTTAGTTTAGCTTGCTAGTTTAGGGTTTAAGGTCGATCCGGGATTCGGATAGCGGTAGCGCCGATTTGATAAATTTTTGTTCCGCATTATGGCCGCGTTTCGATGGCCGGGGCGCTGCCGGGACCCTTCAAAATCTTGCAAGAGCGCACGCAGAGTGTTTTCTTCTCTCTCTCTCCTGGTAGCGACTATGTCACGCCTTAATCAAGATAATAATATGGATGTATTGACCGAACCTGCTTATTATACTAAGCTAAGGACCGTTGGTTCCGCTCAATCTTATAATTGTTATAAGTCCGAGCAGGAAATAGGGGGATATCCGGATTCCCATGCCACCCAATCGAAGAAAGTACATGTTGATGCATCTTCTTCGGGTGTGTTCATTACCGAGAACTGTTTCTCAGTATCCTTTACGTCCTGGGTATGTGATACCGGATCAGGATCCCACATATGTAATATGTTACATGGGCTACAGTGAGGTAGAGACTGAGAATGGTGATATGTCTCTAAGTGTTAGAGAATGATACAATTGTTGCAGGCAAGTCTGTTGGCAGATATCACCTTGTATTTGATACATTGATTCTGAACAAATGTTATTACATACCGAACCTGATATACAACATTACATCATTTTCTTTACTGAGTTAAAGAAGGATATAATTCTGTATTGGAGGATAATGTTGTGAACATTTTCCTGAATCAAGAGTTGATTCGATCAGGCACGTTATATAATAGCATATACGTTCTAAATCAAACCACAGTTCAAAGTATGTAGAACACATACAAGAGGACTAATCCAGAAATGAACGAATCCTTCTTGAGGCTTTGTAGACTAGGTCATATCAATGCGACACGACCAGCTAAGTTACATAAGGATGAATATGAGAATCTGTTCGAATTTTCATCTTATGCTACTTACTAGTCTTGTCTCAAAGATAAAATGACCAATACTCCATTTACTAGAAACAGAGAAAGAGTTAGTGAACTCTTGGGACAGATACATGATGATGTATATGGTCACATGTCTATAAATGCCAAGGTTGGTTCTTTTGATAACCAAACGGATAGAAGTATTAAAGTCCTACGATATGATCGAGGAGGCGAATACTTGCGTATGGTGTTCCTGGAGCTTCTAAAAGGAGAATGTGATTCTCTCTCAGCTTACTCCTTCGTATACACCACATCACAACGGTGTATCGGGGAGGAGGTAACGCACCCTATGAGATATGGCGCGCTCTATGATGAGTACTGCCGAGTTACCTATTTCCTTTTGGGGTTATGCACTTAAGAAGTTGCATACCTATTGAATGGGGTTCCATCCAAATCAGGGCCTACCACTACATATGAGATATGGAATGGGAAGAGACCATGTCTTAAATGAGATAAGATATGGGGTTGTCCGGCCTATGTCGAAAGGATAAATCCGGACAAACTCGAGGCAAGGTCAGTTCTGTAAGTTTGTTAGGATATCCTAAAACATTTGTGAGGGAATATCTTCTACCACTCTGAGGAGCAAAGCTGTTTTGTTCCTTAGCATGCCACCTTTTTAGAAAAGGGATTTCTTGTGAAGAAATATGTGGACATAAGATAGAACTGGAAGTTGTTCCAGCTAGACAAACTAACAGCTGATGATTTGGTGAAACCAAAGGATTCAATAGTCTCCAAACGAACCCCAGCCTCTCCGCGAATCTAGTAGGGTTCCTCATCCACTTGAGAGATACTACGATCTTCTCGGTGACAGTGGGAGCGAGGATTGCATCATGAGATGATGGCTCAACTGGGTTCAGGCAGTAAGGAACGTCTATTTTGATGAGATAGTCAAAGAGTTTGACTTCATCAAAATGGTAGATGAACCTTTTATATATAAAAAGGTTGTAGAGAGTAAGGTTGTCTTCCACGTATTGTACGTAGATGACATACTCTTGATAGGAAATGGTTTCCTATGCTACACTCGGTCAAGCTCCTCTTATCACGGGGATTCTCAATAGAAGATCTGGATGATACCTACTACATCTTATTGATTATGATCTATGGTGATAGATCTAAGTGGATGTTGGGAGTGTCCCAAATCCAGGTACATTAACACAATGCTAAATGGGTTTAGTATTGAATATTCTAAGCGTGGTGGTTTGCCCACTTACTCATGTATCACTCTCTCTCCAAAAAGATGTCTCCCAAGACTGATTTGAAGAGAGCTCGCGTGCAAAGGATACCCTATACTTCGGCAGTAGGCTCTATCAGAGTATGCGATGTTATGTACCAGACTAGATGTAGATGACTCACTAGGTGTAGTGATCAGGAATCAATCGGACCTTGGGAGAATCACTGGACAGCTGTGGAGGGCATTCTTAAGTACTTGAGAAGCACTAAAAGAAAGTTCTTGGTTCCAGCTTCCAGAGTGATAAGTTCGACTGAGAGTCAGTCACAAGTATTGGGCTTTTAGGCCTGGTCCGTTCAGAACTTGTGTGAAAAAATAAAGGGTAAATTGTCAAAAAAAAACCGGTCCATTCAGAACTTGTGTGAAAACCCTTGGGCTTTTAGGCCTGGTCAAAAAAACCTTGGGCTCATCGTAAACCCTTGGTATACCAGTTGCCTGTAAAACCCCCTAGGCGGTTGACTATAATATCTAAGTAGTGTGAGAGATATATGAGCCTAAATAAAATCCAGCCTAGGGGTTTTTCACTAAGATTTTTAACAGTAAGCCCTTTCCAGCAATTTTGAAAATTACAGGGGGTTTTGGACAACTCCCAAGTGGGCCGAGGGCTTGTTGACAATTTACCCAAAAATAAACCACAGTTTTCTTAACTGTGTTCCCAAACAGGGCCCAAAAGAAATGAATCCAACCGTTAAATCAAACGGAGGTTATCGAGGGTGGGAACAGACAAAGCTCTGCGCCCCTTCAGCGCATGTTAGGGTTTGCCCCTTCCCCAAATCCTCTCTCTCTCTTATCTCTCCCCTCTCTCTCACTAGATCTCTCTTTCTCTCTCTTAAAAAAGGGGGTTTTTTTTGCTGGAAAATTTGCAGGGTTTTGCTATTTCGAGATGGGAAATACGTCTCTCAGGATCATTTAGGTAAAGTTTTCGCACTTTGACCACGATTTTTTTTTTTTGATCCAATTATGAGATTACATTGTTAGGATCGCAGCTATTTATCCTTGAGCTAGGTCCTATAATTGCGTTTTGAATCACTTTATTTTCTAAGCTAACTATGAGCATGAGGCCTTATATTATTTTCCTACTCCATACGATAGCTCAATTTTGTTCAAGCTTGAAGTGCGAATCGTTATTCTTATATGCCTTATTTTATGCTAGGATACAATTATTTGGATGTTTCATTTCATGCTTGTTATGTTTTTCGTGCTTGAAGGCTTATTGTATATATGAAGGTTGTGTTGGGTATAGCCTATTCCGAAAGATTAGGATAAAGGCTCTTGTTGCTGCAGATGTTGTGCTTATGTTGCTAATTTTACTCCGTTTGCTAGTTATTTCTCGTTGAAACGACTGCTCGACTGTGGTCCTTGATATTTCGGGTGCATGTTTTTCATGTTGGGACTAATCGGGTGATACTTTGTAAATAATTTTTTTTTCTCATTTTTCTTACATATTTAGTATTGATAACATTGTTCTAAATGCAGTCTAGGTGACCGCCTAGGCAGAACCGGCCTTAGACCGTTCCTCTTTGGGGCTAGGCAGTTTAAGTAAGCGGTTAAAGCTGCTAGACCAAATCGTAGGCAGAGTAGGACATTTAGGTGGGAGTTGAGTAGACTTTAGATGTTTAATGGTTTGAAATCATTATCCAAGTAATGCTATACATAGTAATCGCTTTTAGTTTCATTTCATTCTTACATGTATATTCACTATATTTAAAAAAAAAACTTACATTTTTTGGAGTATGAGTAAATCAGTCATGTTTTTCTTTGCTATTCACGAATCTAAATGAGGGCCGTTGGATCTTGTGTTTTTAATCAACGGTTAAAATTAATTCAGATTAATAAATGGAAGATAAATATTTTACTCTTTGATTTTAAAAAAAAAATTCAAGAGAAACATCAAAACTTCCAAATATTGTGTAGGTAATACTAGAGGATTTGCAACTCTTACTACACTAGCAGGTTTATGGCAATTGCCTAGCAGATTATTTTGTTACTATATGAGAAGAGATAAGGTGGTGGTGGTAGAAGTTAATCTCTCCTTTCAATAGTTTAATTTGTCCTCCATATTCAAAATAGAGGTAACATAATGGAAATGATTTTAGTACCGTACTTAGAATTACATAAATATTTTTCCCATTTCGCTAAAAAGGAACTTTATTGGGTATGTTGGAATTAAATGGAAATTATGCTGTTGGTTGCAGTAATAACCAAGAAGTCCTATTAGTCTGTGTAGAAATGGTTCGGATATAACCATGAGACACACTATGAGTCGGATTCGTGAATCCTTAATTTTCCATAAATTAAGCATACGATTCGTTCGGATATGCTTAGTTTTTATTGTATAAAATATATAAATGTATCAACAAAAAAATGTTATATCAGAAAATCTAAACTAAAAGTATAAATATTTACTATTTTGGGGGGTGTAGATATTTGATGTTTTAGTCGGTCATCTATTTTTGCTGCATTTAGTGCTAATATAAGTTTAAGAATGTGGAAAAAAGAGTTCCACAAGCATTCTATATGAATCCGAATGAATTCGACATGGGTACATCTTTGATATGAATCCGATATGGATGTGTCTCCTACTCTCCTTGACAAGCAATCCGTGCTTCGTAGCTATTAGTGCCTCAAGGAAAAAAGTTCTCTGAGTTGACCACAATAACATTATTATAAATTGTTTAATCTACGAAAGAGTTGAAATTATTCATCTTCTTTTTATGTGACTAGGGGACAAATTTACGATAAGTAAACCTGTTTCATTTCAATGCATGGGCTAAACTAATACTTCATAAGCAGATGTCCATTTGGATCAGTCATCTGAAATAAGTTAGTACATGAAAATTTAGATGTATTGCTAAAATATGGCCCTTGACAGAGTTTAATTGGAGAAAGGGTTCTTGCAGCAGACCCCAAAACTTCGTGCTACAGGCATGTTGCTGTTATTGCTACAGTACCCATGTATCAGTAGCTCCCGGTCTCCTTTAATTAGGAACCCTTTTTAGCATTCTATGATGTTTGAATGGTTACATCGGCATCAGCTTCTTTTGTATTTATTTGAGTATATTCCGCTTGCTGAACCCGTAATGGTGTTAGTATTTAATATAAAATCTATCATCCAGTTGCTTCTTATTGTGACAAATATTTTTTTCATATCCTTCAAACTAGAAATTACTTCTTCTCTTACTAGAAACATTGAATTTTGTAGCACCTTTTTATTTTCATGGAAGAATTTCCTTTTTAGTTTGCCTCTTCTCTCTTGTTAGCAAAACCTATATTCTTTTTATAAAACCTGACGTGGACAGAAATTTTTTTATTTTCCAAGGAAAAAAAGAGATTATGTTATGATTGTTGTATATTTCAAATGTGCAGGTTTTCTTCCTATTTCTCCTAATGCATATATCCGAGGAACCTAGCGCAATGCTAAGCATCTACAGTGACCACTCAGAACAAAGATCTCCATCCCCCGACGAAACTAGCAGCACTGAAGAATCTCCTGAAAACACACGCCTTTCCTTAGAAACATCAAACGACGCCATCCCTTACATCGGCCAAAGATTTTCTACCCACGACGCTGCCTACGAGTTCTACTCCGAATTCGCAAAGCGATGCGGGTTCTCGATCCGCCGGCATCGAACCGAGGGCAAAGACGGAATAGGAAAAGGACTAACTCGACGCTATTTCGTCTGCCATCGTGCTGGCAATACACCAATAAAAATTTCAAATGAAACAAAACCGCAAAGAAATCGAAAATCATCTCGTTGCGGTTGCCCAGCTTATTTGAGAATTAGTAAAAATATGGATACGGGCGTTCCAGAATGGAGAGTCACGGGATTTGGAAATCATCATAATCATGAACTTTTGGAACCGAATCAAGTACGATTTCTTCCTGCGTATAGAACAATATCGGAGAATGATAAAAATCGAATCTTGATGTTTGCAAAAACAGGCATTTCGGTTCAGCAGATGATGAGATTGTTAGAGCTTGAGAAATGTGTGGAACCTGGTTATTTGCCTTTCACGGAAAAAGATGTGAGAAACCTTATACAGTCATTTAGGAAGGTTGATCATGATGAGGAGAGTATTGATTTACTAAGGATGTGCAAGAATATTAAGGAGAAAGATCCGAATTTTAGGTATGAATATACTGTGGATGGTAGCAATATGTTAGAGAACATTGCATGGTCTTATGCTTCTTCAATTCAGTCGTATGAGGTTTTTGGAGATGCGGTCGTGTTTGACACAACACACCGTTTGAATGCTTTTGATATGCCGCTTGGTATTTGGGTTGGAATGAACAATTATGGCATGCCTTGCTTCTTTGGTTGCGTACTTTTAAGAGAGGAGAACGAGCGGTCTTGTTCGTGGGCATTGAAGGTAATGCTTCCTATATTGCTCACTTTCTCATGTTTCCATATGCGAGGCTGTAATGTAACTCAAGATTATAGTACTATTTGATTCCTGAGTTAGGACTTAATATACTGTTGGTTGTGGTTTGAATATTGTCAGATGCTATCCTGGTTATCTGATAAGTGATAAGGATCCTAGAATATATTGCACTCGTGCACAAATACTTTAATTAGATCAAATACATTGCATATTAGTTGCAAATAATGTAAATAGTTTATGCAATTGTTCTCGTCTTCTAGGTTGGAAAATATCTAGAGTCAAGTGAAAGTAAAGTACTGTACCTTTTCTTTTCTTTTTTCCTTTTGATTTTTTAATGTCAATAGTTCTAAATCACACGCTTTCATGGAGAGGATTTGACTGCACCCTTTGTGCTTATTGTTTAGAAGATAAAGAAAATTTTACAATACCTTATCCCTTAATATGTTATTTGGGTTTGGCATGCCTTGGTTTCTGCCACATTTAGTGCTAACATCAACAAAGCATTTTTATCGAAGAAAATAAAAAACAAAACAAAAACTGAAAATTGAAAAAATAGAAGAAAAAAATTCAACAGAAGCATTTAGTGCGCTTGCACAATCTTGATGCAATCTGACAAGTAAAATTGTGTGAAATCCTCAACTAGGAAACAACATGAGTAATGCCCACAGATGAATAATATAAATCAAGTTGTAGTAAGTTTTAAAGAAAATGTGCAGTTGCACTCTTTTTGCAGTGTACATGTTTTATATAGATATCAATTGAGATTTAAATTGGATGTGAAATGGATTAGAAGATGTATCCAATCAGAGGTAAATAAGGGAGTTAATGTGTATATGGGTGTGAAACTATCGATCAAAAACAATAATTCTACTAGTGTTGGTTAAAATCCATTATTTTTTTAGATCCAACAAACGGGACCAAGTAACAAAATTATAGTTCATGACGCAACCAGGAGTAGAGATAGACCTAAACGAACATGGATATGGGCAATTAAGAATGATATGTTAATTGTTAGTTTGACCGAAGAGACGGTCCTTAATAGAGCGGAATGGAAGAGAAGGGTTCATATAGCTGACCCCAAAAATTTGGGATGAAGCCTTGTTGTCGTCATCGTCGTCGAACAAATGGGACCAAATTAAAAGAACATGATATGAGAAAAGGAGTAATTCAATATGATTGGCTTATTGCATCAGAGTTAAAATTTGCATTGGCATGATCCATTCATGGGCCCCACCATCATATTTACATTGTTTATGTGTTGCAGGTGTTTTTAAGTTTCATGAATGGTAGAGAACCTCAAACAATTTTAACCGACCAAAGCATGTGTCTCAAAGAAGCAATAGTCAATGAAATGCCAACCACAAAGCACGCCCTTTGCATTTGGCTGATCGTCGCAAAGTTCCCATCTTGGTTCAATGCTGTTCTTGGAGAACGATACAATGAATGGAAAAGCGAGTTCTACAGGCTCTATAATTTGGAAAGTATAGAGGATTTTGAGCTTGGATGGAGAGAAATGGTGGACTTATTTGGGCTACATACAAATAGACACATCGCTAATCTGTTTGCATTCCGAACCCTTTGGGCTTTGCCGTATTTGAGGAGTCATTTCTTTGCTGGAATGACCGTGCCTGGCCTATCAAAGTCGATAAACGCCTTCATTCAGCGGTTCTTGAGTGCCCAGACCCGGCTTGTCCATTTTGTAGAACAAGTATGTCTCTATTGCATACATTACGAGTCAGTTCAGCTATAAAAACACTCAAGAGTTAAGGGTACTTTAGCGTAATTTAGCCTTTCTAAATAGCTTGTTTTTAACAATATGTACAGGTTGCCGTAGCAGTCGATTTCAGAGACCAGTCCAGCGAACAACAAACAATGCAGCAAAACCTCCAAAACATAACCCTCAAAACTGGTGCCCCAATGGAGGCCCATGCAGCCTCGATCCTCACCCCCTATGCCTTCGCAAAACTCCAAGACGAACTCATAACATCCTCTCACTACGCCTCCTTCCAAATCGATCAAAACTCCTTTTTAATCCGCCACCACACCAAACTCGAAGGCGGGCGAAAAGTCATGTGGGACCCGCACGATCAGCTTCTCTCCTGCAGCTGCCAGTTATTCGAGTTCTCGGGATTCTTATGCAGACACGCGCTCAGGGTTCTTTCGACTTTGAATTGCTTTCAAATTCCTGATCGATATCTGTTAATGAGGTGGAGAGTGAACTCCATGCCTTCGAGATTGGTGTGTGTTAACGAGTCGAGCGAGAGAGTTCAGGCTTTGCGAAGTATGGTATCGATGCTTGTGGACGAGGCGGCAAAATCGAAGGAGAGGTTGGATTTAGCGGTTAACGAGGTTTCAGGGATTTTGTCGAGGGTTAGAGAGCAGCCGGTTGGGTTGAATGGCTTAAGAGATGGTGGTTATAGGAATAGATGATCTTTTTATGCATGGCGATGGAGTGGTTGAAGCTTTTAGATTAAGTGCTCTCTGTTCTTCTTGTACATTAGAGTGAGGGAAATTTATTTTAAATTTTGGAACTTTTTCTGAGAACATGAAGGTGTAATAGCTATTGATAAGTCTCAATTGAAGTTTCATCTCTCTGCAACTTTGGTTGAAGCATTCTTTCAGGCAACAGTGGCTTTGAAAGCATCTATGAGATTTTGTTTGGATTGTGTGTAATTGTTCCCTTGAATTTAAGTTAAGGTTTTATCTTTATAATTACAGTCAAGTTGCTTAATAACAAAACCAAAGCTACATTTATATTAATATCAATTGAAGCTTTTAACCTCAGTGAGGCCCAAGGGTACGAAGTTAGGAAGCTTTGTAGTTACTTTTAGAGTGAAGGCAGAGGTTGTGCAAGTTCTAGTTTGCCAGGCCGTTACCTCCACTTATAAATACAACTTTGATGGGTTGTTTGGTTTTGGGGTCATCTAAAAATCTAAAAACTTTTCAAATGAGCGAATTTTAACATTTCCTGAAGGCTAGAAAAACTTTAGGTTAAATTGGTATTTTCTAATATTCAATAATCGTTAGAGTTTGGATTACCGACGTTCTCTGAACAGCAGAAAGGAAAGCCAGTCGGGACATGGTTAGGATTGTATAGTTAAGAGAACTTTATGAAGCTTTGCTTATCCTAGCTTACCTCCGTGTCCAAACATGACCTAAACCAAAGGTGTCATAGCTCAAGGAACACAATAAATATTAAAAAGTACTTTCATGCTGTCTAACTAATGAGAATTGCACTATTGGAAGTTTCCTGAACAGAAATATAAATAGAAATAATTTAAATATTATAGGATTGTTTACAATAACCAAACTAATCAATTTATTGATTGCAAACTTGATCTTGTTTCAATGCCATATGGTTCAAGACAAGACAGGATTACAAACTCGATCTTGTTTCAAGGATATGACTCACGAACAAGAAACGCTTTACCCACCAACCCTGTAAATTCCACATATGTTATCGGAGATGGCAACATGAAATATATGTGTACTCAATGAGAAGGAGAAACAGGCAGTGAAAAAGTTTAATTCTAACGTACTAAATTTTAACATAATTGATTAGTGTATGCATTGCATTATCTTACTATTGAGGATTCGAATAAGTACCAGTTTATTTATTTATTTTTTATTATTATATTTTTTTTTGGTGGCGCGGAGGGAGGCTTTCTCTTTTATTTGAATTAAAATTTTCAGAAAAAAAAAAAGAGAAGTCCTCAACTTTAAGAAACATAAAAATATTTGAAGGATTATTATGGCTAACAAAAAAGTTCAATAATTATACCAATTTAATCAAATCCATCATTAGCCAACTTCTCAAAAAATTAAATGATATCTGCTACATCAATAATAAATCAAGGTAACACTCAGTCATAGATATAGTTAGATTACAAAATTAACTAATCCACTTATTTTCTTGATATTTTCAATATATAATCATGTGCACCGTGCCTGTCAAAATGCTAAGTTAAATTGTTAAGCCGTGTCTAATTATTTATGCTTTATTTATCCACTAAAAAACAGTATTAGTACAAAATGAAATGAATTATCAATAACTTAATATATTCTCCATGACATGTCTCTTCATCTTGCAACTTAATTCTACAACAATATTAACATTTAAATATATTTTATAATATTACTAATCTTATTTAATCAAATCTTCCCGTGTTGCTTCTTATTTTCTTAATGTTACCTCATTGATATTCTTTCCATCTCACATTCGTAAAACAAGTGTATAATATTTAGTCCTACTTACAAAACACATAATACATTCATTGTTTTCAATTTAGGCTATGACATTTGCTAACTAAGCTACCATCGGTAACATTAATTAGAACTAGACACAGTTTGTTGAATCCAAACTCTGGTATGGAGTTCATTTCTTCGTGCAATGTCTAAGTTAGACATCTTTTATCTTCAGATGTTTCCCACCAAAGAGCTTTGTTAGGATTTTCCGATAGAGTAATTAAAATCCAATATCCATCTCTTTATAGACAATCTAGCCTTACAATTTGCTTCTCGTTTTTCATTTTGACAATTGAGTATTATCTTTCTATGCTTTAGGGTTAATATTAATAGTCAATTCCCTCCAATATTTCAATTGATCTATAACTATTTCTGAAATTTAAGGCTCTAGCACAAAAATTAAGGATCATAGACAAAATATTTGCCTTTAAAGATTTTATTTTTTACATGTTATATGTATGAACTAATTTTGAATATTATCAAATTGCATTATGATATATTTTTCACGAGAATAACGCATGAAAAGTGATCTGAAAATGCTTATAAACACCAAATCATATGATGCACATGATTAGAAAATGCTTATAAACAACACATCATATGATGCACATGGTTAGAGTATTTATTCTATGGGTATTCACTAAATTAACTTAAATTTATAAGCCTTTTCCACTATGCTTCCTTTATAATACTATTACAAAAAAAATCCTTTATAATACTAAACCTTTAGAACCTTTTTTTCTTAACTTGAAATGTAGATATCTGCTACCAATGAGCAATAACTCAGTTGGTATGACACTTCTCCTCCTGGATAGAGTGCGTGTTCGAAACACGGAAGGAAAAGTGGTCACAAATTAACGTTTTTAGGGCAAATTCATGGGTCCCCTGTATCCGTGCGTGTGTTGTGTGCTTATGTATGTTGTGTGAGCGGTTATGCGTGTGCTGGCTTATATGGTCAGTTCAAAAAAGAAAAAAATAGTAAAAAATGTAGAGATCTGCTGCAGCACCTGCACTATTTTCTTTCTTCTTCCCCCAACACACACAAAAAAAAAAACTTTTCTTTTTCAGTTTTCTTATCTTTTGTTTTTCAACTTAAGATCAGTTCTATGCATTTGTCATCTCTGTTTCCCTTTAAAAACCGTTGTAATGCTTAACTTGAATAGTATGACACTGTTCCTCTGCATTTAAATTTTATTTTTGCACGATGCCATCATGGTTGTAAAAAAAATATTTGCCTAAGGTAATATGAAATATGGTACTAACATTAATGAAACATTCAATTAAAAAAACTTGTTGTTCCTCGGTAAAAAAATAAACTTTATGATTAGGTTTTAAGGAAGAAGTTCTTGCCTATATCGTGGAAGTGGTTTTTAATAGTGGGATAGATAGGTTTTTCACTTCAAGTAGTTTGTCACTGGCCCGTAAGCTCTAACTTAAGCTCACACCACATACAACACGTTAACGCACACCACACACAAGCACACAACACACACGAACCCAAGAGACCCACGAATTTGCCCCGAAAGCGTTAAAATTTGTGACCACTTCTATCTTCTTTTGGGGTTTTTGGGATCCGAACCCCGCGCTCTCCCCAAGAGGGGTTGTGCCCATACCAACCGAGCTAGTGCTCATTAGCCACTTCAAGTAGTTAAAACAAATCATTCGGGAAGTTACTATTATTTTTATTTTGGTTAAATCGCACAAATATAGCTATCAACTTTCATGTTTTTTGCAGTTGATACCATGAATTTTAATAATCAGAGATAAGAATCATGAACTATTTTTTTTGATATAACTACCATACGGCGTTAACTTTTGTGTCTTACTGGAGACTGTGAATAAAAGGGTAAAATAGGAAAAACAAGTCAAATATTGATGACATGGCAGTCAAATACAACGTTTTACAGACGGAAGAAAAGTTGGTGGTATTTAATTGCAATCGGGAGTGATAGTTCATGGTACTTGTTTGCAATTAAATAAGTTCATGATATCAATCGCAAAAAACGTGAAAGTTGATAGATACATTTGTGCAATTTAGCCTTTTATTTTTTATTTTTGATAGAAAATGCCGTAGCAATTTGTAACATTTCAGAAAATGAAAAATATTATTTTAACATTTAAATAATAATATAATGAATTCTACGGATATTATACCGAGTATGGATTTGAGTTTTCGTAGATTGATATAATTATGTCTCTATTTTGGAGAATAATTGGAATTTAAAACGAATTACTAAACATTTATTTAATTAGACTTTTTATAACTTAGTATATAATTATACACGCTCAAGTTAGCATGTTAAAACTAGTATTTGTTTTTACAAATTTTTCATTTAAAGGGCCATGGCAAGTTAACAGGGGTTTAAAAGTGTGATTATTGTTTATTTGGGTTTCAAAACATGGAATGGTTACAAATATACCTGGTTTTTCATATTAGAAAAAGGAGGGGGAGCTGGGGAGAGAGGATATGGGAGCATGGCCACACCATGCTCATGCCCATGCCTTCCTATTTCCTTCCCTTCATCCACTCCTCAATTAACCCTCATACTTTTATTTTCTCACCTCCACCCAATCTCATACTCCCTCGTATCTCCCATTGTTGTCCCACCCTCACAAACACTCTCACTCACTTAACCTCCCAGAAATCCTCACATAACAAACACTCTTATCCTCGCAAACACCAATTCATACTAAATGTGATCAAGAACTCAAGTTAAATCGAGTTTCAAGTCCGCATGTCCTTCTATGGCATCCTACAAGCTTGATCACCACTTCAAATCTCGCGTATGAGGTAAAAGATTTATAATTTATCAAGTTTTTAAAAGTTCTTGCCATGAAAACTAGGATTTTTGTTGTGTTTATGTGTTCAAACGAGATCTGGAATAGTTCGAGATCTTTGAAAAATATTGCATATATATATTAGACCTAATTAGAGCACCATGAAACACCACCATGAAGATGAGACCCTAATTCCATTTTTAAACCGCAATTTGCGGCCCATATGAATAAATCTGCAGCCAAGGGTTTGAGTTAGGTGTCGAGGTATGTTCAGTAGGTGTTTTACAGTATATACAAGCCTATTTTATATGCTAATTTGCCCCAGATTTTCAGAGTCAAAATCTGGAGTTGTTTTACTTAGCTTTTGACGATATTTTGCGGTATTTGAAATTTGGTTTTCGGATTTCTATGTTGTGACTCGGTCGTTCGACGTTCGTACGTCGGCGTCGGGGAGTATTGTATCGTTTTAGCACACGTTGGCCATAGGTTCTAACCTATGTGCGCTTCACTCGTGATTTCGCTTTCGTTGTGGATTTTTATGCGATTTTGGTTATAATTTCGATTGTAGGTACAATCGTGTGGACTTCTGAGACGACGAAGAAGAGCAAGACGTTCGTTGGCTTCGACTAGGGCGAGATGTTAGGTGAGTAGATGTATATCTACAGGAGAAGTCGGATGAATGACGTATAGCACCTCCGTAACCGTAGAGATTAGGATACCACACACACACACACTAAAATTATATACCTAGTTTAATCATATGCGATGGTAGTACACTTAGTAGATGATTATACTCTTAATATATATTTCTTGCCATTAGGCTACACACACACACGCGCGCGATATAAGTATACATGATATGGTATGAGATGAGATAATACGATATGATATGATACGAGATGAGATGATATGATATGAGACGATATGATATTGAGATGAAATGATACGATATGAGATGAGATAAGATGATATGATATGATATGATATCGGTGTACGCGACTATAGATCCGTACCATATTGATTGGATGATATCGTACGAGAGATATTCCATACGTGATATGATGAGAATCGATTGCCGATTACGGCCGATATTTATTTCGACTCGAGAAGTCTTGTTTAAATCTCAAATTGGATAATACGAGATGTTTAGAGTCATATCTACTTTTAAACTAACGATTCGTTACGTACTTTTAAATGATAATTTCAAGGGTGTGCTACGAATTTTCAAATGGCATCTTTTTAAAAAATATCGTAGTCTCATATTTCCAAAAACAACGTTTCGTGTTATTTTAAACTATATTGTTTGGCTGATACGTAGTTGGATATTTTAATACTTGTTCACGTTACGATTTCATTATTCTGTATACGCTCGCATTTCGATTTCTGCATTCGCTCGCGCTTCGATCATTCACGATATAAATATTACGTTTATGCTTTTAGCTCTACTTGACTTCGTTTGTTAGGACACACGCATCATTACCGATGACTTACATGTTGCACGTATACACACTCGTATGCTCACACACACATCATCGGTAATTGACATGCCGCGTATACAGATAGAACTCGCTATGTCACCGCATCACACTATACCCTGTTAGCATTTTAGATTTCTGTTAGTACCCAGCACCACTTACTGTTTTAGATATTGTACCTTCTTTACACTGCTTACACAACACGCTGATATGAACACACTTGCCATACATTATATTACTATTCTGTGTTTTTACATGTTGTTCCATTATTGTCATGTTCTTATGAGATTTTGTTTTCATAAGATTTCTGAATTTGAGAAACCGCGGATATGATTTATAAAACTTGTGAATGTTGTTAAAACACAGTTTTCTCTTGATATGATATTTCGACATCCACCATGAGTTTTCTCGGTTCTGAACTATGATTATTATCTGAATCGAGGCAGGGGGAGGAAACCGATTGCGGATATATGATGGACCCGACACGGTACCCAGGGACAAGAAGATCATATAGAAAGGCGTTGAGGCTGGCTGGGAACACTACTTACCGGTGATAGTATGAGACTCGACGGATATCCGGAGGATACCGACCGGAGTGATATAATACAGATGGAAATGAAGGCCGATCTGATGAGACGATGTATATATATATGCTATGGATGACATGTTACCATATATTGATACAGACACGATATTACATACACATACACTTTCATTACCACATAGCATGATATTAGTATTACAGTATGACCTAGAAGATTGTTGTGCATTCGATTTCTACCCGATGATGTCTTCTACTTACGAGTTGGCAACGCACCCCCATTGTGTCATAGTTTTCTTGCAGGACCGACCGTTCGGATCAGTAGCGGATTGCCAGCACATTTCTTCTTCAGGTGATTGCTTGATAGGTGAGTTATATTACAGATCATAACCGCCGTTTGTATATTTATATTCGCTTGTAATCTAGTTAAAAACTCCACCAACCAGACTTATATGTATATTGGTGGATTTAGATACCAGATTTATTTGTATATTTTGCGGACCTAGAGACCTGACTTATATATTCTTTTGAACTTAGAGATGAGCCTTGTATGTATTCTTTTATATGCCGATTTGGATATAGTGAATTGTTGATACTTTTTGTATTTCTTTTATTTTTTCTTGTGTTGATCTTCGTCTTGGGCGTCGTATATACTACGTGGTTGTGATTCCGCCAATTGGCGATGAGATAGCTCCCGATTGGAGATGCTGATATTATTATTGTATATGTACTGATTTTTATCAAAATTTACAAAGGAGCGTCTGCCCAAATTTCAAATGACGAAAATGTTTTCAAACTATAACATACAATCCACTTGTATTTCTATAAACTTTACTTATACTTTAAAAAGCGGAACTTGATTTCATTTATACCCCTTTTTCCAAAACTTCACCTCCATTATTTACTTTAAAAGGTTTAGATTCATGGTTTTTTGACTTACTTAGGTTACAGTGGGGTCCTATAGATTTCACGTGATTCAAGTACCGGTCACGTGCCATTTCCGGATCATGACACAATTATATTATACCCGTAAGATTAGGTTGGATGCAAAGCTCGCCCGTAAGGCCAGAAGAAAAATTCGGATACAACCAAAAACCAAATGAGAAGCTTGAAGCTGTATGTTTCGCAACGTTGTGTGTGGCCTTATTTTGCACTCTAGGTGCACAGCATACTCTAATATTAGAATTTGCAAGACAGACTCTAGACTCATGAATTATATGAGGAACCCTTCAATTGCGGGATTAAGCATCATTCTATACAAGAAACCATCATTTTCGTTAACGCTTAAATTGGATATTCGAAGACCTGTCAAAATGTCCATTTTGATAGCTACAGTTTCCGCATATTCAGGGATTGAATCTGCAAGACATGTCGAGATGGATTGGATGAGATCCGACTAATACTTTGCAAGTTAGATTTTTAAACTAAGTTGCGCTTGCTGATTTGGGGAGGATTTTTCTTCATTCTTCTCTATTTGATTTCTTTTGAAAAACAAGGAACCTAGTTCAGCAACTAATTTGAAAATTGATACCGCTTTTTTTTGCATTAAATAGTAAAATTGAAATTAGCCTAACCGATGCTTTTGTTCAAAATAAATAGATGGCTATATTGCAAGGAGAAATACCCTAAACTTTTGTTCCCATAGCAATAAATATCTCTAACTTTCTAGAACTTACAATTTGTCCCCTTCAACTTTAACTTATTCCCAAAATGTCATTCATTTAAATATTTAATAAATATTTAAATGAAATATGTAAAATAGAATAAATGAGATTATTCTAGTTACATATTTATATGAAGCCTGTATTGCTAATAAATTAAAGCTGGGAGGGGCATAGTGTAAGTTTTAAAAAGTTAATCATTGGAGGAAAAGTAAGGGTATTTTCTGCAATTTAGTCTAAATAGATAAAGACAAAAAAAATTTATAAAAACAAGTTTCTATTTAATGTTTAATTACTAAAATTGGTCTCAGTTTTCGTGTAGAACACTACAAATCACACGCGCCATCTTTCATTAAAGAGTATTCAAAACACTGCACAATTCTGCTCACAAAATAACTGAAATATAAACTACAAAAATTACTGCATCACTACTGAAAAAGAAATAGCATGTACAAGGATAGAAATTCACGCAAAATTCATATCATCATCGATTGGAACACAACCACGACACCATCGTCGGTTGGAAAACAAACCACCATGGCGGATTTTGGTTTTTGGCAGGTTGCTAACTATTAGGTCGGACCGGATGTCAACCTGTGGAGCTTCGTTTGCCGGCTCTCCTGTCATCAAATCGCCAACCTCCTTGACCTTCCAAACTGGACAGATTATCAATGACTGACCCACACCCACACCCACACCGACACCGACATTGATTTCCCTAGTGCTATCACAGTTCAAGCAACTGTGTAAATTAAAAACTAATCCAGCGTTAATCATAGCAGATATGGTTCGAGCAGCTTCAGAATTTTTTTTAAAAAAGGCCGATTTAATACTTTTAATTTAAATCGGGATTTAGGGGTGGGGTGGGGTGGGGAATTCCCACAACAAAGCAACTGAGAAATGGGAAGCCAATCTCATCATGCGTTAGGCCATAATCAATAAAGCTGAAGAGAACCCAACTTTGCTAGTTTACTCCATTAGATTATTTATTCAGGGACAAAATAGTCATTTTTAATGCAAGTTAACCCTTTACCATTAGTCATAGTAATTTTTCATAATTTATGGACCTTTTGGTAGTTTCTTGTCAAACGCTAAAATCTTTTGATAGTTTTGGGAAATTAGGCTAGAAGATTACTAATTAGAACCATAATCTTTGGTGGCCAAGTGAGGACTTGCTTTCTTGGGCTATTAAGTTTGCAGCTGGATCAATGGCAACCTGAATGCTCCAATCAAATCTGCAACATTCAAAAGAAAATTTCCATTGCATGCTATAGAATTGAACCCAAATTAACACATACTTCAATAAATTCGCAGACCGAACTTTGCTCTTGCGAACTATCTTTAAGGCACAGATAAAAACAAGAGTGAAACAAAAGGTGTTCCCACAATAAAGATGCGTACGCCATTAACTAAAATATCGGCTGAAGGGAGAAAACTAGGATTTTTGTATAACCAGATACATTGTCGATACAAAGCTGGTTCATGACGATCTTTTTATTAAACATCTGCACTTGAGGAAACAAGTATTCTCGCGATGCCAAGTTCAAATCACTGATGGGATCAGTAGTACATAGTAACTGAAGCATTACCAAAGGGAATTTCGTGTGCATGTTATATTACAAGGTTCTAAAAAAATGAAAAAAATGACGAGTGAGTTTAACCGTGGATGAATATTCAAAGAGACGCTACAATAAGGATTTTTTTCAAAAAAAAAAATTAAGGAGAGAATCAAGCACAGTAAATTAACATAACTAATATTTTCATTTTGATGTATTGTATTTAAATGCAAGCAAACCTGCAGGTAGTGGATTGACCAAATTAATTGGTTTATGCTGTCCTCACCGTAACTTACTAATGAGTCTAACAAGATGTGTTATGTTCTCTAAATCCTTGCAAAGATTCACACTGAGTGATCATCATATGGTTCCTTTCATGCCATATATTGTGCTATAGGGAAAAGTAGTTGAAAACCAATGTTGAATCAAAACTTGATTCTAATAGCGCCTTCATTATAAACTAAATATAATAATTCGAATTATGAGAACCCGATAATTTCCCCCTCAAATTATCCAAACATGAAATTAATCCCCAAGTACGTAAATGCTAGTGAGTCACGTACCTCAAACTACGCACACGCTAAAAGCCGAACTCCAACTGTGAACCAACTTCATCGCTCCACCAAGCACATAGAAATTCCTATTACATATTTTACTTACAGTTTCAGAATGCACCATATACTTATATACGATGAAAGAGATGAGTAAAGGACTGACCTCTTTGTAACTTTGAGGATCTCTTGTCACACTTAAGTCTGGAAAAACAAATTTAAGCCACAAGATCGTGTTCATCGATATCAGGAGGAACAACATCCAACCTCATCATACTTCTATACATATTAGGCACCGGTGCCCCAGCTTGGACGCAAAGCTCAACAACAGCAGGGGCTTTTCCATAATATCTCTTCAAATCATTTGCAAGCGGGGGACCACCCAGGTCTCTCACATGCCAAACATAGTTCGGCCTGATCAAATCATCGATGGTGGCTTCTTGCCAGGCATGCAGACCATCTCGAAATTGGTGCTTTGCCGCTTTGCACATCCTCACTTTGTGACCCTTGGGCCCCACTTGGACCTCAGGGCAATACCCACAAGTTAAAACACTAAACTTCTTCATAATCTTTTTGGCTCCTAATTTCATATCGAACCACGCTTGCAATGTCCTCTTACTCAACTCAACCCTCGTCATCTCTTCTTCAAGATCTTGAAACAGATTAGTTTGACAGAGTTTTCTTTCTGTGGCTGCATCCTCTTCCTTCTCTGGCTCAAAGTCTACAATTCTTCCTTCGATTGAGTAAACGGGATTAGTTCTTCTTTTTGTTGGGTAATCGTCTATATCTAGACCGGCTTGGATGCATAGTTCTGTTATAGCTGGTAGCCTCATGACTCCAAACCTTTCCTTGTGCCCAACCCTTGGGCTTCCAACCCTATCGAAGAGATGGTAGCAATATGGGAAACCAACAATATCTCGTACACCGCCTCTTCTCCACACATGGAAAGAATTCCTCGACCCGCTCTCTCTTCCTTCACAAGACCAAATCTCATGGCCATGCTCGCCTATGTGCACCTCAGGACAAAACCTGGTCAAGAAGATCAAGAACATGGATTCAGACACCAAAATCATCAGAATATATCTTGAGTGCTGGAGCATCGGTGAGAGACAATAACCTGCATTTCTTGACAGGGATAGCAGGCTCGCCATCTACAAGCTTAGAGAGGCCACTGACCAACAATTCCTTTGAATTGTGTACTTGGTGGGCCACCTCAATGAGCCCGGGGACAAGGAGGCCATTATCCGGGGCATCTTCAAGAACCCGGCATGGATTTTCCATTCTAGCTCTCTTCTCTTCCTTGGCTCTTCGAATCAACTCCTTCATCGGTGTTGGGTACGGTTTTCTTTCCCATCTCTTACCAGGCCTCGGAATATCAGCATAGGACTCCTCTTCATACTCATTCTCCGCATCTTCCTCATCTTTATAGTAGCTTTTTCTTCTTAACGAGCTAAACGTCGAGGAACCGATCTGTAATTGTAATATCTTCCTCTTCCTTATGTGAGAAATATGTTGCAAAACAAGTCTTCTTAGCAACATTCCTCAACTAAGCTTTTCGTCGCCTTTATTTCATTTTCTCATGCTATATAGAACTAAAAAATATACAGAAAAACAATAATTGAGTTGGTTAGTGAGTGAATGTCTCGAAAGAAATCTAACAGAATTAATTGATAAATAATGCTAGCAAAAAAGTCGGTCAGTATTATGTTAAAAAAACAGATGAATATTAGCATTACATATGATCTCTAATAGTCAAAATAAAGCCTCAAAGCCATTATACCAAATAAAAAGAATTGACAATGATGACACTAAAAGTAGATACAAATTTGCAAGAATGAAATTAGCTAGAGCTCATATATACCTTTGATAACCCTTGATCTCTGTTCAGGAGAAATGCAAAATAATTTGGTTTATTAGAGTTGCTGAGAGGATAGCTAGGGTTAGGGTTTGAGATGAACGGGAGATCGCTGCTGAGGAAGTGCTAGTAGGATGGGAATTGGGAACATAGTCACAATATTAGCGAATTATTCGGCAAATTCATGAATAATTCGCAAATTTTTGAACGGCCGATTAAATCTCCGATTTAATCGCTGTTGGCGAACGATTCAAATTATTTGCGAATTATTCATGATTCGCAAAATCAGCGAATAATTTGCAACATCAAAACCCAGCACCTCATATATTAATTTCTTTCTCGAAATCCTTCCCGAACATTTCCCGAAAACTTGCTGAATCTTTCATGAATACTTGCCGATTTTTTCCGAATAGTTCTCCGAATCCGAATTTTCGACCTCGCCGAATTAATCCGAATGCTGAATTTGTGACTTGGGAAGACGTCGGTTGGGCTTGGGATTGGGCTGTGGTGGAAAGGCCAGGTCGTTTCGGAGGATGGCCCAGCAAGGGGGGGGTTAAGGATTGTCGTGGGTTTTGTAAGTTGGAAAATATTTGAGGGGGCTTTTGTAAGATAATAAATGCAGCAGTTTGTCTTGTCTGTTAGGTTATTAGGTTGGAATGTAGGAATTGATGTCTCTCTCTCTCTCACACACACACACACATATTGATTCCACCACTTTTTCACCGTTGAATTAGCAATGTAAAAAGTTCTATTGTCGGTAAACCGTTAATTTTGCACCAACTAAATCAACAGTGAAAAAGTCATGGAATCACATGAAATTTGGTGTATCCACATCTTATATGATAAAGATGATAATGATAGGTGCCGATCGTCGAAAAAAATCATGGAGGGTGTATTTTTTTGACGCCATAGGAGGAAATTCCCTCCATTATTCTCATAATATTAATATAAAATAAAGTTTGTTCATACAAATTTACCAAAAAACAATTATTGCTTTCACTTGTTCGTCCGACAATAAGTCATTTTTTAAGTCAATATGAATGGGAAAACATATTTAAGAATATGAAGATTACTATGACCGGAACCAATTGGCGAAAAAATCGACGAAAGGTTGATTAATGATTATTAGAGGCGCCAATTTCCTACTGTGCCATGATTTAGTTTGAGGTGTCAAACAAACAGATCGGGCCATCCGCGGACGGGTCATTGCGGATGATGGGTAAAATGGGTACGGGTAAAATTGCATGAGCTTAAACGGGAGGTTGAGGGTTGATTGAGGTTAGAGAGGGAAAATGATGCCCAAATTCGCTGCAATCGTTGCAGCTTTACTAAAGTTAGGGGTGGGGTCGGGACGGTTGCTAAATAGTATAATGGAATTTTTGTAACTACCCCCTGCCCCTGCAATCTTCCCTATTACATATTTGCTTTTCAAAAACTTAAATATACCTTTATAATCGTTTAATTTGAGGCAAACCATACCACCAAAACTTAGCTATTTCAATATTTCACTTCCAAAACTTTAAGGCCCTGTATGTGTATGGAGTTCGGATAACTAATTACTAGTTTTTTTTGCACCTGTAATGCACGTGAATAGGTGTTAAGATTGTATGGTCGCACTCAATCCTATGTGATCTAAATATTGTTCTATTTTAATTAAATTTTAGAGATATATTTAGAAATAGGAAGGAATGACTAGGATGTGTAGAGAAAGAGTTTGAATTACAAATTTTTAAAAAGCCAATCAATATATTTGTATAGGATGATGTGAACATCATGAAATTAGGAATAAATTGGAGAATTTTTCTCATTTCTCTAATTCTAAATTTCTTTTATTGAAAAGAAAGACCATCGATTGATGGCATGAGCAACACCTTTGGGGTATGCATGATGAGGGTGGAGAAGTGGATGTAGAAGTGATATAAACTCTAGTTATGGCTTCTTAACTTTAGAGTTTATACAAGTGGGGTTTTTCTAAACTCCAGAATCTATGCCAAACATGGTATAGTTAGAATTTTGGAGTTTAATTCAGGTAATTCTATTCCGAAACAGGGCATAATGTTTTAAACTTCACCCCTAAACTTCTAAGTTAGCAAAAAGAAACTTTCTTTCTGTTCAGCTTAACTGCTATTAGGTTATGCTCACCAAGTTGGATTAGATATAAGGAAAACAAAAACAAGTGCTTTCTTCTTTCATCACATGTTAGTTCTTTCTCAAACCCCATCTTTCTCCATTTCGAACTCCTCTTCATCCTTTGATATTTCAAAACTTTTCAAAAATCCAACTCAAATCATTTTTCTGCACTTCGTGGTAGATCCTTATCCAATTTCCTTGCAATTGTATTCTCTTTCCATGTCAAATCCCTCTTCTTCATTTCTTGATCTTTCCAAAATACCTCAAATCCAACTCAAATTGCACTTCTTCACCTCTTAATCTTTCAAAATCCCTGCAAAATTAGCTGAAATCTTTTTGCTTGTCCGATTAGAGAACAAAACAATTACGTTTAACTTTCAAGAGATCTAGAGGATTATAACAGCTTTAATTAGAGAAATATTGATCAAGGTCCAAGGTTAAATGCTATGTAGCACTGGTTCGGATACGGGATACGATACGATACAGAATCGTGAATTCGCGATTTCCCAAAAACCTAGCATACGGGATACGTTTTATGTTGTTTTTAATAAATATAAATATATATTAAGATTTACGGATAAATATGTAGTGATATAAATAAATAATGACATTATGTTAGATATTGAATACACTTTCAAATTTTTGAGAGCCTAAATTTTCGAGAGAAATAGGAGATGCGTCGATTTGAGAGAGATTAGTAATACATTTACAAGTCTGAGTGAATCCGAAAAACCCGAGTTTTGGGCTCCAATACGCTATCGGGGGGGCGCGATTCGTGAGACATTTACAAGTATACGTGCTTCATAGGTTGAATGTATTAAAATTTTGATTAAAGATTTTAAAGAGCTCTAACGATAATAACAAAAGGCTAAAATTGAAGATGAGAACCTTTAGTCATGTTTCAACGAAACCTTTTCTAGATAAGAGAATGTTCCCTTTAGAAAGTAAGGGAGGAAGAAATTTGAATAGGTTAAAAGATTTCGAGATGAAATGTAGAAATACAAAGTTGTGTGAGTGAAACATATAAATAGGTAAATTTTAAGGGTAATATATAGAGGAAATTCTTCTTATCTTAGTCTTTCAACACCGATAACATAATAACATCAACCTTGTTCTGCAATCACTTGAATTTATTTACCAAATACAATCTTTATTATTTTATATACCCCCTAAAAGTCAAGAGTTTTGTATACGCCCTTAAACTACGTTTGAAGCCTCAAAATACAAAAAATTAGTTTCGATTTATTGAAACTAAGGACCTTAAAATTGAGAAAGAACATAAATCTTTAGATATTATCAAAATCGTCATTTTTTGCTACATACATTGATTGAAAAGGGTTGATATCGAAGAGCAACGAAGTTAATAATTAGGAACTTCTCTCTGGACTCTTGGAGACGTGAGGATTGTGTATACCAAGATGATATAGCCTCTTTTTTCTCTTTATTTGGATAATAGGTTCATAACCTGAGCAAGCGAGATTTAAACCACAATACCACATACCTTTTGCCTAGCTATAAAAGGCTTTATTATGTTGTTGAAGCAATGAGAGGGAGTCAAAAGAATAGCCCCATATTGGAAACAACAAGAGACGCACATGAGATAAGATATAAATGGGATCCCACCAATTGGCTTAGTCTTTTGGATGGAACCTTAAATGTATTAAAAGTCTATATGCATTCATCTGTTAGATATAGGTACCCTAGAGGCAATTATTGTAATTGTTTATGGACCTATATGTATAGAACGATCTTGCTCGACATGATAGTATGCTGTTTGGTTTGTCTTTATCATTCATGAATATGTTATTACATATTGATAATATATACTGATAAATCCCATAGGATATTTGCTTGACTATCAGCAGGATCATAATAGAGAGCATACTAGTGGGGCCTGGGTAGTCCATAAGTACATTCTTAAACGTTCCTAATCATGTCAGTATCGATACTCCAGAGTAGACTAGTGTATACGTTTCTTAATCTCGACTGAAGCGGTAGTCCGACAACCGTTAGTGTTTGATACCAAAAATTGTATGAATGTGCTCATTAGAAAATGAGTTTCACTGAACAGACTTGCCGAGAACTCCAAAATGATATTATACCTATCGTCAGATAGCAGTTCTCTGGTGACATAAGTACATGGTGGTCTGTAGACCTGAGATCGTCATAGTGTCTTGTGTGTATTCCCAGTGTACTTTGATTACTACCCTGCCGTACAAACAGGTTTTAGTTCGGTACAGTCCCGAAGCACATAAAGACAGTGAGCGATCGAAGAAATTCACCTCTCCTGGTATTGGGAGTTGATGTAGCGTTGTACCTAATGGCGGTTGAGATAAACTGATAAGTGTTGTCAATTTTATCTCAAGTGATTATGAGTTTTGTAATCAGCACGACTTATTGGGTTATTGGGGGTTTGACGGTTTCCACCCCTAGATCCGGTATGCGACACTCTGTGACGAAGAGACCGAATTGTACAGTGACTGTCACTGCTAGGCACTGTTAGGTACGGACAACTTTGCTTGTCGATCTTTCTTTCGATCAATACCTGGATAACCGTTATGTGCAGCTAGTATCGCTGACGTACTTGTCGTTATGAATGTGATCATAAACTACTACCAGCGTATTGTCGAGTATTTAGAGTCCCACATAGAGGTTTTCCGGCTCAAGCAAAATGATGTAGAGTACGTATAGCGATACGTACATGTGCATATAGTGATACGTGCGGGAGTTCAATTAAACACGTGTATTTGATACACATACATTAATCAGACATTTTATGATACTAGACGGTTTTATATATAACCGGATTATTAAATTAAGTGTTAATTTAATAATATATATATATATATATATTATGTTCACTTTAAATTTCTCTTTTATTTGCTATTTGTATTTGATACAAATACTTGTATATGTATTTAATACATATACTTTGTGTATATGATACACATACTAGAATTAATGTATTTGATACATTAATTCTAGAAGGGGACGCCTAATTTCTTTATATATGATAAATGAAATTAGGCATGAGAAAAGGAGAATGGTATAGATTTTTCTGGCATCTTTTAGAAATAAAAGAAATGGCCAGAATGTATGGCTCCTCTCTTTTCTATCTCATTCCCTCATCTTATTTCTTTCTCTTGATATTTTCTTGAGAGAAAAAGAGAACAAATGAGAAATAGTGAGTGAATTCTACATCTTCTTCCTCTCATTTTCTAACAAATTGTGATAGAAAGTTGTTTCACAATAGTTTCTATTGGTGAAGTTGAACCTTAGGTTAGGTTTTCCTCACGATGGATTCTCTTCGGCAATATCTTCTTGCAAGCTCAATCTCTATGACGCGGAGCTTAGCTTGGACCTTCCTTTCCTCTAGACTAGAGAACGCGTTAAAAAGGTTGTAACCACTGGAAACCATTAGCATAGCTCTCTATATATTTACAACTTCAAGTATATGAAAGATTTAGGGATTTTTGTTTGGTACAATGTATTTGTAATTTTTGTTTGCTACTCCGCGTGGTTCGCAGGTGTTGCGACCCTTGTACCAAATTCTAACATGGTATCAGAGCCGATTCATATACTAGTTGTTTTTGTGGCTAATGATTTCAAAAACCAATTTTTAAAACTAGTTTTTCAAAAATTGCATAAAAAAGTTCTTTTCGGCATGAACCTGAGCCCTGGGAGTCTATGGTTTGGACAAAGACCTCATGAGGGCTCGAGGATTGGTTGGTGCAATTTATTGTATATTTTTCTAACTCATTTATCATTTTATTGTCATATATTATGTCGTTTTAGGTCCTCTACAATTTATCCAGATTACAGGGTTTGGATGCAAAAGGACGGAAAATTGTCCTAAAATCCGGATCATGTGTAGATTACGGAGATCATGAAGCTAAATCAAATACCGAAAACTAATTATGCAAATTGAAACAAAGTCCCAGAATCCGGAGATCAAACAACAAACTTCGCAACCACCCCAAAGTGGATCAGAGACAAAATTTCGACCAAAACCACATAAAGAGCAGTTTCGGCCGAAATTCTGAAAGCTATGGAAATATGATTTTTGGTGTTAGTTGCTATTGTTTAGTTATTTTAGATACTTTGTTCCGATTCTCGGGAAAGTCTCACGAAGACTATAAATAGCCTTGTATTGTTTTGGGGTTAATCATCTCTCTTTTGGCAATAACTTATTTAAGTTTCTTTGAGAGATCAACTCTATTGTAAGTATTTTAGTTTTAATATTTAATAAAGATGCCTTTTTTATTTTATATTGTCTTGCTTTTTAATATGCGTAGATAATTTCTTATTCTAGGTTTTTGTTTTGCAAATAATATGGTGGGTGTTTGTATGAATTTTATTTTCTTGTTTTTAAATAGAATAACTTATAACCCATAGGTTTCTCTTGGTTTCTAATCTAAAAAAGTAACTTTTGCGTTTAAAAAAGTTAACATCTTTAGTAAAAGTTATGGATAGATTATGATACCTACAAGCTAATTATGTTTATAATAGTTGACGCCTAGAAACTTAATCAGGGACGGAAAGAATAAAATATGGATCATAAGTATTCTAATATAGTAATTAAATTAATCTAGACTAAATCTAGAACATGATATTGGTAGATTAGCGGCCTATACATATGCATAGACGGTTATACCTAGATAGTTTAATAACTAGATTTAGGGTTTTAATTAATTCTAAATGATATAACATATTTGATTGGGTAAGATTATTCATAATAATTTATCGTATGCTTATATGTTATTGATAGATAATTAATTAAAACTAAGGAAAAAGAAATAAAGTTATCATTTAAATCACCATATTAGGAAAGCAAAACAAAACCCTAAATATCCGTTTTATAAGAAAAAACCAACTTTTTAATTCCTCACTTATTTAATTTCTGCATTTTTTTAATTTTAATTGCAATTTTATTTAATTTTTAAATCAAATCTTTTCTTTTAAACTTGTATTTAAAATTAGTTAAACACACTTCTCTGTGGATAGACCCCTCAAGTATTACGATTGCACCACCGTATACTTGCAGTTTAATTTGGAGAACTATAAAAATCCTCATCAAGTTTTTGGCGCCGTTGCCTAAGAGGTGTAGTTTAATTACTTTTAAATTCAAGTTTTAGTTTTTTATTTAGGTTAAATTAGATTTATATTACTTTATTTAATTTTGCGAATTCTCTGTGTTTTATTTTAGGAATCGAGACAAACCTCTAAGAAGGGCAGATCGAGACGAACAGGAGGCAACTTGGCGATTTCACCCTTCTTAAAAAATTTCGGCCAAAACCTTTATAAAATCAAAATCGGCCAAAAAATTTGGGATTTTTCCAAAACATTCAGTTCCAGATTTTTAAATTTTTCGAGCATATTCCGGAACTTTGTTCTAAATTTGATGAAGTGTCAAGCTTGCAACAGAAACGAACGCTTTCGCCTTCCTGTTTGCAGCAACACGTGCTTCAACCGTCTTTGGTCTAGAATCCCCGTTGCTGCTCGCCCACACGTATCTTAGATCTAAACTTTAGGTATGATCTCATTCTTTCCAAAATCTTTTTGCTCCAACAAGCATATTTTTTGCAGATTTCTTTACACCGCAAAAATAAAAGCAAAAATATTTTTTTGATTTGGTGTGATTTGATTTGTTGTTTGTTTTGCATATCTAAAAAAATCTTAAGGGGCAACAACCCAAATCCAGATTAGATGGGAATTTCATCTCTTCCTAGACCCCACAAATCACAACCAAGCATACGCACACCCACATTAACTAAAAAATATCTGGACTCGGCCTTTAAAGACACTTCACACTCAATTAGGACAAAAGAAGGTTGTAGGTAATCTACCGTTTATCCGCATCAAACGTGTGATGTCTAGAGTAAAGTTGGTGAGAATGTTATTTAATTAAGAAACTTAGCGAAAATCTTGGACAACCTTCCTTCTCCACCTATACCTACCTGGCCATACGGTTGGTAACGAGGCGTTGGAGGATCTATCCCGCAACTTGTCTTTTGGAAGTCTAGAAGCGGGTCTAGTATTGACTCAGGTGACCCTGGATTTAGGAATTGCTTGCACATATCTTTTACTTATGATTTGCTAAAGTCGTATTTAATTTCCTTCATATTAATTTTATAAAAAATATATATGGGTGATGAACATACGAAACCGACCTTATATGAACTATGTTATCCAGTTAACCCAACACTTGCCGATCATATTAGAATGAATAAATATCTGAACGGTTACAATTCACCTTACACCACAACCGATCCAACATTCATTTCTTCCAAATTTATAGACCAACAATAATTCCCATCAGATCCATATTATTATTCTCCTTATGACAATACCCAATCAAATTATTATCAATCATACCAAACTTTTCCACCATTAGACGTTGATAATGATGAGGAGACGAGACATGCATATATTAAACATCGGTCGGCTACAATTATGCAAGATGAAATTATGCTAAGTAATCATTGACTAATGTTGAAAATTTTCTTGGCCAAATAACTGCTGCAATAGCCAATATGAATGAGCAAAAGACCATCCAAATGCAAACCCATCCAAGCCCGATTGTTCCCAACAGCTTAGAACATCATAACAAACCTATTGAGGAAGTGGTTGAGAATAACTATGGTTTGGAATGTATAACCGAAGAAATTTTAAGTCATAAGTATCCTATGTACGGGTGCGGATTTACGTCAAGAAAGATTTAGCAATATAAGGAGTGTCCAATTTGTGAATCCACGTTTGAATCTTGTGGCTTAGATGAGTCTCATTTATTGACGCATGAGAGAAGTGATGACGAATCTCTATCTAGTAAGTTTGAAACCTACCCTCAAAATTTTTGAATTTCCAATTTGGCCTCCAACAAATTTATATGAAGATGCTTTAATTGATGATACGTTTGAAGTCAAAATGTTTGATTTAACCGATTGCAACATTTTTTAGGAAGATATTTCTAACGAATTAACGACAGATATAAATTTTGAGAAAATTTTGGATATAGAAACCGCTTCTGTAAAGAAAACTTCTAATTTTGATGGCGTTGTCTTGGATATATAATTTTTAATGAAACTATTGATAGGGAACCCACATTTTCATTAAGAACGAATAAAGAAATTTTTGAAGAAAATTTAGAATGGGATCCCACACTTTTAAAAGATAAAAGTCTAACCCATGGGTCAATTTAAGAAGGACGTGAAAGAATTGTTAGACGAGAGATTTGATGATAATTTTGAAGAAGATTCATCAATTATAATAGAAGTGAATGACGAGGAGGTAGTTAATTTTGATCAAAGTTTTGAGAAAATTTTTAAGGATAAACTTGATCTTATAGATGATTTAGATTTCCCAAACCATCCTTGAAATTGTGAGTATCCTGTTGAGCCGTTAACAGTTGAATCAAATACTCTACCACTTTCGGTCATTATTGAAACCAATCCTATTGAAAAGCAAGTTGAAGTTGAGCCTTTGACTGATATAACTGGATATTTTATTTATACTTTGCATGTTGAAACCTTTGATCCAACAAATCAATATTTTAATAAGGTAGCACAGTTGCACGATTCTTTTATATTTAAATCTTTTATTACTGTGCTAATTTTTTCGACAAAAATTGGATCGCCATTTTGTTCACCTATTCATAAACACCATATTCATATCATACTTATCAAATTTAGGGTGCTTATTGATGCTTATCGCTACAACTTATTATCATAGATAAAAAATTTGTGTGGTTAACATTAACCTATGGGTTAGCAAAAACATTATGTAAATTATTTTTTCTAACTTTCTCCTTTTATAGGTTTAGTCGCTAATTTTATTTCTTGAAAAACTTTTGTGCAAACTTACCTAACCCTCTATATATAGTCAAACTGTACCTTAATTCCCAAAAAACCAAAGAGTAGTCAAGCAACAATAGAAAAGAGATAGCGGCCCTTGAAACAAATTCCCCCCAGATTTCTGGGGGAGATAAATCTTTCTTTCTCATTCTAGTATTTATTTTCTTAGTAAATTGCTCTAGTTATCACATGTAATTTCATAATTTTGAGATAGAATAATGGGTAGAGAACAGTGAGGACACTGTCTAAAACAAGTGTGGGGATGGTTTTGGTTTTTATACAAAGCTTTTTCATTTTCTTTTTGAAAAAAAATTATTAGAAAATTTTAAAAATGGAAATGAAAACGTGAAAAATGTATATAAAGCGAGATTTTAAGAAAAATGTATATAAAGCGAGATTTTAAGAAAAATAAGAAAAAGGGATGTGTTGAATAGATCTAGTAATAAGTAGTCCTGAACCCATTCCCAAAAGTCGAGTGATATGAAAGAATTACTGGGTTTGAGGAAAGAAATGAAAGTGGAGTCTATTCTTGAGTCCAACTTAGTGAATATACACCCTACAAACTGCACATGCACACATCTTCAAGCTCGGGATAGTAGAGCATATCATAACATATCATTGTTTAAAAGCCTCAGTATGAAAGAAAAAACGGTATTTGAAGCTAACCACGAAAAGGAAAAAATATATCGCTGAAAAAAAGGAAAAAATATATATATATATATAAGTTTGGATTGTAACTTTCTTGAGGCTATAAAAAATTGAAAAAATATACAACGAGGGTGCTTTATCACCCAGTGCTTTAGACCTGCTGGTCTGTGAGTCACTGCTGAGCCCGAGGTAGTTACAATACTAGACTTATATGTATGAAGTTATTTACGTCTTAAACTTACACATTTGATTAGTGCCTAAGCAAGCATCAGTGATCGCATGAAAGGTATGTGAGCAAATCCATCCATCCTTAATAAAAAGTAGTGCCGAGCTAATTAAGGCAATGGTACGATTGCTTGAATTGAATTCTTAGAATGTAGAGATGACATTTTTACACACACGTAGGAGTATGGGATCGATGTTTAGAAGAGAGAGGTAGGAAATATTGAAATGCTATGAAAGAAGTAACTTTCGGATTTGATCAAGACTATTAAAATGTGGTTCATGAACACTGAAAAGCTAGTGAAGTTTAAAACTCTTCATTTTTATATTTTTCTTGATCCATTACTATCTTTGTATGTAGTTCACGCTTTTATTTTTGTTTCCCTTATTTTCTTTTCATTTTTGGGAGTTTGTGGATAGTATTCGCTGATAACCCTCATGAGACAACTCTTCTTACTATGGCCGTCTAGAGGTTTAAAGGTTTGTTGCATACACTCAATGCAATCGCATGTCCGCGAAAGATGTATAGGAGTAGGATTTAGTTAGATTATGTTTGGTTTGGTTTGGTTTAGAGTTTGAAACCCTAAATTTGCTCGAGAACTAGCAAAAGATAAGTGTGGGGGTATTTGATTGATGCAATTTATTGTATATTTTCTAACCCATTTATTATTTTATTGTCATATATTACACTGTTTTGGGTTCTCTTGTCAATTTATACGGGTTACAGGGCTTGGATGCAAAAAGACAAACAATTGTCCTAAAAGCCGGATTACGTGTTGATTACGGAGATAATGGAGCTAAATCAAATATCGGGAACTAATTATGCGAATTGGAGCAAAATCCCAGAATCCAGAGATCAAATAACAAACTCTGCAACAACCCCATAGTGGATTAGAGAAAATTTTGGCCGAAACAACATAAAGAGCAGTTTCGGCCGAAATTCTGAAGGCTGTGGAAATATGATTTTTGGTGTTGGTTGCTATTGTTTAGATATTTTAGATACTTTATTCCGATTCTCTGTAAAATCTCACGAAGACTATAAATAGCCTTGTATAGTTTTAGGGTTAATCATCTCTCTCTTGACAATAACTTATTTAAGATTCTTAAAGAGATCAACTCCATTATAAGTATTTTAGTTTTAATTTTTAATAAAGATGCCTTTTTAATTTTATATTGTCTTGCTTTTTAATATGCGTAACTAATTTCTTATTTTAGATTTTTGTTTTGCAACTAATATGGTAGGTCTTTGTATGGACTTTATTGTCTTGCTTTTAAATAGAATAACTTATAACCCATAGGTTTCTCTTAGTTTCTAATCTAAAAATGCAACTTTTACGTTTAAAAAATTTGACACATTTAGTAAAAGTTATGGATAGATTAGGATACCTACAAACTAATTATGTTTATAATAGTTGACGCATAGAAACTTAATCAGGGGCAGTAAGAATAAAATATGGATCATAGGTATTCTAATATAGTAATTAAATTAATCTAGACTAAACCTAAAACATGATATTGGTAGATCCGCGACCTACACATGCATAGACGGTTATACCTATATAGTTTAATAACTAGACGAGTTTTAATTAATTCTAAGTGATATAACATATTTGACAGGGTAAGATTATTCATAATAATTTATCTTATACTTGTATGTTATTGTTAGATAATTAATTAAAATTAGGGAAAAAGAAATAATGTTATCATTTAAATCACCATAATAGGAAAAGCAAAACAAAACCCTAGATATCCATTTTATAAGAAAAACCAACTTTTTAATTCCTCGCTTATTTAATTTCTGCATTTTTTATTTTAATTGAAATTTAATTTAATTTTTAAATCAAATCTTTTTTCTAAACTTGTATTTAAAATTAGTTAACACACATCTCCGTGGATCGACGACCCTCGGGTATTACGATTGCATCACCGTATACTTGCGGTTTAATTTGGAGAACTATAAAGATCCTCATCACAGATCGACCACGGGACAACCCAGGGGTTTGGGTGGAAACCAGCACCTCAGACCACAACATTGTGGCCTCGGTTGGTAGGCTCCAACCCGAGAGCATCCTTGAGGAGGCTGTCGGGTTGGGTCAACCAACCCCAAGGCCACAATGTTGTGGCCATGGGTTGGGGGCCCCACCTCAGCCCTTAAGGCCTCATGGATCGTGCCCGAGGCCCTCCCGGGTCTCGAGCATTTTTCGGGTCTTTCGGGATTTGAAATTTTGCAAAAATGAGGGATTTTTAGTGCCGGGGTGAATATGAAGTTCGATTTTTGGAATTTCAAGTTTCCGACATCACGGGTTTTGAAATAGTTTTGTCGCGTCTTCAAATTAACTTGATTCAAGTGTTTAATCAAGATGGTTTGATTGCATTTAAGGACATGTGTCGGTAAACATCATATAATTGATGTGTAATCAATTAGACGAGGTTGCACATTAGTTGAATGCTATATTGGTGCGTTTTGGTTTGGTTCGGATTATCGCGATGAATAGCTCATTCGTGTGAATGTGAATGTATACAAGTGTTGTATGTAATTCATTTATTCTATGAATTACCAAATGTATATTCTTTATTAGGCCGCAGTCGGGTTGAGACCGTCGGATCCTATTGTATGTATATTGATACAGGTTACCGCACGGAGATGCGCTCGAGCCGCCGGGTTCTAGAATGCGGTAAGTGACCATCTCAAGAAATTGAGATCAGGTCGTCTCATGCTAGAATTAGCGGGTTGCTCCTCGCGCTTGTTGAGGATAGACCCACGGAGGAGTGCTCGAAATGCCGGGTTCTATAAAGCGTCGGGTGGCCCTCTCAAGTCGTTGAGGTTGGGTTGTCTCGTTTCTAGGACGGGCAGGGGATTGCCGCACTCGTAAGGGTCTTAATTTGGCTATGTTTGGGCTATTCATGCGACCGTGGAATGTCGCGTTTCGTTTGCGGCTCAAATGAAATGCGGGATTTCTAAGATATCTGGTTATTCCATTTTCTGCGATGTTTCTAGCATGCCTGTGATGTATATATGTAGATATATATAAATAAATATTTCTATATGTTTTATATTCGCGCTAGTCCTGCGTCCGCCCTGCCGTAAGTTAAGTAATCTTACGGTTAAGACCCGATACCCCGTGGCGAATGTGAATGTCATATAAAAACATTTTATTTTGGTTGTGTTTCTGGTGTGCTAGGTGTTTAAACGATGGAACTACATTAATTTGATTAATGTAAAGAAAAAAACCTAAAACGATATTGTAGGAACCCATCGATTTCAAAAACCACGCGTTTTCAAAACCACTCGGTTCTTTCAACAATATCAAGTTCATTATGTTAAAAGTTTTCTTCAAAATCAGTCGTAGTCCTACGCCATTTCAGAGAACTAAAGTACTTAGTATTCGTACTGCGTTTGTTAACTGTGTCAAGGCATAGTGTACGGGAGTTAAATGATACATTTTTGCCGCATTTGATGCGATTGGTTAGGACAGTTGTACGGCCTTGTTGACTGTATCAAGGGTTGTGTAGGTAGGTCTAAATTGATCACGAAATGACGGATTGAACTTGACTAGCAACTTATGCTTTGTTGATTGTGCCAAAGGTCATAAGTCGTCAGGGGTAAAAACCAAATCGGGAGTTTCAAGTGTTGAAACTTGCAATGTGAATGCAAAACTTCTATGTGATAGTTGGATCCCAATCCCACTGTGAGTAATAGTTACTCCCGGAAGATTTTCGCTGCACAATTAGCTAACCCATTAGGTGTTTAAAAAGGTGTTAAAGATGTTATGCCTCTAAGGAAACGGGGTTATTTAATTAGGTCCGTGCGAAAGCACGGGGAGGCTCCCTCGGAGTGCTTACACTGGCATTGCTGACCGGTTAGCGAACTTCTGCGGTGTACATAATCCCGACTAATTCTCTTTTTCAGTTTGAAGGAAGATTCGACAAAACAGTGGGAGTCATCCTGATTATATAAACTAATTAACCAATCTGATCTTGCTAGAGCGTACGCTGAGTGTTTCTTTTCTCTCTCCAGGCAGCGACGATAACAAGCCTTAAGTTACTACTATAAAAGAATAAATTAACCGGACCGAATTATAAAGACTGGCTGAGAAATGTCACCATTGCCCTTACATATGATAAGGTTGCATATGTCTTCACCGCTACTGCACACCAACTCCCCGGTCCAGATTCTTCGACAGCAGATGTTGAGATCCGCAAAACGTGATATCAAGATTGCGCGATGGCCAAATGCCTCGTGCTAGCCTCTATGGACAATAAGTTGCAGCGGCAGCACGAGAAGATGGATATTCAATCTATCCTTTTCCACTGCAAAGATTTGTATGGAGAGCAATCTCGTATCGCAAGGTACGAGATTTCGAAGAAACTGTTTCAATCGAAGATGGCTGCTAGATAATCTATCGGGGACCACGTTTTGAAAATGATTAGTTTTATTGAAGAGCTCACGGACCTGGGATGCACGCTGGACAATGAATTATAGATTGATCTAATTCTACAGTCCATACCCTCCATCTATGCTCGGTTCATATTGAATTTCAATATGCATAAACTGGAATGTGGACTTCCAGAGTTACTCAATTTGTTGAGGAGTGTTGAGAGCACTTTGAAAAAGGATAAGACACCCGTTATGATTGTTGGGCAATCTTCCTCTTCTAAGTTCAAAACGAAAGTTAAGAAAAGAAAGAACCCCACCAAACCTAAATGTGGTGTCAAAAACGTGAGGGGAAGGAACAAGTCTGGGGCAGCGAAGGCTGGAAAAGGAGAATGCTTCTACTGTTATAAGACAGGGCGTTGGAGGAGGAACTGCAAAGCTTATATTACGACCCTCAAGAACAAGTATGGTGATGCTTTGACTTCAAATGTGTTTATAATAGAAAACCGTTTTTTAGTAAACTCTATTTCCTGGGTATTGGACACCGAATCTGTATCTCATATATGTAAATGTTTACATGCAATGAGAAGCAGTAGGGTACTGAAGAAAAGAGATGTGACCTTCGGAGTTGGAAACGGTGCAAGTGTTAACGCAGTTGTTGTTGGAGAATATCACCTTGGTTTGCCAAGCGACAAAATTTGATTTTGCAAAACTGTTATTATGTGTCATCCATGCTGTGTAATATTATATTTATTTCCTTATTAGATTAAGGAAAAAATGTGTTGGAAAGTAATGTTATGAACATTCACCTTAATCAAGAGTTAATTGGGTCGGTACATTAAATAAAGGTATATACATTCTAAACCAGCATACAATTTTCAATATACAGAACACCCATAAAAGAAAAGCTTCAGAGATGAATGAAGCCTTTTTGTGGCATTGTAGACTTGGTCACATCTATGAGACCAGAATGACCAAGTTACATAAAAATGGATATATGGATCTGTTCGAATACAAATCTTATACAACTTGTCAGTTATGTCTCAAAGGTAAGATGACCAAAACTCCGTTTACTAGACATGGAGAAAGAGTTACGGAACTCTTAGGGCTCGTAAACAGTGATGTATGTAATCCAATGTCAACACGTGCCAGAAGTGGAGACTCCTATTTCATTAACTTTTACCGATGATTTCTCAAGGTACAGACATGTGTTCTTGATGAAACATAAATCTGAGGGTTTTGAAAAGTTCAAAGAATATATGAATGAAGTGGAGAACCAAACGGGCAAAAGTATCAAAATACTTCGATCTGATCGAGAAGGAGAATACTTGAGCACCGAGTTCCTTGAGTTCCTGAAAGAGAATGAGATTCTCTCACAGCTTACTCCTCCGTATACACCACAGCACAACGGTGTATCGGAAAGAAAAAATTGCACCCTATTAGATATGGTGTGTTCTATGATGAGTAGTGTTGAATTAACTCCTTCATTCTGGGGTTATACGCTTGAGACATCAGCATATCTATTAAATCAGGTTCCAACCAAATTCGTGTATAAGACTCCATATGAGATATGGAGTGGAAAGAGCATGTATCTTAAACGTGTTAAAATATGAAGTTGTCCTGCTTTTATTAAAAAGAAAAATTCAGACAAGCTCGAGGCACGATCAGTTTTATGTAAGTTTCTGAGATAGCCTAAGAATTCGAGTGGATATCTATTATACCGCGCAAAGGAACAAAAGATTGTTGTTTCTCGTAACGCCATATTTTTAGAAAAGAAATTTCTTGTAAAAAAAAATAATGGAAGCATGGTAGAACTGAAAGAGATTCCACAAAAACAAACTACCACTGAAGATTTGGTGGAACCTGTGGATTCGATAGTCCCCGATGAACCTCAGCCGCTCCGTAGGTCTAGTAGGCGTCTTTATCCATCCGAGAGATACTACAGTTTTCTCATAGACGGTGACAAGGAGGATTACATCATGGAAGATGACGACCCTACTACTTTTCAGCTAGCCATCACGTGTGGGGACTCAGTGAAATGGCTTGATGCTATGAAATCCGAGATGGAATCCATGTACACCAACAAAATATGGACTTTGGATGTTGCTCCTTAAGGGGTAAAACCCATTGGGAGCACATGGATCTTCAAGAAGAAGACCGGTGCAGATGGACAAGTTGAGACCTTCAAAGCAAGACTTGTAGCAAAAGGATTTCGTCAAAGACCGGATGTGGATTATGACGAAACCTTTTCTCCAGTGGTTATGTTTAAGTCCATCCAGATCCTACTTGCTATTGCTGCATTCCATGACTATAAAATCTAGTAAATGGATGTCAAAACCGCCTTTCTAAATGATAATTTAGAAGTTAGCGTGTATATGACTCAGCCATAAGGCTTCATTTACAGTGGGGCAGCGGAAAAGTGTGGAAGCTGCTTAAATCCATTTATGGATTAAAACAGGCATCACGGAGTTGGAACATCTGTTTTGACGTAGCAATCAAAGAGTTTAACTTCGTCAAAAATATAGATGAACCATGCATTTATAAAAAAGTTGTGGGGAGTGCTGTCGCGTTCCTCGTATTGTATATGGATGACATTCTTCTGATAGAAAATGATGTTCCTATGCTGTAATCGGTCAAACTTTTCTTGTCACAAAAGTTCTCTATGAAAAACCTGGATGATGCTTCCGACATTCTGAGGATAAAGATCTATAGGGATAGATCTAAAAGGATATGGGGACTGTCCCAGTCCAGATACATAGACACCATACTAAAGAGATTTAGTATGAAAGATTCCAAGCGCGGTAATTTACTCGCTTGTCACGGAGTCACCATCTCTAAAGAAATGTCTCCCAAGACTGATGAAGAGAGAGATCGCATGAGTATTACACCTTACGCTTCGACAGTGGGGTCTATAATATATGCGATATTATGTACCAAACTAGATGTAGCTTACGCACTAGGTATGGTAAATAGGTATCAATCAAATACATACAAGAAATATTAGACAGCTGTAAAAGGGTTGTGGTAGGCTTGTGACAGCCAACGTAAAATTTTATCACATTTTATGACATGAACTATAATAAGAATATTGTAGTTGTGAAGAACATTCTTAAATACTTGCGAATAACTAAAGAATTGTTCTTGGTGTATGGTAATAGCGACCTCCAAGTAGAGGGCTTTACCAATTCAAGCTTCCAAAGTGACATTGATGACAACAAGCCCGTCTCGGAGTATGTGTTTACCCTCTACGGAGGGGCAGTGTGTTGGAAGAGTTTCAAACAGGACACCGTCGCAGACTCGATGATGGAGGCTGAGTACATCGCCGCCAACGATGTGCCAAAGAAACAGTCTGGATGCGGAAGTTCATCTCGGAGCTTGAAGTTGTTCCAACCATTGTTAATCTATCATCCTTATACTGTGATAACAATAGTGCTATGGCATTAGTAAAGGAACCTCGGTCCCATCAGCGATCCCGACACATTCTAAGGTGGTATCACCTGATCCGGGAGATAGCTGACCGCCGCGAGATTGAGATCAATAGAGTCGATACGAAGGACAGCAAAGCGGATCTAGATCCACTCACCAAGGTCATATCTCAGCCGCAATTTGAGTGACTATTCAAGATGTTGGGTATACGATACTACAATAATTGGTTTTAGTGTAAGTGGGAGATTGTTAGATATAGATACCATAAAGGTAATTATTACAATTATTTATGGACTTATATGTATAGAACGATCTTGCTCGACATAACAATGTACTATTTGGTTTGTCTTTATCATTCATGTATATGTTATTGCATATTAATAATACATGTTGATAAAGCCCATATGATCTTTGCTTGACTACAAAGATTATAATGTGTCATACTAGTAGGGCATGGATAGTCCATAAGCACATCCTTAAACGTTCCTAGTCATGGGAGTATCGAGATTGAGCATCGGTACTCCAGAGTAGACTCTAGTATACATTTCTTGATCTCGACTGGGGCGATGATTGGTCCCACAGCCATTAGTGTTTGACACCAAAAATTGTATACAGATGCTCATTAAAGAACGAGTTTCACTGAACGAACTCGCCGAAAACTCCAAGTTGGTATTATACATATCGTCAGATAACAGTTCTATGATTACATGAGTACATGGTAGTCAGTAGACCTGAGATCGTCATAATGTCGTGTGTGTTCCCACTGAACTTTGATTTACTACCCTACCACGGTTTTAAAGAGCCGTGGAAACAGGTTTTAGTTGGGTACAGTACCGAAACACATGGAGGCGGTGAGTAATCAAAGGGGTTCTTTCCCCGTATTTGGAATTGAAGTCGCGATGTGCCTGATTGACTATAACCATAAATCTCTAGCCAAACGGTTGAGATAAACTGATAAGTGTTATCAGTTGTATCTCAGATGGTTATAAGTTTTGTATTCAACACAACTTACTGGGTTATTGGGATCTGACGGTTTCCACCCTCCAGACCCGGTATACGACACTCTGTAACGAAAAGACCGGACTGTACGGTGGCTATCGCTAATAGGCTCTGTTAGGTACAAACGTGTTTGCTTGTCTCATTTTCTTTTGATCAATACCTGGGTAGCCGTTATGTGCAACTAGTACCGCTGACGTGCTTGTGGGTTATGGATGTGATCCTAACCTACTGCCAACGTATTGTTGAATCTTTATAGTCCCACACAGAGCTTTTCCCAGCTTAGGCGAAATGATGTAAATTACGTACGGTGATACATACATGTTAATTTGATAATATATATATATATATATATATTCTAGTATTATGTCCACTTTAAATCTCTCTTATTTGCTATTTGTATTTGATACAAATACTTGTATATGTATTTGATACATATATTTTGTATATATGATACACATACTAGAATTAATGTAGTTTATACATTAATTCTAAAAAGCGACACCTAATTTCTTTATATATGATAAAAGAAATTAGGCATGAGAAAAGGAGAATGGTATAGATTATTCTAGCATCTTTTAGAAATAAAAGAAATGGCTAGAATGGATGCCTCTTCTCTTTTCTATCTCATTCCCTCGTCTTCTTTCTTTCTCTTGATATTTTTTTGAGAGAAAAAGAGAGCAAAAAGGAGAAATAGTGAGTGAAATCTACATCTTCTTCCTTTCATTTTCTAGCAAATTGTGAGAGCAAGTTGCTTCATAATAGTTTCTATTGGTGAAGTTAAAGGTTGGGTTAGGTTGGGTTTTCCTCACGGTGGATCATTTTCGGTAAGGTCTTCTTGCAAGCTCGATTCCTACGACGCGGAGCTTAGATTGGGTCTTCCTCTAGGCGAGAGGGCACGCTACAACGGTTGTAGCCACTAAAAACCTTTAGCATATCTCTCTAGATATTTACAACATCAAGCATATGAATGATTTTGGCTTATAATTTTTGTTTGCTATCCCGCCATGGTCCGCAAGTGTTGTGACCCTTGTACCAAATTCTAACATCATCACATAAGGCTAATATCCCAAAATATAAATTCTGACAGAAAAATATAAAAGATCATGGAAGTCAAAATAATAGTCCCGCCTTTTAAATGGACCCTTAACCATATTGAAAGCTCATGTGCACTCGCACATAAACGCAAAATCCTAAAATCAAAATTCTGACATACCGCTAAGCTATAGTGCACTTGCATGATATAACCACGAGGGGGCTATGAAGACTCAACAAAGGAGTGAGATTATCTTTATGGCTGCTTGTCAGGCTTGGGAACCCCATCTTCTTCAAGTATTAGGATGCAAATGACTATCTATTATACTTTTCTTTTCAACCCATGGCCCTTTCCCTTGACTCTTTTGTGTACCTTACAGGGGGTGCATCCGGCATCCGGGACGAATTTGAATCGGATATGAAAATTACTATATCTATATTTTCTTTCTAGATTCGGATACTGATACGGATACGATCCAATAAGAAATATTCATATTTGTAATTGGAAAAAACAGATCCGGATTCAAATCGGATACTGAAAGACGAGTACAGATACTAATGCGGATATACATACTACATATTACTTATATTTGAGCGCTTGCAATAAATATAAAGCCAAAATCTATATACAGCGTACACTACCACCATGATGGGAATATATGAATTTTAATGGCACAAATAGATATCATATAAAAAAGAAAGGGTAAATTGTTGAAAAAACCCGGAGCACTTTTTTCCGTTGTCGAAAACCTCCTGTAGTCAAAACCCCACTAAAAAAGATTTTAGTTGTCAAAAAAACTCTTACCTGTGATATCCAGTAGTTTCTTGTTATATCTAGTTTCCTGGGATATCTAAATAGTAGCCAATGATATCTAAGCAGTTGCTTGTGATATCTAAACTGTTTCCTACGATATCAAAATAGTTTGTATGAATTGGTTAGATATAGAAAACTGCTATGCAGATATGGCAGGAAAATTTCCAGGCGGAAAAATTTTCTTGGGGATTTCTGACAATTTACCCAAAAAGAAAAAAATATATATATCGAAGGTACCAAAACCTACCAGGCAGAGAAACAAATATTACCAATCAAGGGTTCCAACTTTCAACATACAAGCATATCAAAATACTTCACTCGAGACCAACAAAATATTACAAAGACCTTGTAAATGCAACGCCAAGGAGCGAACAAATCCTTAGAAGCAGAAAATCTAGAATAAATTTGTGTTTAGAATCTAAATCACACAACAGAAAATAGGATAAATTAAAATTCTAGAGTAAATTTGTGGGAAATAGATGGTTTTTAGATGATACCTTCAAAAAAATCAACAGATCATGGGCAGTGGATAGGGGGCTTCACGGGAGGCGAGAGGCAGCGGGCCGCATGAGCCTCGCCGGAGGCTGACGGCAGAGGGGAGCAGGCGGCGGACACGGCACTAGGGTAAGAGCGTTGGCGCTCGTGGTTGTGGGGAAATATTGGAAAGTTACTGGATGAGATCGAGACCTCTCCTGGTTCGAATCAAGGGCCTAAATTAAAAATATAGGTTCATCTCAATGGCTAGGATTTAATCAGAATATTAGATATTAGGCTAAAATGCATAAAAATACCTCCAGCCATCACATTTTCTGGGATAAATACCGAGAACTAATTTTACTAGAGAAAAATACCTTTAACTACAGCATGAACATATCTTGACGTTATCACAGTGTTCGCAAATGTTAATTTAAATTGCCACGCCATCAAATAATTACTTGTATTTCCAATTTTACCCTCAAGTGTTGATTTAAATAGGTTTTATGCTCTTTCTTTTTCTCTTATATGTTATCTATTTTCCCAAATCTTTCTTTTCTAGGGCAAAATAATGTCATCTTCTTCTTCAAACTATCACAGAGAGCTTTGTGGTTGCTGGTTACTAGCAGCCATGGGTAGATCGAATATCGTTGTGAATCGAAGACGAAAATTTTGAGATTACGGCTTTTAGCCGCAAAGAAATTGCAAGTTATTTCAATGGGTTCATAATGAGGCTAGTGATGAAGATACAATTCTCGATCAGAGAGATTTGAGGAATATGTTGGAAGATCTTCAAATAAACATGGTCAAGCTAAGAGAACAACGGGTGAGGATGTTGATTGGAGTTGGGAAAAGAGAGTACTTCAACATTTTGGATTTTTCTTTTAGTTTTTGGTTGGGAAAATGTAAGAAATTTAGATTTGGGATTTTCTTCAGAGTTTCTTGTGTGAAAATGCAGAAAATGTGTGATCAAGATTCACCAGTTGAAATGAGCAGAGGACATGCTTGTTAGAAAAATTATACTATTGTCTCATCTTTTTGAAAATTTTCTCTCTCGTTAAATCCATATCCATAAATCCATATCCATAGATTAGCATCAAAATTAAAAGAAAGAACTGTTTTTCTTGTTGATCGTCTTCCTCGTTTAAGGGTTTGGCCATTGCTGGAGTTGGGGAAAAAGAGATTTTTCCTTTTGTGGAATTTACGAAAAGTGAAATGAGGGAAAAATCTAGTGTGGTAAGGGGAAAACGCTGGGGTTAGGATTTTCCTCATTTTTGGAATTTACTCAAGAGTAAAATGAGTGGGGTAGGGTTAAAAGTAAGTTAGAAGCATTATGGTCAAGATTTAACCGGTTTTAACGTCGTAGGGTAGCTAATTGCAATCAATATTGTCACATCCACTTCCAAAAATACAGAATACGAGAATAACTGAACCAACCATGCTCCTACGGTCAAGAAATAATCATGCCGTAGTCACACTTCGGCTTCTGCCAGTTCATGGTAAGCAATAAATACATCACAAGTAATGAGAAATGCATGCACTAATTCTATCACATCAGAATGCAATGAATACAGTTCTATAACATCAAGGATACAACTAACCAGATAGAGTTAAAGGAAATGATAGCGCTGACGTCGCTGGTCTAGATCTCCGCAGTATCCTCGAAGTAAGGTAGGTCCTGATCTGAGCTAAGTTCACTTCTCACTCTGAGCATGCATACTCATGCCGTCAGGACGACACAATATAGAAATATATATAATATGTGCATTAATGATAAACATGAAGTAGCAAGCATAGGATAATAACATAAGCAGGAAATAACATCTACAAATAAGCATTAGCATGTGTATCAGTTCAGTAATCGATACAATGTCCATGACATTTAACCTATCGGTCTCTATGTAATGACCCCAAAATTCATATACATTTGTATTATCTTCCTTCAATAATAATATTGTATTTATTTGTTTTTGGTATTTTCCATATATTCTATTTTCTATTAAATATTATTATTTCTATTTAATTCCTCCATCTATTTTTCTTAGTATTTTCCCTGAGCCCAAAATCCCGCTTCTATTAATTAATTACTTAGCTATTTATTTTCTCATCTTTAAATCTTTTATTCTTATTTTATTTAATCCAAAACCCATTTCTTTTTTATTTAAAACCTATTTCTATTCTTCTTCCCAAGCCCATCATCTAAGTCACTGGGTCCAACATTCACCAAAGAAATCATTTATCCATGTGATCTCTAGAATTTTTCAAATAAACAAACCAATCTTGAACTAAATTAATTGCATATGAAACAATTGTTACTTTATTATATAAAAGCTTTTAGCATACACATGCATATTACAACTTGGCCTTATACTAAACAGTGTTATTACAAATAGTACAATGTATTCATGATTCGTTTTAATATGTTGAAAGATGATATGTAACATTTGCATGTGTTAGAACCCACCGCTGTTCATCTTCCCGTTCAACCGACCCACCTTTCTTTTTCCTCTTCGCGTAACCCCCACTCTCTCTTCGATTCTCTCTCTCTCTCTCATCAATTCACACCAATTCTCTACCTCTTCACCTCCCCTCACTCTATTCCACTATATATATACACACACATATAGAGGTTAATGGAGAAAATGTGCCATAGAAGGGAATTTCCTCCTATGACGTCGGAAAAATGCACCCTCCATGATTTTTTTCGACGATCGGCATATATCACCTCCATCTTTATCTTCTAAGATGTGGATACACCAAAATTTCATGTAATTATACCATTTTTTCACCGTTGATTTAGTTGGTGCAAAATTAAGGGTTTACCGGCAATAGAACTTTTTACATTGCTAAATCAACTGTGAAAAAGTGGTGGAATCACAATGAATCGTATGAAACGTTTGAACTTTTAGTTTAGATTTTCTGATATAACATTTTTTGTTGATACGTTTATATATTTTATACAATAAAAACTAAGCATATCCTAATGAATCGTATGCTTAATTTTTGGAAAATTAAGGATTCACGAATCCGACTCAGTGTGTGTCTCATGGTTATATCCGAACCATTGCTACACAGACTAATAGGACCTTCTTGGTTATTACTGCAACCAACAGCATAATTTCCATTTAATTCCAACATACCCAATAAAGTTCTTTTTTAGCGAAATGGGAAAAATATTTATGTAATTCTAAGTACAGTACTAAAATCATTTCCATTATGTGACCTCTATTTTAGATATGGAAGACAAATTAAACTATTGAAAGGAGAGATTAACTTCTACCACCACCACCTTATCTCTTCTCATATAGTAACGAAATAATCTGCTAAGCAATTGCCATAAACCTTCTAGTGTAATAAGAGTTGCAAATCTAAAGCAGTCTGGTAATGTCAAACAGCATGCTTTCTTTTCTCAAATAGATAGCTCGGTATGATACTAACTGCTAGCAATTGAAATAAAAGTTTAAGGTCACCCCTAAGAGGGGAAGTCTAGATGGATTTATCACTTTAAGGTTATTGTTGTATCAGTTTTCATGGGAAAGGAACCTTGATGTGGGTTATGTCTTGTGCAAATTGCAGGAGCTTAAGAGCTGATTAGTTGTAAATCAAGATTGTAAGAACTATAGTGAATATACATGCAAAAACGGTAAAGAAAAGCATGAGTAACTTACGAATATTCCAACCAAATGTAATTATTTGGTCTAGCAGCTTTAACCACTTACTTCAACTGCCTAGCCCCAAAGAGGAACGGTCTAAGGCAGGTTCTGCCTAGTTGGTCACCTAGACTGCATTTAGAACAATGTTATCAATACTAAATATGTAAGAAAAATGAGAAAAAAATTATTTACAAAGTATCACCCGATTAGTCCCAACATGAAAAACATGCACCCCAAATATCAAGAACCACAGTCGAGCAGTCGTTTCAACTAGAAATAACTAGCAAACGGAGGAAAATTAGCAACATAAGCACAACATCTGCAACAACAAGAGCCTTTATTCTAATCTTTCGGAATAGGCTATACCCAACACAACCTCCATATATACAATAAGCCTTCAAGCACGAAAAACATAACAAGCATGAAATGAAACATCCAAATAATTGTATCCTAGCATAAAATAAGGCATATAAGAATAACGATTCGCACTTCAAGCTTGAACAAAATTGAGCTATCATATGGAGTAGGAAAATAATATAAGGCTTCATGCTCAGAGTTAGCTTAGACAATAAAGTGATTCAAAACGCAATTATAGGACCTAGCTCAAGGATAAATTGCTGCGATCCTAACAATGTAATCTCATAATTGGATCCAAAAAAAATCGTGGTCAAAGTGCGAAAACTTTACCTAAATAATCCTGAGAGACGTATTTCCCATCTCGAAATAGCAAAACCCTGCAAATTTTCCAGCCAAAAAAACCCCCTTTTTTAAGAGAGAGAAAGAGAGATCTAGTGAGAGAGAGGGGAGAGATAGAGAGGGAGAGGATTTGGGGAAGGGGCAAACCCTAACATGCGCTGAAGGGGCGCAGAGCTTTGTCTGTTCCCACCCTCGATAACCTCCGTTTGATTTAACGGTTGGATTCATTTCTTTTAGGCCCTGTTTGGGAACCCAGTTAAGAAAACTGTGGTTTATTTTTGGGTAAATTGTCAACAACCCCTCGGCCCACTTGGGAGTTGTCCAAAACCCCTGTAATTTTCAAAATTGCTGGAAAGGGCTTACTGTTAAAAATCTTAGTGAAAACCCGATTTTATTTAGGCGCGTATATCTCTCACACTATTTAGATAATATAGTCAACTGCCTAGGGCTTTTTACAGGCAACTGGTATACCAAGGGTTTACGATGAGCCCAAGGTTTTTTTGAACGGACCGTTTTTTTTCTGACAATTTACCCTTTATTTTTTAAGTGAAGTTTGGGGTTTGGGAAACTTGGGTTTGCAATCCCGAACTCTACTTAAAAAGAAACTGCACTTAAATCAAAAAGATATGTTTGGCTTCTAAATAGAGTTTTGTTAACTCCGTTTTTATTTTTAGCTCTTTTCTACATCTTCAAACCCAACTAGTTGCTGCCCTAGATCCTCTCAAATCCTGGAAGATGCTCCAATCTACTTGCTTATACTTTTCACATAACCATTTCTCTCTCTTTTCAATCAATTTTCATATATTTTGTTATGCTCCCGTCAATTCCCAAACAACTTGTCCCAATGAAAACAATTTCTCGAATGGAATCAAGCCATTTCCCAAACAAAATTAATCCATTTTACAAATTATTCAATAAAATCTAATAACTTTTACCTTCCATTGGCGGTTTCAAGACAGCAAAGAAGTTTCGAAATAGGGTTTCAAGACAGTAGGAGATTCGATTTGGGGTTTTCGAATAGGAACTTCAACACTTGAAGAAGACAACTTGAAACCCTTTGACCTCAAAGGAGATAGGGAGGAGGTTCTCGAAAGAGATGGCGAAAATCGTTTTGAAAGAGACGATAAGGATTTATGGTGGCGCATAGATGTGTGAGAAAGAACGCGGAGGTGATGGGAAGAAGGGAGGGGGCGGAAGCGTTATTTTCTCCAGAAAAAGCACAGTTGACAAAATTCTGATTAGATTGGAATTTTGATTACTACAATTATCTTAACTTTAGAGCTGAGATAAATGCAGTTATTTCAACTCCAAAATGGTCCCAAAACAAGTTCAGTTTACATTTTGGAGTTTAGGTTTTTTAAACTTTATGAAACTTGTCACGCCCCGCTTCCCAGTGTACGGTAAGAAGACGTAACACGGTCCGCTACGTATTTACTCAGAAATAAACACGCTAAGCGTAAATAAGAAATATAACGTAAATGTACACAAGAGAGACATGACATGTAAATGAACAACAACTTTTTATTTATTAAACATTCTTTACAATGCAACTGAAAAGTAAATACAAGACTGGAAAAGTAATGCCTAAACAATGGCATAAATTGAAAATAAAAGTATATACGAGTGACTAAAGCTCGGGGTCTTCTGCGAACTGCTCCAAGTCGTCTGAGCTGGGCTCGATCTCCAGAGAGTTGGATCCTCCTAACAACATTCCAAAGAAAGAATAGAAAAGGAATGTCGTCAGCGAACAATCGCTCGGTAAGTCCCAAAGAGAGATAGAAATAGACTGAACTGGTAAAGAGAATATATCTGGTATAATGTTTGATAGTTATGTTAACGCAGTTGTTTGTAGTTTGGTACAGAATATACCAGTGTATACGAGAGGAGTCCAGCTTACCCCGCGGACTATGGTATATGGAGTATAAGGCCCCGTCAAAACCCACGGGACAACGGCAAGGGATATTCAGGTTGGGTGTATTAAAGTGACCGTATCGTGCCACTTTTAATACATTCCGTACCAATCTACCCCTTAAAAACCCAGTAATGCATATTGTATTGTTTTGTAGTGATTTGTAAATATAAGATTTGCCGAAACCATGATATCAATTGTTCATGTAAACAGATAAGGATATAAACGGATAGTCATGTAGACAAGTCAATGTATATCCATGGTTCGGTCAAATCAAATCTTGTTGATATAGATTGTATTCTGGTATTCATGTTTCAAGTTTCAATATATAGATTCAAGTTGTATTGGAGTTATTATTTGAATTGTTTTCAAGTATGGATTGTTTTTAGATTTGACTGAGACTCAAATTGAGTCAGACTCTTTAAACAGAATTGAAGTTCTGAAATAGTTTTGGAGTTATCGATAACTACTGCACATGGACGGCAAGATTTGTGTCTTTTTTCAAGACAATTACCGTATTGATAACCCCGTTTTAGTTGTCTACCTTAAATAGGCAACCGCCCACTTTCTCCGGCTCCCTGAGGCTCAAGAGAATTGGTCCCGCTTAAACCTATATTTACTAGGGTTCTTATTGTAAATTAATATAACTTGAGGGGTTTTTATGAAAAATAGTTTTGATATGTTTTCAAAATAATCCTCAAGTATTTAATTATCGTATTTAGGGTTTTCATGGATGTAACTTTTAAAAGTGAGATATTCTAATGATTATAAATCTAAATTGAATAGTATATGGTATTTTAGTGTAAATTGGAATTTGTGTAAATTGAAATTTGTATGGATTTATGATGGTATATTCATGAAAATTTGGAATTCCTTTGTTTAGAAAATATGGAATTTATTATATATATTTAAAATAGATATTTTGATAATATTATATATAATTATTAAAAAATAAATTTATTTATTAAATAGAAAATCACATTATTCTTAAAAATTCCATCGAGATCGGATACTCCGTGAGGAAGTCTGCATCTCACTTTACTAGTACCGAGGATGTGTGATAACCTGCATCATCCAAACCGGGTTCCCCAAAATGGGTTGTAGATGCTTAATTGCAAGGAATATAATTTAAAACAATCTTAAAGAATACAGTTTTATTAGCTTAATGTATTTTATTGTAAAATTGTAGTTGTCCCACAAAATATTGTAAAGAGACAATCGTGCTATGTCATAATGAGCGTTGTGATGATATGGGTCATTACCTCGTGAGTTTTCTATAGGTAATATGAGCAAAATATAAGAAATAATGTCGTAGGTAAACTTTGTGGTATTAAATTGAAAAGGTGTAATAAACATGGTTTTACATGGAGTTTTATGGTGAAATTGGTTTCTAAATTTTTGTTAATATTTAATAAGTAAGGTTTAATAATTTGAATATGAGTTTCCTAAGAAAAATTGTTATTTTAAAGAGAATAGAATTTAAAAGTCGGTTAACTCCACCTACCGAAATTATTTGAAAAGAGAACTTATTTAATAGAGAAGAGAGGAGAAAAGAAAGGACTTACTGGTTAAGAAGAGAGAAGGAAGGTATAGGAATAGTTTGAAAGTGTCGTGGAGTCGCGGTGTCGCCGGATTTGTTCCGAATCGTCGCCAGAAAATGACCTTGGGCTAACTCCACTAGCACACCTTATTTGACTTGGAAAATTTTGGGAGTTTTGATAATAGATTTCAGAATAGAGAGGGCTAGGGTGTAGGGTGGTATTTATAGGATTGAATTAGATTTTAGGGAATTAAAATGAGAATTAAAAATGCATTAAACATTGGATTAAAGCTCATTTTTAATTCTCTGTTAATGTGCAAGAAAAACAAACAGAACTAGGGTAGTAGGGGAGGTCAAGGGGTTTAGGGAATTAAAATTTTGGGCATTACCCACGGTTTCTATAACAACCCCAAATTTCCTATACAATTTTTTTCAAAATATTTTTTTCGGAAATCCATAAAGGGGTATTTATTGCCTGAGCACAAGACGTAAGTAATTAATTAGTAATTTAATTACAAGAAGGAGCTTGTAGCTCATTGGTAATACCCTGCATTGCTGAAACAAGCCACTAGAGTTCAAATCCCATACCCCACATTATTTTTAATATTTATTTTGTTTTAAATTTTTTAGAAGTCCAACAGTCAACACGTGATAACTCCTAAATTTTCCACTACACATGAAAAACTAAATATACCAGAGGCTACACCAGACGGCCCCCACCTCCCTGACCTCCGACTCGGCCCGACTCGGCCGACTCGGACAGCGGACAGGCCGACTCGGCACGGCGACACCGGCCGGACTCGGCCGGTCGACCGAGTTGTCAACACCAAAAAGTTGTCTCTTGGCATTCTATACCCTCCCGCATATTTTAAATTCCCAGATCGGTTCCAGAGAATTTAGAAAGCCCCATTTACTCCAATTTTTAATACATTTTTATATATTTTTACATTTTTTTCAATTTAACTCTTCATCTACCCTAACCCTAACCTAACCCTATAAATACTACCCTAAACACCACCCCCTCACTCACATTTCTGAGCCAACTCTCAAGAAAAATCCTTAGAACCCTAGTGTGCAATCGAAACGAGATCGAGGCGAAGCTCCGACGAATTCCCGGCGGAACTTCCGGCGATCGTTCTAGGAACTTCCGGCGACGACGCAACACATCGGTGATTCCACTACTTCTTTCTCATGCTCTTGTGTGTCCTAAAACTGTAAGTCCCTTTTCTATCTCTCTTTCCTATTCTAAAAATACGAAATTACAAGACCCGACGGAATCGGAACAAAATCCGATTTCCGACTCGGTTTTCTATAAAATTCCACTTCTCACTAATACAATCATACTTAAACTTTCTCATGTTGACTATTAAATACTAATAAACCAAAATGATCAAGTTTCATCACATGAAACGATAGCTATTTCAATTTATCGTATTTTTTCACTTAAATACCACATTGTTTCAACTTTACATTTAGCTCCATTAAACTTGCGATACCTTTAACGTAGAGCACGAAGTAACGACCTACCTCCTCACACACTCATATACAACCTAACACGATACCATCAAAAACTTAGAATACGAGAAACAATATTTTCATTTAAATACCCTTGACTTAATAAAACCATTACTAAAAGATTTAGCATTGTTACACCTTTTAAATAAATACCTCTTATTGTGAAAATACGATAAGTTGTGGACATCAGTCGTTTATCTAAACCTGACCTTATGGTGTCTAGGCTAGGCAAGTGAGAAAGATAACTTTAAAAGGCCCGTCTCACGGTGATTCGTGAGCGGATCCCTCCTTTCTTCACTTGTACTAACCTGGCCACAATTGGCGGTGAAGAGGCGATTTGAGCTATCTCACAACTTGTTGTTTGGACCAGTTAGGAATAGTTTAGTTGACTTAGAAGACCCTAAAACATAGAATAGGAAAATTGACATCTTTACAAATAAATACCACTTACTTCATAAAACCGTTTTCTAAAGGATTTAGTATTTTACAATCTTTGCAAAGCGCCGCTACAACCCATTTTAGGGAATCCGTTCGGGATGGTGTGGATTATTGCACATCCTCGGGCTTAGTAGTGCGAGATTCAGACCTCCGCAAGGAGCATTCGGTCTCGAAAGATTTAAAGTACGACATCTTAAGAAAATGAGATTTTTTTTAGAATATAATAAATATATTAAAATTATTTTTGTATAAATATATGTATATTTATCATTAAAATACCTATTTTGTTATGATATAAATATTCCACTTTTTCTAAAAATCACAAGAATCAATTTTACACTAAAATACCATGAATTCCATATAATCAATATTACAAATAAATACCTTTATTTCTGAAATTAGGATATTTCCACTAGAAATATCATAATATAAAATCTACACTCATTACAACTCTAAAGCCGATTAATAAATACTTGGGATGTATTTTGAAAAGTATATAAAAGTATTTTTACATAAAACCCCCTCAAGTTCTATAAATTGCCCTAAGGACCCTAGTAAACATAGGTTTAAGCGGGACCAATCTCTTGAGCCTCAGGGAGCCGGAGAAGTGGGTGCTTGCCTATCTAAGATGGACAATTAATAAACAGTGTTACCGACAACATCAAAACAATCAGGACTTCAATTTACTTTTATAATTGTCTGACTCGGGTTTAAGTCTCTCTATAATCTAACTTGAATATGATTCAAGTACAATCTACAAACTATAATTTACAATCTACAATCTACAATATTCCAATCCAACATGAATCCATGAATCCAATTATCAATTTATACAACTTGACTGAACCGAACCATGGATATACATTCCATTTACATGATTATCTAGTTTACATGATTCTACAGTTACATCCGTTTACTGATATTATGGTTTTGGCAAGTCATCCAATTATACAATTCAATTTGCAAGACATTACAATGTAATATAATACTATCAATACAATAACTACACGGGGTATTGGGATAGTTCATTCGTGAATCCAACATAATCTCAAGAGTCCCCCTAGATCATGAATCCATGTCTACTAACACAAGCAAGCAATCATGAGGGCCCGTGTTTCCATGCTCCTGGATTATGGCATGTTGAGTTTGGAATATTTCGACGACCGTCGAAGTCCCGCTACTAACATATCATTTGGGCCCGTGGTTCCCTACCCCTGAATTGTGGCATGTTGGGTTTGAGAACACTCTTGAGATTAGTTGACATTCACCCTTGAACTTACGATAATAACATCATTAACATTATAACAATATAGTACAACTTTAAAAGCTACACTCTCTCTTTCTTCTCTTCTAGTTCTCCCTTATCTTTGGGACTTACCAAGCGATTTGTTTGCTGACGACATTCTCCTTCTTTCTTCTTTGAATGTCGTAAGGTGTTTCAGACCTTCTGGAGACAGAGCCCGGCATCGAGGACTTGGACCAGATTATTGAAGACCCGAGCTCTAGCTTCATTGTACACATTTCATTCTAGTACTTTTCTTTTTCTGTTATGCTATTGTTTAGGTATTGTTTTCATCAATTGTATGTACTTTTCATGCATTATACAAAAGAATATTAATAAATAAAGTTGTTGTTCAGTTTATATCTCTTGTCTCTTATGTATTTACTTTATATTGCTTAGATACGCTTAGCGTATTTACTTCGCAGTAAATACGTAGCAGACCAGTCGCGTCCTCTGCCTGTATACTGGGAAGCGGGGCGTGACAGGTTTTGTTGGTGGCCCATGCAGGCCAGAGCTGTATAGATCCAAACCATGCAGTTTTATTCTGCGTGAACAACCTAAGCAATATAACACAAAAACCAGCAACTAAAACATTCTTTACAATCCATGTTCCTTGAATCTTATCAATTTCATATTCCTTAAATCATATACTTTGAATCTGTCATAACCTAAATTTTTCTTCAAGGTTATGGATTCCCCGAACAACACCAGCATCAATGTCAACAACACACCTCCACCACTACCTCTCACACCTGTTGTTCCTGCGCCACCCACCGAGCAAACAGTGCTACTTGAAGCGATCCGCAGCCTTCTTGAGGGACAACAACAACTCCTGAACCGTCCTGAGACTGACGCCCCTGGGGTAAAGCAATTCAGGGCTATACATCCCAAGCAGTTCTCCGGAAAGGGAAGCCCACTTGAAGTTGAGGAATGGACACAAAGCATAGAGGATGATCTGGCGGCAGCACAAGTGCCAGATATAGCTTGGGTCCGTGTGGCGAAACTGCAGCTCACGGACAATGCTCGCAGCTGGTGGAAGGTGGAAGAAAGCCGTCTTGAACAGCCTATTGAATGGAAGACTTTTCGCGATAAGTTCGACGCGAAGTACTTCCCTGTAACTGCCAGGTTTGCAATGGAACAGCAGTTCATTCATCTACAACAAGGTTCGATGTGGGACAAGTCAGTAGATGAGTATGACGCTGAATTCACCATGCTCAGTCGGTAAGATATGTCACGGTATTTCAAATTTTTTATATCACATACTACACAGCTAATACAAGACCGTAACAGATTTTTGGCACACATGATACCGACGGATGAAATCAGAGCCCGTCGATTTCAACAAGGTTTGGACACGGAAATCCAGGCTGTACTAGCCACAGGGAAATTTCCGACTCATGAAGATACTCTGGAAGCTGCCCGCAGTTATGAGGCAGTGATAAAAGCGAAGGGCAGATCTCAGTCTGCAGGAGTTAAGCACCCTGCCAAACAGATGGCAGGAGAAGCCGCATCAGGACCACCATTTGTACCAAGGAGACTGGGAGTACTAATCATCAGGCCCAGCCCAGCCTTTTATACCTACTGCAAGAGAGCTGGACATCTGATGGAAGTTTGCCGATGAGAAAACGGTCTTTGCCTGATATGTGGATCATCCTCACATACCATAGGAACTTGTCCACACAACCGAACTAATTCTAGTTCCGCAGCTAGGCCAGCTTTCCAAGCCCCACCTACCCGGTTAACTCTTCCTGCACCACCTCCACGTGGACCACCTTTACCTCGACAATCAGTTTTGTACCAGCATACACGAAGGAACGTGCCGAGACGCCAAGCTTACAATTTGGCGTCCGTAGAAGCTGATACGGTTGGTCAGGATAACCCTGGTGATTCTCTTCAACCTTTTTCACACCTTTATTTCACCTTGTTATTATTCACACACTATCACCAAACTTTCCTTGAATCTGTTACACTTTCCTTTTACAAATTTCGAGTACGAAATTTTTATAAGGAGGGTAGAATATAACAATCCCAAATTTCCTATACAAATTTATTCAAAATATTTTTTTCAAAAATCCATAAAGGGGTATTTATTGCCTAAGCACAAGACTTAAGTAATTAATTAGCAATTTAATTACAAGAAGGAGCTTATAGCTCATTGATAATACCTTGCATTGCTGAACCAAGCCACTAGACTTCAAATCCCATACCCCATATTATTTTTAATATTTATTTTGTTTTAAATTTTTTAAAAGTCCAACAGTCAACACGTGATAACTCTCAAATTTTCCACTACACATGAAAAACTAAATACACCATAGGCTACACCAGACGGCCCCTACCTCCCTGACCTCCGACTCGGCCCGACTCGGCCGACTCGGACGGCGGACCGGCCGACTCAGCACGGCGCCGCCGGCCGGACTCGGCCGGTCGGCCGAGTCGTCAACACCAAAAAGTTGTCTCTTGGCATTCTATACCCTCCTGCATACTTTAAATTTCCAGATCGGTTCCAGAGAATTCAGAAAGCCCCATTTACTCTAATTTTTAATACATTTTTTTAATACATTTTTACATTTTTTTCAATTTAACTCTTCATCTACCCTAACCCTATAAATACTACCCTAAACACCACCCCCTCACTCACATTTCTGAGCCAACTCTCAAGAAAAATCCTTAGAACCCTAGCGTGCAATCGAAACGAGCTTGAGGCGAAGCTCCGACGAATTCCCGGCGGAACTTCCGGCGATCGTTTTAGGAACTCCCGGCGACGACGCAACACATCGGTGATTCCACTACTTCCCTCTCACGCTCTTGTGTGTCCTAAAACCGTAAGTCCCTTTTCTATCCCTCTTTCCTATTCTAAAAATACGAAATTACAAAACCCGACGGAATCGGAACAAAATCCGATTTCCGACTTGGTTTTCTATAAAATTTCACTTCTCACTAATAAAATCATACTTAAACTTTCTCATGTTGACTATTAAACACTAATCAACCAAAATGATCAAGTTTCATCACATGAAATGATAACTATTTCAGTTTATCGTATTTTTTCACTTAAATACCACATTGTTTCAACTTTACATTTAGCTCCATTAAACTTGCGATACCTTTAACGTAGAGCACGAGGTAACGACCTACCTCCTCACACACTCATATACAACCTAACACGATACCATCAAAAACTTAAAATACGTGAAAACAATATTTTTATTTAAATACCCTTGACTTAATAAAACCATTACTAAAAGATTTAGCATTGTTACACCTTTTAAATAAATACCTCTTATTATGAAAATACGATAAGTTGTGGACATCAATCGTTTATGTAAACCTGACCTTGTGGTGTCTAGGCTAGACAAGTGAGAAAGATAACTTTAAAAGGCCCGTCTCACGGAGATTCGTGAGCGGATCCCTCCTTTCTTCACTTGTACTTACCTGGCCACAATTGGCGGTGAAGAGGCGATTTGAGGCATCTCACAACTTGTCGTTTGGACCAGTTAGGAATAGTCTAGTTGACTTAGGAGACGCTAGAACATAGAATATGGAAAATCGACATCTTTACAAATAAATACCACTTACTTCATAAAACCGTTTTCTAAAGGATTTAGTATTTTACAATCTTTGCAAAGCGCCGCTACAACCCATTTTGGGGAATCCGTTCGGGATGGTGCGGATTATCGCACATTCTCGGGCTTAGTAGTGCGAGATTCAGACCTCCGCAAGGAGCATTCGGTCTCGAAAGATTTAAAGTACGACATCTTAAGAAAATGAGATTTTTTTAGAATATAATAAATATATTAAAATTATTTTTGTATAAATATATATATACTTATCATTAAAATACCTATTTTGTTATGATATAAATATTCCACATTTTCTAAAAATCACAAGAATCAATTTTACACTAAAATACCACGAATTCCATATAATCAATATTACAAATAAATACCTTTATTTCTGAAATTAGGATATTTCCACTTGGAATATCACAATATAAAATCTACACTCATTACAACTCTAAAGACGATTAATAAATACTTGGAGTGTATTTTGAAAAGTATATAAAAGTATTTTTACATAAAACCCCCTCAAGTTCTATAAATTACCCTAAGGACCCTAGTAAACATAGGTTTAAGCGGGACCAATCTCATGAGCCTCAGAGAGCCGGAGAAGTGGGTGCTTGCCTATCTAAGGTAGACAATTAACAAACGGTGTTACCGATAACATCAAAACAATCAGGACTTCAATTTACTTTTATAATTGTCCGACTCGTGTTTGAGTCTCTCTATAATCTGACTTGAATATGATTCAAGTACAATCTACAAACTACAATCTACAATCTACAATTTACAATATTCCAATCCAACATGAATCCATGAATCCAATTATCAATCTATACAACTTGACTGAACCGTACCATGGATATACATTCCATTTACATGATTATCTAGTTTACATGATTCTACAGTTACATCCATTTACCGATATCATGGTTTCGGTAAGTCATCCAATTATACAATTCAATTTGCAAGACATTACAATGTAATATAATACTATCAATACAATAACTACACGGGGTATTGGGGTAGTTCATTCGTGAATCCAACATAATCTCAAGAATCCCCCTAGATCATGAATCCATGTCTGCTAACACAAGCAAGCAATCATGAAGGCCCGTGTTTCCATGCTCCTGGACTATGGCCTGTTGAGTTTGGAATACTTCGACGACAGTCGAAGTCCCGCTACTAACATATCATTTGGGCCCGTGCTTCCCTACCCTTGGACTGTGGCCTGTTGGGTTTGAGAACACTCTTGAGATTAGTTGACATTCATTCTTAAACTTACGATAATAACAGCATTAACATTATAACAATATAGTACAACTTTAAAAACTACACTCTCTCTTTCTTTCTTCTACTTCTCCCTTATCTTTGGGACTTACCGAGCGATTTGTTCGCTGACGACATTCTCCTTTTTTCTTCTTTGAATGTCGTCAGGTGTTTCGGACTTTCTAGAGACAGAGCCCAGCATCGAGGACTTGGAATGGATTATTGAAGACCCAGAGCTCTAGTTTCATTATACACATTTCATTCCAGTACTTTTCTTTTTCTGTTATGCCATTATTTAGGCATTGTTTTCATCAGTTGTATGTACTTTTCATGCATTGTACAAAAGAATGTTAATAAATAAAGTTGCTGTTCAGTTTATATCTCCTGTCTCTTGTGTATTTACTGTATATTGTTTAGATACGCTTAGCGTATTTATTTCACAGTAAATACGTAGTGGACCAGTCGCGTCCTCTGCCCGTATACTGGGAAGCGGGGTGTGACAGTTTCAACCGGCGGCGCCGGCCCAATATGGGATCTCGCTGGCCATTTCAAGGGGGATGTGCTCTGGATGCTTGCCACGTGTGAGTGTCGTTTCATATAACTCAGTGCATATGTTTGATTTCTGAGATTTTTCATTTTTACGTGTATTGCACGTGTAAACTTTTGGGCTTCCAAAAAGGTTAGAAGAAAAATCAGCAAAAACAATATGCGGCTGATGGGATTCGAACACAGGGGCTACGTCATAGCAGTGCAAGGCTTAACTAATAAGCTACAAGTGCTTTCTTGATGTTCTAAAACAAATCAAATACTTATAGCATATTCAGGGTTGCAAATACTCCATTTAGTACTTTAACTTTAAACAAATTTTGTACATTATAAACAGAGTCGTTACATTCTATCCTCCTTATAAAAATTTCGTCTTCGAAATTTACAATTATTTAAGGACTAATTTACAAACAAGTGAGGGTATCTTGCACGCATGTCGTCTTCTCTTTCCTACGTTGATTCTCCTGTCGTGTCTTTTCTCCACATCACTCGGACCAAGTTTACTTCCTTGTTCCGAAATGACTTCACCTTTTTGTCCAGGACTTCAACGAGTTGTTGCTCACAAGATAATTCTGTCTGTACAGTGAGCTCGGAGTGATCAAGGATATGGCTGGGGTCGCTCACATATCTTCGAAGCTGAGATATGTGGAACACATTGTGCATTCCTTCCAATGAGAGTGGAAGTCCTAAGCGATATGCCACTTCTCCGAATCGTTCGAGTATGTCGAATGGTCCAATGTATCTCGGACTTAACTTACCCCTTTTTCTAAAATGAATCACTCCACGGTTTGGAGAAATCTTCAGAAAGACATGATCTCCCGGTTGGAACTCCAAGTGTCGGCGCTTTGCATCAGCCCAGTGCTTCTGTCGGTCTTGGGCTATGTGCATTCGTTCTATGATAGTGTGAACTACATCTACAGTCGCCACTATCATCTCAGGTCTAAAGAGTTCTCTATTTACGACGTCGTCTGATTTATCAAAGAATATTTATAACTGCAATCAAGAACGGCGTCGCTTGGTAGCTAGCCGGTGAGTACGGATCGGTCCACAGGGATTTTGTGTATTTCCTAATTGTTTTAACGAGTTAATTCCGATTGTTGTCGGATTGATTAAATCTAAAAACTAAGTTTATCTAGACTAGGACTAGAATCTTGCTAGGATTAGGTTTAGGTTAAGTTTGGAAATGCAAAGATTTCCCACCGCTTTCAATGCCCTAAATTAGATCTCTTTAGGTGTTATGGTAACAATTGATAAAGGGGATTAGTACCATCGGGAAGAAACGGTGTTTCTTCCTCTTGGTTCTTGTCCTTCCTTTCTTAATTCTTACCCTAACCTCCATGGAAAACACGCTCAACCGGTCCTTTATACTACGGTATCACCGCTACCTCGTGGGATAGGGTGCCGTAGGGAGCGGTGTGTGCATGTATGCATGGAGTCCTATAAAAACGTGTGATGGGCAAGAAAGGGGTGAGAGATCTTCATCTCTCAAGCCTTCCCCAAATCTAACCCTAACAAGCGAGGAGACTACTCGCTCATTAAGAAATTGAAAAACATGTTCTAACTATCTAACTAGGGCAGATAATAAAGATCTATACTAGGGTAAGAAAGAAATTACCTAGGACAGATAATAAAATTAACTAGGGTAAGAATTGAAAACTTACTCTAATTTGATGCTCTCTTCATTCATTGCAGAAAATTACAGATCTGAATTTTAGATATAAAATGAGGCACAAGAAGAGGCATACCTCCAAAAGAGGTATAGGGTTTCTATTTATAGATCATAGAAACCCTAGGGTTACAATTGATTCACGTCTGCATTTACAATTTTACCCTAAGAAAACCCTATTTGCTGCACCGACGCACCGACACCACCGACACGCGCCTCGCACGCGCCATAGAAATTTTCCACCAGTACGGGCGACGCATGGCCGCAGAACCGCGGCCAAGAGCATGGTTTGGCCGTGGAACAACGACCGTATAGGGGGCTTGATGCTTCATTTTTTCTGGGTTTCTTCTGTTGCATTTTTCCTTCTAATTTCTTCAGTTGTTTTCTCAGATTGGCTTCTAGATTTCTTCCAGATTTTCACAGTGAATATAGTCGTGGACTTTTACCGTTGCTTCGTAACGAAGTCTGCGCTGCCTTTGTTCTTTGTGAACTTGTTAATTGATCTTCAATATTCCTCAAGATGTGGGCACGATCAAGATTCCACCATTTATTGGTCGTAGTCTCACTTTTGTATCGTCTTTTGTCTTTTCACTGTTCTTGTCCCGAGAATCTGTAACCTGCAACTATGTAGCAGACATGGGTCAAAAGCACCTATTTATTTGTAAAATGACTAGGACTGGGGAATATAATAATACAGAATTATGGTATGAACAAATACCCCCAAACTTATCTTTTGCTTGTCCTCGAGCAAACCTAGTTTTATTCTCAACAAAAACCTAACCTCACTTTCGCAGGGAAACGCGATTGCACTGAGCTCGTGCAACAAGCCGTTAAACGTCTAGGTGTCCATAGTAGGAGGAGTGTTGTCTCCTGAAGGTTTTCAGCGGATACTACCCACAAAATCCTATCAATTCGGCCTATTGACTTTTATTCTCCAATTAGGTTTTCCAACAAGGAATTCTATTATCTTCGACTCATAAATCATCCACCCGTATTCTTCACGCTTCCTTATCATTCAACTTAAGATTATATATGTTCTTGTGAATTTACTTAGCTTTTGGCATCTCTTAAGTTTTCCTTCTAGGGTTCCATCTCAACTTAGGAATTTTTATCATCTCTATTAAAGATACAAGTCCTATTCTTCATTCATATCACTTATCTAAACCCCAATCACATATCCCTACGTGTGTGTATATATCACCCCTACACTTGGAAATTCAAATCAAGCTATCATACTCTTGTGCGTTGTCCAAAGCACTTCTTAATTGATGAATTTTTAGATGAAACTGCTCACACATTCTTCATGCGATCGTTAATACTTCTTGAGATACCAACAACCGATTACAAAATGTGTATGCACATTAAAGCGTAATTCCTAGTCTTGTAACACCTAAGGCTTTAGCAGTGACTCGCAAACCAGTTGGTCTAAGGCACTAGGTGATGAAGCACCCTCGCTAAATATTTTTCTATTAATGCAGCCTTAAGTAATCACAAAAACCAGTGTTCATTCTTTTTATCTCTTTATTCACACTTGTATATTTTTTTTTATATTTTCCTTCATACTAAGGACTTTAGATAAGAGCATTTCAAGGTCTCTTCTACTATTCCAAGTTTCAAGGTGCGTGTTTGTGCAATTTATAGGGTATATATTTTCAGAATTTAGACTTAAGCTTAGGAATTATTTTTCAGACTTATACTTTAATAAAAATATCAATACTTTTCCCTTATTTTAACTTAGCCTAAGAAATCAACTCGAAATTTGCCTATTTCTAAATAAACTACAAAGACATATACTTTCTACCGTTAAATTTTAAGAAAAGTTATTTTTTGGGTTTTTATTTTACTAAGTATAAGATCTAATTGTTCATAGCTAGTCAACCTTTTTGTTAAACTCAAGTCAATTATGGCCAAAATTGAATACTTTAATTTTTATAAATTTTTTTTAAATTTCAATTTTTATGGGTTTTAAAATAAGTATGTAAATGCAAAAATATACACATGAATGCGAATGAAGAAGGCTTACCGAGCATACCCCCAAACTTAAACTCGACAGTGTCCTCACTGTCAGGCTACACCAAGAGGGTCAAAATGTCGGCACTCCCCTGTTTATTTATTTATAAATTTTTTTTATTGTTAAAAGAAAAACAAAATATATATACAACAAGGTTCCCCTCAAACTTAAGTGAGACAGTGTTTCCACTGTTTAAGCGTTAAAGTTTAGAGTTAGGGAGGAGAAAAATCAAATTATACAAGGCCTTACACAGACCAAAGGTTAGCACCAACCATTCAAAAATTCTATCGTGATAATGGTAGGGTTGGTGAAAGAATGGAGTGTAGAGAAAAGAAATGAGAAACACACGAGACCGTATGGGAAGAAGAGTGGAATATGGTCTCGGTAGAGGAGAAGAATGGCGGAAAAGAGAAAGAAGTGTAGTACGATCTTGAGGGTGTAAATCGAGTGAATAAATTAGCGCAATTTGTGATGACCGTTGTGTTAAAAGTGATTGTGCTAATCTATCAACCCATCGAGAAATGGGGTCAAATCCCTCAAGATTTGCGAGAAAACATGGGTACGTTGAACTTGGTAAACCATCCATTGAAAATGGAAACGCGACGGATTCTTGCTCGGTCGAAACGATAGGAAGGACGAAAGGGAGTGATTTAGGGATAGTCTTATTCTCACCTAAGCAAACTATCTCGAACTTGAAGGATTCCATCAATGGTTCGAAATGACTGTAAGCAACCGAGTCTGATGGTTCGACTAACTCATCTGAAAATTCAAAGGACTCAAACTCGGGCGGTGAGTCTTCAAAATCGTCTGAAAAAGTGAAACACTCGTAATCGTTATCGTTTGTGAGAACTGTGTTAGATTCAAAGAGGAACGCACTAGTGGTGTCAAATGTGCTGTGATTGAACAGAAATTTTTCAAACTCACAGTCCTCCTGCATGATCTTTTACGTGGTCGGAACGATAGAAAGGATGGAGGGTGATTTAGGATGTATAACAGTTAAAGGTTCAGTAGGATGAACTGGAAAATCCGACATATCAAACAAAAATGGTTCATCCTCAATACTATTCTCAATACTCTCCTCAATACTATCCTCATAATTCTCCTCAAAATTTATCTTATCCATACCATTATCATCAAAATCAAGACGTATATGAAGTTCGGGAGAAACATTTAATGACTCGGGATGATGAATTGGAGATAAAATTTCAGTCAAATTTACGGGTTCATCATCCAAAATATTCCCGGCGTCTATATCCTCAATCAAGTGAAAATTAATTTTTTCTGACACCTCATCAAAAGCATAGATATTTATCAATTTAGGTTCTAGAGTGGAGGTGTAAAGTTCAAAAGGATTAGGTGTGGTTTTCACTCGAAATGGATTCTTCACAATCTGGCAAATCAAGCACTACAAAGTCGCACAACTCATTAAACGTTTTATCTTTAACTGGTGAATTATTTAGGACACTTGTTTGAAAACCAGAGTTGTGGGATTCAATTGGGTATGGGTAGGTTTGATTTGGAAGGGCGTACAGCTCACTCTCACCACTCAAATTCTCACTCTGTCCAACCGCCTCCTCATACATTGGAATTTTTGGAGCTAGTTGGAAACTAGCTACTGGTTCACTAGGTTGCATAAGGGCGGCCATGGACGCATCCACATTCCTAATCATTTGGTTTGTCACTACCATATAAGCCTCCAACGACTGTTCTAGACTAGACATGGGTTGTGAAGGGGTTTCGGTAAAAGATTCAAAATTGTTTGGATACGTGAAACTCCCAAATGGCTGTGTAGAAGCAATGTCTAGGGAAGGTGCGAAAGTCGGGTAGGACTGGTAGGAATTGGATGGTTGAACAGGAGTAGGATCAACATTTGGATAAAAAGATGAATGGACTTGTTGATCCCAAGAACTAGAAGTGTTGAATGGAGCGAAAGATCGGTTACGAGATTGTTCAATATGTTCAGCTATAGACATGGGTTTCGGAGTTACAACAGGACTCGAAAAAGTAGTATCAACGTAAGAAGGTGGTGAAGGTTGAAATGGTTGATACAAAGTGGATTGCAGAGTCGAACTGTTTCTTCTAGACGCTTCTATTCGATCTTTCAAAGAAATTTTAGGCATGGAGGGGTCGTCCGTAATTCGACCAAAACAATTCGCGTAAGAGGCAAAGTTTGGTTCAGGGTACCAAAGTTCGGCAAGAGATTTGTGAGGTGGGGTACCCATGATGTAAGAAAGGAGAAGAAAAAGAATGTGGGGTGCACGGATTTCTTAGCGACAAAATTTGCAAGTCTTTTTTTTGTTGTAAATTTTTTTTCCTTTTTTCTCTTTTTTATGTGGAGCTTTTTGCAAAAAAGATTTTTCGATAAAAGGCTTAGACACACTTTCAATCAACCACAAATGCACAATCAGGCTTAGATCTAGGGTCACCTAGGTCAGCTAGACAGCTCCTAACTGTTCCAAAGGGTAAGAAGTAGGACCTCAAACTGCCTTTTCACCGCTAATTGTGGCCAGGTAAGTGCCAGGAAAGTGGGAGGCTCTCCACCACGTAAGTAGTGGACCTAATTAAGTAACCACTTGCCTTAGACACACTTGCCTAGACACCACAAAGTCAGGTTAGGATCAACAGTCGATGCCTACAACTAGTCCTTTGTCCTACTGAGCGCGAAATCTTTTTTAATTAATTGAAGGTCAATGCAATATGCCTTATGTGGTTTCTGGGGTCCTGGGAAGGGTGATGAAATCCCCACCCAATCTGGATTGGTTTTAAGCCCCTTAAAGTCAGTTTTAAATATGCAAAACAGTAAACACAATCACTTGCAAACAATTTTTTTTAGCGCAGTGCAAAGAATCCTGCACAAGATTAATTATTGGAAGGGGGAGAGATTTTTTAGCGCAAAGAATCCTGCAGGAGATTTGATAGAGGAGATATCAGGGGTTCAGAGGAGAGAGAAAGGGAGCTTACAACGCAAATTAAACATGCTGACGTCACCTCTGCACCGCGCTTCCACGGCGGGAACGAGGTATTGCGGCGGATCCACGGTCTCCGTGTTGACTTGGCCCTCCAACTTTCTTCTGTTGTTCTGTTGTGGAAATCCTCTGTTGTTCAGATCTTCAGTTTTCTGTTTCGCTCTCTGGATTTTTCCAGATCCGAACTCGTTCCTACAAAAATTCACACAAAAAATACCCTTCACAAAATAAAAGATGATAAATTTTTTTTCCAGTTTTTATGATTTTTCAATTTTATATTAACCTGAAATTGCAAAAAGAAAATAACACGCCATCCCCGGCAACGGTGCCATTTGATTTGTCAAAGAATATTTATAACCGCAATCAAGAACGGCATCACTTGGTAGCTAGACGGTGAGTACGGGTCGGTCCACAGGGATTTTGTGTATTTCCTAATTGTTCTAATGAGTTAATTCCGATTGTTGTCGGATTGATTAAATCTAAAAACTAAGTTTATCTAGACTAGGACTAGAATCTTGCTAGGGTTAGGTTTATGTTAAGTTTGGAAATGCTAAGATTTCCCACCGCTTTCAATGCCCTAAATTAGATCTCTTTAGGTGTTATGGTAACAATTAATAAAGGGGATTAGTACCATCGGGAAGAAACGGTGTTTCTTCCTCTAGGTTCTTATCCTTCCTTTCTTAATTCTTACCCTAACCTTCATAGAAAACACGCTCAACTGGTCCTTTATACTACGGTATCACCGCTACCTCGTGGGATAGGGTGCCGTAGGGAGCGGTGTGTGCATGTATGCATGGAGTCCTATAAAAACGTGTGATGGGCAAGAAAGGGGTGAGAGATCTTCATCTTTCAAGCCTTCCTCAAATCTAACCCTAACAAGTGAGGAGACTACTTGCTCATTAAGGAATTGAAAAACATGTTCTAACCATCTAACTAGGGCAGATAATAAAGATCTATACTAGGGCAAGAAAGAAATTACCTAGGGCAGATAATAAAATTAACTAGGGCAAGAATTGAAAACTTACTCTAATTTGATGCTCTCTTCATTCATTGCAGAAAATTACAGATCTGAATTTTAAATATAAAATGAGGCACAAGAAGAGGCATACCTCCAAAAGAGGTATAGGGTTTCTATTTATAGATCATAGAAATCCTAGGGTTACAATTGATTTACGTCTGCATTTACAATTTTACCCTAAGAAAACCCTATTTGCTGCACCGACACACCGACACCACCGACATGCGCCTCGCACGCGCCATAGAAATTTTCCACCTGTATGGGCGACGCATGGCCGCGGAACCGCGGCCAAGAGCATGGTTTGGCCGCGGAACAGCGGCCGTATAGGGGGCTTGATGCTTCATTTTTTCTGGGTTTCTTCTGTTGCATTTTTCCTTCTAATTTCTTCAGTTGTTTTCTCAGATTGGCTTCTAGATTTTTTCCAGATTTTCACAGTGAATATAGTCGTGGACTTTTACTGTTGCTTCGTGACGATGTCTTGAACCTTACGTTGCCTTTGTTCTTTGTGAACTTGTTAATTGATCTTCAATGTTCCTCAAGGTGTGGGCACAATCAAGATTCCAACATTTATCGGTCGTAGTCTCACTTTTGTATCGTCTTTTGTCTTTTTCACTGTTTTTGTCCCGAGAATCTGTAACGTGCAACTATGTAGCAGACATGGGTCAAAAGCACCTGTTTATTTGTAAAATGAGTAGGACTGGAGAATATAATAATGCAGAATTATGGTATGAACATCGTCCTAACTTAATGGTGAACGACACTTCCTTCCATATAGAGCCGCAAAGGGTGCCATTCCAATACTCGCTTGGTAGCTGTTGTTGTATGAAAACTCCACAAGGTGTTGGTGATCTTCCCATGATCCTTCAAAGTCTAACATACACGCTCTTAGCATATCTTCAAGTATCTGAATCGTTCGCTCAGATTGACCATCTATTTGTGGATGATAAGATGTGCTAAAGTTCAGACTCGTTCCTAAACTAGCTTGCAGACTCTGCCAAAATTACGATCGGAATCTGGTGTCATGATCGGAGACAATGCAAATCGGTACTCCATGTAATCTCACGATCTCCTACATGAGTTCATGGGTATTAGAGATAATACACTATGAAGAGTTAAATCTTATTTAGATTCATACTTACTTCCATGTACTTCTTTGCTAGTGTCTTAGTAGATTGGCCAACTTGAAATGGGATGAAATGAGCCGATTTTGTGAGTCGAACCACAATAACCCATACAACATCGTTACCTTTCATGCTGCGAGGAAGAGCAGTCGCGAAATCCATGGTGATATGTTGTCATTTCCATTATGTGATAGGTAACGGTTGAAGTAAACCAGCAGTCCTATGGTGTTCAGCTTTTACTTGCTGACACACCAAGCATTTGGCTACGCTTCTATCTACTTCACGCTTCATTCCATGCCACCAGTAATGTTGCCTCAGATCTTTTTACATCTTTGTACCCCCAGAGTGCACTGAGTATGGAGAGCTGTGAGCTTGTTTCATCAACTCTTCCCGAACAGGACCTTGTGGTACACACAATCTGCTTCCGTATCTCAAAAATCTGTCTTCGTGGATGATGAAGTCTGTTCTAAGTCCACTTTCTACTTGTTCTCTGATCTTTTGCAACTTAGCATCACTTGCTTAAGCTGCTTTGATCTGATTGACAATTGTAGACTGAATTTGTAAGTTCATCAAACTTGAAGCGTTACCTGGCATGATCACTTCTATCTCCATCCGATGCAAATCTTGCTGTAGCTTCCACTGTGCGGTGAGATTCATTGACAGTGATTGACGACTAAGTGCATCAGGTACTACATTCACCTTCCCTGGATGCTATTGTAGGTTGATGTCGAAGTCCGCCATAAGTTCTAACCATCTTCTCTGTCGCATATTCAACTCTTTCTAAGTAAACACATACTTCAGACTTTTGTGGTCTGTGTAGATATCTACCCGTTCTCCAAGAAGATAATGACGCCAAATATTGAGTGCAAAGATAACGGCTGCCAACTCCAGATCATGCGTCGGATAGTTGCGCTCATGAACTTTCAGCTGTCTTGATGCATAAGCTACAACTTTACCGTGCTGGTGTAGAACACATCCTAATCCCTTACCGGATGCATCGCAATGCACTACGAAACCTCCAGATTGGTCCGGTATTACGAGAATAGGCGCTGTTGTCAATCTTGACTTGAGTTCTACGAAAGCTTGTTCGCATGCTTCTAACCTCACGAATTCTTTATCTTTACGTGTGAGCTTGGTTAGGGGTGTTGCAATCTTTGAAAATCCTTCAATAAATCTTCGGTAGTATCCCGCTAATCCCAAGAAACTTCGAATGTCCTTCACTGTCTTTGGTGTCGGCCATTCACTTACTGCTGATACTTTAGCTGGATCCACAGAGATTCCTTCACCTGAAACGATATGTCCGAGAAATCCAACTTGTTCTAGCCAAAACTCGCATTTGCTGTACTTGGTATAGAGTTGATGCTGTCGCAAAGTCTCCAGGACAATTCGTAAATGTTCAGCGTGCTCTTTTCGATTCTTAGAATACACCAGGATATCGTCAACGAACCTGTCTCAGAAAACTTGATTCATCAGATTCATGAATATGGCTGGTGCATTGATCACTCCAAATGGCATCACGAGAAACTCATAATGTCTATAGCGAGTTCTGAATGCCGTCTTCGGAATATCAGACTCTTTGACCTTCACCTGATGATAACCCGAATGAAGATCTAATTTTGAGAAAATGCAAGACTCACTTAGCTGATCAAACAGATTATCGATTCACGGTAGTGGATACTTGTTCTTTATCGTGACTTCATTTAGAGCTCGGAAGTCAATGCACATTCTGTATGAACCTTCCTTCTTCTTCATAAGCAAAACTGGAGATCCCCAACTTGAAGTACTGGGATGAATCCATCCTTTCTGCAGAAGTTCGCCCAGCTGAATACGAACCTCCTTCAAACCTTCTGGACTTAATCGGTATGGTGCTTTGATCACTGGTTATGCTCCAGGTACTAAATCAATTCTAAATTCAAGAGCTCGATCAGGAAGCAAACCTGATATGTCTTCAGGAAATACATCATCGAACTCTTGAACTACCTCTGGCTTATCTTCTTCCGCCTGTAGAGTTGCAATCACTGCCTTCTTCGGTTTTGCCTTGTATGTGTTAGGCTCCAGGGTACGGTCTCCACTTTTGATATAAAAGACCGGATGGTCTGGAATCTCGAACATTACCCTCCTTTGACGATAGTCGATGGTAGCGTAGAAAGTTCCTGACCAATCCATACCCAAAACGACATCTTCTCTGCAGCAGACGACTACTGTTTACCATCGAAAACTAGGAAAACAAACGTCTAGCCTGAATTTGGGGGCAGATACTATTTGGGTTTATCCGTCTACCTCTCCGAAGATACCAAGTTGATTTATGACACCGTGTATCGGAGGTTTGGACGGATGCGGTCGTTGTAGCAGATTTCATCAGATTCCCCCTCGTTGTGAGGGGTTTTTGATTGTGGGGACGCTCTTTCCTGCAGGCGCAAGCCCCTGCAGTTAATTACGTTACCGCATCGTGGTAACCACTTTCTCCTGCTCCAGAAGTTCACTTTGCGTCGTGTTTGTTTGTTTTATTTTTGGTTGCCCGTGGATTGTATACGAAGACTAATTTGTGTTGTCGCCCGTAGGGCGTGGATTAGTCCAAATCCATATATTTTTAGATTTGGGTTTAGTTTGATTTAAGGATCATTAACCTTGTTTGAGATTAAGATCGACTTAAATATTTGTTGAGGATACGTTAGTCTAATTTTAGATTAAGATCTACTCAACAGGATTTGTAGGATCATTCAGACCCAACATAAGAACATTTGGGCTCTATTATCTTAGTTTAAGGACGTTGTGGTCCATAGCTAGTTTAAGGACGTTGCGGTCCAAGGAATTATTGGTTGTCGGGACCCGCCACCTCTCTGAAGACGTTGAAGATTTACAACTACATATATCAGAGGTGTGGGGAGATGTACCCTGGAACCAATGAATATTCGTCAGAAGCTCGGTAGTCTTGTTTGGGACTAAGACCACTCTGGAAAATAAAGAACACATGGGCTCGGTTGACTAGAAGTTTGGCCAAACTTGGGCTCAGCCCAGTAATTTCATTTTTGAATAAAGTGTTAAACACTTTCTTGGGTTTGGTCCCCTTTCTGTGCCCACAATGCTGAGCATTCATATGGATTCTGATGCACACTTTATCTTGCTTTCTTTTTTTTAAACTATGGAGTGTTAAGCATTCTTTACGGCGCCCACGTGCAAGGCACGTGAAGCACTTGGCGTTGAGTGACGACCACCGAGTGCTAAGCATTCTTTATTAAGCAGCGCCCGAGTGAGGGGCACGTGAGGCGCTTGGCGCTGGGCGCCTACCACTGAGTGCTAAGCACTCTTTATAAAGCAGCGCCCATGTGAGGGGCACGTGAGGTGCTTGGCGCTGGGCGCCAACCACTGAGTGCTAAGCATTCTTTATTGAGCAGCGCCCACGTGAGGGGCACGTGAGACGCTTGGCGCTGGGTGCCAACCACTGAGTGCTAAGCACTCTTTATTGAGCAGCGCCCACGTGAGGGGTACGTGAGGCGCTTAGCGCTGGTTTTTCTTCTGTGTATTATGTTCCGAGGAGTTCAATTCTCTGTTCTTCTCTGGATTTTTTATCCCTAAGAACAAATACATCCTCATGAGAATTAAATTCTCATTTATGGGAGACTTGTCTCATGGATCTCAGATCCAGGGAAAGAACTATGTTTTTTATGAGGGTTAAACCCTTAGATATGCAGATAAGATGCTCCGATCTCTATTACTTGTATTTACCTCGAAGAAAATTCTTCTCCCCTCTTCTTTCTTCAAGCTTTATTTTTGCTTGCTCTCTTTTTAAACTTGAAGTTTAGGGGGGGGGGTTTCCTCCGTGCAAGACTTGAAGTCTTGGGTCCTTTATATAGTAGAGGCCGATTTGTTGATTTAGTTAAAGAAATCTCTCATTGAGAGATCCTTAATTGATTTAGGGATTTTATCCACCGTTGGATCTTTGATTTAAGGACTTCTATTTTACAGAAGACATTTTTCTTGTTTTTAACAAGATTGGGAAATATTTTCCCATACGGAGCTTATTCTGTAGCTTGGTGATTTTTTAATCACCATTGGATTTTTTAATCCAACGGTGCTCTGTTTTACAGAGAGTAATCTTTATCGTTTAGAAAGATTTTGAGGAAATATTTCCTTAATAGAATTCAATTCTGTATTTCGATAATTTGTCATCCCCGTTGGATCTTTGATCCAATGGCAGGGAACTTTTAGTTCTTGCGTTGGCGCCCTCGTACAAGACACGTGAGGCACTGCCTCAGAGTTTTTAACTCCTGGCGTTGGCGCCCTCGTGCAAGACACCTGAGGCGCTGCCTCAGAGTTTTTAACTCTTGGGCGCTGGCGTCCTCGTGCAAGGCGCGTGAGGCGCTGCCTCAGAGTTTTTAATTCCTGGCACTGGCGCCCTCATGCAAGGCGCGTGAGGCGCTGCCTCAGAGTTTTTAACTCCTGGTGCTGGCGCCCTCGTGCAAGGCACGTGTGGCGCTTGCCTCTTTTCAAAATTTGAATAGAGCCTTGCTCTTTTATTGTTTTGGGGAAACAAATGCCCCCCAACCGTTGCACTCACGTGGCTTACACGTGAGTGCAACGGTGGCTGCTTTTCCATTGTTGGATCTTCTTGGAAGTTGAATCGTCTTCCTGTCCCTATAAGTAGGGCCTTTGGCCCTTGAGATGACTGCTGTTCATATTCTTTTGTTCTTCCTTCTTCTGAGAATTTAATTATCTTTTCAGAGCTTAGATCTCTGCCCAAAGAAATCTTTTCTAGAGTTAGAACTCTGCCCAAAATTTTGGTAAGGATCATAATCGACCCATTAAACAAAGCTTTGCTCTTCTTAGATCACAGATCTTAAAAACGTTTTTAGGGTTTATGTTCATATCAGAATTTTACATTATTATATCACCCATTCTTAATCATATTACAAATAATAGGTGCATTTGATCCATGTCTGCTCAATAGTTGCAGGTTACAGGTTCTTAGATCATTACAGTGAAATTCATGAAAAGACGCTACAAATGTGAGACTACGACCAACAATAGATGAATCCGAATGATGTCGCCTACCAGTTCAAAGAACAAATGAAGATCAGTAGAAAGTTCAATGCACAAAGTACAAAGGTAGCACAAGATTCAAGACTTCAACGCGAAGCTCACGGTAAAAGTCCACAAAATTCTGCATTGTTGAAAATCTGGAAGAAAATAGAAGATATTATGAGGAACCAAGTGAAGAAAACAGAAGGAAAAAGCAACATGAAGCAACCCTGAGAAGTTGAGACAGAGATCCTTCAATATGGCCGCGGAATCGTGGCCAAACAAGGCTTTCTGCCGCGGAACCGCGGCCGTGCAGTGCACGTGTCGGTGGGTGTCGGTGCTTTGACCCGGCTTTCTTATGGTAGTCTTGTAATTTCATGTATGGATCAGATGTAAACCTAGGGTTTCTCCTATCTATAAATAGGAAAGGCGAAAGCCTAATTAGGCGTGCCTCTTTTTGGGTGCCTCTTATGAGGATGCCTCTTTTTAATTCTTAGAGTTAAATCTCAATTTCCATTGTAATCATTGAAGAGGTATCAATAAAGTAAGTTTCTTTTTCTATCTTGCATTTTTATCTGAATTTAATTTCTGCTATGTTTTATCTGTTTTTTATTATCTGCAACTTAGATAGTCTTTTAAAATAAAATTATAAAAATGAATTGTATCGCAACTTTCCTAATGAGTGAGTAATTCCTCACTTGTTAGGGTTAGGAGAGAGAAGGTTTGAGAGAAGAAAATCTCTCTCACTCCTTTCTTTGCCCAAATAATTTTAATACGGACTCCCTTTAAATCAATCATAATCCGCTCACTACGGCACCCTATCCTACATGATAACGGTGATTCCCTAGTTAGACCGGTTGTGGTTGAATTAATTGAAGATTAGGGCTAAGAGAAAAGAATGGACGGACAAGGATCAAAAGGAAGAACTTAAGTTTCTTCTCAGTCGTGCTAATCCCCGTTGTTGCCGATTACCCTAATACCTTTATTCACAATTAAGGCATTGAAAGACGTGAGAAGATTCCTATTTCGAACTAATCTAATCCTAACTCTAGCAAGACTTTAAATCAATTGAATTTCATTCTTTGAATTTAAAAACCTACTACAAATAGGACTTAACTCGTTAGAACTTAAAGAAAGAACACTATTTTCCTGTGGACCGACCCGTACTCAACCGGCTAGCTACTAAGCGACACCATCTTGATTGCGGTAATTTAAATTTTAAAAAGCACGTACAAATCAATAGAACAATCAAATGGCGCCGTTGCCGGGGAGACGATAGTCTCTTTCTTTGTGTAATTTCGGATTAATAATAATAAAAAAAATTTAAAAAAAAATTTTAAAAATTGAAAATTTTTAAAACAAAACAAAATAAAATAAAATAAAAATAAAAATCATCTTGTTCTTTTTGAAAGGTTTTTGTGCAAGTGTGCAGGCTTGGAGCAAACTCTGTTTCAGATCTGGAGCAAGCCCAGTGAACAAATCAAGAAACAAAGAATCTGAACAGACAGGGGAGAATCCAAACAACACAGAGAAAATTTTTGGAGATCTAAACCAACTAAACCACCGCGGAATCGCGGTCAACCTGTGACGTCAGCACCCCAAATTCCTCTGTAAGTTTTTTTTCTTCTCTTCCATCCCCTGAACTCCACTGAAAATTTTTCCCGCAGGGTTCTTTGCGCAAAATCTTTCTCCTATCCAATAAATTGTTTTTGGTGCAGGATTCTTTGCGCTGCCAAATAAAAATTTTTTTTTGCAAGTGTTTTAGATTTTTGGTGTGTTACTAATTTGCATAATTAATACGGAATCTAAGGGGCTATAACACCAATCAAGATTGGGTGGGGATTTCATTACCCTTGCTAAGACCCCAAAAATCACTAAAAAGCATATGCATCACCCTTGAGTTAATTAAAAAATATCTAGACTCAGCCAATTAAGGACTGTCGCGCTCATTAAGACAGAGGAAGGTTGTGGGCATTCAGTCGTTTATCTAAACCTGACTTTGTGGTGTCTAGGCTAGACAAGTGAGAAAGGTAACTTTAAAAGGCCCGTCTCACGGTGATTCATGAACGGAACCCTCCTTTCTTCATTTGTGCTTACCTGGCCACAATTGGCGGTGAAGAGGCGATTGAGGGATATCTCACAACTTGTCACTTTGGAACAGTTCGGAGCAGTCTAGTGGACTTAGAAGACCATAGCTCTAGGTTTGTTTGTGCATGTTTTAACCGTGCTTGTTTGAAATAAGTTCGTATACATTCTTGCAGAACTCTTTCAAAATTTTCTAAACTCCAAAAACAAACAATTTTTTACAAAAAAATAAAAATAAAAATAAAAAATAAAAAAATCAACATTCTTTTCCTTTCTCTCATCACATCATGGGTACCCCACCTCGCAAAACTCTTGCCGAACTTTGGTACTCTCAACCAGACATTACTTCCTACGCTTCTTGTTTTGGTCGAATTTCGAACGACCCTTCCATACCCAAAATTTCTTTAAAAGATCGAATAGACACATCTAGGACAACCAGTTGGACTCCGCAATCCACCTTATATCAACCATTTTAACCTTCACCACCTTCTCATGTTGATACCGAGAGTCCGGTTGTAACTCCGAAACCCATATCTATTGCTGAACATATTGAACAATCTCGTAGCCGATCTTTCACTCCTTTCAACACTTCCAGTTCTTGGGATCAACAGTTCCATTAACCTTTTTATCCAAATATTGATCCTACTACTGTCCAACCATTCAATTCCTATCCATCCTACCCAACTGTTGCATCTTCCCTAGACATTACTTCTGAACAGCCATTTGGGAGTTTCCAGTATCCAAACAACTTTGAATCTTTTACTGAAACCCCTTCATAACCCATGTCTAGTCTGGAACAGTCGTTGGAAGATTTTATGGTAGTGTCATGCTAACAGATGATGGATTTGAATGCGTCCATGGCCGCCCTTATACAACCTAGTGACCCGGTAACTAGTTTCCAACTAGCTTCAAATTTTCCAATGTATGATGAGGCGGTTGGACAGATTGAGAATTTGAGTAGAGAGAGTGAGCTGTGCACCATTCCAAATCAAACCTACCCATCCCCAATTGAATCCCACAACTCCGGTTTTGAATGTCTATCAAGTGTTCCAAATGATTCACCAGTTGAAGATAAAATGTTTAATGAGTTGTACGACTTTGTAGTATTTGATTTACCCGATTGTGAAGGGACCCTATCAAGTGAATCCAATCCCAACCTTTTTGACCTCTACACCTCCACTCTAGAACCTGAATTGATTAATATCCATGCTTTTGATGAGGTGTCTGAAAAAATTGATTTTCACTTGATTGAGGATATCGACGCTGGGAATATTTCGGATGATGAACCCACAGATTTGGATGAGTTTCTCTATCCAATTCATCATCCCGAGTCATTAACTGTTTTTCCCGAACTTCATATGCGTCTGGATTTTGATGATAAATGCATGGATGAGATAAATTTTGAGGGGAATTTTGAGGATAGTATTGAGGATGAACCAGTTTTGCTTGATGAGTCGGATTTTCCAATTCATCCTGTCCCTTCCACTGACTGTGTACACCCTCCTGAATCTTTAACTGTTACCCTTCCTAAATCACTCCCCTTCATCCTTCCTATCATTCCGACCGCGCAAGAAACCGTTACACTTTTATTTTCAATTTCTGGTTTACCAAATTCAACTTACCCATGTTTTCTCACGAATCTTGAGGGATATGACCTCATTTCTCAGTGGGTTGATAGATTAGCACAATCGCTTTTTACACATCGGTCATTACAAATTGTGCTAATTTATACACTTCATTTCCACCCTCAAGTTCATATTCAACTTCTTTCTCCCACTTTCTCTGGTTCTTCTTCTATTCTTCCTATAATTTCAGTGAGCGTTGATGAATCACAATCCGATAATTCAAGTTTGATAATTCCAGAAAGACAACTTGATTTGGATACTTTTGAAAATAAGGTAGATGAGTTTTTCGAGTCTCCTACCTCCATAATTTTTGATAAATCAAGTATGATAAATTTTGGCACAAAACTTACTGACAGCAAAATGTTTAATTACACAATCGATGAAATTTTTGAAGAACTTTTTGCTGACGAACTTGCATTCCTAAACAACACTGATTTTGTGATTAATCAACATCCACCTATAGAAGTTGAACCACCACCCTTTTTTCTTATAAAATACGAGAATGCCAATATTACACTCATTTCTGATCATTCACATTCTTGTTTTTATTTATCATCACCTCTTATCTCCTCACATTCACGTTCACGCAAACCTTTTCCATACCACCACTTATCTCTTCCCCACTTCTTCTTGGCTCTATATAGCATGTTCTTCCACCGACCTATACGTTACATTGATAAAATTTTTGAATGGTTGGTGTTGACTTTTGGTCTTTGTAAGGCTTTACTTTGACCAATAATTTTAACCCCCCCAATGATTTTAATTGCTTAGCATTATTTAACTTAAGTTTGGGGGGGTATAATTTGGCTCTTGAAATTTTTTTTTAACTAAAAGTGGTGAGCCAAAAATAAGTTTGGGGGAGATTTTCACGATCATATTTCATGTCCCCGTTAATAAATTTTTCCTCCCAAGTTTACAGGTTTATGAGATTTTAAAAAGTGCCAACAGTGGAAACACTGTTTCACTTAAATTTGGGGGGGGGGACATTTTTTTGTATATATATTTTGTTTTCTTTTTCTGATAATAAAAAAAATAAAATAAAAAATAAATAAATAAACAAACAGGGGAGTACCGGCAATTTTGACCTTCTTGGTGTAGCCTGACAATGAGGGCACTGTCAACTTTAAGTTTGGGGGTGTGCTCGGTAAGCTTTCTTCCTTCGCATCCATATGTATATTTTTGCATTTGCATACTTATTTTAAAATCCATAAAAATAAAAAAATTAAATTATAAAAATTGAAAATTTCAATTTTGGCCATGTTTGACTTAAGTTCAACAAGACGGTTGACTGGTTAGGAAAAACTAGATCCTAAACTTAGTAAATTAAAAACCCTAAAAATAACCTTTCTTAAAGTTTAACTGTAGAAAATATATGTCCCTGCAGTTATTTAGAAATAGGAAAATTTTGAGTTCAGTTCTTGGGCTAAGTCAAAATAAGGCAAGAGTATTGAAATTTTTATTTGAAGTGTAATTCTGAAAAATAATTCTGAACCTTAAGTCTAAATTCTGAAAATATATACCCTACAACTTGCACAAACACGCACCTTGAAACTTGGAATAGTAGAGGATACCTTGAAATGCTCTTGTTTAAAATTCTTAGTATGGAAAAAAAACTATAAGTGTGAATAAAGAGATAAAAATGAACACTGGTTTTGTAATTACTTAAGGCCGCATAAAAAATATATATATAGCAAGGGTGCTTTATCACCTAGTGCCTTAGACCAACTGGTTTGAGAGTCACTGCTAAGCCTTAGGTATTGCAAGATGAGGAATTACGCCTAAATGCGCAGGCACATTTAATAATCGGTCGTTAGTACCTCAAGAAATATTAACGGTCGCATGAAGAATGTGTAAGCAATTTCTTCTAAAATTCACTAACTAAAAGTACTTTGGACGATGGACAAGAGTATGATAGCTTGAATTGAATTTCCAAGTATAGGGGTGAAAATTACACACATATATGGGTATATGATTGGGGTTTGGATGAGAGATAGGAATGAAAGGTAGGGCTTATACCTTCAGAAGAGATGATAAAAATTCCTAAGTTAAGACGGAACCTTAGAAGAAAAATTCAAAAGATGTTGAAAACTTAATAAATTTGCAGAACATATACGATCTTAAGTTAAATGATAAGTGAGTGTGAAAAATATGGGTTGATGATTTCTAGGTTAAAGATAATAGAATTTCTTGCTAGAATACTGAATTGAAGAATGAGAGTCAACAGGCCAAATTGATCGGATTTTGTGGGTAGTATCCGCTGAAAACCCTCAGGAGACAACACTCCTCCTACTAGGGACACCTAGAGGTTTAACAGCTTGTTGCACGAGCTCAGTGCAATCGCGTTCCCTGCGAAAGTGAGGTTAGGATTTTTCGAGAATAAATTGGTTTTGCTCGGGACGAGCAAAAGATAAGTTTGGGGGTATTTGTTCATATAAAAATTTTGCACTATTATATCGCCCATTCTTAATCATATTACAAATAAATAGGTGCTTTTGATCCATGTCTGCTCAATAGTTGCAGGTTACAGGTTCTCAGATCATTACAGTGAAATTCATGAAAAGACGCTACAAATGTGAGAGTACGACCAACAATAGATGAATCCGTATGATGCCGCCTACCAGTTCAAAGAACAAATGAAGATCAGTAGACACTTCAATGCTTAAAGCACAAAGATAGCACAAGATTCAAGACTTCAACGCGAAGCTCATGGTAAAAGTACACAAAATTTTGCACTGTTGGAAATCTGGAAGAAAATAGAAGATATTCTGAGGAACTAAGTGAAGAAAACAGAAGGAAAAAGCAATATGAAGCAACCCTGAGAAGTTGAGACAGATCCTTCAATATGGCCAAGGAACCGCGGCCAAACATGGCTTTCTGCCGCGAAACCGTGGCCGTGCAGTGCACGTGTCGGTGCACGTATCGGTGGGTGTCGGTGCTTTGACCCGGTTTTCTTAGGGTAGTCTTGTATGTATGGATCGGATGTAAACTTAGGGTTTCTCCTATCTATAAATAGAAAAGCCGAAAGCCTAATTAGGCATGCCTCTTTTTGGGTGCCTCTTTTGAGGATGCCTCTTTTTAATTCTTAGAGTTAAATCTCAATTTCCATTGTAATCGTTGAAGAGGTATCAATAAAGTAAGTTTCTTTTTCTATCTTGCATTTTTATCTGAATTTAATTTCTGCTATTTTTTATCTGTTTTTTCTTATCTGCAACTTAGATAGTCTTTTAAAATAAAATTATAAAAATGAATTGTATCATAACTTTCCTAATGAGTGAGTAATTCCTCACTTGTTAGGGTTAGGAGAGGGAAGGTTTGAGAGAAGGAAATCTCTCACTCCTTTCTTTGCTCAAATAATTTTAATACAGACTCCCTTTAAATCAACCATAATCCACTCACCACGGCACCCTATCCTACATGATAGCGGTGATTCCCTAGTTAGACCGGTTGTGGTTGAATTAACTGGAGGTTAGGGCTAAGAGAAAAGAACGGACGGACAAGGACCAAAAGGAAGAACTTAAGTTTCTTCCCAGTCGTGCTAATCCCCGTTGTTGCCGATTACCCTAATACCTTTATTCACAATTAAGGCATTGAAAGATGTGAGAAGATTCCTATTTCGAACTAACTTAATCCTAACCCTAGCAAGACTTTAAATCAATTGAATCTCATTCTTAGAATTTAAAAACCTACCACAAATAGGACTTAACTCGTTAGAACTTAAAGAAAGAACACCATTTCCCTGTGGACCGACCTGTACTCAACCGGCTAGCTACCAAGCGACACCGTCTTGATTGCGGTAATTTAAATTTTAAAAAGCACGTACAAAACAGTAGAACAATCGGTTTATTAACCTATTAATGAAAAACTCTTAGAGTTTCTAGGATTTTTCCTTCAGATCTTTAAAGATCTTGGGGTTTTACCTTGTACCATTGCTTTTACAGAGCATAGCTCTTTAGAAATTTTTGGGGAATTTTATTCCCCTCTTAATTACATTCGACAGATTTGATTTCTATTTGCAGAGCACTGCTCTCAAGGGAGTTCAACTCCTTAGCCTAATGAGTTTCTCATTAAATGAGAATCCTTTTAGGATTCCATCCTTAACGAGTGTCTGTCTCATAAATAATGGGCTGTCACTTTGATTTTGTGGGTCCTCCTTGGTCCCTTTCTCCTGTATTGCAGTGCGGTACAATTTTAAAGTATCAAGTGTCAGAATTCGGATTATAGCGTTGGCAACCAACTCTCGCCTCTTTTCGTGCGGGTACTATGGCTTTCGATTCTTCTTTCCCTTTTGTTTGTTCAGAGAGCGCTTTCGCCGACGCGCCCTTGGATCGGGAAGTCTTCACGCTTATCAAAGATCACGACCCGGAGCAGAAATCTCTTCATCTATGGGGGTCAGATTATCCAGGGTCGGCGCAGTTTTTCTTTTGCAGTACCTTCAGAGCCCATTTCAGCAATTCACTACGCCGACTCGCCTCAAGTGAATTATGCTGTAGAGGAGGTCAACTGGACGTCGGAGGGTTGCCTTCAGCCTTCTATGGCTTCAATACCCGTACAGCCGCCGATGGCTTTAGATATCTTGGGGCAACGTATATTTCAAGACGAGTCGCGTCCTTGGGGACAAGTATATATGATTGGTTTGACTCTTTGCCATTCAGCCGGATACCTGCAGTGGGCTCGATACATCCTGTCGGCCAAGAAGTCGCTGTTGCTGAAGCTCGGGTTGTACCTTGCAATTTATGCGTCTCTTTTCCAGTATCCCGTGCCTCATGTATGGTAGGTAAAGGCTTTCCTGGAGCAACGGAACATCCCGACTCGCACCTTTCTTTTATCGGACCGAGAAGTTTCGATTTCCTTAGAGGAGTTCGCGGAAATTTCGGGCCTACCCGTCAGAGGGGAACATTACGAGGAGATACTTCCCCCTGACGAGTATATCTTCGCCACCAAATCAGTGGTGATGGGCCTTACCCCGGAGAATGCCGTTCAACATCGATTCCCGAGCCTAATCAAGGTGTTGAACATTTACGAGAGTCTATTTCTAGAGTCTGGGGGGCATGGAGTTTGCTTCACAGACTTCATCGCTCGCTTTCTTCGCCCATAAGTCCTGTCAAAACAAGCCGCGAAATTCGCTAAACTTGACGACCCGTTTGGTTTCGGTTTGGATAACCAGCCAACGGCGGAAGCAGATTTAAGAAGCTTCTTCATTCCGGACACCCCGGTTGTTCCTTTCGCAGAGCTTGCCGCTTCAGATATCGATGAAGAGACGTTCTTCTTAGGGTTTATCGGCCTGTGGTTGAGCTGGTTTGTGCTTCCGATGCACCCTCTCTACATGAGGCCGTCTGTCTTTTATCCCGCCCACCGCATGGTTGCAGGGGCGCGTGTGGCCGTTGGGATAGCGGGGCTGGCTCATCTATACCATAGCCTGAGCTTAGCGGCAGACACTACTCAGCCGGGGATAAAGCTCGTACATCTCCCATTGCACTACGTCACGTCCCGGGTCGAGATGCACGTGCTTGGTGCTTTCGGAGTCCACAAACGGCCCCGCTTCTGCGACAGCTATAACTTTCCCCGGGTCATGTTTCTAGTTGACGCTTCCGCATTAGATCCGTCGCAGCGAAAGGCTCGACGTCTGGTCCTTCGCCCATATATGGTCGGGGATAGTATGACTTTTGTCGATAGAGTCTTAATTATCGGAATGAATCTACCAAGACAGTGCAACCGCTGCGTGATACTTTCAAAGACGGGGCTCCTACGTTGAAAGTTCGGGAGATCCTGCACTTATATTCGATTAGGCCAGGCTTTCTAGTGTTTAGGCAAGGCGCCTCGGCATTGTTCATGAGGTATAACCCGCACCGTTTCGCTCAACAGTCGGGTTACAATCAGGGTGTCCCGCTCGAGGCTTTCTTAGCCGAGCCGGTTGCTACGGAAGAGGGTATCCGCAGCGCGCTGCACCACTTTATGCGGCTAAATACGGGGTTTAACTTTCTCATCAGCAAGCCAAGCTACGTGCCGAAAGCTTCGAATGCCTACGTGGCGTGGTATCAGCATGCGACGGGTGCTGTTATCAGGGAAGAGAGACGGCTATTACTTGATCATAAGGATGCTGTCCTAGCTGGTAATCCGGCAGTACCTTTGAAGTGACGGACCGTCGTTCGTCCCTCCTTAAGAGAAGTCGCTGCGGTTGTGGTCCCGCGCGGCTTCCCTGAGAAGCCTCCACCCTGTGTTCCTGTAGAAACGGTAGCTGTAGCGTCCCCGGAATCCGGCGTTGGTGCAGAAATTGGTACTCGTCGCCCGAAAAGGCCTGTCAAGCGCAAGCTCTTGTCATCGGCCGCCGGCGTCCGCTCGCAGAAAAAGAAGAAGTCACTATTCTCTGCCGATGTCATATTTGGCCAGGATCCACATGCTCTCTATAGCGAGGGTTTGTGCGAGTATGAGACCAATGAGGGTTTATTCATCATGCCTGTGGATGATACTGATCTTCAGGCTGCCCTTGCGGCTTTCGAGCGACTGGCTCGCTAGGAAGCGGCGCTGATTACTATCGCGAAGTCAGGTATACTTCAGTTATGTTCTTCCGCGGCTATCTCTTTTCTCTTTATTATGTTTCCATTGACGCCTTCTTCTTCAATAGGTATTTCTGCCGAAGAGGCTCTCACGGCTTCCCTCAGACCGTTCGAGGAGGAAGAGAGGCTCCACGCTTCTTTGGGTCTTGGTATGAGTCGCTTCGTTACACCCTTATTCTTTTTATTCATGCTCTAAACCTCTTCTTTACTTTATTGTAGGGACTACCTCGACTCAGGTTATTCCAAGTGCAGTGCCGATCCCGAGTAGCGATGCGGCAAAACTTTTAGAGCCAGTTACTGTAGCCACGGCCCTCCCAAAGTCACACCAGGAGGCTTTGCTAAAGCGGCCGATGATGGATGCCGTAGCGGCTCCGGAGGCAGAGCTTGGTTCGGATGACGGCGTGCTTTTGTCGGAAGTCTTGAGGAGATCATTTCTCTCTGCTCAGATCGAAAGGAAGCATAGGAAGCATGCGGCGAGGGAATGCGATGCCGGTTTGGTCGTAGGTGCAGGCTTAAGCAGCATTCCGCTTGCTGACACTCCTTCGGCGGATGTTCCCTCTGCCTTGTCTGCTGCCCGTAGACAGGTTGCACGCGCAGCTCTGGAAGAAACTGAAAAGCTGCTCCAAGGTAGCGTAACGCCCAGTATTTTACTAGAACTTGATCCCCGAAATTTGACATATGCATTTTCTGCAGGGCCAAGTCTTGGCGATGGGATGACAGGTGAAACTTTGGCGGTTACAGTGCCCGAAGTTGCTACTCTCTCTCGGGAATCCGGGACTGTCCAGACCGCTGCTCTTTCTTCCTATGGCTACTTGGTATCGGCGGGCGTTGCAAGCATTACGACGGCCCTCGTTGAGTCAGGGGATGAAGCCATGGGCGCTGTATCTATTCCTCCGAGAGAGAGTGAAGAAGCCGTTACACCCGGTGACGCCTCCGTCATGGTTCTGGTCCATGATTTATCAGGTAGTCTTTGGGCCACCATTTTTTAGTTTTTAATCCTATTCGGCCCTTCTGATGATATTTTGTTTGTCTTGAGTATAGGCGTGGTGAATCCTGAGGTTGTGCCGTCTGAAGAAGTATCGCCGGTCGCTGCTCTGACGGTCGCTGTCCCCTCACCTTCTTCTGTGCCCTCTCAAATATTGGAAGGTATGGGTTTGTGACTTATTTGTTTTACTTTGGGTACCATCCTCCTTGTATTGACAGTATATTGTTGCAACTCTGCAGGAGTCCTTTTCGACCATCTATACCAGGTGTTGAACCCACATTTCTCCTTTCATTCGGAAGTCGTTCCGCCTACTGGTATTGGTTAGTATATTCTTCAACTGACGTCCCTTCCTTTCTTTTACGTATAGACGTATTTTTGCTAAGTTTTCTTCATGTTGATCATAGCGTCACGGGTTAGAGGAGGAGACGGGAGAATAGCTGTGCCTCCGGTACTCCCCATCCTGTTGCCTTTCACAGCCGGTATAATAGACTCCATTGATGATGTGTTTTCTTTATTCCCCGAGTCCACCTTTGACCCTAATTCATTTTTCAGCAATTGCGCCAGCTCCAGCTCTTTTCGAGTCTCACATTCCAATGCCCGCAGGGCCCTTTGCTAATCGCATGTCTTCCAGGGGCGCCACAAATAGCCGGTGAACATTGAGCGAATTCATCGAGGATCTCAATGCCGATGCCCTCATTTCTGCTACAGATTTTGCTATGGAAGTCAATCCAATGCTGGCGACACTCGTGAATTTCCATGATGAAGCTATCTTTGGCTCTTGGGTTGATTACTGCAGAAAGATCGAGGCTTGCCTGCACGAGATTGAGCTCCAGCGTCCCGCTCCTGAAGTATTAGCTTCGAACTCTCAGCGGGCTGCGTGGATCGAGCATAGTGTTCATTTCATTCGCCATTTTGAACAAGAGGTGACCCTGAGATGAAAGGAACATGAGGTGGCTTCCATCGAATCTGTCCGACTGCGCGCCCAGATTGAAGCGAATGCTGCATAGCTAAAAGCTGTTTTTGACAATCTCCAGAGATATATTTCGGATGGGTTGACGCTGAGGCGGACGCTTGACTTCGCCGAGCGGGTCATGCAAGACTGTGAAGCTGCCATGCTATAAGCCGATGGGAAGCTTTCTTCCTGTTTACGGCAACAGGCTCAAGTTGAAGCGGAGTTGGCCGCAGTGGCTGATCACGAGAAAGGATTGAGAGGAGCGCGCGAGCGGCTTGCTAATTTGTTGAAGACGCGTCCTCCTTAATAACTGTCTTTGTACCCCTCTGTTTTTTGTATTGTCTGTAATCTTGCGATTTTTGAATAACATGCATTCATTTTGATTCCTTTGTGAAATGTATCTAGTATTCACTTGCATTCATGAATAAAAGACATATTTTATTTCATATCGGTATGTCCCTTTGGCAAATGTGGCCCGTAGATAGTCTATCTTGATCTCCTTGCAGGGCAGCGATGGCTTAGGAAATAGGTTCAGATATGCCGCCTAAGACTTTTCAACTTTATGAGCCGTGAGGGTCTCATAAAGACTTTTCTCCCTACGAGTCGTGAGGATCCCGCATGTGTGTTTTCTCCTTAGGAGTCGTGAGGACTTCTAAGTGCGTTTTCTCTTGAGAGTCGTAGGGATCTCATAAGAGAATTTCCCCCCTTACAAGTCGAGAGGACTCGTAGGTGGTTGTTTCCCTCCTTGTCGATGTTCGACTTTAGAGAGTGTGGCCCGTGAATAGTATGCAATAGTCCATGTTGGACCGACTTGTAGGGCCCTAGTGCTTAGAAAACAGGTCCTTATCCCCATTGCCTAAGGATTTTCCCTACGAGTCGAGACGAGTCGAGAAGTTCTCGCAGGAACATTATTTTCCCCACAAGTCGAGACGAATCGAGAAGTTCTCACAAGGATGTCCTAATGCCACAATTAACTCCTTCTATTAGAAGTCCGTTAGGGTCTGTGGTACTAGGGTTTTTTACCCGTCGTACCACCGCGTTGGCTGGTGTATTCCTCGATACGCAATCTTGCTGTTCGAGTAGCCCCGCGACTGTCGTGTCTCTGATCCCTTCGGGGGGTGGACAAGACGTCTTCAAGTAATCTTCCAGGTGATATTACCGTCGAAAGAGCAAGCGTTAGGGATATTCCATGTCGCTTTTTACTTAAGGTTAGGCTCAGTTTGGGAGCTCCGATGTCACGACCCAAATTTAGGCACGTGACCGGCACTTAAACCACGTGACGTCAACAGGCGTAACGCAATTTAAGTAAGCCGAAAACCCAGAAATCTAAACCATCGAAAGAAGTAAGTAATAAAAACATTGTTAAAAACATTTGAAAATCTCAAGTAAAAATCTTAAAGCTTATATTTATTTTCTTAAAAATTTTGGCAGCACCTCCTTTGTAAAAAATAGCCCCGAAACGGGTACAAACATAATATAAAAATAAAGCATCCCCAAACAAGAGCAAATCACGTCCAACGGCGGAAACAACCACCACAAGCATATATATGACACCGTAGCGAAGAAATAGACAATATAAATGAAAAACAACATAAAGAGGTAAAACTATATAATAAAGGCCGGCTCACACGAGCACGACACCCAGAGTCACAAAATATACAATATCGATCCTCACAACTCGTCTCTAAGTCAATACATGAAGTGGTAGATGGAGAGTACTAGATACAATGAGATATATAATGAACATAAATGGATAACCGCAAACCCACATACAGCAAAAAGGCTCACAGCCAACCGTAGTGGTATCCGCTGAAATAGATACAATAAGAATCCCTACCGCGACTACTCTGAGGGTCAAGCCTGCAAAACACTATGGCACAACGGGGGTGAGTTGCCAACTCATGAATAGTAAGTATCATCATACAGATAATCACAGGTATGCACGTACAACGACAATCTATAACATGCATCTGATAGCATAAGTATAGCAATATGGATATTCAACAATTATGATCAAGGTACACCATCAGGGTACTACAACTACATGAACAATGCATATCTAATAAGTACTCAGTATGGGATAAAACATATCATCATCAATGAATCATCATCGTGGAAAAACCCAGTGTCCATCAACGACACCCCAAATCCCAATACCTCAAGCGCCGTCACTCTGATCGGCCCTCATATCCTGTAAATCTCATGGAACCTGAGTGCCCAATATCGGCACTCGAAAACATCATGTAAAACTTGTGTCCAACATCGACACGTAAATCCACATATCTCGGACTTCGTCAGTCCGGATCGGCCCATATCATCTCACAACTCCGGTCGGTATCCTCCGGATAGCCGCCGGGTCAAACCAATCACCGGTAGATAGTAGTCCCTTTGCCGGGCTCATCGTCTACTGCACAACATCCCTTTCTTGCCCCGGGGTACCATACTGGGTTCGCCATGAACCTGCAAACGGATCATCCAGCTTCTCGAATCTGGTTTCTAACACAATCTCAGAACCGAGAAAACTCATGGTGGACGCATCGAAATATCATATCAAGAGAAACCGGGTTTTCAAAACAATGCGTAATTTCTTGAAATATCCCCACGGTTCTCAAATCCATAAACCACATGAAATCCGTATCTCAATGTGTAAATCCATGAAATATGATATATGCAACATAAAACAGTAATATGAGCATATCAAGGGAAAACCGCTTTTTTAAATGAATCCAGTTTTTAAATATACCATGCGGTTACCAATTTCTCCAAAATCAAATGCAACATCATATAAAGGTGTACATATAGCTATAGCAAGGCATGTGTGTATACATGTAGGTATGTATGAATGATGCATTTCACAGGCGCAATAGAACAAGAATCAACGTCTCAATGTCAATAACGAATATAATGCCACATAGGTGTATATGTTGTGCGTGTCATGGCAATTACCAACGGTGTGCGTGTAGCATACAAGTTAGTGCTCGTGCAACATGAACCGTCAGTAATGGTACAGTGTCCACTAGGTACTAAGTCAAGGCACAACAAGTAATGGTATGCAATGATGCTCATGCGCAATCAACATATATGCATATAAACATGCGGCTATAATATCATATCTAGCCCTGACGCTTAACGCCATACGGGCGATTTCCCCGTAGATGTTAAATCTACTCACTGATAATCTCGAGTTAGGTGAATCCGACCACCTGCTTTCCTTTCTTCGTAGCGTCCGAAGCCCCCCCACTCGCCCCTAAAATCACACAAAACATAGCAAATGCAACTCAGAAATCAACCCATAATACCTACAATTGACGTTTTGACCGGCACATCGACTCTAATCAAACTCTCAAGTGTTCGCTTAGGGGCTAACGTGTGTAGCGATATTCTAAATCGAATCTAAGTGCAGCAGCTACACAAACAACGCGAACCGTGTCGGATATCGTAACGCGCGTCGTCGAAATAATAAAAACTAGCCAATTGCTCCCAGATTTTACCTACAATCACTACATAAAAATCTAGCAGTACCAGACACCCTAATTAACCTACAGGCAGCTACCCTAAAAATCACAACCCCCAGTCCCCTACATAACCGAGCTCACCGGATTTTCCCCCTGTCTCGCCGGTCTAACAGTGCATGGTGGGGTCAGGGTTCAGATGAACACTCAGGGACTCTAGTACAACACTACTATATTGCTAGATTTTCCAGTAAAAATTCATGGTCGTAGCAAATCACAGTGACCCTAAAATGACACTAAAAATACGACATGTGCTCAAAACTATATCTTTAGGGTTCTAAACAACAACTATTAAGCAACATAACATAATAATAACTTAATTAACAGTTAGAGGGTATTATCTATCCACACTTGCTCAAAAATCCTAGTTTTCCATGCTCCAAGTGATCATAGTGGCTTAATCTTGACTTGTGAAGGGTTTTAATGAGTTGTAGTGGTGATTTGGTTTTGTTTTATGAGGATTTGGATTAGGGTTTCAGTTTGAGGGAGTGAGGATGATGAGATGAAGAAAATAATTGAGAATGAGAGAGTGTGAGTGATGAAGAGAGTGAGGGTGTGAGAGTGGTGAAGTGAAATGAGGGGGTGAGGTTAGAGAGAGCCATGCCCTTCTCTTTCTTCATTAAATGCAAGCTATGCTTGCCCCATGCCTCATCATGCCATTGTCAACCCTCTCTCTCTCTCAAGTCAACCTCATATTCAAACCTTTTATATATAAAAGCTAAATAACTTAAATAATTACATACACTTAATCGAAATGGGGTTAAGGTGCCATGGCTATTTAAGCATGGTTAACCCTAATTAACCCTAGGTTAACATGCACAAGTGTGTGCAAGCCCAAAATAAATAATAATAAAATATTAATTAATTTTTATAAAATATGTGAAAACTATTTTTGTAAACTTTTTACTAAAAAATCCGCATTATCGCTTAATTAATACTAATCGCATTCTAAGGTGTTACAATCTTCCCCCATTAAAGAAATTCGTCCCCGAATTTAAAAATCTTACTATGCGTACCTTCAAAGAGATGGGGGAATTTCTTCCGCATCTCGCTCTCGGCCTCCCAATTTATCTCCTCACTATTCGGGCTACGCCAAAGAACCTTCACAGATGGCAAGACCTTTGATCGAAGTTTCTTCACCCGCCGATCTAATATAACTACCGGCTGCTCGGTGAACGAAAGATCGTGCTCTAGCTGAACGGTCTGGTGCTGAATCATGTGAGAAAGGTCATGAAGGTACTTGCGAAGCATCGATACATGGAATACGGGGTGAACATCCGGAAAACTGGGCGGAAGTGCCAAACGATAGGCAACGGTACCAACTCGCTCAAGGATCTCAAAAGGACCTACAAATCTGGGACTAAGCTTCCCTTTCTTCCCAAATCTCATCACGCCCTTCATCGGAGAAATCTGTAAGAATACATGGTCCCCCACCGTGAACTCGAGCCTGCGACGACGGCGGTCGGCATAAGACTTCTGTCTGCACTGGGCTGCTCTCATCCTATTCTGAATCAACTGGATCTTCTCCGTAGTCTCTTGAACTAGCCGGGGTCCCAAAATCCTGCTCTCGCTGAGTTTGGTCCAACAGACTGGCGATCGACACTTTCTACCATACAAAGCCTCAAAATGTACCATCTGAATCGTCTCATGATAACTATTATTATAGGAGAACTCTATCAACGGCAAGTGACGATCCCAACTGCCACCAAAATCAAGCACGCACGCACGAAGTATATCGTCCAGAGTCTGTATAGTCCGCTCCGATTGACCATCGGTCTGCGGATGGAAAGTGGTGCTAAAACTCAATTGGGTACCCAAGGCTTCCTGAAGCTTCTGCCAAAGACGGCTAGTGAACTGGGTGCCCCTGTCGGATACGATGCATGTGGGAACGCCATGCAAACGCAAAATCTCATCAATGTACAACTGAGCATACTGAGCATAACCGAAAGTGGTCAAGCCGCTTTCGTCAACTGGTCGACAATCACCCAAATGGAGTCATACCTTCGACTGGACCTGGGTAGACCCACAACGAAATCCATGGAGATCTACTCCCATTTCCACTCCGGAACGGGTAAAGGCTGCAACTCTCCTGCCGGTCTCTGATGCTCAGCCTTGACTTGCTGACAAGTCAGGCATCTCGAAACGAAATCCAAAACATCTCTCTTCATCCCTGCCCACCAGTAGATATCTCTCAAATCACAATACATCTTGGTGGAACCTGGGTGAACACTATAAGCTGACTGATGTGCCTGCTCTAGGATCTTGCGTCTCAACCCATCGGTTTCAGGTACACACAAATGAGTCCCGAAACGTAGCACACCCTGGTCATCAATCTCAAACTCCGGATCTCTACCCTGTCGAACACGCTCAAGAATCTCAGACAAACGGGCATCATCGGGCTGTGCCTCACGAATACGATCAAGTAGAAGTGAACGGGCACGGACATGAGCATGCTGTCCCCTAGCGGAAGTGAATTCAAACTGTACTCTACCGTCACACAAGATCTGTCAATCTGCAGAAGACTGTCTCTGAACTGCGCTCAACTGGGACAACCTACCCCCGGGTCTACGACTGAAAGCATCGGCTACCACATTCGCCTTGCCCGGGCGATAAAGGATCTCATAATCATAATCTTTCACAAGCTCCATCCAACGACGCTGTCTCAAATTCAGATCCCGTTGCTGGAAGATATACTTCAAGCTCTGGTGGTCCATGAAAATCTGACACGAATCCCCGTACAAGTAGTGTCTCCAAATATTAAGCGCAAAGACCACCGTGACCATCTTAAGATCATGAGTGGGATAATTCTTCTCGTGCTTCTTCAACTGCCGGGAAGAATAAGCGATAACTCTATCATGCCGCATCAATACACAACCGAGTCCCACTCGAGAAGAATCACAGTAAATGACAAAGCCGCCCGATCCAGAAGGCAAAGATAAAACCGGTGCAGTCATCAACCGAGTCTTCAACTGCTGAAAACTCAGCTCGCATGCCTCAGTCCAAAGAAAAGGAACTCCCTTCCTGGTCAGTCCGGTCAGCAGTGCAGCGATACTCGAGAAGTCCTGCACGAAACGGCGGTAGTAACCGGCTAAGCCCAAAAAGCTGCGGACCTCTGTCACTGATACAGGTCTGGGCCAAAGCTGTACGACCTCAATCTTCTTCGGGTTCACACGAATACCGTATCCCGTAACCACATGACCCAGGAAGTCAACACTATCAAGCTAAACAGCACACTTTGAGAATTTAGCAAATAGCTGGCGCTCTCTCAATGTCTGCAAAGCAATCCTCAAGTGTTGCTCATGCTCCTCTCGACTCTTGGAATAAACCAGAATGTCATCAATAAACACAATAATAAACTGGTCGAGGAACGGCCTGAAAATCCGGTTCATCAAATCCATGAACGCTGCTGGGGCATTAGTGAGTCTGAACGACATCACCAAAAACTCATAATGCCCGTAGAGCGTACGAAAAGCAGTCTTCGGAATGTCATCATTCCGAACTCGCAACTGATGATAACCTGATCTCAAATCAATCTTAGAAAAATATCCCGCACCCTGGAGCTGATTAAACAAATCGTCAATGCGAGGTAAAGGATACCTATTCCACACCGTAACTCGGTTCAATTGACGATAATCAATGCAACCTCAAACTGCCGTCCTTCTTCTTGACGAACAGAATAGGAGCTCCCCACGGCGAAACACTCGAACGTACAAGTCCCCTATCAAGCAACTCTTGCAGTTGGTCCTTAAGCTCCGTCGGGGCCATCCGGTAAGGCGGTATAGAAATAGGCCCCGTGCCGGGGATCAAATCAATGCAGAACTCAATTTCATGCTATGGCAGCAATCCAGGTAACTCATCGGGAAAAACGTCGGGAAACTCTCTCACAACAGGAACCCGGTCCAACGAATCTACTGGGGCTCTGGTATCACGAATGAAAGCTAAGAATCCCCGACATCCCCTCCTCAAAAGCCGACTAGGGCAAAGGGCTGAAATCAAACTGTGAGGGCGGCACCACGGTCCCCCTGCACAACAAGAACTGACTCGTCGGGAAAACAAAACCTGACTGTCTTCTCGCGGCAGTCCACGGACGTGTAGCAAGTAGCTAACCAGTCCATGCCCAGGAGAATGTCGAAGTCCAACATCTCAAGAAGGATCAAGTCAATGGACAAATCTCTATCTCCAATACAAATAACACACGACCGAAACACATGTCGCGCAACAAACGACTCTCCAATAGGAGTAGTCACGACAAGCGGCTGATCTAGCAAACACGACTCTTGGTCCAACCTCGGTACGAGGTGTGTATAAATATACGAGTGTGTAGATCCCGGATCAAACAAAACGTGTGCATCGAAGGAGCATACTGAAAGAGTACCTGAAACCACTGCATTGGACGCCTGCGCGTCCTGATGAGTCAAAGCAAATACTCGAGCCTGCCCTCTACCGGCAACTGGCTGTCCTCCGTCTCTGCCACCCCATCCTCTCTGAACAAACCCTCCACGACTACGACCTTTCTGAGCATAAGTCTGACGCGGAGCAACAACAAGCGCAAGAGGCAACGCTCTCTGAGGTGGAGAAGGTGGTAAGATAACATGTGATACGGCTGCCTCGTCCTCACGTGGCTCAGTACAATCTCTAACGCGATGATAAAAACTTCCGCACCCGAAACATCCAGACGATGACTGCTGAACCTCCTGGGGATAAGAGCTAAACAATTGGCCTCGTCCCAAGCCTCTGCTACTCCCACGACCTGAACGAAATCTCTCGCGGCGTCTAAACATCTATCTCCGGGCTGATACACCAGTATGAACCCTCTTTGGTTCCGGAACGACCGAAGTCTCGGAAAGACGCTCCTCAACAAATAGGGCTGCATCCACTGCGGCTGCATATGTGTCACAATGCTGGGCGCTGATAGCGAGGAACAACTGGGTAAACATGCCTCATACAAATCTCTTGATCCTCATCTCCCCAGTTTCCACCAAATATGGAGCATACATAGATAGCCGGGTGAACTGAACATCGTACTCTGCCACTGTTATACCCAGAGTCTGGCGTAGCGACTCGAAACTATGAGCTCGAGCATCCCTGACGCTTTGCGGAAGGAAACGGGTAAGAAACACCGTCACGAACTCAGCCCAGGTCATAGGAGAAAGACCTGAGGCTCTTGTAACATTTCAGAAAAATAAAATATTATTTTTGGGAATTTAGATAATTAAATAATAAATATTATGGATATTTTAAGTATGGAGATTGGTTTTGATGATATGGTATAATTATATACCGATAAATTCGGAAATATTGGAAATTTATATTAATTATTGATTTTTAAAGAATTTATGAAGATTGGGAATTTTACAATTTAGTATACAATTAATTGCATATAAGTTAGTATTACTAAACTCGATTAGTACTTAATCATGCATGGATTTTGTTTTGTGCATGTGATATACACCATATCATGTTACACATTTGTTACATTTTTCTACCATGACTTCTTTCTTTATTCTTGAATGGCTTTGTTTTAAAATGAGCTTTAAAAAGAAAAGATTAATAAAAGAAAAGAAAAGAAAAGAATAAAGAATGTGGCATGGCTAGGAGGTATGGGCAAAAGAGAGAAGAGAGAGAGAGGGTGAGGGGTTCTTTGGACCTTGGCTCATTTGTTCTTCATTTTATCTTCATCATTTTCTTCTCCCTCTCCTCACCATAGCTGCCCTTTCCCCCCACCACCTCTATCTCCTCACAACACCACCAAAACTACATCAAAACCTTTCATCCTCTTCACAAAAATCATGCACAAGCTCACTACAAGCATGGTGGATCAAACAAGTTTGGATTTTGAGCACTTAGGGCAACTCAAGAAAATTCTTTAGTTGCCAAATGAGGTAATATCTGCACCATTAGTTTAGTAATTGAGCTTCTTTAGTTCCTATGTTAGTTTAGAATTGGTTAATTAAGAATTAGTGATCTTGGAAATTTCCAAGATGAGCTTTTAGGGGATTTATGGTTTGTTAATGTGTAATTAGTGACTGCAAGCTTGTTAATGTTATTTTGGACCAACACTTAGCATATAAAATCCAAATCTTGTGCATAGATATTTCTAATGTCGGTTTTGTTTCTAATTTGGGGACTACAGGGAATCTGGAATGACCTGGAATTATTACGAGAAAAACTAGCAACCCAGAGACCTAGATGGACCAGTAGAAGACCATCCTGAAAGTACGAACCCAAACGGAGCACCTAGGGCCAGCCAGCTCGGATTTTGGCATGATGTTGCCAGGTCATCTGTGGTATTTGGTGTTGGAATTGGTTCTGTAGCTCACATACCCCCTATACTATCCCACTGCATTGCTTGTTTACCTCCATTTCACATGACCAAAAATCTGGGACCAGTTTTCTAAGTTGCCGTTTAATGTTTTGTGGGTTTTAATGACTTGAAGTTTTGATATTGTGTTTTGTATCGGTCACTTAATGTTTGTACGTCGATATCGGGAGTTATTTGGGTGTTCTTGCATGCGTAGACCATAGGTTTTAACCTATGTGTGATTCGTGTGTCGTTTTGGTTTTCGTGTGCGATTTCCGTTTACGATGCTATGTGTTTATATATGTAGGCACCTTCACGTGGGCTTCGGATAACAAGGAGGAGCATGGCGGCACCAATTTCGGCAAGCAAGGATCAAGGTGAGTAGATGTATATCTACGGGGGAAGTCGGATGGATGGCGTATAACACCCCCGCAATTTCGTAGGATATGATGCGTCATGATATATATACATACGTGTTTTATGAGATGTGTATACTTAGCAAGAAATGCTTTAGGTGACTTTAGGTTGGATTTAGTATAGTTGGAAGAATACGTTTTTAGTTTAGTTTCTCAGTCGCGAAATCCTAGAGTATAGGTTATACACACACACACGCACACACGTGATATGTTTTTGGTGTATATGGTTATATGTATATATATATATATATTGTGTGTGGATGTGTTGATACACACACACACACACACACACATACACACACAGACACATACGTATACACGGGTGATGAGGATAGTATATGATACTTGGAGATAAGTCGATATGATCGGGCATGATGCCGTGAGATCGGTTATGTGATTTGGGTCGTGTTATGAGATACAACATGATATTATAGCGGATCGATGGACGATGTGTTTTCATACACACGTGGATATATGTGATGGTATCGGAATGTACTAGACTTTAGATCAGTACCCCTAGTTCATGACATTATGATAATGATATATGTGAATAATGAGATAAATGTAATATTTGACCCGTACCCCGATTTTGGGATGCCGTACGATAGATTTTACCGTACGAGGAACAAATTTGATGATTGATCCACGCTCTTGACTCGAAAATGTCGTATTATATATTTTTACCGTACGTGACGCTATTGAGGCGGGATCGCCGACTATTAGATATATCGACTCGGATTTTAGGTGGACTTCTTACCCTTTCAACTAGTTCTTTAGTTTAGTCTGTTAGTTGATTAGAAAGAGATTGGACCAGGCTCGAGTCATACCTATTTTCAAAAACTAACGAATCGTGAGCATTTTCAAAAGACAACCTGAGGGATATTACGGATTTTTCAAAGGACGTACCTTTTCTTAAAAACACCGTAGTCCCTGTTTTCTAAAAACCACGATTCGTGCTATTTCAAATGTCGAAACTGTATGACTCGTATATAGAAATATATATTCTCCAATGTTGCGTTTACAATTCATTTTCCGTTATATTCATGATCTCATTGCATTGCATGTTTATACATGTGTTTTCTTACTATTATGATCTCGTTTGTTAGGACACCAGCACCATTACCGATGATGCGTATGTCCACGAACACTTGCTTGCCGGCTCACACACATCATTATTGGTAATTGCCATGTTACGTACATATTAGAAAACACTACTTCATTGGTATAAATTGCTAGCTGGTAGTTTGGACATAGTACTAGTACGCTTGCTTTCATGTGCTAAATTAGATATTGCATCCTTTACTTAGATATCCATGCATGCGTATATTCATTTGTCATGCAATATTATGGGGCTTTATGCTGGTATTCACTGTTTATTGACTCTTGATTATGTGATTCGGATTTTCCATAAGATTTCTAAACTCATTATCATTTCTAAAATAAGAAATTTGCGGTTTTCTCGTGATATGATATTTATGATGTCCACCATGGGTTTTCTCGGTTCTTGAGTGGTATCATACACCCGATTCGAGGTAGGGGGAGGGACCGTCTGCGGGTGCATGGTGGACCCGGTACGGTATCCCGGGGCAAGAGGATCGTATAGAAAGGCGTTGAGCCCGGCAGGGGAGCACTACCGACCGGTGATTGTATGGAAACTCGACGGATATCCGGAGGATACCGTTCGGAGTTATGAGAGAGATGGATATGGGCCAATCCGGACTAACGGAGCCCATGGGCCGATCCTGACTATACGGAGCCCGAGATTTGAGTATTATGTGTCGCTGTTGGACACGGACTTCATGATGTTTTGAGTGTCGATGCTGGGCACTCAGGTTTTATCATGGTTTGTGTGTCGTTGCTGGACACACGTTGGATGGTGCATTAGTACATGTCACGCTTCGATATATTATTATTCTTGGCACTAGCACGAGTACTTTGATATCACACTTATGATTCACAGTTACCCTTGTAGTAGTATTGTGTATTTATTTGTATGACCTAGGAGAGAGTCATACATGCGATTTCTTCTCGGTGATGTTTTCTACTCACGAGTTGGCAACTCACCCCCGTTGTGCCACAGTTTCTAGTAGGTTTTGCCGTACAGATTTCATTGCGGCTTGCTGGCACACTGCTTCCTTCCGGGTGATTGCTTTGGTAGGTGGGTTCACTTGCATCGTGACCACCATTGTAATTTATTTATATTCAGTTGTATCTAGTAAACTCCATCAACCAAACTTGTATTATTTGATAGACTTAGAAAACCAGTTGTTATTCTCTCGACCTTAGAGTCGCGCGCTTGTATTATTATGATTCTTCTCTGGTTTTCTTGAGGATGTTGGTTTCTTTATGAGTTTTGATCCTCGCATTCGGCGTTGTATATTATATTACTTGCGTAGTTGTTTCCGCCAATTGGCGAAGAGCTAGCTCCCGCTTGGGGATGCCTTTATTCATTGCTTATGATTATCCTTGTTTTGTACCCATTTGGGGCCAGTTTTTACAAAGGAGACTCTGCCGAAATTTTCGGGAAAATACGAAGTTGCCTTTAAATATTTAATGCGACTTATTTGGTTAAAACCGCTTGCTTTAAAATAGGTTTTTCCTTCACTCCTTCTTTTAAATGGTTTAGATTTCTAGGCTTTTGGCTTACTTGAATTAGGTGGGGTCTTATAGAATTCACATGATTCAAGTGTCAGTCACGTGCTATTTCGGGTCGTGACAGCTCTGCCCTTCTCTAAAGACTCGCACCAGATCTGGGCAAGACCCTCCAGACGAAAACTCGCAAACTCTACCCATCTCGCGTCGGAGCATCTCAGCGAACGACAGATCCTGGCCATCCGATCGATAAACGACTGTGGATCCTTAGCTGTGTCGGTGCCGGTGAAAACTGGAGGCTTCAGCCTCATGAACTTAGATAATGGTACGGTGATAACCTCCGTAGCTGCAGGTACGACTGCTGGAACAGTAGGCACCATCGTGGTCCCCGTAACAGGTGGAACAACCTCCTGTCTCTGTGCTCGACTGGTCTCAACTAATGACCCCATCATCTGGCGCAAATCCTGCATACCGGCCTCTAGCTTAGTAATACGATCTAGAGAAGGTGGATCAACCTGCTCCTGTACAACGGACGTACCGCCCTGGTCAGTCCTCATCTCTGACGAACCAACCCTGACCCCGGCTCTCGCGGCCGCTTTCTGCGCCCTCGTAGTCTTCAGCGGCATAATGGCTGGAATTGAAAACAGGATTCGATAAGAACATAGAAATCGAATCACAAGGATGTATATAATCACGGAAGGAATTTCAAGCAATATGTCCTAAGGTCACTTAGGCGGAGTACCGTGTCGTAAGTATGCCACGGAACATACACACGCTACGTCACTCTGCTTAAGCTACCTACTCCATCATACCAAGGTCATCCTACATTCCGAAAGGTAAAACCTAGCGCTATGATACCAACTTTTTCACGACCCAAATTTAGGCACGTGACCGGCACTTAAACCACGTGACGTCAACAGGCGAAACACAATTTAAGTAAGCCGAAAACCCAGAAATCTAAACCATCGAAAGAAGTAAGTGATAAAAACATTGTTAAAAACATTTGGAAATCTCAAGTAAAAATCTTAAAGCTTAAATTTATTTTCTTAAAAATTTCGGCAGCACTTCCTATGTAAAAACTAGCCCCGAAACGGGTACAAACATAGTATAAAAATAAAGCATCCCCAAACGGAAGCAAAATCACGCCCAACGGCGGAAACAACCACCATAAGCATATATACGACGCCGTAGCGAAGAAATAGACAATATAAATGAAAAACAACATAAAGAGGTAAAACTACATAATAAAGTCCGGCTCACACGAGCACGACACCCAGAGTCACAAAATATACAATATCGATCCTCACAACTTGTCTCTAAGTCAATACATGAAGTGGTAGATGGAGAGTACTAGATACAATGAGATATACAATGAACATAAACGGATAACTGCAAACCCACCTACAGCAAAAAGGCTCACAGCCAATCGTAGCGGTATCCGCTGAAATAGATACAATAAGAAGCCCTGCCGCGACTACTTTGAGGGTCAAGCCTGCAAAACACTGTGGCACAACGGGGGTGAGTTGCTAACTCGTGAATAGTAAGTAACATCATACAGATAATCACAGGTATGCATGAACATCGACAATCTATAACATGCATTCTCAAGCCCGTGGATTGTATACGCAGACTAATTTGTGTTGTCGCCTGTAGGGCGTGGATTAGTCCAAATCCGTATATTTTTAGATTTGAGTTTGGTTTGATTTAAGGATCGTTAACCTTGTTTGAGATTAAGATCGACTTAAATATTTATTGAGAATACGTTAGTCTAATTTTAGACTAAAATCTACTCAACAGGATTTTTGGGATCATTTAGACCCAACAGAAGAACATTTGGGCTCTATTGTCTTAGTTTAAGGATATTGCGGTCCATAGCTAGTTTAAGGACGTTGCGGTCCAAGGAGTTGTTGGTTGTCGGGACTCGCCACCTCTCTGAAGACGTTAAAGAATTACAACGACATATATCAGAGGTGTGGGGAGATGTACCCTGAAACCAATGAATATTCGTCAGAAGCTCGGTAGTCTTGTTTGGGACTAAGACCACTCTGGAAAATAAAGAGCACATGGGCTCGGTTGACTAGGAGTTTGGCCAAACTTAGGATCAGCCCAGTCATTTCATTTTTGAATAAAGTGTTAAACACTTGCTTGGGCTTGGTCTCCTTTCTGTGCCCACAATGTTGAGCATTCATATGGATTCTGATGCCCACACTTTATCTTGCTTTTTTTAAACTATGGAGTGTTAAGCATTCTTTACGGTTCCCACGTGCAAGGCACGTGAGGCGCTTGGCGTTGAGCGCCGACCATCGAGTGCTAAGTACTCTTTATTAAGCAGTGCCCACGTGAGGGGCACGTGAGGCTCTTGGCGCTGGGCGCCTACCACTGAGTGCTAAGCACTCTTTATTAAGTAGCGCTCACGTAAGGGGCACGTGAGGCGCTTGGTGCTGGGCGCCAACCACTGAGTGCTAAGCACTCTTTATTGAGCAGCGCCCACGTGAGGGGCACGTGAGGCGCTTGGTGCCAACCACTGAGTGCTAAGCACTCTTTATTAAGCAGCGCCCACGTGAGGGGCACGTAAGGCGCTTGGCGCCAACCACTGAGTGCTAAGCAATCTTTATTGAGCTGCGCCCACGTGAGGGGCACGTAAGGCTCTTGGCGCTGGTTTTTCTTCGTGTATTATGTTCCGAGGAGTTCAATTCTCTGTTCTTCTCGGGATTTTTGATCCCTAAGAACAAATTCAACCCCATGAGAATTAAATTCTCATTTGTGGGAGACTTGTCTCATGGATATCAGATCCAGGGAAAGAACTATGTTCTTTATGAGGGTTAAACCCTTGGATATGCAGATGAGATGCTCTGATCTCTATTACTTGTATTTACCTCGAAGAATGTTCTTTTTCCCTCTTCTTTCTTGAAGCTTTCTTTTTGCTTGCTCTCTTTTTAAACTTGAAGTTTATGGGGGGTTTCCTCTGTGTAAGACTTGAAGTCTTGGGTCCTTTATATAGTAGAGGACGATTTGTTGATTTAGTTAAAGAAATCTCTCATTGAGAGATCCTTAATTGATTTGGAGATTTTATTCACCGTTGGATCTTTGATCCAAGAACTTCTGTTTTACAGAAGACATTTCTCTTGTTTTTAACAAGATTGGGAAATATTTTCCCATACAGAGCTTATTCTGTAGCTTGGTGATTTTTTAATCACCATTGGATTTTTTAATCCAACGGTGCTCTATTTTATAGAGAGTAATCTTTCTCGTTTAGAAAGATTTTGAGGAAATATTTCCTTAACAGAATTCAATTCTGTATTTCGATGATTTGTCATCCCTGTAAGATCTTTGAACCAATGGCAGGGAATTTTTAGTTCTGGCGCCGGCGCCCTCGTGCAAGGCACGTAACGCTGCCTCAGAGTTTTTAACTCTTGGCGTTGGCGCCCTCGTGCAAGGCACGTGAGGTGCTGCTTCAGAGTTTTTAACTCTTGGGCACTGGCGCCCTCGTGTAAGGCGCGTGAGGCGCTGCCTCAGAGTCTTTAATTCCTGGCGCTGGCTCCCTCGTGCAAGGCACGTGAGGCGCTGCCTCAGAGTCTTTAACTCCTGGCGCTAGCGCCCTCGTGTAAGGCACGTGAGGCGCTTGCCTCTTTTCAAAATTTGAACAGAGCCTTGCTCTTTTATTGTTTGGGGGAAACAAATTCCCCCCCGCCGTTGCGCTCACATGGCTTACACGTGAGTGCAGCGGTGGCTGCTTTTCCACTGTTGGATCTTCTTGGAAGTTGAATCGTCTTCCTGTCCCTATAAGTAGGGCCTTTGGTCCTTGAGATGACTGCTGTTCATATTCTTTTGTTCTTCCATCTTCTGAGAATTTAATTCTCCTTTCAGAGCTTAGATCTCTGTCCAAAGAAATCTTTTCTAGAGTTAGAACTCTGCCTAAAATTTTGGTAAGGATCATAATCGACCCATTAAACAGAGCTATGCTCTTCTTAGATCACAGATTTTAAAAACGTTTTTAGGGTATCTTAACCCATTAATGAAGAACTCTTAGAGTTTGTAGGATTTTTCCTTCAGATCTTTAAAGATCTTGTGGTTTTACCTTGTACCATTGCTTTTACAGAGCATAGCTCTTTAGAAATTTTTGGGGAATTTTATTCCCCACTTAATTACATTCGACAGATATGATTTCTGTTTGCAGAGCACTGCTCTCGAGGGAGTTCAACTCCTTAGCCCAATGAGTTTCTCATTAAATGAGAATCCTTTTAGGATTCCATCCTTAATGAGTGACTGTCTCATTAATAATGGGCCGTCACTTTGATTTTGTGGGTCCCCCTTGGTCCCTTTCTCCTGCATTGCAGTGCGGTACAATTTTAAAGTACCAAGTGTCAGAATTCGGATTATAGCGTTGGAAACTAACTCTCGCCTCTTTTCGTGCAGGTACTATGGCTTTCGATTCTTCTTTCCCTTTTGTTCGTTCAGAGAGCGTTTTCGCCGATGCGCCCGTGGATCGGGAAGCCTTCACGCTTATCAAAGATCACGACCCAGAGCAGAAATCTCTTCATGTATGGGGGTCGTGGTACAATCAGATTATCCTGGGTCGGCGCAGTTTTTCTTGTGCAGTACCCTCAGAGCCCATTTCAGCAATTCACTACGCCGACTCGTCTTAAGTGAATTATGCTGTAGAGGAGGTCAACTAGACGTCGGAGGGTCGCCTTCAGCCTTCTATGGCTTCAATACCCGTATAGTCGCCGATGGCTTTAGATATCTTGGGGCGACGCATATGTCAAGGCGAGTCGCGCCCTTGGGGACAAGTATATATGATTGGTTTGACTCCTCGCCATTCAGCCGGATACCTGCAATGGGCTCGATACATCCTGTCGGCCAAGAAGTCGCTGTTGCTGAAGCTCGGGTTGTACCCCATAATTTATGCGTCTCTTTTCCAGTATCCTGTGCCTCATGTATGGTGGGTAAAGGCTTTCCTGGAGTAATGGAACATCCCGACTCACACCTTTCTTTTATCGGACCGGGAAGTTTCGATTTCCTTGGAGGAGTTCGCGGAAATTTCGGGCCTACCCGTCAGAGGGGAACATTATGAGGAGGTACTTCCCCCTGACGAGTATATCTTCGCCACCAAATCAGTGGTGATGGGCCTTACCCTGGAGAATGCCATTCAACATCGATTCCCGAGCCTAATCAAGGTGTTGAAAATTTATGAGAGTCTATTTCTAGAGTCTGGGGGGCATGGAGTCAGCTTCACAGACTTCATCGCTCGCTTTCTCCACCCAGAAGTCCTGTCAAAACAAGCTGTGAAATTCTCTAAGCTTGACGACCCGTTTGGTTTTGGTTTGGATAACTAGCCGACGGTGGAAGTAGATTTAAGAAGCTTCTTCATTCCGGACACCCCGGTTGTTCCTTTCGCAGAGCTTGCCGCTTCAGATGTCGATTAAGAGATGTTCTTCTTAGTGTTTATCGGCCCGTGGTTGAGCTGGTTTGTGCCTCCAATGCACCCTCGCTACACGAGGCCGTCTGTCTTTTATCCCGCCCACCGCATGGTTGCAGGGACGCCTGTGGCCGTTGGGATAGCGGGGCTGGCTCATCTATACCATGGCTTGAGCTTAGCGGCAGACACTACTCAGCCGGGGATAAATTCCGTACATCTCCCATTGCACTACTTCACATCCTGGGTCGAGATGCACGTTCTTGGTGCTTTCGGAGTCCACAAACAGCCCCGCTTATACGACAGCTATAACTTTTCCCAGGTCATGTTTCTTGTTGACGCTTTCGCATTAGATCCGTCGCAGCGAGAGGTTCGACGTCTGGTCCTTCGCTCACGTATGGTCGGGGATAGTATGACTTTTGTCGATAGAGTCTTAACTATTGGAAAATAATCTAACAATACAGTGCAACCGCTACGTGATACTTTCAAAGACGGGGCTCCTACATTGAAGGCTCGGGAGATCCTGCACCTATATTCGATTAGGCCAGGCTTTCTAGTGTTTAGGCAAGGCGCCTCGGCATTGTTCATGAGGTATAACCCGCACCGTTTCGCTCAACAGTCGGGTTACAATCAGGGTGTCACGCTCGAGGCTTTCTTAGCCGAGCCGGTTGCTACGGAAGAGGGTATCCGCAGCGCGCTGCACCACTTTATGCGGCTAAATACGGGGTCTAACTTTCTCATCAGCGAGCCAAGCTACGTGCCGAAAGCTTCGAATGCCTACGTGGCGTGGTATCAGCATGCGACGGGTGCTATTATCAGGGAAGAGAGGCGGCTATTACTTGATCATAAGGATGTTGTCCCAGCTGGTAATCCAGCAGTTCCTTTGAAGCGACGGACCGCCGTTCGTCCCTCCTTAAGAGAAGTCGTTGCGGTTGTGGTCCCGCGCGGCTTCCCTGAGAAGCCTCCACCCCATGTTCCCTTAGAAACGGTAGCTGTAGCGTCCCCGGAATCCGGCGTTGGTGCAGAAATTGGGACCGTCACCCGAAAATGCCCGTCAAGCGCAAGCTCTTGTCATCGGCCGCCGACGTCAGCTCGCAGAAAAAGAAGAAGTCGCTATTCTCTGCCGATGTCATATTTGGCCAGGAGCCACATGCTCCCTATAGCGAGGGTTTGTGCGACTACGGGACCAATGAGGTTTATTTATCGCGCCTGCGATGATACTGATCTTCAGACTGCCCTTATGGCTTCCGAGTGACTGGCTCGCGAGGAAGCGGCGCTGATTACTATCGCGAAGTCAGGTATACTTCAGTTATGTTCTTCCGCGGCTATCTCTTTTCTCTTTATTATGTTTCCATTGACGCCTTCTTCTTCAACAGGTATTTCTGCCGAAGAGGCTCTCGCGGCTTTCCTCAGAACGTTCGAGGAGGAAGAGAGGCTCCACGCTTCTTTGGGTCTTGGTATGAGTCGCTTCGTTACACCCTTATTCTTTTTATTCATGCTCTGACCCTCTTCTTTACTTTATTGTAGGGACTACCTCGACTCAGGTTATTCCAAGTGCAGTGCCGATCCTGAGTAGCGATGCGGCAAAACTTTTAGAGCCAACTAGTGTAGCCACGGCCCTCCCAAAGTCACCGCAGGAGGCTTTGCTAAAGCAGCCGATGATGGATGCCGTAGCGGCTCCGGAGGCAGGGCTTGGTTCGGACGATGACGTTCCTTTGTCGGAAGTCTTGAGGAGATCATTTCTCATCGCAGACCGAAAGGAAGCATAGGAAGCATACGGCGAGGGAATGCGATGCCGGTTTGGTCGTAGGTGCAGGCTCAAGCAGCATTCCGCTTGCTGACACTCCTTCGACGGATGTTCCCTCTGCCTTGTCTACCGCCCGTAGACAGGTTGCACGAGCAGCTCGGGAAGAAACTGAAAAGCTTCTCCAAGGTAGCGTAACACCCAGTATTTTACTAGAACTTGATCCTCGAATTTTGACATATGCATTTTCTGCAGGGCCAAGTCTTGGCGATGGGATGACAGGTGAAACTCTGGCGGTTACAGTACCCGAAGTTGCTACTCTCTCTCAGGAATCTGGGACTGTCCAGACAGCTGCTCTTTCTCCCTGCGGCTCCTTGGTATCGGCGGGCGTCGTAAGCGTTACGACGGCCCTCGTCGAGTCAGGGGATGAAGCCATGTGCGCAGAATCTATTCCTCCGAGAGAGAGTGAAGATGCCGTTACACCCGGTGACGCCTCTGTCATGGTTCTAGTCCATGATTTATCAGGTAGTCTTTGGGCCACTATTTTTTTAGTTTTTTAATCCTATTTGGCTCTTCTGATGATATTTTGTTTGTCTTGAGTATAGGCGCGATGAATCCTGAGGCTGTGCCGTTTGAAGAAGTATCGCCGGTCGCTGCTCTCACGGTCGCTGTCCCCTCGCCTTCTTCTGTGCCCTCTCAAATATTGGAAGGTATGGGTTTGTGATTTATTTGTTTTACTGTGGGTACCATCCTCCTTATATTGACAGTATATTATCGCAACTCTGCAGTAGTCCTTTTCGACCATCTATACCAGGTGTTGAACCCACATTTCTCCTTTCATTCGGAAGTCGTTCCGCCTGCTAGTATTGGTTAGTATATTCTTCAACTGATGTCCCTTCCTTTCTTTTACGTATAGACGTATTTTTGCTAAGTTTTCTTCATGTTCATCATAGCGTCACGGGTCAGAGGAGGAGATGAGAGAATAGCCGTGCCTCCGGTACTCCCCATCCTGCCGCCTTTCACAGCCGGTATAATAGACTCCATTGCTGATGTGTTTTCTTTATTCCCCGAGTCGACCTTTGACCCTAATTCATTTTGCAGCAATTACGCCAACTCCAGCTCGTTTCGAGTCTCGCATTCCAATGCCCGCAGGGCCCTTTGCTAAACGCATGTCTTCCAGGGGCGCCGCAAATAGCCGGCGAACGTTGAGCGAATTCATCGAGGATCTCAATGCCGAGGCCCTCACTTCTGGTACGGATTTTGCCATGGAAGTCAATCCAATGCTGGCAACACTCATGAATTTCCATGATGAAGCTATCTTCGGCTCTTGGGTTGATTACTACAGAAAGACCGAGGCTTGCCTGCACGAGATTGAGCTCCAGCGTCCCACTCCTGAAGTATTAGCTTCGAACTCTCAGTGGGCTGCGTAGATCGAGCATAGTGTTCATTTCATTCTCCATTTTGAACAAGAGGCGACCCTGAGACGAAAGGAACATGAGGTGGCTTCCAGCGAATCTGTCCGACTGCGCGCCCAGATTGAAGCGAATGCTGCACAGCTAAAAGCTGTTTTTGACAATCTCCAGAGATGTATTTCGGATGGGTTGACGCTGAGGCGGACGCTTGAATTCGCCGAGTGGGTCATGCAAGACTGCGAAGCTACCATGCTAGAAGCCGAAGGGAAGCTTTCGTCTTGTTTATGGCAACGGGTTCAAGTTGAAGCGGAGTTGGCCGCGGTGGCTGATCACGAGAAAGGATTGAGAGAAGCGCGCGAGCGGCTTGCTGATTTGTTGAAGACGCCTCCTCCTCAATAACCGTCTTTGTACCCCTCTTTTTTTGTATTGATTGTAATCTTGCGATTAATGAATAACATGCATTCGTTTTGATTCCTTTGTGAAACGTATCTTGTATTCACTTTCATTCATGAATAAAAACATATTTTATTTCATATTGGTATGTTCCTTTGGCAAATGTGGCCCGTAGATAGTTTATCTTGATCTCCTTGCAAGGCAGCAATGGCTTAGGAAACAAGTTTAGATCTGCCGCCTAAGACTTTTCAACTTTATGAGCCGTGAGGGTCTCATAAAGACCTTTCTCCCTACGAGTCGTGAGGATCCTGCAGGTGTGTTTTCTTCTTAGGAGTCGTGAGGACTTCTAAGTGCGTTTTCTCTTGAGAGTCGTAGGGATCTCACAAGAGAATTTTCCCCCTTACAAGTTGAGAGGACTCGTAGGTGGTTGCTTCCCTCCTTGTCGATATTCGACTTTGGAGAGTGTGGCCAGTGAATAGTCTCTTCAGGGGATGACTGCTGACCCTCCTGGGGATAAGAACTAAACAACTGGCCTTGACCCAAGCCTCTGCTACTCCCACGACCTGAACGAAATCTGTTGCGACGTCTAAACATCTGTCTCCGGGCTGATACACCAGTACGAACCCTCTTCGCTTCTGGAACGACCAGAGCCTCGGAAAGACGCTCCTCAACTAATAGGGCTGCGTCCACTGCGGCTGCATATGTGTCACAATGCTGGGCGCTGATAGCGAGGAACAACTAGTAAGCAGGCCTCATACAAATCTCTTGATCCGCATCTCCTCAGTGTCCACCAAATATGGAGCATACACATATAGCTGGGCGAACTGAACATCGTACTCTGCCATCGTCATACCCAGAGTCCATCGTAACAACTCGAAACCGCGAGCTTGAGCATCCCTGACGCTCTGCGGAAGAAAACGGGTAAGAAACACTATCACGAACTCAGCTCAGGTCATAGGAGAAAGACCCGCGTCTTTGCCCCACTCTAAAGACTCGCACCAGGTCTGGGCAAGACTCTCCAAACGAAAACTCGCGAACTCTACCCATCTCGCGTCGGAGCATCTTAGCAAACGACAGATCCTGGCCATCCGATCGATAAACGACCGCGGATCCTCAGCTGCGTCGGTGCCGGTGAAAACCGGAGGCTTCAGCCTCATGAACTCAGATAATGATACGGTGATAACCTCTATAGCTGCAGGTACGACTGCTGGAACAGTAGGCACCATCGCGGTCCCCGTAACAGGTGGAACAACCTCCTGTCTCTGCGCTCGACTGGACTCAACTAACGACCCCATCATCTGGCGCAAATCCTGCATACCGGCCTCTAGCCTAGTAATACGATCTAGCGAAGGTGGATCAACCTGCTCATGTACAACGGACGTACCGCCCTGGCCAGTCCTCATCTCTGACGAGCCAACCACGACCTCGGCTCTCGCGACCGCTCTCTGCGCCCTCGTAGTCTTTGGCGGCATAATGGCTGGAATTGAAAACATGATTCGATAAGAACATAGAAATCGAATCACAGGGATGTATATAATCACGGAAGGAGTTTCAATCAATATGTCCTAAAGTCATTTAGGCGGAGTACCGTGTCGTAAGTATGCCGCGGAACATACACACGCTACGTCACTATACTTAAGCTACCTACTCCATCATACTAAGGTCATCCTACACTACGAAAGGTAAAACCCAGCGCTCTGATACCAACTTTGTCACGACCCAAATTTAGGCACGTGACCGGCACTTAAACCACGTGACGTCAACAGGCGTAATGCAATTTAAGTAAGCCGAAAACCCAGAAATCTAAACCATCGAAAGATGTAAGTGATAAAAACATTGTTAAAAACATTTGAAAATCTCAAGTAAAAATCTTAAAGCTTAAATTTATTTTCTTAAAAATTTCGGCAGCACTTCCTTTGTAAAAACTAGCCCCGAAATGGGCACAAACATAGTATAAAAATAAAGCATCCCCAAACAGGAGCAAATCACGCCCAACGGTGGAAACAACCACCATAAGCATATATACGACGCCGTAGCGAAGAAATAGACAATATAAATGAAAAACAACATAAAGAGATAAAACTACATAATAAAGTCCGGCTCACACGAGCACGACACCCAGAGTCACAAAATATACAATATCGATCCTCACAACTCGTTTCTAAGTCAATACATGAAGTGGTAGATGGAGAGTACTAGATACAATGGGATATACAATGAACATAAACGGATAACCGCAAACCCACATACAGTAAAAAGACTCACAGCCAACCGTAGCGGTATCCGCTGAATTAGATACAATAAGAAACCCTGCTGCGACTACTCTGAGGGTCAAGCCTGCAAAACACTGTGGCACAACGGGGGTGAGTTGCCAACTCGTGAATAGTAAGTAACATCATACAGATAATTGCAGGTATGCACGTACAACGACAATTTATAATATGCATCTGATAGCATAAGTATAGCAATATGGATATGCAACAATCATGATCAAGGTACACCATCAGGGTACTACAACTACATGAACAATGCATATCTAATAAGTACCGAGTATGGGATAAAACATATCATCATCAATGAATCATCATCGTGGAAAAACCCGGTGTCCATTAACGACACCCTAAATCCCAATACCTCAGGCGCCGTCACTCTGATCGGCCCTCATATCCTGTAAATCTTATGGAACCTGAGTGCCCAACATCGGCACTCGAAAACATCATGAAAAACTCATGTCCAACATCGACACGTAAATCCACATATCTCGGGCTCCGTCAGTCCGGATCGGCCCACGGGCACCGTCAGTTCGGATCGACCCATATTATTTCACGACTCCGGTCGGTATCGTCTGGATAGCCGCTGGGTCCAACTAATCACCGGTAGGTAGTAGTCACTCTGCCAGGCTCATCGTCTACTGCACAACATCCCTTTCTTGCCCCGGGATACCATACCGGGTCCACCATGAACCCGCAAACGGATCATCCAGCTCCTCGAATCGGGTTTCTAACACAATCTCAGAACCGAGAAAACTCATGGTGGACGCATCGAAATATCATATCAAGAGAAACCGGGTTTTTAAAACAATGCATAATTTCTTGAAATATCCCCACGGTTCTCAAATCCATAAATTACATGAAATCCGTATCTCAATGCGTAAATCCATGAAATATGATATATGCAACATAAAACAATAATATGAGCATATTAAGGGAGAGCCTCTTCGGCAGAAATACCCGTGGAAAAAGAAAGCGTCAATACAAACATAATAAAGGGAAAAGAGATAACCACGGAAGGACATAACTGAAAGTATACCAGATTTCGCGATAGTAATCAGCGCTGCTTCTGTGCGAGCTAGTCGCTCGGAAGCCACAAGGGCAGCCTGGAGATCAGTATCTTCCGCAGGCACGATGAATAAATTCTCATTGGTCCCATACTCGCACAAACCCTCGCTGTAAGGAGCATGTGGCTCCTGGCCAAATATAACGTCGGCAGAAAACAACGACTTCTTCTTCTTTTGCGAGCGAGCGCCAGCGGTCGATGACAAGAGCTTGCGCTTAACAGGCATCTTTGGGCGGCGGGTCCCGATTTCCACACCAACACCAGACTCCGGGGACGCTACAGCCGCCGTTTCTACAGGAACACGGGGTAGAGGCTTCTCAGGGAAGGCGCGCGGGACCACAACTGCAGCAGCTTCTCTTAAGGAAGGACGAACGGTAGTCCGTCGCTTCAGAGGAACTACTGGATTACTAGCTGGGATAGCATCCTTGTGATCAATCAATAGCCGCCTCTCTTCCCTAACAACAGCACCTGTCGCATGCTGATACCACACCACGTAGGCATTCGAAGCTTTCGGCACGTAGCTTGGCTCATTGATAAGAAAGCTAGACCCCGTGTTTAGCCGCATGAAGTGGTGCAGCGTGCTGCGGATACCCTCTTCCGTAGCGACTGGCTCAGCTAAGAAAGCCTCGATCGGGACACCTTGATCGTAACCCGACTGTTAAGCAAAACGGTGCGGGTTATACCTCATGAACAATGCCGAAGTGCTTTGCCTGAACACTAGAAAGCCAGGCCTGATCGAATATAAATGCAGGATCTCCAGAGCCTTCAACGTAGGAGCCCTGTCTTTGAAAGTATCACGCAGCGGTTGCACTATCTTGGTGGATTCCTTGCCGATAGTTAATACTCAGTCGACAAAAGTCATACTATCCCCGACCATACGTGGGCGAAGGACTAGACGTCGAGCCTCTCGCTGCGACGGATCTAATGCGGAAGCGTCAACTAGAAACATGAACCGAAGTTATAACTGTAGTAGAAGCGGGGCCGTTTGTGGACTCCGAAAGCATCAAGCACATGCATTTCGTCCCAAAGCGTAAAGTAGTGCATCAGAAGATGTACAAGTTTTACTCCACGTTGAGTAGTATCCGCTGCTAAGCTCAAGCCGTAGTATAGATGAGCCAGCCCCGCAATCCCAACGGCCACATGCGTCCCTGCAACCATGCGGAGGCTGGGTAAAAGACCGACGGCCTCATATAGCGAGGATACATTGGAAGCACGAACCCGTTCAACCACAAGCCAATAAACCCCAGGAAGAACGTCTCTTCATCGACGTCTGAAGCAGCAAGCTCTGCGAAAGGAACAACCGGGGTGTCCGGAATGAAGAAGTTTTTTAAATCTGCTTCCACCATCGGCTGGTTATCCAAACCAAAACCAAACGGGTCGTCAAGCTTGGCGAATTTCGCAGCTTGTTTTGATAAGACTTCCGGGCGAAGAAAGCGAGCAATGAAGTCTGTGAAGCTGACTCCATGCTCTCCAGACTCTAGAAATAGACTCTCGTAAATGTTCAACACCTTAATTAGGCTTGGGAATCGATGTTGAATGGAATTCTCCGGGGTAAGGCCCATCACTACTGATTTGGTGGCGAAGATGTACTCGTCAGGGGGAAGTATCTCCTCGTAATGTTCCCCTCTGACGCGTAAGCCGGAGATCTCCGCAAACTCCTCCAAGGAGATTGAAACTTCCCGATCTGATAGAAGAAAGGTGTGAGTCAGGATGTTCCATTGTTCCAGGAAAGCTTTGACCCACCACACAGGGGGTGTGGAATACTGGAAAAGAGATGCATAAATTGCTTGGTACAACCCGAGCTTCAGCAGCAGTGATTTCATGGCCGACAAGATGTATCTATCCCATTGCAGATATCCTTATGAATGGCGAGGAGTCAAGCCAATCATGCACACTTGTCCCCAAGAGCGCGACTTGCCTTGACATATGCGCCACCCCAAAATATCTAAAGCCATCGGCGTCTGTACAGGTATTGAAGCCATAGAAGGCTGAAGGCGACCCTCCGAGGTCCAGTTGACCTCCTCCACGGCGTAATTCACCTAAGGCGAGTCAGCGTAGTGAATCGCTGAAATGGGCTCTGAGGGTACTGCACAAGAGAAACTATGCCGATCCTGGATAATTTGATTATACCATGACCCCCATAGATGAAGATATTTCTGCTCCGGGTTGTGATCTTTAATGAGCGCGAAGACTTCCCGATCCATGGGCGCGTCAGCGAAGGCGCTCTCTGAACGAACAAAAGGAAAGGAAGAATCGAAAGCCATGGTACCTGCACGAAAAAAGGCGAGGGTTAGTTACCAATGCTATTCTGACACTTGGTACTTTAAAATTGTACCACATTGCAATGCAGGAGGAAGGGACCAAGGGGGACCCACAAAATCATAGTGACGGCTCATCATTGATGAGACAGTCACTCATTAAGGAGGAAATCCTAAAACAATTCTCATTTAATGAGAGAATCATTGGGCCAAGGAGTTCAACTCCCTCGAGAGCAGTACTCTGTAGACAGAATTTACATTTGTCAATTAAGAAGGGAATAAAATTTCCCAAAAATTTCTAAAGAGCTATGCTCTGTAATAACAATGATATAATCTACCAGAACCCTTAAAAGCAAAGCTTTTTACAGAGTAAAACCCTAAGATCTTTAAGATCTGTAAAACAAACTCTTAAGAGTTCTTCATGAAAGATGAACAATGTTCTAATTAACGGGTTAACGAAACCCTAAAATACATCTTAAGATCTGCGATCTCAGAAGAGCAAAGCTCTATCAAGCGGCTCGATTATAATCTTTACCAAATTTTTGGGCAAAGTTCTAACGCTAAAAAGAGATTTCTTTGGGCAGAGATCTAAGCTCTGAATGGAGAATTAAATTCTCAGAAGAAGGAAGAACAAAAGAAGATGAACAACAGTCATCTCAAGGGCCAAAAGCCCTACTTATAGGCAGGGAAAGCCGATCCAACTTCCAAGAAGATCCAACGGCGGAAAGGCTGCCACTGCTGCACTCACATTTGAGCTAAGTGAGCACAATGGTGGGGGGGCATTTGTTTCCTCCCAATAATAGAAGAGCAAGGCTCTGTTCAAAATTTGAAAAGAGGCAGCGCCTTATGTGCCTTGCACGAGGGCGCCAGCGCCAAGAGTTAAAAACTCTGAGGCAGCGCCTCACGTGCCTTGCACGAGGCCGCCAGCGCCAAGAGTTAAAAACTCTGAGGCAGCGCCTCATGTGCCCCGTACGAGGGAGCCGGCACCAGAACTAAAAGTTCTCTACCGTTGGATCAAAGATCCAACGGAGATGATAAATCATTGAAACACAGAATTGAATTCTGATTGAGGAAATACTCCTCAAATCTTTCTAAACAAGAAAGATTACGCTCTGTAAAATAGAGCACCGTTGGATTAATGGTGATTAAAAAATCACCAAGCTACAGAATAAGCTCTGTATGTGAAAATATTTCCCCAATCTTTCTATACAAGAAAGATTATACTCTGTAAAACAGAGCACCGCTGGAGTCCTCCTTCAAGACTCGACAAGAAGGCCAGTAAGTGAATCCATACAAAGAAAGGATGGAGAGCAGCGAGGTCTTGGATCTCCAGCCCTTTATTTAGAATTTTATTAAAAATCCAATGGTGATTAAAAATCACTAAATTACAGAATAAGCTCTGTATGGAAAATATTTTTCCCAATCTTGTTAAAAACAAGAAAAATATCTTCTGTAAAACAGAAGTCCTTGGATCAAAAATCCAACGGTGGATAAAACCCCCAAATCAATTAAGGATCTCTCAATGAGAGATTTCTTTAACTAAATCACTAAACTTACCTCTACTATATAAAGGCCCCAAGACTTCAAGTCTTGTACAGAGGAACCCCCCATAAACTTCAAGTTCAAAAAAGAAGAGCAAGCAAAAAAGAGCTTTAAGAGAGAAGAAGGAAGAAGAACCTTCTTTAAGGTAAATAGAGATCATAGTATCTCATCTGCATACCCAAGGGTTTAACCCTCATAAAATAACATAGTTCTTTCTCTGGATCTGAGATCCATGAGACAAGTCTCCCACAAATAAGAATTTAATTCTCGTGGGGATGAATTTGTTCTTGGGGATTGAAGATCTAGGGGAGAACAAAGAATCGAATTCTTTAGAAAAATGCACAAAGAAAGAAACAGCGCCGAGCGCCTCACGTGCCCCTAATGCAGACGCTGCTTAATAAAGAGTACTTATCACCCAGTGGTTGGCGCCCAGCGCCCCATGTGCCCCTCACGTGGACGCTGCTCAACAAGTAGTGCTTAGCACTCAGTGGTTGGCGCCGAGCGCCCCACGTGTCCCTTATGAGGGCGCCATAAAGAGTGTTTAACACTCCATAAAAAAACAAAAAAAAGGGGAAGCAAGGGCATCAGAACCCACATGAATGCTCGGCATTGTTGGCACAGAAAGGGGACAAAGCCCAAGCAAGTGTTTAACACTTTATTCAAAAATGAAATGATTGGGTTGAACCCAAGTTGGACCAACTCTTAATCAACCAAGCCCATGGGCTCTTTATTTTCCAGATTGGTCTTAGTCCCAAACAAGACCATTAAGTTTCGGACGAACATTCATTGGTTCAAGGGTACATCTCCCCACACCTCTGATATATGTCGTTGTACTTCTTCAACGTCTTCAGAGAGGTGGCGGGTCTCGACAGTCAACAATTCTATGGACCGTAATGTCCTTAAACTAGCTGTGGATCGTAACATCCCTAAACTAAAGCAATAGAGCCCAAATGCTCTTTTGTTGGACCCGAATGATCCAAAACCCTGTTGAGTAGATCTTAGTCTAAAATTAGACTAACGTGTCCTCAACAAACATTTAAGTTGATCTTAACCTCAAACGAGATTAACGATCCTTAAACCAACCCAAACCCAAATCTAAGAATATACGGATTTGGACTAATCCACGCCCTACGAGCGCCAACACAAATTAGTCTCCGTATACAATCCACGGGCAACCAAAAATTAAACAAACACACACGACACGAAGTGACCTTCTGGAGCAGGAGAAAGTGGTTACCGCGACGCGGTGACGTAATTAACTGCAGGGGCTTGCGCCTGCAGGGAAGAGTGTCCCCACAATCAAAAACCCCTCACAACGAGGGGGAATCTGATGAAGTTTGCTACAAGGGCCGCATCTATCTAAACCTTCGATATACGGTGCCATAAACTAACTTGGCATCTTTGGAGAGGTGGACTGATAAATCCAAATAACATTTGCCCCCAAAATTCAGGCCAGACGGCCTATTGTCCCGGTCGCATCTTTCGGCGGTAAACAGATACGGTCTAAGAAGTTTGTTGGATTTGGAGTTCATTTATGAACTGGGTCCCATCAGATATCCAGACAAATTCTAAGACAGGTATTGCTCATTTCGGGAGATAGTCTTTCTCCATGAAGTTGAGATATAGAGAGATAAAGATAGAAACATTGGAGCAGATCCACTCACTGAGGCTATTTCTCGAATGCAATAGTTTTGTAAATGGGCTTTGCGAGGCTGATTAGTAGAGAAGTTGGGTGTTCGGTATCATATGGGCTGTGAGTATGCGACACCGCAATAATTATCCTTAAGTGCAAGTGGGAGATTGTTGGCTATAGTGCCCTCAAGTCAATTATTGTAATCATAGGCACGCGATTGTGATGATTGAGGGAGGACCTATACGGGTAGAACAGTCTTACTCAAAATGATAGTATGCTATCTGGTTTGCCTTTATCATCATGTACATGTATTATTTGGTATTACAGATCACTATTACATGTTGATAGAGTCCAAAGGATTCTTGCTTGACTACCAGCATTATAATGGCGATCATATACGTGGGAGTTGGATGGTCTATGAGCATATTCTTAAATATCCCTAGTCGACGGAGTTTCGAGACTGGGCATCGATACTCCAGAGTAGACTAGTATATACTTTTCGAGACCCCAACGAGGGGCGGTGGCCTGTCTCACAAGCCATTGGTGTCAGTCAGTCACCTAAGATAGTATACAGGTGCTCATTGGGTTATGAGTACACTGGACGGACTCACCGGGAATATGCTAGTTGGTATTATACTTATTGTCAGATAGCAGTTCTTAGGTGACATGAGTACAGGTTAGTCTGTCGACCTGAGATCGTCATTTGTCTCGTATGAGTTCCCACTGTGCTTAGATTACTACCCCACCACAGCTCAAAAGAGTCGTGCAAACATGTCAGATAGAAGTTCCCTGGTGACATGTGTACAGGTTAGTTTGTCGACCTGAGATCGTCATTTGTCTCGTGTGAGTTCCCACTGTGCTTTGATTACTACCTTACCACGCTCAAAGGAGACGTGCAAACAGGTTTTAGTTGGGTATAGTCCCGAGCCACATGGAGGCAGTGAGCGGATCGTCGGGGATTCGTATCTTCCGGTATTGGGGGTTGATGTCGCGCAGTGCATGGGTAGCCATCACCAGAAATCCTTGGCCAAGCTAGACGAGAATTACTGATTTGGATCAGTAGTTTCTCAGTGGGTGACGGGCTTCATACCGACATGAAATATCGCATTATCAGGGGCCTGACTTTATCCACCTCCTAGACTCGATATGCGATACTCTTAGACGAAATGACCGGATTGTACGGAGATTGTCACTGACAGGCTCAGTAGGGGTTCGGATGAGTTTGCTCGTCGGCCTTCTTTTCGTTTAGTACCTGGGTAGCCGTTACGTACAGCTAGTGCTACTGACGTGCTTGTGGTTAAACCCACTGCCAGCGTATTGACGAGTCTTTAGAGTCCCACACAGAGGGTTTTTCTGGTTCAGGCGAAACGATGTAGTAGCCGTATTGGATACGTGCAGGGTTCCGATCGATTGATTGTACTATGTACTCAGACTTTCGATCGGACAGTTGATAATACTAGCCAGCTCGGGATTGAGCTGGATTATTAAATCAGGTGTTGATTTAATAATTTACGTATATGTATTTCGATATATTTATTCTAGTATTATGTTCTTTGTGTTATTCTATCTATTCGGGTATTCGTATTTCGGTATGAATACAGGTATGTATATACAGTAGAGTGTAATCTGTATTTTTTACAGATAACATTCTAGAACGTGGACACCTCATTTTGGATTTATCCATTTATCATAAATGGATAATGAGGTGGAAAAGAAAAAAGGAGAGTATGGTGAGAACCATGCTTGAATAGTGTTGACAAATGAATTGTTAATTCATTTGTGCTCACTATTCAAGTATAGTTGCATTTTAAAAATTAGAAAAATGAGTTTGATAAAACCATGCTTCATGGTTTGCTCTCTTTGATGGTTGGTTCATTATTTTGAGATGAGAAAAGCACTCTCACCATTAACTTCACTCTCCTCTTTCTTTTCTTGAGTTCCTCCACCTTCATCTTCAACCTCCTCTCTACAATCTTATGTGTTGAGAATCACGAGAGGAGGTGAGGAAGAGATACACTTAGAACACTCCACTACATCCTCGACATTCTAGACTAGCCATCTAGAATCACTAGTTGCTTCACTTGATCTTTTATGTGGAGCTAGAACCATGAGCTACATCCCTCGGGTGGATCATCTTCGACGGAGGAAGACCGGCGGCCAAGCTTGATCCAAAGGACCTCAAGGAGCTAAGGGAGATGGTGGAAGACCGAAGGACATGGTTCATTTGGTATAACACTCTATCACAGTAGTTAGACTCCTTTAGATTACTAGTTTCATGCTTGGATTCGATTCTAAGTTGTTGTTTCTAGCGCCAAGGTTTTTAAACGCCAAAAAAAAATTGTTCCGTAATCGGTCACGGTTGATGGCCAAGACGCTAGGAACCCTAACAGATTTTATTTGCCTTTTGTTTGTCTGTAATCCATCTTTTTGTCATATCAATGAAAAGCCTCTTTTCTTTTACATTTGCACTTTTTGTTGCTGAAGTTTACTTTTGTTGCAAGAGCCCCTCATTAGCATATGTGCACGTATCGTGCATTAACCTTTATGTGCGTACTTATATAGGTACGCATGCCAATGGAATTAATTTAATGATGTGCGCATGTATATAGGTGCGCAAGTCGATTGAGTCAACTTCTTGATGTGCGCATGTATATAGATGCGCAAGTCAATTGAATCAGTTTCATCAGGTGCGCACTTGAATAGGTGCGAACAAATGCCCCCCACTATTTTGCCCACGTAAGATTTGTACGTGGGTTAAGTAATGCAAAGTAATGCATTGCTATAGAATTGATGGCTTAGGAGACAAGTTTAGGATCCTTGTCGCCTAAGGTTTTTTCATTTTCATGAGCCGTAAGGGTCTAAAGAAGGTTTTTCTCCCTATGAATCGAGAGGATCTCATAGGCGCATATTCTCCTTAGAAATCGTAAGAATTCCTAAGTGTTCATCACCTTCATGAGTCGTAAGGATCTGACTCGGGTACTTTCTCCTTACAAGTAAAGAGGACCCATAAGTGACTTCTTTACTTCATCGGCATGCAACTTTGATGAATGTGGCCCGTGGATAGTATATAAGAGTCAGTATTGAATTCCTTATAGGGCAGCGATGGCTTAGGAAACAGGTTTAGATCTGTTGCCTAAGACTTTTCAATTCTATAAGCCGTGAGGGTTTTATAAATATGTTTCTCCCTACAAGCCGGGAGGATCTTGTAGGTGTATTTTCTCCTTAGAAGTCATGAAGACTCCTAAGCGTGTTTTCTCTTGAGAGTCATAAGGATCTCACAAGAGTATTTTCCCTTACGAGTCGAGAGGACCCGTAAGTGGCTTCTTCTCTTTATTGGATGCAACTTTGGAGAATGTGGCCCATGGATAGTATACAAGAGTTAGTCTTGACCTTCTTGTAGGGCAACAGTGCTTAGGAAACAGGTTGATATCCCCGCCGTCTAAGGCTTTTCACCTTTATGAGCCGTAAGGGTCTCGAGAAGGTTTTTTCCCTACGAGTCGAGAGGATCTAGCAGGTGTATCCTAACGTGAAATATAGATAACCCCTTTCTTTTATGATAGGGGCCTGTTAGGTTTGTGGTACTAGGTTAAGTCTATCGTACCGTTGCATTGGCTGATATATTCTCGACATGCAGTCCCTTAGGTTGCTCTCGAGTAGCCCCGCGTTTGTCGTGTCTCTGATCCCTTCTAAGGCTGGACAATACATCTTCAAGTAGTCTTCTTAGGTTGGAATATTTGTTTTACCATTAGAAGATCCAGCGTTAGGTATTGCCATGGCGTTCTACTTGAGGTTAGGCTTGATTTGAAGCCCCGATGAGTCATAACCGCACCCTTCTGGGATGGGATGATCTCCAATAGTCTTTAGAATTTGTATGTATTGCCGTTAAGATCTGAAGCTAAGAATATGCCGTCACTTCTTTTTTATTTGATTGTTGCGTATGCATCTTGTTGGATTGATAGGGAAGGTTGAGATGATTTCTAGGCGGTAGATGTTGCCATCGAGATCTGGAGCTAGGAATATACCATCACTCCAATTTTATTTGACCCTTGGGTCCTTGTTGACGTCGTGTCTGTACTTTGCTGGAGTAAGAAGGACGTCCAAATAGTTTCTAAGCTGTAGATGTGCTATCAAGACCCAGTTCTTCTTTTGACGAAGTATGATGGGAAAATATAGTTCCCTTTCTTCCATTTATGCCCATGGATTGTATACAAGAGTCAGTATGGACCTACTTGTAGGGCAGAAAAAGTTTCATTTTTTTTATATTTCCACGATACTCTATATTTTCAGCTTTTTATATCGAGAAAATCATGATCTCCCAATCATTTTAGTTATTTTTTGTGGTGCCCAATCATTTCGGCTATGCCATTTTTTGTTTTGTACTCACTGCTTTTTATTACGAGTTGAAGGTTTGGAACCAGATACCAATTTTGGTATTAGCATCGCTACAATTAGAATGTTGCCAGGAACGAATTATCATTTGCCTTTGTTGATTTGAACAAAGGAGGCTTACCAAACAGGGTTAGGATCCTGTCGACCAACGCTTTTGACTTTACGAGCGGTCTCATAAAGGTATTTCTCCCTATGAGTCATGAGGATCTCATAGATGTGTTTTTTCATTATAAGGAGTGCTCCTAAGTAGTATTTTCTCTTGCAAGTCGTAAAGACTCGCAAGTGCTATTCACCTTGTCGAGCAATATTTCTCAATATCAGTGGGACTTGGTTGGGAATAGATTTATTTACGCCCGTGGATTGTATGAGGGTCAATATTGGACCGCCTGTAGGGCATAAATTTGTATGGTTATGATGGCTTATGAACAGGTTCAGATCCCTGTAACTTAAGGCTTTTGAATTCTATAATCCCTGAGGGTCTTATAGAGGGTATATTCTCCTTACGAGTCGTAAGGATCTCTTAAGTGCATTTTCTCCTTAGGGATCGTATGGATTCGTAAATGTATTGCTCCTTTATGAGTTGTAAGGATCTCACATAGGTGTTTTCTCCTTACAAAGTCGTGAGGACTTTTCAAATGCATCTTTTCTTTTCTTTTAATGAGTTTTCGCTCTCTCGGGTTTTCACAAGCTCACCGGTTGTCCTACTGTTTTTACTTATAGAGCCCTTTCAGGTTTTCACTCGTGTCCATTTTGCTTGTGGACATACCCTTTTTTTTGGTAGTCCATTTTTTTTAAGGCGGCCCATAAGGTAACGTACTAATAGTCGTCGATCACGACATTCTTCGCTTTGAAGGACCGCATCATATGGGGCCTGGTGTCACGCCCCGCTTCCCGGTGTATGGGGAGGGGACGCAGTGAGGTCCGCTACGTACTTACTCAGAAGTAAACACGCTAAGCGTAACTAAGCAATATAATAAAGTACACAAGAAGAGATGTAAAAGAACAACAACTTTTATTTATTCAACATTCCTTTACAATACAACTGGAAATATAAATACAAGTCTGGAATGCAATGCCTAAACAATGGCATGAACTGAATGAAAAGTAAGTACAAGTCAATGCTCAGGGTCTTCTGTGAATTGCTCCAAGTGCTCCTGGCTGGTCTCGAACTCCTCAGAGTCGGGTCCTCCTGACAACATTCCAAAGAAGAAGAGAAATAGGAATGTCGTCAGCGAACAATCGCTCGGTAAGCCCCAAATAAAGAAGGAGAAGAATAAACAGAGAATAGAACAGGTGAAGTAGATATGTTATATTTTCTATACTAACGAAGTTGTTGTAACTTGGTACAGAATATGCCAGTGTATACGAGAGGAGTCCAACTTACACCGTGGACTTTGGTAACCCGTAGTACAAGGCTCCGTTGATAATACCATGGAACAACGACATGAATGTAATTACGTATTTTAGTGACCACCTCGTGCCACCTTTAACATGTTCCGTACCAGTATACCCTTTTATAAACCCCGTAATGTTTATTGTATTGATTGTACTGATTGTATTTTGTCTTGTAGTAAATGGAAGAATTTCTGAAGCCATGATATTAGTAAACAGAATGGATATAAATGAATAGTCATGTAATCAGAGTATATCCATGTTTCGGTTCGGTCAAGTTCATGGTATTATAGATTGTATTCTGGCATTCATGGATTCATGTTGTATTGCAGTTATACTTGAATTGAATTCAAGTCAGATTATTTCATATTTGACCATGACTCGAACTGAGTCAGACTTTTAAACAGAATTGAAGTCCTGATTGTTTTGGAGTTATCGGTAACTGCTGTATATGGACGTCAGGATTTGTGTTTTTTTCCTAGACAATTACCATATTGATAACATTGTTGTCAGGTTGTCTACCTTAGATAGGCAAGCACCCATATTCTCTGGCTCCCTGAGGCTCAAGAGAATATGTATCGGGGGTGCGGCCGTCTACTAAAGTTTCCGATAAGTATTCGATCATTTGTCGGGAATCTTGTTGAATTTCCCGACTGGTTATTGAAAAATGCTTTCAATTTGAGACTAAAATACCGGATTTATAACGTTAGGCATGAAATTCGGAATATATGATATTTCGGGTTTATGATGTCTAAGGAATTTATACGGTTACGCATGAAATCCGAAGTATGTGATATTTCAGATTTATGATGTCTAAGATGGTTGCGGATTCTAATTATTGTAGTTTTCATTTCTTTTCTGCTACCGTAAGTGTAATATGTGATGTATTGCCGGTTTCGTTGCTGTACGTCAACAACAATTAGAATACGCATGTTTACTTACGTTGATGATATGTGATGTTATGTGTTGCTGTGATATATTATATTGGATCGTCGTGATTGAATAGCCGGGGTTTTTTTTGCGTGAGATGAGAGTTTTTCATTTTCATTCATGGAAAAAATTTATTTGTAATATTCTTTTATTGGGACACTTCCGGGTTGAGAATGATGTCACCATTGATATATATTATTTACTTTTCCGTATTAGGATAGACCCAAGGCGGGGAGCACAAGTAACCGGGTTCTAGAGTCCAGTGGGAGACCATCTCGAGGAATCGAGACCGGGTCTCCTAACTCTAGAATTGGCGGGATTGCTTGCCGCTCTCGTAAGGGTCTAGGGATATGGGTTTGGCTATTTATCACGACCGTGGAATCCGTGTTTTTTACTGGCTTGATTTAAAACACGGACCTCCTAGTATATCCTATATTTTATATGTTGACTTCTGCTGCAATGTTCTGTGATGAGATTATATAACTGCGTGAGACGAATGCTTTATATTATATATATGATATATAATAAACGTTGCTTATGTTTTTCACCCACGCTAGTCCTGCCCCCGCTTTGCCGTTAGTTAAGTAACCTAACGGTGCATGACGGGATCCCGTGGCAAATGCGGATGGCATAAGCGTTCGTTGTATTTTCGTTTCTTTATCTGTGATGTTTAGGAAATATAAATGATAGGACTTTGTTAATGAGATTAATGAAAAGAAAAGAAACCTAAAGATGTTGTAGAATCAAATTTTCAAAAGGTAGCTCTAGTTATTGCTTTACATAGCGGTATTCCTTATGAATATCCAGCACCTCATTCGATGAGGAAAGAGCCGAGATCTCTTCACCGGGAATGACCTTTTTAGCAAAAAGGTAGCAAATGCTACAACCCACTCGGTTCTTTTTGAAAACTATTTGATTTTAAAAAGCAGAGCTTAAACTACTCCATTTCAAATCACTCGATTCCACGACGATATCAAGTTCATTACGCAAAAGGTGTCGTAGCCCTCCGTCATTTTAGATAAGGATTATTTAGTATTCGTGCTACGTTTGTTTCCCTCTGTCAAGGCGTAGTGTGCGGTAGCTAATTAGTGCTTATCTGCAACCATATGATGCGATTGGATTAAAGTAGTCGTGCGACTTTGTTGGCCTCCGTCAAGGGTTGTGTGGGTGGGTTTAATTCAATCAGGAAATGAACGGGTTGAACTTGACTAGCGGACTATGATTTGTTGGCCTCCGTCAAGGTCATAGTACGCTAGGGGTAAAAACATTATTGGAAATTTCAAGTGTTAAAATTTGCAATGAGATTGCATACCTTCTATGAGATAGTTGGATCCCGATACCCACTGCGAGTATGAGTTTCTCCTGGGAGAGTTTTGCACTTTACAATTAGCTAATCTAGTAGGTGTATAAGAAAGGTGTTAACGAGCTTATGCCCCTGAAGAAACGAGGTTATTTAATTAGTTCCATGTGAAAAAACGAGGAGACTCCCTCGGAGTACCAATACCTGCATGGCTGAACGATTGGCGAACTTGTAGGGTGTAATTAATCCCGACTAGTCTTACCTTTTAGAGTTTGAAGGAAGATTTGATAAAAACAGTGGGAGCCATCCTGATTAGATAAAATAATAACCAATCTAATCTTGCAAGAGCATATGCTAAAGTGTTTTCTTCTCTCTCTCTCTTGGTAGCGACCATGACATGCCTTAATCAAGAAAATAATATGGATGTATTGACCGAAACCGTTTGTTATACTGAGCTGGGGAACGTTGGTTCCGCTTTACTTTATAACCGTTATAAGTCTGAGCAGGAAATAGGGGAATATCAGGATTCCCATGCCACCCGAACGAGGAATGAGCATGTTGATGCATTTTCTTCGGGTGTGTTCGTTACCGAGAATTGTTTCTTAGTTTGCTCTACGTCCTGGGTATTAGATACCGGATCAGGATCCCACATTTGTAATATATTACATGGGCTAAAGAAAGATAGAGAACTGGGAATAGGTGATGATTCTCTCAGAGTAGGGAATGGTGCAATGGTTGCAGCCAAAGCAGTTGGCGAATATCACCTAATATTACCTGAAGGTAATACATTGATTCTAAACGACCGTTATTACGTACCAGAAATGTTGTGCAATTTAATATCAATTTTTTTATTAGATAAAGATGGATATAATTTTGCATTGGAGGATAATGTTATGAACATTCTCCTAAATCAAGTGTTGATTGGTTTTGGCACGTTAAGTAATGGTATATACGTTCTGAATCAAAATATAGTTCTTAACATACAGAACACACACAAGAAGAAAAGTTCAGAAATAAACGAATCCTTCTTGTGGCATTGTAGACTAGGTCATATCAATACGACACAACTAGCTAAGTTACATAAGGATGGATATTTGAATCCGTTCGAATTTACATCTTATGAAACTTGCCAGTCATGTTCAAAGGCAAAATGAACAAAACTCCGTTTACTGGACATGGATAAAGAGCTAATAAACTCTTGGGACTGATACACAGTGATGTATGCGGTCCCATATCTACACATGCCAGAAATGGTTCCGCGTACTTTATTATATTCACCGATGATCTCTCAAGATACAGACATGTGTTCTTGTTGAAACATAAGTCTGAATCTTTTGAGAAATTCAAGGAATATAAGTGCGAAGTAAAGAACCAAACGAGTAGAAGTGTTAAAATCCTTCGATCTGATCGGGAAGGAGAATACTTGAGCATGGAATTCTGTGATTATTTAAAAGAGAATGGGATTCTCTCTCAGCTTACTCCTCCATATACACCACAGCACAACGGTGTATCGGAGCGGAGAAACCACACTTTATTAGATATGGTATGCTCTATGATGAGTACTGCTGAGTTGCTTATTTCCTTTTGGGGTTATGCGCTTGAGATAGCCGCATACCTATTGAATAGAGTTCCAACCAAATCAGTGCCTACCACTCCTTATGAGATATGGAATGTGAAGAGACCATCTCTTAAACGAGTTAAGATATGGGATTGTCCGGCCTATGTTAAAAATAAAAATCTGGACAAGCTTGAGACAAGGTCAGTTCTGTGTAAGTTTGTAGGATATCCCAAGCATTCGCGAGGGTATATCTTCTAACACACTGAAGAACAAAAGGTGTTTATTTCTCGGAATGCCACCTTTTTAGAAAAAGGAATTTCTTATAAAAGAAATTAGTGGTCATGAGGTAGAACTGGAAGAAGTTCCAGTTACATAAACTACAGCTGATGATTTGGTAGAACAAGAGGATTCGATAGTCCCCAACGAACCTCAGCCACTCCGCAGATATAGTAGGGTTCCTCATCCACCTGAGAGATAATAAGGTTTTCTCGTAGACGGTGGGAGCGAGGATTGCATCATGAAAGATGATGATCCAACTAGTTTCGAGCAAGCCATCACGAGTGGGGACTCTATGAAATGGCTGGATGCAATGCGATCTGAGATGGAATCCATGTACACCAACAAAGTATGGACTTTGGAAATTGCTCCTGAAGGAGTAAAACCCATCGGTAGCAAGTGGATCTTGAGAAGATAATTGATGTTGATGGAAAAGTTGAGTCTTTCAAAGCTAGACTTATAGCAAAAGGTTTTCGTCAACGACCAGGTGTCGACTATAATGAAATCTTTTCTTCGGTGGTTATGGTTAAGTCCGTCAGGATCCTACTTGCCATTGCTGCATACCATGACTATGAAATCTGGCAGTTGGACATCAAGACCGCTTTTCTAAATGGTGATTTAGAAGAGAGCGTGTACATGACACAGCCAGAGGGCTTCGTAGATAGTGGGAGCAGCGGAAAGGTGTGCAAGCTGCTTAAATCAATCTACGGATTAAAGCAGGCATCGCGGAGTTGGAACATCTATTTTGATGTGGCAGTCAAAGAGTTTGACTTCATTAAAAACGTAGATGAACCTTGTATATGCAAGAAGGTTGTAGAGAGTAAGGTCGTCTTCCTCGTATTGTACGTGGATGACATACTCTTGATAGGAAACGATGTTCCTATGCTACACTCGGTCAAGATCTTCTTATCATAAAGGTTCTCCATGAATGATCTGGGTGATGTCTCTTACATCCTAGGGAGAAACACTGGACAGCTGTGAAGAACATTCTTAAGTACTTGAGAAGGACTAAAGAAATGTTCTTGGTGTATGGTAACGGTGAACTCCATGTTGAGTCCTTTACCGATTCGAGCTTCCAGAGTGATAAGGACGGCTGTAAGTCGGTCTCGGGTTTTGTCTTTACCCTCAGTGGAGGGACGGTATGTTGGAAGAGTTCCAAGCTAGATACCATAGTAGACTCGGCGAAGAAGGCTGAATACATCGCTACCAACGATGCTGCCAAAGAGGCTGTCTGGATGAACAAGTTCATGAGATGAACTTGGTGAGGTTCCTACCATTAAGCATCCAATACTTGTGTATTGTGATAACAATGGAGCCGTGGGTTTGGCCTAGGAACCTCGGTCCCATCAGTGATCTAGACATATTCTTAGGCGGTGTCACCTGATCAAGGAGATAGTTGATCTCCGGGAGATCGAGGTCAGGAGAGTTGACATGAAGAATAAACACGGCGGATCCACCCACGAAGGCCATTTGAGAGACTTTTTGGGATGTTGGGTATGGGATACTACAACAACTGGCCTTAGTGCAAGTAGGAGATTGTTAGTTATATGTATGCCCTAGAGGCCATTATTGTACATGATTGTATATTATAGTGGATGCTTGGACATATATAGAGAGGACTTTCTTGCTCGACATGATAGTATGCTATCTGGTTGCTCTTTATCTTAACATGTACACTTGTATCTTTATACTGTGTCTCCGTTACATATTGATAAAGCCCTTAGGATGTGTACTTGACTTCCAGGACTATGATGAAGATCATACTAGTGGGGCCAGGGTAGTCCACAAGTACATCCTTTAATTGTTCCTAGTTGAGAGAGTATCGAGATAGGGCATCGATATTCCAGAGTAGACTAGTGTGTACGTTTCTTGACCTTGTATGGAGCGATGGTTGATCCCACAGCCATTAGTGTTTGATATCAAAGATTGTACATAGGTGCTCATTGGAGAATGGGTACACCGAACAGGACTCGCCGAGAACTCCTAAATGGTATTATACCTATCGTCAGATAGCAGTTCTCTGGTGACACTAGTACAGGTTAGTCTGTAGACCCGAGATCGTCATAGAGTCTTGTGTGATTCCCACTGTGCTTTGATTTCCTCCTTACCATGCTCAAGAGAGCGTGCAAACAGGTGGATTTTGGGTACAGTCCTGAGTCATATGGAGGCAATGAGCGATAGGAGGGGTTTCGTCTCTCCCGATATTGGGAGTTGATGTTGCGCTATGCTCGATTGGCTATAACAGGAAGTCCCTGGCCAGGGCTGATGATGAGATTTACTGGTAAGTGTTATCAGTAGTTTCTCGACCCGTTATGAGCCTCGCATCGGCATGACTTATCAAGTTATTGGGGTCTGACGTTTACCACCCCCAGACTCGATATGCGATATATCGGACGAAGAGACCGGACTGTACGGTAGTGTTATTTATAGGTTTTGCGGGAGTTCGGACAAGCTTACTTATTGATCTTCTGATCGCTCAATACCTGGGTAGCCATTACGTCCAGCTAGTACCGTTGACGGCTTGTGGGTAACTGATATGATCGTTACCTACTGCTGGCGTATTGACGAGTCTTTAGAGTCCTACACAGAGGTTTCCTAGCTCAAGCGAAACGAAGTAGGGACATATGTGATATGTGCGGGACCGAGATTAATACATGTATGTGAAACAGTATTCTAATCTCGCGATATAGGTTATATGTGATATAACCGGATTATTGAATCAAATGTTGATTCAATAATTTGTTATATGTATATATGATATACATATAAATGATATTAGTCGGTTGTATGTGATATAGCCGGATTATTAAATCAAATGTTGATTTAATAATTTAATATATAATTATATATTTGATATATTGATATATATTAACTAATATTAGCTCACTTAAGAATTTCTTTTCTACAAATACATATAAATATATATGAGATATATATTAATGTATTTACTATTATGTCATGCTAGATGATACATTGGACATGGATGTATGAGACTCACACAAAACTAAAGATTATTTGGGTGATTTAATTATTAAGGGATAAACCAAAATTAGGTGGAAAATGTCATGGCATAAGATGCTTATGAAAGCATGTAGAAGCCTTGACTTAGTCCACTAATTTTGTTTTACTCTAGATATTTATTAACCCAACCATTATCTTTAGTCATGGTTAAGTCTCTACAAATATGATTTGAGATATTTTCTCACCCAAGGGTTCACATTAGTAGAGTTTCTTGATCTCTTTCTTTGCTCTCTAGTTTTGAGTGAGGTGAGATAAGAAAAAGAGAAAAACAATTCTAAAGTGAGAAAAATTCCCACTTCATCAATTATACCAAACTAGCAATTTAGTATAGGTTGTTTACTTCACTAATTTTTTAATTAGTGAAGAGATAGCTTGAGTTAGAGATTCCTTAACGTAGATCATCTTCGGCCTCGAGAATCCTTAAGCAAGCTTGTTCCTTTCACCAAATAGAGCCTAAGAAGAGTTCGGGGGACCACTACTTGGAGCTAAGGGACTACTACTGTAGGGTTGCTAGGCACGCGCACAAGGGTCTACGAGGCATCAACCATGCCCGATTAAAAATTTAGCCGTGCCGAACAACCCGAATACGGATGTTTAAACTAGAGATTAGGCGAAAACTAACATGTTAACAGCTTTAACACTAAGTGAGAGGGATTACAACCTTTGTAGATCCGGTCCTTCACTTCATATGCTCCATGTTGTGGTCCCTTCGCTGCGATCATCGGGTTCCGGACTCTCGAGAGGTTCCACGAAGAGAAAGATGCAACCTTTGCTTCCGATCTTCGATACTAAGATGATCTACCTTGAAGTTTCGTTAACACAAGCTAACACTTATGAAATGATGTGAACACCCTCATCTAAATGGCAAGGGAAGATGAGGATGATGAAGTAGGATTTTTGCTCTCTTTATTTATCTTTTTCTCATATTTATTCATCACCTTTGAAAAATCTAGAAAGCTTTTTCATGAAAGCATGAAGGAAGAAGAAGATGAACATGATAAGAATCCTTTTGTGATGAATAGGAAAAGAATAATATGATGAATTATGCAACCATGGTCAAGTAAACCTTTGTAGAGAATTAACTAGGGTTAGGGTTTGGGTTGGGTTAAAGCATGATTCACTTGTAAATATCTTTATCATGACAAAAAGAAAACCTTCTAGAAACATCTAGAAATCTTAACCCTAATCCAAACCCTAATCATGTTTAAACTCCACTAAACATGTTGCATTAGTTATCATATCATGTTACAATATTATATATCACATATATAATATTTATTGTAACCAAATAAAATAATACATTTAACATATATCGCATATATATCAATGTATTACCCGAGTGAGAAAAAGAATCTTTTAGTGAGCTAATATTAGTTAATGTAATTTAATATATCATATATATTATTATACATTAAATTATCGAATCAACACTTGATCCGACAATCCGGCTATATCGCATATAACCGACTAATATTTATCCGTACCGATTCATCGAATCAACACTTGATCCGATGACCCGGCTGATATCAAATATCGCGAGAATAGAATACGGTATCTCATATCGTATTATCCTCGGTCCCGCGCATATCACATATGTGCCCCTACTCCGTTTTGCCTGAGCCAAGAAACCTCTGTGTAGGACTCTAAAGAATCGTCAATACGCCGGCAGTAGGTGATGATCATATCAAACACCCACAAGCTGCAAGCGGTCAGCTAAACGTAACAGCTACCCAGGTATTGAGCGCTCAGAAGATCAACAAGCAAGCCTGTACATTCTCCTGTGAATACAAACAGTAACACTCCCGTACAGTCCGGTCTCGTCGTCTGATATGTCGCATATCTCGCCTAGGGGTGGTAAACGTCAGACCCCAGTAGCTCGATAAGTCATGTCGATATGAGGTCTATAACAGTTCGAGAAACTACTGATAACACTTACCAGTAAATCTCAGCAACCCTGGCCAGGGATTTCCGGTTATAGCCAATCGAACACAGCACAACATCAACTCCCTATACCGGGAGAGACGAATCCCCTCCTATCGCTCATTGCCTCCATGTGATTCGGGACTGTACCCAAAAGCCACCTTTTTGCACGCCCTCTTGGACGTGGTATGATGGAAATCAAAGCACAGTGGGAATCACACAAGACTCTATGATGATCTCGGGTCAACAGACTACTCTGTACCAGTGTCACCGGAGAACTGCCATCTGACGTATGGTATAATACCATCTGGTAGTTCTCGGCGAGTCCGTCCAGTATACCCAGTCTCCACTGAGCACCCGTACACCATCCTTGATGTCAAACACCGATGGATATGGGATCATCCATCGTCCATCATATGGGTCAAGATGCGTATACGCTAGTCTACTCTGGTGCATCGATGCCCTGTCTCGATACACCCTCGACTAGGAACAGTTATAGGATGTACTCGTCGACTACTGTGGCCCCACTAGTATGATCTCATCATAGTCCCAGTAGTCGAGTACATATCCTAAGGGCTTTATCAACATGCAATATAGAGACAATCAGAGTACATGTTAAGATAAAGTACAACCAGATAGCATACTATCATGTCGAGCAAGAAAGTCCTCCGTATATATGTCCTAGCATCCACTACAATATACATCGTATATACAGTAATGGCCTCTAGGGCATACATATAACTAACAACTACATAGAGCTTTCGAAGTGAAGGACCGGTCTACAACGGTTGTATTCCTTATTCACTTAGTGTAAAGTTTGTTTACATGCAATAAAATCCTAATTCTTTAGTTCAATTCTCGGATAGCATGCAATAGCACACTAGATTTTTTTAAAAATTGTATACTTGATGATTCTAAAAACCTATTAGTGGTGCTAAGGCATACTTTCACTATATTGGTCTTGTCCTCAGAATTGCTACCAAAGACCACGATAGGAGTAGATGGTCCAGAATTATTGTTTTCCCTTTGGGATTGCCCCGATTAGACTATTTGTTCGTCCTCCTCGGTGTTGCTTTAAAAGATCGGGATGGTGACCGCGAATTTTTGTTTATTCTCCGGCTTGTGGTACTTTTTAGTATCCTCGAAGTCCGGCAGAAAGTATTTTGCATTTTCATACTTTCGTACTTCATTCACCGAGAACGGGTTTAGTTCTTCCGTGACGGTGTAGTCCGAGCCATATTTGAAATACTTCATACACTGTTGTTGTGTAGAAGGGACGATGTTGTGCTCGTGTAACCAAGGTCTGCCAAGAAAAGCGTTACAGAAAGTTTTGGCGTCAATGCCATGGAATTTGATATTAGTGACGAGCAGCCCGAAGCGTGGCGTGAGTATTACAGACCGCGGCGTTCGTGATAACATTGAATCAAACCCGGAGATGGTAATTTTATCTCGGGTAAGGTGCTGAATATTCATGCATATTTTCTTCAGTACTCCTACATTGAGAAGATTGACGGAGGATCCGTTGTCAACAAGGATTTTCCTTATCTTGATGTCGTGGTAATACCCGGTGACGTATAGCGGTCGATTATGTTTGCACGTACCAAGGAGTGGATCTTCATCGCTGAATGTAATATCAGTCGTGTAGATCTCTGCCAATTCATCTTTCATCTTCTTTTCTGCGAGAAAAGCTTAGAACTGGTCGGGTTCTTGTAAGACCTTGATCAGGGAATCTCGTGCCTCTTTGGAAAGGAGGAAAGCATCCAGTATGCTCAGTTGTGAGGATATTTTCCTTAAATGTGCAATGACATTGTAGTCTACCTTATTTTCTTAGGCGGGTCTTTTGCGGCGAGTTCTTTGTCTGCTTCATCATCAAGGACGATTTCCTTAGGCATCTTTCCTCTCCCTCTGTTTTTTTTGTTCGAACCTTTGTTTGCAGGTCCGAGGTTCTTCTCAGGTAGCGTACGATTATGTAGCTAAATGTTTTCGCAATTCTTCTCCTCCTCTTCTTCTCCCGAGACGGAGTCTTCAAAGAGAGGGTTAAAGGGCGTTTCGTCTTCGGAATCGCTCCCGAAGGTGAGAACTTGAGGTTTCCCCCCTTCTGAACTGGTACCAACCATATGACAGTTGCCAGTTGCTTCTTTATGCGTTTTCGTCTCGTCACTTTCACATCGGCGAGTGTGAGCTTCGCGCTTCTTTTTCTTGAAGTGTTTTCAATGGGTAACATATCTTTGCCACCACTTCTTGAAGGCACTGCACTACTCAATAGAGTGGGCGATCCTTCGATGATATAGGCAGTATTTTGGATGTGATTCTCGACCTCGGGCGTGTACATCATGAGCGGTGGCAGTTTCATCCCCATAGACAGGGATTTGGCGAACCGCTTCTCAGTTTTAGTCCTGCTCTTATTAGTTGCAGGCGTGCTTTGATTTGTCCGGAGAATTTCATGACCCGTCCTCGTCACAGCTTCTTTGTTTATACGCTGCCACTTGGCCTTTTTGTATATGGCCATTTTGCGTTCTCGGTCATCTTTGCTCTTTTGAAAGGGTTCGTTTAGCAGCCTCTCAATCGGGTTCTGGCAGCTTCGGGGATTTTAGCGCCGATTCTGCCTCCAGTTCTTCCACGTCACTTTCTGACGCTGGCAAAGCTTCTTCATCATATAACGATGAATGGGAGATCATTGGCAGCTTACTATACGGTCTTCTGTTCTTTCTGATGAGTCATTTCCCTCATCATCGTCATTGTCTCCGTCCTCAATAATATGCTTGAGCAATTCTTCAAGCGTGACCGGTGTTCACGCCTTTTGATTATATTCTTCCAGCGCATCTATGTATTTTTGGAGGTCTGTGCACTAGTTATCATACTCGGTAGGTGTTCATATCATAATATTGCATTTTATATTCCCCATTCTTATTCGTTTTATAAATAAACAGGTGCTTTTGATGCATGTCTGCTACATATTACAGGTTACAGGTTCTTGGAGCGAAAACAGTGAAAAAGACAAAAGATGATACAAAAAGGGACTTTTGACAAACAAACAGAAGACTCTTGATCAAGCCTACATCAAAGATAAAATTCACAAAGTACAAGGCAATGCAAGGTCCAAGATTACAAAGCGAACGGTTAAAAGTCCACCGCAATTATTCACTGGAGATCTGGAAGAAACATAGAAGCTATTTTAATAAAGAACCAAATAATAAGGAAGCCCAAAGATCCAAGGCCCAATACTTTCTTTTAAAGAGACATAAAATTTTACCAAAGCTTGAAGTCTACTTTGACTAGGTCTTCCTAAGGATATTTTGGTAAATGTAGACATGCAAATCAATTGTAACCTAGGGTTTCCTATTCTCTATAAATAGGAACTCTACTCATTGTAATTTCTTATGCCTCCCTTCATTAATAAATTTCAGCATTCTTTTGGAGAGCATCATTCTTGTAAGTTCTTTATTTTCAGCCCTAGGTTAATTTTCTATTCTTGCCCTAAATAAATTTAATTCCTTGCTCTAGTTAATCTTTTATTCTCTGCCTTAGATAAATGTTCTTCAATTCCCTAATGAGTGAGTAGTCTCCTCGCTTGTTAGGGTTAGATCTGGGGAAGGTTTGAGAGACGAAGATCTCTCATCCCCTTTCTTGCCCGTCATATATTTTCATAGAACTCTATGCATACATGCACATACCGCTCCCTACGGCACCCTATCCATCGAGGTAGCGGTGATACCGTAGTATAAAGGCCCGGTTGTGATTGTTTTCCATGGAGGTTAGGGTAAGGATTTCTAAAGGAAGGACAAGAACCTAGAGAAAGAAATATCTTTCCAAATGGTTCTAATCCCTTTTATTAATAATTACCATAACACCTAATTAGATCTTCATATGGGTATAGAAAGCGGCGAGATTTATAGACTTTCCAAACTTAACCTAGACCTAACCCTAGCATGAGTAGATCTAGATAATTGCCCTAGGTTAATTAGGTTTTTAGATTTAATAATTAATCCGAACACCCTTCGGAATTAACTCGTAAGCGCGACTAGGAAATTCACAAAATCCCTGTGGACCGACCCATACTCACCGGCTAGCTGTAAAGCGACGCCGTTCTTGATTGCGGTTACAAATATTTTTGATCTATCTTTTAGAAAGCGCAAGCACGCTAAATCAACCAAATCAAATGGCGCCGTTGCCGGGGATGGCGTAGAACTTTCCTTTTTGCAATTTCGGGTTAATCATTAAAATTAAAAAAATCATAAAAATCTGAAAAATCACAAAAAAATATAAAAAAATATCATCTGTTATTTTTGGAAGGGTATTCTTGTTTGAATTTTGCAGGATTTGCACACAAATTCGGATCTGAAAATCTACAGAGATCAAAACAGAAAATATAAAATCCGAACAAATAGAAGATCACAACAACCGAGGAACAGAAGAAATTTGGAGGACCGAGTCAACAAGAAGAATCGCGGTGATCTGGTCAAAAAAAAAAAAAAAACCTCCGAAGCTACCAAACCGCGGCGGAACCGCCGCGCGAGCCCCCTTCCGGCCGCGGAACCGCCGCGGCCTGGTCGATTCAGGGCTTGAAAAAGGGGCTGAAGCGCGAGATTAAAATAAAAAAAAAAAGATAAAAAAAACAGTTCCACCACTGCAAATTTCTGTGAGTTTTCTCTCTCCTCCTCTGCAAATCTTGATATATCTTCTGTAAATTTGCCTGCAGGATTTCTTTGCGCTCAAAAATCTTATTCCTCTCCAAAATAACAATCTTGTGCAGGATTTTTGGGCCCCGCTTGAAATGAAATTAGATTGCAAGTAACATTTTGCTGTTGCATATCTTTTTTATAAAATATTTTGCTGTTGCATATCTTTTCTCTAAAAATCTTTTTGCAACAAAATTTTTCCAATTAAAGAGAAAAAGAATGAAAATAAAAAGAACAAATATTTTTTAGAAACTTGCAAAAATTTTTAGCCGCAAATAAATCCTTGCACCACCAACCATCCTTATTGTCACCTTTCTTCTTCTAACATGGGTACCCCACATAAAAAATCTCTTGCCGAACTTTGGTATCCCGAACCTAATTTTGCGTCATATGTCAATGTGTTCGGTCAATTTAAAGACGATCCTTCCATGCCTAAAAAATCTTTGAAAGATCACATAGAGGAGTCTAGGAGAAACAGTTTGACTTTTCAACCCACTTTGTGTCAACCAAGTCAACCTTCACCACTTCCATATGTTGATACCACTCTTTCGAGTCCTTCTGACACTCCTAGGCCGATGTCCATTTCTGAGCACATTGCTCAATCTCGCAGCCGATCTTTCACCCCTCTCCACACATCGAGTTCTAGGGATCCACAAGATTATTCACATTTTTATCCACATGTAGACTCTACCCCTGTCCTACCACCCACTTCCTACCAGTCCTACCCGACCTTACCACCTTCACTAGACATTGATTCTACACAGCCTTTTGGGAGTTTTGCATATCCACACAATTTCGAATCTTTTCCCGAAACCCCCTTACCACCAAAGTCTAGTTTGGAAGAGGCGTTGGAGGCGTATATCGCAGCAACAAACAAAATGGTTAGGAATGTGGAAGCGTCCGTTGCCGCCCTTATGCAACCTGCTGAACCGGTAGCTAGTTTCCCGCTAGCACCAAATTTTTCAATGTATGAGGAGGCGGTTGGACAGAATGAGAATGAGAGAGGATTTCCAAATCACACCTACCCTTACCCAATTGAAGCCCACAACTCCAGTTTTCCATCGATTGTCCCAAATGATTCACCAGTTGAAAATAAAAATGAGTTGTGTGATTTTGTAGTGTTTGATTTGCCAGATTATGAAGAACCCCTTTCGAGTGAAACCGCACCTAATCCTTTCGATCTTTACACCTCCACTCTAGAACCTAAATCGATAGATATCCATGCTTTTGATGAGGTGTCTAAAGAAATTGATTTTCACTTGATTGAGGATATAGACGCCGGGAATATTTCGGATGATGAACCTGTCGATTTGCTTGAAATTTTATGTTCAAATCATCATCCTGAGTTATTAAATGTTTCTCCCGAATCTCATATGCGTCTAGATTTTGATGATAATGGCATGAATGAGTTGAATATTGAGGATAGTATTGAGGAGAGTCTTGAGGATAATATTGAGGTTGAATCATTTTTGTTTGATGTGTCTGATTTTCCAATTCATCCTCCTGAACCTTTGACTGTTATATCACCCTCCCTCCTTCCCATCATTCCGATCCCGCTTGAAGACTGTGAGCTTGAAACCTTTTCCTTCGAATCTGACACAGTCCTCACAGACGAAAACACTTACGAGTGTTTCACTTTTTCGGACGATGTTGATGACTCACCGCCCGAGTTTGAGTCCATTACATTTTCAGATGAGTTACTTGAACCATCAGACTCGGTTGCTTACAGTAGTTTCGAACCATTGATGGAATCTTTCAAGTTCGATACTGATTACTTAGGTGAGAGTACGACTATCCCTCAATCACTCCCTTTCGTCCTTCCTGTTGTTCCGACCGTGCAAATGACTGTTACGCTTTCATCTCCGATACTAAGTTCGGCGTACCCATGTTTTCTTGCGAATCTTGAGGGATTTGATCCCATTTCTCGACGAGTAGATAGGTTAGCGCAATCGCTTATAACATATCGGTCATCACATATTGCGCTAATTTATTCACTCAATTTACACCCTCAAGATCGTACTCCACTTCCTTCTTCTTTTCGCCATTCTTCTCCCCCACCGAGACCATATTCTACCATTCTTCTTTCCACACGGTCTCGCGTGCTTCTCATTTTCTTGCACCAACTATACCATTTCCACGATAAGATTTTTGAATGGTTGGTGCTAACTTTTGGCTTGTGCAAGGCCAAGCTTAAGTTTGGGGGAATCTTTGTATATATGTATATATTTTTTATTTTTTTTTCTTTTTCTATAAAAAAAAAAAAAATTCAAAACATTAAAAATATAAAAATTATAAATAAATAAACAGGGGAGTGCCGGTATTTTGACCCTCTTGGTTTAGCATGACAGTGAGGACACTGTCAAGTTCAAGTTTGGGGGTATGCTCGGTACGTCTTCTTCCTTCGCATTAATTTGTACATATTTTTGCATTTGCATACTTATTTGAAAACCCATAAAAAATTGAAAAATTTCAAAAATTATAAAAATTAATGTATTCAATTTTGGCTAATTGACTTGAGTTTGACAAATAGGTTAACTGGCTAGGAACAACTAGATCTTAGACTTAGTGAATTAAAAACCCTAAAGATAACATTCCTTAAAGTTTAACGGTAGAAAGTATATGCCTTGTAGTTTATTTAGAAATAGGCAAATTTTGGGTTCACTTCTTGGGCTAAGTCGAAACGAAGGAAAGATATTGAAGTTTTTATTAGAGTATAAGTTTGAAAAATAATTCCTAGCTTAAATCTAGATTCTGAAAATGAATACCCTACAACTTGCACAATCACGCATCTTGAAACTTGGAATAGTAGAAGAGACCTTGAAATGCTCTTGTCTAAAGTCCTTAGTACAATGAAAATAAAAGAAAAAAAAGTGTGAATAAAGAAAAAAAATGGACACTGGTTTTTGTGATTACTTAAGGCTGTAAAAAATAGAAAAATATTTAGCGAGGGTGCTTCATCACCTAGTGCCTTAGACCAACTGGTTTGGGAGTCACTGCTAAAGCCTTGGGTGTTGCAAAACTAGGAAGTACGCTTTAAAGTGCTAACGCATCTTGTAATCAGTTGTTGGTACCTCAAGAAGTATTAACAGTCGCATGAAGGATGTGTAAGCAAATTTCATTTAAAAATTCACTAATTAATAAGTGCTTTGGACAATGAACGAGAGTATGATTGCTTGATTTGAATTTCCAAGTGTAGGGGTGATATATACACACATGTAGGGATATGTGATTGGAATTTAGATAAGAGAGAGGAATGAAAAATATAACTTATATCTTTAATAGAGTCGATAGAAATTCCTAAGTCGAGATGGAATCCTAGAAGGAAAACTTAAGAGATGCCGAAAGCTAAGTAAGTCTATAGGATATATATAATCTTAAGTTAAATAACGAGGAAGTGTGAAGAATGTGGGTGGATAATTTGCGAGTCAAAAGATAATAGAATTCCTTGTTAGAAAACCTAATTGGAGAACAAAAGTCAATGGGCCGAGTTGATAGGATTTTGTGGGTGTAATCCGCTGAAAACCCTCAGGAGACAACACTCCTCCTACTAGGGACACCTAGAGGTTTAACGGCTTGTTGCACGTGCTCAGTGCAATCGCGTTTCCCTGCGAAAGTGCGGTTAGGATTTTAGTGAATAAAAATAAGTTTGCTCGAGGACGAGCAAAAGATAAGTTTGGGGGTATTTGTTCATATCATAATATTGCATTTTATATTCCCCATTCTTATTCGTTTTATAAATAAACAGGTGCTTTTGATGCATGTCTGCTACATATTACAGGTTACAGGTTCTTGGAGCGAAAACAGTGAAAAAGACAAAAGATGATACAAAAAGGGACTTTTGACAAACAAACAGAAGACTCTTGATCAAGCCTACATCAAAGATAAAATTCATAAAGTACAAGGCAATGCAAGGTCCAAGATTACAAAGCGAACGGTTAAAAGTCCACCGCAATTATTCACTGGAGATCTGGAAGAAACATAGAAGCTATTTTAATAAAGAACCAAATAATAAGGAAGCCCAAAGATCCAAGGCCCAATACTTTCTTTTAAAGAGACATAAAATTTTACCAAAGCTTGAAGTCTACTTTGACTAGGTCTTCCTAAGGATATTTTGGTAAATGTAGACATGCAAATCAATTGTAACCTAGGGTTTCCTATTCTCTATAAATAGGAACTCTACTCATTGTAATTTCTTATGCCTCCCTTCATTAATAAATTTCAGCATTCTTTTGGAGAGCATCATTCTTGTAAGTTCTTTATTTTTAGCCCTAGGTTAATTTTCTATTCTTGCCCTAAATAAATTTAATTCCTTGCCCTAGTTAATCTTTTATTCTCTGCCCTAGATAAATGTTCTTCAATTTCCTAATGAGTGAGTAGTCTCCTCGCTTGTTAGGGTTAGATCTGGGGAAGGTTTGAGAGACGAAGATCTCTCATCCCCTTTCTTGCCCGTCATATATTTTCATAGAACTCTATGCATACATGCACATACCTCTCCCTACGGCACCCTATCCATCGAGGTAGCGGTGATACCGTAGTATAAAGGCCCGGTTGTGATTGTTTTCCATGGAGGTTAGGGTAAGGATTTCTAAAGGAAGGACAAGAACCTAAAGAAAGAAATATCTTTCCAAATGGTTCTAATCCCTTTTATTAATAATTACCATAACACCTAATTAGATCTTCATATGGGTATAGAAAGCGGTGAGATTTATAGACTTTCCAAACTTAACCTAGACCTAACCCTAGCAAGACTTAGATATAGATTAATTTAGTTTTTTGATTTAATAATCAATCCGACCACAATCGGAATTAACTCGTTTGAGCGAATAGGAGATTCACAACATCCCTGTGGACCGACCCGTACTCACCGGCTAGCTGCAAAGCGACGCCGTTCTTGATTGCGGTTACAAATATTTTTGATCTATCTTTTAGAAAGCGCAAGCACGCTAAATCAACCAAATCAGTAGGCTGCACAGGTTTCTTAATCTTCTTCTTTTTCGTAGAAAATTTTGAAGGCTTGACTTGGAGGCTTTTCCCCTTGTCAACGGCTTTCGGTGTAGGACGTGGTTTCAGCATCCCATCAACAATTTCGGGTTCAAGCGGGCTTTTCCACTTGATCGCCAGACATGTTTGTAGATCTTTCAGTATTCTTTTAGTTTTTGCTGAAAGAACTACTTCCCATGGAGTTTCTTCCATGAGTGATCATGACGCCTCCTGCATGTTCACCTTTTTCAGAGCGTGCTTTTGGGGAGGATCTACCATCCAGCTATCAGATAGTGTGACCTTCCCCTGTTGGTACTGGTCTTCGACCCAATTTTTGAAGATACAGCAATATTCAATTGGTTGGCTCACTATCCTATGATAGGAGCAGTAGTTGGGGTTGTTGATGTTGCCGGGTTATGCAGGCCGCCATGGGTCTGGTAATGTGATGAGATTATTTTGCATCGCCAGCTCGAACAATCTCCTCGTTTTATCGCGAGGAAACGAGTATGCATGTCCCAGCCTTTCTTCTAAGGACGGGCGTGTACGAAGGTTGTTTTGGCGAGCAGCTGGTTTTAGACCGCTCGGTTTTTATTGTTGTAAGTCAATGTTACGCACCCCACGTGTTCGTGGGGAGGCGGAAATTGCAAAAAATGATTTTTACGGGCTTCGCAACACCGACTGGAACCAAGGATCGAACATAAACCATAACTGGCAAACTACTTGAGGTTTAATTACTCGGAAAGAAGTTATACCTCACGATACCAAGTCCTTCGGGTCTTCATCGCTGTCCTTTACCTCGTCGTCAGCTCCAAGGATCGGAACGGATCGGGCAACCTCGATGGCCTCCTCGAGTCAAAGACGATCCATCCGAGAGTCTATAGTCCGAGCTCCTACCTCAAATCCGAGGTGACTATGGCTTCTAGTTCGCTAAACTAGAAGGCCTAGAGTGTGTAGAGTAAGAAGATGGAATGCTTTGTCTCTTGGAACCCAAGGTTTCTCAACTCATGCGACTTTTTGGGTTATGAGGAAGAAGAAGGAGACTTGAAGAAATGAGAGAGGAGAAGAGAGCTTGGATGAAGAATGCTCATTCATTTGTGATGAATAATGAACCATGTGAATTATTGATGAGATAATATCTCAAAAAAATATCTATGGTTCACAAATATCTTTTTTGTCAAGTGATGAGTCATAGCCATCCAAAGAAAATATCTCCACCTCATTTCTCCACCTCATTATTCTTTAATCCATAAAAGAAAAAAGAAACCCTAATGAGGTGTCCCTTCTAGAAGTTTTCCCACAAGAATTACGAGAATGCCCCTCATCCGTATATACGTACCCGCATCCGTATTCCGAAGAATACGAATACAATGAGACGAAAATAATCCATCAATATAATACTAGGATCCATCTTAAACCAAAGCCCACTAGTATTATCCGCCCGATCATCATACGTGCACAAGTACACGTAAGTGATCGAAGCCCTGCCGTAAAACCATACGACCTCTACACCTTTTGCCCAGTGCGGGGAAGCTATCTATGTGGGACTCTAAAGACTCGACACTACGCTGGCAGTGGTTTAACCACAAGCCGCAAGCGGTACTAGCTGCACGTAACGGCTGCCCAGGTATGTGTCGATAAGAAGGCCGATGAGCTAACTCATCCGAACTCCTACTGAGCCTGTATGTGACAATCTCTGTACAGTCCGGTCTGTTCGTCTAAGAGTATCGCATATCAGGACTAGGGGGCAGTAATCGTCATACCCCTAATAGCGCAATAAGTCATGTCGGAGAGTAGCCCAAAACACCCTGAGAAACTACTGGAGTACCTACCAGTAAATCTCGCTTACCTTGGCCAAGGACTTTGTGTAATGGCTTTCCGAACACAGCACGATATCTACCCCCAATACCGGGAGAGACGAATCCTATCTAACCGCCACTGCCTCCAAGTGCTTCAGGACTGCACCCAACTACTACATGTTTACACGACTCCTTTGAGCCGTGGTAGGGTAGTAATCAAAGTACAGTGGGAACACACTCAATGCGAAGCAGCAGTGTCAAGTCGACGGACTAAGCTGTACTCATGTCACCTGGGAATTGCTACCCTGTCACGACCCGCAGGGTACGGAACGTGACTGGCACTTAAGACTTTGTCACGACCCGCAGGGTACGGAACGTGACTGGCACTTAAGTTTACGAAACGTCTAAAGACGTCCGTAAAATAAGTAAGCCAAAGCCCAGAAAACCAAAACCAATTAAGCAAAAGAGTGAAGAAAACCCAATCAATTGAAAGCGAGTTATCAAATAAGTCATGTAAAACCCTTTTTTAAAAACAATACCAATTTTTCCGAAAATTTCGGCAGAGTCTCCTTTGTAAATACTGGCCCCCAAAATGGGTACAACAAAAATATACATGAATCCAACAAAATAGGGCATCCCCAAGCGGGAGCTAGCTCTTCGCCACAAGGCGGTCACAAATCCCACGCAATATAAATGACAACAAGCATAATAATCATAATAAAGCATAAGAAAACATCATGTCGACTCAAGTGAGCTCGACCCCAAAATACAGCATAAATTCCACAAACCTCACAGTCTCATCTCTAGGTCAATATACAATAAAACTGGTAGAAACAGTAGATGGAGTACACTAGATACAAAGAAAAATACAAGGTGGTACAAAAATAATAACATAACCCACCTATGAGCAAATCTCGAGCTCAGGCAAAAGAGGCAAAAGAACAAGTGCGCCCGCCGCTACTGAACTGACGGAGCGGACCTGCAAAAGACTGTGGCACAACGGGGGTGAGTTGCCAACTCGTGAGTAATAAATAACATCTACAAAGGCTATCGTATGCATGCACACAAGCATCCTAGCATCTATAATACAGGTATGACTAGATGCACTAGCAGGTGTGTATACAACATCAGTGTACGAATATGTATGCAACATGAATATCTGAGGTCTCAATAGGTATATATAAGAAATATTTTATCTCTTTTTGTTTTTGAAACTCTTTTAGAATGCCAGCATAATGTCAATGAATCGACGAAAATCGGTGTCCAGCAACGACACCCAAAAGCTGTCTCAAATCTCATAAATCCATGTCATAGTGTCTCTGGCCTCAGCCATCCGGCTGACCCATCTCAATATCAATATCTCATCCCCTCGCGGCCCCGGTCGGTATCCTCTGGATATCCGCCGTGCCCAATGAAGTCACCGGTAGGTAATCCGTCCCCTGCCAGGCTCATCGTCAGCACCACGAGCTTCTTGCCCCGGGGTACCCTACCGGGCCCACCATGTACCCGAAACGGTTCATCCAACTCCTCGAAACGTGTCTCCAAAAACCACAGCAAACTCATGGTGGACGACACTTACATCACTAGAAAACCGCAATTTACATGTTTTAAAAATATAATAAGTTTAGAAATTTTGCGGCTTTCCCCCGAAATCCAGAAATATCATAAAATCTCAAGAAATCCTCATAAGTGCATATATCAATGATAATGAATGCGTATGGTATCAATAATCAAGTTGCGATGTGTGATCAATGGATTAAGCATGAACAATTAATATGATGAAGTACATGCACATGAATAGCAATTCTACGGTTTCATTTTAAGGAATTAAAGGCAATAGCACCAGTTTAAGTATCAATTAGTAAAAGGTTTAAATTTAAATGTTATCTAGTGTGGTGGCATGGCAATTACCAGGGTGTGTGTGTAAGCATGAATAGTGCTCGTGCTGCATATAAAAACCCTGGCAATGGTGCAGGTGTCCTATAAAATGGTTTCGTATAGGTATGTCAATATAATGCATGGATGCAGCAAATAGTCAACTAAGTATTTCACCCCTAATTACTAACATCACTAAGGGTCTTGTAAGTTACAAAAAAAAAACTATCGGGCGGCTTGCGCCATCCAACGATAGTCCCCCGTAGATGTTACATCTACTCACCGGAATCTCTGGCTAGCTGTGTCCAATCACCGCCTTTCCCTTTCGCGCCGCGTCTGACGTCTCCGCGACCGAACCTGGAATTTACATCAATACCAAACATAAGGTTACGTATCAAGAACGACGCAAAACCCAAACGAAACTACTAACGTTCGCTAGCTAGGTACAACGTGCACAAAGTGCGCGGAACACACGCGAAAATCGCAAAAACTGCCAAAAAACGCCGATTTGGTCGCCCGGCAAAACTAAAACCCGACTACCCAAAAATCCGCACTCACGCATCCTAAAAGTCGTAGGACAAGCCATTACAATCATCAAGATATCAAAAATAATTCATCACATAATTTTATAACAAAACTAGTAAGCATTTGCATTCCAAAATCGGTGCAAAAATCGCCGATTTGCGACAAAACGACTACAATCTAGCATAATCACCCAAGTCACACCATTAGATAACCACTACAAAAAATTTCAACACATTAACCATGCTCCAAAACCTAAATTCCACAACCAACCCTTTCTTGATTTTTCTCAAAAGCAATTGCAAATCAAAATCCATACTAGAAAAACTTAACTAATACTAATTTCAAACCCAATTAGCAAGTTAACCTTCTAGATTAGGTTAGCAAAACAACTAGATAACAAATTAGGTTTAATCAACTAAATAATGGTTTCTAAACCTTAATTCAACTCATTAATCATGCTTCACAACCCAATTCCATACACTAACCCCTTTCTAGATTTTCCCTAAAACAACAATTTACAACCAAATCACACTTCTAAAATTAACTAAATTAGCATAATTGAAGACTACATAAACAAGGTGACCATATAGATTAGTTAATTAACAACTAGATTAACTATAAAACAATCTAATTAACTATCATGGCTTCAAAACCCTAGTTTAAACAAACTACTCTTTTTAAAAAAAACAAGATTAGAAATTAGCTAACTTTTAACACTAATACCATATAATTAAAGGAATTTAGCAAAAAAAAGAAAGTAACTTGATGGAAATTATACCTCAATTGAGATCTAGCAAGAATAAATTTTGCTCCAAATGATGGCCTCAAGCATCAAGATCCAAGCTCGGGAGGTGAAGGAAAAGAAAGATGAAGGAGGGTTTTAATTTGCAAGCTTTAATTTGAAATTTTGATGAATTAAACTTGAAGAATTGTGAAGAAAATGAGAAGAAAAGAGATGAAGAGGGGGAAGTGCAGGTTTCGGCCAGAATGAGGTGAGGGGGAGGGGTGTGGGTGAGTGGGAAAGTCAATGGTCAAGTCTCCAAAAGTCAAAGCACCATACCTTATCAATTATAATTAAAATAAATCAATAAACCACTAATTCAACTCAAGAAAGAGAACAAAGAAATGAGGCCAGAAATTTCTGGACTTGCACAAGGTGGGGCTGTCCTAGGGCTGAGGGAAAAGAGAGAGGGGTTTTACAAAAGAAATTTTATGCAAAAAGGCCCCCTACAAGTCAAAAATTGCAAGTTTTAGCTCAAAATTCAATAAATTCGTTTCATATCATAAAAATTTTGTTAAAAATCAAAATAAATTACTAAAAATTTATGTTACCACTAGATTTTAATTATAATAATTTTAGAGATTAAAATTAGCCCGGAAAAATTTGTATTTATCGCTAATTTAATGTATTTTCTTACCGGCTTAAAATAATATTAAAAAATTGAAAAATTAGGGAAAATTTTTAAACGACCAGAATTTCATAATTAACTCATTAGCTACTAAAAAAAAGCAATTACCTATCCATTTTAGGTATAATTAGGCCTAAACTGCAAAATAACAAGAAAGACGGTTTTCGGAAAAATACCGAATTTTCACCGAATTTCAGGAAAACACCAAAACGACTTTTCAAGACGCTACAATCTTCCCCCCTTAAAGAAATTCGGTCCCCGAATTTAAAAATATAGCTACGCGTACCTTCAAAGAGATGGGGATATTTCTTCCTCATCTCGCCCTCGGTCTCCCAGGTAACCTCCTCGCTGCTCGGGCTACGCCAAAGGACCTTGACGGTTGGTATAATCTTCGACCTCAACTTCTTCACCTGCCGATCCAGGATGGCCACCGGCTGCTCTGCAAAAGAAAGGTCGCGCTCTAGCTGGATTGTCGGGTGCTGAATCGCATGCGAAGGGTCGTGAAGGTGCTTGCGGAGCATCGAAACAAGGAAGACGGGGTGAACATCGGGAAAGCTGGGAGGAAGAGCCAAACGATATGCAACAGCGCCAACACGCTCGAGGATCTCGAAGGGACCTACGAATCTAGGGCTAAGCTTCCCCTTTCGCCCAAAACGCATCACGCCCTTCATCGGAGAGACTTTCAGAAAAACATGGTCGCCAACTGCGAACTCTAATCTGCGACGGCGCCTGTCTGCATAGGATTTTTGCCTGCTCTGAGCCGCTCTCATCCGGTCTCGGATCAACTGTATCTTCGCTGTCGTCTCCTCAACAAGCTGCGGCCCCAAAATGCTGCTCTCGCTGAGCTCTGTCCAACAAACGGGCGATCTGCATCTCCTCCCATACAATGCCTCGAAAGGTGCCATCTGAATAGTATCCTGGAAGCTGTTGTTGTAGGAGAACTCCACTAGAGGTAAATAATGATCCCAGCTACCACCAAAGTCTAAAACGCACGCTCTGAGCATGTCCTCGAGAGTCTGAATGGTCCGCTCTGACTGTCCGTCGGTCTGCGGATGAAACGCTGTGCTGAAGCTCAAAAGAGTGCCCAAAGCCTCCTGAAGTCTCTGCCAGAGTCGGCTGGTGAACTGAGTGCCTCGATCTGACACGATACAAGTCGGTACGCCATGTAGTCGCACGATCTCGTCAATATAGAGCTGAGCATACTGAGCGAAGCTGAAAGTCGTCTTCACTGGAAGGAAGTGAGCCGCTTTCGTCAATCTATCCACGATCACCCAGATGGAGTCGTACCCTCGACTGGTCCTGGGTAGACCCACAACGAAGTCCATCGAAATCTGTTCCCATTTCCACTCTGGAATGGGTAACGGCTGTAGCTCTCCTGCGGGCCTCTGGTGCTCGGCCTTGACTTGCTGACAAGTCAGGCATCTCGAAACGAACTCCGCAATGTCCCTCTTCATCCCGTCCCATCAGTAGGTCTCTCTCATATCATGGTACATCTTGGTGGAACCGGGGTGGACACTATACACTGATCGGTGTGCCTCCTCAAGAATGTCGCGCCGCAATCCATCAGCATCTGGTATGCACAGTCTACATCCATATCGTAAAATCCCCTGATCGTCAACCACGAACTCGGAAAATCTGCCCTGTCCCATCTGTGCCATGATCTCTGAGCAACGGTCGTCACTGCGCTGTGCCTCATATATACGGTCAAGCAACTGTGGGCGTGCACGAACATGCGCGAGCTGTCCCCCTGTCTGAGTGAACTCGAACTCAACTCGGCTGTCGCATAACATCTGCCAATCTGCTGACGACTGCCTCTGAACTGCGCGCAAAAAGGATAGACTACCCCCGGGCCTCCTACTCAACGCATCTGCCACCACATTTGCCTTGCCGGGGTGATATAAGATCTCGCAGTCGTAGTCTTTCACCAACTCCATCCAACGACGCTGTCTGAGGTTCAGGTCTCGCTGCTGAAATATGTACTTTAGGCTCTTGTGATCGGTGAATATCTGACACGACTCGCCGTAAAGGTAATGCCGCCAAATCCTCAGTGCAAAGACCACTGCAGCCATCTCCAAATCATGAGTGGGGTAGTTCTGTTCATGCTTCTTCAACTGCCGAGAAGCATAAGCGATCACCCGGCCATGCTGCATCAATACGCATCCTAATCCCACTCGCGAAGCATCACAGTAGACAACAAACCCGCCTGATCCCGAAGGCAAAGATAATACCGGCGCCGTAGTCAAACAAGTCCGTAGCTGCTGAAAACTGCGCTCGCACTCCTCTGTCCAAACGAAAGGAACTCCCTTCCGGGTCAAACCGGTCAACGGTGCAGCTATACGGGAGAAGTCCTGAACAAAACGCCTGTAGTAGCCCGCCAAGCCTAGAAAACTACGGATCTCAGTAACCGATGTAGGTCGGGGCCACTGCTGAACGACCTCAATCTTCTTCGGGTCCACACAAATGCCGTCTCTCGTAACCACGTGACCCAAGAATCCGACGCTGTCCAGCCAGAATGCACACTTGGAGAACTTCGCGAACAGCTGGTGCTCCCTCAGAGTCTGTAACGTAATCCGCAAGTGCTGCTCGTGCTCCTCTCTGCTCCGGGAGTACACCAAGATATCGTCGATAAACACGATGATGAACAAGTCAAGATACGGCCTGAATGTACGGTTCATCAAATCCATGAATGCTGCTGGGGCGTTGGTGAGTCCGAACGACATCACCAAAAACTCGTAGTGGCCGTAGCGCGTGCGGAAAGCTGTCCTCGGTATATCCTCCTGTCGAACTCGCAGCTGATGGTATCCTGATCGCAAGTCGATCCTCGAAAAATACCCCGCACCCTGAAGCTGGTCGAACAAATCATCAATGCGCGGCAACGGATATCTGTTCCGAACGGTAACTTTGTTCAGCTGGCGGTAGTCGATACATAAGCGCAAACTTCCATCCTTCTTCTTGACAAACAGGACCGGAGCACCCCACGGAGAAACACTCGGTCGAATAAGCCCCTTATCTAACAAATCCTGCAACTGATCCTTCAGCTCTCGAAGCTCTGCCGGGGCCATCCGATAAGGCGGTATAGAAATAGGCCCCGAACCGGGAATCAAATCAATGCAGAACTCAACATCGCGCTCAGGCGGTAGCCCAGGTAGCTCATCAGGGAAAACATCAGGGAACTCACAAACTACCGGGACCCGGTCTAACGGAACCTCTGCAGCTCGAGTATCACAAATACACGCTAAGAATCCCTGACATCCCTTCCGCAAGAGCTGACCAGCGCGAAGAGACGAAATTAAGCTGGGAAGGGTGACACTGCGGTCTCCCTGAATAACAAGGACTGGCTCTCCCGGAAAGCTAAATCTGACTGCCTTCTCACGGCAGTCCACCGAAGCATAACAAGTGGCTAGCCAATCCATGCCCAGAAGCACATCAAAGTCCAACATATCGAGGAGTATCAAATCAACTGATGAATCCCTCTCCCCGATACGAACGGAACACAAACGAAATACAAACCGAGCGACAAACGACTCGCCTACCGGAGTAACAACAACAAGCGGCTGATCTAACGACGACGACTCACGGCCCAACATCGGTGCAAAGTGTGTGATACGTACGAATGTGTGGAACCTGGGTCGAATAATACCCGTGCGTCGAAAGAACAAACTGGCAAGGTACCTGTCACAACGGCATTGGATGCCTGCGCATCCTGCGGTGTCAAAGCAAATACTCGGGCTTGTCCTCCACCGATAGCGGGCTGACCTCGACCTCGGCCTCTGCCTCCTCGTCCTCTCTGAACAGGACCGCCGCGTCCACGGCCTCTCGGTGCACCTAACTGGCGTGGAGCATCGCCTGGGGTAGGAAGTAGGGCTCTCTGAGGAGGGGGTGGTGATGGTGGTAGGGTCACATGCGGAACTGTCGCTACTCCCTGTCGTCTCACCGGACAGTCTCTGACAAGATGGTGCGGACTCCCGCACCCAAAACACCTTGGCGACGGCTGCTGCCCCTGGGGATAAGAACCATATAACTGTCCCCGTCCAAATCCTCTGCCAGGCCTATCTCTCGGAAAGAATCTGGCGCGCTGCCTCTGAGACGGTACATCGGTGCGAATCCTCTTCGGCCCAGAAACGGCCGAAGTCCGTGATATGCGTGCCTCCATCCGCAATGCCGTATCCATAGCAGCTGAATAAGTGTCGTAATGCTGGGCGCCAATGGCAAGATATAGCTGGGCATCAAGTCCCTGTACGAACCTCTTCACCATCTTCTCCTCGGTATCCACTAAATACTGAGCATATCGGGATAACTGTGTAAACTGGATGTCATACTCAGACACCGTCATCCCAGGTGTCTTGACTAAGGCCTCGAAGCTACGAGCTCTGGCGTCACGAACGCTCTCTGGAAGGAAACGGGCTAGAAAGACCGCTGTAAACTCGACCCAAGTCATAGGCGGTAGACCTGCAGCTCGACCTCTCAAGACTGACTCCCACCATGTCTGCGCGAGACCCTCTAGTCGGAAACTCGTAAGCTCTACCCATCGATCATCCGAACATCTCAGCGAACGGCAGATCCTGACTAAACTGTCAAGGAACGTCTGTGGGTCCTCCGCTGTCTCGGTGCCGGTGAATACTGGAGGTCTCAGCCTCATGAAATCCTGTAGCGAAACCGGAATGGCCACGGTGGTAGTAGTAGGAGCAGGTATCATGGTCGTCTGTGATGTAGTAGGTACGTCATCCGGCCTCGGTGTACGACTGGCTGCAACTAGGGATCCTACCATCTGACGTAGCTCCTGCATGCCTCCCATCATCTGTCGCAACTCCTCCATACCGGTCTCGAGCCTATCCATACGGCCTGGGGAAGGTGGATCGGTCTGTCCCTGCGGCGTAGGCATACCACCCTGCTCAGTCATAGTCTCGGACGAGCCAGCTCGAATCTCGTCTCTGGCGGCAGCCCTCTGTGCCCTCGTAGCCTTCGGCGGCATAGTGGCTGTTACAGGAAATCGGATAGTAAGGACAGTGCAATAGGATCATAGGATACACGGAATTAAAGAAGGAATTTTTCAAGCAAGTATATCCTAAAGTCACTTAGGCGGAGTACCGTATCGTAAGTATGCCGCGGACATACGCACGCTACGTTACCCTGCTTAAGTCACTTACTCCATCTACCAAGGGTCATCCGACACTCACAAAGGTAAAACCTATCGCTTTGATACCAACTTTGTCACGACCCGCAGGGTACGGAACGTGACTGGCACTTAAGTTTACGAAACGTCTAAAGACGTCCGTAAAATAAGTAAGCCAAAGCCCAGAAAACCAAAACCAATTAAGCAAAAGAGTGAAGAAAACCCAATCAATTGAAAGCGAGTTATCAAATAAGTCATGTAAAACCCTTTTTTAAAAACAATACCAATTTTTCCGAAAATTTCGGCAGAGTCTCCTTTGTAAATACTGGCCCCCAAAATGGGTACAACAAAAATATACATGAATCCAACAAAATAGGGCATCCCCAAGCGGGAGCTAGCTCTTCGCCACAAGGCGGTCACAAATCCCACGCAATATAAATGACAACAAGCATAATAATCATAATAAAGCATAAGAAAACATCATGTCGACTCAAGTGAGCTCGACCCCAAAATACAGCATAAATTCCACAAACCTCACAGTCTCATCTCTAGGTCAATATACAATAAAACTGGTAGAAACAGTAGATGGAGTACACTAGATACAAAGAAAAATACAAGGTGGTACAAAAATAATAACATAACCCACCTATGAGCAAATCTCGAGCTCAGGCAAAAGAGGCAAAAGAACAAGTGCGCCCGCCGCTACTGAACTGACGGAGCGGACCTGCAAAAGACTGTGGCACAACGGGGGTGAGTTGCCAACTCGTGAGTAATAAATAACATCTACAAAGGCTATCGTATGCATGCACACAAGCATCCTAGCATCTATAATACAGGTATGACTAGATGCACTAGCAGGTGTGTATACAACATCAGTGTACGAATATGTATGCAACATGAATATCTGAGGTCTCAATAGGTATATATAAGAAATATTTTATCTCTTTTTGTTTTTGAAACTCTTTTAGAATGCCAGCATAATGTCAATGAATCGACGAAAATCGGTGTCCAGCAACGACACCCAAAAGCTGTCTCAAATCTCATAAATCCATGTCATAGTGTCTCTGGCCTCAGCCATCCGGCTGACCCATCTCAATATCAATATCTCATCCCCTCGCGGCCCCGGTCGGTATCCTCTGGATATCCGCCGTGCCCAATGAAGTCACCGGTAGGTAATCCGTCCCCTGCCAGGCTCATCGTCAGCACCACGAGCTTCTTGCCCCGGGGTACCCTACCGGGCCCACCATGTACCCGAAACGGTTCATCCAACTCCTCGAAACGTGTCTCCAAAAACCACAGCAAACTCATGGTGGACGACACTTACATCACTAGAAAACCGCAATTTACATGTTTTAAAAATATAATAAGTTTAGAAATTTTGCGGCTTTCCCCCGAAATCCAGAAATATCATAAAATCTCAAGAAATCCTCATAAGTGCATATATCAATGATAATGAATGCGTATGGTATCAATAATCAAGTTGCGATGTGTGATCAATGGATTAAGCATGAACAATTAATATGATGAAGTACATGCACATGAATAGCAATTCTACGGTTTCATTTTAAGGAATTAAAGGCAATAGCACCAGTTTAAGTATCAATTAGTAAAAGGTTTAAATTTAAATGTTATCTAGTGTGGTGGCATGGCAATTACCAGGGTGTGTGTGTAAGCATGAATAGTGCTCGTGCTGCATATAAAAACCCTGGCAATGGTGCAGGTGTCCTATAAAATGGTTTCGTATAGGTATGTCAATATAATGCATGGATGCAGCAAATAGTCAACTAAGTATTTCACCCCTAATTACTAACATCACTAAGGGTCTTGTAAGTTACAAAAAAAAACTATCGGGCGGCTTGCGCCATCCAACGATAGTCCCCCGTAGATGTTACATCTACTCACCGGAATCCCTGGCTAGCTGTGTCCAATCACCGCCTTTCACTTTCGCGCCGCGTCTGACGTCTCCGCGACCGAACCTGGAATTTACATCAATACCAAACATAAGGTTACGTATCAAGAACGACGCAAAACCCAAACGAAACTACTAACGTTCGCTAGCTAGGTACAACGTGCACAAAGTGCGCGGAACACACGCGAAAATCGCAAAAACTGCCAAAAAACGCCGATTTGGTCGCCCGGCAAAACTAAAACCCGACTACCCAAAAATCCGCACTCACGCATCCTAAAAGTCGTAGGACAAGCCATTACAATCATCAAGATATCAAAAATAATTCATCACATAATTTTATAACAAAACTAGTAAGCATTTGCATTCCAAAATCGGTGCAAAAATCGCCGATTTGCGACAAAACGACTACAATCTAGCATAATCACCCAAGTCACACCATTAGATAACCATTACACAAAATTTCAACATATTAACCATGCTCCAAAACCTAAATTCCACAACCAACCCTTTCTTGATTTTTCTCAAAAGCAATTGCAAATCAAAATCCATACTAGAAAAACTTAACTAACACTAATTTCAAACCCAATTAGCAAGTTAACCTTCTAGATTAGGTTAGCAAAACAACTAGATAACAAATTAGGTTTAATCAACTAAATAATGGTTTCTAAACCTTAATTCAACTCATTAATCATGCTTCACAACCCAATTCCATACACTAACCCCTTTCTAGATTTTCCCTAAAACAACAATTTACAACCAAATCACACTTCTAAAATTAACTAAATTAGCATAATTGAAGACTACATAAACAAGGTGACCATATAGATTAGTTAATTAATAACTAGATTAACTATAAAACAATCTAATTAACTATCATGGCTTCAAAACCCTAGTTTAAACAAACTACTCTTTTTAAAAAAACAAGATTAGAAATTAGCTAACTTTTAACACTAATACCATATAATTAAAGGAATTTAGCAAAAAAAAGAAAGTAACTTGATGGAAATTATACCTCAATTGAGATCTAGCAAGAATAAATTTTGCTCCAAATGATGGCCTCAAGCATCAAGATCCAAGCTCGGGAGGTGAAGGAAAAGAAAGATGAAGGAGGGTTTTAATTTGCAAGCTTTAATTTGAAATTTTGATGAATTAAACTTGAAGAATTTTGAAGAAAATGAGAAGAAAAGAGATGAAGAGGGGGAAGTGCAGGTTTCGGCCAGAATGAGGTGAGGGGGAGGGGTGTGGGTGAGTGGGAAAGTCAATGGTCAAGTCTCCAAAAGTCAAAGCACCATACCTTATCAATTATAATTAAAATAAATCAATAAACCACTAATTCAACTCAAGAAAGAGAACAAAGAAATGAGGCCAGAAATTTCTGGACTTGCACAAGGTGGGGCTTTCCTAGGGCTGAGGGAAAAGAGAGAGGGGTTTTACAAAAGAAATTTTATGCAAAAAGGCCCCCTACAAGTCAAAAATTGCAAGTTTTAGCTCAAAATTCAATAAATTCGTTTCATATCATAAAAATTTTGTTAAAAATCAAAATAAATTACTAAAAATTTATGTTACCACTAGATTTTAATTATCATAATTTTAGAGATTAAAATTAGCCCGGAAAAATTTGTATTTATCGCTAATTTAATGTATTTTCTTACCGGCTTAAAATAATATTAAAAAATTGAAAAATTAGGGAAAATTTTTAAACGACCAGAATTTCATAATTAACTCATTAGATACTAAAAACAAGCAATTACCTATCCATTTTAGGTATAATTAGCCCTAAACTGCAAAATAACAAGAAAGACGGTTTTCGGAAAAATACCGAATTTTCACCGAATTTCAGGAAAACACTAAAACGACTTTTCAAGACGCTACATACCCGACGATAGGTATAATACCCACCAAAAATTCCCGACGAGTCCTGTCCAGTGTACTCATAACCTAATGAGCACCTGCATACTATCTCCAGTACGGTGTACTAATGGCTGTGGGATAGACCATCTTCCCTGCTGGGATGAGAAGCGTATACACTAGTCTACTCTGGAGTATCGATACCCCGTCTCAATAATCCTACGACTAGGGACCTGTATAGGATATGCTTATAGACTACCTAGCCCCCACTAGCGTGACTGCCATCACAGCGCTGGTAATCAAGCAAAGATCCTAAGGGCTCTACCAATATGTATAAGCGATGTGTTAAAGGAAACACATGCACATATTGAGATAGAAACAAACCAGGTAGCATACTACCATTTCGAGCAAGACTGTTACTATATCCGTATATATCTTAAGCTCCCATTAAGTAATATACAATTCAGTATGATATAATAATAGCCTTTAGGGCATATATCACTAACAATCTCCCACTTGCATCAAGGCCATATACTGGCATATCCCAAACCGAAGATCTCGAATAGCCTCTCGAACACTGTCTGGGGGATGGCTTCTGTGAGTGGATTTGCAGTGTTGTTCTCCGTATCCACTCTCCTCACCTCGATCTTCTAGGGATCAACGATCTCCCTGATCAGGTGGTGCCACCTCAAGATATGTCTGGATTTCTGATGGGACCTGGGTTCCTTCCCTAAAGCTATAGCGCCGTTATTGTCACAATACTAAAGTATTGGTCCAACAATAGAAGGAACCACCTGAAGTTCAGTTAAGAACTTCCATATCCAGACTGCCTCTTTTGCGGCGTCTCATGCAGCGAACTACTCCGTTTCCATCGTCGAGTCTGCAACGGTGTCTTGCTTGGAGCTCTTCCAATAGACCGCTCCTCTACTGAGGGTTAAGACATAACCGACATAGACTTGGAGTCATCCTTATCACTCTGGAAGCTGGAGTCGGCAAGGGCCTCGATCTGGAGGTCTTTTCCGTCATACACCAAGAACATCTCCTTAGTCCTTATCAGGTGCTTGAGAATATTCTTTACTGCTATCCAGTGCTTCTCCCATGGGTTTGACCGATACCGGCTTACCACGCTAAGTGCGTAAGCAACATCTGGTCTGGTACACAACATCGCATACATTATAGAGCATACCGCAGAAGCGTAGGATATAGATGTGATGCGAGCCCTTTCCAAATCAGTCTTTAGAGATATCTCTTTGGAGAGGGTGATTCCGTGACAAGCCAGTAGACCACCGTGCTTAGAATCATCCATACTAAATATTTTCAGTTTGGTGTTGTTGTACCTTGACTGTGAAAGTTCCACCATGCTCTTTGATCTATCATGATAGATCTGGATCCCTAGAATATAGTTGGTATCACCCAGGTCTTTCATGGAAAACCTCTGTGAAAAGAATCCTTTGACTGATTATAGCATAAGAATGTCATTTGCTATCAAGAGAATGTCATCCACGTACTCAACGAGGAATTCCACAATCCTTGCTACAATCTTACTATAAATGCATGGTTCATCTGGATTTTTGATAAAGTCGAATTCTTTGACTGTCTCAATAAAAACAGATGTTCCAACTCCGCGATGCCTGCTTTAGTCCATAAATGGACTTAAGCAACCTGCACACTGTTCCGCTGCTCCCTGTTCCCCTCCGAAGGACGGCGTGACATGGCGTCTCGCCTGAGATTCGGGGCAGATGCTAATTGGTGCTATCCGTCCACCTCTCCGAAGATGCCAAGTTGATTTATGGCACCATGTATCGAAGGTTTAAACGGATGCGACCGATGTAGCAGACTTCGTCAGATTCCCCCTCGTTTGAGGGGTTTTTGATTGTGGGGACGCTTTTCCCTGCAGGCGCAAGCCCCTGCAGTTAATTACGCTACCGCATCGCGGTAACAACTTTCTCCTTCTCCAGATGGTCACTTCGTGTCGTGTGTGTTTATTTTATGTTTTGTTGCCCGTGGATTGTTTACGGAGACCGAGTTATGTCGTCGCCCGTAGGGCGTGGACTAGTCCAAATCCGTATTATCTTAGATTTGGGTTTGGGGGTTTGGTTTGAGGATACGTCAGCCATACTTGAGGCTAAGATCAACTCAAACTTTTGTTAAGGATACGTTAGTCTAACTTGAGACTAAAATCAACTTAACGGGATCGTTTAGATCCGACAAAAGAGCATTTGGGCTCCATTGTTCCAGTTTAGGGACATAGTGGTCCATCGTATGTATGGCCGTCGGGACCCGTCACCTCTCTGACGACGTTGAAGGATTACAACGACAGATTTCAGAGGAGTTCAGAGATGTACCCTCGAACCAGAGTTAATTGGGGGAGATTCATAGCCCAGTCCGTTTGAAGGTTTAAGGATACGTTAGCCATATTTAAGGCTAAGATCAACTTAAACGGGATCGTTTAGATCCGGCAAGAGAGCATGCGTGGCTCTATTGTTCCAGTTTAGGGACATTGCGGTCCATGGGTAGTTTAAGGACATTGCGGTCTATGGGTAGTTTAAGGACATTGCGGTCCATTGTTAGTTTTAAGACATCTCGGTCAAGGTTAAGGACGTCGTAGTCCGTGGGTTTAAGGACCCCACAGTTCATTGTTAGTTTTAAGACATCTCGGTCAAGGTTAAGGACGTCGTAGTCCATGGGTTTAAGGACCCCACAGTCCATTGTTAGTTTTAAGACATCTCGGTCAAGGTTAAGGACGTCGTAGTCCATGGGTTTAAGGACCCCACAGTCCATTGTTAGTTTTAAGACATCTCGGTCAAGGTTAAGGACGTCGTAGTCCATGGGTTTAAGGACCCCACAGTCCATATCAATATGTGGTCATCGGGACCCGTCACCTCTTTGAAGACATTGAGGGATTACAATGCCAAGTATCAAAGGAGTGAAGAGATGTACCCTGGAACCGGAGTGGATTAAATAGTCCTTGGCCCAATTTGGGATCAAGACCAATTAATTATGTTATGAGCCCATTAGCCCAGTTAATTACGAATTGAGGACTTATGGCCAGCTTGGGCTAAGTCCAATCATGTCTGGAATATTGGTTTCCTGTTGGTCCATTGAAGGAGAGACTTTGTCTCTGGCCATTTAGCCAATTGGGCCAATGCCTAGTGTTAAACACTACAGACCAATCAGCGTTGAACACTGGGAATGAGATTGACAAGTTAGTGTTTAACACTAAAAGATAATTGGTGTTAAACACCAGCAACAAGGCTTTCAAATTAGTATTAAACACCAAAACAGATCAGTGTTAAACACTGGCAATGGAGATCTCAAATTAGTGTTAAACACTAAGGCAAAACAGTGTTTAACACTGGGCTCAGGGGTTCCAATTTAGCGTTAGACGCTGAGGCAAGAGGGGTCACGTGGTAGCACGTGAGGGCGCCCTCCCTTCATTTGTTCTTCTGAGACTATTGCATCTTCTAGAGCATCACGTGACATCACGTGACGGGCATTCAAGCGCTTGTGTGTTAAAGCTTCTGTCAAGGGTCACGTGGGTCACGTGAGGCACTGCCTCAAAGGGGCTTTTTGTAGATCTTTTGGGGGGGTCACGTGGTGACACGTGACCCTGCCTCTATGTATGTTGTTTAGAGGATCTGTTAATCTTTTCCAGGCATTAAATTCCTCGTAGGGTTGAACCCTGATAATGATTTCAGAGGAATTAAATTCCTACTTCCTTTTGAAGATTTATATTCTGGAATAGAGTTGGACTCTGAATTTTCTGTAGGAATTAAGTTCTTCATATATGTGAAGAACTGAATAGGGTTAAACCCTAATAAAAGCTTTAAGGAATTGAACTCCCATTCTCTGTTAAAGAGTTATGATTAAGGGAATTAAACTCCCGTTGTTTCAACAGAACTAAGTTCTTAATTAGGGTTAAACCCTGTTTCTTTTTGTTCTGAAGGAATTAAATTCCCATAACACAGGGTCAAGCCCTAATTTTATTTTAAAGGAATTAAATTCCTATAGTTCTGTGAGAATTAAATTCTTGTGCTTCCATTCCCTCTCTATGCTTTGGATCTGCATGGCAGGATCTCAACCCATTGAGAATTAAATTCTCAACTTCAAGGGGAGATGTGCGCTTTACAGATCCTCTATCAAAGAGAGAAGAAATATGTTCTTCTGTTTTACATCAGAGTTGAACTCTGTTGAGAATTAAATTCTCTTTTCTTTCAAGGAGCCTTCCCTTTCTTACCCAGGGTTTTCTTTTGCAGAAGATCCAAATTCCTCAAAGTATCCAGGCTTTCTCTCCCTTTTCTTCCCTCTGCGTGTCTCTTTTTTGTGTCTCTTGGCTCCTATTTATAGGAGAAGCAGCCGAGTCAATTAGTTTTTGACGAATCTTCATTGAGAGATTTGATTTGCATCCATCATTCGTTCTGGACCTTTGGATTATTAGGTGAATTTTATTCACCATTGGATTTCAAATCCAGCGATTCTCCTTTGTGATTTCTGTTAGATTTAAAGGGGAAATCTTTCCAAATTCGAGATTTTCCCATAGATAGATGATATTTAATCACTCTAAATCTTTAATTCAATCGGTTGCTTTTGGAAAGATTTGAGAGGTCTTTTCTCAGAATTTAATTCTGTTAACAAATGGGCTTTGAAGTCGGTCACGTGTGGCCACGTGACCCTTGGTCACGTGTGTGCACGTGACTCCCTTGGAACGAGCTTTCTTCTTTCTTTCTGCGCTCTGCTTTCTGTTTTCTTCGTTTTGAAGTCGGTCACGTGTGGCCATGTGACCCTTGGTCACGTGTGGGCACGTGACCCCCTTGGAACGAGCCTTCCTCTTTCTTTTGCACTCTGTCTTCTGGTTGTTGCTTAACCGTCACGTGCCATCACGTGACCCCTTGTCATGTGTGAGCACGTGACCCTCGTTTGGAGTCTTTTTCTTGATTTAACCGGAGAATGAGTCTGATGTTTTGAGCGTCACGTGCCAACACGTGACCCTGGTCACGTGGGAGCACGTGACCTCTTCCGAAGCCTTTTCCTTGATTTGATCAGGGAACCAATGTGCCTTTGCCGCTTTCTTTTAAATGTCACGTGCCGACACGTGACCCTGGTCACGTAGGAGCACGTGACCCTTTCTGAAGCCCTTTTCTTCGATGTAGTTGGGAAACTGATCTTACCTTGCCGATACTTTTAGGTGTCACGTGCCAACACGTGGCTGCTGGTCACGTGTAAGCACGTGACCCTCTTCTGAAGCTTTTTCCATAAGCTTTTCTGATTTTAAATCAGGAAACAAATGCCCCCACAGCGTTGTTCTCACGTGTTCGCACGTGAGTGCAACGCTGTCACCTTTTGTGACCGTTGGATTCCTCTAGGGATTTGGGGAGATGAAACGTTTCCATCGCCTTCTATAAATACCACTGTCTCTTCAGAAGCGCCTTCACTTTACTCATCTTCTTCTTCTGAGAATTTTTCCCTTGAGAATTTAATTCTCGCTTCCAGAGCTTAGTTCTCTGTCTTGAAACAATCTTCAGAGTTTAACTCTGTTCAGGTGACCCTTTTTCCTCAGGTAATGTTCTTGGACAAACAGCGGACTTCCACATTCCTTTGGATTTTAAATCCAAAACAAGGGTTTTTACTCTTTTTTAACAAGGAACCCATTTTTCTTTAAGTTTTTCCATAAGAACATGAAACCGCCTAACCTTCGAACTGTAGATCTCTTAGGGTTTAGATGATCTTTGGGGAGATGATGATGGCGTTTCAACTCCATGGAATTTAATTCCATCCAGAAAATGCTTTTTGGGAATTTAATTCCCTTTTCTTAATAAGGAATTTAATTCCAATGAAGGACTCGATTTCTTCACACGGAGGCTTCTTGGGGTCTCTTGGCCCGAGGTTGTTCTTCTGCAATTAATGAAATAGGGGCTTTGTAATGATGTCTTCTGTGGGAATTTAATTCCTTTGATCTTGTTGGATTCATTGTAGAGCCCGAGACAGATCCTGTTGGGGGGAATGTACATGGTCATCATTCTTTATTAAATGAGGATATTCCCTTTGTTTTATTGTAACCATTTGGTCTCATTATTAATGAGCCGTCATCCGGATTCTGTGGGGCCCATGTGTTTTGTAGCCAATGGTCCCAGAAAACTCTGCTGTTGCTTTCTTTAACTAGTCTTCATGTTCATGCATGAATATATATTGCTGACTTTTCTTTTAACGGTCTTCCTTTATTGGATTTCAGGTGCGATGGCTTCTGTTCCACGCTTTCCCTTTTCTCGCTCGGAGGCTGCTTTTCCTCAGTCACCATCTGATGAGGAAGCGATGGCGATGATTCGGGCCCATGACCCGAACTGCACCAACTTTCTTCAATGGGGATCTTGGTATAGTCAGATTATTCAGGGTCGCCGGAGTTTTCTTTGCGCGGTGCCGACGGAGCACACTTTCCCATTCTTACCGATGGACCCTCCGAGGACGGTTTTTGCTGTGGAAATGCCCAGCTGGACTCCAACGGGGAGGCTGGAGCCTTCGACGACCGGTATTCCGAACCATCCGATCCCGACCATAGACATCTTGGGGCGGCGTATCTGCCAGGGTGAGGCCCACCCGTGGGGGCAAATTTATAAGATAGGGCTTACTCCCCGGCATCCTACGGGCTACCTTCTCTGTACTCGCTACATCCTTTCTGCCCATCGTGCGCGGTTGCAGAAAGTCGGGCTTTATCAGGCCATATACGCGTCACTATTCCATTATAAGTCCCCGCATGTCTGGTGGGTTAAGGCGTTTTTAAACCAATGGAATCTTCCTACCAACACTTTCATCCTAGGAGATCGCGAGGTCTCGATCTCTCTAGCAGAATTTTATGATATTTCGGGGTTGCCAATCAGGGGTAGTTTGTATGAGGAGTTGTTGCCTTCTGACGAGTACATTTTTGAACCCGAGCCCGCCCCGGTTGACGGCCTGTCTGCTGAGAATGCTGTTCGCCACAAGCGCCCCAGTTCAATCAAGGCGCTAGGCATCTTCGACCGATTATTCACCGAATCCGAAGAGCAGGGTGTTACTTTCAAGAGCTTCATTGCTCGTTTCCTTCATGAGGACGCCTTATCGAAGACAGCCCCGAAGTTTGCCAACATTGGGGACCCCTTTGGGTTCGGTCCGAAGAGGTTGCTGACCACCGAATCAGATTTACCTCAGTACTACATCCCTATTATATCGCCAATATCTTTTGAATCCATTGCTGTCCCAGGCATGGACGAGGAGACGTTCTTTGTGGGGTTTGTTAGTGTTTGGCTCAGTTGGTTCGTTATCCCCATGCATCGCCGCTTCATGAGAGCCTCGGTTATCTACCCGGCTCATCGTATTGCTGAGGGGACGCGGTTGGCCATCGGCATCCCGGCCTTGGCGCACCTCTATCATGGATTGGGCACCGCAGCTAATACATCTACACCCGGCGTGGATGTAGTGAACTTTTCGCTTCATTATTTCATGTCCTGGGTCGAAATGCATGTGCTGGGGGCTTTCGCTATGCATCAGAGGCCTGCCTTTTACGATGCCTATCCCTTCCCGCGACTTATGCGACTGGTGGGTGCTTCTGCTGCTGACCCGACTCAATTCGGGGCTATTCGGGTGCTGATTTCTCCTCATGCCACCGCTGGCGGGTTGGTTTTTAATGATCGGGTCTTGTCTACTCCTTCGGGTCCCGTTCAACAACTCTGGGACCAGTCGAAAGACAACGCACCTTCTTTGAAGCCCCGGGAGGCCGCATTTGTATACAATTAGACCGGGCTACTTGGTGTTTCGCCAGGATAGTGCAGCTCTTTTTATGCGGTACAATCCGCATCGATTCGCCCGGCAGCTCGGATACGACCAGGGTGTTCCTTTCGAGGCTTTTATAGTCGTCCCGATCCCTTCGCTCGATGCTGTTCGCGATGCCGCTCATCATTTCATGAGGCTGAACACCGGCTCTCGTTTCATGGTCCCTGAAGCCGAGTACATGCCCCGATGTGTAGGTGCATTTACGGGCTGGTATCTTCATCGGATCAGCCCAATTATTGTTGAAGAAAGAAGGGTGCTTCTTGGTCACGACGCCCCTCCTCAGGTTTCGGGAGCTAAGCTACGACCGAGGGTTCCAGTCCGCTTCCCTTTGAGGGAGATTGGCACCGCGCTCATTCCGGGGGAGTCAGGGGTAGACCTTACTCCAACAGTTGGTATGCCCTTGGGTTCTCGATCGCGGGGTAAACGGGCCCCAGTGGTAGCACCCCTGCCGGTGGCGGCACCGCCCCCTGTGGCGTCGACAATGGCGATGTCGTCCTCGGTTGTGGCACCGAGCGAGAGTAACAGGGATGAGGGCGCTGAGGGCGATGTGGGCCAGCGCCGCCCTAAGGCTTCGCGAGGGAGGAAACGGTCATCCTCAACGACCGGCTCTGGGTCTAAACGGCGGAGGAAAGCGGCCACCACCCTGCTTGATTCTGTGGCGGAGTCTAAGCCTATCCTTGAAGACGAACCATTGGCCCTGCAAGAGTCAGACGCTGGACTTCTCTTCCCGAGTTCGGCTGATGAGGAGGCCGCACAGCTGGCTGAGGCCATACGGCGTTCAAAAGACGCGTCTCATAACGCCAAGGTTCCGAAGATGTCTTATCCCGCTGTAATTTTTTACGAAGATCCTTCGTGGATTCGGCGGCGATTTATCGGTCCTTTGGAGGAATGGGGGGAAAGGGCTTTGAAGCAGGCCGCTTCAGAAGACGCAGCTGATGCACTTTCTTTATGGACCGGCGGTCATGAGTCTACCCTTGAACCCCGGCGAGCCCACCTCCTTGAGAAGGAGCAGCGGCTTGAAGAAGCCATATTGAGGGCTTCTTTGCGTATAGGTACGTTGTGCTTCTTTTGTATTCTTTCCGATTATTTATGCCCGCGCATATGTATCATTATTTTTATTTGAATCGTGCAGAATCTTCGACGCTGGGAGAGCTCCCTACGGGCCCATTAACGCTAAAGCCCGCCGAATTTCTCAATGAAGCCTTGCTTGATGTGGAGGGGGCTGATGAGGCTGCTCCTCTCATGGTGGAGCCTCCAGCGGCGGTTCTTGATCAGGGAGCGCGTGCCCCTTTGGGGGAGGCTCCTTTGGAGGTCGCTGCCCCAATGACTCTTACTGAGGGCGGCCCAGAGGCTGGAAAAGAGGTAGTCGGGACTACTCTTCCTTTGTTGGAGCCTGAGGTCACGGCGGAGACCGTTGAAGCTGCTATCCCCCCGGCTCAGAATGGGAGGAGTGTCGAAGGTATCCCTTTGCGTTTTAATTTAGCAACCCTTTCATAGTCTGAACTCTTTTATCTTTCCCAGAATTGCGCGGTTTGGCGGCCACGATCGCGGATCTGTCGCCTCGACAGTCATTTCAGCGTTTATTGGAGATGGCAGCTCCGCAGGTGATCTCCCCTCAGCGTATTGTCCTTTCTTCTGGGCAAGGTTAATGTCATTCGCCATTTTTTTTTTACCATAGCATCGTTACTATTTTGCGAAATGACGTCGATGTCTCTTATAGTTTTGGAAGCTGACGATGAGGTCGAGGTCGTTGAAGGGCTAGGGGAACCTTCAGCTCCTACTTGCATGACTGTCGGTGAGTGACATTTTATTATAGCCCCGTTCATTCTGCGTTTAAGAGTTTTACTAACATTTCCCGAATTTGAACAGCCCTGCCAGTCTCCATGGCTTTGGAATCGCGCATCGTGATGCCGCCCGGTCCTTATGCTTTGCGGGCTTCAGAACGCTTGGCCCAATTGAGCCTTGTCTCCCTATCATCTTTCGTCGAGGAGCTCCGTGCTGGTAGCGCGACCACAGCCGAAGCGTTTGCCGCTGAAGCTAACGGCTCTCTTCCTTTTCTTGCCACCTATCATAGCGAGGAGGTGGTGCAGGTCTGGGTGGAGTTCTGTAGGAAGGTGGAGGCTTGTTTGTACGCTCTCGAATGTTCTCGCCTTTCCTCGGAAGCCGTGGCTGCAAAAGCGGAGTTGCGGGGTCTGATAGCACGATGTGCGGCCAACATGACGTCATGCGAGAAGAGGCTTGGCCGCAAGTTCTCGGAGAGGGAGCTGGCTTCTAAGACGCTGAGCGAGCTTCATGCCAGCCTCACAGCCAAGGCCAACAAAGCATACGAACTCTGGCGGGTGCTTCAGGAGTCCATAAAAGAGGTGGTGGCTCTCGATAAAGCTGCCACGTTCACTCGTGAGAGGGTCGAGGCTCATAAAGCCACCGAGAAAGAGCTCGAAGCTCGGCTTGCTTCGTATCAGGCTCAGCAAGCTCAGGCGGAGGCTCGTCTTCTGGAGATCTTGCGTCATGAAGCCGTGGCTCAGCAACAGAACGATGAGCTAGTAAAATTATTGCACCGCCCGCCGGCTTGAGGACTTGTATCTTTTCTCCTTTTTTTTGTACATACTCATGGATAAGAGTATCTTTCTTTTGTTTATTTCATGAATTGTACTTTGTATCCATTTTGGCTTATGAATAAAAGATACATTTTTTCTTCTCACTGGTGTGTCCCCTTTTCATTGAATGTATTCTGCGGATATTCTACCTTGATCTCCTTGCAGGACAGCGATGGCTTAGGATTCAGGGTTAGGATCTGCTTCCTACGGCTTTTGCATTTTATGAGCCACGAGGGTCTCATAAAGAGTTTTTCTCCCTATAGGTCGAGAGGATCCCATGGGTGTAAGTCCTTCTTAAGAATCATGAAGATTCTTAAGCGGGTTTTCCCTCGAGAGTCGTAGGGATCTCACAAGGGAGTTTTCTTCCTTACAGGTCGTGAGGGCCTGCAAGTGCTGGATGTGGTCACCCTTGTCCGTGTTTTACGGAGTCAGGGGTTTCTCTAGGTATTGTAGTTTAAAGACATCGCGGTCAAGGTTAAGGACCTCATAGTCCGTGGATTTAGGGACTCCACAGTCCGATGTTAGTTTTAAGACATCACGGTCAAGGTTAAGGACCTCATAGTCCGTGGATTTAGGGACTCCACAGTCCGATGTTAGTTTTAAGACATCACGGTCAAGGTTAAGGACCTCATAGTCCGTGGATTTAGGGACTCCACAGTCCGATGTTAGTTTTAAGACATCACGGTCAAGGTTAAGGACCTCATAGTCCGTGGATTTAGGGACTCCACAGTCCGATGTTTGGTTGCAGGGACCCGTCACCTCTTTGAAGACGTTGAAGAATTACAACGCCAGGTATCAAAGGAGTGAAGAGATGTACCCATAAACCAAGGCAAAATCCGTAGGGAATCGGGGTGGTTGATCGTTAGTTTTAAGACATCACGGTCGAGGTTAAGGACATCATAGTCCGTGGATTTTAAGGACTCCACAGTCCGGTATTTGCTCTGGATGCTTCACACGGGTTCACTGCCGCACTTGGCGAGGACTAGGCTCCGCTCTGAGCGTTTTCCGCGGGGTCAAAGAGTGACGTTATCCACGTTCCACGTAACCAGGAATTTTGCACTAGATGCTTCACACGGGTTCACTGCCGTGCTCGGCGAGGACTAGGCTCCGCTCTGGATGCTTCACACGGGTTCACTGCCGTGCTCGGCGAGGACTAGGCTCCGCTCTGGATGCTTCACATGGGTTCACTGCCATGCTCTGCGAGGACCAGGATCCGCTCTGGACGTTTTCCATGGGGTCAAAGAGTGACGTTATCCGTGTTCCACGTAACCAGGAATTTTGCACTAGATGCTTCACACGGGTTCACTGCCGTGCTTGGCGAGGACTAGGCTCCGCTCTGGATGCTTCACACGGGTTCACTGCCGTGCTCTGCGAGGACCAGGATCCGCTCTGGACGTTTTCCACGGGGTCAAAGAGTGACGTTATCCGCGTTCCACGTAACCAGGAATTTTGCACTAGATGCTTCACACGGGTTCACTGCCGTGCTTGGCGAGGACTAGGCTCCGCTCTGGATGCTTCACACGGGTTCACTGCCGTGCTCTGCGAGGACCAGGATCCGCTCTGGACGTTTTCCACGGGGTCAAAGAGTGACGTTATCCGCGTTCCACGTAACCAGGAATTTTGCACTAGATGCTTCACACGGGTTCACTGCCGTGCTCGGCGAGGACTAGGCTCCGCTCTGGATGCTTCACACGGGTTCACTGCCGTGCTCAGCGAGGACCAGGATCCGCTCTGGACGTTTTCCACGGGGTCAAAGAGTGACGTTATCCGCGTTCCACGTAACCAGGAATTTTGTTGATTGTATCCGCATTTCACGGGATGGAGGTTTGACTGTTGGCGATATGTATACCACCGAGCCATGGAACTGGGAGTTGCTGATGTTCCGCTTAGCTTGAAGTTGTGTCCGTCGTTACGAGACGAATGTTGGGATGATCTCTAGGTCGCTTGTGGCCCGTTGAGATTTAGCTTCTTTCTTTGGTGAAACCTGGGGGAAACGTATGATCTCTTTTTGTTTACGCCCTTGGATTGTGTACAGGGTGTGATGGAACATCACCTGTAGGGCATAAATTGAAACCTTTTTTTATTATATTTTATTTCATTTTCCGCGATGCTCTATCATTTCAGCTTTTATATCGCGGAGGTCGCGATTGCCCTATCATTTCGGCTATTCTTCGCGGTGCCCAATCATTTCGACTATTTATTTGTTCTCTACTCGCTGCTTTTTATTGCGAGTTGCCCCATCATTTCGGCTATTTTTCATGCATACATTTTTACTTGCTGCTTTTTATTGCAAGTTGCCCCCTCATTTCGGCTATTTTGTAGGCATGTGTGGCTTGCTAGCTTTTTCGCCGCAAGCTTGGATTTTAGACACCGATTTCGACATCAGCACCGCTACAACTGGAATGTTGCCGGGAGCGAATCATCATTTGCTTTTGTCGATGTTGAACAAGGGTGGCTCAGCAAACAGGGTTAAGGGTCCTGTCGACCAAGGCTTTTGACTTCATGAGCCGTAAGGGTCTCACAAAGGTATTTCTCCCTACAAGTCGTGAGGACCTTGCAGGTGTACTTTCTCCTTAGGGATCGTGAGGATTCCTAAGTGTGTGTTCCTCTGTAAGTCGTAAGGATTCTACAAGAGGGCTTTCTCCTTATGGGTTGAGAGGACCTACAAGGGTTGGACTTTGCTGGGGAAATGTTTATTCGCGCCCGTGGATTGTATACAAGGGTCAGTATTGAGTCCCTTGTAGGGCAATATCGAAGGTTGTGGAGGATTTGCTTAAGAACAGGTTTAGGTTTCTGTAACTTAAGACTTTCAAATCTTATGAGCCGTGAGGGTCCCATAAGAGAGTTCTCCTTACGAGTCGTGAGGATCTCGTAAGTGTATTTTCTCCTTAGGAATCGTGAGGATCCCTGAGTGTGTTGCTCCTTTGTGAGTCGTAAGGATCTCACGCAGGTGGTTTCTCCTTACAAGGTCGAGAGGACCCTACAAGTGTCTTTTAACGAGGTTGCGCCCTTTCGGGTTTTCACAAACACTCGCCGGTAGTCCTGCTGTTTTTACTCACGGAGCCTTTTCGGGTTTTCATCCGTGCCCATTTTGCTTGTGGACACACCGTTTTTTATTCTTTTTCTCTCCTTTTTTTTCTCGTCAGCCTAAGGATGCTGCGGTAGTAGTTTATGGACGTTTCGGTCCGTCGTTAGTTTAAGGACGTTTCGGTCCATCGATAGTTTAAGGACGTTTCGGTCCGTCGTTAGTTTAAGGACGTTTCGGTCCGTCGTTAGTTTAAGGACGTTTCGGTCCATCGTTAGTTTAAGGACGTTTCGGTCCATCGTTAGGGGAAGGCCGGCTGCTGCTTGTAAAGTCTGAGCTTAGGAAGATAGCGAGCGGACATAGTCGTCGTAATCTATCATTGACCCACGCCGTGGCTCATTAAGCATAGTATTTCTTTAAGAAGCGGCCGTTTATTGGCCTGAAAGGACTTTCACCGTGCATGTCCATGAGTAGATAGGATCCACCCTGGTAGACCTTGTCTATGATGTACGGGCCTTCATAGTTTGGCTCGAATTTTCCCCGCTTGGCACGATTGGGGATCATAGGTCTTTTGACCACTAGTACAAGTTCGCCTTGGCGGAATGTCCTCGGCCTGGTCAATCTTTCGTACGAGGGCGTCATCTTTGCTTTGTAGGCTTCTAGATGTTGTTGCGCTATGAGCCGGGTTTCGTCGAGGGCATCAAGCTCCTCAAGCCGAAGGTGAGCATTTTCTTCGTCCGTCAGCTCGTGGTGGACTGCCACTCGTAGAGAGGGTAACTCTATCTCGAGGGGGAGCACTGCTTCCGTCCCAAATACCAACGCGTACGGCGTTGTGTTCGTGGCCATCTTGAATGTAGTTCGATAAGCCCAAAGGGCTTCTTGCAGCCTCTCGTGCCAGTCTCTCTTATTCCGGGAAACGGTCTTTTTTATGATCTTCGTCAAGGTCTTATTGAAGGCCTCGGCCAGACCGTTAGCTCGTGGGTTGTAAACTGAAGAATATCTCCAGTCTATATTGTGCTGCTGCGCGAAGCGGCTAATCTTATGGCTTCGGTAGGCTGGCCCATTATCGGAGATAATCCGCCGTGGGGTTCCAAACCGATAGATGACGTGCGTCTTGAAGAAATGGAGGATATTCTCCGTCTTCACTTCCCTCAGCGGTACTGCTTCTGCCCATTTGGAGAAGTAATCAGTTGTCGCCAGGATAAAACGATGTCCCCGGGATGATGCTGGCTCGATGGGGCCGACTATGTCAGTCCCCCACATTTCGAATGGCCAGCTAGCCACCGTTGGATGTAGTGGATTCGAATGTTGGTGGATAAAGTCTCCGTGAATCTGGCACGAGTGGCATTGCTTCGCATACTCGAGGCAGTCCTGGATCATCGTGGGCCAGTAGTAACCCATCCGTTTAATTTTTAACTTCATCTTTGGGCCTGCTTGGTGAGAACCGCAAAGTCCGTCGTGAACTTCCTGAACGACTCTTTCTGCTTCGCCAGGTCCTAAGCATCTCAGCCATAGAGAATCAAACGATCTCTTGTATAAAGTATCGTTGACGAAAGCGAAAGATAGAGCTCGTTTCATGAGCTGATGTCTTGAGGACGCTTCTTTGGGCATTCGGTAGGACTTAAAGTAGTCTATGAAGACTTTCCTCCAGTCCTCAGCCTTCTCACGGTCTTTTATTTGTAGGGTCGTCTGCTCAGTCGCCCCCTTTTCTTCGTATGATTCCGGAGATATTTCCGCTGGGACGAGCACTCGACGGCTTTGTACCATGATTCTGACGTCATCGAGGTTCTCGTCAGTCAGTTCTTTAGCGAGCTTAGCTAATGCGTCTGCTTTGCTATTTTCCGCACGTGGTATACTTTCCAAAGTATAGGAGGGAATTTGGGTCAACAGTTGTTGCACCTTTTCGCCGTATCTCACCAATTCTGGTTTGCATGTCTGGTAGTCGCCATTTACTTGACTAACGACCAGTTGGGAGTCCCCATATATAAGGAGGTCTTCAATTCCGAGGTCGATGGCGATTTCGAGGCCTGCTATCAGAGCTTCGTATTCAGCTTCATTGTTCGTCCTCGGCTCTGTTAAGGAGAAGGCGAAGCGCATTATCCCTCCTTGTGGAGTTGCGAAGATGAGGCCTATCCCCGATTTGATCATTGGGATACATTGTTTCTGTTTCTTTACAGAGGACGCTCCATCGAAATAGAGTTCCTATTGGGTACTACCGCCGCCAATCGCATCAAATGCATGCTCGTCCGGCAAATCACAGTTCAGAGGAGAATCAGCCGGTATCGGGTGCTCAGCGAGGAAATCAGCAATGGCCTGGCCTTTCACTGCCTTGAGAGGTTGATACGTTATCGAGAACTCCATCAAGAGCAGGGCCCATTTAGCGAGTCGTCCCGTCAATATGGCTTTTGACATCAAGTATTTAAGGGGATCCACCTTTGAAATGAGACGGACTTCATGCGCCAACGCATAGTGCCTGAGCTTTGTTATCGCGAAGATTAACGCCAAGCAATGTTTTTCAATGGGAGAGTAGTTGCTTTCTGCCCCCAGTAGAACTCGACTTAAGTAGTAGAGTGCTCTCTCTTTCCCCTGATCGTTCTCTTGTGCCCATAATGCGCCCAAGGAACCTTCGAGGGCGGTCGTATAAAGAATGAGGGGTTTTCCCTTGACCGGCGCAGCCAACACCGGAGGGTTCTGCAGGTACTGCTTGATCTCGTCTAGTGCACCTTGGCATTTGTGATCCTAAACGAATGGAGTTCCCTTTTTCATCAGGTGGCTGTAAGGACGGCATTTGCTTGAAAGATTGGCGATAAATCGCCGGATGTATGCGAGCTTCCCTTGGAGAGACCGCAACTGTTTGAGGGTTCTTGGCGGAGGCATTTCCATGATCGCTTTAATCTTTGACGGATCTATTTCAATACCTCGGTGTCGAACGATGAATCCCAGGAATTTGCCCGAGGAGACTCCAAACGCGCATTTGAGGGGATTCATTTTCAAATTATATTGCCGAAGGCGTTGAAATACAGTCTCCAGATGCTTTAAATGCTCTTCGTATGACATGCTCTTTACTACGAGGTCATCGATATAGCACTTGACGATGTCATGTATGAGGTCGTCGAAGATCTTTGTCATGGCCCTTTGATAGGTAGCACCAGCGTTCTTTAGACCAAAGGGCATAACCCTGTAGCAGAATATACCCAAAGGGGTCCGGAAAGCGGTGTGCTTCTGGTCTTCGGGATGCATCTTTATCTGATTGTATCCTGACGAACCGTCCATAAAGGAGAAAACCTCGTGAGTGGACGTGTTATCTATCATTAGCTCGGTTACTGGTACTGGGAAATCATCCTTTGGACAGGCTTTATTGAGATCCTTGAAATCCACGCATATGCGTACCGTCCCATTCTTCTTCATTACCGGGACGATATTGGCGATCCAGTCGGGATATTGTACTTCTTGGATAAATCCAGAATCGATCAGCTTCTTGACTTCGGCGTTGATGCTCATTTCAAGCTCGAGTCGCATCCTTCTTGGCGCCTGCTTGACTGGCTTGATGTCCGGGGATATTGCTAATTTATGCACAGCAATCTCCGGATCTAATCCTGGCATCTCGGAGTAGTTCCACGCGAAGCAGTCTTTATGCCGTAGAAGCACGTTCTTTAACGCAGCCACCCTTTCTTCAGATAGCAGCTCGCTGACAAATGTCGGTCGCGGGTCATCTGCCGATCCCAACTCAATCTTCTTGAGGTTATCTGCAGTAGTATGTATACCATCTTCCAGTTCTTTCGGAGCGGGCGGAAATTCTGAGATCACCTCATCATCGCTGTTCTCAAAGCACCGGGGAAGGTCATCCATGTTCTCGGGCTCTTCTTTTAATATCGTAATCGTATAACAGGTGAGAATCCGCTCCCAGGACTGAGGTGGATCCGGTTCTGCTCTTGCGGCCTTGGGTTCATGCTTTTGTGGCGGCGTTACCCTCCAGCCGTCGGATAAAGCGAATCTGCCCCGTTGGTACTGGTCCTCGACCTAGTTCTTGAAGGTGAAGCAGTCTTCGGTAGGATGTCCTATGGCTCGGTGATAAGAGCAATAGCTCGGATGAGAAGCCTTATTAACTTGCTCATGGTGCTTAAGCTCTGGAAGCGCGATCATTTGATGTTTTAAAGCTAGCTTGAGTAACCTCTCCGTCATGTCTCGGGGGAAGGAGTACACTCGACTCATCTTCTTCATGAGGGACAAATCCGAGCCGTGCAATACCCGATCACGTAACCCTCTAATCCTGCGTCGTTGTTGTCGGCTCCTCTTTCCGCTTCTTGATTTATTTCCGTCTCCGCATTGGGCCTTTCGTACAACGGGTTGACAAAGACGAACATCTTTGTCTTTTGCAGCCTGTTGAAATAGACGTTGCGTCCTGGCCTTCTCGTAGATGGCCATTTCGCGGTTGTGGTCTTCCCGAGCTTTCTGACCCACTTTCCTGATAGGCTTGTCCATTCGTTCTTCAAACGACGGACTCGGCGCTTCAATCGCGGGGTCTAGTTTTGATGAGGGGTTGGCATCTCCTGACAGGGTGTCCTCTTCTTCATCAAAGGTATATATAGTGTAGCTGCTGTGAGCCCGTTCCCGTTTTCCGGTTCTCGCGTTTCCAAGCCCAAGTGTTTCCATTTTCCCGTTGGGCAATTTGCGTTGAGTCCCAGGGACATCCCAAATCCTGTTGTAGAACCGAGCCTGTCGAACAGTCTGTTTTAAGGGTACTCCTTGGCGCTTCAATAGCTTCTTTAATCCATTTGTGTAGTATCTGGGCAGACGGATGGGTTGGAGCCTGTCGAGTGTAACATCCGTGCCATGCCAGATCTCTTTCTTTATTTTCGACTCTGAGGATTGGTAAAATAGGATTACCTTCTCACCCCTTTGCCTGGGAGGGACGTAAAATGTTTGCAGGTCCTGCACATTGTGAGCTTGAAGTGTGTCGAGATCCTTGTAGTGTTCTCGCGGCACCATGGTGATTTGCAAACTCTGATCATCGCTAGGGGGTGCTTGTATTGACAGCCGATTGGAGAACACGGCATTAACCTCATCTTCCGAGTCACTTCCGAAGACCAACATGGGGGCGGACGTCCCCGGGTTGTTGCGTTGAGATGGCCCGGCATAAACTATCTCCTCCTCTTCTTCGGTATCGCTCCCGAAAACAGGGATGGTGGCGGCGGCTTTGTTCTCCGACTTGCGACACCTTTCTGTATCCTCGAAATCTGGCAAAAAGTATTTCGCATCTTCGTATTTGCGGACTTCGTTCACGGAAAATGGGTTCAACTCACCTGTTACGGTATACTCGAAACCATCCTTAAAGTACTTCATACACTGATGTTGTGTAGAAGGGATGATGTTGTACTCGTGTAGCCAAGGACGACCGAGCAAAGCGTTGTAGCAGGTCTTGGCGTCAATGACATGGAATTTGATGTCTGTGACGAGAAGTCCAAAGCGTAATGTTAGTATCACAGATCCGAGAGTCCGTGACGATTGTGAATCGAAACCGGAGATAGTAATTTTGTCACGAGCGAGGTGTTGCACACTCATGCAGATTTCCTTCAACACCCGAACATTAAGGAGATTGACGGAGGATCCATTATCCACCAGGATCTTGCCTATCTTGATATCATGGCAGTATCCAGAGACATATAGGGGACGGTTGTGGTCGCACGTCCCGAGAAGGAGGTCTTCGTCACCGAAAGTGATGTCGGCCGTATGCACTTCCTCCAGTTCATCCTTCATCCTTTCAGTGGCGAGGAAGGCTTGGAATTGCTCAGGTTCTTGTAACGCCTTAATTAGCGAGTCTCGCGCTTCTTTTGATAATAGGAGGGCATCGAGAATGCTAAGCTGAGAAGGTAGCTTCCTTAGGTGCGTGAGGATGTTATAGTCCACCTTACCCTTCCTTGGAGGGTCTTTGGCAGCCAGCTCTCTCATGACTTGGTCATCTAAAATGATATTTTCAGTGACCTTTTCCTTTCCCTTATCTTTTCTACTCACGGGCCCGAGATTCTTTTCTGGGAGTGTGCGATTGTGCAGCTGAATGTTCTCGCAGGCCTCCGATTTCTCCTCTTTCCCTAAAACGGATTCTTTAAAGAGAGGGCCCAGAGCCATTTCTTCATCAGAGTCGCTCCCAAAGGTGAGAACTTGTAACCCCCCGGCGTGAGCCATATAACAGTTGCCAGTAGTTCTGTTATGCCCATCGACAGTACTTCTTCGCTCCCGACGGATCTTGCGTTTCATGCGCTTAACATGTTGCCGACGAGTAACATATCCTTGCCACCATATCTTAAAGGCGTCGCACTCCTCCGTGGGGTGTGAGATTTTCCGATGATATGCGCAATAATCAGGGTGCCTCTCCACCCCATCGTGTGTGTTTCCTTCCGAGGGTGGTAGCTTCATCCCCATTGACATGGCTTTGGCAAACCTTTTCCTCATCTTGAATATCTTCTTGTCTACTTCGGATGCTTTTCGCTCTGGCAGGGGTAGTTCAACTCTTCCGTTCAGTCGCCTGCATTTGGTTCCTTCTGACGCTGCCATCTCACGCTCCTGATCCGCTTTACTCTTTAGACGAATCTCGTCTAGAAAGGCATTGATCATTTCATTTGTCGGCCACGCACGCTCTGGTTCAGGCTCTGCCTCCAGTTTCTTAGTGCCAGGAGTTTTCTCATCATCGGTAAACGAGTGGGAGATTACGTTACAACTCGCCACATACCCTTCAGATTCATCCGACGAGCTCTCTCCATCATCTCTCTCTTGAAATATGTGGTTGAGGAACTCTTGCAGTGTGACAGGAGTTCGCGCCTTTTGATTATACTCTTCCAGCGCGTCGATTTTCTTCTGCAAGTTCGTGTGCTCGTCTCCAAGCTTCACGGGCTTCTTGGATTTCTTCTTCTTTTTCTTCGAAGATTTTGATGGTTGGGCGTGAGTATTTAGGCCCTTATCGCGAGTCTTCATAGTTGGGCGGGGCTTCAGCATCCCTTCGATAATTTGAGGTTCAAGAGGGTCCTCCCATTCGATCGCAGGGCACGCATGAAGGTCTCTCAGCATTCTTTTGGTTTTAGTTGATAGCACGACCTCCCATGGAGCTTCTTCAATAAAGGAGCAGGTTGCCCCCGGTGTATCTGCTTTCTTAGGAGTATGCGGTTGTGGTGGGTTCACCTTCCACTTTTCGGACAGTACAAACTTCCCCTGGAGGTATTGATCTTCAATCCATCCTTTGAAGACGAAGCAATCTTCAATCGGATGACTTACCGTTTGATGGTAAGGGCAATAGTTAGGGTTATTCACCTCGGTGGGTTGCGACGGTCGTCTTGGATTTGGTAGGTTTATAAGTCTGTTGCGTACTACCAGCTCGAATAACCGTTTCTTCTTGTCTCGTGGGAACGAGTAGGGACGTTTCATCTTCTCATTATAATACTGGCGTCTTTCTTCCAGTTGATCTGCCGGTTTCGGGGCGTTAGGTTGCTGTTGGGCATTCGCGACAAAGGTTGCCCTTCCTTTACCCCTGTCATTCCGAGGTTCCGACTTCGGGGGAGGTGGTCTATGACCCATCTGGTCCATCTGAGCCAACTTGTCGATTAAAGCCTGGAATGTGGTTGGCTTAAAGAACATCATAAACTGGGAGATAGTTGCGTGGGGGTCTAGGGTTCCCACGAACATGCCCACCGCAGGTGCTTCCTCAATGCGTTGCTCTTATCTCGACCACAAATTCCGCCAGCGTATAGCATACTGGACCCATGTTTCGCCTGGTTTTACCCTGGCGTTAATCAGTGCCGTTATTGGAGTGCGTTCGCTGGCGCTTGTGAATCGCTGAGTGAATAGCAGCTCCATTTCAGCGAACGTCTTGATAGAATCGTTCGGGAGTTCTGAATACCATTCGAACGCTGTTTCTGATAAGCTGCCCACGAACTGGCGAAGCAACAGTTTATCATCACCGCCGGTGTTACCGCAGAGGGCCCGGAACTGGGCAACATGTTGATGGGGATTGCCGGTCCCCTTATACACGTGGAATTTTGGTATCGTATAGCCTGGCGGGTATTTGATTTGGTCGTACCAGCTTGGATACGGCCGCCCCGTTTTTACGACTTGACCAGCTGCCTCAGTCGCATGATGAACCCGGATTTGCTGGGCTATGTAGTCAACCAAGTCAGCCTTAGAGATTGCCTCCTCCTTGGCCGTCGAGAGGGCTGGTGGTGGATTTGACGTTTCTCCTCGGTCGTCTTCAAGAACGATTGGGGGATCCTCGGCGGATAAGTCCTGTTGGATCATCATTCCTATCATATCTTGGAAGAGAAGGCCCATACGTTGTATGTTGGCTGCTTGTTCGGCAGCCTCTTTGTCTTTCTTCTCCAGTATCCGGCGAAGGAATTCAGCGTCGGTTTCTTCCTCCTGGCGTGCGTCTGGGGACGTTTCTGGGTTTTCTTTTGGCCCGGTAAGTGCGGCCATAGCATTCATCATTTCCTGAAGCTTTTGTTGTTGCTCCTGGGCTTTCGTCACGGATCGGGTTAGCGGTCGGTGGCCCGTAGAAGTGCGGCTTTCCTCCTTTCCAGAAGCAATATAAACAGTGTGCACCACCATGCCCCCAGACTTAGGGCGTCTGGGTTCAGTGCTTTTAGCCGTCGTTGCAGGCTGGGGGATTTTCTCTGGCCTCCTCCTTTTATGAGCCATGGAGGTTGAGGGGGCCGTTGAGGTGGGCGTCCAGACAGCCTTTTGGGGTTTAGCCTGGTGACCAGCTTCCGGTTGGATTTTCAGCTTCTTGTGCTGGCGGGAGAAGTTTGGATCGATGATCGAGTCTCGGGCCTGCCGCCAAACCTTATAGATTTTGGAAGACAGCCGTTGAGGGGATCGGGGCTGTTCTGATTTTATTTCCACAACCTTTTTTAATGGGGGAGGAGACCTCTTTAGCATCGCAGTAGGGGAATTCCTTCGCACCTTATTTAGCATTTCGAAGCTGTTCCCAGTTGGAACAGCAGCATTAACTTCTGCCATCGGGGCTGATGGAGTCAACCCGGAGGGGGAGTTGCCCCCAGCCTTCCTTACTCGGCGCCAATGGCGACGTCGAGCGTGTCGAGCGGACGGCGTTGGGTCAGTGGTAAGAATGGTTTCGTCTTGCCCCCTGTGTGGGTGGGGGGTCGCTGTTGGTGTTAGCCTGTCAAAGACCGATGTCCTTTGGGCAGCAGGAGCGGGAGCTGAAGCCGTCAATCTTGTAAAGACCGACTTTTTGGCCGGAGAAGCCGCCTTGGCGATTTCGGGGGCAGGAGCGGCCACTTTCTTAGAAGCAGCCTTCTCTGAGATTGTAGGCCCCATGATGAGTTCGCAGGATTTCTGGCCCAATCTAGAGAAGACCGAGGCGTTAACGTTGGGCGACTCGTTGAGAGGAGCCGCGACAGGGGTAAGACGATCAAAGACCGACTTCTTGAGAGCTTCCTTTGTCAGCACCGGCGCCGCGAAGCTTGTTGGTGGGAGTATAGTCCCAAAGAACAATCCGGTAGTGGCCTGAGTCACCTGGTCCACCGGCATTGTGAATAACGAAGCAGCTTGGGGTCCGTAGGCTATACCTCCTGGCGAGGCAAAGCGTTGGTCGCAATTGCAGTCTGAGCGGTTGGAGGATTTCGCAGAAGTAGAAGCCATCGATCCTTTGCTTTCTGCAATAAGCAAGACGCCAATTCTTAGTATCTTGAAACCCAAGGGCAACCATAAGCGAACCGCGATTGGTTCGCGAATCACGACACACGAAGTGTGGAGTGGAAAGAGGAAAAGGTCCCACCGGGCGTGCCAGAATCTGTTCCCCTCCGAAGGACGGCGCGACATGGCGTCTCGCCTGAGATTCGGGGCAGATGCTAATTGGTGCTATCCGTCCACCTCTCCGAGGATGCCAAGTTGATTTATGGCACCATGTATCGAAGGTTTAAACGGATGCGGCCGATGTAGCAGACTTCGTCAGATTCCCCCTCGTTTGAGGGGTTTTTGATTGTGGGGACGCTTTTCCCTGCAGGCGCAAGCCCCTGCAGTTAATTACGCTACCGCATCGCGGTAACAACTTTCTCCTTCTCCAGATGGTCACTTCGTGTCGTGTGTGTTTATTTTATGTTTTGTTGCCCGTGGATTGTTTACGGAGACCGAGTTATGTCGTCGCCCGTAGGACGTGGACTAGTCCAAATCCGTATTATCTTAGATTTGGGTTTGGGGGTTTGGTTTGAGGATACGTCAGCCATACTTGAGGCTAAGATCAACTCAAACGTTTGTTAAGGATACGTTAGTCTAACTTGAGACTAAAATCAACTTAACGGGATCGTTTAGATCCGACAAAAGAGCATTTGGGCTCCATTGTTCCAGTTTAGGGACATAGTGGTCCATTGTATGTATGGCCGTCGGGACCCGTCACCTCTCTGACGACGTTGAAGGATTACAACGACAGATGTCAGAGGAGTTCAGAGATGTACCCTCGAACCAGAGTTAATTGGGGGAGATTCATAGCCCAGTCCGTTTGAAGGTTTAAGGATACGTTAGCCATATTTAAGGCTAAGATCAACTTAAACGGGATCGTTTAGATCCGGCAAGAGAGCATGCGTGGCTCTATTGTTCCAGTTTAGGGACATTGCGGTCCATAGGTAGTTTAAGGACATTGCGGTCTATGGGTAGTTTAAGGACATTGCGGTCCATTGTTAGTTTTAAGACATCTCGGTCAAGGTTAAGGACGTCGTAGTCCGTGGGTTTAAGGACCCCACAGTCCATTGTTAGTTTTAAGACATCTCGGTCAAGGTTAAGGACGTCGTAGTCCATAGGTTTAAGGACCCCACAGTCCATTGTTAGTTTTAAGACATCTCGGTCAAGGTTAAGGACGTCGTAGTCCATGGGTTTAAGGACCCCACAGTCCATTGTTAGTTTTAAGACATCTCGGTCAAGGTTAAGGACGTCGTAGTCCATGGGTTTAAGGACCCCACAGTCCATTGTTAGTTTTAAGACATCTCGGTCAAGGTTAAGGACGTCGTAGTTCATGGGTTTAAGGACCCCACAGTCCATATCAATATGTGGTCATCGGGACCCGTCACCTCTTTGAAGACATTGAGGGATTACAATGCCAAGTATCAAAGGAGTGAAGAGATGTACCCTGGAACCGGAGTGGATTAAATAGTCCTTGGCCCAATTTGGGATCAAGACCAATTAATTATGTTATGAGCCCATTAGCCCAGTTAATTACGAATTGAGGACTTATGGCCAGCTTGGGCTAAGTCCAATCATGTCTGGAATATTGGTTTCCTGTTGGTCCATTGAAGGAGAGACTTTGTCTCTGGCCATTTAGCCAATTGGGCCAATGCCTAGTGTTAAACACTACAGACCAATCAGCGTTGAACACTGGGAATGAGATTGACAAGTTAGTGTTTAACACTAAAAGATAATTGGTGTTAAACACCAGCAACAAGGCTTTCAAATTAGTATTAAACACCAAAACAGATCAGTGTTAAACACTGGCAATGGAGATCTCAAATTAGTGTTAAACACTAAGGCAAAACAGTGTTTAACACTGGGCTCAGGGGTTCTAATTTAGCGTTAGACGCTGAGGCAAGAGGGGTCACGTGGTAGCACGTGAGGGCGCCCTCCCTTCATTTGTTCTTCTGAGACTATTGCATCTTCTAGAGCATCACGTGACATCACGTGACGGGCATTCAAGCGCTTGTGTGTTAAAGCTTCTGTCAAGGGTCACGTGGGTCACGTGAGGCACTGCCTCAAAGGGGCTTTCTGTAGATCTTTTGGGGGGGTCACGTGGTGACACGTGACCCTGCCTCTATGTATGTTGTTTAGAGGATCTGTTAATCTTTTCCAGGCATTAAATTCTTCGTAGGGTTGAACCCTGACAATGATTTCAGAGGAATTAAATTCCTACTTCCTTTTGAAGATTTATATTCTGGAATAGAGTTGGACTCTGAATTTTCTGTAGGAATTAAGTTCTTCATATATGTGAAGAACTGAATAGGGTTAAACCCTAATAAAAGATTTAAGGAATTGAACTCCCATTCTCTGTTAAAGAGTTATGATTAAGGGAATTAAACTCCCGTTGTTTCAACAGAACTAAGTTCTTAATTAGGGTTAAACCCTGTTTCTTTTTCTTCTGAAGGAATTAAATTCCCATAACACAGGGTCAAGCCCTAATTTTATTTTAAAGGAATTAAATTCCTATAGTTCTGTGAGAATTAAATTCTCGTGCTTCCATTCCCTCTCTATGCTTTGGATCTGCATGGCAGGATCTCAACCCATTGAGAATTAAATTCTCAACTTCAAGGGGAGATGTGCGCTTTACAGATCCTCTATCAAAGAGAGAAGAAATATGTTCTTCTGTTTTACATCAGAGTTGAACTCTGTTGAGAATTAAATTCTCTTTTCTTTCAAGGAGCCTTCCCTTTCTTACCTAGGGTTTTCTTTTGCAGAAGATCCAAATTCCTCAAAGTATCCAGGCTTTCTCTCCCTTTTCTTCCCTCTGCGTGTCTCTTTTTTGTGTCTCTTGGCTCCTATTTATAGGAGAAGCAGCCGAGTCAATTAGTTTTTGACGAATCTTCATTGAGAGATTTGATTTGCATCCATCATTCGTTCTGGACCTTTGGATTATTAGGTGAATTTTATTCACCATTGGATTTCAAATCCAGCGATTCTCCTTTGTGATTTCTGTTAGATTTAAAGGGGAAATCTTTCCAAATTCGAGATTTTCCCATAGATAGATGATATTTAATCACTCTAAATCTTTAATTCTATCGGTTGCTTTTGGAAAGATTTGAGAGGTCTTTTCTTAGAATTTAATTCTGTTAACAAATGGGCTTTGAAGTCGGTCACGTGTGGCCACGTGACCCTTGGTCACGTGTGGGCACGTGACTCCCTTGGAACGAGCTTTCTTCTTTCTTTCTGCGCTCTGCTTTCTGTTTTCTTCATTTTGAAGTCGGTCACGTGTGGCCACGTGACCCTTGGTCACGTGTGGGCACGTGACCCCCTTGGAACGAGACTTCCTCTTTCTTTTGCACTCTGTCTTCTGGTTGTTGCTTAACCGTCACGTGCCATCACGTGACCCCTGGTCACGTGTGAGCACGTGACCCTCGTCTGGAGTCTTTTTCTTGATTTAACCGGAGAATGAGTCTGATGTTTTGAGCTTCACGTGCCAACACGTGACCCTGGTCACGTGGGAGCACGCGACCTCTTCTGAAGCCTTTTCCTTGATTTGATCAGGGAACCAATGTGCCTTTGCCGCTTGCTTTTAAATGTCACGTGCCGACACGTGACCCTGGTCACGTGGGAGCACGCAACCCTTTCTGAAGCCCTTTTCTTCGATGTAGTTGGGAAACGGATCTTGCCTTGCCGATACTTTTAGGTGTCACGTGCCAACACGTGGCTGCTGGTCACGTGTAAGCACGTGACCCTCTTCTGAAGCTTTTTCCATAAGCTTTTCTGATTTTAAATCAGGAAACACTCCCACTCTGATTGAAAGCCTCTGGCTAACCCATTTAGATACACTCTTCCAAATAACCATTTAGAAAAGCCGTCTTTATGGCCATCAGCCGGATATCATAATCTTGGATGGCAGTAATGGCAAGAAGGATCCAAATGGATTTGAGCATAGACACTGGAGAAAATGTTTCATCATGGTCCAAACCAAGTCTTTGACAAAAACCTTTTGCAACAAGTCTAGCCTTATAGGTTTCAACCTATCCATCTACACCAATCTTCTTTCTGAAGATCCATTTGCAGCCTACGGGTTTTACCCCTTCTGGAGCAATGTTCAAAGTGCATACTTTGTTGGTGTACATGGACTCCATTTCGGTCCATATTGCATCCATCCATTTTACCGAGTCGCGCCTTTGCATGGCTTACTGGAAGCTAGTTGGCTCATCATTGTCAATGATGCAATCCTCTCGATCCCCGTCTATGAGAAAACCGTAGTATCTCTCGGGCGGATGATACTGCCTACTAGTCCTGTGGATTGGCGTAGGGATATCCGGTTCTTTTGAAACCTCTGGTTCTACCATACTTTCAGTAATAGTTAATGGTTCTGTAATTTCTTCCAGTTCTATTGTGCTCCCACTATTTCCTTTTACAATAAATTGATTTTCTAAAAAATCGGTATGACGAGGAAAAAAAACCTTTTGTTCCTCTTCGTAATAGGAAAGATACCCCTAGGAGTTCTCTGGGTATCCCACAAACTTAAATAGTACCGAGCGTGCCTCGAGCTTGTCTGCATACTGCTTTTCAACAAAAGCTGGACATCCTTATATCTTCAGATACTGAAGATAGGGTTTCTTCCCACTCCACATCTGATATGGTGTGATAGGCACAGTCTTGATAGGAATTTTTTTCAAAAGATATGCAGCTGATTCTAGTGCATAACTTCAGAAGGATCGCGACAACTCAGCGTTACTCATCATGGAATGAATAATATCCAATAGGGTTATGTTCCGTCTTTCCTATACACCATTGTGTTGCGGTATGTATGGAGGAGTAAGCTGAGAGAGAATTCCACTCTCTTTTAGGTAATCCAAGAACTCGGCAATTTAAGTATTCACCATGTCGATTGGATCTCAATATCTTGATACTTTTGCCTGTTTGTTTTTCCACTTCATCCTTATATTCCCGGAAATTTTCAAAGGGTTCGGATTTATGCTTTCACAAGAAGGCATGTCCTAACCTAGAGAAATTATCCGTAAAAGTAATGAAATAGGAATAACCACTTTGTGCATATGTAGATATTGGACTACACACGTCGCTGTGTATGAGTCCTAAGAGCTCGCTCGCTCTTACTCCGTGTCCAATGAACAGAGTCTTTGTCATTTTTCCTATGAGACAAGATTAACAAGTTGCATAAGACTGATATCCGAACGGATCCAAATATCCCTCTCTATGTAACTTTGACAACCGTGTTTCATTGATGTGACCCAGTCTACAATGCCATAAGAAAGTCCTATTTGATTCTGGAGACTTTCTTTTAAGTGTGTTTTGGACGTTGAAAACCTGAGCTTGATTTAACACGTATATACTGTCGTCTAGTGTACCTGACCCAATCAAACTTTGATTTAGGTGGATGTGGACCACATCGCTTACAAACTAGACTAGGTATACACAAACAATTATGTAGAATCAATATCTGCTGGGTTTCGCCGGCGCCCTGGCCATCTAAAGTGGCTGGTGCGGAACAAAAATGACGTATAAAAATTCTGACGCAAACGAAACCATGAACAAGATCGAAACCATAAATCCTATACTAGCTAACTAAAAGGGGCTAAACTACAAGTTAGAAAGATTATACCAAAAGATCCAAGTCCTTCGGTCTTCCATCTTCCTTCTTAGCTCCTTGAGGCATGTCCGGTTGAGCTTGGCCGCTGGTCTCCCTTCATCGAAGACGATCCACCCGAGGGATGTAGTAATGGCTCTAGCTTCACATCAATGATGAAAGTGAAGCAACTAAGGTTTCTAGATTGCTAATCTAGAAAGCCTAGGATGTAGTGAGTGAACCAAGTGTTTAGCTATCTCATCTCACCTCCTCTCATGATTCTCAACACATGAGAGGGTTAAGAGGAGGTGGTGAATGAAGGTGGAGGCAACCATGGAAAATCAAGAGAGGAGTGAAGCATAAATGGTAAGGGAGAGCTCAAGAAAAAACTCATGCTAAAAAAAATAATGAAGCTCCCCATGAGAGAGAAAATGAGCATGCTTGGTTTTGTAAAACATTTTTTCATTTTAAAAAGGCACCCATACTTGAATAGTATGCACAAATGAATTAATAATTCATTTGTGCACACTATGCAAGCATGGTTCACACCATACTGCTTTCAAATCTTAATTTCCACCTCATTTACCATTTACTAATAAATGGTCAAATCCCAAAAATGAGGTGGCCACCTTCTAGAATGTTTTCCGAAAAAAATACGGATTATATTCTACTGTATATACATACCTGCATTCGTACCGAAATACGAATACCCAAAGAGACAGAATAACACAAAGAACATAATACTAGAATACACGTATCAAAATACATATACGTAAATTATTAAATCAATACCTGATTTAATAATTCGGCTCAAACTCGAGCCGGCTAGTATTATCAACTGTCCGATCAAAAGTCCGGGTACAAAGTACATCAATCGATCGGAATCCTGCACGTATCCAATACGGCTACTACATCATTTCGCCAGAACCAGGAAAACCCTCTGTGTAGGACTATAAAGACTCATCAATACTCTGGCAGTAGGTTTAACCACAAGCACGTCAGCGGCACTAGCTGTACGTAACGGCTACCCAGGTATTGAGCGAATGGAAGGCCGACGAGCAAACTCATCCAAACCCCTACTGAGCCTGTCCGTGACAATCTCCATACAGTCCGGTCTGTTTATCTATGAGTATCGCATATCGAGTCTAGGGGGGTGGATAAAGTCAGACCCCTAATAATGTGATATTTCGTGTCGGTATGAAGCACATCACCACTGAGAAACTACTGATCCACATCAGTAATTCTCGACTACCCAGGCCGAGGATTTCTGGTGATGGCCACCCGTGCACTATGCGACATCAACCCCCTATACCGGAAGAGACGAATCCCCGACGATCTTCTCACTTCCTCCACGTGGCTCGGGACTGTACCCAACTAAAACCTGTTTGCACGACTCCTTTGAGCCGTGGTAGGGTAGTAATCAAAGCACAGTAGGAACTCACATGAGACAAATGACGATCTCAGGTCGACAGACTAAGCTGTACTCATGTCACCTGGGAACTGCTATCTGACATTAGGTATAATACCAACTAGCTTGTTCCCGACGAGTCCTGTCCAGTGTACTCATAACCAAATAAGCACCTGTATACTATCATAGGTGATGGACATACACCAATGGCTTGTGAGACCGGCCATCGCCCCTCGTCGGGGTCTTGATAAGTATACACTAGTCTACTCTGGAGTACCGATGCCCAGTCTCGATACTCCAACGACTAGGGACATTTTAAGGATATGCTTATAGACCACCCAGCTCCCACTATATGATCGCCACCATAATGCTGGTAGTCAAGCAAGAATCATATGGGCTCTATCAACATGTAATAGTGATCTGTAGTGCCACCTAATGCTTTACATGACGATACAGACAAATCAGATAGTATACTATCATCTTGAGTAAGATTGTTCTACCGGTATAGGTCCCCCCTCAATCATCGCAATCGCGTACCTGCGATTCAATAATTGACTTGAGGGCACTATAGCCAACAATTTCCTACTTGCACTTAAGGCTAATTATTGCGATGTTGCATACTCACAGCCCGTGTGATACCAAACATCCAGCTTCTCTACTAATCAGTCTCACAAAGCCCGTTTGTGAAACTATTGCGTTCGAGAAATAGCCTCAGTGGGTGGACCCGCTCCAGTGTTTCTTTCTTTATCTTTCTATATCTTAATTTCGCGGAGAAATACTATCTCCCAAAATGAGTGATACCTGTCTTAGTGTAACATTTCAGAAATATAAAATATTATTTTTGGAATTTAATATTAAAATAATATATTTCATGAAAACTATTCGATTTGCGAATTTGGGAAATGGTATAAATATATATCAATATTTGTGAAATAATTGGATATTAAAATGATTTATTCATTTAAAAATATATTTATTGGATTTGGCATTTTTATAATTAATAATATGTAATTTAAATAAAAATCGATTAGTGCACTACTAATCGCGATTATGCCAAATCCGTCTTTTTAATTAAATCATGGCTAGTGCACCATGACATGTTGCATTTTGTTACATGTTGTTTCCTTGGTGTTTGTTTAGTGGTATTATGTGGTTATTGTGAGAAAAGAAAAAGAGAATTATTGGAGAGAGAGTGTGACATGGCATGAATGATTGAGAGGGTGAGATTAAGAGAGAGCGATGATAGGAGAGAGAGAGAGAGTGGGCTGCCCCCTTCACATTTCTCCCTTAGTCTTCTTCATCTTCTTCATCTTCAAGCTCTCTTCACTTCTACCCTCATGGTTCATCACAAAATCTTCACCAAAACCCTATACTTCCTTCACTAAAAATGATCACAACCTCTCTACAAACCCATTGGACATTTCAAAGATGGATTTTGAAGACTTTGAGAAACTCAAGAAAATTCTTGAGTTGCCAAATGAGGTAATTCCTACACTTCTAGTTTAGTTTTTGAGTTTCCTAGCACCCTATGGTGGTTTAGAGTTAAATCGATTTAGTTTAGTGATGTTTGGAAATTTCAAGAGAGGGTTTGGGTGATTGTGTGGACTTGTGATATGTAGTGGCTATTTACAAGACCTTAGTGTTGATTTTACTGGCCAAGACTCGAGATTAGCACCAAAATACGAACTTAAAAATTTTCCCATGTCGGTTTTGTGATGTTTAATAGCCTACAGAGTATCTGGAGCTATCTGGGGTAGTTTCAAGAAAATCTAGCAAGTCCAGTGACCTATATAAATGATCAGAAGACCACCACCAAAGTTTGAACCAATTTCACCCCTATCTGGCCGGCGAGCTCGGATTATTTGGCGTTGTCACCGGATTTCCAGTGGGTTCTGGGGTTGGGTTTTTGGCTGTAGCTCCTAATCCCTGTAACCTATCCCCTGTATTTGCTTGTTTCGTGCCAATTAGCCTAAGATAAAATCTGGGAGCTGTTGTGAGTGTTTTGGGCAAAGTTTTCCGATGTTTGAATGCTTGGTTTTGATATTTGGATTTGAATTGGTCGTTAGATGTTTGCACGTCAACGAAGAGGGTTGTTTGGTTGTTTTTGCATGCGTAGGCTATATGTTCTAACCTATGAAACCTTCGTATACCGTATCGGTTTTCGGGCATTGATTTTAATGGTATTGAGATATGTGTTGATTTGTAGGTACCTTCACGTGGATTCCGAGACGACGAAGCATATCGACTACAGCTGAACAAGGAGTTCTGCAGATGAGTAGATTTATATCTACGGGGGAAGTCGGGTGGATGGCGTATAGCACCCTCACAATTTATAAATGGAAACCGATATATAGGATATAGTTAGAGAAACTATGTTAGAAACTTATGGATATGGTTAAAGAATCAGCAGGAGATGATATGATTAATACGCGATGACGAGAATTGAGGGATCAATATGATTGATATAAGATATGAAACGAGATGTATAAGGACATGATATGAGATCAATGAATATGATAAGATTGAGATAAATGTATATAAGATCACTTGATGTGAGATATTAATGTGATGAAATAAGATGACTTGGCTTGTTATGTCGATATACGGATGTGAGGTGATATGAGAATATAGATACTGTGGCCAAGACATGATTTGAGATTGATACAGATGCTACCTGAGATATAGGTATATATATAATTATGAGAATAGTGAGTGATATGTCGTACGAGACTTAGATCCGTACCCTCATTGTTGTATAGGTTGATAAAATCCCTACTTGTTAAATGCCGCCGTACGATGGATTTTACCGTATGTGATGTTGTGAGGCTGGATGCCGCTTGATAGATTCACCGACTCGGATATGTTATAGCTATCTTAATCCCTAGGTAGATGTTAGATTAGATCCGTATCTTTTATAATGCGGCGCTTAGGGTCTACTGTCTACTACATTTATGATATTCTCATTGCATGGTATGAACCTGTGCTTCCATTATTGTTATGATATCGTCTGCTAGTACACCTGCACAATTATCGATGATGCGTATGTTACACTTACACAGATTTGCCGGCTCACACACTTTCATCATCGATAATTGCTATGTCACTTACAAAGTAAAACTGCTACATCATGCTATTACTCTTAATTATTCAGTACTGCCATATGACTCGTTGCATGATATATTTGCTATGCTCACATCACTATTCCATGTTGTATGATATACGGATATGCTCACATTTTTGTTCTATGTTTGCATACATCATGCTTTACGATTATACGCATTGAGCTGCTGTTTTCATGAGATTTTGGATTTGAGAACTGTGGTTATATTTTAAAAGAAAGTATGTATTGTTTTAAATACCCGGTTTCTCTTGATATGATATTTCTAGGCGTCCACCATGAGTTTTCTTGGTTCTGAGCTATGAGTATACCCGATTCGAGGAGCGGTAAGCACCGTCTGCGGGTACATGGTAGACCCGGTGAGGTACCCTGGGGCAAGAAGACTCGTATAGTTAGGCGGTGAGCCTGGCAGGGGAGCACTTCCTACCGGTAATTGGTTGGACCCGGCGGTTATCCAGAGGATATCGATCGGAGTCGTGAGATGGATATGAGGGCCGATCAGAGTATGCGGCGCCTGAGGGCCGATCGGAGGATGCGGCGCCTGAGATATGAGGATTTACATGTCGATACTGGACATGGGGTTTCATGATGTTTCGAGTGTTGGTGTTGGGCACTCAGGTTCTATGATTTTGATGTGTCGTTGATGGAGACACGTTGGTTGATATCCTCATATTCACATGCATATGCTTTCATGATGTTTCGAGTGTCGATGTTGGACACTCAGGTTCCATGATGTTGTTGTGTCATTGATGGACACGTGGATGATATCCACATGCATACATGCATTGATTATATTGTTGACATATATGCAGACACGGTCACCCTAAATATCATAGTATTACTTTCATGATATAGTTGACCTAGGAAATCGTTGTTTTATTCGATTTCTACCTGCTGATGTTTTCTACTCACGAGTTAGTAACTCACCCCCGTTGTGCCACAGTTCTTGCAAGTTTGGCCGCTTTGGGATCAGTAGCGGTATCGCTGGTACACAGCTTGCATTCGGGTGTTTTGCTATGGTAGGTAGGACATATTGGATCGTGCCCACTCTTGTATTTATTATTCCTGTTGTATCTAGTCAACTCGATCAATTAGAAACTAGTAATTGTATATTAGTAAGACTTAGAAAGACTTGTGGTTGCGAGACTTAGAGCGATGAGATATATGTTTGCTTGGTGGATTTGATGCCTTGCTTTATTTACATTATCCTTTTGTGTTGATTTTCGCCGTTGGGTGTCGTATACATATATTTATGACTTACGTGGTTGTAATTCCGCCGATTGGCGAAGAGCTAGCTCCCGCTTGGGGATGCCTTTATTGTTATCATGTATATGTGGTTTTGGATCAAAATATACAAAGGAGGTGCTGCCCAAATTTTTAAAAGACGAAACATGTTTTTTTTTCAACTAGTATAATTCACTTGCATTTTCATGTTCCATTATCTATGCATTTAAGAAAACTTTCGGATTTCATCATACCTTTATTTCAAAACTTCACATCTTTTATTTTCTTAAATAGGTTTAGATTTCTGGGCTTCGGCTTACTTAATTTACATTGCGCTTTTGGACGTTGTATGATTTAAGTGCCGGTCACGAACTAAATTTCGGGTCATGACAAAGTTGGTATCAGAGCGTTAGGTTTAACCTTGGTTTGAGTCTAGGTTTGACCATGCGGAGTCTAGGGCGTATGTATTTTGGAATCTAGGCTTGACCTTACGGAACTTAAACTTGAACAGGGGGGTATTAGACCCGAACTTTCATTACATAGGTTGACCCTGATTGATAGAGTAGGTAACTCAAGTAGAGTGACGTACCGTGCGTATGTTTTGCGGCATACTTACGATACGATACTTCACTTAAGTGACCTTAGGATGTATATACTTGAGATCCTTGATTCTATTTGTTTCCATGATCATTCTCTCATTGATCCCTTTCATTCCTTTGATCTATCTTCATTGATACATGCTTGAGGTTCCTGTCACCATGGTTTGAGTGCAGATTGAGCTGCTGCTAGTGATGCGGTCAGTGCGAGCTCGTACCATCGTGTTTTCTGGTGACATGGGAACGTATCGGTTTAGTGTTTGTGTTGTGACCTCTCGTTTGAGGCGAGTGTTCAGTTTTGCACCGGGTGATCCGGCCATTGATAGAGGCTGCCAGATTGAGAGTACTATTGATGTACAGCCTATCTCAGAGATTGCGATGTTGTCTACTGTGTAGACAGATGACCCAGCCGTGGATGAGATTGATGGGATCTCGCTTCCAGACTTTATGAGCTGAGATCGCTGGAGCTTTCAGGCAGAGATGCAACAGAAGCTAGCTAGTTTATCTTGAGTTGAGTTGAGCGACTGAGATAATTCGTCTGATTTGATGCGCCAACGCAGGATCAGTTGAGTTGAAGATTTTCAGTGTGGAGAATCTTAGTCAGATCTAGAGTAGATCGATCAAGAGAGGGCGTTGTTCGTCAGATGCCCCGATATGAGATCGGTAAATTGACCAGTTTCGAATAGAGGACCTCACCCATATACGTTGTGAGTCGATCGAGAACGGACGAATAAAGTGTATTCCTCCGATGATTTGGACGAGTTTCCAAGGACGTGTTCGGCTAGATATCTTTCATAGAGTGATGAAGATACCGAGTTCATAATTTCGAGTCCGTGTGAGAGACTCCGGGTTGACTGTAGTCGAGAATAATTGCAGTACGTAGATAGCATGACGTGATTTTGATGTGGACGATAGTGAAGACGGGTGAAACAAGAGGTTCGTGCGGGATGTTAACGAGCTGTTGTTACTTCCCGTTGAGATTAAAGATCTGATATGTATACAGAGGCGTTGGGATACGGCCAGTTCCCGAGGGAATGTTGTACTGAGAACGTAGATGTCCAGAAAATGAGAAAAGATTATGCAAGAGTACCAGCCTCTGTACAGTTCGGTATAGATGAGATAAGAAGAAACCATGAGCAGGTTCTTTCCAGGACACCTCAGCGATAAAGATTTGCACCCAGGATCAGTTGTATCATGTGTATTCAGAGGGCTAGAGGTCGACGCCAGTGACGTGCTGCTTTACGAGTGGTCATACTAATTGGCCGAGAAATGACCAGAGGAGTGCCAGAGCGGAATCGTTTCCGTTAGTATACCTGATCGGGCCGACGAGCCGATGGATTGCGAGATTGGTAATCCACAGAGAAAATGAGGACCCAGAGACCGAAGACGCCAGACCGTGAGCAGGAGGCAAGTAGATGATCTTGCTATGCCAGTTTGGGCGCACCGATATTTTTTGACATTGAAGGAGGTGTACCTCAATGTCATTTATTGCGATTTGTGTTTTGTGATCCGAGTATCACGTTTATATCGCTTGGATTTGAGTTTCGATGATTGGGTTTCGTGATTTATGTGTTCGTGCACCATGGCTGCACCTATTAGATGTTTTCTTTTGTGCACAGTTATTGCACTTGATTTTTGTTTATACACCGCTACATCGGTTTGCGATTTGTGCATACCATTGCGGTTAATATTGATTTTGTGCCTTGACTGCACGTGTTTATGATTTCGTGGATTTCATACGGTTGATTTGATTTTTGTGCATATGGTACGCACTCGATTTGACTTTTGCACTAGGTATAGCTCACATGTGCTTGCAGTGCATTGATACGTGTTTTGTGCATGCGGTTGCACACGTTTATGATTTTATACACCTTGGTACACTCGGTGTTGCTTTTTATACGCATTGGAGTTATTGATGAGTTTCCGTGCATTGGTTGCACCGGATTTGTATTTCGTGCATGGGTTGCACTAGATTTATACTCCGTACATTGGTTGCATCAGATTTATGTTTTTGTGTGCGTTTGCGCTTGACGCTCGTTTTGTGCATGCTACTGCACTAGATGTTTTGTGTGGACCTTGTTTCCCCCCAAATAAGACAGCAATGCTCTGTTCAAAATTTGAACTGAGGCAGCGCCTCACGTGCAAAGCAAGAGAGCGCCAGCGCCCAGAGTTAAAAACTTTGAGGCAGCGCCTCACGTGCAAGGCACAAGAGCGCCAGCGCCAAGAGTTAAAAACTCTGAGGCAGCGCCTCACGTGCAAAGCATGAGAGCGCCAGCGCCAGAGCTAAAAGTTCTCCACCCTTGGATCAAAGATCCAACGGAGATGATAAATCATCAAAGCACAGAATTAAAATCTGATTGAGGAAATACTCCTCAAATTTTTCTAAACAAGAAAGATTGTGCTCTGTAAATCAGAGCACTATTGGATCAAAGATCCAACGGAGATGATAAATCATTAGAGCACAGAATTAAATTCTGATTGGGGAAATACTCCTCAAATCTTTCTAAACAAGAAAGATTGTGCTTTGTAAATCAGAGCACCATTGGATCAAAAATCCAATGGTTATTAAAAATCACCAAGATACAGAATTAAATTCTGATTGAGAAAACACTCCTCAAATCTTTCTAAACAAGAAAGATTGTGCTCTATAAATCAGAGCACCGTTGGATCAAATATCCAATGGTGATTAAAAATCTTCAAGATACAAAATAAGCTCTGTATGTGAAAGTATTTTCCCAATCTTGTTAAAAAAAAGAAAAATGTCTTCTTTAAAACAGAAGTCCTTGGATCAAAAGATCCAACTGTGGATAAATTGCCCAAATCAATTAAGAAATCTCTCAATGGGAGATTTCCTTAACTGAATCAACAAATGTGCCTCCACTATATAAAGACCCCAAGACTTCAAGTTTTACAGAGAGGAACCCCCTCATAAACTTTAAGTTCAAAAAGAAGAGCAAGCAAAAAGAGCTTGAAGAGAGAAGAAAGAAGAAGATCCTTTTCAAGGTAAATAGAGATCATAGTATCTCATCGGCATACCTGAGGGTTTAACCCTTATAAAAGAACATAGTTCTTTTCCAGGATCTGAGATCTATGAGACAAGTCTCCCACAAATGAGAATTTAATTTTCGGAGGGATGAATTTGTTCTCGGGGATTGAAGATCCAGGGGAGAACAAAGAATTGAACTCTTCAGAAAAATGCATAAAGAAGGAAATAGCGCCAAGCGCCCCACATGCCCCTCACGTGGGCACTGCTAAATAAAGAATGCTCTGCACTCATTGGTTGGCGTCCAGCACCAAGCACTCCACGTGCTCTTCACATGGACGCTGCTAAATAAAGAGTGCTCTGCACTCATTGGTTGGCACCCAGTGCCAAGCGCTCCATGTGCTCTTCACGTGGACACTGCTAAAATAAAGAGTGCTTAGCACTCAGTAGTTGGCGTCCAGCGCCAAGCGCTCCACGTGCTCCTCACGTGGGCGCTGCTAAATAAAGAGTGCTCTGAAATCACTGGTTGGCACCCAACGCCAAGCGCTCCATGTGGGCGCTGCTAAAATAAAGAGTGCTTAGCACTCAGTAGTTGGTGCCAAGCACTCCACGTGCCCCTCACATGGGCGCTGATAAAATAAAGAGTGCTCTGCACTCAATGGTTGGCGCCCAGCGCCGAGCGCCCCATGCGCTCCTTACGTGGGTGCTGTTTAAAATAAAGCGCTCTGTAAATAGAGCCCAGCGCCATAAAGATTGTTTAACACTCAATAAAAAACAAAAAAGGGGTGAGCATCAAAGCCCATATCAATGCTCAGCATTATTGAATAAAAGGGACTGAACCCAAACAAGTGTTCAACACTTTATTCAAAAAGTGAGTGGGCTGAGTCCAAGCTGACCAAAAGTCCCTAATTCAGATCAACCGAGCCCATGGGCTCACAATTTTTCTAAATTCGATCTTAGTCCTAAACCCAACTACAGATATCTCAATTGACATTGGTTCAAGGGTACATCTCCCCACAGCTCTGATAAATGTCGTTGTAATTCTTCAACGTCTTCGGAGAGGTGGCGGGTCCCGACAATCAACAAACCCTATGGACCGTAATGTCCCTAAACTAACTATGGACCGTAATGTCCTTAAACTAATTACGGACCGCAACATCCCTAAACTAAACTCTATGAACTATGATGTCCTTAAACCCGACGGACCGCAACGTCCCTAAACTAAACTCTACGGATTATGATGTCCTTAAACCCAATGGACCGCAACGTCCCTAAACTAAAACGATAGAGCCCAAATGCTCTTTCGTTGGATCTAAATGATCCCAAAATCCTGTTGAGTAGATCTTAGTCTAAAATTAGACTAATATATTCTCAATAACCGTTTAAGTTTGATCTTAATCTCAAACGAGATTAACGATCCTTAAATCAAACAAACCCAAATCTAAGAAAATATGGATTTGGACTAATCCCCGCCCTACGGGCGACAACATAAATTAGTCTTCGTATACAATCCACGGGAAACCAAAAATAAAATAAACACACACGACACGAAGTGACCTTCTGGAGCCAGAGAGAGTGGTTACCGCGATGCGGTAACGTAATTAACTGCAGGGGCTTGCACTTGCAGGGAAGAGCGTCCCTACAATCAAAAAACCCCTCGCAAACGATGGGGAATCTGATGATGTCTGCTACAAAGGCCGCATCCGTTCAAACCTCCGAAGCATGCTGCCATAAATCAACTTGGTATCTTCGGAGTGGTGGACGGATAAAACCAAATAGCATCTGCCCCCAAAATTCAGGTCAGACGTCCCAACGTCCCGGTTGCGTCTTTTGGCGGTAAACAGATTCTGGCACGCCCGGTGGGACCTTTTCCTCTTTCCACTCCACACTTTGTGCGTCATGTTTTTCTGCGATCAAATAATCGTGGTATATATGTTTGTGGTTGCCCTTGGGTGATGGGATACTGAAGCCGGCATTGCGTCTCTATGAAGAATGGCGTTTGCTCCCACCCTAGCAACTCAGGCTCAGTCATATCCGGTGGAGTCAAGTATGGGTCACTTGTAGCCTCAAATCTCCGCAATCCGGCTCTTCAAGAAATCAACAGGCTTCTCTTTGGGTCGATACTCCGACCTCTCACCCTTGATGCCTCAACGCCGATGGAAGAATCCCAGAGGAAGTCTGTCTTCCACAGACTGGCAACCCAAGCAGCAGCTTTGCCGACGGAATCAGTCCTCAAACAGCTAGCACATGCCAAGGACCAAGGTCGACGCAGGGGGAAGAATATTCAAGCTCTCGAAGGAAACAAGGGCCATGCTCGGCAAAATCCTGAAGCTAATCAAATACCGGCCGTAAGAAACGGTCGACGTCTATATCGGCATTTTACAAAATGAGCTGGGGGCAGTTCCCCGTATGGTCCTGTTTCAACCCCAGTGATGAATGTTGTTGTTCCAATTGGGAAAAACTTCAAACTGTTGCGAAGGGTCAGAAAAAATTCTCCTACCGTAATATTGAAGAAATCTCCGTAGCCCGTGGAGATCCCATGAGAGCAGAAACCAGTTCGCTCCTTATAACAACTTTCCTCGTCTATATATAAGGTGTGGATGTAGGTGAAGGCCTCAGTCGTCGTTTGCGGCTCTTCCTCTAAACGTCAGCCAAATTCTGACAAATTCCCTTTCAAATACAAGGGGATTCATACCAAGACGGATCCTGATACAGCGGTTCCTCCTAAGACCAAAGCAACTTTTCACAAAAAAGAGAGGCCTAATAAAGCTCAAGTGCCCGAAACAAACTCCAAAGGCTAAAACTCCAAACACCCTAAGCCTGGGGGCATGGTTGTTCATATAATCTATGTGGTGAATTCCAAAGACGAAGTTCGAGTTTCTACTAGTCACCGACCTCAAACTTGGTCCCAGAAAAAAGTTCAACTGCAAACGTGAAAAGTTGCAGGAGATGCTCACTCAGACGGCAACAAACGCTAATCCATTGCCTAAGGAAAGTTCCGAGGACGCACCCGAAGAAAGAATAGAGAAGGAGTCGGATATTGATTTCCTAAAGCGCATTATGAAAAAGGGAGATCCATAAGCGGCAGAAATGTCCACTAAAATGAACTAGATGTCCCTTCTGATTCAGAACATGGTTGGAATGATGGTTCAATCGGAACCACTGGCAGATGAACCGCCGGTAGTCGGTCTTAAAGACAAGGGTGACAATTCAAATCCTCTGCAAACCTCACCAACGGCTGAGGAGGAAATGATTCCAAAAGCAAAGCTGAACGAATATATCGCTCAGCAAATCAAAGCTCACTACGCCAGTGAAGCCGCAAATAGATCAATTAAGACTAGTCGACCGTATCCAACGTGGTGCGATCAAATACAGTACCTGCCAGAGTACACACTTCCAACGTTCTACATGCACAAAGGAACTGGGAATCCTCGCCAGCACATTGCGTGATTTAAATCCATGTGCGGCAATTCCGGAGGAAATGGCGTACTACTCTAACAGTTCGTCAGCGGTCTGGCGGGCATCGCTTTCGAATGGTATGCAGAACTCCCAAATGATTTCGTGAAGAGCTTCGACGAAATGGATTTGCTCTTCTGTTAGGGATTCGCTAATGAGAACGAACATACTACCGTGACGACGCTGGTCAACGAAACGGTTAGACCGAACGAGACTTGGGTTCAATATGTTACCCGATGGCGAAATCTCTGGTCAAATATGAGCAACGCATCAATGAAGTTGCAGCCATGGGAATGCTCATAGCCACCCTTGACCCAAATTCACAGGGGTTCCTGTATATGGCCTTCTTCAAGCCGATGACCTTCCAAGAACTCATGGATAAAATGGCTCGATTGGATCAAATGGGTCAAGACTCTTTCTCATCCGATGATGACGAGTGAAAAGCGGTGGCAAGATGGCGTTTGTCGCCTACGCTCAATAAAATAAGTGGCTCTGAATCAACCTGTTGCCAAAATAGCGACGACATGGGTACTCGTTTCCCCCCGAGATATACACAGGGGCATGTTCTTCACTGGCAGAAGAATCTCGATGTAGAATGGTCCTTTCTTCTCAAAAGACAGGAAGGATATTAAGGGGCCTACAATCAGGTCCTACAATCTAGTGGAATACCCCGCTAAAAAAAAATGGTACGTCCACAAGCAAGATGGGCACGGATGAAAACCCGAAAGGGCGCCGTGAGTAAAAACAGCAGGACTGCCGGCGAGCTTGTGAAAACCCGGAAAGGCGCAACCTCGTTAAAATAAATACATTTATGAGATTCTCACGACTCGTGAGGAGAATCCCCCCTGTGAGACCCCTACGGCTCATAGGATTCAAAAGCCTTAGGTTACAGGGATCTGGACCTGTTCTTAAGCCGTCTTATCCCCCAAATTGCCCTACAGGCGGTCCATATTGACCCTTATATACAATCCATGGGCACGAATAAATATTTCTTTGCCAAGTTCTACAAATGGAAAGAAATATCGTGGTGAATAACACTTGTAGGTCCTCTCGACTAATAAGGAGAAAACACTCTTGGAAGATCCTTATGACTCACAAGAGAAGACATCACTTAGGAATCCCCACGATTCTTAAGGAGAAAATACGCCCACGAGATCCTCATGACTCGTAGGGAGGAAACCCCCCTTACGGCTCATAAAGTCAAAAGTCTTAGTCGACAGGATCCTAACCCTGTCTACTAAGCCACCTTTGTTCAAATCGACATGGGCAAATGATGATTTTCTCCTGGCACTATCCCAGTTGTAGCGATACTAATGCCTAATCATGTATCAAACTCCAAGTCAACCTCTCCGGCAAGTGCCGCCCCTACAGTCACCTGATGAAGAAGGCAACCCGTTCGTTTGGGATCGTAAATGCCAGAGTGCACTGGACGAAATCAAGCAATATCTGCAGAATCCACCGGTACTGACCGCTCCAGTCAAGGGAAAGCCCCTCATCTTGTACACAACAGCCCTTGAAGGTTCTTTAGGCGTGCTATGGGCACAGGAGAATGACCAAGGGAATGAGAGAGCCCTCTACTATTTGAGTCGAGTTCTCTTAGGGGTAGAAAACAACTACTCCCCTATCGAAAAACATTGCCTGGCGTTAATCTTCGCTATAACGAAGCTTCGGCATTATGCTTTGGCGCATGATGTCCATCTCATATCAAAAGTGGATCCTCTCAAATATCTGATGTCAAGAGCCATACTAATAGGACGACTCGCTAAATGGGCCCTACTCTTAATGGAATTCTCGATAACATACCGACCTCTCAAGGCAGTGAAAGGCCAGGCCATCGCCGACTTCTTCGCTGAGCATCCGATACCTTCCGATTCATCCCTAAATTGCGAATTGCCAGACGAGCACACATTTGACACGATCAACGGGGAAAGAGGAGGGAGTGATACCCGATGGGAACTCTACTTTGATGGGGCATCTTCCATGAAAAAGCGAAAGCACAGCTCCCCCATAATCAAATCTGGGATAGGCCTCATCTTCGCGACTCCACAAGGAAGGATAATGCGCTTTGCCTTTTCCTTAACGGAGCCAAGAACAAACAACGAAGCGGAATATGAGGGTTTGATAGTAGGTCTTGAGATCGCTGTTGACATGGGAATCGAAAATCTCTTTATATACGGAGACTCCCAGCTGGTCGTTAGTCAAGTAAACGGCGACTATCAAACGTGCAAACCAGAGTTGGTAAAGTACGGCGAGAGAGTGCAACAATTGCTGACTCAAATCCCTTCCTACACCCTAGAAAGCATACCGCATGCGAAAAATAGCAAGGCGGATGCGTTAGCCAAGCTCGCTAAAGAATTGGCTGACGAAAACCTCGATGACGTAAGAATCGTTTTGCAAAGCCGTCGGGTTCTTGCACCAACAGAAATACCTCCGGAGTCGTCTGAAGAAAAGGAAGCAACCAAGCAAACAACCCTACAAATAGAGGACCAGGAAAAGGCTAAGGATTGGAGAGAAGTCTTTATAGAGTACTTCAAATTCCGTCGAACACCTGAAGATGCATCCTCAAGACATCAGCTCATGAGACGAGCTCTGTTTTCGCCTTCGTCAATGATACTCTGTATAAGAGATCGTTCGACTCTCTATGGATAAGATGCCTGGGACCGGAAGAAGCAAGGAGAGTCGTCCAAGAAACTCACGACGGACTCTGCGGTTCTCATCAAGACGGCCTAAAGATGAAGCTGAAGATCAAAAGGATGGGTTACTACTAGCCCACGATGATTCAGGACTGTCTCGAATACGCGAAGCAGTGCCACCCGTGCCAAATTCATGGAGACTTCATACATCAGCATCCAAACCTGCTACACCCAACAGTGGCTAGCTGGCCGTTTGAAATGTGGGGAACCCACATAATTAGGCCCATCGATCCAGCGTCATCCAAAGGACATCAGTTCATATTGGCGACAACTGATTACTTCTCTAAGTGGGCAGAAGCCATACCGCTAAGTGAAGTGAAGACGGAGAATATCCTCCATTTCTTCAAAACACACGTCATCTATCGGTTCGGCACTCTACGACGGATTATCTCCGATAATGGGCCGGCCTACAGAAGTCACAGAATCAGCCGCTTCGCACAGTAGCATAACATAGACTGGAGATACTCTTCGGTTTATAATCCCGAGCTAACGGTCTAGTTAAGGCTTTCAATAAAACCTTGACAAAGATAAAAAAGAAGATGGTGTCCAAAAATAAAAAGGACTGGCACGAGAGATTGCATGAAGCTCTCTGGGCGTATTGAACTAAGTTCAAAACGGCTACGAATACAACGCCGTATGCATTGGTATTCGGCACGGAAGTAGTAATCCCCTTAGAGATAGAGCTACCCTCTCTACGAGTGACGGTTCATTATGAACTAACATATGAAGAGAATGCTCATCTTCGGCTTGAGGAGCTTGACGCCCTCGATGAAACTCGTCTCATGGCGCAGAAAAGGTTGGAGGCTTAAAAAGAAAAAATGACACGCTCATACGAAAGATTAACTAGGCTGAGAACATTCCGCCAATGCGAACTCGTGCTAATTGTCAAAAGACCTATGATCCCCAATCGTGCCAAACGAGGGAAATTCGAGCCAAACTATAAGGGCCCGTACATCATAGAAAAGGTCTACCAAGGTGGGGCTTACTTGCTCATGTATATGCATGGCGAAAGACCCTTCCGGCCAATAAACGGCCGATTCCTTAAGAAATACTATGCCTGACGAGTCACAGCCCAAGTTAATGATGGATGACGACGCTTGTGTCCGCTCGCTGTCTTCCTGAGTACCAAACTCTATAAGTGCTATCCGAAAAAACTTCGCCGCTAAAAACTAGCTGCGGACCGAAACGTCCCTAAACTAACAATGGACCACAATGTCCTGAAACTAACTACGGACCGAAACGTCCCTAAACTAACAACGGACCAAAACGTCCCTAAACTAACAATGGACCGCAATGTCCTGAAACTAGCTACGGACCGTAACGTCCTTAAACTACTACGAACCGCAACATTCTTAGGCTAACGCCGCAAAAAAAAACGGTATGTCCATAAGAGAAATGGGCACGGACGAAAATCCGAAAGGGCCCCGTGAGTAAAAACAGCAGGGCTACCGGCGAGTTTATGAAAATTCGAAAGGGCGCAATCTCATTAAAATAAAGACACTTGCAAGGTCCTCTCGATCCTGTGAGGAGAAAATACCCGCGTGAGATCCTTATGACTCACAAGGGAGCAACACACTTAAGGATCCCCACTATTCCTAAGGAGAAATTACACTTACGAGATCCTCACGACTCGTAAGGAGAACCCTCTTATGAGACCCTCACGGCTCATAGGATTCAAAAGCCTTAAGTTACAGGGATCTGAACCTGTTCTTAGGCCATCATATCCCCCAAATTGCCCCACAGGCGGTCAATATTGACCCTTGTATACAATCCACGGGCATAAATAAGGCATCCCTCGCCCAGTTCCACCAATGGTGTGAAATTCCCCTATCTGGTGAACAACACTTGTAGGTCCTCTCGACTTGTAAGGAGAAAATGCTCTTGTGAGATCCTTACGACTCTCAAGAGAAAACGCGCTTAGGTGTCCTCATGACCCCTAAGGAGAAATTACACCTACGAAATCCTCACGACTCGTAGGGAGAAACATCTTTATGAGACCCTTATGGCTCATGAAGTCGAAAGCCTTAGTCGACAGGATCTTAACCCTGTTTGCTAAGCCACCTTTGTTCGAATCGACAAAGGTAAATGATGATTCGCTCCTGGCAATATCTCAGTTGTAGCGATACTGATGCTTAAATCGATAACAAATTCCAAGTCCTTTCACGGCTAATGATGATTCACTCCTAGCAATATTCCAGTCGCAGCGATGCTGATGCTAAGATTGGTATCAGATTCCAAGTTCCATACTCGCAGCAAAAAGTCAGCGAGCCATAAAGGCATACGAAATAGCCGAAATGATAGGACGACTTGCAACAAAATCAGCAAGTAAAATATATGCATACAAAAACAGCCGAAATGATTAGGCAACTTGCAATAAAAAGCAGCGAGTAAAAAGAAAAACAGCCGAAATGATTGGGCACCACGAAAATAGCCGAAATAATTGGGCAATCGTGACTTTCGCGATATAAAAGGCTGAAATGATAGAGCATCGTGGAAGGAAAAAAATGATGAAAGAATGAAACTTTTGCCCTACAGGCGAGTCCATACTAACCCCTGTATATAATCCATGGGCATAAACAAAAAGGGAACCACATCTCCCAATAGACTCTGTCAAAGGGAGAGTCAGATCTTGGCGGTAGCATCTGCATCCCAGAAGATCAACGCGGCGTTCCTTCCCGACATCGCAGAAAGCGGAAACAAGTCAACCAATGACCTCCCCGCCGGAACAACGCTCCGTCTCGGAAACAAGTCAGCAAATGTCCTTCCCGCTGGAACAACACTCCGACCCGGAAACAAGTCAACCAATGACCTCCCTGCCGGAACAACGCTCCGTCTCGGAAACAAGTCATCCAATGACCTTCCCGCCGGAACAACGCTCCGACCCGGAAACAAGTCAACCAATAACCTCCCTGCCGGAACAACGCTCCGTCTCGGAAACAAGTCAACCAATGACCTCCTCGCCAGAACAACGCTCCGACCTGGAAACAAGTCAGCCAATGACCTCCCCGCCGAAACAACGCTCCGTCCCGGAAACAAGTCAGCCAATGACCTCCCCGCCGGAACAACGCTCCGTCTCGGAAACAAGTCAGCCAATGACCTCCCAGCTGGAACAATGCTCTGACCCGGAAACAAGTCAGCCAATGACCTCCCCGTCGGAACCACGCTCCGACCCGGAAACAAGTCAACCAATGACCTCCCCGCCGGAACAACGCTCCGTCTCGGAAACAGGTCAACCAATGACCTCCCAGCCGAAGCAACGCTCCATCTCGGAAACAAGTCAGCCAATGACCTCCCCGCCGGAACAACGTTCCGTCCCGGAAACAAGTCAGCCAATGACCTCCCCGCCGAAACAACGCTCCGTCCCGGAAACAAGTCAGCCAATGACCTCCCCGCCGGAACAACGCTCCGTCTCGGAAACAAGTCAGCCAATGACCTCCCCGCTGGAACAATGCTCTGACCCGGAAACAAGTCAGCCAATGACCTCCCCGTCGGAACCACGCTCCGACCCGGAAACAAGTCAGCCAATGACCTCCCCGCCGGAACAACGCTCTGACTCGGAAACAAGTCAGCCAATGACCTCCCTGTCGGAACAACGCTCCGTCTCGGAAACAAGTTAGCCAATGACCTTCCCGTCGGAACAACGCTCCGACCCGGAAACAAGTCAGCCAATGACCTCCCTGCCGGAACAACGCTCTGTCTTGGAAACAAGTCAGCTAGTGATCTTCCTGCCGGAATAATGTTCCATCTTGGAAACAAATCAGCCAATGACCTGCTCGCCGGAGCAACGCTCCATCTCGGAAACAAGTCAGCCAATCACCTCTCTCGACTCGTCTCGACCCCCAGGGAAATCAGTGTCCCTGCGCAAACCTCTCAACCCGTAAAAAGAAAACTCTCTTGTGAGATCCTTATGACTCTCAAGAGAAAACGCACTTAGGAGTCCTCACGACCCCTAAGGAGAAATTACACCTACGAGATCCTCTCGACTCATGGGGAGAAACGTCTTTATGATACCTTCACGGCTCATAAAGATAAAAAGTTTTAGGCAGCAGACCTGAACCTGTTTCCTAAGCCATCGCTACCCTACAAGGAGTTCAAGATGAACTGTTATCTATCATCTACAGGCCACATGTGCTAAAGTTACATGCCAATGACACGACAAAGAAAAGAAGATGATAGTATGAGATAAAATATGTCTTCTATTCATAAATTCAAGTGAATACATTTTACAAAGAAATCAAAATGAATACATGTTATTCATAGACCGCAAGTTTACAGTAAAAAAATGGATACAAAGACGGTTATTGAGGAGGAGGAGTTTTCAACAAATCAGCCAGCTGCTCGTACGCTCCTCTTAATCCTTTCTCGCAATTGGCTGCCGTGGCCAACTCCGCTTTGATTCGGGCCCGCTGTCGCAAATAAGACGAAAGCTTTTCATCGGTTCCCAGCATGACAGCTTCGCAGTCTTGCATGACCCGCTCCGTAGAGTCAAGCGCCCGTCTCAATGTCAACCCATCCGAAATGCATCGTTGGAGATTGTCAAAGACAGCTTTCAACTGGGTAGCATCGCTTCAATCTGGGCGCGCAACCGGGCAGATTCGCTTAAAGCTACTTCATGTTCCTTTCGCCTCAGGGTCGCCTCTTGTTCAAAATGGCGGATGAAAGGAACATTACTCTCGACCCACGCAGCCCGCTGGGAGTTCAAAACTGATATTTCAGGAGCAGGACGCTTGAGCTCAATCTCATGCAGGCAATGCAGTAATTAACCCAAGACTCGACGACACCTTCATCATGGAAGTTCACGAGTGTCACCGGCATAGGATTAACCTCAGCCGCAAAATCTGCAGCGAATGTGAGAGCCTCGGCGTCAAGATCCTCGATGAATTCGCTCAACATTTACAGGCTATTCACAGCACTCCTGGAAGATGGGCGTTTAGCAACCTGCCGGCATTATGATGCGAGACTCAAAAGGAGCTAGACCCGATGAGATTGCTGCAAAACAAATTATGGTCAAATGTCGACTCGGGAGGTAAAGAAAATACACGATCAATGGAGTCTACTATACCGGCTGTGACAGGTGGCAAAATTAGGAGTACCGGAGGTGCGGATATTCTCTCGTCCCCTCCTCCGATCCGTGATGCTGCGATCAATATAAAGAAGACTTAGCAACAATACGGCTATTCATAAAAGAAAGAAAGAAACATTAGCTAAAGAATATACTAACCAATACCAGCAGGAGGAACGACTTCCGACTGGAAGGAGAAATGCGGGTTCAACACCTGGTATGGATGTTCGAAAAGGACTCCTGTAGAGTTACGACGATATACTGTCAATACAAGGAAGATGGTGTTCACAGTTAAACTAAATAAATAGCAAACCTATACCTTCCAGCATTTCGGAGGATATAGGAGAAGGCAAGGGAAAAAAAACCATCATGGCGGCGACCGGAGGTGCTTCAGATGGCACAATCTCAGTGTTCACTGCACTTACAAAAAAAATATCGTTAGAAGAAGCTGAACGGGATTATGAAATAAAAAGAGAACAGTGACTCAAGACTTACTTGACGGGTCATCAACCAAAACCGCGATGGAAGCATCACCAGGCGTAGCGGTTTCTTCGCTCTCCCTTAGAGGAGTAGTTTCTGCGCCCATGGCTTCATCCCCTGATTCGAAGAGGGCTATCGTGACGCTTGCGACGCCCACCAATACCAGGGAGCCACACAGGGAAATAGCAGCGGTCTGGATGGTCCCGGATTCTAGAGAAAGGGTAGCAGTTTCGAGCACGGTAACCGTCAGGCTTTCACCCGTCATCCCATTGCCAAGACTCGGCCCTAAAAGAAAATGCATGGGTCAAAATTCGAAGATCAAGTTCTAGCAAAAGACTCAGCGTTACGTTAGCTTGGGGCAGCTCTTCAGTCTTTTCCCGAGCCGCGCGTGCAACCTGTCTACAGGCGGTAGACAACGCGGGGGGAACATCCGCCGAAAGAGTATCAACAAGGGGGATGCTACTTGAGCCTGCACCTACGGCCAAACTAGCATCGCGTTCCCTCTCCATATGCTTCCTACGCTTCTTTTTGGTCTGAGCAGTGAGAAATGATCTCCTCAAGACCTCTGACAAAGGGATGTCATCGTCCGAACCAAGCTCTGCCTCCGGAGCCGTTATGGCGTTTGTCATCGGCTACTTGAGCGAAGCATCCTGCGGTAATGTTGGGGGAGCTGGGGCCACAACAGCCGGCTCTAGAAGCGTCACTGCATCACCGCTTGGGATCGGTACCGCACTCAGAATAACCTGAGTCAAGGAAGCCCCTGCAACAAAATAAAGGAGAAGGTCAGAGCATGAATAAAAAAAGGGAAATGAAGGCACGATGAGCTGAATTATTCCAAGACCTAAAGAAGCACGGAGCCTCTCTTCCTCTTCGAAAGTCTTGATGGAAGCCGCGAGAGCCTCTTCGGCAGAAATACCTGTTGAAGAAAAGGGCATTCGTAAAAGCATAATAATAAGGAAGGAATAAACGCGGGAAAAATACAACTGAAGTATACTTGACTTCGCGATGGTGATTAGCACCGCTTCTTCGCGAGCCAGTTGCTCGGAGACTACAAGGGCATCCTGTAGATCGGTGTCGGTCATAAGCGTGTCGAACAAGCCATCGTTAGTGCCATACTCACACAAGCCTTCGCTGTAGGGAGCATGGGGCTCCTGGCCGAGTACAACGTCAGCAGAAAAGAGCGACTTCTTCTTTTTCTGTGAGCGAACGCCGGCAGCCGATGACACGCTTATGCTTGACGGGCATTTTTAGGCGACGAGTCCCGATTTCCATACCCACTCCAGACTCCAGGGATGCTGCAGCAGCCGTTTCTACAGGAACACGGGGTAGAGGCTTCTCGGGAAAAGTGCGCTGGACCACAACCGTAGCAGCTTCTCTTAAGGAAGGACGAACAATGGTCTGTCACTTTAAGGGGACAGCTGGATTACCAGCAGGGGCTGCACCCTTGCGATCGAGCAGTAACCGTTTTTCTTTCCTAATAACAGCACCCGTCGCATGATGGTACCACGCTACGTATGCATTCGAGGCTTTCGGAACGCAGCTTGGCTCACTGATAAAAAAGTTGGACCCGGTGTTTAGCCGCATGAAATGGTGCAGCGCGCTGCGGATACCCTCTTCCGTAGCAACCGGCTCAGCTAAAAAAGCCTCAAGCGGGACACCCTGATCATAACTCGATTGTTGAGCAAAACGGTGCGGGTTGTACCTCATGAACATCACCGAGTCGTTCTGCCTGAACACTAAAAAGCCCGGCCTGATTGAATACAAATGCAGAATCTCCCGAGCCTTCAATGTAGGAGCCCCGTCTTTGAAGGTATCGCGCAGCGGCTGCACCGTTTTATTGGATACCTTGCCGATAGTTAAGACCTTATCGACGAAAGTCATGCTATCCCCGACCGTACGCGGGAGAAGGACCAGACCCCAAGCCTTTCTCTATGATGGATCTAAAGAAGAAGCGACAACTAGGAACATAACCCGAGGGAAATTATAACTGTCGTAGAAACGGGCCGTTTGTGGACTCCAAAACCGCCGAGCACATGCAGCTCGATCCACGACATGAAATAGTGCGGCGGGAGATTTAGGGGTTGTACCCTCGGCTGAGTGGTGTCTGCCGCTAAGCTGAGGCCATGATACAGGTGAGCCAGCCCAGCGACCCCGACAGCCACTCGCGTCCTTGCAACCATTCGGTGAGCCGGATAGAAGATGGATGGCCTCATATAGCGAGCGTGCATTGAGAGAACAAACCAGCTTAACCATAGGCAGAGGAACCCCAAAAAGAACGCCTCTTCGTCGATGTCTGAAGCCGCGAGCTCTGCAAAGGGGACGACCGGGGTGTCTGGGAGGAAGAAATTCCTTTGATCTGCTTCCGCTATCGGCCGGCTGTTCAAGCCAAAACCAAAAGGATCGTCAAGCTTGGCGAATTTCGTGGTTTGTTTTGACAAGGCTTTTGGGTGAAGAAAGCGGGCGATGAAATCCGCAAAGCTGTCTCTGTGCCCTCCGGACTCGAGTGTCACGACCCGAAAGTATGGAACGTGACCGGCACTTAGATTACGAAGCGTCTAGAGGCGCAACGTAACCTAAGTAAGCCGAAGCCCAGAAATCTAAACCATAAAAAGAAGAAGAAGTAAAGGAAAACATGTAGAAAACAAGTTTAAAAGCAACATCCAATTTTCTCAAAAATTTCAGCAGAGTCTCCTTTGTAAAAACTGGCCCTAATCGGGTACAAACAAGAATAATATATATACAAACAATAAAAAGCATCCCCAAACGGGAGCTAGCTCTACTCCAAAAGACGGAAACAACCACATCAATGCACAATAGTATACAACGCCAAAGGGCGAGGCTCAAAACTCAAAAGAAAACAAAACCACCAGATATCATAATAATACAAGCGCGACTCTAAGGTCGAAATAAACAACTGATCCAGTAAACTATCAAGTAATACAAGTTTGGTTGATGGAGCTTTCTAGACACAAATGAAATAATAAAAGTACAATGGCGGTCCAGATAAAAGTGAACCTACCTACCGTGCAAATCACCCTGAGTGAAAAGATGTGCCAGCAAGCTGCCAGGAAAACCTGTACATCGAACCTGTAATAAAATTTGGCACAACGGGGGTGAGTTGCCAACTCGTGAGTATAAGATATCTGCGAAAAGAAATCGAATGCACGACACTATCCTAGGACAAAATAATACACTACTATATCCCAATCATCTAGTAATAGCAGGGTAATACTACGTGTAAATGCAAATACTCCGTGCTCGTGTCAGTGCCTCAAGTAATAATATGTCGTGTGAATGAATATGCATGCACTATGAATGTAAAACAATCAATCCTGAAATCTAGATATATCTGTATAAAGAAAATCTTTAACTTTTATCATGGTAAATTTGTATAGAAATCTGAAATATCATCGATGAAATCCATGGAAATCCGTGTCAAGCATCGACACAAAACATGTAAATCTCAAGTCTCAATACCTCATAGTCTCAATATCTCGGGCTCCGTCAGTCCGGATCGGCCCATATCATCAAATCTCACGACAACGGTCGGTATCCTCCGGATATCCGCCGCGCCAGACATCACCGGTAGGTAGTCCTTCCCCTGCCAGGCTCATCGTCTACAACTCGATCTTCTTGCCCCGGGGTACCGTACCGGGCCCACCATGTACCCGATACAGTTCATCCACTCCTCGAATCGGGTCTCGAAATCCAATAGAAAACATGAAATCTCATGGTGGACGACATATACATCACGAGAAAACCGCATCTTATGTTTTAAAAAGAGAGGAGGAGAGAGAGAGAAGATTTTATATATTCTTGCGGTTTTCCCCAAAAATCCAGAAATCTCATAGAAATCCAAAATCCCAAAATCATGAGTAAGTATATGATAAGTGTCGGCATATGCCCCATAATACTGCATGATAACATGAAAATGCGAATGCATGAAGTGTCTAAGTAATAAATACCATGTCTATACTAACACCAGAGAGTGATCACAATACTATATCAATCTAGCTGTTAGCTGAATGTATCAATAAAAGATAATATGATCTAAGGTGTACGTGACATAGCAATTACCGATGATGATGTGTGTGAGCCGGCAAATAAGCGTGCGTGGAATATGCGCATCATCGGTAATGGTGCTGGTGTCCTAACAGGCAGAGTTTTATACTGATTATAGAAACATATGAATGAACATGCACCATTATGATTACGGTATGAATATAAAGACGGATGTGTAATAACCACTCATCTGTGATATACAAGTATAACTACAACTATATGACTCGAGCCTAAACTAGTGTCCATCTAACCTCCTAAGGAACTAAACCTAAGAAACTAGTCAATCAGAATTAAGAGTCCACCTAAGGTCTGAATCCATATCTCTAATAGTCGGCGATCCAGCCTCAATAGCGTCACGTACGTAGTACGGCTTCCTCGAATCAAGAGTGCGGATCAATCATCATATCTATGTCTCGTACGGTAAAATCCATCGTACGACATCCCAATATCGGGGTACGGGTCAAGTATCACCTACGTGTCTCATCATTCGTATAATATCATCATCAACACATGTCAAGTTCAAGGTGCTATACTGTAATCGCATACATCAATCATATATCATTGCCAGCATAAATATTTATCCTCAGAAATATCATGTCATATGTATCATATTGTGATTAAGTCACACTTAGATCATATCGTAATCAAGTCATACCTATATGATATCGTAATCAAGTCACACATATATGATATCGAAATCAATTCACACCTATATGATGTCGTAATCAAGTTACACATATATCATATCAGAATTTCAGGCACAGGTTACGGTCCGGGTTCTATTTTAGAGTCCCATGTACTTCAATATCATCACCATCCTTTATTATTGTTCATGTATACAAATCCATTATCTCATTTTCTAATGATCCGCTAACATCATAACGCGACTGTATAGCCAAGAATCATAGCATCAGCCCCGTTACATTGTTTCATCCCCGTGTATCATATCACATCCTTGTATCACATATACGTATTGTGTGTGTGTGTGTATATATATATATATATATACACACACACACACACACCTACACCTAGTCCAATATATATATACACATACACGTATACACCACGTCGAGTCTCAGTGTGTGCGTGTGTGTATCTACCTGAAACCTACGAATCTCCTCCAAGATATTCATCCTCGGGTAAGGTCCTTCTAAATCAATCTAGTCCAACCTAAGGTCACTACTAGGGTCCTACTCACCAAAATTCTAAGATCACGTCTGGCTTCCTAATGACAATAAGTACTATCCCTATTCTACGTTTGCGGGGGTGCTAAATGCCATCCACCCGACTTCCCCCCGTAGATATACATCTACTCACCTGGTCCTTGTCTGCCGAAGACGGTGTCGCCATCCTCTTTTTCATCACCCGCAGTCCACGTGAGGGGTACCTATACGCAAACACATATAATATCGTAAACTGAATCACGGACAACATCAAAACGACGCACGAAACGCGCATAGGTTAAAACCTATGTCCCGCTCATGCAAAAGAACCAAATATCGCTCGATATCGGCGTACAAACGCCGATTGATCGAGATAAGAATCAACAAACAAATCATAGTTATAAAAGTCATTACTTATAATATAAAACATGATTTAATTCATCGAAACCCTAAAAGTCGATCAAATCGTCCGATTCCGTAAAACCTGAAAACACCAATTTACCGTTTTACTTCAAAACTTGATGTTTAAAAGAAACTAATGGTCATAGTATTCATTAATTAGCATAACTAGACAATATAAACCATCACTATATTTTTAACACCTTAATTTATATTAGTTTGAAAATTCTAGTTTGCAAACTTGCCCGATTTCGATACTTTTAAGCAAAATTTCACAATGTCACAACTAAACATGATTTTACATGAATTAACTTATTAAACTACAATTTATAATGATAGTAATATAATGAAATCGTAATTTAGATTTTAAACCTCATTTGTTTAAGAATTTCCAAAATCTAGTTAGCAAAAATAGCATTTTTATTAGTATTTTTCAATTATCAATAGAAACTAGTAACCAATTTAAGTTTTTAATTCCACTAACAAGTTAATATCCTCATTAAAACCACAATTTAGTGTTACAAACATTAATTGGAATTTTATCTCACCGATATATACAATATATAGAAATCTAGTTTGCAAAATGGATTAATTTAAACAATTTTGGATAAACAATTTACAATATATCATCCATACAAGATTTTCCACTTCTAAAAATGTTAAACTTGTTATTATAACCCTAATTAATTAATAAAAACCATAACTTAATTTTATAAACCCTAACTTGAATTTTAAAACTTGTAGATAGAAATTATTTATTAAATCTAATTATGCTTAAATGAAACATCTAATAACAATAAATCAAAAGAAGAAGATTTATACCTCCACAACATGAAATCCAAACATGAAAATAAGCCTCCAAAATGAATGCTTTCCATCTCCAAAATCCATGTAAATATGAGCAAAGAATAGAGGGTAGGAATTTATTAGGATTTTGTGGATTTTTTATTGAATTTTTGATGAATTTTGATGATTTTTAATACAAAAATGATGGGGGAAAATTTTTGGGGCTGCCCATGGTGGTGAGGCCGGCCATGAGGTGAGGAAAAGAGAGGAGAGTGAGAAAATGTGAAGAAAAGTGTAGAAGGTTTCATAAAAATATCACACAATTAAGTCTTTTCATGAATTTATTTAAAAATTCTTTATTTTCTTCACTCCATTTGACCTAGAATGATCTAGAACCATTGTAAAATTTTGAAAATAAATTTTGCATGAAACACACTTGATTCTAATATGTAATGGTTCACTTTTGCTAATTAAACCCATTCAAATTTGTAATTTACACTAATTTAGTGTAAAAATAAAGCTTATGTTAATATTTAAAATAATTAATTTTAGAAAAATATTTAATTAAACTAAAAATTTATAAGTGGCTAAATAAAAACCATTTACTAGTAATAACATAATTAAAATAGGTATTTTTAAATTTATAGTGAAAAATAATTACGGTTTAGTTTTATGAAAACTACGTTTTACTTTACCGAAAATTATAAAATTCACTTAAACGATTTTATTTATTTAATTAATTATTTAATTATCTTTAAAATGTTACAATCTTCCCCCCTTTAATAAATTCTGTCCCTGAATTTAAATTAAAACTCCCCCCAATTACTAAAACATTCAGCCAAAACACTCAAATCGTCGGTGCTCCGAAATCATCAATACATAACTAAAATCAACTCCGTCAAGCATAACACAATCATCGGAGTTATGGCGAAAATAAAATACCAAAACCCAATACGAAAAACAACATAATATACATCAAAACTACAACTTATATATTGTGCGCATCTTAGTAAAATCGTCCAAACATCTGGATAAAGAAGCATGTAAGAATCCCTTTTGAAAATCGCCGTGTGATGCACGTGCCACGGCATAAGTAGCGGACGTTTATTTTAAAAAATAGCTATATATATATATCTTTTATTTAACATACACGTCCCGCCTGGTTACCAAATCAATAGTAATGAATATAAAAACATACTGATCAAACTGAAATCAATCCCAATCACATCATAAAAATATCATGTGCGTCCGGTGCGCACTGAAATCGAAACCAAATACAGATGCCACGAATTCACACAAAAACAAAACTGAGTGCAACAGGTGTGCACCAAAAACATCTGTCAAGTGCAACAGGCGTGCACGACTCTAATATCAGGTGCATCTAATCTGCACAAAACCATGATTTAGTGCATATGGTGTGCACAAATCGTATCAGGTGCACCGAATGTGCGCAAGAATCTCAATCAGGTGCACATGGTGCACGAAAACATACACCGAATATCAAAATCGAAATCACAGTACGAAAATGCATGAAAACTAGGTCCAAGCATATGTCAAAATCATGTGTAACCTATATGCACGAAATCAAATCAAAATCTCAAAATGTATAAAACCAAATCGAGTGTACTGGGTATATACTAAACAACATCAATACAACTGATATATGAAACACAGATAGAATGTAATGAAGGTACACATAAGAAATACCAATCGTAGAACAAAGTCCTCAAAATACCAAAATCCAATCAACGAAAATATGAAATTCAAATCACCAAATCACAATCGTAAACACTATCGTCAATGTGCGCCTCTTTCCCCCTTTCCTCTGGTGTCGACTACTTCGAACTCGTCTCTTCATAGGTGTGTTGACTGCGCTACCAACAGCAATACTCATATCTAGAGTCTCCTACGTAGTCGATCCTTTCACCTGATATCCGGACTACATTAAACTTTTCGATCGATCTATCAAAATCCCATAATTCCCCGAGAGCTCAACTCTCAAGTACAGTTTAAAAATATCCGGTACATACCCCAGTATCGATGGTCTAGCCGTAGAAGGGCAAACCCAAGCCTCACTAATGGCACCACGGAACTGCCGTAAACCCTAAGGTTTAAGGGCGTTCTCGTGGTCATTATGTCGAGTTAGGGTTTCATTCTTCTAGAGGGTCCATCGAAATACCTGCATGTTCTTCCGAATACTTTAAACTTGGGAAAATGGGTTTCTGACAATCGTTCGAATCCTTTAACTTCGTCTGGACGGCATGTGAATCCCCTTCTCCCGCAGGCTAAAGAATGCTTCAATCCTCAAGAATAACCGATACCCTAATGGTTATCGCATTCGAGCCGCAGCTCCTTCTGCCCGTGCGCCCGTGGTAACAGAAACCACCCTCCAATATCGACGAAGATAGATCAAAGGAACGAATGAAATGCGGTGCAAACAAATGTACATCCTAAGGCTACTTAAGAAGAGTAGCGTATCGTAAGTATGCCGCGGATCATACCCACGGTACGTCACTCTACCTAAGTCGCCTACTCCATCAACCAAGGGTCACCCTAGACATATAAAAGGTTAAACCTAGCGCTCTGATATCAACTTTGTCACGACCCGAAAGTACGGAACGTGACCGGCACTTAGATTACGAAGCGTCTAGAGGCGCAACGTAACCTAAGTAAGCCGAAGCCCAGAAATCTAAACCATAAAAAGAAGAAGAAGTAAAGGAAAATATGTAGAAAACAAGTTTAAAAGCAACATCCAATTTTCTCAAAAATTTCAGCAGAGTCTCCTTTGTAAAAACTGGCCCCAAACGGGTACAAACAAGAATAATATATATACAAACAATAAAAAGCATCCCCAAACGGGAGCTAGCTCTACTCCAAAAGGCGGAAACAATCACATCAATGCACAATAGTATACAACGCCAAAGGGCGAGGCTCAAAACTCAAAAGAAAACAAAACCACCAGATATCATAATAATACAAGCGCGACTCTAAGGTCGAAATAAACAACTGATCCAGTAAACTATCAAGTAATACAAGTTTGGTTGATTGAGCTTTCTAGATACAAATGAAATAATAAAAGTACAATGGCGGTCCAGATACAAGTGAACCAACCTACCGTGCAAATCACCCTGAGTGAAAAGATGTGCCAACAAGCTGCCAGGAAAACCTGTACATCGAACTTGTAATAAAATTTGGCACAACGGGGGTGAGTTGCCAACTCGTGAGTAGAAGATATCTGCGAAAAGAAATCGAATGCACGACGCTATCCTAGGTCATAATAATACACTACTATATCCCAATCATCTAGTAATAGCAGGGTAATACTACGTGTAAATGCAAATACTCCGTGCTCGTGTCAGTGCCTCAAGTAATAATATGTCGTGTGAATGAATATGCATGCACAATGAATGTAAAACAATCAATCCTGAAATCTAAATATATCTGTATAAAGAAAATCTTTATCTTTTATCATGGTAAATTTGTATAGAAATCTGAAATATCATCGATGAAATCCATGAAAATCCGTGTCAAGCATCGACACAAAACATGTAAATCTCAAGTCTCAATACCTCATAGTCTCAATATCTCGGGCTCCGTCAGTCCGGATCGGCCCATATCATCAAATCTCACGACAACGGTCAGTATCCTCCGGATATCCGCCGCGCCAGACATCACCGGTAGGTAGTCCTTCCCCTGCCAGGCTCATCGTCTACAACTCGATCTTCTTGCCCCGGGGTACCGTACCGGGCCCACCATATACCCGAGACGGTTCATCCACTCCTCGAATCGGGTCTCGAAATCCAACAGAAAACATGAAATCTCATGGTGGACGACACATACATCACGAGAAAACCGCATCTTATGTTTTAAAAAGAGAGGAGGAGAGAGAGAGAAGTTTTTATATATTCTTGCGGTTTTCCCCAAAAATCCAGAAATCTCATAGAAATCCAAAATCCTAAAATCATGAGTAAGTATATGATAAGTGTCGGCATATGCCCCATAATACTGCATGATAACATGAAAATGCGAATGCATGAAGTGTCTAAGTAATAAATACCATGTCTATACTAACACCAGAGAGTGATCATAATACTATATCAATCTAGCTGTTAGCTGAATGTATCAATAAAAGATAATATGATCTAAGGTGTACGTGACATAGCAATTACCGATGATGATGTGTGTGAGCCGGCAAATAAGCGTGCATGGAATATGCGCATCATCGGTAATGGTGCTGGTGTCCTAACAGGCAGAGTTTTATACTGATTATAGAAACATATGAATGAACATGCACCATTATGATTACGGTATGAATATAAAGACGGATGTGTAATAACCACTCATCTGTGATATACAAGTATAACTACAACTATATGACTCGAGCCTAAACTAGTGTCCATCTAACCTCCTAAGGAACTAAACTTAAGAAACTAGTCAATCAGAATTAAGAGTCCACCTAAGGTCTGAATCCATATCTCTAATAGTCGGCGATCCAGCCTCAATAGCGTCACGTACGTAGTACGGCTTCCTCGAATCAAGAGTGCGGATCAATCATCATATCTATGTCTCGTACGGTAAAATCCATCGTACGGCATCCCAATATCGGGGTACGGGTCAAGTATCACCTACGTGTCTCATCATTCGTATAATATCATCATCAACACATGTCAAGTTCAAGATGCTATACTGTAATCGCATACATCAATCATATATCATTGCCAGCATAAATATTTATCCTCAGAAATATCATGTCATATGTATCATATTATGATTAAGTCACACTTAGATCATATCGTAATCAAGTCACACCTATATGATATCGTAATCAAGTCACACATATATGATATCGAAATCAAGTCACACCTATATGATGTCGTAATCAAGTTACACATATATCATATCAGAATTTCAGGCACAGGTTACGGTCCGGGTTCTATTTTAGAGTCCCATGTACTTCAATATCATCACCATCCTTTATTATTGTTCATGTATACAAATCCATTATCTCATTTTCTAATGATACGCTAACATCATAACGCGACTGTATAGCCAAGAATCATAGCATCAGCCCAGTTACATTGTTTTATCCCCGTGTATCATATCACATCCTTGTATCATATATACGTATTGTGTATATATATATATACACCTACACCTAGTCCTATATATATACACATACACGTATATACCACGTCGAGTCTCAGTGTGTGCGTGTGTGTATCTACCTGAAACTTACGAATCTCCTCCAAGATATTCATCCTCGGGTAAGGTCCTTCTAAATCAATCTAGTCCAACCTAAGGTCACTACTAGGGTCCTACTCACCGAAATTCTAAGGTCACGTCTGGCTTCCTAATGACAATAAGTACTATCCCTATTCTACGTTTGCGGGGGTGCTAAACGCCATCCACCCGACTTCTCCCCGTAGATATACATCTACTCACCTGGTCCTTGTCTGCCGAAGACGGTGTCGCCATCCTCTTCTTCATCGCCCGCAGTCCACGTGAGGGGTACCTATACGCAAACACATATAATATCGTAAACTGAATCACGGACAACATCAAAACGATGCACAAAACGCGCATAGGTTAAAACCTATGTCCTGCTCATGCAAAAGAACCAAATATCGCTCGATATCGGCGTACAAACGCCGATTGATCGAGATAAGCATCAAAAAACAACTCATAGTTATAAAACTCATTACTTATAATATAAAACATGATTTAATTCATCGAAACCCTAAAAGTCGATCAAATCGTCCGATTCCGTAAAACCTGAAAACACCAATTTACCGTTTTACTTCAAAACTTGATGTTTAAAGGAAACTAATGGTCATAGTATTCATTAATTAGCATAACTAGACTATATAAACCATCACTATATTTTTAACACCCTAATTTATATTAGTTTGAAAATTCTAGTTTGCAAACTTGCCCGATTTCGATACTTTTAATCAAAATTTCACAATGTCACAACTAAACATGATTTTACATGAATTAAATTATTAAACTATAATTTATAATTATAGTAATATAATGAAATCGTAATTTAGATTTTAAACCTCATTTATTTAAGAATTTCCAAAATCTAGTTAGCAAAAATAGCATTTTTATTAGTATTTTTCAATTATCAATAGAAACTAGTAACCAATTTAAGTTTTTAATTCCACTAACAAGTTAATATCCTCATTAAAACCACAATCTAGTGTTACAAACATTAATTGGAATTTTATCTCACCGATATATACAATATATAGAAATCTAGTTTGCAAAATGGATTAATTTAAACAATTTTGGATAAACAATTTACAATATATCATCCATACAAGATTTTCCACTTCTAAAAATGTTAAACTAGTTATTATAACCCTACTTAATTAATAAAAACCATAACTTAATTGTATAAATCCTAACTTGAATTTTAAAACTTGTAGATAGAAATTATTTATTAAATCTAATTATGCTTAAATGAAATATCTAATAACAATAAATCAAAAGAAGAAAATTTATACCTCCACAACATGAAATCCAAACATGAAAATAAGCCTCCAAAATGAATGCTTTCCATCTCCAAAATCCATGTAAATATGAGCAAAGAATAGAGGGTAGGAATTTATTAGGATTTTGTGGATTTTTTATTGAATTTTTGATGAATTTTGATGATTTTTAATACAAAAATGATGGGGGAAAATTTTTGGGGCTGCCCATGGTGGTGAGGCCGGCCATGAGGTGAGGAAAAGAGAGGAGAGTGAGAAAAGGTGAAGAAAAGTGTAGAAGGTTTCATAAAAATATCACACAATTAAGTCTTTTCATGAATTTATTTAAAAATTCTTTATTTTCTTCACTCCATTTGACCTAGAATGGTCTAGAACCATTGTAAATTTTTGAAAATAAATTTTGCATGAAACACACTTGATTCTAATAAGTAATGGTTCACTTTTGCTAATTAAACCCATTTATTTATTTAATTAATTATTTAATTATTTTTAAAATGTTACATCGAGGAACAGACTCTCGTAAATATTCAACACCTTGATTAGACTCGGGAATCGTTGTTGAATAGCATTCTCTGGAGTGAGACCCATCACCACTGATTTGGCGGCGAAGATGTATTTATCGGGGGGAAGTATTTCCTCGTAATGTTCCCCTCTGACGGGTACGCCCGAAATTTCTGCAAATTCCTCCAAAGAAATCGAAACCTCCCAGTCCGATAAAAGAAAGATGTGAGTCGGGGTATTCCACTGTTCCAAGAAAGCCTTGACCCACCATACGTGAGGCGCGGGATATTGGAAAAGAGACGCGTACATAGCAGGGTACAACTCGAGCTTCAGCAGCTGCGACTTTTTGGCCGACAAGATGTATCGAGCCCACTGCAAGTATCCGGCTGAATGGCGAGGAGTTAAGCCTATCATGTATGCCTGCCCCGAAGGGCGCGACTCGTCTTGACTTATGCGCCGCCCCAGAATATCTAAAGCCATTGGCGGCTGTACAGGTATCGAGCCCATATAGGGCTGGAGGCGTCCATCCGTAATCCAGTTAACCTCCTCCATAACGTAATTCACCTGGGAAGAGTCAGCATAATGAATGGCGGAAATTGGCTCTGAAGGCGCCGCACAAGAGAAACTGCGCCGACCCTGAATAATTTGGTTGTACCATAACCCTCATAAGTGAAGAGACTTCTGTTCCGGGCCATGATTTTTAATCAGTGCAAAATCTTCACGATCCACAGGCGCATCGGCATACACACTCTCTGGGCGAACAAATGGGAAAGAAGAGTCAAAAGACATAGTACCTGTGCGAAAAGAAACGAGGGTTAGATGTCAATACTACATTACAAATTCTGACATTTGGTACTTTAAATTTGTACCACACTGCAATGCAGGAAAAAGGAACCGAAGGGGACCCACAAAATCAAAGTGACGGATCATCATTGATGAGACGGTCAATTATTAAAGAAGAAATCCTAAAAAGATTCTCATTTAATAAGAAACTCATTGGGCCAAGGAGTTAAACTCCCTCGAGAGCAGTGTTCTACAAACAGAAATTACATCTGTCAACTTTAATTATAAGGGGAATAAAAATTCCCTAAAATTTCTAAGAGCTATGCTCTGTGAAAACGATGGAGTAATCCATCAGAACCCTAAAAAGCAAAGCTTTTTGCAAAGTACAAACTCCAAGATCTTTAAGATCTACAAAATGAACTCTAAGAGTTCTTTATAGAGATGAACAGAAGTTATCTCAAGGACCAAAGGCTCTACTTATAGGCATTGGAAGACGATCCAACTTCCGAGATAATCCAACGGTAGAAAGCTTTCGACCGCCGCACTCACGTGTGAGCCACGTGAGCGCAACGGGTGGGGGGTATTTGTTTCCCCCAATAAGAGAGCAAGGCTCTGTTCAAAATTTGAACTGAGTCAGCGCCTCACGTGTAAAGCACGAGAGCGCCAGCGCACAGAGTTAAAAATTCTGAGGCAGCGCTTCACGTTCAAGGCATAAGAGCGCCAGCGCCAAGAGTTAAAAACTCTGAGGCAACGCCTCACGTGCAAAGCACGAGAGCGTCAGCGCCAAAACTAAAAGTTATTCACCCTTGGATCAAAGATCCAACGGAGATGATAAATCATCAGAGCACAGAATTAAATTCTGATTGGGGAAATACTCTTCAAATCTTTCTAAACAAGAAAGATTGTGCTTTGTAAATCAGAGCACCATTGGATCAAAAATCCAATGGTGATTAAAAATCACCAAGATACAGAATTAAATTCTGATTGAGGAAATACTCCTCAAATCTTTCTAAACAAGAAAGATTGTGCTTTGTAAATCAGAGCACCGTTGGATCAAAGATCCAATGGTGATTAAAAATCATCAAGATACATAATTAAATTCTGATTGAGAAAATACTCCCCAAATCTTTCTAAACAAGAAATATTGTGCTCTGTAAATCATAGCACCGTTGGATCAAAGATCCAATGGTGATTAAAAATCATCAAGATACAGAATAAGCTCTGTATGGGAAAGTATTTTTCCAATCTTGTTAAAAAAAGAAAAATGTCTTCTGTAAAATAGAAGTTCTTGGATCAAAGATCCAACAGTGGATAAATTCCCCAAATCAATTAAGAAATCTCTCAACGAGAGATTTCCTTAACTGAATCAACAAATGTGCCTCCACTATAGAAAGACCCAAAGACTTCAAGTCTTACAAAGAGGAACCCCCCATAAACTTTAAATTCGAAAAGAAGAGCAAGCAAAAAGAGCTTGAAGAGAGAAGAAAGAAGTAGAACCTTCTTCAAGGTAAATAGAGATCATAGTATCTCATCGGCATACCCGAGGGTTTAACCCTTATAAAAGAACATAGTTCTTTCCGTGGATCTGAGATTCATGAGGCAAGTCTTCCACAAATGAGAATTTAATTCTCGGAGGGATGAATTTGTTCTCGGGGATTGAAGATCCAGGGGAGAAAAAAGAATTGAACTCTTCAGAAAAATGCATAAAGAAGGAAATAGCGCCAAGTTCCCTACGAGCCCCTCACGTGGGCGCTGCTAAATGAAAAGTGCTCTCCACTCATTGGTTGGCACCCAGCGCCAAGTGCTCCACGTGCTCCTCACATGGGAGCTGCTAAATAAAGAGTGCTATGCACTCATTGGTTGGCACCTAGCGTCAAGTGCTCCATGTGCTCCTCACGTGGGCGCTGCTAAAATAAGGAGTGCTTAGCACTCAGTAGTTGGCGCCCAGCGCCAAGCGCTCCACGTGCTCCTAACGTGGGCGCTGCTAAATAAAGAGTGCTCTGCACCCACTGATTGGTGCCCAGCGCCAAGCGCTCCACGTGGGCGTTGCTAAAATAAAGAGTGCTTAGCACTTAGTAGTTGGCACCCAGCGCTAAGCGCTCCATGTGCCCCTCACGTGGGCACTGATAAAATAAAAAGTGCTCTGCACTCAATGGTTGGCGCCCAGCACCGAGCGCCCCACGTGCTCCTCACGTAGGCAATGTTTAACATAAAACGCTCTTTAAATAGAGCCCAGTGCCATAAAGAGTGTTTAACACTCAATAAAAAACAAAAAAGGGGTGAGCATCAAACACCATATCAAAGCTCAGCATTATTGAACAAAAGGGATTGAGCCCAAACAAGTGTTTAACACTTTATTCAAAAAGTGAGTGGGCTGAGTCCAAGTTGACCAAAAGTCCCTAATTCAGATCAACCGAGCCCATGGGCTCACAATTTTTCTAAATTCGATCTTAGTCCTAAACCCAACTACAGATCTCTCAACTGATATTGGTTCAAGGGTACATCTCTCCACACCACTGTTAAATGTCGTTGTAATTCTTCAACGTCTTCGGAGAGGTGGCGGGTCCCGACAATCAACAAACCCTATGGACCGTAATGTCCCTAAACTAACTATGGACCGTAATGTCCTTAAACTAATTACGGACAGCAACGTTCCTAAACTAAACTCTACGGACTATGATGTCCTTAAACCCAACAGACCGCAACGTCCCTAAACTAAACTCTACGGACTATGATATCCTTAAACACAATGGACCGCAATGTCCCTAAACTAAAACGATAGAGCTCAAATGCTCTTTCGTTGGATCTAAATAATCCCAAAATCCTGTTGAGTAGATCTTAGTCTAAAATTAGAATAACATATCCTTAACAACCATTTAAGTTTGATCTTAATCTCAAACGAGATTAACGATCCTTAAATCAAACAAACCCAAATGTAAGAAAATACGGATTTGGACTAATCCCCGCCTTACGGGAGACAACATAAATTAGTCTCCGTATACAATCCACGGGCAACCAAAAATAAAACAAACACACAAGACACGAAGTGACCTTATGGAATCAGAGAAAGTGGTTATCGCGATGCGGTAACGTAATTAACTGCAGGGGCTTGCGCCTGCAGGGAAGAGCGTCCCTACAATCAAAAAACCCCTCGCAAACGAGGGGGAATCTGATGATGTCTGCTACAACGGCCGCATCCGTTCAAACCTCCGAAGCACGGTGCCATAAATCAACTTGGTATCTTCGGAGAGGTGGACGGATAAAACCAAATAGCATTTACTCCCAAAATTCAGGCCAGACGTCCCAACATCCCGGTCGCATCTTTCGGCGGTAAACAGACCTGACGCACTTGATTTAGATTTTCGTGCACTCTAGATGTACTTGATGTTGTTGTCATGCAATTGCATTTGACAGATGCTTTTGTGCACACCAGTTGCACTTAGTTGGTTTTGTGCACATTCGTAGCACTTGTATTTGGTTTTGATTTCCGTGCGCACCAGACGCACGTGATTGTTGGATACGCCTTTTGAGGCTGATTTTTGCTCTTGGGCATTGTATTTTCATGTTGGGTACTATATATATAATAACCGAACAGGACTGATCTGAGGACAGTACCTGAGTACTTTTCATGCATTAAAAGTTTACCAAGAGGTTTTCAAAAAAGAGCTATGGTCTCGCTATTTCCTACGTGTCCGTGAGTGACACGAAATTTTACAAGGAAAACCTCTGAGATATTTCAAAAAGGCAGGACGTATAATTTGAGCAAAAAAATATATAAGTATATAATTGCTACTTTACAATTGATTGTCTGCCACTTGTTCCGTGAGCTACGCATCACACGGCGATTCAGAAAATATTTTTGCATGTGTTTTATCCAGTTTTAGGAGATTTTTTTCTCAAGGATGCGTACTATATACGTATGATAGTATTCGACTAGTGATATTGGATTTTAGTAAAGGATTTCGAGATCTGTATCTCCATTGTAACTCCGGTGATTGTGTTGCGCTTGACGGAGTTTGACCTTGAGTTTTATACTCGTTTTCATGCGCACCTGATGCGCTGTGGTATTTCTGTGAATTCCGTGATTTCGGAGCCCCGTTGATCTGAACAAGATTATTGAAATGTTTTACTATTTGGGGGTTTGAATTTAAATTTGGGGACCGAATTTATTTAAGGGGGGAAGATTGTAACATTTCAGAAATATAAAATATTTTTTTTGGAATTTAATATTAAAATAATATATTTCGCGAAAACTATTCGATTTGAGAATTTAGGGTTTCCGAAAAATGGTATAAATATATATCAATATTTGTGAAATAATTGGAGATTAAAATGATTATTCATTTAAAAATATATTTATTGGATTTGGAATTTTTATAATTAATAATATGTAATTTAAATAAAAATTGATTAGTGCACTACTAATCGCGATTATACCAAATCCGTCTTTTTAATTAAATCATGGCTAGAGCACCATGATATGTTGCATTTTGTTACATGTTGTTTCCTGGTGTTTGTTTAGTGGTATTATGTGGTTATTGTGAGAAAAGAAAGAGATAATTATTGGAGAGAGAGTGTGACATGGCATGAATGATTGAGAGGGTGAGATTAAGAAAGAGTGAGGATAGGAGAGAGAGAGAGAGTGGGCTTCCCCCTTCACATTTTTCCCTTAGTCTTCTTCATCTTCCTCATCTTCAAGCTCTCCTCACATCTACCCTCATGGTTCATCACAAAATCTTCACCAAAGCCCTATACTCCCTTCACTAAAAATGATCACAACCTCTCTACATCCCATTAAGCCTTTCAAAGATGGATTTTGAAGACTTTGAGCAACTCAAGAAAATTCTTGAGTTGCCAAATATGGTAATTCCTACACTTCTAGTTTAATTTTTGAGTTTCCTAGCACCTTATGGTAGTTTATATTTAAATCAATTTAGTTTAGTGATGTTTGGAAATTTCAAGAGAGGGTTTGGGTGATTGTGTGGACTTGTGATACGTAGTGACTGTTTACAAGACCTTAGTGTTGATTTTACTGGCCAAGACTCGAGATTAGCACCAAAATATGAACTTAGAAATTTCCCCGTGTCGGTTTTGTGATGTTTAATAGCCTACAGGGTATCTGGAGCTATATGGGGTAGTTTCAAGAAAATCTAGTAAGTCTAGTGACCTATATAAATGACCAGAAGACCACCACCAAAGTTCGAACCAATTTCACCCCTATCTGGCCGGCGAGCTCGGATTATTTGGCGTTGTCGCCAGATTTTCATTGGGTTCTGGGGTTGGGTTTTTGGCTGTAGCTCCTAATCCCTGTAACCTATCCCCTGTATTTGCTTGTTTTGTGCCAATTAGCCTGAGATAAAATTTGGGAGATGTTGTGAGTGTTTTGAGCAAAGTTTTCCGATATTTGAATACTTGGTTTTGATATTTGGATTTTAATTGGTCGTTAGACGTTTGCACGTCAACGACGAGGGTTGTTTGGTTGTTTTGCATGCGTATGCTATAGGCTCTAACCTATGAGCCCTTCGTGTGCCGTATCGGTTTTCGGGCATTGATTTTAATGGTATTGCGATATGTGTTGATTTGTAGGTACCTTCGTATGGATTTTGAGACGACGAAGCACATCGACTACGGCTGAATAAGGAGTTCCGCAGATGAGTAGATTTATATCTATGGGGGAAGTCGGGTGGATGGCGTATAGCACCCCGCAATTTATAAATGGAAACCGATATATAGGATATGGTTAGAGAAACCATGTTAGAAACTTATGGATATGGTTAAAGAATCAGTAGGAGATGATATGATTAATACGCGATGACGAGAATTGAGGGATCAATATGATTGATATAAGATATGAAACGAGATGTATAAGGACATGATATGAGATCGATGAATATGATAAGATTGAGATAAATGTATATAAGATCACTTGATGTGAGATATTAATGTGATGAAATAAGATGACTTGGCTTGTTATGTCAATATACGGATGTGAGGTGATATCAGAATATAGATACTGTGGCCAAGACATGATATGAGATTGATACGGATGTGACCTGAGATATAGGCATATATATAATTATGAGAATAGTGAGTGATATGCCGTACGAGACTTAGATCCGTACCCTCATTGTTGTATAGGTTGATAGAATCCTATTTGTTAAATGCCGCCGTACGATGGATTTTACCGTACGTGATGTTGTGAGGATGGATGCTGATTGATAGATTCACCGACTCGGATATGTTATAGCTATCTTAATCCCTAGGTAGATGTTAGATTAGATCCGTATCTTTTATAATGCGGCGCTTAGGGTCTACTTTTTGCTACATTTATGATATTCTCATTGCATGGTATGCACTTGTGCTTCCATTATTGTTATGATATCGTCTGCTAGTACACCTGCACAATTATCGATGATGCGTATGTTACACTTACACAGATTTGCTGGCTCACACACTTTTACCATCGATAATTGCTATGTCACTTACACAGTAGAATTGCTACATCATGCTATTACTCTTAATTTTCAGTACTGGCACATGACTCTTTGCATGATATACTTGCTATGCTTACATTACTATTCCATGTTGCATGATATACGGATATGCTCACATTTCTGTTCTATGTTTGCATACATCATGCTTTACGATTATACGCATTGAGATGCTGTTTTCATGAAATTTTAGATTTGAGAACCATGGTTATATTTCAAAAGAAAGTATGTATTGTTTTAAAAACCCAGTTTCTCTTGATATGATATTTCGAGGCGTCCACCATGAGTTTTCTCGGTTCTGAGCTATGAGTATACCCAATTCGAGGAGCGGTACGAATTGTCTGCGGGTACATGGTGGACTCGGTGAGGTACCCCGGGGCAAGAAGACTCGTATAGTTAGTCGGTGAGCCTGGCAGGGGAGTACTACCTACCGGTGATTGGTTGGACCCGGCGGTTATCCGAAGGATACTGACCGGAGTCGTGAAATGGATATGAGGGCCGATCAGAGTATGCGGCGCCTGAGGGCCGATTGGAGGATGTGGTGCCTGAGATTTGAGGATTTACGTGTCGATGCTGGACACGGGTTTCATGATATTTCGAGTGTCGGTGTTGGGCACTCAGGTTCCATGATTTTGATGTGTCGTTGATGGACACACGTTGGTTGATATCCTCATATTTACATGTATATGCTTTCATGAAGTTTCGAGTGTCGATGTTGGATACTCAGGTTCCATGATGTTGTTGTGTCATTGATGGACACACGGATGATATCCACATGCATACATGCATTGATTATATTGTTGACATATATGCAGACACGATCACCCTAGATATCATAGTATTACCTTTATGATATAGTTGACCTAGGAAATCGTTGTCTTATTCGATTTCTACCTGCTGATGTTTTCTACTCACGAGTTGGCAACTCACCCCCGTTGTGCCACAGTTCTTGCAGGTTTGGCCGCTTTAGGATCAGTAGCGGTATCGCTGGCATACAGCTTCCATTTGGGTGTTTTGCTATGGTAGGTGGGACATATTGGATCGTGCCCACTCTTGTATTTATAATTCCTGTTGTCTTTAGTCAACTCCATCAATCAGAAACTAGTAATTGTATATTAGTAAGACTTAGAAAGACTTGTGGTTGCGAGACTTAGAGCGATGGGGTATATGTTCGCTTGGTGGATTTGATGTCTTGCTTTATTTACATTATCCTTTTGTGTTGATCTTCGCCGTTGGGCGTCGTATACATATATTTATGACGTGCGTGGTTGTGATTCCGCCGATTGGCGAAGAGCTAGCTCCCGCTTGGGGATGCCTTTATTGTTATCATGTATATGTGGTTTTGGATCAAAATATACAAAGGCGGTGCTGCCCAAATTTTTAAAAGACGAAATATGTTTTTTTCCAACTAGTATAATTCACTTACATTTTCATGTTCCATTATTTATGCATTTAAGAAAACTTTCGGATTTCATCATACCTTTATTTCAAAACTTCACCTCTTTTATTTTCTTTAAAAGGTTTAGATTTCTGGGCTTCGGCTTACTTAATTTACGTTGCGCCTTTGGACGTTGCGTGATTTAAGTGCCGGTCACGAACTAAATTTCGGGTCGTGACACTTAGAATTTGTCTGGATATCTGATGGGTCCCAGTTCATAAATGAACTCCAAATCTAACAAACTTCTTAGACTGTATCATCCACTGAATTTAATCAGTATCCTGCGCCAGGCCTTCCTGAGTATCCGCTTGGACCACCTGTCCAACATACTGCCCCTCAAAAAGAGGGAAAACTATAACTCCGACAGTCATTCTATCATCCAAGTCACCTTGAAAGCCTCAAATGATAACCGCCTCCCAAAGGAGGGTGCCGTTACCATATACCAAGAACATTCACTTATGTTCATAACTGCTTCCCAACGTTTCTCCAGGATTTGATAAATATATTTGCTTAATGCAGCTAGTGAAAAAGCAATATCTGGTGTGGTACATGGCATTTTATGATTGACTCAATTGCCTAAGCAAGTGATACGTCAATCATGCAAATCCCTCTCCTCATCAGTCTAGAAGACATCTCTTTAGAGAGGGTGACTCCATCATCTGCGGGTACACCACCACGCCAGGATTCATCCATTCTAAAATACTTTAGAATAGTGTCAAGTAGCCAAATTGGGACATTTCCCAAATCTAGATCTAAAACCATAGATCTAGTGACCAGAAACCCTGATATTTTATCCAGATCTTATATGAAGAAACACCTTGTGACAACCACAGTATAACCGATCTAGTATAGGAATATCACTTCCTATCAAGAGCATGTCATCCAAATACCAGGACATTACTCCATACCACATTCTTACCAGATCCATCTGCTATTCTGATGAAGTCAAACTTTATGACCGTCATATCAAAAGTAGACGATCTATCTCCGCTATACCTTCTTTAGTCTATAGATAGACATAAGCTACTTGCCCACTATGCTTCCGCTGCTCCCACTGACTACAACAACTCTCTGGCAGAGTCATATACACGTGCACTTCTAAAGCTAGTTTAGAACGACGTTATACTCATCCTCCTACCGGGTCTTATAGTGTAGAGCAGTAGCAATAGCAAGTCTGGGTAAACAAGAACCTTCCTGTCACCGTCTTTGAGGATACCGAAGTACATCTCGAGTGTCTGAGGTTACCCACCAAATCTGCGGAGTGGCTAATGGAATGTCGAATCCAATTGAATCTTTTGGTTCATTTAAATTATCAGTAATTGTCTGTGGTTCTGGAATATCTTCCAGTTCTACCATACTCTCAATAATGTTTTCTGAAAAGAATCCATTTTTACTAAAACTGGTGGCGAGTTAAGAACAATATAACTATAGATCTTCCAGATGGTAGAATGTTAACCCTCGTCAATCCCCGGGATAACCCACAAACTGCCATTACTGAAACGTGCCTTGAGTTTGTCCAGATTCTGTTTTTAAGCATCAGCCGGACTACTCCATATACCTCAACATCGTTAAGATATGAATCCATTCTATAACCAATATAGAAACAAAGACGTTAATTTAATTGGAATCAGATTCAAAATCATGCAGCCGTCTCCAGTGCATATCAACCAAATGGAATGAGGCCAAGCAGCATTACTCATCTAGGAGTGCATCCATATATGAGTAACCTGAAAGAGAAGCAAGTTCTCAAAACTATTACTTACAACGGAATACCTTACACAAGTTTCTATATCTTTGATCACCTTGAAGAATCCTGATACTTGTAACATATGATTCTTTACTTTATTCTTATACCTATGACTTCTCAAAATTTGGACCTTGTATTTCTATGAAATACTTGTCTAAAACTAGAGAAGTCATGAGTAAACAGAATATAGTACGAGTACCAACCCCTTTGTCTTAATGGATACCAAATAACATGCAATACTTTGTATAAGTCCCATGAGTTTAACAACTCAAACCCTGTGCGTTGTAGGTTGAAAACTGTGCTATGGTTAAGAAGAATTACACCGCTGTTGAATGCTCCTTACCTAACCATCAACTGATATAGGTAAATGTCATAGACATAATTTCAAAAAGTTATATCTCACTTTATAAAATAAAAGTACAGATATATCAGTTTGAAATTGGTGCATAACAATGGATATTCAAAACCAAATATTTGCCGTCAGACAAAACCCAGGTGATTCCCTCAAATATCACCAATTACAAAGAATTCCGATATTTTGAGGATATAATCACTTAATTCCCAATATCTTACTCCCACTCACCATCTGTAACACTATACAGATGTGAGAAACGAATCTGGTAAATACATACCCTGGAGTTAGAATCCAATTGGGAAAACAATTTTCATTTACTATCGTACAGTAAAACTGAAACATGAAAATGTTTCGAAAGGGTAGCCGGGTATTCTTAGTAATGCCTCTTCCACTATCTAAATTCATGATAGTAACCATATATTTTCTTGCCCACACTCCAATCCTTTTATATGTCTTTACTTATTACCTTCTATACACCATACTTAGGCTAATTGGTTTTCTTCCTTCCCTATCTTTCAGCACCTGCCTATGGTTTGGAAGAAGACTTTCTAATAAGCGCAATAGTTGTACTCTCTTAACCTTAGGAGCCCTCGCAACCTGAGAGAAGGTAAAGGGAAAAGACAATTGAATAATCCTTATTCAATTTCTCTTGAACCAGAAACCATCCTCGAATCTGGAACAAGTTCCTTCGAGTTCGTATGTAACTATATGATGGCGTATCCAATAAATGTGGATCTTCGTAGTGATACGGAATGTTCCGGAGAAAAGCAAAGGTGAACTAGGAGTGGCAGGGGTATACGCTGTTTCATCGTGAATGATAGTAGTCGCAATATCTTTTGCCCTCAATCTAATCCCTTTATATGTCTTTACTTATTACCTTCTGTACACCATACTTAGACTTAATTGGTTTTCTTCCTTCCCTACCTTTCAGCACCTGCCTATGGTTTGGAAGAAGACTATCCAATAAGCGCAATAGGTGCACTCTCCTAATACCGGGAGCTCTCGCAACCTGAGAGAAGGTAAAGGGAAAAGACAACCGAATAATCCTATTCCATTTCTCCTGAACCAGAATCCATCCTCGAATCTGGAACAAGTTCCTTTGAGTTCGTATGTAACTATACGATGGAATATCTATGAAATGTGGATCTTCGTAGTGATATGGAATGTTCTGGAGAAATGCAAAGGGAAAGAAGGAGCGGCACTGATTTATGCGACTAAATGACAATCTAAAAGCCAAAGTGTTTTAAGAAGGTTCGGTTAACTTGGTTCATGAGTTTTAGTTTAGGGTCGGGCCATGGTCGCTGCCAAAGAGAGAGAGAGAAAAGAAACACTCAGCTTGCACTCTAACCGAGATCAGAATGGTTAATCACTTTATCTAATCAGGATGTCTCTCACCGTTTTCTCGAATTCTCCTCCAAACCTAAAAGGAGAATTAGTCAAGATCATCTAAAATCACCCGAGGAGTAATCCTACTCATCAGTGGGAATCGGGATCCAACTATCATCGCATGATAACTTGATGGAAGCAATTCAAGCTATCACACTCCATAAGGTATGCGCATGCCTGGCAAGTTTCCTTTATGTTTGAAACTCCCGATGTGATTTTTCCCCAAGCGGCTTATGACCTTGACGGATGCCAACAAATCATAAGTTGCAAATCAAGTTCTACCCGTCATTGTCCTGATTAATTTAGACCCACCCGTACTCGCCCTTGACGGATGCCAACAAGGTTGTACGACTGTCCTAGATTAATGCATATCCATACTACAAAAAAGTAACACATAGCTACCGCACACTATGCCTTGACGGAAGCCAACAAACATAGCACGAATACTAGGCACTACTTTTCTGAAATGACGGAGGGCTACGGCTGGTTTTTGGCGAAAAACCTTTAACGTAATGAACTTGATATCGTTGAAGGAATCTAAGTGGTTTTTCATGAAGGGTTACGCTAGCGCCCCGGCCAACTTCCGTGGCCAAATGCGGAACAAATTTTTTTCTATGAATCGAAACTTGGTGCTAGAATAAACCTAAACCAGATCTTACCATAAACCTAACTAGCATGTAAGGATTCTATCTACTATGATAGAATGTATACCTAAAGAAACCAAGTCCTTCGGGTCTTTGATCCTCTCCTTAAGTTCCTCGATGGAAGTATGGATCGTGCTTGAACTTCGGCCTCCTCGCGTCAATGATGATCCACCCAAGAGTGCCAACTAAGAGCTCCTACCTCCTAATTGAGGTAACTAGAATACTTAGCTTGCTAATCTAAGTAGACTAGAGTGTGTAGAGAGTGATTATGAAATGCTTTGTCTCACTAACCCTAGGTTTCTCAACTCATGAGACAATTTGGGTTAGTTTTAGAAGAAGAGAGCAAGGAGAAGATGAGAGTGTAGAGTGAGCTAAAAACAATGAAGAATGGCTAAGTGAATAAGATAATAATGCAAGAAAAAATATCTCCACAAAATATCAACCATGGAAGAATAGTAAACCATGAGTCATGCAATGAGTCATCAAGCTAGCCATGCTTCATTTAACGAAAATGCACACCTCATTTCTCCACCTCATTAATCCATTATCAAAAATGATAAATCTAAATAATGAGGTGTCTTCTTCTAGAAGCATCTTGCACAATTACAAGAATGCCCCTCATCGTATATACATACCCGTATTCGTATTCCGAAAAATACGAATACAAAGAGACAAAATAATCCAAGAATATAATACTACGATCCGGCTTAAATCAAAGCCCGCTAGTATTATCCGCCCGAACATCATACGTGCACAAGTGTACGTATGTGATAGAACCCTGCCGTAAAACCATACGGCCTCTACATCGTTTCGCCCGAAGCAGGGAAACTCTCTATGTGGGACTCTAAAGACTCAACAGTACGCTGGCAGTGGGTTTAACCACAAGCACGTCAGCGGCACTAGCTATACGTAACGGCTACCCAGGCACCTGTCGAAAAGGAAGGCCGACGAGCAAACTCCTCCGAACTCCTACTGAGCCTATCTGTGACAATATCCGTACAGTCTGGTCTCTTTGTCAAAGAGTATCATATACCGGGTCTAGGGGTGGTGAACATTAGACCTTAATAACCTGATAAGTCGTGCTGATGTGGCTCAAGACCAATCCGGTAAACTACTGATCGGCCTTTCAGTAAATCCCAACTGCCTTGGCCAAGATCTTATGGTCCTGACCAATCAATCCTTGTGCGATATCAACTCCCAATACCGGGAGATACGAATCTCCAACAATCGCTCACTGCCTCCATGTGGCTCGGGACTGTACCTAACCAAAACCTGTTTGTACGACTCAGTAGAGCCGTGGTAGGGTAGTGATCAAAGCTCAGTGGGAACTCACACGAGACAAATGCCGATCTCAGGTCCGAAGACTAACCTATACACATGTCACCTGAGAACTTCCATCTGACGATAGGTATAATACCACCTGGAAGTTCTCGGCAAGTCTGTCCAGTGTACTCACACCCAGTAAGCACCTGTATACGATCTTAGGTGTATCAGACCAATGGCTGCGGGACCAACCATCCTCGACGGGGCTAGAAACGTATACACTAATCTACTCTGGATATCAATGCCCAGTCTCGATACTCACGCGACTAGGGACCATTTAAGGATGTGCTTATGGACTACCCTGCTCCCACAAGTATGATCGCCATCACAACGCATGTGGTCAAGCAAGATCCTACGAGCTTTATCAACATGTAACCGCAATATGTAGTAACGAGTATAACATATGCCATGTTAAGATAAAGACAAACCATAATAGTATACTACCGTATCATGTCTTTATCAATAAGTGCAAACTGGATAAAACATCAATAAACACAAATACACATATCAGATAAAGACAACTGAAATAATATACTATAAAATTGAGCAAGATTGTTCTGTACATACATATCCCTAGCATCCATATGTATACATATACAATACTGGCCTTTAGGGCATACATATCTAACATTACAAATATATAGTGGCGCAAACTTTTGCTAAAGAGGTCATTCCCGGTGAAGAGATTTCGGCTCTTTCCTCATCGAATGAGGTGCAGGATATTCCCAATCGAATACCACGATGTAAAGAAAAAGAATCGACTATAGTAAAGTTATTACGTTGACGCAAACTTCTGCCAAAGGGGTCACTCCCGATGAAGGGATCTCAGCCCTTGCCTCGTCGAATGAGGTGCAGGATATTCCAAACTGAATACCACTGTGCAAAGCAAAAGAAAACGCCTGTAATGTCAGTTTTAAAAACTTGGTTCCAACAACATCATATATAGGTTTGTTTTATCATTGCATTGATCAGAATCAACGCAGTCCCATCAATTAATCACATCAGAAAAGAACTAAAATATATGATATACGTATATGTCATCCGCATTCGCCACAGGGTCCCGTCATCACCCGTTAGGTTACTTAACTAACGACAGAGCGGGAACTAGACTAGCGCGGGTGCAAAACATATACAACATCTACTAGTATATATAAATATATATATAACATTCGTCCCAGGCATGATATAAGCAACATCACAAAATCTTAGCCAACAACACAGAATGGTGGATAATCCTGGAGCCTCGGGTTTCACTTGAGCCGCAAATGAGACCCGACGTTCCCTGTCGTGTGGATAGCTTGTGCAATGAAAACCTAGACCCCTACGAACGCGGAAAGTTACCCACCAATCCCAGAAGTGAGGCAACCCCAATCAACAACGTGAATGGGCCACCCAGCACTTCACGGAATCCGGTAACTTGAGCACCCCTCCTTGGGTCAACCTATACCCCCTACGAGTGCGGCGAATAGCCCGCCAATTCTAGAGTAAGGTCCCCTCCGTCTCAACGCCATGAGATGCGGGCCCGTTGCCTTCTAGAACCCGGCTATTCGTGCACTCCACCGCGGGGTAATTCTAGTACAGAAAAGAAAATAATATGTACAAGGGTGACATCGACCTCAACCCGGTCGTGCCCCAAACAAATAATATACAAACTGGCAGTGACGGGAGTCCACATGTCGGACGCTCGCCCCGCGATATCAAATGTACAAATGAATCTAAACTGTACTAACATTGCACGGCAAGCTATCCACCACGACAATCGATCCACAACATTAGCACATCACAGAACATCAACGTGAATTTCACGTTCGCAAACTCGTCTAAAAGAACATATAATAGTTAGACGGGTTATACCGATTGAGTGACATTCACTGTCGCAGATGCTAATCTAAGTACTAATAATCACACGTATTTTAAAATTTTGATCGACTAAACTTTCCCAAATTAGCCCCAAAGGCAAATAGAGCACTCAAACAAATCTGGGCCAAAACCATATATCAAAAAAAATCATATTTCCATTAATTAGAGTGCCAGAAGAAATTTGGAGGCATTTGGCCACAAAAGAGCGGCGGAACAGCCGCCAAATGGCATGTTTTGCGGCGGTTCCGCCGCCAAAATATTGATTCAACTGTCCAAATTTCTTATAGAGCTCTACAAATGCCTGCATGGATTTTTAAACTATACAGAAAGATTTTTTGAGCAAGTTTGAAAATCGACAGAAACCATGGCAATTTGGAAAAATGATTCAGAAAATTCGGTCGATCGATATTCTAACATCGTGAAAACTAGCTAGTATTGGTTTATGGGTGGCTCTGATACCACTGCTGGATTTTGCCAGCGCCCTGGCCATCTAAAGTGGCCGGTGCAGAACAAAAATGAAGTATAAAAATTCTGGCGCAAACGAAACCATGCCCAAGATCGAAACCATAAATCCTATACTAGCTAACTAAAAGGGGCTAAACTACAAGTTAGAAAGATTATACCAAAAGAGCCAGGTCCTTCGGTCTTCCATCTTCCTTCTTAGCTCTTTGAGGCATGTCCGGTTGAGCTTGGCCGCCGGTCTCCATTTGTCGAAGACGATCCACCCGAGGGATGTAGTAATGGCTCTAGCTTCACATCAAGGATGCAAGTGAAGCAACTAGGGTTTCTAAGTTGTTAATCTAGAAAGCATAGGATGTAGTGAGTGAACCAAGTGTTTAGCTATCTCATCTCACCCCCTCTCATGATTCTCAACACATGAGAGGGTTGAGAGGAGGTGGTGAATGAAGGTGGAGGCAACCATGGAAAATCAAGAGAGGAGTGAAGCATAAATGGTGAGGGAGAGCTCAAGAAAAAATTCATGCTAAAAAAAATAATGAAGCTCCCCATGAGAGAGAAAATGAGCATGCTTGGTTTTGTAAAATATTTTTTCATTTTAAAAAGGCACCCATACTTGAATAGTATGCACAATTGAATTAATAATTCATTTGTGCACACTATGCAAGCATGGTTCTCACCATACTCCTTTCAAATCTCAATTTCCACCTCATTTGCCATTTACTAATAAATGGTCAAATCCCAAAAATGAGGTGGCCACCTTCTAGAATGTTTTCCGGAAAAAATACGGATTACATTCTACTATATATAATACCTGCATTCGTACCGAAATACGAATACCTAAAGAGACAGAATAACACAAAGAAAATAATACTAGAATATACGTATCGAAATACATATACATAAATTATTAAATCAATACCTGATTTAATAATCCGGCTCAAACCCGAGCCGGCCAGTATTATCAACTGTCCGATCGAAAGTCCGGGTACAAAGTACATCAATCGATTGGAACCCTGCACGTATCCAATACGGCTATTACACCATTTTTCCAGAACCAGGGAAACACTCTGTGTGGGACTCTAAAGACTCGTCAATACTCTGGCAGTGGGTTTAACCACAAGCACGTCAGTGGCACAAGCTGCACGTAACGGCTACCCAGGTATTAAGCGAAAGGAAGGCTGATGAGCAAACTCATCCAAACCCCTACTGAGACTGTCCGTGACAATCTCCATACAGTCCGGTCTGTTCGTCTAAGAGTATCGCATATCGAGTCTAGGGGGTGGATAAAGTCAGACCCCTAATAACGTGATATTTCGTGTCGGTATGAAGCCTATCACCACTGAGAAACTATTGATCCAAATCAGTAATTCTCGACTACCCCGGCCGAGTATTTCTGGTGATGGCCACCCGTGCACTATGCGACATTAACTCTCTATACCGGGAGAGATGATCCCCGACGATCCGCTCACATGTGACTCGGGACTGTACCCAACTAAAACCTGTTTGCATAACCCCTTTGAGCCGTGGTAGGGTAGTAATCAAAGCACAGTGGGAACTCACATGAGACAAACGACGATCTCAGGTCGACAGATTAAGCTGTACTCATGTCACCTGGGAACTGCTATCTGACAACAGGTATAATACCAACTAGCATGTTCCCGGCGAGTCCTGTCCAGTGTACTCATAACCCAATGAGCACCTGTATACTATCATAGGTGACGGACATACACCAATGGCTTGTGAGACCGGCCATCGCCCCTCGTCGGGGTCTTGATAAGTATACACTAGTCTACTCTGGAGTACTGATGCCCAGTCTTGATACTCCAACGACTAGGGACATTTTAAGGATGTGCTTATAGACCACCCAGCTCCCACTTATATGATCACCGTCATAATGCTGGTAGTCAAGCAAGAATCCTATGGGCTCTATCAACATGTAATAGTGATCTGTAGTGCTACCTAATGCTTTACATGATGATAAAGACAAACCAGATAGCATACCATCATCTTGAGTAAGTTTGTTCTACCGGTATAGGTCCTCTCTCAATCATCGCAATCGCGTGCCTGCGATTCAATAATTGACTTGAGGGCACTATAACCAACAATATCTACCCACTTTTCAATTCTAGGTGATATACCCTACGGATACAGCATCCATGCTCATTCCGTTAGCAACCCTGAGAGTCATATCACCAGCCCTGATAACTCTACGGTTTCTCAAAGCCTGTAATGAATTACAGATATGAGATCCTGATCTGGTATCTTGTACCCAGGAAGTAGAGTTAACTGACAGACTATTTTCAATCACAAACACACCTGATGTCGAAGCTACAGCGTGCTTCGGATCCTGGATTCTAGATTTCCGAGCCCTGCATCCCTTCTGCCAATGCCCTTTCCCGTAAAAATAGGATGATCCCTCCTTCCCTACTGTTAACCCTAAAACTTTTGCCCTTCCCTTTTTTCTACCTTACCGACACCGCCTATTGGCTTTGTGGAGGTCTTCTTCTTCTCATCCTTGGCTTTCTCCTTGGATCCAGAAGAGGAAGATTCCCCAATAATCAGAGCGGGTGTCTTCCTGATTTCTTCAGGATGCCCTCAACTAGAAGTATAACTTTCTTCCTCTGGGCATAAGTAGGAGGTAGGGACTGTAGAATCAAGTCAGTACATGACTCGTTCTCCAACGTGGTTTCCAGGTCTGTGAGCTGTTTAATATAGTTGATCATTGTAGGGACGTGGTCCCCTAGTGATGACCCGACAGCCAATCTCGCTTGAAGTAATTCTTTCGAGGTCTTATATCTTGCGATACGAGATTGCTCTCCATATAATACTTTGTTATGGAGGAAGATGGAAACTAAGTCCATCTTCTTGTGCTACCTCTGGTATTCACCATCAACTGAGGCCAACACGAGGCACTAGGCATTCGCACAGTCTTTTTCCCTTGTCTTACGGATACCAACATCCGCGACGGTGGAAACTGGACCTGGGATGGCGGGGGCTTGAGTAGTAATGAGGTGGTCCAGCTTGTCGTAGGTAATGGACATCTGGACAAACCTTTGCCAGTTAATATAGTATAACTCAGTCATTTTATGATCTACCTGTAAACTAATCTGGTCACCTGGTCGTTGCAATTAGGAGCGAGAAGAAAACACTTAGCATGATGCTCTTGCAAATTTAGATTGGTTTTTAGTTTATCTAAACATGATGGCTTTCACTGTTTCTCGAATCCTTCCTCAAACCATAAAAGAAAAATTAGTCAAGATTAATCTCACCGTACAATAATTGCTTAACCGTTCAGCCAGGCTAGCATAGGTACTTCGAGGGAGGTTTTACGACGCTTTCGCGAAGTTCCTTAATTAAATAACCCCTTTTCTCTTGAGGCGTACCCTGCTAACACTGTTCTAGACACCTATTTTGTTTATAGCATTGATCGTTAAGTGAAGAATCTCCTGAGGAGTAGCAGATACTCACAGTAGGATCGGGATCCAAATATCATTGTGTGATAATCCTGAAGGAATCCTACCAACATTATCACACTCCAAATGGTATGCAGCACTAGCAAGTTTCAGTTTCCTTAGAAATCCCCGATGTGGATTTTTGCCCCATGTTCTTATGACCTTGATGAAGGCCAACAAATCATAAGTTACATGTCAAGTTCTACCCATCATTATCCAGGTTAATTTGAACCCACCCATATATACCCTTGACGAATGCCAACAAAGTAATACGACTGTCCCAAACCAACGCATCTATCTATACTACATATGAATACCCAGCAGCTACCAATCACTATGCCTTGACGAAGGCCAACAAACATAGCTTGAATACTACTGAATATTCATATGAAATGATGGAGGGCAACGAATGGTTTTGGCGAAACCGTGAACGTAGTGAACTTGATATAATCGAAGGAACCTGATAGCTTTTAAAATGAGTGGTTTAAGCTCCACATTTAAAAGTTTCCTGTTTTAAAATAATCGGGTGGTTTTAAAATTTGTTCCAATGATTTAGTTTTGGTTTGTTTTCTTTGCATTAATGTAATGCAGTCACATCATTTACACCTATCATCATAGAAAAAGACAAAAATACCATGTCCACTTATGCCATCACCCGTTAAGTTACTTAACTAACGACAGAGCGGGGGCTGGACTAGCGCAAATGCAAAACATAAGCAACGCCTACTAGATATCATATATAGATATATACATTCGTCTTACAAAATAATAGGCATTCCATATCACAGATGAACATATTGGATATACAAGGAATTCCGCGTTTCGTTTGAGTCTGTAACGAAAGACATATTCTACGGTTGTGATGAATAACCAAACCCCACCCTAGACCCCTACGGGTGCGGCAAACTACCTGAAGTGAAGCAACCTCTCTCAGCAAAATGAATAGGCCACTCGACACTTCAAAGTACCCGGTAGTTTGTGCACCCCACCTTGGGTCTATTCTAGGAGCAAAAACAGTAAATGAAATAATACAACGGTGGTTACAATCTCAACCCGGATGTGCCCCACAAAAATAATATTACATCACTTTACAAATTTTACATCGAATGAAAGAATGAAAACCCTCATCCCACATCCCCGGCTATTCATCCACGATGATCCAACAAGTTCATATACACAAACCAACATAACAACATCACAGATATGTGCAACTCTGACTAATCAACGTATAGCAATTAGTCGACGTTTCCAAACACATAAACAAATCACAAAGCTTGTAAAGTAACTGCGACATTAGAATTCCGCACACAATTAGTAAACTTAACCAATTTTCTAAAACTTGAAAATCCAGTGAGCTAAAGTTCCAAAAACGATCGTTTTAAGCCAATCCGGGAGTCGAAACGAACTCGAAACCCGCCCGAATCTTCGTGAAGGCGAAGATACCAAAATTAACTATTGAATAGAGGGCCTCGGAGGGGGGGTTACCCACCCCGGGGGCCACCACGAGGTGGCCCCAAGGGGAGGCGGACCCGAGAGCACCAATCTGTGGGGCTCTAGGGTCACCAGCCCCCAAGGCCACCTTGTGGTGGTCTTGGGGGTGGTCCCGACCTTAGGTCCTTCCCAAGGTGTCCCCAGGGTGCGCACTCTTTACCCCACGGCTTCTGGGTTCAAACCGTGATCCCGCGGGGTGTGCAAACAACTCAAAACATCATTTTTGGAAACTGTTCTTATCGGCAGTTTTTGCGTGACAAAAATGGCGGATTTATAACGTTGTTACAAGCTATCTAAGGTTTATGAGACTCTCTGATACCATTGTAAGTCGATGTCGCACACCCCATGTGTTCGCGGGGAGGCGGAAATTGCAAAAAATGATTTTTACGGGCTTCGCAACACCGACTTGAACCAAGGATCGAACATAAACCATAGCTAGCATAATACTTGAGGTTTAACTACTCGGAAAGAATGTATACCTCACGATACCAAGTCTTTTCGGGTCTTCATCGCTGTCCTCTACCTCGTCGTCAGCTCCAAGGATCGGAACGGATCGGGAAACCTCGACGGTCTCCTCGAGTCAAAGACGATCCACCCGAGAGTCTATAGTCTAAGCTCCTATCTCAAATCCGAGGTAACTACAGCTTCTAGTTCGCTAAACTAGAAGGTCTAGAGGGTGTAGAGTAAGAAGATGGAGTGCTTTGTCTCTTGAAACCTAAGGTTTCTCAACTCATGAGACTTTTTGGGTTATGAGGAAGAAGAAGGAGACTTGAAGAAATGAGAGAGGAGAAGAGAGCTTGGATGAAGAATGCTCATTCATTTGTGATGAATAATGAACCATGTGAACTATTGATGAGATAATATCTCACAAAAATATCTATGGTTCACAAATATCTTTTTTTTCAAGTAATGCGTCATAGCCATCCAAAGAAAATATCTCCACCTCATTTCTCCACCCCATTATTCTTTAATCCATAAAAGAAAAAAGAAACCCTAATGAGGTGTCTCTTCTAGAAGCTTTCCCGCAAGAATTACAAGAATGCCCCTCATCCGTATATATATACCTGCATCCATATTCTGAAAAATATGAATACAATGAGACAAAAATAATCTATCAATATAATACTAGGATCTGGCTTAAACCAAAGCCCACTAGTATTATCCACCCGATCATCATACGTGCATAAGTACACATAAGTGATCGAAGCCCTGCCGTAAAACTATACGGCCTCTACACCTTTTGACCGGTGCAGAGAAACTCTCTATGTGGGACTCTAAAGACTCGACACTACACGGGCAGTAGGATTAACTACAAGCCGCAAGCGGTACTAATTGCACGTAACGGCTGCCCATGTATGTGTCGATAAGAAGGCCAATGAGCTAACTCATTCAAACTCCTACTTAGCCTGTATGTGACAATCTCTGTACAGTCCCGTCTGTTCGTCTAAGAGTATCACATATCAGGCCTAGGGGGCGGTAATCGTCAGACCCTTAATAGCGCAATAAGTCATGTCGGAGAGTAGCCCAAAACACCCTGAGAAACTACTGGAGTACCTACCAGTAAATCTCGCTTGCCTTGGCCAAGGACTTTATGTAATGGTCTTCCAAACACAGCGCAATATCAACCCCCAATATCGGGAGAGATTAATCCTGTCTAACCGCCACTGTCTCCAAATGCTTCTGGACTGCACCCAACTACTACTTGTTTGCACGACTCCTCTGAGCCATGGTAGGGTAGTAATAAAAGTACAGTGGGAATACACTCGAGGCGAAGCAGCAGTGTCAAGTCGACGGACTAAGCTGTACTCATGTCACCTGGGAACTGCTACCCGACGATAGGTATAATACCCGCAAATAGTTTCCGACCAGTCCTGTCCAATGTACTTATAACCTAATGAGCACCTGCATACTATCTCCAGTACTATCTCCAGTATGACATACTAATGGCTGTGGGACAGACCATCTCCCTTGCTGGGATGAGAAGCGTATGTAAATCCATGTCGCACACCCAGCGGGTTCACGGGGAGGCGGAATTTCAAAAAACGTATTTTACAAAGATCGCGACACGGAATTGAACTCCAGGATCGGTGCTAAACCCTAACTAGCTAACTAGATATGAGGTAAACTGATTGATCATCTTTTATGTATTTGAAATGTTTTATCACAACCAATGAAATTTATACAACAATCAATTAACGATGTCGATGTAGCGCTTTAATGAATACAGATCGTCCACTGAGATGTGTATTTTGCTTGATTTTGTTTTAGATGAGTCGAAATGAAAAGATAAAAGAAAAATTGCAAGAAAATTGATTCAAGAATTTTGAAATTTAGTTTCAAGAATAGTAAAGAACTAGATCTAAAGATCAAGAATCAATAAAGTTCTAGAAGATGTCAAAATCTAATGAACTATCAAGATTTGTAATGAGGCTCGTAGGAATCAATCGAATCGATAGTGAGGATGAAGAGTTGTGATCACGTATTCTGATCCATTGATGATTTGTTGCTAGATCGATGACGATCAACGAGATTTAGGGATCTCTTGAAGAAACTAGGGTTTCTCCATCATCATCCCTTGTCCTTTCGTTGATTATCATTCAAACTCTAGCCTCTAGGAAATTCAATCATCGATCGTTGATCTTTAATTAAAAGTGAAAACATTCAATAAAGCATCTCGCTCAAAACTACGTTGTCGATGATTCAATTTACTAGAGTTTACAAAACTCATAGGACTTAAGAATCGTTCAAGAATGTAATTATCGTCATCTATCAATTTTCTCGATTCCTCCACGAGCGGAGTTTTCAATCAAACATCATAACAAAGAAATCAATCAAAAATAGAGAACTCATCATAATACTCAAATGTAAAGAAAAGCAAGACAAAGAAATTTCACCTTTTATTATTCAACAATTTCGTTACAATTCGCTCAAGATTACAAGAATTGAGGAGAGAACTTGATCGTCGAATGGGTTTCGCATCGTCTCCGTGAGTCGCGGATCGTCTTGGATCACTTGCTCGGTTGAAGATCGGCATCACTTCAAAAAGGTTGATGGCTTCTTGCTTTGAATCGACACTCGATAGATCTTGACTTTTTGATCAAATTGTGTCACTCAATTTGATTTAGATTTTGATTTGGATCTATAATTTTTCCCTCCAATTTCAACAACTTTTCCCTCCAAAATCAACCACCCCAAAACCCTAGATCTAGATCTCATTTTATAGCTTCCTCATTTGAATCTTCCCTCCAAAGCTAGGTTGTTAGAGAGAGGATTTTAGAAGAAGTTTGTTGGAGGGAAGATTCTAGAATAAGGAATATTCTAGGGTAAGGTTGTTAGGCCGATCCTTCTGGATGAAGCCACGTGGACTTTGGGAGTCTTCTGGAAGCATTGGCCGTTACTAGAATCCACGTGGAGGAATTTGCTGCGTTGACGTGTCCATTCGGCCGCGGATCCGCGGCGGATCGGCCCATTCGGCCGCGGATCCGCTTCCGTTTAGGAAGCTTGCTGCATGAAATTTCCATGGTGATTTGGTGCTGACTTTGTGGAACTTTTATGATGTCTGGAATCTTTTTATACTTTTCTTCTTACTGCCAGATCACAAGTCTTGGACTTGGCGCATTTTTATCAGCACTTTTACCAGTTTCGGTTCTTTTACCTGGAATTTCCTGCACAAAATATCGAGACAAGTGTTGCGATATACAAAGATCATGCATGCAATAATAAACACTCAATTTCCCTCAAAATGCCGGTTATAATATATAACACATGTTATCTGGTATTTTACAGACAATTTGCTAATATGTGATATTTTCATACCGAACACCTTTAGATGATTGCAAATAGTAGGGAAATTGATGTGTTAAAAATGCAATACTTTCGACTAATCAAATTCTCCCAAACTTATTTTTGCTCGTCTTGAGCAAACTGTTTTATTAGAAAGAGAAGGAGAAAATATAAGAAAAAGATAAACTAACTAGCACACTTTCGTAGGCAACACGATTGCACTGAGCATGTGCAACAAGCCTTTGAACCTCTAGGTGTCCCTAGTAGGAGGAGTGTTGTCTCCTGAGGGTTTTCAGTGGATCGCACCCACAAAATCCCATAAAAAAGGAAGACCGTGAAAGTTACATTTAAAGATAAGAATTGTAAAAGAAAGACTTTGAAAATTAGAGTTTCCAACTAATACTAGCTTTTCAGTTGCTATGAGCCCTATCTTAATAGTCATGAAAAGATGTTAGTAATCACATCGTCTCTTAATAAAACATCGTCTTTATTCTTCATTCCTGCCTTTCTTCCAAACATCGATCATATAACCCTACGTGTGTGTAAAAATACATCCCTACACTCGGAGAATTCAATTCAAGCAATCATACTCTTGTCCTTCCACCTTAGTACTTTTTAATTGATATTTAAATGGAATTTGCTCACACATTTTTCATGCGACCGTTAATACTTCTTAAGGTACTAACCGACCGATTACTCATGTGCTTGCTTATAAGGTGTATTTAGTATTTTCCTCGTCTTGCACCACCTAAGGCTTAGCAGTGACTCCCAAACCAGTTGGTCTAAGGCACTAGGTGATGAAGCACCCTCGCTATATTTTTTTATTGCTGCCTTGGTGATAACAAAACCAGTGTTCATTTTTATTTTCACCATTTTCTCATTTATTTTCCATTTATTATTTCCTTCATACTTCGGCTTTCAGACAAGAGCATTTCAAGGTATCCTCTACTATCCCGAGTTTCAAGACGTGTGTATGTGCATATAGTAAGGTATCAACGTTCAAATGTTTGGCTTCCAGAATAGAAACTATTTTTTAGACTTATTTTTATCCTTAGACTAGTGACTTCTTTCATCTTACTAACCCTTGGGACAACGGCTCATAACTACTTATTACTAGTTTTGTTTAAGAAAACTTCTAATTTTCTTGGTTTTCTTAAATTTTTCTAATCTTGTGGATGTAATTTTTCACTATCTAATCTTTTATTATCTTATTTATGTACAATTTTTTTTAAATATTTTAAATATTTTAAATTTTTATATGTTTTAAATGATATGTTTTGTGCTTATGCGAAGTATGCGAAGTGATGCGAAAATAAGCACAAACCTCCCCCAAACTTGTTTTCAACAGTGTCCTCGCTGTTGCTATCTGCTAAACCTCAAAAAAAACCTGTAAGCTTGGGAGGACATTTATTAACGGGGGCAAAATATATTAAAGTGAAAATCCTCCCCCAAACTTATTTTTGGCTCACAATATTGAGGACAACAGTTATTTCAAGAGCCAAAAATACACCCCCCCTCAAACATGAGTTAGAAAATATGAAGTATTTTAAGAAGGGGTGAGTCATTTAGTCAAAGTAAGACTTTACAAAGACCAAAAGTTAATACCAACCATTCAAAGATTTATCGGTATAGCATATAGGTCGGTGGAAGAATGTGTTGTATCGAGTCAAGAAAAATTAGGGAAAGGATAAGAGGTGGTCTGGAAAGGGTTTGAATTTTAAATTAGAGAAAAGAAAGAATGAGAATGAATGTGAATGATTAGGAAGAAGGGGCGGCGGCGGTTCATCTTCTATAAGTGAAGGTTGATCAATCACAAAATCCATATTTTTTAGCAATGCAAGTTCGTCAGCAAAAAGTTCTTCAAAACTTTCATCGATGATATGATCAAACATTTTGCTGTCAATAAATTTTGTGTCAGATTTTACCATACTTGATTCATCAAAAATTATTGAGATAGAAGACTCGAAAAACTCATCTACCTCATTTTCAAAAATATCCAAATCAAGTTAGCTTTCTGGGATTGTCGAACTTGAATTAACGGATTGTGATTCATCAACACTCACTATCATTTCAGGAACAGAAGAAGAACCAGAGAGAGAGGAAGATGGAATGGGTAAACCTATTTATGTGTCGAGTGTCGCTAAACCAGATGTGGGAGATGAAGGCTGAATTTTCGATCTGATTTTCGGTCATACGATTATCATCAACTTCAAGACGTATTTGGGGTTCGGGAAGAATTAAAGGCTCAAGATGATGACCACAAGGAAGTGAAAGGATCTGATGAATTGGTGAGACAGACTCATCCAAAATTTCGGGTTCATCAATCAATATATCCCCAACGTCAATTATCTCATTCAAGTGAAGGCTAAAATTCTCGAACACCTCATTCAAAGAATGGTTTTCAATCAATTTTGGTTCAAGAGTGGAGGTGTAGAGATCACAAGGATTTGGCATGGTTTCACTTGAAATGGACCCTTCGCAGTCGGGTAAATCAAACAATGCATTATTACACAACTTGTTATACATTCTATCGTCAATTGGTAAATCCTTTGGTGTACTCGATGAATCTGTGAAGCTGGAGTTGTGGATTTCAGTTTGGAAAGGGAATGTTTGATTTGGAAAGGTGTACAGCTCTCTCTCACTACCCAAATTCTCATTTTGTCCCATGCTCAAATTATATACTGAAAAATTTTGGGCTGGTTCTTCATATTTAGCCATGGTTCCCTTCCATTCCTCTTTGATGCGGTTCAACATCACTAAAACTTCTTCTAATGTTCGCTCAAGGCTAGACTTGGGTCGATAAGGAGTTCCAGTATAAGATTGAAATTCTGGTGGACAGTTAAAACTCCCAAATGGCTGATTAGAAGGACCGTTTAGAGAAAGTGGAAAAGTCGGATTTGATTGATAGGAACAGAGTGGTTGAGAAAATTGGGCGGGAGTAGGGTCAATATTGTGATAAGAAGAATTTTGATATTGGTTCGTCGGTTGTCTATTGGACATCATACATGCTACAAACCGATTATGAAATTATTCTTTTGAAAGTGGAGGTGATGGTTGATATTGGTCTAGGTTGATACTTTGGCTTCTAGCCCTAGCTATATGCTCAGCAATGGAATTGCGTCTAGGGGCTTCCTCACTTGGAGTATCAACTGAAACAGATGTAGAATTAGGATACAGTTGATATTGGTTTGGATTGAAACCTTGGCTTCTAGCCCTAGCTATATGCTCAGCAATGGATATACGTCTAGGGGCATCCTCACTCGGAGTATCAACTGAAACGGATGTAGAATTAGGATACAGTTGATAGGACCTAGACTGAGGTGGCCAGCTGTTTCTACCCACTTGTTCTATCCGATCTCTTAAGGACATGGAAGAGCCGGACGGTATACCGAAGGGATTACGAAAACAAGAAATATCTGGTTATGGACAACAAAGCTCGGCAAGAGTTTTTCTATTTGGGTCACCCATTATAAGAAGAGAAGAGGAGGAAAAGGGTAAAAAGGGTAAAAAGGGGGAAAAAATAATTGGTTTATTTTGAAAAAGGAAGGATTTTTGAAAATTCACACAAACATGCATAAGCAACTCTATATCTAATGGTCACCTAGGTCAAGTATCTAGACCGCTCCTAGACTTCCAGAAGACAAATCGCAGGATAAATTCTCTACTGCCTCTTTGCCCCTTCTGTGGCCAAGTAAGTGCCAGGTAAGTGGGAGGTTCTTCACTACGTAAGTAGTGTGCCTGATTAAGTAACCACTTGCCTTAGACACACTTGCCTTAGACACCACAAAAGAAACGCGGATAAGCAATAGATTACCCACGACCTCCTTCTGTCCTAATTGAGCGCGACGGTCCTTAGAGTCTTGTCTAGATATTTTTTAATTAATGAGGGTGATGCGGATGCAAGTTTGTGATTTCCGGGGCTTAGGAAGGGTAATGAACTCCCCACCTAATCTGAATTTGGTCTTTAGCCCTTAATTTCCGTATTAAAATATGCACAAAATAACCAATTTCAAGAATCACAACAAATTTATTTTTTAGCGGCGCTGAATTTTGCAAAGAATCCTGCAAGAAATTGGTTATTGGAAAAGATCAGAGAGAAGAGGGGAACACAGAGAGCAGACCTGAGAATTTTGGCACAAAGAAAACCCTAAACGGCGGCGGTTCCGCCGCATAAACGCCATAATGGCCGCGGATCCATGGCGCTATGGGGGAAATAGGGTTTGAAAATTTTTGTGCAGGTCCCTGTGCTTCTCTGGATTCTTCAGATTTTCTCTGAATCTTGATCGTACTGGTGAAATGATTCCAGATTCCCTCGCAAAAATTCAAACACTAATCGTCAAGCACTTAAAGCGAATCTTGGATGAAAATTTGATGGAATAATAATTTTTCAACTCAAATAACAAAAACGAACAAAATAGCACAGATCCCCAGCAACGACGCCATTTGATTGATCATCTTTTGTGTATTTGAAATGTTTTATCACAACCAAAGAAATTTATACCGCAATCAATTAACGGTGTTAATATAGCACGTTAATGAATACGGATCGTCCACTGAGATGTGTGTTTTGCTCGATTTTGTTTTAGATGAGTCGAAATGAAAAGATAAAAGAAAAATTGCAAGAAAATTGATTCAAGAATTTTGAAATTTAGTTTCAAGAATAGTAAAGAACTAGATCTAAAGATCAAGAATCAATAAAGTTCTAGAAGATGTCCAAATCTAATGAACTATCAAGATTTGTAATGAGGCTCGTAGGAAACGATCGAATCGATAGTGAGGATGAAGACTTGTGATCACGTATTCTTATCCATTGATAATTTGTTGCTAGATCGATGACGATCAACGAGGTTTAGGGATTTCTTGAAGAAACTAGGGTTTCTCCATCATCATCTCTTGTCCTTTCGTTGATTATCATTCAAACTCTAGCCTTTAGGAAATTCAATCATCGATCGTTGATCTCCAATTAAGAGAGAAAACATTCAATAAAGCATCTCGCTCAAAACTAGGTTGTCGATAATTCAATTTACTAGAGTTTACAAAACTCATAGGACTTAAGAATCGTTCAAGAATATAATCATCGTCATCTATCAATTTTCTCGATTCCTCCACGAGCGGAGTTTTCAATCAAACATCATAACAAAGAAATCAATCAAGAATTGAGAAATCATCATAATGCTCAAATGTAAAGAAAAGAAAGACAAAGAAATTTCACCTTTTATTATTCAACAATTTTGTTACAATTCGCTCAAGACTACAAGAATTGAGGAGAGAACTTGATCGTCGAATTAGTTTCGCATCGTCTCCGTGAGTCGCGGATCGTCTTGGATCACTTGCTCGGTTGAAGATCGGCGTCGCTTCAAAAAGGTTGATGGCTTCTTGCTTTGAATCGGCACTCGATAGATCTTGACTTTTTGATCAAATTGTGTCACTCAATTTGATTTAGATTTTGATTTGGATCTACAATTTTTCCCTCCAATTTCAACAACTTTTCCCTCCAAAATCAACCACCCCAAAACCCTAGATCTAGATCTCATTTTATAGCCTCCTCATTTGAATCTTCCTTCCAAATCTAGATTGTTAGAGAGAGGCTTCTAGAAGAAGTTTGTTGGAGGGAAGATTCTAGAATAAGGAATATTCTAGGGTAAGGTTGTTAGGCCGAGCCTTCTGGATGAAGCCACGTGGACTTTGGGAGTCTTCTGGAAGCATTGGCCGTTACTAGAAGCCACGTGGAGGAATTTGCTGCAATGACGTGTCCAAAGTGCCGCGGTTCCGTGGCGGTTCAGCCCATTCGGCCGCGGATCCGTGGCCATTTAGTAAGCTTGATGCATGAAATTTCCATGGTGATTTGGTGCTGACTTTGCGGAACTTTTATGATGTCTGGAATCTTTTTATACTTTTCTGCTTACTGCCAGATCACAAGTCTTGGACTTGGCGCATTTTTATCAGCACTTTTAACAGTTTCGGCTCTTTTACCTGGAATTTCCTGCACAAAATCTCGAGACAAGTGTTGCGATATACAAAGATCATGCGTGCAATAATAAACAATCAATTTCCCTCAAAATGCCGGTTATAATATATAACACATGTTATTTGGTATTTTACAGACAATTTGCTAATATGTGCTATATTCATACCGAACACCTTTAGATGATTGCAAATAGTAGGGAAATTGATGTGTTAAAATTTCAATATTTTCGACTAATCATAAACCATAAGTGCAGAAGTTTATACCTCACGTTCATGTCCTTCGGGTCTTCATTCCTCACTGTCCTCCACCTCTTCATAGCCTCCTCGGATCGTCCAGATCGGGCTTCCTCGTCGGACCTCTCTTGCCGAAGATGATCCATCCGAGAGTATGTGCATCGAGCTCCCACCTCAACGGAGGCAACTTGGGCTTCAAGATCTCTACTCATGATGTCGTAAATGATGTAGAGTGTGTAGATGGATTGGATGGTCTTTTCTTACCCTAGATTACTCAACACATGAGTTACTAGGGTTTTGAGGAAGAAGATGGTAATGGAGAAAAAGCTAGTGAGAAAAATTGCATAAGGAAATGAGAGAGCCCTCACTTAGTTCTCAACTGAACCATAGACTTTCTAATATGAATAAATCATATTAGAAAAGGAATTATGATTCAAGTTCCAACTTGGTGAGTCATAGGCTAAAACCCCACAAGTGTTATCCAAAGGCTTGCTCAATTTTATGCAATTTACACCTCAATATCTCCATGTCATAATATATTTCCATTTAGACTAAAATGAAAAATACCATTATGACATGTCACCTTCTAGAAGCATCTTTGACCAATTTACAAAAATTTCCCTCGTCCGTATATACATACCTGTACTCGTATTCTGAAAAATGCGGATATAAAAGACGAAAAACAATCCATCAATACAATACTAGGATCCAGCTTAAACCAAAGCCCACTAGTATTTTCCGTCCGAATCATCATCCGTGCACAAGTAAACGTACGCGATCGAACCCTGTCGTAAAACCATATGACCTCTACATCTTTTGTTCGATGCAGGGAAACCCTCTGTGTAGTTCTCTAAAGACTCGACACTACGCTGGCAGTGGGTTTAACAACAGGCCGCAAGCGGCACTAGCTATATGTAACGGCCTCCAAGTATGTGTCGATGAGAAGGCCGATGAGAAAACTCATCTGAACTCCTACTGAGCGTATCTGTGACAATCTCCGTACAGTCTGGTCTGTTCGTCTAAGAGTATTGCATATCGGGCCTAGTGGGCGGTATTCGTCAGACCCCTAATAGCGCAATAAGTCGTGTCGGAGAGTAGCCGAAAACACCCTAAGAAACTATTGGAGTACCTACCAGTAAATCTCACTTGCCTTGGCCAAGGACTTTGTATAATGGCTTTCCGAACACAGCGTGACATCAACCCCCAATACCGGGAGAGAAGAATACTATCTAACCGCCACTGCCTCCAAGTGCTTCAGGACTGCACCCAACCACTACCTGTTTGCACGACCCCTTTAAGCCGTGGTAGGGTAGTAATCTAAGTACAGTGGGAATACACTCGAGGCGAAGCAGCAGTGTCAAGTCGACGGACTAAGCTGTACTCATGTCACCTGGGAACTGCTACTCGACGATAGGTATAATACCCACCAACAGTTCCCGACGAGTCCTGTCCGGTGTACTCATAACCTAATGAGCACCTGCATACTATCTCTAGTACGACGTACTAATGGCTGTGGGACAGACCATCTCCCCTGCTGGGATGAGAAGCGTATACACTAATCTACTCTGGAGTATCGATGCCCCGTCTCGATAATCCTACGACTAGGGGCCTGTATAGGATGTGCTTATAGACTACCCGGTCCCCACTAGTGTGACTTCCATCACAACGCTGGTAATCAAGCAATGATCCTAAGGGCTCTACCAATATGTAAAAGCGATATGCTGAGAAACATATACACATATTGAGGTAGAAACAAACCAGGTGGCATACTACCATTTTGTGCAAGACTGTTACTATATCCGTGTATATCCCAAGCTCCCATTAATTAATATACAAGCCAGTATGGTATAATAATGGCCTCTAGGGCATATACTACTAACAATCTCCCACTTGCACTAAGGTCATATATTGGCGTATCGCAGATCAGTAATCTCGAATAGCCGCTCAAACATTATCTGAGGGATCGCCCTGGTGAGTGGATCTGCAGTATTGTTCTCCGATTCTACTCTCCTCACCTCGATCTCCTGGGGATCAACGATCTCCCTGATCAGGTGGTATCGCCTCAAGATTTGTCTGGATCTCTGATGGGACCTGGGTTCCTTTCCTAAAGCTGTAGCGCCGTTGTTATCGCAATACTAAAGTATTCGACTAACAATGAAAGGAACCACCTGAAGTTCAATTAAGAACTTTCTTATCCAGACTGCTTCTTTTGTGGTGTCATATGCAGCGATATATTCCGCTTCCATTGTTGAGTCTTCAACGGTTTCCTGCTTGGAGCTTTTCTAACAGACCGCCCCTCCACTGAGGGTAAAGACTTAACCCGACATAGTCTTGGAGTCATCCTTGTTACTCTGGAAGCTAGAGTCAGCAAATGCCTCGATCTGGAGGTCTTTTCTGCCATACACCAAGAACATCTCCTTAGTCCCTCTCAGGCACTTGAGAATGTTCACTACTGCTTTCCAGTTGTTTCTCCCCTGTGTTTAACTGATACCGGCTTACCACTCCAAGTGCGTAAGTAACATCTGGTCTGGTACACAATATCGCATACATTATAGAGCCCATCACAGAAGCGTAGGATATAATCGACATGCGAGTCCTTTCTAAACCAGTCTTTTGGGGACATCTTTTTGGAGAGGGTGATTCCGTGATAAGCCGGTAGACTACCGCGCTCAGAATCTTCTATACTAATTTTTCTTAGTATGGTGTTGATTTACCTTGACTGTAAAGTCCCACTATCCTTTTTGATCTATCACAATAGATCTGGATCCCCACAATGTTGTTGGCATCACCCAGGTTTCTCATGGAGAACCTCTGTGACAAGAATCCTTTGACTGTTTGTAATATATATACATGGTTCATCTGAATTTTTGATAAGGTCATATTCTTTGACCGTCTCATCTTAAACATTTGTTCCATCTCCGCGATACCTGCTTTAGTCTACAAATGGACTTAAGCTACTTGCACACCTTTCCGCTGTTCCCACTCTGATTGAAACGCTCTGGCAGATCCATACAGACACACTCTTCCAAATCACTATTTAGAAGAGCTGTTCTTATGTCCATCTGCCGATCTCACATCTGTGGAAGACAACAATGGAAAGAAGGACCCGAATGGATTTAAGCATAGCCACTGAAGAAAAATGTTTCATCATAGTCCAAACCAGGTTTTTGACGAAAAACCTTTTTCAACAAGTTTAGCCGTATAGGTTTCAACCTGCCCATCTACTCCAATCTTCTTTCTGAAGATCCATTTGCAGCCTTTGGGTTTTATCCTTTCTAGAGCAAAGTTCAAAGTCTATACTTTGTTGGTGTATATGGACTCCATCTCGGTCCATATTGCATCCAGCCATTTTACCGAGTCGCTGCTCTAAATTGCTATGTTGAATCTAGTTGGCTCACCATCGTTGATGATGCAATTCTCTCTATCCCCGTCTATGAGATAGCCGCAGTATCTCACGGGCGGATGAGACTGCCTACTAGTTCTGCAGAGTTGCGTGGGAATGTCCTTTTCTTTTGAAACTTCTGGTTCTACCATACTTTCAGTAATAGTTTGTGGTTCTGGAATTTCTTCCAGTTTCTATTGCTCTCGCACTATTTTCTTTCAAAATAAGATTTTTCCAAAATGTGGGTATGACGAGAAACAATATACTCTTTGTTCCTCTGCGTAATAGAAAAGATACCCTTTGGATTTCTTTGGGTATCCCACAAACTTAACACGGTACTGAGCGTGCCTCGAACTTGTCCGCATACTGCTTTTCGACAAAAGTTGGACATCCCTTTATCTTCAGATACTGAAGATAGGGTTTCTTCCCACTCCACATCTGATATGGTCTGGTAGGCACAGTCTTGGTAGGAACTTAATTCGAAAGATATGCAGCTAATTCTTAGTGCATAATCTCAGGAGGATCACGGAAAGTTAGCCCTACTCGTCATGGAATGAACCATATCCAATAGGGTTCTGTTCCGTCTTTTCGATACACCGTTGTGTTGAGGTGTGTATGGAGGAGTAATCTGAGAGATAATCCCATTCTCTTTTAGGTAATCCAGGAACATGGCAATTTAGTATTCATCACATCGATCAGATCTCAGTGTCTTGATACTTTTGCCTGTTTGTTTTTCCACATCATTCTTTTATTCTTGGAATTTCTCATAGGCCTTGGATTAATGCTTCATCAAGAAGATACGTCCTTTCTTAGAGAATTTATCCGAAAAAGTAATGAACTAGGAATAACCACTTTGTGCATCTGTAGACTTTGGACTACACACATTGCTATGTATGTGTCCTAAGAGCTCGCTTGCTCATACTCCATGTCCAGTGAACGGAGTCTTTGTCATTTTTCCGATGAGACAAAATTGATAATTTGCATAAGAATGATATTAGAACGAATCCAAAATATCCCTCTCTATGTAACTTCGACAATCGTGTTTCAATAATGTGACCCTGTCTACAATGCTATAAGAAAGCCATATTTTATTCTGGAGACTTCTTATAAGTGTGTTCTTGACGTTTAAAAACCTGAGCTTGATTTAACACGTATATACTGTCCTCTAGTATACCCGACCCAATCAAAACTATGATTAAGGTGGATATGGACCACATTGCTTATATATGTAAAATCATATCCTTCCTTAGAACATAAGGATACAGATATGATATTACAAAATAGACTAGGTACACACAAACGGTTATGTAAAATTAACATCTGCCCACTTGTCAGTCTTAGGTGATACTCCCCTACGGATACAGCGTCCATGCACCTTCCGTTAGCAACCCCTGAGAGTCATATCACCTGCCCTGATAACTCTACGGTTTCTCAAAGCCTAAAAGGAATGAGATCCTGATCTGGTATTTTGTACCCAGGAAGTAGAGTTAATTGACATACAGTTTTCAATTACTAACAAACCCGAAGTTGAAGCCATAACGTGCTTCGGATCCTGGATTCTGGCTTTCCAAGCCCTGCATCCCCTCTGCCAATGCCCTTTCCCGTGACAATAGGAACAACCCTCCTTCCCTACTGTTAGCCCTAAAACTTTTGCTTTTCCCTTTCTTTCTACCTTACTGACACCGCCTATCAGCTTTATAGAGGTCTTCTTCTTCTTACCCTTGGCTTTCGCCTTGGATCCAGAAGGGGATGATTTCCCCAATAAGCAGAGCGGGTGTCTCCCTGGTTTCCTTCAAGGTGCCCTCAACTGGAAGTATAACTTTCTTCCCTTGGGCATAAGTAGAAGGTAGGGACTATAGAATCAAGTCAGTACTCGACTCGTTCTCCATCGTGGTCTCCATGTCCATGAGCCGTTTAACACAGCTAATCATTATAGGGACGTGGTCCCCTACAAATGATCCGACAGCCAACCTCGCTTGAAACAATTCCTTTGAGGTCTCATATTTTGCGATACGAGATTGCTCTACATATAAAACTTTGTTATGGAGGAAGATAGAAACTAAGTTCATCTTCTCGTGTTGCCTCTGGTTTACACCATCTACTGAGACCACCACGAGCCACTTGGCATTCACACTTACTTTTTCCTTTGTCTTATGGATATCCTCCGCGACGGTGGAAACTGGACCTGGGACTGCGGGGCTAAATAGTAAGGAAATGGCCCATCTTGTCATAGGTAATGGACATCTGGACAAACCTTTGCCAATATAGTATAGTCTGGTTCAGTCAAATTTATTATCTATTTGTAACCTATCTCCGGTCACATGGTTGCTGCAATTTAGGAGAAAGAGAAGAAACACTCAGCATGACGCTCTTACAAGTTTAGATTGGTTTTTAGTTTTACCTAAACATGATGGCTCCCGCTGTTTCTCGAATCCCTCTTCAATCCATAAAAGAAGAATTAGTCAGGATTAATCTCACCCTACAATACTTGCTTAACCTTTCAGCCAGGCTGGTGTTGGTATTTCGAGGGAGGTTTTCCAACACTTTTGCGAAGTTCCTTAATTACAAAACCTCTTTTCCCTGGAGGCGTAGCCCCGCTAAAACCGTTCTAGACACCTACTTGGTTTATAGCATTGATTGTTTTAGTGAAGAAATCTCTCGAGGAGTAGCATATACTCACAGTAGGATCGGGATCCAAATATCATTGTGTGATAAAGCCAAAGGAATCCTACCAATTTTATCACACTCCAAATGGTATGCAGCACTAGCAAGTTTCAGTTTCTTTAGAAACCCCCGATGTGGATTTTTGTCCCATGCTCTTATGACCTTGACGAAGGCAACCAAATCATAAGTCACATGTCAAGTTCTGCCCGTCATTGTCCAGGTTAATTTGAACCCACCTGTACATACCCTTGACGAAGTCCAACATAGTAGTACGACTGTCCCAAACCAACGCATCTATCTATGCAACATATGAATACCCAGCAGCTACCAATCACTATGCCTTGATGAAGACCAATATACATAGCTTGAATACTATTGAATATTCATATGAAATGACGGAGGGTAATGGTTTTGGCGAAACTGTGAACGTAGTGAACTTGATTTTAATCGAAAGAACCTGATAGTTTTTAAAAGGAGTGGTTTAAGCTCCGCAAAAAAGTCTGAAGTTTTGAAAAAACCGAGTGGTTTTAAAAAGTGTTCCAACGATTCAACTTTGGTTTGTTTTCTTTGAATTAATTTAATGCAGTCCCATCATTCACGCCTATCATCACAGAAAGAGACGAAAATACAACGTCCACTTATGCCATCCGCATTCACCGCTGGGCCCCGTCTAACACCGTTAGGTTACTTAACCAACGCCAGAGCGGGGGCTGGACTAGCGCGGATGCAAAACATAAGCGACGTCTATTATATAACATATATAATAATAGGCATTCGTCTGACGTAATAATAGGCATTCCAGATCACAGATGAACATATTGGATATACTAGGAATTCCACGTTTCGTTTAAGCCTGTAACGAAAGACGGATTCCACGGTCGTGATGAATAGCCAAACCCCACCCCAGACCCCTACGGGTGCGGCAAACTACCCGCTAAATTCCAGAAGTGAAGTAACCTCCCTTAACAAAGTGAGTAGACCACTCGGCACTTCAAAGAACCCGGTAGTTTGTGCACCCCACCTTAGGTCTATCCTAGGAGCAGAAAATAGTAAAAAGAAATAATACAACGGTGGTTACAACCTCAACCCGGATGTGCCCCATAAAATAATATTACATCAAATTACAATTTACATTAAATGAAAGATAAAAATACACTCATCTCACATCCCCGGCTATTCATCATCGACGATCCAACAAAATTCATATACACAAACAACCAGATATGTGCAATCCCAAAATAACCGACATATAGCAATTAGCTGAAATTTAAAAACACATATGACCAATACAGATAAAACCCGATTAGCCAAGTACATTACAATTTCGATCGAAATATATTTTCTGTATCTACCCCAAATACAAACCAGCACTCCAAAATTTCCAGGTAGAAACCAAATATTCCAGATAACTATACAGCCAAAATAAGACAAACAGAAGAAGAACGGGCTAACTTGGCCACAACTAGGCCGCGGAACGGTGACAAATCACACCGATTCGCCGCGGTTCCGCGGCGGTTGTGATGAGTTGGTGACTCATTTTTCTTCTGTGTTCTTAGAATTCCCTGCACAGAATTTTAAAGCCCCTGAAATAATTTTTAGAACAGTTTAAAAATTGACAGAAACTTTGAGGGTACCAAGTGTATAGTTTTCGGTTTTTCCGACGATCGAAGTTCTAATAACTTGCTAACGAGCTAGCAAGGGTTTAGTAGGCTCTGATACCACTGTAAGTCCATGTCGCACACCTCGTGGGTTCGCGGGGAGGCGGAATTTCAAAAAACGTATTTTACAAAGATCGCGACACGGACCTGAACTCCAGGATCGGTGCTAAACCTTAACTAGCTAACTAGATGTGAGGTAAACCATAAGTGCAGAAATTTATACCTCACGTTCATGTCCTTCGGGTCTTCATTCCTCGCTGTCCTCCACCTCGTCATAGCCTCCTCGGATCGTCTGGATCGGTCTTCCTCGTCGGACCTCTCTTGCCGAAGATGATCCACCCGAGAGTATGTGCATCGAGCTCCCACCTCAACGGAGGCAACTAAGGCATCAAGATCGCTACTCATGATGTCGTAAATGATGTAGAGTGTGTAGATGGATTGGATGGTCTTTTCTTACCCTAGACTACTCAACACATGAGTTACTAGGGTTTTGAGGAAGAAGATGGTAATGGAGAAAAAGCTAGTGAGAAAAATTGCATAAGGAAATGAGAGCCCTCACTTAGTTCTCAACTGAACCATAGACTTTCTAATATGAATAAATCATATTAGAAAAGGAATTATGATTCAAGTTCCAACTTTGTGAGTCATGGGCTAAAACCCCCACAAGTGTCATCCAAAGGCATGCTCAATTTTATGCAATTTACACCTCAATATCTCCATGTCATAATATATTTCCATTTAGACTAAAATGAAAAATACCATTATGACATGTCACCTTCTAGAAGCATCTTTGACCAATTTACAAAAATTCCCCTCGTCCGTATATACATACCTGTACTCGTATTCTGAAAAATGCGGATACAAAAGACGAAAAACAATCCATCAATATAATACTAGGATCCGGCTTAAAGCAAAGCCCACTAGTATTTTCCGTCCGAATCATCATCCGTGCATAAGTACACGTATGCCATCGAACCCTGTCGTAAAGCCATACGACCTCTACATCTTTTGTTCGATGCAGGGAAACCCTCTGTATGGGACATTAAAGACTCGACACTACGCTGGCAGTGGGTTTAACCATAAGCCGCAAGCAGCACTAGCTGTACGTAACGGCCCCTAGGTATGTGTCGATGAGAAGGCCGATGAGAAAACTCATCCGAACTCCTACTGAGCCTATCTGTGACAATCTCCGTACAGTCCGGTCTGTTCGTCTAAGAGTATCGCATATCGGACCTAGGGCGGTAATCGTCATACCCCTAATAGCGCAATAAGTCGTGTCGGAGAGTAGCCCAAAACACCCTGAGAAACTAATGGAGTACCTACCAGTAAATCTCACTTGCCTTGGCCAAGGACTTTGTGTAATGGCTTTCCGAACTGTTAGTTATGTATATGCCTTAGAGGCCATTGTTGTATATATGATGTATATTATAGTGGATGCTTGGATATATATAGAGAGGACTTTCTTGCTCGATATGATAGTATGCTATCTAGTTTCACTTTGTCTTAACATGTTGACTTGTATTGGGTTACTGTCTTGCTCTCACATATTGATAAAGCCCTTTGGATATGTACTTGACTACTAGGACTATGATACAGATCATACTAGTGGGGCCAGGGTAGTCCACGAGTATATCCTATAATTGTTCCTAGTCGAGGGTGTATCGAGACAGGGCATCGATACTCCAAAGTAGACTAGCGTATACGCATCTTGACCCATATGATCGGCGATGGATGATCCCACATCCATTGGTGTTTCACATTAAAGATGGTATACGGGTGCTCAGTAGAGACTGGGTACACTGAACGGACTCGCCGAGAACTCCTATATGGTATTATACCTATCGTCAGATAGCAGTTCTCTGGTGACACTGGTACAGGTTAGTCTGAAGACCCGAGATCGTCATAGAGTCTTGTGTGATTCTCACCGTGCTTTGATTTCCACCTTACCACATTCATGAGGACGTGCAAAACGGTGGCTTTTGGGTACAGTCCCGAATCACATGGAGGCAATGAGCGATAGGAGGGGTTTCGTCTCTCCCGGTATTGGGGGTTGATGTCGCGCTGTGTTCGATTGGCTATAACTGGAAGTCCCTAGCCAGGGATGATATGGAGATCTACTGGTAAGTGTTATCAGTAGTTTCTCGACCCGTTATGAGCCTCACATCGACACGACTTATCGGTTACTGGGGTCTGACGTTTACCACCCCTAGACTAGATATGCGACATATCAGACGAAGAGACCGGACTGTACGGGAGTGTTACTGATTGGATTCATAGGAGTGTGTGCAGGCTTGCTTGTTGATCTTCTGATCGCTCAATACCTGGGTGGCTGTTACGTTTAGCTGACCGCTTGCAGCTTGTGGGTGTTTGATATGATCATCACCTACTGCCGGCGTATTGACGATTCTTTAGAGTTCTACACAGTGGTTTCCGGGCTCATGAGAAATGGAGTAGGAGCACATATGTGATATGTGCGGGACCGAGATAAATATGATATGAGATACCATATTCGATTTTCGCGATATATGATATCGGCCGGGTATATGTGATATAACCGGGTCATCGGATCAAGTGTTGATTCGATGAATTGATACATATTATATTAGTCGGTTATTTGCAAAATAGACGGATTATCGGATCAAGTGTTGATTCGATAATTTAATATATAATTATATATATTTGATATATTACATTAAATTAACTAATATAAGCTCACTTAAATGATTCTTTTTCTCACTTGATGATACATTGATATATATGTGATATATGTTAATTGTATTATTTTCTTTTGTTACATTATATACTATATATGTGATATATATTATTGTAATATGTTAGGGTTACAAATGCAACTAGGGTTTATGAGATTAAACCATGCCAGGGTTTAAATTAGGGTTAACATTTTCTTTTTAGTTAATTCTAAATTATGGATTAAAGTTAAGATATTTCTTTGTGTTGACTTTGTCCACTCTTTAGATATTTTGCTAGATATTTGTTAACCTAACCTTTTAAGCCTAGCCCATGGTTTATTCTCTACAAGGGTTAAGCAAGCCATCCTTAACCCATGGTTGCTTTTCTAACCTCAACAATAATTCATTTATTGATTCATCACAACTTCATCTTCTTCTTCCTCCTCACAAAAGCTTTCTAGTCTTTTGATTTGTGATGAATTAAAGTGAGAAATAGAAAACTAAAGAGAGCAAAATTCCTACTTCATCATCCTCATCTATTCTAGCCACTTAGATTAGGGTTTTTTCTTCACTAATACCTCAATAGTGAAGTGAAATCTTGGGTTTGTATTTCCTCAAGGTAGATTATCTTGGATTGTGAAGTCTTTAAGCAAGGATGTCTTATTCACCTCATGGAGCCTCTCTAGAGTCCGGGAGCATGATGATCGCAGTGAAGGGACTTCAACTCGGAGCTTATGAAGCGAAGGAATGGACTACAAAAGTTGTAATCCTTCTCACTTAGTAGTAAAGTTGTTTGCTTTAAGTTTATAACCCTAATTCTCTAGTAAAGATCCTCGCTTAGGTTGTTTGGCACTTGAAAATTTTAAATATGGCATATTTGATGCCTTGTGGAACCTTGTCCTAGTGCCTAAGAACCTTACACGAACACATCACGACATCAACCCCCAATCCTGGGAGAGATGAATCCTATCTAACCGCCGCTGCCTCCATGTGCTTCAGGACTGCACCCAACTACTACCTGTTTGCAAGACCCCTTTGAGCCGTGGTAGGGTAGTAATCTAAGTACAGTGGGAACATACTCGAGGCGAAGCAGCAGTGTCAAGTCGACGAACTAAGCTGTACTCATGTCACCTGGGAACTACTACCCGACGATAGTATAATACCCACCAACAGTTCCCGACGAGTCCTGTCTAGTGTACTCATAACCTAATGAGCACCTGCATAATATCTCCAGTACGACGTACTAATGGCTGTCGGACAGACCATCTCCCCTGCTGGGATGAGAAGCGTATACACTAGTCTACTCTGGAGTATCGATGCCCCGTCTCGATAATCCTATGACTAGGGACCTGTATAGGATGTGCTTAAAGACTACCCAGCCCCCACTAGTGTGACTGCCATCACAACGGTGGTAATCAAGCAAAGATCCTAAGTGCTCTATCAATATGTATAAGCGATATGCTGAGAAACATATACATATATTGAGGTAGAAACAAAACAGGTAGCATACTACCATTTTGAGCAAGACTGTTACTATATCCTGTTGGCTATAGTGTCCTCAAGACAATTATCGTAGTATGTTAGTATGTTATCTGGTTTGTCTTTATCATCACTATTACATGTTGATAGAGCCCATAGGATTCTTGCTTGACTACCAGCATTATGATGGCGATCATATACGTGAGAGCTGGATGGTCTATAAGCACATCCTTAAATATCTCTAGTCGTGAGAGTATCGAGACTGGGCATCGATACTCCAGTGTAGACTGGTGTATACTGATCGAGACCCTGACGAGGGTCGGTGGCAAGGTCTCACAAGACATTGGTGTTAGTTTGTTCACCTAAGATAGTATACAAGTGCTCATTGCATTATGAGTACACTGGACGGACTCGCCGGGAACCTGCTAGTTGGTATTATACCTATTGTCAGATAGCAGTTCCCTGGTGACATGTGTACAGGTTAGTATATCGACCTGAGATCGTCATTTGCCTTGTGTGAGTTCTCACTATGCTTTGATTACTACCCTACCACGGCTCAAAGGAGCCATGCAAACAGGTTTTAGTTGGGTAAAGTCCCGAGCCACATGGAGGCAGTGAGCGGATCATCGGGGATTCGTCTCTCCCGGTATTGGGGGTTGATGTCGCGCAGTGCACAGGTGGCCTTCACCAGAAATCCTCGGCCGGGGTATACGAGAATTACCGATCCTGGATCGATAGTTTCTCAGGTGGTGATGGGTTTCATGCCGACACTAATTATCGCATTATTAGGGTTCTGACTTTATCCACCCCCCTAGACTCGATATGCGATACTCTTAGACGAACATACCAGACTTTACGGATATTGTCACTGTCAGGCTCAGTAGGGGTTTGGATGAGTTTGCTCGTCGGCCTTCTTTTCGCTCAATACCTGGGTAGCCGTTACGTACAGCTAGTGCCGCTGACGTGCTTGTAGTTAAACCCACTGCCAGTGTATTAACGATTCTTTAGAGTCCCACATAGAGGATTTTCACGGTTCAGGCGATATGGTGTAGATGACGTATGTTGGTACATACAGGTGTCCGATTAAATATGTGTACAGGCTGCACAGACTTTAATCGGACGGTTGATAATACAAGCGGTTAGGATTAAGCTGGATTATTAAATCAAGTTTTGATTTAATAATTTATATATGTATTTATATATGTATTCTAATATTATTGTTCACTATTTATTTTCTCTCTTGGCTATTCGTATTTTTGTACGAATACGCGTATATGTATTTCGATACGTGTACCAGGTTGTATTCCGTATTTATACGGAATAGTTTCTAGAAGATGGTCATTTCATTAATTGTTTTTCTTTTTAGAAAATCAATTTGGGAAATGAGGTGGAGGGGTGAGTTAGAATGAGCATGGTGAGGCATGTAAAGAGGTATGGGTATTGTTTATTTTATTGGAAAAAAAAGATGAGTTATTTTGTGTGCATGAATGTGAGAGAGGCGGCCACTTATTTTTGCATGGCTTGCTCATTTGTTTTCTTCACTTGCTTGCATTCTCTTCTCACTTTGAGACTTAGCCATTTTCTTTAGTTGCTCATGCCACTTGGTTTCCTCACCTCCTTTTCATCTTCTATGGTTTCTCCTTTGAGCATTTGTGATGAGAGAAAATATATAGTGACACATTCCTACACCTCCACTCTCCATTGCTCGCAACCTTGGAGCGTCGGTTGCCTCGCTTGGCTAGGCTGAAGCTTGCGCCATTTCCTTTAGGTGGATCATCGTAGATGGAGGAAGACCGGCAACCAAACTCGATCTAGACGACCACTAGGAGGTTGGAATGAAGGTTGAAGACCGAAGGACACGGATTAACTCGGTATAATCATCTAACTCCTTGTTACATATTGCTAGTATAAGGTTTAGGGTAGATCCGGGCATCGGGTCATGGTAGCGCCAGTTTAGAAAATTTTTGTTCCGCATTTGGCCACGGTTTGATGGCCGGGGCGCTGCCGTAACCCAGCATGGTATCAGAGCCAACCCTTATACCCTTAGCTAGCTTATTTAGACAATGTTAAAGTATCGGAACTGAAGCAACCCCGAAACAGTATACTGCACATTTCAATTTCTGTCAATTTTTCAAAGTCTTCAAAATATTTTTTTAAGCAATTGCAGAAGATTACTTGTGTGACCACTAGAACACACCACAAAAACGAGCACCATCCGCCAGATTTGACTTGGCGAGATTTGATAAAAAAACGGGTGAGGCCGGTCCAAATTTGGATTTTAGGCTTAAAATTTTTGGTGTGGTCTAGTCTTTGGAATATTGGTTCAATGGTATTGCTTGTTTTGCCCGTTTTGGAAATTATGTTATCTTTTGTTCAGGGGCAATTCGGGGTGTTTCGAAGTCGATAATTTAACACTGTTTAAATGTTTATAGTACATGCATTACTATCTGCGACCGTGAATGTTATTAGAGCGGTACAACTCGTCTAATTGCTATATGTTCTTTTAGACGAGTTTGCGAACGTGACATCCACGTTGATATTTTGTGTTGTGCTATGTTGTGGTTGGATCGTCGTGGTGGATAGATTGGGTACAATGTTAGTACTGTTTAGTTTCATTTGTAGATTTGATATTGCGGGGTGAGCGTCCGATATGTGGACTGCCGTCACTGCCAGTCTGTATATTATTTTTTTAGGGCACGACTGGGTTGAGGTCGATGTCACCCTTATATATTATTTTCTTTTTTGTACTAGGATTACCCTGCGGTGGAGTGCACGAATAGTCGGTTTCTAAAGGGCAACGGGTCCGCATCTCATTGCGTTGAGACGGAGGGGACCTTACTCTAGAATTGGCGGGCTATTCGCCGCACTCGTAGGGGGTATAGGTTGACCCACAGAGGGGTGCTCAAGTTACCGGATTCCGTGAAGTGCTGGGTGACCCATTCACATTGTTGAAGGGGGTTGACTCACTTCTGGTTTTGGCGGGTAACTTGCCGCGCTCGTAGGGGTCTAGGTTTTCATTGCACGGGCTATCCACATGACAGGGGAACGTCGGGTCTCATTTGCGGCTCAAGTGAAACCCGGAGCTCCCAGATTATCCACCATTCTGTGTTGCTTCTGTGATGTTGCTTTATATCATGCCTGGGACGATTGCTATATATATTTATATATATACTATTAGATGTTGTATATGTTTTGCACCCGCGCTAGTCCAGTCCCCACTCTGTCGTTAGTTAAGTAACCTAACGAGTGATGACAGGACCCAGTGGCGAATGCGGATGGCATATACGTACATTTTAATTTTTGTTCTTTTCTGGTGTGACTAATTGATGGGACTGCGTTGATTCTGATCAATGCAAGGATAAAACAAACCTATATATGATGTTGTTAGAACCAAGTTTTTTTAAAACTGACATTACAGTCGTTGGCTTTTGCTTTGCACAGTGGTATTCGGTTATGAATATCCAGCACCTCATTCGACGAGGCAAGAGCTGAGATCCCTTCATCAGGAGTGACCCCTTGAGTAAAAGTTTGCAGCAACGTAATAACTTCATTATAGTCGATTCTTTTGCTTTGCATCGTGGTATTCAGTTTGGAATATACTGCACCTCATTCGACGAGGAAAGAGCCGAGATCCCTTCACAAGGAGTGGCCTCTTTAGCAAAAGTTTTCGCCACTATATATTTGTAAAACCACTTGGATTCTTTCAACGATATCAAGTTCATTACGTTAAAGGTTTTTCGCCAAAAACCAGTCGTAGCCCTCCGTCATTTCAGAAAAGTAGCGCCTAGTATTCATGCTGTGTTTGTTGGCTTCCGTCAAGGCATAGTGTGCGGTAGCTATGTGTTGCTTTTCTGTAGCATGGATATGCATTAATTTAGGACAGTCGTACAGCCTAGTTGGCATCCGTCAAGGGCGAGTACGGATGGGTCTAAATTAATCAGGACAATGAAGGGTAGAACTTGACTTGCAACTTATGATTTGTTGGCATCCGTCAAGGTCATAAGCTGCTTGGGGTAAAAATCACATCGGGAGTTTCAAACATACAAGAAACTTGCCAGGCTTGCGCATACCTTCTGGAGTGTGGTAACTTTAGTGGCTTCTATCAAGTTATCATGCAATGATAGTTGGATCCCGATTCCCACTGAGTAGGATTACTCCTCGGATGATTTTAGATGCTCCCGACTAATTCTACTTTTGGGTTTGGAGGAGAATTCGAGGAAACAGTGGGAGCCATTCTGATTAGATAAAGTGATTAACCATTCTGATCTAGATTAGAGTGCATGCTGAGTATTTCTTTTATCTCTCTCTTTGGCAGCGACCATGACCCACCATAAACTAAAACTAATGAACCAAGTTAACCGAACCTTCTTAAAACACTTTGGCTTTTGGAATGTCACGTAGTCGCAAAATATCCTTGCCACTTCTATATCACCTTTGCATTTCTCCAGAACACCCCGTTTCACTATGAACATCCACTCCTATTAGATAAATCCATCGTATAGTTACATACGAACTCGAAGGAACTTGCTCCAGATTCGAAGATGGATTCTGGTTCTGGAGAGATTGAATAAGATTATTCGGTTGTCTTTTCTCTTTATCTTTTCTTAGGTTGTGAGGGATCTTAGGATTAAGAGAGGTTACACCTATTGAGCTTATTGGATAGTCTTCCTCCAGACCATAGGCAGGTGCCAAAAGGTAGGGAAGGAAGAAAACCAATTATCCTAAAGGTGGTGTGCAGAAGGTAATAAGTAAAGACATATAAAGGGATTAGAATAACGGCAAAGAAAATTGCGACTGCTATCATTCATGACAAAACCGTGTACACCCCTGCCACTCCCACATCCACTTTGGATTTCTCCAGAACACTTCATATCAATACGAACATCCATAATGCTTGGATATACCATCGTATAGTTACATACGAACTCGAAGGAATTCGTTCCAGATTCGAGGATGGTTTCCGATTCAGGAGAAATAAAATATGATTATTCAGTTGTCTTTTCTCTTTACCTTCTCTCAGGTTGTGAGGGATCCTGGTATTAGGAGAGTACACCTATTACGCTTATTGGATAGTCTTCTTCCAAACCTTAGGCTGGTGCCGAAGGGTAGGGAAGGAAGAAAACAAATTAGCTTAAAGGTGGTGTGCAGAAGGTAATAAGTAAAGACATAATAAAGGGATTGGAATGAGGGCAGGTAAGTATATGGTTACTGTCATGAATCAGGATAGTGGAAGAGGAGTTACTAGGAATACCAGTTAATATTTTTAAAACATTTTCATGTTTCAGTTTCACTGTGCGGTGTTAATTGAAAACTGTTTTCCCAATTGGAATCTAACTCTAGGGTATGTATTTACCAGATCAGTTTCTTACGTATGTATGTTATTACAGATGGTGAGTGGGAGTAAGATATTGGGAATTGGATGATTAGATCCTCATTATATCAGAATTCGTTGTAATTGGTGATATTTGAGGAAATCGTCTGGTTTTTGCCTGACGGCAAATATTTGGTTTTGAATAACCGTTGTTATGCACCAATTTCAAACTGATATATCTGTACGTTTATTTTATAAAGTGAGATATAACTTTTTGAAATTATGTCTGTGACATTTACCTATATCAGTTGGTGGTTATGTAAGGTGCATTCAACAGCGGTGTAATTCTTCTTAACCATAGTACAATTTTCAACCTACGACGCACAAGGTTTGAGTTATTGAACTCAGGGGACTTATACAAAGTATTGTATGTTGTCCAGTGTCCATTAGGACAATGGTGTTGGTACTCGTACTATATTCTGTTTACTCATGACTTCTCCAGTTCTAGACAAGAATTTCGTTGAATATAAGGTCCAGATTTTGAGAAGTTATAGGTATAAGAATAAAGGAGAACCATTTGTTGGAAGTATCAGGATTCTTCGAGGTATTCGAAAATGTAGATACTTGTATTTAGTATTCCGTTGATAGTAATGGTTTTGAGAACTTGCTTCTCTTTCAGGTTACTCATATATGGATGCACTCCTAGATGAGTAATGCTGATTGGTCTCTTTCCATTTGGTTGATATGCATTGGAGACAGCTGCATGATTTTGAATCTGGTTCCAATTAAATTAGTGCTTTTGTTTCTATATTGGATATATATAGAATCAATTTATATCTTAACGATGTTAAGGTATAGGGAGTTGTCCGGCTGATGCTTAAAACCAGAATCCGGATAAACTCGAGGCACGTTTCAGTAATGGCAGTTTGTGGGTTATCCCGGGTTTTGACGAGGGTTAACTTTCTACCATCAGGAAGATCAATAGTGATATTGTTCTTGACTCGCCACAGTTTTTTAAAAAATGGATTATTTTCAGAAAACATTAGTGGGAGTATTGTAGAACTGGAAGTGATTTCAGAACTACAAACAATTATTGAAAATTTAATAGAACCTAAGGATTCAATTGGATTTGACATTCCATTAGCCACTCCGCAGATTTGATGGGTAACCTCAGGCATCCGAGAGGTACTTCAGTCTTCTTAGAGACGGTGACAGGGAGGTTCTTGTTTACCCAGACTTGCCATTGCTGTTGTTTTACACTATAAGACCCGGCAGGAGGATGAGTATAATGTCGTTCTAAACTAGCTTTAGAAGTGCACGTGTATATGACTCTGCCAGAGGGTTGTTGTAGTCAGTGGGAGCAGCGGAAGCATAGTGGGCAAGTAACTTATGTCTATTTATAGACTAAAGCAGGTATAGCGGAAATAGATCATCTATTTTTGATGTGACAGTCATAGAGTTTGACTTCATCAGAATAGCAGATGGATCTTTTAAGAAGGTAGTAGAGAGTGATGTCCAGGTATATGGGATGACATGTACTTGATAGGAAGAGATATTCCTACACTACAGTCGGTTATACTGTGTTTGTCACAAAGTTGTTTCTCCATATAGGATATGGATATAATATCAGGGTTTCTGGTTACTAGATCTATGATTTTAGATCTAGATTTGGGAAGTGTCCCAATCTGGGTACTTTGATATTATTCTAAAGGTGATTTAGAATGGTTGACTCTTGGCATGGTGGTGTACCTGCAGGTGATGGAGTCACCCTCTCTAAAGGATGTCTTTCAGACTGATGAGGAGAGGGATCTGCATGATTAGCATATCACTTGCTTAGGCAATTGAGTTAATTATGAAATGTCAAGTACCACACCAGATATTGCTTTTGTACTAGCTGCAATAAGCATATATATTAATCCAATCCTGGAGAAACATTAGAAAGCAGTTATGAACATAAGTGGATGTTCTTGGGATATGGTAACGACAACCTCCATCAGGAGAAGGTTATCATTTCAGGCTTCCAAGGTGACCTGGATGACAGAGAGGCTGTTAGAGTTATAGTTTTCCTTCGATTGAGGGACAGTATGTTGGATAGGTGGTCCAAGCGGGTACTGTGGAAGGCATGGCGCAACATACTGATTAAATTCAGTGGACGATACAGTCTAAGAAGTTTGCTGGATTTGGAGTTCATTTGTGAACTGGGTCCCATCAGATATCTAGACAAATTCTAAGACAGGTGTTGCTTATTTCGGGAGATAGCTTTCTCCGCGAAATTGAGATATAGAGAGATACAGAAAGAAATATTGGAGCGGATCCACTCACTGAGGCTATTTCTCGAACGCAATAGTTTCGCAAACGGGCTTTGCGAGACTGATTAGTATAGAAGTTAGGTGTACGATATCACACGGGCTATGAGTATGCGACATCGCAATAATTGGCCTTAAGTGAAAGTGGGAGATTGTTGGCTATAGTGCCCTCAAGGTAATTATCGTAGTCGCAGGTAGGTGATTATGATGATTGAGGAAGGACCTATACCGGCAGAACAGTTTTACTCGAGATGATAGTATACTATCTGATTTGTCTTTATCATCACTATTACATGTTGATAGAGACCATATGATTCTTGCTTGACTACCAGCATTATGATGGCGATTATATACGTGAGAGCTGGGTGGTCTATAAGCATATCCTTAAATGTCCCTAATCGTGAGAGTATCGAGACTGGGCATCGATACTCAGTGTAGACTGGTGTATACTGATCGAGACCCTGATGAGGGGCGGTGGCAAGGTCTCACAAGCCATTGGTGTTAGTTTGTTCACCTAAGATAGTATACAGGTGCTCATTGCGTTATGAGTACACTGGACGGACTCGCCGGGAACCTGGTAGTTGGTATTATACCTATTGTCATATAGCAGTTCCCTGGTAACATGTTTACAGGTTAGTCTGTCGACCAGAGATCGTTATTTGTCTCGTGTGAGTTCCCACTGTGTTTTGATTACTATCCTACCACGGCTCAAAGGAGTCGTGCAAACAGGCTTTAGTTGGGTACAGTCCCGAGCCATATGGAGGCAGTGAGCGGATCATCGGGGATTCGTCTCTCCCGGTATTGGGGGTTGATGTCGCGCAGTGCACGGGTGGCCATCACCAAAAATCCTCGGCCGGGGTATACGAGAATTACCGATCTAGGATCGATAGTTTCTCAGGTGGTGATGGGTTTCATGCCGACACTAATTATCGCGTTATTAGGGTTTGACTTTATCCATCCCCCTAGACTCGATATGCGATACTCTTAGACGAATAGACCGGACTGTACGGATATTGTCACTATCAGGCTCAGTAGGGGTTTGGATGAGTTTGCTCGTCGGCCTTCTTTTCGCTCAATACCTGGGTAGCCGTTACGTACAGCTAGTGCCGCTGACGTGCTTGTGGTTAAACCCGCTGCCAGCGTATTGACGATTCTTTAGAGTCCCACATAGAGGGTTTTCACGGTTCAGGCGATATAGTGTAGATGATGTATGTTGGTACATACAGGTGTCCGATTAAATATGTGTACAGGCTGCATAGACTTTAATCAGATGGTTGATAATACTAGCGGCTTAGGATTAAGCCGGATTATTAAATCAAGTTTTGATTTAATAATTTATATATGTATTCTAGTATTATTGTTCACTATTCATTTTCTCTCTTGGCTATTCGTATTTTTGTATGAATACGCATATATGTATTTCGATACGTGTACCGGGTTGTATTCTGTATTTATACGGAATAGTTTCTAGAAGATGGCCACATCATTAATTGTTTTTATTTTTAGAAAATCAATTGGGGAAATGAGGTGGAGGGATGAGTTGGCATGAGCATGGTGAGGCATGTAGAGAGGTATGGATATTGTTTATTTTATTGAAAAAAGAGATGAGATATTTTGTGTGCATGAGAGTGAGAGAGGCGGCCACTTATTTTTGCATGGCTTGCTCATTTGTTTTCTTCACTTGCTTGCATTCTCTTCTCACTTTGAGACTTAGCCATTTTCTTTAGTTGCTCATGCCACTTGGTTTCCTCACCTCCTCTTCATCTTCTATGGTTGCTCCTTTGAGCATTTGTGATGAGAGAAAATACATAGTGACACATTCCTACACCTCTACTCTCCATTGCTAGCAACCTTGGAGCTTCGGTTGTCTCGCTTGGCGAGGTTGAAGCTTGCGTCGTTTCCCTCAGGTGGATCATTGTAGATGGAGAAGACCGGCAACCAAACTCGATCCAGACGACCACTAAGAGCTTGGAATGAAGGTTGAAGACCGAAGGACATGTATCAACTCGGTATAACCATCTAACTCCTTGTTACATATTGCTAGTATAGGGTTTAGGGTAGATCCGGGCATCGGGTCATGGTAGCACCAGTTTAGAATTTTTTTGTTCCGCATTTGGCCACGGTTTGATGGCCGGGGCGCTACCGTAACCCAGCATATCCGTGTATATCCCAAGATCCCATTAAGTAATATACAAGTCAGTATGATACAATAATGGCCTCTAGGGCATATACTACTAACAACGTATACACTAGTCTACTCTGGAGTATCGATATCCCGTCTCGATAATCCTACGACTAGGGACCTGTATAGGATGTGCTTATAGACTACCCAGCCCCCACTAGTGTGACTGCCATCACAACGCTGGTAATCAAGCAAAGGTCCTAAAGGCTCTACCAATATGTATAAGCGATGTGCTAAAAGAAACACATGAACATATTGAGGTAGAAACAAACCAGGTAGCATACTACCATTTCGAGCAAGACTGTTACTATATCCGTGCATATCCCAAGCTTCTATTAAGTAATATACAATCCAGTATGATACAATAATGGCCTCTAGGGCATATATCACTAACAGTTGCGTATTGGCAACGATGGCCGCCTTTCCTTTTCTCTTGTTATTTCGAGGGTCCTTATTTGAGGAGGAAGGGCCATGACCCATCTGATCCATTTGGGCCAACTTATCTATCAGCGCCTGGAAGGTTGTGGGTTTGAAGAAGGTCATGAACCAGGACACAGTTGATTGAGGATCGAGGGTCCCGATGAACATGCCCACGGATGGAGGCTCTTCAATGCGTTGTTGACATTTAAACCACAGGTTCTGCCACCGGATCGCGTATTGGACCCATGTTTCTCTCGGCTTTATCCTAGCATTGATCAGGGCCGTGATCGGAGTGCGTTCACTCACGCTTGCGAACCGCTATGTGAATAATAACTCCATTTCAGAGAATGTTTTCACGGAGTCGTTCGGGAGCTCCAAGTACCATTCGAAAGCCGTCTCTGACAAGCTTCCGACAAATTGGCGAAACAATAATTTGTCGTCGCATCCAGTATTGCCGCACAGAGCTCTAAATTGTATGACGTGCTGGTGGGGGCTACTTGTTCCTTTGTAAACATGGATCTTTGGGATTGTATATTCCGGTGGGTACTTGATTTGGTAATACCATGCCGGATAGGGTCGTCCGGTTTTGACCAATTGGTTGGCTGCTTCATTGGCCTGGTGAGCTCTAATTTGCTAAGCAATGTAATCGTCTAATGCTGCCTTGGAGATTGTTTTCTCCTTGGCCCTGATAAGGCCTGGGAAGGATCTGTTGTTTCTCCTCTGTCATCTTTGATAACCACCGAAGGATTTTCAGCCGGTGATTCTGGTTGGATCATCATTTGAACCATATCTTGGAATAGCAGAGCCATCTTCTTTATGTTAGTAGTGTTGGATATAGTGCCCTCAAAGTCAATTATTGGATCGCAGGTACGTGATTGCAATGATTGAGGGGGACCTATGCCGGAAGGACAGTCTTACTCGAGATGATAGTATGCTATCTGGTTTGCCTTTATCAGTCGTGTACAGGTTCAGGTGACTGATCATTGTTACACTTTGATAGAGCCCTTAGGATCTTGCTTGACTACCAACAGTATGATGGCGATCATATACGTGAGAGTTGGGTGGTCTATAAGCATATCCTTAATGGTGGTCCCTAGTCGTAGGAGTTTCGAGACAGGGCATCGATACTCCGGAGTAGACTAGTGTATACAGTCGAGACCCTGACGAGGGGCGGTAGCCGGTCTCACAAGCCACTGGTGTCAGTTGGATCACCTAAGATGTATAGATGTGCTCATTGGGTTATGAGTACACCGGACAGGACTCACCGGGAACCTGTAAGTTGGTATTATACCTATCGTCAGATAGCAGTTCCCTGGTGACATGTGTACAGGTTAGTTCATCGACCTGAGGTCGTCATTTGTCTCGTGTAAGTTCCCACTGTGCTTTGATTTCTACCCTACCACGGCTCAAAGGAGTCGTGCAAACAGGTCATTTTTGGGTACAGTCCCGAGCCAAATGGAGGCAAGTGAGCGGATAGGCAGGGGATTCGTCTCTCCCGGTATTGGGGGTGAGATCGCGCTGTGTCTTGGAGAGCTATTACACAAAACCCTCGGCCGAAGTAGGAGATTTACTGGTAGGTACTCCAGTAGTATCTCAGGATGTTCTGGGCTTCACTCCGACATGACTTATACCGCTATTGGGGGTCTGACGTTACCAGCCCCCTAGGCCGATATGCGATACTCATAGACGAACGGACCGGACTGTATATACATTGTCACTGTTAAGCTCAGTAGGGTTCCTGGATGAGTTCGCTCATCGACTTCCCTTGAGGTCAGTATATGGGCAGCCGTTACGCACAGCTAGTGTCGCTGACGGCTTATGGTTAAACCTACTGCCAGGATACTGACGAGTCATTAGAGTCCCCCACATATAGTTTTCCAAGTTTGGGCGAAACGTTGTAGAGGCCGTATGGTTTTATGGCAGGGTTCGGAAAATGCACGTGCGTTCACGCACGTGTCATATTTCGGGCAGATAATACTAGTGGGCTTTGGTTTAAGCCGGATCCGAGTATTATATTGAGTAGATATAATATCTTTGTCTCAGTTGCATTTGTATTCGGTCGTAATACAAATGCGGGTATGTTTATACTGTTACGGGGTTATCCTGAGATTCGTTTCGGGATCGCTTTTGGAAGTTGCCAGTTTCCAGTTTTCTATCACCCGCTTTAACATTCGGTTAAATGCGGATTTATCTTTTCTTGAGGTGAGTCATGAGTGTGGAAGGTTCTAGAAGCTTCTAGATTGGTGACAAGGATTGTGACTCATTCATTAGCATTAATTGGATGGTGACTAGGTTAAGATGACCTATTTGTTGCATTAATTGTTTTATGCAAGGTGTTATATGACTCATGCTTTGTTTTAATGTTATGATGAGCTGTGGTTTATGGTCACCTTCCTTTTCTCTCCTACACTCATCCTCCTCCTCTTGATAAATGGCCGGCCCTTCTTGTGAGAGAGTGATATTGATTCATTTGGAAAAAAGATTATAGTTTTGGTGTATGGAAATTTCATAGCTCATTTTATTCCATCACAATTCCAAAAGGCAACTTCATTAACCGTTCGTCCATAGCTTTGGACGAAGTGAGACAAAGTGTTCTACTCATTCTCTACATCAATCTTGGTCATCTCTTTTAGCAAACTTGATGATCGAGTTGGCTCGGGTCAAAGGCGGGAGCCTATTTAAAGAACCGTTGACGTGGTGCCACCTGGACGAGGAGACCGGAGATTGTGCGAGATCGGTGAAGCCGCAACAAAGCGTGGGATGATGGTTAAAGAACGAAGGACTCGGATCGTTCGGTATAACACTTCTACCTACTTTGTAGTTTGTTAGTTTAGCAATAATGGCAGATCCGGGTTATAGTATACGATAGCGCTAGTTAAAAGTTTTTTTTCCGCATTTGGCGTCTGTTAGACGGCCGGGGCGCTACCGTAGACTTACATTGGTATCAGAGCCTCGCCATTAAACTTTACTAACTTGTGCTAACGCGTTTAAAATATCGATCGAACAGAATTTCGAAAACTACGATTTTTCTGTTCAAAGTTTCTGTCGATTTTAAAACAGGCCTAAAAATTATTTTGCATATCATAAAAAATTGAGCAGGCTTTTCTAAGAAAACTGATGAAATTTGGTCACGTGATCTTACTGTTCCACCGCGGATCCGCGGCCCAAACCAAGGTTTGGCCGCGGATCTGCCGCCATATTGTGGGATCAATGCTCCAAATTTCTACAATGTGTTCTTCATGGAAAATTGTGGTTTCTAGATTATTTCTTTTGGGCCCAGATTTTGTTACTGTACAGCAGATGTACGTGGGGCCCACTTCGGGAAGTTTTGTCGATCGAAATTTTAAACTTGTTAGTTTACAGTACTTACGTTATATCTCCGACCGGAAATGTCATTTGAGCGGTAAATTGCGTCTAATTGCTATAGTCCTTTTAGACGGATTTACGAACGTGATATTCGCGTTGATGTTCTGTGTTGTGCTGTGATGTTGCGGATTTGTCGTGGTGGATAGCAGTGTGCAATGGTAGTGCAGTTTGGATTTATTTGTGCATTTTATATTGCGGGGCGAGCGTCCAACATGTGGACTGCCGTCACTGCCTGTTTGTATAATATTCTTTTGGGGCACGACCGGGCTGAGGTCGATGTACCCGTTGTACATATTTTTCATTTCTGTACTAGGTTTTACCCCGCGACGGAGTGCACGGATAGCCGAGTTCTGGAGGGCAACATGTCCGCATCTCATGGTTTTGAGAGGTAGAGGGGCCTCACTCTAGAATTGGCAGACTATTCGCCGCACTCGTAGGGGGTGCAGGTTGACCCAAGGAGGGGTGCCCAAGTTACCGGATTCCGTGAAGTGCAGGGTGGTCCATTCACTATGCTGTAGGGGGCTGCCTCGCTTCAGGTTTTGGCGGGTAACTTGCCGCACCTATAGGGGTCTAGGTTTCATTGCACAGGCCATCCACACGACCAGGGGAACGTCGGGTTTCAGTAGCGGCTCTGTGAAACCCGGGGATCCCAGATTATCTGTATTGTTCTGTGATGCTTATTACTTTTCTGTAATGTTGCAAATTATCACGCCTGGAGCGATTATTGTATATTGGTATATATACTAGTAGATGTTGTATATGTTTTGCACCCGCGCTAGTCCAGTCCCCGCTCTGTCGTTAGTTAAGTAACCTAACGGGTAAAGACGGGACCCAGTGACGAATGCGGATGGCATATACGTACATTTTATTTTCGTTCTTTTCTGGTGTGATTAATTGATGGGACTGCGTTGATTCTGATCAATGCAAAGGAAAACAAACCTATATGGCAGTTGTTGGAACAGTTTTAAAAAGTGTTATTACAAAGACGTTTCCTTTTGTTTTGCATAGTGGTATTCGGTTGGAATATCCTGCACCTCATTCGACGAGGCAAGGGCCGATGTCCCTTCACCGGGAGTGACCCCTTGGGCAGAAGTTTGCGTCAGGGTAATAACTTCACTATAGTTGATTACAAGTTGCTTTGTATCGCGGTATTCAGTTGGAATATCCTGCACCTCATTCCACAAGGAAAGAGCCGAGATCCCTTCACCGGGAGTGACCTCTTTAGCAAAGGTTTTCGCCACTATATTTTTATAAAAAGCTATCAGGTTCATTCAGCAATATCAAGTTCATTACATTAAAGGTTTTTCGCCAAAAACCAGCCATAGCCCTCCGTCATTTCTTTTGGGTATTCAGTAGTATTCAAGCTATGTATTTTGACCAACGCCAAGGCATAGTGTTTGGTAGCTGCTGGGTGTTCATTTGTTGCATAGATAGATGAGTTGGTTTGGGACAGTCGTTCTGCCATTTTGGCCAACGTCAAGGGCATGCATAGGGTTACTAAGCACACTAACAAGGCTCTACAAGGCATCGACCATGCCCGTTTAAAAAATTTATGTGCCTAAAAACCCTAAGCAAGATCTTATACTAGAGTTTAGGCGAAACTAAAGGCAAGTAAACAACTTTACCCTAAAGGGAACACGAAATACAACCTTTGTAGATCGGTCCTCCACTTCATTTGCTCCTTGTTGAAGTCCCTTCGCTGCGATCAAGGTTCTCCCGGGTTCTTGCATGGCTTCACGACGCGAAGGATGCGACCTTGCTTGAAGTCTCCGAGGCCGAAGATGATCTATGTCGAGGGAATTCCGACTCAAGCTCCTACTTCACTAACTAGAGAATTAGTGAAGTAAACACCCTAAACTAAAGTGCTAGTCTAGTAGAGGATGGAGAAATAGGAAGTGGGTTCCCTTTAGAATTTTGTTTCTCACAATCTTTCTCACTTTGGATCAAACCCTAGTTTTCTTTTTCTCTTGTTCAATGAAGAAGAAGATGAACAAAAGAAAATCAAGAGGATAATGATAAAGTGTGAAGGGTAACCATGGTGAGTGAGTATCATATACTAACCCTTGTAGAACCATAACCATAGCTAATTGATTATGGTTGGGTTAAAAGGAATCTAAGGTAAAGACAATGCTAGTAGACTTTGTCAAAGCAAAGTAAGCTTCTACAAGCTTCATGCTCATTCCAAAACTCCACTAATTTTGTAATTATCTCAAATAATTATAACTCACCATAATACATAGAATGGTGTATGTCTCATACACACATGAATGTTGTATCATCAACCATGATACGATAAGATAACACATTTTAACATATATGATATATATGTTAAAGTAGTGTACATGTGAGAAAAACCCTAAAGTGAACAAGTGTTAGTAAATGTAAATTAGTATATCTAATATACAATTATACACTTAATTATTAAATAAACACTTGACTTAATAATCCGGTCATCTCTCATATAACCGGCTAACAACCATTGTATCGACTTATCGAATCAACACTTGATTCGATAACCCGGCTATATCATATATAACCGACCGATATAAAAAGTCGCGAGAATAGAATACGGTATCACATACATGCATTATTCTCGGTCTCGCACATATAACATATGCGCTCCTATTTCGTTTTGTCTGAGCCAGTAAAACCTCTATGTAGGACTCTAAAGACTCGTCAATACGCCGGCAGTAGGTGATGATCACATCAAGCACCCACAAGCCGTCAGCGGTACTAGCCGGACATAACGGCTACCCGGGTATTGAGCGATCAGAAGATCAGCAAGCAAGCCCGCTCCAACTCCTGTAAAAGCCTGCCGGTAACACTTCCCGTACAGTCCGGTCTCCTCGTCTGATATGTCGCATATCAAGTCTAGGGGTGGTAAACGTCAGACCCCAATAACCGATAAGTCGTGCCGATGTGAGGCTCATAACGGATCGAGAAACTACTGGTAACACTTACCAGTAAATCTCTAAATCAGCCCTGGCCAGGGACTTCCCTGTTACGGCCAATCGAGCACAGCACAACATCAACCCCCAATACCAGGAGAGACGAAACCCCTCCTATCGCTCATTGCCTCCATGTGACTCGGGACTGTACCCAAAAACCACCGTTTTGCATGCCCTCATGGACATGGTAAGGTGAAAATCAAAGCACAGTGGGAATCACACAAGACTCTATGATGATCTCGGGTCTACAGAATAACCTGCACAAGTGTCACCAGAGAACCACCATCTGACGTGAGGTATAATACCATTTGGGAGTTCTCGGCGAGTCCGTCCAGTGTACCCAGTCTCCACTGAGCACCCGTATACCATTTCTGATGTCAAACACCAATGGATATGGGATCATCCATCGCCCATCTCATGGGTCGAGAAGCGTATACGCTAGTCTACTCTGGTATATCGATGCCCCGTCTCGATACACCCACGACTAGGGACCTTGAAGGATGTACTTATGGACTACCATGTACCCACTAGTATGATCCGCATCATAGTCCAGGTAGTCAAGTACACATCCTAAGGGCTTTACCAACATGTAACTATAAGATAGTATAAAGAGACAAGTATACATGTTAAAGTAAAGTGCAACCAGATAGCATACTATCATATCAAGCAAGAAAGTCCTCTCTATATATGTCCAAGCATCCAATATAATATACATCATCTGTACAATACTGGCCTTTAGGGCATACATACAACTAACAATCTCCCACTTGCACTAGGGCCAGTTGCTGTAGTATCGCATACCGAGCATCCCGAAGAGTCTCTCAAACTGTATCTGGGGAATGTCCTTCGTGAGTGGATCCGCTGTGTTGTTCTTCGTGTCAACCGTCCTGACCTCGATCTCCCGGCGATCAACTATCTCCCGGATCAGGTGATACCGCCTCAGAATATGCCTGGATCGCGGATGGGACCTGGGTTCCTTGTCCAAAGCCACCATTCCATTGTTATCGCAATACAAAGGTATTGGATGCTCAATGGATGGAACCACTCCAAGTTCAGTAATGAACTTCTTGATCCAGACAGCCTCTTTGGCAGCATCATTGGCAGCGATGTATTCAGCCTCCATCGTCGAGTCTGCCACGGTTTCCTGCTTGGAACTATTCCAGCTAACCGCCCCTCCGTAAAGGGTAAAGACAAATCCCGACTGCGACTTAGAGTCGTCCTTATCACTCTGGAAGCTCGAATCGGTAAAGGACTCCACTTGGAGTTCTCCATTACCATACACCAAGAGCATCTCTTTAGTCCTTCGTAAGTACTTGAGAATTCTCTTCACAGCTGTCCAGTGACTCTCTCCAGGATCAGCTTGATACCTACTCACTACACTTAGTGAGTATGCTACATCGGGTCTGGTACATAGCATCGCGTACATGATAGAGACTACTACCAAAGCATAGGGTATCCCTTGCATGCAAGCTCTCTCCAAATCAGTCTTTGGAGACATCTCTTTGGAGAGAGTGAGCCCTGAGATCGTGGGCAAAAACCCACGTTTGGACTCTTCCATACTAAACCTCTTTAGTATGGTGTCAATGTACCTGGATTGGGACAATCCCAATATCCTTTTAGATCTATCTCTATAGATCCTAATTCCCAATATGCAGGAGGCATCACCAAGATCTTTCATTGAGAATCTTTGTGATAAGAAGAGCTTCACCGATTGCAGCATAGGAATGTCATTTCCTATCAAGAGTATGTCGTCCACGTACAATACGAGGAAGACAACCTTACTCTCTGCCACCTTCTTGTAGATACAAGGTTCATCTACGTTTTTGACGAAATCAAACTCTTCGATAACGACGTCAAAGCAGATGTTCCAAATCCGCGATACTTGCTTTAATCCATAAATGGATTTAAGCAGCTTGCACACCTTCCCGCTGCTCCCACTATCTACGAAACCCTCTGGCTGAGTCATGTACACGCTCTCTTCTAAATCACCGTTTAGAAAGGCGGTCTTAACATCCATTTGCCAGATTTCGTAGTCATGATATGCTGCGATGGAAAGCATGATCCGGATGGATTTAAGCATAGCCACTGGAGAAAAGGTTTCGTCATAGTCCACACCTGGTCTTTGACGAAAACCCTTTACAACAAGTCTAGCTTTGAAAGTCTCCACTTTCCCATCTACACCAAGTTTTTTCTTGAAGATCCACTTGCTCCCAATGGGTTTTACCCCTTCAGGAGCATCTTCCAAAGTCTATACTTTGTTGGTGTACATGGATTCCATCTCGGACTGCATTGCATCCAGCCATTTCACTGAGTCCCCACTCGTGATGGCCTGCTCGAAGTTAGTTGGGTCATCATCAACCATGATGCAATCCTCGCTCCCACCATCCATGAGAAAACCGTAGTATCTCTCAGGTGGGCGAGGAACCCTACTAGATCGGCGGAGTGGCTAGGGTTCATCGGGAACTATCGAATCCTCTGGTTCCACCAGATCTTCTGTTGTAGCTTTTGTAGCTGGAACCTCTTTCAGTTCTACCTCATGACCACTAATCTCTTTTGCAAGAAATTCCTTTTCTAAAAAGATGGCATGCCGAGAAACAAACACTCTTTGTTCCTCAGTGTGGTAGAAGATATACCCTTGTGAATATTTAGGATATCCTACAAATTTGCATAGAACAGAACGTGCCTCGAGTTTGTCCGGATTTTGTCGTTTGACATAGGCTGGACAACCCCATATCTTAACATAGTTAAGACATGGTCTCTTCCCTTTCCATATCTCATATGGAGTGGTAGGCACAGATTTGGTGGGGGCCATATTCAATAGATGTGCACCTGTTTCCAGTGCATACCCCCAGAAGGAAATAGGTAACTCAGCTGTGCTCATCATAGAGCGCACCATATCTAATAGGGTGCGGTTCCTCCGTTCCGATACACCGTTGTGCTGTGGTGTATATGGAGGAGTCAGCTGAGAGAGAATCCTATTCTCTTTTAGGAAGTCCAGGAATTCATTGCTCAAGTATTCACCTCCTCGATCAGATCGAAGGATTTTAATACTTTTTCCGGTTTGGTTCTCGACTTCTTGTTTATATTCTCTAAATTTCTCAAAAGCTTCAGACTTATGTCTTATCAAGAACACATGTCCGTATCTTGAGAGATCGTTAGTGAATGTAATGAAGTACGAAGAACCATCCCTGGCATGTGTAGACATGGGACCACATACATCATTATGTATCAGTCCCAAGAGTTCGGTAACTCTTTCTCCGTGTCCCATAAACGGAGTTTTGGTCATTTTGCCTTTGAGACATGACTGGCAAGTGTCATAAGATGAAAATTCGAACGGTTTCAAGTATCCATCCTTATGCAACTTAGCTAGCCGTGTCGCATTTATATGACCGAGTCTACAATGCCACAAGAAGGATTCGTTCAGATCTGAACTCTTCCTCTTGTGTGTGTTTGTTATGCTTAGAACTGTTGATTGATTTAGAACATAAATGCCATTGCACAACGTGCCTGATCCAACCAACTTTTGGTTAAGGAAAATGTTCATAACATTATCCTGTAATACAAAATTATATCCCTCTTTACTAAGTAAAGAAACCGATATAATGTTGTATATCAGGTTCGGCATGTAATAACATTCTTTCAGAACCAATGTATTACCAATTGGCAATACAAGGTGATATTCTCCGACGATTTTAGCTGCAACAATTGCACCATTTCCAACCCTTATGTCTTTATCACCTTCTCCAAGTTCTCTTCCTTTTCTAAGCCCATGTAACTGATTACATATATGGGATCCTGACCCGGTATCTAATACCCAGGACGTAGAGCAAATGGAGAAACAGTTCTCTATAACGAACACACCCGAAGAAAATGCATCAACATGTACTTTCTTCACACGGGTGGCATAGGAATCCTGGTATTCCCCTATATCCTGTTCAGTCCTATAACTCTTATAAGAAAGAACGGAACCAACGTTCCCCAGCACAGTATAACATGCGGGTTCGGTCAATACATCCATATTATTATCTTGATTAAGGCATGAAATGGTCGCTACCTGGAGAGAGAGAGAAGAAAACACTTTAGCGTATGCTCTTGCAAGATCAGATTGGTTATTATTTTATCTAATCAGGATGGCTCCCACTGTTTTTTATCAAATCTTCGTTCAAACCCTAAAAGGAAAGACTAGCCGGGATTAATTACACCCTACAACTTCGCCAATCTTTCAGCCAGGCCAGTGTCGATACTTTGAGGGAGGTTCCCCGTGCTTTCGCACGGACCTAATTAAAGTAAACCCCGTTTTCCCAGAGGCGTAACCCCGTTGACACCTTTCTAGACACCTACTTGATCGGCTAATTGTCCTGTGTAAAACTCTCCCAGCAGTAACAATTACACACAGTGGGTATCGGGATCCAACTATCTTATAGAAGGTATGCAATCTCATTGCAAATCTCAACACTTGAAATTCTCGATAATATTTTTGCCCCTAACGTGCTATGACCTTGACGAAAGCCAACAAACCATAGCCCGCTAGTCAAGTTCAACCTGTACATTTCTTGACTGAATTAAACCCACCCGCACGACCCTTGACGGAAGCCAACAAATTCGTACGACTACCCTAATCCAGTCGCATCATATGCAGCAGATAAGCAGCATATAGCTACCGCACACTACATCTTAATGAAAGCCAACAAATGCAGCACGAATACTATATACAACTTATCTGAAATGATGGAGGGCTACGACAGGTTTTTCTGAAAACCTATTGCGTAATGAACTTGATATCATTGTAGAATCATGTGAATTTTGAAATGGAGTGATTTTGAGGCTTTTATTAGTTTTGCTAAAGAGGTCACTCCCGGTGAAGTGATCTCGGCTCTTTCCTTATGGAATAAGGTGCAGGACATATCATATACATCACTATGCAAAGCAAAACTCCAAAAGCAATCAAAAACAAACCGAGTGTTGTAGTATCTGCCAGTTTTGCTAAAGAGGTCACTCCCGGTGAAGGGATCTCGGCTCTTTCCCCATCGAATAAGGTGCAGGGTATATCATATATACCGCTATGCAAAGCAAAACTGTAGCTACCCTTTTTTTGAAAAATTTGATTCTACAACATCTTTTAGGTTTCTTTTCTTTCATTAATCACATTAATGAAGTCCCATCATTTAAGTCACCTAAACATCACAGATAAATACGACGTACACTTATGCCATCCGCATTCGCCTCGATGTCCCCTCGTGCACTGTTAGGTTAGGTAACTAACGGCAGAGCAGGGTAGGGCTAGCGCGGGTGTAAAACATAAGTAACGTCTATATAATATATATTATATACTATATACAGTATTTATCACAGAACATCACATGATCACATCACAGATATCACAGCAGAAGAAACATATGAAACATTGGATATACTAGGACGTCCGTGTTTTATTTTGAGCCTCTATAAAACACAGATTCCACGGCCGCGATGAATAGCCAAACCCACACCCCTAGACCCCTACGAGAGCGGCAAGCAACCCTACCAATTCTAGGATTAGGAGACCCGGACTCGACTCCTCGAGTTGGTCTCCCACTGGACCCTAGAACCCGGTTACTTATGCTCCCTTCCTTGGGTCTATCCTAGTGCGGAAAAGTAAATAATATACAAATGGTGACATCAACCTCATCCCGGAAGTGCCCCAATAAAAGAATATTACATACATTTAAATTTTACATGAATGAAAATAAAAACTCTCATCTCATATAAAAACCCCCGACTATTCAAAACGCGACGATCCAATATAATATATCCAGCAGCACATAACATCACATATCATCAACGTAAGTAAATATGCGCATCCCAATTGTCGTTGACATATAGATACGAAACCGGCGATATCACATATTACACTTACGGTCACAGAAAAGAAAGTGTAAAACTACAACATTTGGAATCCACAATCTCTTTAGACATCGTAAATCTGAAATATCACATATTTCGCATTTCATGCCTAACCGTGTGAATTCCACATATTGTATCAAATTCCAGATAAATAGACAGTATTAAACTTTCCGATCGAATAATCAAATACCCAAGATTTCCTAAATAGCTCAACACTTGAGCGGAGTTCAAAAATTCAAGAATACGTCACAGTAGCAACGGTTCAGCCGTAGAAGGGTCAAGCCAACGCCTCACATGTGGCACGTCGTACTGCCCCAAACCCTAAGGTTCAAAGGGCAGTTCAAGACGGTCACATAATCGAGTTAAGGTTTGTTGACTTCTAGTGGGTCTGTCACATTTCTTGCACGTTTTTCCGAAAGATTTAAACCTGAAAAAAATTCAACACTTGAATGTTTTTCGTGCCGGGAAAAATTGAGTTAATGATATCCATTCGAACATTTTAGTACTTTCTAAATTATCCGGAATAACATAACAAAATTAAATTCTCCGATCGAATCGACGATTACAAAATAAACCCCAAAATACTCAACACTTGAGTCAGGTTAAAAATACCCATAAAATAGCAATAACAGAGAAGGGTATTACTGTGCAAAAATTAAAACACAAGCTTACTGTTCGGCCGCGGAGCCACGGCACAAGTAGGGTATTGCCGCGGTTCCGCGGCTATCCGTACGACTCACTTTGTCGTTTTGCACAATAATTCTTAAAATCACCTGCTGAATTTTTTAGGTATTTTTAATTCAGAAAAATCCCAGTTTTGAAAATTTTTATAGAGATGGGGTTAACTTTGACGTTATCGGGTTCGATCGGGGTTTTAACTTCGTTAACACATCGCCTAATGCTCTAGCTAGGCTCTGATACCACTGTAGGGTTACTAGGCACACTAACAAGGCTCTACAAGGCATCGACCATGCCCGTTTAAAAAATTTATGTGCCTAAAAACCCTAAGCAAGATCTTATACTAGAGTTTAGGCGAAACTAAAGGCAAGTAAACAATTTTACTCTAAAGGGAACACGAAATACAACCTTTGTAGATCGGTCCTCCACTTCATTTGCTCCTTGTTAAAGTCCCTTCGCTGCGATGAAGGTTCTCCCGGGCTCTTACATGGCTTCACGACGCGAAGGATGCGACCTTGCTTGAAGTCTCCGTGGCCGAAGATGATCTACGTCGAGGGAATTCCGACTCAAGCTCCTACTTCACTAACTAGAGAATTAGTGAAGTGATCACCCTAAACTAAAGTGCTAGTCTAGTAGAGGATGGAGAAATAGGAAGCGGGTTCTCTTTAGAATTTTGTTTCTCACAATTTTTCTCACTTTGGATCAAACCCTAGTTTTCTTTTTCTCTTGTTCAATGAAGAAGAAGATGAACAAAAGAAAATCAAGAGGATAATGATAAAGTGTGAAGGGTAACCATGGTGAGTGAGTATCATATACTAACCCTTGTAGAGCCATAACCATAGCTAATTGATTATGGTTGGGTTAAAAGGAATCTAAGGTAAAGACAAAGCTAGTAGACTTTGTCAAAGCAAAGTAAGCTTCTACAAGCTTCATGGTCATTCCAAAACTCCACTAATTTTGTAATTATCTCAAATAATTATAACCCACCATAATACATAGAATGGTGTATGTCTCATACACACATGAATGTTGTATCATCAACCATGATACAATAAGATAACACATTTTAACATATATCATATATATGTTAAAGTAGTGTACATGTGAGAAAAACCCTAAAGTGAATAAGTGTTAGTAAATGTAAATTAGTATATCTAATATACAATTATACACTTAATTATTAAATCAACACTTGACTTAATAATCCGGTCATATCTCATATAACCAGCTAACATCCATTGCATCGACTTATCGAATCAACACTTGATTCGATAACCCGGCTATATCATATATAACCGACCGATTCAAAAAGTCGCGAGAATAGAATACGGTATCACATACACGCATTATTCTCGGTCTCGCACATATCACATATGCGCTCCTATTTCATTTTGTCTGAGCCAGTAAAACCTTTATGTAGGACTCTAAAGACTCGTCAATACGCCGGCAGTAGGTGATGATCATATCAAGCACCCACAAGCCGTCAGCGGTACTAGCTGGACGTAATGGCTACCCGGGTATTGAGCGATCAGAAGATCAGCAAGCAAGCCCACTCCAACTCCTGTAAAAGCCTACCGATAAGTCGTGCCGATGTGAGGCTCATAACGGGTCGAGAAACTACTGGTAACACTTACCAGTAAATCTCTAAATCAGCCCTGGCCAGGGACTTCCCTGTTACGGCCAATCGAGCACAGCGCAACATCAACCCCCAATACCGGGAGAGACGAAACCCCTCCTATCGCTCATTGCCTCCATGTGACTCGGGACTGTACCCAAAAACCACCGTTTTGCACGCTCTCATGGACGTGGTAAGGTGGAAATCAAAGCACAGTGGGAATCACACAAGACTCTATGACGATCTCGGGTCTACAGACTAACCTGCACAAGTGTCAGCAGAGAACTGCCATCTGACGTGAGGTATAATACCATCTGGGAGTTCTCGGCGAGTCCGTCCAGTGTTCCCAGTCTCCACTGAGCACCCGTATACCATCTCTGATGTCAAACACCAATGGATATGGGATCATCCATCGCCCATCTCATGGGTCGAGAAGCGTATACGCTAGTCTACTCTGGTATATCGATGCCCCGTCTCGATACACCCATGACTAGGGACCTTGAAGGATGTACTTATGGACTACCATGTCCCCACTAGTATGATCCGCATCATAGTCCAGGTAGTCAAGTACACATCCTAAGGGCTTTACCAACATGTAACTATAAGATAGTATAAAGAGACAAGTATACATGTTAAAGTAAAGTGCAACCAGATAGCATACTATCATATCGAGCAAGAAAGTCCTCTCTATATATGTCCAAGTATCCAATATAATATACATCATCTATACAATACTGGCCTCTAGGGCATACATACAACTAACAGCATGTGCGGGTGGATTCAAATTGACAAGATAGTGACGGGTAGAACTTGGCATGTGACTTATGACATTTTGACCAACGTCAAGGTCATAAAAGCATGGGGCAAAAATCATATTGGGAGTTTCTAAAGAAACTGAAACTTGCCAAGTATGCGCATACCTTCTGGAGTGTGATAACGTAAGTGGATTCCGTCATGTTATCATGCAATGAGAGTTGGATCCCGATTCCCACTGATGAGTTGGTTTACTCTTCGGGTGATCCCGATTGATTCTTCTTTTAGGTTTGGAGGAGAATTTGACAGTACAGTGGGAGGTTTCCTGATTAGATAAAGTGATAACCATTCTGATCTAGGTTAGAGTGCACGCAGAGTGTTTCTTTTCTCTCTCTCTTTGGCAGTGACCTTTGACCGACCCTAGACTATGACTCAGTGACCAAATTGACCGAACCTTCTTCAAATACTGGCTTTTGGATTGTCCGAGTTGCATAAGTCATTGTCTCTCCTTCTTTTACCCTTTGCATTTCTCAGAACACCCCATATTACTACGGACATCCACTTCCATTGGATAGATCCATCGTATGGTTATATACGAACTCGGAGGGACTTCTTCGAGGATGGATCCAGGTTCAGGAGAAATAGAATTGGTTTATTCAGTTGTCTTTTATTATCACCTTCTCTCAGGTTACGAGGGCTCCTTAGTTTAGGAGAGTACACCTATTACGCTTATTGGATAGTCTTATTCCAAACCATAGGCAGGTGCCGAAAGGTAGGGAATGAAGAAAACCAAGTAGGGTGTACATAAGGTAATAACTAAAGACAAAATAAAGAGATTAGAAAGAGGGCAAAGTAAATTGCGACTATTATCATTCACGACCAAACCGCGTACTTCATCGCCTCTCCTATTTCATTTTTGCTTTTTTTCCCCAGTTCGGGAGAAATAGAATAAGGTATTATTCAGTTGTCTTTTATCATCACCTTCTCTCAAGTTGCGAGTACTCTTAGGATTAGGAGAGTACACCTATTATGCTTACTGAATAGTCTTCTTCCAAACCATAGGCTAGTGTCGAACGGTAGGGAAGGAAGAAAACCACTTAGCCTAAAGGGGTGTACAGAAGGAAATGACTAAAGACAAATAAAGGGATTTGGAGAGATGGCAAAGAAATATATGGTTATAGTCATGAATTGGATTATGGAAGAGGCATTACTAGGAATACCAGGATACCCCTACGAAACATTTTCATGTTTTAGTGCATTGTTAAAGGAAAACTGTTTTCCCGATTAGATACTTACTCCAGGGTATGTATTTACCAGGTTTAATTCTCACATCTGTATGGTTTTACCGATGATGAGTGAGAGTAAGTTATTGGGAATTAGGTGATTATCCTCATTATATCGGAATTCGTTGAAATTGGTGATATTTGAGGAAATCGCCTGGGTACAGTTTTCAACCTACGACGCACAGGTTTTGAGTTATTCAACTCAGCGGACTTATACAGAGTATTGTATGTTGTCCAGTGTCCAACAGGACAAAGGGGTTGGTCCTCGTACTATGTTCTGTTTACTTATGACTTCTCTAGTTTTTAGACAAGTGTTTCGCAGAAATACAAGGTCTAAGTTTTGAGAAGTTGTGGGTATAAGAATAAAGTAGAGAACCAGATGTCGCAGGTATCGGGATTCTTCAAAGAGATCAAAGATGTAGATACTTGTGATTGGTATTCAGTTGATAGTAATGGTTTTGAGAAGCTTGTTTCTCTTTCGGGTTACTCATAATTGGATGCATTACTAAGTTGAGTAATGCTGATTAGCCTCTCTCCATAAAGTTGATATGCACTAGAGACAGCTGCATGATTAGAATCTGGTTCCAATTAAATCAGTGCCAAAGTTTCTATATTGGATATAGAATGGTTCATATCTTAACGATGTTAAGGTACGGGGAGTTGTCCGGCTTATGCTTAAAACCAGACTCTGGATAACTCAGGGCACGTTTCTGTAATGGCTGTTTGTGGGTTGGCCCAGGCTATGACGAGGGTTGACTTTCTACCATCTGGAAGATCAATATTGATATTGTTCTTGACTCGCCACAGTTTTAGTAAAATGGATTTTTTCAGAAAACAGTAGTGGGAGTATGGTAGAACTGGAAGTGATTCCAGAACGGCAAACTATTACGGAAAATTTAATAGGACCTAAAGATTCAATCAGATTTGACATTCCATTAGCCACTCTGCAGATATGGTGGGTAACCTCAGACACCCGAGAGGTACTCCGGTAACCTCAAGGACAGTGACAAGGAGATTCTTATTTACCCAGACTTGACACTACTGTTGTTCCAGGCTATGAGACCCGGCAGGGGGTTAAGTATAGCGTCGTTCTAAACTAGCTTTAGAAGTGCACGTATATATTATTCTGCCAGAGGGTTGTTGTGGTCAGTGGGAGCAGCGAAAGTATAGTGGGTAAGTAGCTTATGTCTATTTATAGACTAGAGTAGATATAGCGGAGATAGATCATCTAATTTTGATGTGAAGGTCATGTGTTTGACTTCATCAGAATAGCGGATGGATCTGTTAAGAAGGTAGTAGGGTGTGATGTCCTGGTATTTGGATGACATACACAGAGTAGGAAGTAAAATTCCTATACTACAATCGGTTATACCGTGGTCGTCACACAGTTGTTTCTTCACACGGGATATGGATATAATATCAGACATTCTGGTTACTAGATCTATGGTTTTAGATCCAGATTTGGGTAGTTTCCCAATGTGGGTACTTTGACAATATTCTAAAGGTATTTAGGATAGATGACTCTTGGCATGGTGATGTACCTGCAGATGATGGAGTCACCCTCTCTAAAGGTGTCTTACAGACTAATGGAGAGAGGGATGTGCATGATAGGCATATCACTTTCTTAGGCAATTGAGTCAATCGTGAGATGTCAAGTACCACACCAGATGTTGTTTTTGCACTAGATGCAATAAGTTTGTATTAATCCAATCCTGAAGAAACATAAGGAAGCAGTTTTAGAACATAAGTGGATGTTCTGCGGATTAGATGGCGGCAGCCTCTTTCAGGAGACGGTTATCATTCCAGGCTTCAAAGGTGACATGAATGACAGAGTGATTGTCAGAGTTATAGTTTTCCCTCTGATGAGGGACAGTATTATGGACAGGTGGTCCAAGAGGATGCTGTGGGAGGCATGGTGCAGGATACTGATTAGGTTCAGTTATTGATACAGTCTAAGAAGTTTGGATTTGGAGTTCATTTATGAACTAGGTCCCATCAGATATCCAGACATATTCTAAGACAGGTATTACTCAATTTGGGAGATGGTTTTCTCTGCGAACTTGAGATTAAGAGAGACATAAAAAGAAACGTTAGAGCGGATCCACTCACTGAGGCTATTTCTCGAACACAATAGTTTTACAAACGGGCTTTGTGAAACTGATTAGTAGAGGAGTTGGATGTTCGGTATCACACGGGCTGTGAGTATGCGACATTGCAATAATTAGCCTTAAGTGCAATTGGGAGATTGTTGGATATAGTGCCCTCAAAGTCAATTATTGGATCGCAGGTACGTGATTGCAATGATTATGGAGGACCTATGCCGGTAGGACAGTCTTACTCGAGATGATAGTATGCTATCTGGTTTGCCTTTATCAGTCGTGTTCAGGTTCAGGTGACTGATCACTGTTACACGTTGATAGAGCCCTTAGGATCTTGCTTGACTACCAACAGTATGATGGCGATCATATACGTGAGAGTTGGGTGGCCTATAAGCATATCCTTAATTATGGTCCCTAGTCGTGGGAGTTTCGAAACAGGGCATCGATACTCCGGAGTAGACTAGTGTATACAGTCGAGACCCCGACGAGGGGCGGTGGCCGGTCTCATAAACCACCGGTGTCAGTTGGATCACCTAAGATGTATACAGGTGCTCATTGGGTTATAAGTACAACGGACAGGACTCGCCGGGAACCTGCTAGTTGGTATTATACCTATCGTCGGATAGCAGTTCCCTGGTAACATGTGTACAGGTTTGTTCATCGACCTGAGGTCGTCATTTGTCTCATGTGAGTTCCCACCGTGCTTTGATTTCTACCCTACCACGGCTCAAAGGAGTCGTGCAAACATGTCTTTTTTGGGTACAGTCCCGAGCCACATGGAGGCAAGTGAGCGGATCGGCAGGGGATTCATCTCTCCGGGTATTGGGGGTGAGATCGCTGTAAGTCTACGCTAACGCCCCGGCAGTCTACAGACGCCAAAATGCGGAACAAAACTTTTAAACTGGCGCTATCGTATACTTTAACCCGGATCTGCCATTATTGCTAAACTAACAAACTGTAAAGAGTGTAGAAAGATTGTACCGAACGATCCGAGTCCTTCGTTCTTCAACCATCATCCCACGCTCCGTTGCGGCTGCTCCGATCTCGTCGATATCCGATCTCCTCGTCGAGGTGGCACCACATGATCGGTTCTTTAAACGGGCTCCCGCCTCTGACTCGAGGCAACTCGATCGTCAAGTTTGCTAAAAGAGACGACCAAGAATGATGTAGAGAATGAGTAGATGACTTTGTCTCACTTCGTCCAAGTCCGTGGACGATCGGTAAATGAAGTTGCCGAGGGAATTGGGTGATGGAATGAAATGAACTGTGAATTCCATACACCCCAAATATCTATCATAATCTTTTTCCAATGAATCAAGTGAGAGTGAATGAGAGAGAGAGGAGGCTTATCATATATATAGAATGAGGAGGGTGAGTGTAGGAGCAAAGGTGGTGACTATAAGAGAAAAGCTTCTTACAAAAGATCTTAACCAAAACAAGAATCATTAAAGAAAACAATGACTCACTAATAACACCTCATCAAGTAATAAATGCAACCAATTAGAACACAACACCAATTAGCCTCATCATCACTTCTAGAAGCTTCTAGAATGATGACTCACTCATATCAGAAGAAAAGATAAATCCGTCTTTAACCGAATGTTAAAAGACGGCTGATAGAAAACTGGAAACTGGCAACTTCCAAAAGTGATCCTGAAACGACTTTCAGGATAACCCCGAAACTGTATAAATATACCCGCATTTGTATTACGACCGAATACAAATGCAACTGAGACAAAGATATTATACCTACTCAATATAATACTCGGATACGGCTTAAACCAAAGCCGACCAGTATCATCTGCCCGAAAAGTGACACGTGCGTAAACGCACGTGCATTTTCCGAACCCTGCCATAAAACCATACGGCCTCTACAACGTTTCGCCCGAACTTGGGAACTGTCTGTGGGGGACTCTAATGACTCGTCAGTACCCTGGCAGTGGGTTTAACCACAAACCGTCAGCGGCACTAGCAATGCGTAACGGCTGCCCATGGACTGACCTCAAGGGATGCCGATGAGCGCACTCATCCGGAAAACCCTACTGAGCCTAACAGTGACAATGTATATACAGTTCGGTCCGTTCGTCAATGAGTATCGCATATCTGCCAAGGGGGCTAGTAACGTCGGACCCCAATAGCAGTATAAGTCGTGTCGGAGTGAAGCCCAATTACACCCTGAGATACTACTGGAGTACCTACCGGTAAATCTCCTGCCATGGCCATGGACTTTGTGTAATGGCTCTCCTAGACACAGCACGACCTCGCCCCCAATACCGGGAGAGACGAATCCACTGCCGATCCGCTCACGTGCCTCCATATGGCTCGGGACTGTACCCAAAAACTACCTGTTTGCACGACTCCTTTGAGCCGTGGTAGGGTAGAAATCAAAGCACAGTGGGAACTCACACGAGACAAATGACGACCTCAGGTCGATGAACTAACCTGTACACATGTCACCAGGGAACTTCTATCTGACGGTAGATATAATACTAACTAGCAGATTCCCGGCGAGTCCTGTCCGGTGTACTCATAACCCAATGAGCACCTGTATACATCTTAGGTGATCCAACTGACACCAGTGGCTTGTGAGACCGGCCACCGCCCTTCGTCGGGGTCTCGACTGTACACACTAGTCTACTCCGGAGTATCGATGCCCTGTCTCGAAACTCCCACGACTAGGGACCACAATTAAGGATATGCATATAAACTACCCAACTCTCACGTATATGATCGCCATCATACTGTTGGTAGTAAAGCAAGATCCTAAGGGCTCTATCAAAGTGTAACATGCAATCAGTCACCTGAACATGTACACGACTGATAAAGGCAAACCAGATAGCATACTATCATCTCGAGTAAGACTGTCCTACCGGGATAGGTCCTCCGCAATCATTGCAATCACGTACCTGCGATCCAATAATTGACTATGAGGGCACTATCTCCAACAATCTCCCACTTGTACTCAAGGCTAATATTGCGATGTCGACTACTCACAGCCCGTGTGAAACCGAACATCCAACTCCTCTACTAATCAGTTTCACAAAGCCCGTTTGTAAAACTATTGTGTTCGAGAAATAGCCTCAGTGAGTGGATCCGCCTAGAAGTATCTTTCTATATCTCTCTAAATCTCAAGTTCGCGGAGAAAGCCATCTCCCGAAACGAGTAATACCTGTCTTAGAATATGTCTGGATATCTGATGGGACCTTAGTTCATAAATGAACTCCATATCCAAACTTCTTAGACTGAATCGATCACTGAACCTAATCAGTATCGGGCACCTTGCTTCCCACAGTATCCTCTTGGACCACCTGTCCATAATACTGTCCCTCTTCGTCAGAGGGAAAAACTAAAACTCTGACAGTCACTCTGTCATCCACGTCACCTTTGAAGCTTGGAATGATAACCGTCTCCCGAAGGAGGCTGCCGTCATCAAATCCGTAGAACATTTACTTATGTTCTAAAACTGCTTCCTTATGTTTCTCCAGGATTGGATTAATACAAACTTATTGCATCTAGTGCAAAACCAACATTTGGTGTGGTACTTGACATCTCATGATTGACTCAATTGCCTAAGCAAGTGATCTGCCAATCATGCACATCCCTCTCCCCTTTAGTCTATACGACACCTTTAGAGAGGGTGACTCCATCACCTGCAGGTACACCACCATGCTAGGAGTCAACTATTCCAAAAACCATTAGAATATCTGTCAAAGTACCCACATTGGGAAACTACCCAAATCCAGATCTAAAACCATAGATCTAGAAACCAGAATGTCAAATATTATATCCATATCCTGTTTGGAGAAACAACTGTGTGACGACCACAGTACAACCGATCGTAGTATAGGAATTTTACTTCCTACTCTGTGTATGTCATCCAGATACCATGACATCACACCCTACTACCTTCTTAACTGATCCATCCCTTATTCTGATTGAAGTCAAACCCATGACTGTCACATCAAAATTAGATGATCTATCTCCGCTATAACTGCTCAAGTCTATAAATAGATATAAGCATCTTGCCCACTATGCTTCCGTTGCTCCCACTGACTACGACAACCCTCCTACCGGGTCTCATAGCCTGGATCAACAGTAGTGTCAAGTCTGGGTAGATAAGAACCTCCCTGTCACCTTCCTTGACCCTACCGAAGTACCTCTCGGGTGTCTGAGGTTACCTACCATACCTGCGGAGTGGCTATTGGAATGTCAAACCTGATTGAATGTATAGGTCCTATTAAATCTTTCCGTAATCGTTCGCGGTTCTGGAATCACTTCCAGTTCTACTATACTCCCACTACTGTTTTCTGAAAAAGATCCATTTTTACTAAAACTGTGGCGAGTCAAGAACAATATCACTATTGATCTTCCAAATGGTAGAATATCAACCCTCGTCATAGCCAGGGTCAACCCACAAACAGCCATTACAGAATCGTGCCCTGAGTTATCCAGTGTCTGGTTTTAATCATAAGCTGGACAACTCCCCGTACCTTAATATCTTTTAAGGTACGAACTATTCTATATCCAATACAGAAACTTTGGCACTTATTTAATTGGAACCAAGATTCAATCCATGCAGCTGTCTCCAGTGCATATCAACTTAATGGAAAGAGGCTATTCAGCATTACTCAACTTAGGAATCCATCCAATTATGAGTAACCTGAAAGAGAAACACGTTTCTCAAAACCATCACTATCATCTGAATACCAATCACAAGAATCTACATCTTCGATCTCTTTGAAGAATCCCGATACTTGTGACACCTGGTTCTCCACTTTATTCTTATACCCACAACTTCTCAAAACTTAGACCTTGTATTTCTACGAAACACTTGTCTAAATACTAGAGAAGTTATAAGTAAACAGAACATAGTACGAGGACCTACCCCTTTGTCCTGATGGACACTGGACAACATACAATACTCTGTATAAGTCCGCTGAGTTGAACAACTCAAAACCTGTGCGTTGTAGGTGGAAAACTGTACCCTGGTGATTTCCTCAAATATCACCAATTTCAACGAATTCCGATATAATGAGGATAATCACCTTATTCCCAATATCTTACTCCCACTCATCATCTGTAAAACCATACAGATATGAGAATGAAACCTGGTAAATTCATACCCTTGGAGTAAGTGTCTAATCGGGAAAACAGTTTTTCCTTTAACAATGCACTGAAACATAAAAAATGTTTCGTAGGGGTATCCTGGTATTCATAGCAATGCCTCTTCCATAATCCAATTCATGACTTCAACCGTATACTTTATTGCCGTCTCTCCAAATCCCTTTATTTGTCTTTAGTCGTTACCTTCTGTACACCATCGTTAGGCTAACTGGTTTTCTTCCTTCCCTACCGTTCGGCACCAGCCTATGGTTTGGAAGAAGACTATCCAGTAAGCATAATAGGTGTACCCTCCTAAACCAAGGAGTACTCGCAACTGAGAGAAGGTGATGATAAAAGACAACTGAATAATACCTTATTCTTTTAAAGGTGAAATAGGAGTGGCGATGAAGTACGCGGTTTTGGTCGTGAATGATATCAGTCGCAATTTACTTTGCCCTCTTTCTAATCCCTTTATTTTGTCTTTACATATTACCTTCTGGACACCCTACTTAGGCTAATTGGTTTTCTTCATTCCCTACCTTTCGGCACCAGCCTATGGTTTGGAATAAGACTATCCAATAAGCGTAATAGGTGTACTCTCCTAAACCAAGGAGCTCTCGCAACCTGAGAGAAGGTGATAATAAAAGACAACTGAATAAACCAATTCTATTTCTCCTGAACCTGGATCCATCCTCGAAGAAGTTCCTTCGAGTTCATATATAACCATACGATGGATCTATCCAATGGAAGTGGATATCCGTAGTAATACGGGTGTTCTGAGAAATTCAAAGGGTAAAAGAAGGAGTGGCAATGACTTATGCAACTCAGACAATCCAAAAGCCAGTATTTTAAGAAGGTTCGGTCAACCTGGTCACTGAGTCATAGTCTAGGGTAGGTCAAAGGTCGCTGCCAAAGAGAGAGAGAGAAAAGAAACACTTTGCGTGCACTCTAACTTAGATCAGAATGGTCATCATTTTATCTAATCCGGAAACCTCCCACTGTCCTGTCAAATTCTCCTCCAAACCTAAAGAAGAATCAATCGGGATCGCCCGAAGAGTAAACCAACTCATCAGTGGGAATCAGGATCCAACTCTCATCGCATGATAACGTGATGGAATGCATCCACGTTACTCATACTCCAGAAGGTATGCGCATACTCGGCAAGTTTCAGTTTTTTTAGAAACTCCTGATATGATTTTTGCCCCATGCTCTTATAACCTTGGTGTTGGTCAAAATGTCATAAGTCACATGCCAAGTTCTACCCGTCACTATCTTGTCAATTTGAACCCACCCGCACATGCCCTTGACGTTGGCCAAAATGGCAGAACGACTGTCCCAAACTAACTCATCTATCTATGCAACAATTGAATACCCAGCAGCTACCAAACACTATGCCTTGGCGTTGGTCAAAATACGTAGCTTGAATACTACTGAATACCCAAAAGAAGTGACGGAGGGTTACGGCTGGTTTTTGGCGAAAAACCTTTAGCGTAGTGAACTTGATATCGCTGAAGGAACCTGATAGCTTTTTTTTAAAATATAGTGGCGAAAACCTTTTGCTAAAGAGGTCACTCCCGGTAAAGGGATCTCGGCTCTTTCCTCGTGGAATGAGGTGCAGGATATTCCACTGAATACCGCTATGCAAAGCAACATGTAATCGACTATAGTGAAGTTATTACCCTGACGCAAACTTCTGCCCAAGGGGTCAGTCCCGGTGAAGGGATATCAACCCTTGCCCCGTTGAATGAGGTGCTGGATATTCCACTGAATACCGCTATGCATAACAAAAGAAAACGTCTTTGCAATAACACTTTTTAAATTGTTCCAACAACTGTATACAGGTTTGTTTTTACTTTGCGTTGATCAGAATCAACGCAGTCCCATCAATAATCACACCAGAAAAGAACGAAAATAAAATGTACGTATATGCCATCCGCATTCGTCACTGGGTCCCGTCTTAACCCGTTAGGTTACTTAACTGACGACAGAGCGGGGACTGGACTAGCGCGGGTGTAAAACATATACAACATCTAATAGTATATAAACCAATATACATAATCGCTCCAGGCGTGATAATATGCAACATTACAGAAAAGTAATAAGCATCACAGAACAATACAGATATCTGGGATCCCCGAGTTTCACAGAGCCGCTGCTGAAACTCGACGTTCCCCTGTCGTGTGGATAACCTGTGCAATGAAACCTAGACCCCTACGGGTACGGCAAGTTACCCGCCAAAACCTGAAGCGAGGCAGTCCTCCACAGCATAGTGAATGGAACACCCGGCACTTCACGGAATCCGGTAAATTGAGCACCCCTCCTTGGGTCAACCTGTACCCCCTACGAGTGTGGCGAATAGTCTGCCAATTCTAGAGTGGGACCCCTCTGCCTCTCAAAGCCATGAGATGCGGACCCGTTGCCCCCCCGAACCCGGCTATCCGTGCACTCCGTCTCGGGGCAAAACCTAGTATAGTAATGAAAAATAGTACAAAAGGTACATCGACCGCATCCTGGTCGTGCCCCAAAAGAATATTATACAACAGGCAGTGACGGCAGTCCACATGTTGGACGCTCGCCCCGCAATATCAAATGTATAAATAAACTCAAACAGTACTATCATTGCACACTGCTATCCACCATGACAAATCCGCAACATCACAGCACAACACAGAACATCAACGCGAATGTCACGTTCGCAAACCCGTCTAAAAGAACTATAGCAATCAGACACGGTTTACCGATCAAATGACATTCCCGGTCGGAGATATAATGTAAGCACTGTAAACTAACGTGTTTAAATTTCGATCGACCAAAGACCAAATATCAAAAAGTGGGCCCCACTGCTTACTGGTGAACAGTAACAAAACCTGGGCCAAAAATATATATACCAAAAAATCACAAAACCCAACAGAGAACCCACTGACCAAATTTGGGAGCACGTGCTCCCCACATGGCCGCGGAAGCGCGGCCAAACCATGGGTTTGGCCGCCCTTCCGCGGCAGCTTGGAGGAGTCACGATCCCAAATTTTGTCGTGGCTCTTAAAAACGCCTGCACAGATTTTTAAGACATCCAGAAATAATTTTCGAGACCGTTTAAAATTAACAGAAACTGTCGGCATAGGATTTTGTAGTTTTCGATTTCCGGTCGGATCGATGTTTTAAACGCGTTAGCACGAGTTAGAATAGCAAAATGGTGAGGCTCTGATACCACTGTAAGTCTACGCTAGCGCCCCGGCAGTCTACAGACGCCAAAATGCGGAACAAAACTTTTAAACTGGCGCTATCGTATACTTTAACCCGGATCTGCCATTATTGCTAAACTAACAAACTGTAAAGAGTGTAGAAAGATTGTACCGAACGATCCGAGTCCTTCGTTCTTCAACCATCATCCCACGCTCCGTTGCGGCTGCTCCGATCTCGTCGATATCCGATCTCCTCGTCGAGGTGGCACCACATGATCGGTTCTTTAAACGGGCTCCCGCCTCTGACTCGAGGCAACTCGATCGTCAAGTTTGCTAAAAGAGACGACCAAGAATGATGTAGAGAATGAGTAGATGACTTTGTCTCACTTCGTCCAAGTCCGTGGACGATCGGTAAATGAAGTTGCCGAGGGAATTGGGTGATGGAATGAAATGAACTGTGAATTCCATACACCCCAAATATCTATCATAATCTTTTTCCAATGAATCAAGTGAGAGTGAATGAGAGAGAGAGGAGGCTTATCATATATATAGAATGAGGAGGGTGAGTGTAGGAGCAAAGGTGGTGACTATAAGAGAAAAGCTTCTTACAAAAGATCTTAACCAAAACAAGAATCATTAAAGAAAACAATGACTCACTAATAACACCTCATCAATTAATAAATGCAACCAATTAGAACACAACACCAATTAGCCTCATCATCACTTCTAGAAGTTTCTAGAATGATGACTCACTCATATCAGAAGAAAAGATAAATCCGTCTTTAACCGAATGTTAAAAGACGGCTGATAGAAAACTGGAAACTGGCAACTTCCAAAAGTGATCCTGAAACGACTTTCAGGATAACCCCGAAACTGTATAAATATACCCGCATTTGTATTACGACCGAATACAAATGCAACTGAGACAAAGATATTATACCTACTCAATATAATACTCGGATACGGCTTAAACCAAAGCCGACCAGTATCATCTGCCCGAAAAGTGACACGTGCGTAAACGCACGTGCATTTTCCGAACCCTGCCATAAAACCATACGGCCTCTACAACATTTCGCCCGAACTTGGGAAACTGTCTGTGGGGGACTCTAATGACTCGTCAGTACCCTGGCAGTGGGTTTAACCACAAACCGTCAGCGGCACTAGCAATGCGTAACGGCTGCCCATGGACTGACCTCAAGGGATGCCGATGAGCGCACTCATCCGGAAAACCCTACTGAGCCTAACAGTGACAATGTATATACAGTCCGGTCCGTTCGTCAATGAGTATCGCATATCTGCCTAGGGGGCTAGTAACGTCAGACCCCAATAGCAGTATAAGTCGTGTCGGAGTGAAGCCCAATTACACCCTGAGATACTACTGGAGTACCTACTGGTAAATCTCCTGCCATGGCCATGGACTTTGTGTAATGGCTCTCCTAGACACAGCACGACCTCGCCCCCAATACCGGGAGAGACGAATCCCCTGCCGATCCGCTCACGTGCCTCCATATGGCTCGGGACTGTACCCAAAAACTACCTGTTTGCACGACTCCTTTGAGCCGTGGTAGGGTAGAAATCAAAGCACAGTGGGAACTCACACGAGACAAATGACGACCTCAGGTCGATGAACTAACCTGTACACATATCACCAGGGAACTTCTATCTGACGGTAGATATAATACTAACTAGCAGATTCCCGGCGAGTCCTGTCCGGTGTACTCATAACCCAATGAGCACCTGTATACATCTTAGGTGATCCAACTGACACCAGTGGCTTGTGAGACCGGCCACCGCCCCTCGTCGGGGTCTCGACTGTACACACTAGTCTACTCCGGAGTATCGATGCCCTGTCTCGAAACTCCCACGACTAGGGACCACAATTAAGGATATGCATATAAACTACCCAACTCTCACGTATATGATCGCCATCATACTGTTGGTAGTAAAGCAAGATCCTAAGGGCTCTATCAAAGTGTAACATGCAATCAGTCACCTGAACATGTACACGACTGATAAAGGAAAACCAGATAGCATACTATCATCTCGAGTAAGACTGTCCTACCGGGATAGGTCCTCCGCAATCATTGCAATCACGTACCTGCGATCCAATAATTGACTATGAGGGCACTATCTCCAACAATCGCGCTGTGTCTAGGAGAGCCATTACACAAAACCCTCGGCCGAGGTAGGAGATTTACTGGTAGGTACTCCAGTAGTATCTCAGGATGTTTTGGGCTTCACTCCGACACGTCTTATACCGCTATTGGGGGTCTGACGTTACCAGCCCCCTAAGCCGATATGCGATACTCATAGAAGAACAGACCGGACTGTATATACATTGTCACTGTTAGGCTCAGTAGGGTTCCTGGATGAGTTCGCTCATCGGCTTCCCTTGAGGTCACTACATGGGCAGCCGTTACGCACAGCTAGTGCCGCTGACGGCTTGTGGTTAAACCCACTGCCAGGGTACTGATGAGTCATTAGAGTCCCCCACAGATAGTTTCCCATGTTCGGGCGAAACGTTGTAGAGGCCGTATGGTTTTATGGCAGGGTTCGGAAAATGCACGTGCGTTTACGCACGTGTCATATTTCGGGCAGATAATACTGGTGGGCTTTGGTTTAAGCCGGATCCGAGTATTATACTGAGTAGATATAATATCTTTGTCTCAGTTGCATTTGTATTCGGTCGTAATACAAATGCGGGTATGTTTATACTGTTACGGGGTTATCCTGAGATTCGTTTCGGGATCGCTTTTGGAAGTTGCCAGTTTCCAGTTTTCTATCACCCGCTTTAACATTCGGTTAAATGCGGATTTGTCTTTTCTTGGGGTGAGTCATGAGTGTGGAAGGTTCTAGAAGCTTCTAGATTGGTGACAAGGATTGTGACTCATTCATTAGCATTAATTAGATGGTGACTAGGTTAAGATGACTCATTTGTTGCATTAATTGTTTTATGGAAGGTGTTATATGACTCATGCTTTGTTTTAATGTTATGATGAGCTTTGGTTTATGGTCACCTTCCTTTTCTCTCCTACACTCACCCTCCTCCTCTTGATAAATGGCCGGCCCTTCTTGTGAGAGAGTGATATTGATTCATTTGGAAAAAAAGATTATAGTTTTGGTGTATGGAAATTTCATAGCTCATTTTATTCCATCACAATTCCAAAAGGCAACTTCATTAACCGTTCGTCCATAGCTTTGGACGAAGTGAGACAAAGTGTTCTACTCATTCTCTACATCAATCTTGGTCATCTCTTTTAGCAAACTTGATGACAGAGTTGCCTCGGGTCAGAGGTGGGAGCCCGTTTAAAGAACCGTTGACGTGGTGCCACCTGGACGAGGAGACCGGATATCGTGCGAGATCGGAGCAGCCGCAACAAAGCGTGGGATGATGGTTAAAGAACAAAGGACTCGGATCGTTCGGTATAACACTTCTACCCACTTTGTAGTTTGTTAGTTTAGCAATAATGGCAGATCCGGGTTATAGTATACGATAGCGCCAGTTAAAAGTTTTTGTTCCGCATTTGGCGTCTGTTAGACGGCCGGGGCGCTACCGTAGACTTACAAGTAGCTTGCTCCGCAACTTCTTTATCTTTTTTCTCCAGCAATCGTCGCAAGAACTCTGTATCGGTCTCTTGCTCTTGGCGCTGCTCGACTTCTTTGTCCGGACTTTCTTTTGGTCCGGTGAGTGCTGCCATTTTGGTCAGCATTTCTTAGAGCTTTTGCTTTTGCTCCTGAGTCTTTGTCAGCGACTGAGTATATGGTCAGTGACTTACTAAAGCACGGCTCTCTTCTTTCCCGTTGGCCATATAGACCGTATGTACGGTTATGCCCCATACTTGGGGCGTTTAGATCCTTCGCCATTGGATTTTGCCGCTGGTGGTAGAGTTTTCTCCGGTCTCATTCTTTTATTAGAAATTGGAGCTGAAGGAGCCTCTATGATAGGCGTCTATTTAGGAGAACTCCCTCGTTGTATGGTGGAGGAGCAGTCTTTTTCTTGTCAGCTCTTAAATTTCTTAGGTCGACGAGAGTAGCTTTCGTCAAGCACGGAGCCTTGTACTTTTTGCCAGACTCTATATATCTGCGAGGAGAGCAGTTGAAGAGGTTGCTCCGGCCGCTTTTGTACCAAGGCTTCTGCTGGCGAAGGTGATTTTTTCAATACCGCTGTGAGGGAGTTCCTACGCACCCTCCTAAATAGGTCGAAATTGTTCCCGGTTGGAACAGCAACGTCAATATCTACCACAGGAGCTGGTGGGGTGAGCCCAGAAGGGGCGTTGCCCCCAACTTCTCTAATTCGGCACCAGTAGCGATGTCGAGTATGCCTCGCAGCAGGAATTGCCTCAATTTTGGAGGCGTCTTCATCATGCCCCCAGCATTGCTGAGGAGCTTCGCTCAGCGTTAACTTGTTGAAGACCGACGTCCTTATTGGAGATGGATCAGAGTTGGCCAATTTGTTGAGGACTGACCGTCTTGGAGGTGAAGCCCTTTTGCTGGCTTCAAAGGTAGTATGAGTAGGGAGGGCTAACCATTTTGGGGTAGCTCTCTCTGGTATCATGGGCTTCTTTATGGGCCTATTCAAGTTGTTCCCCATCCTGTTAAAGGTCGAGACATCAGATTTGAATGGCTTGCTAATAGGAGCCACCACAGTCGCCAGCCGATCAAAGACCAAACTTTTGGGAGCTTCTTCTTGTGGCATTGGTGCGCCAAAGCTCAAAGGCAGGAGCATAGTCCCGAATTACAACCTAGTAGTGGTTAGAGTAAGCTGCCCTACCTGCATTGAGAAGATGGAGACCGCATTAGGCCTATAAGCTACCCTTCCGGATGGGGTAGAGAGAGATTTGTTGTTGCATGCAGTGCAGTTAAGAGCAATTAATTCTGCACAGAAGTGAGACACCAAATTTTAGTACCTCGAACCCAAGAGCAACCATGAATACCACGATTTTGTTCGCGAAAAATGACATACAAAGTGTGGAGTAGAAAGAGAAAGAGGTCCCACAGGGCGTGCCAGAGTTTGTTTACCGCCGAAAATAGAGAAGAACTGGGATTGAACGTCTTGCCTAAATTTGGGGGCAAATGCTATTTGGTCATATCTATCCACCTCTCCGAAGATACCAATTTGATTTATGGCACCGTATATCGGAGGTTTGGATAGATGCGACATATGTAGTAGAATTTATCAGACCCCCCTCGTTTGTGAAGGGTTTCTGATTGTGGGGACGCTCTTCCCTGCAGGCACAAGCCCCTGCAGTTAATTACGTTATCGTGTTGCGATAACAACTTTCTCCTACTCCAGTAGGTTACTTTGTGTCATGTTGTATTTTTTTATTATGGTTGCCCGTGGATTGTATACGGAGACTATTTTATGTTGTCACCCGTAGGACGCGGATTAGTCCAAATCCGTGTGTATATATATATATATATATATATATATATATATATATATATATATATATATATATATATATATATGGGTTTTGAACCTGGGTTGTATATTTCGTCAGTTCAAGGGATATTTTGTTTTATTTAAGAACCGTTAATCTGGTTTGAGATTAAGATCAACTTAAATATATGAGCATTTGGGCTCAATTTATTTTGACTAAGGATGCATTTGTCATGTTTGAGATTAAGATCAACTTAGAAATATGAATTTTAGTCATCTTTGAGACTAAAATTACTTGGGTTTTGATATTTTGATCAATTTGGGGCCCATCATTTAATTATACTTTGTTTAAGTGATTAAATGATGCTTTATGGAATAAGTGCACAAGTATATAGGTGCACACATGCCCGTTTATTTCATTCTAAAAGGTGCGCACGTGCATTGCGTGTGGTTACTCACTGTTTTATTGCAAGGATGTTGTGTCTGTATGTATCACATGACGCGCATTCCTTTATAGGCAATTTTGTTGAGTGCGCACATGTGAGTTACACGTGATACGCATGCCTTTATTGGCAGATTTTGTTGAGTGCGCACACGTGAGTTCCACGTGATGCGCATGCCTTTATTGGCAGATTTTATTGAGTGCGCACACGTGAGTTCCATATGATGCGCATGCCTTTATTGGCAGATTTTATTGAGTGTGAACATGTAAGTTCCATGTGATGCGCATTCTTTTGTTAGTGTATTATGCCCTAGAGGCCATTATTGTATAGTACTAGCTTGTATATTACATTTTGGAAGCTTGGGATATATACACGGATTTATGACAGTCTTATTCGATATGGTAGTATGCTACTTGGTTTGTATCTATCTTAATATGTGTATGCGTTTCTTTTAACATATCACTAATACATATTGATAGAGCCCTTAGGATCTTTGCTTGACTACCAGCGTTGTGATGGCAGTCATACTAGTAGGGGTTGGGTAGTCTATAAGCGCATCCTTATACAGGTCCCTAGTCGTAGGATTATCGAGACAGGGCATCGAAACTCCAGAGTAGACTAGTGTATACGCTTCTCATCCCAGCAGGAGAGATGGTCTGTCCCACAGCCATCAGTACGTCATACTGGAGATAGTATGCAGGTGCTCGTTAGGTTACGAGTACACTGGACAGGACTCGTCGGGAACTGCTGGTTGGTACTATATCTATCGTCATGTAGCAGTTCCCAGGTGACATGAGTACAGCTTAGTCCGTTTACTTGACACTGCTGCTTCGCCTCAAGTGTGTTCCCACTGTTCTTAGATTACTACCCTACCACGGCTATGCTGAGTCGTGCAAACAGGTAGTAGTTGGGTGCAGTTCCAAAGCACTTGGAGGCAGTGGCGGTTAGATAGGATTCATCTCTCCCGGTATTGGGGGTTGATGTCGCGCTGTGTTCGGAACGCCATTACACAAAGTCCCTGGCCAGGGAAAGTGAGATTTACTAGTAGGTACTCCAGTGTTTTCTCAAGGTGTTTTAGACTGTACTCCGACACGACTTATACCGCTATTAGGGGTCTGACGCTTGCCGCCCCTAGGCCCGATATGCGACACTCTTAGACGAACAGACCGGACTGTATGGAGATTGTCACATTCAGGCTCAGTAGGAGTTCGGATGGCTTTCCTCATCGGCTTTCTTATCGACATCTACCTGGGGACCGCTACGTACAGCTAGTACCGCTTGCGGCCTGTGGTTAAACCCACTGCCAGTGTAGTGTCGAGTCGTTAGAGTCCCACACAGAGGGTATTCCACCTTTGGGCGAAACGAGGTAGAGGTCGTATGGTTTTACGACAGGGTTCGTTCACATACGCGTACTTATGCATGTTTGGTGTTCGGGTGGTTGATACTAGTGGGCTTTGGTTTAAGCCGGATCCTAGTATTTGATTTTGGATTGGTTTTGTCTCAATATATTCGTGTTTCTCAGAACACGGATGCAGGTATGTATATACGGTTGATAGAGACAAAGAAGGAGACACCTCATTAGGGTTTTGACCGTTGACTTGATTAAAACCATTATGGGGTGGAGGAAATTGTTTACTAAGTTTTATTAAGATAATTATGTCATGGTTAATTGGTTTGACCATTTGACTTGTTGACCATTGTTGACTTAGATATTTTGTTGAGCACAAGATATTTTGCTTAGCATTAATTGTGACATGATAATGGTCAAATCAAATGAACCATCTCAATTATCCAAATAAAGATTATTATTATTTTTCCTCATATGTGAGATCTCTTCATTTTTCACATACACATTCTCTCTCATAGCTCTCTCCTTCTTCCTCTCTCAAGCCCTAGTGTTTCATGAGTTGAAAATCAAGGGCCATTGAGATCAAGCCACCAAAATCACTCTCTACTCACTCTAGATCACTTAGTCTAGCAACCCAAGTGTTCTAGTTTCCTCATATTGGAGGTTAAGCTCTAGGTTGGAACTCTCGGGTGGATCTTCTACTACATCAAGAAGCCGACGAGGAGGTGCTTTCCATTTCACTCCAAGGAGCTTGCAAGGAGAAGGAGGACAGCGGAAAGAAGAGAAGGACTTGGAACTTTAGGTATAATCTTCTTAACGAGAAGATAATACCTCTATCTAGTTTGTTAGTTACGGTTTAGCAAAGATCTTGTGTTCAAGTCGATATTACCTTATTTGTAAAAATCATTTTTTACCCGTTCTGCCTCCCCGCAAACTAGTGGGGTGAGTAACGTCGACTTACATCTTTTTAGGCAGATTTTCATTAAGTGCGCACTGATTTGGGTGCGCACTTGTTTCATCAGAAAACAAAAACTTTCACTAAGAAGCAATGTCTTTTGTTTCACTTTCTTTTCTTCTTCTCTTATTTTCTGAGAAGTGAAAACCCTAGTTTTCATCTGTTTTTGAGTTGAGTATTCATGCATTTTTTGTGATGCGCATTATATATATATATATATATATATATATATATATATTAGGACCAATCTCTCGCAAAAGTATAAACTTTATGAACGAGAGACAAACCCTAAGATCATTTGATCTTTTAATGGCGAATTAATGGATTCGCAAAGAAGCAAAGGCTTCTATATAAAAGAAAAAAGTTTTTAAAGAAAAGAGAATTTTTCTCTTTATTTCTTCTACCTTGCGCGATTTTTCAATAAAGGAAAAGTCTTGATATTTTCAAGCTTGTGGAGAGTTTTTTCTTCCGTCCTTCCTTTCTTCATATGAGCCTCCTATTTATAAGAGAGAAGAAATTAGCGTTTGTTAAATTTTTCTAGTTTGATTTTATCTAAATCTGATTTTAGATTGATTTAAAAAAATTTAATTGATTTATATCAATTAAAGGTGACATGCACACCATTGAATCTTTGATCCCCAGATCTTTTGGTTAAAGTATTTAATCAACAGAATATTTTACTATTAATTAAAGATTTGATTGCTTATTAATCAAGATTTATTTCTTTTTTAATAAGAATATGTTTTCAGGAAATGCGCATGTGCTTGCACATGTTGTTGGTCAAGTGCGCATTGCGCCTGTGTGTTACACGTGCATGTGAGCACCTATCATTTGGGCAGTTGTTGCATGTGCGCTCATGTCATATGAGTTTGTCATCGGACATGCACGCATACTTATTTTTTCGCATATTTTCGAAGCGAAAAATAAGTGTCGAGCTATGATTTATTAGTTCTGTCTCGGGACTTACCAGAATACGAACCGTCTTTTCAAAACCTTATAAATAGGTGTCTTTTTCTTCATTCTCTTTGGAATTGTACCCTTTTAACGTTGTTTTTTTCTACCAAAAGTCTTTACTTCCTTACTAATTTGGTTAGTGCGCTTGCGCACCTCTCCCTTGCGCATCCTCTTTTAGTTTGCGCTTTTGATTTTTCTTGCTCATCCTTTAGGTTGGGCATTAAACTTATCTTGCGCACCCCTTTTGGTTGCGCACTTTCCCCTTTGGGTTGCGCACTTAAAATAAACTTTAAAACATTTTTTTATTTCAAGGATATTACTTAAGTTTAGCCTTAATCAAACTTTAATTTTGAATTTGGATATTCTTAGTCCACCGTTTTTAGTGAACTGACGCCTTTCCAGTCTTTTTCTTTCAGGTGTCATGGCCAGCCGTCTTTACATGATTAGGGAGATTGTTTCCCATGCCGACATTTGCTTTTACGAGCCGGCTTACAGCGATGCCCAATGCGAGGCTATACTCCGCCATCTTGAAGATCATTGCGGGCGGCTACTCCCTCGTCGGTCTACCCTATTGCAGATGATTTTTGTCGCGATATGGAAAGCCACATCCGGGCTTGTCGAGGTGATGACGCTTCATGCTCTAGACGAGGCCGAGGATAAGGTGCACTCGGTCTATCTAATGTGTTTAATTTCCAAGAATCGAAGAAATCGTGCAATAGACATCTTGCACCGGATATATTAGCAGAAGGTGATCATAGCTTCATACGCAAGGGCAGAAGATATCAGTGGCGACCATGATGCTCGTATTCATGAGTGGAAGTATCAGCAGATGGAGGATGCTGCCTGTGACGTCTTGCATGTCCTTCTCTTTGATTTTGAGAATCCATGCACTGATGCTAGTCTTTTACTGCTGTGAATGGCCCTTGCTTTTATTTGCCTTTTTTTTGTCTATAATCCATCTTTTTGTCGTATCAATGAAAAGCTTCTTTTCTTTTAAATTTGCACTTCTTTTTGCTGAAGTTTACTTTTGTTGCAAGAGTCCCTCATTAGTATATGTGTACGTATCGTGCATTTGCCTTTATGTGTGCATTTACATAAGTGCGCATGCTAATGGAATCAATTTTATGATGTGCGCATGTATATAGGTGTGGAAGTCGATTGAGTCAATTTCTTGATGTGTGCATGTATATAGATGCACAAGTCAATTGAACCAGTTTCGTCAGGTGCGCACTTGAACAGTTGCGAACATTTACTTTCTAAAATGATAGAGGTCTATGACTGGTTTTAAAGAAATCCATTAACGTAATGAACTTAATCTCATCATAGGAACCGAGTGGTTTTTTAAATTTATAGTCACATAGACTTTTTCTTAAGTACGGATTCCCCGTGAAAGAATCAGGGCTTTTACCTCATCGAGTGAGGTGCAGAATATTCCTAACCGAATACCTTGATGTAAAGCAAAAGAATAAGGCTATAATATATTTTTAGAAAAAATTTGATTCCTACGATGTGTTTTAGGTTTGTTTTCTTTGCATCAATTTGAATTAATACAATCCTATCATATAGATAATCTCATTACCCACCATCTTTTCATACAATCCCAGAAAAGTATGAAAAAAATAAAATGTGCATATACGCTATCTGCATTTGCTATGGGGCCCCGACTCTTCACCGTAAGGTTACTTAACTTATGGTAGGGCGGGGGTAGGGCTAGAGCGGGTGCAAAATGTATATAACACTTATTTATATATACCATATATCACACATACCAATATATCATCACATGCAAATAATCAAATTACAGCATGCGGAAAAACAACATTACAAGCAAGCAATCACATCACAAGCAAGTATATCACATAATAGGAATGTTCGGATTACCTAGGAATCCCGCGTTTCGTTCGAGCAAAAAACGAAACATGACATATCCCGGTCGAATGAATAGTTCATGCGTAGCCAAAAGCAGACCCTTACGAGTGCGGCAAGCCACATGCCTACCTAAGAAACGAGGCAACCCGGCATCATCACTATGAGGGGGCCATCTAGCATGTCACGCCCTGCTTCCCAGTATACGGGCAGAGGACGCGACGAGGCCGCTACATATTTACTCTGAAGTAAACACGCTGAGCGTAACTAAGCAATATAAAAGTAAATGTACACAAGAGACTGTTGGGTTATGGGAGCGCCCCGACTATCCAACCGTGGCCAAATGCGGAACAAAAATTTTCTAAAATCCGGCGTTACCATTACCCGATTAACAAGATCGAAACCATTAACCATAAAACTAGCAAACCAAACACAAAGAGATAGAAATGGTTATACCTAATGATCCAAGTCCTTCGGGTCTTCAACCATCTCCAAGCTCCTAGTGATGCGGATCGACTTTGATCGCCGGTCTTCCTTCATCTCCGATGATCCACCCGAGGGAAACGGCACAAGCTTCAGGTTCGCCAAGCGGACTAACCGACCCTCCAAGATTGCTAGTAGTGGAGAGTTGGGGTGTAGGATAGACTCACCATAATTTTCTCTCATACTATAATGCTCATGGAGCAACCATAGAAGACGGGGAGGTGATGATCAAAGGCATGAGCTAAAAAAATGGCTAAGTTTCTTTTGGAGGTATGAATGTAATGAGAGTGAGCTAGAGAGAGTGTGAAGAGCACCATCTAAAAATCACCAAAATGAGCAAGCCTCCCCAAAAAATGGCCAGCCCCCTCTCTCCTCCCTCCAAAGAAAAAATTGCACACCCAAAAAACACTTTTCCATTTTTCAATAAACAAATAGAACCATACCAATCTCTACATGCCCAAAACCCATGCTTTGACCCAAGTCACCTTTCCACCTCATTATGAAGACAAAATCATTTTCAAAAAGAAAATCAATAATGAGGTGGCATCTTCTAGAAGCTATTCCGTATAAATACGGAATACTTCCCGGTACATGTATCGAAATACACATACGTGTATTCGTACGAAAATACGAATAGCTAAGAGAGAAAACGAATAGTGAGCAATAATACTAGAATACATATATATAAATACATATGTAAATTATTAAATCAAAACTTAATTTAACAATCTGGCTTAATCCTAAGCCGCTAGCATTAACAACCATCCGATTAAAGTCTGTGCAGCCTGTGCACATATTTAATCGGACACCTGTATGTATAAACATACATGATCTACACCATATCACCTGAACCGTGAAAAACCCTCTGTGTGGGACTCTAAAGACTCATCAATACGCTGGCAGTGGCTTTAACCACAAGCACGTCAGCGGCACTAGCTGTACGTAACGGCTACCTAGGTATTGAGCGAAAGGAAGGCCGATGAGCAAACTCATCCAAACCCCTACTGAGCCCGTCAGTGACAATATCCGTACAGTCCGGTCTGTTCGTCTAAGAGTATCGCATATCGAGTCTAGGGGGAGGATAAAGTCAGACCCTTAATAACGTGATAATTCGTGTCGGTATGAAACCTATCACTAGTCGAGAAACTATCGATCCTGGATCGGTAATTCTCACATACCCCGGCCGAGGATTTCTAGTGATGGCCACCCATGCACTGCGCGACATCATCTCCTGAATACCGGGAGAGACGAATCCCTGACGATCCGCTCACTGCCTCCATGTGGCTCGGGACTGTACCCAACTAAAACCTGTTTGCACGACTCCTTTGAGCCGTGGTAGGGTAGTAATCAAAGCACAGTGGGAACTCACATGAGATAAATGATGATCTCAGGTCGACAGACTAACCTGTACACATGTCACCAGGGAACTACTATCTGACAATAGGTATAATACCAACTAGCATGTTCCCGGCGAGTCCGTCCAGTGTACTCATAACCCAATGAGCACCTGTATACTATCTTAGGTGAACAACTAACACCAATGGCTTGTGAGACCGGCCACCGCCCCTCGTCAGGATCTAGATAAGTATACACCAGTCTACACTGGAGTATCGACGCCCAGTCTCGATACTCCCACGACTACGGACATTTAAGGATGTGCTTATAGACCCCCAGCTCCCACGTATGTGATCGCCATCACAATGTTGATAGTCAAGCAAGAATCCTATAGGCTTTATCAACATATACATGATGATAAAGACAAACCAGATAGCATACTATCATCTCGAGTAAGACTGTTTTATCGGTATAGGTCCTCTCTCGATCATCATGATCACTTGCCTGCGACTATGACAATTGCCTTGAGGGAACTATAACCAACAGAGACAAATGTAATGAACATCAACTTTATTTATTAACATTCTTTTACAGTACATAGAAAAGTAAATACGTGGAATGAAAGCAATGCCTAAACAGTGGCATAACAGAAATAAAAATGGAATAAGTACAAGTGGCTACAGCTCTGGGTCACTATCTGATCCAAGTCCTCGCTGCTGGGCTCTGTCTCCAAAAAGTCCGAATCACCTGACGACGTTCTAAAGAAGAAGAAAGAGAATGTCGTCAGCGAAAAAATCGCTCGGTAAGTCCCAAAGATGAGAGAGAAGTAGAATAGATAGAGAGAGTATATTTTTATAATGTTGTATTTAGTGTTAACGCTGTTATTTGTAGCTTGGTACAGAAGAAGCCAGTGTATATGAGAGGAGTCTCACTAGACCAGAGACTACGGTATATAGAGTGCAAGGCTCCGTGATAATACCCGGAACAACGGAGATTGAATTCAGGTTAGGTGTCTTAATGGTTGCTGTCTCATGCCACTTCTAACACCTTCCGTACCAATCTTCCCCTTAAACCCCGCGATGTCTTGATTGTATTGTTTGTATTGTGTTGTAAATTATATTGTCTTGTATTATAGATTGTATAGATGGATGACTTGCCGAAACCATGATATCAGTAAATGGATGTAACTGGAGAATCATGTAGATGGATGTATTCCATGGTTTGGTTCAGTCAAGTTGTATAGATTGATAGATTGAACAGATTGAATATATGGATTCATATTGAATTGTTATATATACTTGAATCTCATTCAAGTCAGATTATTATATTCAGACTCAGTCTGAGTCAGACAATTTGAAAAGAAATTGAATCCTGAATTTGGTTTTGGTGTTATCGGTAACCGCTGCACATGGACGACAAGATTTGTGTCTTTTTCAAAGACGATTACCGTGTTGATAACACCGTTTGTTAAGTTGTCTACCTTAAATAGGAAAGTATCCATATCTCCAGCTCCCTGAGGCTCAAGAGACTGGTCCCGCTTAAACCTATTTTTACTAGGGTCCTTATTATAATTTAGTATAACTTGACGGGGTTTTATGTAAAAATAATTTTGTATAATTTTCAAAATACACCTCAAGTATTTTATTATCGTCTTTAAAATTTTCATTGATGTATATTTTATCATTGTGACATTTCTAGTGAAAAACCTATTTTTCATAATATATGGTATTTATTTGTAATATTGGAATTGTTTGGTAGTTTCTTGTAAATGGAATATTTTTCTTGAATTTTGGAAATGTGTAATATTAAAAATATTAAAAATAGATATATTGATATTAATTATATATATATATAGATTTATTAAAATTATAAGTTTTATTTATAATAGAAATCACATTTTCTAAAGAAAATTATATTTTAAATCTTTCGAAACCGTATGCTCCTTACGGAGGTCTGCATCTCACACTACTAAGCCCGAGGATGTGCGATAATCCGCACCATCCCGAACGGGTTTCCCGAAATGGGTTGTAGCGGGGCATTGCAAAGATTTGTTAAAAATACATATCTTGTAGAAAAAGGTTTTTATAAGTCGGAGGTAGTTATGTATAAAATCGTATTTTTTCCCCAAAACTATGTTCCCAAATATCATCATGCTATGTTGCATATGTGTGTTGTGAGGAGGTAGGTCATTACCTCGTGAACTATCTAAAGGTATAGCAAGGGGTAATGATGTTTTATGTCGAAACTAAACTATATGGTATTTTTCTGTAAAAGTGCTATAAAAATTGAAATATAAATTCTTTTGATATGAAACTTGTTAATATGTTTTGTTAATGATTAATGATCATGATATGAGAGTTTGGTATTATTGTGTTTAAGAAAAATATGATTTTTAAGGAAAAACTGAAACGGAAGTCGGATTAACTCCACTTCCGTCGGGTTTTAGAATTCTAAGTTTTTTGAATAGTAAAAAGAAGGAGGAGAAGAGACTTACAGGATTAAAGCCAAAAGAAGAGAAAGAGGAAGGTTGGGGAAACATCGGTGCGTCGTTTCGTCGCTGGAAACTCCTCGGATCATCGTCGGAAGTTCGTCGGAGCTTCGCCCTTTGCTAACTCCACTTGCACACAAAAAGTCTATGCAATTTTCTTCAGAGTTTGGACAGAGATTTGGAAGTGAGGAGGGGTGATTTTAGGTATGGTATTTATAGGAAAAATTAGGGTTTAGGGAAGTGAAAAGGTGTATTAAAAATTTGTATTAAAATGGATTAATTGTGTGTTTTAAAATGTTCTGTAAATGTGCTGAGAAAATGAATAGTTCAGAAATTATGAGAAGTCCAAGAGTTGCCAGAAAAACCAAAGAAAATAAGGTTTTGGCCGAGTCAGGCCGGCGGCGCCGGCCGATTCGGCTGAGTCGCCGGCCCGAGTCGGCCGAGTCGGGCTGGGTCTCGCCGCCACGTGTCCCCCGTCGCTTGGTTACTACAGTGGAGTCGTTTGTTTTATGTGTGATTCTTGGTTTTATGGGTTATGCACGTGTAGACTCTTGGGCTTCTAAAAATATTAAATGAAATCAAATTAAAAAGATAATGTGGCTGATGAGATTTGAACTCTGGTGCTTTGGTTCAGCAGTGCAAGGTCTTACCAATGAGCTACAAGCTCCTTCTTGCTGTTCAAATGCAAAACAAATTTATAACTTGTGCTCAGGCTCAAGTACCCCTTTCTGTATTTTTGAAAATTTCGTACAGAAAGTTAGGGTTGTTACACAGCACTTTCTTAAATCCGATGACTTGAGCACTCCTCCACGGGTCTAACCTATACCCCTACAAGCGCAACAAGCAACCCACTAATCCTAGAATCGAGTGACCCGGTCTTAACTCCTTGAGATAGCCACTCACTGCAATCCAGAACCCCGACAGCCCATGCGTTTCTCCGCGGGGTAATCCTAAACCTGTATTATTTACAACGGCAGGCACGACCGCAACCTGGTTTTTCCCATACATAAAATAATACAATAAGCGGTAACTACGGCCACATGTGAACCGCTACGTCCCGAATAAAAGAATATACAAATAGCAGAAACGGCGGCCACATGTTGGAGCTCGTCCCGAATAAATGAATATACAAGCTTGGCTATACATGAATGAAATTGAAACACAATCACAAACACACAATTCCGCACGACACTATTCATTTTGCGACAATCTAACAAAAACTATGCAATCAACACTATATATCACAATATACATATAAGTACAGAATCACTTGTGCAACCCCATCGAATTGATCGAATCAATTCGTCGACGTTAAACACCGCGTATCACATACGCATCCGAACCAAATCGATCAAACACTTTGATCGAATTGATTCAAAGCCATGGCCAATAAATTCCATAACCCTCGAGTCCGATCTTGAAATTCCAAAAAGCAAATTCCAAGATCAGTGATTAGACAAAAATATTGCACATTTGTATGAACATTTTCCTACTATTATTAACTAATAAAAGGTGTTAATTGTAAATAAAGAACATATGTGGGTTTATTTATAAAAAGATTATTATCATATATTTCTTCATTTATAAACAACAACAACAACAACAACTAAGCCTTTTATCCCAAGCATATGGGGTAGGCTACATGAACCAACATGAGAATCACGCCGGGTCCAGCACATGAATCCTCCGCCTCCACTCACTCTTATCGAACAATATATTTCTTCATTTATAATTAATATAATTAGGGAAAATATATGCATATAATATTTAAATGAAATATTATTGATTAAAATATACATATCATATCAAATATTCCTAATCAATATTCTTAAGATATTATATCATATAAATGGTTGGAATAATATCTCAAAAATATCAAATGCTACTAACAAGATGAATTTTAGATATTGTGCAGGTATTAGCTTAGATCTGAAATCTATGTAGGAGATCCAAGTCAAATCGAAATATCAAAACCAAATCTGCCAAATATTATAAGCAAATTGAGGAATTTAGTAACGGTAGAGACTGAGGGCAATATTTTCAGAATCTGTATATCAAGAAGATCTCCAAATATTAAGAAGAAAAGCCACGAGAAAATTGGATGCACAAGCCCACAAGGCGGCGGCGGATCTGTGGTCAACTAGGGGAAATGACGGAGGTTCCGCGGTTTGATGGTAGCTGTTGGATCTGGGATTTTGGGGGTATAATCGTAATCTCACTTACTCCAACATGGTATCTAGGGTTTGTACTTTCAGAGGCTATATAAAGAACTGAGAGCTGTGCATTCCAAAATGATCTTATCATCACATCATCTAATCATCTATTCATCTACCTCCATAAAGAGAGAGATTTACGAGCAAAACTAGAGTTCTTGTAATCTACCTTTTAAGGAGAAAAGTTGTAATGCAATAGTTGATTAATAAAGATAGTTTTTGTTTTAATTCTTTTCACATTTTACTTTCGACATTACTTTTCCGCATTACTTTTCTGCACTTTTAATTATCGTTTCATTCATCTTTAACCTCTTTTTTAAATCGCTACTAACCATGAGCGAGTAATTTCTTACTTGCTAGGGTTTGTAGGATATGATAGAATAATGGATGAAATATCGCGCAACTTCTTTTGACATTTTAATGTTTACAAACTTTATCAAAATAAATGTTAACTCTCTTATCGGGCGCGCTATCAATTAATGATAGTCATGACCACGATTTGAGATTAGTTAATAATTGTTTTGTTAAGAGCTTGAGATAAATAGAGATTAATGGAAGGACAAGGGACAGTAGTGGGAAACCCTTGTTCCCTCCAAGAACCATAATGGAAGGACAAGGGACAAGGGACAATAGTTAGCTTATATGTTTGTAAAACTGTATTTTTTCCATTCTTTCTTTTCTTCCTTCTTATTTTATTTTTTCCTTTGAAATGTGTGAATAATTTCCACACTTGTTAGGGTTAAGGAAGGTTAGTATGAGGGACGGAAAAATCCCCTGTGCTTCTCTTCGCCAAACACCTTAAAATGAACCTAGACTAAACAAACACAACCCCCTCACTTAGGCGCGCTATGTGACATATAGCCGTGACCTAAGTCGAGAAGTCCTTTGGGCGCACTACAACGTGACATGTAGTTGTGACCTAATTGGATACATGGTTGCGTATGTTTGGCCTAGGGTTGGAAATAAGCGCACGTAGCGGACGGGCAAGGGGCACTAGGAATGGATTTAGCGTCGGAAAGCTTACTTAAACTCGCAAATCCCATTCGTATGTTTTCCTAATCCCCGCTACTTTCGATTATCCCAATATCATTTCAAGAATGGCAAAGACAAGCACAAGACTAATCATAACTCTACTAACCAACCCTAACCCTAGCAAGTTTACTTGAACATAAAATATGAACACTTAGGATAGATTTGAACATACACTTATACATCTTCATTAACTCACCTAAAGCAAGAATATACATACAACCATCTCCTTAGGGACGGCCCGTGCTCAACCGGCTAGCTGCAAAGCTACACCGTCTTAATTGCAGTAAGTAGAACAAATAGGACAGAGCAGAACGCATAGCATAGCATACACAGCGCGTTTCCGCCGTACCAATCATTCATCCATATATAATCAGCGAAGGAGGAATCATCCTAATTTTGCTTGGAACCAAAACCAAACTCAAACTCAAAATCAGTTCTAAGACAAAATAACTATCAAAGGTTTCCCCCACAGCAACAACAGCTATCACAACAAATTCAGCAACCCTTTCAACCACAATCTTTCCAAAATCCGGCCAATAACTTTGCCCCTTATAATAATTCTTTCCAACCACAGACTAATATTCCAACGGACGGTATCGATAAAATCTCTACACTCGAAAGAAGCTTAGAAACGTTCATTAAACAATCCACAAAAACGACAACTAATTTAACGTCTTCTATCCAAACGCTAATGTAACACACTACTTCCCACGGTGAAAACATAAAATCGATCGAAGCACAAATTGCACAGTTAAATGCCGCAATGAGTGAGAGAGAGAAAGGGAAACTTCTATCTCAACCTCTACCAAATCCCAGCTACTCACAAAGCGCTAACATCGTTCTTAACCAACAAAATCATAATAAGAGTGCCATAACCACGTTGAGATCGGGAAGAGTGCTGAACAGCCATATTGGTGAACAAGTTGATGACGTCAATGATACCCCGGTGACTATTTCTAATCCTATTTCGTCTAATCCAACATCTTCTTCCGGGCACATTCTCTGTTCTTCATTGGGCTCGAACCCTCAGTCCACTTCCTTGAATGAATTACCATATAAGACCATCCCAAATCCACTTTTGGGATCCATTCCATCCCCACAAACTTCTCCACAAGAGTTGGACCCAACCCTTGTTAATAAAGCTCCTTTTCCAAACCGGTTGAGCCCTAACAAACCAAGTCCACAAATGGAGAAAATTGTGGAAATTTTTAAGTAAGTTAACATAAATATTCCTCTCTTAGATATTATCCAACAAGTTCCATCCTATACAAAAATTCTTAAGGACTTGTACACTAGGAAAAGGAAAACTCAAGTGCGTAAAAAGGTTTTCTTAGCGAGCAATATGAGCAATGCTCTTACTCAATATTTGTCCAAAAACATAAGGACCCCGGTTGTCCTACAATATCTATTACTATTGGGGGTAAAAACATCAATTGCGCTCTTCTCGATTTTGGTGCTAGTGTTAACTTACTTCCGTATTCTGTTTATGAGCAATTAGGCATAAGAGAGTTGAAACTTGTGCACTGCACTCTCCAGATGGCCGATCGATCTATCACCCATTCTAGGAGTGAGCTAGAGGACGTGTTGATCAAAGTAGGGAAATTTATATTCCCTATAGACTTTATAGTTTTAGATACATAGCCTATGGCGAACCAATGGAACCAAATCTCGGTGATTCTTGGTTGACCTTTTCTAGCAACTTCCAACACGATAATCAATTGTCGAAACGGATCCATGAACCTGTCCTTTGGGAAGATGAAGATTGAGCTTAACATTTACAGGGTAGGAAGTCAACCCTCTGAACCTTCTGCTCATATAATTGATATATATTCTGTCAACGAGATAGCTTCCGACAGTTGCGAATTTGAGGAGCTTCACGATACTGATCTCGATGCCACTAGTGCGTTATTGTTTGATCCAGCTATTTATTATACGAGTAAGGACCCTTCTGTTGACAAGTCCACCCCCGAGTCCAAATCCTTTGACTTGTCAAATGAATTAGTCGAGCTATCCGAGTCAATCTCTTACACTAGATACGGACCTCTTATGGAGTCCGAGTATCATACTCTTCTTTCCGATAAGATTATCATTCGGAATATCGATGAAACTTTCGAAAATATTTTCGCCGAACAACCCACGTTCCTTAAAGACTTGGATGTTGTGATGAATCAACCTCCACCCGAAGAAGTTGAACCACCCCCTTCTCCTTATCACATACGAGAATACGAATATTCCACCCATTCCTTATCTTTCAAATTCTCGTTTTCAGTCACCATCAATTTTTCGTCTTTACCAACCGAGACGTAAAACCGTTTAATTACACCTCTTATCTACTCCCCACTTCTTCACGTTTATCTGTAATATGATCTTCTACCAACCATGGTATTACATTGATATAATATTCAAATGGTTGGTTTTAACTTTTGGTCTTTGTAAAACTTTGTGCGGACCAATAATATTTACCCCCCTCTTATGATTTTAAATGCTTAGTAATGAAAAACTATTTTACTCAAGTTTGGGAGGGGGGGAGGAGGAAAATATTTTGGCTCTTGAAAGAAAAGAAATTTTTGCACGATTGTAAGCTAAGAATAAGTTTGGGGGAGGATTTCACTATCATTAACTCTTGTCCCCTTTACTAATCATTGCGAACCTTTCCTTCCAAGTCTACAGGTTTTGAGCTTAAAAGATGATATTAGTGAGGACACTGCTCTAAATAGGTTTGGGGGGGAGAGGTTTGTGCTTATTCATTTTGCATTATACTAAATAAAAGCAATAAATAAATAAAAGCACTAAATAATTTTTTTTGAAAAAAAAGTTAGAAAGTGAAAAATACATATGAAAGATAGGAAAATATTTAAGAAATGTAAGAAAATTAGATATTTTAAAACGAAACTAGTAATACGTAGTCATGAGCTGTTGTCCCAAGGGTTAGTAAGATGAAGGAAATTACTAATCTGCGTATAGAAATAAGTCTGGAAAATAGTTTATATTCTTGAATCCAAACTTCTGAACATTGATACCCTACTATATGCACTTGCACACATCTTGAAACTTGGGATAGTAGAGGATACCTTGAAATACTCTTGTCTAAAAGCCTTAGTATGAAAAAAAATTAACAAAAATATAAATGACACATAAAATATAAATGGTGAAGAAAAATGAACACTGGTTTTGTAATTACTTAAGAGAGCATAAAAAATATAGCGGGGGTGCCTTATCACCTAGTGCCTTAGACCAACTGATTTGGGAGTTACTACTAAGTCTTAAGTGTTGCAAAACTAGGATATTGCTAATTACGCCTTAATAAGTAAGCACATTCGGTAATCTTTTGATTAGTACCTCAAGAAGTATTAACAGTCGCATGAAGAATGTGTGAGCAAATCCATCTAAAATATCACCAACTAAAAAGTACTAAGGTATATGGATAAAGGGTATGATAGCTTGAATTGAATTCTCCAAGTATATGAATGTCTTTTACAGACATGTAGGGGTATATGATCGATGTTTTGAGGAAGACTAAAGACGATGTTTTATTGAAAGATGATGTGATTTCTGACATCTTTCATGACCATTAAGATAGGGCTCATGACAACTAAAAAGCTAGTGTAGTTTGAAGCACTTATTTTCAAGTTCTTTCTTTTATATGTTCCTTATCATTGCATGTAATTTTTGTCTTTTTTCTTTTATTTTGGGATTTTGTGTAATCCGTTGAAAACCCTCAGAAGACAACACTCCCCCTACTAGGGACACCTAGAGATTTAAAAGCTTGTTGCACGTACTAAGTGCAATCGTGTGTTGCCTACGAAAGTGTGCTAGGTTTTTTTCCTTTTCTTTTTCATAAGTAGTTTGCTCGGGACGATCAAAAATAAGTTTGGGGGTATTTGATTAGACAAAAATATTGCACATTTATATGAACATTTTCCTACTATTATTAACTAATAAAAGGTGTTAATTGTAAATAAAGAACATATGTGAGTTTATTTGTAAAAAAATTATTATCATATGTTTCTTCATTTATAATTAATATAATTAGGGAAAATATATGCATATAATATTTAAATGAAATATTAAAATATATATATCATATCAAATATTTCTAATCAATATTCTTAAGATATTATATCATATAAATGGTTGGAATAATATCTCAAAAATACCAAATGCTACTAATAAGATGAATTTGAGATATTGTGCAGGTATTAGCTCAGGTCGGAAATCTATGTAGGAGATCCAAATCAAATCGAAATATCGAAACCAAATCTGCTAAATATTAGAAGCAAATCGAGGAATTTAGCAACGGCAGAGACCGAGGGCAATATTTTCAGAATCTGTATATCAAGAAGATCTCCAAATATCAAGAAGAAAAGCTATGAGAAAATTGGATGCACAAGCCTACAAGGTGGCGGCGGATCCGCGGTCAACTAGGGGAAATGGCGGCAGTTCCGCGGTCTGATGGTGGCCGTTGGATATGGGATTTTGGGGATATGATCGTAATCTCACCTACTCCAACATGGCATCTAGAGTTTTAACTTTCAGAGGGTATATAAAGGACCGAGAGCTGTGCATTCCAAAATGATCTTATCATCACATCATCATATCATCTACCTCCATAAAGAGAGGGATTTACGAGCGAAACTAGGGTTCTTGTAATCTACCTTTTTAAGGAGAAAAGTTGTAATGCAATAGTTGATTAATAAAGGTAGTTTTTGTTTTAATTTTTTTTCGCATTTTACTTTACGTTTTAATTTTACGCATTACTTTTCTGCACTTTTAATTATGGTTTCATTCATCTTCAACCTCTTTTTTAAATCGCTACTAACTATGAGCGAGTAATTTCTTACTTGCTAGGGTTTGTACGTTAGGGTAGAATAATGGATGAAATATCGCGCAACTTCTTTTGAAATTTTAATAATTACAAATTTTATCAAAATAAATATTGACCATCATGTCGGGCACGCTATCAATTAATGATATTCACGACCACGATTTGAGATTAGTTAATAATTCTTTTGTTAAGGGTTTGAGATAAATAGAGATCAATGGAAGGATAAGGGACAGTAGTGGAAAACCCTAGTTCCCTCTAAGAACCCTAATCTACATTCATCGCTATTTCTCTAGTTTTAAATAATTAAAAAATAAAAAGAATCATTTCTAAACCTTCATCCATTAACTACTAAGTCCTATAAACCCTACAAGCATTTCTATTATAAAATTTTCTATCCATTTTAAAATAAAACAACAACAATCCTTTCTCTCTTCCATCAACTCTTCTAAAACAAGAAAAGAAGTTCACATTTTCCTGCGGACGACCCATACTCACTATCGGCTAGCTCTTGCGACACCATTATTGATTGTGGTTATTTACAGTATACACACACCTTTTCGGAAAAAATCAATCAGCCCGCATTAAAAACACTATCATTTCTTGGTCAAAACGAATTCCGAAAGTCTCGAATTTTGCCCGAGACCTCGAAGACAGCCCCGAGGTAGTTCCCAAGACTTCATGGGGCTCTCGGTCGATCCTAGAGCCCGGGGCATGAGAAAATGCGATAAATTGTTACTGTTTCAGACTGTAAAATAAACAGTGAGAAAAACTTTTTTGAAAATGGGTTAAAGGAATTGATTTACCACCAAATAGTAATTAAATGTGCATGATTAGCTCTGATACCATTGTAAGTTTGTCAAGACTAGGGTCGCAGCATTTATGACCGCGACGGAATAATAAAATCATAATTTTAACCATGCTTGGCCTCAACAAACACCCAATTAATCGTTTCATGCACTAAATTACTTTACAAGAAAAATCAAAAGAGAAAAATGAGAGCTACAATCTTTGTAGCGTGTCTGGCTAATTCGGGAAGACCCCATCTATGCTCTTACGCCATCCAAAACGCGTTTGTAAGCCGGTCTCCATGCCGAAGATGATCCACATCGACGAAACCCCAAAACAAGCTCCATCTTCATAATTAGACAAATCTAGTAAAGAAACTTGATCAAGTGGGATGCTAATCCACTTGATCAAGTGATTTAACAGCTCACAAATTTTTCCTCTCATCAAAAATCCCCTTTTCCATTTTCAAGAAGGAAAAAGAAGAAGAAGAATGAATATTTTCTCTTAAATGAATAGTAGTGTAGAGAATGGTTATCTTTTCATCATTTTAATGAAAACATTTTACATTAAAAAACTAGCAACCATACTTCTTACTATTCATTCAAGACACATATTCATTTTCTTTTTCTTTTTCTTTAATTTTGAAATAAGGTGTTTGATTCTAGATGTTTATTTTATTTATCACATAAATGATAAAACATCTAAAATACATTTAGTATATGTATCCAATACATTTACCCGTATTTGTATCAAGTACAAATACCGAATGATAGAGAAATATAATGTGAACATAATACTAGTATTATATATATATAATTATCACATGATTTAATAATCCGGTTTAAAGCTAAACCGGCCTGTATTATCAAATGTCCAATTATCACATATAGTCGAACTCCCGCACGTATCCCCATACATGCATTACATCATTTCGCTTGAGCTAGAAAAACCTCTGCGTGAGACTCTAAACACTCAACCAATACGCTGGCAGTGGGTTACGATCATATCCGTGAACCCATAAGCACATCAGCAGTACTAGCTACATGTAACGGCTATCCAGATATTAATCAAAAGAAAGGCCGGCATGCAAACGCATCCGAACGCAATCAGAACCTATAAGTGACATTCGACGTACAATCCGGTCTCTTCATCTAAGAGTATCGCATATCGGGTTTGGGGGGTAGAATCTGTCAGACCTCTAATAACAAGATAAGTCGTGCTGATGTAAACCGCATAACCACATGAGATACAACTGATAACACTTATCAATTTATCTCAACTTCTTCGGCCAAAAACTTCTGGTTATGGTTTATCAAGAACTGCGCGACATCTACCCCCTATACTGGGAGAGACGAATTCCTTCGATTGCTCACTGCCTCCATGTGTTTCAGTATTGTACCAACTAAAACCTATTTCCACGACTCAGTAGAGTCATGATAGGGTGGTAATCAAAGCATAGTGGGAACACACACAAGACACTATAGGGATTTTAGGTCTAAGGACTATCCTGTACTCATGTCACCAAAGAACTGCTATCTGACAATTGGTATAATACCAACTAGGAGTTCTCGGTGGGTCCGTCCAGTGAAATTCATTCCTAATGAGCACCTGTATACAATCTTCGGTGTCAAACACCAATAGCTATGGGATCAGCTATCGTCCTCCAACCGGGTCAGGAAATGTACACACTAGTTTAAACTGGAGTACCGATGCCCAGTCTCAATACTCCTGCGACTAGGGACATTTAAGGATGGGCTTATAGACTACCACAGGTCTTACTAGTATGATCCCTATCAGTAATCCTGGTAGTCAAGCAAAATCCTAAGGGCTCTATCTCATGTATTAGCGATACGTGATAACGAGTAAAACGTATACACATGATAGATAAAGAAAAATCAGATAGTATACTATCATCTCGAGTAAGATTGTTCTCCGTATAGATCCTTCTTCTATTACAATAATTGCCTTAAGGGCACCTATATCCAACAACTATATGAACTCAATCTTGATATTATATCACCTTTTGTATTCATGGGCTCGATCGAGACTTGTAACCTTAATCATAATCTAATAATATACACGGGGTGTTAGGGTAGTTTAAGTATGAATATAACGGAATCTCAAGAGTCCCCCTAATTCATGAATCCATGTCCACTAACACAAGCAATCTATTATGAGGACACGTGTTTCTAAGCCCCTAGGGCCTTACTATTGGGTTTGGAATACTTTAACGACGGTTGAAGTCCTGTTACTAACACATCTTGATTCCGGCCCGTGGTTTCTTACTCCTAGGGCCCTATCCTTGAGTTTGAGAATACTCTTGAGATTGCTTGATATTCAAAGTTGAACTTATGTTAGTTAGCTTACCTTTTTAGTGATCTCTTTAGGACACATTGCTATGCATTACATGTTCAACACTTTTACTTGTTACATGCTCACAATATCTACACTACACAGTTATGCTATATTTGTTTGCTATGCTCATGTTATATCGGTATGTTTTTACAGATATTGCCATACTCATGATACCTTGCCATCTGCATATAGTTGCTAAATTTAATTGACACCCTTACATAAGCACATCAGAATTCATATGCTACTTACATGTTGTCCTTTACCACTTTCATATTTCTATTCTTATTAGGGACTTACCGAGTGAAAGTTCGCTGATGGACATTCCACCCATCTTTTATTTCTTTGGAATATTCGTCAGATGATCTAGAGACTGAGGAGGTGGAGGCTGAAGAGGATTACAACCAGTTCGTACTAAAAGAAGATCACTAGTTTTCTTTCCGTACTTTATTTTTCGAGTATGCCTCATGTTTAAAGCGCTTTGATAATGTATTTGATATCTTGCAATCAATTGTAAACTCTTTGAATGTAAATATATTGATGCTGGATTTTATTTCACTTGTTCATTCTTGTCATTCTTTATATTGCTTATATACACTTAACGTATTTGTTTCGGGAAATGACCTTATCGAAATAAATACTTCGCGGGCCTCGTCACGTGCCGTTACCGCTCTTTTGGAAAGAGGGGCGTGACACTCTAAGTCAGTTGAAATCGATCGGTGGAATATATCCTTATGTTTAGCAAGGGTCTTATGTATACCTGAGACTATGGTCAAAATTGTGCCCGGGACATAACCCTGTCAGTCGTGCCGCTAGGCATAACTACCTAATCAGTATATATTGCTAATATCGAATGATCATCCTCTAAATCGCTGTACCTCGCTAAATATGAGTTCGATTCCACATCGATTTTCCCATTTCCCCAGGTTATCGTATGTATTCAAGTATTAGATAGGTTGTGAATATGTACATATCACTTTCACTATTCAGTCACGCTTTCTCTTATCAGTATCACTTTCAATCACTGGTTCACTATTGTACTTGTCATAACCCAGTCGCTAACACTTATCAATCGACAATGCAAAATAGTCGCAAGGATTTCAATGTAAACAATTACTAAACAATGGGTGTAAAGCAATCATGAAATATGGTAGGAATGCGTTAAATAAATATTCACTAAATTAAGGGCAGTCAATATCATTCAGTTTGCAAAATGCATAATAAATCACACGCGCAAAATCGAGCAAAACAGTATAAAAGACATATGAAATACTTGATTATCTAAGCAGTAAATTTTATTTCATATCAATAGGCATTCTGGTTTAAGAGTTATGTTCATTTTAAAACAGGGATGTGCTGCTGCAATTCCGGCTTCAGAACTGTAAGTCTAATTTCAAGCACAGTTTTCTATAGATCGTGATCATAACTAAGGATCGCTATAGTTGAATAAAATCTAACCCTGTCATTTAGGCTTCCCACGCAATAGACACATCAGTAATAGTCGCTGTATATAGGGTGATATGTTCAGTTTAAGATCGATGTGTATAAACGGTCACTGCAGAAAACAACCATACATATCGACGATCTAAAATACTTTTAAAATATCAAATAACATTTAAATTGATTGAAACTAATACCATCAGTTACCTAACTTTATTATCTACGCAATGATATAGGATTCCGTGTATTTTTAGATTTATACAGGGATGTACATGTATTTAAAGTCAGGTATGCTAGAAAATACTGCTCTGGACTGTAGTCCAGAGCCATATTTATCTAAATTTTTCATTATCGTAATATGTTCATATTAAGTAAAAATTTGTAAAAGTTCTAGGTTATCTAGTCGGCTTTGATACAACCCATAGAACATTACATTCCGATATGTATTTAATTAATTATGAATTTTACGGTATAGCATGTACATAAATTTTCAGATTTAATGTCGTATCTTGGGGACGTCATTTCATGATCGAAACCCAATCGTTTCGATACCAATTTTCTACATGTTTCTAATTATCATTAAAGTGAGCTATTGATAAAGAAAATAAAGACTTTTAATAAATTTTCAATCCGACAAACATATCGAACACTTACAATACAGGTATCATTAATGAACTAACTATCATAACTATTACATCAATAACAAGTGATGAGGTTCACTTGCATTTGTAACTTATCAACTTAGACCTAACTACAATGATTTTGATGTAATCGTGTTTAGATATAATTACCATCTTGCAATTTTATCCTGCTAGGTTTTGGCAATTCAGTTCTTTAAGAAAGATTTTTTGCTTGAACTAGGTTATGAATTAAGAAATCAAACAATACATACATACATACATACATACATATAGATATATATATATATATATATATAGCATGATAATAAAGTTCTAAAACTTGTCTGGCGATGGCGAGCAGTGACGGCACAGACAGCGGCGACGGCGGCAACAATAAGGCAACGTCGACCAAACGGCAGCAACGGTGACGAAGTGTTTGATATGGTGCAGGGGTTGAGAGGCTTGGGCTCAGATAGTGTTGCGTTGGTGGGCACGGTTGTCACAGCTGGCACAGCGGCAGCCCAGAGAAGGTGGAGGCCTCGACTGCTACTAAGATGGCACAGGCAGTGGCCGGCGACGAGGCAGGAAGGGATTGTTGCTGTTGTAGGCTCGGCTTGGAGGGGGAGAGCGAGGGAGCGGGCTCGGTCTTATGGTGCAGGAGTTGAGGAGGAGCAGAGGGTGTTGGACAGTGGTGGCTGTTGGGTGCTCAGTGAGTTAGAGAGAGGAGGATGAGATTGTGTGTGCATGAGAGAGAGAGAGAGAGAAGGCATTAGAGGGGAAATTAGAGAGAGGAAGAGAGAGGTTGAGAGATTGGGATGACGTTCGAGGGGATCTCAGAGGTTTTGGGGGCATGGGTAAGGTCGCTGCCGTTGGCAAGGAGAGGGTGTCGCGGAGGACGTGGGTGAAGAAGAAGGAGGGTGTTCTCGCCAAAATTTTTGGCCAGGAGCTATTTGTTCCCTTATAACCCTTATAAAAAAGGGAGGGAAGAAAGAAGAAAAGAATTCACGGTTGGATATTACGTGTTAAACACGTGAGCGCTTATATGCAAAGCATATAAGCGCTGAAAGCAAATGACAAGGGCCAAACATGCCTCACGTGTTAAATACGTGAGCACTCATATGCAAAACATATGAGCGCTGAACATAAATAACTAATGGCTAAACAGGCCTCACGTGTTAAACATGTGAGCGCTCATATGTAAAGCATATAAGCACTGAAAATAAACTAAATAAAACAACTAAGGTCCAAAAAGGCCTCACGTGCTAAACACGTGAGCGCTCATATACAAAGAATGTGAGCGCTGAACATAAATAACTAATGGCCAAACATGCCTCACGTGCTAAATACGTGAGCGCTCATATGTAAAGCATATGAGCGCTGAAAATAAACCAAATAAAACAACTAATAGCCAAACAGGCCTTATGTGCTAAACATGTAAGCGCTTATATGTAAAGCATATGAGCGCTGAAAATAAACAGGCTAAAACCCACATTAGGGGTCACGTGTTAAACATGTGAGTTCTCTTGTTACTCACATGCAAAGCATGTGAGCCCCCCAATTTAAAATGCTCCAATTAAAATTAAATTCTATTTGGGAAATATTTTTCCTGATCTTTCTAATATGGAAAGATCTTTCTCTAACAGAGAATCCTGGATTTAAAATCCAATGGTGATAAAATATCACCAATTAAATCATCTGATAGAATTAAATTCTATTTGGGAAATATTTTCCTGATTTTCCTTAAACTAGAAAGATCTTCTCTGTTAAACAGAGGACTTTTGGATCAAAGATCCAACGGTGATCATCTGGTAGAATAAAATTCTATCATAGAAAAATATTTTTCTAATCTTGTTAAACTAACAAGATATTCATATGATAAGAATAAAATTCTATGTTAAACTAACGAGATATGCATAAGATAGAATTAAATTCTATATTAAGAAAATAAAATTCTAATCTTGTTAAAACTAACAAGATATTCATAATCTTGTTAAACGAATAAGAAATCTTCTTTGTTACACAGAGAGCCTTTAGATTAAAAATCCAACGGTGAATAAAATTCACCGATTAATCTAAAAGATCATGGAATCAATCATGATCTCTCAATGAGAGATTCTCTTAACAAATTGATTCTTGTTCTTCTCGTATAAATAGGAGCGAGGAGAAGAGGAGACACACAGAGAGAGGGCGGAAGAAAAATACAGTGAGAATTTAATTCTCTAAAAGGAGGAGACCACCCCATAAGCTTTCCAAAAAGCTCCCACAAAAACAAAATAGAATTTATTTCTCAAACAAAGGGTTTAACCTTTCAAAAAAATAAGTTAGTTCTTCCTCTGGTTGAGGTCTGCAAAAGAAGATCTCCCCACAAGTTGAGAATTTAATTCTCATCGGGGAGATTCTGTTATGCAGATTCAAAACTTAGGGTAAAGAACTAAGTTCAAAGAATTTAATTCTTACAAAAGTATATAAGAATTTAATTTCTCTGATAAAACTAGGGTTTAACCCTGTAAAAAGAATTTAATTTTTATAAAATAAGAGACTTGAAATTCTCTAAACTCATATCCCAGCATCGTTAATATGAGATTAAAATTTTCATGCACATAGAAGGAAAGACCAGTGATTCATTAGTGTTCAACACTATAACGAAATCTCACGTATTTTCCCACGTGAGCACCTCTGATGAACAAAAAAGAATGGCTGAGACCGAATCACGTGTTTCACACGCGAGCATTTAAAAAGAACAATAAGTGCCTCCTAGGGTAGTCACGTGTTTCCCACACTAGCGCCTAAAAGAAGAACAAGAAGTGCGTCTTAGGGCAGTCACGTGTTTTCCATGCTACCCTCAATCAAGTTCTTAGCACTTCTGTGAAAGGAAGAGAAAATAAGATAAGAGGGCATTACCCCCATTTGGGGCGTCTCACATGTTTTACACGTGAACCCTACGGGAACTAAGTGTTTATCACTTACATAAAGGGAGAGGCAATAAAGCCAAGGGGCAGAACCCAATTTTGGGGCGCCTCACGTGTTTCACACGTGAGCGTCACAAGAATCAAGTGATCAACACTTATATAAAAGGGAGAAATAACTGGGCAGTACCCATATTTGAGCGCCTCACGTGTGTCACGTGAGCGTCACACAACCCTAGTGTTTAACACTAATCAGGTGCCTCACGTGAACCACATGAGCGCCACAAAAATTTAGTGTTTAACAATACTCCAGTGCCCATATAGAATGCACGTGAGCATCGTATGTCTCAGCATTTAGCACTGTTGGGTAATTATAGAGACCCAAATCTAACCCAAATTGACCAATTTCTTCCAAAGTCAAAACCCCTCTGTATTCATCATTCCCCAAATTGATCTTAGTCCCAAACATAACTAATGATCTGTCAAACGATGATATCCAAAATAAGGTTCATCCCACATCCTCTAAGTTAATCTTAGTCTCCAAAAATGACTAATGATTCTTAGATGATCCACCACGATCTTTTCCCTCCAACACGGGAATTGGTTCAAGGGTACATCTCTTCACACCTCTGATACATGTCGTTGTAATTTTTCAACATCTTCAAAGAGGTGGCGGGTCCTGATAACCAACTTCTCTTCGGTGCATCAAACTACACCCCAAGCTGGGTGTCTCCTATATCATCGTTGCTTATCCCAACACGTAACAAATACACGTGCGCGCAAGATGATCTATAGACCGGAACGACCCCAAACTACAACGTTGCCTCTAAAATGGCAACAACGGACCGTGACGTCCTTAAACTAAAACCTCACCTCAAAAATGATGATCTACAGACCGAAACGTCCTCAAATTACAACGTTGTCTCCAAAATGGCGACAACGGACTGTAACGTCCTTAAACTAAAAGCTCACCTCAAAAATGGTGATCTACAGACCGAGATGTTCTCAAACTATCTACAGACCGAGATGTCCTCAAACTATCTACGGACCGAAACGTCTTTAAATTAACAACGGACCGTAACGTCCTTAAACTAAAACAATGGAGCACAAATGCTCTTTTGTTGGATCTGAATGATCCTAAAACCCCGTTAAGTAGATCTTAGTCTCAAATTGGACTAACATATCCTTGACTAAAATTTAATTTGATCTTAATCTCAAACGAGATTAACGATCCTTAAATCTAAATCTAAGATATACGGATTGGACTAGTCCACGCCCTACGGGCGACAACATAAATTAGTCTCCGTATACAATCCATGAGCAACAAAAAAATGAAACAAACACACACGACATGAAGTGAACCTCTAGAGCAGGAGAAAGTGGTTATCGCGATACGGTAACGTAATTAACTGCATGGGCTTGCGCCTACAGGGAAGAGTGTCCCCACAATCAAAAAACCCTCGCAAACGAGGGGGAATCTAACAAAGTCTGCTACAACGGCCGCATCCATCCAAACCTCCGATACACGGTGCCATAAATCAACTTGGCATTTTCGGAGAGGTGGACGGATAAATTCAAATAGTATCTGCCCCTAAATTCAGGCAAGACGACCTATCTCGATTTCGTCTCCGTTTTCGGCGGTAAACAGAGGGCATGGGGCTCGGGTTTTTAAAAAAATGAGAAAGAAGAAGAAGAAGAGAGAGAGAGAGAGAGTAGGGTTTAGGGCTGGGTTTTGTTGCGCCGGGTCATGGTAAGATTTAGGGTATATAAAAATCAGGAAAAGAAATTAGGGTTAGGTTTTAAAGTGGAGGGTTTAAAAAAATATAGAAAATGAAAAATAGGCTTTAAGGTTAGGATTTTGTTTAGTATAAGGATTAGGGTTTTAGGAAAATTAGATATACTAAGGAATAAAAGGAAAATAAAGGGAAAATAGGGAAAATATTGAAAAAACATTTATTGATAGAATTTGGGAAAACAAAGTTGATAAAAATACGAAAAATAATGTACACAAGAAAAATGGTTATTACAAATATATATAAAGGGGTTTTTCTTTAATTTACCTAGTTAAAGGTATTTATCACAAAACTCTTGATAGATGAATGTATTTTTATGCAGTTTAGCCTAGATATTTTAATATAAGTTATACAAGCATATAACATATATTATATTACTATAATATTACATTATATCCGGATATACGTATCCGTCTCTGATTTTTATTTCTTCTAGAATCTGTATCTGTATCCTATCGGTTATCAAAATTGTATCCGTATCCAGATGCAATTAGTTAGTAAAAATCATTGTTTGCCAATGTGTTTGGTAAGTTAAGATTTATATCATATAAAAAAATGGATGGACGATTTCTTAGTATATATAAGAAAAATATTAATCATTCACTTGAAAAACTTTAGGAATTATATGACAAAAGTATTGAAGAAGAAAAATAAAACTCTGGTTCAATTATTGAAACTGCTATGTCAACATGTTTAAGGAAAAAGGAGAAGATGACTGAAGAAATGCATCACATGTTTTATTTTCCTTTTAAATTTTCGTTTTCTTTTTCTTAGGAAAGTGTCGCATGCTACTTTAGCTTAGTTGGTACTAATTTTCTCTTCAATACGAGAGCTTGCAAGTTCGATCTCCGAAAAGGTTGATTTCAAAAATACTTCAGTATGATGTTGGAAGGATATGTTAATGTTTGTAGGTTAATCCATTAACTAAGAAGTACTAGCAGTGATTCCTTCCAAGTGCAGTGACTCCGAGTTTTCATTTATATATTCGACAGCAAAATGAACAATGCATTAAGCAACGTTTTCCCAATATAATTATAGTAAGTCGCAAATTCAAAACTTTCCATGAACCGCCAACATAATCGGGATACATCAAAATAGCCTAATATCTTGATGGAATTTTAAGCTATTATTTTTGTGTATACCTAGAGTTCATTTACAAAAGTTTGCAGCCATGACAAAATTGAGGGGCTCACCTACAAGTGTCTCATATCCGTTCACATACTTAGAAAGAGTTTGACTTGGACTCGGGCCTAATGGGCCTGGCCATCTTTTAGTGTGAGCTACTATTCATGATGGGTAGTGTTAGGTTGTTAACAGTATATATACTCCTATTGAGTGGAGTTGAAGGTGTGTGCCAAAATATAGTCTCTTTGGATTTTTGTTTGGCTCCCTCTCTTGTGGAAAAGAAGATAATGATTAGAGTATTTGCGAAAGCTCGTAACCTCTTGTATATTATTATTTAATTATAATGAAACCAGACGATTGCCTCGTGGGTGTAACGTTTCAGAAATCGTTTTGCGAATTTTTCCGTTTTAGGCCAAAATTGTCGGTATTTTCCGTTTTAACCCGATTTCGATCAAACGTCCGTAGAAACTTGCCGGCACCTAGTTTTGCTAAAATAAAGCTAGTGCGCGAACTTTGGGGGTATATGGGAGGTTTTGGTTCAGATAGAATTTTTCTCAAATAAAATATTATTTTAGCCGGTAAAATATGCACGTAAATCGGGAAATTTCTTTTAAAGGAAAATTCTTGGAAATCATCACTACAATTATTTTGAAAGATTCTTTTCTAAATATCTAGATATTTTTTTTGTGCAAAAGGATTTGAATTAAAAAAGAAAAGAAAATGAAAGAAAAGGTGGCATTTGTAATTAATGATGCATTTATTGTTCTTTTGCTAGAACTTTCTCATTTCTTCTTCACAAAACCCCCTCCTCCTTCATGTGGCCGGCCCTCTCTCTCTCCTTGGCTGCCCTCATTTTTCCAACCCTATTTTCATCTCATTTTTGCTTCACAAAATCATGAAAAATCCAAATAATTCATAGAAATAAAAAATAAACATTTCCCTTCATTCTTTAGCTTTATTCTTGCTTGGATCTTTAAGAAAGATAACATTCTGGAGGCTATTTTGATGATCTTGTTGCAAATTTCCAAAATCTAAATTGAGGTATAAAACCCTAACCCTAATCTCTAATTGTTACTAAATACTTTATGCTAGCTTATTTAGATGTTAATTAAAGTTTTAAATTTCATGTTTCAAAATTCTAGAAATGGTTTTTGATATTCAAGTTAGGATTTTGATTAGTGAAATGGTTAATTAATATGTTAAACTTGATGAAAACTTAATCATGTTACTAGACTTGTTAAATGATACTTATTGTTAATTACTACTTTGTTTGATTAAGGATTTTTGCTTACTAGGTTTTTTCTAAAACTTAATTAGCAAGTGTTAAAAATATAGAAATGGTTTGAATAGCTTAGTTAAGATATTATAAGGTGTTTGTGAGCGCTAGATTTGTATTATCTTGATTCTACTGCGAAATATTGCGATAAGTTGTTTTCTAGGTTTCGGGGTTTTTCCGACGTGGGTTCGATTTGTCATTTCGAGATTATATCTATTATATTCCTCGTATTTTTTTATGTTGTGTTGCGCAATCGAGACGATCGAAGTCTCGACTTGGTGTTTCGTAGTTTAGCGACCCTAGTTAGTGTTTTTGGCCGATGTCGTGTGCGATAGATGCGCTAAGTGCGAAGTGCATTTTTCAGGGCGTTATCCTTGCGTTTCGTTGTCTTTTCATCGTTTCAGGATATTTAGCTTATGTGATGTGTTTGTGAAATTTTAGGTTTGCAGGCGGGGACTTCAGACACTGCGACGAAGGGAAAACAGATGGTAGGCTTCACTTAGCTAGGAGCGTTGGTGAGTAGATTTAACATCTACAGGGGATCGCCCGCATGGCGTTATGCGTCTGGACTAGAAATGACTTGACTTGTCGCATATTCTATTTCATATTTAGAATTGCGCATACACCCTACTGCTTAGTTAATTGTTGTGCTTGGACTAGTATTCTTAGGACACTGCACTATTATTGACGGCTTATGTTGCACGAGCACTGATTGTATGCCACACACACCGTCAATAATTGCCATGACACGCACAACCCACTTATAGATATGATATTGTTTGGTTAGGGATATTGAGACATTGATTCATATTTCTTTACGCATATGACTTATAGCATACCTGTATACCTATATGCTTATACATATGCCTTGACATGCTTACATGCTAGTTACATGTATACCTATAGGGTATTGTACCATTAGTGATAGGTACATACACAAATAATGATATAGCTACATGTACACTTTGCATACATACTTCACTTATACCCGGAGGGTATATTACATCATTTCTGATAGGTAGATATCTATATCTTGCTATACCTTTATGTTTACACATATATCTGGTTATAGCTACATGTTTATCTTTACTTGATGTTATTTAGAATTGGAGAAAAATAGGAACCGCATGCCATTGTATATTAACTTATTTCAGTTAATTAGTGGCTTTTCCTTTATATGCTTATATTTCAGTTTTATATTGCCTATATTATATTCATGGATTTTCGCATTTGAGTTATGGATTTTTCATGATGTTTTCTGGATTTGGAGATAGTGTGAGTTCATGAAATTATGTATTATTTGAAAAATCCGGTTTCCCTTGATATGATATTTTAGCATCCACCATGAGATTTATCGGTTCTGATATATATACTCCATACGAGGAGTCGGGGGCTGTATGAGGGTACATGGTGGGGCCCGGAGGTACCCCGGGGCAAGATGATTGATGGACCTTACCAATTGAGCCTGGCAGGGGAACCATACACTCCGGTGACATTACCAATGACTCGGCGGTTATCATGGGGATACCGATGGGAGTCATGTGCGTATGGATACGTCGAGAGGCGAGCGTCAGAGCTAGGCACTCGAGCTTTCGGGATAGCGTATGATACGTACCTATCAGGGTGCCAGTCATGGTGACAGCACCTGATAGATCAGTATTTATGTGTCGATGCTTGACACTTTGTTTCATGATATTTTTACTCCTACGTATATATATATTAGTGGAGTGGGACTCTAATATATATATGTATACATATCCATTTATATACATCATCATATTTATTCATGCAAATATACCTAGGATATAAGAGATTCACTTGATATTGGATTTAGGACATTTGAGATTTACTTGATACTAGATATAGGATATATGTGAGATTTACTTGATCTTGTACATTCAGGATATATGAGATTTACTTGATATTGTACATTCAGGATTTGTGAGACTTACATGATATGAGAGCCAATTTGGGGGCTGATTTGAGGAAATTGGGATTTGGATTGTCTTGATGGACTTTGATCCTACCACGATGTCAGAATTCCGTAGAAATGACATGTTTCATTCCATACTCCATATTTATTGTTTATACACTGTTTCATGTATTAGTAGTACCTGATAGAGTACCTTTCATGACTGTTGCATTTACATACTTTTACTTAATATGCATTGCTTCATGTACTAGTAGTATCTGATAGAGTACTTTTCATGACTGTTGCATATATATATTGTCATATCATCGCTTCATGTATTAGTTGTACCTGATAGAGTACCTTACATGATTGTTGCACACAGATTTTCATATTATTGCTTCATGTATTAGATGTACCTGCTAGAGTATCTTTCATGACTATTGCATTCATATGACCATTTATTGCTATTAGCTTGCATATGTTAGATTCGCACTGTACGTTCATACTTGCGATTACCTGCATATGTTATTTACTATTCACGAGTTGGCAACTCATCCCCGTTGTGCCACAGTGTTGCAGGTTGTTCCCCAGAGTAGTCGAGGCAGGCTATGCATCTATCTTATCATCTTTTGCTGCGGATACCGCATCAGCTCACAGTGTGCAGTTTGCTTAGGTGGGTTTTGTGGTTATTCGTTGTTGTATACATTGTATATTCGTTGTATCCTTGTACTCTCCATCTACTATTTTCATGTTGACTTAGATACTTGGTGAGGACGATATTGTATATTATTTTGTGATTGGGTTGTCTTTTATACAGTTTCCATTTTATCGTCTTTTATTTCTTCGCTACGGCATCGTATATCTGTTGTGGTGATTGTTTTCTGCCTTTTGGCGTGGATTTGCTCCCATTGGGGATGCTTTACTTTATATTTATGTTGTTCCCATTTTTAGGGTTGGTTTTCACAAAGGAGGTGTTGCCGAAATTTTCAAGAATGTAAATTGGACTTACAGAATTTATACTTGAGATTTTCAAAAGTTTAAACAATGTTTCTTATATTTTATTGTCTTTTAATGGTTTAGATTTCTGGGTTTTGGTTTTCTTTTACTCTGTTATGCTTGTAGACGTTGCGTAGTATTAGGGCCGTCATGTGCCAATTTCAGGTCGTGACAGTGGGCTAGGCCGAATGGCGAACCACGTTATATTTGGTGTGCTATTTTCTTTTGTTACATTTTTTGTTGTTGTGCTTGTGTTCTCAATTTGGTGGGGATCTATTTCTCCAACAAGTGGTATCAAGGCCGAAGGTGTTCTTACTTCATGGTTGTTAGCTGTATTTGTCGGAGAAGTGTAGATCTGGTTGTTTGGTTCAGATTAGTGGTTGTTCGGTGTGTATTTTTTGAGGTGGAGCTATGCGGAGGATCATGGCATCTCGATTTAGTGTTTGGGCAGCCAGAGTGGCCAGATTTTGGGCGGGTCTTGAAGAGATTAGAAAAGAGGCTTGTGTGGTACGCGAGGGTAGAGATTGGCGCAGTGGATCCCTCGTATGGGTGGAGGCAAGCTATGCCGGTGGTGGCGCGGGCTCAGTTAATTTGTGTCGGCCCTTGATGGTGGCGCATGAATTTGATGGCCAAGGAGGAAGAAGCTAGGGCTTCGTCCGTGGTATGCACGTGAGGGAAAAAGTTATTCTCGAGCCGCGCATGAGGCAGCACAGAAATATTAGGATGCACGTGTGAAGCACGTGATTGAGAAAAAAAATTAAAAGAGAGAAAAAGAAAGGGAAAGCTCACGTGATAAGCTTTGCAGGGGAGTTGGTTGCTGGTTATGTCTGGACCTGCTGTGGTGGCAACCAGCAAACAAGAATTTGGTGGCTGAAAACAGCACTGGGTTTCAACAGGAAAATCAACAGCTCAGGTTGATTTGATTGCGGATCGAGCATTTGGAGTCCGATTTTTTCTATCCAAATATTGATCCTTATGTTTTCATATGCTCCGAATGCATTGGTGGTGTCGGATTGGCCAAATTACACTTTCTGTTGCAGATGTCCCTACTTTGATATGTATAGTGCAAATCAGCTTATGCTATTTTTCATGGATGCTTGTTTATTTCTTCGAGACATTTGTTATCATGCGGATTTGAATTGAAGGTGGAGTTTTTCCCTTTCTTTTGGTGCCACATGTATTATCGCGTTTGCGATTTTGGATTGTTATATTAATCATGTGATATATTCCGTCTCCAAAGTTTTGGTAGAGACACGATCTCCTTTCAGTGTCGATTTTGGGCTCCATCGGATGTGAGCCAAGGTGGAGAGTGACCTTCTTCTTAACAATGTATCAGACCTTATAATAAAGGAAAGGTAAGAATCAAAGATTATTTAAATACTTTAGTGATTCCCCAATGCCTGGGCAAGTAAAGACTATCTCCTTGCTGTTTGTGTCTCACATCCTTTTTTTGGTGATCATGGATTAATGGTTCAAAGATAATTCCATTTGGTTTAGTTTGGTGCTTCAAGGAAAATTTCACTCAGTTCAATGTTGATCGTTCGAACGGGCGTATATCATAATGCTTTGTTTACTTGCTTCACGACTTAGGTGACATGCGGATCATATGCATTATCGTATTTGTTATGATTTGGTTTGTCACATTTAGTGTGATTTGTTCATCATCGAAGCTTTGGTGACATTATCTTCTGAGCCATGATGAAGGTTTGATCGGATTGTGTCATGCTTTTTTTAGCGGCTCGTGGTGGATTTTGTCTGGGCCAGTTTCTTTGTTATGAGCAGTTATTTGCTCATTGGTGGTTTGATACATCGATACATTTGATGAAATGCATTGCCGTATTCTCTTATTTATCGATGTAGATACATGATGAGGTATGATGCCTCATGGTTTCCTAGATGTATGATTATTTGCAGACATTTTTGTGGCACATGGTGGATTCGTCATCAGGTTTTGTCTCAGTTTGCGGTCCTGGCAATTGCACCGAGGTGGAGCAGTTATGACGCTCGTATTTGAGACAGTGATGACAGTATGAGGTTGTGTCACACCTCGTTTCCCAGTGAACGGGGAGGGGACGCGGTGAGGTTCGTTACGTATTTACTCAGAAGTAAACACGCTAAGCGTATCTAAGCAATATAAAGTAAAATGTACACAAGAGACAGGAATATAAATGAACAACAACTTTTATTTATTTTACAATTCTTTACAATACAACTGGAAATATAAATACAAGTCTGGAATGCAATTACTAAACAATGGCATAAACTGAATGAAAAGTAAGTACAAGTAAGTCAATGCTCATCGTCTTCTGTGAACTGCTCCAAGTGCTCCTGGCTGGTCTCGAACTCCTTAGAGTCGGGTCCTCCTGATAACATTCCAAAGAAGAAGAGAAATAAGAATGTTAGCGAACAATCGCTCGGTAAGTCCTAAAGAAAGAAGGAGAAGAATAGACAGAGAATAGAACAGGTGAAGTAGATATTTTATATTTGCTATACTAACGTAGTTGTTGTGGCTTGGTATAGAATATGCCAGTGTATACGAGAGGAGTCCAACTTACACCGTGGATTTTGGTAACCCGTAGTACAAGACTCCGTCGATAATACTACGGAACAACGGAATAGATGTAATTATGTCTTTTAGTAACCACCTCATGCCACCATTAACATGTTCCGTACCAGTCTACCCCTTTATAAACCCCATAATGTCTTTCGTATTGATTGTACTGATTGTATTGTATTGTCTTGTAGTAAATGAAAGACTTGCCGAAACCATGATATCAGTAAACGGAATGGATATAAATAGATAGTCATGTAATCAGAGTATATGCATGGTTTGGTTCGGTCATATTCATGTTGATATAGATTGTATTCTGGTATTTATGGATTCATGTTGTTCTGCAGTTATACTTGAATTGAATTCAAGTCAGATTATATTCAGATTTGACCATGACTCGAACTAAGTCATACTTTTAAACAATAATTGAAGTCCTGATTGTTTTGGAGTTATCGGTAACTGCTGCACATGGACGGCAGGATTTGTGTCTTTTTCCAAGACAATTACCGTGTTGATAACACCGTTTTTAGATTGTCTATCTTAGATAGGCAAGCACACATATTCTCCGGCTCCCTGAGGCTCAAGAGAACTGGTCCTGCTTAAACCTATGTTTACTAGGGTCCTTATTGTAATTTAATATAACTTGAGGGTTTTTTATATAAAAATAGTTTTGATATAATTTCAAAATACACCTCAAGTATTTAATTATCATCTTTAGGGTTTTCATATATGTATATTTTATAAAAATGAAATTTTCTAGTGAGTAGAACCTAGATTTCATTGTTTGTGCTATTTTAATGTAAACTTGGAATGGTATTGAATTGTAAATGTAGTTTCGTGAAATTGGTGATCCCTTTGATTTAGAAAATATGGAATATATATAATATATTTAAAGTAGATATTTTGATAATATTTATATATCTAATATTTATAAAAATATATAATTTATTTATTAAATAGTAATCACATTTTTCTTTAAAATTGCATTAAAAATTCCATCGAGATCGAATACTCCTTGCGGAGGTTTGCATCTCGCTCTATTAGGCCCGAGGATGTGCGATAACCCGCACCATCCCGATCGGGGTTCCCCAAAATAGATTGTAGAGGCGTATTTGCAAGGAATTAAGTAATACACTTTTAAAGAAAACGGTTGTTGAATGTTTATGGTATTTAAATGTAAACTCGTATTTTCCTATAACCAATGTCCCAAGAGTTATCGTGCTATGTCAAAAATGCGTGTTGTGATGAGGTAGGTCATTATCTCGTGAGTTATCTAAAGGTAATACGGTTAAATTGACAATTATAAGTTGTATGTAACATTATGGTATTTTACTGTAAAAATTGCAATACTTATTATTTTGAGATGAAACTTATTCTAATATATTTATTTATATTTGTTAAACATTATGAGAGAATATGGTATTTTATTATTTAAGGAAATTGGAGTTTTTTTTAGAGAAAAACGAATCGGAAGTCGGAATAACTGCGCTTCCGACGAGTTTTCGAAATAAATTGTTTTAGAATAGAGATAGAGGAGGGAAAAGGGGACTTACTAGCTATAAAGAAAGAGGGGAGAAGAAGGAAGCTCTCGGAACCGTCGGGGTGTCGTTTCGTCGCCGGAATCTACCCGAAACGTCGTTGGAACTTTGCCTCTTTCTAACCTCACTTGTACAACTTGGGACTTAGATTTTTTAGAGAGTTTTTGTAATGAAATTCTGAATGAGGAGAGGAGAAATGTAGTGTGGTATTTATAGGAAAAATTAGGGTTTAGTGTAATGAAGAATAGAATTAAAATATACATTAAAATGTGCATTAATGCCCATTTTTAATTCTCTGGAAATATGCAGAGAAATCAAACAGCATGGCGGTAATGGGGGGAGTCTAAGGGGTGTAGGGTTAAAATTTAGGGAGCATCTCCTACGGGGGGTCCGGCGGTGCCGGTCTCCAAGCTCATTTCGCCGTTCCAATATCGGTGAGGTGTGTGTGTTATTTGGCCACGTGTCCCTGTCGCTTAGTATAACTCAGTGCATGTGTTTGATTACTTTGTGACTTTTCATTTTACGTGTAGTGCACGTGTAAACCTTTAGGCTTCTAAGAGATTAAAAGAAAATCAATTAAAATATATGTGGCTGGGGGTTCGATCACAGGGGCTACGTCACAACAGTGCAAGGATTTACCAATGAGGTACAAGTGTTTTCTTGCTATTCAAAAGCAAATCAAATTTATAACTTGTGTTCAGGCTTAGGTGTTCCTTTCTTTATTTTGGAAAAATTTTGTACAGAAAGTTTAGGCTTGTTACAGGTTGTTCCTGACAAGTGGAGCAGGAGCATGTGTATGTGTATATCTGATGAGCGGATTGCGAGGATGTTGTATCTCCGAGTTTCGGCTCATAGCCAAGGTAGAGATTGTTGGGATATGTCTTGTATCCGTTTGCACATCTAGAGAGAGCCCGACTTGGACTCAGGCCTAATGGGCCGGGCCATCTATTTTTGTGGGCTACTAATAGGTGATGGATAGTGCTAGGTTGTTAACAATATATATACTCCTATTGAGAGGAATTGGTGGTGTATGCCAAAATGTAGTCTCTTTGGGTTTTGGTGTGGCTTCTCCTTTGTGGGAGATAGTGATCAAAGTGTTGTGAGAGCTTGTAACCTTTTGTATGTTATTCTCTAATTATAATGAAATCCCTAATGAGACGATTTCCCTGTGGACTAAGTCGAATGGCTTGCTGGGTTCATGGCGCTCGCGCAGCAGAAGCGAAAGACTAAGGCGAAATACAAAAACGAAAATTTTCGTGCGAGCACTAGAAACCACAAACCTAGAAATCGATCCAAACACTAAAATAACAACTAAAACAAGAGAGCTAGCTACTATGTTGCGAATATACAACCTTTGTAGCGTGTCCACCCAATTGTGTAAGACCCCTTTAAGTTCTGTAGGCCGTTGGGAAAACGCTTGAGAGTCGATCATCCTTGCCGAAGATGAACCACCTGAGGGAAACCGATCCAAACTCCAGCTTCACACCAAAGTGAACTTTGAAGAAGCAACTGACACTCCAGACTTACTAGGAATAGGGTGTGAGGGATGCAGAGATTTGTCACAATCTTTCTCTCCCAAAAATATAATCTTAAAAGAGCATAAAACTCTTGAAAAAGAAGAAGGAGAAGAGAGGATGGAAGAGGAGAGAGAATACAACTATAAGAATGAGAGGTTTTTTCCCCAATCATACAACATTTAAAAACATTTCCAAATAAACAAATGAAAAATCCCATCTCTCTCATCCATGTTCTCTACCATGCTCTCATTTCCATCTCATTTCTTTCTTTTCAATAAATGGAAAACCAAATAATGAGGTGTCCCCTTCTAGAAGTATCTATATATAAATACATAATACCCGGTATATATATTGAAGTACATATACGCGTATCCGTACAAAAATACAAATAATCAAGAGAGAGAAAATGAATAGTGAACATAATACTAGAATATATATCAATCTCTGTGTGTGTGTAAATTATTAAATCAATACTTAATTTAATAATCTGGTTTAATCCTAAGACGAATAGTATTATCAAATTTCCGATTAAAGTCAGTGTAACCAGTACATGTATTTAGTCAGACCCCTACATGTATCAACATACGGCTTCTACATCATATCACCTGAACCGGGAAAACCTTTTTTGTGAGACTCTAAAAACTCGACAATACATTGGCAGTGAGTTGCTGGATAAAATCCATAACCACAAACACGTCAGCGGCACTAGCTGTACATAACGGCTACCCAGGTATATGTCGAAAGGAAGGTCGACAATCAAGTCCATCCGTACCCTACCGAGCCTGAAAGTGACAATTTTCGTACAGTCTAGTTTCTTCGTTTGAAAGTGTCGCATATCGGGTATAGGGGGTGGATAACGTCAGACCCCTAATAACCCGATAAATCGTGCCGCTGTCAGGCTCATGACCAAACCGAGAAACTACTGATCTCCTATGAGTAAATCTCATCCTCCCTGGCCAGAGCCTTATGGTGATGACTAACCAAACACAATGCGACATCGACTCCCTATACTGGGAGAGTCGAATCCCTTCTAATCGCTCACTGCCTCCATGTGGCTCGGGACTGTACCTAACTAAAACCTGTTTGCATGACTCCTTTGAGTCGTGGTAGGGTAGTAATCTAAATACAGTGGGAACTCACACGAGACAAATGATGATCTCAGGTCTAAAGACTACCATGTATTTATGTCACCAGAGAATTGCTATTGGACGATAGGTATAATACCATCGGCGAGTCCGTTCGGTGTACTCACCTCAAGTGAGCACATGTATACAATCTAAGGTGCCACACACCAGTGGCTGTGAGATAGGCCACCACCCCTCGTCGGGGTGTAGAAAGTATACACTAGTCTACTCTGGAATATCGATGCTCAGTCTCGATACTCCCACGACTAAGAACATTTAAGGATGTGCTTATAGACTACCCAGCTCTCACCAGTATGATCGCTATCGTAATACTGGTAGTAAAGCAAGGATCCTACGGGCTTTATCATCATGTATTAGCGACATGTAATAGGAAGTAAAACGTATACATATAAATGATAAAGAAAAACCAAATAGTATACTATCATCTCGAGCAAGACCGTTCTACCTGTATAGGTCCCCCTTCAATTATCATAACCGCTTATCTGTAATTACAACAATTGACTTGAGGGGACTATATCCAACAATCTCCCACTTGCACTTAAGGCCAATTATTTCGGTATTGCATACCCACAGCTTGTGTGTTATCGAGTACCTAACTTCTCTACTAATTAGTTTTGCAAACCGTGTTTGAGAAACAACTGTGTTCGAGAAATAGCCCCAGTGAGTGGATCCGCTACAATGTTCCTTACTTTATCTCTTTATTTCTCAACTTCGCGGATATCAACTATCTCCCGAACTGAGTGACACCTGCCTTAGAATTTATCTGGATAGATGATGGGACCAAGTTCATAAATGAATAAACTTATCCAACAAACTTCTTGGGTTGTATCCTCTGCTGAGTTATAATTAGCATCCTATACCATGTCTACCTCAGTATTCTGCTTGGAACCCTTTCCAATATACTTCCCCTCAAAAGAGGGTAAACTTATAATTATGACAGCCACTCTGTCATCCAGGTCACCTTGAAAACCAGAACCGGTAATCGCCTTCTGTATGAGGCTGCCATTACCATACACTAAGAATATCCTCACACGTTCTTCACTACTTCTCTTTGTTTCTCCAGGATTGGATTAATATCTACTAACTACAACAAGTGCAAAAGCAACATCTAGTCTGGTACATGACATCGCATGATTGACCTAATTGCCAAAGCAATTGAAATGTCATTCACGCGAGTCCCTCTCCTCAACAGTCTAGAAGACATTTCTTTAGAGTGGGTGACTCCATCACCTGCGGGTATACTACCATGTTAGAAGTCGTCCATTCTAACCCCTTTTGAGTGGTGTCCAAGTACCGGGATTGGGACACTTCCCAAATCTAGATCTATGGACATAGATCTAGTCACCAGAACTCTTAATACATTATTCAGATCCTATTTAGAGAAATATCTGTGATAATCAAAGTTTGACCGATTGTAGTATAGGAACATCACTTCATATCAGGAGTATGTCATCCATATATCAGGACAGTACTCCTACATCTTTCTTATCAGGTTCATCTGTTGTTTTGATGTTGTCAAACACCTTGACTGTTACATCAAAACAGATGATCTATCTCCGCTATGCCGCTTTAGTCTATAAAGACATAAGCAACTTGCACACTTTCTGTTGCTCTCACTGACCACGAAAACCCTCTGGCAGAGTCATATACACGTGCACTTCTAAATTCCCATTTAGAAAAACGTTATAGTCATTTATCTACAAGATATTATAGTCATGAATAGCAGCAGTGGCACGTTATATCCGTATGGACTTTAGCATAGACACTGAAGTAAAAGCTTCATCACAATCCACATCGGGTATTTGATGGAAAACGCTTTTACTATAGTATAGCCTTATTAGGCTGCTACCTTTCTATTTACACTGATCTTAAAAGATCTACTTGCTCCTAATGGGTTTTACCCTTTCAGGAACATCCAGCAAAATCCAAATTCCATAATTTGCTGGAGTGTGTGGAGTCTAACTTCGATATAATGCATTCAGTCATCATTCGGAAGTCGCCACTCCCTATGGTTTACTAATAACTAGTAGGGTCATCATCACTATGATGCTGACGTCCCTATCACCGTCTACGAGAAAACCGAAGTATCTCTCAGATAGCAGAGGTCACCTACTAAATCTGTGGAGTGGCAAAGATTTGTCGGTTTCAATTAAATCTCCAGGTTCTACTAAATTTTCAGTATCCGTTTGTGGTTCTGGAATCACTTTTAGTTCTACCATACTTCCACTAATTTCTTTTGCAAAGAAATCCTTTTTATAAAAAAGTGAGTCAAGAACAATGCCGCTATTGATCTTAAAAATGGTAGAAGTTAAACCTTTATTAATACTTGGGATAACTCACAAACTGCTTATTACTGAAACGTACTTTGAGTATGTCTGGTTTCTACTTTTAAACAAAAAACCGGACAACTCTATATCTTAGCAACATTAAGATATACTACCATTACATGTCTATATAGAATCACATGCACTAATTTAGATGGAACTGTATTCAAATGTTATGAAACTGTGTCTAGTGCATATCCCTAAAATGGAAAAAAACCATACAACATTACTCATCATGGAGCGCACCCGCGGATGAGTATTCTGAGAGAGAGAATTGAATTCTCAATTATAAAACTAGGAATGCCTAGCATGAGTATGCACATCTTCGATTACTTCGAAGAATCTTGATACTTCCAATGTTTTGTTCTCTAATTTATTCTTATACCTATGAACTTCTCTAAATGACTTTGCATTTCAATGAATATGTATCTAAAACCAGAGAACCCATAGGTAAAACCGAATGAAGTAAGAGTGTCAACCTCTTGTCCTACAGGATGTCGGACAACATACATCAATATGTATAAGTCTCATGAGTTTACTAACTCAAGCTCCGTGTGTTGTAAGTTGAGAAATGTATTTTGGTTAAGAATATTTATACTGTTATTCAATGCACATTACCTAATCATTAATTGATAGAGGTAAATTTTTAGAAAAATTATATCCCACTTTATTAAATAAAAAGACAGATATATCAGTTTAAAGCTTGGTGAATAATAGCAGTTATTCAGAACTAAATATTTGTCATTAGGCAAAACCAGATGATTTCTCAATAACACCAATTGCTACGAATTCTGTCATTGAGGATCAAATCACCCTTTCCCAATATTCTGCTCCTTCTCAGCATCTGTAGCACCCTATAGATGGGGATTCTAATCCGGTATCCAAATACCCAGGAGTCAGAATTAATTGAGAAACATTCTTCAATTACAACCGTACAAGAAAATCGAAACATAAAAAATGTTTCAAGGGGGTGGCCGGGTGTTCCTAGTAATGCCTCTTCGACTGCCCAGATTCATGACACTAGTTGCAATTTTCTTTGCCCTCATTTCAACCCCTTTATATGTTTCTACATCTTACCATCTGTAAATCAACTTTGGTTAGTTGGTTTTCTTCCTTTCCTACCTTTCATCACTAGCCTAAGGTTTGAAAGAAGATTATCGAACAAGCGTAACAGGTGTACTATCCTAGTACAAGGAGCTATCAACTTGAGAGAAGATGAAGGAGGAGAGACAAAAAAATTATACAATCCAAATCTCCAGAACCAGTGGCCATCCTTGACTGAAATAATTTCTTTGAGTTCGTATGTAAATATAAGATGATTTTTCCAAACAATATAGATCATCATAGTGATACGACAGTATTCTGGAGAAGGCAAAGGGGAAGTATGAGCGGTATGGATATATGCGACTTTGTCGTGAACCATAAAAATCCAAAGCCAAAGTTTGTAGTAAGGTTCGGTTAACTTGGTTTATGAGTTTTAGTTTAAGATCAGTTATAGTTACAAACTAGAAAGAGAAAAGAAACACTCAACGTGCACTCTATAAATTGGTTAATTAATTTATCTAATCAGGATGACTCTCACTATTTTCTTGAATTCTCCTTTAAACCCAAAAAGGAGAATTAGTCGGGATCATGTACACCTTACATGTTCGCTAATCGTTCAACTATGCCAGTATTGGTACTCCGAGGGAGGTCCCTCGTGCTTTTGCATAGACCCAATTTAATAACCCGTTTCCGTAGAGGCATAACCCCGTTAACATTTTCTAGACACATACTTGGTTAGCTAGTTTCGAAGTGTAAATATCCCGGGATTAATGCTTACTCATCAGTGGGAATCGAGATCCAATTATCATTGTGTGATAACCTTGATGGAAGCCAACCAAAGTTATCACACTCCAGAAAATATGCACATACTTAGCAAGTTTCCCTTATATTTGAAACTCCCGATATGGTTTTTTCTCCAAGCGGCTTATGACTTTGATAGAGGTCAACATATCATAAGTCACAATTCAAGTTCAACTCGTCATTATCTTGATTAATTTAAACCCACATGCATGAGTCCTTGATAGAGACCACCATGCGACTGTCCTAGATAATCGCACCTCTATGCACAGAAAAGCAACACCTAGCTACCGCACACTATGCTTTGACAGAGGCTAACATACGTAGCACGAATACTAGGCACTACTAATCTGAAATGACGGAGGGCTACGGTTGGTTTTTGCATAAACCATTAATGTAATGAACTTGATATCATTGAATGAACCGAGTAGTTTTGAAAAGGAGTGGTTTAGGCCCCGTTTTCAAAATGAGTGGTTTTGAAGAAAACCAAGTGGTTTACAGTAACATAAATTTTTTCTTAAGAGTGAACTCCCCGTGAAGGGATCAAGACTCTTTCCTTATCGAATGAGGTGCTGGATATTCCTAACCGAATACCTCTATGCAAAGCAAAACAATATGGCTATAAACCCTTTTGAAAAGGTTGGTTCCTACAACATCATTTGGGTTTATTTCTTTACATTAAACATATAATGCAGTCCCATCATGTAAGTTCCTAGTCACACCAGAAACAACCAAAATAACATGCTTTTTTATGCCATCTGCATTCGCTAGGGGGCTTCGGGTCTTCACCGTAAGGTTATTTAACTTACGACATGGCGGAGGAAGGCCTAGCACGGATGCAAAACATATAAAAAAATTATATATATATATATATATATATAATCACATGCATGTAATAACATCACAGGCATGCGGCAAACAACAAGCAATATGGAATAGCGGATAAACTAAGAGCCCCGCGTTTCATTTGAGCTGCAAATGAAACACGATGTTCCTCAGTCGTAAGGATAGCCCATACAATATCAAACCAAGACCCTTATGAACGCGGTAAGACACCTGCCAATCCTAGAAACGGGGCAACCCGTCCTCAATATCATGATTGGACCACCCAACGCTTTCTAGAATCCAGTAACTTGAGCGCTCCTCCTTAGGACTATCCTAGAACCCCTGCAAGTACGGCGAGCAACCCGCCAATTCTAGAGCAAAGCGGTCCGGTCACAACTCCATGAGATGGCTACCTACCGCACTTTGGAATCCGGTTGCCCGAGCGCTTCTCCGCGGGTTCATCCTAGTACATGTAATGAAATATATACAATGGCAACAACGTTCGCATCCTGAACGTGTTCCAATAAAAGAATATACATACACCGGCACCGATGACCACAAACCGGCCTCTCATCACGAATAAATGAATATAACAATACCGTACATACATCATCACACGTGGGGCTATCTGTCACGACAATCCGACTAAACCATCACAAGATATATATATATATATATACCAACAACACAAGCAACATATTTGCAACCCCGTCTAATCGAATATATAGCAATTATATGACGTTTCCAACACATATACACAAATATGGATCATGAAAGATACTGAAATTTTGACCGAAAAGTTTTCTGTGTTGCCCGAAAACACCAAGTGAACAAATCCAAAACTGGGAAAAACTGATAGGTACCAAAAATTAAGTTTTTGAATGGTCAAGCCTTTGTTGGAACCCCGAGACCAGAAATCTTGTTCTGGCCAACCTGATGGGCCAGAGCATGAGCTCTGGCACTTGTTTTCCAGCCACATTATTCTATTTCAAAATCTTGATCAATGGCATGTTTCAAAAAAATTTCAGGTGTTGTTTTGAAAATTGGACAGAAACTTGATCATAGAAAAAAAATACGGTTAAAAATTTTGGTTTTGAAACTATCACATCATCTAAACTAGTTCTAGTGTTTGGTTTGCTTTGATACCACTGTTGGGTTCCTGGCTCTCACTCAGCGGAAACGAAATACAAAAGTGGAATATAAAACGAAAATTTTCGTGCGAGCACTAGAAACTGCAAACCTAGAAATCGATCCAAACACTAAACTAGCAACTAAAACAAGAGAGCTAGCTACTCTGCTGTGAATATACAACCTTCGTAGCGTATCCACCCAATCGTGGAAGAACCCTCTAAGTTCTGTAAGCCGTCGGGAACGCGCTTGAGAGTCGATCGTCCTTACCGAAGATGGTCCACTTGAGAGAAACTGATCCAAGCTCTAGATTTACACCAAAGCGAATTTTGAGGAAGCAACTGACACTCCAGACTTGCTAGGAATAGGGTGTGAGGGATGCAGAGATTTTTCACAATCTTTTCCCCTCAAAAATCCAATCACAAAAGAGCATAAAACTCATGAGAAGGAAGTAGAAGGAGACGAGAGGATGGAAGAGGAGAGAGAATACAACTAAAAAAATGAGAGGGTTTTTTCCAACCATACAACATTTAAAAACATTTCCAAATAAACAAATGAAAAATTCCATCTCTCTCATCCATGCTCTCTACCATGCTCTCCTTTCCACCTCATTTCATTCTTTTCCATATATGGAAATCAAATAATGAGGTGACCCCTTCTAGAATTTTCTATATATAAATACATAATACCCAGTATATGTATCGAATTACATGTACGAGTATCCATATAAAAATACTAATAGCCAAGAGAGAGAAAATGAATAGTGAACATAATACTAGAATATATATCAATTTGTGTGTGTGTGTGTAAATTATTAAATCAATATTGTATTTAATAACCCGGCTTAATCCTAAGCCGGCTAGTATTATCAAATGTTCGATTAAAGTCCGTGTATCTAGTATACGTATTTAATCGGACCACTGCATGTATCAACATACGGCCTCTACATCATATCGTCTGAACCGGGAAAACCCTCTGTGTAGGATTCTAAAGGCTCGACAATACGCTGGCAATGAGTTGCTGGATAAAATCCATAACCACAAGCACGTCAGTGGCACTAGCTGTACGTAACGGCTACCCATGTATATATCAAAAGGGAGGTCGACAATCAAGTCCGTCCGTACCATACTGAGCCTGTAAGTGACAATCTCCGTACAGTCTGGTCTCTTCGTTTGAGAGTTTCTCATACCGAGTCTAGGGTGTGGATAATGTCAGACCCCTAATAACCTGATAAGTCATGCCAGTGTTGTTGGCTATAGCGCCCTCAAGGCAATTATCGTAATCGGATGCAGGCGATTATGATGATTGAGAGAGGACCTATACGGGTAGAACGGTCTTACTCAAGATGATAGTATGCTATCTAGTTCATCTCTATCATCATGTACATATATTATGTGGTATTACGGATCACTATTACATGTTGATAGAGCCCATATGATTCTTGCTTGACTAACAGGGTTATTGTGGCGATCACACTTGTGAGAACTGGGTAGTCTATAAGCAAATCCTTAAATGTCCCTAGTCATGGAAATATTGAAACTGAGCATCGATATTCCAGAGTAGACTAGTGTATACGTTTTTTGACCCCGACGAAGGGCAATGGCCGGTCTCATAGACATTGGTCTCAGTTAGTCACCTGCTCATTGGGTTATGAGTTGTATTGGATGGACTTGCCGAGAACATGCTAGATGGTATTATACTTATTGTCAGATAATAGTTCTCTGGTGACATAAGTACAGGTTAGTCTGTCGACCTGAGATCGTTATTTTTCTCGTGTGAGTTCCCTCTGTGCTTTGATTACTACCTTTCTACGGCTCTACTGAGTCATGCAAACAGGTTTTAGTTGGGTACAGTCCTGAGCTACATGGAGGCAGTGAGCAGATCGTCGGGGACTCGTCTTTCCCGGTATTGGGGGTAGATGCCGCGCTGTGTATGGGTGGCAATCACCAAAAATCCTTGGTCAAGATGGACGAGAATTACTGATTTGGATCAGTTTCTCAGTAGGTAATGGGCTTCACACCGACACGACTTATCACGTTATATGGGGTTTGACTTTATCCACCCCTTAAACCTGATATGCGATACTTTTAGACGAACAGACCCGACTGTATGAAGATTGTCACTTTCAGGCTCAGTAGGGATACAGATAAGTTTGATTGTCGGCCTTTCTTTCGTTCAATACCTGGACAGCCGTTACATACAGCTAGTGTCGCTGACGTGCTTATGGTTAAACCCATTGCCAGCATATTATCGAGTCTTTAGAATCCCACACAAAGGGTTTCCTAGCTCGGGTGAAACGATGTAGTGTACGTATTTTGATATGTACTCAGATTCGATTAAAACACGTGTTTTTGTACACGTGCTTTTAATTGGACATTTTATTAATACTAGCCGGTTTGAAAGATAACCAGATTATTACATTTGGATTAAATATGAGCTAGTATTATATATCTCTTTTTAGTATCTCTCTTTTCGGTATTCGTATTTTGACAGAATACAATATTTATACGAATACGAGTATTTTTATAAATACGTGTATTTGTGTCTTGATATTAATACGGTTATTTGTATCATTAGTACAAATACGGGTATTCGTATTTTATACGTATACGAGCGTTTTTATTTATAGCATATACTTGTATTAGTGTATTTGTATATATTTATATATGTATGTATGTATGTATATATATATATATATATATGTATGTATGTATGTATGTATATATATATATATGTATGTATGTATGTATGTATATATATATATATATATATATGTATGTATGTATGTATGTATATATGTACAATTAGGTGGCCTCTTTCACTTTTCATCTCTTCTTTTAGATGTGAGAATATTGTGGGTTTGTGACACACCATGGTGGGTCACAACCCACTCATTCTCATATTAAAAGAAAAGAGAGAAAGAGAATAGATGATGATGATTCATTCATAAGCCATGCTCATCTTCACCCAAGTTTTCCTTTTCTCCTCTCTTGATTTTTTTGGAAGACGAGAATGGAAAAGTTATGAGAGAACAATTAGAGATTAGCCACTATTATATCCTAGTGATCAATTCTTAGCAAGTTTTGATCATTGGTTATTTCACTTAGATTTTTGTTGTGAAGGTAGAGTCTAAGTTAGGGTTCCTTTGATATGGATCATCTTCAGTAAGGAAGAACGGCTTTCAAGCTCGTTCCCAACGACCTAGGAGCTAATGAAGTAAGAAGATGAAGACACCACTACAAAGATTGTTATTACTAACCTAGTAGCTAAACTCCTTCAATTGTTTTTTAGTTTAGTATTTGGATTCGATTCTAGGTCGTAGAGTTCGTGCTCAAGTTTCGAAAATTTTCGTTTTGTATTCCGCATGGCCGTACGTTTGCGGCATAAGCACGAGCATTTACCTTTATGGTATCAGAGACACCCAACTCTTAGAACTAATTTTAGACGATATTTACGTTTCGAAACTAAAAATTTCCGTTTTTCTATAACTAAGAAAACAAGTTTCTGTCGAATTTTATTTGATCTCTGAATTTTTTTAAACAAGTACATGTTCCCGACAAAAATTTCTGCGCAAAAGAGCCCAAGGTATTAAATGGCAGCGATACGCTTAAGAAAACGCGAACCAGTATTTTCCGGGCTGTATTTTGACAAACTCCCAAATGAGAAACAACTAAATTCTGATGGGTCCGAAAGCGTCTCAAAAAATTCTTCGATTTGATATATTATGGGCCTCATAATTCATCCGAGATCAAAAGTTATGAGCAAATGTGCTATGCATGTGTAATCTAAGGAAGAAAATGCAAACCAGTATTTTCCGAGCTGTATTTGACAAACTCTCGAATGAGAAATAGCTAAATTCTGATAGTATCGAAAGTGTCTCGAAAAATCCTTCGATTTAATATATTATGGGCCTCATAATTCATCCGGGATCAAAAGTTATGAGCAAATGTGCTACGCACGTGTAATCTAAAGTAATGCTCTACTACATGGGGGATGCATTTTTACTCTCACATCGGAAAAAAGAGAGATCACTTCTCTACCACTCCCATATAAATAAGAGGGGATACCTCTTAGAAAAGAGGAGAATTCAATTCTGAAAGGAGATTAGTTCTTCATAGGAGCTTAGTGCTCCAAGTTAGGGCCATAGCTGCCCTCCATAATGCGCATATGCGCAAGCGTTATGTGCGCTACGTGCAATGCACGTGCGCCCGCCACATGCACGCCACGTGCAACGCACGTAGGAGAATTCAATTCTCAAGGGAGATTAGTTCTCCATAGGAGCTTGCTCCAAGTTAGGACCATAGCTGCCCCCCATAATGCGCATATGCGTAAGCGCCATGTGCGCCGCGTGCAATGCACGTGCGCCCGCCACATACGCGCCACGTGCAACGCACATGATCCAAACATGTGCAATGCACGTGGGAGAATTCAATTCTCAAAGGAGATTAGTTCTCCAAGTTAGGGCCTTAGCCGTCCCTCCATAATGTGCATATGCGCAACGCACGTGCGCACCACGTGCAACGCACGTGTGCCCACCACATGCAACGCACGTGTGAGAATTCAATTTTCAAAGGAGCTTAGTTCTCTATGTTAGGGCCTTAGCTGCCCCTCATGATGTGCAACCGCCACGTCCGACGCACGTGTGTCCAACACGTGCGACGCACGTGCGCGAACACAAAGAGGCCTTTTTCAGTAGTTAGGAGTTTAAGTTTCAACATATTCTTCCTCCTGATAAGTGGGACATGGTTCAAAGGGTACATCCCTCCACACCTTCGATATATGGCACTGTAATCTTTCAGCGTCGTCGGAGAGGTGGTGGGTCCCAACGACCAATGATCTCTTTTTCCAAATAACACAGAGGAACCCCCCACAAATTTTGAGAAATTTCAAAGAGAAGAGCAAGCTCTCGGAAGAAGAATTTTTTCAAGGTAAATAAAACAGAGAGATCAAAGCATCTCGTCAAAAAGAAGAAGAACTTAATTCTTTTTCCAGATCATAGATCTATAAGACAGAGCTCTTTCACAAAAAGAGATTATAGTACCTCATCATAAAAAGGGGAAGAAGAATTCAATTCTCTTCATATCATAGATCCATAAAAACAAAGTCTTTCACAAAAAAAAACATAAGAGATTGTAACATCTCTTATAAAATAAGAACTTTGTTCTTAGAGCTACGAGACAGTCTTTTATAAATGAGAATTTAATTCTCAGAGCGCAAAACTGATCAAAACTGCCTAAAAAGAGCATTAGCGCTCCAATTTAAAGAAGCGCCTTAGCGCTCCAAGACTGGCGCACAGCGCCGCAACGCTCCTAGCGCTCCAATTTAAAGAAGCGCCTCAGCGCTCCAAGTCTGGCGTTCAGCGCCCAGCGCTCCAAGCGCTATTTTAAAAGAAACGCCCAGCGCTCCCAGCGCTATTCTAAAAGAAGCACTCAGCGCTTCAAGGTTGGCGTTCAGCGCCAAGCGCACCACGTGCTTCTCACATGGGCGCTATTTTATAAAGAGCGCTCCGCACTTATTGACTGGCGCTCAGCGCCAAGCGCGCCACGTTCTTCCCACATGTGCACTATCTCACAGGAAGCGCCTTAGCGCTCTAAGTCTAGCGCTCTAAGTCTAGCGCTCAGCGCTAAGCGCACCACGTGCTCCTCACATGGACGCTGAGAGAACATAAATTGTTCTTTAAATAAAGCCCCAGAGCCATAATGAGGGCTCAATACTCAATAAAAGACCAAAAGGTCGTCAGAACCCAAACCAATGCTCAGTATTGTTAAATGAAAAAGGGCTGAGTATAATTAAATGTCCAACATTTTAACGGAGTGGGCCGAGCCCAAGTTGGCCACAGATCCCTAATGTAGATTAATTGAGCCCATATGCTCATAAATCTTTTTAACTGATCTTAGTCCCAAACTTGACTATAGATCTCCCAACCAACATTGGTTCAAGGGTACATCTCTTCATACCTCTGATATATGTCGTTGTAATTCTTCAACGTCTTCAGAGAGATGGAGGGTCCCAATAACTAATAACTTTTGCTGCATTCCCAAACGGTTGAACCAAAACCATGCGGACTATGAGGTCCTTAAACTCATGGACTATGATGTCCTTAAACTTTACGGACTGTGAGGTCCTTAAACTCATAGACTATGATGTCTTTAAACTTTACAGACTATGATGTTTTTAAACTCCATGGACTATGATGTCCTTAAACTTATGGACCACAACATCCCTAAACTAAAACAATAGAGCTCAAATGCTCTTTTGTCGGATCTAAATGATCCTGTTGAGTAGATCTTAGACTAAAATTGGGCTAACGTATCCTCAACAACATTTAAGTTGATCTTAATCTCAAATGAGATTAACGATCCTTAAACCCAACCCAAACCCAAATCTAAAAAAATACGGATTTGGACTAATCCACGCCTTACGGGCGACAACATAAATTAGTCCCCGTATACAATCCACGGGCAACAAAAAATAAAACAAACACACACGACATGAAATGACCATCTGGAGAAGGAGAAAGTGGTTACCGCAATGCGTTAGCGTAATTAACTGCAGGGGCTTGCGCCTGTAGGGAAGAGCATCCCCACAATCAAAAACCCCTCAAACGTGGGGGAATCTGACAAAGTTTGCTACAACGGATGCATCCGTCTAAACCTCCGATACACGGTGCCATAAATCAACTTGGCATTTTCGGAGAGGTGGACGGATAAAACAAAATAGCATCTGCCCCCAAATTCAGACAAGACGAACCTACGCGGTTCCGTCTCGATATTCGGCGAAGAACAGATTCTGGCACGCCCGGTGGGACCTTTTCCTCTTTCCACTCCACACTTCGTGTGTCATGTTTCGCAAACGAATCGCAGTTCGCTATGGTTGCCCCTGGATTTGAGGTACTGAGATTTGGTGTTTTGCTCCGAGAAGAAAACAGAAGATCAATGGCATTCAACTGCACCAACTGCACCAACTGCAACAACGGCAACAACTCCCACTCCGTCCTTGCTGGAGGAGTGACCTTTGGGCCTCAAGCGGCCTCTGTTTTCACGATGCCAGTGGAACAGGTGATGCAAGCCACCACTGGGCTGTTCTTTAGGACCATGCTCCCACCCATGAGCTTTAACGCTCCAGTGCCATCGCAAGAAGCTCCAAAGAAGTCGGTTTTCGATCGGCTTGCAACTATCGCGGCCCCTCTCAACGGGTAACCCAAATCCAATGCCTCAATCTTTAACAGACTGGGCCAAAGCTCCCATGGGCCCGTGAAGAAGCATACATTACCTGAAGGGGCTATCCCGAAGCGGATAGCCATCCCTATTCCAGTAAATGAAATCGTCGGAGAGGCTTCTCCTGCTAAGGGGTCAGTCTTCACAAGACTGGCCGTGCCAACTCCAGCTCCAGGCGAAGTCACCAAAGCCGCTACCCCTGCTCGAAAGTCTGCCTTCGACAGGTTGACCATCCCTTCTCAACGGACGTCAGTCTTTGATAGGCTGGCACCAGCAGCAACCCTTCACCAAAATAAAAGGGCATGATGAAGCCACCCCCGTAACTGAGCCAGTGCCATTTGCAAGACATGCTCGACGTCGCCACTGGCGCCGAGTGAGGAAAGCTGGGGGTGGTTCCCTTTCTTGATTGACTCCACCAGCTCCGATGGTTGAAGTCGATGCTGCTGTTCTAACTGGGAACAGCTTTAAACCACTCAAGAAGGTCCGCAAGAATTCTCCGACTGCTGTATTGAAAAGATCTCCTCCACCTATGGAGAATGTTAAAAAGTCGAAGCCGAAGCAGCCCCCTCAGCGGCTGTCTTCCAAAATCCACAAGGTCTAGCGGAGAGTCCAGGATTCTGTGATCGACAAGGACTATTCCCGCCAACAGAAGAAGATGAAGACTCAACAGGAAGAGGACCATCCCTCTGCCATGCTATGCAAAGTATCGTTTGCTCAGGTGCCTACTGCAACAGCCTCCTCAATTTCAATCAACTATAAAAAGAGGAGGGTGGGGAAGATCCCTATGCCTGTGATGAATCTCAAGGGCACTGAACCCAGACGCTCCAAGTTTGGGGACATGGTGGTGCGTACTGTTTATATGGCTTCCGAGAAGGAGGAGAGCCGTGCCTCTGGGGGTTATCGGCCACTCACCCGATCAGTAACAAAAGCTCAGGAGCAACAACAGAAGCCCCAGGAGATGTTAACGAAGATGACTGCACTCACGGGACATAAAGAAAGCCCTGAAGCATCGTCGGATCAGTGCCAGGAACAGGAAACCGATGCCGAGTTCCTCCGGAGGATGCTAGAAGAGAAAGATCAAGAGGCGGCGGAACAAGCGACCAATATAAAACAAATGGCGCTATTGTACCAGGATATGGTGGGCATGATGATCCAGTCAGACCCTCCAGCCGAAGATCCGCCGATAATAATCGAAGACGACAGAGGGAAGATGTCAAACCCTCTTCCGGCCTCTTCAGCTGCAAAGGAGGAAACAATCTCTAAAGCTGCGCTCGATGATTATATAGCTCAACAGATACGAGCTCATCGAACGAACGAAGCTGCTGGCCAAGTCATCAGAACTGGGCGACCATATCCTAGTCGGTACGATCAAATTAATTACTCACCAGGATACACAATCCCTAAATTTCATGTATATAAGGGGACCGGTAATCCCCGTCAACATGTCGCCCAGTTCAGGGCTCTCTGCGGCAATACTGGAGGTGACGATAAGCTACTGCTTCGCTAATTCGTCAGCAGCTTGGTGGAGACGGCGTTCGAATGGTATTCAGAACTTCCTAACAATTCCGTCAAAACTTTTACGGAGATGGAGTTGCTATTCACCCAGCGTTTCGCAAGAACTAGCGAACGCACCCCAATTACGACATTGATCAATGCCAGGGTGAAGCCTGGAGAGACATAGGTCCAGTATGCAATTCGATGGCGGAGCCTATAGTCAAAGTGTGAACAGCGCATAGAGGAAGCTCCTGCCGTGGGCATGTTTGTGGGAACCCTCGATCCGCAGGCGACCATATCCCAATTTATGATGTTCTTCAAGTCGACCACTTTCCAGGCCTTGATCGACAAGATGGCCCAAATAGACCAGATGGGCCATAGGCCTTCCTCTTTAAAGACGGAGCCTCGAAATGAAAAGGGGAAAGGGAAAGCGACCTTTGTCGCCAATGCTCAGCAACAGCCTAGTAGTCCAAAACCAGCTGATCGACAAAACGACAGACAACGATTTATCAACAAAAAGTTAAAGCGTCCTTACTCATTCCCTCGGGATAAAACAAGAAGACTGTTCGAACTGGCGGTGCGCAACATGCTCATCACTATACCAAATCCAAGACGCCCACTGCAGCCAGGTGACGTCAACAATCTTAATTACTGCTCTTACCATCGAGTAGTAGGCCATCCAATCGAAAATTGCTTCGTCGTTAAAGGCTGAATTGAGGACCAATACCAACAGGGAAAATTCGCACAGTCCGAGAATTGGAAAGTAAGCCCGCCCCAGCTGCACGCTCCTAGAAAGGTAGATACGCCGGGGGCATCATGCTCATTTATAAAAGAAGCTCCATGGGAGGTCGCTCTTTCAGCCAAAACGAAAAGAATGCTGAAAGATCTCCAAACATGCCCGGCGAGCAGGTGGAAAAGTCCGCTGGAGCCCGAAGTCATTGAGGGAATGCTAAAGCCATGCCCGACGCCAAGAATTGGTAGCGATCGTCAAAATTCCCATGCCCAGCAGTCAAAATCTTCAAAAAAGAATAAGAAGACCAAAAATCCCGTGAAGCCTGATGATAAGCGCACGGACCTGCAAAAACACATTGATGCACTGGAGGAATACAACCAGAAGGCGCGAACCCCAGTCATACTCCAAGATTTTCTCAACCACATCCTTGAAAATAGAGATGGCAACAAAGATGAGGGAGAAGACTCGTCAGATGAACCTAAGGATTATGCGGCGAGCTGCCACGTGATCTCTCATTCGTCAATAGATGGTGAAGAAGATCCTGATGCAGAGAAATTAGAGGCAGATCCCGAACCGAAACCCTTGGAACCGTCTGACGAGATGATCGATCTGCTGCTGAACGCAGCCCGTCAGAAAAGCAAAGCTGATCGGGAGCGCGAAATGGCCATATTCGAAAAAGTCAAACGCCGGCGGCTGGACGAAAGGGTTAAAACATTCCCACCAGATCAAAGCACATCCGCCGCAAACAAAAGTAAACTTAAGACGAGGAAATGGTTCGCCAAAGCCTTGTCAATAGTAATGAAGCTACCACCCTCCAAAGGAAACACTCCTGGTAGGATACACCTTGACGAAAAGGATGTACATCCAAATTACTGCTTATACCATCAGAGGATCGCGCACCCTACTGAAGAGTGCAACGCCTTTACAAACTGGTGGCAGGGATATGTCGCCCACTGACAACATTTCAAGAGGATGAAGCGTGAAGCTCGTCGACAGCGAAAAAATGCAATAGATGAGCACAAAAGAACTGCTGGTAACTGTCACATGGTCGATTTCGGGATATCGCAAGTTCTCACCTTCGGAAGCGATTCTGACGAGGAAATAGCCATCGGGCCTCTCTTCAAAGAACCCACCTCCGAAGAAGAAGAGATGAAAACCTGCGAGAATATTCAGCTGCATAATCGTACGCTACCCGAAAAGAATCTCGGACCCATAAGCAAGGGAGAGAACAAAAAAGATAAGGGAAAGGAAAAAGTCCCTGAGGATATTTCCCTCGATGATCGATTCGTCAAGGAGTTGGCAGCCAGGGACCCGCCAAAGAAAAAAAAGGTGGATTACAACGATCTGGCACACCTGAGGAAGATACCTTCGCAACTGAGCATTCTCGATGCCCTTCTGCTATCTAAAGAGGCGAGAGATTCTTTGATCAAGACACTACAAGAGCCCGAGCAGTTCCAAGCTTTCCTTGCTGAAGAAAAGATGAAGGACGAGCTAGAAGAAGTGCACACTGCTGACGTCACTTTCGGCGATGAAGATCTCCTTCTTGGGACGTGTGAGCACAACCATCCCCTGTATGTCATCGGATACTGCCATGACATCAAGATAGGGAAGATTTTAGTTGATAACGGGTTCTCTGTCAACCTTCTCAACATGAGAGTGCTAAAAGAAATCTGTATAAGCATTCAACACCTCGCTCGGGATAAAATCACTATCTCCAGGTTCGACTCTTAGTCATCACGGACGCTCGGGTCTGTGATACTGACATTACGCTTCGGGGCGCTCGTCACCAACATCAAGTTTCACGTCATTGACGCCAAGAATTGCTACAACGCTTTGCTCGGCAGGCCATGGTTACACGTGTATAATATCATCCCTTCTACACAACATTAGTGTATGAAGTATTTCAAAGATGGTATCGAGTACACCGTAACGGGGGAGCTAAATCCATTCTCCGTAAATGAAGTCTGAAAGTACGAAGATGCAAAATACTTCTTGCCAGATTTCGAAGACACGGAAAGGTGCCATAAGCCAAAGAATAAGTAGAAAGCTATCACCATTATTCCGGTCTTTGGGAGCGATACCGAAGAGGAGGAAGAGATAGTCTATTCAGGACCGCCCCAATGCAACAAGCCAAGCTGTCCACCCCTATTCTGGTGTTCGGCAGCGATTCTGAAGATGAGGTTAATGCAGTATTTTCTGTTCGGCCATCAATACAAGCCTTCACTGGCGATAAGCGGAGTTTGAAAATATCCATGGTTCCGCAAGAGCATTACAAAGAGCTCAACGCATTTGATACCTATAGTGTGCAGGAACTGCAGACGTTCTACGTCCTTCCCAGGCGAAGAGATGAAAAAGCGATCCTCTTTTATCGATCCGCGGAAACCAAAGTGCAGAAAGAAATCTGGCATGGTGCCGATTCTACACTTGACAGGCTCCAGCCCATCCGTCTGCCCAGATACTACACGGAAGGATTAAAAAGGATGTTAAGGCGCCTAAGCGTACCCTTCAAACAGACTGCTCGATAGGCTCAATTCTACAACAGGATCTAGAACGTCCCCGGAACTCAGTGAAAATTGCCCAACGGGAGAATGGAAATGATCGGGCTTGGATATGTTCAATCCAAGAAACGGGAGCGATTCCATGGTTACTACGTTATACATGACTTTGATGAAGAAGGAGATGCTCTGTTAGAAGACGCTAACCCTGAACCAAAATGAGGTCCCGCCATGAAAGTGCCAAATCCGTCGTTCGAAGAACAGATGGACAAGCTAATAAAGGAAGCGGGTCAAAAAGTCCAGGATGACCACAACCGTGAAATGGCTATTTATGAGAAAGCCAGGACGCAGGGCCTCCTTCAGCAGGCTGCGAAGAATGACGATGCTCTTCGTCGTCAGCCCATCATATAAAAGAACCGACGCAGAGGTAGAAACAAGCTAAAGGACGGAAAACACGTTCGACAGCGGCAAAGTGGGTCCAAGAAGCCATGCGATTGAGAATTGAGCAGCCGGGATCTGTCTCTTATAAAGAAGATGGGTCGAACATATTATTTTCCCTAAGACAAGATAAGGAAGATATTCGATCTTGTCATGAAATATCGAATGATCACGCTCCCGGGGCCCAAACACCCCGAACAAGCATACGAGGTCTCTCACCCGGATTATTGCTCCTATCACCGAGCGATAGGACATCCTCTCGAAGACTGCTTCACCTTCAAAAACTGGGTTGAAGACCAGTATCAACTCAGCAGGTTCGCTCTATCTGACAGTTGGAGGGTAACCCTACTACAGAAGCATGTTCCAAAAGCAACGTATATAGCGAGGGTAGAACCAGATCAACATCGACCATGGAAACGATCTCGTACCTGTCACGCGATAACGCTGTCAGAGGAAGGAGTACGCGAGGATATGGATGACCTCTCCTGGTGCTTTGAAAATGTGGATGAAGATGAGTTGATCTTAGAACTTCCACCGACGCCTAAAGAGCTAGAAGATGGGATACATACTACTGCGGACAACCTAAGAAAAATCGACTTGGGGACGGCAAACGACCCGAGGTCTATGTTCGTCAGTGAACTTCTATCCGAAAAATAGGTAGCTACGCTAAAAGACGTGCTCAGCAGTATAAAGACTGCTTCGCATGGAACTATTCCGAGATGCCAGGATTAGATCCAGAAATAGCCGTCCACAAATTGGCGATTTCTTCGGACGTCAAGCCGGTCAAACAGATGCCAAGAAGAATGTGGCTCGAGCTTGAGATGAGTATCAACGCCGAAGTCAAGAAGCTAATCGACTCCGGCTTCATCTAACAAGTTCAATACCCAGATTGGATCACCAACATCGTCCTAATGATGAAGAAAAATGGGACGGTGCACATCTGCGTAGACTTTCGGGGCCTCAACAAAGCTTGTCCGAAAGATGACTTCCCCGTACCGGTTACTAAGCTGATGATAGACAATACGTCCACTCATGAAGTTTTCTCCTTCATGGACGGCTCATCAGGGTACAATCAAATAAAGATGCATCCCGAAGACCAGAAGCATACCGCTTTCCGGACCCCTTTGAGCATATTCTGCTACAAAGTAATGCCTTTCGGTCTGAAGAACGCTAGCGCCACCTATCAGAGGGCCATGACGAAGATTTTCGATGACCTCATACACGAAATCGTCGAGTGCTATATTGACGACCTCGTGGTAAAAAGCAAATCGCACGAGGAGGATTGGGAGCATATGAAGATAGTGTTCCAACGTCTTTGGAAATACAACCTGAAGATGAACCCTCTAAAATGCACGTTCGGAGTTTCCTCGGGAAAATTTCTAGGGTTCATCATACGACATCGAGGCATCGAAATAGATCCATCTAAGATCAAGGCGATTATGGAAATACCTTCGCCAAGAACTCTCAAGCAACTGCGATCTCTCCAAGGAAAGCTCACATATATCCGACGATTCATAGCCAATCTCTCCGGCAAGTGCCGCCCCTACAGTCATCTAATGAAAAAGGGGACTCCTTTCGTCTGGGATCGCGAATGTCAAAGCACACTGGACAAAATCAAGCAATACATGCAGAATCCGCCAATACTTGTTGGATATAGTGCTCTCAAAGTCAATTATTGGATCGCAGGTACGTGATTGCAATGATTGAGGGAGGACCTATACCGATAGGACAGTCTTGCTCGAGATGATCGTATGCAATCTGGTTTGTCTTTATCATCGTGTACATGCTTCAGGTGACATTACAGTTCACTGTTGCATATTGATAGAGCCCATAGGATTCTTTCTTGACTTCCAGCAGTATGATGGCGATCATATACGTGGGAGCCATGGTCTATAAGCACATCCTTAAAAGTGTCCCTACTCGTGGGAGTTTCGAGACAGGGCATCGATACTCCAGAGTAGACTAATGTATACAGTCGAGACCCCGACGAGGGGCAGTGGCCGGTCTCATAAGCCATTGGTGTCAGTTGGTTCACCTAAGATGTATACAGGTGCTCAATGGGTTATGAGTACACCGGACAGGACTCGCCGGGAACATGCTAGTTGGTATTATACATATCGTCAGATAGCAGTTCCCTAGTGACATGTGTACAGGTTAGTCTGTTGACTTGAGATCGTCATTTGTCTCGTGTGAGTTCCCACTATGCTTTGATTACTACCCTACCACGGCTCAAAGGAGTCGTGCAAACAGGTTTTAGTTGGGTACAGTCCCGAGCCACATGGAGGCAATGAGCGGATCGTCGGGGATTCCTCTCTCCCGGTATTGGGGGTGAGATCGCGCTGTGTTTAGGAGAGCCATTACACGAAATCCCTGGCCAGGGTAATCGAGATTTACTGGTAGGTATTCCAGTAGTATCTCAGGGTGTTCTGGGCTAGTCTCCGACACGACTTATACCGCTATTGGGGTCTGACGTTTACCAGCCCCCTAGGCCCTATATGCGATACTCATAGACGAACGGACCGGACTGTACGGATATTGTCACTGTCAGGCTCAGTAGGGTTTCTGGATGAGTTCGCTCGTCAGCTTCCTTTCCGATCAATACATGGGCAACCGTTACGTACAGCTAGTACCACTTACGTGCTTGTGGTTATACCCAGTGCCAGTGTATTGATGAGTCATTATAGTCCCCCACAGACAGTTTCCCAAGTTTGGGCGAAACGTTGTAGAGCCCGTATGGTTTTATGGCAGGGTTCGATCATATCCATGCACTCGTGCACGGATCAGAATCGGACGGATAATACTAGTGGGCTTTGGTTTAAGCCGGATCCTAGTATATATTGTAGGAATATTTTTGTCTCATTGCATTTGTATTCGGTCGGAATACAAATACGAGTATGTATTTTTAGTTGAAGGGTAATCTCGTAATTCGTTACGGGATTACTTTCGGAGTTGTCAGTTTGTTTTTCCGTCTTAAACATCTTGTTGTGAGCTCTCTTTAATGCCCTGCAATTTCGCCAAGTTCCTGTCTGTCTGAGGGGGTTTTTTGTGGTAGAAAAGGAAGGGCTGTTTATTCATTTTGTTAATGTTTTTTCCTTTGTTAAAAAGGGCCAATTCTTTTGCACACCTGACCGCTTGCTTCCCCTTTTCCAGAGAACATTTTTTCATCATCCTTGAAATGGTCGAGCTCATTCTTCTGTGGGTTTTGATTTTTTCTTTTGCTAGAAAAATCCTATGCTCGCATCTTCATCCATGGCAACTCCAATTTACTTCCTCCCAATCGCTTGGGTGCCTTGAGACAAAGTATTCTACACTCTCTCTACTTCCATCTTGGACATGTCGGCTAGCAAACTTCATGTCCGAGTTGCTTCGGTTTGAAGCGGGAGCCCGTATAAAGATTCGATGACGTGGTGCCACATCGAAGAGCAAGATCGGGGAGCGGACTTCGTCGGCGCAGCAGCGGGGAGCTTGGTGCGGAGATTGAAGACCGAAGGACACGGATCGATCGGTATAATCTTTCCAAACTCTTTTATAGTTTACTAGTTTACGGTTAATGGAACGATCCGGGTATTTGGTTGTAGTAGCGCCGGTTTTGTAAAAAGTTTTTGTTCCGCATTTGTTGTCGGTTTGACGGCCCGGGCGCTGCCGTGACCCAACATAGTATCAGAACCAAACTATTAACCACATACTAGCTTGTTCTAATGTGTTTAAATATCGATCGACCGAATTTTCAAAACCGCATTTCCGTAGTTAAAGTTTCTGCCGAATTTTAAAAGTTGTCTAAAAATTATTTTGGGTATATCAGAAACTAAGACCCCTGAAGAAATTTGAAAGCACGATCTTATAATAACGCCGCGGAACCGCGGCAGAACATGCTTGTTCCCCGTAGTTGCGCGGTGGAATTGTGGACTCAGCGCTTCATTTTTCTTCTGAGTGTCAGGTATATGAAAATGTGGTTTCTGAGATTTTTGTTTATGGCCCAGATTTTTTGAGTGCTGGATTTGCACTTGGGGCTCACTTCGGGAAATTTTGTCGATCAAAATTTTAAATACATTAGTTCACAATACTTACATTACTATCTGTGACCGTGAATGTCATTCGTGCGGAAAATCTTGTCTAATCGCTATAGTTCTTTTAGAAGGGTTTGCGAACGTAACATTCACGTTGATGTTCTGTGTTGTGCTGTGATATTGGGGATTGTCGCGGTGGATAGCTTGCATGCAATGGTAGTGCAGTTTGGTTGTATTTGTACATTTGATATCGCGGGGCGAGCGTCCAACATGTGGACTGCCGTTACTGCCTGTTTGCATATTATTCTTTTGGGACACGACCAGGTTGAGGTCGATGTACCCGTTCTACATATTTTATTTTCTGTACTAGGATTACCCCACGGTGGGGTGCACGGATAGTCGGGTTCTAGAGGGCAATGTGTCCGCATCTCATGGCGTTGAGACGGAGGGGGCCTCACTCTAGAATTGGCGGGCTGTTCGCCGCACTCGTAGGGGGTACAGGTTGACCCAAGGAGGGGTGCTCAAGTTACCGGATTCCGTGAAGTGCTGGGTGGCCCATTCACTTTGCTGAAGGGGGCTGCCTCGCTTCTGGTTTTGGCGGGTAACTTGCCGTGCTTGTAGGGGTCTAGGTTTTCATTGCACAGGCTATCCACACGATCAGGGGAACGTCTGGTTTCACTTGCGGCTCAATGAAACCCGGGGCTCCCAGATTATCTGTATTGTTCTGTGATACTTATTACTTTTCTGTGATGTTGCATTTATCACGCCTGGAGCGATTATTATATATTGATATATATACTAGTAGATGTTGTATATGTTTTGCACCCGCGCTAGTCCAGTCCCCGCTCTGTCGTTAGTTAAGTAACCTAACGGGTGATGACGGGACCCAGTGGCGAATGCGAATGGCATATACGTACATTTTATTTTCGTTCTTTTCTGGTGTGATTAATTGATGGGAATGCGTTGATTCTTATCAATGCAAGAAAAACAAAGCTCTATATGATGTTGTTGGAACCAATTTTTTTTTAAAAAAACTGTTATTAAAAGGACGTTCTCTTTTGTTTTGCATAGTGGTATTCGGTTATGAATATCCAGCACCTCATTCGACGAGGCAAGGGCCGAGATCCCTTCACCGGGAGTGGCCCCTTGAACAGAGGTTTGCGTCAGGGTAATAACTTCACTATAGTCGATTACTTTTTGCTTTGCATCGTGGTATTTAGTTTGGAATATCCTGCACCTCATTCAACGAGGAAAGAACGGAGATTCCTTCACCGGGAGTGACCTCTTTAGCAAAAGTTTTGACCACTATATATTTATAAAACCACTTGGAATCCTTCAATTATATCAAGTTCATTACACTAAAGGTTTTCTCACCAAAAACCAGTCGTAGCCCTCCGTCATTTCTGAAAAGCAACGCCTAGTATTCGTGCTATGTTTGTTGGCTTTCGTCAAGGCATAGTGTGCGGTAGTTATGTGTTACTTTTTTGTAGCATGGATATGCATTAATCTAGGACAGTCGTGCAGCCTTGTTGGCATCCGTCAAGGGCGAGTATGGGTGGGTCTAAATTAATCAGGACAATGACGGGTAGAACTTGACTTGCAACTTATGATTTGTTGGCATCCGTCAAGGTCATAAGCTGCTTGGGGTAAAAACACACATCGGGAGTTTCAAACATACAGGAAACTTGCCAGGCATGCGCATACCTTCTGGAGTATGGTAACTTGAGTGGATTCCATCAGGTTATCATGCGATGATAGTTGGATCCCGATTCCCACTGATGAGTTGGTTTACTCGTCGGGTGACCCCGAATAATTCTTCTTTCAGGTTTGGAGGATAATTTGAGAAAACAGTGGGAGGTTTCCAGATTAGATAAAATGATTAACCATTCTGATCTAGGTTAGAGTGCACGTAGAGTGTTTCTTCTCTCTCTCTCTTTGACTGTAACCATGACCCGACCCTAGACTATAACTCGGTGACCAAGTTAACCGAACTTTCTTAAAACACTGGCTTTTGGATTGTCTGAGTTACATACTTCATTGCCACTCCTTCTTTTACCCTTTGCATTTCTCCAGAACACCCCGTGTTACTACGAACATCCACTTCTATTGGATAAATCCATCGTATGGTTATATACAAACTCGAAGGAATTTCTTCGAGGATGGATTCTGGTTCTGGAGAGATTGAATAGGACTATTCAGTTGTCTTTTCCTTTTACCTTCTCTCAGGTTGTGAGGGCTCCTAGGATTAGGAGAAGGTACACCTATTACGCTTATTGGATAGTCTTCTTCCAAACCATAGGCAGGTGCCGAAAGGTAGGGAATGAAGAAAACCAATTAGCCTAAGTTGGGTGTATGGAAGGTAATAAGTAAATACAAATAAAGGGATCAGAAAGAGGGCAAAAGTAAATCGCGACTGTTAACATTCATGACCAAACCACGTATTTCATCGCCACTCCTAATTTACCTTTGTATTTCTCCAGAACACCCCGTATCACTACGAACATCCAATTCCATTGGATAAATCCATCGTATGGTTATATACGAACTCGAAGGAACTTTTTCGAGGATGGATTCTGGTTAAGGAGAAATAGGAATAAGGTTTATTCAGTTGTCTTTTATCCTTACCTTCTTTCAGGTTGCGAGTGCTCCTAGGTTTATGAGAGTACACCTATTATGCTTATTGGATAGTCTTCTTCCAAACCATAGGCTGGTGCCGAACGGTAGGGAAGGATGAAAACCATTAAGCCTAACGATTGTGTACAGAAGGTAACGAATAAAGACAAATAAAGGGAATTGGAGAGATGGCAGGGAAATATACGGTTACAGTCATGAATCTGGATAATGGAAGAGGCATTACTAAGAATTCCCGGATACCCCTTCGAAATATTTTAATGTTTCAGTTTCACTGTATATTGTTAATAGAAAACTGATTTCCCAATTAGCTCTTGCTCCAGGGTATGTATTTACCAGGTATGATTCTGACATCTGTATGGTTTTACAGATGATGAGTGAGAGTAAGTTATTGGGAATTAGGTGATCATCCTCATATATCGGAATTCGTTGTAATTGGTGATATTTGAGGAAATCGCCTGGGTACAGTTTTCAACCTACGATACACAGAGTTTGAGTTATTCAACTCAGGGGACTTATACAAAGTATTGTATATTGTCCAGTGTCCATTAGGACAAAGGGGTGGTCCTCGTACTGTATTCTGTTTACTTGTGACTTCTCATGTTTTAGACAAGTGTTTCGTAGAAATATAAGGTCCAAGTTTGAGAAGTTATAGGTACAGGAATAAAGTAAACAACCATGTGTTGCAAGTATCAGGATTCTTCGAGGTGATCGAAGATGTAGATACTTATGGTTGGTATTCAGTAGATAGTAATGGTTTTTTGAGAAACTTGTTTCTCTTTCAGATTGCTCATAATTGGATACACTCCTAAGTTGAGTAATGCTAATCTTCCTCTCTCTATTTAGTTGACATGCACTGGAGACAGCTGCATAATTTGAATCTGGTTCCAATTAAATCAGTGCCTCTATTTCTGTAGTGTATATAGAATGGTTCATATCTTAACGTTGTTAAGGTACGGGGAGTTGTCCGGCTTATGCTTAAAACCAGACTCTGGATGACTCAATGCACGTTTCTGTAATGGCAGTTTATGGGTTAACCCGGGCTTTGACGAGGGTTGACTTTCTACCATCTGGAAGATCAATGTGATATTGTTCTTGAGTCGCCACAGTTTTAGTAAAATGGATTTTTTTTCCAGAAAACAGTAGTGGGAGTATGGTAGAACTGGAAGAGATTCCAGAACCGCAAACGATTATGGAAAATTTAATAGGACCTAAAGATTCAATCAGGATTAACATTCTATTACCCACTCCGCAGATATGTTGGGTAACCTCAGGCACCCGAGAGGTACTCTGGTAGCCTCAAGGACGGTGACAGGGAGGTTCTTGTTTACCTTGACTTTCCATTACTGCCGTTCTAGACTATGAGACCCGGCAAGAGGATGAGTATAACGTCGTTCTAAACTAGCTTTAGAAGTGCACGTGTATATGATTCTGCCAGAGGGTTGTTGTAGTCAGTGGGAGCAGCGGAAGCATAGTAGACAAGTAGCTTGTGTCTATTTACAGACTAAAGCAGATATAGCGGAGATAGATCATCTATTTTTGATGAGACAGTCATGGGCTTTTGACTTCATCAGAATAGGGGATGGATCTGTTAAGAAGGTAGTAGGGTGTGATGTCTTGGTGCTTGGATAGCATACACATTGTAGGAAGTGAAATTCCTATACCACGATCGGTCATATTGTGGTTGTCACACAGTAGTTTCTCCACATAGGATATGGATATAATATCAGGCATTTTGGTTACTGGATCTATGGTTTTAGATCTAGATTTGGGTAGTTTCCCAATCTGGGTACTTTGACAGCATTCTAAAGGTATTTTAGAATGAACGACTCCTGGCATAGTGGTGTACCTGCAGGTGATGGAGTCACCCTCTCCAAAGGTGTCTTACAGACTAAAGGGGAGAGGGATGTGCATGATTGACATATCACTTGCTTAGGCAATTGAGTCAATCATGAGATGTCAAGTACCACACCAGATGTTGTTTTTGCACTAGATGGAATAAGTTGATATTAATCCAATCCTGGAGAAACGTTCGGAAGCAGTTTTAGAACATAAGTGGTTGTTCTAGGGATTTCATAATGACAGCCTCCTTCGGGAGACAGTTATCATTCCAGGCTTCCAAGGTGACCCGGATGACAGAGTGACTGTCAGAGTTATAGTTTTCCCTCTGACGAGGGGCAGTAGTTTGGATAGGTGGTCCAGGCGGATACTGAGGAAGGCATGGCGCATGATACTGATTAATTTCAGTTGACGATATAGTCTAAGAAGTTTGCTGGATTTGGAGTTCATTTATGAACTGGGTCCCATCAGATATCCAGACATATTCTAAGACAGGTATTGCTCATTTCGGGAAATGGCTTTCTCGGTGAACTTGAGACAAAGAGAGACATAGAAAGAAACATCAGGACGGATCCACTCACTGAAGCTATTTCTCGAACACAATAGTTTTACAAACGAGCTTTGTGAAACTGATTAGTAAAGGAGTTGGATGTTCGGTATCACACGAGCTGTGAGTACGCGACATCGCAATAATTAGCCTTCAGTGCAAGTAGGAGATTGTTAGATATAGTGCCCTCAAAGTCAATTATTGGATCGCAGGTACGTGATTGCAATGATTGAGGGAGGACCTATACCGATACGACAGTCATGCTCGAGATGATAGTATGCTATCTGGTTTGTTTTTATCATCATGTACATGTTTCAGGTGACATTACAGTTCACTGTTGCATGTTGATAGAGCCCATAGGATTATTGCTTGACTGCCAGCAGTATGATGGCGATCATATACGTAGGAGCTGGGGTCTATAAGCGCATCCTTAAAAGTATCCATAGTCGTGAGAGTTTCGAGACAGGGCATCGATACTCCAGAGTAGACTAGTGTATACAGTCAAGACCCCGACGAGGGGCGGTGGCCGGTCTCACAAGCCATTGGTGTCAGTTCGTTCACCTAATATGTATACAGGTGCTCATTGGGTTATGAGTACACCGGATAGGACTCGCCGGGAACATGCTAGTTGGTATTATACATATCATCAGATAACAGTTTCCTGGTGTCATGTGTACAGGTTAGTCTATCGACCTGAGATCGTCATTTGTCTTATGTGAGTTTCCACTGTGCTTTGATTACTACCCTACCATGGCTTAAAGGAGTCGTGCAAACAGGTTTTAGTTGGGTACAGTCCCGAGCCACATGGAGGCAGTGAGCGGATCGTCGGGGATTGTCTCTCCCGGTATTAGGGGTGAGATCGCGCTGTGTTTAGGAGAGCTATTTGATTGATACGAAAAAGTGTTTGTAGAATAACTGCAATCAATAACGGTGTCACGCGTAGCTAGAACGAGATGAGTACGGGTCGTCCTCAGGGAAACGTGGAATCTTTTATTCTTACTTTAGATGTGTTGAGAAAGAAAGGAGGAATAAAGAGTTTTGTGAAAAGTTTCTAGATCTACGTTAAGCAAGAATGCAAAAATATAGATCTAGATTATTTTAACGATGTAGATAATATAATAAGAGGGCTTGTAGGGTTCGTTAGGATTTAGTAGTTATGGATGGTTAATTAAAGATTACTCTTTTTATCCTTTAATAGATTTAAAACTAGAACGACAGAGATGCATGTAGATTAGGGTTTCTGGAGGGAAAAGAATCCCACTCTTAACCCTTATCTCGACACGGAACTCTGTTCATATCTAGCCTTTACCAAAACAATCATTAATCTAATCTCTAATCGCGGTCGGAACTAGCAAAGAATTGTTAGCGCGCCCGATTAGGATGTTAATGATTCTTTTGATAAAGTTCATAAATTTTATAGGACTTAAAAAGGGTTTAGGGATGTTCATCGTCCATTAGCCTACCCTAATTCTACGAACCCTAACAAGCAGAGAATTACTCGCGCATGTTGGGAAAAGAAGATGAAAAGATAGAAAGGGAAAACATAATGTAAAATGCAAAAGAATTAAATAAAACAACTACCTTTATTAATCAACTTGAACAATCTACACTTTGATTCCTTAGAAAATGATTACAAAGACTAGTTTGCTTCTCGATCTCTTCCAAGGAGGTAGACGAACAGTTGATGATCAGCCTGGATGCGTAAGCCGTCTTGGACTTCGTGATCTCTTCGGCTTGATGTCTTCTATCTTTAGCCCTTGGTCCTTTATATAGCCCTCAAAGAAGAAAAACTAGTTACCATATATGGTGACTTCCTAATATGGTAACTTTCCATGCCTGGATTCCGAGTCCCTGTCAGTATTGATTTTATGATTTTGGCAGATTTTTGATCCTGACATCTTGAACATCTTGATCTCTTGACCTGAGCTAAATCTTGCACAATATCTCTATGAATAATGTTAGTTTATTTATTAAATTAGAGAGAGTGTCTTAATCACTATATATGGTAATAAATCTTTAAGAAACTTGATTAAGAATATTTAAAATGCTATGCACTTTATATGGTAATAAATCTTTAACAAACATGATTAAGAATATTTAATATGCTATGCATCTTTTAATTAATAAAATATTATGCATATATTTTGAAATATTATTCTAACCATTTGTATGATATTATATCTTTTAAGAATTGTGATTAGAATATTTGATATGATATGCATATTTTCAATTACCAAAATATTATATAAATATAAAATGCCTATATTTTCCTTCATAATATTAATTATAATATATAAACATATGGAAAATAGTATTTTGCAGATAAATCCAAATATGTTTAATATTTATAATAAACACCTTTTATTATTTAAGAAATGTAAGGAAAATACTTATACCAAAGTGCAATATTTTCAACTAAACAAATACCCCCAAACTTAATTTTGATCGTCCCGAACAAACTAGTTTATTCAAGAGAAGGAGAAAAAGAAAGAAAAACCTAATTGGCACACTTTCGTAGGCAAACACGATTGCACTGAGCACGTGCAACAAGCCGTTAAACCTCTAGGTGTCCCTAATAGGAGGAGTGTTGTCTCCTGAGGGTTTTCAGCGGATTACACCCACAAAATCCTATAATAAAAGAGAGATGGTGAAATTTACATATAAAGATAAGAACCATAAAAGAAAGACTTTGAAAATAAGAGTTTCCAACTATACTAGCTTTTCAGTTGTCATGAGCCCTATCTTAATAGTCATGAAAAGATGTTAGAAATCACATCATCCCTCAATAAAACATCATCTTTATTCTTCATTCCTACCTTTCATCCAAATATCGATCATATAACCCTACGTGTGTGTAAATAACATCCCTACACCCGGAGAATTCAATTCAAGCTATCATACTCTTGTCCATCTGCCTCAGTACTTTTTAATCGATGAATATTTAGTTGAATTTGCTCACACAATTTTCATGCGACCGTTAATACTTCTTGAGGTACTAACCGACCGATTACTCATGTGCTTGCTGATTAGGTGATAATATTTTCCTCGTCTTGCACCACCTAAGGCTTAGCAGTGACTCCCAGACCAGTTGGCCTTAGGGCACTAGGTGAAGAGGCACCCTCGCTATATTTTTTTATTGCTGCCTTGGCGATAACAAAACCAGTGTTCATTTTTTTTCTTTTCACCATTTTCACATTTTCTTCATTTTTTTTTATTTCCTTCATGCTTTGGCTTTTAGACAAGAGCATTTCAAGGTATCCTCTACTATCCCGAGTTTCAAGACGTGTGTAAGTGCATATAGTAGGGTATCAACATTCAAATGTTTGGCTTCCAGAATAGAAACTATTTTTCAGACTTATTTTTATCCTCAGATTAGTGACTTCCTTCATCTTACTAACCCTTGGGACAACAGCTCATAACTACTTATTATCAGTTCGTTTAAGAAAACTTCTAATTTTCTTAAACTATTCCTATCTTTTGGATGTAATTTTTCACTTTCTACTCTTTTGTTATAAAAAACAATTTTAAATTTTTTTTTTGAAAATTTTGTGCTTATGCAAAATATGATGCAAATTGATGTGTAAATAAGCACAAACCTCCCCCAAACTTATTTTCAACAGTATCCTCACTGTTGCTATCTGCTGGATCACAAAAACCTGTAAACTTGGGGGACATTATTAATGGGGGCAAAAATATATGAAAGTGAAAATCCTCCCCCAAACTTATTTTTGGCTCACAAATTTGAGGACAAAAGTTATGTTCAAGAGCCAAAAATATACCCCCCCTCAAACATGAGTTAGACAATACGAAGCATTTTAAGAAGGGGTGAGTCATTTGGTCAAAGTAAGACTTTACAAAGACCAAAAGTTAACACCAACCATTCAAAGATTTTATCAGTATATCGTATAGGTTGGTGGAAGAATGTGTTGTATCGAGTCAAGAAAAAGTGGGGAAGGGATAAGAGGTGGTCTGGAAAGGGTTTGAAATTAGAGAAAAGAAAGAATGAGGATGGATGTGAATGATTAGGAAGAAGGAATGGTGACGGTTCAACCTCGATAGGTGGAGATTGATTAATCACGATATCCGTATTGTTTAAAAATTCAAGTTCGTCAGCAAAAAGTTCTTCAAAACTTTTATCAATGGTGTGATTGAACATTTTGCTGTCAAAGAGTTTTGTGCCAGAATTTATCCTACTTGATTCAAAAATTATTGAGGTAGAGGACTCGAAAAACCCATCTACCTCATTTTCAAAAATATCCAAATCAAGTTGAATTTCTGGTATTATTGAACTTGAATTAACGGATTGTGATTTATCAAAACTCACTGAAACTATAAGAACAGAAGAAGAACCGGAGAAAGCAGAAGGTGAAATGGGTAAACAAATTGGTATGTCGAGTGTTGCTGAACCAGATATGGAAGATGGAGGTTGTATTTCGGTCTGATCTTCGGGTATACCATTATCATCAACTTCAAGACATATTTGGGATTCGGGAAGAATTAAAGGCTCAAGATGATGACCACAAGGAAGTGAAAGGATTTGATGAATTGGTGGGCTAAAATCATCCAAAATTTCGGGTTCATCAATCAAAATATCCCCAACGTCAATCACCTCATTCAAGTGAAGGTTAAAATTCTCAAACTCCTCATCAAAAGTATGGTTTTCAATCGGTTTGGTTCAAGAGTGGAGGTGTAGAGATCACAAGGGTTTGGTATGGTTTCACTTGAAATGGACCCTTCACAGTTGGGTAAATCAAACACTACAAAGTCACACAACTTATCAGACATTGTACTTAATGAATCTATGAAACTGGAGTTGTGGATTTCAGTTTGGAATGGGGAGGTTTGATTAGGAAGGGTGTACAGTTCTGTCTTACTACCCAAATCCTTCATAATTTGGTTCGACATTTCCATAAATTTTTCTAATGTCTGCTCCAGACTAGTCTTGGGTTGATAAGGGGTTTCAGTATAAGATTGAAATTCCTGTGGATAATTAAAACTCCCAAATGACTGATTAGAAGAACTGTCTAGAGTAGGTGGAAAAGTCGGATTGGATTGATAGGAATAGAATGGTTGCGGAACTTGGGTAGGAGTAGGATCAATATTATGATAAGAAGAATATTGATATGGGTTGGTTGGTTGGCTATTTTCAACAGACATCTTATATACCACAAACCGCATATCAAACTCTTCTCCGGACAGTGGTGGTGATGGTTGATATTGGTCCGGGTTGAAACTTTGGCCTCTAGACCTAGCTATGTGCTCAGCAATGGACATTCGTCTAGGGGCTTCCTCACTCTGGGTATGAACTGAAACAGGTGTAGAATTAGGATACGGTTGATAAGACCTAGACTGAGGTGGCCAACTGTTTCTTCCTGCTTGTTCTATATGATCTCTTAAGGACATGGAAGAGCCGGATGGTATACCGAAGGGATTACGAAAATAAGAGATATCTGGTTGTGGACAGCAAAGCTCGGCAAGAGATCGTCTGTTTGGTTCACCCATTATAAGAAGAGAAGAAGGGGAAGGGGTAAAATAATTGGTTTGTTTTGAAAAATGACGGATTTAGACAAATCACACAAAAATGCACAACCCTAGAACTATGGTTACCTAGGTCCAGTCTCTAGACCGCTCCTAGACTTCCAAAGGACAAGCCGCAGGATAAATCCTCTACCGCCTCTGTACTACCCTTGTAGCCAGGTAAGTGCCAGGTAAGTGGGAAGGAACCACAGTAGTGGGCCTAATTAAAAACCACTAGCCTTTGACATACTTGCCTAGACACCACAAAAGTAATGCGGATAAGCGATAGATTACCCACGACCTTCCTCTGTCCTTATTGAGCGCGACAGTCCTTAGAGTCTGATCTAGATATTTTTTAAATTAATATAGGGTTGATGCAAATGCTCGGTTTGTGATTTGTGGGGCTTAGGAAGGGTGATGAAATCCCCACCTAATCTTGATTTGGTCTTTGCCCCTTAAAAATCCGTATTAAAATATGCAAAAACAAACCGCAAAACAAAACTTTGCAAAAAGATTTTTAAGCGGAGATATTTTGCAAAGAATCCTGCAGAAAATAGATTTTATTGGATTTGAGAGGAGAGAAGGAGTTAAGAAAGATACCGGAGAAGTGTGAAACCCTAGATCTCCTGTTTCCTCAAGTCCGTGACTCCAGATTCCCTCGCAAAATTCACACACAAATCGTTAAATATGCAATTTGCAGTTTTGTTTTAATAATGATATGAATCGTCTTAGAATTCAACACAAATAGCAAGAATAAAAAATTACGCACGTCTCCCCGGCAACGGCGCCATTTGATTGATACGAAAAAGTGTTAGTAAAATAACCGCAATCAATAACGGTGTCGCGCGTAGCTAGACCGAGATGAGTACGGGTCGTCCTCAGGAAAACGTGGAATCTTTTATTCTTACTTTAGATGTGTTGAGAAAGAAAGGAGGAATAAAGAGTTTTGTGAAAAGTTTCTAGATCTACGTTAAGCAAGAATGCAAAAATATAGATCTAGATTATTTTAGGGATGTAGATAATATAATAAGAGGGCTTGTAGGGTTCGTTAGGATTTAGTAGTTATGGATGGTTAATTAAAGATTACTCTTTTTATCCTTTAATAGATTTAAAACTAGAACGACAGAGATGCATGTAGATTAGGGTTTCTGGAGGAAAAAGGAATCCCACTCTTAACCCTTATCTCGACACGGAACTCTGTTCATATCTAGCCTTTACCAAAACAATCATTAATCTAATCTCTAATCGCGGTCGGAACTAGCAAAGAATTGTTAGCACGCCCGATTAGGATGTTAATGATTCTTTTGATAAAGTTCATAAATTTTATAGGACTTAAAAAGGGTTTAGGGATGTTCATCGTCCATTAGCCTACCATAATCCTACGAACCCTAACAAGCGGAGAATTACTCGCGCATGTTGGGAAAAGAAGATGAAAAGATAGAGAGGGAAAACATAATGTAAAATGCAAAAGAATTAAATAAAACAACTACCTTTATTAATCAACTTGAACAATCTACACTTTGATTCCTTAGAAAATGATTACAAAGACTAGTTTGCTTCTCGATCTCTTCCAAGGAGGTAGACGAACAGTTGATGATCAGCCTGGATGCGTGAGCCGTCTTGGACTTCGTGATCTCTTCGGCTTGATGTCTTCTAACTTTAGCCCTTGGTCCTTTATATAGCCCTCAAAGAAGAAAAACTAGTTACCATATATGGTGACTTCCTAATATGGTAACTTTCCATGCCTGGATTCTGAGTCCCTGTCAGTATTGATTTTATGATTTTGGCAGATTTTTGATCCTGACATCTTGAACATCTTGATCTCTTGACCTGAGCTAAATCTTGCACAATATCTCTATGAATAATATTAGTTTATTTATTAAATTAGAGAGAGTGTCTTAATCACTATATATGGTAATAAATCTTTAAGAAACTTGATTAAGAATATTTAATATGCTATGCACTTTATATGGTAATAAATCTTTAACAAACATGATTAAGAATATTTAATATGCTATGCATCTTTTAATTAATAAAATATTATGCATATATTTTGAAATATTATTCTAACCATTTGTATGATATTATATCTTTTAAGAATTGTGATTAGAATATTTGATATGATATGCATATTTTCAATTACCAAAATATTATATAAATATAAAATGCCTATATTTTCCTTCATAATATTAATTATAATATATAAACATATGGAAAATAGTATTTTGCAGATAAATCCAAATATGTTTAATATTTATAATAAACACCTTTTATTATTTAAGAAATGTAAGGAAAATACTTATACCAAAGTGCAATATTTTCAACTAAACACTATTACATGAAATTCTGGCCACGGTAATCGAGATTTACTGGTAGGTATTCCAGTAGTATCTCAGGGTATTCTGGGCTACTCTCCGACATGACTTATACCGCTATTGGGGTTTGACGTTTACCAGCCCCCTAGGTCCTATATGCGATACTCATAGACGAAAGGACCGGACTGTACGGATATTTTCACTGTCAGGCTTAGTAGGGTTTCTGGATGAGTTCGCTCGTCAGCTTCCCTTCCGATCAATACATGGGCAACCGTTACTTACAGCTAGTACCACTGACGTGCTTATGGTTATACCCAGTGCCAGTGTATTGATAAGTTATTAGAGTCCCCCACAGACAGTTTTCTAAGTCGGGGCGAAACGTTGTAGAGCCCGTATGGTTTTATGGCAGGGTTCGATCATATCCATGCACTCGTGCACGGATCAGGATCGGACGGATAATACTAGCGGGCTTTGGTTTAAGCCGGATCCTAGTATTATATTGTGGGAATATTTTTGTCTCATTGCATTTGTATTCGGTCGGAATACAAATGCGAGTATGTATTTACAGTTGAGGGGTAATCTCGTAATTCGTTACGGGATTACTTTCGGAGTTGCCAGTTTGTTTTTCCCTCTTAAACATCTTGTTGTGAGCTCTCTTTAATGCCCTACAATTTCGCCAAGTTCCTGTCTGATGGGTTTTTTTATGGTGGAAAAGGAAGGGCTGTTCATTCCTTTTGTTAATGTTTTTTCCTTTGTTAAAAAGGGCCAATTCTTTTGCACACCTGACCGCTTGCTTCCCCTTTTCCACAGAACATTTTTTCATCATCCTTGAAATGGCCGAGCTCATTCTTCTATGAATTTTGATTTTTTCCTTTGCTAGAAAAATCCTATGCTCGCATATTCATCCATGGCAACTCCAATTTACCTCCACCCAATCGCTTGGGTGCTTTGAGACAAAGTATTCTACACTCTCTCTACTTCCATCTTGGACATGTCGGCTAGCAAACTTCATGTCCGAGTTGTTTCGGTTTGAAGCGGGAGCCCGTATAAAGATTCGATGACGTGGTGCCACATCGACGAGCGAGATCAGGGAGCGGACTTCGTCGGCGCAGCAGCGGGGAGCTTGGTGCGGAGATTGAAGACCAAAAGACACGGATCGATCGGTATAATCTTTCCAAACTCTTTTATAGTTTACTAGTTTACGGTTAATGGAACGATCCGGGTATTTGGTTGTGGTAGCGCCGGTTTTGTAAAAAGTTTTTGTTCCGCATTTGGCGTCGGTTTGACGGCCCGGGCGCTGCCGTGACCCAACAATACTGACCGCTCCGGTCAATGGAAAGCCTCTCATCCTGTACACAACAGCCCTTGAAGCTTCTTTAGGCGCGCTATGGGCACAGGAGAACGTCCAAGGGAAGGAGAGAGCCCTCTACTATTTGAGTCGAGTTCTCCTGGAGGCAGAAAACAACTACTCCCCCATTGAAAAACACTGCCTGGCGTTAATCTTCGCGATAACGAAGCTCCGGCATTATGCTTTGCCGCATGAGGCCACCTAATATCAAAAGTGGATCCTCTCAAATATTTGATGTTAAGAGCCATACTAACAGGACGGCTCGCTAAATGGGCCCTCCTCTTGATGGAGTTCTCGATAACATACCGACCTCTCAAGGCAGTGAAGGGCCAGGCCATTGCCGACTTCCTCGCTGAGCATCCGATACCTGCCGATTCACCTCTAAATTGCGAATTGCCAGACGAGCACGCATTTGGCACGATCGACAGGGAGAAAGGAGAGAGTGACACCCGATGGGAAATTTACTTCGATGGGGCATCTTCCATGAAGAAGCGACAACACAACACCCCTATAATCAAATCTGGGGTAGGCCTTATCTTCGTGACTCTACAAGGAGGGATAATGCGCTTTGCCTTTTCCGTAACAGATCCGAGGAAAAACAATGAAGGCGAATATGAAGCTTTGATAGCAGGTCTAGAGATCGCCGTCGGCATGGGAATAAAAAAACCTCCTCATATACGGAGACTCTCAGTTGGTCGTTAGTCAAGTAATTGACGACTATCAAACTGCAAACCGGAGTTGGTAAAGTACAGTGAGAAAGTACAGCAACTGCTCACCCAAATCCTCTCCTACATGCTGGAGAGCATACCGCGCACGAAAAATAGCAAAGCTAATGCACTAGCCAAGCTCACTAAAGAACTGGCTGATGAAAATCTCGATGACGTAAGGATCGTTGTGCAAAGCCGTCGGGTTCTTGCACCGGCAGAAATATCTCCGGAATCATCCAAAGAAAAGGGAGAGACCAAGCAAACGGCCCTACAAATAAAAGACCAGGAAAAGGCTAAGGATTGGAGAGAAGTCTTTATAGACTACTTCAAATCCCGTCGAATACCTGAAGATGCGTCCTCGAGACATCAGTTCATGAAAAGAGCTCTGTCTTTCGCCTTCGTCAATGATACTCTGTATAAGAGATCGTTCGACTCCTTGTGACTAAGATGCCTGGGACCGGAAGAAGCAAGGAGGGTCATCCAAGAAACTCATGACGGACTCTGCGGTTCTCATCTAGCCGGGCCAAAGATGAAGCTGAATATCAAAAGAATGGGATGCTATTGGCCCACGATGATTCAGGACTGCCTTGAATACGTGAAGCAATGCCATTCATGCCAGATTCATGGAGACTTCATCCACCAGCATCCAAACCCGCTACACCCAACGGTGGTGAGCTGGCCGTTCGAAATGTGAGGAACCGACGTAATTGGGCCCATCGAACCAACATCATCTAGAGGACATCGGTTCATATTGGCGACAACCAATTACTTCTCTAAGTGGGCAGAAGCAGTACCGCTAAGAGAAGTGAAGACAGAGAATATCTTCTATTTCTTCAAGACACACGTCATCTATCGATTCGGCACTCCGCGATGGATTATCTCCGATAACGGGCCAGCCTATAGAAGTCATAAAATCAGCCGCTTCGCACAGCAGCATAATATAGACTGGAGATACTCTTCGGTCTATAATCCCCGAGCTAATGGTCTAGCTGAGGCTTTCAACAATACCTTGACGAAGATCATAAAGAAGACTGTGTCTCGAAATAAGAAGGACTGGCACGAGAGACTGCATGAAACTCTCTGAGCGTATCGGACCACGTTCAAAACGGCTACGAATACAACGCCGTATGCATTGGTATTCGGCACAGAAGCAGTACTCCCCTTGGAGATAGAGCTACCCTCTTTATGAGTGGAGGTTCATTACGAGCTAACAGACAAAGAGAATGCTCATCTTCGGCTAAAGGAGCTCAATGCCCTTGACAAAACTCGTCTCATGGCGCAGCAAAACTTGGAGGCTTACGAAACAAAGGTGACACACTCCTACGAGAGATTGACTAGGCCGAGAACATTCCGCCAAGACGAGCTCGTGCTAGTGGTCAAGAGACCTATGATCCCCAATCGTGCCAAACGGGGGAAGTTCGGGCCGAATTATGAGGGCCTGTACATCATAGACGAGGCCTATTAAGGTGGGGCTTACTGGCTCATGAATATACACGGCGAAAGACCTTCAGGCCAATAAACTGCCGGTTCCTGAAAAAATACTACGCCTGATAGATAACGACACCCATGTCTGCTCACTATCTTCCCAAACCAAAGCTCTGTAAGCGGTATCCAGCAAAGCCGTTGTCTCCACAAAGGACCGAAACGTCCCTAAACTAATAGTGGACCGTAATGTCCTAAAACTAGCTATGGACCGAAATGTCCTAAAACTTACTAACCGAAACGTCTTTAAACTACTACAAACCCGCAGCATCCTTAGGCTGACTCGTAAAAAAAAGGGTACGTCCACAAGCAAAATGAGCACGGATGAAAACCCGAAAGGGCTCCATGAGTAAAAACAGCAGGGCTACCGGCGAGTTTGTGAAAACTACCTACGTGGGATCCTTACGACTCATAAAGGAGCAACACACTAAGGGATCCCCACGATTCTTAAGGAGAAATTACACTTACGAGATCCTCACGACTCGTAAGGAGAACCCTCTTATGAGACCCTCACGGCTCATAAGATTCAAAAGCCTTAAGCTACAGGGATATGAACCTGTTCTTAAGCCATCACTTTTCCTAGATTGCCCTACAAGCGGTTCAATGCTGACCCTTGTATACAATCCACGGGCACGAATAAAAATTTTCCCAACAGAGCCCTACCAGCGACAAGGGATATCCTCACATAGTGAACGACCCTTGTAAGTCCTCTCGACTTATAAGGAGAAAATACTCTTGCAAGATCCGTACGACTTACAAGAAAACATACACTTAGGAATCCTTACGATTCCTAAGGAGAGAATACACTTACGAGATCCTCACGACTCGTAGGGAGAAACAACTTTATGAGACCCTTACGGCTCATGAAGTCAAAAGCCTTTGTCGACAAGATCTTAATCCTGTTTGCTAAGCCACCCTTGTTCGAACCGACAAAGGCAGATGATGATTCGCTCCTGGCAATGTCCCAGTGGTAGCGATGCTGATGCCTGAATCGGAATCAAATTCCAAGTCCTTTCACGGCAAATGATGATTCACTCCTGGTAATATTCCAGAAGCAGCGATGCTGATGCTAAGACTGGCACCAGATCCCAAGTTCCATACTCACGATAAAAATCAGCGAGCCAAAAAAATGCATATGAAATAGCCGAAATGATGGGACGACTTGCAAAAAAATTAGTAAGTAAAATATATGCATACAAAATAGCCAAAATGGTTGGGCAACTCGCAATAAAAAGTAGCGAATAAAAAAAAGCCGAAATGATTGGGCACCGCGAAAAATAGCCGAAATGATTGGGCAATCGCGACTTTCGCGATATAAAAAGCTAAAATGATAGAGTATCACGGAAAGAAATAAAAAAATGAAATAAAACTTTTTGCCCTACAGACGAGTCCATACTGACCCCTGTATACAATCCATGGGCATAAAAGAAAAGGGAACCACATGTACCCGACCAGATCCTGTTAAAAGGAAAAATCAGATCTCAACAGCAACATCTACATCCCAGAAGACCAAAAACGGCATTCCTCCTCCTCCCAGCGGAGCACGGACGTGGCACCACCAATCGGAGCCACGGCAAAGTCCCCAGTTCTAAGATTTTACGGTTCACGGACAACCTAGAGTCAGCCCTGACGCCACAGAAAACAGAATACGTCAGCAAATGACCCCGTCACGGAAATACGTCATCCAATGACCCTGTCGCGGAAATACGTCAGCAAATGACCCCACCGCGGAAATACGTCAGCATATGACCCCGGCGCGGAAATACGTCAGTCAATGACCCCGCCGCGGAAATACGTCAGCACATGACCCCGTCGCGGAAATACGTCATCAAATGACCCCGCCGCGGAAATACGTCAGCACATGACCCCATCGCGGAAATACGTCATCCAATGACCCCGTCGTGGAGATACGTCAGCACATGACCCCGTCGCGGAAATACGTCAGCAAATGACCCCATCGCGGAAATACGTCATCCAATGACCCCGTCGCGGAAATACGTCAGCACATGACCCCGTTGCGGAAATACGTCAGCACATGACCCCGTCGCGGAAATACGTCATTCAATAACCCCGTCACGGAAATACGTCAGCACATGACCCCGTCGCGGAAATACGTCATCCAATGACCCCGTCACGGAAATACATCATCCAATGAACCCGTCGCGGAAACAAGTCAGCCATCGACCTCCCCGTCAGAGCAATACTTAAACTCGGAAACAAATCAACTCATTAACCACTTATGAGTCCTCTCGACTTGTAAGGGGGAAAATTCTCTTGTGAAATCCTTACGACTCTTAAGAGAAAGCACACTTAGGAATCCTTATGATTCCTAAGAAGAAAATACACCTACGAGATCCTCTCGACTCGTAGGAAGAAAAACCTTCTTGAGACCCTTACGGCTCATGAAGATGAAAAAATCTTAGACTACAAGAACCCTAAACTTATCTCCTAAGCCCTCAATTCTATGGCCATGCATAACTCTGCACTACTTCACCCACGTACATACTTACGTGGGCAAAATAGTGGGGGCATTTGTTCTCGCCAAAAATTTCTGCGCAAAAGAACCCAAGGTATCAAATGGCAGCGATACGCTTAAGAAAATGCAAACCAGTATTTTCCGGGCTATATTTTGATAAACTCTCGAATGAGAAACAGCTAAATTCTGATGGTATTGAAAGCGTCTCAAAAAATCCTTCGATTTGATATATTATGGGCCTCATAATTCATCCGGGATCAAAAATTATGAGCAAATGTGCTATGCACGTGTAATCTAAGGAAGAAAATGCAAACCAGTATTTTCCGGGCAGTATTTTGACAAACACCCAAATGAGAAATAGCTAAATTCTAATAGTATCGAAAGTGTCTCGAAGAATCCTTCGATTTGATATATTATGGGTCTCATAATTCATCCGGGATCAAAAGTTATCAGCAAATGTGCCACGCACGTGTAATCTAAAGTAATGCTCTACTACATGGGAGATGCATTTTTAGTCCAAGATCGGGAAAAAGAGAGACCTCTTCTCAACCACTCCCATATAAATAAGAGGGGATGCCTCTTAGAAAAGAGAAGAATTCAATTCTCAAAGGAGATTAGTTCTCCATAGGAGATTAGTTCTCCATAGGAGCCTAGTGCTCCATGTTAGGGCGATAGTTGCCCCCCATAATGTGCATTTGCGCAAGCGCTATGTGCACCACGTGCAATGCATGTGCGTCCGCCATGTTGGGGTCAAAATTTGCATCCCGATTGACCAAGTCAAAGTCAAGGTCAACCCCAAGCCAGGTGGGCCCAAGCCCAGATCAAGTGGGCCCATGTCCGAGTCGAGCCCGAACATGAAGCGGCCGGCCTCCCCCATGCTGAAATAAAAAAATCATGTAATAAATAATTTTGATGTAATTTTTTTATGCATGAATGTAAGAAAAATGGGCATAAAGCCAAATTTTTGTAAAGCCCATGGCTTATGTGCAAAAGAAATAGCACATGAGTCATGGGATGGGCAAAATGCCATTTTGTAAAGCCCAAGGGCTGTATGTAAATGTGGAAGCCTATATAAGGCAATGTTTCCCCCAATCAGAGCAAAGCTCTGTTCAAAATTCAAAATTTGAAATGAAGCAACGCTTTAGAAGCAGCGCCAAGTGCGTTGCGCCCTAAGTGGCGCACCACGTGTAAAGCATGTGTGCGCTAGCGCTAGGTGCGCTGTGCTCTAAGCAGCGCACCATATGCAAAGTACGGATGCGCTGGTGCTAAGTGCGCTGCGCCCTAAGTATCGCACCACGTGCAAAGCACGTGTGCGCCAATGCTAAGTGCACTGCGCTCTGAGCAGCGCACCACGTGTAAAGCACGAATGCTCTAGCGCTAAATGCGCTGCCCTTTAAGCAGCACACCACATACAAAGCACGGGTGCGCTAGCGCTGAAACTAAAAGCTCCCCACCGTCAGATCAAAGATCTAATAATAATAATAAATCATTAATCAATCAGAATTAAATTATGTTAAGGAAAGATTTCTCAAATCTTTCCAAACAACAAGATTGTGCTCTGTAAATCAGAGCACCGTTGGATCAATGATCCAATGGTGATTAAAAATCACCAAAACACAGAATAAATTCTGTATGGAAAGATTTACCAATCTTGTTAAAAACAAGAAGATTGCCTTCTGTAAATCAGAAGCCTTTGGATCAAAGATCCAACGATGGGAAATTCCCCAAATCAATTGGAGAAAAAATCTCCTTAACTGATTGAACTGATCAGCTTGCCCTATATAAAGGCCCCAAGACTTCAAGTCTCACACAGAGAAGAAAGGGGAGAAAACCCCCGTAAGCTTTGAGAGATCTCATGAAGAAGAGCCAAGCTCTCAGAAAAAGAAGAGTTTCTTCAAGGTAAAAAAATGGATGATGAATAGAGAGATGAAATCATCTCATGATTAAACAAAAAAGAAGAACATAATTCTTCTCAAAGATCATAGATCTACATGACCAAGGTCTTTTACAAGGAGATCGAAAGATCTCATCACAAAATAAAAAAGAAAAACATAATTCTTCACACAGATCATAGATCTATAAGACAAATTGTCTTTATATAAAAAGAGATCATGAACATCTCATAAAGAGGGAGAGAATAAGTCAATTATCTTAGGATCACAGATCCATAAAGGCAAAGCCTTTCATCAACATAAGTGATTGAAAACATCTCCTACAAAATAAGAACTTTTATTCTTAGAATCTTGAAACAAAGTCTCTCATAAACGAGAATTTATTTCTCAGATCATAAAGTTGATCAGATAGCGCTTTGCGCTAATAAAATAGCACTTTGCGCTCATGAACTTGCGCTTCTGGAATCTTGGACTGGCGCTTTGCGCCAAGCGGACCACGTGTCCCTCACGTAGGCGCCACTTAACAGTTAGCGCTTTGCTCTCTTGAACTTGCGCTTTGCGCTCATGGACTGGCGCTCAGCACCAAGCGCACCACGTGCTCCTCACGTGTGCGCCACTGAACAAATAGCGCTCCGCGCTCATAAACTGGCGCAATGCGCCTATTATCTGGCACTTAGCGCCAAGCGCAACACGTGTCCCTCAGGTGTGCGCTACTCGGCAGAAGCGCACTGTGCTCTTTGACTGGCGCAAAGCGCCAAGCGCACCTTGTGTTGCGCTGATAGAACATAAATTATTCTTTAATAAGCCCAGAGCTATGATGAATGCTCAGCATTCAATAAAAGACAGAAATGCTGTCAGAATCCAAATCAATGCTCAGCATTATCAAAAAGGCCAAGCCAAAAAAAATGCTCAACAACCCAAAATAAATGTTAAATATTTTAACTTGATTGGACTTAGCCCAAAAATGGCCATAAGTCCTCAACTCAAACTAATTGAGCCCATATGCTCATAAATCTTTTAACAGATCTTAGCCCCAAATTGGGCTACAGATCTTTCAACCAAAATTGATTCAAGGGTACATTTCTGAACCCCTTCGATATATGCCGTTGGAATCCTTCAACGTCTTCAGAGAGGTGACGGGTCTCGACAACCATACATTTCACGGACTATGATGTCCTTAACCTCGGACTGTGGGGTTCCTTTAAACCCACGGACTATGATGTCCTTAACCTCGGACTGTGGGGTCCCTTTAAGCCCATGGACCAAGATGTCCTTACACTAACATTGGACCAATATGTCCTTAAACTGGTAATCGACCGCAATATCCCTAAACTAAACAATAGATTCCAAATGCTCTTTTGTTGGATCTAAACGATCCTGTTAAGTTGATCTTAGTCTGAAATTAGACTAAAGTATCCTTAACAAATGTTTAAGTTGATCTTAGTTTCAAATGAGACTAACGTATTCTTAAACCCAACCCCAAATCCAAATCTAAGAAGATATGGATTTGGACTAATCCACGCCCTACGGGCGACGACATAAATTAGTCTCCGTATACAATCCACGGGCAACCAAAAACAAAACAAACACACACGACACGAAGTGACCATCTAGAGAAGGAGAAAGTGGTTACCGCGATGCGGTAGCATAATTAACTGCAGGGGCTTGCGCCTACAGAGAAGAGCGTCCCCACAATCAAAAACCCCTCAACGAGGGGGAATCTGACGAAGTCTGCTACATCGGCCGCATCCGTTTAAACCTTCAGTACACGGTGTCATAAATCAACTTGGCATCTTCGGAGAGGTGGACGGATAGCACCAATTAGCATCTGCCCCCAAATTCAGGAAAGACGGACCTACGCGGTCCCGTCTCCGTGTTTCAGAGGGGAACAGATTTTGGCACGCCAGGTGGGACCTTTTCCTCTTTCCACTCCACACTTCGTGTGTCGTGTTCGTGAACGAATCACGGTTTAATATGGTTTCCTTTGGGTTCGAGGTACTAAGATTTGGTTTTTCTCTCTTCAAGAAAAAAGAACATCAATGGCCTCTGACTGGTCCAGCTGCAACTGCAACTCCCATTCCGCATCATCTGGAGGTGTAACTTATGGGCCCCAAGCGGCCTCCCTGTTCAAGATGCCAGTGGAGCAAGTAACTCAGGCCACCACTGGGTTGTTCTTTGGGACCTTACTCCCACCGATGAGCTTCAATGCCCCGCTACTATCGCAAGAAGCCCTAATGAAGTCGTTCTTTGATCGACTCATCACTACTGCGGCCCCTCTCAACGGGTCGTCCAAATCCAGGGCTTCAGTTTTCGACAGACTGGGCAAGAACACCAACAAGCCCGCAATACCTGAAGCAACCATCCCAAAGCGGATAGCCATCCCGGCTCAGGCGGATGAAATCATCGGAGAGGCTTCTCCTGCCAAGAAGTCAATTTTCATAAGGCTGGGCACTCCGGCTCCCTCTCCAGGCGAAGTCACTTCTGCTAAGAGGTCTGTATTCGATAAATTGGACACTACTTCTCGGCGAACGTCGGTCTTCAAAAGGCTGACACCGGCGACAACCCTCCGCCAAGATAGGGGGCATAACGAAGCCCCCATAGCTAAACCAACACCATCCGCACGACATGCTCGCCGTCGTCACTGGCGCCGAGTAAGGAAGGCTGGGGGCAACTCACCGTCTGGACTTACTCCACCAGCTCCAACGGTGGAAATTGATGTTGTTGTTCCAACCGGGAACAGCTTTGAACTTCTTAACAATGTGCGCAGGAATTCACCAACTGCCATGCTAAAATGGTCTCCTCCACCTATGGAGAATGTTACAGAAAAGAAGCCGGAGCAGCCTCCTCAGCGGCTGTCCTCCAAAATTTACAAAGTCTGGCGATAGGTTCAGGAATCGGTGATTGACCAAGACTATTCCCTTCGATCAAAGAAGATTAAAGCTCGGCAAGAAAAGGACCATCCCGTGATACCACAGAAGATATCATCTGTCTGGGTGCCCGCTGCAACGGCTCCCTCAACTTCAACCGCTCATAAGAGAAGGAGGCCAGAGAAGGCCCCCGTGTCCGCGACGAACCGCAAGGACACCGAACCTAAACGCCCCAAGTCTGGGGGCATAGTGGTGCATATTGTTTATATGGCTTCCGGAAAAGAGAAAAGCCGTGCTTCTATGGATCATCGACCGCTTACCCGATCGATAACGAAGGCTCAGGAGCAACAGCAGCAGAAACTTCAGGAGATGCTGACTGGAATGGCCGCACTCACTAGGCCGAAAGAAAGTCCAGAGACCTCAGAGCAGCGTCAAGAACAAGAAACTAATGCTGGATTCCTCCGAAGAATGCTTGAGAGGAAAGAAAAAGAGGCCGCGGAACAGGCGGCCAACATAAAACGAATGGCTCTTTTGTTCCAAGACATGGCCAGGATGATGTTACAGTCGGAACCTCCAGCTGAAGACCTCCCGATTATCATTGAAGACGATAGAGGGGAGTCATCGAACCCTCCTCCGACTCTTTCAGCAACCAAAGAAGAGACAATCTCTAAGGACGCCTTGGATGATTACATTGCTCAGCAAATACGAGCTCACCAGGTGAATGAAGCGGTAGATCGTTAAGATTGGACGACCCTATCCGGGCTGGTATGACCAAATAAGGTACCCGCTGGGATATACGATCCCTAAGTTTCATGTATATAAAGGGACGGGCAATCCTCACCAGCATGTCGCCCAGTTCAGGGCTCTATGTGGAAACACTGGAGGTGACGATAAACTGCTACTTCACCAGTTTGTCGGCAGCTTATCGGAGACAGCGTTCGAATGGTACTCTGAACTCCGAACGACTCTGTCAAGACATTTGTAGAGATGAAGCTGCTATTCACCCAGCGTTTCGCGAGTGCTAGTGAACACACCCCAATCACGGCATTGATCAATGCCACGGTGAAGCCTGGAGAAACTTGGGTCCAGTACGCGATACGATGGCGGAATTTATGGTCGAAGTGCGAACAGCGCATCGAAGAAGCGCCTGCGGTAGGCATGTTCATGGGTACTCTTGACCCTCAAGCGACTATTTCCCAATTTATGATGTTTTTCAAGCCGACCACTTTCCAGTCCTTGATTGATAAGATGGCCCAAATGGACCAGATAGGCTACAGGCCTTCCTCTTCGAAGCCGAAGCCGCGAAATGAAAAAGGGAAAGGGAAAGCGACCTTCGTCGCCAATGCTCAACAGCAGCCCAGTGGTACAAAATTAACTGATCACCTAGACGAGAGACGGCGATTCTATAATGAGAAAATAAAGCGCCCTTATTCGTTTTCCCGGGACAAAACGAGGAGATTGTTCGAGCTGGCGGTGCGCAACAGGCTCATTAATTTGCCGAATCCAAAATGCCCGTTGCAACCCGGTGAGGCTAATAATCATAATTATTGCCCCTATCACCAAACGATGGGCCATCCAATTGAAGATTGTTTCGTCTTTAAAGGCTGGATTGAAGATCAATACCAACAGGGCAAATTCGCCCTGTCCGAGAATTAGAAAGTAAGCCCGCCTCAGCCGCACGCTCTTAAAAGGGGAGACACACTGGGGGCATCGTGCTCTTTTGTCGAAGAAGATCCATGGGAGATCGCTCTTTCAGCCAAAACAAAAAGAATGCTGAAGGATCTCCAAACATGCCCGGCGATCAGATGGAAAAATCATCTAGAACCCGAAATCATCGAGGGAATGTTGAAGCCGCGGCCAACTCCAAAAATTGGTAGTGATAGTCAAAGCGCTCACACCCAGCCGTCAAAGTCTTCGAAGAAGAAGACCAAAAAGCTCATGAAACCTGGTGACAAGCACACCGATCTGCAAAAACAGATTGACGCGCTGGAAGAATATAACCAGAAGGTGCGGACCCCAGTCACACTCCAGGAATTTCTCAGCCACGTCCTTGAGGAGGGAGATGATGAAAATGGAGAAGACTCGTCGGATGAGCCTGAGGATTATGTGGCAAGCTGTCATGTAATCTCTCACTCGCTAATAAACGGTGGAGAAGCTCTGGATGCAGAGAAACCAGGGGCAGATCCTGAACCTGAACTTCTAGGACCATCAGACGAAATGATTGATGCGTTCTTAAACGAAGCTCTTTTGAAAAGCAAAGCTGATCGGGAGCGCGAGATGGCCATATTTGAAAAATCCAAACGCCGACGACTGGACGAAAGGGTTGAAACACTCCCACCAGATCAAAGTACATCCGCCGTAAATAAAAGAAGGTTTAAGACGAGGAAAAGGTTCGCCAAAGCTATATCGATGGGAATGAAGCTGCCACCCTCCGAAGGAAACACTCATGATGAAGCGGATATACATCCTAGCCACTGCTTATATCATCGAAAGATAGCGCACCCCACTGAAGAGTGCAACGCTTTTAAAAACTGGTGGCAGGGATATGTTGCTCACCGACAACATTTCAAGCGGATGAAACGCAAAACTCGTCGGGAGCAAAGAAATATGACCGAGGAGCGCAAAAGAACTACTGGCAACTGTCACATGGTCAACGCTGGGGGATTACAAGTTTTCACATTTGGGAGTGATTCTGACGAAGAAATATCCCTCGGCCCTCTCTTCAAAGAACCTACCTCCGAGACGGAAGAAATGAAGACCTGTGAAAACATTCAGCTGCACAATCGTACGCTGCCAGAAAAGAATCTTGGACCTCCTAACAGTAGATCGAATAGAAAAGATAAGGGGAGAGAAAAATCCCTGAAGACATCGCCCTGGATGATCAAGTCATTAAAGAGCTGACAGCCAAGAACCCGCCAAAGAAAAACAAGGTGGATTACAACGTTCTTGCACACTTGAGGAAGCTACCTTCACAGCTAAGCATTCTCGATGCCCTCTTGTTATCAAAAGAAGCAAGAGATTCTCTGATCAAGGCGTTACAAGAGCCTGAACAATTCCAAGCTTTCTTCGCCGAAGAAAAGATGAAGGACGAGCTGGAAGAAGTGCACACTGTTGATATCACTTTCGGCGATGAAGATCTCCTCCTCGGGATGTGCGAGCATAACCGTCCTCCTCGGCTTGGATATATTCAATCCAAGAAACGGGAGCGATTTTGCGGCTGCTACGTCATACATGACTTCGATGAAGAAGGAGATGCTCTGTAGGAAGATGCTAACCCTGAACCAAAACGAGCTCCCATCGTGAAAATGCCAAGCCCGTCATTCGAAGAACAAATGGACAAGCTTATAAGGGAAGAGGGTCAAAAGGTTCGAGACGACCATAATCGCGAAATGGCCATCTACGAGAAAGCCAGAACGCAGCGCCTCCTTCAGCGGGCTACGGAAAATGACGATGCCCTTCGTCGCCAGCCCGACATACAGAAGACCTGATGCAGAGGCGAAAATAAACCAAAGAACGGAAAAAAAAACGTTCGACAGCAGCGTAGCAAATCTAAGAAGCCACGCGATCGAGAATCGAGCAGCCGGGATCCGTCTCTTATAAAGAAGATGGGTCGAGCATATTATTTTCCCCAAGAAAAGACAAAGAAGATATTCGACCTCGTCATAAAACATCAGATGATGACGCTCCCGGAGTCCAAGCACCCCGAGCAAGCAGGTGAGGTTCATCATCCGGACTATTGTTCCTATCACCAAGCGATAGGGCATCTTCTCGAAGATTGCTTTACATTCAAAGACTGGGTAGAAGACCAGTATCAACAAGGTAGGTTCGCTCTATCCAGCAGTTGGAGGGTAACCCCGCTACAGAAGCATGAACCGAAAGCCACATGTGCAGCGAGAGTAGAACCAGACCAACGCCGGTCTTAGAAGCGATCTCGTACCTGTCATGCGATAACGCTGCCAGAAGAAGAACCCGAGAATATGGATGACCTTTCTTAGTGCTTCAAAAACAATGAAGATGAGTTGATCTCAGAATTTCCACCGGTGCCAAAAGAGCTGGAAGATGGGATATATACTGTTTCCCCAATCAGAGCAAAACTCTGTTGGAAATTCAAAATTCAAATTTTAAAGCAACGCTTCAAATCTCGGGCGCAACGCGCCACGTGTCAGGCGCAGATACGTCAGCGCAGCGCCTAAGAAGGCGCGCCTAATCAGAGAAAAGCTCTATTTTAAGCAAAATAAAAGGAAGAAACGCTTCAGTTGCGTTGCGCTGTGCGCTGCGCGACACGTGTCAGCGCAGTTGCGCTGCGCTGTGCGCTGCGTGACACGTGTCACGCGCTGGGGCATTTACGCCAAACAGAATTAAAATTCTAAAGAAATCTTTTCTGTTCTTGTTAAAACAAGAAGATTTTCTTCTGTAAAACAGAAGCCCTTGGATCAAAGATCCAACGGTGGGGAAAATTCACCAAATCACTCAGAGAAAGATCTCTTTAACAAATTTATGGGCACTATATAAAGGCTCCTAGACCTCAATTCAAAGGCATGAACATTCTTGAAAAAAAATCAAGAGCTTCAAACAGAGAGAACTCTGAAAAAGTTTCAAGAAAAAGGTAAAAACCTTCACAAATTAGAAGAAATTTCTTCTAATAGATCATTGATCTAAAAACAAGATCAATGATCTTCACATAATAAATAGTGCTTTGCACTTCTTATGAACCACTGGTTCTTTAAAACAAGAAAAACAAAATAAAGAATAGTGCTTTGCACTTTTATGAACCATTGGTTCTTGAATCTAAAAGATTCTTAAATCATAGTGCCTTGCACTTGCAAACTGCGCTGTTGCGCTCTTGGATTGGCGCAAGCCACCAGAGCGCGCCACGTATCAGCAGCGCAGGTGCAGCGCATTAGCGCAGCACACTGCGCTTGCGCGACACGTGTCAGCACTACAAGCGCCTGCGCTCTCTGATTGGCGCAAAGCGCCTGATAAATGCAAGAAATTTCTTAAAGGGCCAGGCCCAAATCAAAAAGACCAAGCAGGCCTAATTAAATTGATGCTCTGCATCATTTATAAATGGGCAGAGCCCAAACAAAGTAATAAAAATGCTATGCATTTTTAAAAAAAAAGGGGGCAGAGCCCAAACAAAGTAGATGCCTTGCATCATTCATAAATGAGCAGAGCCCAGAATAAATTGCTGCTCTGCATCTTTTATGGGCAGAGCCCAAACAAAAAAAAAAGAAAATAATGCAATGCATTATTTAAAAAATGGGCCAAGCCCTAGCACAGGTCTAATAGACCAAAGACAAATAAAAGCGTTGAATATTTTTCAACTGGACTTAGCCCAATCATGGGCGTAAGTCCTCAAACTAAATTGACTGAGCGAGATTGCTCTCCTAAATCAATTTACGATCGGTTCAAGGGTACATCTCCGAACTCCTTTGACTCTTATCGTTGTAATCCTTCAACGACGTCAGAGAGGTGACGGGTCCCGACGACCACACATCAACATGGACTGCGGGGTCCTTAAACTCGTGGACTGAAACGTCCTTAAACTAATGTCGGACCACTACGTCCCTAAACTGGAACATAGACCACCACGTCCCTAAACTGGAATACGGACCACTACGTCCCTAAACTGGAACATAGACCACCACGTCCCTAAACTGGAATACGGACCACTACGTCCCTAAACTGGAACATGGACCACCACGTCCCGAAACTGGAACATGGACCACTACGTACCTAAACTGGAACAATAGAGCCTCCAAACGCTCTTTTGCCGGATCTAAACGGTCCCGTTTAAGTTGATCTTAGCTCCAAACACGGCTAACGTATCCTTAAACATTCAAACGGACTATAAAACTCCAAATCGACTTTGGTTCAAGGGTACATCTTTGAACTCCTCTGACACCAATCGTTGTAATCCTTCAACGACGTCAGAGAGGTGACGAGTCCTGATGGCCATATAATAAATCGATCACCACGTTAAGTTGATCTTAGTCTCAAACAGGACTAACGTATGCATAACGAATGTTTAAGTTGATCTTAGCCTCAATACGGCTAACGTATCCTTAAACTAAAAACACCAAACCCAAATCTAAGTAAATACGGATTTGGACTAATCCACGTCCTACGGGCGACGGCATTACTCAGTCTCCGTATACAATCCACGGGCAACCACAAACAAAACAAACACACACGACACGAAGTGAAATTCTGGAGAAGGAGAAAGTGGCTACCGCGATGCGGTAGCGTAATTAACTGCAGGGGCTTGCGCCTGCAGGGAAGAGCGTCCCCACAATCAAAAACCCCTCAAGCGAGGGGGAATCTGACGAAGTCTGCTATATCGGCCGCATCCATCTAAACCTCCGATACACGGTGCCATAAATCAACCTGGCATCCTCGGAGAGGTAGACGGATAAAGCCATATAGCATCTGCCCCGAATCTCAGCGTCAGGACCTCGCGGTCTTGTGCGCCGTCCTTCGGAGGGGAACTGATTCTGGCATGCCCGGTAGGACCTTTTCCTCTTTCCACTCCACACTTCGTGTGTCATATTCGCGAACGAATCGCGGTTTGTTAATAGTTGCATTTGGATTTCAAGTTACTAAGATTTGGTCTTTTTCCTGGCACAGAAATCAAGCATCGATGGCCTCTACCTGTTCATAGTGCTCCAACTGCAACTGCAGCTCGCGTCCGGCCTTAACTGGGGGCATAACCTACGGGCCCCAAGCGGCCTCTCTGTTCACCATGTCCGTGGAGCAGATCACTCAAGCCACCACGGGGTTGTTTTTCGGAACTATGCTTCCGCCAACAAGCTTCAGCACCCCTGTGCCCGTACAAGAAGCTCCTAAGAAGTCGGTCTTCGATCGACTTTCAGTTACTGCGGCCCCTCTCAACGGGTCGCCCAACACCAGTGCCTCGGTCTTCTCCAGATTGGGCCAAAACTCTCGCGAACCCGCAATGAAGCTTGCAATTCCGGAAAAGGTTATTCTAAAAAGAATAGCCAAACCCGCACCTGAAGTCGTCAAGGAGGCTTCTCTTGCTAAGAGATCAGTCTTTACAAGACTGACCGTCCCAAATCCCACTCCTGCTCCTGCTGCTCAAAAGACATCAGTCTTCAATAGGCTGACGCCGGCAACAATCCCGCACCTGAACAGGGGGCAAGAAGAAGCTGTTTATGTTTCTGAACCAATACCGACGACTCGTCGCGCCCGACGACGCCACTGGCGCCGGATAAGGAGGACTGGGGGCAACTCCTCTTCTGGGATGACCCCGCCAACTCCGACGGTGGAAGTTAACGCTGTTGTTCCAACCGGGAACAACTTTGAGCTGTTGAATAGGGTACGCAGAAACTCGCCAACTGCGGTCCTTAAAAGATCTCCTCCACCGGTAGAGACCGCCGTGGAAGCAGAAAAGCCGGAGCAGCCTCTTCAATCGCTGTCCTCCAGGATCTATAAGATATGACGACGAGTCCGAGAATCTGTCATTGATCCTAACTTCTCTCGCCAACAGAAGAAGTCGAAAGGTCGGCAGGAGGAAAATCCCCCGGTCAAGCAACGAAAGGTGACGACCGCTTGGGTGCCCAAAGCAACGGCCCCTTCAACTTCTACGGCCCATAAGAGAAGGATGCCAGAGAAAGTCCCTACACCTGCAGTAAATACCAAAGGAGGTGAACCTAAACGCCCTAGGTCTGGGGGCATTGTAGTTCATACCGTCTGTATGGCGTCTGGTAAAGAGGACAGCCGCATATCAACAGGTCATAGACCGCTTACGCGATCAGTAACCAGAGCACAGGAGCAGCAGCAAAAGCTCTAAGAGATGATGAACGCTATGGCCGCACTTACAGTGCCAAAAGAAAGCTTTGAAACATCCTCGGATGAACGCCAGGAGGAAGAAACCGACGCTGAATTCCTTCGTCGAATATTGGAGAAGAAGGACAAAGAGGCTGCTGAACAAGCAGCCAACATACAGCGTATGGGCCTCCTCTTCCAAGACATGATAGGGATGATGACACAACAAGACCCTCCGGCTGAAGAGCCCCCGATTGTCCTTGGAGACGATAGGGGAGAGACATCAAATCCTCCGCCAGCTCTGTCAACAGCTAAAGAGGATACAATTTCTAAAGCTGATTTGAACGAGTACATAGCCTAGCAAATACGGGTTCATCATGCGACTGAAGCAGCCGGCCAGGTCATAAAAACGGGGCGGCCATATCCAAGTTGGTACGACCAAATCAAGTACCCGCCGGGTTACACAATTCTCAAGTTCCATGTCTACAAGGGGATGGGCAATCCTCACCAGCATGTTGCCCAGTTCAGGGCACTCTGCGGCAACACCGGCGGTGATGACAAGCTGTTGCTTCGCCAGTTTGTTGGAAGTTTATCAGATACGGCGTTCGAGTGGTATTCTGAGCTCCCGAACGACTCTATCAAGACCTTCGCGGAGATGGAGCTGTTTTTTACTCAGCGTTTTGCAAGCGCCAGTGAACGTACCCCAATGACGGCACTGATTAACGCCAGGGTAAAGCCAGGCGAGATATGGGTTCAATATGTTATACGGTGGCGGAACTTATGGTCGAAGTGCGAGCAGCGCATTGAAGAAGCTCCCGCGGTGGGTATGTTTGTGGGAACCCTTGATCCGCAAGCAACCATCTCACAATTTATGATGTTATTCAAGCCAACTACCTTCCAGGCCCTGATTGACAAGCTAGCACAAATGGATCAGATGGGCCATAAACCCCCTCTTCCAAAGCCGGACTCCCGAAATGACAAAGGGAAGGGAAAAGCGATCGTTGTCGCTAATGCTCAAGAAAAACCGAGCGACTCAAAGCCGGTTGCTCGTCAAAATAATATGCGTCCGTACGTGGCCCTTGTGGAGAGGCTAGGATGTTCTTACTCCTTTCCCCGCGATAAAACGAGGAGGTTATTCGAGCTGGCGTTACGCAACCGACTCATAAATCTGCCGGATCCAAAACGTCCGTTGCAACCGAGTGATGTCAATAAGCCCAACTACTGTCCTTATCATCGAGTACTGGGCCATCCAATCGAAGATTGCTACGTTTTCAAAAAATGGCTTGAAAACCAGTACCGACAGGGCAAATTCGTGTTATCTGACAAATGGAAGGTGAATCCTCCGCAGCCCCACACATCTAAGGGGACGAATACGCCGGGGGCAACATGCTCCGTCTTTGAAGAAGCTCCTTGGGAGGTTGTATTATCAACCAAGACAAAGAGGATGCTAAACGATCTTCAGACATGTCCAGCGATTAGGTGGAAGAACCCGTTGGAACCGCAGGTCATTGAAGGGATGTTGAAGCCATGTATAACTCTAAAGACCACTGGTGGTGACTCGAGCACTCGCAACCAGCCATCAAAATCTTCGAAGAAGAAGAAAAAGAAATCAAAGAAGCCCGTGAATCCTAGCGACAGGCGCACGGACTTGCAAAAACAAATTGACGCGCTGGAAGAATACAACCAGAAGGCACGGACTCCCATTACATTCCAAGAGTTCCTCGATCACGTCTTTCAAGAGGAAGATGAGGGAGAAAGTTCATCTGGTGAATCTGAAGAATGCGCGGCGAGCTGTCATGTAATTTTCCATTCGTTCATGGACGATGAAGAGACCCCTCGTACTGAAACACCGGGGGCAGATCCTGAACCAAAAATTCTGGGGCCATCAGATGAAGTAATTGACGCATTCCTCAATGAAGCTCTCTTAAAAAGTAAAGCTGATCGAGAACGCAAGGCAGTCATATTGGAAAGGGCCAAGCGCCAACGCCTTGACGAAAGAATTGAGATACTCCCACTGGAGCAAAGTACACCCACTGCGGATAAAATCCAATTCAAGATGAGGAAAAGGTTTGCTAAGGCCATATCAATGGGCATGAAGCTACCATCCTCCGAAGGAAAAATTACTGGTGAAATAGAAATACACCCCTCCTATTGCTTATATCATCAGAAGGTGTCGCACCCCACTCAAGAGTGCAAAGCTTTCGATAGATGGTGGCAAGGATATGTTGCTCATCGACAACATTTCAAGCGGGAGAAACGTAAAACTCGTCGGGAACGGAAAAATATGACCGAAGGGTTTAACAGAACTACCAGTGATTGTCGCATGGTTAACACCGGCGGGTCACAAGTGCCTACATTCGGGAGCGATTCTGATGAGGAGCTGGAACTTTCCCCTCTCTTTAAAGAGTCCACTTCGGGAAAAGAAGAAGAGCTGAAGATCTGCGAAAATATCCGGCTGCGGAATCGGACGCTTCCCGAAAAGAATCTCCCCTCAAACAGAAAAGATAAAGGGAAAGAAAAGGTCTCTGAAGATATCGACTTAGATGACCAAGTGGTGGAAGAGCTAAGTGCCAAGGACCCGCCGAAGAGAAATAAGGTGGATTACAACGTCTTAGCGCATTTGAGGAAATTACCCTCACAACTCAGCATTCTTGACGCCCTTTTGCTATCAAAAGAAGCGAGAGACTCGTTGATTAAGGCACTACAGGACCCGGAGCAGTTCCAAGCTTTCCTGGCCGAAGAAAAGATGAAGGATGAATTGGAGGAAGTGCACACGGCAGATGTCACTTTTGGCGATGAAGACCTTCTCCTTGGGACGTGCGAACACAATCGCCCTCTCTGTGTCTCAGGATATTGCCATGATATAAAGATAGGCAAAATCCTGATCGATAACGGATCGTCTGTTAACCTACTCAATGTGCGGGTGTTAAAAGAAATCTGCATGAGCGTCCAGCACCTTGCTCGGGACAAGATCACCATCTCCGGATTCGACTCCCAATCATCAAAGACTCTTGGATCTGTGATACTGACGCTACGCTTCGGACTGCTCGTCACGGACATTAAATTCCACGTCATAGATGCCAGGACATGCTACAACGCTCTGCTCAGCCGACCATGGTTACACGAGTATAACATCATCCCTTCTACACAGCATCAATGTATGAAATATTTTAGGGATGGTCTCGAGTATACCGTGACGGGAGAATTGAATCCGTTTTCTGTGAATGAAGTTCGCAAATATGAAGATGCCAAATACTTCTTGCCAAATTTTGAAGACACGGAAAAGTGTCGCAAGCCGGAGAATAAAACTAACGCTACCATCCCTGTCTTCAGCAGTGATACCGAGGAGGAAGAGGAGATAGTTTATTCGGGTCCTCCCCAATACACCAAGCCGGGACCATCCGCTCCTACGTTGATTTTTGGTAGTGATTCGGAGGATGAGGTCCATGCTGTATTCTTTGCTCAACCATCAATACGGGCTTCCGCTGACGGAGAACAAAGTCTACAAGTCGCTATGGTGCCGCTTAAACACCGTAAAGAACTGGATGCACTCGATATTTACAATGTAGAAGAGCTGCAAACGTTCTATATCCCTCCCAGGAGAGAAGGCGAGAAGGCAATTCTATTCTACCGCTCTGAAGAAAACGAAGTGGAGAAAGAAATCTGGCACGGGGCAGATCCTACGCTGGACAGACTTCAACCCATCCGTCTACCTAGATATTATACGGAAGGTTTGAAAAAGCTGCTGAAACGCCAGGGGATATCCTTCAAGCAGACCGTTCGAAAAGCCAAGTTCTACGCCAAAGTCTGGAACGTTCCTGGGACTCAACGCAAGCTGCCTAATGGGAGAATGGAAACAAAAGGGCTTGGATACATCCGGTCAAAGAAACGAGAGTTACTACATGGCTGCTACGTCGTGCATGACTTCAATGAAGAAACAGATGCGCAATGGGAGGACACTAATCCTGAACTAGAAAAAGTTCCTGATGCAGGAGTGCCCAATCCGTCGTTTGAAGAACAAATGGACAGGCTTATAAGGGAAGCTGGTCAAAAAGTCCGAGATGATCACAACCGCGAGATGGCCATCTACGAGAAGGCCAAAACGCAACGCCTCCTTCAACAGGCCGTCAAAGATGAAAGTACCGCCCCCTGCCAACCTGTTATAAAAAAGGCTCGACGCAGACGCAGAAACAAATCGAAAGGCCAAAAAGACGCTCAACAGCAACAAAGCAGGGATAAGAGGCCACGCAAACGGGAGACGAGCGGTATTGATCTATCCCTCATGAAGAAAATGGGTCGAGCGTACTCATTTCCTCGGGACAAGACGAAGAAGATACTTGATCTTGCACTAAAACATCAAATGCTTACACTGCCGGAGTCCAAGAACCCCGAGCAAGCAGGCGAAGCCTCTGACCCAAATTATTGCTCTTACCATCGAGTAATAGGGCATCCTCTCGAAGACTGCTTCACCTTCAAGAATTGGGTCGAAGATCAGTATCAGCTTGGCAAGTTCACTCTGTCTGACAACTGGAGGGTAGCGCCGCCATAGAAGCATGACCCAAAACCGCAAGAACAAAACCAACTCCACATTGGGATTGGAAGCGGATTCACACTTGTCACATGATCACAATAGTAAAAGAGGAGCCTGAGAACATGGACAGCCTTCCCTGGTGCTTCGAAAACAGCAATGATGGGGTGATCTCAGAATTTCCGCCAGCTCTGAAAGAACTGGAAGATGGAATACATACTACCGCGGATAACCTCAAGAAAATTGAGTTGGGGACGCTAAACGACCCGCGACCGATATTTGTCAGCGAGCTGTTATCCGAAGAAAGGGTGGATACGTTAAAAGACGTCCTTGTACAGCATAGAGATTGCTTCGCATGGAACTATTCCGAAATGCCGGGACTAGATCCAGAAGTTGCTGTGCATAGATTGGCGATATCCCCAGGTGTCAAACCAGTCAAGCAAGCACCAAGAAGAATGCGGATCGAGCTTGAGATGAGTATCAACGCCGAGGTCAAGAAGCTGATCGACTCTGGCTTCATCCAGGAAGTTCAATATCCTGAATGGATCGCCAACATCGTCCCGGTGATGAAGAAAAATGGGACGGTGCGCATATGCGTGGACTTTCGGGATCTCAATAAATCCTGCTCGAAGGATGGTTTCCCAGTGCCAGTCACCGAACTGATGATAGACAATACGTCCACTCATGAGGTTTTCTCCTTCATGGATGGTTTATCAGGATATAACCAGATAAAGATGCATCCTGAAGACCAGAAGCACGCCGCCTTCAGGACTTCATTGGGTATATTCTGTTATAAGGTGATGCCCTTCGGTTTAAAGAACGCCGGTGCTACTTATCAGAGAGCCATGACGTAGATCTTTGATGACCTTATACACGAAATCGTCGAATGCTATATCGATGATCTCGTGGTTAAAAGCAAATCATACGAGGAACATCTCGAGCATCTAAAGACTGTATTTCGACGCCTTCGACAGTACAACTTGAAGATGAACCCTCTCAAGTGTGCATTCGGGGTTTCCTCAGGCAAATTCCTAGGATTCATCGTCTGACACCGGGGTATCGAGATAGATCCGTCTAAGATCAAGGAGATCATAGAAATGCCTCCGCCGAGAACCCTCAAACAGTTGCGGTCTCTCCAAGGGAAGCTCGCATATATACGGTGATTTATAGCCAACCTTTCAGGCAAGTGTCGCCCTTATAGTCACCTGATGAAGAAGGGAACTCCGTTCGTCTGGGATCAAAAATGCCAGGACGCGCTGGACGAAATTAAACAGTACCTGCAGAACCCGCCAGTGTTGGCTGCTCCGGTTAAGAGAAAACCGCTCATTCTTTATACAACCGCCCTCGAAGGTTCCTTAGGCGCATTATGGGCACAAGAGAATGATCAGGGGAAAGAAAGAGCTCTCTATTACCTGAGTCGAGTTCTTCTGGGGGCAGAAAGCAACTGCTCTCCCATTGAAAAACACTGCTTAGCGTTGATCTTCGCGATAACAAAGCTCAGGCACTATGCGTTGGCGCATGAGGTCCGTCTCATTTCAAAGGTGGACCCCCTCAAATATTTAATGTCGAAGGCCATATTGACATGTCGATTAGCTAAATGGGCTCTGCTCTTGATGGAGTTCTCGATAACGTATCAACCTCTCAAGGCAGTGAAAGGCCAGGCCATCACCGACTTCCTCGCTGAGCATCCGATACCCGCCGATTCTCCTCTGAGTTGCGATCTACCAGACGAGCATGCGTTCGACGCAATCAACGGTGGTGATACCCGATGGGAGCTCTATTTCGATGGAGCATCTTCCGTGAAAAAGCACAAACAAAGTACCCCTATAATCAAATCGGGAGTAGGACTTATCTTTGTAACTCCGCAAGCTGGAATAATGCGTTTTGCTTTCTCCCTAACAGAGTCGAGGATGAACAATGAAGCCGAATACGAAGCTTTGATAGCAGGCCTCGAGATCTCCATCGACATGGGAATTGAAAACCTCCTCATATACGGAGATTCTCAACTGGTCGTTAGTCAAGTAAACGACGACTACCAAACGTGCAAACCGGAGTTGGTGAAGTACGGTGAAAAGGTGCAACAACTGTTGACCCAAATTCCCTCCTATACTTTGGAAAGCATAACGCGCGCGGAAAACAGTAAAGCAGACGCGTTGGCCAAACTTGCTAAAGAACTGGCTGACGAGAACCTCGATGATGTTAGAATCGTGGTACAAAGCCGTCGGGTGCTTGCCCCAGCAGAAATATCTCCGGAATCATCCGAAGAGAAGGGAGTGACTGAGCAGACGACTCTGCAAGTAAAAGGCCGAGGATTGGAGGGAAGTCTTCATAGACTACTTTAAGTCCCACCGAATGCCTGAAGAAGCGTCCACAAGACATCGGCTCATAAAACGAGCTCTGTCTTTCACCTTCGTCAATGGTACTCTATACAAGAGGTCATTTGATTCCCTGTGGCTGAGATGTTTGGGACCTGACGAAGCGAAAAGAGTCGTCCGGGAAGTTCATGACGGAATCTGTGGTTATCACCAAGCAGACCCAAAGATGAAGTTGAAGATCAAACGAATGGGCTACTACTGGCCCACGATGATTCAAGACTGCCTTCAGTATGCGAAGCAGTGCCACTCATATCAAATTCACGGGGATTTCATCCATCAGCATCCAAATCCGCTACACCGACGGTGGCTAGCTGGCCGTTCGAAATGTGGGGGACTGACATAGTCGGCCCCATCGAACCAGCATCGTCCAGGGGACATCGTTTCATCCTGGCGACGACTGACTATTTCTCCAAATGGGCAGAAGCAGTACCGTTAAGAGAGGTGAAGACGGAAAATATCCTCCACTTCTTCAAGACGCACGTCATATATCGGTTTGGAACGCCAAGACGGATCATCTCCGATAACGGGCCAGCTTACAGAAGCCACAAGATCAGTCGCTTCGCGCAACAACATAACATAGACCGGAGATATTCCTCGGTTTATAATCCACGAGCTAATGGTCTGGCCGAGGCCTTCAATAAGACCCTGACGAAGATCATGAAAAAGACGGTGTCCCGAAATAAGAAAGACTGGCACGAGAGACTGCAAGAAGCTCTTTGGGCGTATCGAACTACGTTCAAGACAGCCACGAACGCAACGCCATATGCGTTGGTATTCGGTACAGAAGCAGTACTCCCCCTCGAGATAGAATTACCCTCTCTACGAATGGCAGTCCACTATGAGCTAACAGATGAAGAAAATGCTCACCTTCGGCTTGAGGAGCTTGATGCCCTTGAAGAAACACGGCTCATAGCGCAACAAAATCTGGAAGCTTATAAAGCAAAGATGACGCGCTCATATGAAAGATTGACCCGACCGAGGACATTTCGCCAAGGCGAACTTGTGCTAGTGGTTAAAAGGCCTATGATTCCCAATCGCGCCAAGCGGGGAAAATTCGAACCAAACTATGAAGGCCCGTACATCATAGATAAGGTCTACCAGGGTGGGGCCTATCTACTCATAGATATGCACGGTGAAAGGCCTTTCAGGACAATAAATAGTCGCTTCCTAAAAAGATACTACGCTTAATGAGCCACAGCCTAGGTCAATGGTAGATGACGACGACTATGTCCGCTCCCTATCTTCCTAAGCTCAAGCTTTATAAGCAGTAGCCGGCCTTCTCCATGACGGACCGAAACGTCCTTAAACTATTAGCGGACCGAAACGTCCTTAAAACTACTACCGCGGCATCCTTAGGCTGACGAGATGAATAAAAAAAATAATAATAAAAAAAATGAATGATAAAAAAAACGGTATGTCCATAAGCAAAAAGGGCACGGATGAAAACCCGAAAGGGCTCCGTGAGTAAAAACAGCAGGACTACCGGCGAGTGTTCGTGAAAACCCGAAAGGGCGCGACCTCGTAAAAAAAAAAGTAAATAAAAATAAAAATAAAAAGAATAAAAAAAGGGGGTATGTCCATAAGCAAAAAGGGCACGGATGAAAACCCGAAAGGGCTCCGTGAGTAAAAATAGCAGGACTACCGGCGAGTATTTGTGAAAACCCGAAAGGGCGCAACCTTGTTAAAAGACACTTATAGGCTCCTCTCGACCATGTAAGGAGAAACCACCCGCGTGAAATCCTTCCGACTCACAAGGGAGCAACACACTTAGGGATCCTCACGATTCCTAAGGAGAAAATACACTTACGAGATCCTCACGACTCGTAAGGAGAACTCTCTTATGGGACCCTCACGGCTCATAAGATTTGAAAGTCTTAAGTCACAGAGACCTAAACCTGTGCTTAAGCAACCCCCACAACCTTCAATTTATGCCCTACAAGTGGTCCAGTACTGGCTCTTGTATACAATCCACGGGCGCGAATAAACATTTCCCTAACCAAGTCCCATCCGCGACTGAGGATATGTACGCATGATGAACAACCCTTGTAAGTCCTCTTGACTTACAAGGAGAAAACCCTCTTGTAGGATCCTTACGACTTACAGAGGAACATACACTTAAGAATCCTCATGATTCCTAAGGAGAAAATACAACTACAAGATCCTCAAGACTTGTAGGGAGAAATACCTTTGTGAGACCTTTACGGCTCATGAAGTTAAAAGCCTTAGTCGGCAGGACCTTAACCCTGTTCGCTAAGCCACCTTTGTTCGACATCGACGGAGGCAAATGATGATTCGCTCCTGGCAATATCCCAGTTGTAGCGGTGCTGATGCCGAAACCGGTGTCTAATTTCAGGCTTACGGCAAGAAGCCAGTAGGTCGCACATGCATACGAAATAGCCGAAATGATGAGGCAACTTGCAATAAAAAGCAGCAAGTAAAAATGTATGCATGCAAAATAGCCGAAATGATTGGGCAACTCGCAATAAAAAGCAGCGAGTGAAAATAAAATAAATAGCCGAAATGATTGGGCACTGCGAAAAATAGCCGAAATGATTGGGCAATCGCGACCTTCGCGATATAAAAGCTGAAATGATAGAGCATCGCGGAAATAAAAAAAGATGATAAAACTTGGCCCTACAGTTGAGATCACATCGATCCCTGTATACAATCCAAGGGCGCAAACGAAGAGGGAACCATACTTTCCCAACAGGCTCCGCCAGAAAACGAAGCCAGATCTCAACGATTCATCCCAACTCTGAAGAAACCAGTGTCTTCGACAAATACCTCAACTCAGGGAAACAAACAATCCTTGACGAGAGCCTCCTGATCCGCATCGACTCGCAAAGCAACCAGTGCCTCCGTGGGAAATTCTCGACTCGTTTCAACCCCAAGGAAACAAATAATCCTTGGCGCCAGGGAAACAAATAATCCCTGGCAAATACCTCAACTCAGGGAAACAAACAATCCTTGACGAGAGCCTCCTGATCCGCGTCGACTCGCAGAGCAATCGGTGCCTCCGTGGGAAATTCTCGACGCGTTTCAACACCAAGGAAACAAATAATCCTTGGCGCTAGGGAAACAAATAATCCCTGGCAAATACCTCAACTCAGGGAAACAAATAATCCTTGACGAGAGCCTCCTGATCCACGTCGACTCGCAGAGCAACTAGTGCCTCCGTGGGAAATTCTCGACTCGTTTCAACCCCAAGGAAACAAATAATCCTTGGCGCTAGGGAAACAAATAATCCCTGGCAAATACCTCAACTCAGGGAAACAAACAATCCTTGATGAGAGCCTCCCGATCCGCATCGACTCGCAGAGCAACCAGTGCCTCCGTGGGAAATTCTCGACTCGTTTCATCCCCAAGGAAACAAATAATCCTTGGTGCTAGGGAAACAAATAATCCCTGGCAAATACCTCAACTCAGGGAAACAAACAATCCTTGACGAGAGCCTCCTGATTCGCGTCGGCTCGCAGAGAAACCAGTGTCTCCGCGGGAAATTCCCGATTCGTCTCAACTTACAAGATAAAACCTCAGGCAGCAGGGATTGAAAAACTTGCTTCCTGAACAATGGGACCCTGCAAGTCGATCTAAAACGATCTCTTGCATACTATTCACGGGTCTCACTCTCCAAAGTCGAGTTTCGACAAGGAGGGAAACAACCGCTTACGGGTCCTCTCGACTCGTAAGAGTGAAAAAATCTCTTATAGGATCCTTACGACTTATAAGAGAAAACACACTTAGGAATCCTCACGACTCCTAAGGAGAAAAACCCACCTACGAGATCCTCTCGATCCGTAGGGAGAAAAATCTCTACGGGACCCTCACGGCTCATAGAGTTGAAAAGTCTTAGGCAGCAGATCTGAACCTGCGGCCTAAGCCATCGCTATCTCATGAAGAAATCAAGATGCTTACTCTATTATCTTCCAATTATGTTTATCAAGTCAACATGCTGATAATAAAAGAAAGAAAAGGCGGAGAAATGACACAAGACATTACAGAAAATGTGTATCTTTTATTCATAAACTTGATTGAGTACAGGATACATTATGCTAAAAAAAATACATATATACATTTTTTATTTACAAGTACAAACGATAAAAGGAGAGTTACTGAGAAGGAAGCGTCTTGCATAGCTCTAGCAATTGTTCACACAATTCCTTCCCCACTTTCTCCTGATCGGTTACCACCGCCAGCTCCGCCTCCACTTGGGCCCGTTGCTGCAAGACAGATGCAAGCTGCTCCCTGACGGCCTGATAAGCAGCTTCCTGGCCTGGGGTATTGCGCTCGGCTACATCAAGCTTTCGTTTCAAGTTTAGCCCATGGGAGATGCGCTCCAGGAGACCCTCAAAGATAGCCTTCACTTGAGCAGCATTCGCTTCAACCTCAGCACGCAGACGGGTCGTCTCGCTCGAAGTCTCTTGGCATTCCCTTAGCCTTAAAAGTGCTTCTTGTTCCAAATGGTGGACGTAAGAAGCGCTTCCCTCGATCCATGCTGCTCTTTCATTTCTCGCGGCTAAAGTCTCGGGGGCGGGACGCATCGACTCCAGCTGATGCAGGCGAGCCTCGATCTCCATACAATGGTTAACCCAAGATGCGATGATGCCCTCATCATGGAAATTCACAAGTATTACCAGCATCGGGTTAACCGCCGTAGCGAAATCCACAGCAGGCGTAGGGGTCTCGACGTCGAGCTCCTCGATATAGTCGCTCAACATACACAAGCTGTTCGCGGCGCCTTTCGAAGATGGATGTCTCAGGTAAGGACCTGCCGGCATTGTGATGCGAGGCTCGAAAGGCGCCGAGACTGGAACGACAGCTGAAAAGAAACAAGATGTGATCAGATAACAGTACAAAAAAATAAAGAGGGGGGAGTTATCAATGTGATAGTCGCCGTACCAGCTGAGACAGATGGCAAGGCCGGAAGGGCAGGTGGCACGGCCGATCTTTCTTCTCCTCCTTCAATCTGTAGCACTGCAGTCAGGACAAGAAAAAAGGGTTTAGAAGTAATTCCATCAATGAAGAAAGAAGGATATCAATGGAAATCATACTCACCAACGCCACCAGAGGAAGAGGCGAGTTCGGATGGGAAGGAGAAGTGTGGGAGCAACACCTGATAAAGATGGTCAAAAAGCACTCCTGAAAGACACAACAGTATGACTTTAGTACACAAATTATGCGTTTGGAAGATAAGATTAATAAATTGCAAACCCATACCTTCCAACATCTTCGACAGTATGAGAGAGGGTTGAGAGGTGACTACCGCCAAGGCAGTCGTTGAAGGCGCTCCCTCGAGCAGTGGGGCATCGGCGCTGGCTGCACCTGCGTTACGAAAAAGGTAAATTTGTTAGAAAGAATTGTAAGGTAATGAAAGACAGCAACTTGGGGTTTACCTGATGAGCTGCCGGCTGAAACGGAGGCGGATCCCTCCTCCATCGACATGAGGCCACCGCCCGTGGCCTCATCGCCCGACTCGATGGGGACCGTCGTCGTGCTCACGTGGCCAGGAGACGGCGGAAGATTGTAGGCGGGGAGGGCAATGATTGGAGAGTTGCCAGACTCTTGGGAGAGAGCGGCTAACTCTTCCCTAAGAGTCGCACCCGCTACTTCTGCGGACTCCGCGGTCTCCATCGGCTCATCCGCCGTCACCACGAGGTCGCCGGCCTCAAGCGCCTCGTCCGCCACCACCCTGGGCTCAGTTGTAATAATCATTTCATCTGCCGCCACTTCAGGCTCGACATCAATGACCTTCTCGGCTGCTGACCCCTCAACCTCCATCTCAGGCTCCGAAGCCTCAGCGACGTTGCCCACCGTCGGCTTAGGTTCGGCAGGTGCCGCCTCCTCTGTTTCCTTGGGTTCAACGGTCTCTGCCTCCCCCTCGGTCGGACTTGGCCCTGCAAGATAAAATATATAAGAACCGACAGCTTTATGAGTCTTATAACGAAATTCTGAAAGAAGTATTACCTGAGGTAGACTTGTCGTTAGCCTCTCTATTGGCACGGATCGCCTGTCTATGAGCTGTAGACAGGGTGACCGGGGACTCTTCTGACGGAGTGTCGGCTCGAGGAACGGTGCTGGGGCCCGTTCCAATGGCCAAAGCAGCCCTGCGTACCTTTGCTTCGCGCCTCGACCGCTTCCTCTCCTCCCGGGCCGTCACGATGGACCTCTTTGACGCTTCCTTTATCGAAGCATCGTCGTCCTCATTTAAAGATGGCTCCATAGCCTTTAAGGCATCTCTCATCGGCTCTTCAAGACGAACCTCCTGCGGCGGCCCAGAGGAAGCGGGAACATCGGCAGCTAGCGGAACATTTGCGTCGCTTGGCGGGAACGGCATTGAGGTTTCTGCAATAAAAAGGGAGAGGTTGGATTGACCATAACACAAGGAGAATAAAAACTTGATGAATCGAAACTTACTGAGGCCTAAAGACGTTCTAAGGCGTTCCTCCTCTTGGAAGGTCTTGAGTGAAGCGGGAATGGCTTCCTCATCAGTGATGCCTGTTGGAAGAAAAGAAAGAAAAACGTTAGTCAAAGGCAATGAAGAGGATATGATACAATAAAGAAAATGCGACTAGTAGTTACCTGATTGCGCAAGCTCAGCTAGCCACGCGTCACGCTTTGCCAACCACGCTGAAGTTTCGAGAGCGGCTTCCAAGTCTGTATCATCCGACGGCGGCATGACTAATCCCGCGTTAGTCCCATATTCGATCAGGCCCTCGGCATAGGGAGCATGGGGTTCCTGACTGAACGCGACGTCCGTAGCGAAGAGCGACTTCTTTTTCTTCTGCCCTCCGACTCTAGGTGCACATGGGATCGACTTCCGTTTAGCTGCCACCTTGGAACGGCGGGTCCCGATGTCTGCACCCACGCCAGACTCCGGCGAGGCTATAACCACTGTCTCCACTGGAGCACAGGGCGCTGGTGGTGCATCCGCAATATCAGGGAGCGGCAATCTGCGTGGAGGACTTTGCGCACACGATGGTCCGGCCCCGGCATCTTTTAGAGGGGGGACCACCGGGGTCCTTGGCACTAAGGGAGCGTTACGGTCGGTGCCGCGAGGTGCACCTTTACGGTCGATCAACACTCGCCTCTCTTCCTTTATAACGGCCCCCGTCGCATGATTGTACCACTCTTTATATACATTAAGGAGTCGTGGAGCGCAGGCCGGCGCACTGATAAAAAATCAAGAACCCGTGTTCAGGCACATGAAGTGATGTAACGCGTTCTCCATCCCTTTTTCATTGGCAGCAGGTTCCAGTAAGAAAGCTTCCAAGGGTACCCCTTGATCGTAGCCCAGTTGTTGGGCGAAACGATGCGGGTTATATCTCATGAAAATTGCCGCACCGTCCTGCCTGAAGACTAGGAAGCCCGGTCTAATAGAATACAAGTGGAGGGTCTCCCGGGCCGTCAAAACTGAAGCTCCATCCTTAAAGGAGTCCTGTAATGGTCGCACAGCAGCGGTGGACGCTTTTCCAATGGTCAATACCTTGTCGATGAAGGACATCCCGACTCCAACAGTGTGAGGGTGAAGCAGTAAACCCCTGGCGTTCCGTGGTGATGGGGTCACGATTGATGCGCCAATCAGCTGTATGATGCGAGGGAAACCACACTTATAAAAGAACGAGGGCCTTTTGTGCATTCCGAAGACTCCCGCCGTGTGTAGCTCGAGCCACGATACAAAGTAGTGCATCGGGAAGACCACGTGTAGTACCCCAGGCTCATTAGCATCCGCTGCTCGGTTGAGGCCATGATATAAGTGAGCCAAGCCGGCGATCCCAATGGCCATCTTTACCCCGATAGTCATCCGGTGCGCTGGGTAAAAAACAGAGGGGCGCATGCGGTGAGAGTGCATTGGAATTGCAAACCAACTCAACCATAACCCGAGAAATCCTAAGAAAAAGGCCTCTTCATCCATTCCAGGGGCCGCAATTTCTGCAAAAGACATAGTAAGGAAGTCCGGAAGGAAAAAACCCTTTTGATCTATCTCCTTCTCCGGTAGGTTATCCGCACCTAGACCAAAAGGATCATCCAGAGTAGCGAACTTGGCAGCCTCTGATGAGAGGACGCTTGGACGAAGAAAACGAGCAATGAAATCGTCAAAGTTAACTCCCCGACTCCCATGTTCGACGAAAAGGGACTCAAATATGTTCAACACTTTAATCAAGCTTGGGAACTGGTGTTGAACAGCATTCTCCGGCGTGAGCCCCCTTACCATCGGCTTAGCACCAAAGACGTACTCATCTTTCGAGAGCAACTCCTCATAATGTTCCCCCATGACTGGTAAACCGGATACCTCAGTGAACTCCTCCCAGGAGATTGACACTTCCCGATCCATGGCAAGGAAAGTGTGGGTAGGAATATTCCACTGCTCCAAGAAAGCCTTGAACCACCAGGTGGGGAGAGTGGGATACGGGAAGAGAGAGACATAGACCGCGGTGTACAGTCCTAACCTTATCAACTGCGACTTCTTCGTCGACAGGATGTACCGGGCCCATGGCAGATAGCCAATCGGGTGGCGGGGGATCAGACCAATGTTATATGATTGCCCCCAGGGTCTCGCCTCGCCCTGACAGATACGGCGTCCTAAGATATCCAAGACCGTAGGACGCTGGACCGGGATTGCATCTATAGCCGGATGAAGAAAACCCTTCGATGTCTAATCCACCATCTCCACGGCATACTGCACCGAGGGTGGGGTAGCATAGTGAATCGCCGTGATGGGTTTTGACGGCACCGCGCATGTGAAGCTCCGTCGGCCCATGATGATCTGATTATACCAGGACCCCCAAAGGTGGAGACTCTTGATTCCGGGTCGTATTCCTTAATCATGGCCAGGACCTCACGGTCTAAGGGCGCCTCGGGAAATCCCTCCTCTGAACGAACAAATGGGAATGAGGTGTCGAGAGACATGATCGCTGCAAGTGAACAGAAATTAGCCGTTAGTGTTGCAATTCCAACGCTTAGCATTTTAAAAAATTGCATTAATTAATCAATTAAATTAAAAATTAATTAAATTAAAATTAATTAACTACACCACACAGCAGTGCAGTGGGTAGGAGACCGAAGGGGGACCCACAAAATCTGGATGACAATACGTCAGTTAATAAGACAACCTTATCATTGGATGAGATTGCCAGTTGGTCCCCAGGAAAACATTCCCACTAATAATAATAATAATAAATCCCTAGGGACAAGGAGAAAATCTCCTCTTTCAGAGCAAAGCTCTGTCACAGAATGACACTTGTCAAACTCTGGTCTCAGGGAAATAAGATTCCTTAAAAGAGCCTAGCTCTGTGATGATAATGAGAAAATTTATTTAAAACTCCTAAAGAAATTGAAACATTTTGAAGACCCTTAGAAGTTCTTCATTTTTAGATCAAAAAGATCTATTTTTGGATCCATGAGCAAAGCTCTGCTCATGGGTTAAAACCCATGAACAAGATCTCTCCAGATCTATGGATTCATGAGAGCAAAGCTCTGTTGGTGAAACCCCAATGGGGATCCCTTTAGATCAAAAGTTCTGTGAGAGCAAAACTCTTTGGTTAAGATTAAGTTAAATTAATTTGATTTAAATTAATTTTTACCTAAAGTTTCTAACTTTAGAAATGAGCAAAGCTCTGAAGTTCTTGAGTGAGAGCAAAGATCTGGAAAATCAAAATCTTGAAATGGTGAAGATTTTCTATGGGCCATAGGTCCTATTTATAAGGCGCTTGCGCCCCTTCAGCTCACCCCTTGATCCAACGGTCTATAGTTTGCCACCGCTGCACTCACGTGCGCGCCACGTGAGCGCAACAGTGGGGGGGGGCATTTGTTTCCCCAATCAGAGCAAAGCTCTGTTGGAAATTCAAAATTCAAATTTTAAAGCAACGCTTCAAATTTCGGGCGCAACGCGCCACGTGTCAGGTGCTGATACGTCAGCGCAGCGCCCAAAAAGGCGCGCCCAATCAGAGCAAAGCTCTATTTTAAGCAAAATTAAAGGAAGCAACGCTTCAGTTGCGCTGCGCTGTGCGCTGCGCGACACGTGTCAGCGCAGTTGCGCTGTGCGCTGCGCGACACGTGTCAGCGCACATGCGCTAGCGTAGTTGCACTGCGCGACACGTGTCAGCGTAGATGCGCTAGCGCAAGTGCGCTAGCGCAGTCGCGCTGCGCTGTGCGCTGCGCGACACGTGTCAGCGGAGTTGCGCTGTGCGCTGCGCTACACGTGCCAGCGCAGTTGCGCTGCGCTGTGCGCTGCGTGACACGTGTCACGCACTGGGGCATTTGCGCCAAACAGAATTAAAATTCTAAAGAAATCTTTTCTGTTCTTGTTAAAACAAGAAGATTTTCTTCTGTAAAACAGAAGCCCTCGGATCAAAGATCCAACGGTGGGGAAAATTCCCCAAATCACTCAGAGAAAGATCTCTTTAACAAATTTATGGGCACTATATAAAGGCCCCTAGACCTCAATTCAAAGGCATGAACATTCTTGAAAAAAATCAAGAGCTTCAAACAGAGAGAACTCTGAAAAAGTTTCAAGAAAAAGGTAAAAACCTTCACAAATTAGAAGAAATTTCTTCTAATAGATCATTGATCTAAAAACAAGATCAATGATCTTCACATAATAAATAGTGCTTTGCACTTCTTATGAACCACTGGTTCTTTAAAACAAGAAAAACAAAATAAAGAATAGTGCTTTGCACTTTTATGAACCATTGGTTCTTGAATCTAAAAGATTCTTAAATCATAGTGCATTGCACTTGCAAACTGCGCTGTTGCGCTCTTGGATTGGCGCAAGCCACCAGAGCACGCCACGTATCAGCAGCGCAGGCGCAGCGCATTAGCGCAGCACACTGCGCTTGCGCGACACGTGTCAGCACTACAAGCGCCTGTGCTCTCTGATTGGCACAAAACGCCTGATAAATGCAAGACATTTCTTAAAGGGCTAGGCCCAAATCAAAAAGACCAAGAAGGCCTAATTAAATTGATGCTCTGCATCATTTATAAATGGGCAGAGTCCAAACAAAGTAATAAAAATGCTATGCATTTTTTAAAATAAAAGGGGGCAGAGTCCAAACAAAGTAGATGCCTTGCATCATTCATAAATGAGCAGAGCCCAGAATAAATTGATGCTCTGTATCTTTTATGGGCAGATCCCAAACAAAAAAAAAAAGAAAATAATGCAATGCATTATTTAAAAAATGGGCCAAGCCCCAGCACAGGTCTAATAGACCAAAGACAAATAAAAGCGTTGAATATTTTTCAACTGGACTTAGCCCAATCTTGACCGTAAGTCCTCAAACTAAATTGACTGAGCGAGATTGCTCTCCTAAATCAATTTACGATCGGTTCAAGGGTACATCTCCGAACTCCTTTGACTCTTATCGTTGTAATCCTTCAACGACGTCAGAGAGGTGACGGGTCCCGACGACCATACATCAACATGGACTGCGGGGTCCTTAAACTCGTGGACCGAAACGTCCTTAAACTAATGTCGGACCACTACGTTCCTAAACTGGAACATAGACCACCACGTCTCTAAACTGGAATACGGACCACAACGTCCCTAAACTGGAACATAGACCACCACGTCCCTAAACTGGAATACGGACCACTACGTCCCTAAATTGGAACATGGACCACCACGTCCCTAAACTGGAACAATAGAGCCTCCAAACGCTCTTTTGCCGGATCTAAACGGTCCTGTTTAAGTTGATCTTAGCTCCAAACACGGCTAATGTATCCTTAAACATTCAAACGGACTATAAAACTCCAAATCGACTTTGGTTCAAGGGTACATCTTTGAACTTCTCTGACACCTATCGTTGTAATCCTTCAACGACGTCAGAGAGGTGACGAGTCCTGACGGCCATATAATAAATCGATCACCACGTTAAGTTGATCTTAGTCTCAAACAGGACTAACGTATCCTTAACGAATGTTTAAGTTGATCTTAGCCTCAATACGGCTAACGTATCCTTAAACTAAAAACACCAAACCCAAATCTAAGTAAATACGGATTTAGACTAATCCACGTCCTACGGGCGACTGCATTACTCAGTCTCCGTATACAATCCAAGGGTAACCACAAACAAAACAAACACACACGACACGAAGTGAAATTCTGGAGAAGGAGAAAGTGGCTACCGCGATGCGGTAGCATAATTAACTGCAGGGGCTTGCGCCTGCAGGGAAGAGTGTCCCCACAATCAAAAACCCCTCAAGCGAGGGGGAATCTGACGAAGTCTGCTACATCGGCCGCATCCATCTAAACCTCCGATACACGGTGCCATAAATCAACTTGGCATCCTCGGAGAGGTAGACGGATAAAGCCATATAGCATCTGCCCCGAATCTCAGCGTCAGGACCTCACGGTCTTGTGCGCCGTCCTTCGGAGGGGAACATATACTACTGCAGAAGACCTCAGAAAAATCGACTTGGGAACGGCAAACGACCCACGGCCGACGTTCGTCAGTGAACTATTGTCTGAAGAAAAGGAGGCTACGCTTAAAGACGTGCTTATGCAGTATAAAGATTGCTTCGCATGGAACTATTCCGAGATACCGGGACTAAATCCAGAGATTGCTGTGCATAAATTAGCGATATCTCCAGACGTCAAGCTGATCAAACAAGCACTGAGAAGAATGCGGCTCGAGCTTGAGATGAGCATCAACGCCGAAGTCAAGAAGCTAATCGACTCCGGCTTCATCCAAGAGGTTCAATACCCTGACTGGATTGCCAACATCGTCCCTATGATGAAGAAAAATGGGACAGTACGCATATGCGTAGACTTCCGGGATCTCAACAAAGCTTACCCGAAGGGCGACTTTCCAGTACCGGTCATTGAGCGGATGATAGACAATACGTCCACTCACGAAGTTTTCTCCTTCATGGACGGCTCATCGGGATACAATCAGATAAAGATGCATCCCGAGGACCAGAAGCATACCGCTTTCCGGACCCCTTTGGGCATATTCTGCTACAAGGCGATGCCTTTCGGTCTAAAGAACGCCGATGCCACCTATCAGAGGGCCATGACGAAGATTTTCGATGACCTCATACATGAAATCGTTGAATGCTATATCGACGGCCTCGTAGTTAAAAGCAAATCATACGAGAAACATTTAGAGCATCTGAAGATCGTGTTTCAGCGCCTTCGGAAATACAACTTGAAGATGAACCCTCTCAAGTGCGCGTTCAGAGTTTCCTCGGGCAAGTTCCTAGGATTCATCGTCCGACACCAAGGTATCGAGATAGACTCGTCGAAAATCAAGGCGATCATGGAAATGCCTCCGCCAAGGACTCTCAAGCAACTGCGGTCTCTCCAAGAAAAGCTCGCGTATATCCAGCGATTTATAGCTAATCTCTCAAGCAAGTGCCGTCCTTACAGTCACCTAATGAAGAAGGGAACCCCATTCGTCTGGGGTCGCAAATGCCAAAGCGCATTGGATGAAATCAAGAAATACCTGCAGAATCCGCCAGTATTGGCCGCTCCTGTTAAAGGAAAACCTCCCGTCCTGTATACAACAGCCCTCGAAGGTTCTTTAGGCGCGCCGTGGGCACAAGAAAATGACCAAGGGAAAGAGAGAGCCCTCTACTACTTGGGTCGAGTCCTAATAGGGGAAGAAAGCAATTACTCCCCCATAGAAAAACACTGCCTGGCATTGATCTTAGCGATAACGAAGCTCAGACACTATGCGTTGGCACATGAAGTCCATCTCATACCAAAGGTGGATCCTCTCAAATATTTGATATCAAAAGCTATATTAACGGGACGGCTCGCTAAATGGGCCCTACTTTTAATGGAATTCTCGATAACTTATCGACCTCTCAAGGCAGTGAAAGACCAGGCCATCGCCGACTTCCTTGCCGAGCATCCTATACCTGCCGACTCTCCCTTGAACTACGAATTGCCAGACGAGCACACGTTTGACACGATCGATGGGGAGAAAGGAGGGACTGATACCCGATGGGAACTTTACTTCGATGGAGCATCTTCCATGAAGAAGCGCAAACAAAGCACCCCCATAATCAAATCCGGGGTGGGACTCATCTTCGTAACTCCACAAGGAGGGATAATGCGCTTTGCCTTCTCCTTAACAGAGCCGAGGACGAACAATGAAGCCGAATATGAAGCTTTAATAGCAGGTCTTGAGATCGCTGTCAACATGGGAATTGAAAACCTCCTCATATACGGAGACTCCCAATTGGTCATTAGTCAAGTAAACGGCGACTATCATACGTGCAAGCTAGAGTTGATGAAGTACGGCGAGAGAGTATAGCAACTGCTGATTCAAATTCCTGCCTACACCCTAGAAAGCATACCGCGTGCGGAAAATAGCAAAGTGGATGCGTTAGCCAAACTCGCTAAAGAACTGGCTGAAGAAAACCTCGATGATGTAAGGATCGTGGTACAAAGCCGCCGGGTTCTCGCACCGGCAGAAATATCTTCGAAATCTTCCGAAGAAAAGGGAGCGACCTAGCAAACCGCCCTACAAATAGAAGAACAGGAAAAGGATAAGGATTGGAGAGAAGTCTTTATAGACTACTTCAAATCCCGTCGAACACCTGAAGATGCGTCGTCAAGACATCAACTCATGAAACGAGCTCTATCTTTTGCCTTCGTCAATGATACTCTGTTTAAGAGATCGTTTGACTCTTTGTGGCTAAGATGGCTGGGACCCGAAGAGGCAAACAGAGTCGTCCAAGAAACTCACGACGGACTCTGCGGTTCTCACCAAGCCGGGCCGAAGTTGAAACTAAAGATCAAAAGGATGGGCTACTATTGGCCCACGATGATCCAAGACTGCCTAGAACATGCGAAGCAGTACCACTCGTTCCAGATTCACGGGGACTTTATCCATCAGCATCCAAATCCGCTACATCCAACGGTGGCTAGCTGGCCATTCGAAATGTGGGGAATCGACATAATCGGGCCCATCGAACTAGCATCGTCCAGAGGACATCGATTCATTTTGGCAACAACTGATTACTTCTCCAAATGGGTAGAAGCAGTACCGCTAAGAGAAGTAAATACGGAGAATATCCTCCATTTCTTCAGGACACATGTCATTTACATGTTCGGCACTCCGCGACGGATTATCTCCGATAACGGGACAGCCTATAGAAGCCATAAAATCAGCCACTTCGCACAACAGCATAACATAGACTGGAGATACTCTTCGGTCTATAATCCCCGAGCTAACGGTCTAGCTGAGGCTTTCAACAAGACCTTGACGAAGATCGTGAAAAGGATGGTGTCTCAAAATAAGAAGGACTGGCACGAGAGACTGCATGAAGCTCTCTGGGCGTATCGAACTACGTTCAAAACGGCTACAAACACAACGCCATATGCGTTGGTATTCGGCATAGAAGTGGTACTCCCCCTCGAGATAGAATTACCCTCTCTACGAGTGGCAGTTCATTACGAGCTAACGGACGAAGAAAATGCTCACCTTCGGCTCGAGGAACTCGATGCCCTTGATGAAACCCGTCTCATGGCACAATAAAATTTCGAGGCTTATAAAGCGAAGATGACGCGCTCATATGAAAGATTGACTAGGCCGAGAACATTCCGCCAAGGCGAACTCGTGCTAGTGATCAAAAGACCTATGATCCCCAATCGTGCCAAGCGGGGGAAATTCGAGCCGAACTATGAAGGCCCGTATATCATAGACAAAGTTTACCAGGGTGGAGCCTATCTACTCATGGACATGCATGGTGAAAGACTTTTCAGGCCAATAAACGGTCGCTTCCTGAAAAATACTACGCCTGACGAGTCCCGGCCTAGGTCAACGATAGATGACGACGCCTATGTCCGCTCGCTATCTTCCTAAGCCCAAACTCTATAAGTAGTAACCAACGACGGACCGAAATGTCCTAAAACTAACAACGGACCGAAACGTCCTTAAACTAACGATGGACTACTATGTCCTAAAACTGGCTGTTGACCGAGACGTCGATAAACTACTACGGGCAGCAGCATCCCAAGGCTGACAAAAAAAAATAATAATAAAAAAAAGAAAAAAAGAAAACGGTATGTCCATAAGCAAAATGGGCACGGGTGAAAACCTGAAAGGGCTCCGTGAGTAAAAACAGAAGGGCTACCGGCGAGTTTTGTGAAAACCCGAAAGGGCGTAATCTCGTTAAAAGACACTTGCAAGGTCCCCTCGATCTTGTGAAGAGAAAATACCTGCGTGAGATCTTTACGACTCACAAGGGAGCAACACACTAAGGGGTCCCCACGATTCCTAAGGAGAAAACACACTTACGAGATCCTCACGACTTGTAAGGAGAATTCCCCTATGAGACCCTCAAGGCTCATAGGATTCAAAAGCCTTAAGCTACAGGGATCTGAACCTATTCTTAAGCCATCATCACACTCCCCATATTGCCCAGCAAGCGTTTCAACATTGACCCTTGTATACAATCCACGGGCACGAATAAACATTTCCCTAACAAAGTCCCTTCAGCGACTAGGGATATGCTCACACGGTGAACAGCCCTTGTAAGTCCTCTCGACTTATAAGGAGAAAAAACTCTTGTAAGATCCTTACGAGTTATAAGAGACCATACACTTAGGAATCCTTACGAAACCTAAGGAGAAATGCACCTACGAGATCCTCACAACTTGTAGGGAGAAATACCTTCATGAGACCCTTACGGCTTATGAAGTCAAAACCCTTAGTCGACCGGATCCTAACCCTGTTTACTAAGCCACCTTTGTTCGACATCGACGGAGGCAAATGATGATTCGCTCCTGGCAATATCCCAGTTGTAGCGATGCTGATGCCTAAATCGATATCAAATCCCAAACTCGCAGCGAAAAGTCAGCGAGCCACAAATGCATATGAAATAGCCGAAATGATAGGGCAACTTGCAACAAAATCAGCAAGTAAAAGTGTATGCATACAAAATAGCCGAAATGGTTGGGCAACTCGCAATAAAAATCAGCGAGTAAATAAAACAAATAGCCGAAATGATTGGACACCGCGAAAAATAGCCGAAATGATTGGGCAATCGTGACTTTCGCGATATAAAAAGCTGAAATGATAGAGCATCGCGGAAGGAAAAATATATAAAATGAAACTTTTTGCCCTACAGGTGAGATCACATCGATCCCTATATACAATCCAGGGGCACAAACAAAGAGGGAACCATACCTTTCCACCAGGCTCCATCAGAAAAAGAAGCCACATCTTGATGGTTCACAGACAGCCTGGAGACCATCTCAACATTCGTCTCATTACAACAGATACAACATCAAAAAATCGGAGCTGCGACAAAGTTCCCAGTTCCATGACTCGACGATGTACAGAAAACCGAAAGTCAACCCTTTCTAGTTTTGTGGAACACGGCTTATGTCAATCCCGACCCCGTGGGAAGCGTCCAAAGCAAATCCTGGTCTAATGTCAATCATGACCCCATGGGTAGCGTCCAGAGCGGAATCCTGGTTTCGTGGAACATGGCTTGTGTCAATCCTGACCCCGTGGGAAGCGTCCAGAGCAAATCCTGGTCTAGTGGAACACGGCTAATATCAATCCTGACCCCGTGGGAAGCGTCCAGAGCGGAACCTGGTCCTTGCGGAACACGGCTTATGTCAATCCTGACCCCGTAGGAAGCGTCCAGAGCGGATCCTGGTCCTTGCGGAACACGGCTATGTCAATCCTGACCTCGTGGGAAGCGTCCAGAGCGAAACTTGGTCATTGCGGAACACGGCTATGTCAATCCTGACCCCGTGGGAAGCATCCAGAGCAAATCTTGGTCTAGTAGAACACGGCTAATGTCAATCCTGACCCCGTGGGAAGCGTCCAGAATGGAACCAGGTCCTTGCGAAACACGGCTAATGTCAATCCTGACCCCGTGGGAAGCATCCAGAGCAAATCCTGGTCTAGTGGAACACGGCTATGTCAATCCTGACCCCGTGGGAAGCGTCCAGAGCGGAACCTGGTCCTTGAGGAACACGGCTATGTCAATCCTGACCCCGTGGGAAGCGTCCAGAGCGGATCATGGTCCTTGCGGAACACAGCTATGTCAATCCTGACCCCGTAGGAAGCATCCAGAGCAAATCCTGGTTTCGTGGAACACGGTTATGTCAATGCTGACCCCGTAGGAAGCGTCCAGAGCGGATCTTGGTCCTTGTGGAACACGGCTAATGTCAATCCTGACACCGTGGGAAGCATCCAGAGCAAATCCTGGTCTAGTGGAACATAGCTAATGTCAATCCTGACCTCGTGGGAAGCATCCAGAGAGGATCATGGTCCTTGCGGAACACGGCTATGACAATCGTGACCCCGTGGGAAGCATCCAGAGCAAATCCTGGATTCGTAGAACACGGCTATGTCAATCCTGACCCCGTGGGAAGCATCCAGAGCGGATCCTGGTCCTTGTGGAACACGATTATGTCAATCCTGACCTTGTGGGAAGCGTCCAGAGCGAATCCTGGTCCTTGAGGAACACGGCTATGTCAATCCTGACCCCGTGGGAAGCATCCAGAGCAAATCCTGGTTTCGTGGAACATGGCTTATATCAATCCTGACTCCGTGGGAAGCGTCCAGAGCGGATCCTGGTCCTTGCATAACACGGCTATGTCAATCCTGACCTTGTGGGAAGCATCCAGAGCAAATCCTAGTCTCGTGGAACACGGCTAATATTAATCCTAACCCCGTGGGAAGCGTCCAGAGCGGATCCTGGTTCTTGCGGAACACGGCTATGTCAATCCTAACCCCGTGGGAAGCATCCAGAGCAAATCCTGGTTTCTTGGAACACGGCTATGTCAATCCTGACCCCGTGGGAAGTGTCCAGAGCGGATCTTGGTCCTTGCAAAACATGGCTATGTCAATCCTGACCTCGTGGGAAGCGTCCAGAGCAGAACCTGGTCCTTGCGGAACACGGCTATGTCAATCCTGACCCCGTGGGAAGCATCCAGAGCAAATCCTGGTTTCGTGGAATACGGCTATGTCAATCCTGACCCCGTGGGAACCGTCCAGAGCAGATCCTGGTCCTTGCGGAACACGGCTATGTCAATCCTGACCCCGTGGGAAGCGTCCAGAGCGGATACTGGTCCTTGTGGAACACGACTATGTCAATCCTGACCCTGTGGGTAGCATCCAGAGCAAATCATGGTCCCATGGACACGGCTAAAGTCAATCTTGACCCCGTAGGAAACGCCAGAGCAATTTCTGACTCCGTAAAATATGGATAATGTCAATCTCATCAATCACTTACGGGTCCTTACGACTCGTAAGGAAGAAAACTCTCTTTCGAGATCCTTACGACTCCCAAGAGAAAACACACTTAGGAGTCCTCACGATTCCTGAGGAGAAAATACACCTACGAGATCCTTTCGACTCGTAGGGAGAAAAGTCTTTATGAGACCCTCACGGCTCATAAAGTTGAAAAGCCTTAGGCAGCAAATCTGAACCTGCTTCCTAAGCCATCACTACCTCTCGAAGAGTTCAAGACGGAATGCTCTCTATCATCTACAGGCCACACATACTAAAATCACACGGCAACGACGCAGCGAAGAAAAGAAAGCGACAGTTAAGAGAACATTTGATACACATTCAGTTAAGCATTCAAAGCGCACCCATTCATGCATGAGTGAAAATGTTTTAATGCATAAGATAAACATATGGAAATGAAAAATCTTGCCATTCATACTTCAGAAAATTCTTACATTGATGAAAGCGGTAAACAAAAACGTCATTAAAATGTTACAAAGGCAAGACATCAAATCCAGGACATGGATTGAGAAATTTAAAAGTGAGGCCATCCAAAAAATTTCGGGCCTCTCGGACAATCTTCGTGTGCATCCTCTCACGATCACAAGTGTCAGGATCCCCACTGATGTCCTCCACCCTTCGATAGGCAGCGAGTATCACCGGTTGTTGAAAAGCTTGATGCAGGATATCAACAAGGTCGTCTCGCCTTTTCTTTGAGATTAAGCCCATCAGATACACTGAGTGCACCTTATCTTCAGCGTCGTCCAATGCTTTAAGCAGCATGCCGGCATAGAACAGAGGAAGTGCTCCCCAGATCGCTCCCACAATAAGCTTCAAGAGAGAGGAACGACGAGGAAGCAGTTGACCATTGTATGCATCAAAGCGACCCATAATTTCAGCACACTGGGCGTTTGTGAATTCTTGGTTTTGGGAACGGCCAAGTGCGCGAATGTCTCCATAAGAAATAATCTCGTCGAGATCATACATATGAGCGTCCATAACGTCTAAAAAGGAAAATCAGTGAGAGTTACTGGACAAACTGATTAAGAAAAGCTTATTGAAACAAATGCAGGATTTAAACAACTCTTGATATCCCCAAAGAGAAAATAAGTGCTAATTAAAGTCACCCAATGAATTTAGTTCTGTGCAATTAAGAAAGAAATCCTAAAAAGGATTTCGCCTTTAATAAAAAAGTCCTTCGGGCCAAGGAGTTAAACTCCTCGAGAGCAAAGCTCTGATGAGGAACCCTACAAAAGTTTTATTGAAGATCTATGATCTAAAAAGAGAAAAGCTCCATTAATGGGTTAAGAAACCCCAAGAAAGATCTCTTTAGATCTATGATTCCAAGAGAGCAAAGCTCTGTTAATGAAACCCTAAAAGGGGTTTTCTTTATATCAAAGATCTATGAAGAGCAAAGCTCTGTTAATGGGTGAAACCCTAGATTCTTAAATAATCCTTTAAAAGATTTAATCTTTACCTAAGTTTTGACAGATTTCTGTCCTTAAAAGAAGTTCTTAAGACAAAGAGCTATGCTCTGCAAGAGAATAAAAATTCTCAGAAGGAAGAAGGTGAATAGAAATCATCTCAAGGGCCAAGGGTCCTATTTATAGGCACTGAGATACTGTTTCAACTTCTGAGTTGATCCAAGGGCGCAGATGCTGCCACCGCTACACTCACGTGTGGGCCACGTGAGTGCAACGGTGGGGGGGCATTTGTTTCCCCCAATCAGAGCAAAGCTCTGTTCAAAATTCAAATTTTGAAACGAAGCAACACTTCAGAAGCAGCGCCAAGTGCGCTGCGCCCTAAGTGGTGCACCACGTGCAAAGTACGCGTGCGCTAGCGCTAGGTGCGCTGCGCTCTAAGAAGTGCACCACATGCAAAGCACGGATGCGCTAGTGCTACGTGCGTTGCGCCCTAAGCAGCACACCACGTGCAAAGCACATGTGCGCTAGCGCTAGGTGCGCTGCGCTCTGAGTAGCACACCACGTGCAAAGCACAGATGCGCTAGAGCTAAATGCGCTGCTCTTTAAGCAGCGCACCACATGCACAGCACGGGTGCGCTAGCGCTGGAACTAAAAGCTCCCCACTGTCAGATCAAAGATCTAATAATAATGATAAATCATTAATCAATCAGAATTAAATTCTGTTAAGGAAAGATTTGTCAAATCTTTTCAAACAACAAGATTGTGCTCTGTAAATCAGAGCGCCGTTGGATCAATGATCCAATGGTGATTAAAAATCACCAAAACATAGAATAAATTCTGTGTGGAAAGATTTACCAATCTTGTTAAAAACAAGAAGATTGCCTTCTGTAAATCAGAAGCCTTTGGCTCAAAGATCCAACGATGGGAAATTCCCCAAATCAATTGGAGAAAAGATCTTCTTAACTGATTGAACTGATCAGCTTGCCCTATTTAAAGGCCCCAAGACTTCAAGTCTCACACAGAGAAGAAAGGAGAGAAAACCCCCCGTAAGCTTTGAGAGATCTCAGGAAGAAGAGCCAAGCTCTCAGAAAAAGAAGAGTTTCTTCAAGGTAAAAAAAAAGATGATGAACAGAGAGATGAAATCATCTCATGATTAAATAAAAAAGAAGAACATAATTCTTCTCAAAGATCATAGATCTACAAGACCAAGGTCTTTTACAAGGAGATCGAAAGATCTCATCACAAAATAAAAAAGAAGAACATAATTCTTCTCACAGATCATAGATCTATAAGACAAATTGTCTTTATATAAAAAGAGATCATGAACATCTCATAAAAGGGGAGAGAATAAGTCAATTCTCTTAGGATCACAGATCCATAAAGGCAAAGCCTTTCATCAACATAAGATATTGAAAACACCTCCTACAAAATAAGAACTTTTATTCTTAGAATCTTGAGACAAAGTCTCTCATAAACGAGAATTTATTTCTCAGATCAAAAAGTTGATCAGATAATGCTTTGCGCTCATGAACTTGCGCTTTTGCGCTCTTGGACTGGCGCTTAGCGCCAAGCGCACCACGTGTCCCTCACATGTGCGCCACTTAACAGTTGGCGCTTTGCGCTCTTGAACTTGCGCTTTGCGCTCATGGACTGGCACTCAGCGCCAAGCGCACCACGTGCTCCTCACGTGTGCGCCACTGAACAAATAGCGCTTGCATTCATAAGACAGCACTCCGCGCTCATAAACTGGTGCAATGCGCCCATTATCTGGCGCTTAGCGCCAAGCGCAACACGTGTCCCTCACGTGTGCGCTACTCGGCAGAAGCGCACTGTGCTCTTTGACTGGCGCAAAGCGCCAAGCGCACCTTGTGTTGCGCTGATAGAACATAAATTGTTCTTTGATAAGCCCAGAGCTATGATGAATGCTCAACATTCAATAAAAGACATAAATACTGTCAGGATCCAAATCAATGCTCAGCATTATCAAAAGGGCCAAGCCAAAAAAAACGCTCAAGAGCCCAAAATAAATGTTAAACATTTTAACTTGATTGGACTTAGCCCAAAAATGGCCATAAGTCCTCAACTCAGACTAATTGAGCCCATATGCTCATAAATATTTTAACAGATCTTAGCCTCAAATTGGGCTACAGATCTTTCAACCAAAATTGGTTCAACGATACATCTCTGAACCCTTCCGATATATGCCGTTATAATCCTTCAACGTCTTCAGAGAGGTGACGGGTCCCTTTAAACCTACGGACTATGATGTCCTTAACTTCGGACTGTGAGGTCCCTTTAAACCTACGGACTATGATGTCCTTAACCTCGGACTGTGGGGTCCCTTTAAGCCCATGGACCGAGATGTCCTTAAACTAACATTGGACCACTATGTCCTTAAACTGGTAATCGACTGCAATGTCCCTAAACTAAACAATAGAGCCCAAATGCTCTTTTGTTGGATCTAAACGATCCTGTTAAGTTGATCTCAGTCTGAAATTAAACTAACGTATCCTTAACAAACGTTTAAGTTGATCTTAGTTTCAAATGAGACTAACGTATCCTTAAACCCAACCCCAAACCCAAATCTAAGAAGATACGGATTTAGACTACTCCACGCCCTACGGACGACGACATAAATTAGTCTCCGTATACAATCCACGGGTAACCAAAAATAAAACAAACACATACGACACGAAGTGACCATATGGAGAAGGAGAAAGTGGTTACCGCGATACGGTAGCGTAATTAATTGCAGGGACTTGCGCCTGTAGGGAAGAGCGTCCCCACAATAAAAAAAACCCTCAACGAGGGGGAATCTGACAAAGTCTGCTAAATCGACCGCATCCGTTTAAATTTTCAATACACGGTGTCATAAATCAACTTGGTATCTTCGGAGAGGTGGACGGATAGCACCAATTAGCATCTGCCCCCAAATTCAGGCAAGACGGACCTACGCGGTCCCATCTCCGTGTTTCGGTGGGGAACAGGTAACATGATGATGGATAAAGGATACACTTTTTATTCTCTAAAACTCTAGGGTTTGTGCCTACTTCTTCTCCTTCCTCAAGGTTCTAAACCTTCTATTTTCTTTTGAATTAAATCAAGAGTTTTACTCTTCCTTTTAAAAAAATAAATAGTTTTTCACCACAAAGCCCACAAAGGGGAGCTCAGATCTTCCATTAGATCTAAAAAAGAGGATTCTTTTAAGTCTCACCCCCTTTCTCCAAGATCCAGCCAACAGAGGAGGAAGAAGGAGATCCACCTCCAAGAACACCACTTTGGGGAAGATTCAAGGCTCAAGGGAGAAGCCCCATTCATCAGCTCCAAAATATCTTAGGAGTCCAACTCCTCAAAATACACACACACACACATACACACACACACACGCACACACGCACAAAATAATAAATATTTCCTTTTGGGAGCATAGCTCCCTATGCAGAGACTAAGTCCCTTTTGTTGCTGACGCTTAGCGCCCACGTGCCAGGCACATGGGGCGCTGGCGCTCTGGCGCCCAGCGCCCACGTGCCAGGTACGTAAGGCGTTGGAGCTCTGGCGCCCAGCGCCCGCATGCCAGGCACGTGGTACGCTGGATCTCTCACGCCCAGCGCCCGCATGCCAGGCACGTGGGGCGCTGGCGCTCTGGCATACAGCGCCCGCATGCCAGGCACGTGGGGCGCTGGCGCTCTGGCGCACAGCGCCTGCATGCCAGGCACGTGGGGCGCTGGCGCTCTGGCGCACAGCACCCGCGTGCATGGCACATGGGGCGCTGGCGCCTTCTCCCACGCATCCTTTGGATGCCCCTTTCCCTTTATACACAAACACACACACACACACACACTCCAAGACACTGTTCCCATTAGAAAAAATTTCTAGCGGGGCGCTGTCCCGCACCCCGTAAAGGGGCTACTAGCCTCCTTGACCCCCAGCCCGCTATCCGGGTTGCGGGACCCCCGTAAAAACTCTGCGGGCCCTCCAATATATCCCAAACCCCTTCAAAACACAACACTGCACATTGAGTTCGCACGACCAGTTTAACCCGTTAATCGGAGATTCGCTCGCTCCAAAGGCGAGGGGTAATTAACGGCAGCTTAGTCCACAGCTGCCAGAGATTTGGATCCCCACAATCAATAAACCCCAGCCTACCCTAGGCAAGGGGAACCTGTATACGCCTGACAAGCGCGCGCATATTCCCATCTCAATGGGGTGACGAAAAACACCCTACACGCCACATGCGTGCCATGTGCAATGCACGTGAGCCAAACACGTGCAACGCACGTGGAAAAATTCAATTCTTAAGGGAGATTAGTTCTCCATTGGAGCTTGCTCCAAATTAGGGCCATAGCTGCTCCCCCATAATGCGCATATGCGTAAGCGCCATGTGCGCCACGTGCAACGCACGTGAGACAAACTTGTGCAACGCATGTGGGAGAATTTAATTCTCAAAGGAGATTAGTTCTCCAAGTTAGGGCCTTAGCCGCCCCTCCATAATGTGCATATGCGCAACGCACGTGCACACCATGTGCAATGCACGTGCGAGAATTCAATTTTCAAATGAGCTTAGTTCTCCATGTTAGGGCCTTAGCTGCCCCCATGATGTGCAACCGCCACGTCCGACGCACATGCGCCCAACATATGCGATGCACGTGCGCAAACACAAAGAGGCCTTTTTCAGCAGTTAGGAGTTTAAACTTCAACATATTCTTCCTCCTGATAAGTGGGATATGGTTCAAAGGGCACATCCCTCCACACCTTCGATATATGGCGCTGTAATCCCTCAGCGTCGTCGGAGAGGTGGTGGGTCTAAACTACCAATGATCTCTCTTTCCAAATAACACAGAGGAACCCCCCACAAACTTTGAGAAATTTCAAAGAGAAGAGCAAGCTCTCGGAAGAAGAATTTCTTCAAGGTAAATAAAACAGAGAGATCAAAGCATTTCTTTGAAAAGAAGAAGAACTTAATTCTTTTTCTAGATCATAGATCTATAAGACAGAGGTCTTTCACAAAAAGAAATCATAGCATCTCATCATAAAAAGGGGGGAGAAGAATTCAATTCTCTTCAGATCATAGATCCGTAAAGACAAAGTTTTTCAAAAAAAAATAAGATATTGTAACATCTTCTATAAAATAAGAACTTTGTTCTTAGAGCTACGAGACAACGTCTCTTATAAATGAGAATTTAATTCTCAGAGCGCAGAACTGATAAAAACTGCCTAAAAAGAGCGCCCCAATTTAAAGAAGCGCCTTAGCGCTCCAAGACTGGCGCACAGCGTCGCAGCGCTCCTAGCACTCCAATTTAAAGAAGCGCCTCAGTGCTCCAAGTCTGGCGTTCAGCGCCCAGTGCTCCAAGCGCTAATTTAAAAGAAGAGCCCAACGCTCCCAGCGCTATTCTAAAAGAAGCACTCAGCGCTTCAAGGTTGGCGTTTAGCGCCAAGCGCACCACGTGCTCCTCACGTGGGCGCTATTTTATAAAGAGCGCTCCGCACTCATTTACTGGCACTCAGCGCCAAGCGCGCCACGTGCTTCTCACGTGTGCACTATCTCACAGGAAGCGCCTTAGCGCTCTACGTCTGGCGCTCATCGCCAAGCGCGCCACGTGCTCCTCACGTAGGCACTGAGAGAACATAAATTGTTCTTTAAATAAAGCCCCAGAGCCATAATGAGGGCTCAACACTCAATAAAAGACAAAAAGGTCGTCAGAACCCAAACCAATGCTCAACATTGTTAAATGAAAAAGGGCTGAGCCTAATTAAATGTCCAACATTTTAACTGAGTGGGCCGAGCCCAAGTTGGCCACAGATCCCTAATGTAGATTAATTGAGCTCATATGCTCATAAATCTTTTTAACTGATCTTAGTCCCAAACTTGACTATAGATCTCCCAACCAATATTGGTTCAAGGGTACATCTCTTCATACCTCTGATATATGTCGTTGTAATTCTTCAACGTCTTCACAGAGATGGAGGGTTCCAATAACCAATAACTTTTGGTGCATTCCCAAACGGTTGAATCAAAACCACGCGGACTATGAGGTCCTTAAACTCATGGACTATGGTGTCCTTAAACTTTACGGACTGTGAGGTCCTTAAACTCATAGACTATGATATCTTTAAACTTTACAGACTATGATGTCTTTAAACTCCATGGACTATGATGTCCGCAACGTCCCTAAACTAAAACAATAGAGCCCAAATGCTCTTTCGTCGGATCTAAATGATCCTGTTGAGTAGATCTTAGTCTAAAATTAGACTAACGTATCCTCAACAACGTTTAAGTTGATCTTAATCTCAAATGAGATTAACGATCCTTAAACCCAACCCAAACCCAAATCTAAGAAAATACGGATTTGGACTAATCCACGCCCTACGGGCGACAACATAAATTAGTCTCCGTATACAATCCACGGTCAACCAAAAATAAAACAAACACACACGACACGAAGTGACCATCTGGAGAAGAAGAAAGTGGTTACCGCGATGCGGTAGCGTAATTAACTGCAGGGGCTTGCGCCTGCAGGGAAGAGTGTCCCCACAATCTAAAACCCCTCAAACGAGGGGGAATCTGACGAAGTTTGCTACAACGGCCGCATCCGTCAAAACCTCCGATACACGGTGCCATAAATCAACTTGGCATTTTCGGAGAGGTGGACGGATAAAAACAAATAGCATTTGCCCCCAAATTTAGGCAAGAAGAACCTACGCGGTTCCATCTCGGTATTCGGTGGAGAACAGTACAGAGATCTTGTTGTGAGATATAAGAACATGGGAAGAAAAACGATGACCAGAAACCAAGGAAAAACCACCAAAAATGTGGAATTCCTCGGCATGGTCAGGTTTTTAGTGGGCTCTGGTCTCCATGTCTTTTCTAGGCTCTTTATCTCATTAAAACTTGGTTTTTGGTTATGTTTGTTTTGCTCTATATTTCATCTATTGTTATCTTTGCATTCGGGCAATACGAAATGTTTTAAATCAAAATCTTTGTATTGTTTATATCCTTGTGTTTTTTTATTTGTGTTTGTATACGTTGTTTAATTGTAGGTCGATTAGATGAGTTTGTAAATACTTACTTCCACGTGATGATATATATATATCTTGCGACGGTTTACCGGATAGTCAGATTGTCATGATTGGATAGCTCCTCGTGCGATTTGTTTGTACAAGTTTATGATTCATGTATTTGTTTATTCGGGACGAGCGGCTGGATTATAGCCGTCGTTACAACTTGATGTATATTCATTTTGGGACACGTCCAGGTTATGGGCGTAGTCACCATTATATATATTTTTCATTACTTATACTAGGATATCCCGCGACAGAGTGCTCGGGTAGACGGATTCAAGAATGCAGTGGATGACCATCTCATAGAGTCGAGACCGAGCCACCTCATTCTCAGATTGGTGGGTTGCTCTCTGCACTTATAGGGGGTGTAGGTATGACTCACGGAAGAGTGCTCAAGTTACCGGATTCTGGATAGCGAGGGGTATCCCGTTTCTAGGATTAGTGGGTAGCTTGCCGCGCTCTTAGAGGTCTTGGTTCAAGATTGTACGGACTATCCATACGACCGGGGAATGTTGGTTTTCGTTTGCGGATCAAACGAAATACGGAGCTCTTAGTTTCTCTGCTATTCCATCTTGTTTATCGCATGCGTGTGATATTTATTACCTATCTGTCCATGCACGACCATAAGTTAAGTAACCTTATGGTGAAGTCCCTGGACCCCGTGGCGAATGCGGGTAGAATATACCTACATTCTATTTTGGTTGTTTCTGTGATGCATAGGAACTTAATTGATAGGATCACATTATAGGTTTAATGCAAGGATAACAAACCTAATTGATGTTGTCAAAACAAATTTTTAAACTACTCGGTTTTCTTCAAAACCATTTGTTTTAAAAGCAGAGCCTAAACCACTCCTTTTCAAAGCTATTCGGTTATAAAGTTCATTACGTTAAAGGTTTTTACTAAAAACTATCTGTAGCCCTCCGTCATTTCAGATAGGTAGAGCTCAGTATTCATGTTATGTTTGTTGGATTCCGTCAAGGCAAAGTGTGCGGTAGCTATGTATTACTTTTCTTTAGTATAGATAGATGTATTAATCTAGGACAGTCGTACAGACTTATTGTGTCAAGGGCGAATACAGGTGGGTATAAATTAATCAGGACAATGATGGGTAGAACTTGACTTGCAATTTATGATTTGTTGGCATCCGTCAAGATCATAAGTCGTTAGAGGAAGAAACCACATCGGGAGTTTCAAACATAAAGGAAACTTGCCAGGCATGAGCGTACCTTCTGGAGTGTGGTGACTTGAGTGGCTTCCATCAGGTTATCACACGATGATAATTGGGTCCCAATTCTCACTGTGAGTAAGCATTATTCTTCGAGAGATTTTTTCACTTCACAATTAGCTAACCTATTAAGTGTCTAGAAATTGTTGACGGGGTTACGCCTCTGTTGAAACGGGGTTATTTAATTAGGTCCGTGCGAAATCACGGGGAGCCTTCATTGGAGTACCAACACTGTTCTGGCTGACTGGTTAGCGAACTTGTAAGGTGTAAATGATTCCGACTAGTTCTCCTTTTAGGGTTTGTAGGAGAATTCGAGAAAACAATGGGAGCCATATAGATTAGATAAAGTGTTAACAAATTTGATCTATGTTATATTGTATGCTGAGTGTTTCTTCTCTCTCTCTTTCTCTCTCTCTCTCTCTCTTTCTCTGGCAGCATCCATGACCCGCCTTAAACTAAAACTCGTAAACATGTTGACCGAACCTTTTTACAAACCTTGTTTTGTTTTGTCGCAATTCATAACAAAGTCTTATATATTTATGTCACTCCTGCTTTACCCTTTGCTTTCTCCAGAACATTCTGTGTCACTACAAAGATCCAAATTAAATGGATAAAACCATCTCGTATAGTTACATACAAACTCGTAGAAATTTATTTCAGTTCGAGGATAGATTCTGGTTCTGGGAAAATTGAATAGGATTATCCGACTGTCTTTTCTCTTTACCTTCTCTCAGATTGTGAGGGCTCCTAATATTAGGAAAGTACATCTATTACGCTTATTGGATAGTCTTCTTCCAAATCGTAGATAGGTGTCAAAAGGTAGTGAAAGAAGAAAATCAATTAACCTAAGTATGGTGTAAAAAAGGTAAGAAGTAAAGACATATAAAAGGATTGGAGTAAAGGCAATGAAAATTATAACTAAAGTCAAGAATCTGGTATTGGATAAGGCATTACTAGGAATACCCGGACATCCCTCAAAACATTTTCTTGTTTCTGTATTACTGTGCGGTGTTAATTGAAAACTGTTTTCCTAGTTAGATTCTGATTCCAAGGTATGTATTTACCGGACTTGATTCTCACATCTGTATAATGTTACAGATGTTGAGTGGGAGTAGAATATTGAGAATTTTATGATTAGATCCTAAAAAATCAGAATTCTTTGTAATTAGTGATATTTAAGGAAATCACATGAGTTTTGCCAAACGGCAAATATTTGGTGCTCAATATCCATTGTTATGCACCAATTTCAAACTAATATATCTGTACATTTATTTTATAAAGTGAGATATAACCTTTTGAAATTATGTTTATAATATTTATATTTATCAGTTGATAATTAAGTAAGGTGCACTCAATAACGGTGTAATTCTTATTAACCATAATACAATTTTCAACATACAACACACATGGTCTGAGTTATCAAACTTAGAGGACTTATACAAAATATTGTATGTTGTCCGATATCCATTAGGACAAGGGGTTGATACTCGTACAATATTCCATTTACTTATTACTTTTCTAATTTTAGACAAGCATTTCGTTGAAATATAAGATCCAAATTTTGAGAAATTATAGGTATAAGAATAAAGTAGAAAACCATACGTTGGAAGTATTAGGATTTTTCGAGGTAATAGAAGATGTAGATACTTATGTTAGGTATTCCGTCATTGTAATTTTGAGAACTTGCTTCTCTCTCAGATTACTCATCCATAGGTATGCTCCTTGATGAGTAATGTTGTATGGCCTTTTCCTTTTTGGTTGTGCACTGGAAATAACTGCATAATATTTGAATCTGGTTCAAAATAAATTAGTGTCTTTATTTCTATATTGGATATAGAATGGATCCATATCTTAACAATGTTAAGGTATATGGAGTTGTCCAGCTTATGATTAAAACCAGAATCTGGATAAACTCAAGGTACGCTTCAGTAATGGCAGTTTGTGGGTTATCTCGGGCTTAGACAAGGGTTAACATTCTACCATTTGCAGGATCAATAGTTATATTGTTCTTGACTCGCCACCTTTTAGTAAAATGAATTCTTTTTAAAAAAACATTAGTGGGATTATGGTAGAACTGAAGTGATTCCAGAACCATAAACGGTTACTGAATATTTAGTAAAATCTAAGGATTCAATTGGATTCGATAATCCATTAGCCACTCCGCAGATTTAGTGGGTAATCTCAGCCACCCGAGAGGTATTTCAGTCCACTCAAAGACGATGACATAGAGGTTTTGATGACCTAAGTTTATCACTACTGCAGTCCTAGACTATGAGATCTGGTAGTTAGATGACTATAAGATCATTCTAAATTAAATTTAGAAATGCACGTGTATATGACTCTGCCAGAGGGTTGTTGGAGTCAGTAGGAGCAGCGGAAGCATGGTAAGAACCTTGAGTAAGGAGAGCAGAGATGTGTCATCTATTCTTAATGTGACAGTCATAGTGTTTGACTTCATCAAGAATGACAGATAGACATGGTAAGAACCTTGAGTAAGGAGTAATGCCCTGGTTTTTAGATGACATACTCCTGATAGGAAATGTTGTTCATATACTATGATTGATTTAACTGTGGTTGTCACAAATGTTTTTTCACATAGAAACTGGATAATATATTAGATATTCTGGTAACTAGATCTAGATTTGGGAAGTGTCCAAATTCGGATATTTTGACACTATTCTAAATTGTTTTAAAATGGACGGCTCCTGGCGTGGTGGTGTACCCGCAGGTGATAGAGTCATCCTCTTTAAAGAAATTTCCTCTGGACCAATGTGGAGAGGGATTTGCATGATTGACATATCACTTGCTTAGGCATTTGGGTCAATCATGAGATGTCACGTACCACACCAGATATTACTTTTGCACTAGCTTTAATAAGTAGATATTAGTCCAATCCTAGAGAAACAATAGGGAGACAGTTATGAACATAAGAGAATTTTCTCGGTATATGGTAACGGCAGTCTCCTTCAAGATGTGGTTATTGTTTCAGGCTTCCAAGGTGACATGGATAACAGAGTGACTGTCAAAGTTAAAATTTACCCTCTTATGAGGGGGTATTATGTTGGACAGTGATCCAAGCGGATACAAAGGTAGGCATGACGCAGGATACTGATTAAATTCAGTGGAAGATGAAGTCTAAGAAATATGTTAGATTTGGAGTTCATTTATGAACTTAGTCCCATCAGATATCCAAACAAGTTCTAAGATAGGTATCACTCATTTCGGGATATAGCCGTTCTTCGCGAAATTGAGATATACAGAGATAAAGATAGAAACATTGGAGTGGATCTTAATATTCGCAACGGTGGAATCTAGACTTATGGGGCTTTGGTAGTAAGGAGGTATCCCAACTTGTCATAGGTAATGGTCATCTGGACATTCCTTAGCCAATCTTTATAGTTTGGCCCCGTCAAAATATTTTTATCTAGTAGTAACATAAGTCTGGTCATTTTGGTCACTGCAATTTGTTAGATATGCATGCCCCAGAGGCCTGTATTGTATAGGATGCTAGGTATGTATATGTACAAAAATAATCTTTGCTCGAAATGATAGTATGCTATCTGGTTTATCTTCATCTTAACGTGTGATGTGTTGTATTTCATATCTTTATATACATGTTGATGAAGCCCTTAGGATTATGCTTGACTACTGGGATTATGATGTAGCTCATACTAGTGGGGCCTGGGCAGTCTATAAGAATATCCTTTAATAGTTCCTAGTCAAGGGTATATCGAGACAGGGCATCGATATTACCAGAGTAGACTAGTGTGTACGTTTCTTGACCCTGGGGGCGATGGTTGATCCCACAACCATTGGTGTTTGACATCAAAAATTGTACACATGTGCTCATTGGAGAATGGGTATACCGAACAGGACTCGCCGTCTCTTAGATGATATATATACCTATTGTCAGATAGCAGTTCTCTGGTGACACTTGTACATGTTAGTCTGTAGACTCGAGATCGTCATAGTGTTTTGTGTGATTCCCACTGTGCTTTGATTTCTTCCCTACCACGGCTCTACTGATTCGTGCAAACAGGTGGATTTTGGGTACAGTCCTGAATCGCATGAAGGCAGTGAGCGATAGGAGGGGTTTTGTCTCTCCCGGTATAGGGAGTTGATGTCGCGCTATGCTTGATCGGCCATAATAGCAAATCCCTGTCTAGGGTTCTCAGGATTTACTGATAAGAGTTATCAATAGTTTCTCGAACCGTTATGGGCCGTAAATCAACATGAGTTATAAAGTTACTGGGGTCTAACATTTACCACCCTTAGACTTCATATGCGACTTAGACGAAGAGACCGGACTGTACGGTAAGTGTTGCTAACAGGATCGTTAGGGTTGTGATGAGTTCGCTCGTCGGCCACCTTTTCGTCATGTACCTGGGTAGCCGTTACGCACAGCTACTGTCGCTGACGTGCTTATAGTTAAACCCACTGCCAGCGTACTGTCAAGTCTTTAGAGTCCAACACAGAGGGTTCCCTAGTTCAGGCAAAAGATGTAAAGGCCGTAAGTTGTTACGGCAGGATTTCGATCATGTTCGTGTAATTGTTACAGGAATAATGATCGGAAGAATAATACTGGTAGGCTTTGATTTAAGCCAGATACCGGTATTATATTATTGGATTATTTATATTCATATTTTTTGGAATTCGGATACGGGTATACTTATACGGTATACGGTAGAGGGGTATTCTTGTAATTGTTACAAGAATACCTTCTAGAAGGAGACACCTCATAAATAGATATTTATTTTGTGAAAATAAATAAATGAGGTGGAATTTGGAGAAAGTCTAAGCATGGATGAAGGAATGGCTCGTTTTATTTTTTATTCATTTGGAGTTACTATTGAAGCATGGTGCATTATTTTATTGCATACTTTTCATTTGAGCCATATCATTTTTCCATGCTTGATTTTTTCATTCATCACTTTGACATTCTCTCTCCTCATTATCTCCTTCCTCCTCCTCTTTGCTTTAACTTTCACATGATTTGTGAATCAAAATCTTAGAGTAAAAAGATAATTCAATACTTGATCTCTACATCATCTAAGTGATCTCTTCTAGCAAACTTGATCTCTTAGTTAAACTCTTGTGAAGAGTTTGTAGCTTGTTCAATAGCTCTTGGGTGGATCGTCTTGGATCTTGAGGTGGCCGGAGACCGAGCTCTTTGCGACCAAAAGGAGCCTAGGAGTCACATTCAAAAGAAGACTCGAAGGACCGGTTCTTTAGGTATAACACTATCATAGTAGATTAGATCTCAAGATAGTTTTGCTAGTTAAGGTTTAAGCACAAGATCTTGGTTTATGTGGGTGTTGCATGCAAGAATTTTTTGTTTATCGCTTCCTAGCACCTCATGAAGGGTTTGGAAGCATCACATGAACCAAAGGTTGAATTTTTAGGGTGCTAAGTTAACGAACATCCGCCTCCTCACAAGTGTTGTGAGAGTGTGCAGCATCCACTAACATGGTATCAGAGCCTATCTTAAACCGTAAATAGCTTGTAGCAACGTTAGAATTCCGCCGTTTTTTATCGCGCAAAAACTGCCGAAAAAACAGTTTTGAAAATCGAAGTTTTGAGTTGTTTGCACACCTCGCGGGGTCACAGTTTGAACCGAAAAGCCGCGGAATGAAGCGTGCGTACCCTGGGGATACCCCGAGGGGACCAGAGGCCACACCCACACCCCAAGGCCACCTCGAGGTGGCCTTGGGGGTGGGTGACCCAAGAGCACCCCAACTGGGTGCTCTCGGGTCTGCCAACCCCTTGGGGCCACCTCGAGGTGGCCCCCGGGGGTGGATACTCCCCCCGAGGCTCCTCCATTCGACAGTTATTTTATGTGCTTCGCCTCCGCGAAGATTCGGACGGGTTTCGAGTTCGTTTCGACTCCCGAATTGGCTCAAAACGATCTGTTTTTGAAAACTAGCTCACTGAATTTTTTCAAGTGTTGGAAAATGATTTAGTTTGCTAATCTCGTGCGGAATTCTAATGCCACGGTTACTTTACAAGCTTAGTGATATGTATGTGTGTTTGGAAACATCGACTAATTGCTATATGACGATTAGTCGGGGTTGCACACATCTGTATTGATATCATGTGATGGTATGTGTATATGAATATGTTGGATCGTCGTGATGAATAGCCGGGGATGTGAGAAGAGCGTTTTTCTTTCATTCATGTAATTTGTAAAAACTGAAGTAATATTATTTTGCGGTGCACATCCGGGTTGAGGTTTTATCCACCGTTGTATAATTTCTTTTTATTGTTTTTGCTCCCAGGATAGACCCAAGGTGGGGTGCACAAACTACCGGGTTCTTGATGTGTCGAGTGGCCTACTCACTTTGTTGAGGGAGGTTGTTTCACTTCGGGAATTTGGAGGGTAGTTTGCCGCACCCGTAGGGGTTTAGGGTGGGGTTTGGCTATTCATCACGACCGTAGAACCCGTCTTTCATTAAGGGCTTACATGAAATACGGAATTCCTAATATATCCAATGTATTCATCTGTGATCTGGAATGTTTATAAATGCGTGCGATGTATGGCTATTTATATATGAGATATATAATAAACGTTACTTATGTTTTGCACCCGCGCTAGTCCAGCCCCCGCACTGTCGTTAGTTAAGTAACCTAACGGTGCATGACGGGGCCCCGTGGCGAATGCGGATGGTATAAGCGTACGTTCTATTTTCGTTTCTTTTCTGTGATGTTTAAGAAACGTAAATGATAGGATAACATTAATGTGATTAATGTTAAGAAAAAGAAACCTAAAGATGTTGTAGAATCAAACCTTTTAAAATGGGTAACTATAGTTTTTGCTTTGCATGGTGGTATTCCTTGATGAATATCCAGCACCTCATTCGATGAGGAAAGGGCTGAGATCCCTTCACCGGGAGTGACCCTTTTAGCGAAACTAGCAAATGTTACAAAGCACTCGATTGTTTTTATAGTTGATCTAATTCTTGCTTTGCATCGTGGTATTCATGAATATCCAGCACCTTATTCGATAAGGAAAGAGCCGAGATCCCTTCACCGGGAGTGGCCTCTTTAGCAAAATTAGAAAGATACTACAAAACCATTCGATTTTTTAAACTGGAGCTTAAACCACTCCTTTCACTAGATTCTACAACGATATCAAGTTCAAAAAAGGGTTTTCATAAAAACCATCTGTTGCCCTCTGCCATTTTAGGAAGCAGAGTACTTAGTATTCGTGCCACGTTTGTTCACTATAGTTAAGGCGTGGTGTACGGTAGCTAAGTGATGTCTTCCTACATAGCATTTGATGCGATCGATTAGGACATTCGTATGACTTTGTTGACCATAGCTAAGGGTCATGCGGGTGGGTCTAAATCAATCACGAAATGGCGGGTAGAACTTGACTAGTGCTTATGATTTGTTGACCATAGTTAAGGTCATAAGACACTAGGGGTAAAAACCATATCGGGAATTTCAAGAGTTGAAATTTGCAATGAGATTGCATAACTTCTATTTGATAGTTGGATCCTGATCCCATTGTGAGTAAAAGTTACTCCCGGGAGAGTTTTGCACTTTACAATTAGCTAATCCGGTAGGTGTCTAGAAAGGTGTCATCGGGGTTACGCCTCTAAGAAAATGAGGTTTATTTTAATTAGGTTCATGCGAAAGCACGAGGAAACTCCCTCGGAGTACCGACACTGGTCAGGCCGACCGGTTAGTGAACTTGTAGATTGCAATTAATCCTGACTAATTTTCTTTTTAAGGTTTGATGGAAAATTTGATAAAAGGCAGTGGGAGACATCGATTAGACAAGATTAATAACCAATCTAATCATGCAAGAGCAATCGCTGAGTGTCTTCTTTTCTCTCTCCTAATGGAAGATACCTATGACGGGACTTAAGCTTTTATTAGACAAGAATAAACTCATGGGACCGAATTACTAAGATTGGCTGAGGAACGTCAATATTGCCCTGACCTATAATAAGGTCGGATATGTCCTGACTACTCTAGCCCCTCCTAGCCCTGGCTCTGATTCTTCAGTTGTGGATAAAGAAATCCGCAAGACATCGGATATAGACTGTGCAACATCCAAGTTCCTCGCGCTTATTCTATGAACAATGAACATCATAAGCAGCACGAGAAGATGGATGTACAATCCATCTTTCTCCATACAAAGGAGTTGTATGGAGAGCAATCTCGTACTCTCCGATACGAGGCATCTCGAAAGTTGTTTCAGATGCGGATGGCTGCTGGCACGTCTGTAGATGACCATGTATTGAAGATGATTGAACTTATCAAAGAACTTGAGGACCTGGTTTGGACCATGGAGAACGAATAGTATGTTGATATTGTTCTACAGTCCCTTCCCCCTGCCTTTACTCAGTTCATTATAAACTTCAATATGCACAACAAGGAGAAGTCATTGCCTGAACTCCTCAATATCTTGAGGAGCGCAGAGAGCACGATAAAGGTAGAGAAAACTCCCGCTCTAATTGCTGGGACATCTTCCTCTTCCATCCCGAAAGCTAAGGCCAAGGGAAAGAAGAAGAAGAATCCCATCAAGCCGAGAGGTGGAGTAAAAAAGGCACCGGGAAAGGACGGGATAAGGGCTGCTGCGACAGGATGAGGGGAATGCTTCCACTGCCACTAGACTGGGCACTTGAAGAGAAACTGCGTTGGATACATGGCCGGCCTCAAGAAGAAGAAGCATGGTGATGCTTCCACTTCAGGTGTGTTTGTAACGAAAAAATGTTTTTCATTTAACTCTGCTTCCTGGATATTAGATACCGGGTCAGGATCTCACATCTGCAATTGTGTGCAGGGGCTGAGAAATAGTAGGTTTTTGAAGAAAGGTGATCATACTCTCCGAGTTGGTAATGGTTCCTCTGTACATGCTACAGCAGTGGGAGAGTATCACCTTGGTTTGCTGTCGGGTTGTATATTGGTTTTGAACCCATGTTATTTTGTACCTTCGATGTTATGTAATATTATATCTGTATCGTTGTTGGACAATGCAGGATATAATTTTTTATTACAATCTAATGTTATAAACATTAACTTTAATTAAGAGTTGATTGGGTCTGGTACATTAAATAACGGGATATACGTCCTAAACCAGCTTACAGTTTTCAATATACAACAAACAAACAAAAGAAAGGTTTCAGACATAAATGAAGCTTTCATTTGGCATTTTAGACTTGGTCATATTAACGAAACAAGACTAACCAAGCTACATAAAGATGGATATTTAAACCCGTTTGAATATAAATCTTATGCGACTTGCCAATCTTGTATCAAAGGTAAAATGACCAAAACTTCGTTTACTGGACACAGAGAGTGAGCTACTGAACTCTCAGGCCCATACATAGTGATGTATGTGGACCAATGTCTACACATGCGAGAGGTGGTTTTTCGTACTTCATAACTTTTACTGATGATTTCTCGAGATTCAGACACGTGTTCTTGTTGAAACATAAGTCTGAAGCCTTCGAAAAGTTCAAGGAGTATAAATCTGAAGTAAAAAAACAGGCTTGAATATCAAGAAACTTCGATCGGATCGAGGAGGTGAGTATCTAAGCTCAGAGTTTCTAGATTTCCTAAAAGAGAATGGGATTCTCTCTCTGTAACAACTCCATTTCTTATGTACATAAATTTGATTTAAAATTAATGTATACTTGGTGTATTTACATTTCCTGTGAGTACTATAAGTATTTGTTTTGCTTTTTAATAGCAAGAAAGAGCTTGTAGCTCACTGGTAAGACCTTGCACTGCAGAACCAAAGCACCAGAGTTCAAATCCCATTAGCCACATTATTTTTTAATTATTTTTCTTTTAAATTTTTAGAAGCCCAAAAGCCTACACGTGCATAACTCATAAAAACCAAAAGTCACATATAAAACAAACTGGTCCAGGAGATAAACTAATCGATAAGGGATACGTGGCCCCAAGACCCGGCCTGACTCGGCCGGATCGGGCCGACGGCGTTGCTGACTCGGCCGGCGCCGCCGGGTCAACTCGGTCGGATCGCCAAGTTCCCTTCTGAATTCCTTTGTCTTTTGGTCTCCTTATAACCTCTGTACACTTTAAAAATCCTGCACATTTACAGAGCCAATAAAAACACCTATTTACTCCATTTTTAATACAAATTTTAATACATCTTTTCACACCCTTTCATCTACCCTAATCCTAAACTTTTCCTATAAATACCACTCCAATTCACACCTCCCTCACTCACAAACTCTGTCCAAACTCTTAAGAAAATTCTCTAGAACTTTAATGTACAAGAGGAGCTAGCGAAGGGCGAAGCTCCGGCGAACTTCCGAAGACGACCCTAGGTGCTCCCGACGACGAAACGACGCACAGGTACCTCCTACCAATCCCTCTCCCTCTCCTCTAATCTGAAATCCCGTAAGTCCCTCCCCCCTCTTCTCTTTTCTATTCTAAAAACTCGTATAACTAAAACCCGACGGAAGCGGAGTTAATCCGACTTCCGATTCGGTTTTCATTAAAAAGTTCCAATTTTCTTAAATACAACAATACCAAACTTGTACATCATGACCATTAAACATTAAAAAAATATACTGAACAAGTTTCATATCAAAAGAATTCCTATTTACTTTTTATCGCAATTTTACAGAAAAATACCATGTATTTTAGCTTCGACATAAAAACATCATTACCATTGCTATACCTTTAGATAGCTCACGAGGTAATAACCTACCACTTCACAACACTCATATGTAACATAGCACGATATCTTTTGGGAAACTAGAATACGGAAATGCGATTCTTACAAATAAATACCATAAACTACAAAACCTTTTTCTACAAGATTATGTATTTTAAACAAATCTTTGCAAAGCGCCGCTACAATCCAGTTTGGGGAACCCATTCGGGATGGTGCGGATTATCGTACATTCTCGGGCTTAGTAGTGCGAGATGAAGACCTCCGTAACGAGCATACGGTCTCGAATGATTTAAAAATACAAATATCTTAAGAAAATGAGTTTTCTAGAAAAAAATAATAAATTGAAATTATTATATATATATACATATATGTATCATCAAAATATTTATTTTTGATATAGTATAAATATTCCAACTTTTCTAAATAAAAAAGAATCACTTTACATGAAAATACCATGTAATTCCATATAAGTTCAATACTTTACAATTAAATACCATATATTATGAAATTAGGTTTTACTCACTAGAAATGACACATATATAAAATCTACCTCCATGAAAACTCTAAAGACGATAATAAAATACTTGAGGTGTATTTTGAAAATTATACAAAATTATTTTTACATAAAACCCCTTAAGTTATATAAATTACAATAAAGACCCTAGTAAATATAGGTTTAAGCGGGACCAGTCTTTTGAGCCTCAGGGAGCCAGAGATATGGGTGCTTGCCTATTTAAGATAGATAATTTAACAAACGGTGTTATCAATAAGGTAATCTTCTTTGAAAAAGACACAAATCCTGCCGTCAATGTACAACGGTTACCGATAACATCAAAAACCTAATTCAGGATTTCAATTTATTTTCTATTTGTCTGACTCAGACTGAGTATCAATATAAATAATCTGACTTGAATAAGATTCAAGTACAAACTACAATTCAATATGAATCCATGAATCCATATATTCAATCTATTTAATCTGTATTGACTGAACCGAACCATGGATATACTTCTATTTACATGATTCTCCAGTTACATCCGTTTACTGATATCATGGTTTCGGCAAGTCATCCATCTATACAAAACAATACAATTTACAATACAATACAAACAATACAATCAAGATATCGCGGGGTTTAAGGGGTAGATTGGTACGGAAGGTGTTAGAAGTGGCACGAGACTGCAAGAATTAAGACGCCTAACCTGTATTCCATTGCTGTTGTACCGTAGCATAAACGGTTCCTTGTACATTTCGTTCACCTTAGTCTCTGTACTACTGAGACTCCTCTCGTATACACTGGCATCCTTCTGTACCAAGCTATAAATACATTGTTAACCATATAACACAACTTTAAAAACTACACTCTCTCCCTCTGTCTATTCTACTTCTCCTTTATCTTTGGGACTTACCGAGCGATTATTCGCCGACGACATTCCTTCTCTTCTTCTTTGGAATGTTGTCAGGTGATTCAAACCTTCAGGAGATCGAGCCCACCAGCGAGGACTTGGATTTGCTAGCTTATGACCCGGAGCTCTAGATATTTGTACATTTTATTTCTGTATTTCCATTTCTGTTATGCCACTGTTTAGGAATTTCTTTCCATTCCATGTATTTACTTTTCAGATGCATTGTATGTTAATAAATAAAATGAAGGATTACCTAGCACGGCATCAAGGTTTTGGGAGGTATCATCCATGCCAAATTCAAAAATTTGCCGTTCTAGCTAACCCTAACTAAGAATCGTAAGCTAGAAATCGACGGAAAAGTAAATGCAAACACTTTGCAAGTCTAGTGAGCAAGGAATACAACCTTTGTAGACCGGTCCTTCACTTCAATAGCTCCGTGTAGTAGTCCCCTTCGCTGTGATCGTGAACTCCGGACTCTAGAAAGGCTCCCTTGAAGAAACGAACATGCTTGTTTCGAAGACTTCGAGGATGAAGATGATCTACGTCGAGGAGACACTAACCCAAGCTATCTCTTCACTAATCATGGAATTAGTGAAGCAAACACCCTATACTAAATGGCAAGTAGTAGAGGATGATGAAGTAGGAATTCTGCTCATATTAGAAATTAATTTCTCGCATTTTTCCTCATGCCTCCATTGAAGCTAGAAAGCTTTGATGAAGAAGAAGAAGAAGAAGAAAAGAACTCATCATATGAATTATTGTGTGAGGTTAGAAATGCAACCAAGGGTTAAGCATGTCATGCCTAACCCTTGTAGAGAGTTAACCATGAGCCAGGGTTAAAGGTTAGGTCAAGAAATATCTTAAGCAAAGACAAAGAGAGTGAACAAAGTCAAAGATGCCATGAAGCTTCTACAAGCTTTCAACAAATATCATCCATGTCAAATATCCACAATTTGAATTACTTAATAATAAATTATAAACCCTAATCTTAACCCTAGCATGGTTTAACCTTCATTAACCCTAGTTGCATTTATAACCTAGCATGATACATTTAACATATATCACATATACATCAATGTATCCAAAGTGAGAAAAGAAATCTTAAGTCAGCTAATATTAGTTAATGTAATGTAATATATCATATAAATAATTATACATTAAATTATTAAATCAACTCTTAATTTAATAATCCGGCTATATAACCGACTAATATCATATGTAACAACTTTTTGAATCAACACTTGATCCGATAACCCGGCTATATCACATATAACAGACCATTTGTCACAAGTCGCGAGAATAGAATACGGTATCTCATATCGTATCAATCTCGGTCCCGCACATATCACATATGTGCTCCTACTCCGTTTCGCTTGAGCCAGGAAACCCCTGTGTAGGACTCTAAAGACTCGTCAATACGTCGGCAGTAGGTGATGATCATATCAAACACCCACAAGCCGCAAGCGGTCTGCTAAACGTAACAGCCACCCGGATATTGAGCGATCAGAAAATCAACAAGCAAGCCTGCTCGTACTCCTGCGAATCCAATCAGTAACACTACCGTACAGTCCGGTCTCTTTGTCTGATATGTCGCATATCTCGTCTAGGGGTGGTAAACGTCAACCAGTAACTCGATAAGTCGTGTTTATATGAAGCTCATAACGGGTCGAGAAACTACTGATAACACTTACCAGTATATCTCTGAAGCAGCCTTGGCCAAAGACTTCCTGTTATAGCCAATCGAGCACAGCGCATCATCAACTCCCAATACCGGGAGATACGAAACCCCTTTTATCGCTCATTGCCTCCATGTGACTCGGGACTGTACCTAAAAACCACCGTTTTGCACGTCTTCTTGAACGTGGTAAGGTGGAAATCAAAGCACAGTGGGAATCATACAAGACTCTATGACGATCTCGGGTCTACAGACTAACTTATACCAGTGTCACCAGAGAACTGCCATCTGACGTTAGGTATAATACCATCTGGGAGTTCTCGGCGAGTCCGTTCAGTGTACCCAGTCTCCACTGAGCACCCGTATACTGTCTCTTATGTCAAACACCAATGGATATATGATCATCCATCGCCCATCTGCATGAGTCGAGAAGCTATACACTAGTCTACTCTGGTATATCGATGCCCTGTCTCGATACACCCATGACTAAGAACATTTGAAGGATGTACTTAGCGACTACACTGTCCCTACTAGTATGATCTGCATCATAGTCCTGGTAGTCAAGTACTCATCCTAAGGGCTTTATCAACATGTAACATAGAGACAATCATCATACATGTTAAGATAAAAAGCAACCAGATAGCATACTATCATGTCGAGCAAGAAAGTCCTCGCTATATATGTCCAAGCATCCACTACAATATATATCGTATGTATAGTAATGGCCTCTAGGGCATACATATAACTAACAATCTCCCACTTGCACTAGGGCCATCTGTTGTAGTATCCCATACCCAACAATCAACAGTGGTTGAAGTATCTCATACTCAACCATCCATAAAACTCTCTTCTGGGAATAGGCCTTTGTGAGTGGATCCGCCATGTTCTCCTCTGTGTCTACTCTCCTAACCTCGATCTTCCTGAAGATCAACCATCTCCATGATCCAGTGATATTGCCTAAGAATATGTCTGGATCACCGATGGAACGGGGGTTCCTAGGCCAAAGCCATAACTCCATTGTCACACAATGGTAGGAACGAAGTTCATCTCATGAACTAATATTCATCCAGACTACATCTTTGGTAGTATCCTTGGTAGCAATGTATCTGGCCTTTATCGTCTATTTTGCCACGGTATCTAGCTTGGAACTCTTCTAACATACCGTTCCTCCACTGAGGGTAAAGATAATGCCTGTGACTGACATTCAGTCGACCTTACCACCTTGGAAGCTATCCAGTGATTCTCCCCAGGATCGATTGATACCATCTCACTACACCTAGTGAGAATCCTAACATCCACTTAGATATATCTCATAGATCCAAAACCCAGGATTTAGGAAGTATCACCTTGATCCTATATGGAGAATCCTTGTGATAAGAGGAGATTGACCGAGTGTGGCATATGAAACTCCTTTCTTATCAAGAGTATGTCATCCACGTACAATACGAGGATCACCACCATACTCCCTACATATTTTTTTGTATATACAAGGTTCATCTACAATTTTGATGAAGTCAAACGCTTTGACTACCACATCAAAACAGATGTTCCAACTCCGCGATGCCTGTTTTATCCCATAAAGCAACTTGCACATGTTTCCGCTGCTCCCACTGTCTACGAAGCCCTCTGGCTGTGTACTTATAGACGCTCTCTTCTAAATCACTATTTAGTAAAGCAGTCATGACACCCAACCGCCAGATATCGTAGTCATGGTATGTAGCAATGGCAAGTAGGATCCAAATAGACTTAAGCATAGGGACTAGAATAGGTTTCATCATTATCCACACCTGGTCGATGACAAGAACCTTTTGCAACAAGTCTTAGCTTTGAAAGTCTCAACTTTTCCATGTACACCAAGTAATCTTCTCAAGATATACTTGCTCCTGATGGGGATTTAACCCTTCAGATAAAGCAACCAAAGTCCATACTTTGTTGGTGTATATGGATTCCATCTCAGATCGCTTAGCATCTAGCCATTCTCACAGAGTCCCCACTCCTGATGGCCTGCTAGAAACTAGTTGGGTCATCATCTCATGATGCAATCCTCGCTCCCACTGTCATAGAGAAAACCGAAGTATCTCTCAGGTGGGTGAGGAACCCAACCAGATCGGCGGAGAGGCCGAGGTTCGTCGGGAACTATTGAATCCTCCAGGTTTACCAAATCACCAGCTGCAGTTTATATAGCTGGAACTCCTTCCAGTTCTACCTCATGACCACTAATTTCTTCACAAGAAATTCCCTTTCGCAAAGATGGCATGCTGAGAAACAAAACACCTTTTACTCCTCAGTGTGGTATAAGATATTCCCTTACGAATGCTTGGGATATCCAACAAACTTCCACAGAACTGACCTTGCCTCGAGCTTGTCTGGATTTTTCTTTTAGACATAGGCCGGACAACCTCAAATCTTAACTTACTTAAGAGATGGGCTCTTCCCATACCATATCTCATATGGAGTGGTAGGCACCTGATTTGGTTGGAACTCAATTAAATAGGTATGCAGCTTCTCAAGTGCATAACTCCCAAAAGGAAATAGGAAACCCAGTAGTACTCATCATAGAGCGCACCATATCTAATAGGGTGTGATTGCTCCACCCCGCTACACCGACATGCTGTGGTGAATATGGAGGAGTAATACTGAGAGAGAATCTCATTCTCCTTTAGAATAGTCCAGGAATTCCGTGCTCAAGTATTCTCCTCCCTGATCACATCAAAGGACATAATACTTATACCTATTTTTGGTTCTCTATTTCTAACTTACATTCTTTGAATTTCTCAAAAGGTTCAGACTTGTGTTTCAACAGGAACACATGTGTGAATCTTGAGAGACCATCAGTGAATATAATAAAGTACAAATAACCAGTCCTGGCATGTGTAGACAGGGGACCTACATACATCATCATGTATCAATCCCAAGAGTTCACTAACTCTTTCTCTGTTTCCAATAAATGGAGCTATGGTCATCTTATCTTTGTGACATGACTGGCAAGTTTCATAAGATGTAAATTCAAACTGATTTAAATATGCATCTTAATGTAACTAAGCTAGTCGGGTCGCATTGATATGACCTAGTCTACAATACCTCAAGAAGGATTCGTTCATTTCTGAACTCTTCCTCTTATGTGTGTTTTGTACGTTAAGAACTGCGGTTTGATTTAAAATGTATATGCTTTTAGATAACGTGCCTGAACCGATCAACTCTTGATATAGGAAATGTTCAAAACATTATCCAACAATACAAAATTATATCCTTCTTTATTAAATAAAGAGACTGATATGATGTTGTATATCAGGTTCGGTATCTAATAACATTCGTTCAGAATCAATATATTTGGTAATACAGGATGATAACTGCCAACTTACTTGGCTGCAACACTTGCACCGTTTTTAACTCTTAAAACTTATCACCCATTCTCAGTTCTCTACCTATTTGTAGCCCATGTAAAAGATTACATATGTGGGATCCTGATCCGGTATCTCATACCCAGGACGTAGAGGATACTGAGAAACAGTTCTCAGTAATGAACACACCCGAAGAAGATGTATCAACATACACTTTCTTCGTTTGGGCGGCACGGGAATCCTGGTAATCCCCTATTTCCTGCTCTGTCTTATAACAGTTATAAGTTGGAGCGGGACCAACGTTCCCCGGCTCAGTATAACAAGCGGGTTCGGTCAATACATCCATATTATTATCTTGATTAAGGCGTGACATGGTCGCTACCTGGAGAGAGAGAGAAGAAAACACTCAGCGTATGCTCTTGTAAGATTAGATTGGTTATTAATTTATCTAATCAGGATGGCTCCCACTGTTTTAGTCAAATCTTCCTTCAAACCCTAAAAGGAAAGACTGGCCGGGATTAATTACACCTTACAATTTCGCCAATCTTTCTGCAAGGCCAGTGTCGGTACTTTGAGGGAGGTTCCCCGTGCTTTCGCACAGACCTAATTAAAATAAACCTCGTTTTCCCAGGGGCGTAACCCCGTTGACACCTTTCTAGACACCTACTTGATCGGCTAATTGTGATGTGTAAAACTCTCCCAGGAGTAACTCTTACTCGCAGTGGGTATCGGGATCCAACTATCTCATAGAAGGTATGCAATCTCATTACAAATTTCAACACTTGAAATTCCCGATAATATTTTGCCCCTAGCAACTTATGACCTTAGCTAAGGTCAACAAATCATAAGCATTAGCCAAGTTCAACCCGTCATTTCCCGATTGAATTAAACCCACCCGCACGACCCTTGGCTAAAGTCAACAAAGTCGCACGACTACCCTAACTCAATCACATCATATGCTTAGTAGATAAGCACTAATTAGCTACCGCACACTACGCCTTGGCTAAGGTCAACAAACGTAGCACGAATACTAACTAGTACTTATCTGAAATGACAGAGGGCTACGACAGGTTTTTAAGAAAACCTTTTGCGTAATGAACTTGATATCGTCGTAGAATCGAGTGATTTTGAAAAGGAGTGTTTTTTTAGGCTTTTACTAGTTTTGCTAAAGAGGTTACTCCAGGTGAAGGGATCTCGGCTCTTTCCTTATCGAATAACGTGCAGGATATTTCACAAATACCACTATGCAAAGCAAAAACTATAGAAGCAATCAAAAGACAAACCGAGGGTTGTAGCATCTGCTAGTTTCGCTAAATAGGTCACTCCCGGTGAAAGGATCTCGGCTCTTTCCTTATCGAATAAGGTGCTAGATATTCTACAAGGAATACCGCTATGCAAAGTAAGAACTAGAGCTACCAGTTTTCAAGACAAGTTTCTACAACATCTTTTAGGTTTCTTTTATTTCATTAATCTTATTAATGAAGTCCCATTTATTATGCTTCCCAAGTATTACATATGAAACGAAAGCAGTAATATATATATATATATATATATATATATATATATATATAATATAAGCATTTGTCTCAGAATATAATCAATGATCACATCATAGAATATCGCAGCAGAACAAAACATATGAAATATAGGATATACTAGGATTTCCATGTTTTAAATTAAGCCTGTATAAAACACGGATTCCACAGTCGTGATGAATAGCCAATCCCACACCCCTAGACCCCTACGAGAGCGTCAAGCAACCCTGCCAATTCTAAAGTTAGGAAACCCGGTCTCGACTCCTCAAGATGGTCTCCCACTGGACCCTAGAAACCGGTTCCTTGTGCTCCCCGTCTTGGGTCTATCCTAATGCGGAAAAGTAAATAATATACAATGGTGACACCATCCTCAACCCGGAAGTGCCCCAATAAAAGAATATTACATACAATGAATTTTACATGAATGAAAATGAAAAACTCTCATCTCACATAAAAACCGCGGCTATTCAAACACGACGATCCAATATAACATATCACAGCAACACATAACATCACATGTCATCAACGTAAGTAAATATACGTATCCCAGTTGTCGTTGACATATAGCAACGAAACCAGCGATACACCACATATTACACTTACGGTCGTAGAAAAGAAAGTGAAAAACTACAACAGTTGGAATCCGCAAGCACCTTAGACATCACATGCCTAACCAAAATAATTCCTTAGACATCGCATGCCTAACAATTATAAATCGTGTATTTTAGTCTCGATCTCGAAAACACTTTTCAATATCAAGTTGGGCAATTCAACAAGATTCCCAACATCCTGATCGAATGCTCGTCGGAAACTTTAGTAGACGGACGCACCCCCCGATGCCGTTGACGAAGTGCACTAAGGCGGAATACCGCTGTCGCGAGCACCCGAACGGATGCTTTTGGCGACGGGGTTCTCCTACCGTCACTTGGTTGGGGCTATGGGGCATGGCTATCTATTCAGTTTACCCGGCGAATATCCGCGTATGCTACGTGATTGCGACGGATTTTTGATCACATCAAAATCCTGTGGCAACCGATTAAATGCGACTAAATTGCTAGATTTATAACATTCAAATTAGTTATCTCATAACTACATGTGGATTCCAAATATTGTATCCCATCACATGATATCCGGACGATGTTAAACTTTTCGATCGATTCATCAAAATCCCACAATTTCCCGACAGTTCAACACTTGAGCACAGTTCAACACTTGTGCACAGTTCAATAATACCCAGAAGATGCCACAGTACCTATGAACCAGCCATAGAAGGGTCAAACCAATGCCTCACATGTGACAACACCGAACTACCACAAACTCTAGGGTTTAGTGGCGGTTCTGACGGTCACATAATCGAGTTAAGGTTTCGTTCTTCTAGAGGGTCCACAGAATCACTTGCATGTTTTCCCGGATACGATGAACTTGGAAAAATAGGTTTTTGACATTCGATCAAACTTTTTAACTTCGCCTAGACAACATACGAATAACCCGAAACATTGTTAAAACTTTGAATACGAAACACTCCGAATTGTTTATAATGTAAGATTACATCACATGCAAAATTAGAAAAAACAAACAATACCTGAAACATCAAAACCAAGTCTCTGGAACACAGGAAAAAATTGAGGGGGGGGGAGCTCGGATTTGGCCGAGATCATACATATGGTGGCCGGCCAAAATTTCCCCAAACTGCCTCAAATTTCACCAGTGTTCATGTTATATCACATACAACACTCTGTACTTGTTTAAAAAAAATTTTGACAATTATTTAAAATCGACAGAAACTACAATTTTCTGTTTCAAGTTTCGGAGTATTTCGGTTTCGTAATCTTAAAAAAATCCGTATAAATTTCTAGCATGTCTCTGATACCACTGCAGGGTTACCTAGCACAGCAGCAAGGTTTCGGGAGGCATCGTCCATACCAAATTCAAAAATTTGCCGTTCTAGCTAACCCTAACTAAGAATCGTAAACTAGAAATCGACGGAAAAGTAAATGCAAACACTTTGCAAGTCTAGTGAGCAAGGAATACAACCTTTGTAGACCTGTCCTTCACTTCAATAGCTCCGTGTAGTAGTCCCCTTCGCTGCGATCGTGAACTCCGGACTCTAGAAAGGCTCCCTTGAAGAAACGAGCATGCTTGCTTCAAAGACTTCGAGGCCGAAGATGATCTACGTCGAGGAGACACTAACCCAAGCTATCTCTTCACTAATCATGGCATTAGTGAAGAAAATACCCTATACTAAATGGCAAGTAGTAGAGGATGATGAAGTAGGAATTTTACTCATATTAGAAATCATTTTCTCACATTTTTCCTCATGCCTCTATTGAAGCCAGAAAGCTTTGATGAAGAAGAAGAAGAAGAAGAAGAAAAGAACTCATCATATGAATTATTGTGTGAGATTAGAAATGCAACCAAGAGTTAAGCATGTCATGCTTAACCCTTGTAGAGAGTTAACCATGAGCTAGGGTTAAAGGTTAGGTCAAGAAATATCTTAAGCAAGACAAAGAGAGTGAACAAAGTCAAAGATGCCATGAAGCTTCTACAAGCTTTCAACAAATATCATCCAAGACAAATATCCACAATTTGAATTACTTAACGATAAATTATAAACCCTAATCTTAACCCTAGCATGGTTTAACCCTCATTAAACCTAGTTGCATTTGTAACCTAGCATGATACATTTAACATATATCACATATACATCAATGTATCCAAAGTGAGAAAAGAAATATTAAGTTAGCTAATATTAGTTAATGTAATATAATATATCATATATATAATTCTACATTAAATTATTAAATCAACTCTTGATTTAATAATCCGGCTATATAACCGACTAATATCATATGTAACAACTTATCAAATCAACACTTGATCCGATAACCCGGCTATATCGCATATAACCGACCATTTGTCACAAGTCGCGAGAATAGAATAAGGTATCTCATATCGTATCAATCTCGGTCCCGCACATATCGCATATGTGTTCATACTCCGTTTCGCTTGAGCCAGGAAACCGCTGTGTAGGATTCTAAAGACTGGTCAATACGCCGGCAATAGGTGATGATCATATTAAACACCCACAAACCGCAAGCGGTCTGCTAAATATAACGGCCACCCGGGTATTGAACGATTAGCAAATCAACAAGCAAGCCTGCTCGTACTCCTGCAAATCCAATCAGTAACACTACCGTACAGTCCGGTCTCTTCGTGTGATATGTCGCATATCTCGTCTAGGGGTGGTAAACGTCAGACCCCAGTAACTCGATAAGTCGTGTCGATATGAGGTGTCACGACCCACCACCAATACAGAGAGTATTTTCCGCTCTGGCTGAAGTCGCACGGTTTTGTCCTTCGGGGCGAACTGGACCCGACCAGGGGCCACTTCCCAGGAGGTCACCCATCCCAGGACTTCCCTGGCCCGAGCACGCTTAACTACGGAGTTCTCAAACTCTTGTAGTGCCAGCTCACTTAAAAGGCGTCCCTATATTAAAGAGTGGTATCATTCCATTTATAGTACTGATCTGTCCTCTTTCGGAATGTATTCCGAAGATTCCCCATTGTTTTATAGTGGGCCCCCATGCTTATCTGGTATATATGAGTAGACCGGATAATACCTGGGGTATTACATTCTCCCCCACTTAGAATAATGGTTCGTCCTCGAACCACAGACCTACTACTGAGGAACCAGCTCTGATGCCATTCTGTCACGACCCACCACCAATACAAGGAGTATTGTTCGCTCTGGCCGAAACCGCACGGTTTTGTCCTTCGGGGCGAACTGGACCCGACCAGGGGCCACTTCCCAGGAGGTCACCCATCCCAGGACTTTCCTGGCCCAAGCACGTTTAACTACGGAGTTCTCAAATTCCTGTAGTGCCAGTTCACTTAGAAGGTGCCTCTGTATTAAAGATTGGTATCATTGCATTTATAGTACAGATCTGTACTCTTTCGGAATGTATTCCGAAGATTCCCCATTGTTTTATAGTGGGTCCCCATGCTTATCTGGTATATATGGGTATACGGGATAATACCTAGGGTATTACATGAGGCTCATAACGGGTCGAGAAACTACTGATAACACTTACCGGTATATCTCTGATGCAGCCTTGGCCAAGGACTTCCTGTTATAGCCAATCGAGCACAACGCAACATAAACTCCCAATACCAGGAGAGACGAAACCCCTCCTATCGCTCATTGCCTCCATGTAACTCGGGACTGTACCCAAAAACCACCATTTTGCACGTCCTCTTGAATGTGATAAGGTGGAAATTAAAGCACAGTGGGAATCACACAAGACTCTATGAAGATCTCGGGTCTACAGACTAATCTGTACCAGTGTCACCATAGAACTGCCATTTATAATACCATCTGGGAGTTCTCGGTGAGTCCGTTCAGTGTATCCAGTCTCCACTGAGCACCCGTATACTGTCTCTGATGTCAAACACCAATGGATATGGGATCATCCATCGCCCATCTACATGGGTCGAGAAGCTATACGCTAGTATACTCTAGTATATCGATGCCCTGTCTCGATACACCTGTTCCCCTCCGAACGGCGGCGCACAGGACCGCGAAGTCCTGACGCTGGGGTTCGGGGTAGATGCTATTTGGTTGTATCCGTCCACATCTCCGAAGATGCCAAGTTGATTTATGGCACCGCGTATCGGAGGTTTAGACGGATGCGACCAATGTAGCAGACTTCATCAGATTCCCCCTCGCTTGAGGGGTTTTTGATTGCGGGGACGCTCTTCCCTGCAGGCGCAAGCCCCTGCAGTTAATTACGCTACCGCATCGCGGTAACAACTTTCTCTTTCTCCAGAATTTCACTTTGTGTCGTGTGTGTTTATTTTGTTTGTGGTTGCCCGTGGATTGTATACGGAGACTGAGTAATGTCGTCGCCCGTAGGACGTGGATTAGTCCAAATCCGTATTTACTTAGATTTGGGTTTTTGGTGTTTTGGTTTAAGGATACGTTAGCCGTATTTAGGCTAAGATCGACTTAAACGTTTGTTAAGGATACGTTAGTCTGATTTGAGACTAAGATCAACTTAACGGGATCGTTTGGATCCGACAAAAGAGCATTTGGGGGCTCTATTGTTCCAGTTTAGAGACGTGGGGGTCCATATTCCAGTTTAGGGACGTAGGGGTCTATGTTCCAGCTTAGGGACGTGGTGGTCCATCGCCAGTTTAGGGACGTGGTGGTCTATGTTCCAGTTTAGGGACATGGTGGTCTATCGCCAGTTTAGGGACGTGGTGGTCTATGTTCCAGTTTAGGGACGTGGCGGTCCATCATTAGTTTAAGGACGTTTCGGTCCGACATTAGTTTAAAGACGTTTCGGTCCAATAGTAGTTTAAGGACGTTTCGGTCCAATATTAATGTGTGGTTGTCGAGACCCATCACATCTCTGACGTCGTTGAAGGATTACAACGACATGTGTCAGAGGAGTTCGGAGATATACCATTGAACCGGGTGTAAATTGATTTGAGAGAGCATTTGTGCTCAGTTCAATTTAATTTAAGGACTTACGGCCAGAATTGGGCTAAGTCCAATTGAAAATGTTCAACATTTTATTTGCATTTGGCCTGTTAGGCCTTTACTGGGGCTCTGCTCCTGTTTAATAATGCATGGCATTTTTGTTTAGTCTATTAGACCTCTATTTGGGCTCTGCCCTTTTATAAACGATGCACAGCATCTGTTTTTATTTGGGCTCTGTCCTTCTTTAAAATAATGCATTGCATTTAATTTGGCCTGTTAGGCCCTTTTTAATTGGGCTTGGCCCTTCTGTAAATAATGCAGTGCATTAATTATCTGATAGTGGCTTGTCAGGCGCTTTGCGCCAATTATTGAGCGCAAGCGCATGTGGAGGTGACACGCGTCACGTTCTGGTGAGCGCAAGCGCAGTTGGCGCAGTGCGCTGCCCCAGTGCGCTGCGCTGTTGCGCCGCTGACACGTGGTGTGCTCTGGTGAGTTGCGCCAAATTCAGAGAGCAATGCTCTATCTTTAAAGCGCATAGCGTAAGTGGTTATGGGGCTGACACGTGGCGCTCTCCGGTGGCTAGCGCCGATCCAGGAGCGCAATAGTGCAGATCTGCAAGTGCAAGGCACTGTTTTAATTTCTTGATCTAATTTGGATTTAAGAAAAGAATCTTTAAGATTCCAGAACCAATGGTTCATAAAAGTGAAAAGCACTATTTTTTTATTTTTTTATTTTTTATTTTTTATTTCTTGTTTAAAGAACCAGTGGTTCATGAGAAGTGCAAAGCACTGTTCTTTTTTATATGAAGATCATTGATCTAGTTTTTAGATCAATGATCTATTAGAAGAAATTTCTTCTCTTTTATGAAGGTTTTTACCTTTTTCTTGGAATTTTTCTCAGAGTTCTCTCTGTTTGAAGCTTCTTGATTTTTTCAAAAATGTTGATGCCTTTGAATTGAGGCCTAGGGTCCTTTTTATAGTGCCCATAAATTAGTTAAATTTGTTAAAGAGATCTTTCTCTGAGTGATTTGGGGAATTTTCCCCACAGTTGGATCTTTGATCCAAGGGCTTCTGTTTTACAGAAGAAAAATCTTCTTGTTTTGACAAGAACAGAAAGATTTCTTTGAAATCTTAATTCTGTTTGGCGCAAATGCTCCAGAGCGTGACACGTGTCATGCAGCGTACAGCGCAGCGCATCTGCGCTGACATGTGTCGCGCAGCGCAAAGCGCAGCGTAACTGCGCGAGCGCGTCTGCGCTGACACGTGTCGCGCAGCGCAGTGCTTGCGCAACTGAAGCGTTGCTTCCTTTGATTTTAGTTTAAATAGAGCTTTGCTCTGATTGGGCGCGCCTTCTTGGGCGCTGCGCTGATGCATCTGCGCCTGACACGTGGCGCGCAGCGCAAAGAATCTGAAGCGTTGCTTCATTTATTAAAGTTTAAATTTTCCAAGCAGAGCTTTGCTCTGATTGGGGGGAGATGAAGCGTTCATCTCCCGCCTCGGAATTTGAACAGAGCTTTGCTCTGATTGGGGTAAACAAATGCCCCCCCCCCCACCGTTGCGCTTACGTGGCCCCAAACGTGAGCGCAACGGTGACGGAATTCCAACCGCCGTGACAACTTTTGGAACTTGAAGAGGCACTTGATGCCTATAAATAGGACCTTTTGGTCCCCTACAGATGCTTATCATCTTTCAGATTTTTATTTTCAAAAAACTTCAGAGCTTTGCTCTCCTTTCCAAAGTTTTTTAGAAAAACTTTAGGTAAAATTGATTCTTAGATTAAATTAATTTTAATTAATCTTAACCAGCAGAGCTTTGCTCTCATAGATCTTCTGATCTAAAGAGATCCCCATTAGGGTTTCATAAACAGAGGTTTGCTCTCAAACACTTATAGATCTGCAGAGATCTTGTTCATGGGTTCTAACCCATGAACAGAGCTTTGCTCTCGAGGAATTTAGCCCTCTATGTATATTATTTTTCTTTTATCGCTAATCTTCTTGTGGTATTTACTCCAGGCATAATGGCGGTGCGTCTATACAGTTTGCACGAGTTCATCACCTATGACAATATCCGCGCACAGGGCCGTCATCAAAACCAGGAGTTTACGGACGCTCAGTGTGCGGAGGTCATGGATCGCCTCAACGCAAGCAGTGGTTGGCTACTTCCTCGTCGTTCAGCTCTCTTGAAGGTCGTGTTGGGAGCAATATGGAGAGCACTTCCAGGTCTTCACGAGGCCCTACCGCTCAATGCGCTGGATGATGCCGAAGACAAGGTGCATTCAGTGTACCTGACAGGGCTGATCTCGAAGAAACGAAGGGACAGCCTCATTGACATCCTACATCAGATCTTCCAGCAGACGACGATAATTGCTGCTTATCGACGGCCGAGAGGGCTTGCCGAGGATCTTGACACACAGGAGCGCGAGAGGCTGCGCATAAGAATAATTAGAAAGGCCAGAAGAACTCTGGATGGCCTTACTTTTGAATTCCTCAATCCGTGCCCCGGATCTGAGGTTATACCGTTGTAATAATTTGAATAATGTTTCTTATTCATTGCTTTTATGATTGTAAGAATTTTTGGCAATATGAATGGAAACTTTTTTATTTCAGCTTGTCTTATTTCTCGTCCTGAGTCTTCTGCCCATGCATAAATGAGTGCGTCTCGAACGCTTGATCAAATGTAAATCGGATGTTCTTTCTGTCATTTTCTTCTTTCTTTTCTTTCTTTTATTATCAGTATGCCACCTTAGTAACTATGGTTGACGGATGATTAGGGCGAGTATCCTGACCACCTCAAGAAATAGCGATGGCTTAGGCCGCAGGTTCAGATCTGCTGCCCAAGACTTTTCAACTCTATGAGCCGTGAGGGTCTCATAGAGACTTTTCTCCCTACGGATCGAGAGGATCTCGTATGTGGGTTTTTCTCCTTAGGAATCATGAGGATTCCTAAGTGTGGTTTTCTCTTATAAGTCGTAAGGATCTTATAAGAGAATTTTTCCCTCTTACGAGTCGAGAGGACTCGTAAGCGGTTGTTTCCCTCCTCGTCGAAACTCGACTTTGGAGAGTGAGTCCCGTGAATAGTATGCAAGAGACCGTTTAGATCGACTTGCAGGGTCCTATTGTTCAGGAAGCAAGTTTTTTTAGTCTCTGCTGCCTGAGGCTTCATCTTGCAAGTTGAGACGAATCGGGAATTTTCCTGCGGAGACACTGGTTTCTCTGCGAACCGACGCGAATCAGGAGGCTCTCGTCAAGGAGTGTTTGTATCCGTGAGTCGAGGAATTTGCTAGGGATTATTTGTTTCCCAAGCGCCAAGGATTATTTGTTTCCTTGGGGTTTGAAACGATTCGAGAATTTCCCACGGAGACACTGGTTGCTCTGCGAGTCGACGCGGATCAGGAGGCTCTCGTCAAGGAGTGTTTGTATCCGTGAGTCGAGGAATTTGCTAGGGATTATTTGTTTCCTAAGCGCCAGGGATTATTTGTTTCCTTGGGGTTTGAAACGAGTCGAGAATTTCCTACGGAGGCACTGGTTGCTCTGCGAGTCGACGCGGATCAGGAGGCTCTCGTCAAGGAGTGTTTGTATCCGTGAGTCGAGGAGTTTGCTAGGGATTATTTGTTTCCCAAGCGCCAAGGATTATTTGTTTCCTTGGGGTTTGAAACGAGTCGAGAATTTCCCACGGAGGCACTGGTTGCTCTGCGAGTCGACACGGATCAGGAGGCTCTCGTCAAGGAGTGTTTGTATCCATGAGTCGAGGAATTTGCTAGGGATTATTTGTTTCCCTAGCGCCAAGGATTATTTGTTTCCTTGGGGTTTGAAACGAGTCGAAGATTTCCCACGGAGGCACTGGTGGCTCTACGAGTCGACGCGGATCAGGAGGCTCTCGTCAAGGAGTGTTTGTATCCGTGAGTCGAGGAATTTGCTAAGGATTATTTGTTTCCCTAGCGCCAAGGATTATTTGTTTCTTTGGGGTTTGAAACGAGTCAAGAATTTCCCACGGAGGCACTGGTGGCTCTGCTAGTCGACGCGGATCAGGAGGCTCTCGTCAAGGAGTGTTTGTATCCATGAGTCGAGGAATTTGCTAAGGATTATTTGTTTCCCTAGCGCCAAGGATTATTTGTTTCCTTGGGGTTTGAAACGAGTCGAGAGTTTCCCACGGAGGCACTGGTGGCTCTGCGAGTCGACGCGGATCAGGAGGCTCTCGTCAAGGAGTGTTTGTATCCGTGAGTCGAGGAATCTGCTGAAGACACTGGTTTCTTCGGAGTTGGACTGAACCGTCGAGATTTGGCTTCGTCTTTTGGCGGAGCCTGTTGGGAAAGTATGGTTCCCTCTTTGTTTACGCCCTTGGATTGTATACAGGGATCGATGTGATCTTAACTGTAGGGCCAAAGTTTTATCATCATTTTTTTTGTTTTATCTCCGCGATGCTCTATCATTTTAGCTTTTATATCGCGAAGGTCGCGATTGCCCAATCATTTCGGCTATTTTTCGCGGTGCCCAATCATTTCTGCTATTTATTTTATTTTCACTCGCTGCTTTTTATTGCGAGTTGCCCAATCATTTCGGCTATTTTGCATGCATACATTTTACTTGATGTTTTTTTATTACAAGTTGCCCCATCATTTCGGCTATTTTGCATGCATACATTTTTACTTGCTGCTTTTTATTGCAAGCTGCCCCATCATTTCGGCTATTTCGTATGCATGTGCGGCCTACTGGCTTTTCGCCGTAAACCTGGAATCAGACGCCGATTTCGGCATCAGCACCTCTACAACTGGGATATTGCCAGGAGCGAATCATCATCTGCCTCTGTCGATGTCGAACAAAGGTGGCTTAGCGACCAGGGTTAAGGTCCTGTCGACTAAGGCTTTTGACTTCATGAGCCGTAAGGGTCTCACAAAGGTATTTCTTCCTACATGTCGTGAGGATCTTGTAGGTGCATTTTCTCCTTAAGAATCGTGAGGATTCCTAAGTGTTTGTTTCCTCTGTAAGTCGTAAGGATCCTACAGGAGGGCTTTCTCCTCATAAATCGAGAGGATTTACAAGGGTTGTTCACCATGCGAACATATCCCCAGTCAGGGATGAGACTTGGTTAGGGAAATGTTTATTCGCGCCCGTGGATTGTATACAAGGGTCAGTATTGAGCCACTTGTAGTGCAATATCGGAAGTTGTGGGGGTTGCTTAAGCACAGGTTTAGGCCTCTGTAACTTAAGACTTTCAACTCTTATGAGCCATGAGGGTCCCGTAAGAGAGTTCTCCTTACGAGTCGTGAGGATCTCGCAAGTGTATTTTCTCCTTAGGAATCGTGGGGATCCCTAAGTGTTTCGCTCCCTTGTGAGTCGTAAGGATCTCACGCGGGTGGTTTCTCCTTACAAGGTCGAGAGGACCCTATAAGTGTCCTTTAATGAGGTTGCGCCCTTTCAGGTTTTCACAAACACTCGCCGGTAGCCCTGCTGTTTTTACTCACGGAACCCTTTCGGGTTTTCATCCGTGCCCATTTTGCTTATGGACATACCTTTTTTTTTATTCTTTTTATTTTTATGTATTATTATTTTTTTTACGAGGTCGCGCCCTTTTGGGTTTTCATGAACACTCGCCGGTAGCCCTGCTGTTTTTACTCACGGAGCCCTTTCGGGTTTTCATCCGTGCCCTTTTTGCTTATGGATATACCTTTTTTTTTATATGTTTTTTTATATCTCGTCAGCCTAAAGATGCTGCGGTAGTAGTTTAAAGACGTTTCGGTCTGCTATTAGTTTAAAGACATTTCGGTCCGACGTTTGAGAAGGCTGGCTACTGCTGATAAAGTTTGAGCTTAGAAAGATAGCGAGCGGACATAGTCGTCGTCGTCTATCATTGACCTAGGCTGTGGCTCATTAAGCATAGTATTTCTTTAGGAAGCGGCCGTTTATTGGCCTGAAAAGCCTTTCACCGTGCATGTCCATGAGTAGATAGGCTCCACCCTGGTAGACCTTATCTATGATGTATGTGCCTTCATAGTTTGGCTCGAATTTTCCCCGCTTGGCGCGTTTGGGGATCATAGGCCTTTTGACCACTAGCACAAGTTCGCCTTGGCGGAATGTCCTCGGTCGGGTCAATCTTTCATATGAGCGCGTCATCTTTGCTTTATAAGCTTCCAGATTTTGTTGCACTATGAGCCGTATTTCTTCAAGGGCGTCAAGCTCCTCAAGCCGAAGTTGAGCATTTTCTTCGTCCGTCAGCTCGTAGTGGACTGCCACCCGTAGAGAGGGTAACTCTATCTCAAGGGGGAGTACTTCTTCCGTCCCAAATACCAACGCGTACGGCGTTGTGTTCGTGGCCGTCTTGAACGTAGTTCGATACACCCAAAGAGCCTTTTGCAGTCTCTCGTGCCAGTCATTCTTATTCCGTGACACCGTTTTCTTCATGATCTTCGTCAAGGTCTTGTTGAAAGCCTCAGCTAGACCGTTAGCTCGCGGATTATAAACCGAGGAATATCTCCAGTCTATATTGTGTTGTTGCGCGAAGTGACTGATCTTGTGGCTTCTGTAGGCAGGCCCGTTATCGGAGATGATCCGTCTCGGTGTCCCAAACCGATATATGACGTGCGTCTTGAAGAAATGGAGGATATTATCCGTCTTCACCTCCCTTAACGGTACTGCTTCTGCCCATTTGGAGAAGTAATCAGTCGTCGCCAGGATGAAACGATGTCCCCTAGACGATGCTGGTTCGATGGGGCCGACTATATCAGTCCCCCACATTTCGAATGGCCAGCTAGCCACCGTTGGATGTAGTGGATTCGGATGCTGATGGATGAAGTCCCCATGAATTTGGCATGAGTGGCATTGCTTCGCATATTCGAGGCAGCCCTGGATCATCGTGGGCCAATAGTAGCCCATCCGTTTGATCTTCATCTTCATCTTTGGGTCTGCTTGGTGAGAACCGCAGAGTCCGTCATGAACTTCCTGGACGACCCTTTTTGCTTCGTCAGGTCCTAAGCATCTCAACCATAGAGAATCAAACGACCTCTTGTATACAGTATCATTGACGAAGGCAAAAGACAGAGCTCGTTTCATGAGCTGATGTCTTATGGACGCTTCTTCAGGCATTCGGTGGGATTTAAAGTAATCTATGAAGACTTCTCTCCAATCCTCGGTATTTTCCCAATCTTTTACTTGCAGGGTTGTCTGCTCGTTCGCTCCTTTTTCTTCGGATAATTCCGAAGATATTTCTGCTGGGGCAAGCACTCGACGGCTTTGTACCACGATTCTAACGTCATCGAGGTTCTCGTCAGCCAGTTCTTTAGCAAGTTTGGCCAACGCATCCGCTTTACTGTTTTCCGCGCGTGGTATTTTCTCCAAAGTATAGGAGGGAATTTGGGTCAACAATTGTTGCACCTTTTCGCCGTACTTTACCAATTCTGGCTTGCACGTTTGGTAGTCGCCGTTTACTTGACTAACGACCAGTTGAGAATCTCCGTATATGAGGAGGTTTTCAATTCCCATGTCAATGGCGATCTCGAAGCCTGCTATCAGAGCTTCGTATTCGGCTTCGTTGTTTGTCCTCGGCTCCGTCAGGGAGAACGCGTAGCGCATTATCCCTCCTTGTGGAGTTATAAAGATGAGTCCTACCCCCGATTTGATTATAGGGGTACTTTGTTTGCGCTTCTTCACGGAAGATGCTCCGTCGAAATAAAGCTCCCATCGGGTATTATCACCGTCGATCGCATCAAACGCATGTTCATCTGGAAGATCGCAGTTTAAAGGAGAGTCGGCCGGTATCGGATGCTCGGTGAGGAAGTCGGCGATGGCCTGGCCTTTCACTGCCTTGAGAGGTTGATATGCTATCGAGAACTCCATCAAGAGCAAGGCCCATTTAGCGAGTCGTCCCGTCAACATGGCCTTCGACATCAAGTATTTAAGGGGGTCCACCTTTGAAATGAGATGGACCTCATGCGCCAACGCATAGTGCCTGAGCTTTGTTATCGCGAAGATCAACGCCAGGCAGTGTTTTTCGATGGGGGAGTATTTGCTTTCTGCCCCCAGCAGAACTCGACTTAAGTAATAGAGTGCTCTTTCTTTCTCTTGATCGTTCTCTTGTGCCCATAATGCACCTAAGGAACCTTCGAGGGCGGTTGTATAAAGAATGAGGGGTTTTCCCTTGACCGGAGCAGCCAACACCGGCGGGTTCTGCAGGTATTGCTTGATCTCATTTAGCGCGCTTTGTCATTTTTGATTCCAGACGAACGGGGTTCCCTTCTTCATCAGGTGACTGTAAGGACGGCACTTGCCTGAAAGATTGGCTATAAATCGCCGTATATACGCGAGCTTCCCTTGGAGAGACCGCAACTGTTTGAGAGTCCTTGGCGGAGGCATTTCCATGATCGCCTTGATCTTTGACGAATCTATTTCGATACCCCGGTGTCGAACGATGAATCCCAGGAATTTGCCTGAGGAAACTCCGAATGCACACTTGAGCGTGTTCATTTTCAAGTTATATTGTTGAAGGCGTTGAAATACAGTCTTCAAATGCTCGAGATGTTCCTCGTATGATTTGCTTTTAACCACGAGATCGTCGATATAGCATTCGACGATTTCGTGTATAAGGTCATCGAAGATCTTCGTCATGGCCTTTTGGTAGGTGGCGCCGGCATTCTTTAAACCGAAGGGCATCACTTTGTAACAAAATATCCCAAGAGGGGTCCTGAAGGCGGTGTGCTTCTGGTCTTCGGGATGCATCTTTATCTGATTATACCCTGATGAGCCGTCCATAAAGGAGAAAACCTCATGAGTGGATGTGTTGTCTATCATCAGTTCGGTGACTGGCACTGGGAAATCGTCTTTTGGGCAGGCCTTATTGGGATCCCGGAAGTCCACGCATATGCGCACTGTCCCATTTTTCTTCATCACCGGGACGTTGTTGGCGATCCATTCAGGGTATTGAACTTCCTGGATGAAGCCAGAGTCGATTAACTTTTTGACCTCGGCGTTGATGCTCATCTCAAGCTCGATTCGCATTCTCCTCGGCGCCTGTTTGACTGGCTTTATGTCCGGGGATATCGCCAATCTGTGCACAGCAATTTCTGGATCTAGTCCCGGCATTTCGGAATAGTTCCATGCGAAGCAATCTTTATGCTGTAGAAGCACATCCTTTAACGCAGCCACCATTTCTTCAGATAGCAGCTCACTGATGAATGTCGGTCGCGGATCATTTGCCGTTCCCAACTCAATTTTCTTAAGGTCATCTGCAGTGGTATGGATTCCATCTTCCAGTTCTTTCGGAGCTGGCAGGAATTCTGAGATCACCTCATCATTGCTGTTTTCGAAGCACCAGGGAAGGTCATCCATGTCCTCGGGCTTTTCTTTTAATATTATTATCATGTGACAAGTACGAATTCGCTTCCAATCCCAATGTGGAACTGATTCTTCTTTCATGGCCTTGGGTTCGTGCTTCTGTGGTGGCGTTACCCTCCAGTTGTCAGACAGAGCGAACTTGCCAAGCTGATACTGATCTTCGACCCAATTCTTGAAGGTGAAGCAGTCTTCGAGAGGGTGTCCAATCACTTGGTGATAAAAACAGTAGTCTGGGTGTGAGACTTCGCCCGCTTGTTCGGGATGTTTAGACTCCGGCAGTGTAAGCATCTGATGTTTTAGAGCGAGGTCAAGTATCTTCTTCGTCTTGTCTCGCGGAAACGAGTATGCCCGGCCCATTTTCTTCATAAGGGATAGATCAATAACGCTCGACTCCCGTTTGCATGGCTTCTTAGCCCTGCTTTGTTGTTGTTGAGCGCCTTTTTGACTTTTCGGCTTATTTCTGCTTTTGCGTCGAGCCTTCTTTATAACAGGTTGACAAGGGGCGGCATTTTCATCCTTCACGGCCTTTTGGAGAAGGCGTTGCGTCTTGGCTTTCTCGTAGATGGCCGTCTCGCGGTTGTGATCATCTCGGACTTTTTGACCAGATTTCCTTATAAGTTTGTCCATTTGTTCTTCGAATGACGGACTGGGCTCCTTTGCATCGGGAACTTTCACTGGCTTAGGATTAGCGTCCTCCCATTGAGCATCCGCTTCTTCATCGAAGTCATACATGACGTAACAGCTGTTTAGTAGCTCTCGTTTCTTTGACCGGATGTATCCAAGCCCTCTTGTTTCCATTCTCCCGTTAGGCAGTTTGCGTTGAGTCCCGGGAACGTTCCAGACTTTGTCATAGAACTTAGCTTTTTCGAACGGTTTGCTTGAAGGATATTCCCTGGCGTTTCAGCAGCTTTTTCAAACCCTCCGTATAATATCTGGGAAGACGGATAGGCTGAAGCCTGTCGAGCGTAGGATCCGCGCCATGCCAGATTTCTTTCTCCACCTTGGTTTCGTCAGAGCGGTAGAATAGAATTGCTTTTTCGCCTTCTCGCCTGGGAGGGATATAGAACGTTTGCAGCTCTTCTACATTGTGAATATTAAGTGCGTCCAGTTCTTTATGGTGTTTAAGCGGCACCATGGCGACTAGTAGACTTTGTTCTTCGTCAGCGGACGTTTGTATTGAAGGTCGAGCAGAGAATACAGCATGGAATTTATCTTCCGAGTCGCTGCCAAAGATCAATGTAGGAGCCGATGGTCCCGGCTTGTTGTGTTGGGACGGACCCGAATAAACTATCTCCTCTTCCTCCTCAGTATCACTGCCGAAGACAGGGATGGTAGCGTTAGTTTTATTCTCCGGCTTGTGACACTTCTCTGTATCTTCGAAATCCGGTAAGAAGTATTTGGCATCTTCGTATTTGCGGATCTCGTTCACAGAGAACGGGTCCAGTTCTCCCATCACGGTATACTCGAAGCCATCCTTAAAATACTTCATACACTGATGTTGTGTAGAAGGGATGATGGTGTACTCGTGTAACCATGGTCGGCCGAGCAAAGCGTTTTAGCATGTCTTGGCGTCTATGACGTGGAACTTAACGTCCGTGACAAGTAGCCCGAAGCGTAGCGTCAGTATCACAGACCCAAGAGTTCTTGATGACTGGGAGTCGAACCCGGAGATGGTGATCTTGTCCCGAGCAAGGTGCTGGACGCTCATGCAGATTTCCTTCAACACCCGCACATTGAGGAGATTAACGGAGGATCCATTGTCGATCAGGATTTTGCCTATCTTAATATCGTGGCAGTATCCTGAGACATAGAGGGGGTGATTGTGCTCGCACGTCCCAAGGAGAAGGTCCTCGTCGCCGAAAGTGATATCGGCCGTGTGCACTTCTTCTAATTCATCCTTCATCTTTTTCTCGGCCAGGCATGCTTGGAATTGTTCCGGATCTTGGAGTGCCTTAATCAACGAATCTTGGAGTGCCTTAATCAACGAATCTCTCGCCTCCTTTGATAGCAAAAGAGTGTCAAGAATGCTGAGCTGTGAGGGTAGTTTCCTCAGATGCGCTAATACGTTGTAATCCACCTTATTCTTCTTTAGCGGGTCCTTGGCGGCTAGCTCTTCCACCACTTGGTCATCTAAGACGATATCTTCAGAGACCTTTTCTTTCCCTTTATCTTTTCTGTTCAAGGGTCCGAGGTTCTTTTCAGGCAGCGTCCGATTCCGCAGCCGGATATTTTCACAGATCTTCAGCTCTTCTTCTTTTCCCGAAGTGGATTCTTTAAAGAGAGGGGCAAGTTCTAGCTCCTCATCAGAATCGCTCCCGAATGTAGGCACTTGTGACCCGCCAGTGTTAACCACGCGACAATCGCCGGTAGTTCTTTTAAGCTCTCCGGTCGTATTTCTTTGCTCTCGATGAGTTTTACGCTTTTCCTGCTTAAAGCGTTGTCGATGAGCAACGTATCCTTGCCACCATCTATCAAAAGCTTTGCACTCTTGTGTGGGGTGCGAAATCTTCTGATGATATAAGCAATAGGAGGGGTGCGTTTCCACTTCACCGGTGATGTCTCCTTCGGAGGATGGTAGCTTCATGCCCATTGATATGGCCTTAGCAAACCTTTTCCTCATCTTGAATTGGTTCTTGTCGGTAGTGGAGGTACTTTGTTCCAGCGGGATCGTCTCAGCTCTTTCATTAAATCGCTGGCGCTTGGCCTTTTCAAATATGACTGCCTCGCGTTCTCGATCAGCTTTACTCTTCAACCGAGCTTCATTAAGGAATGCGTCAATCACTTCATCTGATGGCCCCAGAATTTTTGATTCAGGATCTGCCCCCAGCGTTTCAGTACAAGAAATTTCTTCACCGTTCGTGAACGAATGGGAAATCACATGACAGCTCGCCACGCATTCTTCAGAATCATCATATGAACTTTCTCCCTCATCTTCCTCTTGAAAGACGTGATTGAGAAACTCTTGGAATGTAATGGGAGTCCGTGCCTTCTGGTTGTATTCCTCCAACGCGTCAATTTGTTTTTGCAGGTCCGTGCGCTTGTCGCCAGGCTTCACGGGCATCTTTGACTTCTTTTTCTTCTTCTTCGAGGATTTTGACGGCTGGTTGCGAGTGCTTGAGCCACCACCATCGGTCTTTGGAGTTGGACGTGACTTCAACATCCCTTCAATGACCTGCGGTTCCAACGGGTTCTTCCACTTGATCGTTGGACATGTCTGAAGATCGTTTAGCATCCTCTTTGTCTTGGCTGATAATACAACCTCCCAAGGAGCTTCTTCAACGACGGAGCATGTTGCCCCCGGCGTATTCGTCCCCTTAGAGGTGTGGGGCTACGGGGGATTCACCTTCCATTTGTCAGATAACGCGAACTTGCCCTGTCGGTACTGGTTTTCAAGCCAATTCTTGAAAACGTAGCAATCTTCGATCGGATGGCCTAGTACTCGATGATAAGGACAGTAGTTGGGCTCGTTGACGTCACTTGGTTGCAACGGACGTTTTGGATCCGGCAGATTTATGAGTCTGTTGCGTAATGCCAGCTCGAATAATCTTCTCGTTTTATCGCGGGGAAACGAGTAAGGACGCCCTAGTCTCTCCTCAAGGTCTACGTATGGGTGCATATTATTTTGACGCACAACTGGCTTCGAGTTGCTCGGTTGTTGTTGAGCATTAGCGACGACGATCGCTTTTCTCTTCCCTTTCGGGAGTCCGGCTTTGGAAGAGGAGGTTTATAGCCCATCTGATCCATCTGTGCTAGCTTGTCAATCAAGGCCTGGAAGGTAGTCGGCTTGAAAAATATCATAAACTGCGAGATGGTCGCTTGTGGATCGAGGGTTCCCACAAACATACCCACTGCGGGAGCTTCTTCAATGCGCTGCTCGCACTTCGACCATAAGTTCCGCCATCGTATAGCGTACTGAACCCACGTCTCGCCTGGCTTTACCCTGGCGTTAGTCAGTGCCGTCATCGGGGTACGTTCACTGGCGCTTGCAAAACGCTGAGTAAACAGTAGCTCCATCTCCGCGAAGGTTTTGATAGAGTCGTTCGGGAGCTCGAAGTACCACTCGAACGCCGTATCTGATAAACTTCCAACAAACTGGCGAAACAACAGCTTGTCATCACCGCCGGTGTTACCGCGGAGTGCCCTGAACTGGGCAACATGTTGGTGAGGATTGCCCGTCCCCTTATAGACATGGAACTTGGGAATTGTGTAACCCGGCAGGTACTTGATTTGATCGTACCAACTTGGATATGACCGTCTCATTTTTACGACCTGGCCGGCTGCTTCGGTCGCATGATGAACCCGTATTTGTTGGGCTATGTACTCGTCCAAACCAGCTTTAGAGATTGTATCTTCTTTAGCCGTTGACAGAGCTGGCGGAGGATTTGATGTCTCTCCCCTATCGTCTCCAAGGACGATCGGGGGCTCTTCAGCCGGAGGATCCTGTTGTATCATCATCCCTATCATGTCTTGGAAGAGAAGGCCCATACGTTGTATGTTGGCTGCTTGTTCAGCAGCCTCTTTGTCCTTCTTCTCCAATATTCGACGAAGGAATTCAGCGTCGGTTTCTTCCTCCTGACGTTCATCCGAGGACGTTTCAGGATTTTCTTTTGGCCCTGTAAGTGCAGCCATAGTATTCATCATTTCTTGGAGCTTTTGCTATTGCTCCTGCGCCTTGGTCACTGATCGGGTAAGCGGTCGATGACTCGTAGATATGCGACTGTCCTCTTTACCAGGCGCCACATAGACGGTATGAACCACAATGCCCCCTGACTTAGGGAGTTTAGGTTCACCACCTCTGATATTTGTCGTCGGCGTGGGGGTTTTCTCCGGCCTCCTTCTTTTGTGGGCCGCTGAAGTTGAAGGGGCCGTTGAAGTGGGCACCCTAGCGATCGTTGTCCCCTGCTGTTTAATAGGACGGTCTTTTTCTTTTTGCACCTTCGTCTTCTTTTGTTGACGAGAGTGATCTGGGTCGATCACGGAGTCCTGAACCCTTCGCCAAACCTTGTATATTTTTTAGGACAGCCGTTGAGGGGGCTGCTCCTTCTTCGTTTCCGGAACTCTCTCCGCAGGTGGAGGAGATCTTTTCAGTGTAGCGGTTGGAGAGTTCTTACGTACCCTCCTCAGTAGTTCAAAGCTGTTCCTAGTTGGAACAGCAGCGTTGACTTCCACCACTGGAGCCGGTGGAGTTAGCCCTGAGGGGGAGTTGCCTCCTGCCTTCCTTACTCGTTGCCAATGGCGACGTCGAGCATGACGAGCCATTGGGACTGGCTCGGAGATTGAGACATCTTCTTTTTGCCCCCTGTCTGAATGAGGCGCCGCTGGTGTTAACCTCTTAAAGACTGAGGTTGTCTTTTGAAGGGTGATATTCAACCTGTCGAAGACGGATCCTCGAGCAGGGGCAGGAGCAGGAATCGTTAGTCTTGAAAAGACTGACTCTTTGACAGGGGAAGCCGCCTTGACAACTTCTGGAGCAGCAGTTATTGCCTTCCTTGGGACAGCCAATTTAGAGTTCTGATTTAGCCTGCGAAAATAGAGGTTGTTGGTTTAGTAGTGGGCGACCCGTTGACAGGGGTCTTCGTAGCAGTGAGCCAGTCGAAGACCGACTTCTTGTTCACTTCCGGTGCAGGTATTGGTGTAGGGAAGCTTGTAGGTGGGATCATGGTCCCGAAGAACAGGCCAGTGGTGGCTTGGGTCACCTGGTCTACCGGCAGAGCGAGGAAGGAAGCCGCTTGGGGCCCATATGCTACACCTCCCGGTGAGGTGGAGCGTCCGTGGCAGTGGCATTTCGAGCAGTTGGTGCAGTTAAAGGCTATTGAATCTTGAGTTCTGCACCAGGCAAAAGACCAAATCTTAGTAACTTGAAATCCAAAGGCAACCATATAACAAACCGCGATTGGTTCGCGAGGACGACACACGAAGTGTGGAGTGGAAAGAGGAAAAGGTCCCACCGGGCGTGCCAGAATCTGTTCCCCTCCGAACGGCGGCGCACAGGACCGCGAAGTCCTGACACTGGGGTTCGGGGCAGATGCTATTTGGTTTTATCCGTCCACCTTTCCGAAGATGCCAAGTTGATTTATGGCACCGCGTATCGGAGGTTTAGACGGATGCGGCCAATGTAGCAGACTTCGTCAGATTCCCTCTCGCTTGAGGGGGTTTTGATTGTGGGGACGCTCTTCCCTGCAGGCGCAAGCCCCTGCAGTTAATTACGCTACCGCATCGCGGTAACAACTTTCTCCTTCTCCAGAATTTCACTTCGTGTCGTGTGTGTTTGTTTTGTTTGTGGTTGCCCGTGGATTGTATACGGAGACTGAGTAATGTCGTCGCCCGTAGGACGTGGATTAGTCCAAATCCGTATTTACTTAGATTTAGGTTTTTGGTGTTTTGGTTTAAGGATACGTTAGCCGTATTTAGGCTAAGATCGACTTAAACGTTTGGAAATGATACGTTAGTCTGATTTGAGACTAAGATCAACTTAACGGGATCGTTTGGATCCTACAAAAGAGCATTTGGGGGCTCTATTGTTCCAGTTTAGGGACGTGGGGGGTCCATATTCCAGTTTAGGGACGTAGGGGTCCATGTTCCAATTTAGGGACGTGGTGGTCTATCGCCAGTTTAGGGACGTGGTGGTCTATGTTCCAGTTTAGGGACATGGTGGTCTATCGCTAGTTTAGGGACGTGGTGGTCTATGTTCCAGTTTAGGGACGTGGTGGTCCTTCATTAGTTGAAGGACGGTTCGGTCCAACATTAGTTTAAGGACGTTTCGGTCCAATATTAGTTTAAGGACGTTTCGGTTCAATATTAGTTTAAGGACGTTTCGGTTCAATATTAGTTTAAGGACGTTTCGGTCCAATATTAATGTGTGGTTGTGGGACCCGTCACCTCTCTGACGTCGTTGAAGGATTACAACGACATGTGTCAGAGGAGTTCGGAGATGTACCCTTGAACCGGGTGTAAATTGATTTGAGAGAGCATTTGTGCTCAGTTCAATTTAATTTAAGGACTTACGGCCAGAATTAGGCTAAGTCCAGTTGAAAATGTTCAACATTTTATATGCATTTGGCCTGTTAGGCCTTTACTAGGGCTCTGCTCCTGTTTAATAATGCATGGCATTTTTGTTTGGTCTATTAGACCTCTATTTGGGCTCTGCCCTTTTATAAATGATGCACAGCATCTGTTTTTATTTGGGCTCTGCCCTTCTTTAAAATAATGCATTGCATTTAATTGGCCTGTTAGGCCCTTTTTAATTGGGCTTGGCCTTTCTGTAAATAATGCAGTGCATTAATTATCTGATAGTGGCTTGTCAGGCGCTTTGCGCCAATTATTGAGCGCAAGCGCATATGGAGGTGACACGCGTCACATTCTGGTGAGCGCAAGCGCAGTTGGCGCAGTGCGCTGCCCCAGTGCGCTGCGCTGTTGCGTCGTTGACACGTGGTGCGCTCTGGTGAGTTGCGCCAAATTCATAGAGCAATGCTCTATCTTTAAAGCGCATAGCGTAAGTGGTTATGGGGCTGACACATGGCGCTCTATGGTGGCTTGCGTCGATCCAGGAGCGCAATAGTGCAGATCTGCAAGTGCAAGGCACTGTTTTAATTTCTTGATCCAATTTGGATTTAAGAAAAGAATCTTTAAGATTCCAGAACCAATGGTTCATAAAAGTGCAAAGCACTATTTTTTTTATATTTTTTTTCTTGTTTAAAGAACCAGTGGTTCATGAGAAGTGCAAAGCACTGTTCTTTTTTATATGAAGATCATTGATCTAGTTTTTAGATCAATGATCTATTAGAAGAAATTTCTTCTCTTTTGTGAAGGTTTTACCTTTTTCTTGGAATTTTTCTCAGAGTTCTCTCTGTTTGAAACTTCTTAATTTTTTCAAAAATGTTGATGCCTTTGAATTGAGGCCTAGGGTCCTTTTTATAGTGCCCATAAATTAGTTAAATTTGTTAAAGAGATCTTTCTCTGAGTGATTTGGAAAATTTTCTCCACCGTTGGATCTTTGATCCAAGGGCTTCTGTTTTACAGAAGAAAAATCTTCTTATTTTGACAAGAACAGAAAGATTTCTTTGAAATCTTAATTCTGTTTGGCGCAAATGCTCCAGAGCGTGACACGTGTCATGCAGCGCATAGCACAGCGCAACTGCGCTAGCGCGTCTGCGCTGACACGTGTCGCGCAGCGCAAAGCGCAGCGCAACTGCGCGAGCGCGTCTGCGCTGACACGTGTCGCGCAGCGCAAAGCGCAGCGCAAAGCGGAGCGCAACTGCGCGAGCGCGTCTGCGCTGACACGTGTCGCGCAGCGCAGTGCTTGCGCAACTGAAGCGTTGCTTCCTTTGATTTTAGTTTAAATAGAGCTTTGCTCTGATTGGGCACGCCTTCTTGGGCGCTGCGCTGATGCATCTGCGCCTGACACGTGGCGCGTTGCGCGCAGCGCAAAGAATCTGAAGCGTTGCTTCATTTATTAAAGTTTAAATTTTTCAAGCAGAGCTTTGCTCTGATTGGGGGAAGATGAAGTTTTGCTTCATCTCCCGCCTCGGAATTTGAACAGAGCTTTGCTCTGATTGGGGTAAACAACACCCACGACTAGGAACATTTGAAGGATGTTCTTAGCGACTACACTGTCCCACTAGTATGATCTGCATCATAGTCCTGGTAGTCAAGTACTCATCCTAAGGGCTTTATCAACATATAACATAGAGACAATCAGTGTACATATTAAGATAAAGAGCAACCAGATAGCATACTATTATGTCGAGCAAGAAAGTCCTCCTTATATATGTCCAAGCATCCACTATAATATATATCGTATGTACAGTAATGGCCTCTAGGGCATACATATAACTAACATAAATTTGATGTTCATTAAATTTGTCTCTTGTCTATATTTCTTCTATATTGCTTACTTACGTTTGGCCTCGTCGCGTCCCCTTCACCGTATACCGGGAAGCGGCGCGTGACAGGTTTTGTTGGTGGCCCATGTAGGTCAGAGCTGTATGGAACTCTACCATGCAGTTCAGTTCTGCATGGTCAACCCAAGCAATATAACACAAGAACAACAACTGAAAACATTCTTTACAATTCATATTCCTTGAATCTTATCATTTCATATTTGAATTGGTCCTAACCCAAAATTTTCATTCAAGGTTATGGATTCCCCGACCAACACCAGCACCAATGTCAACAACACACCTCCACCACTACCACTTACACCTGCCGTCCCTGTTCCGATCAATGAGCAGACGGTTCTGCTTGAGGCGATCCGCAGCCTCCTGGAAGGACAGCAGCAGCAGACTGCTATCCTGATGAACCGACCAGAGACGGAAGCACCTGGGATGAAGCAATTCAGAGCCTTGCACCCTAAATAATTCTCAGGAAAAGAGAGCCCTCTAGAAGCTGAGGAATGGGCTTAGAGCATTGAAGACGATTTGGCGGTAGCACAAGTGCCAGAGATAGCTTGGGTCCGAGTTGCGAAGCTACAACTCACGGACAATGCACAGGTCTGGTGGAAGGCGGAAGAAAGCCATCTTGATCAACCCATCAAATGGAAGACTTTCCGCGACTTGTTCAACGCAAAGTACTTCCCTGAGACTGCCAGGTTAGACATGGAACAACAGTTTATCCATCTGCAACAAGGTTCAATGTGGACCAAGTCAGTAGATAAATATGATGCTGAGTTCACCATGCTCAGTCGATTTGCGGCACACCTGATACCGACGGATGAGATCAGAGCCTGTCGATTTCAACAAGGTTTGGATTCGGAGATCTAGGATGCACTAGCCACAGGAGATTTTTCGACTCATGAATAGGCTATGAAAGCTACCCGTCGTTATGAGGCAGTGGTAAAGATGAGAGGCAGATCTCAAGCCGCTGGATTTAAGTGCTCTGCCAACCAGATGGCAGGAGGAGCCTCATCAAAGCCATCTTTTGTGCCAAGGAGACCGGAAGTACCGAACAACAGGCCCAGCCCAACCTTTTGTACCTACTGCAAGAGAGTTGGACATATGATGAAAGAATTTCAGCGAGCCAACCGTCTTTGCTTAGTCTACGGCTCAGCTACTCACGATATTAGGTCTTGTCCTCATAGACAAAATCTAATTGCTGCACCTAGGACAACAATCACTTATCAGCAGCGACCAGCCCTTCAGGCACCTGCTCCAAGACTCGCTCTCTCCCTGCTCCACCACATAGAGGACCACCAACTGCACCTCCTCCTCGTCAGTTCCATCAAGCTCAACGGAACATTCCGAGGAATGCTCCTCCGGCCAAGAGGAATGTACCATGGCGACAGGCTTTCACGATGACCATGGAAGAAGCTGAGGCCACTGGCCAAGTCATCACTGGTAACCCTTTCTTCTCAATCTTTTCTTTCAGTCTTATTACCTACCTTCATATTTTCTCTATACCTAAAACATATCCCACATACCTTAGGTACAATCTTAATGGCCTCACTTCCTGCACTAGCACTCTTCGATACTGGAGCATCTCGCTGATTTATGTCGCAATGGTTCGTCCGAACTCACGCGATTCCAGTCACACCACTTGTATCCAGCTGGAATACCAATTCAGGAAATGGCGTTCTAAAGGAAACAATGGGATACAGCTTGTATCCAGTAGTTGTATGCAGCAGAGAATTTTATGCTGACTTCAAGGTGCTGGACATACCGAATTTTGATGTGGTTCTAGGAATGGATTGGCTAGGAACCTTTTACGCTACCATCGACTGTCGTCAAAGGAGGGTAGTGTTCGAGATTCCAGACCATCCAGTCTTTTATTTCAAAAGTAGAGAACGTACCGTGGAGCCAAGTACTTACAAGGCGAAACCAAAGAAGGCGGTGATTGAAGCAACTCAAGCGGAGAAAGGATCAAAACCAGAAGTAGTTCGAGAGTTCGACGATGTATTTGCTGACGATAAATCAGGTTTGCCTCCCGATCGAGCGTCACGACCCGAAAAGTACGGAACATGACCGGCACTTAAATTACGAAATGTCTCGAGGCGTACATAATCTAAGTAAGCCAAAACCCATAAATCAAAACCAAGGGAGAGTATAGTGAAGGAAAAACCAATTTAAAGAAAGTAGTTTTAATCAACATATGCCGAAGTATGTATTTTTAAAATCTCAAGTATTTTCTGAAAATTTCGGCAGAGTCTCCTTTGTAAATACTGGCCCCAAACGGGATACAACATGAATAGTATACGAAATGCAACAAAAAGGCATTCCCAAGCGGGAGCTATCTCTTCGTCAATCGACGGCCACAAACACGCAAGCAATATAATATACAACGCCAAGGGCGAGGATCAAAACTCAAAGAAATTCAAAATATCAAGAAAACTCAAGAATAATACAACGCGCGACTCTAAGGTTGAAAGAATAATAAATATGGTCTTCTAACTCTCTCAAATATACAATCTGGTTGATGGAGTTTCTAGATACAACTGAAATAATAAATAACAATGGTGGTCCTGATGCAAAGAACCCACCTACCAAAGCAATCACCCGGAAGGAACAGTGTGCCAACAAAGTCGCAACGAGAACTATACGGCAAAACCTGCAAGGAACTGTGGCACAACGGGGGTGAGTTGCCAACTCGTGAGTAGAAAACATCTACGAGTAGAAATCGCATGCATAACGCTATCCTAGGTCATATCAGGTAATATCCTCAATAAAATCCTGGTCCAGCTATGTATAGTGTAATACTACGTGCTCGTGTCAGTGCCTCAGATAGCAGCATATCAGATATATGATGTATGAATGCATTACGAATTAAAATAGAATATATCATGAATGAAACAACTGTTTTCTTTAATCAATGAGATTTATATATATATATATATATATATATATATATATATATATATATATATCAAGTATCATCAATGAATATAACAGAGAAATCAGTGTCAAGTATCGACACAAAACATAAGTCTCAGTATCTCAATATCAAATCTCAATATCTCAAATCTCAAATCTCAAGTATCAATATCTCAGGCGTCTGTATCATCTGCGGGATCGGCCCGCGGGCTCCGGCAGAACGGATCAGTCTATAACCATCTCATGACTCCGGCCGGTATCCTTCGGATAACCGACGAGTCCAAATAATCTCACCGGTAGGTAGTGCTCCCCTGCCAGGCTCATCGAATACAACTCGAGCTTCTTGCCCCGGGATACCATATCGGGCCCACCATATACCCAAGACGGTTCATCCAACTTCTTGAATCGGGTTTCCAAATCCAACAGCAATCATGAAAACTCATGGTGGACGACTCATACATCACGAGAAAACCGCAATTTGTATTTTAAAATGACGATACTAAACTTTTATTAAATTCTTGCGGTTTCCCCCAAATCCAGAAATCTCATGTAAATCCGAAATCATCAAAATCATGATACCAATAAACAGTGAATACCGGTATAAATCTCTATAATACTGCATAACCAATGAATATATGGATGCATCTGATATCATGCAATGAATGCAATAATTAAACTAGCATATGGAAACTATAACATATTATAACTATCAGCTAGCAAGCTATGTCACTGAAATAGTATTTTCTAAAATATACGTGACATGGCAATTACCGATGAAGATGTGTGTGAGCCGGCAAGTGAGTGTACGTGGAGCATACGCGTCATCGGTAATGGTGCTGGTGTCCTAACATCATGGTTTCATAATTACTACGTACACAATAACATGCAATGAGGTGATAACAACATAATAAGGAAAATGAATAGTAAATACAACAATAATATACGGAACATGAATAATAGCATAACAACAAGGAATCTACCTTACTATACATGTGTTACTGTTTTGCTGTTTGAAATAGTACGAATCGTGGTGTTTGAAAATAAGGACTACAATGTTTTTAAGAAAAGATACGTCTTTTAAAATATCCGTAGTATCCCTAGGTATGTCTTTAAAATTCTCACGATTCGTCAGTTTTGGAAATAGGTATGACTCGGGTCCAGTCTGACATCTACTAGGTAAACTGCAGGTCTAACTAACAACCAATCGAAAGGGGTACAGAAACCACCTACATCTGAGTCGATATATATCTGTCTATATAATAGTCGATGATCCCGCCTCAATAGTATCCCATATGATACACCATCTGATATGACATCCTCAAATCAAGAGTGCAGATCTATCATCAATATATAGCTCGTACGGTAAATCCATCGTACGGCATCCCAAACTGGGTATGGGTCAATATCACATTTATCTTATTATTCATCTGGCATCCACATCATCACATATCGTGGGTAGAGGGTATTGATCTAAGTCCAGTACACTATTAATATCATCAACATATATATAAATGCGTGTGTATGAAACACATCGCCTACCGATCCGCTATCATCACATTTCGCATCCCATAATACGATCCAAATCATATCACCGATCTCGTGGCATCAAGCCCAAACTCATATCACCGTCCCCAACTATCATCCACTATCCTCACTATCCATGTATAGGTGTGTGTGTGTGTGTGTAGTCCTATTTACGCACGAGTACTAAAATGCATGCAAGTGTGTAGGGTGCGTTTATGCAAATCCTTACTCTAGGATTTCATGACTAAGAAATCCGCTAAAGTCCTTTCTTCAATTCTCGCTAACCCTAAACCCATAAGCTCCTAAGGCTTCTCTTATTAGGTGCTCATATCTTATAATAACATATAAAAGTATATCGTTACCTCATCACCTCATTCCTCATAACTTTGCGGGGGTGCTATACGCCATCAACCCGACTTCTCCTCGCAGATATAAATCTACTTACCTGATCTTCGCTTGCCGGTGCCGATGTCGCCACATGCTTGCTTATCGTCTCGAAGTCCACATGGGGGTACCTACATGTCACAACGTATCGTATCGCATAAAAACCCAATTCGAAATCGAAACGGCATACGAAAACCAAATCGGAACGCGTATCATGCATAGGTCAAAATCTATCGCCTACGCGTGCAAGAATAGCCAAACCAACCCTCGATGTCGATGTACAAACGTCAAACCATCAAGAAAAACACCAAACGTACCAATCATGGTTTTACAACTCACTAAAAATATATGAAATAGGATGCAAATCATCAAAACCAATTAATTGATCAAATCGGTTTATTTCCAAAAAGTCTAGTAAAGGGGGTCGTTAACTGTTTTACTACAAGTCTTGATGTTTTAGAAAACTAGTGGTCACAATACTCACTAATTATCTTAATTAGGCCACATAAGCATTTACTAGATTTTTATCACACCATTTTGTATTAATCGATAAAATTTAGTTTTGCGAATTTTATCCAATTTCAACCATTTTATAGCAAAAATGCACAAACAATAATTTAGCTTGGATTTGCATGATCTAAAGTATTAAACTATAAATTATAATGCTAATAATGTAATAAAAACCCTAACCATATTCTAATCTCACCTATATACGTATTTCATAAAAAACCTAGTTTGCATAAAAAACTTAATTTGGACATTTTACAAGTAACGATTTGTAATTAGCAACTAGATTAGCTTTTAGCATGTCACAACAAGTTAATCTACCCATCACAACCATAATCCAATGATCAAACCCTAATATTAATTCAAAACCTTCCACTTGAAATTTCAAACTTGAATTTAAAACCCTTTTTAAACATCACAATAACTTAAATTGGAGGAATTAATCAACACATAACCAAAAGGGTTAACATTTATACCTCCCAAATTCTTGAGATCAAATTTAAAAACTTGTCACCCAAAATGGCCTCCATGCTCCTAGATTCATACTAGAGTAGCCAAGGGAAAATGGGTAGGAGTTGGATTTTGATTTTGCTTTGATTTTTGTATGGATTTTGAGGCAAAAATGGTGGATTTTTGATGAGAAATGAGATGAAGAAATGAAGGGGGCTGAAGAAAGGGGGGCTCGGCCAATGTGCAGGTGGGGGGAAAGAGGGTGAGGGATTGGGTTGTGTTGGAAAAAAAAAACCACAAGTCAACCACTACACATACCACCTTTAATTATAGTTTTCTTTTCTTCTCATTTTCCTTTGTTTTCTTTGACTTTTCTTTAAGTGGGAAAAAGGTGGGGGCGGCATGGGTTCGGCCAGCATGGGCATGGTGTGTGTGTGTGTGTGTTTGTGAAGAAATTTTCCAAGTCAAATTAACCCCTTAAGCCTCATTAAAACACCTCACTTCTATTTCCATTTTTATTTTCGCAAAATAAGCCTTTTTCTTCGATATTTTCTAAAACCGTTTGACAGCTTCATTTCATTTCAAAAACAACATGTTAAAAATTTGTTTAATGTGTTATGATGCAAAAAATTTGTTTCAACTCATTCCAATTTGTAATTTTCCCTAATTAAATGTATTAGTGACGGCTTAAAATAATATAAAAATAATTAATTTCGGAAAAATTTTCAGAAAATTAGAAATTTTACCAGTGGCTCAATAAACACCAAATACTAGCAATTATATAGCTAGAATATGTATATTTAAATTTATATTAAAAGATATTTATATTTTGACTTTTTACGGAAAACCCCCTTATTTTACTGATTTTTCCGAAATTTCACCGAAACGATTTTCAAAACGTTACATCGAGCTCTTGAATTCAGCATTGATTCAGTACCAAGAGCACAACTGGTGATCAAAGCACCTTATCGATTAAGTCCGGAAGGTTTGAAGGAAGTTCGAACTCAGTTGGATGAATTATTGGCGAAAGGATGGATTCGTCCCAGTACTTCAAATTGGGGATCACCAGTTCTGCTTGTGAAGAAGAAGGAAGGTTCATACAGAATGTGTATCGATTATAAAGCCTTGAACGAAGTAACGATAAAGAATAAGTATCCGCTACCGCGTATCGACGATTTATTCGATCAGCTAAGTGGATCTTGTGTTTTCTCCAAATTAGATCTTCGTTCAGGTTATCATCAAGTGATCTCCAAATATGATATTCATAGAACGGCTTTCAGAACTCGTTATGGTTATTACGAATTTCTTGTGATTCCATTTGGAGTGATCAACACACCAGCAATATTCATGAACATAATAAATCAAGTTTTCCGGGAGTACTTAGACAGGTTCGTTGTCATCTTCATCGATGACATCCTGGTGTATTCTAAGAGTCAGAAAGAACATGCCGAGCACCTACGAATTGTCCTGGAAACTCTACGACAACATCAACTCTACACCAAGTACAGCAAGTGCGAATTTTGGCTAGATCAAGTTGGTTTTCTTGGACATATCGTATCAGGCGAAGGAATCTCTATGGATCCAGCGAAAGTTTCAGCAATAAGCGAATGGCCGACACCAAAGTCAGTGAAGGACATTCAAAATTTCTTGGGTCTAGCTGGATATTACAGAAGGGTCATTGAAGGCTTTTCAAAGATAGCAACACCCCTGACCAAGCTCACATGTAAAGATGAAGAATTCGTGTGGTCAGAAGCATGCGAACAAGCTTTCGTAGAACTCAAGTCAAGATTGACATCAGTGCCTATTCTCGTAATACCGGATCAAACTGGAGGTTTCGAAGTGCACTGCGATGCATCCGGTAAGGGATTAGGTTGTGTTCTACATCAGCATGGAAGAGTTGTAGCTTATGCTTCAAGACAACTGAAGATTCATGAGCGAAATTATCCGACGCATGATTTGGAGTTGGCGGCCGTTATCTTTGCTCTTAAGATTTGGCGCCATTATCTTCTCGGTGAACGAGTGAACATATACACAGATCATGAGAGTCTGAAATATGTGTTTACTCAGAAGGTATGTGTTCGAAAACAATGATGATGAGGTGATCTCAGAGTTTCCACCGGCGCCAAAAGAGCTGGAAGATGGGATACATACTACTACAGATAACCTCAGAAAAATCGACTTAGGGACGACAAATGACCCACGGCCGACGTTCGTCAGTGAGTTGTTGTCTGAAGAAAAGGTGGCTACGCTCAAGGATGTGCTTATGCAGTATAAAGACTGCTTCGCATGGAACTACTCTGAGATGCCGGGGCTAGATCCAGAAGTAGCAGTACACAAATTGGCGATATCTCCGGACACCAAGCCAATCAAACAAGCACCGAGAAGAATGTGGCCCGAACTTGAAATGAGCATCAATGCTGAGGTCAAGAAGTTAATCGACTCCGGCTTCATCCAGGAGGTTCAGTATCCTAACTGGATCGCTAACATCGTCCCAGTGATGAAGAAAAATGGGACAGTACGCATCTGCATAGACTTCCGGGACCTCAACAAAGCATGTCCGAAGGATGACTTCCCCGTATCGGTTACTGAGCTGATGATAGACAACACGTCCACTCATGAAGTTTTCTCCTTTATGGACGGCTCATTGGGGTACAATCAAATAAAGATGCATCCTGAAGACCAGAAGCATACTGCTTTCGGACTCCTCTAGGCATATTCTTCTACAAAGTGATGCCTTTCGGTCTGAAGAACGCCAGCGCTACCTATCAGATGGCCATGACGAAAATTTTCGATGACCTCATACATGAAGTCGTCGAATGCTATATTGACGACCTCGTGATAAAGAGAAAGTCGCATGAGGAGCATTGGGAGCATCTAAAAATAGTGTTCCAACGTCTTCGGAAATACAACTTGAAGATGAACCCTCTGAAATGCGCGTTCGGAGTTTCCTCGGGCAAATTCCTAGGATTCATCGTACGACATCGAGGCATCGAAATAGACCCGTCGAAGATCAAGGCGATCATAAAAATGCCCCCACCAAGAACTCTCAAGCAACTGCGGTCTCTCCAAGGAAAGCTCGCATATATCCGTGGCGAAAGTCAGCAAGCCATAAATACATATGAAATAGCCGAAATAATGGGGCAACTTGCAACAAAATCAGTAAGTAAAATATATGCATACAAAATAGCCGAAATGATTGGGCAACTCGCAATAAAATGCAGCGAGTAAAAAGAAAAATAGCCGAAATGATTGGGCACCACGAAAAATAGCCGAAATGATTGGGCAATCGTGACTTTCGCGATATAAAAAGCTGAAATGATAGAGCATCGCGGGAAGAAATAAACAAAATGAATGAAATAAAACTTTTTGCCCTACAGATGAGATCACATCGACTCCTGTATACAATCCAGGGGCACAAACAAAGAGAGAATCATATCATCCCACCCGGCTCTTTCAAACGAAGATTCAAATCCCAACGGCGACATCTACAGCCTAGAGATCATCAACGGTGTTCCTCCTCGTTCCAGCAGGGCACGGACGCGACACAACGAAATGGAGCCATGGCAAAGTCCCTAGTTCCAGATTTCAACAGCGACATCTACAGCCTAGAGATCATCAACGACGTTCCTCCTCATTCCAGCCGGATACGGACGCGACATCCACCAAACGGAGCCATGGCAAAGTCCCTAGTTCCAGATTTCAATGGCGACATCTACAGTCTGGAGACCCACAACAGCGTTCCTCCTCATTCCAGCAGGATTCAGACGCGAAATCAACTTCAGAGCCATGGAAAAATCCCTAGTTCCAAATCTTGACGATTCACAGACAACCTAGAGACCACTTTGACATTCGTCTCATTATAGCAGACGCAACGTCAGCAAAGCGGAGCCGCGGCAAAATTCCCAGTTCCAGGACTCGGCGGTGCACAGACAACCGAGAGTCAACCCCGGACCCCGTACGGCCAAAATCAATCCCCGACCCCGTATGGCTAAAATCAACCCCCGACCCCGTACGGCCAAAGTCAATCCTGACCCCGTATGGCTAAAGTCAAAACCCTGACCCCGTACGGCCAAAGTCAATCCTGACCCCGTATGGCTAAAGTCAAAACCCTGACCCCGTACGGCCAAAGTCAATCCTGACCCCGTATGGCTAAAGTCAAAACCCTGACCCCGTACGGCCAAAGTCAATCCTGACCCCGTATAGCTAAAGTCAACCCCTGATCCCGTACGGCCAAAGTCAATCCTGACCCCGTATGGCTAAAGTCAACCCCTGACCCCGTACGGCCAAAGTCAATCATGACCCTATATGGCTAAAGTCAACCCCTGACCCCGTGGAACACGGCTAAATTCAATCCTGACCCCGTGGAAAACGGCCAATGTCAACCCTCGACCTCCCCGTCAAAACAACGCTTTGATTCGGGAGCAGGTCAACTCATCAATCACTTACGAGTCCTCTCAACTTGTAAGGGAGAAAATTCTCTTGTGAGATCCTTACGACTCTCAAGAGAAAACACACATAGGAATCCTCACGATTTCTAAGGAGAAAATACACCTACGATATCCTCACGACTTGTAGGGAGAAAAATCTTTATGAGACCCTCACGGCTCATAAAGTTGAATAGTCTTAGGTGGCAGATCCTAACCCTGTCTTCTAAGCCATCATTGCCCTGCAGGGAGGTCAAGATAGACTATCTACGGGCCATATTCTCTGAAGTCGAACATCAGTAAGGAGGGAAACAATCACTTACGAGTCCTCTCGACTTGTAAGGGAGAAAATTCTCTTATGAGATCCTTACGACTCTCAAGAGAAAACACACTCAGGAATCCTCACGATTTCTAAAGAGAAAATACACCTACGAGATCCTCACGGCTCGTAGGGAGAAAAATCTTTATAAGACCCTCATGGATCATAAAATTGAAAAGTCTTAGGTGACAGATCCTAACCCTGTTTCTTAAGCCATCACCACCCTGCAGAGAGTCCAAGATGGACAGCTACATACTATCTACAGGCCACAATTGCTAAAATCACATGGCAACAACATAGCAAAGAGAAGAAAGCAACAGTGGAGGATAAGAAAAATGTGTCTTTATTCATGAGTTCAATTGAGTACAAGATACAAGGCATGTTATTCAAAGATCACAAATGTTCAATCTATACAAAAATAGCTACTGAGAAGGAAGCGTCTTCAATAAATCAACTAGCTGCTCACGCATTCCTCAACTCCTTCTCATGATCGGCTACCGCGGCCAGCTCCGCTTCAACTTGAGCCCATTGCTACAAGCACGATGAAACCTTCTCATCGATTTCCTGTTGGGCAGTTTCGCGACTCCACGTAACCCGCTCAATGAAGTCGAGCTTCCGCCTCAGTGCCAGCCCGTCCAAAATACATCGCTGCAAATTGTCAAAGACGGCTCTCAGTTGCGCGGCATTCGCTTCAACTTGGGCGCGCAGCCTGGCAGATTCACCTAAAGCCTCCTCGTGTTCCTTCCGCTTCAAGGTCACTTCTTGTTCGAAATGGCGAAGGAAAATGGCACTTTGCTCAAACCACAGAGCCCGCTGGGAGTTCAAAACCAGAATCTCAGGAGCAAGACGCCTAAACTCAAGCTCATGCAGGCAGGCCTTAATCTTCCTGCAGTGGTTAACCCAAGACTCAACAACGCCTTTGTTATGGAAGTTCATAAGCGTCGCCAACATTGGATTAACCTCGGCAGCAAAATCTGCAGCGAATATAGGGGCCTCCGCGTCAAGCTCCTCGATGTATTCACTCAACATACGCAGACTGGTCACAGCGCCTTTTGAAGATGGACGTCTAGAAAAGGCCCTGCCGGCATTATGATGCGAGACTCGAAGGGAGCTGGAGTAGGTGTGATTGCTGCAAAACAAATCATAGTCAGATATTGGCTTAAGGAACAAAGAAGATGCAAGAGCGATGAAGGTTACTATACCGGCTACGGCAGGTGGCAGAGCTAGGAGTACTAGTGGCGCGGCGATTCTTTTGTCCCCTCCTTCAATTTGTAGTGCTATAATCAACTTAAAGTTAACAACGGCAGGGTCACCCATTAAAGGAAAGAAAAGACGTCGGTTAGAGAAGATACTCACCGGCACCAGTAGGCAAAGAAATTTCCGACTGGAAGGAGAAGTGCGGGTTCAAAACTTGATACAGATGATCAAAGAGAACTCCTGCAAGATTACGACGATACATGGTCAGTACACGAAATATGCTGTCCCCGATCTAAATTAATCGCAAACCCATACCTTCCAGCATTTGGGAGGATATAAGAGGAGACGAAGGGATATCGACCGTCAGAGTGGCAGCTGGTGGTGCTTCTTCAGATGGCATAACCTCAGCGCTCACCATACCTATACTCGAAAAGAACAAAATGTCATCAGAAGGGACCCAAAGGGATTGTGAAACGAAAAGAATGCAGCGAACTGAGACCTACCAAACTGGTCATTAGCCAAAACTGCGACGGAAGCATCACCAAGCGTCGTGACTTCTTTGGTCTCATTTGGGGGGAAAGTTTCGGCACAAGTGGCTTCATCTCCCGATTCTATGAGAGCCGTCATGACACTCGCAATGCCGGGCGATGGCAAGGAACCGCAAGGGGAAAGAGCGGCAAGTGGAGCAGTTCCGGACTCTTAGGAGAGAGTAACCATTTCAGGCTCAGCGGTTGCCGTTATCTCACCTGCTGCCTCTTCGCCAAGATTTAGCCCTGCAGGATACGATATATGAGAATCTGAAGATCAAACTCTAATAAAAGGACCCAGTGTTACGTTATCTTGAGACAGATTTTCGATTGCCTCCCGAGCCGCGCATAAAACCTGTCTACGAACGGTAGAAAAGGCGGCTGGAGCATCTTCGGAGGAAATAGTGATGGATGGAATAGCGCTTGAGCCTGCACCTATAGCCAAAGCGGCATCATGTTCCTTAGTTGTGCGCTTTCTACGCTTCTTGTCGGCCTTGGCAGAGAGAAGTGACCTCCTCAAAACCTCCGACAAGGAGATGTCATCATCCGAACCAAGTTCTGCCTCTGGAGCCTCTACGGAGTCCGTCATCGGCTGTTTGAGCGAAGCTTCTGTCGGCAATACTGGGGGAGCTGGGACTTCGGCAGCCGGCCTTGGGAGCGTCGCCGCATCACCACTTGCGATCGGCACTGCACTTGGGATAACCTGAGTCAAGATAGTCCCTACAATAAGATAGAAAAGAAGAGTTTGTTGGAGATAGTGCCCTCATAGTCAATTATTGGATCACAGGTACGTGATTGCAATGATTGCGGAGGACCTATACCGGTAGGACAGTCTTACTCGAGATGATAGTATGCTATCTGGTTTGCCTTTATCAGTCGTGTACATGTTCAGGTGACTGATTACATGTTACACTTTGATAGAGCCCTTAGGATCTTGCTTTACTACCAACAGTATGATGGCGATCATATACGTGAGAGTTGGGTAGTTTATATGCATGTCCTTAATTGTGGTCCCTAGTCGTGGGAGTTTCGAGACAGGGCATCGATACTCCGGAGTAGACTAGTGTGTACAGTCGAGACCCCGACGAGGGGCGGTGGCCGGTCTCACAAGCCACTGGTGTCAGTTGGATCACCTAAGATGTATACAGGTGCTCATTGGGTTATGAGTACACCGGACAGGACTCGCCGGGAATCTGCTAGTTAGTACTATATCTATCGTCAGATAGCAGTTCCCTGGTGACATGTGTACAGGTTAGTTCATCGACCTGAGGTCGTCATTTGTCTCGTGTGAGTTCCCACTGTGCTTTGATTTCTACCCTACCACGGCTCAAAGGAGTCGTGCAAACAGGTAGTTTTTGGGTACAGTCCCGAGCCATATGGAGGCACGTGAGCGGATCGGCAGGGGATTCGTCTCTCCCGGTATTGGGGGCGAGATCGTGCTGTGTCTAGGAGAGCCATTACACAAAGCCCACGGCCGTGGCAGGAGATTTACTGGTAGGTACTCCAGTAGTATCTCAGGGTGTTATTGGGCTACACTCCGACACGACTTATACTGCTATTGGGGGTCTGACGTTACTAGCCCCCTAGGCAGATATGCGATACTCATAGACGAACGGACCGGACTGTATATACATTGTCACTGTTAGGCTCAGTAGGGTTTCTGGATGAGTTCGCTCATCAGCCTCCCTTGAGGTCAGTCCATGGGCAGCCGTTACGCATTGCTAGTGCCGCTGACGGTTTGTGGTTAAACCCACTGCCAGGGTACTGACGAGTCATTAGAGTCCCCCACAGACAGTTTCCCAAGTTCGGGCGAAACGTTGTAGAGGCCGTATGGTTTTATGGCAGGGTTCGGAAAATGCACGTGCGTTTACGCACGTGTTATTTTTCGGGCAGATGATACTGGTCGGCTTTGGTTTAAGCCGGATCCGAGTATTATATTGAGTAGGTATAATATCTTTGTCTCAGTTGCATTTGTATTCGGTCGTAATACAAATGCGGGTATATTTACAGTTTCGGGGTTATCCTGAAAGTCGTTTCAGGATCACTTTTGGAAGTTGCCAGTTTCCAGTTTTCTATCAGCCGTCTTTTAACATTCGGTTAAAGACGGATTTATCTTTTCTTGAGATAAGTGTTGAATCTTTTAGAAGTTTCTAGATTAGATGACAAGGATGATGAGGTGGCTAATGACTCATCTTGACATTAATGGTTGCATTAATGACTTGATGAGGTGTTTAAGTGAGTCATGCTTTAGCTTTAATGATTCTTGTTTAGCTAAGGATATTTTGTGAGAAGCTTTGTTCTTATGGTCACTCTCCCCTCTCCTACACTCACCTCCCTCCATCTATATGGCCGGCCCTCTCTCTCCTCATTCACTCTCTCACTTGATGGTTTTCATTTGTTAAAAGATTATGATAGATTTTGGGGTGTATGGAATTCACAGCTCATTTCATTCCATCACCCGATTCCCTCGGCAACTTCATTAACCGATCGTCCACGGACTTGGACGAAGTGAGAGAAAGTCATCTACTCATTCGCTACATCATTCTTGGTCGTCTCTTTTAGCAAACTTGACGACCGAGTTGCCTCAAGTCAGAGGCGGGAGCCCGTTTAAAGAATCGTCGACGTGGTGCCACCTCGACGAAGAGATCGGAGATCGACGAGATCGAAGTAGCCGCAACGGAGCGTGGGATGATGGTTAAAGAACGAAGGACTCGGATCGTTCGGTATAACCTTTCTACACTCTTTACAGTTTGTTAGTTTAGCAATAATGGCAGATCCGGGTTAAAGTATACGATAGCACCAGTTAAAAGTTTTTTGTTCCGCATTTGGCGTCTGTAGACTGCCGGGGCACTACCGTGGACATACAGTGGTATCAGAGCCTCACCATTTTGCTATACTAACTTGTGCTAACGCGTTTAAAATATCGATCGAACCGGAAATCAAAAATCGCAATTTTTCAATTTGACAGTTTCTGTTAATTTTCAAACTGGTCCAAATGTCATTTTGACCATACCAGAAAATCAAGCAGGGTTTTTTAAGAATACTGTAGAAATTCGAGCAAGTAATTCCACTGTTCCGCCGCGGATCCGCGGCCAAAGCCAGGGCTTTGCCGCGGATCCACCGCAAGAAAGTGGGATCACTCACTCAAATTTCTACAGTAGATTCTCCTCTGGAAATTGGGGTTTTTGGTATATATCGTTTGGGCCCAGGTTTTGTTACTGTTCTACAGATGTTCGTGGGGCCCACTTTGTGATATTTGGTCGATCGAAATTTAAACACGTTAGTTTACAGTGCTTACATTATATCTCCGACTGGGAATGTCATTTGATCGGTAAACCGCGTCTGATTGCTATAGTTCTTTTAGACGGGTTTGCGAACGTGACATTCGCGTTGATGTTCTGTGTTGTACTGTGATGTTGCGGATTTGTCGTGGTGGATAGAAGTCTGCAATGGTAGTACAGTTTGAGTTTATTTGTACATTTGATATTGCGGGGCGAGCGTCCAACTTGTGGACAGCCGTCACTGCCTGTTGTATAATATTCTTTTGGGGCACGACCAGGTTGCGGTCGATGTACCTATTGTACTATTTTTCATTACTGTACTAGGTTTTGCCCCACGACAGAGTGCACAGATAGCCGGGTTCTGGGGGGCAACGGGTCCGCATCTCATGGCTTTGAGAGGCAGAGGGGTCCCACTCTAGAATTGGCAGACTATTCCCCGCACTCGTAGGGGGTACAGGTTGACCCAAGGAGGGGTGCCCAAGATTACCGGATTCCGTGAAGTGCTGGGTGGTCCATTCACTATGCTGTAGGGGGCTGCCTCGCTTCAGGTTTTGGCGGGTAACTTGCCGCACCCGTAGGGGTCTAGGTTTCATTGCACAGGCTATCCACACGACAGGGGAACGTCGGGTTTCAGCAGCGGCTCTGTGAAACCCGGGGATCCCAGATTATCTGTATTGTTCTGTGATGCTTATTACTTTTCTGTAATGTTGCATATTATCACGCCTGGAGCGATTATTGTATATTGGTTTATATACTATTAGATGTTGTATATGTTTTACACCCGCGCTAGTCCAGTCCCCGCTCTGTCGTTAGTTAAGTAACCTAACGGGTGATGACGGGACCCAGTGAAGAATGCGGATGGCATATACGTACATTTTATTTTCGTTCTTTTCTGGTGTGATTATTGATGGGACTGCATTGATTCTGATCAATGCAAAGTATAACAAACCTGTTTACAGTTGTTGGAACAAATTTAAAAAGTGTTATTGCAAAGACGTTTTCTTTTGTTATGCATAGCGGTATTCAGTAGAATATCCTGCACCTCATTCGACGGGACAAGGGCCGATATCCCTTCACCGGGACTGACCCATTGGGCAGAAGTTTGCGTCAGCGTAATAACTTCACTATAGTCGATTACAAGTTGCTTTGCATAGCGGTATTCAGTGGAATATCCTGCACCTCATTCCACGAGGAAAGAGCCGAGATCCCTTTACCGGGAGTGACCTCTTTAGCAAAAGGTTTTCGCCACTATATTTTAAAAAGCTATCAGGTTCCTTCAGCGATATCAAGTTCACTACGTTAAAGGTTTTTCGCCAAAAACCAGCCGTAGCCCTCCGTCACTTCTTTTTGGTATTCAGTAGTATTCAAGCTATGTATTTTGACCTAATGCCAAGGCATAGTGTTTGGTAGCTGCTGGGTATTCAATTGTTGCATAGATAGATGAGTTGGTTTGGGACAGCCGTTCTGCCATTTTGACCTAACGCCAAGGGCATGTGCGGGTGGGTTCAAATTAACAAGATAGTGATGGGTAGAACTTGGCATGTGACTTATGACATTTTGACCTAACGCCAAGGTTATAAGAGCATGGGGCAAAAACTATATCGGGAGTTTCTAAAGAAACTAAAACTTGCCAAGTATGCGCATACCTTCTGGAGTATGAGTAACGTGGATGCATTCCATCACGTTATCATGCGATGAGAGTTGGATCCTGATTCCCACTGATGAGTTGGTTTACTCTTCGGGTGATCCCGATTGATTCTTCTTTAGGTTTGGAGGAGAATTTGACAGGATAGTGGGAGGTTTCCGGATTAGATAAAGTGATAACCATTCTGATCTAGGTTAGAGTGCACGCAGAGTGTTTCTTTTCTCTCTCTCTTTGGCAGCGACCTTTGACCGACCCTAGACTATGACTCAGTGACCAGGTTGACCGAACCTTCTTAATATACTGGTTTTTGGATTGTCTGTGTTGCATAAGTCATTGCCACTCCTTCTTTTACCCTTTGAATTTCTCAGAACACCCGTATTACTATGGATATCCACTTCCATTGGATAGATCCATCGTATGGTTATATACGAACTCGAAGGGACTTCTTCGAGGATGGATCCAGGTTTAGGAGAAATAGAATTGGTTTATTCAGTTGTCTTTTATTATCACCTTCTCTCAGGTTGCGAGGGCTCCTTGGTTTAGGAGAGTACACCTATTACGCTTATTGGATAGTCTTATTCCAAACCATAGGCTGGTGCCGAAAGGTAGGGAATGAAGAAAACCAATTAGCCTAAGTAGGGTGTGCAGAAGGTAATATGTAAAGACAAAATAAAGGGATTAGAAAGAGGGCAAAGTAGATTGCGACTGATATCATTCGCGACCAAAACCGCATACTTCATCGCCACTCCTATTTCACCTTTAAAAGAATAAGGTATTATTCAGTTGTCTTTTATCATCACCTTCTCTCAGTTGCGAGTACTCCTTGGTTTAGGAGGTACACCTATTATGCTTACTGGATAGTCTTCTTCCAAACCATAGGCTGGTGCCGAACGGTAGGGAAGGAAGAAAACCATTTAGCCTAACGATGGTGTACAGAAGGTAACGAATAAAGACAAATAAAGGGATTTGGAGAGACGGCAATAAAATATACGGTTGAAGTCATGAATTGGATTATGGAAGAGGCATTGCTATGAATACCAGGATACCCCTACGAAACATTTTCATGTTTCAGTGCATTGTTAAAGAAAAACTGTTTTCCCGATTAGACACTTACTCCAAGGGTATGTATTTACCAGGTTTCATTCTCATATCTGTATGGTTTTACAGATGATGAGTGGGAGTAAGTTATTGGGAATTAGGTGATTATCCTCATTATATCGGAATTCGTTGTAATTGGTGATATTTGAGGAAATCGCCAGGGTACAGTTTTCAACCTACGACGCACAGGTTTTGAGTTGTTTAACTCAGCGGACTTATACAGAGTATTGTATGTTGTCCAAGTGTCCATCAGGACAAAGGGGTAGGTCCTCGTACTATGTTCTGTTTACTTATAACTTCTCTAGTTTTTAGACAAGTGTTTCGTAGAAATACAAGGTCTAAGTTTTGAGAAGTTGTAGGTATAAGAATAAAGTAGAGAACCAGGTATCACAAGTATCGGGATTCTTCAAAGAGATCGAAGATGTAGATTCTTGTGATTGGTATTCAGATGATAGTGATGGTTTTGAGAAACGTGTTTCTCTTTCAGGTTACTCATAATTGGATGGATTCCTAAGTTGAGTAATGCTGATTAGCCTCTTTCCATTAAGTTGATATGCACTGGAGACAGCTGCATGGTTTGAATATGGTTCCAATTAAATAAGTGCCAAAGTTTCTATATTGGATATAGAATAGTTCGTACCTTAAAAGATGTTAAGGTACGGGGAGTTGTCCAGCTTATGCTTAAAACCAGACTCTGGATAACTCAGGGCACGTTTCTGTAATGGCTGTTTGTGGGTTGACCCTGGCTATGACGAGGGTTGATATTCTACCATTTGGAAGATCAATAGTGATATTGTTCTTGACTCGCCACAGTTTTAGTAAAATGGATCTTTTTCAGAAAACAGTAGTGGGAGTATGGTAGAACTGGAAGTGATTCCAGAACCGCGAACGATTACGGAAAATTTAATAGGACCTATATATTCAATCAGCTTTGACATTCCAATAGCCACTCCGCAGATTTGGTGGGTAACCTCAGACACCCGAGAGGTACTCCGGTAGCCTCAAGGACGGTGACAGGGAGGTTCTTATCTACCCAGACTTGACACTACTGTTGTTCCAGATTATGAGACCCGGTAGGTGGGTTGTCGTAGTCAGTGGGAGCAACGGAAGCATGGTGGGCAAGTAGCTTATGTCTATTTATAAACTAGAGCAGTTATAGCGGAGATAGATCATCTAATTTTTGATGTGACAGTCATAGGTTTGACTTCAATCAGAATAAGGGATGGATCTGTTAAGAAGGTAGTAGGGTGTGATGTCATGGTATCTGGATGACATACACAAAGTAGGAAGTAAAATTCCTATACTACGATCGGTTGTACTGTGGTCGTCACACAGTTGTTTCTCCAGACAGGATATGGATATAATATTTGACATTCTGGTTTCTAGATCTATGGTTTTAGATCTGGATTTGGGTAGTTTCCCAATGTAGGTACTTTGACAGTATTCTAATGGTTTTTAGAATAGATGACTCCTAGTATGGTGGTGTACCTGCAGGTGATGGAGTCACCCTCTCTAAAGGTGTCTTACAGACTAAAGGGGAGAGGGAAGTGCATGAATGGCAGATCACTTGCTTAGGCAATTGAGTCAATCATGAGATGTCAAGTACCACACCAAATGTTGTTTTTGCACTAGATGCGATGAGTTTATATTAATCCAATCCTGGAGAAACATAAGGAAGCAGTTTTTGAACATAAGTGCATGTTCAACGGATTTGATGACGGCAGCCTCCTTCGGGAGACGATTATCATTCCAAGCTTCAAAGGTGACATGGATGACAGAGTGATTGTCAGAGTTATAGTTTTCCCTCTGACGAGGGACAGTATTATGGACAGGTGGTCTATGAGAATACTGTGGGAGGCATGGTGCCGGATACTGATTAGGTTCAGTGATCGATACAGTCTAAGAAGTTTGGATTTGGAGTTCATTTATGAACTAGGTCCCATCAGATATCCAGACATATTCTAAGACAGGTATTACTCGATTCGGGAGATGGCTTTCTCCGCGAACTTGAGATTTAGAGAGATAAAGAATGAAACATCTAGGCGGATCCACTCACTAAGGCTATTTCTCGAACACAATAGTTTTACAAACGGGCTTTGTGAAACTGATTAGTAGAGGAGTTGGATGTTCGGTTTCACACGGGCTGTGAGTAGTCGACATTGCAATAATTAGCCTAGAGTGCAAGTGGGAGATTGTTGGAGATAGTACCCTCATAGTCAATTATTGGATCACAGGTACGTGATTGCAATGATTGCGGAGGACCTATACCGGTAGGACAGTCTTACTCGAAATGATAGTATGCTATCTGGTTTGCCTTTATCAGTCGTGTACATGTTCAGGTGACTGATTACATGTTACACTTTGATAGAGCCCTTAGGATCTTGCTTTACTACCAACAGTATGATGGCGATCATATACGTGAGAGTTGGGTAGTTTATATGCATGTCTTTAATTGTGGTCCCTAGTCGTGGGAGTTTCGAGACAGGGCATCGATACTCCGGAGTAGACTAGTGTGTACAGTCGAGACCCCGACGAGGGGCGGTGGCCGGTCTCATAAGCCACTGGTGTCAGTTGGATCACCTAAGATGTATACAGGTGCTCATTGGGTTATGAGTACACCGGACAGGACTCGCCGGGAATCTGCTAGTTAGTACTATATCTATCGTCAGATAGCAGTTCCCTGGTGACATGTGTACAGGTTAGTTCATCGACCTGAGGTCGTCATTTGTCTCGTGTGAGTTCCTACTGTGCTTTGATTTCTACCCTACCACGGCTCAAAGGAGTCGTGCAAACAGGTAGTTTTTGGGTACAGTCCCGAGCCATATGGAGGCACGTGAGCGGATCGGCAGGGGATTCGTCTCTCCCGGTATTGGGGGCGAGATCGTGCTGTGTCTAGGAGAGCCATTACACAAAGCCCGCGGCCGTGGCAGGAGATTTACTGGTAGGTACTCCAGTAGTATCTCAGGGTGTTATTGGGCTACACTCCGACACGACTTATACTGCTATTGGGGGTCTGACGTTACTAGCCCCCTAGGCAGATATGCGATACTCATAGACGAACGGACCGGACTGTATATACATTGTCACTGTTAGGCTCAGTAGGGTTTCTGGATGAGTTCGCTCATCAGCCTCCCTTGAGGTCAGTCCATGGGCAGCCGTTACGCATTGCTAGTGCCGCTGACGGTTTGTGGTTAAACCCACTGCCAGGGTACTGACGAGTCATTAGAGTCCCCCACAGACAGTTTCCCAAGTTCGGGCGAAACGTTGTAGAGGCCGTATGGTTTTATGGCAGGGTTCGGAAAATGCACGTACGTTTACGCACGTGTTATTTTTCGGGCAGATGATACTGGTCGGCTTTGGTTTAAGCCGGATCCGAGTATTATATTGAGTAGGTATAATATCTTTGTCTCAGTTGCATTTGTATTCGGTCGTAATACAAATGCGGGTATATTTACAGTTTCGGGGTTATCCTGAAAGTCGTTTCAGGATCACTTTTGGAAGTTGCCAGTTTCCAGTTTTCTATCAGCCGTCTTTTAACATTCGGTTAAAGACGGATTTATCTTTTCTTGAGATAAGTGTTGAATCTTTTAGAAGTTTCTAGATTAGATGACAAGGATGATGAGGTGGCTAATGACTCATCTTGACATTAATGGTTGCATTAATGACTTGATGAGGTGTTTAAGTGAGTCATGCTTTAGCTTTAATGATTCTTGTTTAGCTAAGGATATTTTGTGAGAAGCTTTGTTCTTATGGTCACTCTCCCCTCTCCTACACTCACCTCCCTCCATCTATATATGGCCGGCCCTCTCTCTCCTCATTCACTCTCTCACTTGATGGTTTTCATTTGTTAAAAGATTATGATAGATTTTGGGGTGTATGGAATTCACAGCTCATTTCATTCCATCACCCGATTCCCTCGGCAACTTCATTAACCGATCGTCCACGGACTTGGACGAAGTGAGAGAAAGTCATCTACTCATTCTCTACATCATTCTTGGTCGTCTCTTTTAGCAAACTTGACGACCGAGTTGCCTCAAGTCAGAGGCGGGAGCCCGTTTAAAGAATCGTCGACGTGGTGCCACCTCGACGAAGAGATCGGAGATCGACGAGATCGGAGCAGCCGCAACGGAGCGTGGGATGATGGTTAAAGAACGAAGGACTCGGATCGTTCGGTATAACCTTTCTACACTCTTTACAGTTTGTTAGTTTAGCAATAATGGCATATCCGGGTTAAAGTATACGATAGCGCCAGTTAAAAGTTTTTTGTTCCGCATTTGGCGTCTGTAGACTGCCGGGGCGCTAGTTTACCCATAAAAACGGGAATGGAGGCACAGTGAGCCGAAATGTACCAATGCCCAAAGAAGCACGAAGCCTTTCCTTCTCTTCAAAAGTCTTGAGAGAAGCCGCGAGAGCTTCTTCAATGGAGATGCCTGTTGAAGAAGAAGTGTCAATCAAGGCATGATAATAAAAACGTAACAGCGGAAGGATATGATTGAAGTCTACCCGACTGTGTAAGGGTGACCAGTCCTACTTTGTGGCTAGCTAATCGCTTGGAAGCTGCAATAGTAGCCTCTAGATCAGTATCATTCGGCGCCAAGAATAAGCCTTCATTGGTCCCGTATTCACTTATGCCCTCGCTGTAAGGAGCATGAGGCTCCTGGCCGAATGCAACATCTGCAGAGAGTATTGACTTCTTTCTCTTCTGTGAGCGAGTGCCGGTAGCCGCTAGCACAAGTTTACGCTTGGTGGGCACCTTTGGGCGACGAGTCCCAATTTCCGTACCCACACCCGACTCGGGAGACGCGGCAACTACCTCTTTTTCAGGCACACTGGATAGGGGCAGCTCACGTATAGCATGTGGAACCACAGCCGCAGCAGCTTCTCTCAAGGGAGGACGGACAATGGTCCATCGCTTCAGAGGAACATTTGGATTACCAGCCGGCGCGGTACCCTTGCGATTAAGAAGCAATCTCTTTTCCTCTCTAATAACGGCGCCCATCGAATGCCGGTACCACGTCACATATATGTTTAGGGCTTTTGGAACGCAACTCGGCTCACTAATAAAGAAACTCGAGCCGGTTTTCAACCGCATAAAATGATGCAATGCGCTCCGGATACCCTCCTCAGTAGCAGCTGATTCTGCCAAGAAGGCCTCGAGCGGGATGCCCTGGTTATAGCTTAACTGTTGGGCGAAATGATGCAGGTTGTATCTCATGAACAACGCCGAATTATTCTGCCTAAACACGAGCAAGCCCGGCCTGATGGAGTATAAATGAAGAATCTCCCGAGCTTTCAAGACGGAGGCCCCGTCTTTAAAGATTTTCTGCAATGGCTGCACCATTTTTGCGGATTCCTGGCCGACGGTCAGAATTTTATCGGTGAAGGTCATGCCATCTCCAACAGTGCGTGGACGAAGGAGCAAACCCCTAACTTCCCGCGGTGTCGGATTTACAATGGATGCATCGACTAGCCGCATGATCTGAGGGAACTTACACTTATCATAGAAGCAAGGCCTTTTGTGGATACCGAAGACGCCAAGTACATGTAGCTCGATCCATGACATAAAATAATGCATCGAGAAGTTCACGTGCTACACCCCTGGTTCAGTAGTGTCTGCTGCCAAGCTGAGACCGTGATACAAATGGGCTAACCCAGTGATCCCGACGGCCACTTGCATCCCAGCAACCATTTGGTGAGCTGGATAAAAAATGGATGGCCTCATATGGCGAGGGTGCATCGGAAGTGCAAACCAGTTTATCCATAGCCCGAGGAACCCCAAAAAGAATGTTTCTTCGTCAATTCCAGGAGTTGTATGTTCTGTGAAAGAGACGACCGGGGTGTTGGGGAGAAGGAAATTTCTCTAATCCGCCTCCGCTGCCGGTTGGTTGTCCAAACCGAAACCAAAAGGATCGTCGAGTTTTGCAAATTTCGCGACTTTCTTCGATAGGACTTCCGAGCGGAGAAAACGGGCGATGAAATCTATGAAATTAACCCCGCGGCCTCCGGATTCGAGAAAGAGGCTCCCATAGATATTCAACACTTTTATCAAACTCGGGAATTGGTGTTGAATGGCGTTCTCTGGGGTAAGACCCATTACCACTGATTTGGTGGCAAAAATATACTCATCCGGAGGAAGCAGCTCTTCATAATGTTCTCCTCTAACCGGTAAGCCGGAAACCTCGGCAAACTCCTCTAAAGAAATTGAAAATTCTCGATCCAACAGCAGGAAGGTGTGGGTCGGAATGTTCCATTGCTCTAGAAAAGCCTTGACCCACCAGGCAGGAGGCGTGGAATACAGGAAGAGAGACGCATAAACTGCGGGATACAACCCAAGTTTCAGCAGTTGCGACTTCTTAGCCGACAAAATGTAGCGGGCCCATTGCAGATATCCGGCTAGGTGACGGGGAGTTAAGCCTATGTTATATGGCTGTCCCCAAGGACGCGACTCACCTTGGCATATACGTCGTCTTAGAGTATCCAAAGCCGCCGGTGGCTGTACGGGTATTGCAGCCATAGAAGGCTGAAGGAGACCCACCGAAGTCCAATTGACCTCCTCCATGGCATAGTTTATTAGGGGTGCATCTACATAAAGGATCGCCGAGATAGGCTCCGAAGGTGTCGCGCAAGAAAAGCTCCGTCGGCCTCTGATAATCTGGTTGTACCATATTCCCCATAAATGAAGATTTTTGTGCTCTGGGTCATGATCTTTTATCAATGCGAAGACTTCCCTATCCACTGGCGTTGTAGGGAATCCGTCTTCTGAACGGACGAAGGGAAACGAAGTATCGAAAGACATGGTACCTGCACGAAATAGAACAAAGTTAGCCGTCAATGCTACAAGTCAAGTTCTGGCACTGGGTACTTTAAATTTGTACTGCAATGCAATGCAGTGGAAAGGGACCCGGGGGGGAACCCACATAATCTAAATGATAACTCATCATTAATAAAACAATCTCATCATTTGATAAGACTGTCATTAAATGAGAAAATCCTCAAAAGATTCTCATTTAATGAGGGCCCCTCGGGCCAAGGAGTAAATCTCCCATTGAGAGCATCGCTCTACAACAGAGTGACATCTGTCAACTCTGATGATGAAAGAAATAAAATTCCTCCAAATTCTAAGAGCCATGCTCTGTAAGAATGATGGAATAACCCATCAGAAAACTTAAAGTAAAGTTTTTAATGAATTAAAATTCCATGATCTTCAAGATCCATGAACAAACTCTTAAAAGTTCTTTATGAAAGATTAACAAATCTACATGATTTGAAAGAGCAAAGCTCTGTTAATGGGCTAAGGATCTCTTAAGATCTAAGATTTAACAAGAGCAAAGCTCTGTTGAGAAACCCTAAAAAGATGTTCTTGAAGATCTATGATCTAACTAGAGCAAAAGCTCTGTTAATGGGTGAAACCCTAAATTATTAACTAATCCATTCAAAGATTAATCTTTACCTAAAAATATGACAGAGTTTTGTCCCTAAGAAAATTCTTAAGACAAAGAGCTATGCTCTGAAGGAGAAATTGATTCTCAGAAAACAAGAAAGAAGATGAACAGAAGTCATCTCAAGGGCCAAAGGCCCTATTTATAGGCAGTGAGAGTCGTTTCAACTTCTAAGTTGATCTAATGGTGGATATGCTGCCACCGCTGCACTCACGTGTGAGCCACATGAGCGCAACGGGAGGGGGGGTTTATTTCCCCTAATCAGAGCAAAACTCTGTTCAAATTTTCAAAATTTGAAATGAAGCAGCGCTTCATAAGAGCGCCGGCGCTCTGAGGCAGCCCTCACGTGCAAAGCACGAGTGCGCTAGCGCTAAGAGTGCGCAAAGCACGAGTGCACTGGCGTCAAGAGCGCCAACACTCTGAAGCAGCGCTCACGTGCAAAGCATGAGTGCGCTAACGCTGGAACTAAATGTTCCCCACCGTCAGATCAAAGATCCAATAAAGATGATAAATCATCAAGATTAAAATTCTGTTAAGGAAAGATTCCTCAAAATCTTTCCAAACAAAAAGATTGTGCTCTGTAAATCAGAGCACCATTGGATTAATGATCCAAAGGTGATTAAAAATCACCAAAATACAGAATAAATTCTGTATGGGAAAAATTTCCCAATCTTGTTAAAAATAAGAAGATTGCCTTCTGTAAATCAGAAGCTCTTGAATCAAAGATCCAACGAGGGAAACATCCCCAAATCAATTAGAGAAAAAATCTTTTTAACTGATCAGCCTACACTATAAAAAGGCCCCAAGACTTCAAGTCTCATATAGAGGACCCCTCCCATAAACTTTGAGAAATTTCAAAGACAAAGAGCAAGCTTTCAGAAGAAGAAAATTTTCTTCAAGGTAAAAAAAACAGAGAGATGAATTCATCTCATATAAAAAAAGAAGAATTTACTTATTTTTCTAAGATCATAGATCTTTAAGACCAAGGTCTTTCACAACAGAGATCAAAGTATCTCATCATAAAAATAAGGGGAAGAACTTAATCTTCTTCAAACCATAGATCCATAAGATAAATTGCCTTTCAGAGATTATAATATCTCATTATAAATGGGGGAGAATAATTCAATTCTCTTAGGATCATAGATCCAAAAAGGCAAAGCTTTTCACCAAAAACATAAGAGATTGAAACATCTCTTATAAAAAATAAGAATTTTGTTCTTAGATCCATGAGACAAAGTCTCTTATAAGAAAGAGAATTTAATTCTCAGGGCGCAAAGCTGCCTAAAAAGAGCCATAGCGCTCCAATCAAAAGAAGCGTTTCAACGCTCCAAAACTAACGCATAGCGTTGCAGATCCTTAGCGCTCCAAACTTCACCAGAAGCGCAATGCGCTCATTGACTGGCGCTCAGCGCCAAGCGCACCACGTGCTCCTCACGTGTGCGCTACTTCACCAGAAGCGCAATGCGCTCATTGACTGGCGCTCAGCGCTAAGCGCGCCACGTGCTCCTCACGTGTGCGCTACTTCACCAGAAGCGCAATGCGCTCATTGTCTGGCGCTCAGCGCCAAGCGCGCCACGTGCTTCTCACGTATGCGCTAAATGAACATAAACCGTTCTATAAAAAAAGGCCCCAGAACTATAATGAGTGTTTAGCACTCAATAAAAGACAAAAAGGCTGTCAGAATCCAAACCAATACTCAGTATTGCTAAATGTTCAACATTTTAACTGAGTGGGCCGAGCCCAAAATGGCCACAGAACCCTCATTCAGATTAATTGAGCCCATATGCTCATAAATCTTTGATCTTAATACCAAATTGGATTATAGATCTCCCAACCAATATTGGTTCAAGGGTACATCTCTTCACTCCTCTAATATGTGTCGTTGTAATCCTTCAACGTCTTCAGAGAGGTGACGGGTCTCGACAACCAGACATTATACGGACTGTGGGGTCCTTAAACTCATGGACTATGATGTCCTTAAACTTTACTGACTCTGATGTCTTTAAACTGGACCGCAAAGTCCCTAAACTAAAACAATCGAGCTCAAACGCTCTTTTTTTGGTTCTAAATGATCCTGTTAAGTTGATCTTAGTCTAAAATTAGACTAACGTATCCTTAACAAACGTTTAAGTTGATCTTAGTCTCAAAGGAGATTAACGATCCTTAAACCTAACCCAAAACCCAAATCTAAGAAAATACGGATTTGGACTAATCCACGCCCTACGGGCGACAACATAAATTAGTCTCCGTATACATTCCACGGGCAACCAAAAACAAAAACAAACACACACGACACGAAGTGACCATCTGGAGAAGGAGAATGTGGTTACCGCGATGCGGTAGCATAATTAACTGCAGGGACTTGCGCCTGCAGGGAAGAGCGTCTCCACAATCAAAAACCTCTCAAACGAGGAGGAATCTGACGAAGTCTGCTATAACGACCGTATCCGTCTAAACCTCCGATACACGGTGACATAAATCAACTTGGTATTTTCGGAGAGGTGAACGGATAAAACCAAATATCATCTGCCCCCCAGATTCAGGCAAGACATCGGTCTTCCCGGCTTCCGGTGGTAAACAGAAACTTTCCCACAGACGGCGCCAGCTGATGGATCTCTGGATCTCCTACAAATGTTATCTTCCGTTGATTTGCTGTGAGTGCTGATGGACGGCTGAGATTGAGTTGGAGGGTTGACTCCTGAAACGTATGGATCTTAATGGTTTTGGTGTGGTTGAAGCGGAGCTACCTGCAAAGAAGTCCCGGGGTGGTTGTGCCACTGAGGACCCTCCGACGATCAAGTTAGGCGGAGTATTTTGGCAAAGTAACGACCTAGTGGAGTCCAAAATGGCTTATCTCGATCGTCTGAGAGAGGGGTTTATATAGCGGCAGGGCAGGCGGGCGCGAGAATCACGCCGGCCGTTACCCCCTGGTGTCACGCCCGCGTGATAGGCGGGATTCCGTATTAATGACGAGACAGGCTCATTAATGGGGGATCGTGATGGCGTGGAACGCGGGATCGTGGGCGGCAGATATCTCGTGCATGGCAAGATTCGCGGAGCCGTGGCGGAGGCACCTCTGATCAGCGTTGCGGGTCGGTCGGTGAGACCGAGGAAGAAGAGCTCGATGGGAGGCTCGGACACGACCGGGAGGCCGAGGCTTCTTAGTTCTGTGATAGCTTGGAGGCGAGCCGGGAGGGCCTAGAAGGTCACCAAAGGTCGGGAGACTCCTCGGGCTGGAGGCCCGAGGTGTGATCCCAACCGAAGTTCTTGATCCTTTCTTGTAGGTTCTGAGACACGTCACTTGCCACGCGTCATGATCTGAAATACCACTTTTGAGTATCATCAAATTGGTTTATTAGATTATCTCTGTACACCATTATAACTCATGAGTTTAGAAATATGATATTAAACCCAAAGAAATTTAAACCAAGAGGAATAGTTCTTATAGTTTATTTGATTTCTCTAAATGAAAATTATGACATTTTACTTTTAATATTTTTCATGTTTATTTGCGAACTTCTAATATCGATTTGTTGATATGTTTTTCATCGAACTTTTATTTAGGAAAAACCCTACTCGATGTTTTTAATTGAATTCTTATAATAAGCCATTTTTTTTATTTTTTTTATTTTTAAATTAATAAACGGGAGAGAAACACCTTGTTTCCACGCATCGCATGGGTTTCGCCTCTAGTTATATAAAAGCTCATACAAAATCATTTGCATAAGTCAACATAAATGTAGCCATGACCTGCTTGTTTGTGTTAACACGCCAAAAAACAAAAAAGGTTGTGGCTATAAGGCCTTTTTTTTTGCGTAAATAGTAACTTTTTTAATCTTTAAATTTACCTATATCTACCTATATTTGTGCATAGAAAATACTTATTACTAATGAATATTCCAAAACATTGCAATTACTGAGCTAAAACCAAAAGGTAACTTTAAATACTGGACATAAAAGAGGAATGATAAACTTTGGTTTTTTTGAATAAATTACAGTGACAAAACTCTGTTTTATTAATAGAACAGAGTGGCATTCTCTTGAATTAATTAACGTAAAACATTATATATTTAAGGACAATCAACCCATTAAATTAACTAGAGAAGGATCCATAACTCTCCTCACCATAACACTTGAGGAATTATTCTATTTTGTTGGATACAGTATGCATATATGTTCGGTACACAGAATAATACATAGTTACTTAACCTATCATATTAGACATTAATAGATAAGCATTCGTCTGCTCGATATATCCTTCTTCACTCTGTCCATCACCCACTACCATAGCTCCCAACCAAGTAAGCAAGTGATCCAACAAGAGGTGCATTGATGTAAGTCGTTGGCTCGGATCGGTCGTGATCGGTCCTATCATCGGGAAATGCATCATTTTGGTTGGGGCCGCCCACGACCGCCCCCGTCAAGATGTTAGGGTTCGGATTGCCTGAGTTCAGGTACTGCATGCCGTCCTGGCATCCGATCCGAGCCGGATGGCTGGCCAGAGAAGGCAAGGAGGAGCCTCTGTGGTGGATCTTCTGCGGGAAGTGACTGCCGTATCCTACCATGTATGACATCTTCAAAGGGTTCTCTCCAAGGATGTAATCTACCTGCATACATTAATTTTACGCTTAAATCCAAAAAACTACAAAAAAGTTTATCCATGTGGTAACAAACTACCAATATAATTTTTAAATGTACAAGAAACTACCAGAGAACGAACTTTTAAAAACTACAATAACTAAGGTGTCATGCAATAATAGCAAGAAACTACGACAAAACTCATTGTAATTTTTACCTGTCTCTTGGCCAAGCCTCTCAATACATTTGGTGTCACATTGAGATTTCCACAACTGAACGTGTGATCAGAAGACATCATGTACTTTCCATAAGTAGAGAGCAGGAAGCTTATAGAAGTCACATATTGGAGATTAACAGAGCTCATCTTGTACATAAGGCCACCTAAAATGTTGAGCAAACCCCACAAATTTTATTTATTTTATCAAATATGAAGGAATTTTTGTTTTTATTTTTATTTTTGCAAAAAAGACATCTCCAAACCTGGAGTATACTGTGTTGTTGAAGAAGGAGAGTTGGGTAGTATTTTGCACATGAAGTTTTCTGCTTGAACTCTGAATTGATCAAATGAGTTGTCTTTGTTTACAAGTGCCCTCTGCTCTCTCAAAAAAAAAATCAACAATTAGAAAAATTCTTAATATATTGGTATAATTAACAGAAACTAGTAATGAGATTAGTTGCTTTGTTTTCGCTATACATTACCCTCGAGAGAAGAACATAAGCACCGGCGAATTTGTTATCCCAGCTAAAAATGTCCGGTGAATCATTTGCTCCCAATGATTTTAGATAATTTAGGTAATTCGCGTCGCCTGTGGCTCTGAAGAGCCATGCCGAGCCCCATAACAGCTCATCCTGGAAATTACCAAAAAAAAAAAAAAGTTCAGTTGTGAGCCAACAAGCAAGCAAGGGATGAGTGCGCTAGCGTGAAAGCCGTAAATGCAAATATATTATTACCTTATAGCCAGAGTAAGAGCAATAAAACGGACAGACGGCCCCTCCGAGCGAATCGCTATACTTCCCCAGATACTTCACTGCAAAATCCATCACCTTCCTCGCGGTGGCTAACAACCTCTTCGAGTATGCTGCGTCCGTGGTTCTGAACACGATCGATGCAGCAGCCAGCGCCGCTGCGGTCTCAGCCGCGACATCTGATCCTGGACTGGACGGTGACACCCAGTACACGTTCCGCGGCGTATCCATGTCCTCGGGCCTTTCCCAGCAGCTGTGGTCCGCATTGGGTTCACCGACGCCGACGTAGAGCCTGTTGGGGACGGAGGCGGAGGCCTTGAGGAGGTAGTCGGTGGACCACCGGATCGCGGAGCTGGCGTTGGAGACTTGTTTGCCCATACGCTTTCCGTACTCGATCACGCTCCATGAGAGCATCGTGGTTGTGTAGGCCATGGGGAAGCCGAACTTTACGTTGTCTCCTGCGTCGTAGTAGCCGCCGGTGAGATCCACCTGCAAGGGCAGAAAGTTTTTTCAGGTGAAATATAGGATACAAAATTCATAATTTTCTTTGTTAAAATGTATTCTGTTTCCATATTTTTATTTTTTCAAACAAGTATTAATCGTAACTGGCTATTATAACATGGTAGATAAGTCAGAAGCTAGTTATTTATCAAGCGTTCAAAGTTTGATACATGGTTGGTTGAGATTTCAAAAACAAAACAAAAATAGGTCTAAAAATAGATGTTGAATCTTCTAGCAATCTCAGTTTTTGGGTACACTAAAAACGACAGATAATCCGTGTTTTTTTTTTAAATTTTTTTGGATTCTACAAGAATCTTATCCACAATAAATAATGCAACCCATTACAACCTAACTTTCCACATGCATGCATACCTAATATTAGTTTCACTTGAGAAGAAAGGTAGGAAAATCCCTAGTCAAAAAATAGTATTAATAGTCAGGTCATGTCCACAATTGGTCTTATTATTGGTTAAGAAATAACTAATAATATTGATCATAATGACTCTATGCATGTATATTATATTGTGGCCAATCTCAAAGTAGCCTATATTAAGAAATATATCTGAGTTTCTACCTACAGTGGCATTTTTAAAGAAAAGACTCAAAAAGGAAGGCTGCCAAGAACGGCGCCAGAAATATTTTCCTAGGATGAAGTACGTATAGCATACAAAATACATAATCAATCTGAAAAAGAATAAGAAATTATAATATTTTGGCTATATATAATATAGTTTGTCTTTTCGTACGTGCTAAAAGACCAGTATTATTAGTTTAATCAATCAATGAAGAGAATGATATAATTAACTGTGATTAGTATAGCAGCATGTGGTAATATCAGTTGTATATGATTGCTGATCCCAATAACTAAAATAAGAGCACCGTGATTGAAGTGTTTAATTGCTAATCCCAAGGATAATCGAAATTCTCGAAAAACCTGACCACTAATTATAGTGCTAGACTAGTTAATTGCATGCATGAAGCTAGTTAATATGCCTTTCAATACACACACACTCTTACTTGTTTAAACTGATGTACAAAATAAAAAATCCTCTTATACTTATAACGCAAGTAATCAAAACTAAGTGTTGCCCTACATTTGCAGCAGAGCCGTCAGATAGCCCGGAATCGGATCTCCAACTGATCTTCTGACCGGCTGGGATCCGACCGGATCTCTGGCCCTGAAAGAACAAAATTGATTTGGCTAAGGCATCACCATAATTTGGATGTGCTCCAACTTGTATCCCCAACAACAACAATGAAAACAGAAGAAACAATGCAAATATATTTCGAAGTGATGCCATTAATTAGCTAGCCTTTTGCAAAGGAAATTATAATGGCATGCTTATTGTGGCTCAATCATGCTCCTTATATAGTTTTTTTCATGCAATGTTCGTTGCCAAACTGTTGAAAGACATGTGCAAGTTTAGTCAAATAGTGAACGCCCATGCTTTGGGTTAAAGAAAAGGTAATAGATTTTGCGTTGGGCTTTGATCAAGTACCTTTTTAGCTCAGGGATCTCCTCCTTGCTTCTCGCAACATGCAATGTTGCATGTGTGTATATGCACAAGTTGTACGTACACTTAATTTTGCAAGCAATGTTATTAATTGGCCTGAAATTAGGGCTAGTAGGTTGTAGAAAAACATCTGTATCGATTGGACTGCAATGAATTCGAACTGTGTTATAACCAATTTTCATTTAGATTTTCCGTTAGTCGGAATGTCTCTTATAACCAATGTTTTCCGAAGGGAGAAATTCTGCTATTAGTTTCGTTCGCAGACACTGGTCTCAATTTTGTTTGTAGGCTATGTTATAGATTTTCTTGCAGTTTGGTTAATTAAACAATAATTATCGTCCACGGCATCTTGAAATCTAATGAACTCTTGGAACAAAAGTTTTGTAGCCCAGTCAAAAGGCTAATCATTAGTATATATGGCATATAACTTCTTTCCCAGGGACTTTCTATTTTTGGGTTTGATCGATTTCAACACAATCTAGCTATTGTTGTATCATTTTTCAGGAATTTTTGGCGCTCTGATGTGGGATTTGCCTAACTGATGATGCCTATAGCTGCTCAATTCTCAAAGGAGATGCCTTGCACATTTCAATTATTTCACCCAAGTAGAAATTTCATTCTAGATGAATTCATCATAATATATATATGGGATGGATCAAAAGGAATGGGCATAGTATATAACGTTTGTTGGTTCACATGCATGATTGCTTTTGTTGTTGGTATCTATCAAATAATTATGACTACACTTAATCTGCATGCATGTTATGAAGATAAGGTTCATGTCATGAGAGCCCCACATTGTTGGGGCTTTATAGAATTTGATGAAAGACTATATTTAAGGATAGATTACTTAGAAAACAAAATGATTTTGATCTTTACCAAACTTGGTCTCTGTTTTGTGTATTAAACATTAGTATGTAGTATGTACCTCCAACTTGAGGATCAAAAAAAAAGGAAAAAGACTTGGAAGGATATTAGAATTATGACAAGAACAATCCTTTGTTCCACTCTTCGTTCTTGTCAGCCACCAAGATGGTTCACCATCAAAGCCGAAAGATCCTTTATCTGCTTCTGCATATGGTCAAACCCTTATATTTGTTTCTTCAAATCTTCAAACTCTTGTAGCTGCTGCTACTTTAAATATGAAAGACGTAGTCATACATGACTCGTATAACATCGACTATCGTTACTTGCTCTGATGCTGCTGCTTGACTTACGGAAAGCCACTCTGATACCACTTGACGTGTCGGAAATTGGTTAAGGGTAGGATCGATGCCACCAGAACGATCGTTGATGGGTTAAATGTTGTTAGAGAATTTGGTATAGGAATCGGAAAATAATAAGAACAAGTAAATTATTTATAACTCTACAGCGTGTTTACCCTCTTTACGATCTCCGACGAATGAACGCCGTAACAAAAGGTGAGTTTAAACAAACAAGTTATTTAGTGTTTTGAGAGTTGACCAGAAGATCCTGGGTTCGAGACTTTCCACAGCGCAATCGCGTACCGTTAGTTACACCCTATTGTCTCATAACGCACTTGAACGGGATACAATACTAACTCACTTTAAATCGTATCATTTTAGAGAGGGGTAGCATATATACCAATAAAGCAAATACAAACATGGATTAAACAAAAGAATATATATTTTATTCATTTTGTTCGAGTTTATATACAATTTGGATGTAAATTACATTAATATTGCAAAAGAATATAAAATTACATGAAAACTCTAGTTTGAGAGTTAACTCCTAATATTTGGGGGTATTTTAGTGTCAGCTTTGAAAGTTGATGGGCACCGTCCTTGGTGGGGGCCACATCACTTCCTATGAAGTGTAGGCAGGATACTCTGGATGGGGTCCTCAGCACGTCGTTTGAAGTGTAAATATTACTTCATTTGAAACATGGGTAACACTTCTTTTGAAGTATAGGTGAGACACTCTCGATGGAGTCCACACCACTTAATTTTGAAGTGCATGAGGGACACCCTAGAAGGGGTCCACACCCTCACAAGAGAAACAAAAATGTTTCTGTTTCAAGAGGTCAATTTTGGGGCCTCCCAAAAGACCGGAAGGAGGTCCCGAAGCAGCCAGGAGGCCTATTTTAGGGCTCCCGATGTCTGCTCCTTAGCCAATTCAGAAAATCTTTTATAGAGTTATAAAGTTTCTTTAGGTGAAACTCATATTTTTGAGTTTCATGCACTAGCTAAGAATATGTAGTATCATTCTCAATAGTTTGTGCAAAAATGAAAACATAAACCTGTGTTCAAGTGTGATAACATGGCTTTTGAGCCATGCTTTGAGAGACGGGTACAGTATTTTTGACACTGCATTCACTGAAACAGATATATTTTGCATATCTGATAGAGAAATAGGGTGTTCCTATTCACTGGTGGATTGAAAATATGGTTTTCCTATTCATGATGTTCCTGAAGACATGGTTCATGTAGTCTCGGGACATGAATGGGATATTCCATTCATATTTGTCTGTCATAGACATATTTCCATGTCTAGAAAGTGAATAAAGTTTTCCTATTCATAGATATCCTAAAGACATATTTTTCATGTCCCGGAAATGAATAGGATTTTCCTGTTCATGATGTTCCTGAAGACATAGTTTATGTCTCAGGACATGAATGTGATATTCCATTCATATTTGTCTGTCATAGACATATTTCCATGTCTAGAAAGTGGATAGAGTTTTCCTATTCATAGATATCCTAAAAACATATTTTTCATGTCCCAGAAATGAATAGGATTTTCCTATTCATATATGTTTTCAGAGATACAATTCTTGTGTCCATTTACTTATGTTTTAAACAGAAAGATATGGGGTTTTGATCCATATACTTAAAAAAAAAGTCTTATCTATTTCTGTTTGTATATATGGAAGAAATAAGATAGTCTATTTCAAGTTATGCAGAACATGAGGTAGCTCATGTTCTTAGTTCAATCCATACGGCTCTAAAATATACTGTGTTCTAAACCTTCTTCATCTCTAAAAGTTATGACCATGACTTTTAAGCTCTTTTATTAAGAGTTGAATACTTATATAAGTTTCCATCACTTTCTCTTTCCGATCAAAGAATGATAGATATATATATATATATATATATATATATAGAGAGAGAGAGAGAGAGAGAGAGAGAGAGAGGTTTGAAGGAATGGGAGTCCTCCGTTCCTGTCCTCATCCTCTTCTTTCTCTTCTTTTTCTTTTTATTCATCTTCTTCTTCTCATAACTTTAGCAAAAGTTTAAGGGTTTCAAGCAAAGAGCTTCTGATCTTTTGATCAGTTGCTCACGGGGTATTTATATCTCTCTATTAGTGGGGAGTAATGCCCGGCCACTTCCTATACATCTGCGGAGGTGGGAGGAAGAAATCCCTCCACTATCTCCACAAAATCAGGTCAAAACCTATTCCGTTAACAGAAAGGGGGTTCTGATGTTTTCAGACAACTGTTGAGAATCTCGAAATTCAAAAAGTCAAAATTCAAAAATATAAATACAAAATTTTCGAAATTCAAAAAGGTTGAATTCTGAGTTCAAATCAAGCCCAAGTGTCCAACCAAGACTTTAAATAATAATATATTAAAGCCTACCAGAATGAACCCACTTGTCATACCCCCAATTAAACATAATAGTATGGGAACTGATATAAAATGTTAGTTTTTCCACTCTTGATATAAAGTGTTAGTTTTTCCACTCTTAATCCACCTTGGGACTACAAATTAACCCATAAGCTTACAAACTCCAACAAACACTACTCGAGTTCACAAGCAATTCGAATCTATGAGGCCTCAAATCCACGAGCACATTCAAATCCGCAAACGATACCTAATCCAACAGAAATTGAGGTGAACTTAGAATAATTTTATCAATCAAAGTCTGTTTTTCAAAAAAAGAATAAAAAACCCTCCTATATAGGCTTCAAAGAAACCTAAACCTACTAATTGTACTAAAATATATTAAAACTAAATAAAATCTGTAATTGTAAAACTAAATAAACTAGAAAATATAATAAATTCTAATTTTATCAAACATACTTTATTTTGTGTCTCAATTCGTCCAACATCAAGTAGAGATAAGTAGTTTTTTTTATAGCCTAAAGATTAATACTTTTTTTTGACACTGACCCGTAAGCTCTAGCCTATGCACACAACACATCTACGCACACAACACACACCCAAGGGAGCCCACAAATTTACCCTGAAAGCGTTAATTTGTTGCCACTTCCCTTCTTGGTTTCTAAGGTTCGAACACCGAACTCTCTCTAGGAGGGAAAGTGCCCATACCAACCGAGCTATTCCTCATTGGTCAAAGATTAATACTTGCGTCTAATAAACATCCTCTCTTGATTTTCAAAAAAAAAAGTCTTCTGAAAGGAAGAAAAACCAATCAAAATTCATGGAGTCATTACGGCTCTTCTCAAGTTTAATAAAAGACAACCAACTCTCTTCCCATAGAAAAGATTGTAACGTTCCTGTAGAAAAAAATAGAATCTGTAGCGAATATATTGAAACAACAATATAATAGTTTTTCTATTTATTATTTTTAACATTATTCTTTTTCTCAAAATACATGATATAAATATTGGAATGATATGGAACCACCAGCTTGTCTTTTGGAATAAGAAAGAAGCAGATAAATTACGGTAAAATTTAGATGTGCGATTAGTATGTGGAAGTTTTGATTAGGCCTTAAAAAGCCAGGAAACAAAACTTGGCAGCAATAACAGATGCGATTGAAGTTAGCAGCAGTAGGATTAATTAGTCAAACTCCATATATTAATTAATATCTATGAAACTAATTTTTCAAAGTTTTAGAAATTAGTGAAACGTAAGACTATCATGAGGATAATTAAGATCCTTGGCCGTAATCTTCAATATGGCTCAAGATCTTGAAAAAGTTTGTCAACAACTTGTGTTGGAGAATATATTTGCACTTTTAGCAGGCTAGATTTCTTATATCGGTATTAAAAAATGTGAAGCTTTATTCATGCATGCATGCTCCAGTATATTCCATATTCGTTAAAGATTAGAGTACTTGAATATTGATTGGAATGTTACTATTATAACCCAAACTTTTTGGATGGTGATATAATTATTATATTATTTTTAAAAAAGAAATAATTAGAAAAAAAAAAAAATTCCTATAAGCAAAGATGATAAACTAGATTGTACGTATCATCTTAATAAAAAAAAGATTAAAAAAATATATTCTCTCATTAATTCAATATGTCAACATCATCTCACTTAGCATTTAAAATGATTTTTTAATTCAAAATTCACATCTCCATTCCCCTCCTCTCACTCTCTCTCACATACACATGCACTATCCCCTCCTTCTCTCACTCTCTCTCACATACACATGCACTCTCGTTTATTAGTAAAAAAAGACAAGGATAAATTTGAACAATTTATAGATAACCCTTCAAAGATTTCTTTTATTCATTTTTAAATTTTTTTTTATATCTTTACCCCTGACATCTAATATATAAACATGTGCATCGCACTTGCAAGATACTAGTTGAGCTTAGTGAGAACGGCAAGGCCTCTACATCTCATCCAACGGATGTAATTGCTTGCATATTAATTCTACTCTAAAACCCAAAATTGATACTTGAGAAATTTGGCTTCGCAAATAGTTTAGTTTTTTATTGGAAGAAACAAATAGATGCAAAATGTGTTTCTTTTAACCTTTATTACAGCAACTTCAAAATTTTGACACGATAATTAATCGAGTTGGTTAATTTGTCTATAAATAATTGATTGACGCGTCTCATATTTGTTGCATGTCTTACTGCAAACGGTACTTATTCGGAATGATGGTTGATTGCGAATACGTTCATACAAACACACAAACCTTCCATTGTTTATGTTAGCCGCAACTTTGGGATAGTATGCAAAAAGTTATTGAGATTTAGAAGGCATTTTTCTTTTTTCTTTCTTTTTTTTACTTTTACCAAGTCGTCCCTTGTTAACAACGATGTAGGGTGGAATTCCACAATTAAGAGTAGTAATTCCATATGTTTTCTTCTCAACCATAATGTTCATTAAGGATCAACGTTCATTGGACATATTTAAGGCAAGTGTACACTAAGGCGAATTGCGGTAGAAAGAAATTAATATATTTAGAGGGTGTTTAGCCGCGGAAAGGAATCTTTGTTTTCTCCTAGTCGTGACTGTGTTACCTGCAGCGGCAGTCGAAACCCCATCAACCTCTACTAAAATTATTATATATATGCGGCGAGTGTAAAGAGAAATTGTTAGTTAAAATTTTGTGAAGACAAGTTTTTTTTTTATTAAAATGAAGGCAACACGCCCCCGTGTCTCATTAAACGATAATTTAATGAAACTATATCAAAGTTCAGCTAAAAAGTGAAACACTGAAAGGAAAGCAGAGGATAACACATCCCCTGAAAAAAGAAAAAAAAAACTAAATACAAGTCTTATTTTCGCAGAAAATTAAAAAGCATCATACTCCCATATGAGCTTGTTAGTGATATGTATATCTTAGAGGCCATTATTGTATGATATAGTGGATACTTAAACATATATATGGAGGACTTTCTTACTCGACATGATAGTATGCTATCTGGTTGACTTTATCTTAACATGTACACTGGTATTATTATACCGTCTCTCATATACATATTGATAAAGCCCTTAGGATGTAGGCTTGACTATCAGGACTATGATGCGGATCATACTACTGGGACCTGGGTAGTCCACAAGCACATCCTTTAATTGTTCCTAGTCGAGAGAATATCGAGACAGGGCATCGATATTTCAGACTAGACTAGTGTGTACGTTTCTTGATCCTGTATGGGGCGATGGTTGATCCCATATCCATTGGTGCTTGACATCAAAGATTGTACACATGTGCTCATTAGAGAATGGGTACGCCGAACAGGACTCGCCGAAAACTCCTAGTTGGTACTATACCTATCGTCATATAGCAGTTCTCTGATGACACTGGTACATGTTAGTCTGTAAACTCGAGATCGTCATAGAGTCTTGTGTGGCTCTCACTGTGCTTTGATTTCCTCTTTACCATGGCTCAAAGGAATCATGCAAACAGGTGGATTTTGGATATAGTCCCGAGTCACATGGAGGTAATGAGCAATATGAGGGGTTTCGTCTCTCCCGGTTTTGGCAGTTGATATTGCGCTATACTCGATTAGCTATAACAGTAAGTCCCTAGGCAGGGCTATTGATGAGATTTATTGGTAAATGTTATCAGTAGTTCATATTTGTTGCATGTCTTACGGTAGGCAAACAATACTTATTCGGAATGATGGTTGATTGCGAATACGTTCATACAAAGACACAAACCTTCCAATGTTTATGTTAGCCGCAACTTTGGGATAGTATGCAAGATTTAGAAGGCATTATTCTTTTTTCTTTTTTTTTTTTACTTTTACCAAGTCGTCCCTTGTTAACAACGATGTAGGGTGGAATTCCACAATTAAGAGTAGTAATTCCATATGTTTTCTTCTCAACCATAATGTTCATTAAGGATCAACGTTCATTGGACATATTTATGGCAAGTGTACACTAAGGCGAATTGCGGTAGAAAGAAATTAATATATTTAGAGGGTGTTTAGCCGCGGAAAGGAATCTTTGTTTTCTCCTAGTCGTGACTGTGTTACCTGCAGCGGCAGTCGAAACCCCATCAACCTCTACTAAAATTATTATATATATGCGGCGAGTGTAAAGAGAAATTGTTAGTTAAAATTTTGTGAAGACAAGTTTTTTTTGATTAAAATGAAGGCAACACGCCCCCGTGTCTCATTAAACGATAATTTAATGAAACTATATCAAAGTTCAGCTAAAAAATGAAACACTGAAAGGAAAGCAGAGGATAACACATCCCCTGAAAAAAGGAAAAAAAACTAAATACAAGTCTTATTCTCGCAGAAAATTAAAAAGCATCCTCCTCCCACGTGAGCTTGTTAGTGATATGTATATCTTAGAGGCCATTATTGTATGATATAGTGGATATTTAGACATATATATGGAGGACTTTCTAACTCGACATGATAGTATGCTATCTGGTTGACTTTATCTTAACATGTACACTGATATTATTATACTGTCTCCCATATACATATTGATAAAGCTCTTAGGATGTAGGCTTGACTATCAGGACTATGATACGGATCATACTACTAGGACCTGGGTAGTCCACAAGCACATCTTTTAATTGTTCCTAGTCGAGAGAATATCGAGACAGGGCATCGATATTTCAGAGTAGACTAGTGTGTACGTTTCTTGATCCTGTATGGGGCGATGGTTGATCCCATATCCATTGGTGCTTGACATCAAAGATTGTACACATGTGCTCATTAGAGAATGGGTACGCCGAACAGGACTCGCCGAGAACTCCTAGTTGGTACTATACCTATCGTCAGATAGCAGTTCTCTGATGAAACTGGTACATGTTAGTCTGTAGACTCGAGATCGTCATAGAGTCTTGTGTGGCTTTCACTGTGCTTTGATTTCCTCTTTACCACGGCTCAAATGAGTCATGCAAACAGGTAGATTTTGGATATAGTCTCGAGTCACATAGAGGTAATGAGCAATATGAGGGGTTTCGTCTCTCCCGGTATTGGGAGTTGATATTGCGCTATGCTCGATTAGCTATAACAGTAAGTCCCTGGGCAGGGCTATTGATGAGATTTATTGGTAAGTGTTATCAGTAGTTTCTCATACTGTTATAGACCTTACATCGACATGACTGAGCAAGTTATTAGGGTCTGACGATGCCACCCCTAGATTCGATATGCAACATATCAGACGAAGAGACCAGACTGTACGGTGAGTGTTACTTATAGACTTCATGGGAGTTTGGACAAGCTTGCTTGTTGATCTTCTAATCGCTCAATACCTGGGTAGCTGTTATGTCTAGCTAGTACCGCTGACGGCTTATGGGTAATTGATGTGATCATCATCTACTGCTGGCGTATTGACGAATCTTTAAAGTCCCACACAGAAGTTTTCTGGTTCAAGCGAAACGAAGTAGAGCGCTAGCACATATGTTGATATGTGCGGGGGCATGATTAAATACGAGTATGAGATATCGTATTGTAATCTGGCGGCTATTTATTATCAGTCAGGTTATATGTGATATAACCAGATTATCGAATCAAGTGTTAATTTGATAATGTGATATACAAATAAATAATATTAGTCGGTTATATGTGATATAACCGGATTATTAAATCAAGTATTGATTTAATAATTTGATATATATTATATTTGATATAATTATATGTTAACTAATATTATTAGCTCACTAATTATTCTTCATAATATATATATATATATGAAAAATAGTTTGATTTTCTATTTTTAGAAAATAGAATTGAGGTGGAAAATGAAGAGAGATGGGGAAGCATGGCTTTATCTAATATTTTATTTTTCTTGACTTACTATTGAAGCATGACTTTATATTTTAGTGTACGGATATTGGATGCTTCAATGAGTGAGGGTCATTAGAAGAGCCATTCTTCTCTCATTCCAACACTTAGAGTTTTTCTTCACTTGAGCTCTCTAGCTCTCTTCTTCATCTTCCTCTTCATGTTTCAAGTCCCAACCCCTCACATGTGATGTAAATCATGGGGTTTGAATAACATCTAGTGAGTTAAACAAAACCCCTAGTTCACCATCCTACACTTGATTAGCGATCAAATGTAGCGTGTTTCCTTCACTAAAGAGTTTAATGAAGTGATAGCTGTTGGAGATAGTGCCCTCAGAGTCAATTATTGGATCACAGGCACGTGATTGCAATGATTGAGGGAGGACCTATCCCGGTAGGACAGTCTTACTCGAGATGATAGTATGCTATCTGGTTTATCTTTATCATCGTGTACTGCTTTAGGTGACCTGACATGTCGCTATTACACGTTGATAGAGCCCTTAGGATTCTTGCTTGACTACCAGCAGTATGATGGCGATCATATACGTGGGAGCTAGTAGTCTATAAGCACATCCTTAAAAGGTCCCTAGTCGTAGGAGTTTCGAGACAGGGCATCGATTCTCCAGAGTAGACTAGTGTATACAGTCGAGACCCCGACGAGGGGCGGTAGCCGGTCTCACAAGCCACTGGTGTCAGTTGGTTCACCTAAGATGTATACAGGTGCTCATTGGGTTATGAGTACACCGGACAGGACTCGCCGGGAACATGCTAGTTGGTCTTATACCTGACGTCAGATAGCAGTTCCCTGGTGACATGTGTACAGGTTAGTTCATCGACCTGAGGATCGTCATTTGTCTCGTGTGAGTTCCCACTGTGCTTTGATTACTACCCTACCACGGCTCAAAGGAGTCGTGCAAACAGGTTTTAGTTGGGTACAGTCCCGAGCCACATGGAGGCAGTGAGCGGATCTTCAGGGGTTTGTCTCTCCCAGTATTGGGGGTGAGGTCGCGCTGTGTCTAGGAGAGCCATTACGCAAAGCCCTCGGCCGAGGCAGGAGATTTACTGGTAGGTATTCCAGTAGTATCTCAGGGCGTTCTGGGCTACACTCCGACACGACTTGTACCGCTTTTGGGGGTCTGACTTTTACCAACCCCCTAGGCCCGACATGCGATGCTCATAGACGAACGGACCGGACTGTACGGATATTGTCACCGACAGGCTCAGTAGGGTGTCAGGATGAGTTCGCTCATCGACGTCCCTTTTGGTCAATAGCTGGTGGCCCGTCACGTATTGGCTTATACCTCTGACGTGCTAGTGGTTAAATCCACAGCCATAGTATTGACGAGTCTTTAGAGTCCACCACACTTTCAGTTACTCAAGCTTTCGGGCGAAACGCTGTAGAGGCCGTATGGAGATATGGCAGGGTCCGATCAGATACGTGCGGTATTGCACGGATCAGGATCGGACAGTTTGTACTAGTGGCCGTATAGTTATATGGCAGAGTTCGATCTGATACGTGCGGTATTGCACGGATCAGGATCGAACGGATTTTACTAGCCGGCTTTGGCTTAAGCCGGTCCTAGTTTAGTACAGTGTAGATTTTGTCTCATTGCATTTGTATCCAGTCGGGATACAGATGCGGGTGTGTATGCACAGTATCGGGGTTTTCCTGTAATTTATTACGGGACCAGTTTTCTGGAGTTGCCAGTTTGCATTCCGTTCCGGCCGGTTTTCCTTTGTTCTTTCCCGGCCGGACTTTTCCGATGGAGGGGTAATTTGCAGTTTTGCAAATTACATTTGAGGAGGGGGTTTCTTGCATATGTATTTATTATGATAGCATCTTTAGATACCATTCTTTTTCTTCATCTTTTCATGCTTTATTATGATTAGAATTGATAAGAATGGTTGATGTAAGTTTGTAATGATGATGTTTGGCTATGGTCACCACTTGTGCTCCTACCATCACCTCCCTTCATGCTTGATATTCATTCCTCCACCATTCTTCTTCTCACTTGATGAAAATGGTTGAAAGAAAGAAAAAGATGAGAGTTTTGATTCTTGAGAGTTTCATTCCTTGATCTCATTTCATGCTAGAAAAATGCAAGCACCATTTTTCTTATCTCATTTCCTCCATCATCTTCAAATGGCAACAAACCCCAAATGAGACATAGCCTCTACACTACACATTCTACAGCATATCTTGAGCATGTCGAGTTGCCGGCTTCATGCCCGAGTTGCCTCGGTATTGAGGCGGGAGCCCGTAAAAGACGCAGGCGATGTGGTGCCCTTTCCGGCGAGGAGGCGACGATATGGAGACAAGTCTTTCCGCGGGAGATCGGGATGATGAAGAGAAGACCGGAGGACTCGGATCACTCGGTATACTTCTCTTCCCATCTCTTGTTAGCTAGCATTAGGTTAATGGTTTCGATCCGGGTATATTGTCCGCGGTAGCGCCAGTTTCCGAGTAAGGAAAATTTTTGATTCCGCATTTTGGCCTCGGTAAGACGGCCGGGGCGCTGCCGTGGCGCAACATGGTATCAGAGCCACGCCATTAACCTTGTCTAGCTTGTTCTAATGTGTTTTACTTATCCGATCGACCGAAATTCCAAAAACCTCAATTTTGTTCACATCAGTTTCTGTTGAAATTTTTTGGTGTCTAAAAATTTTTCAGGTTGCAGAAAAATAATGTGCAGGAAATTCTAAGACCACTGGGAAAATTCGACACAGTCAGTCGACCAATGTAGCGCAGATCCGCGGCTAAACCCCCCATTGGGCCGCGGTTCCGCCGCACATTGGTGACGTCACTGCATCATTTTTTCCCAGTGGGCTTCTGGGCTTATTTTGGGGGTTTTGGAATATTAAAATTGGGCCAATTATTTCTGTGAGTGCTACAGTTTTACTTGGGGCCCACTTGTTAATTGTTTGATCAATCGGATATTTTTAAATACATTATTTCACAGTATTTACATTATATCTGCGACCGTGAATGTCACTTGATCGGTAAATCCCGTCTAACTGCTATAGCCCGGTTAGACGGATTTGCGAACGTGACTTTCACGTTGATGTTCTATGTTTATGCTGTGTTGTTGCGGATCGGTCGTGGAGGATAGCCTGGATGCAATGCTAGTACAGTTTGTTGTATTATGTACATTTGATATTGCGGGGCGAGCGTCCGACATGTGGACTGCCGTCACTGCCTGATTGTATTATTCTTTTGGGGCACGACCTGGTTGCGGTCGATGTACCCGTTGTATGTATATTTTACTTTCTGTACTAGGATTACCCCGCGGAGGGGTGCACGGATAGCCAGGTTCTAGAGGGCAACGGGCCCGCATCTCATGGCATTGAGACGGAGGGGGCTTCACTCTAGGATTGGTGGGCTATTCGCCGCACTCGTAGGGGGTACAGGTTGACCCAGGAGGGGTGCCCAAGTTACCGGATTCCGTGAAGTGCTGGGTGGTCCATTCACGGTGCTGGAGGGGGCTGCCTCGCTTCAGGTTTTGGCGGGTGACTTGCTACGCCCGTAGGGGTCTAGGATTTCATTGCACAGGCTATCCACACGACCAGGGGAACGTCGGGTTTCAGCAGCGGCTCTGTGAAACCCGGGGCTTCCAGATATCTGTATTGTTCTGTGATGCTGTACATTTCTGTGATATTGCATTTTATCACGCCTTGAGCGAAATATAATATATTGGTATATATATTAGTAGATGTTGTATATGTTTTGCATCCGCGCTAGTCCAGTCCCCGCTCTGTCGTTAGTTAAGTAACCTAACGGGTGATGACGGGACCCAGTGGCGAATGCGGATGGCATATACGTACATCAGTATATTTTCGTTCTTTATTGGTGTGATCATTTGATGGGACTGCGTTGATTCGGATCAATGCAAGCTAAACAAACCTATTCTGATGTTGTTGGAACATTTTTCAAAAAAAGCTGTTATTGCAAGGACGTTCACTTTTGTTTTGCATCGTGGTATTCATTTGGAATATCCTGCTCCTCAGTCGACGAGGCAAGGGCCGAGATCCCTTCACCGGGAGTGACCCCTTGGACAGAAGTTTGCGTCAGGGCAATAACTTCACTATAACCGATTACTTTTGCTTTGCATCGTGGTATTCAGTTGGAATATCCTGCACCTCATTCTACGGGGAAAGAGCCGAGATCCCTTCACCGGGAGTGACCTCTTTAGTAAAGGTTTTCGTCACTATATTTTTATAAAAGGCTATGCAGTTCCTTCAACGATATCAAGTTCATTACGTTAAAAGTTTTTCGCCAAAAACTAGACGTAGCCCTCCATCATTTCTTACAAGTATTACTTAGTATTCGTGCTGCGTTTGTTGACTGTGTCAAGGCGTAGTGTGCGGTAGCTAAGTAGTGGTTGTTTGCAGCATATTAATGGGATTGGTTAGGACAGTCGTGCGGCCTTGTTGACTGTGTCAAGGGCTCGCACGGGTGGGTTTAATGCAATCCAGGATAATGACGGGTTGAACTTGACTAGGACTCTTTGATTTGTTGACTGTGTCAAGGTCACTTGGGTCCTAGGGGTAAAACTTTCATCGGGAGTTTCAAAAGAACTGAAACTTGCCAGGCATGCGCATACCTTCTGGAGTGTGGTGACTTGAGTGGATTCCGTCAAGTTATCATGCAATGATAGTTGGATCCCGATTCCCACTGATGAGTTAGTTTACTCCTCGGGTGACCCCGACTAATTCTTCTTTTAGGTTTGGAGGAGAATTTGAGGTACAGTGGGAGGTTTCCAGATTAGACTAAGTGATAACCATTCTGATCTAGGTTAGAGTGCACGCTGAGTGTTTCTTTTCTCTCTCTCTTGGCAGCGACCATTGACCCGACCCTGGACTATGACTCAGTAACCAAGTTGACCGAACCTTCTTAACACTGGCTTTTGGATTGTCAGAGTTGCAGACCTCATTGCCACTCCTACTTTTACCCTTTTCTCCAGGACACCCCGCATTACTGCGAACGTCCACTTCCATTGGACAAAACCATCGTATGGTTATATACGAACTCGAAGGACTTCGAGGATGGTTTCTGGTTCTGGAGAAAACGGATAGGACTATTCAGTTGTCTTTTCTTTTCACCTTCTCTCAGGTTGCGAGTACTCCTTGGTTTAGGAGATAGTACACCTATTACGCAAATTGGATAGTCTTCTTCCAAACCTTAGGCTGGTGCCGAACGGTGGGGAATGAAGAAAACCAATTAGCATAACGATGGTGTGCAGAAGGTATTAAGTTAAGACAAAGCAAGGGATTAGTAGGAGGGCAAAGTAAATTGCGACTGATATTCACGACCAAACCAAGTATTTCTTCGCCAATCCTAAATCACCTTTGTATTTCTCCAGGACACTCCGTATCACTACGAAGATCCACAGTTTATTGGATACTCCATCGTATGGTTATATACGAACTCGAAAGGAACTAGTTCCAGTTCGGGGATGGATTCTGGTTCAGGAGAAATAGGAATAAAGTACATTCAGGTGTCTTTTATCTTCACCTTCTCTCGCGATGCGAGTGCTCCTAGGATTAGGACAGTACACCCTTTATGCTTATTGGATAGTCTTCTTCCAAACCATAGGCTGGTGCTGAACGGTAGAGAAGGAAGAAAACCATTTGGCTTAAAGGGGTGTGCAGACGGTAATGACTAAAGACATATAAAGGGATTTGGAGAACTGGCAAAGAATTATACGGTTACAGTTGTGAATCTGGATAATGGAAGAGGCATTACTAGGAATACCAGGATACCCCAACGAAACATTTCAATGTTTCAGTTTCACTGTGTACTGTTAATGGAAAACTGATTTCCCGATTAGACACTTACTCCAGGATATGTATTTACCAGGTATGATTCTCACATATGTATGGTTTTACAAGATGATGAGTGGGAGTAAGTTATTGGGAATTGGGTGATCATCCTCATTATATCGGGATTCGTTGTAATCGGTGATATTTGATGAAGTCACCTGGGTTGTTTGCCGGACGTCAAATATTTGGTTTTGAATATCCGCGGTTATGCACCAATTTCAAATTGATATATCTGTACGTCTATTTTTATAGAGTGAGATATACCTTTTGAAATTATGTCAATGACATTTACCTATATCAGTGGATGGTTAGGTAAGGAGCATTGAACAAGCGGTGTAATTCTTCTTAACCATAAGTACAGTTTTCAACCTACGACATACAGTGAATGAGTTATTAGACTCATGGGACTTATACAGAGTATTGTATATTGTCCAGTGTCCATCAGGACAAAGGGGTTGGTACTCGTACTATATTCGGTTTACTTGTGACTTCTCTATCTTAGACATGTGTTTCGTGGAAACACAGGGTCTAAGTTTTTGAGGAGTTATAGGTATTTGAATAGAGTAGAGAACCAGGTGTAGCAAGTATTGGGATTCTTCAAAGTGATCGAAGATGTAGATACTTGTGTATGGTATTCAGTTGATAGTAATGATAAAGAGAAATTGCTTCTCTTTCAGGTTACTCATAATTGGAAGCATTCCTAAGTTGAGTAACGCTGATCGGCCTCTCTCCATTTAGTTGACATGCACTGGAGACAGTTGCATGATTTTGAATCTGGTTCAATTAAATCAGTGTCTCTAGTTCTATATTGGATATAGTACAGTTCATATCTTAACATTGTTAAGGTATGGGGAGTTGTCCGGCTTATGATTAAAACCAGACTCTGGATAACTCAAGACACGTTTCTGTAATGGCTGTTTGTGGGTTGACCCAGGCTATGACGAGGGTTGACTTTCTACCATCTGGCAGATCAATAGAAATATTGTTCTAGACTCGCCACAGTTTTATTAGAAATGGATTTTTTCAGAAAACAGTAGTGGGAGTATGGTAGAACTGGAAGTGATTCCAGAACCGCAAACGATTACTGAAGATTTGATAAGGAACCTAAAGATTCAATCTGATTTGACATTCCATTGGCCACTCCGCAGATAAGGTGGGTAACTTCAGGCACCCGAGAGGTACTCCGGTAGCCTCAAGGACGGTGACATGGAAGTTCTTGTTTACCCACACTTGCCATTGTTGTTGTTCCAGGCTGCGAGACCCGGCAGGAGGATGAGTATAGCGTCGTTCTAAACTAGCTTTAGAAGTGCACGTCTATATGACTCTGCCAGAGGGTTGTCGTAGTCAGTGGGAGCAGCGGAAGCATTGGTGGACATCAGGCTTATGTCTATTTATAGACTAAAGCAGATGTAGCGGAGATAGATCATCTATTTCTGATGTGACAGTCATAGGTTTGACGTCATCAGAATAGGGGATGGATCTGTTGAGAAGGTAGTAGGAAGTGATACTCCTATACTACGATCGATTAGACTTTGGTTGTCACACAGTGGTTTCTCCACACAGGACTTGGATATTTTATCATACATTCTGGTTACTGGATCTATGGTTTTAGATCTAGATTTGGGTGGTTTCCCAATCTGGGTACCTTGACAGCATTCTATGAGTATTTAGAATGGACGACTCCTGGCACGGTAGTGCACCTGCAGTTGATGGAGTCACCCTCTCTAAAGGTGTTTTATAGACTAAAGGGGAGAGGGATACTCATGATTGGTAGATCACTTGCTTAGGCAATTGAGTCAATCATGAGATGTCAAGTACCACACCAGATGTTGTTCTTGCAGTAGATGCAATAAGTTGATATTAATCCAATCCTGGAGAAACGGTCGGAAGCAGTTTTAGAACATAAGTTGATGTTCTAGGGATATGATAACGGCAGCCTCCTTTTAGGAGACGGTTATCATTCCAGGCTTCCAAGGTGACATGGACGACAAGGAGGTTGTCAGAGTTATAGTTTTTCCTTCTGACGAGGGGCAGTATTTTGGACAGGTGGTCCAAGGCAATACTGAGGGCGGCATGGCGCAGGATACTGATTAAGTTCAGTTGACGATACAGTCTAAGAAGTTTGGATTTGGAGTTCATTTATGAGTTAGGTCCCATCAGACATCCAGACGTTCTAAGACAGGTATTGCTCATTTCGGAAGATGGTTTTCTCCGCGAACTTGAGATATAGAGAGACATAGAAAGAAACATCACAGCGGATCCACTCACTGAGGCTATTCCTCGAACGCAATAGTTTCGCAAACGAGCTTTGTGAGACTGACTAGTAGAGGAGTTGGGTGTTCGGTATCACACGGGCTGTGAGTATGCGGCATCGCAATAATTAGCCTTGAGTGCAAGTGGGAGATTGTTGGAGATAGTGCCCTCAGAGTCAATTATTGGATCACAGGCACGTGATTGCAATGATTGAGGGAGGACCTATCCCGGTAGGACAGTCTTACTCGAGATGATAGTATGCTATCTGGTTTATCTTTATCATCGTGTACTGCTTTAGGTGACCTGACATGTCGCTATTACACGTTGATAGAGCCCCTAGGATTCTTGCTTGACTACCAGCAGTATGATGGCGATCATATACGTGGGAGCTAGTAGTCTATAAGCACATCCTTAAAAGGTCCCTAGTCGTAGGAGTTTCGAGACAGGGCATCGATTCTCCAGAGTAGACTAGTGTATACAGTCGAGACCCCGACGAGGGACGGTGGCCGGTCTCACAAGCCACTGGTGTCAGTTGGTTCACCTAAGATGTATACAGGTGCTCATTGGGTTATGAGTACACCGGACATGACTCGCCGGGAACATGCTAGTTGGTCTTATACCTGACGTCAGATAGCAGTTCCTTGGTGACATGTGTACAGGTTAGTTCATCGACCTGAGGATCGTCATTTGTCTCGTGTGAGTTCCCACTGTGCTTTGATTACTACCCTACCACGGCTCAAAGGAGTCGTGCAAACAGGTTTTAGTTGGGTACAGTCCCGAGCCACATGGAGGCAGTGAGCGGATCTTCAGGGGTTTGTCTCTCCCAGTATTGGGGGTGAGGTCGCGTTGTGTCTAGGAGAGCCATTACGCAAAGCCCTCGGCCGAGGCAGGAGATTTACTGGTAGGTATTCCAGTAGTATCTCAGGGCGTTCTGGGCTACACTCCGACACGACTTATACCGCTTTTGGGGGTCTGACTTTTACCAACCCCCTAGGCCCGACATGCGATGCTCATAGACGAACGGACCGGAATGTACGGATATTGTCACTGACAGGCTCAGTAGGGTGTCAGGATGAGTTCGCTCATCGACGTCCCTTTTGGTCAATAGCTGGTGGCCCGTCACGTATTGGCTTATACCTCTGACGTGCTAGTGGTTAAATCCACAGCCATAGTATTGACGAGTCTTTAGAGTCCACCACACTTTCAGTTACTCAAGCTTTCGGGCGAAACGCTGTAGAGGCCGTATGGAGATATGGCAGGGTCCGATCAGATACGTGCGGTATTGCACGGATCAGGATCGGACAGTTTGTACTAGTGGCCGTATAGTTATATGGCAGGGTTCGATCTGATACGTGCGGTATTGCACAGATCAGGATCGAACGGATTTTACTAGCCGGCTTTGGCTTAAGCCGGTCCTAGTTTAGTACAGTGTAGATTTTGTCTCATTGCATTTGTATCCAGTCGGGATACAGATGCGGGTGTGTATGCACAGTATCGGGGTTTTCCTGTAATTTATTACGGGACCAGTATTCTGGAGTTGCCAGTTTGCATTCCGTTCCGGCCGGTTTTCCTTTGTTCTTTCCCGGCCCGACTTTTCCGATGGAGGGGTAATTTGCAGTTTTGCAAATTACATTTGAGGAGGGGGTTTCTTGCATATGTATTTATTATGATAGCATCTTTAGATACCATTCTTTTCCTTCATCTTTTCATGCTTTATTATGATTAGAATTGATAAGAATGGTTGATGTAAGTTTGTAATGATGATGTTTGGCTATGGTCACCACTTGTGCTCCTACCATCACCTCCCTTCATGCTTGATATTCATTCCTCCACCATTCTTCTTCTCACTTGATGAAAATGGTTGAAAGAAAGAAAAAGATGAGAGTTTTGATTCTTGAGAGTTTCATTCCTTGATCTCATTTCATGCTAGAAAAATGCAAGCACCATTTTTTTTATCTCATTTCCTCCATCATCTTCAAATGGCAACAAACCCCAAATGAGACATAGCCTCTACACTACACATTCTACAGCATATCTTGAGCATGTCGAGTTGCCGGCTTCATGCCCGAGTTGCCTCGGTATTGAGGCGGGAGCCCGTAAAAGACGCAGGCGATGTGGTGCCCTTTCCGGCGAGGAGGCGACGATATGGAGACAAGTCTTTCCGCGGGAAATCGGGACGATGAAGAGAAGACCGGAGGACTCGGATCACTCGGTATACTTCTCTTCCCATCTCTTGTTAGCTAGCATTAGGTTAATGGTTTCGATCCGGGTATATTGTCCGCGGTAGCGCCAGTTTCCGAGTAAGGAAAATTTTTGATTCCGCATTTTAGCCTCGGTAAGACGGCCGGGGCGCTGCCGTGGCGCAACAATAGCTTGGATTGGTGGACTTCGGATGGATCATCTTCGGCACGAAAGTCATTGGAGGAAGCTTACACCTTCTTTCAAGTGGAGCCTAGTGGAGCTACGAGAAGTCATAAGGACTACTACCCAGAGCATAAGAAGAGAAGGACACGGTCATCAAAGGTTGTAGCTTCCTTCCCTTCTTGTAGTTTTATCATATTATCATAGTAAAACCCTAATATTCTAGTTAGATCTAGGTTAGTGTTCATTAGCATCCGGAATTTTTGAAAATAGTATGTGTGATGCCCGTTTTAACCACGTCGCGGTGCTAGTAAACACTTTCATGGTATCAGAGCCAAGCTAGAACATTTGAGTAGGTCTTTACGATGTTAAAGTATTCGATCGGTTTTCGAAGTCCGTAAAATATGTAGTTTCTGTTCATCTTCTTCTTCTCAGAACTTTAGCAAAAGTTTAAGGGTTTCAAGCAAAGAGCTTCTGATCTTTTGATCAGTTGCTCACTGGGGGGTATTTATATCTCTCTATCAGTGGGGAGTAATGCCCAGCCACTTCCTATACATCTGCGGAGGTGGGAGGAAGAAATACCTCCACTATCTCCACAAAATCAGGTCAAAACCTATTCCGTTAACAGAAAGGGGGTTCTGATGTTTTCAGACAACTGTTGAGAATCTCGAAATTCAAAAAGTCAAAATTCAAAATTATAAGAACAAAATTTTCGAAATTCAAAAAGGTTGAATTCTGAGTTCAAATCAAGCCCAAGTGTCCAACCAAGACTTTAAATAATAATATATTAAAGCCTACCAGAATGAACCCACTTGTCATACCCCAATCAAACATAATAGTATGGGAACTGATATAAAATGTTAGTTTTTCCACTCTTGATATGAAGTGTGTTTTTCCACTCTTAATCCACCTTGGGACTACAAATTAACCCATAAGCTTACAAACTCCAACAAACACTACTCGAGTTCACAAGCAATTCGAATCTATGAGGCCTCAAATCCACGAGCACATTCAAATCCGCAAACGATACCTAATCCAACAGAAATTGAGGTGAACTTAGAATAATTTTATCAATCAAAGTCTGTTTTTCAAAAAAAGAATAAAAAAACCTAGCCTATGCACACAACACATCTACGCACACAACACACACCCAAGGGAGCCCACAAATTTACCCTGAAAGCGTTAATTTGTGGCCACTTCCCTTCTTGGGTTCCTAGGGTTCGAACGCCGCACTCTCTCTAAGAGGAAAAGTTCCCATACCAACCGAGTTATTCCTCATTGGTTAAAGATTAATACTTACGTCTAATAAACATCCTCCCTTGATTTTCGAAAAAAAAAAGTCTTCTGAAAGGAAGAAAAACCAATCAAAGTTCATGGAGTCATTACGGCTCCTCTCAAGTTTAATAAAAGACAACCAACTCTCTTCCCATAGAAAAGATATTAACGTTCCTGTAGAAAAAAATAGAATTTGTAGCCAATATATTGAAACAACAATATAATAGTTTTTCTATTTATTATTTTTAACATTATTCTTTTTCTCCAAATACATGATATAAATGTTGGAATGATATGGAACCACCAGCTTGTCTTTTGGAATAAGAAAGAAGCATATAAATTACGGTAAAATTTAGATGTCCGATTAGTACGTGGAAGTTTTGATTAGGCCTTAAAAAGGCAGGAAACAAAACTTGGCAGCAATAACAGATGTGATTGAAGTTAGCAGCACAAGGATTAATTAGTCAAACTCCATATATTAATTAATATCTACGAAACTAATTTTTCAAAGTTTTAGAAATTAGTGAAACGTAAGACTATCATGAGAATAATTAAGATCCTTGGCCGTAATCTTCAATATGGCTCAAGATCTTGAAAAAGTTTGTCAACAACTTGTGTTGGAGAATATATTTGCACTTTTAGCAGGCTAGATTTCTTATATCGGTATTAAAAAATGTGAAGCTTTATTCATGCATGCATGCTCCAGTATATTCCATATTCGTTAAAGATTAAAGTACTTAAATATTGATTGGAATGTTACTATTATAACCCAAACTTTTTGGATGGTGATATAATTATTATATTATTTTTAAAAAAGAAATAATTAGGAAAAAAAAAAAATTCCTATAAGCAAAGATGATAAACTAGATTGTACGTATCATCTTAATAAAAAAAAGATTAAAAAAATATATTCTCTCATTAATTCAATATGTCAACATCATCTCACTTAGCATTTAAAATGATTTTTTAATTCAAAATTCACATCTCCATTCCCCTCCTCTCACTCTCTCTCACATACACATGCACTATCCCCTCCTTCTCTCACTCTCTCTCACATACACATGCACTCTCGTTTATTAGTAAAAAAAGACAAGGATAAATTTGAACAATTTATAGATAACCCTTCAAAGATTTCTTTTATTCATTTTTAAATTTTTTTTTATATCTTTACCCCTGACATCTAATATATAAACATGTGCATCGCACTTGCAAGATACTAGTTGAGCTTAGTGAGAACGGCAAGGCCTCTACATCTCATCCAACGGATGTAATTGCTTGCATATTAATTCTACTCTAAAACCCAAAATTGATACTTGAGAAATTTGGCTTCGCAAATAGTTTAGTTTTTTATTGGAAGAAACAAATAGATGCAAAATGTGTTTCTTTTAACCTTTATTACAGCAACTTCAAAATTTTGACACGATAATTAATCGAGTTGGTTAATTTGTCTATAAATAATTGATTGACGCGTCTCATATTTGTTGCATGTCTTACTGCAAACGGTACTTATTCGGAATGATGGTTGATTGCGAATACGTTCATACAAACACACAAACCTTCCATTGTTTATGTTAGCCGCAACTTTGGGATAGTATGCAAAAAGTTATTGAGATTTAGAAGGCATTTTTCTTTTTTCTTTCTTTTTTTTACTTTTACCAAGTCGTCCCTTGTTAACAACGATGTAGGGTGGAATTCCACAATTAAGAGTAGTAATTCCATATGTTTTCTTCTCAACCATAATGTTCATTAAGGATCAACGTTCATTGGACATATTTAAGGCAAGTGTACACTAAGGCGAATTGCGGTAGAAAGAAATTAATATATTTAGAGGGTGTTTAGCCGCGGAAAGGAATCTTTGTTTTCTCCTAGTCGTGACTGTGTTACCTGCAGCGGCAGTCGAAACCCCATCAACCTCTACTAAAATTATTATATATATGCGGCGAGTGTAAAGAGAAATTGTTAGTTAAAATTTTGTGAAGACAAGTTTTTTTTGATTAAAATGAAGGCAACACGCCCCCGTGTCTCATTAAACGATAATTTAATGAAACTATATCAAAGTTCAGCTAAAAAGTGAAACACTGAAAGGAAAGCAGAGGATAACACATCCCCTGAAAAAAGAAAAAAAAAACTAAATACAAGTCTTATTTTCGCAGAAAATTAAAAAGCATCATACTCCCATGTGAGCTTGTTAGTGATATGTATATCTTAGAGGCCATTATTGTATGATATAGTGGATACTTAAACATATATATGGAGGACTTTCTTACTCGACATGATAGTATGCTATCTGGTTGACTTTATCTTAACATGTACACTGGTATTATTATACCGTCTCTCATATACATATTGATAAAGCCCTTAGGATGTAGGCTTGACTATCAGGACTATGATGCGGATCATACTACTGGGACCTGGGTAGTCCACAAGCACATCCTTTAATTGTTCCTAGTCGAGAGAATATCGAGACAGGGCATCGATATTTCAGACTAGACTAGTGTGTACGTTTCTTGATCCTGTATGGGGCGATGGTTGATCCCATATCCATTGGTGCTTGACATCAAAGATTGTACACATGTGCTCATTAGAGAATGGGTACGCCGAACAGGACTCGCCGAAAACTCCTAGTTGGTACTATACCTATCGTCAGATAGCAGTTCTCTGATGACACTGGTACATGTTAGTCTGTAAACTCGAGATCGTCATAGAGTCTTGTGTGGCTCTCACTGTGCTTTGATTTCCTCTTTACCACGGCTCAAAGGAATCATGCAAACAGGTGGATTTTGGATATAGTCCCGAGTCACATGGAGGTAATGAGCAATATGAGGGGTTTCGTCTCTCCCGGTTTTGGCAGTTGATATTGCGCTATACTCGATTAGCTATAACAGTAAGTCCCTGGGCAGGGCTATTGATGAGATTTATTGGTAAGTGTTATCAGTTGTTTCTCATACCGTTATAGACTTTATATCGACATGACTGATCAAGTTATTAGGGTCTGACGATACCACCCCTAGACTCGATATGCAACATATCAGACTAGGAGACCAGACTCTACGGTAAGTGTTACTTATAGGCTTCATGGGAGTTTGGGCAAGCTTGCTTGTTGATTTTCTAATCGCTCAATATCTAGCTAGCTGTTACGTCCAGCTAGTACCGCTGATGGCTTATGGGTGATTGATGTGATCATCACCTACTGCTAGTATATTGGCGAATCTTTAAAGTCCCACATAGAAGTTTTCTGGTTCAAGCGAAACGAAGTAAAGCACATATGTTGATATGTGCGGGGGCATGATTAAATACGAGTATGAGATATCGTATTGTAATCTGGCGGCTATTTATTATCAGTCAGGTTATATGTGATATAACCAGATTATCGAATCAAGTGTTGATTTGATAATGTGATATACAGATAAATAATATTAGTCGGTTATATGTGACATAACCGGATTATTAAATCAAGTGTTGATTTAATAATTTGATATATATTATATTTGATATAATTATATATTAACTAATATTATTAGCTCACTAATTATTCTTCATAATACACACACACACACACACACACACACACACGAAACATAGTTTGATTTTCTATTTTTAGAAAATAGAATTGAGGTGGAAAATGAAGAGAGATGGGGAAGCATGGCTTTATCTAATATTTTATTTCTTTTGACTTACTATTGAAGCATGACTTTATATTTTAGTGTATGGATATTGGATGCTTCAATGAGTGAGGGTCACTAGAAGAGCCATTCTTCTCTCATTCCAACACTTAGAGTTTTTCTTCACTTGAGCTCTCTAGCTCTCTTCTTCATCTTCCTCTTTATGTTTCAAGTTCCAACCCCTCACATGTGATGTAAACCATGGGGTTTGAATAACATCTCGTGAGTTAAACAAAACCCCTACTTCACCATCCTACACATAGATTAGCGATCAAGTGTAGCGTGTTTCCTTCACTAAAGAGTTTAATGAAGTGATAGCTTGGATTGGTGGACTTCGGGTGGATCATCTTCGGCACGAAGGTCATCGGAGGAAGCTTACACCTTCTTTCAAGTGGAGCCTAGTGGAGCTACGAGAAGTCATAGGGGCTACCACCCGGAGCATAAGAATAGAAGGACACGGCCATCAAAGGTTGTAGCTTCCTTCCCTTCTTGTAGTTTTATCATATTATCATAGTAAAACCCTAATATTCTAGTTAGATCTAGGTTAGTGTTCATTAGCATCCGAAATTTTTGAAAATAGTATGTGTGATGCCCGTTTTAACTACGTCGCGGTGCTAGTAAACACTTTCATGGTATCAGAGCCAAGCTAGAACATTTGAGTAGGTCTTTACGATGTTAAAGTATTCGATCGGTTTTCGAAGTCCGCAAAATATGTAGTTTCTGTCGATTTTTCGAAAGATGGAATTTTTAGATTAAAAATATGCAGAAAATCGTGTAGGGTTTTTTATGGAGCCCTAAGAAATTTGAAGCCCCAATTCCCTTAAAGCGCTGTGGAACCGTGGCCCAAACCTTAGTTTGGTTACGGTTCCGCCGCCGTTTTGGAGTATTATGGGGTCCTGTTTCTTGTGCTGCTCCATGGTTACATTTTGCACTTTTTAGGTGTTTTTAATGATTCTCAAGTTTTCGAGGTCTCTGGTATTTGTGGGTGTTTGTTAAATCGATCAAAATATTTAACTTCGTATAGATCTTGATGATATGTGATACAATTGTTAGAATCCGGAATAATTAGTTTTGTGAAAACTATTTAGTATATTGTAAATCTAGCCGTTTAGTCTCGTTTGATCGATTACCACAGAGTTTTGAATCAAAACTCCGTCGCAATTGCGTATAGTACGCGATCACTTAGTCGGGAATCTTGTTCGATTATCCGACAGCTTATTGAAAAGAGTTTTCAATTTGAGACTAAAATGCAAGGTTTATAAGTTAGGCATGATATCCGGAATATGAGATATTCCGAGTTTATGATGTCTATGGATAAGCGGATTCTAATTATTGTAGTTTTTTCATTTCTTTTCTGTGAACGTAAGTGTAATATGTGGGGTATCCCGATCTCGTTGCTATATGTCAACGACTTTCGGGATATGCATATTTACTTACGTTGATGATATGCGATATTATGTGTTGCTATGATATGTTTTATTGGATCGTCTTGATTGAATAGCCGGGGGTTTTGCATGAGATGAGAGTTTTTCATTTTCATTCAAGTAAAATCTATATGCAATATTCTTTTATTGGGACACTTCCAGGTTGAGGATGTTATCACCATTGATGTATATTATTTACTTTTCCGCATCAGGATAAACCCAAGGTGGGGAGCACAAGTAACTGGGTTCTAGAGTCCAGTGGGAGACCATCTCGAGGAGTCAAGACCGGGTCTCCTAACTTTAGAATTGGCATGATTACTTGCCGCTCTTGTAAGGGTCTAGGGATGTGGGTTTGGCTATTCATCACGACTGTGGAATCCATGTTTTACATTACTGGCTGAATTTAAAATACGAACCTCCTAGTATATCAAATATTTCATATATTACTTCTGCTGCTTGATTCTGTGATGTGATCATATAACTGCGTCAGACGAATGCTATTTATAATAAACGTTGCTTATGTTTTGCACCCACGCTAGTCCAGCCCCTGCTCTGCTGTTAGTTAAGAACCTAACGGTGAAGACGGGGCCCGTGGCGAATGCGGATGGCATAAGCATACGTTCTATTTTTTTTTTCATTTTTCTGTGATGTTTAGAAAACATTAAATGATGGGACTTCATTAATGAGATTAATAAAAAGAAAAGAAATCTAAAAATGTTGTAGAATCGAAATTTTAAAAAGGTAGCTCTAGTTCTTGCTTTGCATAGTGGTATTCCTTGATGAATATCCAGTACCTCATTCGATAAGGAAAGAGCCGAGATTCCTTCACCGGGAGTGACCTCTTTAGGAAAACTAGCAAATTCTACAACCTACTCGGTTTTGTTTTCATAGCTTCTCTAGTTTTTGCTTTGCATTGTGGTATTCCTTGATGAACATCCAACACCTCATTCGATGAGGAAAGAACCGAGATCCCTTCACTGGGAGTGACCTCTTTAGCGAAACTAGTAAAAGCTACAAAAAACACTCATTTTCAAATCACTAGATTCTACAACGATATCAAGTTCATTACGTTAAAGGTTTTCTTAAAAACCATCCGTAACCCTCCGTCATTTCAGATAAGTACTATTTAGTATTTGTGCTACGTTTGTTGACCATAGCCAAGACGTAGTGTGCGGTAGCTAATTAGTGCTTATCTACAGAATGTGATGCGATTAGATTAGGCTAGTTGTACGGCTTTGTTGACCTTAGCCAAGGGTCGTACGGGTGGGTTTAAAACAGATATTGGGAATTTCAAGTGTTGAAATTTGTAATGAGATTGCATACCTTCTATATGATAGTTGGATCCCGATACCCACTGCGAGTAAGAGTTACTCCTGGAAGAGTTTTTCACTTTACAATTAGGTAATCCAGTTGGTATCTAGAAAAGTGTCAACGGGGTTATGCCTCTAGGGAAACGAGGTTTATTTTAATTAGGTCCGTGCGAAAGCTCGTGGAACCTCCCTCGAAATACCGACACTGACTTGGCTGACTGGTTAACGAACTTGTAGAATATAATTAATCCCGGCCAATCGAATGAAGATTTGATAAAAACAGTAGGAGCCATCCTGATTAGATAAGATAATAACCAATCTAATCTTGCAAAGAGCACACGCTAATGCGTTTCCTTCTCTCTCTCTCTCTCCAGGTAGCGACCAATGGCACACCTTAATCAAGATAATAATATGGATGTATTGATCGAACTTACTTATTATACTGGACTAGGTTCCACTCTATCTTATGACTGTCATAAGTCTGAACAAGGAATAGGGGAATATCCGGATTCCCACGCCACCTAAATTATGAATAAGCATGTTGATGCATCGTTTTCAGCTTTGTTCATTACCAAGAACTGTTTCTCAGTTAACTCTACGTCCTGGGTATTTGATACCGGATCAGGATCCCACGTATGTAATTTGTTACATGGGCTATAAAGAGGTAGATAACTGGGAAAGGGTGATTGATAAGTCTATAGTAGTAGGGAATGGAGCAATTGTTGCAGCCAAAACAGTTGGCAAATATCACCTAGTGTTACCAACTGGTAATACAATGATTCTGAGCGACTGTTATTTCGTACCAAAAATATTGCGAATGTTTTCCTAAATAAAGTGTTGATTGGATATGGTACATTGTATAACGGTATATACGTTCTAAATCACAATACAGTTCTAAGTATACAAAACACACACAAGAGGAATAGTTCAGAAATGAACGAAGTCTTCTTGTGGCATTATAGACTATGTCATATTAATACGACACGACTGGCTAAGTTGCATAAGAATAGATATTTGAATCCATTCGAAATTATATCTCATGAAACTTGCCAGTCATGTCTCAATGGTAAAGATGACCAAATCTCCGTTTACTGGACACGGAGAAAGAGCTACTGAACTCTTGGGATAGATACATAGTGATGTATGCGGTCCTATGTCTACACATACCAGGAATGGTTCTTCGTACTTTATTATATTCATCGATGATCTCTTAAGATACAGACATGTGTTCCTTTTGAAACATAAGTCTGAAGCTTTTGAGAAATTCAAGGAATATAAGTACGAAGTTAAGAACCAGACGGGTAAAAGTATTAAAATCCTTCGATCAGATCGGGGAGAAGAATACTTGAGCACGGAATTCAGAGACTACTTAAAAGAGAATGAGATTCTCTTTTAGCTTACTCCTCCATATACACCACATCACAATGGAGTATCGGAGTGGTGGAATCGCACCCTGTTAGATATGGTGCGCTATATGATGAGTAATGCTGAGTTGCCTATTTACTTTTGGGGTTATGCACTTGAAAAAGCTGCATTCCTATTGAATAAAGTTCCAACCAAATCCATTGCCTACCACTCCATATAAGATATGGAATGGGAAGAGACCGTTTCTTAAACGAGTTAAGATATAGGGTTGTCCGGCCTATATTAAAAAGCAAAATCCGGACAAGCTTGAGGCAAGGTCAGTTCTGTGCAAGTTTATAGGGTATCCCAAATATTCGCGAGGGTATATCTTCTACCACACCGAGGAACAAAAAGTGTTTGTTTCTCGAAATGCCACCTTTTTAGAAAAGGAATTTCTTGTGAAAGAAATTAGTGGCAATGAGGTAGAACTGGAAGAAGTTCCAGCTACACAAACTATAACTGACGATTTGGTGGAACCGGAGGATTCAATAGTCCCCAATGAACCTAAGCCACTCTGCAGATCTAGTAGGGTTTCTCATCCACCTGAGAGATACTACGGTTTTCTCATAGACGGTGGGAGTGAGGATTGCATCATGGAAGATGATGACCCAACTAGTTTCGAGCAGGCCATTACAAGTGGAGACTATGTGAAATGACTGGATGCTATGTGATCTGAGATGGAATCCATGTACACCAACAAAGTATGGACTTTGAAAATTGCTCCTGAAGGGGTAAAACCCATCGGGAGAAAGTGGATCTTGAGAAGATAATTGGTGTAGATGAAAAAGTTGAGACTTTAAAAGCTAGACTTGTAGCAAAAGGTTTTCGTCAACGACCAGGTGTTGACTATGATGAAACCTTTTTCTCTAGTGGCTATGCTTAAGTCCGTCAGGATCATACTTGCTATTGCTGCATACCATGACTACGAAATTTGGCAGTTGCACATCAAGACCACTTTTCTAAATTGTGATTTAGAAGAGAGCGTGTACATGACACAGCCAGAGGGCTTCGTAGACAGTGGGAGCATCGAAAGCGTGTGCAAGCTGCTTAAATCCATATACGGATTAAAGCAGGCGTCGCGGAGCTGGAATATCTGTTCCGATGAAGTTGTCAAAGAGTTTGACTTCATCAAAAATGTAGATGAACCATGTATATATAAGAAGGTTGTAGAGAGTAAAGTTGTCTTACTCGTATTGTACGTGGAAGAAAAACTCTTGATAGGAAACGATGTTCCTATGCTACACTCGGTCAAGCTCTTATTATCACATAAGTTCTCCATGACAGATCTAGGTGATGCCTCCTACATCTCGGGGATAAAGATCTATAGAGATAGATCTAAACGAGTGTTGGGATTGTCCCAATCCAGGTACATTGACACCATACTAAAGAGATTTAGTATGGAAGATTCTAAGCGTGATAATGTACCTGCTTGTTTATGTTGGAGATAGTGCCCTCAGAGCCAATTATTGGATCACAGGCACGTGATTGCAATGATTGGGGGAGGACCTGTCCCAGTAGGACAGTCTTACTCAAAATGATAGTATGCTATCTGGTTTATCTTTATCATCGTGTACTGCTTTAGGTGACCTTACGAGTCGCTATTGCACATTGATAGAGCCCATAGGATTCTTGCTTGACTACCAGCAGTATGAGGGTGATCATATACGTGAGAGCTGGGGTCTATAAGCAAATCCTTAAAAGGTCCCTAGTCGTGGGAGTTTCGAGACAGGGCATCGATTCTCCAGAGTAGACTAGTGTATATAGTCGAGACCCCGACAAGGGGCGGTGGCCGATCTCACAAGCCACTGGTGTTAGTTGGTTCACCTAAGATATATACAGGTGCTCATTGGGTTATGAGTACACCGGACAGGACTCGCCGGGAACCTGCTAGTTGGGATTATACTAGACGTCAGATAGCAGTTCCCAGGTGACATGTGTACATGTTAGTTCATCGACCTGAGATCATCATTTGTCTCGTGTGAGTTCCCACTGTGCTTTGATTACTACCCTACCACGCTCAAAGGAGACGTGCAAACAGGTTTTAGTTGGGTACAGTCCCGATCCACATGGAGGCAGTGAGCGGATCTGCAGGGGTTCGTCTCTCCCGGTATTGGGGGTGAGGTCGCGCTGTGTCTAGGAGAGCCAGTACATGAAAAGTCCTTGGCCAAGGCAGGAGATTTACTGGTAGGTATTCCAGTAGTATCTCAGGGTGTTCTGGGCTGATCTCCGACACGACTTGTACCGCTTTTGGGGGTCTGACTTTTACCAACCCCCTAGGCCCGCCATGCGATGCTCATAGACGAACGGACCGGACTGTACGGATATTGTCACTGACAGGCTCAGTAGGGTGTCAGGATGAGTTCGCTCATCGACATCCCTTTTGGTCAATAGCTGGTGGCCTGTCACGTATGGCTAATACCTCTGACGTGCTAGTGGTTAAATCCACAGCCATAGTATTGACGAGTCTTTAGAGTCCACTACACACAACTACTCAAGTTTCGGGCGAAACGCTGTAGAGGCCGTATGGAGATATGACAGGGTTCGATCAGATACGTGCGGTATTGCACGGATCGTGATCGGACGGATTTTACCAGCCGACTTTGGTTTAAGCCGGATCCTAGTATTAGACAGTGTAGATTTTGTCTCTTTGCATTTGTGTTCAGTGGGAATACAAATACGGGCATGTATATGCAGTCGCGGGATTTTTCTGTAATTTATTACGGGATCAGTTTTCTGAAGTTGCCAGTTTGCATTCTGTTCCGGCCAGTTTTCCTTTGTTCCTTCCCGGCCGGACTTTTCCGTTGGAGGGGGTTATTTGCAAGTGTGCAAATAACATTTGTGGAGGGGTTATTTGTTTATGTGGCTTCATAATCATGAGATTCCATTTTAATCTCATCTTTTTCATTTATTGTGATGAGAGTTGATTTGCATTTTGATGTGAGGTTTGCTTTGGATGTGGTCACCTCTTTCCTTTCCTACACTCACCTCCCTTCTTGGTTTTGATCTTTTCTCTCCACCATTTGATATGAGAGGGGCCGGCCTGTTGGAGATAGTGCCCTCAGAGTCAATTATTGGATCACAGGTACGTGATTGCAATGATTGAGGGAGGACCTATCCCGGTAGGACAGTCTTACTCAAGATGATAGTATGCTATCTGATTTATCTTTATAATCGTGTACTATTTTAGGGACCTTACGAGTCGCTATTACACGTTGATAGAGCCCGTAGGATTCTTGCTTGACTACCAGCAGTATGAGGGCCATATACGTGGGAGCTGGGGTCTATAAACACATCCTTAAAAGGTCCCTAGTCGTGGGAGTTTCGAGACAGGGCATCGATTCTCCAGAGTAGACTAGTGTATACAGTCGAGACCCCGACGAGGGGCGGTGGCCTGTCTCACAAGCCACTGGTGTCAGTTGGTTCACCTAAGATGCACACAGGTGCTCATTGGGTTATGAGTACACCGGACAGGACTCGCCGGGAACCTGCTAGTTGGTATTATACCTGATGTCAGATAGCAGTTCCCTGGTGACATGTGTACAGGTTAGTTCATCGACCCGAGACCGTCATTTGTCTCGTGTGAGTTCCCTCTGTGCTTTGATTACTACCCTACCACGCTCAAAGGAGACGTGCAAACAGGTTTTAGTTGGGTACAGTCCCGAGCCATATGGAGGCAGTGAGCGGATCTTCAGGGGTTCGTCTCTCCCGGTATTGGGGGTGAGGTCGCGCTGTGTCTAGGAGAGCCAGTACATGAAAAGTCCTTAGCCAAGGTAGGAGATTTACTGGTAGGTATTCCAGTAGTATCTCAGGGTGTTCTGAGCTACACTCCGACACGACTTGTACCGCTTTTGGGGGTCTGACTTTTACCAACCCCCTAGGCCCGCCATGCGATGCTCATAGACGAACTGACCGGACTGTACGGATATTGTCACTGACAGGCTCAGTAGGGTGTCAGGATGAGTTCGCTCATCGATGTCCCTTTTGGTCAATAGCTGGTGGCCCGTCACGTATGGCTAATACCTCTGACGTGCTAGTGGTTAAATCCACAGCCATAGTATTGACGAGTCTTTAGAGTCCACCACACAGTTACTCAGGTTTCGGGCGAAACGCTGTAGAGGCCGTATGGAGATATGACAGGGTTCGATCAGATACGTGCGGTATTGCACGGATCATGATCGGACGGTTTTTACTAGTGGGCTTTGGTTTAAGCCGGATCCTAGTATTGTACAGTGTAGATTTTGTCTCTTTGCATTTGTATTCAGTGGGAATACAAATGCGGGCATGTATATGCAGTCGCGGGGTTTTCCTGTAATTTATTACATGATCAGTTTTCTGAAGTTGCCAGTTTGTATTCCGTTCCGGCCGGTTTTTCTTTGTTCCTTCACGGCCGGACTTTTGTGATGGAGGGGGTTATTTGCAAGTTTGCAAATAACTTATTGTGGAGAGGATGTCTTGCATTTGTGGGATTATGATATGACCATCATCATTATATTCTTTTTCCATCACATTGCTAGCATTAATTATGATGAGTTGTTGAAAGGATGTGAGGTTGATCTTGTGATGATCTTTTCTTTTCTATCATATATTTTCCTACTTGGAATTATTCTTGTGGTTTTTGCTCCACCATTCATTCATGGCCGGCCACTAGAGAGGGGAGTGAGGATGAAGTTTCATTTTTGGTGTGAAAAATTAATCTCATTTCTCATGTAGTATCAAAGTTCATAGCTCCATTTCCAAACCTTTCTCCAAAGTTCTTCTCTCCTCCATCACCAAGGCAACTTAAACCCCAAGAGAGACATAGTATTCTACACTAGTCTACAGTACCCTTGGACGCGTCGGCTTGCCAACTTCGCGCCCGAGTTGCCTCGGTCCAGAGGTGGGAGCCCGTAAAAGAATTCGGCTACGTGGTGCTCTTTCCGACGAGGAGGTGACGAACGGAGATTCCGCAGGAGATCGGGACGACGACGAGAAGACCGAAGGACACGGATCGCTCGGTATATCTCTCTACCCATCTTTTAGTTTGCTAGTAGTTAGGTTAATGGCCCGATCCGGGATAAAAGTGCGCGGTGGTGCCGGTTTGCTAGTTTGCAAAGTTTTTCGTTTCCGCGTTTTGGCCTCGGATTGACGGCCGGGGCGCCGCCGTGCACTTACACTGGTATTAGAGCCACGCCATTAACCTAGTCTATCTTGCTCTAGTATGTTTAGAACTCGATCGAACAAAATTTCCAAAAACCGCGTTTTCATGTGCATCAGTTTCTGTCGCATTTTTTTTGGCTCCAAAATTTTTTCAGGTAGTTGCAGAATGATGTGCATTGAAGTATAAGAAATCTGGTAAAATTTGGTCACCTAAACCCATTACTCCACCGCGCAACCGCGGCCAAACCCATGCTTGGTGCGCGGTTCCGCCGCCATTTTCACTGTTCAGCGCGCCAAATTTTTCCAGAGGGCTTTAGACATGGAAATAGGGGTTTTGGGATATTCTTTTTGGGCCCAGATTTTCTGTAAGTGCTACAGTACTGCTTGGGGCCCACTTCGCTAAATTTGTTCGTTCGGATATTTTAAATATGTTAGTTCACAGTATTTACATTATATCTGCGATCGTGAATGCCATTTGATCGGTAAATCCTGTCTAACTGCTATAACCCTTTTAGACGGATTTGCGAACGTGACATTCACGTTGATGTTCTGTGTTGTGCTGTGATGTTGCGGATCGGTCGTGGGGGATAGCCTGGATGCAATGGTAGTACAGTTTTGTTTTATATGTACATTTGATATTGCGGGGCGAGCGTCCGACATGTGGACTGCCGTTACTGCCTGTTTGTATATTATTCTTTTGGGGCACGACCGGGTCGAGGTCGATGTGCCCGTTGTATGTATATTTTCTTTCTATACTAGGATTACCCCGCGGAGGGGTGCATGGACAGCCGGGTTCTAGAGGGCAACGAGCCCGCATCTCATGGCATTGAGACGGAGGGTGCTTTACTCTAGAATTGGCGGACTATTCGCCGCACTCGTAGGGGGTATAGGTTGACCCAGGAGGGGTGCCCAAGTTACCGGATTCCGTGAAGTGCTGGGTGGTCCATTCACGTTGCTGAAGAGGGCTGCCTCGCTTCAGGTTTTGGCGGGTAACTTGCCGCGCCCGTAGGGGTCTAGGATTTCATTGCACAGGCTATCCACACGACCAGGGGAACGTTGGGTTTCAGTAGCGGCTCTGTGAAACCCGGAGATCCCAGATATCTGTATTATTCTGTGATGCTGTATATTTCTGTGATGTTGCATTTTTTATCACGCCTTGAGAGAAATATTATATATTGATATATATACTAGTAGATGTTGTATATGTTTTGCATCCGTGCTAGTCCAGTCCCCGCTCTGTCGTTAGTTAAGTAACCTAACGGGTGATGACAGGACCCAGTGGCGAATGCGGATGGCATATACGTACATCATTATTTTCGTTCTTTTGTGGTGTGATCAATTGATGGGAATGCGTTGATTCGGATCAATGCAAGATAAACAAACCTATTCTGATGTTGTTGGAACATTTTTCAAAAAGCTGCTATTGCAAGGGCGTTCTCTTTTGTTTTGCACAGTGGTATTCAGTTATGAATATACAGCTCCTCAGTCGACGAGGCAAGGGCCGAGATCCCTTCACCGGGAGTGACCCCTTGGACAAAAGTTTGCGTCAGGGCAATAACTTCACTATAGCCGATTACTTTTGCTTTACATCGTGGTATTCAGTTGGAATATCCTGCACCTCATTCTACGGGGAAAGAGCCGAGATCCCTTCACCGGGAGTGACCTCTTTAGCAAAGGTTTTCGTCATTATATTTTTAAAAGCTATCCGGTTCCTTCAACGATATCAAGTTCATTATGTTAAAGGTTTTCGCCAGAAACCATTCGTAGCCCTCCGTCGTTTCAGACGGGTAGCACGTAGTATTCATGCTATGTTTGTTGGCCTTCGTCAAGGCATAGTGTATGGTAGCTGCTTGTTGCCTTTTTGCTGCATAGATAGATGCGTTGGTTTGGAACAGTCGTATAGCCTTGTTGGCCTTCGTCAAGGGCTTGTACGGGTGGGTTCAAATCAACCTGGAGAATGACGGGTGGAACTTGACATGTGACTTATGATTTCTTGGCCTTCGTCAAGGTCATAAGAGCATGGGGCAAAAATCACATCGGGAGTTTCTAAAGAAACCGAAACTTGCCAGATATGCACATACCTTCTGGAGTGTGATAACGTGAGCGGATTCCGTCACATTATCATGCGATGATAGTTGGATCCCGATCCCCACTGATGAGTTGGTTTACTCCTCGGGTCATCCCGACTAATTCTTCTTTCAGGTTTGGGGAAGAATTTGACGTTACAGTGGGAGGTTTCCAGATTAGATAAAGTGATAACCATTCTAATCTAGGTTAGAGTGCACGCTGAGTGTTTCTTTTCTCTCTCTCTTTGGCAGCGACCATTGACCCGACCCTAGACTATGACTCAGTGACCAAGTTGACCGAACCTTCTAAAACACTGGCTTTTGGATTGTCAGAGTTGCAAACCTCATTGCCACTCCTACTTTTACCCTTTTCTCAAGGACACCCCGTATTACTATGAACGTCCACTTCCATTGGACAAAACCATCGTATGGTTATATACGAACTCGAAGGAATTCGAGGATGGTTTCCGGTTCTGGAGAAAACGAATAGGACTATTCAGTTGTCTTTTCCTTTTACCTTCTCTCAAGTTGCGAGTACTCCTTGGTTTAGGAGATAGTACACCTATTACGCAAATTGGATAGTCTTCTTCCAAGCCATAGGCTGGTGCCGACCGGTAGGGAATGAAGAAAGCCAATTAGCCTAAACGGTGTACAGAAGGTATTAAGTTAAGACAAACCATGGGATTAGTAAGAGGGCAAAGTAAATTGCGACTGCTATTCACGACCAAACCAAATATTTCTTCGCCAATCCTAAATCACCTTTGTATTTCTCCAGGACACTCTGTATCACTACGAAGATCCACAGTTTATTGGATACTCCATCGTATGGTTATATACGAACTCGAAAGGAACTTGTTCCAGTTCGCGGATGGATTCTGGTTCAGGAGAAATAGGAATAAGGTTTATTCGGTTGTCTTTTATCTTCACCTTCTCTCGCATTGCGAGTGCTCCTAGGATTAGGACAGTACACTCATTATGCTTATTGGATAGTCTTCTTCCAAATCTTAGGCTGGTGCCGAACGGTAGGGAAGGAAGAAAACCATTTGGCCTAAAGGGGTGTGCAGAAGGTAATGACTAAAGACATATAAATGGATTTGGAGAGGTGGCAAAGAAATATATGGTTACAGTTGTGAATCTGGATAATGGAAGAGGCATTACTAGGAATACCAGGATACCCCACCGAAACATTTCAATGTTTCAGTTTCACTGTGTATTGTTAAAAGAAAACCGATTTCCCAATTAGACACTTGCTCCAGGGTATGTATTTACCAGGTTTGATTCTCACATCTGTATGGTTTTATAGATGATGAGTGGGATTAGGTTATTGGGAATTAGGTGATCATCCTTATTATATCGGAATTCGTTGTAATTGGTGATATTTGAGGAAGTCACCTGGGTAGTTTGCCAGACGACAAATATTTGGTTTTGAATATCCGTTGTTATGCACCAATTTCAAATTGATATATCTGTACGTCTATTTTTATAGAGTGAGATGTATCCTTTTGAAATTATGTCTATGACATTTACCTATATCGGTGGATGGTTAGGTAAGAAGCATTAAACGGCGGTGTAATTTTTCTTAACCATAAGTACAGTTTTCAAACTACGACACACAGGGAATGAGTTATTAGACTCAAGGGACTTATACAGAGTATTGTATATTGTCCAGTGTCCATTAGGACAGAGGGGTTGGTCCTCGTACTATGTTCTGTTTACTTATGTCCTGTTTACTTATGTCTTCTCTAGTTCTTAGACATGTGTTTCGTAGAAATGCAAGGTCTAAGTTTTGAGGAGTTATATGTATAAGAATAAAGTAGAGAACCAGATGTTGCAAGTATCAGGATTCTTCAAGGTGATCGAAGATGTAGATACTTGTGTATTGTATTCAGTTGATAGTAATAGTTAAGAGAACTTGCTTCTCTTTCAGGTTACTCATAAATGGAAGCACTCCTAACTTAAGTAATGCTGATCGGCCTCTTTCCATTTAGTTGACATGCACTGGAGACAGCTGCATGATTTGAATCTGGTTCAATTAAATTAGTGCCTCTGTTTCTGTATTGGATATAGAACAGTTCATATCTTGACATTGTTAAGATACGGGGAGTTTTCCGGCTTATGCTTAAAACCAGACACTGGACAACTCAAGGCACGTTTCTGTGATGGCCGTTTGTGGGTTGACCTGGGCTATAATGAGGGTTGATTTTCTACCATCTGTAAGATCAATAGTGATATTGTTCTAGACTCGCCACAGTTTTAATAAAAATGGATTTTTTCAGAAAACAGTAGTGGGAGTATGGTAGAACTGGAAGTGATTCCAGAACCGCAAACGATTGCTGAAGATTTGATAAGAACCTAAAGATTCAATCTGGTTTGACATTCCATTGGCCACTCCGCAGATATGGTAGGTAACCTCAGGCACTCGAGAGGTACTTCGGTATGCTCAAGGACGGTGGCAGGGAGGTTCTTGTTTACCCAGACTTTCCATTGCTGTTGTTCCAGACTGTGAGACCCGGCAGGAGGATGAGTATAGCGTCGTTCTAAACTAGCTTAGAAGTGTACGTTTATATGATTCTGTCAGAGGGTTGTCGTAGTCAGTGGGAGCAGCGGAAGCATTGTGGACAAGTGGCTTATGTCTATTTATAGACTAAAGCAGATGTAGCGGAGATAGATCATCTATTTCTGATGTGACAGTCATAGGTTTGACTTCATCAGAATAGGAGATGGATCTGTTAAGAAGGTAGTAGGGTGTGATGTCCTGGTATTTGGTGACATACACAGAGTAGGAAGTGATATTCCTATACTACGATCGGTTATACTTTGGTTGTCACACAGTAGTTTCTCCACATAGGAATTGGATCTTATATCGTACATTCTGGTTACTAGATTTATGGTTTTAGATCTAGATTTGGGTGGTTTCCCAATCAGGGTACTTAGACAGCATTCTAAGAGTATTTAGAATGGACGACTCCTCGCATGGTGGTGTACCTGCAGGTAATGGAGTCACCCTCTCTAAAGGTGTCTTACAGACTAAAGGGGAGAGGGATGTGCATGATTGGCAGATCACTTGCTTAGGCAATTGAGTCAATCATGAGATGTCAAGTACCACACCATATGTTGTTTTTGCAGTAGATGCAATGAGTTGATATTAATCCAATCCTGGAGAAACATTCGGAAGCGGTTTCAGAACATAAGTGTATTTTTTAGGGAATTGATAACGGCAGCCTCCTTTAGGAGACAGTTATCATTCCAGGCTTCCAAGGTGACCTGGATGACAGAGAGGCTGTCAGAGTTATAGTTTTCCCTCTGACGAGGGGCAGTATTTTGGACAGGTGGTCCAGGTGGATACTGAGGGAAGGCATGGCGCAGGATACTGATTAAGTTCAGTTGACGATACAGTCTAAGAAGTTTGGATTTGGAGTTCATTTATGAGCTAGGTCCCATCAGACATCCAGACATATTCTAAGACAGGTATTGCTCATTTCGGGAGATGACTTTCTCCGCGAACTTGAGATAAAGAGAGACATAGAAAGAAATATCAGAGCGGATCCACTCACTGAGGCTATTCCTCGAACGCAATAGTTTCGCAAACGAGCTTTGTGAGACTGACTAGTAGAGGAGTTGGGTGTTCGGTATCACACGGGCTGTGAGTATGCGACATCGCAATAATTAGCCTTGAGTGCAAGTGGGAGATTGTTGGAGATAGTGCCCTCAGAGCCAATTATTGGATCACAGGCACGTGATTGCAATGATTGAGGGAGGGCCTGTCCCGGTAGGACAGTCTTACTCAAGATGATAGTATGCTATCTGGTTTATCTTTATCATCGTGTACTGCTTTAGGTGACCTTACAAGTCGCTATTGCACGTTGATAGAGCCCCTAGGATTCTTGCTTGACTACCAGCAGTATGAGGGCGATCATATACGTGAGAGCTGGGGTCTATAAGCAAATCCTTAAAAGGTCCCTAGTCGTGGGAGTTTCGAGACAGGGCATCGATTCTCCAGAGTAGAATAGTGTATACAGTCGAGACCCTAACAAGGGGCGGTGGCTGGTCTCACAAGCCACTGGTGTCAGTTGGTTCGCCTAAGATGTATACAAGTGCTCATTGGGTTATGAGTACACCGGACAGGACTCGCCGGAAACCTGCTAGTTGGGATTATACCAGACGTCAGATAGCAGTTTCTAGGTGACATGTGTACAGGTTAGTTCATCGACCTGAGATCGTCATTTATCTCGTGTGAGTTCCCACTGTGCTTTGATTACTACCCTACCACGCTCAAAGGAGACGTGCAAACAGGTTTTAGTTGGGTACAGTCCCGATCCACATGGAGGCAGTGAGCGGATCTGCAGGGGTTCGTCTCTCCCGGTATTGGGGGTGAGGTCGCGCTGTGTCTAGGAGATCCAGTACATGAAAAGTCCTTGGCCAAGGCAGGAGATTTACTGGTAGGTATTCCAGTAGTATCTCAGGGTGTTCTGGGATGATCTCCGACACGACTTGTACCGCTTTAGGGGGTCTGACTTTTACCAACCCCTAAGCCCGCCATGCGATGCTCATAGACGAACGGACCGGACTATACGAATATTGTCATTGACAGGCTCAGTAGGGTGTCAGGATGAGTTCGATCATCGACGTCCTTTTTGGTCAATAGCTGGTGGCCCGCCACGTATGGCTAATACCTCTGACGTGCTAGTGGTTAAATCCACAGCCATAGTATTGACAAGTCTTTAGAGTCCACCACACACAACTACTCAAGTTTCGGGCGAAACGCTGTAGAGGCCGTATGGAGATATGGCAGGGTTCGATCAGATACGTGCGGTATTGCACGGATCGTGATCGGACGGATTTTACTAGCCGGCTTTGGTTTAAGCCGGATCCTAGTATTAGACAGTGTAGATTTTGTCTTTTTGCATTTGTGTTCAGTGGGAATACAAATGCGGGCTTGTATATGCAGTCGCGGGATTTTCCTGTAATTTATTACGGGATCAGTTTTCTGAAGTTGCCAGTTTGCATTCTGTTCCAGCCAGTTTTCCCTTGTTCCTTCCCGGCCGGACTTTTTCGATGGAGGGGATTATTTGCAAGTGTGCAAATAACATTTGTGGAGGGGTTATTTGTTTATGTGGCTTCATAATCATGAGATTCCATTTTAATCTCATCTTTTGCATTTATTGTGATGAGAGTTGATTTGCATTTTGATGTGAGGTTTGCTTTGGATGTGGTCACCTCTTTCCTTTCCTACACTCACCTCCCTTCTTGGTTTTGATCTTTTCTCTCCACCATTTAATATGAGAGGGGCCGGCCACTATTGGAGTGAGAGAGAGGGTTCATTTTTCATGTAGGAAAAATTATCATTCATCTCATTTTTAGCTTGCCACCAAAATTCCCAAGTTCATATCTTGTTCATTCCTCCATCACCAAAGGCAACTTCACCCCAAATGAGACAATGGTTTCTACACTAATTCACAGCATTCCTTGGACGCGTCGGCTAGCCAACTTCGCGCTTGAGTTGCTTCGGTCCAGAGGTGGGAGCCCGTAAAAGAACCCGGCGTTGTGGTACCCATTTCGACGGGGAGGAGACAACCGGAGATTCCGCGAGGAGATCGGAGTGGAGGCGAAGACCGAAGGACACGGATCGCTTGGTTTAGCTCTCTACTCATCTTTTAGTTTGCTAGTAGCTAGGTTAATGGCCCAATCCAGGTTTAATGTGCGCGGTGGTGCCGGTTTGCTAGTTTGCAAAGTTTTTCGTTTCCGCGTTTCCGGCGTCGAATCGACGGCCGGGGCGCCGCCGTGCACTTACAGTTTAGGAATCACTCTATCCAAAGAGATGTCTCCCAAGAATGATTTGGAGAGGGCTCGCATGCAAGAGATATCCTATACTTCGGTAGTCGGGTCAATCATGTATGTGATGTTATCTACCAGACCGGAAGTAGCTTACTCACTAGGTGTAGTGAGTAGGTATCAATCAGATCTAGGGAAGAAATACTTGATAGCTGTGAAGAACATTCTTAAGTACTTGAGAAGGACTAAAGAGATGTTCTTGGTGTATAGTAAAAGTGAACTCCAGGTGGAGTCCTTTACCGATTCGAGCTTTCAGAGTGATAAGGATGACAATAAGTAGGTCTCGGGTTTTATCTTCACCTTCAGTAGAGGGACGATATGTTGGAAGAGTTCCAAGCTATATACCGTAGCGGACTTGTTGATGGAGGATGAATATATCTCTACCAACAGTGCTGCCAAAGAGGCTGTAACATTTCAGAAAATATAAAATATTATTTTTGGAATTTAATATTGAAATAATATATTTCGCGAAAACTAGTCGATTTGTGAAATGAGGATTTTCGTAAATTGTATAATTACATACCAATATTTGGAAAATAATGGGAGATTAAAATAATTTATTTATTTAAAAGATATTTATTCGATTTGGTATTTTTATAATTAATATATGCATTTTAAATGAAAATTGATTAGTACACGACTAATCGTGATTAGGCCAAATCCGTCCTTTTAATTAATCATGGATAGTGTATCATGACATGTTGCATTTTGTTACATGCTATTTTCCTTTGTGTTTGTTTAGTGGTATTATGTGATTTTTGTGAGAAAAGAAAATGAGACAATTATTAGAGAGAGAGAGAGAGGGGATCAAATGATGAGGCATGAGCTTGTGAGAGGGTGAGAATAAGAGAGAGTAAGGATAGGAGAGAGAGAGGGGCTGCCTTCATTTCCCTTCCCCTTTGTATTCTTCATCTTCTTCATCTTCAAGCTCCCGTCACTTCTACACTCATGATTCATCACAAAATCCTCACCAAAACCCTACAACCCCTTCACTAAAAACGATCACAACCTCTCTACAAATCCACTGGACCTTTTAAAGTTGGATTTTAAAGACTTTGAGCAACTCAAGAAAATTCTTGAGTTTCCAAATGAGCTAATTCCTATACTTCTAGTTTAGTTTTTGAGTTTCCTAGCACCTTATAGTAGTTTAGAGTTAAATCGATTTAGATTAGTGATATTTGGAAATTCCAAGAGAAGGTTTAGGTGATTGTGTGGACTTTTGATATGTAGGGGCTGTTTACAAGACCTTAGTGTTGACTTTATAGCCAAGATCAGAGATTAGAAACTGAAATACGAACTTAGAAATTGCCCCGTGTCGGTTTTGTGAAGTTTTGCAGCCTACAGGGTATCTGGAGCTATCTAGGGTAGTTTCAAGAAAATCTAGCAAGTCCAGTGACCTAGATAAATGACCAGAAGACCACCACCAAAGTTCGTTTAAGAAAACTTCTAACTTTCTTGGTTTTCTTAAACTATTCCTATCTTTTGGATGTAATTTTTTACTTTCTACTCTTTTGTTATAAAAGAAAAAAATTTAAAATTTTTGAAAATGTTGTGCTTATGCAAAGTATGATGCAAATTGATGCATAAATAAGTACAAACCTCCCTAAACCTGTTTGCAGCAGTGTCCTCACTGTTGCTATCTGCTGGATCACAAAAACCTGTAAGCTTGGGAGGACATTATTAATGGGGGCAAGAATATATGAAAGTGAAAATCCTCCCCCAAACTTATTTTTGGCTCACAAATTTGAGGACAAAAGTTATGTTCAAGAGCCAAAAATATAACCCCCCTCAAACATGAGTTAGACAATATGAAGCATTTTAAGAGGGGGTGAGTCATTTGGTCAAAGTAAGACTTTACAAAGACCAAAAGTTAATACCAACCATTCAAAGATTTTATCAGTATAGCGTATAGGTCGGTGGAAGAATGTGTTGTATTGAGTCAAGAAAAAATGGGTAAGGGATAAGAGGTGGTCTGGAAAGGGTTTGAATTTTAGATTAGAGAAAAGAAAGAATGAGGATGAATGTGAATGATTAGGAAGAAGGAATGGTGGCGGTTCAACCTCTATAGGTGGAGATTGATCAATCACAAAATACGTATTGTTTAAAAATTCAAGTTCGTCAGCAAAAAGTTCTTCAAAACTTTTATCAATGGTGTGATCGAACATTTTGCTGTCAAAGAGTTTTGTCCCAGAATTTATCCTACTTGATTCATCAAAAATCATTGAGGTAGAGGGCTCGAAAAACTCTTCTACCTCATTTTCAAAAATATCCAAATCAAGTTGAATTTCTGGTATTATTGAACTTGAATTAACGGATTGTGATTCATCAAAACTCACTGAAACTATAGGAACAGAAGAAGAACCGGAGAAAGTAGAAGGTGAAATGGGTAAACAAATTGGTGTGTCGAGTGTTGCTGGACCAGATGTGGAAGATGGAGGCTGTATTTCGGTCTGATCTTTGGGTATACCATTATCATCAACTTCAAGACGTATTTGGGGTTCGGGAAGAATTAAAGGCTCAAGATGATGACCACAAGGAAGTGAAAGGATCTGATGAATTGGTGGGACAAAATCATCCAAAATTTCGGGTTCATCAATCAATATATCCCCAACGTAAATCACCTCATTCAAGTGAATGTTAAAATTCTCAAACACCTCATCAAAAGTATGGTTTTCAATCAGTTTTGGTTCAAGAGTGGAGGAGGGTTGGGTATGGTTTCACTTGAAATGGACCCTTCACAATCAGGTAAATCAAACACTACAAAGTCACACAACTTATCAGACATTCTATTTGGTGTACTTGATGAATCTATGAAACTGGAGTTGTGGATTTTAGTTTGGAATGGGGAGGTTTGATTAGGAAGGGTGTACAGTTCTGTCTCATTACCCAAATTCTCATTTTGTCCTATGCCCGAATCATATACTGAAAAATTTTGGGCTGGTTTGAAATTTTTTGTTTGCATCCACTCTGTTGTTTCCTTCCTAATTTGGTTTGACAATTCCAGAAATTTTTCTAGACTTGGGTCGATAAGGGGTTTCAGTATAAGATTGAAATTCTTATGGATGATTAAAACTCCCAAATGACTGATTATAAGGACTGTCTAGAGAAGGTGGAAAGGTCGGATTGGTTTGATAGGAATAGAATGGTTGCGAAAATTGGGTAGGAGTTGGATCAACATTATGATAAGAAGAATATTGATAGTGGTCCGGGTTGAAACATTGGCCTCTAGCCCTAGCTATATGCTCAGCAATGGACATGCGTCTAGGGGCATTCTCACTTGGAGTATCAACAGAAATAGGTGTAGAATTAGGATACTGTTGATAGGACATGGATTGAGGTCGCCAACTGTTTCTACCCGCTTGTTCTATCCGATCTCTTAAGGACATGGGAGAGTTGGATGGTATACCGAAGGGATTACGAAAACAAGAGATATCTGGTTGTGGACAGCAAAGCTCGGCAAGAGATCGTCTATTTGGGCCACCCATTATAAGAAGAGAAGAGGGGGAAAAGGGTAAAAAGGGGAGAAATTAATTGGTTTGTTTTGAAAAATGACGGACTTAGACAAATCACACAAAAATGCACAAACAACCCTGGAACTAAGGTTACCTAGGTCAGGTCTCTAGACCGCTCCTAGACTTCCAAAGGACAAGCCGTAGGATCAATCCTCTACCACCTCTTTACTATTCTTGTGGCCAGGTAAGTGCCAGGTAAGTGGGAGGTATCCACTATGTAAGTAGTGGGCCTAATTAAGCAACCACTTTCCTTAGACACACTTGCCTAGACACCACAAAAGTAATGCAGATAAGCGATAAATTACCCACGACCTTCCTCTGTCCTTATTGAGCGCGACAGTCCTTAGAGTCTTGTCTAGATATTTTTTAAATTAATATAGGGTTATGCGAATGCTCGTTTTGTGATTTGTGGGGCCTAGGAAGGGTGATGAAATCCCTACCTAATCTGAATTTTGGTCTTGCCCTTTAAAAATCCGTATTAAAATATGAAATAACAAACCAATAATAAAACTTTGCAAAAAGATTTTTGAGCGGTGATATTTTGCAAAGAATCCTGCAGAAAAGATATTTTATTGGATTTGAAAGGAGAGAGAAAGATATAGGAAATATACCAGAGAAGTTTGGAACCCTAATTCTCCTCTCCCGCTGCGCTTCCGCCGCCAAAAGGCTCCTTTCACCGTGCTTCCGCCGCGGAGTAGAGGGATCCCGTGATGATTTTTGCTACGTGGCCTCCTATGCTTCTCTGGATCTTGATGAATGTCTCTGAATCTTTATCTCCTCGCTAAAGTGACTCCAGATTCCCTCGCAAAAATCACACACAATTCGTTAAATATACAATTTGCAGTTTTGTTTAAATTATGATATAGATCGTATAAGAATTCAACACAAATAGTAAGAATAAAAAATTACGCACGTATCCCCGGCAACGGCGCCATTTGATTGATGAGAAAAAGTGTGTTTGTAGAATAACCGTAATCAATAACGGTGTCGCGTGTAGCTAGACCGAGATGAGTACGGGTCGTCCTCTGGGAAACGTTGAATCTTTTACTCTTACTTTAGATGTGTTGAGAAAGGGAGAATAAAGAATGGTGTAGAATGGTTGTAGGATCTAGATCTACGTTAAACACGATGCAAAATATAGATCTAGATTAACTACGGATGTAAGTTTATACAAGAAGGAGGCTTGTAGGGTTCATTAAGATTTAGTAGTTATGGATGATTAATTAAAAATTACCCTTTTTATCCTTTAATAGATTTAAAACTAGAACGACAGTGATGCATGTAGATTAGGGTTTCTGGAGGGAAAAGGAATCCCACTCTTAACCCTTATCTTGACACGGAACTCCATTCATATCTAGCATTTACCAAAACAATCATTAATCTAATCTCTAATCGCGGTCGGGACTAATAATGAATTGGTAGCGCACCCGATTAGGATGTTAATGATTGTTTTGATAAAGTTTATAAACTTTATAGGACGTAAAAAGAGTTTAGGTATTTTCATCATCCATTAACCTACCCTAATCTTATGAACCCTAACAAGCGGAGAATTACTCGCGCATGTTGGGAGAAAGAGAGATGGAGAGAAAATGCATAATTAAACTACGAAGAAATAGAATAAGAAAAAGAGCTACCTTTATTAATCAACAATATTCATTACACTTTGATCCCTTAGAAAATGACTACAAATACTAGTTTGCTTCTCGATCTCTTCCAAGGAGGTAGACGAACAGTTGATGATCAGTCTGGATGCGTGAGCCGTCTTGGACTTCGTGATCGCGTCGACTTGATAATTTTTCCAAGAGGCTCTCGGTCCATATTTATAGTCCAAAGCCAGAACCCTTGCTTTCAAATATGGAAGTTAACAGTAGAGATTCTCGCCAAAAATTTGCAAAATTTAAATCTTCAAGATTGCCACGGATCCGCGGCCCAAGGGGGGTATGGCCGCGGATCCGCGGCCATTTAATCAGAGCCTTTGATTTTCTTTCAGCAGATTCTCTCTACTTGGCACGTGGACTTCTCTGGAATCTTTGGATCTTTGAAATCTTCTCGTAGTTGCTGCCAGACTTGATCTCCAAGTTTTTCTTTCTTAATTAGATAAGTTTTCTTTAACAATTTGATTTCTTGGAAAAATTCTGCACAACAACTTTGAAAAATTCTGCACAACAACTCAAATAGTATTTAGTAGACTTTGTTCTCTTAGGATTTGGTCAATGATATTATTTGCATACATTTTCCTACCAAATTCTAATTATAATATATCAACACATAGAAAATAGTATTTTTACAAATAAACCATCATATATATGATATATTATAATAAAAACCTTTTTAAATACTGAAATAGTAGGGAAAATGTAATAACAAATGTGTAGTTTTATCAACTGAACACTAGTACACCTGCACAATTATTGATGATGCGTGTGTTACACTTACATAGATTGCCGGCTCACACACTTTCATCATCGATAATTGCTGTGTCACTTACACAGTAAAGTTCTATATCATGCTATTACTCTTAATTGTTAGTAGTATCACATGACTCGTTTGCATGATATACTGATATTACATCACTATTCTATGTTGCATGATAGACTGAGATGCTCACATTTCTGTTCTATGTTTGTATACATCATGCTTTATGATTATACGTATTGAGATGCTGTTTTCATGAGATTCTGGATTTGAGAACCGTGGTTATATTTCAAAAGAATGTATGTACTGTTTTAAAAACCCGGTTTCTCTTGATATGATATTTCGAGGCGTCCACCATGTGTTTTCTTGGTTATGAACTATGTGACCCGATTTGACAAGGTGGATGATCCGTTTGCGGATACATGGTGGACCCGGTATGGTATCCCGTGGCAAGAAAGGTATGTTATGCAGTAGAGATGAGATAGATATTGGTTGGACCTGGCAGAGGGACTACTACCTACCGGTCATTGGTTGGACCTGGCGGTTATCCGGAGGATACTGAACGGAGTCTTGAGATGGATATGGGCCGATCCGGACTGACGGAGCCCGAGATATGAGGATTTACATGTCGATGTTGGGCACGGGTTTCATGATATACAGAGTGTCGATGTTGGACACTCAGGTTCCATGATTTTGATGTGTCATTGATGGGCACACATTGGTTGATATCCTCATATTTACATGCATATGCTTTCATGATGTTTTGATGGACACGTGGATGATATCCACATGCATACAGGCATTGATCATATTGTTGGTATGTATGCAGACACGGTCACCCTAGATATCATAGTATTACCTTTATGATATAGTTGACCTAGCAATCGTTGTTTTATTCGATTTCTACATGCTGATGTTTTCTATTCATGAGTTGGCAACTCACCCCCGTTGTGCAACAGTTCTTGCAGGTTTGACCGCATGGATCAGTAGCGGTATCGCTGGCACACAGCTTGCTTTCGGGTGACTTGGTTTGGTAGGTGGGACATGTTGGATCGTGCCTACACTTGTATTATTATTTTTATTGTATCTAGTCAACTCCATCAATCAGTATTTGTATAATTAGTAAGACTTAGAAAGATTTGTGCTTGCGAGACTTAGAGCGACGGATTATATGTTCGCTATTGGGGGGTTTTGATGTCTTGCTTCTTTACATTATCCTTTTGTCTTGATCGTCGCCGTTGGGCATCATATACATATATTTCTGACTTGTGTGGTTATGATTCCGCCGATTGGCGAAGAGCTAGCTCTCGCTTGGGGATGCCTTTATTGTTATCCTGTATATGTGGCTTTGAATCAAAATATACAAAGGAGGTGCTGCCCAAATTTTTAAAAGACGAAACATGTTTTTCAACTAGTATAATCCACTTGCATTTTCATGTTCCATTATCTATGCATTTAAGAAAACTTTTGATTTCATCATACCTTTATTTCAAAACTTCACCTCTTTTATTTTCTTTAAAAAGGTTTAGATTTCTGGGTTTTGGCTTACTTAATTTACGTTACGCCTTTAGACGTTGCGTGATTTAAGTGCCGGTCACGAACAAAATTTCAGGTCGTGACAAAGTTGGTATCAGAGCGTTAGGTTTAACCTTGGTTCGAGTCTAGGTTTGACTATGTGGAGTCTGGAGCATAATCTATTTCGGAACCTAGGCTTGACCTTACGGAACTTAGACTTGAACAGGAGGGTGTTAGACCCGAACTTTCGTTACATAGGTTAACCCTGATTGATGGAGTAGGCAACTCAAGTAGAGTGACATACCGTGCGTATGTTCCGCGTCATACTTACGATACGATACTCCGCTTAAGTGACCTTAGGATGTATATACTTGAGATCCTTGATTTTATTCGTTTTCATGATCATACTCTCATTGATTCCGTTCCTCCTTATGATCATGTATCCATTCTGGATCTGTTGATTCCTTTCGTTCCTTTGATCTATCTTCATTGATACACGCTTGAGGTTCCTGTCACCATGGTTTGAGCGCAGATTGAGCTGCTTCTAGTGATGCGGTTAGGGCGAGCTCGTCATGGACGAGGACTGACCCTCGTGTTTTCTAGTGACATGGGAACGTCTCGATTTAGTGTTTGTGTTATGACCTCTCGTTTGAAGCGAGTGTTCGGTTTTGCACCGGATGATCGGGCCACTGATAGAGGCCGCCTGTTGTGAGAGGACTGTTGATGTACAACTTACCTCAGAATTGAAATGTTTTCTACTGTGTAGACAGATGACCCAGCCGTTGCTGAGATTGATGGGATGTCGTTTTCAGAGCTTATAAGCTGAGACCGCTGGAGCTTTCAGGCAGAGATGCGACAGAAGATAGCTAGTCTATCTTGAGTTGAGTTGAGCGACTGAGATAATTCGTCTGATTGATGCGCCGACGCAGGCTCAGTTGAGTTGAAGATTTCCAGTGTGGAGAATCTTACTCAGATCTAGAGTAGATCGATCCAGAGATGACGTTGTTCGTTGGATGATCCAATAGAAGATCGGTAAGTTGACCAGCTTCGGATAGAGGACCTCACCCAAATGCGTTGTGAGTTAATCGAGAACGGATGAATAAAGTATATTCCTCCGATGGTTGGGATGAGTTCCCAAGGACGTGTTCGGCTGGATATCTTCTACAGAGTGATGAAGATACCGAGTTCGTAATTTTGAGCCCGTGTGAGAGACTACGGATTGACTGTAGCCGAGAACAATTGCAATACGCAGACAGCGAAAGATGACGTCGAATTGGACGATAATAAAGACGAGTGGAACAAGAGGTTTGTGCGAGATGTTAACGAGCTGTTGTTACTCCCCGTTAAGATTAGAGATCTGATATGTATACAGAGGTGTTGGGATACGGCCATTTTCCGAGAAAATGCTATACTGAGAACGCAGATGTCCAGAAAATGAGAAAAGATTATGCAAGAGTACCGGCCTCCGTACAGTTCGGCATAGACGAGATCGGAAGAGACCTTGAGCGGGTGCCTTCCAGGACACTGCTGCGATAAGATTTGCACCGAGGATCAGTTGTGTCACGTGTATTCAGAGGGCCAGAGGCTGATGCCAGTGACGTGCTGCTTTACGAGTGGTCATACTAATTGGCCGAAAGATGACCAGAGGAGTGTCAGAGCGGAATCGTTTCCGTTAGTACACCTGACCGAGCCGACGAGCCGATCGATTGCGAGATCGGTAATCCACAGAGAAAATGAGGACCCAGAGACAGAGGACGCCAGAACATGAGCAGGAGGCAGGCGGATGTTCTTGCTCTGCCAGTTTTGGGTGCACCGGCATTTTTCGACATTGTAGGAGGTGTATCTCAATGTCATTTGTTGAGATTTGCATTTGTGATCCGAGTATCACGCTTATATCGCTTGGATTTGAGTTTTGATGATTGAGTTTCATGATATTGTTTTTGTGCATCATGGCTGCACCTACTAGTTATTTACATTATGTGCATAGTTGTTGCACTTGAGATATGCTTTATACACCATTGTGTGGTTTATGATTTGTGCATACCTATTGCACTTGATGTCGATTTTGTGCCTTGGTAGCACGTGTTTATGATTTCGTGGATTTCATACAGTTGATTTGATTTTGCGCATGTGGTACGCACTCGATTTGATTTTTGCACTCGGTATAGCTCATATATACTTGCAGTGTATTGATACGTGTTTTGTGCATGCAGTTGCACACGTTTATGATTTTATACACCTTGGTACACTCGGTATTGTTTTTATACGCATTTGAGTTATTGATGAGTTTCCGTGCACTTGTTTCATCCGATTTGTATTTTGTGCATTTGTTGCACTAGATTTATACTACGTGCATTTGTTGCACCAGATTGGTATTTCGTGCATTTGTTGCACTAGATTTATATTTTTGTGTATTGGTTGCACCAGATTGGTATTTCATACATTGGTTGCACCCGATTTATGTCTTTGAGCATTTGTTTCACCATATTTATGTTTTTGTGCGCGTTTGCACTTGACGTTCGTTTTCGTGCATGCTACTGCACTAGATGCTTTATATGGATCTGACGTGCTTGGGTTGGATTTTTGCGCATATTAGGTGCATGGTGCGAGATTTTGTGTACACCGGATGCACTTAATTTAGATTTTATTCGTGCATATTGGATGCACTTGATTTAAATTTTATTCGTGCATGTTGGATGCACTTGATTTAGATTTCATTCGTGCATGTTGGATGCACTTGATTTGGATTTTCGTGCATGTTGGATGCACTTGATTTGGATTTTCGTGCATGTTGGGCACATGATATGAGATGTGATTTTGTGCACACCGGATGCACTTGATCGAGATTTTCATTCGTGCAGGTTAGTTGTACTGGGTTGAGATTTTCATGCACTATAGATGCACTTGATATTATTGTTATGCACATCCATTGCACTGGAAAGATGCTTTCATGCACACCCGTTGCACTTAGTTTTGCTTTTTTGCATATCGTGGCACTTGTATTGGATTTGATTTCCGTGCGCACCAGACACACGTGATTGTTGGATATGCCTTTTGAGCCTGATTTTGCTCTTGAGCACTTTGTTTTCATGATGGGCACTATATTATGTAGTAGCCGAACATGACTGATATGAGGATAGTACCTGAGTAATTTGCATGCATAAAAAGTTTAATAAGAGGTTTTAAAAAAGGAGCTATAGTCTCGCTATTTTCTATGTGTCCACGAGCGACACGAACGTTTACAAAGAAAAACCTTTTGGGATATTTCAAAAGGGCGAAATATATATTTGAGCAAACCATATATGAATGTATATTTATTACTTTACAAATGAGCGTCCGTCAATTGTGCCGCGAGTTACGCATCACACGGCAATTCAGAAAGATTTTACATATGTTTTATTCCGTTTTAGGAGATTTTTCCAAGAATGTGTACTATATATGTATGATAGTATACGACTAGTGTATATTGGATTTCAGTAGTGGATTTCGAGATCTGTATCTCCATTGTAACTCCGATGATTGTGTGATGCTTGACGGAGTTCGATTTTGAGTTTCGTACTCGTTTTCAGGCGCATACGATGCGCTGTGGCATTCTATATCTTCCGTGATTTCGAAGCCCCGTTGATTTGAGCTGATTATTGAAATATTTTAGCATTTGGGGTTTAAATTTAAATTCGGGGACCGAATTTATTTAAGGGGGGAAGATTGTAACATTTCAGAAAATATAAAATATTATTTTTGGAATTTAATACTAAAACAATATATTTCGTGAAAACTAGTCGATTTGCGAAATGGGGATTTTCGTAAATGGTATAATTATATACCAATATTTGGAAAATAATGGGAGATTAAAATAATTTATTTATTTAAAAGATATTTATTGGATTTGGCATTTTTATAATTAATTATATACAGTTTAAATGAAATTTGATTAGTGCACTACTAATCACGATTATGCCAAATCCATCTTTTTAATTAATGATGGCTAGTGCACCATGACATGTTGCATTTTGTTACATGTTGTTTTCTTTTGTGTTTGTTTAGTGGTATTATGTGATTTTTGTGAGAAAAGAAAAGGAGACAATTATTGGAGAGAGAGAGGGGGGACCAAATGATGAGGCATGGGCTTGTGAGAGGGTGAGAATAAGAGAGAGTGAGGATAGGAGAGAGAGAGGGGCTACCTTCATTTCCTTTCCCCTTTGTTTTCTTCATCTTCTTCATCTTCAAGCTCCCCTCATTTCTACCCTCATGGTTCATCACAAAATCCTCACCAAAACCCTACACCCCCTTCACTAAAAATGATCACAACCTCTCTATAAACCCATTGGACCTTTCAAAGTTGAATTTTGAAGATTTTGAGCAACTCAAGAAAATTCTTGAGTTACCAAATGAGGTAATTCCTACACTTTTAATTTAGTTTTTGAGTTTCCTAGTACCTTATAGTAGTTTAGAATTAAATCGATTTAGATTAGTGATGTTTGGAAATTCTAAGAGAAGGTTTAGGTGATTGTGTGGACTTGTGATATGTAGAGGCTGTTTACAAGATCTTAGTGTTGATTTTATGGCCAAGAACAGAGATTAGATCCCGAAATACGAACTTAGAAATTGTCCCGTGTCGATTTTGTGAAGTTTTGCAGCCTACAGGGTATCTGGAGCTATCAGGGGTAGTTTCAAGAAAATCTAGCAAGTCCAGTGACCTAGATAAATGACCAGAAGACCACCACCAAAGTTCGAGCCAATTCCATCCTAACTAGGCCGGCGAGATCGGATTTTCTGGCATTTTCGCCCGATTTCTGTGGGAGTCTGGTGTTGAGTTTTTTCCTGTAGCTCAGTTACACTATAACCTATTCCCTGTACTTGCTAGTTTAGTCCCAATTAACCTGAGATGAAATCTGGGAGTGATTTCCTATGTTGCTGAATTTGGTATTCATGATTTATGAACTTGGGATTTGGGAATTGATATTGTATTGGGTCGTTGGATATTTGTACGTCAACGACGAGGGCTGTTTGATTGTTTTTGCATGCGTAGGCTATAGGTTCTAACCTATGAGCGCACCGTATGCCGTATTGGTTTTCCGGACTTGATTTTAATAGCATTGCGACTGTGTATTTATTGTAGGTACCTTCGCGTGGATTCCGAGACGACGAAGCATATCGACTATGGCTGAACAAGGAGTTCCGCAGGTGAGTAGATTTATATCTATGGGGGAAGTCGGGTGGATGGCGTATAGCACCCCCGCAATTATAAAATGGATACCGATATATAGAATATAGTCGGAGAACCTATACTAGGAACCTATGGATGGGATTAAAGGGTTTAATGTGAAATGATATGGTTGATAAGGATGTCTCGAATTGATATATGAGGATATGAATGTGAATGTGAATCGCGATATATATACGTAGTGTAAGAGAATAAGTATGAGATTTATAGTAGCATGATATGAGATCGATAAATACGACATGAGATTAATAAGATAGAATGTATATGTAAGACGACTTGATGTGAGATATTGATGTGATGAAAAGAGTATATGATGAAATATGATGACTTGGCTGAATATGTCGATATACGGATGCGAGGTGATATGAGAATATAGATACTTTGGCCAAGACATAACTTGAGGTATATGTGTACATATATTATTATGAGAATAATGAGTGATATACCATATGAGATATTAGGTTCGTACCCTCATTGTCATATAAGTTGATAGAATTCCTAATCGTTTAATGCCGCCATACGATGGATTACCATACGTGATGAGTTTTACTTGATGATTGATCTACACCCTTGACTCGAGGATGCCGTACGATGGGTTATACCGTACGTGATGTTGTGAGGCTGGATGCCGATTGATAGATTCACAGACTCAGATATGTTTTAGATATCTTAATCCCTAGGTAGATGTTAGATTAGATACGTATCTTTTATAATGCGGCACTTAGGGTTTACTTTCTGCCACATTTATGATATTCTCATTGCATGGTATGCACCTGTGCTTCCATTATTGTTATGATATCGTCTGCTAGTACACCTGCACAATTATCGATAATGCGTATGCTACACTTATACAGATTGTCGGCTCACACACTTTCATCATCGATAATTGCTATGTCACTTACACAATAAAGTTCTATATCATGCTATTACTCTTAATTGTTAATAGTATCACATGACTCGTTTGCATGATATACTGATATCACATCACTATTCTATGTTGCATGATAGACTGATATGATCACATTTCTGTTCTATGTTTGCATACATCATGCTTTACGATTATACGCATTGAGATGCTGTTTCATGAGATTCTGGATTTGAGAACCGCGGTTATATTTCAAAAGAAATTATGTATTGTTTTAAAAACCCGGTTTCTCTTGATATGATATTTCGAGGCGTCCACCATGTGTTTTCTCGGTTATGAGCTATGTGATACTCGATTCGAGAAGGTGGATGATCCGTTTGTGGGTACATGGTGGACCCGGTATGGTATCCCGGGACAAGAAGGGTATGTTGTGCAGTAGACGATGAGCCTGGCAGAGAGACTACTACCTACCGGTGATTGGTTGGACCTGGCGGTTATCAGGAGGATACCGACCGGAGTCGTGAGATGGATATGGGTCGATCAGGACTGACGGAGCCCGAGATATGAGGATTTACGTGTCGATGTTGGACACGGGTTTCATGATGTTTCGAGTGTCGATGTTGGACACTCAGGTTCCATGATTTTGATATGTCGTTGATGGGCACACGTTGGTTGATATCCTCATATTTACATGCATATGCTTTCATGATGTTTTGATGGACACGTGGATGATATCCACATGCATACAAGCATTGATCATATTGTTGGCATAATGCAGACACGGTCATCCTAGATATCATAGTATTACCTTTATGATATAGTTGACCTAGGAATCATTGTTTTATTCGATTTCTACCAGCTGATGTTTTCTACACACGAGTTGGCAACTCACCCACGTTGTGCCACAGTACTTGCAGGTTTGACCGCATGGATCAGTAGCGGTATCGCTGGCACACAGCTTGCTTTCGGGTGACTTGCTTTGGTAGGTTGGACATATTGGATCGTGCCCACTCTTGTATTATTATTCCTATTGTATATAGTCAACTCCATCAATCAGAAACTAGTATTTGTATAATTAGTAAGACTTAGAAAGACTTGTGCTTGCGAGACTTAGAGCGATGTATTATATGTTCGCTATTGGGGGTTTTGATGTCTTACTTCTTTACATTATCCTTTTTCCTTGATCTTCGCCGTTGGGCGTCGTATACATATATTTCTGATTTGCATGATTGTGATTCCGCCGATTGGAGAAGAGCTAGCTCCCGCTTGGGGATGCCTTTATTGTTATCCTGTATACGTGGTTTTGGATCAAAATATACAAGGGAGGTGCTGCCCAAATTTTTAAAAGACGAAACATGTTTTTCAACTAGTATAATCCACTTTCATTTTCATGTTCCATTATCTATGCATTTAAGAAAACTTTTAATTTCATCATTCCATTATTTCAAAACTTCACCTCTTTTATTTTCTTCAAAAAGATTTAGATTTCTGGGCTTCGGCTTACTTAATTTACGTTACACCTTTAGACGTTTCTTGATTTAAGTGCTGGTCACGAACAAAATTTCGGGTCGTGACAGAGGCTGTCTGGATGAACAAGTTCATAGCTGAACTTGGTGTGGTTCCTACCATTGAGCATCCAATACCTGTGTATTGAGATAACAATGGAGCTGTGGCTTTGGCCTATGAACCCCGGTCCCATCAGCGATCCAGACATATTCTTAGGCGGTATCATCTGATCAGGAAGATAGTTGATCTCCGGGAGATCGAGATCAGGAGAGTTGACACAGAGGATAACACATCGGATCCACTCACCAAGGCCTACCCCCAGATGCTAATCGAGAGACTTTTTGGGATGTTGGGTATGAGATAATACAACAACTGGCCTTAGTGCAAGTGGGAGATTGTTAGTGATATGTATGCCCTAGAGGCCATTATTGTATGATATAATGGATGCTTGGACAGATATATGGAGGACTTTCTTGGTCGACATGATAGTATGCTATCTGGTTGACTTTATCTTAACATGTACACTGGTATTATTATACCGTCTTTCATATATATGTTGATAAAGCCCTTAGGATGTAGGCTTGACTACCAGGGCTATGATGTGGATCATACTACTGGGACCTGGGTAGTCCACAAGCACATCCTTCAATTGTTCCCAGTTGAGGGAATATCGAGACAGGGCATCGATATTCTAGAGTAGACCAGTGTGTAAGTTTCTTGACCCTGTATGAAGCAATCGCTGATCCCTTATCCATTGGTGTTTGACATCAAAGATTGTACACAGGTGCTCATTAGAGAATGGATACACCGAATATGACTCGCTGAGAACTCCTAGTTAGTACTATACCTATCGTCAGATAGCATTTCTCTGGTGACACTGGTACAGGTTAGTCTGTAGACCCGAGATCGTCATAGAGTCTTGTGTGGCTCCCACTGTGCTTTGATTTCCTCCCACCATGGCTCAAAGGAGTCATGCAAACAGGTGGATTTTAGGTACAGTTCTGAGTCACATGGAGGCAATGAGCGATAGGAGGGGTTTCGTCTCTCCCGGTATTGGGAGTTGATGTTGCGCTATACTCGATTGGCTATAACAGTAATTCCTTGGCCAGGACTGTTGATGAGATTTACTGGTAAGTGTTATCATTAGTTTCTCATACCGTTATAGGCCTTACATCGGCATGACTTATCAAGTTATTGGGGTCTGACGATACCATCCCTAGACTCGATATGCGACATATCAGATGAAGAGACCGGACTGTACGGTAAGTGTTACTTATAGGCTTCATGAGAGTTTGGACAAGCTTGCTTGTTGATCTTCTAATCGCTCAATACCTGGGTAGCTGTTACGTCCAGCTAGTACCGCTGACAGCTTGTGGGTGACTGATGTGATCATCACCTACTGCTGGCGTATTGACGAGTCTTTAGAGTCCCACACAGAAGTTTTCTGGTTCTATAGAAACGAAGTAGGGCATATATGTTGATATGTGCGGGGGCCTAATTAAATACGAGTATGAGATACCGTATTGTAATCTGGAGGCTATTTGTTATCAGTCAGGTTATATGCGATATAACCAGATTATCAAATCAAGTATTGATTTGATAATGTGATATATAGATAAATAATATTAGTCGATTATATGTGATATAACCGGATTATTAAATTAAGTGTTGATTTAATAATTTGATATATATTATATTTGATATAATTATATATTAACTAATATTATTAGCTCACTAATTATTCTTCATATTATATATATATATATATATATATATATATATATATATATATATATATATATATATATAATGAAGCATGGTTTGATTTTCTATTTTTAGAAAACAGAATTGAGATGGAAAATGAAAAGGGATGGGAAAGCATGGCTTTATCTAATATTTTATTTCTCTTGACTTATTATTGAAGCATGGCTCTATATTTTAGTGTATGGATATTGGATGCTTCAATGAGTGAGGGTCATTAGAAGAGCCATTCTTCTCCCATTACAACACTTAGAGTTTTTCTTCACTTGAGCTTTCTAGCTCTCTTCTTCATCTTTCTCTCCATGTTTCAAGTCCCAACCCCTCACATGTGATGTGAACCTTGGGGCTTGAATAATATCGAGTGAGTTAAACAAAACCCCTATTTCACCATCCTATACTTGATTAGCGATCAAGTGTAGCGTGTTTCCTTCACTAAAGAGTTTAGTGAAGAGGTAGCTTGGATTGGCGGACTTCGGGTGGATCATCTTCGGTACGAAGGTCATTGGAGGAAGCTTGCACCTTCTTTCAAGTGGAGACTAGTAGAGCTACGAGAAGTCATAGGGACTACTACCTAGAGCATAAGAAGAGAAGGACACAGCCATCAAAGGTTGTAGCTTCATTCCCTTCTTATAGTTTTATCATATCATCATAGTAAAACCCTAATATTCTAGTTAGATCTAGGTTAGTGTTCGTTAGCACCCGGAATTTTTGAAAATAGCATGTGTGATGCCCGTTTTAACCACGTCGCGGTGCTAGTAAACACTTTCAGAGCTATCTTTCAGGACCATCACCACTCATGGTTGTCCTCCTTTGACTTGCGCATCTTCATCCTCCTGATTAAAGAGAGCTGAGGTCCCCAAGCCAGCTACTCTTGTCTCATCCTCTACCTTAATTCTTGCCTTGACCCTTTTTGCAGCACCATCTAGCCGGAATTCAATGAAGGCTTCAGTCATATTTAGAATACTCAAAACGGATTTCTTAGAATTTTTTAAAATTCTATTATTTCTCTCAAGCCAAATACTCCAACATACAGCAGAAACCATAATTTCCCAACTACCCAAATTCTCTCTATCCAACCCAATTCACTTATAACTCCAAAGATTATCAAAGGTGATCGGCAGAGATGACAATCTAAACAGTCTCCAAAATTTATCCTAAACACTCCTAGCTATTGGACACAAGAAAAATTAAACGGTTCACTGATTCTGGTTGTGCCTCACAAATACCGCAATGCGATAGCCCTACACATTTCCTCTTGCCTAAGTTGTCTCTTGTCAAAAATACGTCATTGGAACCAATCACAAAAAAACACGTACTTTTAACGGTATAAGAAACTTCCAGATCATCCTATCATTTGTCGACACAATCCCTCCATAATTCTTGATATTATAAAAGTATTTAACCGAAAAACCCTTCTCGACAACCAGTTCCATTCCGTGATATCTGTATTCTCTCTCCCCATAGGTATCCAAACTTCTAGACAATCTATCAGCATGTGGCATTTTCTCCTCTCATCACCATTAGTGCTCTTCGAAACCTTGGCCACCACTTAGTTCCTTTCCATTGGCTTAACACTTAGTTCCTTTCCATTGACTTAACACTGATAGCTCCTTATAACTCGCCAGCTCGAAAAGCAAAAGGAATATTTCCTGCAAAGTGATATCTCTATACCAATTGTCTCACCATAAATTTATCGAGCTACTGTCTCCAATCATATACGAGATACCTTTAAAAAAGATTTCTTTATGGACATAATTCCTTTTCAGAAACTAGATGCCGTCACCACATTCTTATTTGGTGTATTGACCACACCAAACTTATTTCCATATGCTTCTTTAATGCTTGCCACCCAACCATTTCTGTTACCGCCATCCATCTCCATCACCAGTTCCCCAGCAAGGCCCTATTCATATTCTTAGGATTTTTCACATCCAACCCTCCTTTTGATCTACATACCTTCCCCCATCTTATCAAATGATATTCCCGATTCTCCAACGATGCTCCTCTCCACAAAAAATTCCAACGAATTTGACCAATCCTTTTAACTACCCATTTCGGAAGCAAATAAAAGGACATATAATACTGATGTATCACTGACAATACCGAATTAAGTAATGTCACCCTCCTACCTATCGATAGACACCGACCCTTCCAACCCTCCAATCTATTTTAGACCTTGTCTATCAATAGCAACCGGTCCGACTTCTTCAACGATCCTGGCCTCAGAGGTAGGCCTAAGTACTTGACCGGAAAATCTTCAGCTTTGCAATTAAATACTGAAACCAAACGCTCTTCCTAAACGGGTCTTTCTCCAAGACAGACCACCAAGCTCTTGTGAAAGTTAATGTTCAATCATGACCAAAGCTCAAAAGAATATAAGATCCATATAATTATCGCAGCCTGATTTACACACAACATTCCAAATAGCAAAGTATCATCGGCATACTGCAGGTTGATGATCTCCATTCTTATACCCCCAGGCCTAATCCCTCCAACAACCCTTTGTTTCGGCATCTTTGAATCATGTATGCAAGACCATCGGCCACTAAAGTAAAAATAAGAGGTGATAAGGGATCCCCTTGCCGCAACCTACGTTTGCACTGAAACTCAGTTGTATCTTCGCTATGAAAATATTAGCATATGCTGAGGAAAGTCATGTCTTAATCCAATACTTACACTTTTGCAAAAAACCTTTAAGCTCTAAACACTCTGATATGCATATCCAATCTACCATGTCGTAAGCTTTCTCGAAATCTAATTTAAGGAAGTAATCGTCCTTCCCTCGCCTTTGAGAGTCTTGAATGACCTCATTGGCTATATGTATATTATCCATAATGTATCGCCCTGCCACAAAACCGGTTTGTGTGTATTTGGTAATGTTCCCCAAGACCTTCCTCAGCCGATTAACAAACAGTTTTGAAATTATCTTATACGAGCATTTCACTAAAATGATGGGCCATTACTCCTTAAGAAGCCTAGCTTCACTTTTCTTAAGGATAAGAACCAAGGCAGAGCAATTAATACGTTCCAAATTAAGTGCATTCTCTTCCATACCCTCAAACAACCTCAGCAGATCACGTTTCACAATCTCTCAAAATGTGCGATAGATTAAAATGGGAAATCCATCTGTTGCTGATGCCTTATCCGCTCCAAACTCTCAAACCGCAACTTTAATTTCCTCTTCTAAGAACCCCGAGACCAACTCTTCACTCTGCCCTCTAATAGCCTTTCCCCATCATTCCAAAAATCTGTCTGCATCTTCCACCTAACCTCTTTCTTCGAGCCCATTAAGTTCTTATAATATCTTAATGCCACCTTTCTTATGTTATCTCCGTCAGTAAAGATCTCTTCATCTTCTTCAATCAAATGAATTTGATTTGACCTTCTCTCCATATTATCCATCCTATGAAAATAACTTGTATTTTTATCTCCTTCTTTCAGCCAATTCTCCTTGGCCCTTTGACTCCAATCCAACTCTTCTTTCACATAAATCTCTTTTAACTCCACCCTCCACGATCAAAGGAACTCATGCTCTCCTAGAGATAGATCTCGGTCTTCCTTCCGCTTTTCCATTTCTTCAATATAGACGATAGGTTCGTCCTTCCTTTGTCTCTCTAATGAACTTTGCTTCTTATCCCACCTTTTCAGTATCCATCTCAGTCTTCGTAATTTAACAACCAGATTACTTATGGCGTCTACAGAAGTCATGGGGCACTCCCAACTCTCCTTAATCAGCTTGCACGCATTCACATCTTCCAACCATTTTTTTCAAACCGAAACTTTTTCTTACTCATCCATCTACCCTCGTTCCCATCAAATAGCAGTATAAGTACATGGTCAGAAGTTGTTTTAACTGCCGTCCTTGCAAAAGCAAATGGGTGCCGATTCTCCCAATCCGAAGATACTAGAATCCAATTGTAACATTTTAGAAAAATAAAATATTCTTTTTGGGAATTTTTATAATTAAATAATAAATATTATGAATATTTTAATAATGCAGTATAATTAAATACCGATAAATTGGGAAATATTTGGAAAATTGTAGAAATTACTGAAATGAGGGTGCTTTATGTGATTTAGGCAAATTATGAATTTTTATAATTAATTATATTCCATTTTAATGCAAATCTCGATTAAATATCGCTAATCTTGCATTAATCTGGTTTTGTGCACATGACATGCACCATATCACATTTACAAATACTTGTTACATTTTGTTTCACCATGGTTCTTTCTTCTTTTCATGAATGGATTTGTTTTTATGAAAAGAAAAGAAGAGAAAAGATAAAGAAAAAGAAAAAGAAAAGAAAAAAGTTTTAAAAGAGGCATGGTGTGAGGTATGGGCAAGAGAGAGAAAGAGAGGGGTTACCTTTGACTTGGGCCATTCTTTCTTCACTTCATCACCCTCATCACCTCTTTCCCCTTCACCTCCATGGCTGCTGCCCTCTCCTCCATCCCCCTCTACCTCATCACACAACACCAAAAAACAACTCAAAAGTTCACCTCTATTTCAAAAAAAACATGCACAAGCTCCTCACAAGCACCTTGGACCAAGAAAAATCTGATTTTGATCACTTGGGGCAACTCAAGAATATTCTTGAGTTGCCAAATGAGGTAATTTCTGCACCATTAGTATTGTATTTCGATTACTTTTGAACCTATACTAGTTTAAAAGTGTTTTATTGCGGTTTAGTGAACATTGAAAATTCCTAGAAAGGGTTAGGGTTTTTCTTAATGCTATTGAACCTTATTGGTGACCTTAGACCCCCTATGATGTTAGAAACCCAGACCAAGCATGAACTAAAACCTGAAACCTAAAAACAGAAACATTCCAGTGTCGGTTTGTGTATGATTTAGGGGTGCAGGGAATCTGGTATAACCTGGGACTTTTTCTGGAAAATCAAACAACTCTAGAGGCCAAATTGGACCACTACGAGACCACCCTATGAAAACGAACCCCATCCCAGCCTAGAAAACTAAGGAGGCCGGAATTCTTGGGTATGTGGCCGGTTACTCTGTAGAATTTGGGGTCCAGGTTCCTTCAGTAGGTCATATACATCCTATATATCACCCCAGTACTGTTTGTGCACCTTGATTTCACTTGAACCAAAATCTGGGACCATTTTCATGGGTTGCTGCTTTGTATTTCGTGAAGTTTATTAATTTAAGTTTTGATATTTGTGTTTGTATTTGGTCGCTTGACGTTTGTACGTCTATATCGAGTGTTATTTGGTTGATTTGCGTGAGTGGACCATAGGTTTTAACCTATGTGAGATTCGTGCGAAATTTTGGTTTTTTGTGCGTGATTTCGTTTACGACGCTATATGTGGATATATGTAGGTACCCCGAGTGGACATGAAAGACAAGGACGAGCGTGGCGTCATCGACTTCGGCAAGCGAAGATCAAGGTGAGTAGATATATATCTACGGGGGGAGTCGGGTGGATGGCGTATAGCACCCCTGTAGTTCGTAGTGTGGTATACGAATACGTATACATATATATATATATATTTATAATCATGTGTATTGGGAGATTATTGATTATCGAGATAGTTTTAGATGTTCTTAGGTTAGTTTAGTATAATTAGAAGTAACATAGTTTAGCTTCTTAGTCGCGAAACCCTAGATACACGCGCGCGTGCGCGCGCGCACACACACTCGCATACATTTTATTACTTATGCGTATATGGGGATATGTATATATACACACACATACAGGTATGGGACTATGTGTGTGTGTGTGTATATATATATATATTTATATATAAATGGATGATGAGGATAGTATATGGTATTTGGAGATGAGTCGATGAGATTGGGCATGGTGCCATGAGATCGGTGATATGACGTGGTTCGTATTATGAGATACGACACGATATTATAGCGGGTCCTTGGGCGTTGTGTTTCATACACACGCATATATATATATATAGATGTATCAGTATGTACTAGACTTAGATCAGTACCCCTAATACAGGATATGATGATAATGATACCAGATAAATGATGAGATAAATGTGATATTCGACCCGTACCCAGATTGGGATGCCGTAGGATGGATTTACCGTACGAGCTTTATATTGATGATAGATCCGCACTCTTGACTCGAGAATGTCATATTATATATTGTATCGTATGTGATACTATTGAGGCGGGATCACCGACTATTATATATATATATATATATATCGACTCAGATTTAGGTGGTTTATATATATATATATATATATATATATATATATATATATATCGACTCAGATTTAGGTGGTTTTTTTACCTTATCGATTAGCCTGTTACTTTAGTCCTGTAGATTACTTGTAGATGTTAGACTAGACTCGGGTCATACCTATTTCAAAACTAACGAATCGTGAGTATTTTAAAGACAGGCCAAGGGATTCTACGGATATTTCAAAGGACGTACCTTTTCTTAAAAACACCGTAGCCCTATTTTCTAAAACACTACGATTCATTTTATTTCAAACGGCAAACTGTATGACCCATATATATTAATGTAGATTTTTTATTATTGTGTTTATTAGTCAGCTCCCGCATATTCTTGCTATCCGCATCGCATTGCATGCTTATATTGTGTTTTCATATGCTATTATTGAAATCATGCTGTCAGGACACCAGCACCATTACCGATGATGCATATGTTCCACGTACACTTGCTTGCCGGCTCACACACATCTTCATCGGTAATTGCCATGTCACGTACACATTAAAAAATACTATTCATTAGTATAAGTGTTAGCTGATAGTTTCGACATGGTACTGATGCGCTTGCTTTTATATGAAAGCTTAGGCATTGCATCTATTACTGTGATTTTCATGCATATCTATATATCCATTGCCATGCATTATTATTCGGGCCAGTCTGGATTGCCGGAGCCTAATATTTTGTAATTAATTGTTTATTTACTTTGATGATTGATATTTCAGATTTCCATAAGATTTCTGGATTTGGAGAAACCGCAAGGATTTATAAACTGATTATCATTTTTAAAATGAAAGTTGCGGTTTTCTCCTGATGTGATTTGAAATATGTCCACCATGAGTTTTCTCGGCTCTTGAGCGATATCATACACCCGATTCGAGGAGGAGGAGGAACCGTCTGTGGGTGCATGGTGGACCCGGTGCGGTACCCCGGGGCAAGAAGGTCGCAGATGATGGCGTTGAGCCTGAGACAGGGGAGCACTACTGACCGGTGATTTTATTGTGACTCGACGGATATCCGGAGGATACCGATCGGAGTTGGGCCAGTCCGGATAGTCGGAGCCCAGGGGCCAGTACGGATAGCCGGAGCACAAGATATTGAGATTGAGGTATTTAAGATTTTATGATATGGGTCAGTCCGGATAGCCGGAGCCCGAGATATTGGATATTGGGATATATGTTTTGTGTCGATGTTAGACACTGATTTATGTTGATTTCATTGATGATATCTCGTTTTAAATATACAGAAATCTCACTATATTATGAAAACAGTTTTCCTTTCATGATGTATTCTGTTTTCATTTCGATGCATTCATACCTCATATTTATGATATGTTGCTATCTGAGGCACTGTCACGAGCACATGGTATTACACTTATGTATAGATGTTTACCCTTACCACCTTATCATGCTTCAGACTATATCATTTTGAGGATATTTATATATTACTGATCGTATTGACTTAGGATTGAGTCATACATACGATTTCTGCTCTTTGATGTTTTCTACTCACGAGTTGGCAACTCACCCCCGTTGTGCCACAGTTTCTTGCAGGTTTTGCCGTACAGGTTTTCCTTGGTGGTTTTGCTGGCACATTACTTTATTCCGGGTGATTGCTTTGTTAGGTGGGTTCACTCGCATTGTGACCACCATTGTACCTTTATTTATATTTCAGTTGTATCTAGTAAACTCCATCAATCAGACTGTATTATTTACTTGACTTAGAGACCAGTTGTATATTATGTCGACCTTAGAGTCGCACGTTGTATTATTATGGTTTTTATGATGATTTGAGTTTCCTTTTTGAGTTTTGATCCTCGCCCTTTGGCGTTGTATATTATATTGCTTGCGTGGTTGTGACCGTCAATTGACGAAGAGCTAGCTCTCGCTTGGGGATGCTTTTTTTTTTTATATATTATGCATGTTGTACCCGTTTGGGACCAGTATTTACAAAGGAAACTCTGCCGAAATTTTCAGAAAAGATTTATGACTTTAAAAAAAACGCATATTCGGCTTATTTTAACAAAACACTTTCTTAAAAAATGGTTTAGATTTCTGGGATTTTGGCTTACTTAAATTAGATGGGGTCCTATAGACTTCATATGATTCAAGAGCCAGTCACGTGCCATTTCGGGTCGTGACAAAGTTGGTATCAGAGCGCTAGGTTAAACTTGGTTAGAGTCTATGTTTGACTATGCGGAGCCTAGGGCGTTTGTATATATACAGAATCTAGGCTTGACCTTATGGAACTTAGACTTAGTCGAGGGGGTATTAGACCCGAACTTTCATCGTGTAGGTTGACTTTGGTTGATGGAGTAGGTGACTTAAGGAGAGTGACGTACCGTGGCATACTTACGATACGCTACTCCGCTTAAGAAACCCTAGGATGTACATTTCCTTGCACAGCATTATATTCATTCATGATCTATCCTCATCGATGTTGGTTTATGGTTTTTGCTGCCACGATTACACAGGCAGAGAGAGCTACGGATAGAGTTGCGTCAGCATGAGCTCATCACGGATGAGGACTGACCAGGGCGTTATTCCGGGGACACACGATTGTATAGATGTATCGTTTATTGTGTTTTCGCGCCACGAGCGTTTGATGGATCGCTTTTATAAGATTTCTCGGATGTGCAGATCAGCACCAGAGGATTGGGCCACTGCTAGAGGCCAGCCAAAATGTGATGATCGTCGATGCACCGATTATACTTGATGATTGAGGCACTGTTCAGCGTGCGGACAAATGAGCCAGTTGTTGCTGCGAATGATGAGATATCGCCCCAGATGTTGGAGATATTGCCGCACGAGTTGTACTTAGAGATATGATAGAAGATCGCTAGTAACCAAAGATGAAAGACTAGGACATGTGATTCGTTGCCCACCCCGATGCGAGGTCATCAGGTTGATTGATTCCAGCTAGAGACGACTTCACGCAGGTACGTTGAGAGTCGATAGAGACGATCGAATATTAGAAATCCATTTTCCAAGTTTAAAGTATTCGGAGAAACATGCAAGTAATTCCGTGGACCCTCTAGAAGAATGAAACCCTAACTCGATATAATTACCATGAGAACGCTTTGAAACCTTAGGGTTTGCAGCAGTTCAGCGGTGCCATTAATGAGGCTTGGGTTTTCCCTTCTACGGCCGGTCCATAGGTACTGTGGCATGTACTAGAATACTATTAAACTGTACTCAAGATGTTGAGCTCTTGAGGGATTATGGAACCTTGACAAATCGATCGAAATGTTTGACGTCATTCGGATATCATGTGATAGGATATATTGCTTGGGAGACTCTAGATACGAGTATAGCCGTTGGAGAGCAGTCCATGCAGCCACGAAGAGACGAGTACGAATTAGTCGACATTAGAGAAAAGTGGAGTAAGAGGTTCGTACAAGATCTTGATGAGATGATGTTCCACTCCGCTGATATCAGAGATGTGATACGCATGCAGAGGCGTTGTACATGGATATATCTTCCAGAAGGAGTCGCGATGAGTATGCAGCCGTTCCGGAACAAGAAACAGATTTAGTAAAGGATGATGACTTCCGGGCAGCTCGGCAGAAACGAGGTTTAGGGGAGACTTCGACAGAACCTTTCTGGAATGCTATACGAAAAGACTTGGACCCAGGATCAGTCATATTGCGCACACCCAGTACGCCAGAGTTTGACATTGTCGACGAGACATGTTACAAGTGACCATGACAGTTGGCCAGAGATCTTTAGAGGATGTGCTAGAGCGGGACTATTTCCGTCATCTTTGATTTTGGTATTTTGGGCGATTTATTTGCATGATTGAGATTTTGTGCACCACAGTTGCACTTGACTTCGATTCGATGTCCTTTGAAATGTTGATTTGATTTCATACCTATAGTATGCATGTGATTTTACTTATGCTTTCGGCATAGTTTTCAAGCACTTTTAGTATGTTGATTCGATTTTATGCACACTGATGCACATGGTTGTGAGATTATATACCACGGTATACCTGATTTGGATTTGAATTGAGATGTGTTGTATACCGTCGATTTCGCTTGTGATACTCGATATTTGTTTTCGTGCACCCAGAACACTTGATTTGGATTCTTGCGCATACTTGACGCTGTTAGTTATATGCATGCCCTAGAGGCCATTACTGTACATATGATGTATATTGTAATGGATGCTTCGACATATATAGGGAGGACTTTCTTGCTCGACATAATAGTATGCTATCTGGTTGTACTTTATCTTAACATGCACTCTGATTGTCTCTATGTTACATGTTGATAAAGCCCTTAGGACATGTACTCGACTACTGGGACTATGATGAGATCATACTAGTAGGGCCACGGTAGTCGATGAGTACATCCTATAACTGTTCCTAGTCGAGGGTGTATCGAGACAGGGCATCGATACACCAGAGTAGACTAGCGTATACGCATCTTGACCCATATGATGGGCGATGGATGATCCCATATCCATCGGTGTTTGACATCAAGGATGGTGTACGGGTGCTCAGTAGAGATTGGGTACACTGGACGGACTCGCCAAGAACTCCCAGATGGTATTATACACCACGTCAGATGGCAGTTCTCTGGTGACACTGGTACAGGTTAGTCTGTAGACCCGAGATCGTCATAGAGTCTTGTGTGATTCCCACTGTGCTTTGATTTCCATCATACCACATCTAAGAGGGCGTGCAAAAAGGTGGCTCTTGGGTACAGTCCCGAATCACATGGAGGCAATGAGCGATAGGAGGGGTTTCGTCTCTCCCGGTATAGGGAGTTGATGTTGCGCTGTGTTCGATTGGCTATAACTAGAAATCCCTGGCCAGGGTTAATGAGATCTACTGGTAAGTGTTATCAGTAGTTTCTCGAACTGTTATAGACCTCATATCGACACGACTTATCAAGCTACTGGCGTCTGACGTTTACCACCCCTAGGCGAGATATGCGACAAATCAGACGGAGAGACCGGACTGTACGGGAGTGTTACTGATTGGATTCATAGGAGAATGTACATGCTCGCTTGTTAATCTTCTGATCGCTCAATACCTGGGTGGCTGTTACGTTTAGCTGACCGCTTGCAGCTTGTGGGTGTTTGATATGATCATCACCTGCTACCGGCGTATTGACGATTCTTTAGAGTCATACACAGAGGTTTCTTGACTCAGGCAAAACGGAGTAGGAGCACATATGTGATATGTGCAGGACCGAGGATAATACGATATGAGATACCGTATTATATTCTCGCGATATTTGATATCAGCCGGGTCATCGGATCAAGTGTTGATTCGATGTATCGGTACATGATATATTAGTCGGTTATATTCGATATAGCCGGATTCTCGGATCAAGTGTTGATTCGATAATTTGATATATTACTTTACATTATCTAATATTGGCCTGCTTTATTGATTCATTTTCTCACCGGATAATACATTGATATATATGCGATATATGTTAATTGTATTATTTTCTTTTGTTACAAAATATATTATATATGTGATATATAATATTGTAACATATTATAATTACTAATGCAACATGATTAGTGGAGAATAAATATGTTTAGGATTTGATTTGGGTTAGATCTTTCATGATGCTTCTAGAAGGTTTTCTTTTGTTTTGAGCTAAGATATTATGGTTGATATTTTAGTGACTCATTCTTTAACCCAACCCAAACCCTTAACCCTAGTTAACTCTCTACAATGGTTAGCCTTCTCATTATCAACCATGGTTGCATTTGTAATTATCACTTGAATTTCATTATTCATCACAAAAGAAATAGATCATCTTCTTCCTTCTTCTTCTTTCATGAAAAAGCTTTCTAGCTTTTTATGAGGTGATGAAAATGAGTAAGATTAAGAAAACAAATGAGAGCTAAATTCCTACTTCATCATCCTAATCTATTCTTTCCAATTAGATTAGGGTGTTCACCTCATTTAGTGAGTGAGAGCTTGTGTTATAGAAACTTCAAGGTAGATCATCTTAGTTATCGAAGATCGGAAGCAAGCTTGCATCTTTCTCTTCGTGGAGCCTCTCTAGAGTCCGGATACTCGATGATCGCAGCGAAGGGACCTCAACACGGAGCTTTAGAAGTGAAGGACCGGACTACAAAGGTTGTAATCCTAAACTCTTAGATGTTAAAGTGTTTAACATGCTTTGTTTCGCCTAATCTCTAGTTTAAAGATCTTGGTTTGGCTTGTTCGGCACGTCTAAATTTTAAATCGGGCATGGTTAATGCCTTATAAACCCTTGTGAGAGTGCTTAGTAACCCTGCAGTGGTATCAGAGCCAAGCTAGAGCTTTAGGTGAAGTCTAGGCGAAGTTTAAAGTCCGATCGAACTCCGAATACCCGATAAAACCTAGTTTCTGGATTTTTTTTTAAAATGTTGATTTTTTCGTATTAAAAATACTCAAAAAAATAAGCAGGGAAATCTAAGAATTACTGTGAAGTACGAACCACCAACTCACTAATTTGAGCGCGGAACCGCGGCCAAACCATGCGTTTGGCGGCGGTTCCGCGGCCAAACAGTGAAGATGGGACCCACAACTTCAGGTATATATTCTTGGGTCTTTTTTCATTGTTCTGGGAATTTTTTAATTATACTCAAGTGTTGAGTTTTCTGGGTTGTATTGGGGACTCGTTGATTCGATCGGATAATTTAATTTCGTTTAAGTTTTTTTCGGATAATTTTAGATCGTGTTAAAAAGTTCGAACGGATATCAATAACTCACTTTTTCCCCTGTCGGAAAATTTTCAAAAGTTGGATTTTTTCTCGAGTTTGAAACTTCCGGAAAATCATGCAAGTAACGCGGTGGACCCTCTAGAAGAACACAAACCTTAACTCGATTATGTGATCGTCTGAACCGCCTCTAAACCTTAGGGTTTGGGGCAGTACGGCGTTGCTACATGCGAGGCGTTGGCTTGACCCTTCTACGGCTGGACCGTTGGTACTGTGGCATGTGATGGATACTTTTTGAACTCCGCTCAAGTGTTGAGCTATTAGGGAAATCTTGGGTGTTTGTTTATTCGATCGGAAAGTTTAATATTGTCTGTTTATCTGGAATATGATACAATATTTGGAATCTACAAGTAGTTATGAGATAACTAATTTGAATGTTATAAATCTAGCAGTTTAGTTTCAAATGATCGGTTGCCACAGAATTTTGATGCGATCAAAAGTCCGTCGCAATCACGTAGCGTACGCTGATACTCGTCGGGTAAACTTAACAGATAGCCACGCCCCATAGCCCCGATCAAGTGACTGTAGGAGAACCCCGTCACCAAAAGCATCCGTTCGGGTGCTCGCGGCAGCGGTGTTCCACCTTAGTGCACTTCGTCGACGGCATCCGGGGGTGCGGCCGTCTACTAAAGTTTGCGACAAGCATTCGATCAGGATGTCGGGAATCTTGTTGAACTGCCCGACTAAATATTGAAAAGAGTTTTCGATAATGAGACTAAAATGCGGAGTTTATAATTGTTAGGCATGTGATGTCTAAGGAATTCATTTGGTTAGGCATGAGATGTCTAAGGAGGTTGCGGAATCCAACTGTTGTAGTTTTACACTTTCTTTTCTGCGACCGTAAGCGTAGTATGTAGTGTATCGCCGGCTTCGTTGCTATACATCAACGACAATCCGGATACGCATACTTGCTTACGTTGATGATATGAGATATTATGTGTTGCTGTGATATATTATATTGGATCCTCGTGTTTTGAATAGCCGGGGTTTTTATGTGAGATGAGAGTTTTTCTTTTTCATTCATGTAAAATTCATTTGTATGTAATATTCTTTTATTGGGGCACTTCCGGGCTGAGGATGATGTCACCATTGTATATTATTTACTTTTCCGCATTAGGTAGACCCAAGGAGGGGAGCACAAGTAACCGGGTTCTAGGGTATAGTGGGAGGCCATCTCGAGGAGTCGAGACCGGGTCTCCTAACCCTAGAATTGGCAGTGTTGCTTGCCGCTCTCGTAGGGGTCTAGGGATGTGGGTTTGGCTATTCATCGCGACCGTGGAATCCGTGTTTTATACAGTCTCGTATTAAAAACACGGATCTTATAGTATATCCAATATTTCATATGTGTTCTTCTGCTGCAATGTTCTGTGATGAGATCATATTTCTGCCTGAGACGAATGTTTATATTATATATATGAAATATATGTTATATTGCAGATTTCGTTTCAAATGTAATGCTTGTGAAGCATAATAAAATGGGACTTCATTAATGAGATTAATGAAACTAAAAGAAACCTAAAGATGTTGTAGAAACTTGTCCCAAAAACAGGTAGCTCTAGTTCTTGCTTTGCATAGCGGTGTTCCTTGTAGAACATCCAACACCTTATTCGATAAGGAAAGAGCCGAGATCCCTTCACCGGGAGTGACCTATTTATCGAAACTAGCAGATGCTGCATACTCGGTTTGTCTTTTGATTGCTTCTATAGTTCTTGCTTTGCACAGCGGTATTTGTGAAATATCCTGCACCTTATTCGATGAGGAAAGAGCCGACGATCCCTTTACCGGGAGTGACCTCTTTAGCAATACTAGAAAATCCTCAGAAACATTCCATTTAAAATCACTCGATTCTACAACGATATCAAGTTCATTACGCAAAGGGTTTTCTTAAAAACCTGCCGTAGCCCTCCGTCATTTCAGATGAGTAATAGTTAGTATTCGTGCTGTGTTTGTTGACCTTTGTCAAGGCGTAGTGTGCGGTAGCTGATTAATGTTTATCTGTATAAACATATGATGTGATTGATTTAGGGTAGTCGTGCGACCTTGTTGACCTCTGTCAAGGGTCGTGCGGGTGGGTTTACTTCAATCAGGAAATGACGGGTTGAACTTGACTAGCAGCCTATGGTTTGTTGACCTCTGTCAAGGTCATAGGACGCTTGGGGCAAAATATTATTGGGAATTTCAAGTGTTGAAATTTGCAATGAGATTGCATACCTTCTATGAGATAGTTGGATCCCGATACCCGCTGCGAGTAAGAGTTACTCCTGGGAGAGTTTTACACATTACAATTAGCCGATCAAGTAGGTGTCTAGAAAGGTGTTAACGGGGTTACGCCCCTGGGAAAACGAGGTTTATATTAATTAGGTCCGTGCGAAAGCACGGGGAAGCTCCCTCAAAGTACCAGCACTGGCCTGGCTGAAAGATTGGCGAACTTGTAGCGTGTAATTAATCCCGGCTAGTCTTTCCTTTTAGGGTTTGAAGGAAGATTTGACTAAAACAGTGGGAGACATCCTGATTAGATAAATTGATAAACAATCTAATCTTGTAAAAGCACACGCTGAGTGTTTTCTTCTCTCTCTCTCTCCAGATTGCGACTATGTCACGCCTTAATCAAGATAATAATACGGATGTATTGACCGAACCCGCTTGTTATACTGAGCTGGGGAACGTTGGTCCCGCTCCAACTTATAATTGTTATAAGACAGAGCAGGAAATAGGGGATTGCCAGAATTCCCGTGTCACCCAAACGAAGAAAGTGCATGTTGATGCATCTTCTTCGGGTGTGTTCATTACAGAGAACTGTTTCTCAAGTATCCTTTACGTCCTCGGTATGAGATACCGTATCAGGATCCCACATATGTAATTTGTTACATGGGCTACAGAGAGGTAGAGAACTGAGAACGGGTGATAAGATTCATGAGATAGAAACGGTGCAAGTGTTGCAGCCAAGTCTGTTGGTAGTTATCACCCTATATTAACAAATACATTGATTCTGAACGAATGTTATTAGATACCGAACCTGATATACAACATCATATCAGTCTCTTTATTAGTAAAGAAGGATATAATTTTGTATTGTTGGATAATGTTTTGAACATTTCCTATATCAAGAGTTGATCGGTTCAGGCACGTTATCTAAAAGCATAGACGTTCTAAATCAAACCACAGTTCTTAGTATACAGAACACACACAAGAGGAAGAGTTCAGAAATGAACGAATCCTTCTTGAGGCATTGTAGACTAGGTCATATCAATGCGACCTGACTAGCTGAAATTACATAAAGATGCATATTTAAATTAGTTTGGATTTACATCTTGTAAAACTTGCCAGTCATGTCACAAAGATAAGATGACCATAGCTCTGTTTATTGGAAACAGAGAAAGAGTTAGTGAACTCTTGGGATTGATACATGATGATGTATGTAAGGTCCCCTGTCTATACATGCCAAGACCGGTTCTTTGTACTTTATTATATTCACTGATGCTCTCTCAAGATTCACACATGTGTTCCTGTTGAAACACAAGTCTGAACCTTTTGAGAAATTCAATGAATATGAGTTAGAAGTAGAGAACCAAAAACGGGTATAAGTATTATGTCCTTTGATGAGATCAGGGAAGAGAATACTTGAGCACGGAATTCCTGGACTATTCTAAAAGCGAATGAGATTCTCTCTCAGCATTACTCCTTCGTATACACCACAGCACGTCGGTGTATCGGGGCGAAGCAAACACACCCTATTTGATATGGTGCGCTCCATGATGAGTACTACTGAGTTTCCTATTTTCTTTTAGAAGTTATGCACTTGAGAAGCTGCATACCTATTGAATAGGGTTCAAATCAAATTAGTTGCCTACCACTTCATATGTGATATGGAATGGGAAGAGCCCATATCTTAAGTATGTTAAGATTTAGGGTTGTCCAGCCTATGTCTAAAAGCATAATCCGGACAAGCTCGAGGCAAAGTCAGTTCTGTAGAAGTTTGTTGGATATCCCAAGCATTCGCAAGGGAATATCTTCTACCTAACCGAGGAACAAAAGATATTTTGTTTCTCAACATGCCACCTTTGTGAAAGGGAATTTCTTGTGAAGAAATTAGTGGTCATGAGGTAGAACTGGAAATAGTTCCAACTATACAAACTGCAGCTGATGATTTGGTAGAACCAAATAATTCAATAGTTTCCAACGAACCTCTGCCTCTCCGCCGATCTAGTAGGGTTCCTCACCCACCTGAGAGATACTTCAGTTTTCTCTATGACAGTGGGAGCGAGGATTGCATCATGAGATGATGACCCAACTAGTTTCGAGCTAGCCATCAGGAGTCATACTCTGTAAGAATGGCTAGATGCTTAGCGATCTGAGATGGAATCCTTATACACCAACAAAGTATGGACTTTGGTTGCTTTATCTGAAGGGTTAAATCCCCATCAGGAGCAAGTATATCTTGAGAAGATTACTTGGTGTACATGGAAAAGTTGAGACTTTCAAAGCCATGCTTAAGTCCATCCAGATCCTACTTGCCACGGCTACATACCATGACTACGATATCTGGCGGTTGGGTGTCATGACTGCTTTTCTAAATGATGATTTGGAAGAGAGCGTCTATAAGTACACAGCCAAAGGGCTTCGTAGACAGTGGGAGCAGCGGAAACGTGTGCAAGATGTTTTATGTGATAAATCAGGCATCGTGGAGTTGGAACATCTGTTTTGATGTGGTAGTCAAAGAGTTTGACTTCATCAAAATGGTAGATGAACCTTGTATCTACAAAAAGGTAGTAGGGAGTATGGTGGTGATCCTCGTAGAGTATGTGGATGACATACTCTTGATAGGGAAGGAGTTTCCTATGCTACGCTCGGTCAATCTCCGCTTATCACAAGGATTCTCCATATAGGAACAAGGTGATACCTCCTAAATTCTAGGTTTTATATCTATGAGATCGATCTAAATGGATGTTAGGATTCTCACTAGTTATAGTGAGATGGTATCAATCGATCCTGGGGAGAATCACTGGAAAAGGTTCTAGGGTGATAAGGACGACTGAATGTCAGTCGCAGGCAATATCTTTACCCTCAGTGGAGGGACGGTATGATTGGAAGAGTTCCAAACTAGATACCGTGACTTACTAGACGATTAAAGGCAAGATACATCGTTACCAAGGATGCTACCAAAGAGGCAGTCTGGATATATATGAGTTCATGAGATGAATTTCGTTCCTACCATTGTATGACAATGGAGTTGTGGCTTATGCCAAGGAACCCCCGTCCCATCTGAAATCCAGATATAATTCTTAGGCAGTATCACCTGATCATGGAGATGGTTGATCTCCAGGGAGATCGAGGTTAGGAGAGTAGACACAGAAGACAACAGCGCGGATCCACTCACAAAGGCCTTTTTCCCAGTAGAGTCTTTTATGGGATGGTTGAGTATGAGATACTTTAACCACAGCTGATTGTTGGGTATACGATACCACAACGGATGGCCCTAGTGCAAGTGGGAGATTGTTAGTTATATGTATGTATGCTCTAGAGGCCATTACTGTACATATGATGTATATTGTAATGGATGCTTCGACATATATAGGGAAGACTTTCTTGCTCGACATGATAGTATGCTATCTGGTTGTACTTTATCTTAACATGTACTCTGATTGTCTCTATGTTACATGTTGATAAAGCCCTTAGGATATGTACTCGACTACTGGGACTATGATGAGATCATGCTAGTGGGGCCACGGTAGTCGATGAGTACATCCTATAACTGTTCCTAGTCGAGGGTGTATCGAGACAGGGCATCGATACACCAGAGTAGACTAGCGTATACGCATCTTGACCCATATGATGGGCGATGGATGATCCCATATCAATCGGTGTTTGATATCAAGGATGGTGTACGGGTGCTCAGTAGAGACTGGGTACACTGGACGGACTCATCGAGAACTCCCAGATGGTATTATACACCATGTCAGATGGCAGTTCTCTGGTGACACTGGTACAGGTTAGCCTGTAGACCCGAGATCTTCATAGAGTCTTGTGTGATTCCCACTGTGCTTTGATTTCCATCAAACCATGTCCAAGAGGGCGTGCAAAAAGGTGGCTTTTGGGTACAGTCCCGAATCATATGGAGGCAATGAGCGATAGGAGGGGTTTCGTCTCTCCCGGTATAGGGAGTTGATGTTGCGCTGTGTTCGATTGGCTATAACTGGAAATCCCTGGTCAGGGTTGCTGAGATCTACTGGTAAGTGTTATCAGTAGTTTCTCGAACTGTTATAGACCTCATATCGACATGACTTATCAAGCTACTGGGGTCTGACGTTTACCACCCCTAGGCGAGATATGCGACATATCAGACGGAGAGACCAGACTGTACGGGAGTGTTACTGATTGGATTCACAGGAGAATGTACATGCTTGCTTGTTGATCTTCTGATTGTTCAATACCTGGGTGGCTGTTACGTTTAGCTGACCGCTTGCAGCTTGTGGGTGTTTGATATGATCATCACCTGCTACCGGCGTATTGACGATTCTTTAGAGTTCTACACAGAGGTTTCTTGACTCAGGCAAAACGGAGTAGGAGCACATATGTGATATGTGCAGGACCGAGGATAATACGATATGAGATACCGTATTATATTCTCGCGATATTTGATATCAGCCGGGTCATCGGATCAAGTGTTGATTCGATGTATCGGTACATGATATATTAGTCGGTTATATTCGATATAGCCGGATTGTCGGATCAAGTGTTGATTCGATAATTTAATGTATAATTATATATGTGATATATTACTTTACATTATCTAATATTGGCTTGCTTTATTGATTCATTTTCTCACCGGATAATATATTGATATATATGCGATATATGTTAATTGTATTATTTTCTTTTGTTACAAAATATATTATATATGTGATATATAATATTGTAACATATTATAATTACTAATGCAACATGATTAGTGGAGATTAAACATGGTTAGGGTTTGATTTGGGTTAGATCTTTCATGATGCTTCTAGAAGGTTTTCTTTTGTTTTGAGCTAAGATATTATGGTTGATATTTTAGTGACTCATTCTTTAACCCAACCCAAACCCTTAACCCTAGTTAACTCTCTACAATAGTTAGCCTTCTCATTATCAACCATGGTTGCATTTGTAATTATCACTTGAATTTCATTATTCATCACAAAAGAAATAGATCATCTTCTTCCTTTTTCTTCTTTCATGAAAAAGCTTTCTAGCTTTTTATGAGGTGATGAAAATGAGTGAGATTAAGAAAACAAATGAGAGCTAAATTCCTACTTCATCATACTAATCTATTCTTGCCAATTAGATTAGGGTGTTCACTTCATTTAGTGAGTGAGAGCTTGTGTTATAGAAACTTCAAGGTAGATCATCTTAGTTATCGAAGATCGGAAGCAAGCTTGCATCTTTCTCTTCGTGGAGCCTCTCTAGAGTCCGGGTACTAGATGATCGCAGTGAAGAGACCTCAACACGGAGCTTTAGAAGTGAAGGACCGGACTACAAAGGTTGTAATCCCAAACTCTTAGATGTTAAAGTGTTTAACATGCTTTGTTTCGCATAATCTCTAGTTTAAAGATCTTGGTTAGGATTGTTCGGCACGTCTAAATTTTAAATCGGGTATGGTTGATGCCTTATAGACCCTTGTTAGAGTGCCTAGTAACCCTGCAGACGCGCTTGATATGATTTCGGTGCATGCCAGATGCACTAAATCGGGATTCTTCGTGGATATCAGATGCACCTGATATTGCTGTCAGGCACATCCGTTGCCCTTGACAGGTGTTTTCGTGCACACCCGTTGCACTTAGATTTGTTTCTGTGCACATGTATGGAACATTCATGGATTTTGATTTCTGTGCGCACCAGACGCACGTAGTATTCATATATACATTGGGATTAATTTCCTTTGAGCAGTACATTTTTATGATATTTACTGTTTGGTATAGTAGCTGAGCAGGACTAGTCCGAGGACAGTACCTGAATATATTTTTGCACGCATTGATAGATATCGAAGGTATTTCCAAAAAGGAACTATAGTCTCAGTATTTACTTACGTGTCCGAGATGACACAAAAATTGTTATAAAGAAAACCCTTCTAAAATTGTTTTCAAAACGGCGGGACGTGTATGTTAAACAAGTATGTAATATATATATATATATATATATATATATATATATATATATATATATATATATATATATATATATATATATATATATATATATATATATATATATTTCTTACAATAGATGTCCGCCACTGTGCAGTGATACGCACATCGCACAGCGACTTGAAAGGGGTTTAGCATGCATTTCTTCAGATGTTTTGACGAATTTACAACTATGTGTACATGTATATCATGTTGGTTTTCGTATTGGATTTTGACATTAGTGTCTTCACCATAACTCCAATGATTGAGGTATGCTTGATGGGGTTTTGATTTTGGCTTATATACTCGTTTTTCATGCGCATGCATTGCGCTACGATGTGTATTATGTATTTGTGATTTCGGAGCTCCGACGACTTGACCATTTTACTGAAATGTTTTAGAAATTGGGGGAGTTTAAATTTAAATTCAGGGACCAAATTTCTTTAAGGGGGGAAGACTGTAATATTTCAGAAAAATAAAATATTATTTTTGGGAATTTTTATAATTAAATAATAAATATTATGAATATTTTAATAATGCGGTATAATTAAATACCGATAAATTGGGAAATATTTGGAAAATTGTAGAAATTACTGAAATGAGGGTGCTTTATGTGATTTAGGCATATTATGAATTTTTATAATTAATTATATTCCATTTTAATGCAAATCGTGATTAAATATCGCCAATCTAGCATTAATCCGGTTTTGTGCACATGACATGCACCATGTCACATTTACAAATACTTGTGACATTTTGTTTCACCATGGTTCTTTCTTCTTTTCATGCATGGATTTGTTTTTATGAAAAGAAAAGATAAGAAGAGAAAAGATAAAGAAAAAGAAAAGAAAAAGGTTTTAAAAGGGGCATGGTGAGAGGTATGGGCAAGAGAGAGAAAGAGAGGGGTTACCTTTGACTTGGGCCATTCTTTCTTCACTTCATCACCCTCATCACCTCTCTCCCCATCACCTCCATGGCTGCTGCCCTCTCCTCCATCCCCTTTTACCTCATCACACAACACCAAAAAACAACTCAAAAGTTCACCCCCATTTCACAAAAAACATGCACAAGCCCCTCACAAGCACCTTGGACCAAGAAAAATCCGATTTTGATCACGTGGGGCAACTCAAGAATATTCTTGAGTTGCCAAATGAGATAATTTCTTCACCATTAGTATTGTATTTCGATTACTTTTGCACCTATACTAGTTTAAAAGTGTTTTATTGCGGTTTAGTGAACATTGAAAATTCCTAAAAAGGGTTAGGTTTTTTCTTGAGTTGTGATAGTGCTATTGAACCTTATTGGTGACCTTAGACCCCCCATAATGTTAGAAACCCAGACCAAGCATGAACGAAAACCTGAAATCCAAAAACAGAAACATTCCAGTGTCGATTTGTGTATGATTTAGGGGTGCAGGGAATCTGGTATAACCTGGGACTTTTTCTGGAAAATCAAACAACTCTAGAGGACAAATTGGACCACTACGAGACCACCCTATGAAAACGAACCCCATCCCAGCCTAGAAAACCGAGGAGGCTAGAATTCTTGGGTATGTGGCCGGCCACTTTGTAGAATTTTGGTCCAGGTTCCTTCAGTAGGTCATATACATCCTATATATCAGCCCACTACTGTTTGTGCACCTTGATTCCACCTGAACCAAAATCTGGGACCATTTTTATGGGTTGCTGCTTTGTATTTCATGAAGTTTATGAATTTAAGTTTTGATATTTGTGTTTGTATTCGGTCACTTGACGTTTGTACGTCTATATAGAGTGTTATTTGGTTGATTTGCGTGACTGGACCATAGATTTTAACCTATGTGAGATTCGTGCGACATTTTGGTTTTTCGTGTGTGATTTCGTTTACGACGGTATATATGGATATATGTAGGTACCCCAAGTGAACATGAAAGACAAGGATGAGCATGGCGTCATCGACTTCGACAAGCGAAGATCAAGGTGAGTAGATATATATTTACGGGGGAAGTCGGGTGAATGGCGTATAGCACCCCCGCAGTTCGTAATGTGGTATACGAATACGTATATATATATATATATATTTATAATCATGTGTATTAGGAGATTATTGATTATCGAGATAGTTTTAGATGTTCTTGGGTTAGTTTAGTATAATTAGAAGTAACGTAGTTTAGCTTCTTAGTCGCGAAACCCTAGATTAATGGTTTGCATACACGCGCGCACACACACACTCGCATACATTTTATTACTTGTGCGTATATGGGGATATGTATATATATACACACACATAGGTATTGGACTATGTATATATATATACGTATACATATACATGGATGATGATGATAGTATATGGTATTTGGAGATGAGTCGATAGGATTGGGCATGATGCCATGAGATCGGTGATATGACATGGTTCGTATTATGAGATACGACAAAATATTATATCGGGTCCTTGGGCGTTGTGTTTCATACACACGCATATATATATGTAGATGATATCAGTATGTACTAGACTTAGATCAGTACCCCTAATACATGATATGATGATAAGGATACCAGATAAATGATGAGATAAATGTGATATTCGACCCGTACCCAGATTGGGATGCCGTACGATGGATTTACCGTACGAGCTTTAAATTGATGATAGATCGGCACTCTTGACTCGAGGATGTCATATTATATATTGTATCGTATGTGATACTATTGAGGCGGGATCACCAACTATTATATATATATATATATATATATATATATATATATATATATCGACTCAGATTTAGGTGGTTTCCTTACCTTTTCGATTAGCCTGTTAGTTTAGTCCTGTAGATTACTTGTAGATGTTTGACTAGACTCGGGTCATACCTATTTCAAAACTAATGAATCGTGAGTATTTTAAAGACAGGCCAAGGGATTCTTTGGATATTTCAAAGGACGTATCTTTTCTTAAAAACACCGTAGCCATATTTTCTAAAACACCACGATTCATGTTATTTCAAACGACAAACTGTATGACCCATATATATTAATGTAGATTATTTATTATTGTGTTTATTATTCAGCTCCCGCATATTCTTGTTGTTCGCATCGCATTGCATGCTTATATTGTGTTTTCATATGCTATTATTGAAATTATGCTGTCAGGACACCAACACCATTACCGATCATGCGTATGTTCCACGTACACTTGCTTGCCGGCTCACACACATCTTCATCGGTAATTACCATGTCACGCACACATTAGAAAATACTATTTATTAGTATAAATGTTAGCTGATAGTTTCGACATGGTACTAATGCGCTTGCTTTTATATGATAGCATAGGCATTGCATCTATTACTGTGATTTTCATGCATATCTATATATCCATTGCCATGCATTATTATTAGGGCCAGTCCGGATTGCCGGAGTCCAATATTTTGTAATTAATTGTTTATTTATTTTGATGATTGATATTTCGGATTTCTATGAGATTTCTGAATTCGGAGAAACTACAAGGATTTATAAACTGATTATCATTTTTAAAATGAAAGTTGCGGTTTTCTCCTGATGTGATTTGAGATATGTCCACCATGAGTTTTCTCGGCTCTTGAGCGATATCATACACCTAATTCGAGGAGGAGGAGGAACCGTCTGTGGGTGCATGGTGGACCCGGTGCGGTACCCCGGGGCAAGAAGATCGCAGATGATGGCGTTGAGCCTGAGACAGGGGAGCACTACTGACTGGTGATTTTATTGTGACTCGACGAATATTCGGAGGATACCGATCGGAGTTGGGCCAGTCCGGATTGCCGGAGCCCAGGGGCCAGTCCGGATAGCCGGAGACCTAGATATTGAGATTGAGGTATTTGAGATTTTATGATATGGGTCAGTCCGGATAGCCTGAGCCCGAGATATTGGATATTGGGATATATATTTTGTGTCGATGTTAGGCACTGATTTATGTTGATTTCATTGATGATACCTCATTTTAAATATACAGAAATCTCACTATATTATAAAAACAGTTTTCCTTTCATGATGTATTCTGTTTTCATTTCGATGCTTTCATACATCATATTTATGATATGTTGCTATCTGAGGATCTATCACGAGCACATGGTATTACACTTATGTATAGATATTTACCCTTGCCATCTTATCATGCTTCAAACTATATCATTTTGAGGATATTTATATATTACTGATCGTATTGACCTAGGATTGAGTCATACATATGATTTCTGCTCTGTGATGTTTTCTACTCACGAGTTGGCAACTCACTCCCGTTGTGCCACAGTTTTTTGCAGGTTTTGCCGTACAGGTTTTCCTTGGCGGCTTTGCTGGCACACTACTTCATTCTGGGTGATTGCTTTGTTAGATGGGTTCACTCGCATCGTGACCACCATTGTACCTTTATTTATGTTTCAGTTGTATCTAGTAAACTCCATCAATCAGACTGTATTATTTATTTGACTTAGAGACCAGTTGTATATTATATCGACCTTAGAGTCGCGCATTGTATTATTATGGTTTTAATGATGATTTGAGTTTCCTTTTTTAGTTTTGATCCTCGCCTTTTGACGTTGTATATTATATTGCTTGCGTGGTTGTGACCGTTAATTTACGAAGAGCTAGCTCCCGCTTTGGGATGCCTTTTTATATATTATGCTTGATGTACCCGTTTGGGGGCAGTATTTACAAATGAAACTCTGCCGAAATTTTCAGAAAAGATTTTTGACTTTAATAAAAAACGCATATTCGGCTTATTTTAACAAAACACTTTCTTAAAAAATGATTTAGATTTCTGGGATTTTGGCTTACTTGAATTAGATGGGGTCCTATAGACTTCATATGATTCAAGGGCCAGTCACGTGCCATTTCGGGTCGTGACACCAATCAAGCTTCGCCAATCGGACCCTTTGGTTATGATTCAACCACGTGAACTCCTGTCCTTGATTGGAATTTCCACAAGACTTAATTGATCTATCACTTGATTAAGCAAAATTCTGTCATTGGAATCATTCAAGGTCCCCACCCTTTCCTCTGCAAATCGAACTACATTAAAATCCCCGCCAACCACCCATGGAGGCCCCCATCTTCTCTTTATTTGGCTTAATTCTTCCCAGAACTCTTCTCTGGGTTCTCTCCTGCTTGGACCATATACCACCATAATTTTCTGCAACCATCCGTCCTGCTTTCGCCTAGTCAAAACTGTTATTGAAAAGGAACCAATGAAAGTATCCACTGTCTCCAAAATAGCAGGCCTAATACCAAGCAATATTTCTCCATGAGCACCTTCTGCCTGCTTAACCACCACGTGACATCCCTCCCTACCCCCAGACTATTCAACACTCTAGTCGAAGGGTTACACAGCTTGGTCTCTGATAAACCCAAGCAAGAAAACACCTTTTTCCTTAGAACATCCCTTACTATCCATCGCTTGGACGGAAAACCTATCCCACGCATATTCCAAAAGAGACAACTCATAATAAATATATAAAAGATAACCCTATCCCATCTCCCATACCTCTGTACGAAACTACCCCTGAGTGTTATCCTCCTCCCTTTCCTTACTCAGCTCACCGCCTTCTGCCTGAAAAGGAACATCTAGGACACATCTATCCTTCTCTATGTATCTAGCCACTGAAAGGTTTCTATCTATAAACTCTTTTGAATTACCCAGGTCCACCCCAATAGCATCAGAGAATTCAACTGATTTGTCATCGGGAATACTGCCAAAAATAGTAATAGAATTCAACCGTGTACCTGATGACGTTGCTTTATTCTTCGTAATTTCTATTGTCTTTGAAATTTTCATTGCTTTTTTACCGACCAGAAGGCTCTTTTTTCTCCAGCCTTAAGATCCTCCAACTCTCCGCCATGATACTTTTTGTCACGCCCCGCTTCCCAGAAAGCGGAAACAGGCACATGACAAGCCCGCGACATATTTGTTCCGAGAAGGTCATTTCCTGGAGTAAATACGCTAAGCGTAAAATAAGCAATATAAAATGACAAGAAATTAACATAAGATTTGAACTTCAAAAACTTTATTTACATTTACAATACATGAGTTCAACTAAAAAGGAAATACAAGAACATAAATACTTAAACAGATGACATAAATAAACTGAAAGAAAAGATGAGTTAAGCTAAGTTCGAGTAGTGATCTGGTCGTAATTCCCTACAGTCACTTCTATCCCTCAGTCTTCAGACCACTTGATGAACATCCAAAAGAAGAAAGAGATGGGTGGATGCCTGTCAGTGAACTTTCGCTCGGTAAGTCCCTAAGGAAAAGTGTGAAGTATAAAAATGTAGTGACAAGTTGGAAATACATATCATGAAGCAATAGACTAGGAGATATGGTGTTTAGACATGTCATTTAATATAAGTATGGCAATTCTATGTAATATGCGGTTCTATATATCATGGCAAAATAACATGAGCATAGTATAACATGAACGTGTAGTGTAACTATAGTGAAAATGAAGTGCATGTAAGTGTTCTAAAAGGTCTCTACAAGGGTACACTAATCTAACATATGTTCAAGGATGAATGTCAACCAATTTTAAGAGTATTCTCTAACCCAGCAGGCTGTAATTTAGGGGTAAAGAACCATGGGCCCAAATCAAATGTTAGTAACGGGATTTCAACTTAGTGTTGAACTATTCCAAACTCAACATGCTATAATCCAGGATTAAGGAAACACGAGCCCTCATGATAGATTTCTTGTGTTAGTAGATATGGATTCATGATCTAGGGGGACTCCTGAGATTTCATTGAATTCACACTTGAAATACCCAACACCTTATGTATTCTAGATTATAGTTAAAATTATCAGACTTACTCGAATCCATGAATACATCAAGTTGCAAGGTTTAGTTCATATCAAGGTCAAGTATTCGTGCCAAGTGTTCATGTATTCATGTCAAGTTGTATTCATGATTCGAGTCAAGTCAGTTCAAGAGTAGATATTGGGTTCAAATATTCGTGTTAAGTTCAAGTATCAAGTTCAGGTTCATGTAAATTTCTAGTTCAAGTTCAAGGTCGAGTTTAAATTCAAGTCTAGGTTCGAGTTTGGATTTGGGTTATATACCATGACTACGATATCTGGTGGTTGGGTGTCATGACAGCTCTTCTAAAATGATGCTTTGGAAGAGGGCGTCTATAAGTACACAGCCAGAGGGCTTCGTAAATAGTGGGAGCAGCGGAAATGTGAACAAGATGCTTTATAGGATAAAGCAGGCATCGCGGAGTTGGAACGTCTGTTTTGATGTCTTAGTCAAAGAGTTTGACATCATCAAAATGGTAGATGAACCTTGTATAAACAAAAAGGTAGTAGGGAGTATAGTGACGATCCTCGTAGAGTACGTGGATGACATACTCTTGATAAGGAAGGAGTTTTCTATGCTACGCTCGGTCAATCTCCGCTTATCACAATGATTCACCATATAGGATCAAAGTGATACCTCCTAAATCCTGAGTTTTGGATCTATGAGATAGATTTAATTGGATGTTAGGATTCTCACTAGCTGTAGTGAGATGGTATCAATCGATCGTGGGGAGAATCACTGGAAGTGTTCCAGGGTGATAAATACGACTGAATGTCAGTCGCAGGCATTGTCTTTACCCTCAGAAAAGGGACGGTATGTTGGAAGTGTTCCAAGCTAGATACCGTGACATACTGGACGATAAAGGCAGGATACATCGCTACTTAAGATGCTACCAAAGAGTCTGTTTGGATGTATAATAGTTCATGAGATGAACTTAGTTCCTACCATTGTGTGACAATGGAGTTGTGGCTTATGCCAGGAAGCCCCGTCCCATCAGTGATCCAGACATATTCTAAGGCAGTATCACCTGATCATGGAGATGGTTGATCTCCAGGCTGATCGTGGTTAGGAGAGCAGACTCAGAGGACAACACGGCGGATCCACTCACAAAGGCCTATTCCCAGAGAGAGATATTCATGGGATGGTTGAGTATGAGATACTACAACCACTGCTACAGATGGCCCTAGTGCAAGTGGGAGATTGTTAGTTATATGTATGCCCTAGAGGCCATTACTGTATATAGGATGTATATTGTAGTGGATACTGGGACATATATAGGGAGGACTTTCTTGCTCGACATGATAGTATGCTATCTGGTTACACTTTACCTTAACGTGTATAATGATTATCTCTCTGTTACATATTGGTAAAGCCCTTAGGATGTGTACTTGACTACCTGGACTATGATGCAGATCATACTAGTAGGGACATGGTAGTCCATAAGTACATCCTTGAAAGTCCCTAGTCGTGGGTGTATCGAGATGGGGCATCGATATACCAGAGTAGACTAGCGTATACCTTCTCGACCTATACAGATGGGCGATGGATGATCCAATATCCATTGGTGTTTGACATCGGAGATGATATACGGGTGCTCAGTGGAGACTGGGTACACTGGACGGACTCGCCGAGAACTCCCAGATGGTATTATACCTCACGTCAGATGGCAGTTCTCTGGTGACACTGGTACAGAGTAGTCTGTTGACCCGAGATCGTCATAGAGTCTTGTGTGGTTCCCACTGTGCTTTGATTTCCACCTTACCACGTCCAAGAGGGCGTGAAAAACGGTGGCTTTTGGGTACAGTCCCGAATCACATGGAGGCAATGAGAGATAGGAGGGGATTCGTCTCTCCCGGTATAGGGAGTTGATGTTGCGCTGTGTTCGATTGGCTATAACAGGAAATCCCTGGCCAGGGTTGCTGAGATTTACTGGTAAGTGTTACCAGTAGTTTCTTGAACAGTTATAGACCTCATATCGACACGACTTATCGAGCTATTGGGGTCTGACTTTTACCACCCCTAGGCGAGATATGCGACATATCAGACGATCAGACCGGACTGTACGGTAGTGTTACTGGATGGATTCACTGGAGTGTGAGCGGGCTTGCTCGTCGATCTTCTGATCGCTCAATACCCGGGTGGCCGTTACGTTTAGCAGACCGCTTGCGGCTTGTGGGTGTTTGATATGATCATCACCTGCTGCCGGCGTATTGAAGAGTCTTTAGAGTCCTACACAGAGGTTTCCTGGTTCAAGCGAAACAAAATAGGAGCGCATATGAGATATGTGCGGGACCGAGAATAATGCGTGTATGTGATACCGTATTCTATTCTCGCAATGAATGTATCGATTGGTTGTATGCGATATAACCTAGTTATCGATTCAAGCGTTGATTCGATAAGCCGATACATTGTATACTAGTCGGTTGTGTGCGACATGACCGGATCATTGAATCAAGTGTTGGTTTAATGATTTAATGCATATTTATATATTTGATATATTACTTTGCATTAACTAGTATCGGTTCACTTTAAATGGATTTTCTCACTCGGATGTGCGCATTGCATATGCGATATGAATTTGTGCACTTGCTTGTATCATGTTTGATGATACATGCCTTTTGGTTAAGTGTAAAGAATTAAACCTTGGTTAATGAAATGGTTAGGGTTTACTATTTCCTTATTCATTTATTCATTTATTTATTATTTTGGAAATAGAAAAGCAAATGAGAAAATGGTGGCTTGTTTTGTTTTGTTCATGAAGCTTCATGAAGACTTTGACCAAGTGACCATTTTGTCTCATGCTTAACCCTAACCATCCCACTAACCATGATTTATTCTCTACACTTGACCATGGTTTGGTCATGATAAGTATTCTTTTGAATTTTTAATTAACTTATCATAACACTTTCTTCTTCTTCTTCATCTTCAACCTTGAAGAAACCTTTCTACCAACAATGGTGGAATGTGAAAATGAGTGAGAAATCCAATTCTAAAGTGAACCCACTTCCTATTTCTTCATCCTCTACCTCTTGCCAAGTAGTAGAGTGTGTTTCCTTCACAAGTTTTCATGGCTTGGTGAAGGTGGAGCTTGATCTAGTGATGCTTCGACGTAGATCATCTTCGGCACGTCGTCGATGACCTAGCCCGCTTCTTCTCCGATGTAGCCGACGCAAGAGCCCGGATTTCGATTTGGACAGCGAGGATACTTCGTTGCGGAGCTATGGAGGTGGAGAACCGGATCTACAAAGGTTGTATTTCCGTATTATTATAGTTAAGTGTTAACTAGTTTAATGTTTCGCCTAGATTTCTAGCCAACGATCCGTATTAGGGTTTCTCGGCACCCATAAATTTTTATATTGGCATGTTCGATGCCTTGTGAGACCTCACTAGAGTGCCTAGGAACCCTACAGTGGTATCAGAGCCTAGCTAGAGCCTTAGGCGATGCGTAGACGGAGTTAGAAGTCCGATCGACCCGAAACCCCAACTTTAAAATGCTCTCTGGACATTTTTGTAAAATGTGGATTTTTGCAAATTAAAAATATGCAGAAAAATCAGCAGGTAAATCTAAGAATTACGATGCAAAAATTACCTAATGATCTTTCTAAAGTGCGGCAGAACCGCGGCATTAGTGTGCTTATGCGGCCCTTCTGCGGCCCTTTTGTCTTATCTGCCATTGAATTTTGCACAGTAACTCCTATTTTTCAGTGCTGGTTTTCCTGGGAATTTTTAATCTGAAATAAAGAGTTGAGTATTTTGGGTTGTATTGGGAGTTCATACATTTGATCAGATTGTCAAACTTTGTCTATGTGTCGTTCCGGATAATTTTTTTGAATATGTTAAAAAGTTCGACCGGATATAAATACCCAATTTTTCCCCTGTCGGGAAATTTCCAAGTGTTGGATTTTTCCGTAGTTTAACGACGTTCTAAGTAGTGCAAGTAACGCGATGGACCCTCTAGAAGACAACAAACCTTAACTCGATTATGTGACCGTCTTGAACTGCCCTTTGAATCTTTGGGTTTGGGGCAGTACGGCGTGCTACATGTGAGGCGTTGGCTTGACCCTTCTACGGCTGGACCGTTGGTACTGAGGCACGAACTGAATGTTTTTAGACTTGTTTCATGTGTTGATCTGTATCGGGAAAACTTGGGTGTTCTAATGTTCAATCGAAAAGTTTAACATTTTCTGTTTATCCGGAATGTGATACAACAATTGGAATTCACAGAAGTTATGAGATAACTGAATGAATGTTATAAACATAGCACTTTAGTCTCACTTGATCGGTTGCCACGGAATTTTGATGTGATCAAAAGTCCGTCGCAATCACGTAGCGTACGCGGATACTTGCCGGGTAAACTTAATAGACAGCCTCACCCCATAGCCCCGACCAAGTGACTGTAGGAGAACCCCGTCGCCGAAAGCATCCGTTCGGGTGCTCGCGGTGGCGGTGTTCCGCCTTGGTGCACTTCGTCGACGGCGTCGGGGGTGCGGCCGCCTACTAGAGTTTGCGACGAGCATTCGATCAGATTGTCGGGAATCTTGTTGAATTGCCCGACTTGATATTGAAAAGAGTTTTCGATAATGAGACTAAAATGCGGGGTTTATAATTGTTAGGCATGCGATGTCTAAGTAATTCATTTGGTCAGGCATGCGATGTCTGAGGTGGTTGCGGATTCCAACTGTTGTAGTTTTACACTTTCTTTTCTGTGACCGTAAGTGTAATATGTGATATCGCCAGTTTCGTTGCTATATGTCAACGACAATTGGGATGGACATATTTACTTACGTTGATGACATGTGATGTTATGTGTTGCTGGATATGTTATATTGGATCGTCGTGTATGAATAGCCGGGGTTTTTTTATGTGAGATGAGTGTTTTTCATTTTCATTCATGTAAAAACTTGTATGTAATATTCTTTTATTGGGGCACTTCCAGGTAGCGGAAGTTGTCACCTTTTGTATATTATTTACTTTTCCGCACTAGGATAGACCCAAGGAGGAGGGCACAAGTAACCGGGTTCTGGAGTCCAGTGGGAGACCAACTCGAGGAGTCGAGTCCGGGTCTCCTAACTCCAGAATTGGTAGGGTTGCTTGCCGCTCTCGTAGGGGTCTTGGGGTGTGGGTTTGGCTATTCGTCATGACCGTGGAATCCGTGTTTTATACTGGCTCGTATTGAAAACACGGACGTCCTAGTATATCCAATATTTCATATGATTCTTCTGCTGCGATATCTGTGATGTGATCATGTGATGTTCTGTGATAGATACAGTATATAGTATATATGATATATTATATAGACGTTACTTATGTTTTACACCAGTGCTAGCCCTGCCCCGATCTGCCGTTAGTTACCTAACCTAACGGTGCACAAGGGGACATCGAGGCGAATGCGGATGGCATAAGTGTACGTCGTATTTATCTGTGATGATTAGGTACTTAAATGATGGGACTTCATTAATGAGATTAATGAAATAAAAGAAACCTAAGATGTTGTAGAATCGAATTTCAAAATAAAACAGGTAGCTACAGTTCTTGCTTTGCACAGCGGTATATGTGATATATCCTGCACCTTATTCGATAAGGAAAGGACCGAGATCCCTTCACCGGGAGTGACTCCTTTAGCAATAACTGGCAGATGCTACACACTCGGTTTGTCTTTTGATTGCTTCTATAGTTTCTGCTTTGCACAGTGATATATATGATATATCCCGCACCTCATTCGACGAGGAAAGGACCGACGATCCCTTCACCGGGAGTGACTCCTTTAGCAAAACTAGAAAAGCCTGAAAAACACTCCATTTCAAAATTCATTCGATCCTACAACGATATCAAGTTCATTACGCAATAGGTTTTTAGAAAAACCTGTCGTAGCCCTCCGTCATTTCAGCTAAGTACTAGTAAGTATTCGTGCTACGTTTGTTGACTATGTTAAGGCGTAGTGTGCGGTAGCTAATTAGTGCTTATCTGCATAAGCATATGATGTGATTGGATTAGGGTAGTCGTGCGACTTTGTTGACTATGTTAAGGGTCGTGCGGGTGGGTTTAATTCAATCGGGAAATGACAGGTTGAACTTGACTAGCACTTATGATTTGTTGACTATGTTAAGGTCATATAGCTGCTAGGGGCAAAATATTATCGGGAATTTCAAGTGTTGAAATTTGCAATGAGATTGCATACCTTCTATGAGATAGTTGGATCCCGATACCCGCTGCGAGTTAGAGTTACTCCTGGGAGAGTTTTACACATTACAATTAGCCGATCAAGTAGGTGTCTAGAAAGGTGTTAACGGGGTTACGCCTCTGGGAAAACGAGGTTTACATTAATTAGGTTCGTGCGAAAGCACGGGGGACCTCCCTCAAAGTACCGACACTGGCCTGGCTGAAAGATTGGCGAACTTGTAGCGTGTAATTAATCCCGGCTAGTCTTTCCTTTTAGGGTTTGAAGGAAGATTTGATAAAAAGCAGTGGGAGCCATCCTGATTAGATAAAATAATAACCAATCTATTCTTGCAAGAGCGCACGCTGAGTGTTTTCTTCTCTCTCTCCTGGTAGCAACCATGTCACGCCTTAATCAAGATTATAATACGGATTATTGACCGAACCCGCTTGTTATACTGAGCTGGGAAACGTTGGTCCCGCTCCAACTTATAATTGTTATAAGACAGAGCAGGAATTTAGGGAATACCAGATTTCCCGTGCCGCCCAAACGAAGAGAGTGCATGCTGATGCATCATCTTCGGGTGTGTTCATTACAAAGAACTGTTTCTCAGTATCCTCCGAATCCTTGGTATATGATACCGGATCAGGATCCCAGATATGTAAGATGTTACATAGGGCTACAAAAGGGTAGAAAAACTGAGAACGGGTGATAAGTTTCATGAGGCAGAAAACGGGGCAAGTGTTGCATCCAAGTCTGTCGGTCACTGTCACCCTGTATTACCGATACATTGATTCTGAACGAATGTTATTAGATAACGAACCTGATATACAAAATCATATCAGTCTCTTTATTAGTAAAGAAATGATAAAATTTTGTATAGATGGATAATGTTTTGAACATTTCCTATATCAAAAGTTGATCGGTTCAGGCACGTTATCTAAAAGCATTGATGTTCTAAATCAAACTACAGTACTTAGTATACTGAACACACACAAGAGGAAGAGTTCAAAAATGAACGAATTCTTCTTGAGGTATTGTAGACTAGGTTAGATCAATGTGATCCGACTAGCTAGAGTTACATAAAGATGCATATTTAAATTAGTTTGAATTTACATCTTGTGAAACTCGCCAGTCATGTCATAAAGATAAGATGACCATAGCTCTGTTTATTGGAAACAGAGAAAGAGTTAATGAACTCTTGGGATGATACATGTTGATGTATGATAGGTCCCCTGTCTACACATGCCAAGACCGGTTCTTTATACTTCATTACATTCTCTGATGATCTCTCAAGATTCAGACATATGTTCTTGTTGAAACACAAGTCCGAATCTTTTGAGATATTCACAGAATATAAGTTAGAAGTAAAGAACCAAAATATGGGTATAAGTATTATGTCCTTTGATGAGATCAAGGAGGAGAATACTTGTGCATGGAATTCCTGGACTATTCTAAAGGAGAATGAGATTCTCTCTCAGCATTACTCCTCTGAATACACCATAACACGATGGTATATCGGGGCGGAGCAGATACACCCTATTTGATATGGTGTGCTCTATGATGAGTACTACTGAGTTACCTTTTTCCTATTGGGTATTATGCACTTGAGAAGTTGCATACCTATTGAATAGGGTTTCGATCAAATCAGTTGCCTACCACTTCATATGTGATATGGAAAGGGAAGAGCCCATGTCTTAAGCTAGTTAAGATTTGGGGTTGACCGGCCTATGTCTGAAAGCAAAATCCGGACAAGCTCGAGGCAAGGTCTGTAATGTAGAACTGGAAAGGTTCCAGCTATACAAATTACAGCAGATGATTTGGTAGAACCAAAGGATTCAGTAGATTCCAAAGAACCTCAGCCTCTCCGCCGATCTAGTAGGGTTTCTCACCCACCTGAGAGTTACTTCGGTTTCTCTATGACAGTGGGAGCGAGGATTGCATCATGAGATGATGACCCAACTAATTTCGAGCTGGCCATCAGGAGTAAGACTCTGTAAGAATGGCTGGATGTTTAGCGATCTGAGATGGAATCCTTATACACCAACAAAGTATGGACTTTGGTTGATAGATCTGAAGGGTTAAATCCCCATCAGGAGCAAGTATATCTTGAGAAGATTACTTGGTGTAGATCGAAAAGTTGAGACTTTCAAAGCTAGACTTGTTAAAGGTTTTCGTCATCGACCGGGCATGGATAATGATGAAACCTTTTCCAGTACCTATGCTTAAGTCTATCCAGATCCTACATGCCACGGCTACATACCATGACTACGATATCTAGTGGTTGGGTGTCATGACAGCTCTTATAAAATGATGCTTTGGAAGAGGGCGTCTATAAGTACACAGCCAGAGGGCTTCGTAAACAGTAGGAGCAGCGGAAATGTGAACAAGATACTTTATAGGATAAAGCAGGCATCGCGGAGTTGGAACGTCTGTTTTGATGTCTTAGTCAAAGAGTTTGACATCATCAAAATGGTAGATGAACCTTGTATAAACAAAAAGGTAGTAGGGAGTATGGTGACGATCCTTGTAGAGTACGTGGATGACATACTCTTGATAGGGAAGGAGTTTTCTATGCTACGCTCGGTCAATCTCCGCTTATCACAATGATTCACCATATAGGATCAAAGTGATACCTCCTAAATCCTGAGTTTTGGATCTATGAGATAGATTTAATTGGATGTTAGGATTCTCACTAGCTGTAGTGAGATGGTATCAATCGATCCTGGGGAGAATCACTGGATGTGTTCCAGGGTGATAAAGACGACTGAATGTCAGTCGCAGGCATTGTCTTTACCCTCAGAAAAGGGACGGTATGTTGGAAGTGTTCCAAGCTAGATACCGTGACATACTGGACGATAAAGGCAGGATACATCGCTACTTAAGATGCTACCAAAGAGTCTGTTTGGATGTATAATAGTTCATGAGATGAACTTAGTTCCTACCATTGTGTGACAATGGAGTTGTGGCTTATGCCAGGAACCCCCGTCCCATCAGTGATCCAGACATATTCTAAGGCAGTATCACCTGATCATGGAGATGGTTGATCTCCAGGCTGATCGTGGTTAGGAGAGCAGACTCAGAGGACAACACGGCGGATCCACTCACAAAGGCCTATTCCCAGAGAGAGATATTCATGGGATGGTTGAGTATGAGATACTACAACCACTGCTACAGATGGCCCTAGTGCAAGTGGGAGATTGTTAGTTATATGTATGCCCTAGAGGCCATTACTGTACATAGGATGTATATTGTAGTGGATGCTGGGACATATATAGGGAGGACTTTCTTGCTCGACATGATAGTATGCTATCTGGTTACACTTTACCTTAACGTGTATAATGATTATCTCTCTGTTACATGTTGGTAAAGCCCTTAGGATGTGTACTTGACTACCTGGACTATGATGCGGATCATACTAGTGGGGACATGGTAGTCCATAAGTACATCCTTGAAAGTCCCTAGTCGTGGGTGTATCGAGATGGGGCATCGATATACCAGAGTAGACTAGCGTATACCTTCTCGACCCATACAGATGGGCGATGGATGATCCCATATCCATTGGTGTTTGACATCGGAGATGATATACGGGTGCTCAGTGGAGACTGGGTACACTGGACGGACTCGCCGAGAACTCCCAGATGGTATTATACCTCACGTCAGATGGCAGTTCTCTGGTGACACTGGTACAGAGTAGTCTGTTGACCCGAGATCGTCATAGAGTCTTGTGTGGTTCCCACTGTGCTTTGATTTCCACCTTACCACGTCCAAGAGGGCGTGAAAAACGGTGGCTTTTGGGTACAGTCCCGAATCACATGGAGGCAATGAGAGATAGGAGGGGATTCGTCTCTCCCGGTATAGGGAGTTGATGTTGCGCTGTGTTCGATTGGCTATAACAGGAAATCCCTGGCCAGGGTTGCTGAGATTTACTGGTAAGTGTTACCAGTAGTTTCTCGAACAGTTATAGACTTCATATCGACACGACTTATCGAGCTATTGGGGTCTGACGTTTACCACCCCTAGGCGAGATATGCGACATATCAGACGATCAGACCGGACTGTACGGTAGTGTTACTGGATTGATTCACTGGAGTGTGAGCGGGCTTGCTCGTCGATCTTCTGATCGCTCAATACCCGGGTGGCCGTTACGTTTAGCAGACCGCTTGCGGCTTGTGGGTGTTTGATATGATCATCACTTGCTGCCGGCGTATTGAAGAGTCTTTAGAGTCCTACACAGAGGTTTCCTGGTTCAAGCGAAACGAAATAGGAGCGCATATGAGATATGTGCGGGACCGAGAATAATGCGTGTATGTGATACCGTATTCTATTCTCGCGATGAATGTATCGATTGGTTGTATGCGATATAACCTAGTTATCGATTCAAGCGTTGATTCGATAAGCCGATACATTGTATACTAGTCGGTTGTGTGCGACATGACCGGATCATTGAATCAAGTGTTGATTTAATGATTTAATGCATATTTATATATTTGATATATTACTTTGCATTAACTAGTATCGATTCACTTTAAATGGATTTTCTCACTCGGATGTGCGCATTGCATATGCGATATGAATTTGTGCACTTGCTTGTATCATGTTTGATGATACATGCCTTTTGGTTAAGTGTAAAGAATTAAACCTTGGTTAATGAAATGGTTAGGGTTTACTATTTCCTTATTCATTTATTTATTCTTTTGGAAATAGAAAAGCAAATGAGAAAATGGTGGCTTGTTTTGTTTTGTTCATGATGCTTCATGAAGATTTTGACCAAGTGACCATTTTGTCTCATGCTTAACCCTAACCATCCCACTAACCATGATTTATTCTCTACACTTGACCATGGTTTGGTCATGATAAGTATTCTTTTGAATTTTTAATTAACTTATCATAACACTTTCTTCTTCTTCTTCATCTTCAACCTTGAAGAAACCTTTCTACCAACAATGGTGGAATGTGAAAATGAGTGAGAAATCCAATTCTAAAGTAAACCCACTTCCTATTTCTTCATCCTCTACCTCTTGCCAAGTAGTAGAGTGTGTTTCCTTCACAAGTTTTCATGGCTTGGTGAAGGTGGAGCTTGATCTAGTGATGCTTCGACGTAGATCATTTTCGGCACGTCGTCGATGACCTAGCCCGCTTCTTCTCCGATGAAGCCGACGCAAGATCCCGGATTTCGATTTGGACAGCGAGGATACTTCGTTGCGGAGCTATGGAGGTGGAGAACCGGATCTACAAAGGTTGTATTTCCGTATTATTATAGTTAAGTGTTAACTAGTTTAATGTTTCGCCTAGATTTCTAGTCAACGATCCGTATTAGGGTTTCTCGGCACCCATAAATTTTTATATTGGCTTGTTCGATGCCTTGTGAGACCTCACTAGAGTGCCTAGGAACCCTACACTTCAAAAACTTTATTTACATTTACAATACATGAGTTCAACTAAAAAGGAAATACAAGAACATAAATACTTAAACAGATGACATAAATAAACTGAAAGAAAAGATTAGTTAAGCTAAGTTCGAGTAGTGATCTGGTCGTAATTCCCTACAGTCACTTCTATCCCTCAGTCTTCAGACCACTTGATGAACATCCAAAAGAAGAAAGAGATGGGTGGATGCCTGTCAGTGAACTTTCGCTCGGTAAGTCCCTAAGGAAAAGTGTGAAGTATAAAAATATAGTGACAAGTTGGAAATACATATCATGAAGCAATAGACTAGGAGATATGGTGTTTAGACATGTCATTTAATATAAGTATGGCAATTCTATGTAATATGCGGTTCTATATATCATGGCAAAATAACATGAGCATAGTATAGCATGAACGTGTAGTGTAACTATAGTGAACATGAAGTGCATGTAAGTGTTCTAAAAGGTCTCTACAAGGGTACACTAATCTAACATATGTTCAAGGATGAATGTCAACCAATTTTAAGAGTATTCTCTAACCCAGCAGGCTGTAATTTAGGGGTAAAGAACCACGGGCCCGAATCAAGTGTTAGTAACGGGATTTCAACTTAGTGTTGAAGTATTCCAAACTCAACATGCTATAATCCAGGATTAAGGAAACACGAGCCCTCATGATAGATTTCTTGTGTTAGTATATATGGATTCATGATCTAGGGGGACTCCTGAGATTTCATTGAATTCACACTTGAAATACCCCAACACCTTATGTATTCTAGATTATAGTTAAAATTATCAGACTTACTCGAATCCATGAATACATCAAGTTGCAAGGTTTAGTTCATATCAAGGTCAAGTATTCGTGCCAAGTGTTCATGTATTCATGTCAAGTTGTATTCATGATTCGAGTCAAGTCAGTTCAAGAGTAGATATTGGGTTCAGATATTCGTGTTAAGTTCAAGTATCAAGTTCAGGTTCATGTAAATTTCTAGTTCAAGTTCGAGGTCGAGTTTAAATTCAAGTCTAGGTTCGAGTTTGGATTTGGGTTATAGTCATTTCATATAACTAGATTTAAATCTTTTGAATAGCTTTAATCTTGTAAATTCTTAAATTCGGGAATAATCGGACAACGACTGCACATGGACGTCAGGATTTGTGTCTTTTTCCAAGACGATTGCCATTGATAACTCCATTAATTTGCAGTGTTGTTTAACTTGAATAGGCAAGCACTCACTTTCTCCGGCTCCTTGGGGCTCAAGGGAAATGATACCACTTAAAACTATATTAATCTAGGGTCCTTACAGATTTATTCAAGATGTTTACATTGTGTTTATAATGTTTGTATTTCTCGAAGGGGTTTTATGAAAATGTTTTAATATCGCTTAAAAAATAAACCTCGAGGTTGATTTATGATATTAAGAGTTTTTATAAAAATGTATTTTAGTTTCAATGGTATTTTAGTGATAAAACCTAACTTTTTTTATAAAAGTTCATGGTTTTTTAATGAAAACTATAATTTTGGAAACTTGATGGTATTTTCTTGAAACTTTAATCTTTCATTTAAAAATTAGTTTTCATAAACGATTTTATTTAGAAATACGAGTTTATGACTCGAGGGTTTTATCCAATTATTTAACTTGTTTTTAGAAAGTCGTATTTTCTTTTATAACCATATTTTATTCCTTTCGAAACTGAATTCTCCGTGAGGAGTTCTGCATCTCACTCTACTATCACAAGGATGTGCAATAACCCGTACCATCCACAAATGGATCTCCTAACGAGGGTTGTAGAGGCGTAATTGCAAAGATTTTGAATTATTGTTTATTTATCGTATCTTGAACGTGAGGGTATTTTAGCGAAATACTTTTTTTTGTGAAAAACATTGATCATGGTATGTTTTCCATGTGTGCGTGTGGGGTAGGTTGTAACCCCGTGCGAATTAAATGATCATGTTGCAAGATCAAGTATTTTAACCACAACTAATTAAACAAGGTATTTTTGCGTTACATGCATTCTAGTGTAGTTTTAATAATAACAAATTTAGTTTACATTCATATAATATGTAAGTAAGTGAAGCATGACATGTAATGATGGTAAGTGACAATTCTTTGTTAACATTAGCATGAAATTATAATGGATAAGTCAAAGTTTTACAACATTTAGTTTAAATGTGAAATTAACCACTAAAAGCCGTATTTTGATGGTGATGTAAGAAGAGGCAAAAAGAATGAGTCAGGAAGGTTGGGACTTATGAATCTAGATGTATGAGAGGAAGAAAAAGGGAGATAGGAATGAAGACTTACGGTTACGCGTTCATACTCGTATAAACGAGAAGAAAGAGTAGAGGGCTCGGTTTGTAGAACCGAGACCGAGATTGCGACTAAGAGAGTAGGCTTGATCTACCGACGTCCTCTACGCGAGTTGGAAGAAACGTGCTTGACTCCTTGAGGGAACTTGAGTGCTTGAGAATTTGAGAGAGTGGTATGCCTAGGCAAAGAGCTTGGACAGGTTTAGGTATTTATAGGAGAAAAAGTGAGAAGTATGAGGGATTGAAATAAGACATTAAAATGATATAAAAGAGTGTTAATAGGGTATATGAAAGGTTGAGAGTTCTTTGTTTAATTTCAGAAAAATCAAATAGGAAAAAGGAGTAGAGGGGTGTTGTAGGGGTGCACAGGCGAAGCACGGAGGGAATTGGGGACATCTTTACCGTCGGTAGTAGTTTTGGGAGGGATTTGGGTGGCCAAAATGAAGAGTTGGTTCTCGGGGTTCGTGTAGTGCATTCATTTGGGTCTTTATGTATCATTTTTATTATTTGATTTATTTGTAACTTTTCGTTTCTCCGTGTAATGCACGTGCAACTATTAGTCTTTCAATAAATAAAAAAGAAAATATTAAAATAATTGGAACTGATAGGATTCGAACTTGCAAGCTAAAGAACAGCAGTGGAGAGGCTTAACCAGTGAGCTACAAGTTGTTTCTTATACATAAGTTATCAATAATAACTTATAACTAAATGCACTCTTTTATTAACATTGAATCAATAAAAGTATAGGAATTTTAGGATCGTTACATCCTACCCAATTTAGAAAAATTTCGCCCTCGAAATTTACTCAAGGGGGATGATATAATAGATTCAAGAAAAATTTAGATTAAAGCAGCGGTGAAGGTAGGGACTACTAATATCGTATCGATGTAGGGTGTTTTTCGTCACCCCCATTAAGATGGGAAATACGCGTCGCCTGTCCGGCGCATTACAGATTTCACCTACCTAGGGTAGGTCGAGATTTATTGATTGTGGGGATACGAATCTCCGGCAGCCGCGGACTAAGCTGCCGTTAATTACCTCTCACTTTTGAAGCGAGGGAACCTCCGATTGAAGGGTAAAACTGGTCATGCAAACTCAATGTACAGTGTGCGCGTGTTGTGTCTTGGAGGGTACATGGATGTATCGGGGGCCACGCAAAGTGTACGGGGGTCCCGCTACCCGGATAGCAGGCTGGGGGTCTAGGGGGCTAGCAGCCTCTGTTTCCCTCCAATAAGAGATCAAGGCTCTGTTCAAAATTTGAACTGAGGCAGCGCCTCATGTGAAAAACACGAGAGCGCCATCGCCCAGAGTTAAAAACTCTGAGGCCGCACCTCACGTGCAAGGCATTAGAGCGCCAGCGCCAAGAGTTAAAAAAACTCTGAGGTGGCGCCTCACGTGTAAGGCACGAGAGCGCCAGCACCAGAACTAAAAGTTCTCCATCCTTGGATCAAAAATCCAATGAAGATGATAAATCATCAGAGCATAGAATTAAATTCCGATTGAGGAAATACTCATCAAATCTTTCTAAACAAGAAATATTGTGCTCTGTAAATCAGAGCACCGTTGGATCAAAGATCCAATAGTGATTAAAAATTACCAAGATACAGAATAAGTTCTGTACGGGAAAATATTTTCCCAATCTTGTTAAAAACAAGAAAGATGTCTTCTGTAAAAAAGAAGTTCTTTGATCAAAGATCCGACGGTGGATAAACTCCTCAAATCAATTAAGAAATATCTCAATGAGAGATTTCCTTAACTGAATCAACAAATCAGCCTTCCCTATATAAAGGACCCAAGACTTCAAGTCTTGTACAGAGAAACCCCCTATAAACTTTAAGTTCAAAAAGAAGAGCAAGCAAAAAAAGCTTGAAGAGAGAAGAAAGAAGAAGAGCTTTCTTCAAGGTAAATAGAGATCACAGTATCTCATCTGCATACCCGAGGGTTTAACCCTTATAAAAGAACATAGTTCTTTCCCTGGATCTGTGATACATGAGACAAGTCTCCCACAAATGAGAATTTAATCTCGTAGGGATAAATTTGTTCTTGGTGATTGAAAATCCAGAGGAGAACAAAGAATTGAACTCTTCAGAAAAATGCATAAAGAAGGAAATAGTGCCAAGCGCCCCATGTGCCCCTCACGCGGGTGCTGCTGAAATAAAGAGTGCTTTGTACTCATTGGTTGGCGCCCAGCATCAAGCGCCCCACGTGCTCCTCACATGGGCACTGCTGAAATTAAGAGTGCTCTGTACTCATTGTTTGGCGCCCAGCGCCAAGCGCCTCACGTGCCCCTCACATGGGCACTGCTGAAATTAAGAGTGCTCTGCACTCATTGGTTGGCGCCCAGCACCAAGCGCCTCACGTGCCCCTTACGTGGGCGCTGCTGAAATAAAGAGTGCTCTGCACTCATTGGTTGGCGCCCAGTTCCAAGCACCCCATGTTTCCCCCAACCAGAGCAAAGCTCTGTTTTAAAATTCAAAAATTGAAGCAACGCTTCAGATCCGGCGCTAGGTGCACTGCGCGCCACGTGTCAAACACGGATGCGCTAGCGCCAGGTGCGCTGCGCCCTAGGCAGTGCACCATGAGTGCGCTAGCGCTAGGCGCGTTGCGTGCCACGTGTCAAACACGGGTGTGCTAGCGCAGTTGCGCTGCGCGCCACGTGTCAAACATAGGTGCGCTAGCGCAAAGTGCGCTGCGCTCTGAGCAGCGCACCATGTGCAAAGCACGGGTGCCCCATCGCTGAAATTAAAAATTCCCCACTGTTAGATCAAAAGATCAAATAATGATAAATCATTAATCAGAATTAAAATTCTGTTATGGAAAGATTTTCTCAATCTTGTTAAAAACAAGAAGATTGTCTTCTGTAAAACAGAAGCCCTAGGATCAAAGATCCAACGGTGGGGAAACGCCCCCAAATCAATCAGAGAAAGAACTTTTTAACTGATTTAACAAATCAACTTGCCCTCTATAAAGGCCCCAAGACTTCAAGTCTGATATAGAAAAACCCCCCTACAAACTTTGAGAAAATTCAAAAAAGGAAAGAGAGCAAGCTATTGAAAGAAGATCGTTTTTTCAAGGTAAAAAAAATGATTCTTGCAAAAAGATATGAAATCATCTCATTAAAATAGAAGAATTATATTCTTAAAAGATCATAGATCTACAAAAGACCAAAAGATCTCATCACATAATAAAAGAAGAACATATTCTTCACACAGATCATTGATCTATAAAGGCACGCCTTTCAAAAATATGAACTATTATTCTTGAATCTTGAGGCAAAGCCTCCTTTAAAAAGAACATAAACTTGTTCTCGGATCATAAATTTGGTCAAATGTGCCTTGCGCTAATGAAAAGTGCCTTGCACTCATGAACTGCGCTTCTGCGCTCCTTGGACCGGCGCTCAACGCCAAAACGCGCCACGTGTCAACCACGTATGCAACTTGCTCTTTGCGCTTCTGAAATAGCGCACTGTGCTCATCATCTGGCGCTCAGCGCCAAGCGCGCCACGTATCACTCACGTGTGCGCTACTCAGCAGAGGCACAATGCGCTCATCATCTAGCGCTAAGCGCGCCACGTGTCACTCATGTGTACGCTACTTGGCAGAAGCGCAATGCGCTCTTTAATTGGAGCAAAGCGCCAGGCGCGCCACGTGGCGCGCTGTCAGAACACAAATTGTTCTGATGAATTCTATGCATTCAATACAAGACAAAAATGTGTCAAGATCTAATGCTCAGCATTATTAAAAGGGCCAAGCCCAAATAAAGGCTCAACAACCCAGAACAATAAAATGTTAAATATTTTAATCTTATTGGACTTAGCCCAATTCTGGCCATAAGTCCTCAACTTATATTTAATTGAGCCCATCTGCTCACTAATATTGAACAGATCTTAGTCCCAACCTGGGCTACAGATCTTCCAATCAATTCACACCGGTTCAAGGGTACATCTCTTTACTCCTCTGATACTCGTCGTTGTAATCCTTCAACGTCTTCGGAGAGGTGACGGGTCCCGACAACCACACATTTCTACGGACTGTGGGGTCCTTAAACTCATGGACTACGATGTCCTTAAACTTCATAGACTACGATGTCTTTAAACTACGGACTGTGGGGTCCTTAAACTCATAGACTACGATGTCTTTAAAACCACGGACTGTGGGGTCCTTAAACTCATGGACTATGATGTCCCTAACCTCGAACTATGGGGTCCCTTTAAACCCACGGACTACGATGTCCTTAATCTTGACTGTGAGGTCGTTAAACTCACGGACTACGATATCCTTAACCAGGACCGAGATGTCCCTAAACTAACATTGGACCGCAATGTACTTAAACTAATCGACCGCAATGTCCCTAAACTAAACAATAGAGTCCAAATGCTCTGTTGTTGGATCTAAACGATCCCGTTAAGTTGATCTTAGTCTAAAATTAGACTAACGTATCCTTAACCAACGTTTAAGTTGATCTTAGTCCCAAATGAGGCTAACGTATCCTTAAACCCAACCCCAAACCCAAATCTAAGAAGATACGGATTTGGACTAATCCACGCCCTACGGGCGACAACATAAATTAGTCTCCTTATACAATCCACGGGCAACCACAAACAAAACAAGCACTCACGACACGAAGTGACCATCAGGAGAAGGAGAAAGTTGTTACCGCGATGTGGTAGCATAATTAACTGCAGGGGCTTGCGCCTCTAGGGAAGAGCGTCCCCACAATCAAAAAACCCCTCAAACGAGGGGGAATCTGACGAAGTCTGCTACATCGGCCGCATCCGTTTAAAACTTCGATATACGGTGCCATAAATCAACTTGGCATCTTCGGAGAGGTGGACGGTTAGCACTAATTAGCATCTGGCCCGAATTTCAGGCAAGACGAACCTGCGCGGTCGCGTCTCTGTGTTCGGAGGGTTACAGATTCTGGCACGCCCGGTGGGACCTTTTCCTCTTTCCACTCCACACTTCGTGTGTCGTGTTCGCGAACGAATCGTGGTTTGATATGGTTGCCCTTGGGTTCGAGGTACTAAGATTTGGTTTCTTTCTTGGTGCAGAAAACGAAACATCAATGGCGTCTACTTGCGCGAAGTGTTCCAACTGCAATTGCAACTCACGCTCCGTCTCATCTGAAGGCATAGCTTACGGGCCCCAAGCGGCCTCCCTGTTCACAATGCCGGTGGACCAGGTGACTCAGGCCACCACTGGATTGTTTTTCGGGACCATGCTCCCACCGATGACTTCAGCGCCCCTGTACCATCGCAAGAAGCTCCTAAGAAGTCGGTCTTTGATCGGATTGCAACTACAGCGGCCCCCCTCAACGGGTCGTCCAGCTCCAGCGCCTCAGTCTTCGCCAGATTGGGCCAGAGTTCATGCGGGCCCATGATGAAGCCTGCAATTCCAGAAAAGGTTATTCCGAAGAGGATAGCCATCCCTGCTCATGAAGTTGTCAAGGCGGCTTCTCTTGCCAAAGGGTCGGTCTTTACAAGACTGACTGTTCCGGCTCCCACTCCGGCTCCCGTCCCTGCTCAAAAGTCTCTCTTTGACAGATTGGATACTGCTACTCGGCGGACGTCGGTCTTCAAGAGGCTGGTACCAGCGGCGCCTCACCAAAACAGGGGGCATGAAAAAGTCACCCCTCAAGCTGAAATAATCCCAGCAGCTCGACACGCTCGACGCCGCCACTGGCATCGAGTAAGGAAAGCTGGGGGCAACTCCCCCTCTGGGCTAACTCCACTAGCCCCAACGGTGGAAGTCAATGTTGCTGTTCCAACTGGGAACAGCTTTGAATTGCTGAACAAGATGCGCAGAAACTCTCCTACCGCCGTACTGAAAAGATCTCCTCCACCCGTGGAAAATGCGCAGAAGGCGAAACCGGAACAGCCCCCTCAGCGGCTATCCTCCAAAATCTACAAAGTCTGGCGACAGGTCCAGAAGTCGGTGATTGATCAAGATTACCCAAGCCGACAAAAGAAAGTGAAGGTTCAGCAGGAAGAGAACCATCTTACCAAGCCACAAAAGGCAAAAGCTACTTGGGTGCCTGCTGCAATGGCCCCCTCAACGTCAACTGCTCAAAAGAGAAGGAGGCCAGAGAAAGCCACTGTGACTACGGCAGATTACAAAGACGCTGAGCCCAAACGCCCCATGTCTGGGGGCATAATGGCGCATACCGTTTACATGGCCTCCGAGAAAGAGGAAAGCCGCGCTTCGACGGGTCACCGATCGCTCACCCGATCCGTGACAAAAGCCCAGGAGCAACAACAGAAGCTTTAAGAAATGCTGACGCAATTGGCCGCACTCACCGGGCCAAAAGAAAGCCCGGAGGCGTCATCAGAGCAGCGTCATGAACAAGAAACCGATGCTGACTTCCTCTGCAGAGTCCTTGAAAAGAAAGAAAGAGAAGCAGCAGAACAAGCTTCCAACATAAAACGAATGGCGCTTCTCTTCCAAGACATGGTCGGGATGATGTTACAACCGGATCCTCCAGCTGAAGACCCTCCAATCATTATTGAAAACGATAGAGGGGAGACATCGAACCCTCTGCCGGCTCTGTTAGCAGCCAAGGAGGAAACCATCTCAAAAGCCACGCTCGATGATTATATAGCTCAACAAATACGAGCTCACCGAGCGAACGAAGCGGCTGGCCAAGTCGTTAAAACTGGGTGACCATATCCAGGCTGGTATGATCAAATAAGTTACCCGCCGGGATATACGATCCCCAAAATCCCTCTGTACAAGGGGACATGCAATCCCCATCAACATGTCGCTCAGTTCAGGGCTCTTTGCGGCAATACTGGAGGTGATGATAAACTTCTACTTTGCCAGTTCGTCGGTAGTTTAGCAGACACAGCTTTTGAATGGTACTCGGAGCTTCCCGACGACTCCATCAAAACGTTTACAGAAATGGAGTTGCTATTCACTCAACGGTCCGCAAGCGCCAGTGAACGCACCCCGATCACAGCATTGATCAGCGCTAGAGTAAAGCCGGGAGAGACGTGGGTGCAGTATGCAATCCGGTGGCGGAACTTATGGTCGAAATGCGAACAACGCATAGAAGAAGCTCCTGCCGTGGGCATGTTCATGTGGACCCTTGACCCTCAGTCGACTATCTCCTAATTCATGATGTTCTTCAAGTCGACCACCTTCCAGGCCTTGATCGACAAGCTGACCCAAATGGACCAGATGGGCCATAGGCCTTTCCCTTCAAAAATGGGTTTCTGAAATGAAAAAGGTAACGAGAAAGCGACCGTTGTCGCCAACGCTCAGCGACAGCCGAGTAACCCAAGACCGTCTGTTCGTCAGAGCAGCAAGACGCGATCCCTCGATGAGAAGTTGAAACGTCCTTACTCATTTCCCAGGGATAAAACAAGGAGACTATTCGAACTGGCAGTGCGCAAGGGATTCATCACTCTGCCAGATCCAAAACATCCATCGCAACCGAGTGACGTTAACCATCCTAACTATTGTCCCTACCATAGAGTAATGGGCCACCCACTCGAAGATTGCTACGTCTTCAAAGGCTGGATTGAGGATGAATACCAAAAGGGCAAATTCGAGTTGTCTGACAACTGGAAGGTGAACCCGCCACAACCACATGCTCTGAAAAGGATGGACACGCCAGGGGCATCATGCTCTTTTATAGGGAAAGCTCCATGTGAAATTGTTCTTTCGGCAAAAACTAAAAGAGTGCTGAAAGATCTTCAAACATGTCCGACCTATGAACAAAGAGACCGAAACGTCCTTAAACTAACACCGGACCACTATGTCCTAAAACTGGCAACGGACCACTATGTCCTAAAACTGGCAATGGACCACTATGTCCTAAACTAGCTGTTGACCGAGATGTCGATAAACTACGGTGGGTTACAGCATCCCAAAGCTGATTAAAAAAAAAGAAAGAATAAAAAAAAGAAAACGGTATGTCCATAAGCAAAATGGCACGGATGAAAACCCGAAAGGGCTCCATGAGTAAAAACAGCAGGGCTACCAGCGAGTTTTGTGAAAACCCGAAAGGGCGCAACCTCGTTAGAATAAAAAAAAAGAAAAAAGAAAACGGTATGTCCATAAGCAAAATGGGCATGAATGAAAACCCGAAAGGTCTCCGTGAGTAAAAACAGCAGGGCTACCGGCGAGTTTTATGAAAACCCGAAAGGGCGCAATCTCGTTAAAAGACACTTGCAAGGTCCTCTCGACTTTGTAAGGAGAAACCACCTGCGTGAGATCCTTACGACTCACAAGGGAGCAACACACTTAGGGATCCTTACGATTCCTAAGGAGAAATTACACTTGCGAGATCCTCACGACTTGTAAGGAGAACCCTCTTATGAGACCCTCACGGCTCATAAGATTCAAAAGTCTTAAGTTACAGGGATCTGAACCTATTCTTAAGCGGCCACCACAACCTCCAATATTGCCCTACAAGCGGTTCAGTATTGACCCTTGTATACAATCCACGGGCGCGAATTGACATTTCCCTAACAGAGTCCCATCCGTGACTAGGGATATGTCTACCCGGTGAACAACCCTTATAAGTCCTCTCGACTTATAAGGAGAAAACACTCTTGTAAGATCCTTACGACTTATAAGAGAACATACACTTAGGAATCCTCACGATTCCTAAGGAGAAAACGCACCTACGTGATCCTCACGACTCGTAGGGAGAAATACCTTCATGAGACCCTTACGGCTCATGAAGTCAAAAGCCTTAGTCGACAGGATCCTAACCATGTTCGCTAAGCCACCTTTGTTCGACATTGACGGAGGCAAATGATGATTCGCTCATAGCAATATTCCAGTTGTAGCGGTGCTGATGCCGAAATCGGTGTCTAATTCCAAGCTTGCAGTAAGAAGCTAGCGAGCCACACATGCATAAAAATAGCCGAAATGATGAGGCAACTTGCAACAAAATCAGCAAGTAAAAATGTATGCATGCAAAATAGCCGAAATGATTGGGCAACTCCCAATAAAAAGCAGCGAGTAAAAATAAAACAAATAGCCGAAATGAATGGGCACCGCGAAAAATAGCCGAAATGATTGGGCAATCGCGACCTTCGCGATATAAAAGCTGAAATGATAGAGCATCGCGGAAAGAAAAATATATAAAATGAAACTTTTTGCCCTACAGGTGAAATCACGTCGATCCCTGTATACAATCCAGGGGCACAAACAAAAAAGGAGGGGACACCTTCCCACCAGGCTCCATCAGAAAGCGAAGCCAAATCTCGACGGTTCATAGACAACCTAGAGACAATCTCGACACTTGTTGCAATATTGCAGGCACAATGTCAACAAATAAAGCAAAGGAAGATCCCTAGCTTCAGGGTCTTGACGTCAACATCGACAACTTAGTGATCGCCAACGACGTTTCTCCTCATTCCAACAAGATGTAGACGTGACATCAATAACTAACCCCAGAGTCACAACAAATCGGAGCCATGGCAAAGTCCCTAGTTCCAAACCTTAATGGCAACATCTACAGCCTAAAAATCAGCAACGGTGATCCTCCTCATTCCAACAGGATTCGGACGCAGCATCACCAAACGGAGCTACGACAAAGTCCCTAGTTCCAAAACTCTACGGTCCACAGACAATATATAGTCAACCAATGACTTCCCCGCCGGATTAACGTTCCGTCTCGGAAACAAGTCAACCAACCCCCAGGGAAATCAGTATCCTTGGCAAAAAATCTCGATTCAGGGAAATCAACGTCCTTGACGAGAGCACCTCGATTCGCGTAGACCTGCAGAGAAATTAGCGTCTTTGCAGGAATATCTCGATTCGTCTCAACCCGAGGGAAATCAGTGTCGTTGACAAAAACCTCGATTCAGGGAAATCAGCGTCCTTGACGAGAGCATCTCAATTCGCGTCGACCCACAAAGAAATCAGTGTTTCTGCAGGAATATACGATGTCCGCAAAACGGAACCATGGCAAAGTCCCTAGTTCCAAGTCTCGACGGTTCACCAACAACCTAGAGACCACCTCGACGTTCCTCTCGATACAGCAGACGCGATGTCACCCCATCGTTCTTCTCCCAACAGGATGCAGACGCAACATAACAATGGAGCCATGGAAAAGTCCCTAGTTCTAAGCCTCGACGGTTCACCAACAACCTAGAGACAAACCGTGACATTCGTCTCGATATAGCAGACGCAATGCCAGCAAACGAAGCGAAGGCAATATTCCTAGCTTCAGGGTCTTGACGGCAACTCATATAAAACCTGAAAGACTATCGGAGATCATCCCACACCAGCATGGAGTGGTTATGACTCATCGGGGCTCCCAAACTGAGCCTAACCTCAAGTAAAAAGCGACATGGAATATCCTTAATGGTTGCACTTTCGACGGTAATATCACCTGGAAGATTACTTGAAGACGTCTTGTCCAGCCCCCGAAGGGATCAGAGACACGACAGCCGCGGGGCTACTCGAACAACAAGATTATGCATCGAGGAATATACTAGCCAACGCGACGGTACGACGGGTAAAAAATTCTAGTACCACAGGCCCTAACGAACTTCTATTAGCAGGAGTTAACTATGACGTTAGGAAATTCCTGCGAGAACTGCTCGATTCGTCTCGACTTGTGAGGAAATTAGTGTCCTTGCAAAAATTTCTCGATTCGTCTCGACTCGTAGGGAAAAGCCTTAGGCAATAGGGATGAGGACCTATTTCCTAAGCACTAGGGGCCTGCAAGTCGGTCCAAAATGGACTCTTGCATACTATTCACGGACCACACTCTCCAAAGTTGAATCTCGACAAGGAGGGAAACAACCACTTACGAGTCCCCTCGACTTGTAAGAGGGAAAAATTCTTTTGTGAGATCCTTACGACTCTCGAGAGAAACCACACTTAGGAATCCTCACGACCCCTAAGGAGAAAAGACACCTACGAGATCCTCACGACTCGTAGGAAGAAAAGTCTTTATGAGACCCTCACGGCTCATAAAGTTGAAAAGTCTTAGGTAGCAGATCTGAACCTGCTTCCTAAGCCATCACTACCTCTTGAAGAGTTCAATATGAAATGTTCTTTATTATCTACAGGCCACACTTACCTGGGTAACATACCAACAACACAGCAAAGAAAAGAAAACGACAGTGGGAGATAAGAAAACTGTGTCTTTATTCATGAACTCATTTGAATACAAGATACATCATATAAAAGAATAAAAAAATGGATACATGTTATTTAAAGATTACAAGTGTGTAATTGGTACAAGGCAGCTACTGAGAAGGAGGCGTTTTCAATAAGTCAGCCAATTGCTCGCGGACTCCTCTCAACTCCTTTTCAAGGTCAGCCGTTGCAGCCAGCTCCGCTTCAACTCGGGCCCGTTCCTGCAGAAAGGATGAAAGTTTCTCATCGATTTCTTGCTGAACAGCCTCCTGACTTTGCGTGACCTGTTCAGTAAAGTCAAGCTTTTTCCTCGGCACCAGCCCGTCGGAAATACATCGTTGAAGGCTTTCAAAGCTGGAGTTCAGCTGCGCAGCATTTGCTTCAACCTGGGCACGCAATCGGACAGACTCAGCGGAAGTCGCCTCACGTTCCTTTTGCTTGAGGGTTGCCTCTTGTTCAAAATGGCGAAGGAAAATGGCACTTCGCTCAGCCCATGCAGCCCGCCGGGAGTTCGAAGCCAACACCTCCGGAGCAGGATGCCTAAGCTCAAGCTCACGCAGGCAGGCCTCAATCTTCCTGCAGTGATCAACCCAAGACTCAACGACGCCCTCACTATGAAAGTTTACGAGCGTCTCCCGCATAGGGTTAACCTCTACGGCGAAATCCGCAGCAGATATGGGAGTCTCCATGTCAAGCTCTTCAATATAGTCGCTCAGCATGCGCAAACTATTCACGACGCCTTTCGAGGATGCACGCCGAGAAAATGGGCCGTCTGGCATTACAATGCGAGACTCAAACGGGGCTGGAGTCAATGTGATTACTGCAAAACAAATCACAATCAGATGTCGGCTCAAGAAATAAAGAAAATACGTGAACAATAGAGTCTACTATACCAGCTGCAACAGGGGGCAGAGCTGGGAGCTCCGGTGGCGCAACAATACCCTCGTTCCCTCCCTCAATTTGTAGGGCTACAAGCAATACAAAGAAGAATTAGGAATAATTGTTGGGGTAAAAATTTACACCCTGGTTGACCAAGTCAAAATCCAAGTCAACCCCAAGCCAAGTGGGCCCATGCCCGGGTCGAGCCCGAACATGAAGCGGCCGGCCTCCCCCCATGCCAAGATAAAATTTTTGTAATAAATAATTTTGTTGCATTTTCTTTTCTTTTATTTTATTTTATGGATAAATGTAAGAAAAATAGGCATAAAGCCAAATTTATGTAAAGCCCATGGCTTATGTGCAAAAAGAAATGGCACATGAGCCATGGGATAGGCAAAATGCCATTTTGAGAAGCCCAAGGGGCTGTGTGTAAAGTGTATAGCCTATAAAGGCAAAAGATAATGAAAATATCTCATAACTTTCTCTCTCCAAAAAAAGAAATTTCTAGAGCTGAGCTCTTTCCTTCTTCTTCAAGGTTCCAAAAGCTTCTTCTTTCTTTTGAATTAAATCAAGAGTTTTACTCTTCCTTTTTCAAAACTAAATAATTTTCCACCACAAAACCCACATAGGGGAACTTGGATCTGTCATCAGATCTTAAAAAGGAGAGATTTTGAGATTTCACATCTCTTGATCTTCAAGATCCAGCAAGCAACAGGAGGAAGAAGAACATCTTTCACTAAACCCCCCCCCCCAAAAAAAAAAAAAAAAAGAAAAGAAGAAAAACACATTCAGGAGTCCAACTCCTTTCTGATTTCTCTTCTGAGAAATTTTTTTTAGGCTAAAAGCCTGTTGTGCCTCACCTGCGCGCTTGCGCAAGTGCGCAAGGCGCCCGCGTGCCGACACGTGGCGTGCGCGCTTGCGCACCTGCGCAAGTCGCCCGCGTGCCGACACGTGGCGCGCGCGCTTGCGCAACTGCGCAAGTGCGCAAGTCGCCCGCGTGCCGACACGTGGCGCGCGCGCTTGCGCAAGTGCGCAAGTGCGCAAGTCGCCCGCGTGCCGACACGTGGCGCGCGCGCTTGCGCAACTGCGCAAGTCGCCCGCGTGCCGACACGTGGCGCGCGCGCTTGCGCAACCGCGCAAGTGCGCAAGGCGCCCGCGTGCCGACACGTGGCGCGCGCGCTTGCGCAACCGCGCAAGTGCGCAAGTCGCCCGCGTGCCGACACGTGGCGCGCGCGCTTGCGCACCTGCGCATCCCTTGGATGCCTTTTCCCTCTCTTTTGTGTACATACATACATATATACATATGTATACAAATTTATACACACACACACTCCGCCACACTCTCCCCCTCAAAAAAATTTTCGGGCTGGGGCGCTGCCCCGAACCCCGCAAGGGGGCTGCTAGCCCCCTTGACCCCCAGCCCGCTATCCGGGTAGCGGGACCCCCGTAAAAACTCTGCGTGGCTCCCGATATATCCAAAACCCCCTTTCAAAACACACGCAAACTGCACATTGAGTTCGCATGACCAGTTTAACCCGTTAATCGGAGGTTCCCTCGCCCCAAAGTCGATGGGTAATTAACGGCAGCTTAGTCCGCGGCCGCCGGAGATTCGGATCCCCACAATCATTAAACCCCCGCCTACCCTAGGCAGGGGGAATCTGTAGTACGCCTGACAAGCGCTCGCGTATTCCCATCTCACTGGGGTGACGAAAAACACCCTACAGATTCTGGCACGCCCGGTGGGACCCTATCTCTCCTCCCATATTTCGGGTTAAATGTTCATGCGAACTCAGTCAATATACATATCGATTACCTATACTGAAATGATGTTTTCTTTTCATGCAGCAATCAACTTTCAACGACAATGTCTCCCCAGACGAATTCAACTTCCAAAGCGACCCCGATTCCGTACGTGGTCAAGATCAATGCTCGTGTGGTTCTCCCCGCAAGCCTCAGTCGACAATGGGAGGAACCGCCCCGCCAGTTTGGCTCTGTCATCATCTACCCTGCCGGAAGCGCTCATCTGGCAGAGATCCCAGCGGAACAGGTGGCCAAGCCGGTCTCAAGGGGTAAGAGGCCGAATGTCGTGATCGCCAAGGCACCACAACCGAAACTTAAGATGGTGTCTGAACGAGTCCCTGGCGCTCTAGCTGGGGGCAAGACTTCCGATGTGAAGGGCAACATTAAAAGTTGCGGACGAGCTCAGGCGATGACTCCAACAAATGCACAATCGGGCGTATCTCCAAGGCCCTCCATCAACCGGTCTGCGGCATCTTCCCAAAAAGCCGAAGTCTGCCAGGTGCTTAGAACAGAAAAGTTAAGGCAGAAGCGGCTCAGGTATCGAGCCAACAAGAGGGCCAAGGCTTCGGCCAAATGGAATCGTGTGAAGTTCCAAGTGCAGGGTTGCCCGGCGACGACGGCCGAGTCGGACGTAAGAATCAGCAATTCCTTCAAGCCTCTGAAGTGGGTTCAGAAAAACGCCATGACCGCCAGAATCAAGAAGACAGCGGTCCGAACAGTGCCACAAAGAGACGTGTCCCGGCCCCAACAGAAAAAGTATGACACTGTCTCTTCAAGAGTCTATCAAGCACTCTGTGCCGCACGAAAGCAGCGGGGAAAACCCAGAAAAGATGCGCCAGCACCATTTAAGAACCTGGTTTGGCCAGCCGCCTTCAATCGACTACCAGCTACCGAAGCAAGGGGGTCAAGACAGCGAGCCGTGAAATCAGCTGCCAATGATAGAGAGACGGCCGGATATATCATCCATACGGTCTATATGGCGGGCGGGCGCCCCAGCGACAACCTTCGCAGCAAAAGCAAGGACGGGGCCACCACATCCCAAGCCCAATCTAGCCTGAATGTGGTTGTCGCCGCCCAAGAACAGCCGCCCCTGCTGGATGAAGAAAACCCTCTCGATGAGGATGATAGGCAGATAGACCCCTCGGTCCATGTAGAGTCAAGCTCGGACAGCGAGGAAGAGCCGACTTTCCGCCCTAGGACTGCGGAGCAAGAGCTGCTTCAAGAACTTCGAAAACAGCTCAGGAGCAAAGATAAAGAGATGGCCAAGCTCTATTCAAAGATTGACGACTTAACGAACGTGGTGATGCAGCTTACGGCTCAAATTGCTCGAGCGCCTCCTAGTCAAGCACAAGCCGCTACTAATCAGCCTGGTGATGACAATCCGAGGCAGCCAATGCCTGTTCCTTTGGGACCAAGACTGGTCGAGCCGAATGAAAGCCGGCTACACTCCGCTTCTGGGGACGCCTTGGCCCCAGATAGCACTATCCCGCTAACACAGGATCGGATAATGGATTTGGTCACCAGCAAGGTTAAAACATTGGTGGCCGAAGCTGAAGCTCAGAAAGAAATCGGCAGTAGTGGGCGGCCATATCCCGCGCAGTACGATCTGATTGAGTTCCCAAGCGGTTACGTCATTCCTAAGTTCGGAAGATTTGATGGAACGGGGAATGCAAACCAGCACGTCGCCCACTTCAAAGCATCGTGCGGAAATACAGGGGGCAACGATGCGCTCCTTCTTCGTCAGTTTGTCAACAGCCTGACCGGTGTCGCTTTCGACTGGTATGCGAGTATACCGGACGGGTCCGTCATTACCTTTGCCCAAATGGAGTCTCTGTTCCGGCAAAGGTTCATGAGCGTCAGTGATAAAATCTCCATTGCCGACCTTGTGAGGACCAAGCCGGGGAAGAATGAAAGCAACACCGACTTTATCGCCCGATGGCGTAATCTCACAGTCAAGTGCGAACCGCCGCTGGAGCAGGACCAGTCCGTCAGCCTTCTTATTGGGAACCTCAGCAATTGGATGGTCCCATTCTTGTGTACAGCGGGCCTCAAGACATTCCAGGAGCTAACCAAGAAAGTACAAATGCTGGAACGCTCGAAGCAAGAGTCCCCGCCAGACTCTCAGAGAGACAAAACATGGAAAAGCAAGCGGGACGACAACCGTAGAAGCGGGAGTTCCAGCAGTACCAATGCCTTCAATGCCTCCGACAATGAAGAAAAACGAAGGGCGGGCGAATCCAAAACCAACCGGTCTCGAAAGCCATTGCTGGGAGGAGATGGGCCTTCCCTAGAGGAGAAAAAGAACAAGGTTTACTCTTTCAGAAGGGACAAGGTCCGCAAGATATTTAAAGATGCCTTGAACAACGGCCTACAATTGCCGGAGTCGAAAAGACCCCAAGAAGCAAAAATGACCGACAATCCTCTGTATTGCCCGTACCACCGAGTAGTGAGCCATGCGATCGAGGATTGCTATATCTTCAAGGATTGGGTCGAGAAGCAGTACAGGGCTGGAGAGATCGAGCTGTCCAAAAGCGTGTTGGTGAACAATCAAGTTGCAACCGCCAACTTTATACAGACGGAAGCTGAAGCCTTCTGGGAGCAGACAGCCGAACCCGCTGCCTTGACAAACGAAACTGACTCATCACGGCCTTCGTGGAGTACGCACATATCTAATAAGACGAAGAAGATGATAAAGCTACTTCGGAAAGAACCCAGGATGGAATGGAAAGGACAGAAGAAGCCTACCAGTCCAGCTGCCAAGGCGGTTCCATCAGGCTCAAAATCCAAGAAGCTCAAGAAGAAGAAAAGTGCAGCTCGGCGCGAAAAAGAGTCTGCAGGGAGATCGACCATTCAAAAGTATATCGACTCCCTCAAAGAATATGAACAAAAGGAAAGAACATTGATTCAATTGAAGGAGTTCTTCCCTGTACAAGCGGCTGAAATTCTGGAGGAGTTAGAAGAAGACTCCAATGAAGAGATCCCAGTAGTGACCTGCTACGCCATCCATCTTGGCAGCGACTCCGAGGATGATCTCTGTTTTCCGGAAGAGGACGAGGAGCTCACCACAAAGGCCAATCAAATCCAGCTCAGAAGCGGCAGGGCTCTACCGCCAAATCAGGGCAACGCCCCAAAAGGGAAGGAAAAACAAGTCGCTAATGAAGAAGATGGCAGAGAACCGGCTGATGAAAACATAAGTCCTTCCTCGGTGGACTATAATGTCTTGGCGCATCTCCGGAAGCTTCCGTCTCTCCTGAGCATCTACGACGCCTTGGTCCTATCTAAGGAGCTTAGAGATGTTCTCATCCACGCTCTGCAAAATCCCGAGCGGTATCAGGCTCACTTTGCGGAAATTAACATGAAAGAAGCCCAGCATGCTTTGTATGCCGCCGCAGTCACATTTAAGGATGAAGACTTGCTACTGGGAACGGCTGAGCATAATCGGCCGCTTTACGTGACCGGGTACAGCGACGGAGATCGAATTAATCGCATATTGATTGATCCGGGGTCCTCAGTGAACATCATGAACTTGCGAACTCTGAAGAGTTTGTCAATGGACGTCCGACACCTGTCAAGGGAAAGGATTGTCATTCAAGGCTTCAACCAAAATTGCCAGCAAGTTCTGGGGTCTATAGCTCTGCCAATCAAATTTGGGGATCTGCAAACTGAAGCTAAGATATACGTGATCGACGCCGACACGTCTTATAAGATTCTCTTGGGGCGGCCGTGGCTCCACGATTACGGTATCATTCCGTCAACTCTCCATCAATGCATGAAGTACACTAAAAATGGCGAAGAAAGACGCATTGACGGAGACATCCAGCCGTTCGGTGTGCATGAAGTCCGATATGAAGATTCTCGGTACTTTACGAACCACCAAAATGCTAAGCCACAACTGACCGAGGATAGAACGGCCCCAAGACTCAAAAGCAAATTTGCGCCGTCTATCACTTTCAAAAGCAAAAATACCCAAGTGCGCCCGCATTTCGGCAGCGACTCTGATGAGTCCGACGCTGGAAGCCCGTCCTTCCGCAAAACTCGCCCTCATTTCGGCAGCGATACGGACGAATCTGTTACTGAAGGCCCATCTAGCAGCAAAGTCCGCCCTCATCTTGGCAGTGACACTGAAGAGTCAGAGGAGGAGGACCTATCGTGCAACAGCGGTGCAGATTGGACCCCCACGCAACAAGCGAAACTACGAGAGACCTTCGAAGTTGCAGAAGGGTCCCTAGCCGTTACAAGGGTACCAGAGCAAATGTGCAAAGAGCTCGATGCATTATCAATCTCCACCGTGGACCAGCTGAAAACTTTCTACGTTCCCGGGAGGAAAAGTGGACAGAAGGCCATCTTGTTTTATGGGTCAAACCCCGTTGTGCACCCGGACGACCTTTCTGTCGCGTGCCTTCCCTATGAGAGAGGCATAAGAGCCGTCCTCAATCCCAGATACTATGCGCCCGAGATGCGGGAATACTTTAAGAAGTGCGGATGCCGGTTATATCAAACGGAGTCCGAAGCAAAGTTTTACGAAGGGCTATGGTATCCGCCCCAGGTCCGAGCACTCATCGATGGACGAATTCCAGATAGACGGGGCATAGGCTACATTCAACCTGATTCCAAAGCGTGCTACATGATCCATGTTGGTGAGACCAGCGAAAGATCAAATGATGACGACGAGATAGCCGATCCAGAAGAAGCTCCTCAAGAGCTCGAAGATGGCGGACAAGCAACCTTTGATGAGCTAACCGAGATTGACTTAGGAACGCCCGATAATCCAAGGCCGACCTACATCAGCTCACTCTTGTCGGAGGAAATGAAAGAGCAGATAATTGCCCTGCTGCGTGAGTTCGTCGACTGCTTCGCGTGGACGTACAAAGAAATGTCTGGCCTTTCCCCTGAGGTAGCCGTGCATAAGCTGGCTATATCTCCTGATGCTAAGCCAGTCAAACAAGCTCCTCGAAGAATGAGAAGGGAGTTGGAAGAAAAGGTCATCGAGGAAACCAAGAAACTCATCGATGCCGGCTTCATCAGGGAAGAGAAATATGCAGACTGGATCGCATGCATAGTCCCAGTGAAGAAGAAAAATGGGCAGATCCGAGTTTGTGTCGATTTCAGGGACCTCAACAAGGCATGTCCTAAAGACGACTTCCCGCTACCGGTCATGGAAATGATGGTCGATGACACCTCAAATTACGAGTTGTTCACCTTTATGGATGGCTCGTCTGGATATAATCAGATCAAGATGTCGCCTGAGGATGAGAAGCACACAGCATTTCGAACCCCGATCGGAATATATTGCTACAAGGTAATGCCATTCGGACTGAAGAACGCAGGTGCTACATATCAAAGGGCAATGACTAATATCTTTGATGACCTAATCCATAAAGTCGTCGAATGTTATGTTGATGATCTGGTCGTCAAGACTAAAGCCAAGGCCGATCATATCCAAGATCTCAGGACCGTTCTCACCAGACTGAGGGAATACGATCTGAAGATGAATCCTCTGAAGTGCGCTTTTGGCGTGTCATCAGGAAAATTCCTGGGCTTCATAGTCCGGCACCGAGGGATCGAAGTTGACCCATCAAAGATAAAGGCCATCATGGAGATGCCCCCTCCGAAGAGTCTGACGCAGCTAAGATCTTTTCAAGGCAAGCTTGCTTATATACGGAGGTTTATCTCAAATTTATCAGGGAGATGTAGGCCCTTCTCAAAGCTCATGAAGAAAGGAGATCCTTTTATCTGGGATGCCGAATGTCGAGCAGCGTTCGAAAGCATTAAACAATACTTGTTGCACCCTCCAGTGCTGGCCGCTCCCATTCCGAATAAACCGCTGATTCTCTACACTGCCGCGCTGGACGAGTCACTCGGTGCGCTCCTTGCCCAGAATAACGAGGAAGGAAAAGAAAATGCCCTCTACTACCTCAGTCGAACTCTAGTCGGGGCGGAACACAACTACTCCCCAATCGAAAAGCAATGCCTGGCTCTGATATTTGCTGTGAAGAAGCTGAGGCACTATCTGCTCGCTCATCGGGTTGTGCTGATCTCCAAGGTCGACCCGCTCAAACACTTGATGACCAAAGCAAGCCTAGCCGGCAGAATGGCAAGATGGGCTGTCATGCTACTTGAGTTTGACATAGTTTACACTCCTCAAAAAGCAGTAAAAGGGCAAGCTCTTGCAGACTTTCTCGCTGCTCATCCCATACCAGAAGGGTCGCCACTAAATTGTGAGTTACCCGACGAACAAGTGCTGCATCTCGAGAATGACGAGCCATGTTGGGAGCTCTACTTCGATGGGGCCTCATCGATAAGAACCTCCAGTAAATCAAGCGTCCCGGAGATAAAAGCAGGGATAGGATTGGTGTTCATCACACCATCAATGGGAACCCTACGGCGTTCTTTTTCTCTCACCGAGCCTCGGACAAACAATGAAGCTGAGTATGAAGCTCTGATAGCTGGTTTGGAGCTCGCCATAGAAATGGAAATCCGTCGGCTACGAGTTTACGGTGACTCCCAGCTTGTCGTCAACCAAGTAAGCGGCGACTATAAGATATACAAACTCGAATTAGCTCGGTACAGAGGCCGAGTGGTGGAACTCATGAAACGGTTCACTCATATTGAACTAACGAGAGTCGCTAGAGCGTTGAACGGAAAAGCCGACATACTCGCTCGCCTAGCCAAAGAGCTGGCTGATCCTGAAATGGACGAAATTCTGATCACAGTCAGGAGCCGGCAAATTCTACCCCCAGTCTCTCTACGAGAAGAGGAAAGCGCGGAACAGAAGAGCAGTCCTGCGGAAGAAGCTTCGATCATCCAAGACGAGCCCGATTGGAGAGAACCCTTCGTAGAGTACCTCCGGTACGACAAGCTGCCCGAAGAAAAATCTGCGAGGATTCAGCTGAAGAAAAGAGCTCTCCGATACGTGTTTGTAAATGACACGTTATACCGCAGGTCATATGACCAACTCTGGCTCAGGTGCCTGTCGTCGGCCGAAGCCCAAAAAGTCATGAAAGAAGTTCACTCAGGCGTTTGCGGTGTTCACCAATCTGGCCCCAAGATGCGACTGCAAATCAAACGGCTTGGGTATTATTGGCCCACCATGATACGGGATTGCGGAGAGCATGCAAAGAAATGTTATATCTGCCAAATTCACGGTGATTTTATTCACAAGCATCCCAACCCATTGCATCCTACAGTGGCGTCATGGCCCTTCGAAGTTTGGGGCACCGACATTGTTGGCCCAATTGATCCTCCGTCATCTAAAGGCCACCGGTTCATACTGGCCGCGACGGACTACTTCTCCAGGTGGGCTGAAGCTGTCCCGCTAAAAGAAGTCAAGACAAAGGATATTCTGACATTCTTCCAGCATAATATTCTATACCGCTTCGGTACACCAAGAAGAATCATTTCTGACAACGGGCCTTCTTTCAAGAGCTTCAATGTCTCAAGGTTCGCTACTCAGCACAAGATAGACTGGAGATATTCTTCCATCTATAATCCAAGAGCCAATGGGCTAGCCGAAGCTTTCAATAAGACTCTATGCAAGCTCCTGAGAAAAAATGCTTCAGCCAACAAGAGAGACTGGAATCTCAAGCTTCACGAGGCATTGTGGGCATATCGTACCACGCACCGTACTCCAACTCAGTCCACTCCATACTCATTGCTCTTCGGAGTGGAGGCGGTCCTCCCCCTCGAAGTCGAAGTTCCAAGCTTAAGAATGGCCGTTCAGCATGAGTTGACAGAAGAGGAAAACGTGCTCCTTCGACTTGAAGAACTTGATGCCCTCGAAGAAAAGAGGCTCGCGGTGCAGCAAAATCTGGAGCTATACCGAGCCCAAATGTCACGGGCCTATGACAAGATAACTCGTCTCCGCGCTTTCAAGAAAGGTGAATTGGTGTTGGTCCTTAAAAGACCGATCATCCCCAATCGACTGCCAAGGGAAAATTCGAGCCGAACTGGGAAGGACCATACGTCATCGAGAAAGTGTTCGACGGAGGATCCTACCAACTAATAAGTGCCGAGGGAGAAAGGCCCATGCCGCCCATCAATGGCCGATATCTCAAGAAATACTACACATGAATGCTCCAAGTCGCAGGCGAATTGAGCACATCAGCCCTACGGTCTGGATCAGACATCCTGCAAAACCGTATACAATCCACGGGCGTAAATGACCCCTATTTCTCCCAAATCCTGCCAGTGGGACTACTTCAAAGTCCCACCAGCGGCCAAAAAAAAAAAAAAAAAGAAATAAACGGTATGTCCACAAGCAAAATGGGCACGGATGAAAACCCGAAAGGTCTCCGTGAGTAAAAACAGCAGGACTACCGGCGAGTCTGTGAAAACCCGAAAGGGCGCAAACTCGTGAAAAGAGATGAAATACACTCGCAAAGTCCTCTCGACCTTGTGAGGAGAAACCCCCTGCGTGAGATCCTTATGACTCACAAAGGAGCAACACACTTAGGAATCCTCACGATTCCTAAGGAGAAAATACACCTGCGGGATCCTTACGACTCGTAGGGAGAAAATGCTTTTATGGGACCCTCACGGCCCATAAAATTGAAAAGCCTTAGGTGATAGGGATCCAAACCTATCTCCTAAGCCATCGTTCCCCAACGGGCAACGGCAAATGATGATTCGCTCCTGGCATTTCGCTTCAGTGTTAGCGGTGCTGATGCCGACCAAAAACCCAAATCCCAAGTCCTCCCGAGGCAAATGATGAGTTGCTCCTGGCATTATTCCAGTGCAGCAATGCTGATGCCAAACAAGATCCAAATTCCAAGTCCCCAAACGGCGAATGATGAGTCGCTCCTGGTACCACATTCCAGTGCAGCGATGCAGACGCCAACCAAAATCCTATTTCTCAAAATTCTCACGGCCCTACGGTGGGTCCCCAAATTGACCATCGTATACAATCCACGGGCTCAAATAATTCTCATCATACTCATGCCCCACCACAATTACCAAGTTGCGCGGCTGGTCTCCGCCTTTGGAATTATGCTCCATTGAGAAGACCCACTCATGTGTCCTCACGATACATGAGGAGAACAAACCTTTGTGGGATCCTTACGACTCATAAAGGAAAAACACACTTAGGAGTCCTCACGACTCTTAAGGAGAAAATACACCTGCGGGATCCTTACGACTCGTAGGGAGAAAATGCTTTTATGGGACCCTCACGGCCCATAAAATTGAAAAGCCTTAGGCGATAAGGATCTAAACCTGTCTCCTAAGCCATCGCTCCCCAATCCCCAAATGGCGAATGATGAGTCGCTCCTGGTACCATATTCCAGTGCAGCGATGCAGACGCCACATAAATTCCAAATCCCATACCCCAACGGCGAATGATGAGTCGCTCCAAGTACCATATTCCAGTGCAGCGATGCAGACGCCGACAAAGTCCCAAATTTTTTTTTTCGGCCCTACGGTCTGGATCATACATCCTGCAAAACCGTATACAATCCACGGGCGTGAAACAATCCCAATCTCTCCCAAATCCTCTTGGGGCAAATGATGAGTTGCTCCTGGCATTATTCCAGTGCAGCAATGCAGATGCTAAACAAAAACCAAAATCCCAGAATCTTCTCAATGACAGATGATGATTCGCTCCTGGTACCATATTCCAGTATAGCGATGCTGATGTCAACCCAAATCAACAAGTCAACTTCCACTCCGACACCGCAGAAAGCGGAGCGAGTCAGAATCCAATCTCGACACCGCAAGAAGCGGAGCAAGTCAAGTCTACCCCTGACACTGCAAGAAGCAGAGCAAGTCAAATCAAGCATCGACCGTCCACGTCGCTAAAATGGCAGCATCGACCGTCCACGTCGCTAAAATGGCAGCACCGACCGTCCATGTCGCAAAAAGGGCAGAACCGACCGTCCAAGTCGCTAAAATGGCAGCACCGACCGTCCACGTCGCTAAAAGGGCAGCACCGACCGTCCAAGTCGCTAAAAGGGCAGCACCGACCGTCCAAGTCGCTAAAAGGGCAGCACCGACCGTCCAAGTCGCTAAAATGGCAGCACCGACCGTCCACGTCGCTAAAAGGGCAGCATCGACCGTCCAAGTCGCAAAAATGGCAGCACCGACCGTCCATGTCGCAAAAAGGGCAGAACCGACCGTCCAAGTCGCTAAAAGGGCAGAACCGACCGTCCACGTCGCTAAAAGGGCAGCATCGACCGTCCAAGTCGCAAAAATGGCAGCACCGACCGTCCATGTCGCAAAAAGGGCAGAACCGACCGTCCAAGTCGCTAAAATGGCAGAACCGACCGTCCAAGTCGCAAAAAGGGCAGAACCGACCGTCCACGTCGCTAAAAGGGCAGCACCGACCGTCCACGTCGCTAAAAGGGCAGCACCGACCGTCCAAGTCGCAAAAAGGGCAGAACCGACCGTCCACGTCGCTAAAAGGGCAGCACCGACCGTCCAAGTCGCAAAAAGGGCAGCGCAGGATTCCTACAAAGCGGGAACCAGATAACTCCGGGCTAGGGAAAACGTCTATCACGGACACTCCGTCTCGGAGACATGACAAGCAACGACCGTCCATGTCGTAAAAAGGGCAGTGCCAGCTTCCCAAAAAGTGGGAACCAAATCAAGTCGCCTCCACGTGAAAGAAGATCCATCAATTTCATGCACACGACCCACATATGTGGTGTGCATTTATTGATGGGGGGCAATTTGTTGGGGTAAAAATTTACACCCCGGTTGACCAAGTCAAAATCCAAGTCAACCCCAAGCCAAGTGGGCCCATGCCCGGGTCGAGCCCGAACATGAAGCGGCCGGCCTCCCCCCATGCCAAGATAAAATTTTTGTAATAAATAATTTTGTTGCATTTTCTTTTCTTTTATTTTATTTTATGGATAAATGTAAGAAAAATAGGCATAAAGCCAAATTTATGTAAAGCCCATGGCTTATGTGCAAAAAGAAATGGCACATGAGCCATGGGATAGGCAAAATGCCATTTTGAGAAGCCCAAGGGGCTATGTGTAAAGTGTATAGCCTAAAGAGGCAAAAGATAATGAAAATATCTCATAACTTTCTCTCTCCAAAAAAAGAAATTTCTAGAGCTGAGCTCTTTCCTTCTTCTTCAAGGTTCCAAAAGCTTCTTCTTTCTTTTGAATTAAATCAAGAGTTTTACTCTTCCTTTTTCAAAACTAAATAATTTTCCACCACAAAACCCACATAGGGGAACTTGGATCTGTCATCAGATCTTAAAAAGGAGAGATTTTGAGATTTCACATCTCTTGATCTTCAAGATCCAGCAAGCAACAGGAGGAAGAAGAACATCTTTCACTAAACCCCCCCCCCCCAAAAAAAAAGAAAAAAGAAAAGAAGAAAAACACATTCAAGAGTCCAACTCCTTTCTGATTTCTCTTCTGAGAAATTTTTTTTAGGCTAAAAGCCTGTTGTGCCTCACCTGCGCGCTTGCGCAAGTGCGCAAGGCGCCCGCGTGTCGACACGTGGCGTGCGCGCTTGCGCACCTGCGCAAGTCGCCCGCGTGCCGACACGTGGCGCGCGCGCTTGCGCAACTGCGCAAGTGCGCAAGTCGCCCGCGTGCCGACACGTGGCGCGCGCGCTTGCGCAAGTGCGCAAGTGCGCAAGTCGCCCGCGTGCCGACACGTGGCGCGCGCGCTTGCGCAACCGCGCAAGTGCGCAAGTCGCCCGCGTGCCGACACGTGGCGCGCGCGCTTGCGCAACCGCGCAAGTGCGCAAGTCGCCCGCGTGCCGACACGTGGCGCGCGCGCTTGCGCACCTGCGCATCCCTTGGATGCCTTTTCCCTCTCTTTTGTGTACATACATACATATATACATATGTATACAAATTTATACACACACACACTCCGCCACACTCTCCCCCTCAAAAAAATTTTCGGGCTGGGGCGCTGCCCCGAACCCCGCAAGGGGGCTGCTAGCCCCCTTGACCCCCAGCCCGCTATCCGGGTAGCGGGACCCCCGTAAAAACTCTGCGTGGCTCCCGATATATCCAAAACCCCCTTTCAAAACACACGCAAACTGCACATTGAGTTCGCATGACCAGTTTAACCCGTTAATCGGAGGTTCCCTCGCCCCAAAGTCGATGGGTAATTAACGGCAGCTTAGTCCGCGGCCGCCGGAGATTCGGATCCCCACAATCATTAAACCCCCGCCTACCCTAGGCAGGGGGAATCTGTAGTACGCCTGACAAGCGCTCGCGTATTCCCATCTCACTGGGGTGACGAAAAACACCCTACAATAATGTGACTGCCCATTAAAGAAAGGACGTCGTTTAGAAAAGATACTCACCAACACCACCAGGCGGACTAATCTCTGACAGGAAGGAGAAGTGTGGGTGCAGCACCTGATACAGGTGGTCAAAAAGGACTCCTGCAAGGACGAGGTAATGCAACGTCAGTACATAAGTTATACAGCCTAAAAAAATTAAGACTGATGGGTCACGAACCCGCACCTTCCAACATCTGAGATGGTACGAGAGAGGGTAGAGGAGGTGTCACTGTCAAAGCGGTAGCTGATGGCGCTGCCTCGGGTAGCGCAACCTTAATGCTCGCTACACCGGCATTAGAAACAAGATAAATACTGTCAGGAAAGATCGAAAAAGATTGCAGAATAAAAAGAAAAGCAATGACCCAAAATCTACCTGATGAGTCGCCAGTCGGAACCGTGACAAGGGCGCCACTTGATACAGCAACTGCTTCATCCTCTTCCATCGGGATGGTCTCACCTCCCGTCGTCTCATCCTCTGACTCTACGAGAGCCGTTTTAACGCTTGCGACACTGGGAGATGGCAAAGAGCCACAGGCAGAAAGAGCGACGATCGGAGCAGTGCCCGACTCTTGCAAAAGAGTGACTACCTCGGGCTCGGCGGCTGTAGCCGTCTCACCTGCCGCCACTTCGAGCTCGGCAATGGTAGCCGTCTCATCCATCGCCACCTCGGGCTCGGCAATGGTAGCTATCTCAGGCCCGGCAATTGTTACTGTCTCACCAGATGCAACCTCGAGCTCGGCAATTGCATCCACCTCGCCTACCGCCGCCTCGAGTTCGGCAATCATGGCTACCTCCTCTACCGCTACCTCAGGCTCAGTGGTCGCCTCCACTTCTTCGGGAAGACTCGGCCCTGCAAGATAAGATATATGAGAACTGGTAGTTATAACTTTGACCACATAACCCCTTTGTCACATTACCTTGAGTTGATCTTCCATTTGCTTCCTGAGCCCCACGTGCTGCCCGTCTTTAGGCAGTGGACAAGGCAGCCTGAGATTCCTCTGAGGGAGTAGGGGCAGGGGTAGCGGTGCTCGAATCCGCACCCGCGGCTAAGGCAGTACTACGCTCCCTCGCCGCGCGCATTCGGCGCTTCCTTTCTGCCCGGGCCGTCAAAGCGGACCTTCTAGATGCCTCCAGCAACAGGACGTCATCCCCCGCACCAAGGGTTATCTCTGGAGCCGTCAAGGCTTCCGTCATCGGTCGTTTGAGTAAGGCCTCTTTCGGTAGTGCCGAAGAGGCCGGGACTTCGGTGGCTGGCCCGGGAAGAATTTCCGCATCACTTTGCGAGATCGGCATTGTGGTCCCTGTAATAAGATAAAGAAAGGGTCAGATTGTCTATAAGAAAGGAGAATGAAGATACAATAAGCCGAGACATACCAATGCCCAACAAAGCGCGGTTCCTCTCCTCCTCCTCGAAGGTCCCGAGGGAAGCCGCCAGAGCCTCTTCAGTTGTAAAGCCTGTTACAAAAGAAAAAATGTCAGTCAAGGAAAGATAATGAAAATAAAGATATAATGCAATAACAAGGTGCGGCTGATGTTTACTTGATTGCATGAGGGTGGCTATTTCCGCTTGGTGGGTTGCGGATCGCACAGAAGCTGCAATACCGGCCGCGAGATCAGTATCTTCCGGCGCTATGAAGAGACCTTCGTTGGTCCCATATTTGCTCAGGCCCTCATTATAAGGAGCCTGAGGCGCCAGGCCGAGTACAGCATCTAGAGAGAGGACTGACTTCTTCTTCCTCTTCTGCACGCGAACTCCAGTCGTAGCAAGCATGAGCTTACGCTTGGTGGGCATCTTGGGGCGACGAGTCCCGATATCTGAGCCTACACCAGATTCGGGGGAAGCTAAATTTACCGTCTCCGCGGGAGCACGGGGCACTGATGGTACATCCACCGTCTCCACAGGAGCACGGGGAAACCCGCGCGTAGGGCTTAGCACACGCGGAGGCTCAACTGCAGCGACCTCTCTTAGCGGAGGGGGGACAGTGGTCCGTCGCTTTAAAGGGACGTTACGATCGCCGGCAGGAGGTGCACTTTTGCGATCGAGTAACAGCCGCCTTTCTTCCTTAATGACGGCGCCCATCGAATGCTTGTACCATGCCGTGTACACATTAAGGATCCCCGGGATGCAACTCGGCTCGCTGATAAAGAAGTGAGAGCCCGTATTTAAGCACATGAAGTGATGCAGCGCGTTCCGCATTCCTTCTTCAGTAGCAGTAGGTTCTAGCAAGAAAGCCTCCAGCAGCACTCCTTGATTATAGCTCAATTGTTTGGCAAAACGATGCAGATTGTATCTCATGAAAAGCGCCGCATCATTTTTCCTAAACACTAGGAAGCCCGGTCTGATAGAATATAAATGGAGGATCTCCCGAGCTTTCAAAACTGAGGCTCCATCTTTGAAAATGTCCTGCAATGACCGCACCGTTGTGGCGGACTCTTTTCCGATGGTTAAAACCTTATCGGTGAAGGTCATGCCGTCTCCAACCGTGCGGGGACGAAGGAGAAAACCTCTAGTATCCCGCGGTGACGGATTTACAATTGATGCGTCGACTAATTGCATAATCCGGGGGAAGCTGCACCGGTCATAAAATGAAGGCCTTTTATGAATGCCAAAAATGCCAAGTGCATGTAGCTCGAGCCATGACATGAAGTAATGCATCGAGAAGTTCACATGCCGCACTCCAGGCTCAGTGGTATCCGCCGCTTGACTAAGGCCGTAATACAAATGGGCTAAACCGGCGACCCCGACAGCCACTTTCACCCCAATAGTCATTCGGTGAGCCGGATAAAAGACTGACGGCCTCATACGGCGTTGGTGCATCGGGAGAGTGAACCAGCTCAACCATAGCTCAAGAAATCCCAAGAAGAATGTTTCCTCATCAATCCCAGGGACTGCAATCTCCGCAAAAGGAACAACTGGAGAGTTGGGATGGAAGAAACTCTTCTGATCTACCTCCGTCGTTGGCAGGTTGTCCAAACCTAAGCCGAAAGGGTCGTCAAGCGTGGCGAATTTAGCGGCCTCCTTCGAGAGGACTTTTGGGTGAAGGAAGCGAGTGATGAAATCCTCGAAACTAACCCCGCGGCTCCCAGATTCGAGAAAAGGCCCCCGTAGATATTCAACACTTTGATCAAACTAGGAAATTGGTATTGAACGGCATTCACCGGAGTAAGGCCCTTCATCACTGGCTTGGCACCGAAAACATATTCGTCCGTAGGAAGCAGCTCCTCATAATGCTCCCCTATGACCGGTAAGCCAGAAACTTCTGCTAACTCCTCTAAGGAAATTGATACTTCTCGGTCCAGTGAAAGGAAGGTGTGGGTAGGAATGTTCCACTGCTCCAGAAATGCCTTAACCCACCAGATGGGAAGCGTAGGATACTGGAAGAGAGAAGCATAAACGGCGGGATACAACCCAGGCCTCAACAACTGCGACTTCTTCGCTGACAGAATGTAACAGGCCCATTGCAGATAACCGGTCGGATGACGAGGAATCAGATCTATATTATATGGTTGCCCCCACGGCCGTGCCTCGCCTTGACAAATACGTCATCCCAAGGTATCTAAAGCCATGGGAGGCTGAACGGGTATCGAAGCTATAGCGGGATGAAGAATCCCTTCTGAAGTCCAATTAACCATCTCCACGGCATAGTTCTGTTGGAGATAATGCCCTCAGAGTCAATTATTGGATCACAGGCACGTGATCGCAATGATTGAGGGGAGGACCTGTCCCAGTAGGACAATCTTACTCGAGATGATAGTATGCTATCTGGTTTATCTCTATCATCGTGTACTGCTTCAGGTGACCTTACGAGTCGCTATTACATGTTGATAGAGCCCCTAGGATCCTTGCTTGACTACCAGCAGTATGAGGGCGATCATATACGTGAGAGCTGGAGTCTATAAGCACATCCTTAAAAGGTCCCTAGTCGTGGGAGTTTCGAGACAGGGCATCGATTCTCCAGAGTAGACTAGTGTATACAGTCGAGACCCCGACGAGGGGCGGTGGCCGGTCTCACAAGCCACTGGTGTCAGTTGGTTCACCTAAGATGTATACAGGTGCTCATTGGGTTATGAGTACACCGGACATGACTCGCCGGGAACCTGCTAGTTGGGTTCATACCAGACGTCAGATAGCAGTTCCCTGGTGACATGTGTACAGGTTAGTTCATCGACCTGAGATCGTCATTTGTCTCGTGTGAGTTCCCACTGTGCTTTGATTACTACCCTACCACGGCTCAAAGGAGTCGTGCAAACAGGTTTTAGTTGGGTACAGTCCCGAGCCACATGGAGGCAGTGAGCGGATCTTCAGGGGTTCGTCTTTCCCGGTATTGGGGGTGAGGTCGCGCTGTGTCGAGGAGAGCCAAAACATGAAAAGTCCTTGGCCAAGGCAGGAGATTTGCTGGTAGGTATTCCAGTAGTATCTCAGGGTGTTCTGGGCTGCACTCCGACACGACTTGTACCGCTTTTGGGGGTCTGACTTTTACCAACCCCCTAGGCCCGCCATGCGATGCTCATAGATGAACGGACCGGACTGTACGGATATTGTCACTGACAGGCTCAGTAGGGTGTCAGGATGAGTTCGCTCATCGACGTCCCTTTTAGTCAATACCTGGTAGCCCGTTACGTATTGGCTTATACCTCTGACTTGCTAGTGGTTAAATCCACAACCAAGGTGTTGACGAGTCTTTAGTGTCCACCACACTCAGTTACTCAGGTTTCGGGCGAAACGCTGTAGAGGCCATATGGAGATATGGCAGGGTTCGATCAGATACGTGCGGTATTGCACGGATCGTGATCGGACGGTTTCTACTAGCCGGCTTTGGCTTAAGCCAGATTCTAGTATTACATAGTGTAGTTTTGTCTCTTTGCATTTGTGTTCAGTGGGAATACAAATGCGGGCATGTATTTGCAGTAGCGGGGTTTTCCTGTAATTTATTACGGGATCAGTTTTCTGAAGTTGCCAGTTTGCATTCCGTTCCGGCCGGTTTTCTTTTGTTCCTTCGCGGCCGGACTTTCCGTTGGAGGGGGTAATTTGCAATTGTGCAAATTACTTTATGTGGAGGTGTTTCTTACATTTGTGGCTTTATGATAAGACTAGCTTCATGATGAGATTCTTTTTTGGTCATTCCATTGCTTTTATGAGAATGGAAATGAAAAGATTGTTTTTGTGAAATGGGTGCGTCTTTTTCTAGCATTTATCTTTTCCTTTTCTCAATTAATTGATCTATCATTTTTTATCCCACCATTCCAATATGGCCGGCCACTATTCTTGAGGGAGAGAGAGAGAGTTTTCATTTTTTGGATGAGGGAAAGAAAATTATATCACTTTCATGCTTGAAAAATATATACACCATCATTCTTCCAAAGCTCTTTCTCACCTCCACATCCATGGCAACTTCTAACCCCAAAAGAGACAAGCATTCTACACTATTCTATAGCATCCCTTGGACGCGTCGGCTAGCCAACTTCGCGCCCGAGTTGCCTCGGTAAAGAGGCGGGAGCCCGTAAAAGATTCCGGCTACGTGGTGCCCTTTCCGACGAGACGATGATGGACGGAGATTCCGCGGGAGATCGGAGTGGAGATGAAGACCGAAGGACACGGATCGCTTGGTATAACTTCTCTACTCTTTTCTAGTTTGCTAGTTAGCTAGGTTAATGGCTCGATCCGGGTGAAAAGTGCGCGGGGGTGCCGGTTGCAAGTTTTTGCAAAGTTTATGTTTCCACGTTTCCGGCGTCGGATCGACGGTCGGGGCACCCCCGCGGGCTTACAATGGTATCAGAGCCAGGCCATTAACCATGCCTAGCTTGCTCTAGTATGTTTAAAACCCGATCGAACAAAATCCCAAAAGCCGTATTTCTAGTGCATGTGTTCTCTGTTGAAATTTTTCCAGCTCCAAAAATTTTTCAGGTCATTGCAGAAAGACACGCAAGAAATTCTAAGAATTCTGGGAAAATACGATTCACTGATTCCTTACTATGACCGCGGAAACGCGGCCAAACCCCTGGTTTGGCCACGGTTCCGCGGTGGGTAAGTGGAATCGTTGCACCATATTTTCACAGTAGGCTTCTGATTAGGAAATAGGGGTTTTGGGATATTCTTTTTGGGCCCAGATTTTCTGTAAGTGCTACAGTATTACTTGGGGCCTACTTGGATAATTTTTGTTCGATCGGATATTTTAAACATGCCAGTTCACAGTATTTACATTATATCTGCGACCGTGAAAGTCACTTGATCGGTAAATCCTGTCTAACTGCTATAGCCCGGTTAGACGGATTTGCGAACGTGACATTCACGTTGATGTTCTGTGTTATGCTGTGTTGTTGCGGATCGGTCGTGGGGGATAGCCTGGATGCAATGCTAGTACTGTATTGTTGTATTATGTACATTTGATATTGCGGGGCGAGTGTCCGACATGTGGACTGCCGTCACTGCCAGATTGTATTATTCTTTTGGGGCACGACCTGGTTGCGGTCGATGTACCCGTTGTATGTATATTTTACTTTCTGTACTAGGATCACCCCGCGGAGGGGTGCACGGATAGCCGGGTTCTAGAGGGCAACAAGCCCGCATCTCATGGCGTTGAGACGGAGGGGGCTTTACTCTAGAATTGGCGGGCTATTCGCCGCACTCGTAGAGGGTACAGGTTGACCCAGGAGGGGTGCCCAAGTTACCGGATTCCATGAAGTGCTGGGTGCTCCATTCACGTTGCTGAAGGGGACTGCCTCGCTTCAGGTTTTGGCGGGTAACTTGCCGCGCCCGTAGGGGTCTAGGATTTCATTGCACAGGCTATCCACATGACCAGGGGAACGTCGGGTCTCAGCAGCGGCTCTGTGAAACCCGGGGATCCCAGATATCTGTATTGATCTGTGTTGCTATACATTTCTGTATTGTTGCATTTTTTTCACGCCTTGAGCGAAAATTATATATTATATATATACTAGTAGATGTTGTATATGTTTTTCATCCGCGCTAGTCCAGTCCCCGCTCTGTCGTTAGTTAGCTAACCTAACGGGTGATGACGGGACCCAGTGGCGAATGCGGATGGCATATACGTACGTCAGTATATTTTCGTTCTTTGTGGTGTGATCAATTGATGGGACTGCGTTGATTCGGATCAATGCAAGGTAAACAAACCTACTCTGATGTTGTTGGAACATTTTTTCAAAAGCTGTTATTGCAAGGACATTCACTTTTGTTTTGCACAGTGGTATTCAGCTGGAATATCCTACTCCTCACTCGACGAGGCAAGGGCCGAGATCCCTTCACCGGGAGTGACCCCTTGGACAGATGTTTGCGTCAGGGAAGTAACTTCACAATAGCCGATTACTTTTGCTTTGCATCGTGGTATTCAGTTGGAATATCCTGCACCTCATTCTACGGGGAAAGAGCCGAGATCCCTTCACCGGGAGTGACCTCTTTAGCAAAGGTTTTCGTCACTATATGTTTAAAAGCTATCCGTTCCTTCAACGATATCAAGTTCATTACGTTAAAGGTTTTCGCCAGAAACTATTCGTAGCCTTCCGTCATTTCAGACGGGTAGCACGTAGTATTCATGCTATGTTTGTTGGCCTTCGTCAAGGCATAGTGTATGGTAGCTGCTTGTTGCCTTTCTGCTGCATAGATAGATGCGTTGGTTTGGGACAGTCGTATAGCCTTGTTGGCCCTAGTCAAGGACTTGTACGGGTGGGTTCAAATCAACCTGGACAATGATGGGAAGAACTTGACATGTGACTTATGATTTGTTGGCCTTAGTCAAGGTCATAAGAGCATGGGGCAAAAATCCACATCGGGAGTTTCAAAAGAACTGAAACTTGCCAGATATGCGCATACCTTCTGGAGTATGATAACGTGAGCGGATTCCGTCACGTTATCATGCGATGAGAGTTGGATCCCGATTCCCACTGATGAGTTGGTTTACTCCTCGGGTGATCCCGGCTAATTCTTCTTTCAGGTTTGGGGAAGAATTTGACGTTACAGTGGGAGGTTTCCAGATTAGATAAAGTGATAACCAATCTGATCTAGGTTAGAGTGCACGCTGAGTGTTTCTTTTCTCTCTTTCATTGGCAGCGACCATTGACCCGGCCCTATACTATGACTCAGTGACCAAGTTGACCGAAACTTCTTAACACTGGCTTTTGGATTGTCAGAGTTGCAAACCTCATTGCCACTCCTACTTTTACCCTTTTCTCCAAGACACCCCGTATTACTACGAACGTCCACTTCCATTGGACAAAACCATCGTATGGTTATATACGAACTCGAAGGAATTCGGGGATGGTTTCTGGTTCTGGAGAAAACGAATATGACTATTCAGTTATCTTTTCCATTTACCGTCTCTCTCAGATTGCGAGTACTCCTTGGTTTAGGAGATAGTACACCTATTACGCAAATTGGATAGTCTTCTTCCAAACCATAGGCTGGTGCCGACCGGTAGGGAATGAAGAAAGCCAATTAGCCTAAACGGTGTACAGAAGGTATTAAGTTCAGACAAAGCAAGGGATTAGTAAGAGGGCAAAGTAAAGTGCGACTGCTATTCACTACCAAATCGAGTATTTCTTCGCCAATCCTAAATCACCTTTGTATTTCTCCAGGACACTCCGTATCACTACGAAGATCCCAGTTGATTGGATAATCCATCGTATGGTTATATACGAACTCGAAAGGAACTTGTTCCAGTTCGGGGATGGATCCTGGTTCAGGAGAAATAGGAATAAAGTACATTCAGGTGTCTTTTATCTTCACCTTCTCTCGCGTTGCGAGTGCTCCTAGGATTAGGACAGTACACCCTTTATGCTTATTGGATAGTCTTCTTCCAAACCATAGGCTAGTGCCGAACGGTAGGGAAGGAAGAAAACGATTTGGCCTAAAGGGGTGTGCAGAAGGTAACGACTAAAGACATATAAAGGGATTTGGAGAGATGGCAAAGAATTATACGGTAAAAGTTGTGAATCTGGATAATGGGAGAGGCATTACTAGGAATACCAGGATACCCCATCGAAACATTTCAATGTTTCAGTTTCACTGTGTACTGTTAAAAGAAAACTGATTTCCCAATTAGACACTTGCTCCAGGGTATGCATTTACCAGGTAGGATTCTCACATCTGTATGGTTTTACAGATGATGAGTGGGAGTAAATTATTGGGAATTAGGTGACCCTCCTCATTATATCGGGATTCGTTGGAATTGGTGATATTTGAGGAAGCCACCTGGGATGTTTGCCGGACGGCAAATATATGGTTTTGAATATCCGTTGTTATGCACCAATTTCAAATTGATATATCTGTACGTCTATTTTTATAGAGTGAGACATATTTTTTTGAAATTATGTCTATGACATTTACCTATACCAGTGGATGGTTAGGTAAGGAGCATTGAACAGCGGTGTAATTCTTCATAACCATAAGTTCAGTTTTCAACCTACGACACACAGTGAATGAGTCACTAGACTCGGGGGGACTTATACAGAGTATTGTATATTGTCCAGTGTCCATTAGGACAGAGGGGTTGGTCCTCGTACTATATTCTATTTACTTATGACTTCTCTAGTTCTTAGACATGTGTTTCGAAGAAACACAAGGTCCAAGTTTTGAGAAGTTATAGGTATAAGAATAAAGTAGAGAACCAGGTATTGCAAGTATCGGGATTCTTCAAGGTGATCGAAGATGTAGATACTTGTATATGGTATTCAGTAGATAGTAATGGTTAAGAGAACTTGCTTCTCTTTCAGGTTACTCATAATAGGAAGTACTCCTAATTTGAGTAACGCTGATCGTCCTCCTTCTATTTACTTAACATGCACTGGAGACAGCTGCATGATTTGAATCTGGTTTAATTAAATCAGTGCCTCTGGTTCTATATTGGATATAGTAAAGTTCATATCTTAACATTGCTAAGGTATGGGGAGTTATCCGGCTTATGATTAAAACCAGACTCTGGATAACTCAAGGCACGTTTCTGTAATGGCTGTTTGTGGGTTGACCCAGGCTATGACAGGGGTTGACTTTCTACCATCTGGAAGATCAATAGTAATATTGTTCTTGACTCGCCACAGTTTTATTAAAAATGGATTTTTTTTCAGAAAACAGTAGTGGGAGTATGGTAGAACTGGAAATGATTCCAGAACCGCAAACGATTACTGAAGATTTGATAAAAACCAAAAGATTCAATCTAGTTCAACATTCCATTGGCCACTCCGCAGATATGGTTGGTAACCTCAGGCGCTCGAGAGGTACTTCGGTATGCTCAAGGACGGTGGCAGGGAGGTTCTTGTTTACCCAGACTTGCCATTGCTGTTGTTCCAGACTGTGAGACCCGGCAGGAGGATGAGTATAGCGTCGTTCTAAACTAGCTTTAGAAGTGTACGTGTATATGACTCTGCCAGAGGGTTATCGTAGTCAGTGGGAGCAGCGGAAGCATTGGTGGACAGTTGGCTTATGTCTATTTATAGACTAAAGCAGATATAGTGGAGATAGATCATCTATTTCTGATGTGACAGTCATAGGTTTGACTTCATCAGAATAAGGGATGGATCTGTTAAGAAGGTAGTAGGGTGTGATGTCCTGGTATTTGATGACATACACAGAGTAGGAAGTGATATTCCTATACTACGATCGGTTATACTTTGGTCGTCACACAGTAGTTCCTCCACATAGGAATTGGATATTATATCAGACATTCTGGTTACTAGATCTATGGTTTTAGATCTAGATTTGGGTGGTTTCCCAATCTGGGTACTTTGACAACATTCTAAGAGTATTTAGAATGGACGACTCCTGGCACGGTAGTATACCTCCAGGTAATGGAGTCACCCTCTCTAAAGGTGTCTTACAGACTAAAGGGGAGAGGGATACGCATGGTTGGCAGATCACTTGCTTATGCAATTGAGTCAATCATGAGATGTCAAGCACCACACCAAATGTTGTTCTTGCAGTAGGTGCAATAAGTTGATATTGATCCAATCCTGGAGAAACAGTCGGAAGCAGTTTTAGAACATAAGTTGATGTTCTAGGGATATGATAACAACATTCTCCTTCGGGAGACAGTTATCATTCCAGGCTTCCAAGGTGACCTGGATGACAGAGTGACTGTCAGAGTTATAGTTTTCCTTCTGACGAGGGGCAGTATTTTGGACAGGTGGTCCAGGTGGATACTGAGGGAAGGCATGGCGCAGGATACTGATTAAGTTCAGTTGACGATACAGTCTAAGAAGTTTGGATTTGGAGTTCATTTATGAGCTAGGTCCCATCAGATATCCAGACACATTCTAAGACAGGTATTGCTCATTTCGGGAGATAGCTTTCTCCGCGAACTTGAGATATAGAGAGACATAGAAAGAAACACCAGAGCGGATCCACTCACTGAGGCTATTTCTCGAACGCAATAGTTTCGCAAACGAGCTTTGTGAGACTGACTAGTAGAGGAGTTGGGTGTTCGGTATCACACGGGCTGTGAGTATGCGACATCGCAATAATTAACCTTGAGTGCAAGTGGGAGATTGTTGGAGATAGTGCCCTCAGAGTCAATTATTGGATCACAGGCACGTGATTGCAATGATTGAGGGGAGGACCGGTCCCGGTAGGACAATCTTACTCGAGATGATAGTATGCTATCTGGTTTATCTCTATCATCGTGTACTGCTTCAGGTGACCTTATGAGTCGCTATTACATGTTGATAGAGCCCCTAGGATCCTTGCTTGACTACCAGCAGTATGAGGGCGATCATATACGTGAGAGCTGGAGTCTATAAGCACATCCTTAAAAGGTCCCAAGTCGTGGGAGTTTCGAGACAGGGCATCGATTCTCCAGAGTAGACTAGTGTATACAGTCGAGACCCCGACGAGGGGCGGTGGCTGGTCTCACAAGCCAATGGTGTCAGTTGGTTCACCTAAGATGTATACAGGTGCTCATTGGGTTATGAGTACACCGGACAGGACTCGCCGGGAACCTGCTAGTTGGGTTCATACCAGACGTCAGATAGCAGTTCCCTGGTGACATGTGTACAGGTTAGTTCATCGACCTGAGATCGTCATTTGTCTCGTGTGAGTTCCCACTGTGCTTTGATTACTACCCTACCACGGCTCAAAGGAGTCGTGCAAACAGGTTTTAGTTGGGTACAGTCCCGAGCCACATGGAGGCAGTGAGCGGATCTTCAGGGGTTCGTCTCTCCCGGTATTGGGGGTGAGGTCGCGCTGTGTCGAGGAGAGCCAGAACATGAAAAGTCCTTGGCCAAGGCAGGAGATTTGCTGGTAGGTATTCCAGTAGTATCTCAGGGTGTTCTGGGCTGCACTCCGACACGACTTGTACCGCTTTTGGGGGTCTGACTTTTACCAACCCCCTAGGCCCGCCATGCGATGCTCATAGACGAACGGACCGGACTGTACGGATATTGTCACTGACAGGCTCAGTAGGGTGTCAGGATGAGTTCGCTCATCGACGTCCCTTTTAGTCAATACCTGGTAGCCCGTTACGTATTGGCTTATACCTCTGACTTGCTAGTGGTTAAATCCACAACCAAGGTGTTGACGAGTCTTTAGAGTCCACCACACTCAGTTACTCAGGTTTCGGGCGAAACGCTGTAGAGGTCGTATGGAGATATGGCAGGGTTCGATCAGATACGTGTGGTATTGCACGGATCGTGATCAGACGGTTTCTACTAGCCGGCTTTAGCTTAAGCCGGATTCTAGTATTAGATAGTGTAGTTTTGTCTCTTTGCATTTGTGTTCAGTGGGAATACAAATGCGGGCATGTATTTGCAGTAGAGGGGTTTTCCTGTAATTTATTACGGGATCAGTTTTCTGAAGTTGCCAGTTTGCATTCCGTTCTGGCCGGTTTTCTTTTGTTGCTTCGCGGCCGGACTTTCCGTTGGAGGGGGTAATTTGCAATTGTGCAAATTACTTTATGTGGAGGTGTTTCTTACATTTGTGGCTTTATGATAAGACTAACTTCATGATGAGATTCTTTTTTGGTCATTCCATTGCTTTTATGAGAATGGAAATGAAAAGATTGTTTTTGTGAAATGGGTGTGTCTTTTTCTAGCATTTATCTTTTCCTTTTCTCAATTAATTGATCTATCATTTTTTATCCCACCATTCCAATATGGCCGGCCACTATTCTTGAGGGAGAGAGAGAGAGTTTTCATTTTTTGGATGAGGGAAAGAAAATTATATCACTTTCATGCTTGAAAAATATATACACCATCATTCTTCCAAAGCTCTTTCTCACCTCCACATCCATGGAAACTTCTAACCCCAAAAGAGACAAGCATTCTACACTATTCTATAGCATCCCTTGGACGCGTCGGCTAGCCAACTTCGCGCCCGAGTTGCCTCGGTCAAGAGGCGGGAGCCCGTAAAAGATTCCGGCTACGTGGTGCCCTTTCCGACGAGACGATGATGGACGGAGATTCCGCGGGAGATCGGAGTGGAGATGAAGACCGAAGGACACGGATCGCTTGGTATAACTTCTCTACTCTTTTCTAGTTTGCTAGTTAGCTAGGTTAATGGCTCGATCCGGGTGAAAAGTGCGCGGGGGTGCCGGTTCCAAGTTTTTGCAAAGTTTATGTTTCCGCGTTTCCGGCGTCGGATCGACGGCCGGGGCGCCCCCGCGGGCTTACAAGTTCACCGGGGGTGAGTTGGCGTAGTGGATCGCCATGATGGGCTCCGAGGGTACCGCGCACGAAAAGCTTTGTCGACCTTTAATAATATGGTTGTACCACGTCCCCCAGAGGTGAAGTTTCTTATGTTCTGGGTCATGATCTTTGATCAAAGCTAGGACTTCCCGATCTACAGGTGCTCCAGGGAATCCTCCCTCTAAACGGACGAACGGAAACGAGGCATCGAAAGACATGTTGCCTGCAAAAAAGAGGGACAGAAATCAACTGTTAGTACTATAATTTAATTTTAAAATTTCTGAAACTCGGTACTTTAAAAAATTTTGTACCACACTGCAATGCAGTGGAAAGGGGACCTATGGGGGACCCACAAAATCTAGATGACAATGCATCAATTAATAAAACAACCTCATCATTAGATGAGACTGTTAATTAATGAGGAAATCCTCAAGAAAATTCTCATTGAATGAGAGATCCCTTGGGAAAAGAAGAAAATCTCCCTTTGAGAGTAAAGCTCTATGACAGAGTGACACTTGTCAAACTCTGATCATTAGGGAATAAAATTCCTTAAAGAGCCTGGCTCTGTAATGATGGTGGAAAAACCCATCCGAAAAAGAAAATTAAAATCAATTAATTTTTATGAATTAAAAATTCTGGGATCTTCAAGATCCATGAAAAAACTCTTAAGAGTTCTTCATCAAAGATTAAGAAATCTAAAGAGCAAGGCTCTGTTCATGGGCTAAGAAACCCAAGAAAAGATCTCTTTAGATCTATGGGTTCATGAGAGCAAAACTCTGTTAAGGAAACCCTAAAAGGGTTTTCTTTAGATCAAAGATCTATGAAGAGCAAGGCTCTGTTAATGGGTAAAACCCTAATTTATTAAAAGTTTTAAACTTTACCTAAGTTCTGAAAGAGTTTTTACTCTTGAAAAGTTCTTAAAGAGTTGTGCTCTGAACAAAAATTCTCAAAGAAAGAAGATGATAATCATCTAAGGGACCAAAGGTCCTATTTATAGGTATTGACGCCTCTTCAACTTCTGAGTTGATCTAAGGGCTCAGATGCTGCCACCGCTGCACTCACGTGTGCGCCACATGAGCGCAATGGTGGGGGGCATTTGTTTCCCCCAATCAGACTAAAGCTTTGTTTTAAAATTCAAAAATTGAAGCAACGCTTCAGATCCGGCGTTAGGTGCGCTGCGCGCCACGTGTCAAACACGGATGCGCTAGCACCAGGTGCGTTGCGCTCTGCGCTGCTCGCCACGTGTCAAACGTAGGTGCGCTAGCGCAAAGTGCGCTTCGCTCTGAGCAGCGCACCACGTGTAAAGCACGGGTGCCCCAGCGCTGGAATTAAAAATTCCCCACCGTTAGATCAAAAGATCTAATAATGATAAATCATTAATCAGAATTAAAATTCTGTTATGGAAAGATTTTCTCAATCTTGTTAAAAACAAGAAGATTGCCTTCTGTAAAACAGAAGCCCTAGGATCAAAGATCCAACGGTGGAGAAAAGTCCCCAAATCAATCAGAGAAAGATCTCTTTAACTGATTTAACAAATCAACTTGCCCTATATAAAGGCCCCAAGACTTCAAGTCTGATATAGAAAAAAACCTCTATAAACTTTGAGAAAACACAAATAAAGAAAGAGAGCAAGCTCTTGAAAGAAGATCATTTTTTCAAGGTAAAAAAAATGATTCTTGCACAAAGAGATGAAATCATCTCATTAAAACAGAAGAATTATTTTCTTAAAAGATCATAGATCAACAAAAGACCAAAAGATCTCATCCCATAATAAAAGAAGAACATATTCTTCACACAGATCATTGATCTATAAAGGCACGCCTTTCAAAAATAAGAACAATTATTCTTGAATCTTGAGGCAAAGCCTCCTTTAAAAAGAACATAAACTTGTTCTCTGATCATAAATTTGGTCAAATGCGCCTTGCGCTAATGAAAAGTGCCTTGCACTCATGAACTGCGCTTCTGCGCTCCTTGGACCGGCGCTCAGCGCCAAAACGCGCCACGTGTCAACCACGTATGCAACTTGTGCTTTACGCTTCTGAAATAGCGTACTGCGCTCATCATCTGGCGCTCAGCGCCAAGCGCGCCACGTATCACTCACATGTGCGCTACTCAGCAGAGGCGCAATGCGCTCATCATCTAGCTTTAAGCGCGCCACGTGTCACTCACGTGGACGCTACTTGCCAGAAGCGCAATGCGCTCTTTAATTGGCGCAAAGCGCCTCGCGCGCCACGTGGCGCGCTGTCAGAACACAAATTGTTCTGATGAATGCTATGCATTCAATACAAGATAAAAATGTGTCAGGATCTAATGCTCAACATTATTAAGAGGGCCAAGCCCAAATAAAGGCTCAACAGCCCAGAACAATAAAATGTTAAACATTTTAATCTTATTGGACTTAGCTCAATTCTGGCCATAAGTCCTCAACTTATATTTAATTGAGCCCATCTGCTCACGAATATTGAACAGATCTTAGTCCCAAACTGGGCTACAGATCTTCCAATCAATTCACACCGGTTCAAGGGTACATCTCTTTACTCCTCTGATACTCGTCATTGTAATCCTTCAACGTCTTCGGAGAGGTGACGGGTCCCGACAACCACACATTTCTACGGACTGTGGGGTCCTTAAACTCATGGACTACAATGTACTTAAACTTCATAGACTACGATGTCTTTAAACTACGGACTGTGGGGTCCTTAAACTCATAGACTACTATGTCTTTAAAACCACGGACTGTGGGGTCCTTAAACTCATGGACTATGATGTCCCTAACCTCGGACTATGGGGTCCCTTTAAACCCACGGACTACGATGTCCTTAATCTTGACTGTGAGGTCGTTAAACTCACGGACTACGATATCCTTAACCTGGACCGAGATGTCCCTAAACTAACATTGGACCGCAATGTCCTTAAACTAATCGACCGCAATGTCCCTAAACTAAACAATAGAGTCCAAATGCTCTGTTGTTGGATCTAAACGATCCCGTTATGTTGATCTTAGTCTAAAATTAGACTAACGTATCCTTAACCAACGTTTAAGTTGATCTTAGTCCCAAATGAGGCTAACGTATCCATAAACCCAACCCCAAACCCAAATCTAAGAAGATACGGATTTGGACTAATCTACGCCCTACGGGCGACAACATAAATTAGTCTCCGTATACAATCCACGGGCAACCACAAACAAAACAAGTACTCACGACACGAAGTGACCATCTGGAGAAGGAGAAAGTTGTTACCGCGATGCGGTAGCGTAATTAACTGCAGAGGCTTGCGCCTGCAGGGAAGAGCGTCTCCACAATCAAAAACCCCTCAAACGAGGGGGAATTTGACGAAGTCTGCTACATCGACCGCATCCGTTTAAACCTTCGATATACGGTGCCATAAATCAACTTAGCATCTTCGGAGAGGTGGACGGATAGCACCGATTAGCATCTGCCCCGAATTTCAGGCAAGACGAACCTGCGTGGTCGCGTCTCTGTGTTCGGAGGGTTACACCCCACGTGCCCCTCACATGGGCGCTGCTGAAACAAAGAGTGCTCTACACTCATTGGTTGACGCCCAGCGCCAAGCGCCCCACGTGCCCCTCACGTGGGCGCTGCTGAAATAAAGAGTTCTCTGCATTCATTGGTTGGCGCCCAGCGCCCCACGTGCTCCCCACGTGGGCGCTGTCTAATATAAAGTGCTCTGCCTATAGAGCCCAAAGCCACAAAGAGTGTTTAACACTCTATAAAAAAAACACAAAGAAATAGGGTGAGAGTCAGAGCCCATATCAATGCTTAGCATTATTGCACATAAAAAGGGACTGAGCCTAAACAAGTGTTCAACACTTTATTCAAAATTGAGTGGGTTCTGTCCAAGCTGACCAAAATCCCCTAATTCAGATCAACCAAGCCCATGGGCTCACAATTTTTCTAAATTTGATCTTAGTCCTAAAACCAACTTCAGATATCTCAATTGACATTGGTTCAGGGGTACATCTCCTCACACCTCTGATATATGACGTCGTAATTCTTCAACGTCTTTAGAGAGACGGCGGGTCCCGACAACCAACAATTTAATGGACCGTAATGTCCTTAAACTAACTATGGACCGTAATGTCCTTAAACTAATTTTTATGGACTATGATGTCCTTAAACCCAATGGACTGCAATGTCTTTAAACTAATGATGGTCTATGATGTTCTTAAACTAATGATGGACTATGATGTTCTTAAACCTAATGGACAGCAACGTCCCTAAACTAAACTCTATGGACTATGATGTGCTTAAACATGGACTATGATGTCCTTAAACCCAATGGACCGCAACGTCCCTAAACTAAACTCCATGGACTATGATGTCCTCAAACCCAAAACTCTATGGACTATGATGTCCTTAAACATGGACTATGATGTCTTTAAACCCCAGGGACCGTAATGTTCCTAAACTAAAACGATAGAACCCAAATGCTCTTTCGTTGGAATAAAAGTGATCCTGAACCACCGTTAAGTAGATCTTAGTCCAATATTGGATTAATGTATCCTTAACAAACATTTAAGTTGATCTTGATCTCAAACGAGGTTAACGATCATTAAATCAAACCAAACCCAAATCTAAGAAAATACGGATTTGGACTAATCACCGCCCTACGGGCGACAACACAAATTAGTCTCCATATACAATCCACGGGAAACCAAAAGTAAAACAAACACACACGACACGAAGTGACCTTCTGGAGCAGGAGAAAGTGGTTATCGCTATGTGGTAACGTAATTAACTGCAGGGCCTTGCGCCTGCAGGGAAGAGCGTCCCCACAATCAAAAACCCCTCATAACGAGGGGGAATCTGACGAAATCTGCTACAACGGCCACATCTATTTAAACCTTCGATACATGGTGCCATAAATTAACTTGGCATCTTCGGAGAGTTAGACAGATCAAACCAAATAACATATGCCCCAAAATTCAGGCAAGACGTTTGTCTTCCCGGTTTCTGGCGGTAAACAGATTCTGGCATGCCCGGTGGGACCTTTTCCTCTTTCCGCTCCATATTTCGTGTGTCGTGTTTCGCGAACAAATCGCGGTCTGCTATGGTTGCCTGTGGATTCGAGGTACTAAGATTTGGTGTCTTGCTCCCATGCATAGAAAAGAAAATCAATGGCTTCCGGCTGCACCAACTGCAACAACAACTCCCGCTCCGCCTTGTCTGGAGGAGTAACTTACGGGCCTCAAGCAGCCTCCATCTTCGCAATGCCAGTGGAACAGGTGACACATGCCACCACTAGATTGCACTTCAGGACCATGCTCCCTCCAATAAGCTTCAACGCCTCAGTGCTATCACAGGAAGCTCCGAAGAAGTCGGTCTTTGAGTGGTTTTTAACTACCACGGTTCCTCTCAACGGGTCGTCCAAGTATACTGCCTCAGTCTTCGACAGGCTGAGCCTAAGCTCAAATGGGCCCCGCGAAGAGGCTCGTAATACCGGAGAAGGTTACTCCAACTTCTGCTGCAGGTGAAGTTGTCTAAACTACTTCCCCTACTCGAAAGTTGGCCTTCGACAGGTTGACCATTCCTTCCCAGCGGATGTCAGTCTTTGACAGGCTGGCACCAATTACAGCCTCTCCTCAAAGCAGGGGGCATGACGAAGCTACTCCGACGATAGAGGTGATCCCGTTCGCGCGATATGCTCGACGTCATTACTGGCGCCGAGTGTGGAAAGTTGATGTTGCTGTTCCAACTGGGAACAGCTTTGAGCCGCTCAGGAGGGTGCGCAAGAACTCTCTAACTGTCGTGTTGAAAAAGTTTCCTCCACCTGTGGAGAACGTTACAAAGGAAAACCCGGAACAACCCTCTCAGCGGCCGCCCTCCAAAATCCACAGGGTCTGGCGAAGAGTCCAAGACTCTGTAATCGACAAAGATTACTCCCGCCGATCGAAGAAAATGAAGGTCCAGCAAGAGGAGAATCATCCTGCCGTCGTACCACGGAAAGTATCGTCTACGACAGCCCCCTCAAGCTCGTCCGTCCATAAAAAGAGAAGGCCGGAGAAGATCCCCATGCGCACAACAAATCTCAAGGGCACTGAACCTATACGTCCCAAGTCTGGGGGCATGATAGTGCACACCGTCTATATGGCTTCCGGAAAAGAGGAAAGCCATGCTTCTGGGGGTCATCGACCACATACGCAGTCCGTAACAAAGGTTCAAGAGCAACAACAGAAACTCCAGGAGATGCTGACAAAGATGGCCGCACTTACTGGGCAGAAAGAAAGCCCGGAAGCGTCGTTGGAGCAACGCCAGGAACAGGAAACCGATGCCGAGTTCCTCCGATGAATGCTCGAAAAGAAAGATAAAGAAGCCGCGGAACAATCGGCTAACATAAAACAAATGGCGTTTCTGTTCCATGATATGGTGGGCATGATGATCCAGCCGGACCCTCCAGCCGAAGATCCCCCAATAATCATTGAAGACGACAGAGGGGAGACATCAAACCCTCTTCCGGCATTATCAACAGCCAGGGTGGAGACGATCTCGAAAGCTGCACTTGATGACTACATAGCTCAACAAATACGAGCTCATCAGGCAAGCGAAGTTGCCGGCCAAGTCGTCAGAACTGGGCGACCTTATCTAGGCTGGTACGATCAAATTAAGTACCCACCGGGATATACGATCCCTAAATTTCACGTGTATAAGGGGATAGGCAACCCCCATCAGCATGTCGCTCAGTTCATGGCTCTCTGCGGCAATACTGGAGGTGATGACAAATTTCTACTTCTCCAGTTCGTCGGCAGCCTAGCGGAGACTACATTCGAATGGTACTCGGAGCTTTCGAACGAATCCATCAAAGAATTCACGGAAATGGAGTTGCAATTCACCCAGCGTTTCGCAAGCGCCGGCGAATGCACCCCGATCACGGCATTAATCAATGCCAGGGTGAAGCCAGGAGAGACATGGGTTCAGTATGCAATTTGGTGGCGGAACCTATGGTTGAAATGCGAACAACGCATAGAAGAAGCTCCTGCTGTGGGCATGTTCATAGGGACCCTGGATCCGCAGGCAACTATATCCCAATTTATGATGTTCTTCAAGCCGACCACTTTCTAGGCCTTGATCGACAAGTTGACCTAAATGGACCAGATGAGCCATAGACCGTCCTCCTCGAAGACGGAGCTTCGAAATGAAAAGGGCAAAGGGAAAACGACCTTCATCGCCAACGCTCAGCAACAGCCGAGTGATCCAAAACCAGCTGCTCGCCAAAACGATAAACAACAATTACTCAGAGAAAAGCTGAGACGTCCTTACTCATTCCTTCGGGATAAAAAGAGAAGACTGTTCGAACTGGCGGAGCGCAACAGGCTTATCACTTTACCAGATTCGAGACGCCCACTGCAATCGGATGACGTCAACAATCCCAATTACTGCCCCTACCACCGAATAGTGGGCCACCCAATCGAAGATTGCTTCGTCTTCAAAAATTGGATTGAGGATTAGTATCAACAAGGAAAATTCACACTGTCTGAAAACTGGAGGGTAAACCCACCACAACCGCACGCTCCTAAAAAGGTGGACACGCCAGGGGCATCATGCTCATTTATAGAGCAAGCTCCATGTGAAGTTGTTCTTTCAGACAAGACTAAGAGAATGCTCAAGGATCTTCAAGTATGTCCGGCAATCAGATGGAAAAGCCCGCTGGAGCTAGAGATCATTGAGGGAATGCTGAAACCACGCCCAACACTGAGAGTTGGTAGCAATGGGCAAAATACCAAGGCCAAGCTGTTAAAGTCTTCAAAGAAAAAGAAGAAGACCAAGAAGCCCACACAACCTGATGATAAGCGCACGGACCTGCAAAAGCATTGATGCGCTGGAAGAATATAACCAGAAGGCGCGAACCCCGGTTACACTCCAAGAGTTTCTCAACCATATCCTTGAGAGCGGAGATAATGATAATGACGACAGAAACGACTCGTCAGAAGAACCCGAGAATTATGTGGCAAGTTGTCACATGATCTCTCATTCACCAATAGACAATGAAGAAGCTTACTCGGCATCAGAAGATAATATAGAGGTGCTGGGGGCAGGATCGGTGCCAAAATCCTTGGACCCGTCAGACGAGATGATTGACATGTTGCTGAACGAAGCCTGTCAGAAGAGCAAAGCTGATCAAGAGCATGAAATGGCCATATTCGAAAGGGCCAGGCATCGGCATCAAGTTAAACGAGTCATGGCAGGGATAGGTCACAAAGCACTCCAACCAGATCAAAGCGCGCCCACGGCAGACAAAAACAGGCTTAAGACAAGAAAACGGTTCGCTAAAGCCATGTCAATGGGAATGAAACTGCCACCTTTCAGAGGAGAAACTCCTGCCGGTATATACCTTAACGAAGCGGACGTTCATCCGAGCTACTGCTTGTACCATCACAAGGTTACACATCCCACTAAAGAATGCAGTGCCTCCAAGAAATGGTAGCAAGGATACATTGCTCACCAACAACATTTCAAGCGGATGAAGCACAAAACTCGTCGGGACCAGAGAAATATGACAGATGAGCATAAAAGAGATGCCGGCAACTGTCACATGGTTGATACCTAGAGATCTCAAGTTCTCCCCTTCGAAAGCAATTCTGACGAAGAAGTAGCCCTCGGCCCTCTCTTCAAAGAATCCACCTCAGGAAAAGGGGAAGAGATGAAGAACTGTAAGAATATTCAGCTGCGCAACCATACGTTGCCCGAAAAGAATCTTGGACCTATAAACAATAGATCAAACAAAAAAGATAAGGGGAAGGAAAAAGTCCCTGAGGATATCGCCCTTGATGATCGAGTCGTCGAAGAGCTGGCAGCCAAGGACCCGCCCAAAAAAACAAAGTGGATTATAATGTCCTGGCACATCTGAGGAAGATACCCTCACAGCTAAGCATTTTGGATACCCTTCTGTTATCTAAAGAGGCACGAGATTCTATGATCAGGGCATTACAAGAGCCCGAGCAGTTTCAAGCTTTCCATGCTGAAGAAAAGATAAAGGACGAGCTGGAAGAAGTGCACACAGCTGACATCACTTTCGGCGATGAAGATCTCCTCCTCGGAACGTGCAAGCACAACCGTCCCCTATATGTCACTGGGTACTGCCATGATATCAAGATAGGGAAAATCTTAGTTGAAAACGGGTCCTCTGTCAACCCCCTAAATGTGAGGGTGCTAAAAGAAATCTGCATGAGCGTTCAGTACCTCGCTTGGGATAAAATCACCATCTCCGGGTTTGACTCCTTGTAACATTTTCAAAAGTATAAAATATTAATTTTGGGAATTTTTATAATTTAATATTATTTTATTGATTATTTTAATATTAAATGCAAATAAATAGGAAAAATGTTAGAAAAATTATGGAAAATTATGGAAAATTCTAAAATAGGGTAAATTAGTGAATTATGACATTTTTAAGTTTTTGTGATTAGTTTGACACTAATTTAGCGCTAATCGCGATTAAAATCGCTAATCGGTTTTTAACAAATTTGAACAAAACATGCACACACTATTTTTCCTACACTTGTGCACTTTCTACCATGGTTTTTCATTTTGGGGTTACTATTGAGGTGAGAAGGGTTGGATTAAGGATTAAAAGAGGAAAAGAAAAGAAAAAGAAAAAGAAATTAGAATGGAGTTGGTGAGAGAGGGTATGGGCATCTTTGACAAAGCCTTAGCCATTGTTTTCCCTTCATTTTTCCCTCCCACTTCCTTCCCTTGCTGCTGCTGCCTCTTCCTCATCATTCTCCCCCTCTTCAATCCCTCTTTTCATCTCTAAAACAACACCAAAACTATATATCGGTTTCACGAAAAAGATGCACAAGCTTGAGATCTACAAGATGGACTAAGAAAGCATGGATTTGGCCACTAGAGGGCAACTCAAGAAAGTTCTTGAGTTGCCAATCAAGGTAATTTCTGAACCATTTGCTTAGTTTTAGCATTTCCTTTAACCCCATGTTAAGAATATATCGATATTGTGTGATATTATGGACTTGGTGAAAACCTAGTTAGGGTTTGAGAGAAACTTGAGTTGTAATGTGAAATTGAGCTCAGTAGAGGACTTGTAAACACCCTAGTGCATGAATTGGAACCCAAAACCTGAAGCTAGAACCAGAAATACGGATTTTAGAAACCGATATCGGGGAAAATGTGAAATCTGTGAGGGTTAAATGGAATCTGCTATCACCCCGAGGGCCCTAAAATAATATTGAGTGGAAATTGAGATGTGCAGGCACCATAGAGGCAACACCCAAAACCCTAGCCCCTAACTCCCTTTCCCGGCCGCCAATTCTTCCCTTTTGGCCGCCAATTGCGGCCTGGGTCCCACCTCCTTGGCTCGTATTGGTTCTGTAGCTCCTACATTGTTAGTTTAGGCCCCTGGTATATATAGATTTGTATAAAGTGACCTGGGGTAAAATCTGGAAAACATTTCATGAGTTGCTGTTTTGGACTTTAGTTTCCGTATTCCGTATTTTCATTTCTGCATTGGTGTGTTTCGTTTTACCTCGACTATTTGGCGTTTATACGACGATATAGAGGATTTATATGTGGTTTTGAAGGCGTGCCATAGGTTCTCACCTATAGGCCCCCTTATCGTATCGCTTTGGATTTTGTGCGCCGTTTTAGCTTGGATTTGGTTTTAATGCGCATATACGATATTTGATGTGTAGGTACCCATGAAGACTTCGGGACGACAAGCAATTGCGTGGTGATGTCCGCAAATGATGTTTCAGGTGAGTAGATTATATCTACAGGGGGAAGTCGGGTGGATGGCGTATAGCACCCCCGCAGTCCGTAGTTAGTATAATATATATAGTAGATGTGTGATAGTTTTAGTGTGTTGTAGCTTTGTGTTAGAAGTATTGTGGATAGTGTAGGGTAGAAGTGATTAGTGTAGTTCCTAGTTGCGAGCCCTAGGATAGAATTGCACTTACACACCTACACTTGTATATCTCTTATACCTACCCTTGGTGGATGATGTTTGATGACGTTGGTAATGAGTCGATGATGTGGGCTTGATGACGTGAGATCGGTGATTGGGTATGATTCATATGTGGGATATGACTTGTGATTTCTTGCGGGCTTGGGATATGTGTTTACCCCCGCATGCATACTTCATTGATGGTATCGTTTGGTGCTAGACATAGAGTAGTACCCCAGGCTATGTGATCTGATGATAGTGATACCTGTTATGTGATGAGATAGTGAGATGTTGACCCGTACCTAGCTATTGGGATGCCGTACGATGATTACCGTACGAGCCGATATTGATGATAGATCCGCACTCATAACTCGAGGATATCTTATGATATGACATTGAGGCGAGATCACCGACTATATACCTTTATATATGTATCGACTCAGATTTAGGCGGTTTCCATACCCCTCCAGACTTGCATGATACTTAGACCAGTAGTTGCATAGTAGATGTTAGATTAGACCAGAGTCATACCTATTTCAAACTAACGAATCGGGAATATTACAAGATAGGAAAAAGGGGATTCTACGGATATTTTCAAATGTGTAGTGTCTATTTTCTAAACACCGTAGCCCTTGTTTTACCAAAGACCCCGATTCGTCTTATTTTAAAAGGCAAGGTTGCATGATATAGCTTTTGAGTTAGATTCTTCACTATTGCGTTGATTATTCGATTGCACCTGTTCATACTGATTGCATGGCATCACTTGTGCTTATTGTTATATTGCCATCATGCTGTTAGGACACCAGCACCATTATCGATGATGCGTATGTTCCACGTACACTGATTGCCGGCTCACACACTTCATCATCGATAATTGCTATGCCACTACACTGTAGTACTGCTGCATTCATGGTATGATTCCCGCATAGCATATTGTACACATAGACCTGTACACATTTATATGTGACATGACTTGATATTCATACCTGATACATATGTCACACCTGATCATCATATTGTAGCTCATTTACATGTGACATGACTTGATACTCACATTGATGCTTATATCACACCTGATCATCATATTGTAGCTCATTTATATGTGACATGACTTGATATTCATACCTGATACATATGTCACACCTGATCATCATATTGTAGCTCATTTATATGTGACATGACTTGATATTCATACCTGATACATATGTCACACCTGATCATCATATTGTAGCTCATTTATATGTGACATGACTTGATATTCATACCTGATACATATGTCACACCTGATCATCATATTGTAGCTCATTTACATGTGACATGACTTGATACTCACATTGATGCTTATATCACACCTGATCATCATATTGTAGCTCATTTATACGTGACATGACTTGATACTCACATTGATGCTTATATCACACCTGATCATTATATTGTAGCTCATCTATTTGTGACTTGACATGATATTTATGTTTGACGCACATATCATATCAGATTAGTGACTTACATTTTGGTTTGGATTATATGTGATTTCTGGATTTGGGAACCGTGGCTATTTCAAATATGTAATCGTTTAAAAACCCGGTTCCCTTGATATGATATTTCGGTGCGTCCACCATGTGTTTTCTCGGTGCTAGAGTTATATATATAAAAACCCGAATCGAGAAGGCGGTTGAGGCCGATTACGGGTACATGGTGGACCCGGTATGGTACCCCGGGACGAGAACGGTTTCGCTGTGTGATAGACGGTGAGCCCGGCAGAGGGACTACTACCTACCGGTGATTGTACTTTAGCTCGGCGGATATCTGGAGGATTCCGACCGGAGCCCAGAGATGGATATGGGCTGACCCGTACTGCCGGGGCCGAGGGCCGATACCGCAGACGGAGCCCAGAGATGGACATGGGTTGACTCGTACTGCCGGGGCCGAGGGCCGATACCGCAGACGGAGCCCCATATGGATGAGGATTTACGTGTCGATGCTTGGCACGGGTTTCATGATGTTTTACCATGATGTTGTTTATATCCTCATATTGCATACATGATGTTTATTGTCATTGGGTGACGGGTGGACGGGTTCCACGCATATACAGACATAGATCATATACAGATATGGATCATATACAGACATAGATCATATACAGATATGGATCATATACAGACATGGATCATATACAGACTGGATTTACACTTATCATACTTCATTTGTATATATAACAGGGTATGAGGGCGCTGTTATATATACCCTTACACCAATATTAGTGGAATGGGACGCTAATATATGTGTATTGATATCTTTTGATACTTCATCATATTTACTTCATACAGCATACCTTACATTCATGACATGTTATTACCTGAGTACTTGGCACCACTTACATATTTAGATGTTACCTTGCCACCTTATTACACTCAGATGTACTCTTGTGGATTATATTACTGATTGTTGACTTAGGTTTATGTCTTGCATTCGGTTTCTGCTTGTAGATGTTTCTATTCACGAGTTGGCAACTCACCCCCGTTGTGCCACAGTTCTTGCAGGTTCTGCCGTACAGGTTTTATTGCGGCATTTCTGGCACACTACTTTCTTGCGGTGGTTTGCTTTTGGTAGGTGGATTCTCTTGCATCAAGAACCACCCTTGTATTTATTTTACTCATTGTATCTAGAATTTCCATCAACCAAAACTTGTATATTCTTTCAGACTTAGAGACAGTGTTGTATTATTCGACCTTAGAGTCGCGCTTAGTAGTATTGGGGTTTCTTGTTGCTTGAGCTTTCTTTTGGGTTTGACCCTCGCCACTTGGCGTTGTATATTATTGTTGCATGTGTGGTTGTGACCGTCTATTGACGAAGAGCTAGCTCCCGCTTGGGGATGCCTTTATCATTGCATATATATATATGGTCATTCTTGTTGTACCCCATTCGGGGCCGGTTTTACAAAAGAAACTCTGCCGAAATTTCTGGAAAAGATTGTACTGTTTTTAAATTGCATATTCGGCTTAGTTATTTAAAAACATTGATTTTTAAACATGTAGTTCTTTACTTATTCTTAAAAAGGGTTTTAGATTTCTGGGTTTTCGGCTTACTTAGTCGCGTTACGCCTGTAGGCGTTACGTGGTTAAGTGCCGGTCACGGGCCAAACTTTGGGTCGTGACACTCCTAGTCATCACGGACGCTTGGGTCTGTAATACCGACGTTACGCTTTGGGTTACTTGTCACTGACATCAAATTTCATGCCATTGACGCCAGGACCTGCTACAACGTTTTGCTCGGTAGGCCTTGGTTACACGAGTACAACATCATCCCTTCTACACAACATCAGTGTATGAAGTATTTCAAAGATGGTCTCGAGTATACCGTGACGGGGGAACTAAACCCATTCTCCGTAAATGAAGTCCGAAAGTACGAAGATGCAAAGTATTTCCTACAAGACTTTGAAGACACAGAAAGATGCCATAAACCGGAGAATAAGCAAAAAGCTATCACCGCTATTCCAGTCTTCGGGAGCGATACCGAGGAGGAAGAAGAGATAGTATATTCGGGGCCAACCCAATGCAACAGGCCGGGACCATCTACCCCTATTCTGGTCTTTGGCAGTGACTCTGAAGACGAAGTCAACGCAGTGTTCTCGGTCCTTCCATCAGTGTAGGCCCTTGCTGGAGATGATCAGAGTTTGCAAATCGCCATGGCTCCGCGGCAGCACTACAGAGATCTTGATGCGCTTGAGACATATAGTGTGCAAGAGCTGCAGACATTCTACGTCCCTCCCAGACGGAGAGGTGAAAAGGCGATCATATTCTATCGATCTACGGAGACTAAAGTCGAAAGAGAAGTCTGGCATGGTGCCGATTTTGCGCTCGATAGGCTCCAATCAATCCGTCTGCCCAGATACTACACAGAGATATTGAAAAGCTTATTAAGATGCCAAGGAGTACCTTTCAAACAAACTGCTCGATAATCTCAGTTCTACAACAGGATTTGGAACGTCCCCGGAACTCAGCGAAAACTGTCCAACGGAAAAATGGAAACAATTGGGCTTGGATATATCTAGTCCAAGAAACAGGAGCAATTCCATAGCTTCCATATCATAAATGACCTCGATGAAGAAGGGGATGCTCTTTTAAAAGACGCTGACGTTGAACCAGAACGAGGTCCGGCCATAAAAATGCCGAGTTCGTCATTCGAAGAACAAATGGACAAGCTAATAAGGAAAGTGAGTCAAAAGGTTCGGAATGACCACAGCCGCGAAATGACCATTTACGAGAAAGCAAAGACGCAACGCCTCCTTCAGCAGGCTACGGAGGATGACAATGCCCTTCACCGTCAGCCCGCCATGCATTCCCAAGACAAGAAAATGGACCGACGCGGAGTCAAAAACAAGTTAAAGAACGGAAAAAATGTTCGATAGCGGCAAAACGGATCCAAAAGGCCACGTGATCGAGAAAAGGTCAGCCGGAATCCGTCTCTTATGAAAAAGATAGGTCGAGCATATTCTTTCCTTCAAGACAAGACAAGGAGAATCTTTGACCTTGTCATGAAACATCAAATGATGACACTCCCGGAGTCTCGGCACCCCGATTAAACAAACGAGGTTCATCACCTGAATTTTTGCTCCTATCACCGAGCGATAGGACATCCTCTTGAAGACTGTTTCACCTTCAAAAACTGGGTCGAAAACCAATATCAACTCGGCAGATCCACTCTATCCAACAGTTGGAGGGTAGCCCCACCACAAAAGCATGTACCAAAAGCAACGTATATAGCAAGAGTAGAACCAGATCAACACCGATCTTGGAAACGATCTCGTACTTGTCACGTGATAACTCTGTCGGAAGAAGGAGAGCGCGAGAATATGGACGACCTCTCCCGGTGCTTCAAAAATGAGGATAAAGATGAGGTGATCTCAGAATTTCCACCGGCGCCAAAAGTGTTGGAAGATGGAATACACACTACTGCGGATAACATAAGGAAAATCGACTTGGGGACGACAAACGACCCACGGCTTACGTTCGTCAGCGAGCTGCTGTCTAAAGAACAGGTGGCTACGCTAGAAGACGTGCTCATGCAGTATAAAGACTGCTTCGCATGGAACTCTTCCGAGATGCTGGGGCTAGATCCAGAAATAGCTGTGCATAAATAGGCGATATCTCCGGACGTCAAGCCAGTCAAACAAGCACCAAGAAGAATGCGGCTCAAACTTGAAATGAGTATCAACGCTGAAGTCAAGAAGCTAATCAACTCCGGCTTCATCCAAGAAGTTCAATACCCCGACTGGATTGCCAACATTGTCCCAGTGATGAAGAAAAATAGGACAGTGCGCATCTGCGTAGACTTTCGGGACCTCAACAAATCCTGTCCGAAGGATGATTTTCCCTTACTGGTTACCGAGTTGATGATAGATGATACGTCCACTCACGAAGTCTTCTTCTTCATGGACGGATCATCGGGGTACAATCAAATAAAGATGCATCCCGAAGACCAAAAGCACACTGCTTTCCGAACTCCAGTGGGCATATTCTGCTACAAAGTTATGCAATTTGGTCTGAAGAATGCTGGCGCCACCTACCAGAGGGCCATGACAAAGATCTTCGATGACCTCGTACACGAAATTGTCGAATGTTATATCGATGACCTCGTGGTGAAAAGCAAATCATATGAGTAACACTGGGAGCATTTGAAAATAGTATTTTGGCGTTTTCGGAAGTATAACCTGAAGATGAACCCTCTGAAATGCGCATTCGGAGTCTCCTCAGGCAAATTTCTAGGGTTCATCATATGACACCGGGGCATCGAAATAGATCCATCGAAGATCAAGACGATTATGGAAATGCCCATTCCAAGAACTTTAAAACAATTGCGGTCTCTATAAGGGAAGCTCACGTATATCCGACGATTCATAGCCAACCTCTCCGGAAAATGCCGTCCCTACAGTCACCTGATGAAGAAGGTAGCCCCGTTCATTTGGGATCGTAAAAGCCAGAATGCACTGAACGAAATCAAGCAATACCTGCAGAATCCGCCGGTACTGACCGCTCCAGTCAAGAGAAAACCCCTCATCCTGTACACAACAGCCCTTGAAGGTTCTTTAGGCGTGCTATGGGCACAGGAGAAAGACCAAGGGAAGGAGAGAGCCCTCTACTATTTGAGTCGAGTTCTCCTGGGGGCAAAAAACAACTACTCCCCTATCGAAAAACTCTGCCTGGAGTTAATCTTCGCGATCACGAAGCTTCAGAATTATGCTTTGGCGGATGAGGTCCATCTCATATCAAAAGTGGACCCTCTAAAATATTTGATGCCAAGAGCTATACTAACAGGACGACTCGCTAAATGGGCCCTCCTCTTGATGGAGTTTTCGATAATCTATCGACCCCTCAAGGCAGTGAAATGCCAAGCCATCGCCGACTTCCTCGCTGAACATCAGATACCTGGCGACTCACCTTTAAATTGCGAACTGCCAGACGAGCACGTGTTTGACACGATCAACGGGAAGAAAGGAGGGAGTGATACCCGATGGGAACTCTATTTCGAAGGAGTATCTTCCATAAAGAAGCGACAGCACAACACCCCTATAATCAAATCTGGGGTAGGCCTTATCTTCGTGACTCCGCAAGGAGGGATAATGCACTTTGCCTTTTCCATAACAGTGTCGAGGACAAACAATGAAGCAAAATATGAGGCTTTGATAGCAGGTCTTGATATCGCTGTCGACATGGGAATCGAAAACCTCCTCATATACGGAGACTCCCAACTGGTCGTTAGCCAAGTAAATGGCGACTATCAAACGTGCAAACCAGAGTTGGTAAAGTACGGCGAGAGAGTGCAACAACTGCTGACTCAAATTCCCTCCTACATTCTGGAAAGCATACCGCGCGCAGAAAATAGCAAAGCGGACGCATTAACCAAACTCGCTAAAGAACTGGCTGACGAAAACCTTGATGACGTAAGGATCATTGTGCAAAGCCGTCGGGTTCACGCACCAGCAGAAACATCTCCGGAGTCGTCTGAAGAAAAGGAAGCGACCGAGCAAATAGCCCTACAAATAGAGGACCAAGAAGAGGCTAAGGATTGGAGAGAAGTCTTCATAGACTACTTCAAATCCCGTCAAACACCGGAAGATGCATCCTCAAGACATCAGCTCATGAAATGAGCCCTGTCTTTCGCCTTTGTCAATAATACTCTGTATAAGAGATCGTTCGACTCTCTATGGCTAAGATGCCTGGGACCGGAAGAAGCAAGAAGAGTCTTTCAAGAAACTCACGATGGACTCTGCGGTTCTCATCAAGCTGGGCCAAAGATGAAACTGATGATCAAAAGAATGGGCTACTATTGGCCCACAATAATTCAGGACTGCCTCGAATATGCGAAGCAGTGTCACTCGTGCCAAATTCATGGAGACTTCATCCACCAGCATCCAAATCCGCTACACCCAACAGTAGCTAGCTGGTCGTTTGAAATGTGGGGAACCGATATAATTGGGCCCATCGAACCAGCGTCATCCAAGGGACATCGATTCATATTGGCGACAACTGATTACTTCTCTAAATAGGCAGAAGAAGTACCGCTAAGAGAAGTGAAGACGGAGAACATTTTCCATTTCTTCAAGACACGCGTCATCTATCGGTTCGGCACTCCGCGATGGATTATCTCTGATAACGGGCCAGCCTACAGAAGTCACAAAATCAGCCGCATGGCACAGTAGCATGACATAGACTGAAGATACTCTTCAGTCTATAATCCCCTAGCTAACGGTCTAGCTGAGGCTTTAAAAAAAACCTTGACAAAGATCATAAAGAAGACGGTGTCCAAAAATAAAAAGGACTGGCACGAGAGACTGCATGAAGCTCTCCGGGCTTATCGGACAACGTTCAAAACGGCCACAAATACAACGCCGTATGCATTGGTATTCGGCGCGGAAGCAGTACTCCCCTTGGAGATAGAGCTACCTTCTCTACGAGTTACGATTCATTATGAACTAACAGATGAAGAGAATGCTCATCTTCGGCTTGAGGAGCTTGACGCCCTCGATGAAACTCGTCTCATGGCACAGCAAAACCTAGAAGCTTATAAAGCAAGTATGATGCGCTCATACGAAAGATTAACTAGGCCGAGAACATTCCGCCAAGGCGAACTCGTGGTAGTCGTAAAAAGACCTATGATCCCTAATCGTTCCAAATAGGGGGGATTCGAGCCAAACTATGAGGGCCCATACATCATAGATAAGGTCTACCAAGGTGGGGCTTACTTGCTCATGGATATGCATGGTGAAAGACCCTTCCGGCTAATAAATGGCCGATTCCTAAAAAATTACTACGCCTGACGAGTCACGGCCCAGGTCAATGATAGATGACGACTCCTATGTCTGCTCGCTATCTTCCTGAGTCCAAACTCTATAAGTAATATCTGACGAAATCTCACCTCAAAACTCCCGCGGACCGAAACATCCCTAAACTAACAACGGACCGAAACGTCCCTAAACTTACTATGGACCATAATATCCTTAAACTAGCTGCGGACCGAAACGTGCCTAAACTAACTATGGACCGTAATGTCCTTAAACTAGCTGCTGACCGAAACGTCCCTAAACTAACAATGGACCATAATGTCCTTAAACTAGCTGCGGACCGAAACGTCCTTAAACTAATAATGGACCGTAATGTCCTTAAACTAGCCACGACCGAAACGTCCTTAAACTAACTATAGACTGTAATGTCCTTAAACTAGCTGCGGATCGAAACGTCCCTAAACTATGGACCGCAATATCCTTAAACTAGCTGCGGACCGAAACGCCCCTAAACTAACAATGGACCGCAATGTCCTGAAACTAGCTACGGACCGAAACGTCCCTAAACTAACGACGAACCGAAATGTCCTGAAACTATCTACGGACCGAAATATCTTTAAACTACTACGAACCACAGCATCCTTGGGCTAACGCGGCAAAAAAACGGTACGTCCATAAGCGAAATGGGCACGGATGAAAACCCGAAAAAGCTCTGTGAGTAAAAACAGCAGAGCGAGTTTGTGAAAACCCGAAAGGGCGCAGAATCGTAAAAGAAATTCATGAACACTTGTAAGATCTTCTCAACCTTGTAAGGAGAAAATACCTACGTGAAATCCTTACGACTCACCAGGGAGCAACATACTTAGGAATCCTCACGATTCCTAAGGAGAAATTACACTTACAAAATCCTCACAACTTGTAAGGAGAATCTCCCCCCTATGAGACCCTCACGGCTCATAGGATTCAAAAGCCTTAAGCTACAGGGATCTGAACCTGTTCTTAAGCCATCACATTCCCTAAATTGCCCTACAAACGGTTCAATATCGACCCTTGTATACAATCCATAGGCACAAATAAATGTCTCTCTCACCGAGTCCCACCAACAACGAGAAATATCCTCATGTGATGAACGATACTTATAAGTCCTCTCGACTTATAAGGAGAATACACTCTTGTAAGATCCTTACGACTTATAAGAGAACACGCACTTAAGAATCCTCATGATTCCTAGGGAGAAAACGCACTTGCGAGATCCTCATGACTCATAAGGAGAAACACCTTTATGAGACCCTTACGGCTCATGAAGTCAAAAGCCTTAGTCGACAGGATCCTAACCCTGTTTGCTAAGCCACCTTTGCTCGAATTGACAAAGGCAAATGATGATTCTCTCCCGGCAATATATCAGTTGTAGCGATGCTAATGCCTAAATCGGTAACAAATTCCAAGTCCTTTCACGTCAAGTGATGATTCGCTCCTAGCAATATTCCAGTCGTAGCGATGCTGATGTTAAGATTCGTATCAGATCTCAGGTCCATACTCGCAACAAAATCAGCGAGCCAAAAATACAAAAAAAATATATATAGCCGAAATGATTGGGCAGCTCGTAATAAAAAGTAGCGACTAAAAACAAAAACGGCCGAAATGATTGGGCACCGTGAAAAATAGCCGAAATGATTGGGCAATCGCGACTTTCGCGATATAAAAAGCTGAAATAATAGAGCATAGCGGAAAGAAATAAAAAAAATGAAAGAAGGAAACTTTTGCCCTACAGGCGGGTCCATACTGACCCCTGTATACAATCCAAGGGCATAAACGAAAAGGGAACCACATTTCCTAACAGACTTTGTCAAAGGGAGAGACAGATCTTGACGGCAGCATATGCATCCTAGATGATCAGCACGACATTCCTTCTCGACACCGCAGAAAGTGGAGAAAGTCAGCCAATGACCTTCCCGCCGGAACAACGCTCCGTCTCGGGAGAAAGTCAGCCAATGACCTTCCCGCCGGAACAACGCTCCGTCTCGGGAGCAAGTCAGCCAATGACCTCCCCGCCGGAACAACACTCCGTCTCGGGAGCAAGTCAGCCAATGACCTCCCCGCCGGAACAACGCTTTGTCTCGGGAGCAAGTCAGCCAATGACCTCCCCGCCGGAACAACGATCCGTCTCGAAAACAAGTCAGCCAATGACTTCCCTGCCGGAACAATGCTCCGTCTCGGAAACAAGTCAGCCAATGACCTCCCCACCGGAACAACGCTCCGACCTAGAAACAAGTCAACCAATGACCTCCCTGCCGGAACAACGCTCCATCTCGGAAACAAGTCAGCCAATGACCTCTCTGCCGGAACAACGCTCCGTCTCGGAAACAATTCATCCAATGACCTCCCCGCCGGAACAACGCTCCTACCCGGAAAAAAGTCAACCAATGACCTCCCCGCAGAAACAACGCTCCGACCCGGAAACAAGTCAACCAATGACCTCCCAGCCGGAATAACGCTCCGACCCAGAAATAAGTCAACCAATGACCTCCCCGTCGGACCAACATTCCGACCCGAAAAAAAGTCAGCCAATGACCTCCTCGCCGGAGCAACGCTCTGTCTCGGAAACAAGTCAGCCAATGAACTCCCAGTCGGAACAACGCTCCATCTCGGAAACAAGTCAGCCAATTACCTCCCCGCCGGAACAACGTTCCGATCCGGAAACAAGTCAACCAATGAGCTCCTCGCCGGAACAACGCTCCGTCTCGGAAATAAGTCAGCCAATGACATCGCCGCCGGAACAACGCTCCGTCTCGAAAACAAGTCAGCCAATGACCTCCCCGCTGATAGGAGTTTCTACAGCACCACTACAAGGGTTTAATGACATCACACATGCCATTCTTTAAATTTTTAGGGTGCTAGAGAAACTAACCTAAGGATCATACTAGAAAAGCTAAGGTAACAAAAACATTAAACACTTTCATAAGAAGTAAAAGCTAGGTTTAGGGAATACAACCTTTGTAGATCCCTACGCTAAACTCCTTGGCCACTTGGGGTTTGAAAGAAGCTTGCTTGAGGTCCTCTAAGTCCACGATAATCCAACCGGAGTCCTCTTTGTCCAAGCTAGAAGCTTTACTAGATCAAGAGAAATAGTTGAAGCCAACACTCTAAATTAGTTGTCTAGAGTAGTATAGAATGTTGATGTGGTTTCTTTTCTCACTTAAAGACCTTAACTTGAACACTCTTTCACTCACTAATGGAAGCTAGAGAGCAAGAGAGAGGAAGAAGAAGATGAAGGCAATATGAGAGCTCAAGATAATGATAAGCTTAGGATTTAAAATGAGAAAAAGAATATATATATTCTCTTTCTCATTCTTAACCCTAGTTATAAAATATCTAGATATTTATTTTGGATCAAAATGGCCATAGAAAATAAATCATGGTTAAAGCAAAGGGTTAGTGTATGAATAAAATATTAAACCATGATAGAATTTCCATTTTCATTTTCTTTTATCCAAAAATAAATATCAACATATTTATATAAAGTGTGAGTCTTATATTGCCACCATCTCATGTATCAACAACCATGATAGAATATTGTATGCATGTATGTGTGCATACACATCCATATGTGCATCATAAAGAATAAGTGCATACAATGGTCAATGATAAATCAACACTTGATTTAGCAAACCGGTCATATAACATACGACCTGACCAATAGCAAACCGCCCGATTAATATACGGTATCACATACGCGCATTTAATCGGGTCCCCGCGCATATCTCATATGCACACCACATCGTTTCTCCTGACTAGGTAACTCCATTATGGGACTCTAAGAATCGTCAATACGCCGGCAGTGGGTGATGATCATATCAAGCACCCCCAAGCCGCAAGAGGTTAGCTAAACGTAACGGTCACCCGGGTATTGAGCGATCAGAAGAAAACAAGCGAACCTGTCATAACTCCTGTCGAGCCAACCGACAACACTACCGAACAGTCCGGTCTCTTCGTCAGATATGCTGCATATCGAGTCTAGGGATGGTAACGTCGACCCCAATAACTCAATAAGTCGTGCCGATGAATGGTCTATAACAGATCGAGAAACTACTGATAACACTTATCAGTAAATCTCAACATCTCTGGCCAGGGACTTACTGATATAGCCAATCGAGCACAGCACAGCATCAACTCCCAATACCGGGAGAGACGAAACCCCTCCTATCGCTCATCGCCTTCGTGTGTCTCAGGACTCTACCCAACAGCCACCTGTTTGCATGACTCAGTAGAGCCATGGTAGGGTGGTAATCAAAGTACAGTGGGAGAACACACAAGACTCTATGACGATCTCGGGTCTACAGACTAACCTGTACCAGTGTCACCTGATAACTGCTATCCGACAATAGATATAATACCATATAGGAGTTCTCGGCGAGTCCGTCCAGTGTACCCAGTCACCACTGAGCACCTGTATACGATCTCGATGTCAAACATCGATGAATATGGGAACATCCATTGCCCATCATATGGGTCTAGTATCATATACGCTAGTCTACTCTTGTATATCGATGCCCCGTCTCGATATACCTACGACTAGGGACTTTTCAGGATATACTTATAAGCTACAGATGTCCCACTAGTACGATCTCTATCATAATCACAGTAGTCAAGCAAATATCCTCAGGGCTTTATCAACATGTGTGAATGAATAAAAGCATGATCAAATCAACATGTCAGATAAAGAAGAACCAGATAGCATACTTTCATGTCGAGCAAGAATGTACACTGATATATATATTTACATGTATAAATACATCCACTATCATATAATAGCCTCTAGGGCATACATATATCCAACACCCGTCGGAACAACTCTCCGTCCCGGAAACAAGTCAACCAATGACCTCCCCGCCGGAACAACGCTCCAACCCGGAAACAAGTCAACCAATGACCTCCCCGTCGGAACAACGCTCCGACTCGGAAACAAGTCAACCAATGACCTCCCCGCCGGAACAACGCTCGACCCAGAAACAAGTCAACCAATGACCTCCCCGCCGGAATAACGCTCCGACCCGGAAACAAGTCAACCAATGACCTCCTCGCCGGAACAACGCTCCGACCCGGAAACAAGTCAACCAATGAGCTCCCAGCCGGAACAACGTTCCGACCCGGAAACAAGTCAACCAATGACCTCCTCGTCGGAGCAACGCTCCGTCTCGGAAACAAGTCAGCCAATGGCCTCCCCGCCGGAGCAACGCTGATTGATATCATTTCCGTGTCGTGTTTAGAAACATTTCACGACAAAAGAAATTTATACCGCAATCAATTGAAGGTGTCTATTGTGGTTTCGTCGGTTAATGCGGATCATCCACTGAGAAAGTGTGATTTGTTTGTTATCGTTTTAGTTGAGTTGAAAATTAAAAGATAAAAGAAAATTGATTCAAGATTTATGAAATTTAGTTTCAAGAACCATCAAGAAATAGATCTAAAATCAAGAAATGATAGAGATCAAGAAAATTTCCAAATCGTTTGAATTATCAAGATTTGTAAAGAGGCTTGTTGAAATCGATCCAATTGATAGTGATGATGAATACTGATTATTACAAATTCTTCTCTATTAAAGATTTGTTGCTAGATCGAGGACGATCAACGAGCTTTAGGGATCTATTGAAGAAACTAGGGTTTCTTCATCATCATCCCTTATCCTTTCATTGATTATCATTCAAATTCTAGCCTCTAGCAAATTAAATCACCGATCGTTGATCTCTAATTTGGAGCGAAAACATTCAAGAAAGCGATCTCGCTCAAATTAGGTTTTCGATGATTCAATTTCCTAAAATTTACAAAACTCATAAGATTTAAGAATCGTTCAAGAATTTAATCATCATCATCTACCTATTTTCTCGATTCCGCTACAAGCGGAGAATTTACTCACGCGTCATTATAAAGCAATCAAGAACTAAGAATATCATAATGCGAGAATGAATAGAAAGCAAGAATAAAGATTTTCACCTTTATTTAGATCTTCTTCAAATTACAATTCTGACTCAAGTTTACAAGACTAGCTCTAGCTCACTCAATTGAGAAGGAATTTGGCGTTGATCTTTGCGTGGCTCGATCGTCGTGAGTCGCGGATCGTCGTGGATCTCTTGCTCGGATGAAGATCAGCGTTGCTTAAAAGGCTTGTTGAATACTTGCTTGATTTGGTACTTGATGAATCTTGATTTGGCTTTGGAATTGGATTCAGGCCAGGGTTTTGAGTTGCAAGTTATGTCACTCAACTTGCGGAATTTTTGCTCAATATTCAACAACCCAATTAATGAAGCCCTAGGTCCCTTTTTATAGATTTCCTTTAGCTTTCCCTAGAAGCTAGGTCTAGCTTCCCTTGAAAGCTTGGTTGTTATGAGGCTTGAATAGGAAGCTAGGGTAGAGAAGTTTCTAGATTAAGGTAGTTAGCTAGCTTGCATGAGAAACTTGGTAGTTATGAAACTTGCACAAGAAGCTTGGCTGTTAGAAGGGAAGCTTCTGGAGAAATCTACACAATTCGAAATGTCTTGGAGAAGCTTGGCCGTTAAAAGGAGACCTCTGCAAACATGACCAACCGTCGACGAGTCAACTCAGCCGCGGATCCGCGGCGGATCGGCCTGAGTCGGCCGTGGATCCGCGGCCGTTTGGTGGAGTCAATGCATGAAATTCTCAGGGTATTCTGGTGTTAGCTTTATGGCACTTTCCTGATATCTGGAATATTTTTATACTTTCTTGTTCACTGCCAGATTTCAAGTCTTGGACTTGACGTATTTTATCAGTACTTTTAGCAGTTCCGGCTCTTTTACCTGGAGAATTTGCTGCACACAATCTCAAGACAGGTGTTGATACACAAAAGATCATGCGTGCAATAATAAACACACAATTTCCATCATAATGCTGGTTATAATGTATAACACATGTTATTTGGTATTTTGCAAACAAATTGCTAATATGTGCTATATTTATACCAAACACCTTTAGATGATTACAAAGAGTAGGGAAATTGATGTGTTAAAAATGCAATATTTTCGACTGATCAAATTCCCCCAAACTTAATTTTGGTCATCTCGAGCAAACTTGTTTTATTTAAGAGAAGGAGAAAATTTATTAAGAAAAAGAAAAACTAACTGTATATGATGTGGTTTTGTCTTGAAAATATCCAGAAAATTCTCGACCATGTCCGAGAATATCCCCATCATACACCGCTGAAATGTAGCGGGAGCATTGCATAACCCAAAGGGCCTGCGTCTATAAGCAAAAGTACCAAAAGGACAAGTAAATGTGGTTTTGTCTTGATCCTTTTTGTAGGGACCTGGTTATAGCTAGAGTATCCGTCCATGATGCAATAGTATTCACGTCCAGCTAAGCGTTCTAGCATCTGGTCAATGAAAGGAAGAGGAAAGTGGTCTTTCCTCGTTGCGGCATTGAGTTTTCTATAATCAATACATACACGCCACCCAGTTTGAGCGCGTGTCTGGATTAACTCATTAGCCTCATTTGTTATGACCGTGATGCAGATTTCTTAGGGACTACATGAATAGGACTAACCCATTGGCTATCGGAGATTGGGTAAATAATACCACTGTCAAGGCATTTGACGATTTCTTTCTTCACCGCATCCTTCATGACGGGGTTTAACCGTCTCTGTGGTTCTCGGGTTGGCTTGGCTTCATCCATCAGATGTATATGATGTTCAACTATTAAAAGACTAATCCCTTTGATGTCATCCATAGTCCAACCAAACGCCTGCCTATTAGATCTCAATACCGTCAAAAGCGCATTCTCTTACTCTGAGGCTAGAGAAGCGGATATGATCACGGGTAAAGATTCATTCTCACTTAAATATGCATATTTAATATGAGAAGGTAAAAGTTTGAGATCTAATGCTGGCGGAGAAACTATAGAAGGTGGGGTAAAAGAATGACGTTTGGAGTCACAAAGAAGCTCGTAGCCTGCAAAATATACAGACTCGGAAAGTGAAGAGTCACAAAGTTCAGACTCAAGAGTGGGAAGAGTGTCCTCACTAAGATGTGCAAGATCAAACATTGATGTGCTAATATCGTCGAGATCATCAAAGCAAAGTTCATCAACTTTGCAGCTTTCGGTAGCAATCTCGTGGACAGAACAAACATCAAGTATGTGAGCAGAGGGTTCATACGGCTGACTTCCAATTTTATAGATATTCAGTTCAATTGTCATTTTTCCAAAAGATAGGTTCATTGAACCGTTTCGACAGTTAATGACAGCATTGGAAGTGGCAAGGAATGGTCGATCCAAATTCACCGGAATTTGGTTCTGTGGGTTTGCTACAGGTTGTATATCGAGAACAATAAAGTCCACAGGGAATATAAATTCCCCGACTTTTATCAACACATCCTCCTGTTCATCCCTAGGTTTGGTGATTGAACGGTCTGCCATTTGGAGAGTGCAATGAGCAAGTTTTAACTCTCCAATCCCTAACTGCTCGTAAACAGAATATGGAAGCAGGTTAACACTTGCGCCAAGGTCAAGTAAAGCACGGTTAATGTTTTTATCCCCAATAGAAATCGATATTGTAGGACATCCTAGGTCCTTACGTTTCTTTGGTAACGGTGGGGTAAAAGCAGTGCTAACATTATTTGTCATGAATACCTTTTTGGGCACTTGAGTCTTCCTCTTCCAAGTGCACAAGTCTTTGAGAATTTTTGCATAAGCGGGGACTTGTTGAATAGAATCTAGGAGAGGGATGTTGATGTTAACATGTTTGAACATTTCCATAATCTTCTCCATATGTGGGCTCGATTTGTTTCCCCTTAACTGATTCGGATAAGGAGCTTTGGCAATAAGGGCTTGGTCCAACATTGGAGAAGGTGGTGTGTGTGGAACTGATCCCAGAATTGAAGTGGGGATCGTCTTTGGTGGACTAGAAGAGGTATGCTGAGGTGTCGAGCCTTGGGGAAAACGAAGAATAGGCTCGCAAAACGGTGGTGGGGTGGACGAACAATTATCAGAAATAGAAGTAGATGTGGAAGGAAAAGTCTCAGCCGGGGTATTGTTGATTAATTCTTCATGATTATCAATCTCTTCCCCAACTTGATTATTCAGCACTCTTTCGGATCTCAACGTTGTAATGACATTCACATTGTAGTGTTGTGAATGCCCAGGATTCGGTAGGGGTTGAGATGAAAGTTTCCCTTTCTCTCTAGCATTCATTTCGGCTTTTAATTGTGCAATTTGTGCTTCCATCGATTTTATACTCTTAGCTTGGGAGGCAGAGTTTTTCTTTATATCATCGATAGAAGACCGAACCTCAGCCGAAACTTGCATGAAATTTTTCAGAATCAAATTCATGGTTTGTGCGAGTGAAGAGGATTCATCAGTACCGGTCAACTGCAAAGGATTATACAGTGCAGGTGTGTTGACCGGATTTTGAAAGTTTTGTGATTGGTAGGGGTGCTGACTTATTTGAAGTGGTTGCTGTTGTGGTGGAGGACCCCTTTGGAAATTATTTTGGTTTGGAACCGTGTTTTGAGTTTGTGATTGGTTCCAAGCAAAATTAGGGTGATTCCTCCAACCCTGATTATACGTGGAAGAATACGGATCGTTTCTAGGTCTTTGTTGGAAAGCAACATTGGTATGCTCTTAACCTTGAAACGGAGAATTTAAAAGACATTCTTCCGTAAGATGAGATGGATCAGAACAGCATCCACAGACAATTTTGGAGAGTGACATCTGATTTAGGGAGGCTGCTAAAAATTTATGTTCCATAGCATCGAGTTTCTTTTGCATTGCTTCCATTTCAGCTCTAACTCCTATGGAAACATCAAGCTGGTGAATGCCACCCCTAGATGATAACTGGTTTACACTCTCCCACTGTAAAGTTCTTTCAGCGAAATCTTCTAAAAATTTTCAGGTTTCACCATCATCTTTATTCATGAAGGTGCCTTGACACATGGATTCAAGGGTCTGTTTTGTTGTAGGATTAATGCCCTCATATATGATTCTGCATAGATCCCATCTAGGAATTCCGTGATGAGAACATTGAACTAACGGATCCTTGAAGCGTTCAAAAAACTTCGAGAATGGTTCATTTGGAAGCTGGGTAAATTGATTTATTTCGCTACGGACTCGAGCTGTCTTATGATTAGGGTAGAATTTCTTTAGGAAAGCTGTTACGAATTCTCCCCAGTTCAAAATAGAACGTGCGGCTGTGTTATAAAGCCACTTATCGGCTATATCACACAAAGTGAATGGGAGAAAACGTAATCTCATAGCATCCACAGAAATCTGTGAAGTACCCATCATAGAGCATACATTTTCAAATTTGGTAATAAAGACGCATGCGTCTTCAGACTCGAGACCGTGATATTTTGGTAGAAGATTGATATATTATGGTTTGATTTCAAAATTGTCCCCATTGGCTGGTGGAATGGTAAGACAGGTCGAAAGAGGACCTCGCATAGGGTAACATCTCTCTTGGAGAGAGATGCGGGGCGGATTCTGCGCACCTGCGGGCGGTGGCAGAGTAGTGTTAAAGAAGTTCGATGGAGAACCGTCCATCGAAGTGGGTGGGGTGGTGGGTGAAGAAAAAGTAGACGTAGAATTACCGACTTCGGAGTCGATAGGGGGAACGCGGACAAGACGGGCACTAGAATCCCGTGTCTAGCCGAGCATGCACTAAATGGTTTAGCACAAGTGGCAGTGTTAAGTGATAATTAAGGAAAAGATGTGTTTGGTGTTTGTTTTGAAAAAGACGGATTTTTGAAAAATTCACACAAACAATGCACAAGCAACCCTAATTCTAGTGGTCATCTAGGTCAAGTCTCTAAACCGCTCCTAGACTTCCAGAAGACAGGTCGCAAAATAGATCCTCTACTGCCTCTTTGCCCCTCCTGTGGCCAGGTAAGTGCCAGGTAAGTGGAAGGTTCTCCACTACAAAAGTAGTGGGCCTAATTAAGTAACCACTTGTCTTAGACACACCTGCCTTAGACACCAAAAAAGAAACGCAGATAAGCAATAGATTACCCACGACCTCCTTCTGTCCTAAGTGATCGCGACGGTCCTTAGAGTCTTGTCTAGATATTTTTTAGTTAATGAGGGTGATGTGGATGCAAGTTTGTGATTTTTGGGGCTTAGGAAGGGTAATGAACTCCCCACCTAATCTGAATTTGGTCTTTTCCCCTTAATTTCCGTATTAAAAATACAAACAACCAAGATCAAACACGCACAATTTTTCTTTTTGCGGCGCTGCGAATTTTTTGCAAAGAATTCTGCAGAAATTGGTTAATGGACAGAGCAGGGAGGAGATAAGAAAGTCGGAAGTATACCAGAGAAGTTTGAAGCTGAAGCTTCTGAATCGCCGCGGAACCACCGCGAGATGCCTCCTTTGTCCGCGGATGTGCGGTCTGAAGATGAGATCTCTGCACAAAAATTCGTGCAGATGCTCCTGTTCACTCACTGAACTCTCTGAGATATCCTGAAAATTTTTCCTCTCGCTCCACAGATTCCAGATCTCCTTGTAACAAATCACAACAAATCGTTAAGCGCTTGTGCGAATTTTGATCTAAAAATTCTGATGGAATAATAAATTTTCCAACTCAAATTACAACAACGAACAAATTAGCACACTGTCCCCGGCAACGGCGCCATTTGATTGATATCGTTTCCGTGTCATGTTTAGAAATATTTCACAACCAAAGAAATTTATACCGCAATCAATTGACGGTGTCTATTGTAGTTTCGTCGGTGAATGCAGATCGTCCACTGAGAAAGTGTGATTTGTTCGTTATCGTTTTAGTTGAGTTGAAAATTAAAAGATAAAAGAAAATTGATTCAAGATTTATGAAATTTAGTTTCAAGAATCATCAAGAAATAGATCTAAAATCAAGAAATGATAGAGATCAAGAAAATGTCCAAATCATTTGAATTATCAAGATTTGTAAATAGGCTTGTCGGAATCGATCCAATTGATAGTGATAAGGAATACTAATTATTACAAATTCTTATCTATTGAAGATTTGTTGCTAGATCGATGACGATCAACGAGTTTTAGGGATCTATTGAAGAAACTAGGGTTTCTTCATCATCATCCCTTGTCCTTTCATTGATTATCATTCAAATTCTAGCCTCTAGCAAATTAAATCACCGATCGTTGATCTCTAATTTGGAGCGAAAACATTCAAGAAAGCGATCTCGCTCAAATTAGGTTTTCGATAATTCAATTTCCTAAAGTTTACAAAACTCATAAGATTTAAGAATCGTTCAAGAATTTAATCATCATTATCTACCTATTTTCTCGATTCCGCTATAAGCGGAGAATTTACTCACGCATCATTATAAAGCAATCAAGAACTAAGAATATCATAATGCGAGAATAAATAGAAAGCAAGAATAAAGATTTTCACCTTTATTTAGATCTTCTTCAAATTACAACTCTCACTCAAGTTTACAAGACTAGCTCTAGCTCACTCAATTGAGAGGGAATTTGGCGTTGATCTTTGCGTGGCTCAATCGTCGTGAGTCGCGGATCGTCGTTGATCTCTTGCTTGGATAAAGATCGGCGTTGCTTAAAAGGCTCGTTGAATACTTGCTTGATTTGGTACTCGATGAATATTGATTTGGCTTTGGAATTGGATTCGGGTTAGGGTTTTGAGTTGCAAGTTGTGTCACTCAACTTGCGGAATTTTGGCTCAATATTCAACAACCCAATTAATAAAGCCCTAGGTCCCTTTTTATAGATTTCCTTAAGCTTCCCCTAGAAGCTAGGTCTAGCTTCCCTTGGAAGTTTATTATTATGAGACTTGCATTGGAAGCTAGGGTAGAGAAGTTTCTAGATTAAGGTAGCTAGCTAGCTTGCATGAGAAGCTTGGTAGTTATGAAACTTGCACAAGAAGCTTGGCTGTTAGAAGGGATGCTTCTGGAGAAATCTACACAATTCGAAACGTCTTGGAGAAGCTTGGCCGTTAAAAGGAGACCTTTGCAAACATGACCAACCGCCGATCGCACGCTTTTGGCGTGTCGGATGTTCAAAGAATTAAAGTATAACCGCGATCAGGACGGTGTCGCTTTGCAGCTAGCCAGTTGAGCACGGGTCGGTCCACAGGGAGATGGTGGTATCTTACCTTCTTGTCTTAGACGAGTCAATAAAGAATCTGTATGTGTGTTTGATTCTAACCTATGTGTTTATTTGCAAGTATAAAGTTGTTAAGAAAAGATACGAGATTGTAAGCTAAGAAATCCGTACTCAAAACCTTTGAGCCGAGTCTTGACCAATTGAAGCTAGAGCAATCGGCAACAACGTGGATTAGGGGATTTAAGCGCGGTATTCGTGGAATCCGGCTTATTTACCCTTGTCCTTCCGTTCTTGTCTCTTGCTTTCGCCTCCGGCCAAACCGAACGCAACCGGTCGCGGTTAGGAATCACCGTTACCTTGTCAGGGTAGGGTGCCTAACGAAGCGCTTGCGTACGTTTGGGCGGAGTTCAAATGGAAAATAACGGGAAAAGGAAAAGAGAAGAAGTGTTAACTTACAATACCGTATTTCTTCTTAACAATAATAATTACAACATTCACAAAAAAGAACAAAAGAGAGAACAAAAAGAAAAGAACAAAGAAAAGAAAAGATTACAAGAAAGAAAGTGCATGAAATAAATTGCAAGTAATTAAAGACAAGGTAATAAAAAGCAAGTAATAAATAAGCGATAAAAAGAACAAGAACAAGAACTCAAGACAAGCATGTGATCAATAGCCAACCCTTAAACTTGCAAGCTCAATCAAGAGGTTGCAAGATCAAGAGAAGGGTAGAGAACACATGTGAATTGAAGCGCTAATTCTGTAAGAAAATACGACCCTTGAGATCAATAACTAACCCTTAACCATTCAAGCTCAATGAAGAGGTTGAATGATCAAGAGAAAGCAAGAATCTCAAGGGGAAGAAGAAACACAAGAGAATGATACAAAAAAAGCCCTCATCTTCATTGATCTCCACTCACAAAGCTCTCACTACAATTTTCATGGAAAAAGAATGAAGAAGAAGAAGAAAAACTATACAAAAGAGGAACAAAAGAATGACCCTTGATTGTGCTCAAATCTGCTGTATTTATAGGCTGGAGAATAGAAATCTAGGGCAACCATCAGACCATAGACACAATTACCAAACAGACCCCAAAATTTCACAGAGAGAGGACACAGTACGGCCGCGTTTCCGCGGCCAATACCCCCTATTGGCCGCGGAAACGCGGCCATGTGGTGGAGTCAGGTCGTCAACTTTTGGGGCTTTCCCTGGTACACTTTTTCCTCGTGTTTGAAATCTTCATACTTCACAGAAGTCATCCAGAATATCAGCAGAATTCCTTGTCCAAGATTGCACACTTCTCTTTACTTTTGACTTTATCTCTCTCGAGCTCCGCGCACCCATTGATTCTTGTACAGCTCCTCTCGTGCTTTGTGCATGTCCGAGACACGAATGACCACTGTCATATGTCTTGTCCCTGGGACCGGTACGCAGCACTGGACGGATATGGATGACCGGAACTCGGCTTTTATCTGCTGTCAACAGATGTTCTGTATTTGGTGTAACTGTGGAGATTTTGTCTTGATTTGCAATATTTGTACTGGAAACCTGTATTCTGTAAATATGTAACAAACACGGATTACAAGCACCTACCTATAAACACACGAGCATAAGAATGGGCGGTATAAAATGCAGTATTCTGTTGTGAACAAATACCCCCAAACTTAACTTTTGCTCGTCCCGAGCAAAACCAATTATTCGCAAAAAAGAAAATCCTAACCGCACTTTCGCAGGGAACGCGATTGCACTGAGCATGTGCAACAAGCCGTTAAACCTCTAGGTGTCCCTAGTAGGAAGAGTGTTGTCTCCTGAGGGTTTTCAGCGGATACTACCCACAAAATCCGGTCAAGTTGGTTTTGTACAATAACTAAGATTCAAACCCTAAAGTTTTTGTTTCAGAAAATAACAATTCTATAATCCTAAGTCTAGACTATCGAACCTTTATTTTTCACACCTCGCTTCTTATTTAACTACAGATTTTATATGTCTTTACGTGCAGTGCAATTAGTGTCGTTAAGTTCCAGAAGGATCGATTAAAGTCATCATGTCGCACAATAAAGCCCAGATAACAATTTTAAAAGGATCACATAAGTTTTATAAAGAGTTAAGCATTTTTCAAGTTTCGTTTTCCAGTAAGGTTTCAACTTCAGAATTTCTATCTTCCTTAACAGGAAACTAAGTCGTATTTTTCACTACACCTTTTTCTTGTTTTTATTTCATACACACCTCTGTGAACGTGCAATAGTCTTTATCATAGAATAAAACCTTCATATCTCCGTTAAATTTTTTTTATAAAAGCCTGTCTTTTATCAAGATTATTCTCACACAAAGAACCGTTAGGAATTTTAACTCGGAGAGAACACTTGCTTGACTTTGTTTTAAACTGGACTTTCTAGGCTTCTTAGCGAGCTTTGGGCCAATGCACCCAAACCAGTTGGTTTTAGGGCATTAGGTGTAGAAACACCCCGGCGGACTTAATTACTCAAGTTACCCAGGTCCAAAAACAAAAGACAGTTTGCGTGAAAATCAGATGATTTAATACGAACGGAGATATAACCGGCAGTTCCATTATTTTTTTGGATAAAAGACGTGTTTAGTGGGTTTGGTGTGTAATCATTCCAATCAAGTTTCAGATGGGTTATTTTTCAGACTTAGTTCCAATTAGGGCATCAATAACATTCCTACATATTCACTTCACTTCATAAACTATTCTTGATATTACTTATTTCAGAACAAACCTATTTGATCCTCAGAAAATCATTGATCCATTTAGAAGTTTTTTAGACATAAAAGACTTGTCTTCTAATTTCCACAACTCACGACACGTGTAGTGTAATGTAAAGACGTATATCAGCTATAGTTAACTTCAAAGGAGAGTTATTTTTCAGGTTTTCAAAATCTAAACATAAGATTTAGTTATTCTTATTTTATCAAACAAAACCGTCGAAATGTTGAATCAGAGTCCTCCCACTAGCTAACTTGACAGAAAAGTTTTTATGTTTTTAGAAAATTTTCAGATTTTTATGGATTTTATGGATTTAATATGCAGATGCAAAATATACAAATGAATGCGAAGGAAGAAAGCTTACCGATCACACCCCCAAACTTAAACTTGACAGTGCCCTCACTGTCAGGCTATACCAAGAGGGTCAAAATTGCCGGCGCTTCTTAAAAAAATTATAGACAAAACAAAAAGGAAAACAAAAATATATACAAAAAAAATGTCCCCCCCAAACTTAAGTAAAACAGTGTTTCCACTGTTAAGCGTTGAAGTTCCGGATTAGGAGGGAAAGAACAGTATCAAGCTATACAAGGCCTTACACAGGCCAAAAGTTAATACCAACCATTCAAAGATTTTATCTCTATAATGTGCTGGTTGGTGAAAGAAGGCGTAGAGAAAAGAGATGGAGAATACTCGAGACCGTATGCGGAGAGAAGCGGGATACGGTCTCGGTATATCAGAAGAAGAAGAATGGCGGAAGGGAAAAAGAAGTGGAATACGAACTTGAGGGTGCAAATGGAGTAAATAGATTAGCACAATTTGTGATGACCGATGTGTGAAAAGCGATTGTGCTAATGTATTTATCCGTCGAGAAATGGGGTCAAATCCCTCAAGATTCGTGAGAAACCATGGGTATGCCGAACTTGGTAAACCAGACATATGAAATGTAAGTGATACGGGTTCTTGCAAGGTCGGAACGATGGAAAGGATGGAGGGAAGTGGTTGAGGAAGGGTATCGGTTAAGGGTTCTGGAGGGTGTACACAGTCAGTGAAAGGAACAGGATGAATTGGAAAATCCGACTCATCATCTAGAACTGTTTCATCCTCAAAAATATCCTCAAAATTCTCCTCAAAGTTAAGCTCATCCATGCATATTTCATCAAAGTCCAGATGCATATGGGGTTCGGGAAAAACATTTAATGACTCGGGATGATGATTTGAAGAGACAAACTCAGCCAAATCTACGGGTTCATCATCCAAAATATTCCCAGCGTCAATATCCTTAATCAAGTGAAAATCAAGATTCTCTGACACCTCAACCAAAGCATGGATATTAATCAATTCAGGTTCTAAGATGGAGGTGTAGAGGTCAAAAGGATTGGGTGTGGTTTCACTTGGCAAGGTCCCTTCACAATCGGGCAAATCAAACACTACAAAGTCGCACAACTCATTAAACATTCTATCTTCAACTGATAATTCATTTGGGACACTTGATAGACTTTCAACACAGGAGTTGTGGGAATCAATTTGAACTGGGTAGGATTGATTCGGAAGGGGGTATAGCTCACACTCTCCACTCAAATTCACAGCCTGTCCTGCCGCCTCATCATACATTGAAAAATTAGGAGCTAGTTGAAAACTAGCTACCGGGTCACTAGGTTGCATGAGGGCGGCCATTGACGTATTCAAATCCATCATCTGTTGGCTTGACGCTACCCTAAAGTCTTCTAACGATTGTTCTAGACTAGACATTGGTTGTGAAGGGGTTTCAGTAAAAGATTCAAAGTTGTTTGGATACTGAAAACTCCCAAATGGCGGTTCTGATGCAATATCTAGGGAAGGTGCAAAAGTAGGGTAGGATTGGTAGGAATTGAATGGCTGAACAGGAGCAGGATCAACATTTGGATAGGAAGGTGAATGGAATTGTTGATCCCAAGAATTTGAAGTGGTGAAAGGAGTGAAAGATCGGCTACGGGATTGTTCAATTCGTTCAGCGATGGACAAAGGACGGCTTGTAGAAAGGGTATCAACATAAGCGGGGGTGAATGTTTGAAACGGTTGATACGAAGTGGATTGCGGGGTCCAGTTGTTTGTCCTAGACGCGTCTATCCGATCTCTCAACGAAATTTTGGGCATGGATGGGTCGTTCGATGTTTGGCCAAAGCAAGAACCGTATGAAGTAATGTCTGGTTGTGGGAACCAAAGTTCGGCAAGAGTTTTGCGAGGTGGAGTACCCATGATATGAAGAGAGAAGGAAAGAAAGGCAGAGAAAAGGAGGGGAAAAAGAATGTGATATTTTTTTTTTTAGTTTATATATTAACAAAAGAATGAAATATACACACAAAAAGAATATGGACAAAAATAATCACGACACAAAAATACCACACACCTAATCGTTCTAGGTTTCACCTAGGTCAACTAGACCTGCTCCAGAACTTGATTGTCGAAGTAAAACTGTGTCGAGAAACAGGCTCAAGATACACTGATCATGAGGCCAGGTAAGTGCAGAGATAAGGGAAGGTTTTCCAACGCTTTCGCGAAGTTCCTTAATTAAATAACCCTTTCTCTTTTGGCGGTTTCGCCGTTAACACTTTCCTAGACACCCCGTAAACAATATACCTTTAAGCAAGGTTCTAAACACAGTTAACTTCTCCTAGTGAGCGCGAAGTCCTTAAGGCTTAAAGTCTAGTTTCTTTTAAAATTTGTGTGGGTAAACGTTATGCTCAAGTTCGTGATTTGTGGGCCACGGAAAAGGTGATGAAATCCTTTACCGTATGTTGTGGGGTTCGCTTGCCCTTAAGTCCGTATTAATTGATGCAATGCGCAATTCAAAAAAATTCTTATAAAGAATCAAACAATCGTTTTTTAGTTTAAGCGCGGCGCTGCAACAAATACGGGTTAGTCAATTTTTAGCGTTTGCTAGCGAACTTGCAAAGAATCCTACAAAGAATAGTATATTGGATGCGTCGGATTTGAGAAGAAAGTGTTAGTAAAGTACGTACCGTCAAGTTTTGGGTTAGGAAACCCCCGTTGAATCAAATCCGGTAAGCTTGAAAGGTTCGCTTGCGCGGGTCAAACTACCCGGATCTTTAGCACTGTACTTCGTAATCACCTTAACTTTGAATGTGCACTTTGCTCCCCACAATTGCAGTTTGCAAATACGCAAAAATCTGCACACTTGCCCACAAAAATTATCAAAAAAAAACAAAAAGATTTTTTTTTTTTTGTTTTTTTTATATACAAAAAGAATATTAACCCGAATAACAAGAAAAGAAATACGTTACCGTCTCCCCGGCAACGGCGCCATTTGATCGCAGGCTTTTGGCGTGTCGGATGTTCAAAGAATTAAAGTATAACCGCGATCAGGACGGTGTCGCTTTGCAGCTAGCCAGTTGAGCACGGGTCGGTCCACAGGGAGATGGTGGTATCTTACCTTCTTGTCTTAGACGAGTCAATAAAGAATCTGTATGTGTGTTTGATTCTAACCTATGTGTTTATTTGCAAGTATAAAGTTGTTAAGAAAAGATACGAGATTGTAAGCTAAGAAATCAATACTCAAAACCTTTGAGCCGAGTCTTGACCAATTGAAGCTAGAGCAATCGGCAACAACGTGGATTAGGGGATTTAAGCGCGGTATTCGTGGAATCCGGCTTATTTACCCTTGTCCTTCCGTTCTTGTCTCTTGCTTTCGCCTCCGGCCAAACCGAACGCAACCGGTCGCGGTTAGGAATCACCGTTACCTTGTCAGGGTAGGGTGCCTAACGGAGCGCTTGCGTACGTTTGGGCGGAGTTCAAATGGAAAATAACGGGAAAAGGAAAAGAGAAAAGAAGTGTTAACTTACAATACCGTATTTCTTCTTAACAATAATAATTACAACATTCACAAAAAAGAACAAAAGAGAGAACAAAAAGAAAAGAACAAAGAAAAGAAAAGATTACAAGAAAGAAAGTGCATGAAATAAATTGAAAGTAATTAAAGACAAGGTAATAAAAAGCAAGTAATAAATAAGCGATAAAAAGAACAAGAACAAGAACTCAAGACAAGCATGTGATCAATAGCCAACCCTTAAACTTGCAAGCTCAATCAAGAGGTTGCAAGATCAAGAGAAGGGTAGAGAACGCATGTGAATTGAAGCGCTAATTCCGTAAGAAAATACGACCCTTGAGATCAATAACTAACCCTTAACCATTCAAGCTCAATGAAGAGGTTGAATGATCAAGAGAAAGCAAGAATCTCAAGGGGAAGAAGAAACACAAGAGAATGATACAAAAAAAGCCCTCATCTTCATTGATCTCCACTCACAAAGCTCTCACTACAATTTTCATGGAAAAAGAATGAAGAAGAAGAAAAACTATACAAAAGATTACAAAAGAGGAACAAAAGAATGACCCTTGATTGTGCTCAAATCTGCTGTATTTATAGGCTGGAGAATAGAAATCTAGGGCAACCATCAGACCATAGACACAATTACCAAACAGACCCCAAAATTTCACAGAGAGAGGACACAGTACGGCCGCGTTTCCACGGCCAATACCCCCTATTGGCCGCGGAAACGCGGCCATGTGGTGGAGTCAGGTCGTCAACTTTTGGGGCTTTCCCTGGTACACTTTTTCCTCGTGTTTGAAATCTTCATACTTCACAGAAGTCATCCAGAATATCAGCAGAATTCCTTGTCCAAGATTGCACACTTCTCTTTACTTTTGACTTTATCTCTCTCGAGCTCCGCGCACCCATTGATTCTTGTGCAGCCCCTCTCGTGCTTTGTGCATGTCCGAGACACGAATGACCACTGTCATATGTCTTGTCCCTGGGACCGGTACGCAGCACTGGACGGATATGGATGACCGGAACTCGGCTTTTATCTGCTGTCAACAGATGTTCTGTATTTGGTGTAACTGTGGAGATTTTGTCTTGATTTGCAATATTTGTACTGGAAACCTGTATTCTGTAAATATGTAACAAACACGGATTACAAGCACCTACCTATAAACACACGAGCATAAGAATGGGCGGTATAAAATGCAGTATTCTGTTGTGAACAACCGCCGACGAGTCAACTCGGCCGCGGATTCACGGCGGATCGGCCTGAGTCGGCCGTGGATCCGCGGCCGTTTGGTGGAGTCAATGCATGAAATTCTCAGGGTATTCTGGTGTTGGCTTTATGGCACTTTCCTGATGTCTGGAATATTTTTATACTTTCTTGTTCACTACCAGATTTCAAGTCTTGGACTTGACGTATTTTCTTAGTACTTTTAGCAGTTCCGGCTCTTTTACTTGGAGAACTTCCTGCACACAATCTCGAGACAAGTGTTGATACACAAAAGATCATGCGTGCAATAATAAACACACAATTTTCCTTATAATACTGGTTATAATGTATAACACATGTTATTTGGTATTTTGCAGACAAATTTCTAATATGTGCTATATTTATACCAAAAACCTTTTGATGATTACAAAGAGTGGGGAAATTGATGTGTTAAAAATGCAATATTTTTGACTGATCACGTGTCAACCATTGACCTCCTCGCCGGAGCAACGCTCCGTCTTGGAAACAAGTCAGCCAATGACCTCCCCGTCGGAGAAATGCTTTGCCTCGGAAACAAGTCAACCAATAATCTCTCGACTCGTCTCGACCCCTAGGGAAATCAGTGTCCCTGCGCAAACCTTTCAACCCGTAAAAAGAAAACTCTCTTGTGATATCCTTATCACTCTCAAGATAAAACGCACTTAGGAGTCCTTACGACCCCTAAGGAGAAATTACACTTACGAGATCCTCTCGACTTGTGGGGAGAAACATCTTTATAAGACCCTCACGGCTCATTGTTCATACCATAATATTGCATTATTATATTCCCCATTCTTATTCCTTTTATAAATAAACAGGTGCTTTTGGCGCATGTCTGCTATATATTACAGATTACAGGTTCTTGGATCTAAAACAGTGAAAAAGATAAAAGATGATGCAAAAGTGAGACTTTGACCAACAAACAGAGAATCTTGATCAAGCCTACACAAAGACCAGTACAAAGCAGCGCAAGGTTCAAGACTTCGTCATGAAGCAACGGTAAAAGTCCACTGCAATTGTTCACTGGAGATCTGGAAGAAACAGAGAAGCCAAATTCAGTAAAGAACCAAAGAAGAAGAAATCCGAGAAAGCCCACAAGCAGTACAAAAAATTTCAGAACAGGATCGCTTCATTGGGCCGTGGAACTGTGGCCTAACCCTTGCTGGGGCCGCGGATCCGCGGCCGTCTTGTGCCCGTAATGACTTAAATTTTTACCATAATTCTTGCGGCGCTGAATGGGTCTACCTAGGGGTATTTTTGTAAATGCAGACGTGCGAATCAATTGTAACCTAGGGTTTCTATGTCCTATAAATAGAAGCCCAAATCATTGTATTAGGTCATGTCTACCTATGCCTCTTTCTATGAATAAAATTTAGAATTCTTTTGGAGAGCATCGATGCCTCTTTACATATCATCTATTCAGATCTGACAACCCTGCGTTGATGTTTGGAGAGAGCCATCTGTAAAGTAAGTAGGTAATTTCAATTCTTGCCCTAGGTAATTTCAATTCCTGCCCTAGATAAATGTCTTTCAATTCCCTAATGAGCGAGTAGTCTCCTTGCTTGTTAGGGTTAGCTTTGGGAAAGGATTTTGAGAGATGAGATCTCTCATCCCTTTCTTGCCCGTTATATTTTCATAGGACTCCATGCATACATGCATATACCGCTCCTTACGGCACCATATCCCTCACGATAGCGGTGCTACCGTAGTATAAAGGCCCGGTTGTGATGTTTTCCATAGAGGTTAGGGTAAAGATTGATAAAGGAAGGACAAGAAACTAGAGGAAGAAAACATCTTCCCGATGATTCTAATCCTTTTTGTTAATGATTACCATAACTCCTACTAGATCCTAATATGGGTATAGAAAGCGTTGAGATTTATTTACATTTCCAAACCTACCTTAGACCTAACCCTAGCAAGACTTAGATCTAGATAATCTTAGTATAGAATAATTTAGGTTTTTAGATTTAATAATCAATCCGACCACAATAGGAATTAACTCGTTTGAGCGATTAGGAAATTCACAACATCCCTGTGGACCGACCCGTACTCACAGGCTCGCTGCAAAGCGACGCCGTTCTTGATTGCGGTTAATAGATAGTTTTTGAGATCAATCAAATGGCGCCGTTGCCGGGGATCGCGTGTCATTTTCTTTTTGCAATTTCGGGTTAATATAAAATTAAAAAATCATAAAAACTGAAAAATCAAAAAAATATAAAAATTTATCATTTTTGTATTTTGTGAAGGGTATTTTTTGTTTGAATTTTGCAGGATCTACAATCGAGACGGATCTGGAAAAATCCAGAGTTCGAAACAGAAAAAGATACATCAGAATAGAAAGAGGTTGGAAAATCAGAACATCACAATTTTTTTGGAGACCTGAAGCCTCCATACCGCCGCCATTCCGCCGCTCAAGCGCGCTCTCGCCGCTGAACCGCCGCGTCATGCTGACGTCATCGCACGAAATTTTCACTGTTTGTTTCCTTTTTCCCCTCTCTGCAACCTAAAATATATCTTTTGTCAAATCTCCTGCAGGATTCTTTGCGCTTTAAAAATCTTCCCCCTTCCAAATAACAAATCTTGTGCAGGATTTTTACGCCTCGCTTAAAATAGAAATTGATTGCAAGTAATACTTTTCTGATTTCCATACCCTTAATCTTTTTGCTAAAATTTTTTTTCCAAATAAAGAGCAAACGGAAAAAGGAAATATTTTTTAACAACTTGCAAACTATTGTCGCTAAGAAATCCTTGTACCACCCAACCTTCTTTCTTTTCCCCTTTCTTCTATCATGGGTACCCCACATCATAAATCTCTTGCCGAACTTTGGTATCCCGAACCTAATTTTGCCTCGTACGTCAATTGTTTCGGTCGATTTAAGGAAGATCCCTCCGTGCCCAAAATATCTTTGAAAGATCAAATAGAAGCGTCTAGGAGAAACAGCTCGACTTTGCAACCCACTTTGTGTCAACCAAGTCAACCTTTACCACCTTCATATGTTGATACCACTTTTTCAAGTCCTGCTGTAACTCCTAAACCGATGTCCATTGCTGAGTATATTACTCAATCTCGTAGCCGATCTTTCACCTCTCTCCCTTCATCTAGTTCTAGGAATCAACAAGTCCATCCACCTTTTTATCCACATGTTGATCCTAATCCTGTCCAACCATCCACTTCCTACCAGTCCTACCCGACTTTCCAACCTTCACTAGACCCTGTTTCTACACAGCCTTTTGGGAGTTTCACGTATCCAAACAATTTCGAATCTTTTACCGAAACCCCCTTACCACCCAAGTCTAGTTTAGAAGAGTCATTAGAGGCTTATATCTTAGCAACAAACAAAATGGTTAGGAATGTGGAAGCATCCATTACCGCCCTTAGACAACCTTGTGAACCGGCAGCTAGTTTTCAACTAGCTCCAAATTTTTCAATGTATAAGGAGGCGGTTGGACAGAGTGAGAATTTGAGAGGGGCGAGTGAGTTCTACACCTTTCCAAATCAACCCTACCCATACCCAATTGAAGCCCACAACTCCGGTTTTCCATCGATTGTCCCAAGTGATTCATAAGTTACAAATAAAACATTAAACGAGTTGTGTGATTTTGTAGTGCTTGATTTGCCAGACTGTGAAGAACTCCTTTCGAGTGAAACCACACCTAATCCTTTTGACCTTTACACCTCCACTCTTGAACCGAAAGTGATAAATATCCATGCTTTTGATGAGGTGTCAGAAAATATTGATTTTCACTTGATTGAGGATATAGACGCCGGGAATATTTTGGATGATGAACCCGTAAATTTGATTGATATTTTATGTCCAATTCATCATCCCGAGTCATTAAATGTTTCTCCCGAACTTCATATGCGTCTTGATTTTGATGATAATGGCATGGATAGGCTAAATTTTGAGGAGAATTGTGAGGATAGTATTGAGGATAATATTGAGGTTGAACCATTTTTGTTTGATGTGTTGGATTTTCCAATTCATCCTCCCGAACCTTTAACTGTTATATCACCCTCCCTCCTTTCCATCGTTCCGACCACGCACAAGATCACGCTTGAAGACTGTGAGCTTGAAAAATTTTCCTTTGAATCTGACACAGTTCTCACAGCCGATAACACTTACGAGCGTTTCACTTTTTCGGACGATATTGATGACTCACCGCCCGAGTTTGAGTTCTTTGAATTTTCAGATGAGTTAGTTGAACCATCAGACTCGGTTGCTTATAGTCATTTCGAACCATTGATGGAATTTTTCAAGTTCGAGACAGTTTACTACAGTGAGAATGAGACTATCCCTAATTCACTCCCTTTCGTCCGTCCTATCGTTCCGACTGTGCAAGAGACCGTTACGTTTTCATCTCCTATACCAAGTTCATCGGACCCATGTTTGCTTGCGAATATTGAGGAATATGACCCCATTTCTCGACGGGTTGATAGATTAGCACAATCGCTTTTAACACATCGGTCATCACAAATTGCGCTAATTTATTCACTCGATTTACACCCTCAAGATCGTACTCCACTTCTTTCTCTTTTCCGCCATTCTCCTCTTCCACCGAGACCGTATACCGTTTCTATTAGCACACGGTCTCCTGTGCTTCTCATTTCTTTTCTTTCCACCCCATTCTTTCACCAACCCTACCATTACCATGATAAGATTTTTGAATGGTTGGTGCTAACCTTTGGCTTATGTAAGGCCTTGCTTAGTTTGGGGAGGACCTTATTGTATATATGTATATATATTTTTTGTTTTCTTTTCTAATAAAAAATTTTTCAAAAAAACAATAAAATTTTTTTTTTTATAAATAAATAAACAGGGGAGTGCCGACTATTTTGACCCTCTTGGTGTGGCATGACAGTGAGGACACTGTCAAGTTTAAGTTTGGGGGTATGCTCGGTACGTTTTCTTCCTTCGCATTCATTTGAACATATTTTTGCATTTGCATACTTATTTTAAAACCCATAAAAATTGAAAAATTTCAAAATTATAAAAATTATTGTATTCAATTTTGGCATATTTGATTTGAGTTTGACAAATAGGTTAACTGGCTAGGAACAACTAGATCTTAGACTTAGTAAATTAAAAACCCTAAAAATAACCTTCCTTAAAGTTTAACGGTACAAAGTATATATCTTTGTAGTTTATTTAGAAATAAGAAAATTTTGAGTTCACTTCTTGGGCTAAGTCAAAACAAAGGAAAATTATTGATATTTTTATTAGAGTATAAGTTTGAAAAATAATTCCTAACTTAAGTCTAGATTCTGAAAATGTATACCATACAAATTGCACTAACACGCACCTTGAAACTTGGAATAGTAAAGGAGACCTTGAAATGCTCTTGTCTAAAGTCCTTAGTACGAAGAAAATGAAAATAAAAAAATTCAAGTGTGAATAAAGAAAAAAAATGAACACTGGTTTTTGTGATTACTTGAGGCTGCAAAAATAGAAAAATATTTAGCGAGAGTGCTTCATCACATAGTGCCTTAGACCAACTGGTTTGGGAGTCACTGCTAAAAACCCTTAGGCGTTACAAGACTAGGAAGTACGCTTTAAAGTGCAAACACATCTTGTAATCGGTTGTTGGTACCTCAAGAGGTATTAACGGTCGCATGAAGGATGGGTAAGCAAAATTCATTTAAAAATTCACTGATTAAGATGTGCTTTGGACAACGGACAAGAGTATGATTGCTTGATTTGAATTTCCAAGTGTAGGGGTGATATACACACACACGTAGGGGTATGTGATTGGGATTTAGATAAGAGAGAGGAATGAAGAATATAACTTGTATTTTTAATAAAGTTGATAAAAATTCCTAAGTGGAGATGGAACCCTAGAAGGAAAACTTAAGAAATGCCGAAAGCTAAGTAGGTCTGCAGAACATATATAATCTTAAGTTAAATGATGAGGAAGTGTGAAGAATATGGGTGGATAATTTACGAGTCGACGATAATAGAATCCCTTGTTAGAAACCCTAATTGGAGAACAAAAGTCGAAAGACCAAATTGATAGGATTTTGTGCGTAGTATCCGCTAAAAACCCTCAGGAGACAACACTCCTCCTATTAGGGACACCTAGAGGTTTAACGGCTTGTTGCACGAGCTCAGTGCAATCGCGTTTCCCTGCGAAAGTGCGGTTAGGTTTTTTGTCTAGAATAAAAAAAATAAGTTTGCTCGAGGATGAGCAAAAGATAAGTTTGGGGATATTTGTTCATACTATAATATTGCATTATTATATTCCCCATTCTTATTCGTTTTATAAATAAACAGGTGCTTTTGACGCATCTCTGCTACATATTACAGATTACAGGTTCTTGGATCTAAAATAGTGAAAAAGATAAAAGATGATGCAAAAGTGAGACTTTAACCAACAAACAGAGAATCTTGATCAAGCCTACATAAAGATCAGTACAAAGCAGCGCAAGGTTCAAGACTTCGTCATGAAGCAACGGTAAAAGTCCACTGCAATTGTTCACTGGAGATCTGGAAGAAACAGAGAAGCCAAATTCAGTAAAGAACCAAAGAAGAAGAAATCCCAGAAAGCCCACAAGCAGTACACAAAAATTTCAAAACAGGATCGCTTCATTGGGCCGCGGAACTGCGGCCCAACCCTTACTGGGGCCACGGATCCGCGGCCTTCTTGTGCCCGTAATGACTTAAATTTTTACCATAATTCTTGCGGCGCTGAATGGGTCTACCTAGGGGTATTTTTGTAAATACAGACGTGCGAATCAATTGTAACCTAGGGTTTCTATGTCCTATAAATAGAAGCCCAAATCATTGTATTAGGTCATGCCTCCCTATGCCTCTTTCTATGAATAAAATTTAGAATTCTTTTGGAGAGCATCGATGCCTCTTTTCATATCATCTATTCAGATCTGACAACCCTGCGTTGATGTTTGGAGAGAGCCATCTGTAAAGTAAGTAGGTAATTTCAATTCTTGCCCTAGGTAATTTCAAATCCTGCTCTAGATAAATGTCTTTCAATTCCCTAATGAGCGGGTAGTCTCCTTGCTTGTTAGGGTTAGTTTTGGGGAAGGCTTTTGAGAGATGAGATCTCTCATCCCTTTCTTGCCCGTTATATTTTCATAGGACTCCATGTATACATGCACATACCGCTCCTTACGGCACCCTATCCCTCGCAGTAGCGGTGATACCGTAGTATAAAGTCCCGGTTGTGATGTTTTCCATGGAGGTTAGGGTAAAGATTGATAAAGGAAGGACAAGAAACTAGAGGAAGAAAACATCTTCCCAATGATTCTAATCCCTTTTGTTAATAATTAACATAACTCCTACTAGATCCTAATATGGGTATAGAAAGCGTTGAGATTTATTTACATTTCCAAACCTACCTTAGACCTAACCCTAGCAAGACTTAGATCTAGATAATCTTAGTATAGAATAATTTAGGTTTTTAGATTTAATAATCAATCCGACCACAATAGGAATTAACTCGTTTGAGCGATTAGGATATTCACAACATCCCTGTGGACCGACCCGTACTCATCGGCTACCTGCAAAGTGACGCCGTTCTTGATTACGGTTAATAGATAGTTTTTGAGATCAATCACTCATAAAGTTGAAAAGTCTTAGGTAGCAGACCTGAACCTGTTTCCTAAGCCATCGCTACCCTACAAGGAGTTCAAGATGAACCGTTATCTACCATCTACATGCCACATTTGCTAAAGTCACATGCCAATGACACGATAGAAAAGAAGACGATAATATGAGATAAAATACTTCTTTTATTCATGAATTCAAGTGAATACAAAATACATTTCATAAAGGAATCAAAATGAATACATGTTATTCATAAACCGCAAGTTTACAGTAAAAAAGGGGGTACAAAGACGGTTATTGAGGAGGAGGCGTTTTCAACAAATCAGCCAGTTGTTCAAGCGCTCCTCTCAATCCTTTCTTGCAATTGGCCGCCGCGGTCAACTCCGCTTCGACTCGGGCCCACTGTCGCAAACAAGATGAAAGCTTTTCATCGGTTCCCAGCATAACGGCTTCGGAGTCCTGCACGACCCGCTCCATAGAGTCAAGCACCCGTCTCAGCGTCAACCCATCCGAAGTGCATCGCTGGAGATTGCCAAAGACAGCTTTCAACTGTGCAGCATTCGCTTCAACCTAGGCACGCAACTAGGCAGATTCGCTTGAAGCTACTTCATGCTCCTTTCGCCTCAGGGCCGCCTCTTGTTCAAAATAGCAGATGAAAGGAACACTACTCTCGACCCACGCAGCCCGCTGGGAGTTCAAAGCTGATACTTTAGGAGCGGGATGCTTGAGCTCAATTTCATGCAGGCAAGCCTCGATCTTTCTGAAGTAATTAACCCAAGACTCAACGACACTTTCGTCATGGAAGTTCACGAGCGTCGCCAGCATAAGATTAACCTCAGCAGCAAAATTTGCAGCGAATGCGAGGGCCTCGGCGTCAAGATCCTCGACGAGTTCGCTCAACATTTTCAGGCTATTCGCAGCACCCCTGGAATATAGGCATTTAGCAAAGGGCCATGCCGACATCGGGATGCGAGACTCAAAGGACGCTGAAGCCGGTGCGATTGCTGCAAAACAAATTATGGTCAAATGTCGACTCGGGAGGTAAAGAAAATACACGAGCAATGAAGTCTACTATACCGGCTGTGACAGGTGGCAAAATTGGGAGTACCGAAGGTGCGGATATTCTCTCGTCCCCTCCTCCGATCCGTGATGCTGCGATCAATATAAAGAAGACTTAGCAACAACACGGCTATTCGTAAAAGAAAGAGAGAAACATTAGCTAAAGAATATTCTAACCAATACCAGCAGGCGGAATGACTTTCGACTAGAAGGAGAAATGCGGGTTCAACACCTGGTATAGATGGTCGAAAAGGACTCCTGTAGAGTTACGACAATATACTGTCAATACAAGGAAGATGGTGTCCACAGTTAAACTAAATAAATCGCAAACCTATACCTTCCAGCATTTCGGAGGACATAGGAGAAGGCGAGGGAACAACAACCGTTATGGCGGCGACCGGAGGTGCTTCAGATGGCACAATCTCAGCATTCACTGCACCTACAAACAAAATATCGTCATAAGAAGCTGAACGGGATTGTGAAATAAAAAGAGAACAGTGACTCAAGACTTACCTGACGGGTCATCGACCAAAACAGCGACGGAAGCATCACTAGGGTAGCGGCTTCTTCGCTCTCCCTCAGAGGAGTAGTTTCTACGCCCATGGCTTCATCCCCTGATTCGACGAGGGCCGTCGTGATGCTTGTGATGCCCGCCGATACTAGGGAGACACATGGGGAAAGAGTAGCATTCTGGATGGTCCCGAATTCTAGAGAAAGGGTAGCAATTTCGGGCACGGTAACCGTCAGGCTTTCACCCGTCATCCCATCACCAAGACTTGGCCCTGCAGAAAATACATATGTCAAAATTCAAAGATCTAGTTCTAATAAAAAAAACTCAGCATTACGTTACCCTGGAGCAGCTTTTCGGTTTCTTCCCAAGCTGCGCGCGCAACCTGTCTACGGGCGGTAGAAAACGTAAGGGGAACATCCGCCGAAAGAGTATCAACAAGGGGGATACTGCTTGAGCCTGCACCCACAAACAAACTGGCATCGCGTTCCCTCGCCACATGCTTCCTACGCTTCTTTTCGGTCTGAGCAGTGAGAAATGATCTCCTCAAGACCTCTGATAAAGGGACGTCGTCGTCCGAGCCAAGCTCTGCCTCCGGAGCCGTTACAGCATCGGTCATCGGCTGCTTTAGCAACGCCTCCTGCGGTAATGTTGGGGGAACTGCGGTTAAAATAGCTGGCTCTGGATGCGTCGCTGCATCATCGCTCGAGATCGGTACTGCACTCGGAATAACCTGAGTCAATAGTCCCTGCAACAAGATAAAGGACAGGGTCAGAGCACGAATAAAAAAAGGGGAATGAAGGCATAATGAGATGAATTATACCAAGACCCAAAGAAGCATGGAGCCTCTCTTCCTCTTCGAACGTCTTGATGGAAGCCGCGAGAGCCTCTTCGGCAGAAATACCTGTTGAAGAAAAGGGCATTAGTAAAAGCATATTAATAAGGAAGGAACGTACGCAGAAAAATACAACTGAAGTATATCTGACTTCGCGATGGTGATCAGCGCCGCTTCTTCGCGCACCAGTCGCTCGAAGGCCACAAGGGCAGCCTGTAGATCGGTGTCGGTCACAGGCGTGTCGAGCAAGCCATCGTTAGTGCCATACTCACACAAGCCTTCGCTGTAGGGAGCATGGGTCTCGTAGCCGAGTACAGCGTCAGAAGAAAAAAGCGACTTCTTCTTTTCTGTGGGCGAACGCCGTCAGCCGATGACACGAGCTTGCGCATGACGGGCATTTTTGGGCGATGAGTCTCGATTTCCATATCCACTCCAGACTCCGGGGACGCTGCAGCTGTCGTTTCTACAGCAACACGGGAAAGAGGCTTCTTAGCAAAAGCGCGCAGGACCGCAACCGTAGCAGCTTCTCTTAAGGAAGGACGAACAATGGTCCGTCGCTTTAAGGGGACAGCTGGATTACCAGTAGGGGCTGCACCCTTGCGATCGAGCAGTAACAGCTTTTCTTCCCTAATAACAGCACCCATCGCATGCTGGTACCACGCCACGTATGTGTTCGAGGCTTTCGGAATGCAGCTCGGCTCATTGATAAAAAGGTTAGACCCGGTGTTTAGCCGCATGAAATGGTGTAGCGCATTGCGGATACCTTCTTCCGTAGCAACCGGCTCGGCTAAAAAAGCCTCTAGCGGGACACCCTGATCGTAGCTCGACTGTTGAGCGAAACGGTGCGGGTTATACCTCATGAACAGCGCCGAGTCGTTCTGCCTGAACACTAAAAAGCCCAGCCTGATTGAATACAAATGCAGAATCTCCCGAGCCTTCAATGTAGGAGCCCCAACTTTGAAGGTGTCGCGTAGCGGCTGCACCGTTTTAGTGGATTCCTTGCTGATAGTTAAGACCTTAACGACGAAAGTCATGCTATCCCCGACCATACGTGGGCGAAGGACTAGACCCCGAGCCTCTCGCTGTGACGGATCTAAAGCAGAAGCGTCAACTAGCAACATAACCCGAGGGAAATTATAACTGTCGTAAAAACGGGGCCGTTTGTAGACTCCAAAAGCACCGAGCACATGCAGTTCGATCCACGACGTGAAATAGTGTAGAGGGAGATTTACGGGCTGTACCCCCGGTTGAGTGGTGTCTGCCACTAAGCTGAGGCCATGATACAGTTGAGGCAGCCCAGCGATCCCGACGGCCACTCGCGTCCTGGCAACCATTCGGTGAGCTGGATAGAAGACGGATGGCCTTATATAGCGAGGGTGCATTGGGAGCACAAACAAGCTTAACCATAGGCCGAGAAACCCCAAAAAGAACGCCTCTTCGTCGATGTCTGAAGCTGCGAGCTCTGCAAAGGGGACGACCGCGGTATCTGGGAGGAAGAAATTCCTTTGATCCGCTTCCGCTGTCGGCTGGCTGTCTAAGCCAAAACCAAAAGGATCGTCAAGCTTGGCGAACTTCGCAGCTTGTTTTGACAAGACTTTCGGGCGAAGAAAGCGGGCGATGAAATCCGTGAAGCTGACCCCGTGCCTTCCGGACTCGAGAAACAGACTCTCATAAATATTCAACACTTTGATTAGACTCAGGAATCGATGTTGAAGAGCATTCTCCGGAGTGAGACCCATCACCACTGATTTGGTGGCGAAGATGTATTCATCGGGGGGAAGTATTTCCACGTAATGTTCCCCTCTGACAGGTAGGCCCGAAATTTCTGCAAATTGCTCCAAGGAAATTGAAACCTCCCGGTCCAATAAAAGAAAGGTGTGAGTCGGGATATTCCACTATTCCAAGAAAGCCTTGACCCACCATACGTGAGGCGCGGGATACTGTAAAAGAGACGCGTAAATAGCAGGGTACAACCCGATCTTCAGCAGCAGCGACTTTTTGGCCGACAAGATGTATCGAGCCCACTGCAAGTATCCGATTGAATAGCGAGGAGTCAAGCTTATCATGTACGCCTGTCTCCAAGGGCGTGACTCGCCTTGATATATGCGCCGCCCAAGAATATCTAAAGCCATCGGCGGCTGTTCAGGTATCGAGCCCATAAAGGGCTAGAGGCGTCCATCCGTAATCCAGTTAACCTCCTCAACAGCATAATTCACCTGGGGTGAGTCAGCATAATGAATGACGGAAATTAGCTCTGAAGGCACTGCACAAGAGAAACTGCGCCAACCCTGAATAATTTGGTTATACCACAACCCCCATAAATAAAGAGACTTCTTCTCCGGGTCGTGATCTTTAATCAATGCAAAAACTTCCCGATCCACGGGCGCGTCGGCGTATGCACTCTCTGGGCGAACAAATGGTAAAGAAGAGTCAAAAGACATAGTACCTGCGTGAAAAAAACAAGGGTTAGATGTCAATTCTACATTACAAATTCTGACATCCGGTACTTTAAATTTGTACCATCCGGCAATGCAGGGAAAAGGGACAGAAGGGGACCCACAAAATCAAAATGACGGCTCATCATTGATGAGGAAGTCAATTATTAAGGAAGAAATCCTAAAAAGATTCTCATTTAATAAGAAACTCATTGGGCAAAGGAGTTAAACTCGCTCGAGAGCAGTGCTCTGCAAACAGAAATTACATCTGTCAACTTTAATTATAAGGGGAATAAAAATTCCCCAAAATTTCTAAGAGCCATGCTCTATGAAAACGATGGAGTAATCCATCAGAACCCTAAAAAGCAAAGCTTTTTGCAGAGTAAAAACTCTAAGATCATTAAGATCTATAAAACGAACTCTAAAAGTTCTTCATAGAGATGAACAGTGTTCTAATTAATGGTTTAGGTAACCCTAAAAATCCATTTTTTTAGATCTATGATCTGATAAGAGCAAAGCTCTGTTTAAGGGGTTCGATTATGATCCTTACCAAATTTGGGCAGAGTTCTAACTCTAAAAGGAATTTTCTTGGGCAGAGATCTAAGCTTTGAAGGGAGAACTAAATTCTCAGAAACAAGAAAACAAGAAGATGAACAGGAGTCATCTCAAGTGCCAAAGGCCCTACTTATAGGCGCTGGAAGACGATCCAGCTTCCAAAATGATCCAACGGTGGAAAGGTTGCCACCACTGCACCCACGTGTGAGCCACGTGAGCGCAATGGTAGGGGGCATTTATTTCCCCCCAATAAGAGAGCAAGGATCTGTTCAAAATTTGAACTGAGGCAGCTCCTCACATGCAAAGCACGAGAGCGTCAGCGCCCAGAGTTCAAAACTCTGAGGCAGCACCTCATGTGCAAGGCACGAGAGCGCTAGCGCCAAGAGTTAAAAAACTCTGAGGCAGCGCCTCACGTGCAAAGCACGAGAGCGCCAGCGCCAGAACTAAAAGTTCTCCACCCTTAGATCAAAAATCTAACGAAGATGATAAATCATTAGAGCACATAATTAAATTCTGATTGAGGAAATACTTCTCAAATCTTTCTAAACAAGAAAGATTATGCTCTGTAAATCAGAGCACCGTTGGATTAAAGATCCAATAGTGATTAAAAATCACTAAGATACATAATAAGTTCTGTACGGGAAAATATTTTCCCAATCTTGTTAAAAACAAGAAATATGTCTTCTGTAAAACAGAAGTTCTTAGATCAAAGATCCGAAGGTGGATAAATTCTCCAAATCAATTAAGAAATCTATCAATGAGAGATTTCCTTAACTGAATCAACAAATCAGCCTCCTCTATATAAAGGACCCAAGACTTCAAGTCTTGTACAGAGAAACCCCCCATAAACTTTAAGTTCAAAAAGAAGGGCAAGCAAAAAAAGCTTGAAGAGAGAAGAAAGAAGAAAAACTTTCTTCAAGGTAAATAGAGATCACAGTATCTCATCTGCATACCCGAAGATTTAACCCTTATAAAAGAACATAGTTCTTTCCCTGGATCTGAGATCCATGAGACAAGTCTCCCACAAATGAGAATTTAATTCTCGTAGGGATAAATTTGTTCTTGGGGATTGAAGATCCAGAGGAGAACAAAGAATTGAACTCTTCAGAAAAATGCATAAAGAAGGAAATAGCGCCAAGCGCCCCACGTGCCCCTCACGTGGGCGCTGCTGAAATAAAGAGTGCTCTGCACTAATTGATTGGCGCCCAGCGCCAACCGTCCCACGTGCCCCTTACGTGGGCGTTGCTGAAATAAAGAGTGCTCTGCACTCATTGGTTGGCACCCAGCGCCAAGCGCCCCACATGCCCCTCACATGGGCACTGCTTAAATTAAGAGTGCTCTGCACTCATTGGTTGGCGTCCAGCGCCAAGAGCCCCACGTGCTTCTCACATGGGCGCTGCTGAAATAAAGAGTGCTCTGCACTCATTGGTTGGCGCCCAGCGCCAAGCGCCCCACGTGGGCGCTGTCTAATATAAAGCACTCTGCCCATAGAGCCCGAAGCCACAAAGAGTGTTTAACACTCTATAAAAAAACACAAAGAAATAGGTTGAGAGTCAGAGCCCATATCAATGCTTAGCATTGTTGCACATAAAAAGGGACCGAGCCCAAACAAGTGTTCAACACTTTATTCAAAATTGAGTGGGCTAAGTCCAAGCTGACCAAAAGCCCCTAATTCAGATCAACCAAGCCCATGGGCTCACAATTTTTCTAAATTTGATCTTAGTCCTAAAACCAACTACAGATCTCTCAATTGATATTTGTTCAAGGGTACATCTCCCCACACCTCTGATATATGACGTCGTAATTCTTCAACATCTTCAGAAAGGTGGCGGGTCCCGACAACCAATAATTCAATGGACCGTAATGTCCTTAAACTAATTATGGACCGTAATGTCCTTAAACTAATTTTTATGGACTATGATGTCCTTAAACCCAATGGAAACCCAATGGACCGCAATGTCCTTAAACTAATGATGGACAATGATGTCCTTAAACCTAATGGACCGCAACGTCCCTAAACTAAACTCTATGGACTATGATGTGCTTAAACATGGACTATGATTTCCTTAAATCTAATGGACCGCAACGTCCCTAAACTAAACTCCATGGACTATGATGTTCTTAAACCCAAAACTCTATGGACTATGATGTCCTTAAACATGGATTATGATGTCCTTAAACCCAAAGGACCGTAATGTCCCTAAACTAAAACGATAGAACCCAAATGCTCTTTCGTTGGAATAAAAGTGATCCTGAACCACCGTTAAGTAGATCTTAGTACAATATCGGATTAATGTATCCTTAACAAACATTTAAGTTGATCTTGATCTCAAACGAGGTTAACGATCCTTAAATCAAACCAAACCCAAATTTAAGAAAAAACGGATTTGGACTAATCCCTGCCCTACGGGCGACAACACAAATTAGTCTCCGTATACAATCCACGGGCAACCAAAAATAAAACAAACACACACGACACGAAGTGACCTTCTGGAGCAGGAGAAAGTGGTTATCACTACGCGGTAACGTAATTAACTGCAGGGGCTTGCGCCTGCAGGGAAGAGCGTCCCCACAATCAAAAACCCCTCACAACGAGGGGGAATCTAATGAAATCTGCTACAACGGCCGCATCTGTTTAAACCTTCGATACATGGTGGCATAAATTAACTTGGCATCTTCAGAGAGGTAGACAGATAAAACCAAATAGCATCTGTCCCCAAATTCAGGCAAGACGTTTGTCTTCCCGGTTTCCGGCGGTAAACAGCCTTTTTGCGGGGTGCATGGCAGTGCCTCGTTAGAAATTTTTTTCTAGTGGGGACGGTATTTTTAGTATGGAGTAGATGGGAAAAGAGGGGTGAGGATCGTCCTATGGACGCGTGCGTGGCGCCTGGGCGTTGGGCGACCGCGGGCCATGTGTGAGACGCATTGGCACTGGGAGCCAGTGGTTCACGTGCTTAGCACGTGGGTGCTGGGCGCCAGCAGTTTACGTGCTTAGCACCCCGGGATTAGGTGTTAAACTCCGAGGGACTTTGGAAACTTCCAAAAAAGGAAGGATTTTTATCTTTATGGAGTTAAACTTCCAAAAGATTTTGAGTGGAGTTAAACTCCAAAAGATTTGGATTTGGAGTTAAACTTCTAAAAGATCCGGATTAAGAGTTAAACTCCTTTGAGGATTTGGGTCTTGGAGTTGAACTCTCCAAAGATCTTCAGAGGTGATTAAAGGGGGCCCCTTTGTTCTCCCTTTAGCCCTGGATCTTCACTTGAGTCTCTTGAGCTCTGGATCTTCACTTGAGTCTTGGATTTTTCCCAAAGTGAGATTTTTGGAGATAGGACTCCTTCTTCCTTCTATTGGCTGGATCTTAGAAGAAAAGGGGGGTGAGACATAAAAATCTCCTATTTTAGAGATTTGATGGTTGATCTGAGTTCCCCTTCAAGGGTTTTATGGTGAAAAACTGTTTCTTTTTAGAAAAAAAGTGTTAAACTCTTGGTTTAATTCAGAAAAAGAAAAGAAGGTTTAGAACCTTGAGGAAGGAGAAGGAAGTACAGAAACCCTAGTTTTTGAGGGGAATGAATTATTGTCCTTTATTTCATTATCATGTTGCCTTATATAGGCTTACAAATTTACACATAGCCCCTTGGGCTTTACAAAATGGCATTTTGCCCATCTCATATCTCACGTGCTCATTTCTTTTGCACATGAGCCATGAGCTTTACAAAATTTTGGCTTTATGCCCATTTTTCTTACATTTATTCATAAAAATTACATCAAAATTATTTATTACATGATTTCCATTTTGGCATGGGAAAGGCCGGCCGCAGGGCACGACTTAGGCATGGGCCCACTTGACCTGGGCTTGGGCCCGCTTACTTAGGATTGACTTTGCCTTTGACTTGGTCAACCAGGGTGTAATTTTTGAACCCAACAACCGAAAGTGGGTGAAAAAGTTTAGGTAAATAAAAGAACAAAAGGATGCAAAAATTTGAAAAGGCTGAAAAAGATGGAGGGAAAATTTACCGGTGTTATCTTGACCCATGACTTCGTCCTCTACGGCCGATAAAGGGAAAGCAAGACGTCTCGGCACATTTCTCTATGCATGTTGGTATATTGATAGCTGACGAGGTAAAGGTGGTCCGCACGGAGGTGGTGCAAGAAGAACTAAATGAGTAGGTGGAGCTTGAATAATGTTGGATATTTGTGCCCTCAAGGCAATTATCGTAATTACGGGAATGCAATTACTGAATTCGAGGAGGGCCTGGACCAAGAACAGTCTTACTCAAGATAATAGTATACTATCTGGTTTGTCTTTATCTGTCATGTGAATGAGCGATACTAGTTATCACGTACCGCAAATACATGAGATAAAGCCCATAAGAACTTTTCTTGACTACCAGGATTATGATAAGGATCATACTAGTAGGGCCTGGTAGTTCATAAGCACATTCTTAAATATCCATAGTCATAGGAGTATCGAGACAGGGTATCAATACTCCAGTTTAGACTAGTGTATATGTTTGATGACCCTGTAAGGGGCGATGGTTATTCCCATAACCATTGGTGTTTGACATTGATGATTGTGTACAGGTGCTCATTGGATGAGTTATACTGGACGGACTCGCCGAGAACTCCTAGTTGGTATTATACCAATGTCAGATAGCAGTTCTCTGGTGACATGAGTACAGGGTAGTCCCTAGACCTGAAATCGCCATAGTGTCTCATGTGTGTTCCTACTGTACTTTGATTACAACCCTACCACGGCTCTGTTGAGTCATGAAAACAGGTTTTAATTAGGTACAGTCCAAAAACATATGGAGGCAGTGAGTGGTTGAGGGAATTCGTCAATCCCGGTATTGGGAATCTATATCACACTGTGCAGGACACGACTATTGCCAGAAGTCCGTGACCACGGCAGTAGAGATAAACTGGTAAGTGTTACCAGTTTTATCTCTTTGGTGATGAGTCCTCTATCAGCATGACTTATTGGGTTATTGGGGGTCTGACAGATTCCACCCCACATACCTGGTATGCGATACTCTTTGAGGAAGAGACTAGACTGTACGGTGATGTCACTTATAGACTTTGTTGGGTCCGGATGAGTTCGCTCATCGACCTGTCTTTATCTTGCTCATACTTGGGTAGCCGTGATGTACAACTAGTACCGCTGACGAGCTTGTGGGTTAACCCGAAAGGGGGTTGAATCTGAAAGTGTTTTAGATTCAATTGGATACGATCCTGTATAACCTACTGCCAGCGTATTGATAGGTCTTTAGAGTCCCGCAACGAAAGTGCCTGCCAAGACAAAACGCGATGTGACGTACATATAGGGATACGTACATGAGTTAGATAAAATATGTATATTGGATATACGCGTTCAATCCGTCGGCTGTTATACTAGCCGGTTTCACAGCCAAAATACTAAATCAAGTGTTGACTTGATAACCGTATTAATGATACGGTTTCTAGTATAGTGTATATGATACACAGACTCTCTACAATATATAATACTGGGGAGATATTGATGGCATTTCGTGTATGTGATACATGTACTAATACTTTTATATATATATATATATATATATATATATATATATATATAGAGAGAGAGAGAGAGAGAGAGAGAATAATGGAGGAAAGATGCCATAGGAAGGAATTTTCTCCTATGGCGTCAAAAAAATACACCCTCTCTTATTTTTTCCGCCGATCGGCACCCACCATATTCATCGTTATCATCTAAGATGTGGGTACACCAAATTTCATGTGATTCTACAACCTTTTCACCGTTGATTTAGCAATATAAAAAGTTCTATTGTCGGTAAACCGTTAATTTTGAACCCACTAAATCAACGGTGAAAAGGTTGTAGAATCACATGAAATTTGGTATACCCACATCTTAGATAATAACGATGAAGATGGTGGGTGCCGATCGTCAGAAAAAAATGAGGGAGGGTGTACTTTTTCGACTTCATAGGAGGAAATTCCCTCCTAGGGCCTCTTTCCCCCATTAACCTCATATATATATATATATTAATTCCCACCATTATGTATTAAGTATAAATAAATATGCATATATATATGCATATTTATTTATACTTAATACATAATGGTGGGAATTAATATATATATATATAAAAATGTATATATATATATATATATCTTTATATATATACTAATGTGTGTGTGTATTATTAGTTATTTTATATGCTTATAAAATGGTGGGGCCCACCCTTTCGCTTGTGTGTTGACACACACATGAGAGAGAGTGGGAGGGTGAGTATGTGTCATGATATACATGGCATGGGTGGATAATATGGATGACACAATTCATTTTATTTTTCCAAGCCATCACAAAATACATCTTCTTCCTCTCAAAAAGAGCTCAAGCTCTCTAGGTTAATGGAAATAGTTGCCAGGGTGAGGGAGTACAAAAATTATAGGGTGCCCATTATTCACATCGTCTTCCTCCATGCATAGCAAGCCTATGAAGGAATTTCCTCCGATCGGTGATGGAGTTGGACCTCGGGAAGTCCGCTTTCAACGCGGATCATCTACGGCGAGGCAGTTGGCGTGCAGACACATTCTGTAGCTCACGGAGTTTAGACGGGATCTTCCGGGATTAGCCGGACACGTTGCAAAGGTTGTAGCACCTCTAAACTTTACTTTATGCTCTTTAGTTTAGAGAGAAACTAGTGTTAAGACGAACTTGGCATATGGTCGATCGCGCTCCAACGGAATTTTTATTTTCCGTCCATCCCAGCTCCAGCTGCATGCATGCGCGGAGCGCGCCCGTCCTTACAGTGGTATCAGAGCCAACCAAGCACTATGACTAGCTTTGGCGATGTTTTAGTTTTGATCAAAAAATTTCCGATTCTGATTTCGGAGTTGTAGCCCCTTCTCTGTCCGGATTTTAAAAGTGTTTTAAATTTTTTTAAACAACTGTAGAATGTTGGTTTGGATGTGAAAATGACATGGGAGAAAACTGGGGCATTTCCACCTTTTTTTTGGTTGGTCAAACTTGTATTCCACCGGCCATTTTGTTCTCATATGCCTCCAGTTTTCTCTGGGGGATTAAACTTGTAGAAATAGGATTTGTTGTATTGTTTATTTTTTTTCCAGATATTGAGATTTGATCTTGTATTGCATTGGAAAGTTATCAATCATAACTGTAACTTCGTAGCATTTCCGTTTTCATGATGTTAAAGTGTTTAACTCATTTGATACGATGATACATACTTGTTGATTTGTATTTGTGAGTCTGTGATGTTCTATGTTAAGTTTGTTTGGTGTGGATTGGATCGTCGCGAAATGAATAACCCTGTGTGTATTTGGATGTTGCGATGTTATATGTTTCACTTCATTCATGTTGTATCCAAAATGTATATTCCTTTATTCGGAACGAGCGGTCGACATGTGGCTGTCTTTTCCGCTTATTGTATTATTATTTGTCGGTTCGATCAGGTTGCGATCGATGTCACCGTTGTATTAATACAGGTACTAGGTTTACCTCACAGAGAAGCGCACTGGCAGCCGGATTCTAGATTGCAGCGGGTGGCCATCTCAAGGAGTTGAGACCGGATCACTCGATTGTAGGATTGGCGGGCTGCTTGCGGCGCTTGTAGGGGTTAGGATAGACCCACGGAGGAGTGCTCTTGTCATCGGATTCGAGAAAGTGCTGGGTGGCCCCATCATGGTGATGATGCCGAGTTGCCTCGTTTCTCAGGTTAGCGGATGACTTGCCACACTCGTAGGGTCTGCTTTTGGCTACGCATGGGTTGTTCACACGATTGGGGTATTTCGTGCTTCATTTGTGGCTCGAATGAAACGCAGGATTCCTAGGTGATCCGTTCCAAACTCTGTGATACTGTTTTTCCTCATGCTGTAATGTGATTATTTGCGTGTGATGGTATATTTATATATATGATATATATATATATATATATATATATATATATATATTAATGCTATATACGTTTTGCATCCGCGCTAGCCCAGCCCCCGCTCTGTCATTCGTTAAGTAACCTAACGGTGCATGACGGAGCCCCGTGGCGAATGCGGATGGCGTATATGTGCATTATATTTTTCCTTTTCATGCTTTTCTATAATGTTTGTGTGAGAAGGATAATACTGGATAATGAGATTATCTAAATGATTGGATTGTATTAATTGCATTAATACAAAGTAAAATAAAGATGTACGTTGTAGGACCCAATTTTTTATAAAAGGAAATTTTGGTCGATTCTTTTGATTTGCATTGAGGCATTCGGTTAGGAATGTCCTGCACGCATTCGATGAGGAAAGAGCTTTGATCCCGTCACTTGGAGTTCGCTCTTGGGTAAAAGTTTGTGTTACTAAAATTGTTTTTGTAGCCATATTCCTTTGCTTTGCGTCGTGATATTCGGTTATGAATATCCTGCACCTCATTCGATGAGGAAAGAGTCTAGATTCCTTAACGGGGAGTTCACTCTTAAGCAAAGGTCTACTAGACTATAAACTTTCAAAACCACTCGGTTCCTATGATGAGATCAAGTTCATTACGTAGATGTTTTCTTCAAAACCAGCCGTATCCCTCTGTCATTTCTGGAAGTAGGGTACTTAGTATTCATGCTATGTTTGTTGGCATCCGTCAAGGCGTAGTGTACAGTAACTAAGTGATGTCTTCCTACTAGCATTTGATGCGGTTAGTCGGGACAGTCGTACAACCTTGTTGGCTTCCGTCAAGGGCATGTGCGGGTGGGTTCGAGTTAACCATAAAATGACGGGCTAAACTTGACTAGCGGCCTATGTTTTGTTGGCATCCGTTAAGGTCATAGCTTGTTAGGGGTAAAAATCGATATCAGGAGTTTCAAGTGTTGAAACTTGCAATAAGATTGCATACCTTCTATGGAGTGGGATAACTTGTTGGCATCCATCATGGTTACCCCGCCATGATAGTTTGGATCCTGATTCCTACTATGAGTAATAGTTACTCCCGGGATCTCTATATGAAATTCCGGCTAGTTCTCCTTTTAGGGTTTGAAGGAGAATTTGACAGAAAAGCGGGAGCCATCCTGATTAGATAAATACACCAATCTAATCTAGATTAGAGTGCACGTAGAGTGTTCCTTTTCTCTCTCTGGTAGCGACCCTAAACTGACCTTTACGTAAGACTCATTTACCAAGTTGACCGACTTTTCTTCCAAATTGACAGCTGTGGAATGTCTGGTTTGCCCTAATCCATGACATAGTCACATATGTCCTCACATATCCTACTTCCATTTCTACTAACTCCAGAACCCTCTGTATTCGGTATAGAGATCTATATTGTTTGGAAGTCCATCATATAGTTAGATACGAACTCGATGAAACTGTTTCAGTCTGAGGATGGCCACTGGTTCTGGATTAGATGAATTGTTCGTTTGTCCATCCCTCCTACCTTATCTCGAGATCGAGAGCTCTTTACATATAAGGAGTGTATACCAGTTACGCTTATTGGATAGTATTCTTCCAATCCTGAAGTTGGTGCTGAAGAAATAGAAAGGAGAAAACCAACTAGCATAAGTTTGGTATATAAGAAAGTAAGATGAAGAGACAAAAAGGGGGTTGAAGTGAGAAAAGGAAATTGCGACTGCTGTAATGAGCCTGGGAAATGAAAAAGGAAATACTATGAATGCCCGACTAACCCCATTGAAACATATTTGATGTTTTGGATCTCCCGTGCGTCTGTGTTTTGAGAAACTATTTCTCAATAAACTCTAACTCCTGGGTATATAGATACCGGATTAGTATCACGTATCTGTAGAGCGTTGCAAATCCTGAGAAGGAACAGAGAATTGAGAATGGATTTGATTTTATCCTCAATGTCGGTTTTCGGAACAATTATTGCTATTGAGGAAAATCATCAGGGTTTGCTTAAACAGCAAACTTTTGGTTTCTTTTAACCAAAAGAATGTTTTTCAATTAACAGCACACGGAAAATGAGTTAGTGAACTCTAGGGACTTATACATATTGATGTATATTGTCCAATGTCCATACAGACAAGGGGTTGGTACTTGGTATTCCATATTGAGAATGTGATTCTATCTCAGATTGTTCATCCACGGGTGCGCTCCATGATGAGTAATGCTGAGTTGCCAACTTCAATTTTGGGGATGCGCTAGAAAATAGATGCATATCAATGGATATTGGTTCCATCTAAACATGTGCCTCTGTTTCTATATGAGATATAGAATGGTGTTCATATTAAAGTTGTTAAGATGTGGGGTTATCCGGTTTGTGTTTAAAACCATAATACGGATAAACTCGAGGCACGTTTCGGAAATAACAGTCTGTGGGTTATCCCAAGATTTCACGAAGGATAGCTTCTACCATTTTTCAAGTTCAAAAGTGTTTTTTCTTGACTCGCCACCTCCTTGGTTAAGGAATTTCTTGCAAAAGAAATTAGTGGGAGCATGGTAGAACTGGAAAGGGTTCCAGAACCACAAACAGTTACCGAAAGTTTAGTAGAACTTGATGATCCAATTAACCCTGACAAACCATAGCTACTCCACAGATCTAGTAGGTGACCTCAGCCACTCGAAAGATACTTCGGTTTTCTCATAGACGGTGACTAGGAGGCTTGCATCATGCGATAATTACCCTACTAGTTATCAACATGTCTTATGAAGTGGTGACTTTCGACCGATGGCTGGATGTCAAGTTATCCAAGTTAGACTCCATGCACTACAAAAAATTATAGACTTTGTTATGTGCTTATAGACGTATATGACACCATCATACTCCTGGTAGTCAAGCAAGAATCCTATGGGCTCTATCAACATGTAATAGTGATCTGTAATGTCACCTGAAGCATGTACACGATGATAAAGACAAACCAGATAGCATACTATCATCTCGAGTAAGACTGTTCTACCGGTATAGGTCCTCCCTCAATCATTGCAATCACGTGCTTGCGATCCAATAATTAACTTGAGGGCACTATAGCCAACATGTATAACCGATCGTAGTATAGGAAGATATCTTCCTATCAAGAGTATGTCATCCATATACCAGGACATTACTCTCTACTACCTTCTTACCAGATCCATCTCCTATTCTGATGAAGTCAAAACCTATGACTGTCACATCAAAAATAGATGATCTATTTCCGCTATACCTTCTTTAGTCTATAAATATACATAAGCTACTTGCCCACTATGCTTCCGCTGCTCCCACTGACTACAACAACCCTCTGGCTGAGTCATATATACGTGCACTTCTAAAGCTAGTTTAGAACGACGTTATACTCATCCTCCTGCCGGTTCTTATAGTCTAGAACAGCAGCAATGGCAAGTCTGGGTAAACAGGAACCTACCTGTTACCGTCTCTGAGAAGACCGAAGTACCTCTCGGGTGCCTGAGGTTACCCACCAAATCTGCGGAGTAGCTAATGGAATGTCAAATCTAATTGAATCCTTAGGTTCTATTAAATTTTCAGTAATCGTTTGTGGTTCTGGAATTACTTCCAGTTCTACCATACTCACACTCTGTTTTCTGAAATAATCCATTTTACTAAAACTGGTGGCGAGTCAAGAACAATATAACTATTGATCTTCCTGATGGTAGAAAGTTAACCCTCGTCAAAGCCCGGGATAATCCACAAACGGCCATTACTGAAACGTGCCTTGAGTTTGTTCAGATTCTGGTTTTAAGCATCTGCCCGACAACTCCCTATATCTTAACATCATTAAGATACAAATTGATTCTATATACCATATAGAAACAAATGCACCAATTTAATTGGAACCAGATTCAAAATCATGGAGCTGTCTCCAGTGCATATCAACCAAATAGAATGAGGCCAATCAGCATTATTCAAGTAGGAGTGCATCCATATATGAGCAACCCGAAAGAGAAGCAAGTTCTCAAAACTATTACTATCAACGGAATACCAAACACAAGTATCTACATCTTAGACTACCTCGAAGAATCTTGATACTTCCAACAAATGGTTCTCTACTTTATTCTTATACCTATAACTTCTCAATATCTGGACCTTGCATTTCAACGAAATACTTGTCCAGAACTGGAGAAGTCATAAGTAAACAGAATATAGTACGAGTACCAACCCATTTGTTCTAATGGACACTGGACAACATACAATATTTTGTATAAGTCTACTGAGTTTAATAACTCAAACCTTGTGCGTCGTAAGTTGAAAACTGTACTATGGTTAAGAAGAATTACACCGCTGTTGAATGCACCTTACCTAACCATCAACTGGTATAGGTAAATGTCACAGACATAATTTCAAAAAGTTATATCTCACTTTAAATGTACAGATATATCTGTTTGAAACTGGTGCATAACTACGGATATTCAAAACCAAAAATTTACCGTCAGGCAAAAACTAGATGATTTCCTCAAATATCACCAATTAAAACGAATTCCGTTATAATGAGGATCCAATCACCTAATTCCCAATATCTTACTCCCACTCATTATCTGTAACACTATACATATATAAGAAACGAATCTGGTAAATACATACCCTGGAGTTAGATTCCAATTGGGAAAACAGTTTTCAATTAACATCGCATAGAGAAATTGAAACATGAAAATGTTTCAAAAGGGGTTAACCGGGTATTCATAATAATGCCTTTTCCACTATCCTGATTCATGACTGTAACCGTATACTTCCATGCCCTCACTCCAATCCATTTATTATGCCTTTACTTATTACCTTCTGTACACCTCCTTTAGGCTAATTGGTTTTCTTCCTTCCTTACTTTTCGGCACCAGCCTAAGGTTTGGAAGAAGACTATCCAATAAGCATAATAGGTGTATACTCCTTATGCCAAGAGCCCTCGCAACCTGAGAGAAGGTAATGGGAAAAGACATCAGAATAATCCTATTCTATTTCTCCTGAACCAGAAACCATCCTCGAATCTGGAACGAATTCATTCGAGTTCGTATGTAACTATACGATGGCATGTCTAAGCATTATAGACATTCGTAGTGATATGAAGTGTTCTGGAGAAATCCAAAGTGGATGTGAGAGTGGCAGGGGTATACACGGTTTTGTCGTGAATGATACCAGTCGCAATTTTCTTTGTCGTTATTCTAATCCATTTATATGTCTTTACTTATTAACTTCTGTACACCATCTTTAGGCTAATTGGTTTTCTTTCATCCCCACCTTTCGGCACCTGCCTATGGTTTGGAGGAAGACTATCCAATAAGCTCAATAGGTGTACCCTCTCCTAATCCTAGGAGCCCTCACAACCTGAGAGAAATTTAAGGGAAAAGACAACCGAATAATCCTATTCTATCTCTCCAGAATCAGAATCCATCCTTAAATCTGGAACAAGTTCCTTTGAGTTCGTATGTAACTATACGATGGATTTATCCATTAGGAGTGGATGTTCGTAGTCATACGGGGTGTTATGGAGAAATGCAAAGGTGATATAGAAGTTGCAATGATATATGCGACATCGTGACATTCCAAAAGCCAAAGTGTTTTAAGAAGGTTCAGTTAACTTGGTTCATGAGTTTTAGTTTAGGGTCGGGCTATAGTCGCAGCCTAAGAGAGAGAGAGAGAGAGAAAAAAAGAAACACTCAGCGTGCACTCTAATCTAGATCAGAATGGTTAACCATTTTATCTAATCAGGATGGCTCCCATTGTTTCCTTGAATTCTCCACCAAACCCAAAAGGAGAATTAGTCGGGATCATGTAAAATCACCCGAGGAGTAATCCTACTCATCAGTGGGAATCGGGATCCATCTATCACCGCATGATAACTTGATGGAATCCACTCAAGTTATCACACTCCAGAAGGTATGTGCATGCCTGGAAAGTTTTCTGTATGTTTGAAACTCCCGATGTGATTTTTATCCCATGCTCTTATGATCTTGACGTAGGCCAACAAATAATAAGTCACATGTCAAGTTCTACCCGTCATTGTCCAGCTTAATTTGAACCCACCCGTACATACCTTTGACGTAGGCCAACAAAATAGTACGACTGTCCCAAACCAACGCATCTATCTATGCAACAGAAATGTAACAAATAGCTACCATATACTATGCCTTGACGTAGGCCAACAAACATAAAATGAATACTAGGTGCTACCCGTCTAAAATGACGGAGGGCTACGAATGTTTTTCGGCGAAAAACCTTTAACGTAATGAACTTGATATCGTTGAAGGAACCTGATAGCTTTTATAAATATATAGTTGCGAAAACCTTTGCTAAAGAGGTCACTCCAAGTGAAGGGATCTCGGCTCTTTCCTCATCGAATGAGGTGCAGGATATTTCAAATTGAATACCACGATGCAAAGCAAAAATAATCGACTATAGTAAACTTATTACGTTGACGCAAACTTTTACTAAAGGGGTCACTCCCGATGAAGGGATCTCGGCCCTTGCCTCGTCGAATGAGGTGCTGGATATTCATAACCGAATACCACTGTGCAAAGCAAAAGAGAACGTCTGTAATATCAGTTTTAAAATTAGTTCCAACAACATTAAATAAGTTTTTTTTATCCTTGCATTGATCAGAACCAACGAAGTCCCATCAATTAATCACACCAGAAAAAGAACGAAAATATATGATGTACGTATATGCCATCCGCATTCGCCACTGGGCCCCGTCATCACCCATTAGGTTACTTAACTAACGACAGAGCAGGGGCTGGACTAGCGCGGGTGCAAAACATATACAACATCTACTAGTATATATATAAATATATATAACAATCATCCCAGGCATGATATAAAGAAACATCAAAGAAAAGCGATAAGCATCACAGAACAAACGGATAATCTGGGAGCCCCGGGTTTCCTTTAAGCCGCAAATGAAACCCGACATTCCCCGGTCATGTGGATAGCCTGTGCAATGAAAATCTAGACCTCTACGAGCGCGGCAAGTCACCTGCCAAAACCAGAAGTGAGGCAACCCCCTTCATCAAAGTGAATGGGCCATCCGGCACTTCAAGGAATCCGGTAACTTGAGCATCCCTCCGTGGGTCAACCTATACCCCCTACGAGTGCGGAGAATAGCCCATCAATTTTGGCGTAAGTTCCCCTCCGTCTCAACGCCATGAGATGCGAACCCGTTGCCATCTAGAACCGGGCTATTCATGCACTCCACCGCGGGGTAATCCTAGTACAGAAAAGAAAATAATATGTACAAGGGTGACATCGACCTCAATCCGGTCGTGCCCAAAATAAATAATATACAAACAGGAAGTGACGACATTCCACATGTCGGACGCTCACCCCGCAATATCAAATATACAAATGAAACTAAACTGCACTAGTATTGCACCCAAGGCTATCCATCACGACAATCTGCACAAACCATAACCAGATTTATCCATAGAAATAAGTAACTGAATCAAGTGTGTAACCCCGTCTAATTGAGCATATAGAAATTAGAAAATGTTACCAACACATCTACGCATGCAAACGAAATCATAACATTAGAATTACAAAACAAAATTAGCGCACATCCCAAATATACTAAGGATAAAAAACCAAGTGCACTAAACATCCAAAAAAGTAGAGTTTTGAGCCAATTCGAAGGTCCGAATCAAAACGAAACGCGCCCGAACCTTCACGGGGAGTTAGAGCATGAAATTAACTTCGATTTGAAGGGCCTAGATAGGGTTCCCCACCCCCGAGGCCACCACGAGGTGGCCAGAGGGTGAGGCAGACCCGAAACTGCCTATGCAGGGGCAGTTTCGGGTCCCCACCCGCAAGACCACCTTGTGGTGGTCTTAGGGAGTGGGCCTAGCTATTCGTTCCCCCTCAAGGTCTCCCCACGGTGCCCACGCAGCACATTGCGGTTTCTCGGTTCAAACCGAGAGCCCGCGGGGTGCGCAAACATCTCAAAACTTAAAAATTCGGGACTGTTTTTTCAACAGTTTTCGATGCCCGAAAAACATGAATTTTAATGTCGTAACTAGCTATTTTAAGGTGTTTGGTTGACTTTGATACCATGTTGGGTTACGGAAGCGCCCCGGTCATCAAACCGTGGCCAAATGCGGAACAAAAATTTTCAAAAGTTTGGCGCAAACAAAACCCGCACAAGATCGAACCAAAAACCCTATACTAGCAAGCAATATAAAGAAGTTAGAATGGTTATACCGAGTTGATCCGTGTCCTTCGGTCTTCAACCATCTTCCCAAGCACCTAGAGGCTCCTTGATCAAGTTTGGTCTCCGGTCTCCATCCATTGAAGATGATCTACCCTAGGGAGGTAGTTATAGCTCTAGCTTCACATAATGGATGCAAGTGAAGAAACTAAGGTTTCTAGGATGCTAATCTAGAAAGCCTAGAATGTAGTGTGTGAACTAAGTATAGGTCTATCTCATCTCACCTCCTCTCATTTTTCTCAACTCATGAGAGGGTTGAGACGTGGTGGAGAATGAAGGTGGAGGCAACCATGGAATCAAGAGAGGAGTGAAGTACAAAAAGGTGAAGAGAAAAACCAACCATAAAAAACAATGAATTTCTCATGAGAGAGAAAATCAAGCATGCTAGGTTTTGTAAAACAATATCTTTCATTTTAAAAAACCACCCATACTTGAATAGTATGCACAAATGAATTAATAATTCATTTGTGCACACTATACAAGCATGGTCATCACCATACTCCCCATTTTCCAATTTCCACCTCATTTACCATTTTCTAAAAAATGGTTAAATCCAAAAATGAGGTGGCCACCTTCTAGAAAGTTTTCTGGAAAAATACGGATTTCATTCTACTGTATATATATATATCTGCATTTGTACCGAAATACGAATACCCAAAGAGATAGAATAACACAAAGAACATAATACTAGAATATACGTATCGAAATACATATACGTAAATTATTAAATCAATACCTGATTTAATAATCCGGCTCAAACCCGAGCCGGCTAGTATTATCAACTGTCCGATCAAAAGTTCGGGTACAAAGTACATCAATCGATCGGAACCCTGCACGTATCCAATACGGCTACTACATCATTTCGCCAGAACCAGGGAAATTCTCTGTGTGGGACTTTAAAGACTCGTCAATACGCAGACAGTGGGTTTAACCACAAGCACGTCAGCCGCACAAGCTGTACGTAATGGCTACCCAGGTATTGAGCGAAAGGGTGGCCGACGAGCAAACTCATTCTCAACCCTTACTGAACCTGACAGTGACAATATCCGTACAGTCCGGTCTATTCGTCTAAGAGTATCGCATATCGAGTCTAGGAGGTTGATAAAGTCAGACCCCTAACAACGCGATAATTCTTTTCGGTATGTAACCCATCACCACCTGAGAAACTATCGATCCTGGATCGGTAATTCTCGTATACTTCGGTCGAGGATTTCTGGTGATGGCCACCCATGCACTGTGCGACATCAACCCCCAATACCGGGAGAGACGAATCCCCGACGATCCGCTCACTGCCTCCATGTGGCTCGAGACTGTACCCAACGAAAACCTGTTTACATGGCTCTTTTGAGCCGTGGTAGGGTAGTAATCAAAGCACAGTAGGAACTCACACGAGACAAATGACGATCTCGGGTCGATAGACTAACCTGTACACATGTCACCTGGAAACTGCTATCTGACAATTGGTATAATACCAACTAGCATGTTCCCGGTGAGTCCGTACAGTGTACTCATAACCCAATGAGCACATGTATACTATCTTAGGTGAACAACTGACACCAATGGCTTGTGAGATCGGCCACCGCCCCTTGTCAGGGTCTGGATAAGTATACACCAGTCTACTCTAGAGTATCGATGCCTAGTCTCGAAACTCCCATGATTAAGGACATTCAAGGATGTGCTTATAGACCCCCAGCTCCCATGTATATGATCGCCATCATAATGCTCGTAGTCAAGCAAGAATCCTATGGGCTCTATCAACATGTACATGATGATTAAAACAAACCAAATAGCATACTATCATCTCGAGTAAAACTGTTCCACCGGTATAGGTCCTCCCTCAATCATCACAGTCGCCTACCTGCGACTATGATAATTGCCTTAAGGGCACTATAGCCAACACATCTATTTTATTATCTTGATTAAGGCGTGACATGGTCACTACCTGGAGAGAGAGAGAAGAAAACACTTTAGTGTGCGCTCTTGCAAAATTAGACTGGTTATTATCTTATCTAATCAGGATGGCTCCCACTGTTTTTATCAAATCCTCCTTCAAACCCTAAAAAGTAAGATTATCCGGGATTAATTACACCCTATAAGTTCGCTAATCAGTCAGCCGGGCAAGTGTTGGTACTCTGAGGTAGTCTCCCCGTGGTTTCGCATGGAACTAATTAAATAACCTCATTTCCGCAGGGGCATAACCTCGTTAACACTTTTCGTAGACACCTACTGGATTAGATAATTGTAATGTGGAAAACTCTCCTAGGACTAACACTTACTCGCAGTGGGTATCGGAATCCAACTATCACATAAAAGGTATACAATCTCATTGCAAATTTCAACACCTGAAATTTTCGATAATTGTTTTTACCTCTAACGACCTATGACCTTGATGGAGGTTAACAAACCATAGGACGCTAATCAAGTTCAACCCGACATTTCTTGATCGATTCGAACCCACCTACACAAACCCTTGACGGAGTTCAACAAGGCTGTGTGATTGTCCCTACCAATCGCATCAACATACTGCAGATAAGTGTTACCCAGCTACCGTACACTGTGCCTTGACGGAGGTCAACAAACACAGCACGAAAACTAAATACTACATATCTGAAATGACGGAGGGTTGCGGCTGGTTTTGAAGAAAATATTTAACGTAATGAACTTGATATCGTTGTATAATCTAGTGATTTGAAAAAGAAGTGGTTTAAGTTCCGCCTTAAAAATCGAGTAGTTTTCAAAACAAACCGAGTGGGTTGTGGCATATGCTAGTTTTTGCTAAAGAGAACATTCCCAGTGAAGGGATCTGGATTCTTTTCTCATCGAATGAGTTGCGGGATATTCATAATAGAATACCGCTATGCAAAGCAAGAACTAGAGCTACCTTTTTGAAAAATTTGATTCTACAATATCTTTTAGCTTTCTTTTCTTTTCATTAATCTTATTAATGAAGTCCCATCAATTATGCTTCCTAAACATTACAGAAGAAACGAAAATAAAACACACACATATACCATCCACATTCGCCACAGGGACCCGAGTCTTCACCGTAAGGTTACTTAACTTATGGCAGGGCAGGGTCAGGACTAGCGCGGATGAAAAATATATATAGTGTCTACTAATATATCATATATATAAGTAGCATTCGTCTCACGCAGTTATATGATCACATCACATCACAGAACAGAACAGCAGAAGCATATATATGAAATATAGGATATACTAGGAGGTCCGTGTTTTAGATTAAGCTAGTAACGAAAAACATGGATTCCACGATCGTGATGAATAGCCAAGCCCACATCCCTAGACCCTTATGAAAGCGGCAAGAAACCCTGCCAATTTTAGAGTTAGGCGACCGGTCTCGACTCCTCGAGATGGCTTCCCACTGGATTCTAGAACCCAGTCACTTATGCTCCCCGCCATGGGTCTATCCTAATATGGTAAAGTAACTAATATACATCGAATGGAGACAACAATCTTAACCCGAAAGTTTCCCAATAAAAGAATATTACATATAAATATTTACATGAATGAAAATTGAAAAACTCTCATCTCATGTAAAAACTCCCGACTATTCAATCACGACGATCCAATATAACATATCGATAGCAACACAATAACATCACATGTCATCAACGTAAGTAAATATGTGTATCCTAAATGGTATTGTCAAATAGCAACGCGGTCGAGATACTGCCACATATTACACTTACGGTCGCAGAAAAGAAATGAAAACTACAATAATTAGAATCCGCATCATATTTAGACATCATAAACCCGGATTATCACATATTCTAAATTTCATGCCTAACCCTATAAACCTTGCATTTAAGTCTCGAATTGAAAACACTTTTCAAAAATTAAGCCGGGCAATTCAACAAAATTCCTGATTAATGATTCGAAAGCTCATCGGAAACTTTAGTAGATGGCCACACCCTCGAGGCCGTTGTTCCCGCCAAAAAATTTTTTGTATAAAAGAGCCTAAGGTATCAAATAGCAGAAATACGCTTAAGAAAATGAAAAACAGTAATTTTGTAATAACCCTGAACTTTCTGTACAAAATTTTTCTAAAATTACAGAAAGGAGTACCTTAGCCTGAGCACAAATTATAAATTTAATTTGCTTTTGAACAGCAAGAAAACACTTGTAGCTCATTGGTAAAGCCATGCACTGCTGTGACATAGCACCTGTGATCGAATCCCCCCAGCCATATATATTTTTTAATTGATTTTACTTTTAATCTTTTAGAAGCCCAACAGTTTGCACGTGCACTACACGTAAAACGAAAAGTCACACAGAAATCAAACATGTGCACTAGGTTATATGAAACGACTCCAATATGTGGCACAAATCCCAGACCCAACCAAATCCAAATGGCCGACGAGATTTTACTTGGGGCGGGCGCCGCCTGGGCCCCCCTGTTCCTATTGCTCCCAAAATTTTACCCCTAAACCCTTTCGCCTACCCCACTACCCCCATATTGTTTTTTTACTCTAAAAACATCCAGAAAGTGATAATTCCTCTCTTTAAATCATTTTTAATGCACATTTTTAGTTCTCCAATTCATTACCCTAAACCCTAATTTTCCCTATAAATACCACACTACTTTTCACCCCTCCTCGTTCAAAATTCCATTACAAAAACTTTTTAAAAATTTCCAAGTCCCAAAGTTATACAAGTGGAGTTAGCAAGAGGCGAAGTTTTGGGAAGAATCCGGCGATGAAATGACTCCCTGACGGTTCCAATAGCTTCCCCTCTCTCTCCTCTTGTTTGAAAATCTGTAAGTGCCCACTCCCCTACTCCATCATTATTCTAAAACAATCTATTTTCAAAACTCATCGGAGGCAGAGTTATTCCGACTTCCGATTCGTTTTTCTTTAAAAACTCCATTTTTCTTAAACAATAAAATACCATATTCTCTCATAATGATCAACAAACATAAATAAAGACATTAGAACAAGTTTCATCTCAAAATAATAAGTATTGCAAATTCTATTTCACATTTACAGTAAAATACCATCATGTTTACATACGACTTTTATTTAATGTTTTACCCTAATACCTTTAGAAAACTCACGAGGTAATTACCTACCTCATCACAACACACATTTTTGACATAGCACGATAACTCTTGGGACATTAGTTTATGGAAAAATACGAGTTTACGATTAAATACCTTACACATTCAAAACCCATTTTCTTTAAAAGTGTATTACTTAATTCCTTGCAAATACGCCTCTACAACCCATTTTGGGAAATCCCAATCGGGATGGTGCGGGTTATCGCACATCCTCGGGTCTAATAGAGTGAGATGCAGACCTCCGCAAGGAGCATTCGATCTCGATGGAATTTTTAATGCAATTTTTAAGAAAAATGTGATTTCTATTTAATAAATAAATTCTATTTTTTTTATAAAGATTAGATATATAAATATTATCAAAATATCTAATTTAAATATATTATATATATATTCCATGTTTTCTAAATCAAAGGAATCATAAATTTCATGAAACTACCTTTACAATTCAATACCATTCCAAGGTTACACGAAAATACCATATACAGTGAAAACTAGGTTATATTCACTAGAATATGTCACTTTATAAAAATTACAATTATGAAAACCCTAAAGACGATAATTAAATACTTGAGGTGTATTTTGAAAATATATCAAAACTATTTTTTTTATAAAACCCCCTCAAGTTATATTAGTTTACAATAAGGACCCTAGTAAACATAGGTTAAAGCAGGACGAGTTCTCTTGAGCCTCAGGGAGCCGTAGAATATGGGTGCTTGCCTATCTGAGGTAGACAACCTAAAAACGGTGTTACCAACGCAGTAATTGTCTCGGAAAAAGACACAAATCCTGCCGTCCATGTGCAGCGGTTGCCGATAACATCAAAACTAATTCAGGACTTCAATTTCTTTTATATCAGTCTGACTCAGACAGAGTCTCAATCTAATATGAAATCAATCTGACTTGAATTCAATTCAAGTATAACTACAATACAACATGAATCCGTTTATACCAGAATTCAATCTATATCAACATGACTCGACTAAACCGAACCATGGATATACTTTGATTACATGACTATCCATTTATTTCCTTTCTATTTAATGATATCATGGTTTCGGCACGTCATCCATCTATATAACAAAACAATACAATCAATACAAAAGACATTACAGGGTTTTAAAGAGATGGACTGGTACGGAATGTGTTAGAAGTGGCATGAGACGGTCACATTAATACACTTAACCTGAATATCCATTGCTGTTGTACCATGGCTTAACGGTTCCTTGTGCCCCGTATACCTTAGTCTTCGGAATAGTGGGACTCCTCTCGTATACACTAGCATTTCTATACCAAGCTACAAACAACCGCGATAACAGAACAAAATATAACATTATACAGTTATATTCTATTTTCTGTCTATTCTACATTTTTCTTTCTTTGGGACTTATCGAGCGATTGTTCGCTGACGACATTCCTTTTCTCCTTCTGCGGAATGTTGTCAGGTGAATCTGACTCACTAGAGATCGAGCTCAGTACTGAGGACTTGGAACAGTTTTCCATCGACCCAGAGCTGTAGGCACTTCTATATACTTTTCATTTCAGTTATGCCATTGTTTAGGCATTGCTTTCTATTCCTGTATTTACATTTCCAATTATACTTGTAAAGAGTTGTTAAATAAATAAAAGTTGATGTTCATTTATATTCATGTCTCTTATTTACATTTTACTTTATATTGCTTAAATACACTATGCGTGTTTACTTCTGAGTAAATACGTAGCGGACCTCGCCGCGTCGCCTCCCCGTACACCGGAAAGCGGAGCGTGACAATTTTCCGGAATATCTTTTGCCAAACTCCCGAATGAGAATCAAGTAGATTATGATGTCATCGAAAGCATCTCAAAAAATCCTTCGATTTGATATATTATGGGCCTTATAACTCTTCCGGAATCAAAAGTTATGTGCAAATGTGCTATGCACGTATAGTCTAAGTAATGCTCTACCACATGGGGGATATCTTTTTAGTCCCACATCGGGAAAAAGAGAAATCGTCTCTACCACTCCCATATAAATAAGAGGGGATGCTTCTTAGAAAAAATAGGATTCAATCCTAAAAGGAGTTTAGTTCTCCATAAGAGCTTAGTTCTCCAAGTTAAGGCCTTAGCTGCCCTTTCATAATGCGCATATGAGCAAGCGCCATGTGCGCCACGTGCAACGCACGTGCACCCGCCGTGCGAGAATTCAATTCTCAAAGAAGCTTAGTTCTCCATATGAGCTTATTTCTCCAAGTTAGGGCCTTAGCTGCCCCCCATAATGCGCATATGCGAAAGCGCCACGTGCGCCCGCCATGTGCAACGCGCGTGCGACCGCCGTGCGGGGATTCAATCTTCAAAGGAGCTTAATTCTCCATAGGAGCTTAGCTCTCCAAGTTATGACCTTAGCTGCCCCCACATGATGCGCATATGCGCAAGCGCTATGTGCGCCACGTGCAACGCACATGCACCCGCCGTGTGAGGATTCAATCCTCATTGAAGGTTAGTTCTCCATAGGAGCTTAGTTCTTCAAGTTAGGGCCTTAGCTACCTCCCATAATGCGCATATGCGCCACGTGGAACGTACGTGCGCCCGCCACGTGCGCACCACATACAATGCACGTGCGCCCACCACGTGCGCACTACGTGCAACGCACGTGCACCCACCGTGCGAGAATTTAGTTCTCCATAGGAGTTTAGTTCTCCAAGCTAGGGCCTTAGCTTCCCCCCATGATGCACATATACGCAAGCGCCACGTGCGACGCACGTGCGCCCGCCAATTGCGCAACATGTGCGATGCACGTGTGCCCGCCAAGTGCGCAACACGTGCGACGCACGTGCGCCCGCCACGTGCGACGCTAGTGCACCCAACACGTGCGACGCACGTGCCCGAACACAAAGAAGACTTTTTCAGCAGTTAGGAGTTTAAGCTCCAACCTGTTCTTCCCCCTAATGAGTGGGACATGGTTCAAAGGGTACACCCGTCCACACCTTCGATACATGGCGCTGTAATCTCTCGACATCGTCGGAGTGGTGGTGGGTCCCAACGACCAATGATCTCTCTTTCCAAATATAGAGGAGAAACCCCTCCATAAGCTTCTAAAAAGATCAGAAAGCTTAAAAAAGGAACGAAGAAGAAGATCTCCTTTCTCGAAAATGAAAAACTCAAGGTAAATAAAAAAGAAGAGAGATCAAAGCATCTCACTTACCCATTGAAGGATTTAACCCTTTTAAAAGAACTTGGTTTTTTCTCTGGATCTAAGATCCACGCGACAAATCTTCCATAAGTTGAGAACTTAATTCTCATTCGGAAGAACGTGTTCTTGAGAATCAAAGATTCAGAAAAGAACTAGGAATCGAATTCCTCAAAAACAAAGCATATAAGGAAAAACCCAGCGCCCAGCGCCTCACGTGTCCCTCACGTGGGCACCACAGAAGAAAGAGTGCTTAGCACTCATCGGGCAGCACCTCACGTGTCCCTCATGTGGGCGCCATAGATGAAAGAGTGCTTAACACTCATTGGGCAGTGCCCAGCGCCTCATGTGTCCCTCACGTGGGCGCTATAGAAGAAAAGAGCGCTTCACACTCATTGGGCAGCGCTCGGCGCCTCGCATCTCACGCGCTCCCCACGTGGACGCCATAAAGAGCGCCTAGCACTCTATATAAAAACAAAAGAAGTAAAGTGTTTTACACTTATTGGGTAATTCCCCATGACTGAAAGCTTTACATGATCATATGTGGGCGTCATAACTTATATAAGTGCTCAGTACTGCTTGCATAAAATGGGACTGATTAAACAGAGCTCAAGCAAGTGCTTAGCACTTTTCCAATGAAAAAAGACTATTGAGAAGATAAAGCCCAAGTTGGCTAGGTCCTCTGAGGATAGAACCTCTTTGATTCAAATCAACTGAGCCCATATGCTCATGATTCCCTAAATTGATCTTAGTCTCAAACATGACTAATGATCTTCCAACTGATGATATCCAAAACGATATTCATCCCACATCCTCTTGAAGAAATCTTAGTCTCAAAATATGACTAATGATTTCTGGGTTTGCTACTAGTTCCTTTTTCCCTCAAATACGGAAATTGGTTCAAGGGTTCATCTCTCTACATCTCTGATACATGTCGTTGTAATTTCTCAACGTCTTTAGAGAGGTGGCGGGTCCTAACAATGAACGACTTTTTGGTGCGCTTCTAAACTGATGTGCACACCTCAAATCAGACCGCACCCCAAACTGGGTGCATCCCAAATCATTTTTGTTCATCTAGTCACGTAACAAATACACATGCGCGTAAAATGGACAACGGACCGAGACGTTCTTAAACTAAAATCTCACCTCCAAAATGGTGATCAACAGACCGAGACGTCCTTAAACTAAAATCTCACTTCCAAAATGGTGATCAACGGACCGAGACATCCTCAAACTAAAATCTCACACTAAACTCTCACCTCTAAAATGGTGATCAACGGACCGAGACGTCCTCAAACTAAAATCACACCTCCAAAATGGTGATCAACGGACCGAGACGTCCTTAAACTAATATTCGCCTCAAAAATGACGACAATGGACCGAGATGTCCCTAAAACTAAAACAACAGAGCCCAAATGCTCTCTTATTGGATCTGAAACAAAAATGATCCTAATACCTAGTTAAGTAGATCTTGGTCTCAAATTGGAATAACGTATCCTTAACAAAAAACCAACCGAGCCCTAACTGCTCACATACATTTAAGTTGATCTTAATCTCAAACCAGATTAACGATCCTTAATTCAAACCAAGCCCAAATCTAAAATATACGGATTTAGACTAATCCGCGCCCTATAGGCGACGACCTAAATTATTCTTTGTATATAATCCATGGGCAACCCAAACAAACAAAAACACACATGACACGAAGTGAACTTCCGGAGCAGAAGAAAGTGGTTATCGCGATGCGATAACGAAATTAACTGCAGGGGCTTGCGCCTGCAGGGAAGAGCGTCCCCACAATCAGAAAACCCTTTACAAATGAGGGGGAATCTGATGAAGTCCGTTACAACGGCTGCATCCGTCCAAACCTCCGATATACGGTGCCATAAATCAACTTGGCATCTTCGGAGAGGTGGACGGATAAATCCAAATAACATCTGCCCCCAAAATTTAGGCCAGACGTCCTAACGTCCCGGTCGCGTCTTTCGGCGGTGAACAGATTCTGGAATGCCCAGTGGGACCTTTTCTTTTTTCCACTCCAAACTTCGTGTGTCGTGTTTCGCGAACAAAATCGCAGTTCGCTATGGTTGCCCTTGGATTCAGGGTACTAAGATTTGGTGTCTTGTTCCCGTGCAGAAAGAAGAAGTGAACATCAATGGCTTCCAGCTTCAACAACTGCAACAGCAACTCGCGCTCCGCCCCAACTGGAGGAGTGACATATGGGCCCAATACGGCCTCCATCTTTTCAATGCCGGTGGGGTGGGTAACTCAAGCTACCACTGGATTGTTCTTCGGGACCATGCTCCCGCCAGCAAGTTTCGGTGCCCTAGTGCCACTACAGGAAGCTCCCAAGAAGTTGGTCTTCGATCGACTTGCAACCACCATGGCCCCTCTCAACGGGTCATCCAAGTCTGCCACCTCAGTCTTCAACAAGCTGAGCCGAAGCTCAAGTGGGCTCGCAAATAGGCTCGCGATACCTGAAGGGGATATCCTAAAATGGATAGTCCTGCCAACTCCTGCTGCGGGTGAAGTCGTCAAAGGTTCTTCCCCTACCAGAAAATCGGCCTTCGAAAGATTGGTTGTTCTCTCTCAATGGACGTCGGTCTTCGATAGGATGGCACCAGCAGCAACCCCTCATCAAAGCCGGGGGCATGACGGAGCCGCTTCCATAACTGAGGTGGTCTCATCTGCAAGACATGCTCGACGTCGCCACTGGTGCCGAATGAGAAAAGCCCGAGGCAAATCCCCTTCTGGACTTACCCCACCAGCTCCAATGGTGGAAGTTGACGCTGTTGTTCCAACCGGGAACAGCTTTGATCTGCTTAAGAGGGTGCGCAAGAACTCTCCAACTGCGGTGCTGAAGAAATCTCTACTTCCTGCTGAAAATATGACGCAGGCAAAGCTAGAGCAGCCCCCTCAGCGTCTGTCCTCCCAAATCCATAAAGTCTGGTGGAAAGTCCAAGATTCTGTGATCAACAAGAACTACTCTCATCAACCGGAGAAAATGAAGGTTCGACAGGAGGAAAGTCATCCCTCTACCATACAGCGAGGGACTTATTTCATACAGGCTCCCGCTACAACGGCTCTTACAACTTCAACCTCCCACAAAAGGATGAGGCTGGAGAAAATATCACCACCGGCGGCAAATCACAAAGGTGATGGATCCATACGCCCTAAGTATAGGGGCATGATCGTGCACACGGTTTACATAGCTTCTAGAAAAGAGGTAAGTCTTGCTTCCATGGGTCATCGTCCGCAAACTCGGTCGTTGACAAAAGCTTAGGAGCAGCAACAAAAGCTCCAGGAGATGCTGACAAAAATGGCAGTACTCACCGGGTAAAAAGAAAGCCTGGAAGCAGCGTCTGAACATTGCCAGGAGTAGGAGACCGATACAGAGTTCCTGCGAAGAGTGCTGGAAAGAAAGGATCAGGAGGCCGCGGAACATGCTGCTAATATAAAATAGATGGCGCTCCTATTCCAAGACATGGTTGGAATGATGATCCAGCCAGAACCACCAGCTGAAGACTCGCCGATAATTATCGAGGACGATAGAGGGGAAACATCAAACCATCTTCCAGCTTTATCGACAGCCAGGGAGGAAACGATCTCCAAAGCTGCCTTTGATGATTACATAGCTCAACAAATACGAGCTCATCAAGCAAGTGAAGTGGTTGGCCGAGTCGTCAGAACCGGGTGACCGTACCCAGGCTGGTATGCTTAAATCAAGTACCCGCCGAGATATACGATCCTCAAATTCCATGTGTACAAAGAAACAAGCAACCCACATCAGCACGTCGCTCAGTTTAGAGCTTTATGCGGCAATACTGGAGGCTGCGGCAATACTGGAAGGAACGACAAATTGCTGCTTCGCCAATTCGTTGGCAGCCTGTCAGAAACAGCGTTTGAATGGTACTCGGAGCTCCCAAATGACTCCATCAAAACATTCACGGAAATGGAATTGCTGTTCACGTAGCGGTTTGCCAGCGCAAGCGAGTGCACTCCGATCAAAGCATTAATCAATTCCAGGGTGAAGCCAGGGGAGACCTGGGTTCAATACCCGATCCGGTGGTGGAACCTATGGTCAAAATGCGAGCAACGCTTCGAAGAAGCTCCTGTCGTAGTCATGTTCATAGGAACCCTCGATCCTCAGGCGACTGTGTCCCGGTTTATGATATTCATTAAGCCGATCACCTTCCAGGCTCTGATCGACAAGTTGGCCCAAATGGACCAGATGGGCCACGGACTTTCCTCTTAAAAAATGGAACCTCGGAATGGAAAGGGTAAAGGGAAAGCGGCTTTCGTTGCCAACAATCAACAACAACCGAGTGACCCAAAACCGGTTGCTCGTCAAAACAACGCGCACCCACGCCAATCCCTGGAACCGAAGCTAGGACATGCTTACTCGTTTCCCCGTGATAAAACGAGAAGGCTGTTCGAACTGGCAGTGCGCAAAAAACTCATCACTCTGCCGGACCCAAAACGTCCACCGCAGCCAAGTGACGTCAACAATCACAACTACTGCCCCTATCACCGAATGGTGAGCCACCCCATTGAGAATTGCTACATTTTCAAGAACTAGGTCAAGGACCAGTACCGTCAAGGGAAATTTGCGCTGTCAGAAAACTGGAAGGTGAACCTGCCACAAAGGCACGGTCCTAAAAAGGTGGATACGCCAGGGGCATCATGTTCGTTTGTAGAAGAAGCTCCGTTGGGAGTTGTCCTTTCAGCTAAAACTAAAAGAATGCTGAAGGATCTTCAAGCATGTCCGGTGATCAGGTGAAAAGGTCCGCTGGAGCCCGAGATCATCGAGGAAATGCTGAAACCATGCCCCACACAAAAAACTGCTAACAATGGGCAAAACACCCAGGTCAAGCTTTCAAAGTCTTCGAAAGGAAAGAAGAAGAGCAAGAAGCCCGTGTAGCCTGACGAAAAGAGCACGGACCTGCAAAAGTACATCGAGGCGCTGGAGGAGTATAACCAGAATGCGCAGACCCCAATCACCCTTGAAGAGTTTCTCAACCATATATTTGAGAACGGGGATAGTGACGATGATGAGGGAAATGGCTCGTCGGGAGAAACTAAAGATTATGTAGCAAGTTGCCACATGGTTTCTCATTTGTCATCAAATAGCGAAGAAGCTCCCTCGGAATTTGAAAACAACGTAGAGGAACTGGAGGTAGGACCTGCGCCAAAATTCTCGGAACTGTTAGAAGACCCAATTGACAGGTTGCTAAACGAAGCCCTTCAAATGAGAAAAGCTGACAGAGAACGTGAAATGGCTATATACGAAAAGGCCAAGCCTCGGCGTCAGGCTGAAGAAGCTGCGGTAAGGATGAGTCGTAAATTACTCCAACCAAGACAAAGCATACCTGCTACAACCAAGAGCAGGATCAAAGCAGAGAAACGGTTCGCCAAAGCTCTGTCAATGGGAATGAAGCTGCCCCCTCTCGTGGAAAGTACCCCCGGGGTCATGTGCCTTGACGGGGCGGATATACATCCGAACTACTACTTATACCATCGGAGGGTCACACATCTTACCGAAGAGTGCAATACCTTCAAGAAGTGGTGGCAAGGATACGTTGCCTACCGACAACACTTCAAGCGGATGAAGCGCAGCGCTCGTCGACAGCAAAGAAGTACGACAGATGAGCATGAAGGAATGGTTGGCAACTGTCATATGGTTGATACCAGTTCGAAAAAGCAAAATCTCAAGTTCTCACATTCAGGAGCAATTCTGAGGAAGAAATAACCCTCGGCCCTCTCTTCAAAGAATCTACCTCCGAAAAAGAAAAGGAGGAGAAGAACTACGAGAACATTCAGCTGCATAACTGCACGCTGCCTGAGAAGAACCTTGGGCCTACAAACAAAGGTTCGAGCAAAAGAGACAAGGGGAAGTAAAAAGTCCCTAAGGAAATTGCCCTCGATATCGTCGAAGAGCTCGCAGCCAAGGACCCGTCTAAGAAAACCAAGGTGTATTACAATGTCCTGGCACATCTGAGGAAGATACCCTCATAACTGAGCATATTGGATGCTCTCCTCCTATCCAAAGAAGCAAGATATTATCTAATCAGGGCTTATAGGAGCCCGATCAGTTCCAAGCTTTCCTTGCAGAAGAAAAGATAAAGGACAAGCTGGCAGAAGTTCATACAGCTGACATTACATTTGGAGATGAAGATCTCCTCCTCATAACGTGCGAGCACAACCGTCCTCTATATGTAACCGGGTACCGCCACGATATCAAGATAGGGAAGATCCTAGTCGACAACGAGTCATCCGTCAACCTTCTCAATATGAAAGTGCTAAGGGATCTGCATAAACGTTTAGCACCTGGCTCGGGAAAAAATTACCATCTCTGGGTTTGACTCACAGTCATCACGGACGCTTGGGTCTGTAATATTGACGTTACGCTTTGGGCTACTCATCACTGACATCAAATTTCATGTCATTGATGCCAAAACTTGTTACAATGCTTTGCTCGGCAGGCCTTGGTTGCACGAGTATAACATCATCCCTTCTACACAACACCAGTGTATGAAGTATTTCAAAGATGGCATCGAGTACACCGTTACGGGGGAGCTAAATCCATTCTCCATAAACGAAGTCCGAAAATATGAAGATGCCAAGTACTTCCTACCAGACTTCAAAGACACGAAAAGATGTCATAACCCGGAGAATAAACAAAAAGCCGTCACCACTATCCCGATCTTTAGGAGCGATACCGAGGAGGTTAAAGAGATAGTCTTCTGGGGGCAACCCCAAAGCAACAGGCCCGGCCCATCTGCTCCAATTTGGTCTTCGGCGATGAATCTGAGGACGAGGCCAACGCCGTGTTCTCCACTCGCCCGTCATCATAAACCATTATTGAAGCTGATCAGAATTTACAAATCACCATAGTTCCACCACGGCATTGCAAAGAACTTGATGCACTTGATACATACAGCGTACAAGAGTTGCGGACTTTCTACATCCCACCCAGATGAAGAGGTGAAAAGGCAATCCTCTTCTACTAATCTGCGAAGACTAAAGTAGAGAAAGAAGTCTAGCATGGTGCCGATCTTACGCTTGACAGGTTTCAACCAATCCATCTGCCCAGATATTACGCAGAGGGATTGAAAAGGCTATTAAGATGCCAAGGCGTACCCTTCAAACAAACCGCTCGACAAGCACAGTTATACAACAAGATTTAGAACATTCCCGGGATTCAGCGAAAGATGCCCAACGGGAAGATGGAGACAACTGGGCTCGGATACGTTCACTCCAAGAAACGGGAGCGATTTCATGGCAGCCGCGTCATAAACAGCTTTGATGAAGAAGTGAACGCTCTTTCAAATAGCCGTAACGTTGAAACAGAACGAGATCCCGCTCTAAGAACATTAAGTCCATCATTCGATGAACAAGTTGACAAGCTAGTAAAAGGAGCCTGTCAAAAGATTCGGGATAACCACGGTCATGAAATGGCCATTTACGAAAAGGCCAGGGCTCAGCGTCTCATTCAACAGTTCGCAAAGAAAGAAGACTACAATGCCCTCCATCCCCAGCTCTTTGTATGTCCTCGCAAGAAAGAAAAATCCTGAAGTAGAGGCAAAAACTGGACAAAGAGTGTAAACAACGTTCGTAAACAATAGGGTATATCTAAGAAGCCGCGCTATCAAGAAAAACATGGTTCAAGAAGATAGGTCGGGAATACTCTTTCCCTCAAGACAAGACAAGGAAAATATTCAACCTTGTCATGAAACATCAAATGATGACACTTCCGAAGGCTCGGCATCCCGAACAAATAAATGAGGTCCATCATCCGGATTATTGCTCTTATCACTGAGCAAAAAGTCATCCCCTTGAAGATTGCTTCATCTTCAAAGACTGGGTCGAAGACCGGTATCAACAAGGCAAGTTCGCTTTGTCCGACAGCTGGAGGGTAATCCCGCCGCAAAAGCACAAGCCAAAGAGAACCTATACTGGGAGGACAGGACCATCTCAACGTCAAGAATGGAAGCAAACATACACCTGCCATGTGGTAACACTCTCAAAGGAGGGAGGGCATGAGACTATAGATGAATCCTTCAGGTGCTTCTCAAATGAAGACGGGGATGAGGTGATCTCAGAGTTTCCACCAGCACCAAAAGCGCTGGAAGATGGGATACACACTATGACAAACAACCTAAGGAAAATCGACTTGGGCACGGAAAATGAGCCGAGACCCACGTTCGTCAATGAGCTTTTGTCTGAAAAACAGGTGGCCACACTAAAGGTCGTTCTTATGCAATATAAAGACTATTTTGCATGGAACTATTCCGAGATGCCGGGACTGGATCCAAAAATAGTGGTGCATAAAATGGCTATATCGCCGGACGTCAAGCCAGTCAAACAGGCGCCAAGAAGAATGCGACTCGAACTCGAGATGAGTATCAATGCCGAAGTCAAGAAACTAATTGACTCTGGATTCATCCAAGAAGTTCATTATCCCGACTGGATTGCCAACATTGTTCCAGTGATGAAGAAAAATGGGATAATGCGCATCTGCATGGACTTTCGTGGCTTTAACAAATCTTGTCTGAAGGATGACTTCCCAGTACCTGTCACTGAGCTGATGATTGATAACACATTCACACATGAAGTCTTCTCCTTCATGGATGGATCTTCAGGCTACAATCAAATAAAAATGCATCCTAAAGACCAAAAGCACATTACCTTCCGAACTCCGCTAGGCATATTTTGCTATAAGGTGATGCCCTTCGGTTTGAAGAACGCAAGCGCTACCTACCAGAGGGCCATGACGAAGATCTTCGATGACCTCATACATGATTGTCGAATGCTATATTGACGACCTTGTGGTGAAAAGCAAATTGTACGAGGAGCACTGGGAACATCTGAACATAGTGTTCCAGGGTCATCAGAAATACAATCTAAAGATGAATCCTCTGAAATGCGCGTTTGGAGTCTCCTCAGGCAAATTCCTAAGATTCATCATACGACACCGAGGCATCGAAATAGACGCATCAAAGATCAAGGCGATTATGGAAATGCCCACGCCAAGAACTCTCAAACAACTGCGGCCTCTCCAAGGAAAGCTCGCATATATCCGGCGAATCATAGCCAACCTCTCAGGCAAATTCCACCCCTACATCCATCTAATGAAGAAGGAGACCCCGTTCATTTGGGATCGTAAATGCCAAAGTTCACTGAACGAAATCAAGCAAAACCTGCAGAAGCCGCCGGTACTGACCGCTCCGGTTAAGGGAAAGCCCCTTATCATGTACACAACAGCCCTGGAAGGTTCTCTAGGAGCGTTATGGGCATAGGAGAACGACCAAAGGAAGGAGAGAGCTCTTTATTATTTGAGTAGAGTTCTCCTGGGGGCAGAAAATAAATACTCCCCCATCGAAAAGCATTGTCTGGTAGTGATCTTCGCGATAAAGAAGCTCAGGCACTATGCCTTGGCACATGAGGTCCATCTCATATCAAGGGTGGATCATCTCAAATATTTGATGTCAAGAGCCATACTAACAGGAAGGCTAGCCAAATGGGCCCTCCTCTTGATGGAATTCTCGATAACATATCGACCCCTCAAGGCAGTGAAAGGTCAGGCCATCGTCGACTTTCTCGCTGAGCATCCGATACAAGCCGATTCTCCCTTAAATTGCAAATTGCCAGACGAACACGCGTTCGATACAATTGAAGGGGAGAAGGAAGAAAATAATGTCCAATGGGAACTCAACTTCAATGGAGCATCTTCCATAAAGAAGCAGAAGCATAACGCTCGTATAATCAAAGGCGGGGTGGGCCTCATCTTCGTGACTCCGTAAGGAGGAATAATGCGTTTCGCCCTTTCCTTAACAGAGCCAAGGACAAACAACGAGACTGAATATGAAGCTTTAGTAGCGGGTCTTGAGATCACTGTCGGTATGGGAATCAAAAACCACCTCATATATGAAGACTCCCAGTTGGTCGTTAGCCAAGTAAATGGCGACTATCATACATGCAAAATAAAGTTGATAAAATATGGCAGGAGAGTGCTACAATTGCTGACACAAATCTCCTCCTACATCCTGGAAAGCATACCGCGTGCGGAAAATAGTAAGGCGGCTGCATTAGCCAAGCTTGCTAAGGAGCTGGCTGAAGAAAATCTCGATGACGTAAAGATCGTTGTGCAAAACCGTCAGGTTCTCGCACCAGCAGAAATACCTTCAGAGGATTCAATTGAGCCATCTGAAGGAAAAGAAACAACCATACAAGCGGTCCTCCAAATAAAAGACAAAGAAAAATTCTAGGATTGGAGGGAAGTCTTGTTCATACCATAATTTTGCATTATTTTATTCCTTATTCTTATTCAGTTTATAAATAAACAGGTGCTTTTGACCCATGTCTGCTACATAGTTGCAGGTAACAGGTTCTCGGAACAAAAACAGTGAAAAAGATGAAAAGACGATACAAAAGTGAGACTACGACCGATAAATGGTGGAATCTTGATCGTGCCTACATCTTGAGGAACAATGAAGATCAATTAACAAGTTCACAAAGGACAAAGGCAGCGCAAGGTTCAAGACTTCGTCACGAAGCAACGGTAAAAGTCCACCACAATTATTCACTGTGGAAATATGGAAGAAGACCAGAAGATATTCTGAAGAAACCAACCAAAGAAATAGGAAGACAAATATAGCCAGAATCAGCACAGGAAAAATCACAGACCAAGCTTCCTTTTTGGCCGCGGAACCGCGGCCAAACAGGGCCTATGGCCGCGGTTCCGCGGCCGTGTATGACACGTGTCGGTGGAAAAATTCAGAAGTCGCCGGCGGCGCGTTGACTAGTTTTTCTTAATGGGTAAAATTGTAATTGCAGATATGACGCGACTGTAACCCTAGGGTTTCTATGAATCTATAAATAGAACCCTAAAAACCTGTTTTAGGTTATGCCTCTTTTTATTCATCTATTCAGATCTAAAAATTCCTGTGTAAATGTTTGGAGAGAGCCATCAATAAAGTAAGTAGTTATTGTATCCGATGCAAAGCAAGAACTGTAGCTACCTGTTTTTATTTTTGAAATTCGATTCCACAACATCTTAGGTTTCTTTTCTTTCATTAATCACATTAATGAAGTCCCATCATTTAAGCACCTAAACATCACAGATAAATACGACGTACACTTATGCCATCCGCATTCGCCTCGATGTCCCCTCGTGCACCGTTAGGTTAGGTAACTAACGGCAGAGCGAGGCAGGGCTAGCGCGAGTGTAAAACATAAGTAACGTCTATATAATATATCATATATACTATATACAGTATCCATCACAGAACATATCATATGATCACATCACAGATATCGCAGCAGAAGAAACATATGAAACATTGGATATACTTGGACGTCCGTGTTTTTAATACGAGCCAGTATAAAACACAGATTCCACGGTCGCGATGAATAGCCAATCCCACACCCCTAGACCCCTATGATAGCGGCAAGCAACCCTACCAATTCTAGAGTTAGGAGACCCGGACTCGACTCCTCGAGTTGGTCTCCCACTGGACTCCAGAACCCGGTTACTTGTGCCCTCCTCCTTGGGTCTATCCTAGTGCGGAAAAGTAAATAATATACAAATGGTGACATCTTCCGCAACCTGGAAGTTCCCCAATAAAAGAATATTATATACAAGCTTTTACATGAATGAAAATGAAAAAACACTCATCTCACATAAAAAAAACCCGGCTATTCAAACACGACGATCCGATATAACATATCAAGCAACACATAACATCACATGTCATCAACGTAAGTAAACATGCGTATCCCAATTGTCATTGACATATAGCAACGAAACTGGCGATATCACATATTACACTTACGGTCACAGAAAAGAAAGTGTAAAACTACAACAGTTGGAATCCGCAAACTCTTTAGACATCGCATGCCTAACAATTATAAACCCCGCATTTTAGTCTCAATATCGAAAACACTTTTCAATATAAAGTCGGGCAATTCAACAAGATTCCCGGCATCCAGAACGAATGCTCGTCGCAAACTTTAGTGGACGGCCGCACCCCCGATACCATCGACGAAGTGCACCAAGGCGGAACACCGCTGCCGCGAGCACCCGAACGGATGCTTTCGGCGACGGGGTTCTCCTACAGTCACTTGGTCGGGGCTATGGGGTGAGGCTGTCTATTAAGTTTACCTGGCGAATATCCGCGTACGCTACGTGATTGCGACGGACTTTTGATCACATCAAAATTCCGTGGCAACCGATCATGTGAGACTAAAGTGCTATGTTTATAACATCCAAATCAGTTATCTCATAACTACATGTGGATTCCAAATATTGTATCACATTCCGGATAAATAGAAAATGTTAAACTTTCCGTTCGAACATTCAAACACCCAATTTTTCCCGAAACAGCTCAACCCATGAAATAAGTTTAAAAACATCCAGTTCATGCCTCAGTACCAACGGTCCAGCCGTAGAAGGGTCAAGCCAACGCCTCATATGTGGCACGCCGTACTGCCCCAAACCCGAAGCTTCAAAGGGCAGTTCAAGACGGTCACATAATCGAGTTAAGGTTTGTTGTCTTCTAGAGGGTCCATCGCGTTACTTGCACTACTTAGAACGTTATTAAACCACGGAAAAATCCAACAATTGGAAATTTCCCGGCAGGGGAAAAAGTGGGTATTTATATCCGGTCGAACCTTTTAACATGCTCTAAAAATACCGGGAAAAAACACAGACAAAATTAGACAATCCGATCGAATCTCCGAACTCCCAATACTACCCAGAAAACTCAACTCTTGAGTCCAAATTAAAAATATGCAGAAAATTCAGAACGGAATTCTAAGAAATACTATGCAAAACGAGCTCCTGAATCAATTAAACCGCCGCGGAACCGCGGCAGGGGCCTGGCTCCTACGGCGGTTCCGCGGCCGTACGGTCGCTTCTTCCACTATATTTTGCATAGTAATTCCCATGTATGTCTCTCTGTTACATGTTGGTAAAGCCCTTAGGATGTGTACTTGACTACCTGGACTATGATGCTGATCATACTAGTAGGGACATGGTAGTCCATAAGTACATCCTTCAAGGTCCCTAGTCGTGGGTATATCGAGATGGGACATCGATATACCAGAGTAGACTAGCGTATACCTTCTCGACCCATATAGATGGGCGATGGATGATCCCATATCCATTGGTGTTTGACATCAGAGATGATATACGGGTGCTCAGTGGAGACTGGGTACACTGGACGGACTCGCCGAGAACTCCCAAATTTTTTCAAAACTGTGCATTTTTCCAAATTAACGCAGCGGAGGATTTCCGGTTATAGCCAATCGAACACAGCGCAACATCAACACCCTATACCGGGAGAGACGAATCCCCTCCTATCGCTCATTGCCTCCATGTGATTCGGGACTGTACCAAAAAGCCACCGTTTTGCACGCCCTCTTGGACGTGGTAAGGTGGAAATCAAAGCACAGTGGGAATCACACAAGACTCTATGACGATCTCGGGTCTACAGACTAACCTGTACCAGTATCACCAGAGAACTGCCATCTGACGTAAGGTATAATACCATCTGGGAGTTCTCGGCGAGTCCGTCCAGTGTACCCAGTCTCCACTGAGCACCCGTATATCATCTCTGATGTCAAACACCAATGGATATGGGATCATCCATCACCCATCTGTATGAGTCGAGAAGGTATACGCTATTCTACTCTGGTATATCGATGCCCCGTCTCGATATACCCACGACTAGGGACCTTGAAGGATGTACTTATGGTATACCATGTCCCCACTAGTATGACACACATCATAGTCCAGGTAGTCAAGTACACATCCTAAGGGCTTTACCAACATGTAACAGAGAGACATACAGTATACACGTTAAGGAAAAGAGTAACCAGATAGCATACTATCATGTCGAGTAAGAAAGTCCTCCCTATATATGTCCCAGCATCCACTACGATATACATCCTATGTACAGGAATGGCCTCTAGGGCATACATATAACTAACAATTACCACTGTAGGGTTCCTAGGCACACTCAAGAGGTCTCACAAGGCATCAACCATGCCAAATTCAAAAAATTCCGGTGCCGAAAAACCCTAATGCGATCGTTAACTAGAGTTTAGGAGAAACAAAAAGCATGTAGATAACAATTATCACTAAGGGAAAGGAAATACTGTAAGTCCACGTTGCTCACCCCGGTTCTTACGGGGAGGCGAAAACGGCGAAAAACAATGATTTGGCGCAAGACAACATGGACTAAAAGTCGGGATCTTGACTAAACTAGAAACTAGTAAACACTTAGAGGTTTTAGCTATTATGCTGTAGAAAGTATACCTCACGGAACCGGTCCTTCGGGTCTTCATCCCGCTGTCCCACTCGTCCATCCAAGCTCCAAGCGTCGATCCGGACCTTGGGCACCTCCGCGGCCTTCTTGAGTCGAAGACGATCCACCCGAGAGTTGTACACTAAGCTTCGCCTCAAGCCAAGGCAACTAGGGCAAAGAGATTGCTAATCTAAATGCCTTAGGTTGTATAGAAGAGAAAGATGGAAGTGTTTGTCTATGTGGATTCTTTTTCTCTCAACACATGAGATCAAAAGAAGAGATCAAGAGGAGGAAGAAGAAGGAGAAAGTTTGCAACCATGGAGCTTTTCTTTTTCTTCTCACATCATGAGAGAGAATGAGAAGAGAATAATGAAAAAGGATTAAGCCAAATGAAATGAACCATGGTTGCGATAATACACGAGAATCATCATTACTAATCCTATCATGAAAGAGTTGATGGCACATTGAATTGACCATTATCATAACTCAAGAATTAAAAAGAAAATAAAATAAGAGTGTAGATCCCTCTTGAAGGTCAATGGTCAACACGGTCAACGGTTCAACAAAGTCAAGAGGGGTCTAAGTGGTCAAATGGTCAATGCAATTAGCCATCACTAATCTATCACTAAAAGGATTAGTAAACAATATCTCCGACTCATAACGGTTTTGATCAAACGAATTGTCAAAACCCTAATGAGTGTGCCACATTACGGTTTTGGCCGAACCAACTGCCAATACCCTAATGGAGCACCTCCTCCTTCATCACTCCTCAAAACTGTACATACACACCCGCATCCGCATTCCGTAGAATGCGAATGCACAGAAGACAAATCAAATCCATCTGTCCAATACTAGGATCTGGCTTAAACCAAAGCCCACTAGTATTGCCTGCCCGAACAGCATACGCACACAAGTGCACGTAAGTGATCATAGCCCTGCCGTAAAACCATACGGCCTCTAGACGTTTCGCTCAGTGCAGGGAAACTCTCTGTGTGGGACTCTAAAGACTCGACACTACGCTGGCAGTGGGTTTAACCACAGACCGCAAGCGGCACTAGCTGTACGTAACGGTCCCCAGGTAGATGTCGATAAGAAGGCCGATGAGGTAAACCCATCCGAACTCCTACTGAGCCTGTATGTGACAATCTCCGTACAGTCCGGTCTGTTCGTCTGATACATCGCATGGCGGGCCTAGGGGGCGGTGAACGTCAGTCCCCTAATAGCGGTATAAGTCGTGTCGGAGTATAGCCCAGAACACCCTGAGATAACACTGGAAACCTACCAGTATATCTCGCTTGCCCTGGCCAGGGACTACTTGTGTAATGGCTCTCCTAGACACAGCGCGATGTCAACCCCCAATACCGGGAGAGACGAATCCTGTCTAACCGTCACTGCCTCCAAGTGCTTCGGGACTGCACCAAACTACTACCTGTTTGCACGACTCCTTTGAGCCGTGGTAGGGTAGTAATCTAAGTACAGTGGAAACACACTCGAGGCGAAGTGACAGTGTCAAGTCAGCGGACTAAGCTGTACTCATGTCACCTAGGAACTGATAACTGACGATAGGTATAATACCAACCAACAGTTCCAGACGAGTCATGTCCAGTGTACTCGTAACCTAACGAGCACCCGCATACTATCTCAAGTACGACGCACTGACGGCTGTGGGACAGACCGTCTCCCCTGCTGGGATGAGAAGCGCATACGCTAGTCTACTCCGGAGTATCGATGCCCTGTCTCGATAGTCCTACGACTAGGGACCTGTATAAGGATGTGCTTATGGATTACCCAGCCCCCACGAGTGTGAGCGCCATCACAACGCTGGTAATCAAGCAAAGATCCTAAGGGCTCTACTAATATGTATATAAGCGATATGCTAAAAGAAACACATGCACATATTGAAGTAGAGAAAAACCAAGTAGCATACTACCATTTTGAGCAAGATTGTCTATACAATTGTGAATATCCCAAGCTTCCATCAAGTAATATACAAGCTAGTATGATACAGTAATGGCCTCTAGGGCATATACACTAACAATCTCCCACTTGCACTAAGACCATGTACTGGCGTATCGAAGACCTATCATCTCGATCAGCCGCTCGAACTGAGTCTGGGGTAGGGCCTTCGTGAGTGGATTTGCAGTGTTGTTCTCCGTATTTACTCTCTTCACCTCGATCTCCCGGTGATCTACAATCTCCCTGATCAGGTGGTACCGCCTCAAAATGTGCCTGGACTTCTGATGGGACCTGGGTTCCTTCGCTAAAGCTATAGCGTCGTTGTTGTCGCAATACAGCGGTATTGGATCAACAATGGTAGGAACCACCTGAAGCTCCGTGAGGAACTTCTTCATCCAGACAGCTTCCTTTGCGGCATCGCAAGCAGCTATGTACTCCGCTTCCATAGTTGAGTCTGCAACGGTCTCCTGCTTGGAACTCTTCCAGCAAACCGCCCCTCCATTGAGGGTAAAGACATAACCCGACATGGACTTGGAGTCATCCTTGTCACTCTGAAAGCTGGAGTCAGCAAAGGCCTTGAGCTGGAGGTCTTTTCCGCCATACACCAAGAACATCTCCTTAGTCCTTCTCAGGTATTTGAGAATGTTCTTTACCGCTATCCAGTGTTTCTCCCCTGGGTTCGACTGATACCGGCTTACAACACTTAATGCGTATGCTACATCTGGTCTGGTACACAACATCGCATACATTATAGAGCCTACCGCAGAAGCGTAGGGTATAATAGACATGCGATCCCTTTCCAAATCAGTCTTGGGAGACATCTCTTTGGAGAGGGTGATCCCGTGACAAGCCGGTAAATTACCGCGCTTGGAATCTTCCATACTGAATCTTTCAGTATGGCGTCGATGTACCTTGACTGTGAAAGTCCCAACATCCTCTTAGATCTATCACGATAGATCTGGATCCCCAGAATGTAGTTGGCATCGCCCAGGTCCTTCATGGAGAACCTCTGCGACAAGAATCCTTTGACTGACTGTAGCATAGGAATATCATTTCCTATTAGGAGAATGTCATCCACGTACAAGACGAGGAATACTACAGTTCTCCCTACAATCTTACTGTAAATGCATGGTTCATCTGGGTTTTTGATAAAGTCGAATTCTTTGACAGTATCATCAAAGCAGATGTTCCAACTCCGCGATGCCTGCTTAAGTCCATAAATGGACTTGAGCAACTTGCACACTCTACCGCTGCTCCCACTCTGATTGAATCCCTCCGGCTGATCCATATAGACGCACTCTTCCAAATTTCCATTTAGGAAAGCCGTCTTTACGTCCATCTGCCAGATTTCATAATCGTGGAAGGCAGCAATGGCAAGAAGGATCCGAATGGATTTCAGCATAGCCACTGGAGAAAAGGTCTCGTCATAGTCCAAACCAGGTCTTTGACGAAAACCCTTTGCAACAAGTCTAGCTTTATAGGTCTCAACCTGCCCATCTACACCAATCTTCTTTCTGAAGATCCATTTGCAGCCTACGGGTTTTACCCCTTCTGGAGCAAAGTCCAAAGTCCAAACTTTGTTGGTGTACATGGACTCCATCTCGGCCCGCATTGCATCCAGCCATTTTACCGAGTCACCGCTCTGAATGGCTTGCTGGAAACTGGTAGGTTCACCATAATCCATAGTGCAATCCTCTCTATCCCCGTCAATGAGAAAACCGTAGTATCTCTCGGGCGGATGAGACTGCCTACTACTCCTGCGGAGTGGCGCTGGGATGTCCCTTTCTTTCGAACCCTCTGGTTCTACTAAGCTTTCAGTAATAGCTTGTGGTTCTGGAATTTCTTCCAGTTCTATTACGCTCCCACTTATCTGATTTTCCAAAAACTCAGTTTCCAAGAAGCGGGCATGACGAGAAACAAAAACCTTTTGTTCCTCTGCGTAATAGAAAAGATACCCCTTGGAGTTCTTTGGGTATCCCACAAACTTACACTGTACTGAACGTGCCTCGAGCTTGTCCGCATGCTGCTTTTTTACAAAAGCTGGACATCCCCATGTCTTAAAGTGTTTAAGAATGGGTTTCTTCTCACTCCACATCTGATATGGTGTGGTAGGCACTGACTTAGTAGGAACTTGGTTCAAAAGATATGCAGTTGTTTCTAGTGCATAACTCCAGAAGGATCGCGGCAACTCAGCCTTACTCATCATGGAACGAACCATATCCAATAGAGTTCGATTCCTCCTTTCCGATACACCGTTGTGTTGTGGTGTGTATGGAGGAGTAAGCTGAGAGAGAATTCCATTCTCTTTTAAGTAGCCCAGAAACTCGGCACTCAAGTATTCACCACCTCGATCAGATCTTAGTGTCTTGATACTTTTGCCTATTTGTTTTTCAACTTCATTCTTGTATTCCTGAAATTTCTCAAAGGCCTCGGATTCGTGCTTCATCAAGAAGACATGCCCATACCTAGAGAAATCATCTGTGAAAGTAATGAAGTATGAATAACCACTTCGCGCATGTATAGACATTGGACCACACACATCACTGTGTATGAGTCCCAAGAGCTCGCTTGCTCTTTCTCCGTGTCCAGTGAACGGAGTCTTTGTCATCTTTCCCATGAGACAAGATTCACAAGTGGCATAAGACTGGTACTCAAACGGATTCAAGTATCCCTCTTTATATAACTTTGTTAACCGTGTCTCATTAATGTGACCCAGTCTACAATGCCATAAGAAATGCTGATTTGTTTCCGGAGACTTTCTTTTTAGTGTGTTCTGGACACTGAAGATCTGAGCTTGATTCAATACGTATATTCCGTTTTGTAATGTACCTGACCCAATCAGGACTTGATTTAGGTGGATGTTTACTACATCGCTTACAAAAGTAAAATCATATCCTTCCTTAGAAATTAAGGATACAGATATGATATTACAATTCGCACCTGGTACATAAAAACAGTTATGCAGAATCAATATCTGCCCAGTTGTCAGTCCTAGATGATATTCCCCTACGGATTCAGCATACATGCTCATTCCGTTAGCAACCCTGAGAGTCATATCACCTTTCCTGATAAACCTACGGTTTCTTAGAGCCTGTAACGAATTACAGATATGAGATCCTGATCCGGTATCCAATACCCAGGAAGTAGGGTTAACTGGCATACGGTTCTCTATTACAAACACACCCGAAGCTGAAGCCACAACATGCTTCGAATTCTGGCTACTGGCTTTGCAAGCCATGCAATCCTTCTGCCCATGTTCATTCCCGTTACAATAGGAACATCCCTCTTTTACTACATCCAGTCCCGAAACTTCTGCCCTTCCCTTTCTTTCTACTTCCCTGGTTTCCTTCAGGGTAGTAGGTAGAGACTGTTGAACTAAGTCAGCATCTGACCCGTTCTTCAACGTGGTCTTCAGGTCCGAGAGCTCAAAAGAGCTGGTCTCTGTAAGGACGTTGCCCCCTACAGATGACCCGATAGCCAACCTCGCTGGAAGCAATTCGTTCGAGGTCTCATATCTTGAGATACGAGATTGCTCTCCATATAAAACATTGTTATGGAGGAAGATAGAAGCTGAGTCCATCTTCTCATGCTGCCTCTGGTATATACCATCAACTGAGGCTAACACGAGGCACTTGGCTTTCGCACAGTCTTCTTCCGATGTCCTATGGATATCAATATCCGTAACAGGGGAAACTGGACCTGAGACGGCAGGGGTTGGATCAGTCAAGAGGTGTCCCAGCTCGTCATGGGCAATGGACATCTGGACAGACCTTTGCCAGTCATAACAGTCAGATTCAGTCGTTTTATTATCTAGATGTAACCTAGGTACGGTCACTGGGTCGCTGCAATTAAGAGAGAGAGAAGAAAACACTCAGCATGATGCTCTTGCAAGTTTAGATTGGTTTTTAATTTATCTAATGAGGATGGCTCCCACTGTCTCTCGAATCCCTCCCCAAACCATAAAGGAAGAATTAGTCAGGATCAATCTCACCGTACAATACTTGCTTAACCGTTCAGCCAGGCCAGTGTCGGTACTTCGAGGGAGGTTTTCCAACGCTTTCGCGAAGTTCCTTAATTAAGTAACCTCTTTTCCCTGTGGGCGTAGCCCCGCTAACACCTTTCTAGACACCTACTTGGTTTATAGCATTGATCGTTAAGTGAAAGAGTTCCCGAGGAGTAGCATATACTCACAGCAGGATCGGGATCCAAATATCATCGCGTGATAAAACCGAAGGAATCCTACCAAAATCATCACACTCCAAATGGTATGCAGCGCTAGCAAGTTTCAGTACTTTTGAAACTCCCGATGTGGATTTTTGCCCCATGCTCTTATGAACTTGACTAAGGCCAACAAATCATAAGTCACATGTCAAGTTCTACCCGTCGTTGTCCAGGTTAATTTGAACCCATCCGTATATACCCTTGACTATGGCCAACAAAGCAATACGACTGTCCCAAACCAACGCATTCTATCTATGCAACATATGAATACCCACCAGCTACCAAACACTGTGCCTTGACTAAGACCAACAAACACAGCTTGAATACTGTTGAATATTCATATGAAACGACGGAGGGCTACGGATGGTTTTGGCGAAACCGTGAACGTAGTGAACTTGATATAGTCGATGGAACGAGATAGCTTTTAAAAGGAGTGGTTCAAACTCCGCGTTTAAAATGCTTGTTTTTGAAAAGAACCGAGTGGTTTTCAAAGTGTTCAAACGACTTTTACTTAGTTTATTTTCTTGCATTAGTTCTTTTAATGCATCCCATCATTTAATCCTACCATTGCAGAAAACAACCAAAATATGGTGTACGCTTATGCCATCCGCATTCGCCACGGGGCCCCGTCATCACCCGTTAGGTTACTTAACTAACGACAGAGCGGGGGCTGGACTAGCGTGGATGCAAAACATAAGCAACACCTAAATAGTTATTATATATAGATATATAGCAATGATAGCCATTACAGATCACAGATGAACACTTTGGATATACTAGGAATCCGCGATTCGTTCGAGCCTGCAACGAAAAACGGATTACACGGTCGCGATGAATATCCAAACCCCACCCTAGACCCCTACGGGTGCGGCAAACTACCCGCCAAGTACCCGAAGCGAAGCAACCTCCCTCAACACCGTGAGTAGGCCACTCGGCACTTCGAGATACCCGGTAGTTTGTGCACCCCACCTTGGGTCTATCCTAGGAGCAAAAACAGTAAAAAGAAATTATACAATGACGGCTACAACCCCGACCCGGTTGTGCGGCCAAACAAATAATATTACATCAATTTACATAATTTACAATGAATGAAAGAAAAAGAAACTCTCATCTCACATCCATTCCCGGCTATTCATCCGCGACAATCCACCGAGTTCATATACACAAACCAACAACAGATCACAGATATGTATAACCCCCACTAATCGACGTATAGCGATTAGCGGACGTTCAATACATATATCACATCACAGAAAATATGCATTAGCCAAAGTCTACGGAATATCGATCAAAATACGGATTTTTAACCACCCCAAAAGTCAATTTGCTCTCTGGAAAATCTGGGTAGAAAAAACATGTACTAAAAATCCCAAAACTGCCAAATAAAAACACTGCAAGAAACCTGGTCCACGACCGAGTCAAATCAGCCGCGGAGACTAAACTAAAAACTAGTAAACACTTAGAGGTTTTAGCTACTATGCTGTAGAAAGTATACCTCACGGAACCGGTCCTTCGGGTCTTCATCCCGCTGTCCCACTCGTCTATCCAAGCTCCAAGCGTCGATCCGGACCTTGGGCACCTCCGCGGCCTTCTTGAGTCGAAGACGATCCACCCGAGAGTTGTACACTAAGCTTCGCCTCAAGCCAAGGAAACTAGGGCAAAGAGATTGCTAATCTAAATGCTTTAGGTTGTGTAGAAGAGAGAGATGGAAGTGTTTGTCTATGTGGATTCTTTTTCTCTCAACACATGAGATCAAAAGAAGAGATCAAGAGGAGGAAGAAGAAGGAGAAAGTTTGCAACCATGGAGCTTTTCTTTTTCTTCTCACTTAATGAGAGAGAATGAGAAGAGAATAATGAAAAAAGATTAAGCAAAATGAAAAGAACCATGATTGCAATAATACACAAGAATCATCATTACTAATCCTATCATGAAAGAGTTGATGGCACATTGAATTGACCATTATCATAACTCAAGAATTAAAAAGAAAATAAAAGAAGAGTGTAAATCCCTCTTGAAGGTCAATGGTCAACAAAGTCAAGAGGGGACTAAGTGGTCAAATGGTCAATGCAATTAGCCATCACTAATCTATCACTAAAAGGATTAGTAAAATATGTCTCCGACTCATAACGGTTTTGACCAAACGAATTGTCAAAACCCTAATGAGTGTGCCACATTACGGTTTTGGCCGAACCAACTGCCAAAACCCTAATGGGGCACCTCCTCCTTCATCACTCCTCAAAACTGTGCATACACACCCGCATCCGCATTCCGTAGAATGCGAATGGACAGAAGACAAATCAAATCCATCTGTGCAATACTAGGATCTGGCTTAAACCAAAGCCCACTAGTATTGCCTGCCCGAACAGCATACGCACACAAGTGCACGTAAGTGATCGTAGCCCTGTCGTAAAACCATATGGCCTCTACACGTTTCGCTCAGTGCAGGGAAACTCTCTGTGTGGGACTCTAAAGACTCGACACTACGCTGGCAGTGGGTTTAACCAAAGACCGCAAGCGGCACTAGCTGTACGTAACGGTCCCCAGGTAGATGTCGATAAGAAGGCCGATGAGGTAAACCCATCCGAACTCCTACTGAGCCTGTATGTGACAATCTCCGTACAGTCCGGTCTGTTCGTCTGATACATCGCATGGCGGGCCTAGGGGGGCGGTGAACGTCAGTCCCCTAATAGCGGTACAAGTCGTGTCGGAGTGTAGCCCAGAACACCCTGAGATAACACTGGAAACCTACCAGTATATCTCGCTTGCCCTGGCCAGGGACTACTTGTGTAATGGCTCTCCTAGACACAGCGAGATGTCAACCCCCAATACCGGGAGAGACGAATCCTGTCTAACCGTCACTGCCTCCAAGTGCTTCGGGACTGCACCCAACTACTACCTGTTTGCAAGACTCCTTTGAGCCGTGGTACGGTAGTAATCTAAGTACAGTGGGAACACACTCGAGGCGAAGTGACAGTGTCAAGTCAGCGGACTAAGCTGTACTCATGTCACCTGGGAACTGATAACTGACGATAGGTATAATACCAACCAACAGTTCCCGACGAGTCCTGTCCAGTATACTCGTAACCTAACGAGCACCCGCATACTATCTCAAGTACGACGCACTGACGGCTGTGGGACAGACCGTCTCCCCCGCTGGGATGAGAAGCGCATACGCTAGTTTACTCTGGAGTATCGATGCCTTGTCTCGATTGTCCCACGACTAGGGACCTGTATAAGGATGTGCTTATGGATTACCCAGCCCCCACGAGTGTGAGCGCCATCACAACGCTGGTAATCAAGCAAAGATCCTAAGGGCTCTACTAATATGTATATAAGCGATATGCTAAAAGAAACACATGCACATATTGAAGTAGAGACAAACCAAGTAGCATACTACCATTTTGAGCAAGATTGTCTATACAACTGTGAATATCCCAAGCTTCCATCAAGTAATATACAAGCTAGTATGATACAATAATGGCCTCTAGGGTATATACACTAACAAATACAACCTTTGTAGATCCGGTCCTCCACCTCCATAGCTCGATGATGAAGTCCCTCCGCTGTGATCATCGGATCCCAGACTCTAGCGATGCTTTCGTCGAAGAAATGATTAGGCTAGGTCGTCGACTTCGATGCCGAAGATGATCTACGTCGAGGCAACTCAAGATCAAGCTCCAACTTCACCAAGTCTTGAAACTTGTGAAGAAAACACCCTATACTACATGTCAAGTGGTAGAGGATGAAGAAATAGGAAGTGGGTTCACTTTGGATTTGGATTTCTCACTTGGAATCATCACTTGACATTTTTGTAGAAAGCTTTTCTTTCTTCATCTTGAAGAAGAAGAAGAATGAAAAAGAATTATTCATTAAAACAAAATCAAGTGATGGTTATCATTTTGTAACCATGGGTGAGTGTAGAGAATAAACTAGGGTTAAGTTGAATGGTTAGGTTAAAGGAAAGAAACAAAATGGTCAAGCTTTCAAACCTTCATGAAGTTTCAACAAAAGAACAAAACAAGCCACCATTTCATTTATCTTTCCAAAAGAATAAATAAATAAATAAAAACCTAACCATTTACTTAAACATGATTTAATCAACACAAACCCAAGTTTACTTGTATCATCAAATATGATACAAACTAGTGCACAAACATATATCATATATACAATGTGCACATTCAAGTGAGATAATCAATCTTAAGTGAACAAATACTAGTTAATGTAAAGTAATATATCAAATATATAATTATACATTAAATCATTAAATCAACACTTGATTTAACGATCCGGTCATATCGCATATGACCGACTAATATCCAATGTATCGACTAATCGAATCAATCCTTGATTCGATAACTAGGTTATATCGCATACAACCAATCGATACATTCATCGCGAGAATAGAATACGGTATCACATACACGCATTATTCTCGGTCCCGCACATATCTCATATGCGCTCCTATTTCGTTTCGCTTGAGCCAGGAAACCTCTGTGTAGGACTCTAAAGACTCGTCAATACGCCGGCAACAGGTGATGATCATATCAAACACCCACAAGCCGCAAGCGGTCTGCTAAACATAACGGCCACCCGGGTATTGAGCGATCAGATGATCAACGAGCAAGCCCGCTCACACTCCTGTGAATCCAACCAGTAACACTTACCATACAGTCCGGTCTGTTCGTCTGATATGTCGCATATCTCGCCTAGGGGTGGTAAACGTCAGACCCCGGTAGCTCAATAAGTCATGTCAATATGAGGTCTATAATAGTTCGAGAAACTACTGGTAACACTTACCAGTAAATCTCAGCAACCCTGGCCAGGGATTTCCGGTTATAGCCAATCGAACACTACGCAACATCAACTCCCTATACCGGGAGAGACGAATCCCCTCCTATCGCTCATTGCCTCCATGTGACTCGGGACTGTACCCAAAAACCACCGTTTTGCATGCCCTCTTGGACGTGGTAAGGTGGAAATCAAAGCACAGTGGGAATCACACAAGACTCTCTGACGATCTCGGGTCTACAGACTAACCTGTACCAGTGTCACCAGAGAACTGCCATCTGACGTAAGGTATAATACCATCTGGGAGTTCTTGGCGAGTCCGTCCAGTGTACCCAGTCTCCACTGAGCACCCGTATATCATCTCTGAACACCAATGGATATGGGATCATCCATCGCCCATCTGTATGGGTCGAGAAGGTATACGCTAGTCTACTCTGGTATATCGATGCCCCGTCTCGATATACCCACGACTAGGGACCTTGAAGGATGTACTTATGGACTACCATGTCCCCACTAGTATGATCCGCATCATAGTCCAGGTAGTCAAGTACACATCCTAAGGGCTTTACCAACATGTAACAGCGAGACATACAGTATACACGTTAAGGCAAAGAGTAACCAGATAGCATACTATCATGTCGAGCAAGAAAGTCCTCCCTATATATGTCCCAGCATCCACTACAATATACATCCTATGTACAGTAATGGCCTCTAGGGCATACATATAACTAACATCTTCAACTGTCTCGATGCGTACGCTATACCTTCTCATGCTGCATCAAAACGCATCCCAATCGTTTCCCAGATGCGTCGCTGTGAATTACCAATCCTACGGAACTGTCTGGCACGGTCAGAGTAGGAGCGGTTATCAATCTCTGCTTCAACGCCTCAAAAGCTGACGCACACTTATCCGTCCACACAAATGGTACCTCCTTGCGCGTAATCTTGTTCAACGGCTCCGCCAGACGAGCAAAGTTCTCCACGAACCGTCTGAAATACCCGGCGAGTCCAAGAAAGCTTCTTATCTCCGCAACATTCTTCGGAATTGGCCAATCTCGAACTGCCGCAATCTTTTCGGGATCAACGGCGATTCCATCGCCAGACACGACATGCCCCAAGAACATTACTTCTACCAGCCAAAACTCGCACTTGCTCATCTTTGCATATAATTTTTTTTGTCTCAGCGTCTGTAGTGCGATCTTCAAATGTTCTGCATGCTCTTCAATACTCTTCGAGTAGACCAGAATATCATCAATGAACACCACAATAAACTGGTCCAAGAATGGTGAAAAGATTCGGTTCATCAAGTCCATGAATATCGCCGGTTCATTCGTTACTCCGAAGGGCATCACTAAGTACTCGTAATGTCCATACCGAGTTCGGAACGCCGTCTTGCAAATATCTTCTGTTTTCACTCGGACCTGATGATATCTGGATCGTAAATCCAGCTTCGAGAATACCCTCGCGCCACTAAGCTGCTCAAATAATTCGCCAATGCGAGAGATCGGGTACTTGTTCTTAATAGTCACCCGGTTTAATTCTCGATAATCGATGCATATTCTCCTTGTGCCATCTTTCTTCTTGACTAGAAGAACTGGAGCTCCCCAAGGCGAGTACTGCTTCAAATCCAACCCTTCTCAAGTAATTCAGTAACCTGCTTCTTAACTTCTTCCAACTCCACTGGTGCCATTGGATAGTACGCTTTAGAAACTGGCGCTGCACCAGGAACAAGATCAATCGCGAACTCCACGTCTCGCTTCGGCGGTAAACCTGATATGTCTTCAAACACGTCCATGAAATCTCGAACAACAGCTGGCGTTTCATCTTGAGCAACCTCCATCGACGAAAGAACATTAGCTGTCGGCCTAGCCCTAAATTCGACTAGCCCGACAGAACTGCTTCCTCCAGTGAAGATAAACTCTGGATGTCCGGGAATCTGGAAAATTACTTTCTTTGCCCTACAATCAATGTAAGCATGGAAAGTGCCGAGAAAATCCATTCCCAAGACGACTTCATAGCTGCCCGTATCAATCACCAAGAAATCTGCAAAAAGCTCCCGTCCGCAAACAACAACAACACAATCCTTACACTCACTACTAGATATGATTTTCCCATTCCCAGTGTGTATGTCCCAGAAACTAGAAAGGGTCGTGCAAGTAATCGAGTGTGTAGCAATAAACTTGGACGACATAAAACAATGGGATGCACCAGAATCAAATAACGCTAATGCGGGAAAACCGTGAACAAGTAGAATACCTGAAACAACTTCTCCTGAAGCTTTAGCTTCCTCAGCCGTCAGGGTAAATGCTCGAGCTTGATTGGGTCCCTGAGTCAGCTGCTTCTGTCCCTGAAATGGTTTCTGCGGTGGCTTCTGAACATCATCCTTCGTGCGAAGCTTCGACGGACAAGTGCTGGTAGTATGATCCGCCGATCCACAAACCAAGCAGAGTCCCTGTTTCCTTCGACATTCCCTTTGCACGTGCCCAGGTAAATGGCAGTAGTCACAAATCACGGTCCTCCTCTGATCAACAACAGCATGCTTCTTCATCGGTGTTACACCACGACGGTCCACTGGAATGCCTCTGCGTCCATGTGCTCGGTTCGGTGCAAATGTCGGCTTCCGTACTGTAACTACTGGCTGCTGTGTACTCCCAGTCTTCATAGATAGGCTCTGCTGCTCTTGAGCCGCTGTAAGCACTTGGGAAAAAGTGGTCAAACCTAGGGAGACAATCTGCCTCTGGATGTCCACATCCAAACTGCGCATGAACCTCCTTGCCCTATCAGTATCGTTGGCAACCAGAGGTCCAGCGAATCTACTGAGCTGCGTTCACTCAGCTGCATGTACATTTACAGGTGCGCCGTTTTGCTTCAAACTGACGAACTTTTCTTCCATTTCCTCCCGTGCAGTCCGTGCGAAGAACTTCTACAAGAAACTCTTCGAAAATCCGCCCACTTGATCGGCTTGGGCAAGCGGGTCTCTTCCACAAGCCACCATTCACGGGCGTAATCCACCAGTTGGATGCATACCACATCCACTCTCTTATCTTCTGGGATCTGTGCCGCAATGAGTAAATTTTCCGTGTCAACCAGCCACTGCTCCGCTGGCAACGGCTCTTCCAGGCCAGTAAATACAGACGGACCCAGTCTCCAGAAATCTGCTACGGTTCCCACACGATCCCCTGGTCTGGCCACAACATTGTTTACGGACTGCTGAACGGTCCGCAAACCCTCCTGAAAAGATTCAGCTTGCTGCTAGATCAGCTCGGTCTGTCGCCTTTGGTTCTCCAACATCCCACGTATTACTCCAAGCATAGCGGCTTCGTCAACACGCCTTTGGTACGTTTTCAGATTCTTGTCTGTCGTGTTCCTGAAATCAAAGCACCAAAAGGATTAGCATGATAACAGATTCAAATGTAGATTAAGGATATGAATCATGGCTAGAACTCCAAGTTACTTAAATAGAGTACCGCATTGTAACCATGCCGCAGTATCATAGCTACAATTACATAACTCCACCCAAGTCGCCTAAGTTCTAGAGATAAAAAAGGAACCAGGTTTCGAGTCGATATGCAAAGGAGGTTTGCATATCGTAAAAGTATAATCAGGAGGAGATTAAGATTCAAGAATGGTAAGACGGTAAGGTGGCAGGACATGTTTCCTAATCACGAGTATTATGATTCGTGTACTGGGTCCAATACCCAACTACAAAAGAATCAAACCTGATTAACCAATAACCTATGTCTCTGAAACCAAAAGAACCATGTCACGCCCCGCTTCCCAGAGTACGCTAAAGTAGGAACGTGACATGGCCAACCATACTACCTGTGGATAGGAATTATCCTTCCACAGTCACATTACGGCTGTAGAGATATCAAGAACAATAATAAATTATCTAACACATGTCCATAAGCCAAAATAAAATGAGTCAGGAATAAAATAATGCGGAAGCAAAAGATCCAATACAAGAATAACTGGAATGTATGTCCTATAATGCGGGCTCACATCAGGAATGAAAATACTGAAAAAAATAAAAGAACTAACTACTAACGAGTCATCACTGCTCAGCCTGCTGACTGAAGTACTCCTGCTCGGACTGCAGCAAAGGTAAGGAATCTGGGCCATGCAAAACCCAGACGTCAGCGCGTCATAACATCAAGCAATAATATATAAACAGGGTAGCAAGACATAAAAGTATGATCATAAATGGTAAAGCAAGTGTAACAGCAATATAAATCAGGGCAGTAAAAGGTAATGTGCAGTGAGTAATCTAAACTGGTCTATTGGGTTAACTACTCTCAAGTCTTTGAAATCAATTTGATGAATCATCGATGTAACTCAATAGTATCCCATGCGTGCCCAGGATCACGGTCTATAACTCTCGAGCTGAACCCAAGACGTGCTGCAAGGCAGTAAAGGGTGATAGGTAATGACGAGTGATGTCAGTAGCATCACTCCGGGGCTGGCCTAGCCCGTAAGACTGATCAGAAAAGGTATAGAACTGTCGAGTTACAAGTCAGGTTTCATCATTGATTTCCCCATACCCCCAAGTTACATGTTCTCAAGTCAGGTATTAAATAATCTGGGGCCAATGCCAACACAGGATCAGGCAGGTACATGTTTGTCTGGATAGACAACAGGAAATGTCCGTAATGGACAACAGGTCAGGTTTGTTGGCATTAGTCATGAGATCAGATAACTGGTAAAGCCATGGTACATCAGGTCAAGTCAGGTAGTATATAGGTATCATGTCATGTCGAGAGGTGCACGGTACCATGTCGTGTCAAGTAGTAGGTGCAACAAGCCATGTCAGGGGTGCACAAAATGTCATGTGGGTGCTCATAATCAACTAACGTAAGCATGGATAAACAAAACAAGCATGGGGTACTAGTGAAACAATAAAATGGAACACTGTAATGTGAAATGCAATCAGATACAGATTAAGGTATATAGATGCACAGTTATGGTTAGGGTTAAAGTTAAAGTTCTAATACTAATTAAACTACAATATATCAAGTGTGGAACGTTAATATTGTAATATTATATATTCAAGTGATCTATGGATGCAATACTATGTATATTAAACGATATGGATGCAAACAGGTGTTTGAACGGTTATAAACTATTTAAAAGGGTACTGTGGGTTATGTAAATAATTATTATGTGATTTAAATATGGATGTGGATACTAGGTATAGTAAAACAAAATGCAACATGGTAGGGTTCAAGTTGTAAATCTAAAATGATATAACCGGATATCGAAGTGTAAAATGGAAATCAATAGCCTTAGGTTTAATTTACAGGTTTAACCATGAAATTAAATATGTATAAAATAATATAATAGCATGCAGCAAGTTTTACTTGCCTAGACGGATCGCGATACGATTATACGGAACGTCATGCGTCGGCGGAAAAAGTCGCGACGCGCGCACGATACACGGAATGAGTTCAAACAACGCACAAGGGGATCACACGGTCAGAGATGCTTGCTGCATCGTAATCGTCGCCGGCACGGTCGGATTCCGGCAAACCAAGAACAGTGACTAATCAAGAAGGAAATGCAAAATGCATGGAAAAAGAAAAAGAAGGATGGAAGAGATCTTACTGTGGTTATGTGTTCTGGGATTTCAGGGGAGTCGGCAAGGGTCGACGACGATGAGGGTTGCCAGCGTGAGGGTTTCCCTGCGAGGCTAGGGTTTGGGTGTGCAGGATTTTAGGGTTCGAGTGCTGGGTGCAGGTTGGTGTAGGAGGCAGAAGTGCATAGGAGAGGGAGAGGTGGAGATGATGATGATGACAACAGCGAGGTGAGGCGATCGTCGGTGATGAGGTGAGGGTGGCGATGATGGGTTCTATAGGGTTTCTTGATGTGCAGGGTGAGCTCGGGGGAAAGAAGAAGAGGGATAAGATGGCGGAGGAGGAAGAGGAGGCTCGGTGAGGGAAGTTGTGATGAGGAGGCAGGGAGTTTAAGGGTTAGGGTTTGAGGAGATGGGAGCTCATGATGGGTTAAATAAGGAGGGCTCGGGTTTTTAAACAGAAGAAGAAGGAGATATAAAGATGGGAGGTGATGGGATCCAGAGGGGGGTGACGGGAATCGAGAAGCGAACAGTGTTCGCGAGAGGAGAGCGCGAGAGGAGAGAGAAAGAGAAGAGAGAGAGAGAGCTGCGGAGAAAGAGAGAGAAAAAGAAAAGAAAAGAGAGAGAAGCTGAGAGAGAAGTAGGGCCCGGGCGCAATCAAATGAGGAATTTGATTGGTTCGGGAAAGTGGGGGAGAGAGAAAAATAACGTTGTTAAAGAAATATTTTTAAAATAAAAATAAAAATAAAATAAAAAGATTTGTATTCTGTAAAATCTTATAAATCGTTAAGAATATTTAAATACTAATAAAATTTGATTTTTTTGGAAAATACAAACTTACTCCAAAACACGCCCGGTTCGGGTCTAAAAATTTAGATTTAAAATACGAAAATTATTTGTATGTTCCAAAATTTGAAATGAAATATTAGGCAACAAAAATGCATACTCCCAAGAACGAACGCACGTACGTACGTGTAGCCATCCAAACACGTCCGTTTCACTGAACGGGACGAAAACAAGATGCACGGACGCTACCACAGGGTTAGGGGTATCATGCAGGCCATGTTATGTATTTTTTAATTATTTTACGGGACTTAAATTGTTATATGCAAAAATACGCGATGCTAGGCGAAGATGTTGATATGCAGTTTATACTTGATGCACGTTTCAATACCACAAGCTAGGGTACTCTATAACTATGAATCAACAGGTTCAAACAAGCGGGTCGGGTCGAATGTAATGTAAAAGTAAACTACCCATCGCATCCACATAAGATATATCAGTAAAATACCACAGATAAGAAATACTGAAACAGAAATTGGTATAACTGAACTCGGTTGCTACAGCGAGTCTTTAGAGTCCTACACAGAGGTTTCCTGGCTCAGGCGAAACGAAGTATGAGCACATATGTGATATGTGCGGGACCGAGATTAATGCTTGTATGTGATACCGCATTCTATTCTCGCGATATGTGATATCGGTAGATTATATGTGATATAGCCGGGTTATCAAATAAAGTGTTGATTCGATAAGATGATATATATGATATTAGTCGGTTATATGTGATATAGCCGGATTATTAAATCTAGAGTTGATTTAATAATTTAATGTGCAATTATATATTTGATATATTGATTTACATTAACTAATATTTGCTCGCTTAAGCATTTCTTTTTCTTACTTGTGTGTGTACACTTAATATATATGTTATATATATTATTGTGTCATGCTTGTTGCTACATGCTACATGGGTGTATGAGACTCACACCATGCTTAACATAATGAGCGGTTTTATTTATTTAAAGTAAATTAAAAGTGGATGGAAATTACTCACATGGTTGAAGCTTGTGGAACCATTGACTAAGTCCACTAATTTTGTTTTACTTAAGATATTTATTAACCCAACCATTAAGATTAGCCATGGTTTAGTCTCTACATGAGTTAGTATATGATATTAACTCACCCATGGTTCCCATTCTACACTTGACTTTTTCCATGGATGCTTTTCTTCATCTCTTTCCTCAAGCTCTCTAGTTTTTTGGGAGGTGAAGAAAATGAGTGAGAAAAATATTTCTAAAGTGAGAAAAATTCCTACTTCATCAACCTACACTAGATTAGCCATTCAGTTTAGATTTTTTGCTTCACAATTAGTGAAGAGATAGCTTGAGTTAGTGTCTTCTCGACGTAGATCATTTTCGGTCTCGAAGACTTCAAACAAGCTTGTTCCTTTCATCTTATGGAGCCTTTCTAGAGTCCGGGAGTTCACTACTTGGAGCGAAGGGACTACTACACGGAGCTATTGAAGTGAAGGAACGGTTTACAAAGGTTTTATTCGTTTTTCAATTAGATGTAAAGATTTTTACATACTAGTTTCGTCTAATTCTCCAGTTAAGATTCTAGGTTAGGGTTCTTTAGCACGCCAAATTTTTAAAAACGGCATAGTCGATGCCTCCCAAAGGCGGTGCTGCGGAACCCTACAGTAGTATCAGAGCCAAGCTAGAGAATTAAGCGATATCTGTAGGATTACGAAACCGAAACAACTCCGAAACATTCGAAACGAAACCAAGTTTCTGTAGAAATTTTAAGAGTGTCTAAATTTTTTTAAGCAACTACAGTATGTTACATGTGATGTGACATGAACACTGAAGAAAATTGAACCCATTTAACCGGGTTTGACCCGGCGAAGGAGGCAGAAAATCCGGCATGGACAGTTCTGTAGGCTAATTCTAGCTTCGATTTTTTGTGGTGTTCCGGTCTCTGGGTTTTGGTGTTTCAGGTGTTTCTTATTTTTACTGATATTGCAAGTGATGTTATATTTCTGTAAAGGTAATTTGGAGTGTTTCGTAGTCGTAATTCTAACATCGTTTCGGGTTATTTAGATGACGTTAAAAAATTCGAACGGATATCAATAACCCATTTTCTCCCTCGCTGGAAATTCTCCAAGAGTTGGATTTTTCAAAATTTAAAATCTTCAAAAAATCATGCAGGTGTTTTCTATGGACCCTCTAGAAGAACGAAACCCTAACTCGATTCTGTGACTGTCGGAATCGCTACCAAACCCTAGGGTTTGTGGTAGTTCCACGGCGCCATAGGTGAGGCAAGGGTTGACCCTTCTACGGTTGTTTCATAGGTGATGTGGCATGTTCTGTGTGTTTTTTAAACTGTGCTCAAGTGTTGAGCTCTTTAGGAAGTTTGGGTGTTTGTTGATTCGATCGAAAAGTTTAATATTGTCTAGCTATCTATGAATTGTGATACAATACTTGGAATCCACAATAATTAGTTTTGTGAAAACTAATTTGAATTTTATAAATCTAGCAATTTAGTCTCATGTGATCGGTTTCCATGGGATTTTGATGTGGATCAAAAGTCCGTCGCAATCATGTAGCGTACGCGGATACTCGCCGGGTAACCTTACTAGATAGCCACGCCCCATAGCCCCGACCAAGTGACTGTAGGAGAACCCCGTCGCAAAAAGCATCCGTTTGGGTGCTCACGGCCGCGGTGTTCCGCCTAAGTGCACTTCGTCGACGGCATCGAGGGTGCGGCCGTCTACTAAAGTTTCCGAAGAGTATTCGATCAGGTTGTCGGGAATCTTGTTGAATTACCCGACTGGTTATTGAAAAGTGTTTTCAATATCGAGACTAAAATGCGGGGTTTATAATTGTTAGGCATGCGATATCTAAGGAATTCATTTGGTTAGGCATGAAATCCGAAGTATGTGATACATTGGGTTTATGATGTCTAAGGTGGTTGCAGATTCCAATTGTTGTAGTTTTTACTTTCTTTTCTGCGACCGTAACTGTAATATGTGGTGTATCGCCGGTTTCGTTGTTATATGTCAACGACAATTGGGATACGCATATTTAATTACATTGATGACATGTGATGTTATGTGTTGCTGGGATATGCTATATTGGATCATCATGTTTGAATAGCCGGGGGTTTTATGTGAGATGGGAGTTTTTCATTTTCATTCATGTAAAAACTTGTATGTGATATTCTTTTATGGGGGGCACTTCTGGGTTGAGGATGATGTCACCATTGATATATATTATTTACTTTTCCGCATTAGGATAGATCCAAGGTGGAGAGCATAAGTAACCGGGTTCTAGAGTCCAGTAGGAGACCATCTCGAGGAGTCGAGATCGGGTCTCCTAACTCTAGAATTGGCAAGGTTGCTTGCCGCTCTCGTAGGGGTCTAAGGATGTGGGTTTGGCTATTCATCGCGACCGTGGAATCCGTGTTTTTTACTGGCTTAATTTAAAACACGGAATTCCTAGTATATCCAATATTTCATATGTGTTCTTCTGCTGCTGATATTCTATGATGTGATCACTTGATATGATGAAGACGAATGCTTATATTATATATATGAGATATAATAAATATTGCTGCTTTCGTTTCTTCTGTGATGCTTAGGAAGCATAAATGATAGGACTTCATTAATGAGATTAATGAAATAAAAGAAACCTAAAAATGTTGTAGAATCTTGTTTTAAAAAATGGTAGCTCTAGTTCTTGCTTTGCATAGTGGTATTCCTTGTAGAATATCCAGCACCTTATTCGATAAGGAAAGAGCCGAGATCCCTTCACCGGGAGTGACCTCTTTAGCGAAACTGGCAGATGCTACAACCCACTCGGTTTTGTTTTTGATTGCCTTTTTAGTTCACTCTTTGCATAGTGGTATTTGTGAAATATCCAGCACCTCATTCGATGAGGAAAGAGCCGAGATCCCTTCACCGGGAGTGACCTCTTTAGCAAAACTAGTGAAGGCCTAAAAAACACTCCTTTTCAAAATCACTCGATTCTACAACGATATCAAGTTTATTACGCAAAGGGTTTTCTTAAAAACCTGTTGTAGCCCTCCGTCATTTCAGATAAGGACTATTTAGTATTCATGTTGCGTTTGTTGGACTTTGTCAAGGCGCAGTGTGCGGTTGCTGATTAGTGCTTATCTGCTTGAGCATGTGATGAGATTGGATTAGGATAGTCGTGTGACCTTGTTGGCCTTTGTCAAGGGTCGTACGGATGGATTTAATTCAATCATGAAATGTATGGGTTGAACTTGACTAGCATCCTATGGTTTGTTGGCCTTTGTCAAGATCATAGGAGGCTAAGGGGAAAATATTATCGGGAATTTCAAGTGTTGAAATTTGCAATGAGATTACATACCTTCTATGAGATAGTTGGATCCCGATACCCACTGCGAGTAAGAGTTACTCATGGGAGAGTTTTGCACATTACAATTAGCCGATCAAAGTAGGTGTCTAGAAAGGTGTTAACGGGGTTACTCCCCTGGGAAAATGAGGTTTATTTTAATTAAGTTCGTGCGAAAGCACGGGAAACCTCCCTCAAAGTACCGACACTGGCCTGGCCGAAAGATTGGCGAACTTGTAGGGTGTAATTAATCCCGGCTAGTCTTACCTTTTAGGGTTTGAAGGAGGATTTGATAAAAACAGTGGGAGCCATCCTGATTAGATAAAATAATAACCAATCTGATCTTGCAAGAGTATACGCAGAGTGTTTTCTTCTCTCTCTCTCTCTCCTGGTAGCGACCGTAACATGCCTTAATCAAGATAATAATATGGATGCATTGACCGAACCTGCTTATTATACTGAGTTGGTGAACGTTGGTTTCACTCCAACTTATAATTATTATAAGTCCAAGCAAAAAATAGGGGAATATCCGGATTCCTATGCGACCCAATCGAGGTAAAAGCATGTTGATGTATATTCTTCGAGTGTGTTCGTTACCAAGAACTATTTCTCAGTATCCTCTATGTCCTAGGTATGAGATACCGGATCAGGATCCCATATATGTAATCTATTACATAGGCTATAGAAAGGTAGAGAACTGGGATTGGGTGATATGTCTCTAAGTGTTAGAGAATGGTGCAATGGTTGCAGCCAAATCAGTTGGCAAATATCACCTTATATTATCAAATGGTTAATACATTGATTCTGAACAAATGTTATTACATACCGAACCTGATATACAATATTACATCAAATTCTTTATTAAGTTAAAGAAGAATATAATTCTGTATTAGAGGATAATGTTGTGAATATTTTCCTTAATCAAGAGTTGATTGGATCAGGAACGTTATGTAATGACATATACGTTCTAAATCAAACCACAATTCAAAGTATGCAGAACACACACAAGAAGGCTAGTTCAGAAATGAACGAATCTTTCTTGTGGCATTGTAGACTAGGTGTTCAGTCGAAAATATTGTGCATTTGATATGACATTTTCCTTACTATTTCTATATAATAAAAGGTGTTTATTATAAATATGACACATATGAGGGTTTATCTGTAAAAATACTATTTTCATATGTTTATATATTATAATTAACATTATGAAGAAATTGTAAGTGCACGGCAGCGCCCCGAACGTCATACCGAGGCCAAAATGCGGAAACGAAACTTTTTTTTAACTTTAAAAATTGGCGCTACCGCGTACTATAAAACCCGGATCGGGCCATTAACCTAATGCTAGCTAATAAGAGAATGGGTAGAAAGCTATACCGAGCGATCCGTGTCCTTCGGTCTGCAGCCTCCATCCCAATCTCCTCGCGGAATCTCCGTTCTTCATCTCCTCGTCGAAAAGGGCACCACATCGCCGAGTCTGTTTACAGGCTCCCACCTCTAGACCGAGGCAACTCGGACACGAAGTTGACGAGCCGACGTGTCTAAGAATGCTGTAGGCTAAGTGTAGAGTGGTTTGTCTCAAGGGGTTATGTGAAGTTGCCATTTGGATTGAGGAGAAGAAGAAGAACTTTGAAATGGAGCTATATAATTTTGTGGCTAGCAAAATGAGAATGATAATCTTTTTCTCCCACACCCAAAAATGAACTCCCTCTCTCTCTAAGAAGTGGCCGGCCATATCAATGGAGAAGGAAAAAATGATGGATCAAAACAAGTGAGGAAAAAATGTGTGATAACAAGAAGAATATGTCACACCAATATCCAAATCAACTCTCATTTCATTCCCATCACATTTAATGCAAGCCATGTGCACAAAATAGAATCTAAAGATGCTAGAAGTATCATGAAGCCTCTATTTACAAATAACACCCTTGCAATTAGCTAAATGCCACTTTGCAAGAAAACCCCTCCCATGGAAAATTCAGCCAAAGAATAGAAGAAAGAAAAACTGGCTGAAACGGAATGGAATCTGGCAACTTCAAAAAACTGATCCAGTAATAAATTACAGGAAAACCCCGCGACCGTATATACATACCCGCATTTGTATTCCGACCGAATACAAATGCAATGAGACAAAATCCACACTGTACAATACTAGGATCTGGCTTAAACCAAAGCCCGCTAGTATTATCCGTCCGATCATGATCCGTGCAATACCGCACGTATAAGATCGAACCCTGCCATATATCCATACGGCCTCTACAGCGTTTCGCCCAAAACTTGAGAAACTTTCTGTGGGGGACTCTAAAGACTCGTCAATACTTTAGCTGTGGATTTAACCACTAGCACGTCAGAGGTATTAGCCATACGTAACGGGCTACCAGGTATTGACCAAAAGGGACGTCGATGAGCGAACTCATCCTGACACCCTACTGAGCCTGTCAGTGACAATATCCGTACAGTCCGGTCCGTTCGTCTATGAGCATCGCATGGCGGGCCTAGGGGGTTGGTAAAAGTCAGACCCCCAAAAGCGGTACAAGTCGTGTCGGAGTGTAGCCCACAACACCCTGAGATAATACTGGAATACCTACCAGTAAATCTCCTGCCTTGGCCAAGAACTTCGTGTAATGGCTCTCCTAGACACAGCGCGACCTCACCCCCAATACCGGGAGAGACGAATCCCTGCAGATCCGCTTACTGCCTCCATGTAAATCGGGACTGTACCCAACTAAAACCTGTTTGCACGACTCCTTTGAGCATGGTAAGGTAGTAATCAAAGTACAGTAGGAACTCATACGAGACAAATGACGATCTCAGGTCGATGAACTAACCTGTACACATGTCACCAGGGAACTGCTATCTGACGTCAGGTATAAGACCAACTAGCATGTTCCCGGCGAGTCCTGTCCGGTGTACTCATAACCCAATAAGCACCTGTATACATCTTAGGTGAACCAACTAACACCAGTGGCTTGTGAGACCGGCCACCGCCCCTCGTCGGGGTCTCGACTGTATACACTAGTCTACTCTGGAGTATCGATGCCATGTCTCGAAACTCCCTCGACTAGGGACCTTTTAAGGATGTGCTTATAGACCCCAGCTCCCACGTATATGATTGCCCTCATACTGCTGCAGTCAAGCAAGAATCCTAGGGGCTCTATCAACGCGCAATAATGACCTATAAGGTCACCTAAAACAGTACACGATGATAAAGGTAAACTAGATAGCATACTATCATCTTGAGTAAGACTGTCCTACCGGCATAGGTTCTCCCTCAATCATTGCAATCACGTTCCTGTGATCCAATAATTGACTCTGAGGGCACTATATCCAACAATCTCCCACTTGCACTCAAGGCTAATTATTGCGATATTGCATACTCACAGCCCGTATGATACCGAACACCCAACTCCTCTACTAATCAGTCTCACAAAACCTGTTTACGAAACTAATGCGTTCGAGGAATAGCCTCTGTGAGTGGATCCACTCAGATGTTTCTTTCTATGTCTCTCTTTATCTCAAGTTCGCGGAGAAAACCATCTCCCGAAATGAGCAATACATGTCTTTGAATATGTCTGGATATCTGATGGGACCTAGCTCATAAATAAACTCCAAATCCAAACTTCTTAGACTGTATCGTCAACTGAACTTAATCAGTATCCTGCGCCATGCCTCCCTCGGTATCCGCTTGGACCTCCTGTCCAAACTACTGCCCCTCGTCAGAGGGAAAACTATAACTCTGACAGCCACTCTGTCATCCAGGTCACCTTGGAAGCCTGGAATGATAACCGTCTCCTAAAGGAGGCTGCCGTTATCAAATCCCTAGAATATCCACTTATGTTCTAAAACTGCTTCCGATCGTTTCTCCAGGATAGGATTAATATCAACTTATTGCATCTACTACAAAAACAACATCTGGTGCAGTACTTGGCAACTCATGATTGACTCAATTGCCTAAGAAAGTGATCTGCCAATCATGCACATCCCTCTCCCCTTTAGTCTGTAAGACTCCTTTAGAGAGAGTGACTCCATCACCTACAGGTATACTACCGTGCCAGGAGTCGTCCATTCTAAAAACTCCTAGAATGCTGTCTAAGTACCCTGATTGGGAAACCACCCAAATCTAGATCTATAGATCTAGTAACCAGAATGTCTGATATGAAATCCATGTCCTTTATGGAGAAACCACTGCGTGACAACCAAAGTATAACCGATCGTAGTATAGGAATTTCACTTCCTACTCTGTGTATGTCATCCAAATACCAGGACATCACACCCTACTATCTTCTTAACAGATCCATCCCCTATTCTGGTGAAGTCAAACCTGTGACTGTCACATCAGAAATAGATGATCTATCTCCGCTATATCTGCTTTAGTCTATAAATAGACATAAGCCACTTGTCCACCAATGCTTCCGCTGCTCCCACTGACTACGACAACCCTCTGGCAGAATCATATACACGTGCACTTCTAAAGCTAGTTTAGAACGAAGCTATACTCATACTCCTGCCGGGTCTCACAGTCTGGGACAACAGCAATGACAAGTCTGGGTAAACAAGAACCTCCCTGTCACCGTCCTTGAGGCTACCGGAGTACCTCTCGGGTGCTTGAGGTTACCCACCATATCTGCGGAGTAGCTAATGGAATGTCAAACCAGATTGAATCTTTAGGTTCTCATCAAATTTTCAGTAATCGTTTGCGGTTCTGGAATCACTTCCAGTTCTACCATACTCCCACTACTGTTTTCTGAAAAAATCCATTTTTATTAAAACTGTGGCGAGTCAAGAACAATATCACTATTGATCTTTCAGATGGTAGAAAGTCAACCCTCGTCATAACCCGGGTCAACCCACAAATAGCCATTACGGAAACGTGCCTTGAGTTATCCGGAGTCTGGTTTTAAGCATAAGTCGAAAAACTCCTCGTACCTTAACAATGTCAAGATATGAACTGTTCTATATCCAATACAGAAACAGAGGCACTGATTTAATTGAACCAGATTCAAATCATGCAGCTGTCTCCAGTGCATGTCAACTAAATGGAGAGAGGCCGATCAGTATTACTCAACTTAGGAGTACTTCCAATTATGAGTAACCTGAAAGAGAAACAAGTTCTCTTAATCATTACTATCAACTGAATACCATACACAAGTATCTACATCTTCGATCACCTTGAAGAATCCTGATATTTGCGACGCCTGGTTCTCTACTTTATTCTTATACCTATAACTTCTCAAAACTCAGACCCTGCATTTCTACGAAACACATGTCTAAAAACTGGAGAGTCATAAGTAAACCGAATATAGTACGAAGACCAACCCCTCTGTCCTAATAGACACTGGACAACATACAATACTCTGTATAAGTCCCTTGAGTGTAATAACTCACTCCATGTGTGTCGTAGGTTGAAAACTGTACTTATAGTTAAGAAGAATTACACCGATGTTTAATGCTCCTTACCTAATCATCCACTGATATAGGTAAATGTCATAGACATAATTTCAAAAAGTTATATCTCACTCTATAAAAATAGACGTACAGATATGTCAATTTGAAATTGGTAACAGCGGATATTCAAAACCAAATATTTGCCGTCCGGCAAATAATTCAGGTGATTTCCTCAAATATCACCAATTACAACGAATTCCGATATAATGAGGATGATCACCTAATTCCCAATAACTTACTCCCACTCATCATCTGTAAAACCATACAGATGTAAGAATCATACCTGGTAAATACATACCCTGGAGTAAGGACTAATTGGGAAATCAGTTTTCTTTTAACAATACACAGTGAAACTGAAACATTGAAATGTTTCGATGGGGTATCCGGGTATTCCTAGTAATGCCTCTTCCATTATCATATTCACAACTGTAACCGTATATTTCTTTTCCATCTCTCTAAATCCCTTTATATGTCTTTAGTCATTACCTTCTGTACACCCCTTTAGGCCAAATGGTTTTCTTCCTTCCCTACCGTTCGGCACCAGCCTATGGTTTGGAAGAAGACTATCCAATAAGCATAATGGGTGTACTGTCCTAATCCTAGGAGCACTCGCAATGCGAGAGAAGGTGAAGATAAAAGACAACTGAATAAACCTTATTCCTATTTCTCCTGAACCAGAATCCATCCCCGAACTGGAACAAGTTCCTTTCGAGTTCGTATATAACCATACGATGGAGTATACAAATAAACTGTGGATCTTCGTAGTGATGCGGAGTGTTCTGGAGAAAAACAAAGGTGATGTAGGATTGGCGAAGAAATATTTGGTTTGGTCGTGAATAGTAGTCGCAATTTACTTTGCCCTCTTACTAATCCTTTTATTTGTCTTTACTTAATACCTTCTGTACACCGTTTAGGCTAATTGGTTTTCTTCATTCTCTACCGGTCGGCACCTGCCTATGGTTTGGAAGAAGACTATCCAATTTGCGTAATAGGTGTACTGTCCTAATCCAAGGAGCACTCGCAACCTGAGAGAAGGTAAAAGGAAAAGACAACTGAATAGTCCTATTCGTTTTCTCCAGAACCAGAAACCATCCTCGAATAAATTCTTTCGAGTTCGTATATAACCATACGATGGTTTTATCTAATGGAAGTGGACGTTCGTAGTAATACGGGGTGTCCTGGAGAAAACGGTAAAAGTAGGAGTGGCAATGAGGTTTGCAACTCAAACAATCCAAAAGCCAGTGTTTAAGAAGGTTCGGTTAATTTTGGTCACTGGGTCATAGTCAAGGGTTGGGCCATGGTCGCTGCCAGAGAGAGAGAAAAGAAACACTCGGCGTGCACTCTAACCTAGATTAGAATGGTTATCAATTTATCTAATCAGGAAACCTCCCACTATAACGTCAAATTCTTCTCCAAACCTGAAAGAAGAATTAGTCGGGATCACCGGAGGAGTAAACCAACTCATCAGTGGGAATCGGGATCCAACTATCATTGCATGATAACGTGACGGAATCCGCTCACGTTATCACACTCCAGAAGGTATGCGCATATCTGGCAAGTTTTAGTTTCTTTAGAAAATCCCGATGTGATTTTTACTCCATGCTCTTATGACCTTGACGTAGGCCAACATATCATAAGTCACATGTCAAGTTCTACCCGTCATTATCCAGGTTAATTTGAACCCACCCGTACATACCCTTGACGTAGGCCAAAATAGTAGTACGACTGTCCCAAACTAACGCATATATCTATGCAACAAATAAATATCCGGTAGCTACCAATCACTATGCCTTGGTGTAGGTCAAAATACATAGCTTGAATACTACCGAATATTTAACTGAAATGACGGAGGGCTACGAATGGTTTTTGGCGAAAAACCTTTAACGTAATGAACTTGATATCGTTGAAGGAACCGGATAGCTTTTTATAAAAATATAGTGGCGAAAACTTTTGCTAAAGAGGTCACTCCCGGTGAAAGGATCTCGGCTTTTTCCCCGTAGAATGAGGTGCAGGATATTCCAACTGAATACCACGATACAAAGCAAAAGTAAATGACTATAGTGAAGTTATTGCCCTGACGCAAACTTCTGTCCAAGGGGTCACTCCCGGCGAAGGGATCTCGGCCCTTGCCTCGTCGACTGAGGTGCTGGATATTCATAACCGAATACCACTGTGCAAAACAAAAGAGAACGCCCTTGCAATAACAGCCTTTTGAAAAATGTTCCAACAACATCAGAATAGGTTTGTTTAGCTTGCATTGATCCGAATCAACACAGTCCCATCAATTGATCACACCAATAAAGAACGAAAATAATGATGTACGTATATGCCATCCGTATTCGCCACTTGGTCCCGTCATCACCCGTTAGGTTATTTAACTAACGACAGAGCAGGGACTGGACTAGCGCGGATGCAAAACATATACAACATCTACTAGTATATATATCAATATATAATATTCGCTCAAGGCGTGATAAAGCGCAACATCACAGAAATGTAATAAGCATCACAGAACAATACAGATATCTGGGATCCCCGGGTTTCATAGAGCCGCTACTAAAACCCGACGTTCCCCTGGTCGTGTGGATAGCATGTGCAATGAAATCCTAGACCCCTATGGGCGCGGCAAGTTACCCTCCAAAACCTGAAGCGAGGCAGCCCCCTTCAACAATGTGAATGGACCACCCAGCACTTCACGGAATCCCGTAACTTGAGCACCCCTCCTTGGGTCAACCTGTACCCCCTACGAGTGCGGCGAATAGCCCGCCAATTCTAGTGTGAAGCCCCCTCCGTCTCAACGCCATGAGATGCGGGCCCGCTGCCCTATAGAACCCGGCTACCCGTGTACCCCTCCGCGGGGTAATCCTAGTACAGAAAGTAAAATATACATACAACGGGTACATCGACCTCAGCCTGGTCGTGCCCCAAAAGAATAATATACAAACAGGCAGTAACGGCAGTCCACATGTCGGACGCTCGCCCCACAATATCAAATGTACATAAACAACCAAATTGTACTAACATTGCATCCAGGCTATCCACCATGACAAATCCGCAACATCACAGCACAACACAGAACATCAACGTGAATGTCACGTTCGCAAATCCGTCTAATGGGGCTATAGAAATTAGACAGGATTTACCGATCAAATGACATTCACGGTCGCAGATATAATGTAAATACTGTGAACTAACATGTTTAAAATTTTCGATCGACTAAATTTACCGAAGTGGGCCCCAACCATAACTGTAAAACTCAAAATAAATCTGGGCCCAAACAGAACATACCAAAAACCCTATTTCCATTTCAGAAGCCTACTGTAAAAATTTGGTGCTGTGAACAGTTTAAATGGCGGCGGAACCGTGGCCAATGCGTGGGTTTGGCCGCAGTTCCACGGTGGAACAGTGCCATCGAGCAACCAAATTTTCATAGCATGCATAAAAAACCCTGCACGTATTTTTACAATGTACCAAATAATTTTTAAAGCACTGGAAAAATTCGACAGAAACTTGACTTGGAAACGCGGTTTTTGGAAAATCCGTTCGATTGAACTTGTAAACACGTTAGAGCAAGCTAGACTAGGTTAATGGCGTGGCTCTGATACCATTGTAAGTGCACGGCAGCGCCCCAGCCGTCATACCGAGGCCAAAATGCGGAAACGAAACTTTTCTTTAACTTTAAAAACAGGCGCTACCGCGTACTGTAAAACCCGGATCGGGCCATTAACCTAATGCTAGCTAATAAGAGAATGGTAAGAAAGCTATACCGAGTGATCCGTGTCCTTCGGTCTGCGGCCTCCATCTCGATCTCCTCGCGGAATCTCCGTTCTTCATCTCCTCGTCGGAAAGGGCACCACATCGCCGAGTCTGTTTACGGGATCCCACCTCTGGACCGAGGAAACTCGGACACGAGGTTGGTGAGCCGACGTGTCCAAGAATGCAGTAGGCTAAGTGTAGAGTGGTTTGTCTCAAGGGGTTATGTGAAGTTGCCATTTGGATTGAGGAGGAGAAGAAGAACTTTGAAATGGAGCTATATGATTTTGTGGCTAGCAAAATAAGAATGATAATCTTTTTCTCCCACACCCAAAAATGAATCCCCTCTCTCTCTCTAAGAAGTGGTCGGCCATATCAATGGATAAGGAAAAAATGATGGATCAAAACAAGTGAGGAAAAAATGTGTGATAACAAGAAGAATATGTCACACCATTATCCAAATCAACTCTCATTTCATTCCCATCACATTTAATGCAAGCCATGTGCACAAAATAGAATTTAAAAATGCTAGAAGTATCATGAAGCCTCTATTTACAAATAACACCCTTGCAATTAGCTAAATGCCACTTTGCAAGAAAACCCCTCCCATGGAAAATTCAGCCAAAGAATAGAAGAAAGAAAAACTGGCTGAAACGGAATGGAATCTGGCAACTTCAAAAAACTGATCCAGTAATAAATTACAGGAAAACCCCGCGACCGTATATACATACCCGCATTTGTATTCCGACCGAATACAAATGCAATGAGACAAAATCCACACTGTACAATACTAGGATCCGGCTTAAACCAAAGCCCGCTAGTATTATCCGTCCGATCATGATCCGTGCAATACCGCACGTATAAGATCGAACCATGCCATATATCCATACGGCCTCTACAGCGTTTCGCCCGAAACTTGAGAAACTGTCTATGGGGGACTCTAAAGACTCGTCAATATTTTGGCTGTGGATTTAACCACTAGCACGTCAGAGGTATTAGCCATACGTAACGGGCTATCAGGTATTGACCAAAAGGGACGTCGATGAGCGAACTCATCCTGACACCCTACTGAGCCTGTCAGTGACAATATCCGTACAGTCCGGTCCGTTTATCTATAAGCATCGCATGGCAGGCCTAGGGGGTTGGTAAAAGTCAGACCCCCAAAAGCAGTACAAGTCGTATCGGAGTGTAGCCCAGAACACCCTGAGATAATACTGGAATACCTACCAGTAAATCTCCTGCCTTGGCCAAGGACTTCGTGTAATGGCTCTCCTAGACACAGCGCGACCTCACCCCCAATACCGGGAGAGACGAAGCCCTGCAGATCCGCTCACTGCCTCCATGTGGCTCGGGACTGTACCCAACTAAAACCTGTTTGCACGACTCCTTTGAGCGTGGTAGGGTAGTAATCAAAGTACAGTGGGAACTCACACGAGACAAATGACGATCTTAGGTCGATGAACTAACCTGTACACATGTCACCAGGGAACTGCTATCTGACGTCAGGTATAAGACCAACTAGCATGTTCCCGGCGAGTCATGTCCGGTATACTCATAACCCAATGAGCATATGTATACATCTTAGGTGAACCAACTGACACCAGTGGCTTGTGAGACCGGCCACCGCCCCTTGTCGGGGTCTCGACTGTATACACTAGTCTACTCTGGAGTATCGATGCCCTTTCTCGAAACTCCTTCGACTAGGGACCTTTTAAGGATGTGCTTATAGACCCCAGCTCCCACGTATATGATCGCCCTCATACTGCTGGCAGTCAAGAAAGAATCCTAGGGGCTCTATCAACACGCAATAGTGACCTGTAAGGTCACCTAAAACAGTACACGATGATAAAGGTAAACCAGATAGCATACTATCATCTTGAGTAAGACTGTCCTACCGGCATAGGTCCTTCCTCAATCATTGCAATCACGTGCCTGTGATCCAATAATTGACTCTGAGGGCACTATATCCAACAGAAAAATGTAAGCATATAATATCTATATAATATTTAGTCCATTTAAATATGCTTACCTTATCAAATATCTTTAACCAATTTTCTAAAACTATAATATCATGTCAAATGGTTAAGATAATATCTCAATAAAAACAAATTCTACTAACATTATTTATTGAGTTGTTGTGCAGAAATTATATCAGGACTGAAATCAAGGAAATTCGAGTTCGCGAGATCAAATCTGTCGAAATATTCAAATAAATCGAAGAAAGATATTCTGGCAGAGACTTAGAGAAGATTTTCAGATTCCATATATCAAAATAGTCTACAGGTGTCACCAGAAGAGGCCACCAGAGAAATGACCCCAAGATCCCTCTACCCCACCGCGGATCCGCAGCTAAACCCACCCAATGGCCGCGGTTCCACCGCAATATTGAGGAGTTGGGATTTGGTATTTTTTTGGGTAGGATCCTAACAACTAACCCTAATTCTGGGGATCTAGGGATTTCAACTTCTGTGATTATAAATAAGGACCGAGAGCTTCATGGAAAAAGGATCAAACCGACGCGATCACGAAGTCCACGACGGCTCAAGAATCCTGGTTGATCATCGACGGTTCATCTACTTGCTTAAGAAGAGATAGAGAAGCAAACTAAGGTTTTGTAATCATTTTCTAAAGGAACAAAGTGTACTTGATCTTGTTGATTAATAAAGGTAGTTTTATTCTATTGCATTTTATTTTCTTCATGATTTCTATCTTTTCTTTTCCCAACATGCGAGAGTAATTCTCCGCTTGTTAAGGTTCGTAGGACTATGGTAGATTAATGGATGATGAAAATCCTTAGACTCTTTTTACGTCCTATAAAGTTTATATACTTTATCAAAAGAATAGTTAACATCCTAATCGGGCACGCTATCAATTCATTGATATTCACGACCACGATTAGAGATTAGATTAACAATTATTTTGGTAAAGGCTAGACATGAACAGAGATCCATGTCAAGGTAGGGGTTACGAGTGGGAACCCTTTTCCCTCCAGAAACCCTAATCTACATGCATCATTGTCGATCTAGTTTTAAATCTATTAAAGGATAAGAGGAGTAATCTTTAATTAATCATCCATGACTACTAAATCTTAACGAACACTGCAAGCCCCCTTCTAATATAAAACCTACATCCGTAGTTAATCTAGATTTATATTCTACATCCGTATTTAACGCAAATCTAGAAACTATTTCCACTATTCATCAACACGCCTAAAGTAAGATTAAAAGATTCAACGTTTTTCTGAGGACGACTCGTACTCATCTCGGTCTAGCTACACGCGACACCGTTATTGATTGCGATTACAACACAACTCTAGAAAAAACAAACAATCAAATGGTGTTGTTGCTGGGGATACGTGCGTAATTTATTCTTCTTACTATTCGTGTTGAATTCTTATTCGATCCATATCATAAATAAACAAAACTGCAAATTGTATATTTAACGATTATTGTGTGAATTTTGCAAGGGGGTCTGGAGTCACAGACTTGAGGAAACAGAGAGGCAGAGATATTCATCAAGATCCAAAGGAGCAAAGGAGGCCACGTAGCAAAAATCTCCACTAGATATCACGAGTCGACGGCCGAAGCGCGGCAATAAGAGCACATTGGCAGTGGAACCGCGGCTTTCTAGGGGATTTAGGGTTTCAAACTTCGTTGGTATCTTCTCTATATCTTTCTCTCCTCTGAAATCCAATAAAATATCTTTTCTGCAGGATTCTTTGCAAAATATAGCCGCTCAAAAAAAATCTTTTTGCAAAGTTTTGTAATTGGTTTGTTTATTCATATTTTAATACGAACATTAAGGGGCAAATACCAAATTCAGATTAGGTAGGGATTTCATCACCCTTCATTAATTAAAAATTATCACTTATCCGCATTACTTTTGTTGTGTCTAGGAAAGTGTGTCTAAGGCAAGAAGTTACTTAATTAGGCCCGCTATTTTCGGTGATTCATATAGCGGATACCTCCCACTTACCTGGCACTTAGCTGGCCACAAGAGTAGTAAAGAGGTGGTAGAGGATTGATCCTGCGGCTTGTCCTTTGGAAGTCTAGGAGCGGTCTAGAGACTTGACCTAGGTAACCTTAGTTTTAGGGTTGTTTGTGTATTTTTGTGTGATTTGTCTTGAGTCCTACTTTATCAAAAACAAACCAATTTTAAATCACACACACGCTGCCACTTGCGCTAAAACCGTTTAGTGCATGCTCGGCTGGACACGGGATTCTAGTGCCCGTCTTGTCCGCGTTTCGGCTATCGACTCCGAAGTTGGTAATTCTTTTTCCCCACCACCCACCACATCAACCGAGATGGATAGTACGCCATCAGATTATAACACCACCCTGCCACCACCCGTAAGTGCGCAAAATCCACCACGCATTTCTCTCCAAGAGTGATGCTATCCTATACGCGGTCCACTTCCTACCTGTCTATCCATTCCACCAGCCAACAGGGATAATTTTGAAATTAAACCCCACTAAATCAACCTGTTGCAAAAATTTCACGGGCTCGAGTCTGAAGACGCATATGTTTTTATCACCAAATTTGAAAACGTATGCGCAATGATGGATACTTCACAACTGTCCGTGGATGCTATGCGCTTGCGTCTTCTCCCGTTCACTTTGTGCGACTTGGCAGAAAAATGGCTTTATAATACTGCCTGACACTCTATTACCAATTGGGATGAATTCGTGATAGTATTCCTTAAAAAAATTTACCCCAATCATAAGACCGCCTGTGTTCGGAGCGAGATCAACCAGTTTACCCAGCTTCCCAATGAACCATTTTAGAAGTGCTTTGAACGGTTTAAGGATCTACTTGTCCAATGTCCTCATCATGGAATACATAAATGGGATCTGTGCCGAATTATATATGAAGGCATTAATCCACCAACAAAGCAGATGCTTGAAACCGCGTGTCAATGCAATTTCATGTCTAAAGACAATGGTGAAGCCTGGAAATATCTAGAAGATCTCGCTGAAAACACTTTGCAGTGGGAAAGCATTAGACCATCTTCATCTAGGGGAGGTATCCATCAGCACGATATTTCCATCGCAGTAAAATCCGAAATGGAAGCGATACAAAAGAAACTCCAGGCTATGGAGAACAAATTCTCATCAATCTCCCTAAACCAGATTACGCTTCCTAAGACTGTATATGGTTGCTTTTCCGATCCATCACATCTGACGGAAGAATGTCCTTCAAATGCACCGTTTCAAGGTCAAGAACACACTAATGCTACTTTTCAGCAGCGACCTAGAAACGATCCTTATTCTTCCACATACAACCAGGGGTGAAGGAATCTTCCTAACTTTGTTTGGAACCAAAACCAAAACCAAAATCAAAACCAGTTCCAAAGCAATTATCAAAGACCTCATCCACAGCAACAGTAACCACCACCACAGAGTCAGCACCCCTTTCAATCGCAACCTTTTCAAAACCTGGTCAATAATTCTTTCCAAACGGCCGGGAATGAAAACTCATCTGCACTCGAACGAAGCGTGGATATGTTTATTAAACATTCCATGCAATCGACAGACGAAATAAAGTCTTCTATTCGATCTTTAACACATAACACCAACTCCTATGGTGAGAGTATAAAATCGATAGAAGCACAATTTGCACAAATAAATGCCGCGACGAGTGCGAGAGAAAAAGGGAAACTTCCATCTCAACCCCTACCGAATCCTTGCTACTCACAAAATCATAATGTGAGTGCCGTCACCACGTTGAGATCAGGAAGAGTGCTAGATAACCAAGTGGGTGAACATGTTGATAAACACATCGGTGATATAATGATATCCCGGCTTCTACTTCCTGCCTTAGTTCATATAGTCTCCCACCTTCTTCCGAGCCTATTCTCCGTGTTCCACAAGGCTCGAACTCTCAGCCCACTTCCTCAAATCTATTTAAAATGATCCCCACTCCAATTCTGGGATCCATTCTATCCCCACAATCTTCTCCAATATTGGACCCAACCCTTATTGATAAAGCACCTTATCCAAACAGGTTAAGGGGCAACAGACCAAGTCCACAAATGGAGAAAATTGTGGAAATTTTTAAGCAAGTTAACATAAACATTTCTCTCCTAGATGCTATTCAACAAGTTCCATCTTATGCGAAAATCCTAAAGGACTTGTGCACTAGAAAGAGAAAAATTCAAGTACCTAAAAAAGTTTTCCTTGCGAGTAATGTGAGCACTGCTTTTACACAAAAACTACCTAAGAAATGAACGGACCCCGGAAGTCCTACAATCTCTATTCCTATCGGGGGTAAAAATATCAATCGTGCTCTACTCAATTTAGGTGCTAGTGTTAATTTGCTTCCGTATTCTATTTATGAGCAATTAGGGATCGGAGAGTTAAAACCGGAGCACTGGACTCTTCAGATGGCGATCGATCTATCACCCAACCTAGGGGTGAGCTAGAGGATATTATAATCAAAGTCAGGGAATTCATATTCCCTGTGGACTTCAATGTTATAGATACACAACCTGTAGCGAACCCACGAAACCAAATTCCAGTGATTTTAGGTCGACCTTTTCTTGCGACTTCCAACGCGATAATCAATTGTCGAAACGGCTCTATGACCCTATCCTCAGGGAAGAAGTCAATTGAGCTTAACATTTACAAGTTGGGAAGTGAACCTTCCGAACCCTATGCTCGAGTATTTGCTGTCGAAGCGATAAATGCCGACAGCAGCGAATTTGAAAAGCTTTACGATACTAATCTCGACTCCGCTATTGCGTTGTTGTCCGGGTCAACATGTGAACCTTTTATGGAGTCAAAGTATCATCACGTTCTTTCCGATGAGATTATTATTCGGGATATCGATGAAAGCTTCGAGGAAATCTTCGCTGATGAACTCGCATTCTTAGAAGACATGGGCGTTGTGATGAATCAACCCCAACCTAAATAAGTTGAACCGCCACATCTTCTTCTTATCAAAAACAAGAATGCTAGTAACCCACCATCCCTGTTTCGTCTCTACAAACCGAGACGTAAACCTTTTCCGTTACACCTCTTATCTCCTCCCCACTTCTTCACGTCAATAGGTAACAGATCTCCTACCAACCGGTGCGTTACATTGATAAAAATTTTGAATGGTTGGTGTTGACTTTTGGTCTTTGTAAGGCTTTACTTTGACCAATAACTTTAGCCCCCCAAATAATTTTAATTGCTTAATACTATTTTACTTAAGTTTGGGGGGGGGATATTTTGGCTCTTAAAAGAAAACTTTTATAAAACTGTGAGCTGAAAATAAGTTTGGGGTAGAATTTTACTATTTCATGTCCCCGTTACTAACTTTTTCTTCCAAGTCTATAGTTTTTTTTAAGTTTAACAGATGACATCAGTGAGGACACTACTGCAAACAGGTTTGGGGGAGGTTTGTGCTTATTCACGTACTATTTTGCATTATCATAAATGTAAGCACAAATTTTTTTTATTTTTGATAATGAAAGTTTGAAAGTGAAAATTTACATATGAAAGTGTCACGACCCGAAATGGCACGTGACTGGCACTTGAATCATATGAAGTCTATAGGACCCTATCTAATTCAAGTAAGCCAAAATCCCAGAAATCTAAACCATTTAAAAGAAGGAAGTGAAGGAAAACTTGGTTTAAAGTTTGCATATAATCACTTTGAAAAGTCGTAGTAAATTGTTTTAAAACATCAAGTCTTTTCCGAAAATTTCGGCAGAGTCTCCTTTGTAAATACTGGCCCCAAACGGGTACAACACATGAAATATATATAAAGGCATCCGCAAGCGGGAGCTAGCTCTTCGCCAATTGGCGGTCACAACCGCGCAAGCAATATAATATACAACGCCGAAGGGCGAGGATCAAAACTCAAAGGAAACCAATAATATCAAGAAAACCATAATAATACAAGCGCGACTCTAAGGTCGAAATAATAACAACTGGTTTCTAAGTCTGAAATAATATACAAGTCTGGTTGATGGAGTTTACTAGATACAACTGAAATATAACAAAAGGTACAATGGTGGCCACGATGAAAGTGAACACACCTACCAAAGCAATCACTCGGAAAGAAGCAGTGTGCCGGCAAAGCCGCCAAGGAAACCTGTACGTCAAAACCTGCAAGAAACTGTGGCACAACGGGGGTTAGTTGCCAACTCGTGAGAAGAAAACATCACCGAGCAGAAATCGCATATATGACTCAATCCTAGGTCATACGATAATAATATCCTCAAAATAATATAGCCTGAAGCATATAATAATGGCAAAGGTAAACCTCTATATGTAAGTGTAATACCAAGTGCTCGTGTCAGTGCTTCATGGAACAACATGCCATATATATAATGTATGAATCCAAGAAATTAGAATACAATTTAAATGGGTAAACTGTTTTCATATCTCAGTGAGATTTCTGTATAAAAATCAAAGTATCATCAATGAAATCACAGAGAATCCGTGTCAAGCATCGACACAAAAATATATATCCCAATATCTCAATATCTCGGGCTCCGGCAATCCGGACTGGCCCATATCATAAAATATCAAAGTCTCTGTGTCTCAATATCTCAGGCTCCGGCTATCCGGACTGGCCCCTGGGCTCCGGCTATCCGGACTGGCCCAAATCATCAAATCTTACGACTACGTCGGTATCCTCCGGATCTTCTCCGCGTCACAAATAACCGGTCGGTAGTGCTCCCCTGCCATGCTCAACGCCATCATCTGTGACCATCTTGCCCCGTGGTACCGCACCGGGTCCACCATGTACCCACAGACGGTTCCTCCTCCTCCTCGAATCGGGTGTATGATATCGCTCAAGAGCCGAGAAAACTTATGGTGGACATATCTCATATCATATCATGAGAAAACCCCATTTTTCTATTTTTAGAAATGATAATCAGTTTATAAAATCTTTGCGGTTTCTCCAAATCATGAAATCTCATGGAAATCCGAAATCTCAAATCACGATGTAAATAAATAATGAATACCGGGCTCCGGCAATCCGGACTGGCCCATACTATCCATGGCAAATGAATATATGAATATACATGCATGAGATAACACAGTAAATAAATGCAATGTCTAAGCTGTCATATAAAAGCAAGCTCACTAGTACCATGTCAAAACTATCAGCTAACAATTTATACTAATGAAGTAATATTTTCTAATGTGTACGTGACATGGAAATTACCGATGATGATGTGTGTGAGCCAGCCAGCAAGTGTACGTGGAGCATACGCATCATCGGTAATGGTGCTGGTGTCCTGACAGCAGGGTTTCATGATAACTAAAATACATATTAATCATGCAATGCGATGATAACAACAATGAATAAACGGAGAATGAATGGTAAACGCAATAATAAAGAAAATATACATTTCTATATACGAGTCATACAGTTTTTGGACTATTGAAATAACACGAATCGTGATTTTTAAAAAATAGGGCCTGTCTTTAAAATACCCACGATTCGTCGGTTTTGAAAATAAGTATGACTCGAGCCCAACTAACATCTACCTGATAAACTACAGGACTAATCGAAAGGGTAAGGAAATCCACCTAAGTCTGAGTCGATATATATATATATATAATAGTCAGTGATCCCGCCTCAATAGTATCACGCACGATACAATATATAATATGACATCCTCGAGTCAAAAGTGCGGATCAATCATCATAATTATATTTCGTACGGTAAATCCATCGTACGGCATCCCAAATTTGGGTATCGGTCGAATATCACATTTATCTCATTAATCATCTGGTATCCTTATCATCATATCCTGAATTAGGGATACTGATCTACAGTCTAGTACATTCTGATACCATCAACATATATATATGCGTGTGTATGAAAACACGTCGCCTAAAGACCCGCTATAATATCATGTCGTATCTCATAATACAAACCAAATCACATCACCGATCTCGTGGCACCATGCCCAATCTCATCGACTCATCTCTAAGTACCATATACTATCCTCATATCTATGTATATGTATATATATATATATATATATATATATACACACATACTCACATACATATATGTATATATGTGTGTGTGTGTGTGTGTCCCCATATACACACAAGTAAAGCAAATGTATGCGTGTGTGTGTGCGCGTGTGCAAATCCTTACTCTAGGGTTTCGCGACTAACACTAGACTATAGCATTAACTTCCAAATACGCTAAACATTGACCTAAGGTCACCTAAAGCATTTCTAACTAAGTATACACATCTTATAATAACACATAAGTATATAGATATAACGCATTAGTATGCTTCACTACGAAACTGCGGGGGTGCTATACGCCATCCACCCGACTTCCCTCGTAGATATATATCTACACACCTTGATCCTTACTCGCTGAAGTCGATGCCTCCTTGCCCTTGCTTGTCGTCCCGAATTTCACGCGGAGGAACCTACATGTCATAACACATCGTATCGCATTAAAATCCAATTCGCAATCGAAACGACACACGAATTACTCATAGGTTAAAACCTATGGTCTACTCACGCAAATCAACCAAACAACACCCGATATAGACGTAAAAACGTCAAGTGACCGATATAAAACCAAATATCAAAACTTCATGCCATAAAAAGTTACAAAACAATACAGCAACTCATGAAAACATGCTCCAGATTTTAGTTCAAGTGAAATTAGGCTAAACAAACAGTACTGGGGTGTTGTATAGGAGGTATATGAGCTATAGAAACAACCTGGACCCCAAACTCTGCAATGTGGCCGGCCACTATAGCCTAAAATCCGGCCACCTCAGTTTGAATGGCTTGGATTGGGTTCATTTTCATAGGGTGGTCTCGTGGTGGTCCATCTAGATTAGTGGTGTTGTTTGTTTTTCTTGTAAAGGTCTAGGTTCATTCCAGATTCCCTGTAGGCACCAAAAGTTCACAAAACCGACACGGAAGTTTCAAGTTTCAAGTTTTAGAGTTCAGTTCAGGTTTGATCTGAGTTTTAGACACTATGGGGGTTTAAGGTCACCACTAATCTCAATTACACTATCTCAATTCATGAAATCCTCAAAACCCATATTGGAATTTTCCAAGATCGCTAAACTACACTAAATCGATTCTAAACTCAATTAGATAATAAGGTAAAAGAAATACCACTCTAATGATGAAAGAATTACCTCATATGGCAAACCCTAGAATCCCCTAGAGCTCAAAATCCAATTTTTCTTGGTCTCCCATGTTTGTAGTGAGCTTGTGCACATTTTTTTGTGAAATGAATGCAAGGTTTTGATGCGGTTTTGAGGTTGTAGTGAAAAGGTAGAGGTGATGGAGGGAGTGGGCTGCCATGAAGAGGAAGAAAGAAGAAGATGAAGATAATCAAGAGGGAACAAATGGCCAAGGTCAACACAAGACCCCTCACCCTCTCTTCTCTCTCTTGCCCATACCTCCATTCTTTAACATTTTCCTTCTCTTTTTCTTTTCCTTTTCCTTTTCTTTTCTTCTCTTTATCTTTTCTCTTCTCATTTTAAAAAAACAAAGCCATGCTTGGAAAATAAAAATTCATGGTAGAAAAGAAATGTAACAAGTATTTTTTTTAAATGTGGCATGGTGCATGTCATGTGCACAAATCAATACTAATGCACGATTAGTGATATTTGATCGTGATTAGCATTAAAATGGAATATAATTAATTATATAAAAGTCTATGAATGCTCCATTCTTATAATCTCTTTCAAATTCAATAATTTACATAATTTCCAAATATTTCCTGATTTATCGGTATTTAATTACACCGCAATATTAAAATATTCATAATATTTATTATTTAATTATGTAAACTCCCAAAAATAATATTTTACTTTTCTGAAAAGTTATAGAAAGATAGGAATAGTTTGAGAAAAGTAAGAAAATTATATGTTTTCTTAAACGAAAATAGTAATAAGTAGTTATGAGCCGTTGTCCCAAGGGTTAGTAAGATGAAGAAAATTACTAATCTAAGGATAAAATTAAGTCTGAAAAATAGTCCTTATTCTTAACACCAAACATTTGAACGTTGATACCCTACTATACGCACTTACACACATCTTGAAACTTGGGATAGTAGAGAATACCTTGAAATGCTCTTGTCTAAAAGCCTTAGTATAAAAAAAAAGAGTTATAAATGGTGAAGAAAAAAAATGAACACTGATTTTGTAATTACCAAGACAGCATAAAAAATATAGCGAGGGTGCTTTATCACCTAGTGCCTTAGACCAACTGGTTTGGGAGCCACTGCTAAGCCTCAAGTGTTGCGGAACGAGGAATTACGCCTAAATGCGCAAGCACATTTTGTAATCGTTCGGTTAGTATCTCAAGAAGTATTAACAGTCACATGAAAATTGTGTGAGCAATTTTATCTAAAATATTCACCAACTATAAAGTACTTTAGAAGATGGACAAGAGTATGATAGCTTGAATTGAATTCTCTAAGTGTAGGGATGTCTTTAACACACACGTAGGGATATATGATCAATGTTTGGAGGAAAGATAGGGAGAAAGACTAAAAGCGATGTTTTATTGAGGGATGATGTGATTTCTAATAGTTTTTCAAGATCATTAAGATAGTGCTCATGACAACCGAAAAACCGGTGTAGTTGGAAAATCTTATTTTCAAGTTCTTTCTTTTATAGTTCTTATCTTTATATGTAACTTTCACCATCTTTCTTTTATTATAGGATTTTGTGGGAGACAATACTCTTCCTACTAGGGACACCTAAAGGTTTAACGGCTTGTTGCACGTGCTCAGTGCAATCGTGTTGCCTACGAAAGTGTGCTGTTAGGTTTTTCTTTTTCCTTTTCTCCTTCTCTTGAATAACTAGTTTGCTCCAGACGATCAAACTTAAGTTTGGGGGTATTTGTTCAGTCGAAAATATTATGCATTTGATATGACATTTTCCTTACTATTTCTATATAATAAAAGGTGTTTATTATAAATATGACACATATGAGGGTTTATCTGTAAAAATACTATTTTCATATATTTATATATTATAATTAACATTATGAAGGAAAATGTAAGCATATAACATCTATATAATATTTAGTCCATTTAAATATGCTTACCTTATCAAATATCTTTAACCAATTTTCTAAAACTATAATATCATGTCAAATGGTTAATATAATATCTCAATAAAAACAAATTCTACTAACATTATTTATTGAGTTATTGTGCAGAAATTATATCAGGACTGAAATCAAGAAAATTCGAGTTGGCGAGATCAAATCTGTCGAAATATTCAAATAAATCGAAGAAAGATATTCTGGCAGAGACTTAGAGAAGATTTTCAAATTCCAGATATCAAAATAGTCTACAAGTGTCACCAGAAGAGGCCACCAGAGAAATGACCCCAAGATCCCTCTACCCCACCGCGGATCCGTGGCCAAATCCACCCAATGGCCACGGTTCTACCACAATATTGAAGAGTTGGGATTTGGTATTTTTTGGGTAGGATCCTAACAAGTAACCCTAATTCTGGGGATCTAGGGATTTCATCTTCTGTGACTATAAATAAGGACCGAAAGCCTCTTGGAAAAAGGATCAAACCGACTCGATCACGAAGTCCACGACGGCTCAAGAATCCTGGTTGATCATCTACAGATCTTCTATCTCCTTAAGAAGAGATCGAGAAGCAAACTAGGGTTTTGTAATCATTTTCTAAAGGAACAAAGTGTACTTGATCTTGTTGATTAACAAAGGTAGTTTTATTCTATTGCATTTTATTTTCTTCATGATTTCTATCTTTTCTTTTCCTAACATGCGCGAGTAATTCTCCGCTTGTTAAGGTTCGTAAGATTAGGATAGATTAATGGATGATGAAGATCCTTAGACTCTTTTTACGTCCTATAAAGTTTATAAACTTTATCAAAAGAATAGTAAACATCTTAATCGGGCACGTTATCAATTCATTGATATTCATGACCACGATTAGAGATTAGAATAACAATTATTTTGGTAAAGGCTAGACATGAACGGAGATCCATATCAAGGTAGAGGTTAAGAGTGGGAACCCTTTTCCCTTCAGAAACCCTAATCTATATGCATCATTGTCGATCTAGTTTTAAATCTATTAAAGGATAAGAGGAGTAATCTTTAATTAATCATCCATAACTACTAAATCTTAACGAACCCTGCAAGCCCCCTTCTAATATAAAACCTACATCCGTAATTAATCTAGATCTATATTCTACATCCGTGTTTAACGTAGATCTAGAAACTATTTCCACTATTCATCAACACGCCTAAAGTAAGATTAAAAGATTCAACGTTTCCCTGAGGACGACCCGTACTCATCTCGGTCTAGCTACATGCGACACCGTTATTGATTGCGGTTACAACACAACTCTAGAAAAAACAAAAAATCACTAGGTCATATCAATGTGACACGAATAGCTGAGTTACAATAAGGATGAATATTAGAATCTATTCGAATTTTCATCTTATGATACTTGTCAGTCTTGTCACAAAGGTAAAGTGACCAAAACACCGTTTACTAGAAACAGAGAAAGAGTTATTGAACTCTTGGGACGGATACATGATGATGTATACGGTCCTAAGTCTACAAATGCTAGGGCTGGTTCCTCGTACTTCATTATATTCACTGACCATCTCTCAACATTCGGACGTATGTTCCTGTTGAAACACAAGTCTGAAACTTTTGAGAATTTCAAGGAATATAAGTTTGAAGTTAAGAACCATACAGGTAGAAGTATTAAAATCTTTTGATGTGATCGAGGAGGAGAATACTTGAGCACGGAGTTCCTGGATTATTTAAAAGAGAATAGGATTTTCTCTCAGTTTACTCCTTCGTGTACACCACGGTACAACGGTGTATCGGGGTGGAGGTATCGCACCTTATGAGATATGGTGCGCTCTATGATGAGTACTGCTGAGTTGCCTGTTTTCTTTTGGTGTTATGCACTTGAGAAGCCGCATACCTATTGAATGGGGTTCCATCCAAATCTGTGCTTACCACTCCATATGAGATATGGAATAGGAAGAGATCATGTCTTAAACGAGTTAAGATATGGAGTTGTCCGTCCTATGTTGAAAAGCAAAATCCGGACAAACTCGAGGCAGGTCGGTTCTGTAAGTTTGTTGGATATCCCAAACATTTGCGAGGGAAAATCTTCTACCACACTGAGGAGCAAAAGGTGTTTTGTTTCTCAGCATGCCACCTATTTAGAAAAGAAATTTCTTATGAAGAAATTAGTGGTCATGAGGTAGAACTGGAAGGAGTTTCAGCTGGACAAACTAACAGCTGATGATTTGGTAAAACCAAAGGATTCAATAGTCTCCAACGAACCTCAGCCTCTCCGCGAATCTGGTAGGGTTCCTCATCCACCTAAGAGATACTACGGTTTTCTCGGTGATGGTGGGAGCGAGGATTGCATCATGGTAGATGATGACCCAACTAGGTTCTGGCAGGCCATCACAAGTGGGGACTCTGTGAAATGGCTGGATGCTATGCAATCAGAGATGGAATCCATGTACACCAACAAAGTATGACTTTAAATGTTGCACCTGAAAGGGTAAAACCCATCGGGAGCAAGTGGATCTTGAGAAGATTCTTGGTGTAGATGGAAAAGTTGAGACTTTCAAAGCTAGACTTGTAGTAAAAGGCTATCATCATAACCAGGTGTGGTTTATGATGAAACATTTTCTGCAATGGCTATACTTAAGTCCATTAGGATTATAGCACGCATCGTGGAGTTGGAATATCTGTTTTGATGTTGCAGTCATATAGTTTGACTTCATCAAAAAGGTAGATGAACCTTGTATATACAAGAAGGTTGTAGAGAGTAAGGTTGTCTTCCATGTATTGTACGTAGATGACATACTCTTGATAGGAAATAGTTTCCTATGCTACACTCGGTCAAGCTCCTCTTATCATGAGGATTCTCCATGAAAGATCTGGATGATACCTACTACATCTTGTGGATCATGATCTATAGTGATAGATCTAAGTGAATGTTGGAAGTGTCCCAAATCCAGGTATATTAACACCATACTAAAGGGGTTTAGTATGGAAGATTCTAAGTATGGTAGTTCGCCCACTTACTCAGGAATCACTCTCTCCAAAAAGATGTCTTCCAAGACTGATTTAGAGAGAGCTCACGTGCAAGGGATGCCCTATGCTTCGGCAGTAGGCTCTATCTTGTATGCGATATTATGTACCAGACCAGATGTAGCTAACTCACTAAGTGTAGTGATCTGGACTCAATCGGATCTTGGGAGAATCGCTGGACAGCTATAAAGGACATTCTTAAGTACTTAAGAAGCACTAAAGAAATGTTCTTGGTGTTTGGTACGGTGAACTCCAGTAGGAGTCCTTTACCAATTCGAGCTTCCGGAGTGATAAGGTCGACTGAAAGTCAGTCACAGGCTTTGTCTTTACCCTCAGTGGAGGGACGGTATGTTGGAAGAGTTCCAAGCTAGATACCGTGGCAAACTAGACGATAAAAGCTGAATACATCGCTACCAAAGATGCTGACAAAGTGGGTGTCTGGACATTTATTTTTCATGAGATGAACTTAGTTCCTACCATTGAGCGTCCAATAACTGTTATTGTGACAAAAATGGAGTTATGGTTTTGTCCTAGGAACGCCGGTCCCATCAGCTATCCAGACATATTCTGAGGACAGTATCACCTGATCAGGAAGATGGTTGATCTTCAAGGGATCGAGGTAAGGAGAGATGACGCGAAGGATAACACAGCGGATCCAATCACAGAGGCCTTTCCCAAAAGAGACTTTTATGGGGTGGTGAGTATGAGATACTACAACAAATAGCCCTAGTGCAAGTGGGAGATTGATAGTTATATGTATGCCCTAGAGGCCATTATTATACATATGATGTATATTATAGTAGATGCTTGGACATATATAGGGAGGACTTTCTTGCTCGACATTATAGTATGCTATCTAGTTGCTCTTTATCTTAACATGTACACTTATTGTCTCTCTATTACATGTTGATAAAGCCCTTAGAATAAGTACTTGACTACCAGGATTATGATGCAGATCATACTAGTAGGGCAATGGTAGTCGGTAAGTACGTCCTTCAATTGTTTCTAGTCGTGGGAGTATCGAGACGGGGCATCGATATTGCAGAGTAGACTAGCGTATACGCTTCTCGACCCATGTGATGGGCGATGGATGATCCCATATCCATTGGTGTTTGACATCTGAGATGGTATACGGGTGCTCAGTAGAGACTGGGTACACTGAACGGACTCGCCGAGAACTCCTAGATGGTATTATACCTATCGTCAGATAGCAGTTCTCTGGTGACACTGGTACAGGTTAGTCTGTCGACCCGAGATCGTCATAGAGTCTTGTGTGATTCCCACTGTGCTTTGATTTCCACCTTACCACGTTCAAGAGATCATGCAAAACGGTGGTTTTTGGGTACAGTCCCCAGTCACATAGAGGCAATGAGCGATAGGACGAGATTTCGTCTCTCCCGGTATAGGGGGTTGATATTGTGCTATGCTTGATTGGCCATAACAGGAAATCCCTGGTCAGCGTTGCTGAGATTTACTGGTAAGAGTTATCAATAGTTTTTCGAACCGTTATGAGCCTCACATCAGCATGACTTATCAGGCTATTGGGGTCTGACGTTTACCACCCCCCAGGCTGTGATATGCGACATATCAGACGAAGATACTGGATTGTACGGTAATGTTACTTATTGGATGAGCAGAAGTATGAGCAGGCTTGCTTGTTTATCTTTTGATCGCTCAATACCCGGGTAGCGGTTACGTCCAGCTAGTACCGCTAACGGCTTGTGAGTGACTGATATGATCATCACCTACTGCCGGCGTATTGACGAGTCTTTAGAGTCCTACACAGAGGTTTCCTGGCTCAGGAGAAACGAAGTAGGAGCACATATGTGATATGTGCGGGACCAAGATTAATGCGCGTATGTGATACCGCATTCTATTCTCGCGATATGTGATATCGGTCGGTTATACGTGATATAGCCGGGTTATCGGATCAAGTGTTGATTCGATAAGATGATACATATGATATTAGTCGGTTATATGTGATATAGCCGGATTATTAAATCAAGAGTTGATTTAATAATTTAATGTCTAATTATATATTTGATATATTGATTTACATTAACTAATATTTGCTCGCTTAAGCGTTTTTTTTTTCTCACTTGTGTACACACTTAATATATATGTGATATATATTATTGTGTCATGCTTATTGCTACATGCTACATGGGTGACTCACACCATGCTTAACATAATGAGGGGTTTTATTTATTTAAAATAAATTAAAATTGGATGGAAATTACTCACATGGTTGAAGCTTGTGGAAACTTATGGAACCATTGACTAAGTCTACTAATTTTGTTTTACTTAAGATATTTATTAACCCAACCATTAATATTAGCAATGGTTTAGTCTCTACATAAGTTAGTATATGATATTAACTCATCCATGGTTCCCATTCTACACTTGACTTTTTCCATGGTTGTTTTTCTTCATCTCCTTCCTCAAGCTCTCTGGCTTTTTGGGAGGTGAAGAAAATGGGTGAGAAAAATATTTCTAAAGTGAGCAAAATTCCTAATTCATCAACCTACACTAGATCATCCATTTAGTTTAGGTTGTTTGCTTCACAATTAGTGAAGAGGTAGCTTGAGTTAGTGTCTCCTCGACGTAGATCATTTTCGGCCTCGAAAACTTCAAGCAAGCTTGTTCCTTTCATCTTGTGGAGCCTTTCTAGAGTCCGGGAGTTCACTACTTGAAGCGAAGGGACTACTACACGGAGCTATTGAAGTAAAGGACCGGTCTACAAAGGTTTTATTCCTTGTTCACTTAGATGTAAAGATGTTTACATACTAGTTTCGTCTAATTCTCTAGTTAAGATTCTAACTTAGGGATCTTTAGCTCGCCAATTTTTTAAAAACGGCATGGTCGATGCCTCCCGAAACCCAGTGGTGGTGCTGCGGAACCCTACACGTGCGATGCACGCAAAGAGCCTTTTTTAGCAGCTAGGAGTTTAAGCTCCAACCCGTTCTTCCCTCTAATGAGTGGGACATGGTTCAAAAGGTACATCCCTCCACACCTTCGATACATGGCGATGTAATCTCTCAGCATCGTCGGATAGGTGGTGGGTCCCAACGACCAATGATCCCTCTTTCAAAATATAGAGGAGGACCCCCTATAAGCTTCTAAAGAAAAGCAGAAAGCTTCAAAAGGGAACAAAGAAGAAGATCTCCTTTCTCGAAAAAGAAAAACTCTAGGTAAATAAAAAAGATGAAAGATCAAAGCATCTCACTTACCCATTGAAGGATTTAACCCTTTTAAAAGAACTTAGTTATTTCTCTGGATTTAAGATCCATAAGACAAGTCCCCCACAAGTTGAGAACTTAATTCTTATTGGGAAGAACTTGTTCTTGAGAATCAAAGATTCAGAAAAAAAACTAGGAATCGAATTTCTCAAAAACAAAGCATATAAGGAAAAACCTAACGGCCAGCGCCTCACGTGTCCCTCACGTGGGCACCACAGAAGAACGCCCACTGCCTCACGTGTCCCTCATGTGGGCACCACCGAAGAAAGAGTGCTTAGCACTCATCGGGCAGCGCCTCACGTGTCCCTCATATGGGCGCCATAAAAGAAAAGAGTGCTTAGCACTCATTGGGCAGCGTCCGACGCCTAGCGTCTCACACGCTCCCCATGTGGACGCCATAAAGAGCGCCTAGCACTCCATATAAAGACAAAATTAGTAAAGTGTTTTACACTTATTGGGTAATTCCCCATGGCTGAAAGCTTCACATGATCATATATGGGCGTCAGAACTTATATAAGTGCTCATCACTGCTTGCATAAAAGGGGGGCTGATTAAACAGAGCTCAAGCAAGTGCTTAGCACTTTTTCAATGAAAAAAGACTATTGAGCAGATCAAGCCCAAGTTGGCTAGGTCCTGTGAGGATAGAACCTCTTTGATTCAAATCAACTGAGCCCATGTGCTCATGATTCCCCAAATTGATCTTAGTCTTAAACATGACTAATGATCTTCCAACTGATAATATCCAAAACGATATTCATCCCACATCCTCCCGAAGAAATCTTAGTCTCAAAATACGACTAATGATTTCTGGGTTTGCCACTAGTTCCTTTTTCCCTCAAATACGGGAATTGGTTCAAGGGTACATCTCTCTACACCTCTGATACGTATCGTTGTAATTCCTCAATGTCTTCGGAGAGGTGGCGGGTCCCAACAACGAACGGCTTTTTGGTGCGCTTCCAAACTGATGTGCACACCTCAAATCAGACCGCACCCTAAACTGGGTGCATCCTAAATCATTGTTGTTCATCCCGTCATGTAACAAATACACGTGCGCATAAAATGGACAACGGACCGAGACGTCCTTAAACTAAAATCTCACCTCCAAAATGGTGATCAACGGATCGAGACGTTCTCAAACTAAAATCTCACCTCCAAAATGGTGATCAACGGACCGAGACGTCCTCAAACTAAACTCTCACCTCCAAAATGGTGATCAACAGACCGAGATGTCATTAAACTAATATTCGCCTCAAAAATGGCGACAATGGACCGAGATGTCCCTAAAACTAAGACAACAGAGCCCAAATGCTCTCTTATTGGATCTGAAACAAAAATGATCCTAATACCTTGTTAACTAGATCTTAGTCTCAAATTGGACTAACGTATCCCTAACAAAAAACCAACTAAGCCCTAACTGCTCACATACATTTAAGTTGATCTTAATCTCAAACTAGATTAATGATCCTTAAATCAAACCAAGCATAAATCTAAAATATACGAATTTGGACTAACCTGCGCCCTACGGGCAACGACATAAATTAGTCTCTATATAAAATTCACGGGCAACCCAAACAATCAAAAACACACACGACATGAAGTGATCTTCCGGAGCAGGAGAAAGTGGTTATCGCGATGCAATAACGTAATTAACTGCAGGGGCTTGCGCCTGCAGGGAAGAGCATCCCCACGATCAAAAAACCCCTCGCAAATGAGGGGGAATCTAACAAAGTCCGCTACAACAATCGCATCCGTCCAAATCACCGATATACGGTGCCATAAATCAACTTGGTATTTTCGGAAAGGTGGACGGATAAATCCAAATAGTATATGCCCTCAGGCCAGACGTCCTAACGTCCCAGTCGCGTTTTTTGGCGGTGAACAGCCGTCAATGAAGTTCACTTGGGTAGAACACCATGGCCGCGAGCACCCGAGTGGATGCTTTTGGCCATGGGGTTCTCCTATAGTCACTTGGTCGGGGCAATGGGGTGTGGCTGTCTACTAGTGTCTCCCGGCGAGTATTCGCGTACGATACGAGATTATGACGGAGTTTCGATCCAAATCCGAACTCCGTGATAATCTATTATTTGAGACTAAAATGTGAGATTTATAAATCATTAACTAGTTTTCGCAAAACTAATCAATATGGATTTCTAAAATTGTATCATATAATCATAGTATATATACGATGTTAAACATTTCGATCGATATTTCAAACAACAGCAATTCACAGAGATCTCAACAACTTAAGCCTCATTAAAAATATTCAGAAAATTCAAAATGTCAATATGAAATAGCAGAAGAAGAATGAGGCTCTAACTCCTTAAATAAGCGGTGGAACCACGGCCAAGATATGGTCTAGGCGGCGGTTCCACGGACATTTAGAGGTGTTAGACTCTCGTTTTTCTTGGTCCTCCATAGAATACTCTGCATGATTTTTTGAGCATTTTTAATATAAAAAAACTCAACATTTGGAAAAATAGACAGAAACTACCAAAATCCCATGTTTAAAACTTCGATCGAACACTTTAACTTCGTCTAAACTATTCCTAAGTCTCTAGTTTGGCTTTGATACCATGAAAGTATGTCTTAGCACCTCTACTATATTTCTATGAGCATCAAGTATGCAATTTTAAAATTTTAGAGGTCTAAATATACTAAACAAGAATCAAACTAGAGAATTAGGGTTACAAAGTTAAGCAAACAAGTTTTATTCTAAGTGAAGAGAGTCTATAACCTTTATAGTCCAGTCCTTCACTTCTAAAGCTCCAAGTAGTAGTCTCTAGAACTCTTCTTTGACTCCATTTGAAGAATGGAACGAGCTTGCTTGTAGTCTTCGTCATCGAAGATGATCCACCTTGAGGCAACTCTCACTCAAGCTCACACTTCACTAATCAAGGTATTAGTGAAGTTAACAACCTATAATAATGGGCTAGAGTAGTGTAGCTTGATGAAGTAGGAATTTTGCTCACTAGAAAAATTTCTTTCTCTTTCTCTTTTTCTCACCCTAGAAAACTAGTGAAGAGATGAACAAAAAGATGAACTTGGATGAGTATGAACCATAAGATGAACTTGGATGAGTATAAACCATGAGCTAAAAGGATAAGATGAGATGAAGACTATGATAAAAATTTATGAATAAAACAAAATTATAAGATGAGTCATGGCTTCACCAAGCATCCAAGAATAATGACTCATTCTTATTTTGTTTTAATTCAAAAAACTTATCATTATCTTTTTCCCAATGTGATTCTCACACATCCTTATTCCTTGTATCATCAACCATAATACAATATATATATATATATATATACATATCAAATAAATAAATATGTATCAAATTATTAAATCAACACTTGATTCAATAATTCGGTTATATCATATATAACCCGGATAATATCAAATATATATATGTATTGTTCCCCTCCGAACGGCGGCCGAGACGTTAGGACGTCAGTGCCTGAGGTTCGGGGCAGATGCTATTTGGTTTTATTCGTCCACCTCTCCGAAGATGCCAAGTTGATTTATGGCACCGTGTATCGGAGATTTAGACGGATGCGGCCGATGTAGCAGACTTCGTCAGATTCCCCCTCAGGGTGAGGGGTTTTTGATTGTGGGGACACTCTTCCCTGCAGGCGCAAGCCCCTGCAGTTAATTACGCTACCGCATCGCGGTAACAACTTTCTCTTTCTCCAGAATTTCACTTCGTGTCGTGTGTGTTTGTTTTGTTCGTGGTTGCCCGTGGATTGTATACGGAGACTGAGTGATGTCGTCACCCGTAGGACGTGGATTAGTACAAATCCGTATTTAGTTAGATTTAGGTTTGGTGTTTTTAGTTTAATGATGCATTAGCCGCGTTGCGGCTAAGGCCAACTTAAACGTTCGTCAAGGATACGTTAGTCCTGTTTTAGACTAAGATCGACCTGACGTAGTGATTGATTTAATTATCTGGTTGTCGGGACTCGTCACCTCTCTGACGTCGTTGAGGGATTACAACGACAGGCGTCAGAGGAGTTCAGATGTGTACCCTTGAACCAAAGTTGATTTGGAGTTTTATCGTTTATTTGAATATCTAAGGACACGTTAACCGTATTTGGGGTTAAGATCAACTTAGACGGGACCGTTTAGATCCAACAAAAGAGTGTTTGGGCCCTATTGTGCCAGTTTAGGGACGTGGCGGTCCATCGCCAGTTTAAGGACGTAGTGGTCCATCGCCAGTTTAGGGACGTAGTGGTCCAACATTAGTTTAGGGACGTTTCGGTCCGAGACTAGTTTAGGGACGTTTCGGTCCGATATTAGTTTAGGGACGTTTCGGTCCAATTTTAGTTTAGGGACATTTCGGTCCAATATTAGTTTAAGGACGTTTCGGTCCAATTTTAGTTTAGGGACATTTCGGTCCAATATTAGTTTAAGGACATTTCGGTCCATCATTAGTTTAGGGACGTTTCGGTCCGATATTAGATAAGTGGTCGTTGGGACCCGTCACCTCTTTGACGTCGCTGAGGGATTACAACGACAGATGTCAAAAGGGTTCGGAGATGTACCCTCGAACCGGTCATAAATTGGTTTGGGAGAGCCATTTCGCTCAATCAATTTAATTTAAGGACTTACAGCCAGGATTGGGTTAAGTCCAATTTTTTTTTATCTTAGGCTCTGCCTGACTAAAAGAATCAATCCGAACAGGGCTCTGCCCTTTTTTTATTCTGCAATCTGATTTGGGCCAGGCCCTTTTAAATAATGAGTTACAGAAACTCAAGAATTTTCCAAACAGGGCTTTGCCCTTTTATTATTTTTGCAATTTGATTTGGGCCAGGCCCTTTTAAATAATGGGTTGCAGAAACTCAAGAATTTTCCAGATTTAAGAACAAAAGTGCATGGCGCCTTTAATCTAAATTTGGATCGAAGGAAAACAAGCTTTTCTTCTTGTTTTCCCTGATTTCACAGAACCAAGGGTTCATATCAAGTGCAAGGCACTATTTATTTCTTACTTTTTTTTATTTAATTATTCATTTTTTTATCCTCTGTTCTTCAGAGATTTTTCCTTTCTTCCGAAAGAAGTTTTTACCTCTTTTTTTTCTTCTTGAATAATCTTCAAGAGTTCTTTCTCTTCTCTTTTTTTTTTGCCAGAAGTTAATTCTTCTCTTGATGATGATGATGATCATTTGAATGAGGTCTGGGGTCTTATTTATAGTGCTCACAAATTTGTTGAATTTGTTATCAAGATCTTTCCTGAATAATTTTGGGAATTTTCCCACCATTGGATCTCTAATCCAAGGGTTCCTGTTTTACAGAAGAACAGAAAAGATTTACTTAAATTTTCATTCTGTTGCTGCGCAACTCACCAGCGCGTGACACGTGTCGCGCTGTTGTGCGCTTGCGCAGTTGCGATTGCGCAACTGCGCAGACACGTGTCGCGCTGTCGTGCGCTTGCGCAGTTGCGATTGCGCAACTGCGCAGACACGTGTTGCGCATCCGTGCGCTTGCGCAGTTGCGATTGCGCAACTGCGCAGACACGTGTCGCGCTGCCATGCGTTTGCGCAGTTAAGTCTTAATTATGTTTTCTGAAGAGCCTTGCTCTGATTGGACGCATTGTCTTGGGCGTTACGCTGCCGAATCAATTTCCGCCATGTGGTAAATTGCGCGCTGCGCACGGGAACCGAAGCGTTGCTTCGAATTTTGAATTTTCAAAATTTAAGTAGAGCCTTGCTCTGATTGGGGGAAACAGATGCCCCCCCACCGTTGCGCTCACGTGGCGCGCGCGTGAGTGCAGCGGTGGCAAGATCCTGACCGTCGGATCGAGGGGTCAAGTGAACAGGCGCAGGCGCCTATAAATAGGACCCTTGGTCCTTGGTAATTCTTTACCATTCTCAAGAAATTGAATTTCAGAGCCTTGCTCTTACTTGAGAACTTCCAGTGCCTTGCTCTTGTGATTTCCTTAAGAACTTCCAAGTTCTAACCTTAGAACCATTCTAGGTAAAATTAAATTAATTTAATTTAAATTAAATTTAATTAACAGAGCCTTGCTCTTATAGATCTTTGATCTAAAGGAAACCCCTTTGGGGTTTCTTCAACAGAGCCTTACTCTCAAAATTTACAGAGACTCTGTTCTTGGGTTTTAACCCATGAACAGAGCCCTGCTCACAGATCAACTAGAAAACTTTTTAAAAGTTTCCATGGATCTTTAAGATCCCAAAATTTTAATTCTTAGGAGTTATAAATTTTTATTACTACTACAGAGCTAGGCTCTTTTTTAAGAAGTTTTATTCCTTTGAAACAGGAGTTTGACAAATGTCACTCTGTGGCAGAGCTTTGCTCTGAAAAGAGGAGATTTTCTCCTTGTCTCTAGGGATCCCCCCAATGAGGATATTCTCTTGGGGGTCTTTTTTATTGACTGATAGACTCATCCAATGGTGGGATTGTCTCATCAAATGATGCGCCGTCATCTTGATTTTGTGGGTCCCCCTTTGGTCCCCTACCCACTGCATCACAGTGTAGAGCGAGATTTTTATTTATTATTATTTTTTTATTATATATATTATTCTTTTTTTTTAAATGTTAAGCGTCAGGCCACTAATGATAAATATATATTTTATGCAGAAAAGATGTCTGACGACTTGTCTTTTCCCTTCGTTCGCTCAGAAGGAGGGTTCCCACATGCACCAGTGGACCAGATAGTGTTCGCCTTGATTAAAGATCACGATCCTGAGTGCAAGAGACTTCACCTATGGGGAAGGTGGTACAGTCAGATTATCCAAGGCCGTCGCAGTTTTAGTTCCGCCTCGCCTTCCGAACCTATAGTTACGATCCCCTATGCGGACAAACCCCCGGTGGAGTATGCCGTGGAGGTTAAAAATTGGAATTCAGACGACCTCCTCCAGCCTGCAATCGGCGCTATTCCGGTGCAGCCGCCGCCGGCCATAGATATCTTAGGAAGGCGAATCTGTCAGGGTGAAGCACGCCCTTGGGGACAGGCTTACAACATTGGATTGAATCCGCGACCGCTTGCTGGATACCTGCCATGGGCCCGGTACATTTTAGCGGCGAAAAGAGCTCACCTGACGAAGATTGGTTTATACTCCGCCGTCTACGTCTCGCTTTTCGAGTATCCTACTCCTCCAACGTGGTGGACAAAGGCCTTCATTGAACAATGGAATTCCCCACACATACTTTCCTGACAGCGGATAGGGAAGTTTCCATTTCTCTAGAGGAATTCGTTGAACTTTCAGGTTTACCGGCGAGGGGGGAGCACTACGAAGAGCTGCTTCCTCCTGACGAGTACGTCTTTGCCACCAAGCAGGTGGTATTCGACTTAACTCCGGAAAATGCCATTCAGCATCAGCATCCGGGCCTGGTTAAGGTATTGGAGATTTACAAGGAGCTTCATTTGGAATTGGGCGATCGGGGCGTTAGTTTCGCGGACTTCATTGCTCGTTTTATTCGCCCGGAATTTTTATCAGAGCAGGGTGAGAAGTTCGCCCAACTTACTGACCCTTTTGGTTTCGGCCTGGACCGCCGACCTTCATCGGAAATTGATCAGCGAAGTTTTTACCTTCCCGGCACTGCTAGCGTCCCTTTCTCAGAGATCGCCGTTCCTGGCATGGATGAGGAGACCTTCTTCATAGGGTTCTTAGGTCTGTGGCTGTGCAGCTTCGCGCTTCCCATGCACCCACGCCTTATGCGGTCTTCTGTCTTTTACCCGGCGCATCGAATGGTGGCCGGTCTGCAGTTATCAGTGGGGATCGCCGGGTTGGCTTACCTCTACAATGGACTTAGCATAGCGGCGGACGCTAATGAGCCTGGGGTACAGCCTTCTAACTTCCCGATGCACTACTTCACTTCTTGGATGGAGTTACATGTTCGAGGAGTGTTTGGTGCCCATAAAACTCCTCCATTCTTTGAGAGATTCAGACTTCCAAGAATCATGCGATTGGTCGGGGCTTCCATTGTGTTTGCACCTCCGCGGGAGTCTAGGGGATTGCTTCTGCGTTCGCATCTAGTCGGGGCGAAGACCTCTTTTGTGGATAAGGTCATCACCATGGGTTCTGAGACCACTAAGTCGGTGGTGCCGCTACGTGATGACTTTAAGGGCGGTGTTTCTGTGTTGAAGGCTCGGGAAATCCTCCACCTTTACTCCATTCGGCCGGGCTACTTGGTATTTAGGCAAAATGAAACGGCCCTCTTCATGAGGTATAACCCGCATCGATTTGCCCGGCAATCGAGTTACAACCAAGGGGTCCCATTGGAAGCCTTCTTGGGAACACCTGCAGTCGGCCCAGAGGGGGTACGGAATGCGATGCATCACTTCATCCGGCTCAATACAGGCTCCTACTTTTTTATTAGTGAGCCCAGCTGTACCCCTAAGATACTCAATTCGTATGTGGCCTGGTACGCGCACGCGATGGGCCCAATCATCTTGATGGAGAAACGCCTACTGGTCGATCGTAGGGCTGCGCCTCCCGGCGGCGATCGCAAGGCTCCCTTGCAGCCCAGGGTTCAGGTTATCCCTCCGACGAAAGATGCCGGAGCTGATCGACCACACGTGTTGGCCCCTCCGCGTGGATTGCCACTGTCTACTATGGTGTATGAACCAACGGCGCCCCGTGCTCCGACAAAGACGGTTAAAGAGGCATCGCCGGAGTCGGGTGCAGGAGCGGACATCGGGACTCGCCGCCCGAAAGTGACTGCCAAAACTGGCAAGCGCAAAGCTGTTCCGAGTGGATCCAAGGCTGGCGGACAGAAGAAGAAGAAGTCCACCTTATCCCTCGACGCGATCCTTAACTTAGAGCCCGCGGTTCATCCTGCCGGGGCCATATGCGAGTACAGCAGCAATGAGGGTTTCGTGGTGGACCCTGAGGACACCAATCTAGCTGCCGCCATTGCAGCCTCGGAGCGATCGGCGAGGCTTGAAGCGATGTTGAGCAAACTCGCTGAGTCCGGTAATCATCAGACGCGTTATTTATTATTTCATTGCACTTTGTATCATTGTATTTAACTAACATTTGCTCCATTTTTAACTGGCGCTTCTACTGAAGAGGCTATCGCTGCCTCCCTGAAAACCTTCCAAGAGGAGGAGGAGAAGCGTACCCTAGCAAGCGTCGGTATGTTTTACCCCTTTCTCTTTTATAAGGAAAGTTTGTTGTCTTTTTATGATAGTCTACCTGACCTTCTTTTGTTTCTTTGCAGGGGTTGTATTAATCGACGCGAGGATCCTTCCCAAGCCCGTCATCGAAGTCCCGGCTTCGCTGCAGTTGCCACAAGAGCCTCAGCTTGATAGAGCGACGAGGGACGCCTTGAAGAATCTAGAGGCATCCCTGTATACGGGCGAAGAAGCCTCCCTTAAGGAGGCTCTGGTGGCATCTGTCTCAGCGGCTCGAGAGGAGCGGAAGCGGTTAAGACGCGAAGCAAAGGCGCGCAGAGCTGCTCTGGCCGCAGGAGCGGGCCCTAGCACTATTCCTCATGCCGACACTTCTTCTGAAGAGGCCCCTGCCGCCCTATCTACTGCTCATAGGCAGGCGGCGCGCACGGTCCGGGATGCAAACGATAAATCCTCTTCAGGTAACCTTTCTTTCAGAACTTTGTTGTAAGAATTATCAAATCGTTGACTCATACGCACTCCTATTTGCAGGGCCAAGTCCGACTGAGGGGGAGGCGGAGACCGTCGAACCCCGGGGAGCGGAGGAAGCGGCGCCTGCCGAGCCTGAGCTGACAGTGAGCAACGTCATCGGGGCCACGGCGCCCGAAACAGAAGTTGAAGAATTCGCTGCCGAGAAGGTCATCGATGCCGCATCTGAAATGGCGGCAGGTGAGATGATTGTCGGGCCGGAGGCAGTAGAAATCGAGGCGCTTGAGGCTGGAGATGTCGCGGTGCCGATGGATGAGGCAACTGTGACCGTAGGACCCGAAGGAGTAGTGGGTGAGGTGGCCACGATTCCTGAGGAGGAGCCAGCCGCTCCTTCTCTGGAATCTGGCAATACCCCAATCATAGCCCTCCGTGCGTATGGTTCCTTGCCGTCTCCCGGGCTTGTGAGCACAACAACGGCTCCCATCGAGTCAGGTGATGAGGCTACGGGTGGTGGCCTGATGTCAGTAGAGGAAGGAATTGCCTCCGTCTCGGCTGGCAGTTCATCGGGTAAGTTTCGGGTTACTATTGTTTCCCCCCCCCCCTTTTTTTATATATATCTTGTAATCTCCTCTAACAAGCTTGTCTTTGCAGGTGCGGCCAGTGCCGACGCTCCATTGCTTGAGGGAGCACCGTCAACTACTGCTTTGGCGGTGGTCACTTCCCCGTTTTCCCTCGTGCCGTCGCGGATGTTGGAAGGTATGGACCTGTGACTCACAAGTTAATCTCTTAAACGTATAGTTCATGGACTAATGCCATACCATTGTGTCTTTTCAGGAGGGCTCTTTGATCATCTATATCAGGTGTTGCTCCCACACTTCTCCTTCCCCTCCGAGCTTACTTCTCCCTCTAGTGGCGCTGGTGAGTGTACGTTCAATATAGTATCTTCGTTCATCCCCTTTTTCTAGTAATTAAATGATTCTTGACCTTTCCCTTTCTTTATTGCAGTGTCACAAATTTAAGGAGGGGATGCCAGACCTGCCGCGCTACCGGCCCTCCCGGCTCTGCCGTCCGTTGCTGCCGGTATAGCAAACACCCCTCCTTTTTTTGTAATCCTTAAATATCTCTTGAACCACCGTTTAATTATGTCTTGTTTTGCAGCTATTGTTCCGGCTCCGGTCCCCTTCGAGTCGCGCGTCCTTATACCGGCGGGCCCTTTCTTGAGGCGCCCGTCTTCAAAGGGTGCTGTGATGAGTCTAGGAATGCTGAGCGGGTATATCGAAGAGCTCAGCATGGATGCTCTCCCTTCTGCTGTAGATTTCGCTGTGGATGTTAACCCAATGTTAGCGGCGCTCGTAACTTTTCACAACGAAGGCGTCGTTGAATCTTGGGTTAATCACTGCAGGGAGATCGAGGCCTGTCTATACCGGCTGGAGTTGACGCGCCCTTCTCCCGAAGTTTTAGCTCTGAGCACCCAACGCACAACTTGGCTCGAGCAAAGCACTTCGCACTCCCGCCACTTGGAGCAAGAAGCAGCTCAAAGACTAAGGGAATGCCAAAAGACCTCGAACGAAACGGCCCATCTGCGCGCTGAGGTTGAGGCAAATGCCGCCCAAGTGAAGACTATCTTTGAGGGTCTCTTGGAGCGCATCTCCCATGGGCTAAACTTAAAGCGGAAGCTTGACGTGGCTGAGCGCAATATCCCAAGTCGGGAGGCTGCTTATCAAGTCGTGAGGGAGCAACTTGCATCGGTCTTGCGGCAACGAGCCCAAGTGGAGGCAGAGTTGACGGTGGTAGCCGAGCAAGAGAAGGTGTGGAAGGACATATGCGAGCGATTGCTACATCTGTGCAAGACGCTCCCTTCCCAATAGCTGCCCTTGTATCAATACACTTGTAATTTTCTTTTTTGGATAAGATGTATACATTCTTTATTCTTTTGTATGATTCGCCATGTACTTGATTGAATTAATAAATAAAGATACACATTTTTTTAATGTCTCGTATCATTTCTTTGGTTTTCTCCCTTCTCTTATTATCAGCATGCTGTCTTTATAAACATGATTGACAGGTAATAGAGTAAGCATCTTGGTTTCTTCAAGAGATAGCGATGGCTTAGGCCGCAGGTTCGGATCTGCTGCCTAAGACTTTTCAACTCTATGAGCCGTGAGGGTCTCATAGAGACTTTTCTCCCTACGGATCGAGAGGATCTCGTAGGTGGATTTTCTCCTTAGGAATCGTGAGGATTCCCAAGTGGGGTTTTCTCTCATAAGTCGAAAGGATCCTATGAGAGAATTTCTCCCTCCTACGAGTCGAGAGGGCTCGTAAGCGGTTGTTTCCCTCTTTGTCGAGAAATGACTTCAGAGAGTGAGACCCGTGAATAGTATGCAAGAGACCATTTAGGATTGACTTGCAGGGTCCCATTGCCCTCTTACGAGTCGAGAGGGCTCGTAAGCGGTTGTTTCCCTCTTTGTCGAGAATCGACTTCAGAGAGTGAGATCCGTAAATAGTATGCAAGAGACCATTTAGGATTGACTTGCAGGGTCCTATTGCCCTCTTACGAGTCGAGAGGGCTCGTAAGCGGTTGTTTCCCTCTTTGTCGAGAATCGACTTCAGAGAGTGAGATCCGTGAATAGTATGCAAGAGACCATTTAGGATTGACTTGCAGGGTCCCATTGTTCAGGAAGCAAGTTTTTGAATCCTTACTGCCCGAGATGTGAGTCAAAGAAGCTCTCGTCACGGAGTGTTTGTATCCGTGAGTTGAGAAGTTTTGCGAGGGATTATTTGTTTCCCAAGCGCCAAGGATTATTTGTGTCCTTGGGATTTGAAATGAGTCGATGGTTCCCATGGAGGCGCTGGTGGCTCTGCGAGTCGACGCGGATCAGAAGGTTCTCGTCAAAGAGTGTTTGTATCCGTGAGTTGAGAAGTTTTGCGAGGGATTATTTGTTTCCCAAGCGCCAAGGATTATTTGTGTCCTTGGGGTTTGAAACGAGTCGATGGTTCCCACGGAGGCGCTGGTGGCTCTGCGAGTCGACGCGGATCAGAAGGCTCTCGTCAAGGAGTGTTTGTATCCATGAGTTGAGAAGTTTTGCGAGGGATTATTTGTTTCCCAAGCGCCAAGGATTATTTGTGTCCTTGGGGTTTGAAACGAGTCGAGGGTTCCTACGGAGGCACTGGTGGCTCTGCGGGTCGACGCGGATCAGAAGGCTCTCGTCAAGGAGTGTTTGTATCCTTGAGTCGAGGATTTTGCTGGGATTATTTGTTTCCCAAGCGCCAAGGATTATTTGTGTCCTTGGGGTTTGAAACGAGTCGATGGTTCCTACGGAGGCACTGGTGGCTCTGCGGGTCGACGCGGATCAGGAAGCTCTCGTCAAGGAGTGTTTGTATCCGTGAGTTGAGAAGTTTGCCGGGATTATTTGTTTCCCGAGCGCCAAGGATTATTTATGTCCTTGGAGTTTGAAACGAGTCGAGGGTTCCTACGGAGGCACTGGTGGCTCTGCGGGTCGACGCGGATCAGAAGGCTCTCGTCAAGGAGTGTTTGTATCCGTGAGTCGAGGATTTTGCTGGGATTATTTGTTTCCCAAGCGCCAAGGATTATTTGTGTCCTTGGGGTTTGAAACGAGTCGAGGGTTCCTACGGAGGCACTGGTGGCTCTGCGGGTCGACGCGGATCAGGAAGCTCTCGTCAAGGAGTGTTTGTATCCGTGAGTTGAGAAGTTTGCCGGGATTATTTGTTTCCCGAGCGCCAAGGATTATTTGTGTCCTTGGGGTTTGAAACGAGTCGATGGTTCCCACGGAGGCGCTGGTGGCTCTGCGAGTCGACGCGGATCAGAAGGCTCTCGTCAAGGAGTGTTTGTATCCGTGAGTCGAGGATTTTTGTTGAAGTCACTGGCTTCTTCGGTTGAAATGAACCGTTGAGGTTTGGCTTCGTTGTTTGACGGAATCCGCTGGGGAAGTATGGTCCCTTCTTTGTTTACGCCCTTGGATTGTATACAGGGATCGATGTGATCTTAACTGTAGGGCCAAAGCTTCATCATCATTTTCTTTGTTTTATTTCCGCGATGCTCTATCATTTCAGCTTTATATCGCAAAGGTTGCGATTGCCCAATCATTTCGGCTATTTTTCGCGGTGCCCAATCATTTTGGCTATTTATTTTATTTTATTTTTACTCGTTGCTTTTTATTACGAGTCGCCCAATCATTTCGGCTATTTTGCATGCATACATTTTACTTGACGCTTTTCATTGCAAGTTGCCCTATCGTTTCGGCTATTTCGTATGCATGAGCGGCCTATTGGCTTTTCGCTGTAAACCTGAAATCGGACACCGATTTCGGCATCAGCACCGCTACAACTGGGATATTACCAGGAGCGAATCATCATTTGCCTCTGTCGTTGTCGAACAAAGGAGGCTTAGCGACCAGGGTTAGGGTCCTGTCGGCTAAGGCTTTTGACTTCATGAGCCGTAAGGGTCTCGTGAAGGTATTTCTCCCTGCAAGTCGTGGGGATTTTGTAGGTGTATTTTCTTCTTAGGAATCGTAAGGGTTCCTAAGTGTTTTGTTCCTCTGTAAGTCGTAAGGATCCTACAGGAGGGCTTTCTCCTTGTAAGTCGAGAGGATTTACAAGGGTTGTTTACCATGCACACATATCCCTAGCTTCAGATGGGACTTAGTTAGGGAAATGTTTATTCGCGCCCGTGGATTGTATACAAGGGTCAATATTGAACCACTTGTAGGGCAATATTGGAAGTTTGTGGGGGTTTGCTTAAGCACAGGTTTAGGTCTCTGTGACTTAAGACTTTCAAATCCTATGAGCCGTGAGGGTCCCATAAGAGAGTTCTCCTTACGAGTCGTGAGGATCTCGCAAGCGTATTTTCTCCTTAGGAATCGTGGGGATTCCTAAGTGTGTTGTTCCCTTGTAAGTCGTAAGGATCTCACGCGGGTGGTTTCTCCTTACAGGGTCGAGAGGACTCCATAAGGGTTCTTTAACGAAGTTGCGCCCTTTCGGGTTTTCACAAACATTCGCCGGTAGTCCTGCTGTTTTTACTCACGGAGCCCTTTCGGGTTTTCATCCGTGCCCATTTTGCTTATGGACTTACCGTTTTATATATATATATATATATATTTTATATATATATATATATATATATATTTTATCTCGTCAGCCTAAGGATGCTGTGGTAGCAGTTTAAAGACGTTCCGGTCTGCTATTAGTTTAAGGACATTTCGGTCCGCCGTTGAGAGGGCTGGCTACTACTTATAAAGCTTGAGCTTAGGAAGATAGCGAGCGGACATAGTCGTCGTCATCTACCATTGACCTAGGCTGTGGCTCATTAAGCGTAGTATTTCTTTAGGAAGCGACCGTTTATTGGCCTAAAAGGCCTTTCACCGTGCATGTCCATGAGTAGATAGGCCCCACCTTGGTAGACCTTATCAACGATGTACGGTCCTTCATAGTTTGGCTCAAACTTTCCCCGCTTGGCGCGATTGGGGATCATGGGCCTTTTGACCACTAGCACGAGTTCGCCTTGGTGGAATGTCCTCGGGCGGCTCAATCTTTCATATGAGCGCGTCATCTTTGCTTTATAGGCTTCCAGATTTTGTTGTGCTAGAAGCCGGATTTCATCAAGGGCGTCAAGCTCTTCAAACCGAAGGTGAGCATTTTCTTCGTCCGTCAGCTCGTAGTGGACTGCTACTCGTAGAGAGGGTAATTCTATCTCGAGAGGGAGTACTGCTTCCGTCCCAAATACCAACGCGTATGGCGTTGTGTCTGTGGCCGTTTTAAATGTAGTTCGATACGCCCAAAGAGCCTCTTGCAATCTTTCGTGCCAATCTCTCTTATTTCGTGACACTGTTTTCTTTATGATCTTCGTCAAGGTCTTGTTGAAGGCCTCAGCTAGACCATTAGCTCGCGGGTTATAAACTAAGGAATATCTCCAGTCTATATTGTGCTGTTGTGCGAAGCGGCTAATCTTATGACTCCGGTAGGCTGGCCCATTATCAGAGATGATTCTTCTCGGGGTTCCAAACCGGTATATGACGTGCGTTCTAAAGAAATGGAGGATGTTCTCCGTTTTCACTTCCCTCAACGGTACCGCCTCTGCCCATTTGGAGAAGTAATCAGTCGTCGCCAAGATGAAACGATGTCCTTTTGACGATGCTGGTTCGATGGGACCGACTATGTCAGTTCCCCACATTTCGAATGGCCAACTAGCCACTGTTGGATGCAGTGGATTGGGATGCTGATGGATGAAGTCCCCATGAATTTGGCATGAATGACATTGCCTCGCGTATTCCAGGCAATCCTGCATCATCGTGGGCCAGTAGTAGCCCGTCCGCTTTATCTTCAACTTCATCTTAGGGCCCGCTTGGTGGGAACCGCAGAGTCCGTCGTGAACTTCTTGGACGACCCTTCTCGCTTCGTCAGGTCCTAAGCATCTCAACCACAGAGAATCGAATGACCTCTTGTACAGAGTATCATTGACGAAGGCGAAAGACAGAGCTCGTTTCACGAGCTGATGTCTTATGGACGCTTCTTCAGGCACTCGGTGGAACTTGAAGTAATCTGTGAAAACTTCTCTCCAGTCTTCAGTCTTCTCATGGTCTTTTATTTGTAGGGTTGCCTGCTCAGTCGCTCCCTTTTCTTTATATGATTCTGGAGGTATTTCTGCTGGGGAGAGCACTCGACGGCTTTGTACCACGATTCTAACGTCATCGAGGTTCTCGTCAGCCAATTCTTTAGCAAGTTTGGCCAGTGCGTCCGCTTTGCTGTTTTCCGCACGCGGTATACTTTCCAATGTGTAGGAGGGAATTTGGGTTAGCAGTTGCTGCACTTTTTCACCGTATTTTACCAATTCCGGTTTGCATGTTTGGTAATCGCCGTTCACTTGACTGACGACTAGCTGGGAGTCCCCATATATGAGGAGGCTTTCAATTCCCATATCAATGGCGATCTCAAGACCTGCTATCAGAGCCTCATATTCAGCTTCATTATTCGTTCTCGGCTCTGTCAAGAAGAAGGCGAAGCGCATTATTCCTCCTTGTGGAGTCACAAAGATGAGTCCTACCCCCGATTTGATCATTGGCGTACTTTGTTTGTGCTTTTTCATGGAAGATGCTCCATCGAAATAAAGCTCCCAACGGGTATCACCACTGTCGATTGCGTCAAACGCATGTCTGTCTGGCAAATCGCAATTTAAAGGAGAATCGGCAGGTATGGGATGCTCAGCAAGGAAGTCGGCGATGGCCTGGCCTTTTACCGCCTTGAGAGGTTGATACGTTATCGAAAATTCCATCAAGAGCAGGGCCCATTTAGCGAGTCGTCCTGTCAATATGTCTTTTAACATTAGATATTTAAGAGGGTCCACTTTTGAAATCAGACGGACCTCGTGCGCCAACGCATAGTGCCTAAGCTTTGTTATTGCGAAGATCAATGCCAGGCAGTGTTTTTCAATGGGAGAGTAGTTGCTTTCTGCCCCCAGCAGAACTCGACTTAAGTAGTAGAGCGCTCTTTCTTTCCCCTGATCATTCTCTTGTGCCCATAATGCGCCTAAGGAACCTTCGAGGGCGGTTGTATAAAGAATGAGAGGCTTCCCCTTAACCGGAGCAGCCAACACTGGCGGGTTTTGCAGGTATTGCTTGATCTCATCCAGTGCGCCTTGGCATTTCTGATCCCAAACGAATGGGGTTCCTTTCTTCATCAGGTGGCTATAGGGGCGGCACTTTCCTGAAAGGTTGGCTATAAACCGCCGTATGTATGCGAGCTTCCCTTGGAGAGACCGCAGCTGTTTGAGAATCCTCGGCGGAGGCATTTCCATGATCGCTTTAATCTTTGATGGATCTATTTCAATACCTCGGTGTTGAACAACGAATCCCAGGAATTTGCCCGAGGAAACCCCGAACGCACATTTAAGAGGGTTCATCTTCAAGTTGTATTGCCGAAGGCGTTGAAATACAGTCTTCAGATGCTCGAGATGTTCCTCGTATGATTTGCTTTTAACCACGAGATCGTCGATATAGCATTCAACGATTTCGTGTATAAGGTCGTCGAAGATCTTTGTCATGGCCCTCTGATAAGTAGCACCGGCGTTCTTCAGACCGAAGGGCATTACTTTATAACAAAATATACCAAGAGGAGTCCTGAAGGCTGTATGCTTCTGATCTTCTGGATGCATTTTTATTTGATTATACCCTGACGAGCCGTCCATGAAGGAGAAAACCACATGAGTGGATGCATTGTCTATCATCAGTTCAGTGACTGGTACTGGGAAATCATCCTTCGGGCAAGCTTTATTAAGATCCCGGAAGTCTACGCATTTGCGCACTGTCCCATTTTTCTTCATCACTGGGACGATGTTGGCGATCCATTCAGGGTATTGGACTTCCTGGATGAAGCCAGAGTCTATCAGCTTTTTGACTTCGGCGTTGATGCTCATCTCAAGCTCGAGTCGCATTCTTCTCGGCGCTTGTTTGACTGGCTTGATGTCCGGGGATATCGCCAACTTGTGTACAGCAATTTCTGGATCTAGTCCCGGCATTTCGGAATAGTTCTACGCGAAGCAATCTTTGTGCTGTAGAAGCACATCCTTTAACGCAGCCATCCTTTCTTCCGATAACAGCTCGCTGATGAATGTCGGTCGCGGGTCATTTTCCGTCCCCAACTCAATTTTCTTGAGATTATCTGCAGTGGTATGGATTCCATCTTCCAGTTCTTTCGGAGCTGGGGGAAATTCTGAGATTACCTCATCGCTGCCGCTTTCAAAGCACCAAGGGAGGTTGTTCATGTCCTCGGACCCTTCTTTTAATATCGTTATCACATGGCAGGTGCGAATTTTCTGCCAATCCCAATGCGGAGTTGGTTTTATTCTTGTGTTTTCGGGTTCGTGCTTTTGCGGCGGCGCTACCCTCCAACTGTCAGACAACGCGAATTTGCCAAGCTGATATTGGTCCTCAACCCAATTCTTAAAGGTAAAGCAATCTTCAAGCGGATGCCCTGCTACTCGATGATAAAAGCAATACTTTGGGTTGGAGACTTCGCCTGCTTGTTCAGGGTGTTTAGACTCTGGCAACGTAAGCATTTGATGTTTTAGAGCGAGATCGAATATTTTCCTTGTTTTGTTCCGAGGAAATGAGTATGCTCGACCCATTTTCTTCCTGAGGGCTAAGTCAATAACGCTCGATTCTCGGATGCGTGGCTTCTTAGCTCTGCTTTGTGGTTGTCGAGCGCCTCTCTTGCCTTTCGACTTGTTTTTGTTTTCGCGTCGAACCTTTTTTGTAGCAGGTTGACAAGGAGCGGCATCTTCGTTCTTTACTGCCTGTTGAAGGAGACGCTGTGTCTTAGCTTTCTCATAGATTGCCATTTCACGATCGTGATCATCTCGGGCTTTTTGACTCGCATCCCTTATAAGTTTGCTCATCTGGTCTTCGGACGATGGACTGGGCGGTTTTGTATCAGGAACTTTTGCTGGTTCAGGATTAGCATCCTCCCATTGAGCGTCCGCCTCTTCATCGAAGTCATACATGGCATAACAGCTGTTTACTAGCTCCCGCTTCTTTGGCCGGATGTACCCAAGCCCTTTGGTTTCTACTCTCCCGTTAGGCAGTTTGCATTGGGTCCCTGGAATGTTCCAGACCTTGTCATAGAATTTGGCTTTTCTAACGGTCTGTGTGAAGGACATCCCCTGGCGTTTTAGCAGTTTCTTCAAACCTTCGGTATAATATCGGGGAAGACGGATAGGCTGAAGCCTGTCGAGCGTGGGATCCGCGCCATGCCAAATTTCTTTTTCTACTTTGTTTTCTTCAGAACGGTAGAATAGGATTGCCTTCTCGCCTTTTCGTCCGGGAGGGATATAGAATGTCTGCAATTCTTCTACGCTGTTGGTGTCGAGTGCATCCAGTTCTTTGTAATGTTCAAGTGGCACCATGGTTATCTGCAGACTTCGCTCTTCATCAGCGGAAATCCGTATCGAAGGCCGAGCAGGGAATACAGCATGAACTTCATCCTCTGAATCACTACCGAAGATCAATGAAGGAGCGGATGGTCCTGGCTTGGTAGATTGGGATGGACCTGAATAAATTATGTCCTCCTCCTCGGTGTCACTGCCGAAGACAGGGATGGTGGCATTAGTTTTGTTCTCCGGTTTGTGACACCTTTCCGTGTCTTCGAAGCTCGGCAAGAAGTATTTGGCATCTTCATACTTGCGAACTTCGTTCACGGAAAACGGATTCAACTCTCCAGCCACAGTGTACGCGAGGCCATCCCTGGAATACTTCATGCACTGATGCTGTGTAGAAGGGATGATATTGTACTCGTGTAGCCATGGTCGGCCGAGCAGAGCATTGTAGCACGTCTTGGCGTCTATAACATGGAATTTGATGTCTGTGACGAGCAACCCGAAGCTTAGCGTCAATATCACAGATCCAAGAGTCTTTGAGGATTGAGAGTCGAAACCGGAGATAGTGATCTTGTCTCGGGCGAGGTGTTGTATGCTCATGCAAATTTCTTTTAACACCCGTACATTGAGTAAATTGACGGACGATCCGTTATCGACCAAGATTTTACCTATCTTTATGTCATGGCAATATCCTGAGACATAAAGGGGGCGATTGTGTTCACACGTCCCGAGGAGAAGGTCTTCATCACCAAAAGCAACGTCGGCTGTGTGCACTTCTTCTAATTCGCCTTTCATCTTTTCTTCGGCTAAGAAGGCTTGAAACTGGTCCGGATCTTGTAGCGCCTTAATCAAAGAGTCTCTGGCTTCCTTTGATAGTAACAAGGCATCAAGGACACTGAGCTGAGAGGGCAGTTTCCTCAGATGTGCCAGAACGTTGTAATCCACCTTACTTCTCTTCGGCGGGTTCTTGGCGTTTAGCTCTTCCAGAACTTGGTCATCTAAAACGATGTCTTCAGAGACCTTTTCTTTCCCTTTATCTTTTCTATTCGAGGGTCCGAGGTTCTTTTCAGGCAGTGTTCGATTCCGCAGCCGGATATTTTCGCAAACCAATGGCTCCTCTTCTTTTCCCGAAGTTGACTCTTTAAAGAGAGGGGCAAGCTCTAGCTCCTCATCAGAGTCGCTCCCAAATGTAGGCACTTGTGACCTGGTAATGTTAACCATGTGACAGTTGCCGGCAGTTCTTTCAAGAACTTTGGTCGTGTTTCTTTGCTCCCGACGAATCTTACGCTTTTCCCGTTTAAAGCGTTGTTGATTAGCGACGTATCCTTGCCACCACCTATCAAACGCTTTGCACTCTTGGGTAGAATGTGAGACCTTCTGATGATATAAGCAATAAGAGGGGTGCATTTCTACCATGCTAGTAACTTTTTCTTCTGAGGGTGGTAGCTTCATGCCCATCGATATGGCCTTAGCGAACTTCTTTTTTATCTTGAATTGGCTTTTGTCAGCGGTGGAGGCATTTTGCTCCAGTGGGATCATCTCAGCTCCTCCCTCAAGTCGCTGGCGCTTGGCCGTTTCGAATATAGCCGTCTCGCGTTCTTGATCAGCTTTACTTTTCAATCGAGCTTCACTAAGAAACGCGTCAATCATTTCTATTGATAATTCCGGAACCCTTGACTCAGCATTTGCCCCCGGCGTTTTGGTGCCAGAAGTCCCTTCATCGTTCGAGGTCGAGTGAGAGACCATATGACAACTTGCCACGTATTCCTTGGATTCATCTGACGAACTTTCCTCCTCATCTTCTTTTTGAAAGACATGATCAAGGAAATCTTGGAGCGTAACGGGAGTCCGCGCCTTCTGGTTATATTCATCCAGCGCGTCGATTTGCTTTTGTAAGTCGGTGCGCTTGTCGCCAGGCTTCACGGGCTTCTTAGATTTCTTCTTCTTCTTTTTCGAAGGTTTTGACGGCTGGTTATGAACGCTTGAACTACCACCATCGGTCTTCGGAGTCGGACGTGGCTTCAACATCCCCTCTATAACCTGCGGCTCCAAGGGGTTCTTCCACTTGACCGCTGGACAGGTCTGAAGATCATTTAGCATTCTTCTCGTTTTGGCCGATAATACGACTTCCCAGGGAGTTTCTTCAACGACGGAGCATGTTGCCCCCGGCGTATTTGTCCCCTTAGAGGTGTGGGGCTGCGGGGGATTTACTTTCCATTTGTCGGATAGCGCGAATTTGCCCTGGCGGTACTGGTTTTCAAGCCAATTTTTGAAAACGTAACAGTCTTCCATCGGATGTCCTAGCACTCGATGATAAGGGCAGTAATTAGGCTCATTGACGTCACTTGGTTGCTACGGACGTTTTGGATCTGGCAGATTTATGAGCCTATTGCGCAATGCCAGCTCAAATAACCTCCTCGTTTTATCACGGGGGAAGGAGTAAGCACGTCCCATCCTGTCCTCAAGGGGTACGTATGGGCGCGTATTATTTGGACGAGCAACCGGCTTCGAGTCGTTCGGTTGTTGTTGGGCATTAGCGACGATGATCGCTTTTCCCTTTCCTTTATCGTTTCGAGAGTCCGGCTTCGGGAGAGGGGGTTTATGGCCTATCTGGTCCATCTGCGCCAATTTGTCGATCAAAGCCTGGAAAGAAGTCGGCTTGAAGAACATCATAAACTGCGAAATGGTTGCTTGTGGATCAAGGGTTCCAACAAACATTCCCACCGCAGGGGCTTCTTCTATACGCTGTTCACACTTAGACCATAGATTACGCCACCGTATAGCGTACTGGACCCACGTCTCGCCGGGCTTTACCCTGGCGTTAATCAGCGCCGTCATCGGAGTACGCTCACTGGCACTTGCAAAGCGTTGGGTGAAGAGCAGCTCCATCTCTGCGAAGGTTTTAATAGAGTCGTTGGGGAGCTCGGAATACCATTCGAACGCCGTATCTGATAGGCTTCCAACGAACTGGCGAAGCAGAAGCTTATCGTCGCCGCCGGTGTTACCGCAAAGCGCCCTGAATTGGGCAACATGTTGATGGGGATTGCCGGTCCCTTTGTAGACATGAAACTTGGGAATTGTGTAACCTGGCGGGTACTTGATTTGGTCATACCAGCCCGGATATGGCCGCCCCGTTTTTACAACGTGGCCGGCTGCTTCAGCCGCGTGATGGACCTTTATCTGTTGGGCTATATATTCGTCCAGATCAGTTTTAGAGATCGTGTCTTCTTTAGCTGTCGATAGAACGGGCTGAGGGTTTGATGTTTCTCCCCTATCATCCCCAAGGACGATCGGGGGTTCTTCAGTCGGGGGCTCTGGTTGTATCATCATCCCTATCATGTCCTGGAAGAGGAGGCCCATACGCTGTATATTGGCTGCTTGTTCAGCAGCCTCTTTGTCTCTCTTTTCCAGTACTCGGCGGAGGAACTCGGCGTCGGTTTCTTCCTCTTGGCGTTCATCTAAGGACGTCTCAGGATTCTCTTTTGGCCCCGTGAGTGCAGCCATTGTAGTCATCATCTCCTGGAGCTTTTGTTGCTGCTCCTGAGACTTAGTCACTGACCGGGTAAGTGGTCGGTGACCCGTAGAAGTACGACTTTCTTCCTTCCCCGAAGCCATATAGACCGTATGAACTGTTATGCCCCCTGACTTGGGGCGTTTAGGTTCACCGCTTTTAAACTTTGTCAGTGTCACGGGAGCTTTTTCTGGCCTCTTTCTTTTATGGACCTTTGAGGTTGAAGGAGCCGTTGAAGCGGGCATTCTAGCATTTGTTGCCCCCTGCTGTTTAATGGGGCGGTTCTTGTCTTTTTCCACTTTTGCCCTTTTCTGGCGACGGAAGTGGTCTGAGTCAATCACGGAGTCTTGAACCCTCCGCCAAACTTTATAAATTTTCGACGACAGCCGTTGAGGGGGCTGTTCCTGTTTCGTCTCCGGAGCTTTTTCCATGGGTGGAGGAGACCTTTTCAACGTAGCAACCGGGGAGTTCTTTCTCACCTTCCTCAGCAATTCAAAGCTGTTCCCAGTTGGAACAGCAGCATTGACTTCCACCATTGGAGCAGGTGGGGTTAGCCCTGAGGGGGAGTTGCCCCCTGCTTTCCTTACTCGCTGCCAATGGCGACGTCGCGCACGACGAGCCGTTGGGACTGGCTCGGAAATCGAGATGGTTTCCTGCTGCCCCCTGTTTGAGTGTGGGGTAACTGCTGATGTCAGCCTATCGAAGACTGATGCCTTCTGACCAGCTGGGGGAGGAGTAGGAACCGTCAATCTTGTGAAGACCGACTCTCTAATAGGAGAAGCCGCTTTAACGACTTTCAAAGCAGCGGCCGTTGCCCTCTTTGGGACAGCCACCTTATAGTTCTGACCTAGCCTGGTGAAAACGGAGGCTGTTGGTTCAGTAGCAGGCGATCCGTTGATAGGGGTCGTGGTAGCAGTGAGCCGGTCAAACACCGACTTTTTATTCATTTCCGGTACAGGTGTCGGCATAGCGAAGCTTGTAGGTGGGACCATGGTCCCGAAGAACAGGCCGGTGGTGGCTTGGGTCACCTGGTCTACCGGCAGAGTCAAGAAGGAAGCCGCTTGGGGCCCATATGCTACACCTTTCAGTGAGGTGGAACGTCCGTTGCAGTGGCATTTCGAGCAGTTGGTGCAGTTGGTGGCCATTGAATGCTTGAGTTCTGTACCAAACAAAAGACCAAATCTTAGCAACTTGAAATCTGAAGGCAATCATTTAACAAACCGCGATTGGTTCGCGAAGACGACACACGAAGTGTGGAGTGGAAAGAGGAAGAGGTCCCACCGGGCGTGCCAGAATCTGTTCCCCTCCGAACGGCGGCCGAGACGTTAGGACGTCAGTGCCTGAGGTTTGGGGCAGATGCTATTTGGTTTTATCCGTCCACCTCTCCGAAGATGCCAAGTTGATTTATGGCACCGTGTATCGGAGATTTAGACGGATGCGGCCGATGTAGCAGACTTCGTCAGATTCCCCCTCAGGGTGAGGGGTTTTTGATTGTGGGGACACTCTTCCCTGCAGGCGCAAGCCCCTGCAGTTAATTACGCTACCGCATCGCGGTAACAACTTTCTCCTTCTCCAGAATTTCACTTCGTGTCGTGTGTGTTTGTTTTGTTCGTGGTTGCCCGTGGATTGTATACGGAGACTGAGTGATGTCGTCACCCGTAGGACGTGGATTAGTCCAAATCCGTATTTAGTTAGATTTGGGTTTGGTGTTTTTAGTTTAATGATGCATTAGCCGCGTTGCGGCTAAGGCCAACTTAAACGTTCGTCAAGGATACGTTAGTCCTGTTTTAGACTAAGATCGACCTGACGTAGTGATTGATTTAATTATCTGGTTGTCGGGACTCGTCACCTCTCTGACGTCGTTGAGGGATTACAACGACAGGCGTCAGAGGAGTTCAGATGTGTACCCTTGAACCAAAGTTGATTTGGAGTTTTATCGTTTATTTGAATATCTAAGGACACGTTAACCGTATTTGGGGTTAAGATCAACTTAGACGGGACCGTTTAGATCCAACAAAAGAGCGTTTGGGCCCTATTGTGCCAGTTTAGGGACGTGGCGGTCCATTGCCAGTTTAAGGACGTAGTGGTCCATCGCCAGTTTAGGGACGTAGTGGTCCAACATTAGTTTAGGGACGTTTCGGTCCGAGACTAGTTTAGGGACGTTTCGGTCCGATATTAGTTTAAGGACGTTTCGGTCCGATTTTAGTTTAAGGACGTTTCGGTCCGATATTAATTTAGGGACGTTTCGGTCCAATTTTAGTTTAGGGACATTTCGGTCCAATATTAGTTTAGGGACATTTCGGTCCGATATTAGATAAGTGGTCGTTGGGACCCGTCACCTCTTTGACGTCGTTGAGGGATTACAACGACAGATGTCAAAGGGGTTCGGAGATGTACCCTCGAACCGGTCATAAATTGGTTTGGGAGAGCCATTTCGCTCAATCAATTTAATTTAAGGACTTACAGCCAGGATTGGGTTAAGTCCAATTTTTTTTTTTTATCTTAGGCTCTGCCTGACTAAAAGAATCAATCCGAACAGGGCTCTGCCCTTTTTTTATTCTGCAATCTGATTTGGGCCAGGCCCTTTTAAATAATGAGTTACAGAAACTCAAGAATTTTCCAAACAGGGCTTTGCCCTTTTATTATTTTTGCAATTTGATTTGGGCCAGGCCTTTTTAAATAATGGGTTGCAGAAACTCAAGAATTTTCCAGATTTAAGAACAAAAGTGCATGGCGCCTTTAATCTAAATTTGGATCGAAGGAAAACAAGTTTTTCTTCTTGTTTTCCCTGATTTCACAGAACCAAGGGTTCATATCAAGTGCAAGGCACTATTTATTTCTTACTTTTTTTTTATTTAATTATTCATTTTTTTATCCTCTGTTCTTCAGAGATTTTTCCTTTCTTCCGAAAGAAGTTTTTACCTCTTTTTTTTGTTCTTGAATAATCTTCAAGAGTTCTTTCTCTTCTCTTTTTTTTTTGCCAGAAGTTAATTCTTCTCTTGATGATGATGATGATCATTTGAATGAGGTCTGGGGTCTTATTTATAGTGCTCACAAATTTGTTGAATTTGTTATCAAGATCTTTCCTGAATAATTTTGGGAATTTTCCCACCATTGGATCTCTGATCCAAGGGTTCCTGTTTTACAGAAGAACAGAAAAGATTTACTTAAATTTTCATTCTGTTGCTGCGCAACTCACCAGCGCGTGACACGTGTCGCGCTGTCGTGCGCTTGCGCAGTTGCGATTGCGCAACTGCGCAGACACGTGTCACGCATCCGTGCGCTTGCGCAGTTGCGATTGCGCACGACAGCGCGACACGTGTCTGCGCAGTTGCGCAATCGCAACTGCGCAAGCGCACGGATGCGCGACACGTGTCTGCGCAGTTGCGCAATCGCAACTGCGCAAGCGCACGACAGCGCGACACGTGTCACGCGCTGGTGAGTTGCGCAGCAACAGAATGAAAATTTAAGTAAATCTTTTCTGTTCTTCTGTAAAACAGGAACCCTTGGATCAGAGATCCAATGGTGGGAAAATTCCCAAAATTATTCAGGAAAGATCTTGATAACAAATTCAACAAATTTGTGAGCACTATAAATAAGACCCCAGACCTCATTCAAATGATCATCATCATCATCAAGAGAAGAATTAACTTCTGGCAAAAAAAAAGAGAAGAGAAAGAACTCTTGAAGATTATTCAAGAACAAAAAAAAGAGGTAAAAACTTCTTTCGGAAGAAAGGAAAAATCTCTGAAGAACAGAGGATAAAAAAATAAATAATTAAATAAAAAAAAGTAAGAAATAAATAGTGCCTTGCACTTGATATGAACCCTTGGTTCTGTGAAATCAGGGAAAACAAGAAGAAAAACTTGTTTTCCTTCGATCCAAATTTAGATTAAAGGCGCCATGCACTTTTGTTCTTAAATCTGGAAAATTCTTGAGTTTCTGCAACCCATTATTTAAAAGGGCCTGGCCCAAATCAAATTGCAAAAATAATAAAAGGGCAAAGCCCTGTTTGGAAAATTCTTGAGTTTCTGTAACTCATTATTTAAAAGGTCCTGGCCCAAATCAGATTGCAGAATAAAAAAAGGGCAGAGCCCTGTTCGGATTGATTCTTTTAGTCAGGCAGAGCCTAAGATAAAAAAAAATTGGACTTAACCCAATCCTGGCTGTAAGTTCTTAAATTAAATTGATTGAGCGAAATGGCTCTCCCAAACCAATTTACGACCGGTTCGAGGGTACATCTCCGAACCCCTTTGACATCTGTCGTTGTAATCCCTCAACGACGTCAAAGAGGTGACGGGTCCCAACGACCACTTATCTAATATCGGACCGAAACGTCCCTAAATTAATGATGGACCGAAATGTCCTTAAACTAATATTGGACCGAAATGTCCCTAAACTAAAATTGGACCGAAATGTCCCTAAACTAATATTGGACCGAAACGTCCTTAAACTAAAATTGGACCGAAACGTCCTTAAACTAATATCGGACCGAAACGTCCCTAAGCTAGTCTCGGACCGAAACGTCCCTAAACTGACGATGGACCACTACGTCCCTAAACTGGCGATGGACCACCACGTCCCTAAACTGGCACAATAGGGCCCAAACGCTCTTTTGTTGGATCTAAACGGTCCCGTCTAAGTTGATCTTAACCCCAAATACGGCTAACGTGTCCTTAGATATTCAAATAAACGATAAAACTCCAAATCAACTTTGGTTCAAGGGTACACATCTGAACTCCTCTGACGCCTGTCGTTGTAATCCCTCAACGACGTCAGAGAGGTGACGAGTCCCGACAACCAGATAATTAAATCAATCACTACGTCAGGTCGATCTTAGTCTAAAACAAGACTAACGTATCCTTGACGAACGTTTAAGTTGGCCTTAGCCGCAACGCGGCTAATGCATCATTAAACTAAAAATACCAAACCCAAATCTAACTAAATACGGATTTGGACTAATCCACGTCCTACGGGTGACGACATCACTCAGTCTCCGTATACAATCCACGGGCAACCACGAACAAAACAAACACACACGACACGAAGTGAAATTCTGGAGAAGGAGAAAGTTGTTACCGCGATGCGGTAGCGTAATTAACTGCAGGGGCTTGCGCCTGCAGGGAAGAGTGTCCCCACAATCAAAAACCCCTCACCCTGAGGGGGAATCTGACGAAGTCTGCTACATCGGCCGCATCCGTCTAAATCTCCGATACACGGTGCCATAAATCAACTTGGCATCTTCGGAGAGGTGGACGGATAAAACCAAATAGCATCTGCCCCGAACCTCAGGCACTGACGTCGTAACGTCTCGGCCGCTGTTCGGAGGGGAACATGTATATCAAATTATTAAATCAATACTTGATTCAATGTTATATCATATATAACCGGCTAATATTCAATATTAGTTGTTATTATATATATATATATATATATATATATATATATATATTAAATCAACATTTGATTCAATAATCCGGTTATATCATATATAACCTGGTTAATATCAAATATATTAATATATATATATATATCATTGAATCAATACTTGATTCAATAATCCGGTTATATCATATATAACCGGCTGATATCAAATGTCGCTAGATTAGAATACGGTATTATATATTCGTATTTAATCAAGCTCCCATGCATAACTCCATACGTGCCCTACTTTGTTTCGCTTGAGCTGGGAAACCTCTATGTGGGACTCTAAAGACTCGTCAATACGCCAGCAGTAGGTAATGATCATATCAGATACCCACAAGCCGTCAACAGTACTAGCTGGACGTAATGGCTACCCAGGTATTGAAAGAATAGAAGATCAATAAGCAAACTTAACCAAACTCCCGTATAGCGTATAAACAACACTTATCGTACAGCCCGATCTATTCGTCTGATATGTTGCATATCGAGTCTGGGGGTGAAATCGTCAGACCCCACTAACTCGATAGGTCTTGCCAATGTGTGGCGTATAACCTTTTGAGAAACTACTGATAACACTTATCAGTAAATCTCATCAGCCCTGCCCAGGGACTTGCTATTATAAACAATCGAGTATAGCGCAACATCAACTCCCAATACCAGGAGAGACGAAACCCCCCCTATCGCTCACTGCTTCCATGTGATTCGGGACTGTACCCAAAAACCACCTATTTGCATGACTCCTTTGAGCCGTGGTAGGGAGGAAATCAAAGCACAGTGGAACCCACACAAGACACTATGACGATCTCGGGTCTACAGACTAATCTGTACAAGTGTCACCAGAGAACTGCTATCTGATGATAGGTATGGTACCATATAGGAGTTCTCGGTGAGTCCTGTTGGGTGTACCCATTCTCCAATAAGCATATGTGTACAATCTTTGATGTCAAACACCAATAATTATAGGATCAACCATCACCCCATACAGGGTTAAGAAACGTACACACTAGTCTACTCTGAATATCGATGCCCCGTCTCGATACTCTCTCGACTAGAAATTGTTAAAGAATGTGCTTATGGACTACACAAGCCCCGCTAGTATGATCTGCATCATAGTTCTGGTAGTGTAACATTTCAAAAATTTAGATAATAAATTAATTTAGTTAATTAAATAATAAAATGTTAATTTAAAAGGTTATTGAAACAAAATAGGATATTTCATAAGCGGTATGTGAAACTAATTAAATTGAAAGTTTAGTTTGTAATATTAATGAATCACTAGGGTTTTAGTGAAAAGGTTACCTTCATGTGTAATATGATATAGTCTAGGGGGTTATGTGAAAAGGTTAGTTTCTTTACACAAATTAGAATTTGTTAAGGGTTGTTATGCAAAAAGGGGTAGGAATTGGTTAAGGTTAAGTTAAGCCCTTTGGTATATCATAACACCATGAAGATACCTCCTTCTTGCAGATTTACAGCTCATGCACACACCTCACCCTTGAATGAAAACCCCACCAATTTTGTGCACACACCTCACCCTTGCATGAAACAATCACCTCCCTTTTGATGACACCTCCTCCTACAACCCTCACTCACTCCCCTTATCTTGTTCAGTTCATATACCTTTTGAAAATAAAAAATTAAACTGAAAGGAAAGAAGAAAACATCCTAGAACAACAAAGAAATAAAAAAAGGAAAAGAAAAGAGAAGAGAAGGAGAGAACTAGGTGCTAAGGATTCTCACCATCACTAAGCTAGGATCTTGGAGCTTATGCATCTTGAAGGAAGCCTTTCAGCAATCTTGCTGTAGGTATAATACTTAAACTCTGTAGGATTTTAGTTCTGTAATTGTTTTAAAGTAGAAATCGGATATCGGAAATGTCGTATTTTGGGTGAATATAGGCTCTGTGTAAATCTGCTATAGTTCAGATGAAAATTTGAAAACCCAAACAGTGCCTTAACCTTGTAAATTGGACCTAGAATAACCCATAGGAATACGAACCCATTACCTCGGATTTGGCCGGCGACACATAGATGAAATCCGAGCTCGCCGGATTTTTGATGGAGTTGAGTGTTGTGGTTTTTTTGGGTAGCTCTATGTAGGTGTATAGGTATATTTGGTATTGTTTATTTAAGTTATTTTAGCAGTAGCTTAAATCTGTAAGCTAGTATTAGTTTTGGAGTAAAATCCTATATACGACACAGATATATCGTATCATGAGTTTTGTTTTTATCGTTACGACCAGAATAGGGTTAGCTCAGATTAACTTAAGTTGAGTTAACTCATAATATCAACACGTAGCATGTTTAGTTTGTGCAGTATCATAAACTAGAATTTTGTGATAATTAAGCTACTGTAATTGAATCTGAAACTAATAAGTATAATTATTAGAAAAACTAGCAAGACCAAAGGTATATTGAACCACTAGAAGACTTCACCTAAAGCCCGAGCCCCTAACTCTATGCGTTATCCGGTAACATCCCACCTTTTTTCGGCGACGCCGGGCACTTATGGCTTTTGGTGTTTATTCTTTTTCTGTAGCTTTGAGTTGGAATTTTACAAGTCTCTGTATTGTTTTTGTTGTCTAAATATTTACACAGTAAAATATGGGAATGTTTTAGAAATGGTTTTATCAAATTTCAGATATTTACGATACGGAGTTTTCGTATTTTGATGTTGCAGCTGAGCCGTTAACGTTTATACGTTAACGACAGAATTATATTGTCGTTTTTGGGTTAAGTATGCTGTAGGTTCTAACCTACGGGTGTTTAGCTTGTTGTTTTGGTTTTCGATATGATATTTACATCAATGCGATTTAAATACGAATATAGGTATGATTCAAGGATTCCGAGACGGATTTGGCGATATAGCAGCGTGGATTCAGCAAGCTTTTAAGTTGGTGAGTAGATTTACATCTACAGGGAAAGTCGGGTGGATGGCGTATAGCACCCCCGCAACCTTATAAATATTATTATGATATCTAGTTAGTGTAGTATTTATGCAAGATATTGATATGGTATTGCATCTAGTATGTTCTTCATTTGCATAAAGTTCCATACCTAGTTTTAAATGAGATCCATAGTGATGTTAGATCCGTACGACATGGATATGGTAATGGATTTGTACGAGTGATCATGCCGTACTTGAGATGATGCAGATACAGCGATATGATGAGATATTATACAGAAAATTATATGTATTGGAAATGATGAAATTCGTATGCCGAATAACGGCCAAAGTATCCTTTGACTCGTAGAGTTAGATTATATTCCGTTTTAGGATGTAATACTTGCGTGAGCTATATTCTTTTAAAAACTATGATTCGATTATCTTTTAATAAAATACTAGGATGCGGTGCCAATTTCCAAAATGAATATCTATTTTAATCTAGGGCAGCTTCCTTATTTTAAACTTAACGTTTCGTCTCATTTCTAAAGATAATGATATAGCTCATAGCAAGTATCTACAATAGTTACGTTTAGATTACTTTACATGTTTGCATTATATTATCGATGTTATCCGTTTCTGCGATACGAACACTCTGATAGAACACTGCACAAATACCAATGAATACTATGCTGCACAAGCACGTAAATATATGTTACACTACACCTCATTGGTAATACCATATCACTATTGAACCGTTCTGTTGTATAATGCGTATATATACATGTGTTAATATAAATAGATTTTTACACCGTAGAAACACTTGCACAAATGCTAATGGTTACCATGTTGCACGAGCACAGACGCGTATGCTACACTACACATTATTAGTATTGCCATGACACAGTAGAATTGAGATCATTATGCCTATGTGATATAATTACGTAGTCTTTCTTTATTCATGTTGTAAATTACGAATATTAGTACTATAGATGTTGTATTTGATTCTTATGGATTTTTTGGATATTTTACTCCTGATGATATATATCGGTGGTAGGGGACACTGTTATATAAGTATATATATAATATATCATCAATATAATTTATGCAAGTATTCTTATTCCTTACCTGATATTTTTGATATGATGAGTTAAACGTCCACCATGAGTTTTGTGTATTCTGATTTTGATTCCGAACCGAGTTGGGGGTCATACGGTTACAGATTTACAAGTTATCTAGACTGAGTCGGGGGGCATACAGTTGGATACATGGTGGACCCAGTCGGGGCCGAGGGGCAGGATAGCCGTATTATAGGCGGGGAGCCTAACGAGGATACTCGATACCGGAAATAGAGATTGGGCACGGCAGATATCCATGGGATACTTACCGGGGCCATATTGGGCACGGCGGATATCCAGGGGATACCGATCGTAGCCAGGGATATCGGGTGGCGATCATCTGTTGAGGTGGTGTCGACGATACCTGAATTTACATGTCGATATTGGACACGAGAGATTTCTGATTTCGATGTCGATGCTGGACATCCATATAGATATATTGATATGATTGTTATCATGAGGTACAGAGTGAGATAACATTATTGGATTCGACTAGCATTGATCCGGGGAACATTACTTATATATATATTCTACTTGGGATTGCATGACAGTTAGTGTTGCATTATGATACATACGCATATCATATTATATTGGTACAGATTATGGTAGTACTATACTTATGACCTAGATATCGTCATGCATTTCGATTTCTACCTTTAGATATACTTTTATTCACTGAGTTGGCAGCTCATCCCCGTTGTGCCACAGTTTCTTGCAGGTTTTACCGCTTGGATTATTAGCGTCTTGGGCATACATTCCTTTTGATGATTGATTGGTAAGTGGGTTATTATTGTATCGTACTCACTCTTGATTATTCTTATATTCTTGTATCTAGTGGAAACTCCATCAACTTAGAAATGGTATATTGTGGACTTAGAAGCGAGACTTAGAAATTCTGAGGTCGCACTCTTTAGAGTCGACTTCTGATATAGATTGTTTGGTTGTTCCGCCTTTTGGACATGAAAGCTAGGTCCTGTTGGGATTCTATTATATTGTTGCAGCTGTAACAGGTTTTTATATAAAATTTTCAAAGGAGGTGTTGTCATATTTTCAAAACGTCATAGATGCTTTTCAAACATATTTAGTTAAATTTAAATGTTAATTAAATTGATTCCATCTGATGCCTATTTTAAACATCATCTCCAATGTTTTCAAAAAGGATTTAGATTCCGGGTTTTGGCTTACTTGGATCATGTCGATGTCTGTAGATATCGCGTGATTTAAGTGCCAGTTATGTGCCATATTTGGGTCGTGACATGTAGTCAAGCCAACATCCTAAGAGCTTTATCTACATGCATCAATAAGATAGTAAATTAAAACAAATACACATGTTAAGATAAAGAGCAAACAGATAGTATACTATCATATCGAGCAAGAAAGTCCTCTATATATATGTCCAAGCATCCACTATAATATACAATAATGTCCTCTAGGGCAAACATATTCCTAACAGAGTTAAACTTCTAAAAGGATTTTGAGTGGAGTTAAACTCCCAAAAGGATGTTATTTATGGAGTTAAACTCCAAAAGATTTTTTTTATGAAGTTAAACTCCAAAAGATTTTGACAAATGGAGTTGAACTCCCAAAAATTTTCAGGGATGATCAAAGGGGAGCCCTTTCTTCTTCCTTGAGCTCTGGATTCTCTTCTAAGCCTCGGATCTTCCCCAAAGTGGGATTTAGGATATGGGTCTCCTTCTTCCTCTTCTCTGTTAGCTGGATCTTAGAGAAAAAGGGGGTGAAACTTAAAAATCTCCCTTTTAGAGATTTGATGGGAGATATGCGCTCTCCTTTGTGGGTTTTATGGTGAAAAACTATTTCCTTTTAAGAAAGGAAGGGTTAAACTCTTGATTTAATTCAGAAAAGAAAAGAAGGTTTAGAACCTTGAAGAAGGAGGAGGCACATGACCCTAATTTTTTGAGAGAATGAAAATTGTTCTTGATTTTCTCATCATATTTGCCTTTATAGGCTACACACTTTATATATAGCCTTTTGGGCTTTTCCAAATGGCACTTCTGCCTCCTCATGCCTTATGTGCTTTTTTTTTTTTCCACATAAGCCATGAGATTTACAAAATTTTGACTTGTTTCCCATATTCCATACATTTTAAAAAAATTACATTAAACTTATTTTTGGCTTCATTCTTTTTGTCATGGGACCGGTCCCATCCATATTCGGTCTTGACCTGGCTTGGGCCCACTTGCCTTGGGGTTGACTTTAATTTTGTCTAGGTCAATCGGGGTATAATTTTTGACCCCAACAGACCTCAAGGATGGTACTGAAAGAGTTGGCCTAGAAGAGTCCCCTCCGGTAATCTAGCTGACGGGACTTTTCATACCGATTGACTGTGGCCTTCCCTTCTTTTTAATGACGGCTTCATAACGACGGGCTAATTTTTAGGCCGCTTCATGTGTTAGGTATTCTCGCGTTGCTAGGGCAGCCTAGATTTCGAGGTCAAAGCCCTGTTGGAAACGTTTAGCACGAATCTCTGCTGTAGGGATCAGATGTGCAGCGAACCTGCCAAACATAGTGAATTCGACATTGTACTCATCTACTGACTTATCCCATATGGATCCTTTTTGCAGGTGAATGAATTTCTATTCCATCTCGAAGTGTGTTGTTTCCGGAAAGTACTTGGCGTCGACGAGATCATAGAAAGTCTTCCACTCGATCGGCTGCTCAAGGCGGCTCTCTTCGGCCTTCCACTAGACTCTGGTATTGTCGGTAAGTTGGAATTTTGCTACTCTGACCCAAGCCACTTCTGCAACTTGGACTGCTGCTAGTGAAATAATCTTATAAGAGGGGTGAATAGGATTATACTAACAGTTCCCACAAATTAAAAATTCTACTAGCAAAGCAAATAAAACACAATTATAACTAGCAAATAAAATAGAGAGTCAGAGAAAATCAAGAGCAAACACAAGACGATTTAGAGAGGTTCGGGAGATTCTCTAGTCCTCTTTCTTTAGGCGTACGAGCTCGTTCCACTACACACATCTCCACCGAGACTATCACATTGTGCACCCGCAACCCTTTACAAACTCTTTCCAAATAAATCCACTTCTCTCTTACAAAGACCCTCACAAATTATCTCACTCACTAATAGAGACTAAGATCTCAATGAAATTGCACAGAGTGGGTGAATAAAAAAACGAAAACTTAAACGTTTGAATTTTTCCTTTGAAAGTAATAGTAATGAAAGAGATAGTTTGGCTCTGTGGAAATCCCTGCTTGTAAAAGAAAAAGATAGTCTCGTCTTAATGTTCTCGTCCAGATAGCGGGAAAAAAATGTGGTTGCTTCATCTATAAGATAACTTTGCATGATAGAACCCTCTGGTCGATTTCTATTGCGTATATACTTTTTTAGAGTGTAGAGCTACCTAAAGAAAAATATGTTAAATAAATAAATACGGACATACAGGACAATAATAATTTTACAAATTGCACGAAATGAAAAATTCTACGTACCTCTCGACGGGATACATCCATCGATATTGTACCGGTCCGGCTAACTTAGCCTCAGTTGCAAGATGATCCGTCAGGTGTATTATGATATCAAAGAATGACGGTGGGAAAATACGCCCATACTTGCAAAGTATCAACGAAATAGAATTTTCTAGTTTCTCCAGCGTCACAACATCCAGTGTTTTAGCGCATAATTCTCTGAAAAAATAACATAGGTCATTGATTACTAGACCAACCGATTCGGGAAGGGAAGTCCTGAAGGCTAATGGGAGAAGGTGCTTCATAATAACATGGTGATCATGACTTTTCAGCCTATCGATCTTGCCTTTCAAAATTCTTATCTTCTTGCTAAATGATCCTGAGAAACCTGTAGAAACTTTCAAATCATGCAACACCTATAGAAATCTTTTCTTCTCCGGTTGTGACATAGGATACGCAGCATTGGAAAGTACAAACTTGCCTTGTTTACCCGCTATCGGTTTAGAATGCAATTCACTTCTAATTTCCCAGTCCTGTAGATCCATCCGAGCATTGAGGTTGTCTTTCGATTTCCAGTCTTTACAAAGAAGAAATTTGAGTACGTGCTCGGATACTCCCTTTTCTATGTGCATGACGTCCAGACAATGACGCACTAAATTTGTTGACCAGTACGGAAGCTCGAAGAAAATACTTAACTTGTTCCAGAATGGTGGTTTGACCTGTTTTGTCGGATCCATCCCGAAGGTCACATTATTGTAACTATCCAACTGAGCAGTCACGTCCTCTCCGGATAATGGGGCTGGAGGTCCAAGAAGCTCCTGATGACCATCAAAGTGAACAACATCTAACCTGTAAGGGTGGTTTAGAGGCAGGAAATCTCGATGGCCGCAATAACAAACCTTCCTGCTAAAATTCAAGAATTTCGATGTTGTATGTTGATGGCAATAAGGACATACTTTGTGAGCATGTACGGACCAACCTGATAGCATTCCATACGTAGAAAAGTCATTAATTGTCCACATTAAAGCCGCACTCAGTATGAAGGTTGTATTTTTGTTTGCATCGTAAATCTCTACACCATCAATGAATAAAGATTTTAACTCATCGATCAGAGATCGGAGATAAACGTCGATATTGTTTCCCGGTGAGTTTGGTCCGTCGATAAGAAGAGACATCATAAAATATGATTGGTCCATAGCCAACCAAGACGTTAGATTATAAACTATCATTACAACGGGCCATGTGTTGTGGCTTCCAGCCATATAGTTGAATGGGCAGAAGCCATCACTAGCGAGTCCGAGCCTGATATTGCGACGATCGCTACTGAATATTTCGTGCCTCCTATCGAAATCCTTCCATGCCGGTGAATCTCTTGGATGACTCATTTTTCCATCTTCACTTGGAGGAGCACGATGATGCCAAATCATTGCCTCGGCTGTTTTTTTGCACCTGAATAGCCTCTGCAGCCTCTATGTTATGGGAAAGTATCGTGCTATCTTGACAGGTATATCGGGCTTCTTATCAGAATCTTTCGGCTTATACATGGCCTCTCCGCATGTTGGACACTCTTTCAAATCTGAATTCTCTTTCCCGTACAACACGCAATATTTAGGACATATTTGAATCTTCTCACACTTTAGACCCAAATCAGACATCATCTTCTGGGCTCCATACCAGCTATCGAGCACGCTATTTCCCGGGGCATAGAATCTTTCAAGAATGAAAGAAGAAATGTGAATGACTTGTTGCTCCATCCATTTAGGCACTTAATCTGGAAAAGTTGGACAAACCATAAGAGGGTAGAATACTTTGCATTCTCATAAATTGGTTTTCTAGCATCATTCATGAAATTTTCATACTTATCCGCACGCGGTCCTTGACCGGAAGGAATGTCATCTTTAGTACGAATAGATTCACCTAGGGCAGCCTCTACCATATCCTCCATTTCTTCTCCTGGAAAGAAATTACCATCTTCTTCTTCTGCCGCATTACGGTCTTCTCCTTCTTCTTCTGCCGCATTACTGTCTTCTTCTCCTTCCCCGTAATATAGTCAAGTTGTATAAAGTCTAGTAAAACCATGTTTAACGATATGAAGCTCTGCAAATTCTACCTTCTGCCAGTAGTTATTCCCATATCTATCGCACGGGCAGAGAATCTTCTCTAACACAATCTTATTATGTGCGCGTGCAAATTCAATAAAAGCAGCAACTCCTATAACAAACTTAGGTTGCATACGTTGTTACCAATCCACATACATCCAGTCCTTAACTCTGATGTACTCATGGGCAATGTTAGACTGTATAACATATAAATTGTAGGTTATGATGACTATATTGAGAAATCTAAGAACGGGATGGTTACTGACAAAGAAGAAAATCCGTGTATATGGTTTGTGTGTGCGTTTGTCGTTGAAAAGAATAAATTATTGATAATCAAAGTTAGATTTGAGAATACCCATGTATGAGTTGTATTCTATATATGTGTGTTTCAATTTATGATTTCGCTTAAGTGTAGCGTTGTTAGTGTGTATGTGTTGTGTGTGCGTTTGTTGTGTATTCGTGTTGTATGTGTGTGTTTCGGCTGTCGGGGGTAAGGCTTCTATCCCATTAAGAATGTATAGAGCAGACACCCATTCGCTTGAGCTTTCAACCATTTCGAGTAATTTCGGCATCACCTTCCCGCCGTTCTCCGAATACACTGTAATAGAATAGATATTCATTTCAAAGCTGTGAAACAACGTTGAAATGAACATCTAATCTATCTTTGTACACGGAGAACCAGCGGAAAAGTACCGACGAAATAACTCAAAACGAATAAAAACACAAATGAAGGTTTTCACTTCTCAGTGAGTGAAAGATTTGTCCCACAGGTGTTTGCTTTATACATTCCTAACTTTTCCACACTGGACAAATCTATCGGCTATCATACGATTGAATCATCTCGTCACATAGACTACACGACGGTTATTAGTACTGAACTATACCGTTCGATATTTAACAACCTTCATATAGTTTTATGTCACGACGAACATCGAACGTATGTTAACCGATAGACAGGGACTAAGTGGCGCTTTGATTTTCATATATGAGTATCGATGAGAATATGAAAGTTTCATATTATCATCGATCGAGTTTCATATATTGGTTTTAACTTGAACATTTAACTTGAATAGGTTTTACATTTACGTTTCGTATTAAGGGTTCGAAGTTTTTAGTTTAGGGTAAATTTTTCTTGCGTTTATAGTAAAGTTGTACATATACGTTATCATCGAGTATCCTATTGAATGAACTACTGCACCCTAAACCCTAACCCTAAATAACCCAAATTAACCTAATTAACCCCAATTAACCATAATCGTTACCCTAACACAAATTATCCCTAACTAACTCAATTTACCCAAATTAACATAATTAACCCTAATCAACACCCTAACCTATTGAAATTATCACTAATTAACCCAAATTAACCCTAACCTCTAACCAACCCAAATTAACCCTAGCCTCTAATCCTAAATCTGAACCAAACCCTAACCCTAAATCATAGCCCTAAATAACCCAAATTAACCAAATTAACCCTAATTAACCATAATCGTTACCCTAACACAAATTATCCCTAATTAATCCAAACTTAACCCAATTTACCCAAATTAACCTAATTAACCCTAATCAACACCCTAACCCTTTCAAATTATCACTAATTAACCTAAAGTAACCCTAGTATCTAATTAACCCAAATTAACCCTAGCCTCTAACCCTAAACCTGAACCAAACCCTAACCCTAAACCCTAACCATACACTGAACCCTAACCATACACTGAACCCTAACCCTAACCGCAACTAATTAACCCTAACCATAACCCTAACCCTAACTGAACCGAACCCTAACCCTAACCATTACACTAAACTGAACCCTAACACTAACCCTAACCCTCACCCTAATCAACAAAAACAGAAATAAAAGAATAAATAGAAGTAAAAATAAGAAATTTACTAATCTGTAGCTAGGCCGGCGATGGAGGAGACCGGAGACGGTCGACGACGCAATCGGCGTCGAGTCGCGGGCGGTGGCGACGAGGAAGTTGACGGTGATGTCGGGAACGACGAGCCGCGTACGGGAGGGTGGTGGCGACGAGGCGCAGGCGGTGGCGACGAGAGGCGCGCGCGGGAGATCGAGTGATGAGAGAGAGTAATTTTTTTTTTTGGAACGGGGACTTTTCTGTGCTTTAATTTTTTTTATTAATAACCCATATACATGTTCCTACGGATTAACCCGTAAGTCCTTCTTTTGAGGCTCCGTAGAGCCAAATAACAAATTACGTTTTAATATTTTTAAATTAATTCGTATGGCACCGTAGGGACAAGTATGGGGACCTACGGATTAATCCGTAGGGGCAAACTTTTATTGCCCCTACGGATAACTATATCCGTAGGGTCAACCTCTTATTGCAGTAGTGAAAGTATTCCTTGTAAGAATTTTTCAACAAACATTAATTATAATCACTGTAGAAAATAATATTCGTTTCATTCACTTTAAATCAAATAAGCCGGCTGCAAAAGGCAGCACAGGTTCCTAAAAATTGTGGGCGCAGTTTAAAGATTTTGTAACAGGTCTAGTTGCCGTAGGTTTAAAGATTAGATGTTGAAAAAAAATCAAATGGCTTTAGAAAGAAGACAAACGTTATTAAAATTTGCACCTCTCATGCATGCATGGAAGTGGGTCCAACAAAGAAGAAAACCATGAATGCATGCATAGCATAAAAAAATTAATATAATAATATATCTTGATTAGTTAATTGTAATTATCGGAAAATTATATAAAAATAATAGTCAGAGTCAGTTCATTCATCGCTGTGATTTTATTGACACCAATTTTTTCATCCGACGAGATAATAATTTTAACCTATTTTTTAATATAATAAAATTATTTTCAGTTCAAATAATTATTAGAAAATAATAAAAGTCTTCGGAAAAAACATGAAAGATATTTTTCAAGCTTTAGAAAAATTCAGTGATCATAATGATAAATAATTTATCAATTTTTATACATTATATAAAAAAATGATATTTTAAATAAGATATTGATGTGAAATGCATATATGATATATGTTGTGTGTAAGTCCTTGACATCTTAGTCTTTTTATATTTGATTCCTAAAGAATTAGGTAAAACTAACTCAAAAAACAAAAAATGCGGGTCTTCATCTTCATTAGCCATTATGCAGCTTATATACGACTCGTCTTGCATTTTGCAGGCTTCAAATTTTATATTAATGTTTAGTTTTATGAAGTCCCAACTTGTCCTCCAACCACCATTGGATATAACATAGTAGCTCTTTACTCTGTCTACCATCTTAGACTTGTGTCGGTTGATATCCTGAAATGTTTCTCAAACACGACCAAACTCATATACAGTATTATGAAATATGCAATATGAAATACATGTATATATCTATTAATATTGAGTAATATCATTAAAATTAAATAGTAGGATTGTGAAAATCCATAAGCCATCAATCTCCTCCATTTTTATGAAAATGTCAAAATATTAATAGATGAAATATATCGATATATTAAAGAAACGTTTGAAACTTCAATATATTGATATAAGGATCTATTATTCTTCCCCTTTTTGACATAATATGTTATAAGAAGTTAAACGTTTGAATAGCACCCCCTAAACACATGCGTACATCTAAATATAAGTTAAACGTTTAAATAACTCTCCTTAAATGCATGCATAGAATACTAATATGAGTTGATATGAGTGAGATAAGAACAAATTAGGCATTGGCACATATCAACAAGCATGTATATAAGATATAAATATGAGCGAGCGATACATGCAAAAATCCATATAAAAGACATAAGCAATTCATAATAACATATGGAGGCAAGCATGAGAGAATAAGATATGCAAAAGCAGGATTTTTTCATCTTAAGAATCGATTATTCGGTAAAGGATCTTTAATTTTCTACGCTAGACCTATGAATAGCATTTATTGTAAATAACAAAATTCACAACTGGTTTTCTCAAAAAGGGTTGCAGAAACCGTTTGGCAAGATGATACTCATGAAAATATTTTAATCTATTGAACACATATTTAATTCTCCTTTAATATAAGAAAATCGTGTAGCATCAAGTGGTTTGGTAAAAATATCCACAGGTTGGTTGTGTGTAGGTATGTGCTCAATAATGATATTCCCTTTATGATAATGATCACGAAAGAAGTGGTAACGGACATCAATGTGTTTGGTGCGACTATATTAATTGGCATTTTTGGTCATGTGCAGCGTAGTCGTGTTATCACAAATAATAGGTATATGATCAACAAATACACCGAAGTTTTCTAACGTGTGCTTCATCTTAACGATTTGAGCACAACAAGTATCCGCGGCAATATATTCCGCTTCGGCGGTGGAAAGAGCAATCGAGTTTTGCTTCTTTGAGGACCAAGAAACTAGATAATTTCCAAGAAATTGGCATGTTCCACTCGTGTTTTTATGGTCTATTTGGCTACCCACATAGTCTGCATCTGAATAAGATTTAAAATCAAAAATTTTATTTTTCGGATACCACAAAGCTAAACCAGATGTCCATTTAAGATATCTAAACATTCTCTTTAACCCAGTTAGATGCGATTCTTTAGGGCAAGATTGAAAACGAGCACACAAGTAAACAATATCAGGTCTACTAGCATTTAAATAAAGTAAAGTTCCAATCATACCTCAATAACGCGTGATATCAACCTCCTTACCGGATTCATCTTTGGATACTTTCAAATTAGTTGCCATTGGACTGTTGCTCGGCATTGCATATTCAAATTCAAACTTTTTATTAGATCTTTTGTATACTTGGCTTGATTTATGAAGATACCGTCCTTAAGTTGCTTGATTTGAAGATCGAGGAAGTAGTTGAGTTCACGCATCATGCTCATCTCAAATTCTTTTTGCATCCTAGAGGCAAACTCCTTGCATAGAGATTCATTAGTAGATCCAAACATAATGTCATCAACATAAATTTGTACAATCATAATTTCATCATTTTTCTTTTTGATAAAGAGTGTGGTATCAACCTTGTCTTTTGAAAAACCATTCTTGAGAAGAAAAGTACACAATCTAGCATACCAAGCTTTAGAGGCTTGTTTCAAACCATAAAATATTTTTTCTAACTTATAAACATGATTTGGAAACTTGAAATCTTGAAATCTGGACGGTTGTTCCACAAAAACCTCTTTTTCAAGAAAACCATTCAAAATTGCACTTTTCACATCCATATGAAAACCTTTAAAATTATTAAAACATGCATATGAAAGAAAAATACGAATAGCTTCTAATCTAACAACCGGAGCAAAAGTCTCATCAAAATCAATACCCTCCTCTTAGTTATATTCTTGTGCTACAAGTCTAGCCTTATTCCTACTGATCACCCCAAATTCATCAAGTTTATTTTTGAAAACCCATTTGGTGCCAATAACATGTCTATCACTAGGTCTAGAAACTAATTTCCAAATATTATTACGTTCAAATTGAACAAGCTCCTCTTACATAGCACAAACCCAATTCTCATCCATGATAGCATCCTTAGCATGCATTTCTAGTTCAATTTGAGACAAAAAAAAACTATATTTGCAAAGAAATTAAGATTATGAGAACGAGTAGTTACTACCTTTAATATCATCTATGATTTGCGTAGGTGTGTAATCTTTTTTGTATCTCCAATCTTTTGGAAGGGTAGGCACAGATTCGTCATCGGTTTTTGCTTTTTTACTTGAAGGAGATTCTTGTTGAATATCTTCCTTCGAAATATCAAGATTCTGAGCATGAACCCCTTCTTCATCTTCCTCTTCATTTACTACATCATTCTTGGCAAATGAATTAATTTCATCAAACTTTGCATGCATACTCTCTTCCACAGTTTTAGAATTTAGATTGAAAACACGATAATCCTTACTAGTAGTAGAGTAGCCAAGAAAAATACCCAAATCATTTTTAGAATCAAATCTTCCATGAGGATCTTCTGTATTTAAAATATAACATTTGCTTCCAAAAACTTTGAAATAGTCAATGTTGTGTTTTCTACCATAGTAGATTTTGTAAGGAGTTTTCTCAAGTCCCTTATGAATTACAACCATATTTATAATATACGACGCAGTATTAACTACTTCAGATAAAAAATAATGAGATAAACTATATTCATTCAATATTGTTCTAGCCATTTCTTGAAAAGATCGATTCTTCCGTTCAATGACTCCATTTTGTTGTGGAGTTCTAAGACAAGAAAATTCATGTTTAGCCCTGTGATCATCAGAAAAATTTTCGAAAAACAAATTTTGAAATTTACCTCCGTGATTACTTCGGATTTTAACAATTGAAAGTTGTTTTTCATTTTGCACTTTGTTGAAAATGGTTTTGAAAGTAACAGAGACATCATTTTTTTAGAAAGAAAATAAACCTATGTAAATCTCGAATAATCATAAACACTAATAAAAGCAAAAGATTTACCACCTAAACTCAGTCCGAGATGGACCAAACAAATCCATATGAATTAATTCGAGAGCATTAGAAGTCGATACCACAACCTTTGGCTTGAATAAGCTTTTTACCTGTTTACCCATTTGACATGCATCATACAACATGTCTCTTATAAACTTGAGCTTTGGAATCCCGAAGACCAAGTCCTTGTTGGTGATATTTGAAAGTAGGTCCATGAAAACATGTCCAAGTCTTCTATGCCAAATCCAACTTTCATCTTCTATAACATTTAAGCACTCAAAATTTTCATTAGAAATATCGCATACTTGAATAGAGTAAACATTTTCATTTCTTTTACCACAAAAAATAACTTCATCTTTTGAATCAAAAATGTTTCCAAACTTTTTATCAAATACCACTTTGAAACCTTTGTCACAAAATTGACTAATATTAAGAAGATTATGCTTTAAACCATCAACAAGAAGTATATCCTAAAGTAGTAGTTTTGAATTTTATATTACCTTCACCAATTATTTTACCTTTTCCATCATCCCTAAAGGTAACTATGCCACATATTTCTCTTGATAGGGTTTCAAAGTTTTTGATATTGTCGGTCATATGTCTTGAACAACCACTATCAAGAAATCATTGATTTTCACGTTGCGACTTGCGGTGCACCTATAGAAGGTGCAAGAAATGTAATTTTTGGTACCGAAGATTTTGTGGGTCTATAGGGGTTAGTCTTTGGAACCTAGATTAAATTCTTTGAAGATCTATTTTTGCAATGGAATGAAATATGCCCAATACGACCATAATAGTTGCACACAACATGAATCGAGCTAGAATGTGTATGTGCATGTGTAGCATGATAATGTCATGAAGTGGAAGTAGTTCTTGAAAGTGTGTCATAGCACCTCTACTAGGTTTCCATATACATCAAGTATGCAATTTAAAAAAATCTAGAGGTCTAAACTAAACTAACTTACAATCGAACTAGAGAATTAGGGTTTCTAAGCATGTATACAAGTTTTATACCAAGTGAAAAGGGAATACAACCTTGTAGACCGGTCTTTCACTTCTAAAGCTCCAAGTAGTAGTCCCTTAGCTCCAAGTAGTGATCCCTAGAACTCTTCTTAAGCTCCACTTGGTGAAAGGAACGAGCTTGCTATGTCGTCTTCGAGGCCGAAGATGATCCACCTTGAAGTTACTCTAACTCAAGCTACCTCTTCACTAATCAACGAATCAGTGAAGCAAACAACCTAATCTTATGAGATATATGAGAGTAGATTGATGAAGTAGGAATTTTGCTCATTGTAGAAATCACTTTCTTTTTTTCTTTTTTCACCTCATGAAAAGTTAGAGAGCAAAAATGAAATGAAGAAGATGAACTAGGGTGAGAAAATATCTTAAATGATAATGTAGAGAGAGTTAACCATGGGCTAAAGATAATGGTTGGTTTATAAAATATCTAGAGTAAAACAAAAATTAGTCGGATGAGTCATGGTTTCTACAAGCATCTTAAGCCATGCTCATTTCCACCTAATATTTGAATTACTTTTGGTAAATAAACACCCAATTAATCTTTAGACTTGGTGTAAGTCTCATACACCCATGTTCTATGTATAATCCACCATGACATGGTATATTAATATATATATATATATATATATATTAAATGTATTTTAAAGAGATGAAATTCATTAGTGAGCATTAATATTTGTTAATACATAAGTATATCAAATATAAATATATATCAAATTATTAAATCAACACTTGATTCAATAATCCGGTCATATCATATATAACAGACTAATATCACTTATATGTATATCACATTATCGAATCAACACTTGATTCAATAACCCGGTCATATCACATATAACCGACAACTTTCAATATACTTTATCAAATCAATACTTGATTCAATAATCCGGTTATATTACATATAACCGGCCAGTATCAAATATATATACATATAACATATCATTGAATCAACACTTGATTCAATAATCCGGTTATATCACATATAACCTAACCGATATCATATACCGCGAGATTAGAATACGGTATCACATACTCGTATTTAATCAAGCTCCCTCACATATCACCATATGAGCCCTACCTCATTTCGCTTGAGCTAAGAAACCTCTGTATGGGACTCTAAAGACTCGTCAATACGCCGGCAGTAGGTGATGATCACATCAGTCACCCACAAGCCGTTAGCGGTATTAACTGGATGTAACGGCTACCTAGGTATTGAGCGATTAGAAGATCAACAAGCAAGCTTGTCCAAACTCCCGCAAAGCATATAAGAAACACTTACCGTATAGTCCGGTTTCTTCATCTGATTTGTCGCATATCAAGTCTAGGAATGGAATCGTCAGACCCCAGTAACTTAATAAGTCATGCCGATGTGTGGCCTATAACCGTTTGAGAAAATACTGATAACACTTACCAGTAAATCTCATCAGCCCTGGCCAGGGACTTATTGTTATAGCCAATCGAGCATAGCGCAACATCAACTCCCTATACCGGGAAAGACGAAACCCTTCCTATCGCTCATTTCCTCCATGTGACTCGGGACTGTACCCAAAATCCACCTGTTTGCACGAATCCTTTGAGCTGTGGTAGGAAGGAAATCAAAGCACAGTGGAAACCACACAAGACTCTATGACGATCTCGGGTGTACAGACTAACATGTACCAGTGTCACAAGAGAACTGCTATCTGATGATAGGTATGGTACCAACTAGGAGTTCTCGGTGAGTCATGTTCTGTGTACCCATTCTCTAATGAGCACCTGTGTACAATCTTTGATGTCGAACACCAATGGTTGTAGGATCAACCATCGCCCCCATACAGGGTCAAGAAACGTACACACTAGTTTACTCTGGAATATCAATGTACTGTCTTGATATCCCCTAGACTATGAACTGTTAAAGGTTATGCTTGTGGACTACTCAAGCCCCACTAGTATGATCTGCATCATAGTCCTGATAGTCAAGCTAACATCCTAAGGGTTTTATCAACATGTATTAGAGAGACAGAATAATATAAGTGTGCATGTTAAGATAAAGAGCAACCCGAATCACATGGAGGCAATGAGCAATAGGAGGGGTTTCGTCTCTCCCTGTATTGGGGGTTGATGTTGCGCTATACTCGATTGGCTATAACAGGAAGTCCCTGGTCAGGGTTGATAATGAGATTTACTGGTAAGTGTTATCAGTAGTTTTTCGACCCGTTATGAGCTTCACATCGGCATGACTTATCAAGTTATTGGGGTCTGATGTTTACCACCCCCAGACTCGATATGCGATATATCAGATGAAGAGACCGGACTGCATGCTTATAGGATTCACGGGAGTTTGGACAAGCTTGCTTGTTGATCTTCTGATCGCTTAATACCTGGATAGCCGTTACGTCTAGTTAGTACAGATGACAGCTTGTGGGTGACTGATATGATCATTACCTACTGTTGGTGTATTGAAGAGTCTTTAGAGTCCTGCTGGTGTATTGAAGAGTCTTTAGAGTCCTACACAGAGCTTTCCTAGCTCAAGTGAAATGAAGTAGGGTACATATGTGATATGTGCGGGACTGAGATTGATACGTGTATGTGATACAATATTCTAATCTCGCGATATAGCTTATATATGATATAACCGGATTATTGAATCAAGTGTTGATTCAATAATTTGTTATATGTATATTTGATATACATATAAATGATATTAGTCGGTTGTATGTGATATAGCCGGATTATTAAATCAAGTGTTGATTTAATAATTTAATATATAATTATATATTTGATATATGAATATATATTAACTAATATTAGCTTACTTAAGAATTTCTTTTCTACAAATACATATAAATATATATGAGATATATATTAATGTATTTACTATTGTATCATGCTAGATGATACATTGGACATGGGTGTATGAGACTCACACCAAACTAAAAATTATTTGGGTGATTTAAAATAGGTGGAAAATGTCATGACTTAAGATACTTATGGAACCATGTAGAAACCTTAATTTAGTCCACTAATTTCGTTTTACTCTAGATATTTATTAACCCAACCATTATCTTTAGCCATGGTTAACTCTCTACTAATATCTCTTGAGATATTTTCTCACCCAAGGGTTCACATTAGTTCATCTTCTTCATCTCCTTCTTTTCTCTCTAGCTTTTGATGAGGTGAAGAAAAAAAGAGAGAAAATTAATTCAAAAGTGAGCAAAATTCCTACTTCATCAATCTATACCAAACTAGCTATTCAGTATAGCTTATTTGCTTCACTAATTTCTCAATTAGTGAAAAGGTAGCTTGAGTTAGAGATTCCTCAAGATAGATCATCTTCGGTCTCGAAGATCCTTAAGAAAGCTTGTTCCTTTCGCCTAGTGGAGCCTAAGAAGAGTTCGGAGACCACTACTTGGAGCTAAGGGACTACTACACGGAGCTTTAGAAGTGAAGGATCGGTATATAAAGGTTATATTCCTTGTTCACTTAGTGTAAAGTTTATTTACATGCTTTATAAAACCTTAATTCTCTAGTTCGATTCTAGGTTTGTGTTTCTTAGCACTCTAGATTTTTTAAAATTGCATACTCGAAACTTGCTAAAACCTAGTGGTCGTGCTAAGAAAATCCAATATGGTATCAGAGCCAAGCTAGAGCATTAGGAGTCGTCTAGGTGAAGTTAAAGTGTTCGATCGAATTTTCAAACCCCTAAAATCCGGGTTTCTGGAAAAAATTTCAAAAGTTGGAATTTTTTAAATTAAAAATATGCAGAAAATTGTGCAGGGTTATCTATGGATCTCCAAGAAGAACGAGCGCCCAACTCAACCAAACGGCTGCGCAACCACGGTAAAACCATGGGTTTAGCCGCGGTTCCGCGGCACAGTTGGTGAGGCAGGGACTCCCCTTCTTGTGCTGCTCCGTAGGTACATTTGGTACTTTCTCGGTATTTTTAACTGAGACTCAAGTGTTGAGGTCTCTGAGATTTGTGGGTATTCGATAATTCGATCGAAATGTTTAACATTGTCTGGTATGTCTGTGATTTGTGATACACTATTTGGAATCCACAATAATTAGTTTTGTGAAAACTAACTAGTGTTTTGTAAATTTAGCAATTTAATCTCTTTTGATCGGTTGCCACGGGGTTTTGATTCGGATCAAAACTCCGTCGCAATCTCGTATGGTACGCGAACACTCGCCGAGTAACACTACTAGATAGCCACGCCCCATAACCCCGACCAAATGAATGTAGGAGAACCCCGTTGCCAAAATCATCCGTACGGGTGTTCGCGGCCGCGGTGTTCCCCTAAGTGCACTTCGTCGACGACATCGGGGGTGCGGCATCTACTAATGTTTCCGACGAGCATTCGATCATCTGTTGGGAATCTTATTGAATTGCCCGACTGGATATTGAAAAGTGTTTTCAATTTGAGACTAAAATGCCGGGTTTATAATGTTAGGTATGAAATCCGGAGTATGAGATATTCCAGGTTTATGATGTTTAAGGTGGTTGCAGATTCTAATTATTGTAGTTTTCATTTCTTTTCTGCGACCGTAAGTGTAATATGTGGTGTATCGCCGGTTTCGTTGCTATACGTCAACGACAATTGGGATACGCATATTTACTTACGTTGATGACATATGATGTTATGTGTTACTGTGATATGATATATTGGATCGTCATGTTTGAATAGCCGGGGGTTTTTGCGTGAGATGTGAGTTTTTCATTTTCATTCATGTAAAAATTTGTATGTAATATTCTTTTATTGGGACATTTCCGGGTTGAGGATGATGTCACCATTGATATATATTATTTACTTTTCCGCATTATGATAGACCCAAGGTAGGGAGCACAAGTAACCGGGTTCTAGAGTCCAGTGGGAGACCATCTCGAGGAGTCGAGACCGGGTATCCTAACTCTAGAATTGGCATGGTTACTTGCCGCTCTCGTAGGGGTCTAGGGATGTGGGTTTGGATATTCATCACGACCGTGGAATCCGTGTTTTTTACTGGCTTGATTTAAAACACGGACCTCCTAGTATATCATATATTTCATTTGTTGACTTCTGCTGCAATGTTCTGTGATGAGATCATATTACTGCGTGAGACGAATGTTTTATTATATATATGATATATAATAAACATTGCTTATATTTTGCATCCACGCTAGTCCTGCCCCCGCTCTGTCGTTAGTTAAGTAACCTAACGGTGCATGACGGGACCCCGTGGCGAATGCGGATGGTATAAGCGTACGTTCTATTTTCGTTTCTTCTGTGATGTTTAGGAAACATAAATGATGGGACTTCATTAATGAGATTAATGAAAAGGAAAGAAACCTAAAGATGTTATAGAATCAAATTTTCAAAAGGTAGCTCTAGTTCTTGTTTTGCATAGTGGTATTCCTTGATGAATATCCAGCACCTCATTCGATGAGGAAAGAGCCTAGATCTCTTCACCGGGAGTGACCTCTTTAGAAAAAGCCAGCAGATGCTACAACCACTCGATTTATTTTGAAAAACACATGATTTTAAAAGCGGAGCTTAAACCACTCCTTTTCAAATCACTCGATTCTACAACGATATCAAGTTCATTACGCAAAAAGTTTTCTTAAAAACCTGTCGTAGCCCTTCATCATTTCAGATAAGTGATATTTAGTATTCGTGCTACGTTTGTTGGCCTTCATCAAGGCGTAGTGTGCGGTAGCTGATTAGTACTTATATGCTGCATATGATGCGATTGGATTAGGGTAGTCGTACGACTTTGTTGGCCTTCGTCAAGGGTCGTGCGGGTGGGTTTAATTCAATCACGAAATGTACGGGTTGAACTTGACTAGCGGCCTATGGTTTGTTAGCTTTCATCAAGGTCATATGACGTTAGGGGCAAAAGATATTGGGAATTTCAAGTGTTGAAATTTGCATTGAGATTGCATACTTTCTATGAGATAGTTGGATCCCGATACCTACTATGAGTAAGAGTTACTCCTGGGAGAGTTTTGAACTTTACAATTAGCTAATACAGTAGATGTCTAAGAAAGGTATTAACGGAGTTACACCCCTGCGGAAATGGGGTTATTTAATTAGTTCAATGCGAAAGCATGGGAAGACTCCCTCGGAGTACCAATACCTGCCTGGCTGAACGATTGGCGAACTTGTAGGGTGTAATTAATCTTGGCTAGTCTTACCTTTTAGGGTTTGAAGGAAGATTTGATAAAAATAGTGGGAGCCATCCTGATTAGATAAAATAATAACCAATCTAATGTTGCAAGAGCACACAAAGTGTTTTCTTCTCTCTCTCTCCTTGTGGCAACCATGACATGCCTTAATCAAGATAATAATATGGATGTATTGACCGAACCCGTTTATTATACTGAGTTGGGGAACGTTGGTTCCACTCTACTTTATAATTGTTATAAGTCTGAGCAGGAAATAGGGGAATACCCGGATTCCCATGCGACCCGAACGAGGAATGAGCATGTTGATGCATCTTCTTCGGGTGTGTTCATTTCCGAGAACTGTTTCTCAGTACGCTTTATGTCCTGGGTATTAGATACTGGATCAGGATCCCACATTTGTAATATATTACATAGGATAAAGAAAGGTACAAAACTGGGAATAGGTGATCATTCTCTCAGAGTACGGAATGGTGCAATAGTTGCAGCCAAAGCTGTTGGCGTATATTACCTTGTATTACCAAATGAGAATACATTGATCTTGAACGACTGTTATTACGTACTATCTATGATGTGCAATTTAATATCAATTTCTTTATTAGATAAAGAATGATATAATTTTGTAGTAGAGAAAAATGTTATGAACATTTTCCTAAATTAAGTGTTGATTGGGTTTGGTACGTTATATAACGGTTTATATGTTCTGAATCAAAATAAAGTTCTTAACGTACAGAACACACACAAGAGGAAAAGTTCAGAAATGAATGAATTCTTCTTATGGTATTGTAGACTAGCTCATATCAATGCGACACGACTAGCTAAGTTACATAAGGATGGATATTTGAACCCATTCGAATTTACATCTTATGAAACTTTCCAGTCATGTCTCAAAGGAAAAATGACCAAAACTCCGTTTACTGGACACAGAGAAAGAGCTACTGAACTCTTGGGACTGATATATAGTGATATATGCGGTCCTATGTCTACACATACCAGGAATGGTTTCTCGTACTTTATTACATTCACCGATGATCTCTCAAGATTCGGATATGTGTTCTTGTTGAAATATAAGTCTGAAGCTTTTGAGAAATTTAAGGAATATAAGTTCGAAGTAGAGAACCAAACGGATAAAAGTATTAAAATCCTACGATCCGATCGGAGAGGAGAATACTTAACCACAGAATTCCGTGACTATTTAAAAGAGAATGGGATTCTTTCTCAGCTTACTCCTCCGAATACACCACAGCACAACGGTATATCGGAGCGGAGGAATCGCACCCTATTAGATATGGTGCGCTTTATGATGAGTACTGCTGAATTGCCTATTTCCTTTTGGGATTATGCGCTTGAGACAGCCGCATACCTATTGAATAGAGTTCTAACCAAATTAATGCCTACCACTCCATATGAAATATGGAATGGGAAAAGACCATCTCTTAAATGGGTTAAGATATGGGGTTGTTCGGCCTATATTAAAAAGCAAAATCCGGACAAGCTTGAGGCAAGGTCAGTTCTGTGCAAGTTTGTAGGATATCCCAAGCATTGGCGAGGGTATATCTTCTACCACATTGAGGAACAAAAGGTGTTTGTTTCTTAAAATGCCACCTTTTTAGAAAAGGAATTTCTTATAAAAGAAATTAGTGGTCATGAGGTAGAACTGGAAGAAGTACCAGCTACACAAACTACAGCTGATGATTTGGTAGAACCAGAGGATTCGATAGTATCCAACGAACCTCAGCAACTCCGCAGATCTAGTAGGGTTCCTCATCCACCTGAGAGATACTATGGTTTTCTCGTTGACGGTGGGAGCGAGGATTGCATCATGGAAGATGATGACCCAACTAGTTTCGAGCAGGCTATCACGAGTGGGGACTCTGTGAAATGGCTGGATGCAATACGATTTGAGATAGAATCCATGTACACCAACAAAGTATGGACTTTGAAAGTTTCTCCTGAAGGGGTAAAACCCATCGGGAGCAAGTGGATCTTGAGAAGAAACTTGGTGTAGATGGAAAAGTCAAGACTTTCAAAGCTAGACTCGTAGCAAAAGGTTTTCGTCAATGACCAGGTATGGATTATGATAAAACCTTTTCTCCAATGGCTATGCTTAAGTCCATCCGGATCCTACTTGCCATCGCTGAATACCATGACTAAAAAATCTGTCAGTTGGACGTCAAGACCGCTTTTCTAAATGATGATTTAGAAGAGAGCGTGTACATGACATAGCCAGAGGGCTTCGTAGATAGTCGGAGCAGCGGAAAGGTGTGAAAGCTGCTTACATTAATCTATGGATTAAAGCAGGCATCATGGAGTTGGAACATCTGTTTTGATGTAGCGATCAAAGAGTTTGACTTCGTCACAAACATAGATGAACCTTGTATATTCAAGAAAGTTGTAGAGAGTACGGTTGTCTTCCACGTATTGTATGTAGATGACATACTCTTGATAGGAAATGATGTTCCTGTTGGATATAGCGCCCTCAAAGTCAATTATTGGATCGCAGGTACGTGATTGCAATGATTGAGGGAGGACCTATACCGGAAGGACAGTCTTACTCGAGATGATAGTATGCTATATGGTTTGCCTTTATCATCGTGTACAGTTTTAGGTGACATGATCACTATTACACGTTGATAGAGCCTTTAGGATCCTGCTTGACTACCAACAGTATGATGGCGATCATATACGTGAGAGTTGGGTAGTCTATAAGCACATCCTTAAAAGTGGTCTCTAGTCATAGGAGTTTCGAGACAGGGCATCGATACTCCAGAGTAGACTAGTGTATACAGTCGAGACCCCGACGAGGGGCGGTGGCCGGTCTCACAAGCCACTGGTGTCAGTTGGATCGCCTAAGATGTATACAGGTGCTTATTGGGTTATGAGTACACCGGACAGGACTCGCCGGGAACCTGCTAGTTGGTATTTATACCTAGCGTCAGATAACAGTTCCCTGGTGACATGTGTACAGGTTAGTTCATCGACTTGAGGTCGTCATTTGTCTCGTGTGAGTTCCCACCGTGCTTAGATTACTACCCTACCATGGCTCAAAGGAGTCGTGCAAACATGTTTTAGTTGGGTACAGTCCCGAGCCACATGGAGGCAAGTGAGCGGATCGGCAGGGGATTCATCTCTCCCGGTATTGGGGGTGAGATCGCACTGTGTCTAGGAGAGTCATTACACCAAGTCCTTGGCCAAGGTAGGTGAGAATTACTGGTAGGTATTCCAGTAGTTTCTCAGGATGGTCAAGGCTACTTTCCGACATGACTTATACCGCTATTGGGGGTCTGACGTTACCAGCCCCCTAGGCCCGATATGCGATGCTCATAGATGAACAGACCTGACTGTATGTATATTGTCACTGATAGGCTCAGTAGGGTTCCGGGATGAGTTTGCTCATCAGGTTTCCCTTTCGGTCAGTACATGGGCAGCCGTTACACACAGCTAGTGTTGCCGACGTGCTTGTGGTTAAACCCACTGCCAGGGTACTGACGAGTCTTTAGAGTCCCCCACAGATAGTTTCCTAAGTTCGGGCGAAACGTTGTAGAGGCCGTATGGTTTTATGGCAGGGTTCGAAAATGCACGTGCACTTATGCACGTGTCATATTTCGGACAGATTATACTGGTGGGATTTGGTTTAAGCCGGATCCAAGTATTATATTGAGTCGGAATATTTTAGTTTCTCGTATTCGTATTCGGTCAGAATACGGATATAGCTATGTATATACAGGTGAGGGGTATTCTCGTAATCCGTTACGAGAATATTTTAGAAGATGCATTTCTTTTTGGATTGATCATTTTGGTTTAAATGATTATTGATTTTGGAAAGAGTGACTCATTTTTGATGACACATTTCTTCTAGCATGTTCATTAGTGACTCATGCTAATGAGTCACTAAGTGAGTCATGATAGAATTAATTGTGTTTTGTTTTGTGTATAGATATTTTAGGGTTTTGTGGAGATATTTTTGGGAGATATTTTTTGAGATATTTTCTTTACACAAACCATATATATCTATTCACAAAAGAAATCACCACAAGTAATTATGCTTGAGTTCTTTCTCTCTTGATAGTTTTCTTGAGTTCACAATTTCCATCTCTAAGCATCTTCTTCAACCTCCACCCTAACCCTCTCATGTGATGAGAACCCTAGGGTGTTTGAGACAAAATATTCTACTCATTCTCTACTTCATCTTGGACATGTCGGTTAGCATACTTCATGTCCGAGTTGCTTCAGTATAGAGGCGGGAGCCCGTTTAAAGATTCGTTGACGTGGTGCCACCTCGACGAGGAGACAGGAGATCGGAGTTGCCGCGAGGAGCGTGGGATGATGGCTAAAGACCGAAGGACTCGGATCAATCGGTATAGCCTTTCTACATCTTTACAGTTTGTTAGTTTAGCGTTAATGGCAAGATCCGGGTTATACTATGCGATAGCGCCGGTTATAAAAGTTTTTGTTCCGCGTTTGGCGTCAGAATGACGGCCGAGGCGCTACCGTAGACTTACATGGTATTAGAGCCACACTATTAACCTTTACTAACTTGTTCTAACGTGTTTAAAACATCGATCAGACGAAATTTCCAAAACCGCACTTTTCATGTTAAAGTTTCTGTCGATTTTTAAAACTGGTCTAAAAATCATTTTGAGCATCTCAGAAAATCGAGCATGCTTTTTTAAGACTCTGGAAGAAATTTGGTCAACTGAAGCTTCTAGAACACCGCGGAACCGCCGCACAAACCATGGTTTGGCCGCGGTTCCGCCGCGGTTTCGAAGCATCAGTGTACCATTTTTCTTCTGTGTGTTTTGCATAGGGAATTGTGGTTTCTGGAATATTTTTTTTTGAGCCCAGATTTTGTTTGTGTACTGGAACTGTACGTGGGGCCCACTTCAGGAAGTTTTGTCGATTGGAATTTTGAACGTGTTAGTTTGCAGTACTTACATTATATCTCCGACCGTGAATGTCGTTCGAGCGGTAAATCGTGTCTAATTGCTATAGTCCTTTTAGACGGGTTTGCGAACGTGACATTCTCGTTGATGTTCTGTGTTGTGATGTTATGTTGCGGATTTGTCGTGGTGGATAGCTGTGTGCAATGGTAGTGCAGTTTGGATTTATTTGTATATTTGATATTGCGGGGCGAGCGTCCAACATGTGGACTGCCGTCACTGCCTGTTTGTATAATATTCTTTTGGGGCACGACCGGGCTGAAGTCGATGTACCCGTTGTACATTTTTTTTTCATTTATGTACTAGGTTTACCCCACGACGGAGTGCACAGATAGCCGGGTTCTGAAGGGCAACGGGTCCGTATCTCATGGCTTTGAGAGGCAAAAGGGCCTGACTCTAGAATTAGCAGACTATTCGCCACACTCGTAGGGGGTACAGGTTGACCCAAGATGGAGTGCCCAAGTTACCGGATTCCGTGAAGTGCTGGGTGGTCCATTCACTTTGCTGTAGGGGGCTGCCTCGCTTCAGGTTTTGGCGGGTGACTTGCTGCACTCGTAGGGGTCTAGGTTTCATTGCACAGGCTATCCACACGACCAGAGGAACGTCGAGTTTCAGTAGCGACTCTGTGAAATCCGGGGATCCCAGATTATCTGTATTGTTCTGTGATACTTATTACTTTTTTGTAATGTTGCATATTATCACGCCTGGAGCGATTATTGTATATTGGTATATATACTAGTAGATGTTGTATATGTTTTACACCCGCGCTAGTCTAGTCCCCGCTCTGTCGTTAGTTAAGTAACCTAACGGGTGATGATGGGACCCAGTGACGAATGCGGATAACATATACGTACATTTTATTTTCGTTCTTTTCTGGTGTGATTAATTGATGGGACTGCGTTGATTCTGATCAATGCAAAGGAAAACAAACCTGCTTGGACGTTGTTGGAAGAGTTTTAAAAAGTGTTATTACAAAGACGTTTTCTTTTGTTTTGCACAGTGGTATTCAGTTGGAATATCCTGCACCTCATTCGACGAGGCAAGGGCCGAGATCCCTTCACCGGGAGTGACCCCTTGGGCAGAAGTTTGCGTCAGGGTAATAACTTCACTATAGTCGATTACTTGTTGCTTTGCATCGCGGTATTTAGTTGGAATATCCTGCACCTCATTCCACGAGGAAAGAGCCGAGATCCCTTCACCGGGAGTGACCTCTTTAGCGAAGGTTTTCGCCACTATATTTTTATAAAAAGCTATCAGGTTCCTTCAGCGATATCAAGTTCGTTACGTTAAAGGTTTTTCGCCAAAAACCAGCCGTAGCCCTCCGTCATTTCATTTGGGTGTTCGGTAGTATTCAAGCTATGTATTTTGACCAACGTCAAGGCATAGTGTTTGGTAGCTGCTGGGTATTCATCTGTTGCATAAATAGATGAGTTGGTTTGGGACAGTCGTTCTGCCATTTAACCAACGTCAGGGGCATGTACGGGTGGGTTCAAATTGATAAGATAATGATGGGTAGAACTTGGCATGTGACTTATGGCATTTGGCCAACGTCAGGGTCATAAGAGCATGGGGCAAAAAAAAATTCACATCGGGAGTTTCTAAAGAAACTGAAAATTGCCAAGTATGCGCATACCTTCTGGAGTATGATAACGTGAGTGGATTCCTTCACGTTATCATGCGATGAGAGTTGGATCCCGATTCCCACCGATGAGTTAGTTTACTCTTCGGGTGATCCCGATTGATTCTTTTTTCAGGTTTGGAGGAGAATTTGACAGTACAGTGGGAGGTTTCCTGATTAGATAAAGTGATAACCATTCTGATCTAGGTTAAAGTGCACACAGAGTGTTTCTTTTCTCTCTCTCCTTGACAGCGACCTTTGACCGACCCTAGACTATGACTCAGTGACCAAGTTGACCGAACCTTCTTAAAATACTGGCTTTTGGATTGTCTAAGTTGCATAAGTCATTGCCGCTCCTTCTTTTACCCTTTGCATTTCTCAGAACACCTTATATCACTACGAACATCCACTTCCATTGGATAGATCCATCGTATGATTATATACGAACTCGAAGGGACTTCTTCGAGGATGGATCCAGGTTCAGGAGAAATTGAATTGGTTTATTCGGTTGTCTTTTATCATCACCTTCTCTAAGGTTGCGTGGGCTCCTTGGTTTAGGAGAGTACACAAATTATACTTATTGGATAGTCTTCTTCCAAACCATAGGTGTTCCCTGATTAAAAATCAGGAGAAGCTTCAGAAGAGGCATCACGTGCTCACACGTGACCAGTTGTCACGTGTTGGCACGTGACGCTTAAAGCAGCGGCAAAAAGCACATTCATCCCTTAATTAAAGATCAAGAAAAAGCTCCGGAAGAGGCATCACGTGCTCACACGTGACCAGTGGTCACGTGTTGGCACGTGATGGTTAAAACAGCGGCCAGAGAACAGAGCGCAGAAGAAGAGAAGCCCATACCAGGGGTCACGTGCCTATACGTGACCAAGGGTCACGTGGCCACACGTGACCGGCTTTAAGCGCCTTATTCTTTAACAGAATTAAATTCTGAGGATAAATCTTTCAAATCTTTCCAAAATGAAGAAGGATTATCTAAAACCGTTGGATTAAAAATCTAAAGGTGATTAAATATCACCAATTTATGGAAAAATCTTGGGCTTGGAAAGATTTCCCCCTAAATCTAACCGATATAACAAAGAGATATCTTTGGATTTAAAATCCAATGGTGAATAAAATTCACCCAACAATCTAAAGGCCCAGATTAATGATAAATATAAATAAAATCTCTCAATGAGAGATTTACTAAACAGATTGATTCTTTTCCTTCTCCTATAAATAGGAGCCAAGAAAAGGAGAGGGGAGGACCTTTGGACCTTTTCTTTTGATACACAGAGAGAGAGATATATAGAGCTTTTGATTCTCTGCAAAAGGAAAACCTTAGGTAAGAAAAGAAAAGGGAGGCTTCAAAAGAGAATTTAATTCTCAAAAGAGTTTAACTCTTATAAAAAGAAAAGAACTTAGTTCTTTCTCTGGTTGAGGACCTGCAAAGTGCACATCTTTCCATGAACTGAGAATTTAATTCTCATTGGGTTGAGATCCTGCCATGCAGATCTAAAACACAGAGGAGGAACTGAGTTTTGAGAATTTAATTCTCATAGAATTACAGGAATTTAATTCCTTTGAGATAAAATTAGGGTTTAACCCTAGGAATTTAATTCCTTCAGAATGGACAGAACTAGGGTTTAACCCTAATCGAGAACCTAATTCTCTCAAAACCACAGGAATTTAATTCCTCTAAAGTTTATTGTTAGGGTTTAACCCTATGAAGAATTTAATTCTTAAAAGATGAACAGATCTTTAAAACATGCAAAGAACCAGAGTCACGTGTTACCACGTGACCCCTGCAAAGATCCACAGAAAGGAACTTTGAAGCAAACACCTCACGTGTTACCATGTGACTCCTGTAAAGATCCATAAAAAAGAACTTTGAGGCAATGCCTCACGTGCCCCACGTGATCTCTAAAGCACACAGAGAAAAAGGCAAAAGAAACAGAAAAGAGCTCTAGGGCGCCCTCACCTGTCAACACGTGACCCCTAATGAACATTCTAACAGATCAAAGCGTGAGCCCCCATCACGTGCCCACACGTGATGGCTTTTAGAATTAAAAGTGTTGAACACTTATCTGTAGAACAAAATAAAGGGAAGCAGGGCGCTCTCACGTGCTACCACGTGTCCCCTTGGCTGAAGCTCTAACAGATAAACGCCCAAATTCTCATCACGTGACAGCACGTGATACTTCAAAGTATAAAATAAGGGGAATCAGGGAGCTCTCACGTGTCCACACGTGACCCCTCTCTCCTTAGTGTTTAACACTAGTCTGGAGATTTTGTCCCCAGTGTTTAACACTGATTTGCTTAGTGTTTAACACTAATTTGAAAACTCTGTTCCCAGTGTTCAACACTGATTATCTTTTAGTGTTTAACACTAACTTGTTAATCTTATTCCCAGTGTTCAACACTGTTGGTCTCTAGTGTTTGACACTAGCTTTAGCCCAATTGGCTAAGTTTCCGGAGGCAAAGCCTCTCCTTCAATGAACCAACAGAGGGCCAATATCCCAAACATGATTGGACTTAGCCCAGGCTGGCCATAAGTCCTTAATTCAAACTTAAATGGGTCAATGGGCTCATAATATAATAATTGATCTTAGTTTCCAAATTGGACTACAGATCACTTAATCTACCTTGGTTTAAGGGTACATCTCTTCACTCCTTTGATACTTGGCGTTGTAATTCCTCAACGTCTTCAAAGAGGTGACGGGTCCCGATGACCACACATTGACACGGACTGTGGGGTCCTTAAACTCATGGACTATGAGGTCCTTAACCTTGACCGTAATGTCTTAAAACTAAACACCGGACTGTGGGGTCCTTAAACCCATGGACTATGTGGTCCTTAACCTTGACCGGAATGTCTTAAAACTAACAACGGACTATGACGTCCTTAACCTTGACTGTGATGTCTTAAAACTAATATCGGATTGTGGAGTCCTTAAATCCACGGACTACGACGTCCTTAACCTTGACCGCAACGTCTTAAAACTAACACTGGACCGCAATGTCCTTAAACTACCTATTGACCGCAATGTCACTAAACTAAACAATAGGGCTCCCCTAATCGCTCTCTTGTCGGATCTAAACAATCCCGTTAAGTTGATCTTAGTCTAAAACTAGACTAACGTATCCTTACCAAACGTTTAAGTCGATCTTAGTCTCAAACGAGGCTAACGTATCCTTAAACACAACCCCCAAACCCAAATCTAAGATAATACGGATTTGGACTAGTCCACGCCCTACGGGCGGACGACATAACTCAGTCTCCGTATACAATCCACGGGCAACCGAACACAAAACAAACACACATGACACGAAGTGATCATCTGGAGAAGGAGAAAGTTGTTACTGCAATGCGGTAGCGTAATTAACCGCAGGGGCTTGCGCCTGCAGGGAAGAGCGTCCCCACAATCAAAAACCCCTCAAGCGAGGGGGAATCTGACGAAGTCTGCTATATCGGACGCATCCGTTTAAACCTTCGATACACGGTGCCATAAATCAACTTGGCATCTTCCGAGAGGTAAACGGATAGCACCAATTAGCATCTGCCCCGAATCTCAGACCAGACAGTCCACGTCTTGGCCGTCTTTCGGAGGGGAACAATAGGCAGGTGCCGAAAGGTAGGGAATGAAGAAAACCAATTAGCCTAAGTAGGGTGTACAGAAGGTAATAAGTAAAGACAAAATAAAGGGATTAGAAAGAGAGCAAAGTAAATTGCGACTTCTATCATTCACGACCAAACCACGTACTTCATCACCACTCCTACTTCACCATTGCTTTTTTCCCCAGTTCGGGAGAAATAGAATAAGGTATTATTCAGTTGTCTTTTATCATCACCTTCTCTCAGGTTGCGAGTACTCCTAGGATTAGGAGAGTACACCTATTATGCTTACTGGATAGTCTTCTTCCAAACCATAGGCTGGTACCGAACGGTAGGGAAGGAAGAAAACCACTTAGCCTAAAGGGGTGTACAGAAGGTAATGAATAAAGACAAATAAAGGGATTTTGGAGAGATGACAAAGAAATATACGGTTACAGTCATGAATTGGATTATGGAAGAGGCATTACTAGGAATACCAGGATACCTCTACGAAACATTTTCATATTTCAGTTTCACTGTGCATTGTTAAAGGAAAACTGATTTCCCGATTAGATACTTATTCCAGGGTATGTATTTACCAGGTATGATTGTTCAGTTGATAAAACTGCACATTTGTATTACATTTTTCCTACCATTTTCATATTAAAAAAAGGAATTTATTATAATATATTATACATATGAGGGTTTATGTGTAAAAATACTATTTTCATGTGTTTATATATTATAATTATCATTTGGTAGGAAAATGTAAGCATATAATATCCATGTAACATTTGGCCCATTTAAATATGATTACCACATTAATACCTTTGACCAATACTTAATGGTTAAGTTAATATCACAATAAAACAAACTCTACTAATATTATTTGTTGTGTTGTTCTGCAGAATTTTCAGGGCTAAAATCAAGGAAATCAAAGTTGTTGGAACAAACCTGCCTAATTAAGAAAGTAAACTAAATAAATCAATTCTGGCAGTGACGTAGAGAAGATTTTCAGTTTCCAGAGATTCAAAAGATCACCAAATACTACAGAGATAAAGCCCCAGAAATTTAAGGCCAAGATCCCACCATAAGACCGCGGATCCGCGGTCAAACCCATCCAACGGCCGCGGTTCCACCGCACTTTAAGGGAGTTGGGATTCTGGATTTTTTGGTTAGAATCTTAACCACTGATTTCCATATTAGGAAGCTAGGGTTCTGACTCTGGGACTATAAATAAGGACCGAGAGCCTCTTAGAAAAATTATCAAGCCGAAGAGATCACGAAGTCCAAGACGGCTCACGCATCCAGGCTGATCATCAACTGTTCATCTACCTCCTTCGGAAGAGTTCAAGAAGCAAACTAGTCTTTATAATCATTTTCTAAGGAATCAAAGTGTAGATTGTTCAAGTTGATTAATAAAGGTAGTTGTTTTATTTAATTCTTTTGCATTTTACATTATGTTTTCCCTCTCTATCTTTTCATCTTCTTTTCCCAACATGCGCGAGTAATTCTCCGCTTGTTAGGGTTCGTAGGATTAGGGTAGGCTAATGGACGATGAAAATAATTAAACCCTTTTTAAGTCCTATAAAGTTTAGGAACTTTATCAAAAGAATCATTAACATCCTAATTGGGCGCGCTAGCAATTCTTTGCTAGTTCCGACCGCGATTAGAGATTAGATTAATGATTGTTTTGGTAAAGGCTAGATATGAACGGAGTTCCGTGTCGAGATAAGGGTTAAGAGTGGGATTCCTTTTCCCTCCAGAAACCTTAATCTACACGCATCACCATCGTTCTAGTTCTAAATCTATTAATGGATAAAATGGGTAACTTTTAATTAATCGTCCATAACTACTAAATCCTAACGAACCCTACAAGCCCTCTTATTATATTAATTACATCTTTAAAATAATCTAGATCTATATTTTACATTCTTGTTTAACGTAGATCTAGAAATCTTTCTATAAAATTCTTTATCTCTCCTCTCTTTCTCAACACATCTAAAGTAAGAATAGAATATTCAACGTTTCCCTGAGGACGACCCGTACTCATCTCAGTCTAGCTACACGCGACACCGTTATTGATTACGGTTAACTACAAACACTTTTTCGTATCAATCAAATGGCGCCGTTGCCGGGGAAACGTGCGTAATTTTTTATTTTTACTATTTGTGTTGAATTCTTAGACGAGTCATATCATTATTAAAACAAAACTGCAAATTGTATATTTAACGATTATTGTGTGAATTTTTGCGAGGAAATCTGGAGTCACGGACTTGAGGAAACAGGAGATCTAGGGTTCACACTTCTCTGGTAAGATTCTAACTCCCTTCTCTCTCCTCTAAAATCCAATAAAATCTATTTTCTGCAGGATTCTTTGCAAAATATCACCGCTCAAAAATCCTTTTGCAAAGTTTTGTTTTTCGGTTTGTTTTTGCATATTTTAATACGGATCTTTAAGGGGCAAGGACCAAATCAAGATTAGGTGGGGATTTCATCACCCTTCCTATGCCCCACAAATCACAAACCAAGCATATAGATCAACCCTTCATTAATTTAAAAAATATCTAGACCAGACTCTAAGGACTGTCGCGCTCATTAAGGACAGAGGATGGTCGTGGGTAATCTATCGTTTATCCGCATTACTTTTTGTAGTGCCTAGGCAAGTGTGTCAAAGGCTAGTGGTTTTTAATTAGGCCCACTACTGTGGTTCCTTCCCACTTACCTGGCACTTATCTGGCTACGAGGGTAGTACGGAGGCGGTAGAGGATTGATCCTGCGGCTTGTCCTTTGGAAGTCTAGGAGCGGTCTAGAGACTGGACCTAGGTGACCTTAGTTCTAGGGTTGCTTGTGCATCTTAGGGAGATTTGTCTTGAGTCCACTCTTTCAAAACAAGCCAATTTTAAATCACACACACGCTGCCACTTGCACTAAACCCTCTTAGTGCATGCTCGGCTGGACACGGGATCCTAGTGCCCGTCTTGTCCGCGTTCCTGCTATCGACGCCGAAGTCGGTACTTCTTCATCTTCTTTTCCCCCACCACACACGACCGAGATGGACGGCACTCCATCAGATTATAACACCACGCTGCCACCGCCCGAAGGTGCGCAGAATCCACCGCGCATCTCTCTCCAAGAGAGATGCTATCCTATCCGTGGTCCTCTTCCTACTTGTCTATCTCTTCCACCACCTAACGGGGATAATTTCGAGATTAAACCCCACTACATCAATCTGCTGCCCAAATTTCACGGGCTTGAGTCGGAAGACGCGTACGTTTTCATCACCAAATTCGAAAACGTATGCGCAATGATGGGTACTTCACAATTGACTTTAGATGCTATGCGCTTACGTCTTCTCCCATTCACACTGTGCGACTTGGCAGAAAAATGACTTTACAATACTGCCGCACACTCTATCACTAATTGGGATGAATTTGTCATAGCATTTCTTAAGAAGTTTTACCCAAACCATAAGACTGCACGTGTTAGGAGCGAGATCAACCAGTTCACCCAGCTTCCCAATGAACCATTTTGGAAGTGCTTTGAACGTTTCAAAGATCTGCTTGTCCAATGCCCCCATCACGGAATACAAAGATGGGATTTATGTTGGATTATATATAAGGGCATTAATCCAGTGACAAAGCAGATGCTTGAAACAATGTGTCAATGCAATTTCATGTCTAAAGATGAGGGTGAAGCGTGGAAATATCTGGAAGACCTTACTGAACACACGTTGCAGTGGGAAAGCGTAAGACCACCTTCAACTAAGGGAGGTATTCACCAGCTCGATGTTTCTATCGCAGTAAATGCCGAAATGGCAGCGATTCAGAAGAAACTCGATGCTATTGAAAACAAGTTCTCAACATTCTCCCTAAATCAGGTCACGCTTCCTAAGACTGTCTGTGGTTGTTGTTCGGATCCTTCACACTTAACGGAAGAATGTCCTATGAATGCATCGTTTCAAGCTAATGCTGCTTTTCAGCAGCGACCTAGAAACGACCCTTATTCTTCCACGTACAATCAAGGATGGAGGAATCATCCTAACTTTGCTTGGAACTAAAACCAACAAAGCAATTATCAAAGACCTCCTCCACAGCAACCACAACCACAGAATCAGCCCCCCTTTCAGTCACAGAATTTCCAAAATCCGGCCAACATTTCTACACCACAAGTGGCCGGTACTGACAACTCACTTGCACAAACTTTGGATATGTTCATGAAACAATCCATGCAAATTTCGGCTGAGATGAGGTCTTCTATTGATACCATAACGAAAAACTCCGCCTCCCATGGTGAGAGTATTAAATCATTAGAAAACCAAATCGCACAGTTAAACGCCGCAATGAGTGCGAGAGAGAAAGGGAAACTCCCATCTCAACCCATACCTAATCCTGGCCACTCATAAAGTTATAATGTGAGTGTTGTTACCACGTTGAGATCGGGAAAAGTGCTGAATAACCAAGTGGGTGAGCAATGTGATGATAGTGACACCAATGATACCCCAGCTTCTTCTTCTTCCCCTAATTCGTCTAGTCTCCCACCTTCACCCGAGCCTATTCTCCGTTTTCCCCAAGGCTCGAACCCTTCGCCCATTTCGCCAAATCTATCTAAGTCGATGCCCACTCCAATTTTGGGATCGAATCCGTCGCCACATTCTTCTCCACAAACGTTGGACCCAAAACTTATTGATCAAGCACCTTATCCAAACAGGTTAAGGAGCAACAGACCAAGTCCACAAATGGAGAAGATTGTAGAAATTTTTAAGCAAGTTAACATAAACATTCCTCTCCTAGATGTTATTCAACAAGTTCCGTCATATGCGAAAATCCTAAAGGACTTATGCACTAGGAAGGGAAAATTTCAAGTACCTAAAAAAGTTTTCCTTGCGAGTAATGTGAGCACTGCTTTTACACAACAACTACCCAAGAAACGAAAGGACCCCGGAAGTCCTACAATTTCTATTTCCATTGGGGGTAAAAATATCAATCGTGCTATACTCGATCTAGGTGCTAGTGTAAACTTGCTTCCGTATTCTGTTTATGAGCAATTAGGGATCGGAGAGTTAAAACCTGCGCATTGCACTCTTCAGATGGCCGATCGATCTATCACCCAACCTAGGGGTGAGCTAGAGGATGTGTTAATCAAAGTCGGGGAATTCATCTTCCCTGTGGACTTTATCGTTATAGATACACAACCTGTAGCAAACCCACGCAATCAAATCCCGGTGATACTCGGTCGACCTTTTTTGGCCACTTCCAATGCAATAATCAATTGTAGAAACGGCTCTATGACCCTATCCTTTAGAAAGAAGTCAATTGAGCTTAACATTTACAAGTTGGGAAGTGAACCCTCCGAACCTTATGCTCATGTGTGTTCTGTCGAATTAATGGATGTCGACAGCAGCGAATTTGATCAACCTCATAATTCTGACTCTTTTCATATGTTGTTGCTTGACACGGACTCTTCCACCGAGTTGTCCGGGTCAACATCTAACGCTGATGAGGAACCTTTTATAGAGTCTGACGATCACCCTATTTTTTCTAATGATATTATTCTTCGGGGTATCGATGAAAGCTTTGAGGAAATTTTCGCTGATGAACTCGCATTTTTACAAGACACGGGTGTTGAGATGAATCAACTCCAAGATGAAGAAATTGGACCTCCACCCCTTCTTTTGGACAATCATGATAATGTGAGTAATCCATCATTACTATCACTGTGTCGTCTCTCCAAATTGAGACGCAATCTTTTTCCATTACACCTCTTATCACCTCCCCACTTCTTCATGTCCATAGGTGACATGTTCTTCGACCAACCTTGGTGCTTCATCGATAAAATTTTTGAATGGTTGGTGTTGACTTTTGGTCTTTGTAAGGCTTTACTTTGACCAATAACCTTGACCCCCTCGTGTGATTTAAAAAAAAAGATTAAAATTGTTTAACTCATGTTTGGGGGGGATATTTTGGCTCTTGAAAGAAAATGATTTTTACAAAATTATGAGCCTAAAATAAGTTTGGGGGAGGATTTTCACTTTCATATATTTTTGCCCCCATTAATAATTTCCTCCCAAGTCTACAGGTTTTTGAGCTTAACGGATAACATCAGTGAGGACACTGCTGTAAACAGGTTTGGGGGAGGTTTGTGCTTATTTACACCAATTTGCATCATATTTTGCATAAGCACAACTTTTAACAAATATAGAAAAAAAAAATTTGATAACAAAAGAGTAGAAAGTGAAAAATTATATCCAAAAGATAGGAATAGTTTAAGAAAACCAAGAAAATTAGAAGTTTTATTAAACGAACTAGTAATAAGTAGTTATGAGCTGTTGTCCCAAGGGTTAGTAAGATGAAAGAAGTCACTAATTTGAGGATAAAAATATGTCTGAAAAATAGTTTCTATTCTGGAAGCCAAACATTTGAATGTTGATACCCTACTATATGCACTTACACACGTCTTGAAACTCGGGATAGTAGAGGATACCTTGAAATGCTCTTGTCTAAAAGCCAAAGTATGAAGGAAGTGAAAAAAATGAAGAAAATATAAAAATGGTGAAAAGAAAAAAAAATGAACACTGGTTTTTGTATCGCCAAGGCAGCAATAAAAAAATATAGCGAGGGTGCCTCTTCACCTAGTGCCCTAAGGCCAACTGGTCTGGGAGTCACTGCTAAGCCTTAGGTGGTGCAAGACGAGGAAAATATTATCACCTAATCAGCAAGCACATAAGTAATCGGTCGGTTAGTATCTCAAGAAGTATTAACGGTCGCATGAAAATGTGTGAGAAAATCTTAATATTCATCAAATTAAAAAGTACTAAGGTAGATGGACAAGAGTATGATAGCTTGAATTGAATTCTCCGAGTGTAGGGATGTTCTTTACACACACATGGGGTTATATGATCAATGTTTGGATGAAAGGTAGGAATGAAGAATAAAGACGATGTTTTATTGAGAGATTATGTGATTTCTAACATTTTTTCATGACTATTAAGATAGGGCTCATGACAACTGAAAAACTAGTATAGTTGGAAACTCTTATTTTCAAAGTCTTTCTTTTATGGTTCTTATCTTTATATGTAAATTTCACCATCTCTCTTTTGTTATAGGATTTTGTGGGTGTAATCCGCTGAAAACCCTCAGGAGACAACACTCCTCCTACTAGGGACACCTAAAGGTTTAACGGCTTGTTGCACGTGCTCAGTGCAATCGTGTCTGCCTACGAAAGTGTGCTTAGTTTTCTCTTTTCTTTTTCTCCTCTTAAATAAACTAGTTTGCTCGGGACGATCAAAGATAAGTTTGGGGGTATTTGTTCAGTTGATAAAACTGCACATTTGTATTACATTTTTCCTACCATTTTCATATTAAAAAAAATGACTTTATTATAATATATTATACATATGAGGGTTTATGTGTAAAAATACTATTTTCATGTGTTTATATATTATAATTATCATTTGGTAGGAAAATGTAAGCATATAATATTCATGTAACATTTGGTCCATTTAAATATGATTACCACATTAATACCTTTGACCAATACTTAATGGTTAAGTTAATATCACAATAAAACAAACTCGACTAATATTATTTGTTGAGTTGTTGTGCAGAATTTTCAGGGCTAAAATCAAGGAAATCAAAGTTGTTGGAACAAACCTGCCTAATTAAGAAAGTAAACTAAATAAATCAATTCTGGCAGTGACGTAGAGAAGATTTTCAGTTTCCAGAGATTCAAAAGATCACCAAATACTACAGAGATAAAGCCCCAGAAATTTAAGGCCAAGATCCCACCATAAGACCGCGGATCCGCGGTCAAACCCATCCAACGGCCGCGGTTCCGCCGCACTTTAAGGGAGTTGGGATTCTGGATTTTTTGGTTAGAATCTTAACCACTGGTTTCCATATTAGGAAGCTAGGATTCTGACTCTGGGACTATAAATAAGGACCGAGAGCCTCTTGGAAAAATTATCAAGCCGAAAAGATCACGAAGTCCATGACGGCTCACGCATCCAGGCTGATCATCAACTGTTCATCTACCTCCTTCGGAAGAGTTCGAGAAGCAAACTAGTCTTTGTAATCATTTTCTAAGGAATCAAAGTGTAGATTGTTCAAGTTGATTAATAAAGGTAGTTGTTTTATTTAATTCTTTTGTATTTTACATTATGTTTTCCCTCTCTATCTTTTCATCTTCTTTTCCCAACATGCGCGAGTAATTCTCCGCTTGTTAGGGTTCGTAGGATTAGGGTAGGCTAATGGACGATGAAAATAATTAAACCCTTTTTAAGTCCTATAAAGTTTAGGAACTTTATCAAAATAATCATTAACATCCTAATCGGGCGCGCTAGCAATTCTTTGCTAGTTCCGACCGCGATTAGAGATTAGATTAATGATTGATTTGGTAAAGGCTAGATATGAACGGAGTTCCGTGTCGAGATAAGGATTAAGAGTGGGATTCCTTTTCCCTCCAGAAACCTTAATCTACACGCATCACCGTCGTTCTAGATCTAAATCTATTAATGGATAAAAATGGTAACTTTTAATTAATCGTCCATAACTACTAAATCCTAACGAACCCTACAAGCCCTCTTATTATATTAATTACATCTTTAAAATAATCTAGATCTATATTTTACATTCTTGTTTAACGTAGATCTAGAAATCTTTCTATAAAATTCTTTATCTCTCCTCTCTTTCTCAACACATCTAAAGTAAGAATAGAATATTCAACGTTTCCCTGAGGACGACCCGTACTCATCTCGGTCTAGCTACACGCGACACCGTTATTGATTGCGGTTAACTACAAACACTTTTTCGTATCAGTCAATGATTCTCACATCTGTATGGTTTTACAGATGATGAGTGGGAGTAAGTTATTGGGAATTAGGTGATCATCCTCATTATATCGGAATTTGTTGTAATTGATGATATTTGAGGAAATCGCCTGGGTTTTTGCCGGACGATAAGTATTTGGTTTTGAGTATCCGTTGTTGTGCACCAATTTCAAAATGATATATCTGTACGTTTATTTTTATAAAGTGAGATATAACTTTTTGAAATTATGTATATGACATTTACCTAAATCAGTTGTCGATTGGGTAAGGAGCATTGAACAGCGGAGTAGTTCTTAACCATAAGTACATTTTTCAACCTACGATGCACATGTTTTGAGTTATTCGACTCAGGGGTCTCATACAGAGTATTGTATGCTGTCCAGTGTACATCAGGACAAAGGGGTTAGTCCTCGTACTATGTTCTGTTTACTTGTGACTTCTCTAGTTTTTAGACAAGTGTTTCGTAGAAATACAAGATCCAAGTTTTGAGAAGTTGTGGGTATAGGAATAAAGTAGAGAACCAGATGTCGCAAGTATCGGGATTCTTCAAAGAGATCGAAGATGTAGATACTTGTGATTGGTATTCAGTTGATAGTAATGGTTTTGAGAAACTTGTTTCTCTTTCAGGTTACTCATAATTGGATGAACTCCTAAGTTGAGTAATGCTGATTAGCTTCTCTCCATTAAGTTGATATGCACTGGAGACAGCTGCATGATTAGAATCTGGTTCCAATTAAATAAGTGCAAAATTTTCTATATTGGATATAGAATGGTTCATATTTTAACGATGTTAAGGTACGGGGAGTTGTCCGGCTTATGCTTAAAACCAGATTCTGGATAACTCAAGGCACGTTTCTGTAATGGCAGTTTGTGGGTTGACCCGGGCTATGTCGAGGGTTGACTTTCTACTATATGGAAGATCAATAGTGATATTGTTCTTGACTCGCCACAGTTTTAGTAAAATGGATTTTTTTTTTCAGAAAACAGTAGTGGGAGTATGGTAGAACTGGAAATGATTCCAGAACCGCAAACGATTATGGAAAATTTAATAGAACCTAAAGATTCAATCAAGTTTGACATTCCATTAGCCACTCCGCAGATATGGTGGGTAACCTCAGACACTCGAGAGGTACTCCGGTAGCCTCAAGGACGGTGACAGGGAGGTTCTTGTTTACCCAGATTTGACACTACTGTTGTTCCAGGCTATGAGACCCGGCAGGAGGTTAAGTATAGCGTCGTTCTAAACTTGTTTTAGAAGTGCACGTATATATTATTCTGCCAGAGGGTTGTTGTGGTCAGTGGCAGCAGCGGAAGCATAGTGGGCAAGAAGCTTATGTCTATTTATATACTAGAGCAGTTATAGCGGAGATAGATCATCTATTTTTGATATGACAGTCATGGGTTTGACTTCATCAAAATAGGGGATGGATCTGTTAAGAAGGTAGTAGGGTGTGATGTCCTGGTATTTGGATGACATTCACAGAGTAGGAAGTAAAATTCCTATACTATGATCGGTTATACTATGGTTGTCACACAGTTGTTTCTCCACAAAGGATATTGATATAATATCTGACATTCTGGTTACTAGATCTAAATTTGAGTAGTTTCCCAATGTGGGTACTTTAACAGTATTCTAATAGTATTTTAGAATGGACGACTCCTGGCATGGTGGTGTACCTGCAGGTGATGGAGTCTCCCTCTCTAAAGGTGTCTTACAGACTAAAGAGGAGAGGGATGTGCATGATTGGCATATCACATGCTTAGGTAATTGAGTCAATCGTGAGATATCAAGTATCACGCCAGATGTTGTTTTTGCACTAGATGCAATAAGTTTATATTAATCCAATCCTGGAGAAACATACGGAAGCAGTTTTAGAACATAAGTGGATGTTCTAGGGATTTGATGACGGCAGCCTCCTTCGGGAGACGGTTATCATTCCAGGCTTCCAATGTGACATGGATGACAGAGTGATTGTCAGAGTTATAGTTTTCCCTCTGACGAGGGGCAGTATTATGGACAGGTGGTCCAAGAGGATATTGTGGGAGGCATGGTGCTGGACACTGATTAGATTCAGTTGTCGATACAGTCTAAGAAGTTTGGATTTGGAGTTCATTTATGAACTAGGTCCCATCAGATATCCAGACATATTCTAAGACAGGTATTACTCAATTCGGGAGATGGGTTTCTCTGCGAACTTGAGATTAAGAGAGACATAGAAAGATACATCAGGGCGGATCCACTCACTGAGGCTATTTCTCGAACACAAGAGTTTTTACAAACGAGCTTTGTGAAACTGTTTAGTAGAGGAGTTGGGTGTTCGGTATCACACGGGCTGTGAGTATGCTACATCGCAATAATTAGCTTTAAGTGCAAGTGGGAGATTGTTAGATATAGTGCCCTCAAAGTCAATTATTGGATCGCAGGTACGTGATTGCAATGATTGAGGGAGGACCTATACCGGTAGGACGGTCTTACTCGAGATGATAGTATGCTATCTGGTTTGCCTTTATCATCGTGTACAGATTTAGGTGACATGATCACTATTATTACACGTTGATAGAGCCCTTAGGATCCTGCTTGACTACCAACAGCATGATGGCGATCATATACGTGAGAGTTGGGTAGTCTATAAGCACATCCTTAAAAATGGTCCCTAGTCGTAGGAGTTTCGAGACAGGGTATCGATACTCCAGAGTAGACTAGTGTATACAGTCGAGACCCCGACGAGGGGCGGTGGCCGGTCTCATAAGCCACTGGTGTCAGTTGGATCACCTAAGATGTATACAGGTGCTCGTTGGGTTATGAGTACACCGGACAGGACTCGCCGGGAACTTGCTAGTTGGTATATATACCTAGCGTCAGATAGCAGTTCCCTGGTGACATGTGTACATGTTAGTTCATCAACCTGAGGTCGTCATTTGTCTCATATGAGTTCCCACTATGCTTAGATTACTACCCTACCACGGCTCAAAGGAGTCGTGCAAACAGGTTTTAGTTGGGTACAGTCCCGAGCCACATGGAGGCAAGTGAGCGGATCGGCAGGGGATTCGTCTCTCCCGGTATTGGGGGTGAGATCGCGCTGTGTCAAGAAGAGCCATTACACCAAGTCCTTGGCCAAGGCAGGTGAGAATTACTGGTAGGTATTCCAGTAGTTTCTCAGGGTGTTCAGGGCTACTCTCCGACATGACTTATACCGCTATTGGGGGTCTGACGTTACCAGCCCCTAGGCCCGATATGCGATGCTCATAGATGAACGGACCTGATTGTATATATATTGTCACTGATAGGCTCAGTAGGGTTCCAGGATGAGTTCGCTCATCAGGCTTCCCTTTCGGTCAGTACATGGGCAGCCGTTACGCACAGCTAGTGCTGCTGACATGCTTGTGGTTAAACCCACTGCCAGGGTACTGACGAGTCTTTAGAGTCCCCCACAGATAGTTTCCCAAGTTCGGGTGAAACGTTGTAGAGGTCGTATGGTTTTATGGCAGGGTTCGAAAATGCACGTGCACTTGTGCACGTGTCATATTTCAGACAGATTATACTTGTGGGCTTTGGTTTAAGCCGGATCCAAGTATTATATTGAGTCGGAATATTTTAGTCTCTCGTATTCGTATTCGGTCGGAATATGGATACATGTATGTATATACAGGTGAGGGGTATTCTCGTAATCCGTTATGAGAATATTTTAGAAGATGCATTTCTTTTTGGATTAATCATTTTGGTTTAAATGATTATTGATTTTGGAAAGAGTGACTCATTCTTGGTGACACATTTCTTCTAGCATGTTCATTAGTGACTCATGCTAATGTGTCACTAAGTGAGTCATGATAGAATTAATTGTGTTTTGTGTATAGATATTTTAGGGTTTTGTGGAGATATTTTTGGGAGATATTTTTTGAGATATTTTCTTTACACAAACCATATATATCTACTCACAAAAGAAATCACCACAATTAATTATGCTTGAGTTCTTTCTCTCTTGATAGTTTTCTTGAGTTCACAATTTTCATCTCTAAGCATCTTCTTCAACCTCCACCCTAACCCTCTCATGTGATGAGAACCCTAGGGTGTTTGAGACAAAGTATTCTACTCATTCTCTACTTCATCTTGGACATGTCGGTTTGCATACTTCATGTCCGAGTTGCCTCGGTATAGAGGCGGGAGCCCGTTTAAAGATCCGTTGACATGGTGCCACCTCGATGAGGAGATAGGAGATCGGAGTTGCCGCGAGGAGTGTGGGATGATGGCTAAAGACCGAAGGACTCGGATCGATCGGTATAGCCTTTCTACCTCTTTACAGTTTGTTAGTTTAGCGTTAATGGCAAGATCTGGATTATAGTATGCGATAGTACCAGTTATAAAAGTTTTTGTTCCGTGTTTGGCGTCAGAATGACGGCCGGGGCGCTACCGTAGACTTACAGTTCCTATGCTACACTCAGTCAAGCTCTTCTTATCACAAAGGTTCTCCATGAATGATTTGGGTGATGCCTATTGCATCATGGGGAGAACTACCGGACAGCTGTGAAGAACATTCTTAAGTACTTGAGAAGGACTAAAGAATTGTTCTTGGTGTATGGTAACGGTGAACTCCATGTCGAGTACTTTACCGATTCGAGCTTCCAGAGTGATAAAGACGACTGTGAGTCGGTCTCGGGTTTTTTACTTTACCCTCAGTGGAGGGACGGTAAGTTAGAAGAGTTCCAAGTTAGATACCGTAACAGGCTCGACAATGAAGGTTGAATACATCGCTACTAACGATACTGCCAAAGAGGCTGTCTGAATGAACAAGTTTATGAGATGAACTTGGTGAGGTTCCTACCATTAAGCACCCAATACTTATGTATTGTGATAACAATGGAGCTGTGGTTTTGTCCTAGGAACCCCGGTCCTATCAGTGATCCAGACATATTCTTAGGCAGTATCACCTGATCAGGGAGATAGTTGATCTCTGGGGATTGAGGTCAGAAGAGTTGACACGAAGAATAACACAGCGGATCCACTCACGAAGGCCATTTGAGAGACTTTTTGGGATGTTGTGTATGAGATACTACAACAATTGGCTTTAGTACAAGTGGGAGATTGTTAGTTATATGTATGTCCTGGAGGCCATTATTATACATGATTGTATATTATAGTGGATGCTTGGACATATATAGAGAGGACTTTCTTGCTCGACATGATAGTATGCTATATGGTTGCTCTTTATCTTAGCATGTACACTTGTATCATTATATTGTCTCTCCGTTACATGTTAATAAAGCCCTTAGGATGTGTACTTGACTACCAGGATTATGATGCAGATCATACTAGTGGGGCCAGGATAGTCTACAAGTTCATCCTTTAATTGTTCCTAGTCGAGAGAGTATCGAGACAGGGCATCGATATTCCAGAGTAGAATAGTGTGTACATTTCTTGACCCTGTATGGGGCGATGGTTGAACCCACAACCATTGGTGTTTGACATCAAAGATTGTACACAGATGCTCATTAGAGAATGGGTACACCGAACAGGACTCGCCGAGAACTCCTAGATGGTATTATACCTATCGTCAGATAGCAGTTCTCTGGTGACATTGGTACAGATTAGTCTGTAGCCCGAGACCGTCATAGAGTCTTTTATGATTCTCGCTGTACTTTGATTTCCTCCCTACCATGCTCAAGAGAGCGTGCAAACAGAGGGATTTTGAGTACAGTCCCGAGTCACATGGAGACAATGAGCAATAGGAGGGGTTTCGTCTTTCCCGGTATTACGGGTTGATGTTGCGCTATGCTCGATTGACTATAACAGGACGTCCCTGGCCAGGGCTGATGATGATATTTACTAGTAAGTGTTATCAGTAGTTTCTCGACCCATTATGAGCCTCACATCGACATGAATTATCAACTTATTAGGGTCTGACATTTACCACCCCCAGACTCGATATGCGACATATCATACGAAGAGACCGGACTGTACGGTAGTGTTACTTACAGGATTCATGGTAGTTTGGACAAACTTGCTTGTTAATCTTCTGATCGCTCAATACCTGGGTAGCTGTTACGTCCAGATAGTACCGCTGACGGCCTGTGGGTGACTGATATGATCATTACCTACTGCTGGCTATTGACGAGTCTTTAGAGTCCTACACAGAGCTTTCCTAGCTCAAGCGAAACGGAGTAGGGCACATAAGTGATATGTGCAGGACCGAGATTGATACGTGTATGTGATACAGTATTCTAATCTTGCAATATAGGTTATATATAATATAACCAGATTATTGAATCAAGTGTTGATTCAATAATTTGTTATATGTATATTTGATATACATATAAATGATATTAGTCAGTTATATGTGATATAGACGGATTATTAAATCAAGTGTTGATTTACTAATTTAATATATAATTATATATTTGATATATTAATATATATTAACTAATATTAGCTTACTTAAGAATTTCTTTTCGAGAGTGATTCCTGAGCAAGAGGGTAAATTACTACGCTTAGAATCTTCCATACTAAATCTCTTTAGTATGGTATCAATGTACCTAGATTGGGACAATCCCAACATCCGCTTAGATCTATCTCTACAGATCTTAATCCTCTGGATGTATGAGGCATCACCTAGATCTTTCATGGAGAACTTTAGTGATAAGAATAGCTTGACCGAGTGTAGCATAGGGACATCATTTCTTATCAAGAGTATGTCATCCACGTACAATACGAGGAAGATAACCTTACTCTTTACAACCTTCCTATATACATAAGGTTCATCTATATTTTTTATGAAGTCAAACTCTTTGACTGCTACATCAAAACAGATGTTCCAGCTCTACGATGCCTACTTTAATCCGTAGATTGATTTAAGCAGCTTGCACACCTTTCCGCTGCTCCCTCTGTCTACGAAGGCTTCTGGCTGTGTCATGTACACGCTCTCTTCTAAATCACCATTTAGAAAAGCGGTCTTGACGTCCATCTGCCAGATTTCGTAGTCATGATATGCAACAATGGCAAGTAGGATCCTGATGGACTTAAGCATAACCACTGGAGAAAAGGTTCCATCATAGTCTATACCTGGTCGTTAACGAAAACCTTTTGTTACAAGTCTAGTTTTGAAGATCTCAACCTTTCCATTTACACCAAGTTTCTTCTTAAAGTTCCACTTGCTCCCAAGGGGTTTTACCTCTTCAGGAGTAACTTCTAAAATCCATACTTTATTGGTGTACATGGATTCCATCTCAGATCCCATAGCATGCAACCATTTCACAAAGTCTTCACTTGTGATGGCCTGCTCGAAAGTAGTTGGGTCATCATGTTCCATGATGAAATCCTCACTCCCACCGTCTATGAGAAAACCATAGTATCTCTCAGATGGATGAGAAACCCTACTAGATCTGTGGAGTGGCTGAGGTTCGTCAGGGACTATTGAATCCTCCGGTTATACCAAATCATTAGTTGTAGTTTGTGTAGCTGGAATTTCTTCCAGTTCTACCTCATTGCCACTAATTTCTTTCACGAGAAATTCCTTTTCTAAAAAGGTGGAATATTGAGAAACAAACACTTTTTGTTCCTCAGTGTGGTAGAAAATATATCCATGTGAATTTTTAGGATATCCCACAAACTTCCAGAGAACTGATCGTGCCTCGAGTTTGTCCGGATTCTGTTTTTTAACATAGGCTGGACAACCCCATATCTTAACTCGTTTAAGATATAGTCTCTTTCCACTCCATATCTCATATGGTGTTTTAGACACTAATTTTGATGGAACTTAAGTCGACCCTAGCACCACCATGATGTCCAAGAGGCATCAAACATGCCAAATTCAAATTTTTCAAGGGTGCTAAGCTAGACTAAACAAGATCTTTGCTAGAATATTAGGGTTTAGTAAATACTAGTAGAAGTGAAAGATGGTTATACCAACATAGATCGAGTCCTTCACTTCAATAGCTTCGTGTAGTAGTCCCGTGACTCCACTAGGTTGCACTTGAGGCTTTGGACGAACTTCCTCCGATGACCTTCGTGCCGAAGACGATCAACGAGAATTCCCTCCACCTCAAGCTACCTCTATACTAAACTCTTTAGTGTAGTAAACACGCTACACTCGATCACTAGTCAAGTGTAGGATGGTGAAGTAGGGGATGTTAAAAACTCACAAGTTTGTGCTCAAGCTTCATGATTCACATCACATGTGAGGGTTGAAGCTCGAACTATAGCAATTGAGGAAGAAGAAGAAGGTAGAGAGCAACCATGGGAGCAACTCAAGAAAAATGGCTAAGTGTTGAGAATGAGCTTAGAATGAATGGCAACCCCTTGACCCCCACTCATTCAAGCATGGAATTTTGCAATATAAAACTGCAACCATGCTTGAATAGTGAGTCAAGATGAATAAAAAAAAAGTAAATCCCTTGCTTGCAACCATGCTCTCATTTTCCACTTCATTTCTATTTTCACAAAATAGAATTTTAAGCCATGCTTCATTATTATTATTATATATATATATATCATATATATTAATATATATATATTATGAAGAATAATTAGTGAGCTAATGATATTAGTTAGGGTATAATTATATCACATATAATTTATATCATATTATTAAATCAACACTTGATTTAATAATCCGGTTATATCACATATGACCAGCTAATATCATTTATCTGTATATCACATTATCAAATCAACACTTGATTCGACAATCGGGTTATATCACATATAACCGAACCGATAACAGATAACTACCACATTACAATAAGGTATCACATATACGTATTTAATCAGGCCCACACACATATCACATATGTGTCCTACTTCGTTTCACTTGAACCAGGGAACTTCTGTGTGGGACTCTAAAGACTCGTCAATACACCAGCAGTAGATGATGATCACATTAGTCACCTACAAGCCATCAGCGGTACTAGTTGGACGTAACGGCTACCCAGGTATTGAGCGATATGAAGATCAACAAGCAAGCTTGTCCATAATCTCCATGAAGCCTATCAGTAACACTACCGTACAGTCCGGTCTTTTCGTCTGATATGTCACATATCATGTCTATGGGTGGTAAACATCAGACCCCAGTAACGTGATAAGTCATGCCGATGTCTGGCCTATAACGGTTCGAGAAACTACTGATAACATTTATCGGTAAATCTCATAAGCAGCCGTGGCCAGGAAATTTCAGTTTTAGCCAATCGAGCATAGCGCAACATCAATCCCCAATACCGGAAGAGACGAAATCCCTCCTATCGCTCATTGCCTCCATGCGACTCGGGACTGTACCCAAAATCCACCTGTTTGCACGCCTCCTTTGAGTGTGGTAGGAAGGAAATTAAAGCACAGTAGGAGTCGCACAAGACTCTCTGACGATCTTGGGTCTACAGACGAACCTGTACCAGTGTCACCAGAGGACTGCTATCTGACGATAGGTATACTACCACATAGGAGTCCTCGGCGAGTCCTGTTCGGTGTACCCATTCTCCAATGAGCACCTGTGCACAATCTTTGATGTCACACACCAATGGTTGTGGGATCAACTATCGCCCTCAAAGGGACAAGAAACGTACACACTAGTCTACTCTGGAATATCGATGCCCTAGTCTCGATATTCCCTCGACTAGGAACAGATTAAAGGATGTATTTTTGGACCACCCTGGCCCCACTAGTATGATCTCATCATAGTCTCGGTAGTCAAGTACATATCCTAAAGGCTTTATCAACATGCAAGAGACAGACAATATAAATACCAGTTTACATGTTAAGATAAAGGTAACCTTATAGCATACTATCATGTCAAGCAAGAAAGTCCTCTATATATATGTCCAAGCATCCACTATAATATACATCACATGTACAATAATAGCCTCTACGGCATACATATTCCTAACAATCTCCTACTTGCACTAAGACCAGTTGTTGTAGTATCTCATACCCAACATCCCAAAAGTCTCTCGAAAAACATCTGGGGGATGGCCTCGGTGAGTGGATCCGCTGTTTTATCCTCTGTGTCAACTCTCCTGACCTCAATCTCCTAGAGATCAACTATCTTCCTGATCAGGTGATACTGTCTAAGAATATGTCTGGATCACTGACGGAACCGGGGTTCCTAGGCTAAAGCCACAGCTCCATTGTCATGACAATACACAGGTATTGGATTCCCAATGGTAGGAACCAAGTTCATCATATGAACTTTTTCATCCAGACAACCTCTTTGGCAGCATCGTTGGTAGCGATGTTATTAGCCTCTATCAATGAGTCTGCTACGGTATATAGCTTGGAACCCTTCCAACATACCGTCCCTCCACTGAGGGTAAAGACAAAATCCGAGACTGGCTTTCGGTCATCCTTATCACTCTGGAAGCTTGAATCGGTAAAAGACTCCATCTGGAGTTCACCGTTACCATACACCAAGAACATCTCTTTTGTCCTTCTCAAGCACTTAAGAATGTTCTTCAGCTGTCCAGTGGTTTTCCCAAAGATCTTTTCGATATTTATTCACTACACCTAGTGAGTAAGCTACATCTAGTCTGGTACATAACATCGCATACATGATTGACCCGTCTGCCAAACTATAGGGTATCCCTTGTATGCGAGCCCTTTCCAAATCAGTCTCGAGAGACATCTCTTTGGAGAGAGTGATTCCTGAACAAGCAGGTACATTACCACGCTTAGAATCATCCATAGTAAACCCCTTTAGCATGGTGTCTATGTACCTGGATTGGGACAATCCCAAATCCATTTAGATCTATCTCTATAGATCTATATTCCCAGGATGTAGGAGGCATCAGTTAGATCTTTCATGGAGAACCTGTGTGATAAGAGGTGCTTGACCGAGTGTAGCATAGGAACACCCTTTCCTATCAAGAGTATGTCATCCGCGTACAATACGAGGAAGACAACCATACTCTCTACAACCTTCTTATTTATACATGGTTCATCTACCTTTTTGATGAAATCAAACTCTTTGACAGCTTCATTAAGACAGATGTTCCATCTCCGCGATATCTGTTTTAACCGGTAGATGGATTTAAGCAGCTTGCACATACTTCCGCTACTCCTACTGTCTATGAAGCCCTCTGGCGGTGTCATATACACCATCTCTTATAAATCACCATTTAGAAAAGCGGTTTTGATGTGCAGTCTGCCAGATTTCGTAGTCATGGTATGCAGCAATAGCAAGTAGGATCCTGATGGACTTAAGCATAGCTTTGAAAGTATCAACTTTTACATCTACACCAAATTATATTTCTTAAAGATCCTCTTATTCCCTATGGGTTTTACCCCTTTAGGAGAAACATGCAAAGTCAACACTTTGCTGGTGTACATGTATTTCATCTCAGATCGCATTGCATCCAGCCATTTCACATATTCTCCACTTGTGATGGCCTGCTCGAAACTAGTTGGGCCATCATCTCCATGATGCAATCCTCGCTCTCACCGTCTACGAGAAAATTGTAGTATCTCTTAGGTGGATGAGGAACCCAACTAGATCTGCAGGTGGCTTCAATTCATCAGGGACTATTGAATCCTCCGGTTCCACCAAATCGTCAGTTATAGTTTGCTTTGCTGGAACTTCTTCCAGTTCTACCTCATCGCCACTAATTTATTCCATAAGAAATTCCTTTTCTAAAAAAGGTGGCATATCGAGAAACAAAACATCTTTTGTTTCTCGGTGTGGTAGAAGATATACCATCGTGAATGTTTGGGATATCCTACAAACTTGCACAGAACTGACCTTGCCTCAAGATTGTTTGGATTTTGTTTTTCAATATAGGCCGGACAACCCCATATCTTAACTCGTTTAAGAGATGGTCTCTTCCCATTCCATATCTCATATGGAGTGGTAGGCAACAGATTTGATCGGAATTCTATTCAATAGGTATGCATCTTCTCAAGTGCTTATCCCCGAAAGGAATTAGGCAACTCAGCATTACTCATCATAGAGTGCACCATATCATATAGGATGCGATTCCTCCACCCCCGATATACCGTTGTGCTTTGGTATATACGGAGGAGTAAGCTGTGAGAGAATCTCATTCTCTTTTAAATTGTCTCGGAATTCCGTTCCTCGGTATTCTTCTCCCCGATCATATCGAAGGATTTGAATACCTTTACCCATCTGGTTCTCAACTTCGTACTTATATTCCTTAAAAATTCTCAAAAGATTCAGTTTTGTGTTTCAACAAGAACTCATGTCCGTATCTTGAGAGAATATCGGTGAATGCAATAAAGTATGCGGAACCATCCCTGGCATATGTAGACATAGGACTACATACATCACTATGTATCTGTCCAAGAGTTCAGTAGCTCTTTCTCCGTTTCCAGTAAACGAAGATTTGGTCACCTAATCTTTGAGACATGACTGGCAAGTTTCATAAGATGTAAATTCGAACGGATTCAAATATGCATCCTTATGGAACTTCAGCTAGTCTTATTTCATCGACATGACCTAGTCTATAATGCCTCAAGAAGACTTTGTTCATTTCTGAACTGTTTCTCTTGTGTGTGTTCTGTATGTTAGAACTGTATTTGATTCAGAACGTATATACTTAACGTACCTTTCCTAATCAACACTTGATTTAGGAAAATATTCACAATATTATTGGTACGAAATAACAGTCACTTAGAATCATTGTATTACCAGTTGGTAACACTAGGTGATATCTGCCAACTGCTTTGGCTGCAACAATTGCACCATCTCTACTACTTAGAGACATATCACCTTATCCCAGTTCCCTACTTTTCTTTATCCCATGCAACAAATTACATATATGGGATCCTGATCCGGTATCACATACCCAGGACGTAGAAACGACTGAGAAACGGTTCTTGGTAATGAACACATCCGAAGACAATACATCAACATGCTTTTTCTTCGTTTGGGTGGCGTGGGAATCCGTATATTCCCTTATTCCTTACTCATACTTATGAAATCATAAGATAGAGCGGAACCTAGCCTAGTATAATAAGTAGGTTCGGTCAATACATCTATATTATTATCTTAATTAAGGCATGTCATTGGTCGCTACCAGGAGAGAGAGAATGATAATCACTTTGCGTGTGCTCTTTGCAAGATTAGATTGGTTATTTTATCTGATCAGGATGGCTCCCATTTTTTTTATCGAATCTTCTTTCAAACCCTAAAAGGTAAGATTAGCTGGGATTAATTACACCCTACAGGTTCGCCAATCGTTCGGCCAGGCAGGTATCAGTACTCCGAGGGAGGTTCCCCGTGCTTTCGCACGGACCTAATTAAAATAAACCTCGTTTTCCTAGAGGCATAACCCCGCTGACACCTTTCTAGACACCTACTTGATTAGCTAATTGTAAAGTGCAAAACTCTCCCAGGAGTAACTCTTACTCGCTGTGGGTATCGGGATCCAACTATCATATAGAAGGTATGCAATCTCATTGCAAATTTCAACACTTGAAATACCCGATAATGGTTTTTACCCCTAGCCACTTATGACCATGACAAGGTCAACAAACCATAATCGCTAGTCAAGTTCTACCCGTCATTTCTTGATTTAATTAAACCCACCCGCATGACCCTTGACAAGGTCAACAAGGTCGGACGACCACCCTAACCCAATCGCATAACATGCTGGCAGATAAGCACTAATCAGCTACCGCACACTACGCCTTGACAAGGTCAACAAACGCAGCACGAATACTAAATAGTACTTATCTGAAATGACGGAGGGCTACGCAGATTATTAAGAAAACCATGAGCGTAATAAACTTGATATCGTTGTAGAATCTAGTGATTTTGAAAAGGAGTGTTTTTGAGGCTTTTGCTAGTTTTTCTAAAGAGGTCACTCCCGGTGAAGGGATCTCGGCTCTTTCCTCATCGAATGAGGTGCAGGATATTCATGAATACCTCTATGCAAAGTAAGAACTAGAGAAGCAGTCAAAAGACAAAACCGAGTGGGTTGTAGAATTTGCTAGTTTCGCTAAAGAGGTCACTCCCAGTGAAGGGATCTCGGCTCTTTACTCATCGAATGAGGTGCTGGATATTCATCAAGGAATACCACTATGCAAAGCAAAAACTAGAGCTACCCTTTTTAAAATTTTGATTTTATAACAACTTTAGGTTTCTTTCTTTTCATTAATCTTATTAACGAAGTCCCATCAATTAATATTTCCTAAACATTACAGAAAAGTGAAACGGAAATAGAACGTACGCTTATGCCATCCATATTCGCCACTGGGCCCCGTCATGCACCGTTAGGTTACTTAACTACCGGCAGAGCGGGGGCTAGACTAGCGCGGGTGCAAAACATAAGCAACGTTTATTATATATCATATATATATAATAGTATATTCGTCTCACGCAGTTATATGATTAACATCACATAATCAAGCAGCAGAAGCAATATATGAAATATTGGATATACTAGGATGTCCGTGTTTTAAATTTAGCCAGTAATGTAAAACATGGATTCCACGGTCATGATGAATAGCCAAACCCACATCTCTAGACCCCTACGAGAGTGGAAAGTAACCCTGCCAATTCTAGAGTTAGGAGATCCGGTCTCAACTCCTTGAGATGGTCTCCCATTGGACCCTAGAACCCGGTTACTTGTGCTCCCTGCCTTGGGTCTATCCTAATGCGGAAAAGTAAATAATATACAACAGTGGTGACATCATCTTCAACCCGGATGTTCCACAATAAAAGAATATTACATACAAATTTTACATGAAAGAAAAGTGAAAAACTCTCATCTCACATAAAAACTACGGCTATTTAATCATCGACGATCCAATAAATCATATCAATCGCAACACATGATATCACATATCATCAACGTAAGCAAATATGCGTATCCCTAAAACTTGTTGACATATAGCAACGAGATTGGGATACCCCACATATTACACTTACGGTCGCAGAAAAGAAAACAGAAAACTACAATAATTAGAATCAGCAATATCCTTAGACATGCTCTGATACCATGAAAGTCGACCCTAGCACCACCATGATGTCCAAGAGGCATCAAGAATGCCAAATTCAAATTTTTCAAGGGTGCTAAGCTAGAATAAACAGGATCTTTGCTAGAATATTAGGTTTAGTAAAACTAGTAGAAGTGAATGATGGTTATACCAACGTAGATCGAGTCCTTCACTTCAATAGCTCAGTGTAGTAGTCCCGCGACTCCACTAGGCTCCACTTGAGTTTTTGGACGAGCTTCCTCCGATGACCTTCGTGCCGAAGATGATCCACGCGAAGTCCCTCCACCTCAAGCTACCTCTACACTAAACTCTTTAGCGTAGTAAGCATGCTACACTCGATCGCTAGTCAAGTTTAGGATGGTGAAGTAGGGGATTTTAAAAGCTCATAAGTTTGTGTTCAAGCTTCATGGTTCACATCATATGTGAGGGTTGAAGTTTGAACTATAGCAATTGAGGAAGAAGAAGAAGCTAGAGAACAACAATGGGAGCAACTCAAGAAAAATGGCTAAGTGTTGATTATGAGCTTAGAATGAATGGCAACCCCTTGACCCCACTCATTCAAGCATGGAATTTTGCAATATAAAATTATAACCATGCTTGAATAGTGAGTCAAGATAAATAAACAAAAGTAAATCCCATGCTTACAACCATGCTCTCATTTTCCACCTCATTTCTATTTTCACAAAATAGAATTTTAAGCCATGCTTCATTATATATATATATATATATATATATATATATTAATATATATATTATGAAGAATAATTAGTGAGCTAATGATATTAGTCAAGATATAATTATATCACATATAATTTATATAACATTATTAAATCAACACTTTATTTAATAATCCGGTTATATCACATATGACCGGCTAATATCATTTATCTGTATATCACATTATCAAATCAATACTTGATTCGACAATCTGGTTATATCACATATAACCGAACCGATAACAGATAACTGCCAGATTACAATACGGTATCACATACACGTATTTAATCAGGCCCACACACATATCACATATGTGTCCTACTTCGTTTCGCTTGAACCAGGGAACTTCTGTGTGGGACTATAAAGACTCGTCAATACGCCAGCAGTACGTGATGATCACATCAGTCATCTATAAGCCGTCAGCGGTACTAGCTGGACGTAACGGCTACCCGGGTATTGAGCGATATAAAGATCAACAAGCAAGCTTGTCTATAGTCTCCATGAAGCCTATCAGTAACACTACCGTACAGTCCGGTCTCTTCGTTTTATATGTCGCATATCATGTCCAGGGGTGGTAAACGTCAGACCCCAGTAACGTGATAAGTCATGTCGATGTTTGGCCAATAACGGTTCGAGAAACTACTGATAACACATATCAGTAAATCTCATAAGCAGCCCTGGCCAGGGACTTTCAGTTATAGCCAATAAAGCATAGCGCAGCATCAACCCCCAATATCGGGAGAGACGAAACCCCTCCTATCGCTCATTGCCTCCATGCGACTCGGGACTGTACCCAAAATCCACCTGTTTGCACGTCTCCTTTGAGCATGGTAGGGAGGAAATCAAAGCATGGTGGGAGCCACATAAGACTCTATGACGATCTCGGGTTTACAGACTAACCTGTACTAATGTCACCAGAGGACTACTATCTGACAATAGGTATACTACCACTTATGAGTCCTCGGCGAGTCCGGTTCGGTGTACCCATTCTCCAATGAGCACCTGTGTACAGTCTTTGATGTCACACGCCAATGGTTGTGGGATCAACCATCGCCCTCTAAGGGACATGAAACGTACACACTAGTCTACTCTGGAATATCGATGTCCTAGTCTCGATATTCTCTCGACTAGGAACAGATTAAAGGATGTACTTTTGGACCACCCTGGCCCTACTAGTACAATCTCATCATAGTTCTGGTAGTCAAGTATATATCCTAAGGGCTTTATCAACATGCAAGAGACAGACAGTATAAATACCAGTCTACATGTTAAGATAAAAGTTACCTGATAGCATATTATCATGTCGAGCAAGAAAGTCCTCTATATATATGTTCAAGCATCCACTATAATATACATCACATGTACAATAATACCCTCTAGGGCATACATATTCTTAACACTTGATTCAATAGTTATGTGGCTGTCTCAAGCGCATAACCCTAAAAGGAAATAGGTAACTCAGCATTACTCATCATAGAGCGCACCATATCTAATAGGGTGCGATTTTTCCACTCCGAAACTCCATTGTGCTGTGGTGTATACGGAGGAGTAAGCTGAGAGAGAATCTCATTCTCTTTTAAGTAGTCTCGGAATTCCGTGCTCAAGTATTCTTCGCCTCGATCAGATCGAAGGATTTTAATATTTTTACCCGTCTGGTTCTCAACTTCGTATTTATATTCCTTGAATTTCTCAAAGCTTCAGATTTGTGTTTCAACAAGAACACATGTCCGAATCTTGAGAGATCATCGGTGAATGTAATAAAGTATGAGGAACCATTCCTGGCATGTGTAGACATAGGACCGCATACATCACTATGTATCAGTCCCAAGTGTTCAGTAGCTCTTTCTCCGCGTCCAGTAAACGGAGTTTTGGTCATCTTTCCTTTGAGACATGACTGACAAGTTTCATAAGATATAAATTCGAATGGATTCAAATTCTATCTTTGTGCAACTTTGCTAGTCTTGTCGCATTGATATGACCAAGTCTACAATACCACAAGAAAGATTCGTTCATTTTTGAATTTTTTCTCTTGTGTGTGTTCTGTATGTTTAGAACTATAGTTTGATTTAGAACGTATATATCGTTATACAACGTACCAAACCCAATCAACACTTGATTTAAGAAAATGTTCATAATATTTTTCTCTAGTACAAAGTTATATCCTTTTTTATCTAATAAAGAAATTGATATTATATTTCACATCATTTTTGGTATGAAATAACAGTCGTTCAGAATCAATGTATTACCATTTAGTAATACAAGGTGATATTCGCCAACTGCTTTGGCTGCAACAATTGTACCATTCTCTACTACTAGAGATTTATCACCCTTTCCCAGTTCTCTACCTCTTATTAACCCATGTAATATATTACAAACGTGGGATCCTGATCCGGTATCCTATACCCAGGACGTAGAGCATACTGAGAAACAGTTCTCGGTAACGAACACACCCGAATAAGATGCATCAGCATGCTCTTTCTTCGTTCGGGTTGCGTAGGAATCCTGATATTCCCTTATTCCTTACTCAGACTTATGACAGTCATAAGATAGAACGGAACCAACGTTCCCTAGCTCAGAATAATGAGCGGATTCGGTCAATACATCCATATTATTATCTTGATTAAGGCATGTCATGGTCGCTACCTGGAGAGAGAGAGAAGAAGAAAATACTTTAGCGTGCGCTCTTGTAAGATTAGATTAGTTATTATCCTATCTAATCAGGATAGCTCCCACCATTTTTATCAAATATTCCTTCAAACCCTAAAAGGTAAGACTAGCCGGGATTAATTACACCCTACAAGTTCGCCAATCGGTCAGTCAGGCAGGTATTGGTACTCCGAGAGAGTCTCCCCATGCTTTCGCTTGGAAGTAATTAAATAACCTCGTTTCTATAAGGGCATAACCCCGTTAACATCTTTCTTAAACACTTACCGGATTAGCTAATTGTAAAGTGCAAAACTCTCTCAGGAGTAACTTTTACTCGCAGTGGGTATCGGGATCCAACTATCTCATAGAAGGTATGCAATCTCATTGCAAATTTCAACACTTGAAATTCTCAATATCTGTTTTACCCCTAATGTCCTATGACCTTGACGAAGGCCAACAAACCATAAACTGCAAGTCAAGTTCAACCCGTTCATTTCGTGATTGAATTAAACCCATCCGCATGACCCTTGACAAGGCCGTACAACTACCCTAATCCAATTGCATTATGTGCGGCAGATAAGTAGTAATCAGCTACCGCACACAACACCTTGACAAGGTCAACAAACGCAGCACGAATAATGAATATTACTTATCTGAAATGACGGAGGGCTACGACTGGTTTTTAAGAAAACCTTTAGCGTAATGAACTTGATATCGTTGTAAAATCGAGTGATTTGAAAAGAAGTGGTTTAAGCTCCGATTTTAAAATCGAGTAGTTTTCAAAACAAACCGAGTGGGTCATAGCATTTTCTAAAGATGTCATTCCCGGTGAAGGGATCTCGACTCTTTTTTCATCGAATGAGGTGCTGGATATCCATCAAGGAATACCATTATACAAAGCAATAACTAGAGCTACCTTTTTGAAAATTTTGATTCTATAATATCTTTTAGGTTTCTTTTCTTTCATTAATCTCATTAATGGCGTCCCATCATTTATGTTTCCTAAATATCACAGAAGAAACAAAAATAGAACGTACACTTATGCCATCCACATTCGCCACGGGGCCCCGTCATTCACCATTAGATTACTTAACTAACAACAGAGCGGGGGCTGGATTAGCGCGGGTGCAAAACATAAGCAACATTTATTATTATTATTATTATTATATATATATATATATATATATATATATATAGCATTCGTCTTACGCAGTTATATGATCACATCACAGAACTCAGGCAACAGAAGTCAACATATGAAATATTGGATATACTAGGAAGTCCGTGTTTTAAATTCAGCCAGTAATGAAAAAAACGGATTCCACCGTCTTGATGAATAGCCAAACCCATATCCCTAAACCCCTATGAGAGTGGCAAGCAACCCTGCCAATTCTAGAGTTAGAAGACCCGGTCTCGACTCCTCGTGATGGTCTTCCATTGGACTCTAGAACCCGGTTACATGTGCTCCCCGCCTTGGGTCTATCCTAATGTGGAAAAGTAAATAATATATATCAATGGTGACATCATCCTCGACCCGGAAATGTCCCAATAAAAGAATATTACATACAGTTTTTACATGAATGAAAATAGAAAAACTCTCATCTCACACAAAAAAAACCCGACTATTCAATCACGATGATCCAATATAACATATCACAGCAACACATAACATCACATGTCATCAACGTAAATAAATATGCGTATCCCGAATGTCGTTGACGTATAGCAACGAGATCGGCGTATACCGTGTATTAAACTTACGGTCGCAGAAAAAAACAATGAAACATACAATAATTAGAATCCGCATTCCTTAGACATCATAAACCCGGAATATCTCATATCTCGGATTTTATGCCTAACCTTTTAAATCTTGCATTTATGTCTCGAATTGAAAACACTTTTCAATAGCGGTCGGATAATTCAACAGGATTCCCGATCAATGATCGAATGCTCGTCGGGAACTTTAGTAAATTGCCTCACCCCCGGTGCCGTCAACGAAGTGCACTTAGGCGGAACACCATGGACGCAAGCACTCGACTGGATGCTTTTGGCCTCGGGGTTCTCCTATAGTCACTTGGTCGGGGCTATGGGACATGGCTATCTAATAGTGTTTCCCGACGACTATCCGCGTACAATACGAGATTGCGACGGAGTTTTGATCCGAATCGAAACTCTATAGCAATCGATCAAAAGAGACTAAAACGCGAGATTTACAAAACACAAATTAGTTTTCACAAAACTAATTTATGTGGATTCCAAATATTGTATCACATATCAAACTTAAACCCGAAACGATGTTCAAATTACGAATACGAAACACTCTGAATTGTCTCAATAGAAAAGATAACATCACATGCAATCTGGGCAAAACAAACATAACCTGAAACTCTAAAACCAACACACCAGAACACCAAACAAACTCGAGCCCAAACTGGTGAAGAGGGACCGGCCAGGTCGGCCAATATGGCAATTTGGCTGGTGAGATTGTGGAGTTTAGGCCTCGAGTTTCTCTGGTGTTCTAGTTACATCGCATGTAACATTCTGCACTTGTTTAAAAAAAATTCAGAGAACATTTTAAAAATTTATAGAAACTTGGTTTTGGGTTTACGGTTTTCGGAGTTGTTTCGGTTTCGTAATTCAACTAACATCGTCTAATGCTTTAACTTTGGCTCTGATACCATGAAAGTGTGTCTTAGCACCTCTACTAGGTTTCCACATGCATCAAGTATGCAATTTAAAAAAATCTAGAGGTCTAAACTACACTAACGTAGAATCAAATTAGAGAATTAGGGTTTCTAAGCATGCAAACAAGTTTTACACTAAGTCAATAGGGAATACAACCTTTGTAGACCGGTCCTTCACTTCTAAAGCTCTAAGTAGTAGTCCCTTAGCTCCAAGTAGTGATCCTTAGAACTCTTCTTAGGCTCCACTTGGTGAAAGGAACGAGATTTCTATGTCCTCTTCGAGGCCGAAAATGATCCACTTTGAAGTTACTCTAACTCAAGCTACCTCTTCATTAATCAAAGAATTAGTGAACCAAACAACCTAATCTTATGGGCTAGATGAGAGTAGCTTGATGAAGTAGGAATTTTGCTCACTTTAGAAATCACTTTCCCTTTTTCTTTTCTTACTTCATGAAAAGGTAGAGAGCAAAAATGAGATGAAGAAGATGAACTAGGGTGAGAAAATATCTCAAGTGATTATGTAGAGAGAGTTAACCATGGGCTAAAGATAATGGTTGGATTATAAAATATCTAGAGTAAAAAAAAAATTAGTGGGAGGAGTCATGGCTTCTACATTCTTCTACAAGCATCTTAAACCATACTCATTTCCACCTAATATTTGAATTACTCTTAATAAATAAACACCCAATTAATATTTAGTCTTGGTGTGAGTCTCATACACCCATGTTCTATGTATCATCCACCATGACACAATATATTAATATATATCATATATATATTAAATGTATTTTAAAGAGAAGAACTTCATTAGTGAGCATTAATATTAGTTAATACATAAATATATCAAATATAAATATATATCAAATTATTAAATCAATACTTGATTCAATAATCCGGTCATATCATATATAACCGACTAATATCACTTATATGTATATCACATTATCGAATCAACACTTGATTCAATAACCCGGTCATATCACATATAACCGACAACTTTCAATATACTTTATCAAATCAACACTTAATTCAATAATCTGGTTATATCACATATAACCGGCCAGTATCAAATATATATATAACATATTAATCGAATCAACACTTGATTCAACAATCCGGTTATATCACATATAACCTAACCAATATCACATATCGCGAGATTAGAATACGGTATCACATACTCGTATTTAATTAAGCTCTCACACATATCACCATATGTGCCCTACCTCGTTTCGCTTGAGTTAGGAAACCTCTGTGTGGGACTCTAAAGACTCGTCAATACTCCAGCAGTAGGTAATGATCACATCAATCACCCACAAGCCGTCAGTGGTACTAATTGGACGTAACGGCTATACAGGTATTGAGCAAATAAAAGATCAAAAAGGAAGCTTGTCCAAACTCCCGCAAAGCATATAAGTAACATTTACCGTACAGTCATGTCTCTTCGTATGATATGTCGCATATCAAATCTAGGGGTGGAATCGTCAGACCCCAGTAACTTGATAAGTCATGCCGATGTGTGGCCTATAACCGTTCGAGAAATACTGATAACACTTACCGGTAAATCTCATCAGCCCTGGATAGAGACTTGCTGTTATAGCCAATCGAGCATAGCGCAATACCAACTCTCTATACCGAAAGAGACGAAACCCCTCCTATCGCTCATTGCCTCCATGTAACTCGGGACTGTACCCAAAACTCACATGTTTGCATGACTCGTTTAAGCCGTGGTAGGGAGGAAATCAAAGCACAGTAGGAACCACACAAGACTCTATGACGATCTCGGGTCTACAGTGTTGGCTATAGTGTCCTCAAGGCAATTATCATAATCGCGGACATGTGATTATGATGATTGAGTGATGACCTATACCGATAGAACAGTCTTACTCGAGATGATAGTATGCTATATGGTTTATCTTTATCATCATATGTTGATAAAGCCCATAGGATTCTTGCTTGACTACCAGCATTGTGATGGCGATCACATACGTGGGAGCTGGGGGGTCTATAAGCGCATTCTTAAATGTCCATAGTCGTGGGAGTATCGAGACTGGGCATCGATACTCCAGTGTAGAATGGTGTATACTTATCTAGACCCTGACAAGGGGCCGTGGCCGGTCTCACAAGCCATTAGTGTTAGTTGTTCACCTAAGATAGTATACATGTGCTCATTAGGTTATGAGTACACTGGACGGACTCGCCGGGAACATGCTAGTTGGTATTATACCTATTGTCAGATAGCAGTTCCCTGGTGACATGTGTACAGGTTAGTCTGTCGACCTGGGATCTTCATTTGTCTCGTGTGAGTTCCCACTGTGCTTTGATTACTGCCCTACCACGCTCAAAGGAGACGTGCAAACAGGTTTTAGTTGGGTACAGTCCCGAGCCACATGGAAGAAGTGAGCGGATCATCAGGGATTCGTCTCTCCCGGTATTGGGGGTTGATGTCGCACAGTGCACGGGTGGCCATCACCTGAAATCCTCGGCCGGGGTAATAGAGAATTACTTATTTGGATCAGTAGTTTCTCAGGAGGTGATGGGTTTCATACCGACACGAATTATCGCGTTATTAGGGGTCTGACTTTATCCACCCCCTAGACTCGATATGCGATACTCTTAGACGAACAGACCGGACTGTACGAATATTGTCACTGACAGGCTCAGTAGGGGTTCGGATGAGTTTGCTCGTCGGCCTTCCTTTCGCTCAATACCTAGGTAGCCGTTACGTACAGCTAGTGCCGCTGACGTGCTTGTGGTTAAACCCACTTCCAGCGTATTGACGAGTCTTTAGAGTCCCACACAGAGGGTTTTCACGGTTCAGGCAATATGGTGTAGTTGACGTATGTTGATACATACAGGTGTCCGATTAAATATATGCACGGACTGCACAGACTTTAATCAGACGGTTGATAATACTAGCGGCTTAGGATTAAGCCAGATTGTTAAATCAAGTTTTAATTTAATGATTTACATATGTATTTATATATATATATATATATATATATATATGTATTCTAATATTATTGCTCACTATTCGTTTTCTCTCTTGGCTATTCGTATTTTTGTACGAATACGCATATGTGTATTCCGATACATATACCGGGAAGCATTCCGTATTTATACGGAATGGCTTCTAGAAGGTGCCACATCATTATTGATTTTCTTTTGAAAATCATTTTGTTTATAATGAGGTGGAAAGGTGACTATGGTTTTTTAGTCAAAGCATGGGTTGGACATGTAGAGATTGGTATGGTCTTGATTTGTTTAATGTAATTTGAAAATGACATTTTTGTGAGGGCATGAGAGAGAGGGCCGGCCACTTGTGTGGAAAAATGCTTGCTCATTTGTGATGGTTCAATTTTGTGCTCCCTCACTCTCATGTTCACACAAAAATACTTAGCCAATTTTCATGCCATCTCTTTTTGATCACCTTTTCTTCATCTTCACTTGATGCTTACTTAAGCTCATAAATGAGAGAAAGAATTATAGTGACACTATTCTACACACCCCACTCTCTACTACTAGCAATCCTAGAGAGTCGGTTGGTACGCTTGGCGAACCTGGAGCTTGTGCCGTTTCCCTCAGGTGGATCATCAGAGATGAAGGAAGACCGGTGACCAAAGTCGATCCGCATCGCTAGGAGCTTGGAAATGTTGAAGACCCGAAGGACTTGGTTCATTAGGTATAATCATTCTATCTCTTTGTGTTTGGTTTGCTAGTTTTAGTGTTTATGGGTTCGATCTTGGGATTGGGTTCCGTCGGCGCCAGATTTTTATTCGTCGTTTTTGTTCCGCATTGGCCGCTTTTGATGGCCAGGGCACCGGCATAACCCAGCAGTAGTATCAGAGCCACCCATAAACCATTACTAGCTAGGTTGCACAAGTTAGAATATCGATCGAACGAATTTTCCGAATCATTATTCCAAATTTGCCAAGTTTCTGTCGATTTTCAAACTTTCTCAAAAAATCTTTCTGTATCGCTTAAAAATCCGTGCAGGCAATTGTAGAGCACCACAAGAAATTTGGAAGCATGAATCTAATTTATGGCCGCGGAACCGCCGCACAACATGCCATTTGGCGGCGGTTCCGCCACGCTTTTGTGGCCAAATGCGTCCAAATGTTTTCTGGCACTCTCTGACATGGAAAAATGATTTTTGTGATATATGGTTTTGGCCCAGAATCTTTTGAGTACTGGATTTGCTTTTGGGGCCTTTGCGGATAAATTTATTCGATCGAAATTTTAACTGTGTAATTTTTCTGTACTTTATATTTCTATCTGTGACCGTGAATGTCATTTGATCGGTAAACCTTGTCTAATCGCTATAGTCCTTTTAGACGGGTTTGCGAACGTGACATTCACTTTGATGTTCTGTGTTGTACTGTGATGTTGCGGATTGTCGTGGTGGATAGCTTATGTGCAATGGTAGTGCAATTCGGATTTATTTGTACATTTGATATTGCGGGGCGAGCGTCCGATATGTGGACTGTCGTCACTGCCTGTTTGTATATTATTCTTTTGGGGCACGACCGGGCTGAGGTCGATGTCACCCTTGTATATTATTTTCTTTTCTGTACTAGGATTACCCCGCGTTGGAGTGCATGAATAGCCGGGTTCTAGAGGGCAACAGATCAGTATCTCATGGCGTTGAGACGAAGGGTACCTTACTCTAGAATTGACGGGTTATTCGTCGCACACGTAGGGGGTATAAGTTGACCCAAGGAGGGGTGCCCAAGTTACCGGATTCCGTGAAGTGCTGGGTGGTCCATTCACTTTGCTGAAGGGGGCTGCCTCCCTTCAGATTTTGGCGGGTAACTTGCCGCGATCGTAGGGATCTAGGACTTTCATTGCACAGGCTATCCACACGACCAGGGGAACGTCGGGTTTTCATTATGGCTCAATGGAAACCCGGGGATCCCAGATTATCTGTATTGTTCTGTGATGCTTATTACTTTTCTTTGATGTTGCATTTATCATGCCTGGAGCGATTATTATATATTTATATATATACTAGTAGATGTTGTATATGTTTTGCACCCGCGCTAGTCCAGTCCCCGCTCTGTCGTTAGTTAAGTAACCTAACAGGTGATGGCGGGACCCAGTGGCGAATGCGGATGGCATATATATATATATTATATTTTCGTTTTTTTCTGGTGTGATTAATTGATGGGACTGCATTGATTCTTATCAATGCAAGGATAAAACAAACCTATATTTGATGTTGTTGGAACCAATTTTAAAAACTGACATTACAGACGTACGCTTTTACTTTGCACAGTGGTATTCGGTTATGAATATCCAGCACCTCATTCGACGAGGCAAGGGCCGAGATCCCTTCATCGGGAGTGACCCCTTGAGTGAAAGTTTGCGTCAACGTAATAACTTTACTATGGTCGATTATTTTTGCTTTACATCGTGGTATTCAGTTTGGAATATTCTGCACCTCATTCGACGAGGAAAGAGCCGAGATCCCTTCACCGGGAGTGACCTCTTTAGCAAAGGTTTTTGCAGCTATATTTCTATAAAAGCTATCTGGTTCCTTCAACAATATCAAGTTCATTACGTTAAAGGGTTTTTGCCAAAAACCATTCGTAGTCCTCCTTCATTTCAGACGGGTAGCACTTAGTATTCATGCTATGTTTGTTGGCCTACGTCAAGGCATAGTGTATGGTAGCTATTTGTTACTTTTCTGTTGCATAGATAGATGCGTTGGTTTGGAATACTACCTTGTTGGCCTATGTCAAGGGTATGTACGGGTGGATTCAAATTAACCTGGATAATGACGGGTAGAACTTGACATGTGACTTATGATTTGTTGGCCTACGTCAAGGTCATAAGAGCATGGGATAAAAATCACATCGGGAGTTTCAAACATACAGGAAACTTGCCAGGCATGCGCATACCTTTTGGAGTGTAATAACTTGAGTGGCTTTCATCAAGTTATCATGCGATGATAGTTGGATCCCGATTCCCACTGATGAGTAGGATTACTCCTCGGGTAATTCCGACTAATTCTCCTTTTGGGTTTGGAGGAGAATTCGAGAAAACAGTGGGAGCCATCCAGATTAGATAAAGTGATTATCCATTCTGATCTAGGTTAGAGTGCACGCCGAGTGTTTCTTCTCTCTCTCTCTCTTTGGCAGCGACCATGGCCCGACCCTAGACAATAACTCAATGATCAAGTTAACCGAACTTTCTTTAAAACACTGGCTTTCGGATTGTCCGAGTTGCATACATCATTGCTGCTCCTTCTTCTACCCTTTGTATTTCTCCAGAACACCCCGTATTATTACGAACATCCACATCCATTGGATAAAACCATCGTATGATTATATACGAACTCGATGGAACTTTTTCGAGGATGGTTTCTGGTTCTGGAGAAAATGAATAGGACTATTCAGTTGTCTTTTATCATCACCTTCTCTCCGGTTGTGAGTACTCCTAGGATTAGGAGACAGTACACCTATTACGCTTATTGGATAGTCTTCTTCCAAACCATAGGCAGGTGCCGAACGGTAGGGAATGAAGAAAACCAATTAGCCTAAGTGAGGTGTACAGAAGGTAATAAGTAAAGACAAATAAAAGGGTTAGAAAGAGGGCAAAGTAAAATGCGACTGCTATTCACGACCAAACCAAGTCTTTCATCGCCACTGCTACTTCACCTTTGTATTTCTCCAGAATACCCCGTATCACTACGAACATCCAATTCCATTGGATAAATCCATCGTATGGTTATATACGAACTCGAATGAACTTTTTCAAGGATGGATTCTGGTTCAGGAGAAATAGGAATAAGATTTATTCAGTTGTCTTTTATCATCACATTCTCTCCGGTTGTGAGTACTCCTAGGATTAGGAGAGTACACCTATTACGCTTATTGGATAGTTTTCTTCCAAACCAAAAGCTGCTGCCGAACGGTAGGGAAGGAAGAAAACCATTTAAGCTTAACGAAGGTGTACAGAAGGTAACGACTAAAGACAAATAAAGGGATTTGGAGAGATGACAGAGAAATATATGGTTCCAGTCATGAATCTGGATAATGGAAGAGGCATTACTAAGAATACCAGGATACCCCTACGAAACATTTTCATGTTTCAGTTTCACTGGGCATTGTTAATTGTAAACTGATTTTCCAATTAGACCCTTGCTCCAGGGTATGTATTTACCAGGTATGATTATCACATCTGTATAGTTTTACAGATGATGAGTGGTAGTAAGTTATTGGGAATTAAGTGACCATCCTCATTATATCGGAATTCGTTGTAATTGGTGATATTTGAGGAAATCTCCTGGGTACAGTTTTCAACCTACGATGCACAGGGTTTGAGTTATTCAACTCAAGAGACTTATACAAAGTATTGTATGTTGTCCAGTGTCGATTAGGACAAAGGGGAAGGTCCTCGTATTATATTCTGTTTACTTGTGATTTCTCTAGTTTTAGACAAGTGTTTCGGAGAAATACAAGGTCTAAGTTTTGAGAAGTTATAGGTGTAAGAATAAAGGAGAGAACCACATGATTCAAGTATCAGGATTCTTCAAGGTGATCGAAAATGTAGATACTTGTGTTATGGTATTCAGTTAATAGTGATGGTTTTGAGAAACTTGTCTCTCTTTCAGGTTACTCATAATTGGATGCACTCCTAAGTTGAGTAATGCTGATCGGCCTTTCTCATTTAGTTGACATGTACTGGAAACAGCTGCATGATTTTGAATCTGGTTCCAATAAAATTAGTGCCTTTGTTTTCTGTATGGTATATAGAATCAATTTGTATCTTAACGATGTTAAGATATAGGGAGTTGTCCGGCTGATACTTAAAACCAAAATCTGGACAAACTCAGGGCACGTTTCAGTAATGGCCGTTTGTGGGTTATCCCGGGCTTTCACAAGGGTTAACTTTCTACCATCAGGAAGATCAATAGTGATATTGTTCTTGACTCACCACCAGTTTTAATAAAATGGATTTTTTCATAAAACAGCAGTGGGAGTATGGTAAAACTGGAAGTGATTCCAGAACCACAAACGATTACTGAAAATTTAATAAGAACCTAAAGATTCAATCAGGTTTGACATTCCATTGGCCACTCCGCAGATATGGTGGGTAACCTCAGGCACCCGAGAGGTACTTCGGTCTTCTCAGAGACGGTGACAGGGAGGTTCTTGTTTACCCAGACTTGCTATTGCTGCTGTTCCAGATTATGAGACCTGGCGGAAGGATGAATATAGCGTCGTTCTAAACCAGCTTTAGAAGTGTACGTATATATGACTCTGCCAGAGGGTTATTGTGGTCAGTGGGAGTAGCGGAAGCATAGTGGACAAGTAGCTTGTGTCTATTTATAGACTAAAGCAGATATAGCGGAGATAGATCATCTATCTTTGATGTGACAGTCATGGGTTTGACCTCTTCAGAATAGGGGATGAATCTGTTAAGAAGGTAGTAGGGTGTGATATCCTGGTATTTGGATGACATATACAGAGTAGGAAGTAAAATTCCTATACTACGATCGGTTATACTGTGGTTGTCACACAGCGATTTCTCCACAAAGGATTTGGATATTATATCTGGCATTCTGGTTACTAGATCTATGGTATTAGATCTAGATTTAGGTAATTTCCCAATCTGGGTACTTAGACAGTATTCTAAAGGTGTTTTAGAATGGACGACTCCTGGCATGGTGGTAAACCTACAAGTGATGGAGTCACCCTCTCTAAAGGTGTCTTACAGACTAAAGGGGAGAGGGATGTGCATGATTGACATATCAATTGCTTAGGCAATTGAGTCAATCATGAGATGTCAAGTACCACACCAGATGTTGTTTTTGCACTAATGCAATAAGTTGATATATTAATCCAATCCTGAAGAAACGTTCGGAAGCAGTTTATGAACATGAATGAATGTTCTAGAGATATGGTAACGGCAGCCTCCTTCGGGAGACGGTGATCATTTCAGGCTTCCAAGGTGACCTGGATGACAGAGTAGCTGTCGGAGTTATAATTTTCCCCCTGATGAGGGACAATATGTTAGACAGGTGGTCCAAGCGGATACTGAGGATGGCATAGCGCAGTATACTGATTGAGTTCAGTAGACGATACAGTCTAAGAAGTTTGGATTTGGAGTTCATTTATGAACTGGGTCCCATCAGACATCCAGACACATTCTAAGACAGGTATTGCTCATTTCGGGATATATTTTTCTCCGCGAAGTTGAGATATAGAGAGATACAGAAAGAAACACTGGAGCGGATCCACTCACTGAGGCTATTTGTCGAACGCAATAGTTTTACAAACGAGCTTTGTGAAACTGATTAGTAGAGGAGTTGGGTGTTCGGTATCACACGAGCTGTGAGTATGCGACATCGCAATAATTAGCCTTAAGTGCAAGTGGGAGATTGTTGGCTATAGTGCCCTCAAGGCAATTATCATAGTCGCGAACATGTGATTATGATGATTGAGTGATGACCTATACCGATAGAACAGTCTTACTCCAGATGATAGTATCCTATCTGGTTTGTCTTTATCATCATATGTTGATAAAGCCCATAGGATTCTTGCTTGACTACCAGCATTGTGATGGAGATCACATACGTGGGAGCTGGGGGTCTATAAGCGCATTCTTAAATGTCCCTAGTCGTGGGAGTATCGAGACTGGGCATCGATACTCCAATGTAGACTGGTGTATACTTATCTAGACCATGATGAGCGGCGGTGGCCGGTCTCACAAGCCATTGGTGTTAGTTGTTCACCTAAGATAGTATACAGGTGCTCATTGGGTTATGAGTACACTGGACGGACTCGCCGGGAACATGCTAGTTGGTATTATATCTATTGTCAGATAGCAGTTCCCTGGTGACATGTGTACAGGTTAGTCTGTCGACCTGGGATCGTCATTTGTCTCGTGTGAGTTCCCACTGTGCTTTGATTACTGCCCTACCACGCTCATAGGAGACGTGCAAACAGGTTTTAGTTGGGTACAGTCCCGAGCCACATGGAGGCAGTGAGCGGATCATCAGAGATTCGTCTCTCCCGGTATTGGGGGTTGATGTCGCACAGTGCACGGGTGGCCATCACCTGAAATCCTCGGCCGGGGTAATAGAGAATTACTGATTTGGATCAGTAGTTTCTCAGGAGATGATGGGTTTCATACCGACACGAATTATCGCGTTATTAGGGTTCTGACTTTATCCACCCACCTAGACTCGATATGCGATACTCTTAGATGAACAGACCGGACTGTACGAATATTGTCACTGACAGGCTCAGTAGGGGTTCGGATGAGTTTGCTCGTCGGCCTTCCTTTCGCTCAATACCTGGGTAGCCGTTACGTACAGCTAGCGCCGCTGACGTGCTTGTGGTTAAACCCACTGCCAGCGTATTGACGAGTCTTTAGAGTCCCACACAGAGGTTTTTCACGGTTCAGGCAATATGGTGTAGTTGACGTATGTTGATACATACAGATGTCCGATTAAATATGTGCACGGACTGCACAGACTTTAATCGAACGGTTGATAATACTAGCGACTAAGGATTAAGCCAGATTGTTAAATCAAGTTTTGATTTAATGATTTACATATGTATTTATATATATATATATATATATATATATATATATATATATATATATTCTAGTTTTATTGCTCACTATTCATTTTCTCTCTTGGCTATTCGTATTTTCGTACGAATACGCGTATGTGTATTCCGATACATATACCGGGAAGCATTCCGTATTTATACGGAATGGCTTCTAGAAGGTGCCACATCATTATTGATTTTCTTTTGAAAATCATTTTGTTTATAATGAGGTGGAAAGGTGACTATGGTTTTTTAGTCAAAGCATGGGTTGGACATGTAGAGATTGGTATGGTCTTGATTTGTTTAATGTAATTTGAAAATGACATTTTTGTGAGGGCATGAGAGAGAGGGCCGGCCACTTGTGTGGAAAAATGCTTGCTCATTTGTGATGGTTCAATTTTGTGCTCTCTCACTCTCATACTCACACAAAAATACTTAGCCAATTTTCATGTCATCTCTTTTTGATCACCTCTTCTTCATCTTCACTTGATGCTTACTTAAGCTCATAAATGAGAGAAAGAATTATAGTGACACTATTCTACACACCCCACTCTCTACTACTAGCAATCCTAGAGAGTCGGTTGGTACTCTTGGCGAACCTGGAGCTTGTGCCGTTTCCCTCAGGTGGATCATCGGAGATGAAGGAAGACCGGCGTCCAAAGTCGATCCGCATCGCTAGGAGCTTGGAAATGGTTGAAGACCCGAAGGACTTGGTTCATTAGGTATAACCATTCTATCTCTTTGTGTTTGGTTTGCTAGTTTTAGTGTTTATGGGTTCGATCTTAGGATTGGGTTCCGTCGACGCCAGATTTTTATTCGTCGTTTTTGTTCCGCACCGGCCGCTTTTGATGGCCAGGGCGCCGGCATAACCTAGCACACAGACTAACCTGTATCAGTGTCACCAGAGATCTGCTATCTGACGATGGATATGGTACCAAATAGGAGTTCTCGGCGAGTCCTGTTCGGTGTACCCATTCTCTAATGAGCACATGTGTACAATCTTTGATATCAAACACCAATGGTTGTGGGATCAACCATCGCCCCCATACAGGGTCAAGAAACGTATAAATTAGTTTACTCTATAATATCGATGCCTTGTCTCGATATCCCCTTGACTAGAAACTGTTAAAAGATATGCTTGCGGACTACTCAAGCCCCACTAGTATGATCTGCATCATAGTCCTGATAGTCAAGCTAACATCCTAAGGGCTTTATCTACATGTATCAGAGAGACAGAATAATATATGTGTACATGTTAAGATAAAGAGCAGCCAGATAACATACTATTATGTCGAGCAAGAAAGTCCTCTCTCTCTCTCTCTCTCTATATATATATATATATATATATATATATATATATATGTCCAAGCATCCACAATAATATACAATAATGGCCTCCATGATATACATATGACTAACAGTTCTAGTATTATATTTTCTAAAACTTAAAGCATGAGCAAATCTAGCATAATTATATGAGGTAATGGCATATGAGTGGTGGGCATGATGATCATAAGAAGTAGAAGCATGCGGAGATTTAGCCTTAATAAAAGTAGCCTTGAAAGAAGTCTTATCATAATTTTGTTTAGAACTACTAACATGAGAAATAGATGCATTTTGAAAACCAAGACCCTATCATTGATTTGAAACTCCCAAGTTTCCTATCATGATGTTCAATGAGTCTTTTCTCGTGGAAAATTTGTGCAAGGTGGTGTCAAGATCATAAATTCTAATTTTCATCTTTTCAATATCAACTAACATAGTATTGTGAGTGTTTGTCAAGGAATCATACTTTTTTTGAGAGAGAATTAAAAGAAGTAGCGAGTCTTTTATTTTTAAAATTTGCATTTTCAAGAGAACTAGTTAAAAAAACAATTTTGGCTAAAAGAGATTCGTTCTACAAGTTTTGAAAGAAATTTCTTTTTCAAGACAAACAATTTTCTTTTTAGCATTGGAATTTTAGATTGCAATCTAGTAAAGGCATCATATAAAATACCAAAAGTTTCAATCAATTCTTCAAAAGAATAAGAGTTTAAATCATTAGTTATTTCATCCTCAATTGCCATAAAGCACGTGTTTGTTATCTCTTGATCGGATGGTTTTTTATCGTCATCGCTTCCCTCCGAGTCATCCCATGTACCAGCCTTGAAAGATTTTCGATTTGATCGTTGTGGAGCTTCCTTCTCTTGGTTGAGAGGAAAATTGGCGATAAGGTGACCAGGCTTACTACATTTGAAGTATGGACCGACATTTTTGTTGTTGTACAAACGATTTCTTTGAAAATTCCCTATTTTGTAGTCTCTCCGAAACTTTAAGAATTTGTTGAATTGCTTCGTTAGGAGACCGATCTCCTCATCATCCTCACTAAACTCATCGTCATTAGACTTGAAGGAGGCTTTGAATTTGGATGAAGGTTTGAATGAAACATTGAGTGCGATACTCTCCATCTTTTCATTCTTATCCTCCTTCTTCTTTTCTTCTTCCTTGTTATAGGCCTTAAACTCAATCTCATAAATTTTAAGATTTCCTAGATGTTCTTCGAACGTCATTATCCTAATGTCGGCTATCTTCTTGAGAGTAGTAGCCTTTACTTGCCATTTCTTGGTGAGTGAGCGAAGAATCTTTCTCACCTTCTCTTAATTGCTTATAGGTTCATCTAGCTAGGAATCAAGAGCATTAGTAATTCAGATAAAATGACTAAACATAGTATCCTTGTTTTTATCGGGCAACATTCAAAAATTTTCATACTCGGATTTCAAAAGATCAATTTGTGCCTTCTTAACATTGGAACTATCTTCATGTGCATTTAATAAACATTTCCACATAGCATGAGCATTTTTGCATTTAATAATTCTAACTAAATCATCCTCATTAAGGCAAGAGAATAACACATATTTTCCCTTATGATTTGCCTCATTAGCCTTTTTCTCGACGGGGTCCAACTCTCTTCATCGGTGGTGGGAAACACATATTCTTTAGAAATGGTATATCTCCACATATCTTTATCTTGGGGTTCTTAAAAGGATTCTATTTTAACTTTCCAACTGGTAGAGTTAATTCCATCGAAATATAGCGGTTTGGTGATGAATTGGGAGTGTCGCTCACTATGTGACGAAGTTGAAGATGAGGCCATATGATCTCTCCAGGGTCTTAATTCTAACAAAAAAGAGCACCTTACACTGATGCCAATTGAAATAATTTTAGAGAGGGTGTAAATAGGATTATACCAACAGTTCCCACAAATTAAAAATTCTACCCGTAAAGAAAATAAAACACAATTATAACCGGCATGTAAAATAGAGAGTTAGAGAAAATCAATCGCAAACATAAGGAGATTTAGAGAGGTTCGGGAGATTCCTCAGTTCTCTTTCTTTAGACGTACGAGCCCGTTCCACTAAGCACGTCTCCACCGAGACTATCACGTTGTGCACCCGCAACCCTTTACAACCTCATTCCAATTGAAACTAATCCTTACACCACTTCTCTCTTATAAAGGCCTTCACAAATTTTCTCATTCATCAATAGGGACTAAGATCTTAATGGAATTGCACAGAGCATATCAATAAAAAATATGAAAACTTCAACGTTTGAATTTTTCCCATGAAGGTGATAGTGATAGTAATGAAAGAGATAGTTTGGCTGTGTGGAAGAAAACCAAAGCTAAATTTATAAAAGAAGGAAAGTATCCGTTGTAAGAAGTTTTCAACAAACATTAATTATAATCACCGTAGAAAATTGTATTAATTCCTTTCATTAACTTTAAATCAAATAAGCCGGCTGCAAAAGACAGCACAGATTCCTAAAAATCGTGGGCGCAGTTTAAAGATTTTGTAATCGGTCTCGTTGCCGTAGGTTTAAAGATTAGATGTTGAAAAAAAAAATCAAATTGCTTTAGAAAGAAGACAAACGTTATTAAAATTTGCACCTCTCATGCCTGCATGCATGGAAGCGGGTCCAACAAAGAAGAAAACCATGTCATGCATGCATAGCACAAAAAAATAAATATAATAATATATCTTGATTAGTTAATTGTAATTTTCGGAAAATTATATAAAAATAATATTTAGAGTTAGCTTATCACCGTGAATCTATTAACATCAATTTTGTCATTCGAAAAGATAATAATTTTTAACTCTACTATAATAAAATTATTTTCAGTTCAAATAATTATTAGAAAATAATAAAAGTCCGAAAAAACATGAAAGATATTTTTCAAGCTTTGGAAAATTTCAGTGATCATAATAATATATAATTTGTTAATTTTTATGAATTATATAAAAAATGATATTTTGAATAAAATATTGATATGAAATACATATGTGATGTGTGTAATTCCCTAACATCTTAGTCTCTTTATATTTGATTCCTAAAGAATTAGGTGAAATAAACCCAAAAACCCAAAATGCAAGTCTTCATCTTCATTTGTCATTATACAGCTTGTATACGACTCATCTTACTTTTTGCGGGCTTCAATTTTTATATTAATTTTTAGCTTTGTGAAATCCCAACTTGTCCTCCAACCTCCATTGGATATAACATTGTAGTTCTTTCTTCCATCATCCATCTTAGTTTTGTGTCGATTGATATCCTGAAATATTTCTCAAAGATGACCAAGTTCATATACAGTGTTATGAAATATGCAATATAAAACACATGTATATATCTATTAATATTGAGTAATATCATCAAAATTAAATAGCAAGATTATGAAAATCCATAAACCATCAGCTAGGTCGTCTTCTATGTTCCGAGCTCATTCCTCGGCTTCAAGCGGGTTCTCTTTTCCTGAGAAGTTTTTCAGATATAATACTCGAAATTGTTTCACTCCCGGTGTTTCTGTTTCAGAGCGGATGAAACTCTGTTGAAAGAGTGCAGTCTGCTTCTACAAAGCCGTATTTTGAGTCTGCTGACCCTCAAGTAGACTTTTGATAGCCTCCAGAAGTATCGTTTGTTCTGTGAATGGAGCGGTTACAGTAGGCGGAGGTGATAAAATGGTACGTGTAGATGGTGGCGGTGTACTGCTATTAACGTTGATACTGGTGTTGTTGGAAGAATCCACCTTAGATAGAGAAGAAAAATTATGATAGATTCAACGGAAATTGAAATGCAAGGAATATAAAATTGTTGAATTTCATATTTCTTATGATATATTGCTTACGATTTTATGCAGAACTGATCTGCATGGGCCACCAATAAAACCTGCCACACCCAGCTTCTCAGAAGACGGAAATAGGCACGTGACAAGCCCGCGACGTATTTGTTCCGGTAAATACGCTAAGCGTAAAATAAGCAATATAAAATGACAAGAAATTAACATGACATTTGAACTTCAACAACTTTATTTACATTTAAACTTTATACATTTATAATACATGAGTTCAACTGAAAAGGAAATATAAGAACAGAAATGCCTAAACAGGTGGCATACATAAACTGAAAGAAAACATGAGTTATGTTATACTTGAGTGGTGATCTGGTCGTAATTCGCTGCAGTCTCTTCTATCTCCTCAGTCTCTAGACCACCTGACGAATATCCAAAAGAAGAAAGAGATTGGTGGATACCCTTCAGCGAACTTTCGCTCGGTAAGTCCCTAAGAAAAGGTGTGAAGTATAAAATTATAGTGACAAGTTGGAAATGTATATCATGAAGTAATGGATCAGGAGATATGGTGTTTAAATATGTCATTTAATATAAGCATGGTAATTCTATATAACATGCAGTTCTATATGTCATGGCAAATTAACATGAGCATAGTATAGTATGGCCGTGTAGTGTAGATATAGTGAACATGAAATGTATGTAAGTATCCTAAAAAGTTTCTACAAGGATAAACTAATCTAACATAAGTTCAAGAGTGAATGTCAACCAATGCTAAGAGTGTTCTCGAACCCAACAGGTTATAATTCAGGGGTAAGAAACCATGGGCCCGAATCAAGTGTTAGTAATAGGACTTCAACCCAGTGTTGAAATATTTCAAACTCAAAAGGCTATAATCCAGAAGTAAGAAAATATGGGCCCTCATGATACATTGGTTGTGTTAGTAGACATGGATTTATGATGTAAGGGGGACTCCTGAAATTTCGCTGAAATCGCACTTGAAATACCACAACACCCCGTGTATTCTAGATTATAGTTAAACTATCAGTCTTGCTCGAATCCATGAATACATCAAGTTGCAAGATTGAGTTCATGTCAAGATCAAGTATTCGTGTCAAAATGTTCATGTGTAACACCCCAGTACTTTTATACTATATATTAGGGTATTTCAAATCTTGCGGCAAAATTCTTTACTATTGTTGCTTTTGCGTTCCGAATGATGCAATCAGTACCCGTGGTTATTATCCGACCCGATCCGCATGTTTGAAACCCAATATGGTTCGAGATTATATCAAATATTTGTTAGTACAGTGTATCCATGCAAATCTAGAATATACATACATATAATATATTTCCAGCTCTACATATCTTTTAATAATACAATATAGAACCAAATAATGTTTTTCTCATCTAGCCTTGCATGGCAGAGTACCCCATATTAGGTGGTTACGCCCATATATCATGTTCGTATCCTAAGAGTTAGACAGACAGATTATTGGATTGCTACATATATTTACGTAGATTTTATTTGGGGGTATACGTTTTTAATCACTTACATTTGCATTATGATTAAAATCCTTAAGTATATTCTTCATATTTAAAAACTAGATTTTTAGAGAAATACGGGCAATATTCGGAATAATCTGGTATTATCTGTAAAATCTTACCATATATATATTTTATATAACTAATATATATTACAGGTTATATATATATATATATATAATATTATATTAATTTTAATTATTAAAAACTCTGTCTCTCTCTCTCACTCCGTCCCTACCCCCTCTCTCCCTATATATATAATAATATTAATATAATTTTTATTATAAATCCGCTCTCTCCCTCCCTCGTATTCATCTCTCTCTCCTCTTATGCTTCTCTCACGTCCGAACCCTAACCGCGCCGTCCCCTCTCGTCGCCGTCCTCGTCGTCGTTGTCGTCATCCCCACTTCCTCGTCATCCCCCTGCCTCGCTATCACCTCCTCCTCCTCCTTTCACGAACACCACCTAAGCCCGATACTCCAAGCCAGAATCCACCTTCAACCCACTCATCCCCGACCTCGTCGCCAGAACCCGACCACCATCCTCACCCTCCATCACTTCCTCGTCTCGTCAGCAACCCCAGAGCATCCACACCCTCTTCTTCTTCCCCTGCTCATCCCTGAACACTATCAACCCTCATCAGCCATGACGCCTCGCCGTCGGCCTCCCCGTCACCTCATTGCCACCATATCTTCTGTCCACACTTACCCCCAGAACACCAGCAACCTTTCCATCATCATCTTCTTCTTCTTTTCCTCTTCTTCTTCTTCTTCTTTCTTTCTTTTCTTCTCTGTTCTGATCCGTTCGCCGGAGTTGCGCGCGTCGCCGACGATCCAGATGACCCAGTCACCGTCGTTGTCTAACCCAGTTACCATGTCATGCAGTTGCTCGGTCAGGTCAAGTCCTGCGTACGTGAGTTTTGCGTCGTGGCGTTATTGGACGTCGAAACGTGATATCCGTATCCCAAAGTGAGATTCGATCAGACAAGTTTTAAAACTTGCAACATACTACTTTATTTATATTTATATGATTAATGATAGTATACGTGTTTTAATATTCAGCAAATATTATCGATTTACAGTTTTATAATATCATTCTGTATCCGTATCGATAATGGTTTATCTAGTTGCATGTCAGATCATCATAATACTATATCAGTTTGGAAGTTATCTAGATTGAAATATACATGGTAACGAACGCGAAATGGTTATTACAGATAGATACATATACATCCTGACATTAGTTGTGTTTACCGTGTTTCGATCTTGGTTACAGTTTTACATTTGGTGTCTATTTTGGTTAATACACTGCTTGACATGTTCACGACCCATTACCAGACTTGTTACCTGGATCTTTTGCTAATGCCAACAATTCTGATTTATTGTCCTGATGGACGTGACTTGTTGTCTATATAGACAAGACATGTACCTACTTGATCCTATATTGGGATTAAATTTATAACCATCAATACCCGACTTGGACACAAAACCTTAGGGGTAAGGGGAAATTAATAATGAAACCTAATTTGTAACTCAACAGTTCGATACTCCAGATACTGATGAGTTTTTACGGGATTGGCCGGCCTTGGAATGATGCTGCTGACATCATTCGTCTGTACATGATACTTGTTTACTGCTTAGCGGTACGTCTCGGATTCATCCCCGAGAGTTTTGACCGTGGTCCCGGGCACGCGCGGGATACTATTGAGTTATATCGACGATTCCATTAAATTGATTTCAAAGACTTGTATAATAGATAAGCTAAAAGCAACACTTTAGGATACATATCGCATACCTATACCTCACTGTTTTTCACCTGTGTTTATTATTTATATTCATATTTAATCATAGCATCCTGTTCTGGTTATTACTATTATTTCGATATTTATGACGCACTGACGTCTGGGTTTTGCATGTCCCAGTTCATCTGACATTATCGCAGGCAGATCAGGAGTATTTTAAAAAGCAAGCCGAGCAATGAAAAGCTTGATGTTTAGTTTAGAGATGCTTGGTTTCTTTTTATTTCCGTAGTTCTAATTTATCGATGTGATCCAATTAGGGACATGATTCAGATATTGATTTTATTGGATCTTGATTCGTTTCCTCTATATGCATTTCTTGACTTTTATTTATTGTGGCAGATGGACATATTTTAGCTAGATTTTATTTTACTGTTCTTGATATCTGCTTGACAACCGTAATGTGATTATGGAGGGATTATTCCTAGCCATAGGTATCATGGTTTGCTCTGTCACGTGCCGTATTTACATATTTTGGGAAGCGGGGCATGACAGGGTTTGTTTGGTATCAGAGCCATAGGATTTAGGGTTAGTCGGGTTTTGTTCTTTTTTAGTTGGGTATTAAACCCAACACACTAACCAGAAAACCAGGAATTAGGAACCTGTCCTTCCACATTATTGTCTTGTCATTCAAATTCTTGAATCTTATTTTCCCTTAACTCTTTTATCTTGACGATATTGAAATGATATTGAATCTCGGCTTGGAATTCTTTTGGTTCCTTATTATTTCTCCCATCTTATTCTCTCGATTCTGATCGTAGGATTTGGGCAACTTGAATGGAGTTATATAGTTGTAACTATGTACCGTGGTATGTTTACAATGCGGTACTCTATTTAGATAACCTGGAGTCTTATTTTGATTCATTTTCTTGACTTATATTCGTAGTACTACCTCGTCTTCTCTCGGTTTCATTGCTTACGAGTTTATATCTTATCACGAACATGAATCCAACCACCATGATATATCCTTCATCTTTCCCCTTTTCCCGTAGTGACCAGTCCATCCGCATTTCAAAGAATAAGAAGAAACATAGGAGAACATATGATGATTGCAGTAGTTTGAGATTAACCCCAGCGGGAGCTGGTACAGACCGCTTCAAGGCCGATCGGATATTTGATTGAAGAAGTTTTGACCAATCCGTCTCAAATTATCAAGAATAGCGCAGCGGAAGAGTGGTGGGCTAATAACCCACAAGTCTAAGAATAAACTTGCAAATTCATGGTGAAGGAAACCGTTTACTGAAAGGTGAAGTTCGTAAATAAGTTGGAGATGAAGCGCTGATAGCAGTTCGGTATTTCATGGATGTGTTCAAGAATATCTCGAGTTTACCGCCAAAACGAGATGTGGAGTTCACGATTGATCTTATTCCTATAGCAGCGCCAATTTCAAAGGATTATTATCCAATGGCGCCGGTGAAACTGGAAGAGGTAAAGAAACAAATTGCCGAATTACTGGAGAAGGGTTGGATTCGTAGCAGCGGTTCACCATAGGGAGCCCCAGTTCCTCTAATCAAGAAGAAGGATGGCACGCGAAGGATGTGCATTAACTATCGAGAATTAAATCGGGTGACAATTAAGAATAAGTACCCAATTCCTCGCATCGGCGAATTTTTGATCAACTCAGTGGCACGAGGGTATTCTCGAAATTGGATTTGCGATCCGGATATCATCAAGTTCGGGTGAAAGCAGAAGACATTTGCAAGACAGCGTTCCGAACTTTACATGGGCATTACGAGTACTTAATGATGCCATTTGGAGTTACAAATGCACCGACAATATTTATAGATTTGATTAACCGAATCTTTTCACCATACCTGAACCAGTTCATAGTGGTGTTTATTGATAATATTCTGGTATATTCGAGGAGCAAAGAAGAGCATGAAGAACACTTGAGAATCACACTGCAAACGTTGAGACAAGAAAAGTTATATACTAAGATGAGCAAGTGTGGGTTTTGGCTCGAAGAAGTAAAGTTCTTGGGTCATGTTGTATCCGGAGATGGAATTACCATCGACCCTGAAAAGATTGCAGCTATTCATGATTGGCCAATTCCAAAGAACGTAGGGGAGATCAGAAGTTTTCTTGGGTTTGCCGGATACTATAGAAGGTTTGTGGAGAACTTTGCTCGAATTGCAGAACCATTGATCAAGCTAACACGAAAGGAGGTACCGTTCGTATGGACTGAGAAGTGTGCGTCAGCTTTCGAAGCACTGAAGGAAAGATTGACAACCACTCCTATCTTTACAGTACCAGATGGTTCCGGTGGACTAGTTATTTATAGCGACACATCTGGAAAAGGCTTGGGATGTGTTCTAATGCAGCATGGAAAGGTCATAGCTTATGCGTCGAGACAATTGAAAACTCATGAGAAGAACTACCTAACTCATGATCTGGAGCTAGCAGCAGTGATTTTTGCTATGAAGATTTGGAGACACTACTTATTGGACGAAAGGGTAGAATTATTTACCGATCACAAAAGTCTAAAGTATGTGTTCACACAGAAAGAGCTCAACATGAGGCAGCGTAAATGGTTAGAGCTGATGGCTGACTATGATCTTGACCTAAAGTATCATCCGGAAAAAAGTTAATGTAGTGTTGGACGCTTTAAGTCGGTTGCCAGCGATACGGATGTTGACTGCATAGAAAGAGTTTATAACTGATCTTCAGAGGTTCGAGTTGGAGATTGTACTGCCAGATTCTTCTGAACAGTTGATGCAGTTGTAAGTACAGTCATCCTTGATCGATAACATTAAGGAATCATAGTCGCACGATCTAAGATTACAGAAGTTTTGGAGACAAGTGGAAGCAGGACTTCGAACAGATCTGTTGATTCATGAAGATGGCTCGTTAAGATATGGGAGTCGTTTATGTGTTCTTAAAGGAGATGTTCATGAAGAAGTCATGAAAGAGGCTCATAGTGCCGCATATTCAGTACATCCGGAAGGCATGAAGATGTATAGAGATCTGAGACAACATTTTGGTAGGAAGGCATGAAATGAGAGATTGCTCGTTACGTATCGAGGTCCTTAGTGTGTCAGCAAGTCAAGGCTGAACATCAAAGGGTAGCTAGTTTGTTGCAATCACTTCCGATTCCTCAATAGAAGTGGGAACATATAACCATGGATTTCGTGACAGTTTTACTACGGAGTCCGAAGGGCAATAACGCAGATTGGGTGATTGTCGATCGATTGACCAATGCATCTCATTTCATACCATTTCGAGTTGATCAGTCGATGGAGGGTTTGGCAGAGCGGTACATGCAAGAGATTGTGAGATTGCATGGAGTACCCGTGAGTATCGTTTCGGATCATGATACTCGATTTTTATCACACTTTTGGAGGAGTCTACAGGAAAGTTTGGAAACTCGCTTGAAATTTAGTATGGCCTATCATCCTTAGACAGATGGCCAGTCCGGAAGAATGATCCAAAATCTTGAAGATATGTTTTGAGCATGCATGTTAGACTTCAAGGGTTCATCGGAGGATCATGTGCACTTAGTGGGGTTTTCATACAATGACAGTTTTCAAAAGACTATACAGATGGCTCCATTTGAAGAATTATACGGTCGTAAGTGTCGCTAGCCTGTTTGTTGGGACGATATTGGAGAAAGAAGATTATTGGGACATGATATTATTGTGCAAACGGTAGAGAAACTTAACGTGATTCGAAATCATATGAAAGTGGTACAAGATCGGCAGAAAAGTTGGGCTGATACTGGAAGAAGATCTCTAGAGTTCGCAGTTGGTGATCTTATATTCTTGAAGATATCACCGACTAGAGGAGTAATCCGATTTGGTTGTCGATGCAAGCTTAGTTCTCGACTCATGAGGCCTTATGATATCATCGAGAGTGTAGGAGAGATAGCTTATCGATTGGCTTTACCGCCATTCTTGGTGGGTGTTTATGACGTGTTTCATGTATCTCAACTCCGCAAGTATATTCGAGATGAGATGCACGTTTTAGATCACTCAAAACTAACAGTAAGAGAAGATTTAATGTATGAAGAGCCACCAATGGTTATTATGGATCGACGAGAAAATGTCCTCAAGAATAAAGTTATCCCACCAGTACTCCTTTCATGGGGACATCGTTCGCACGGTGAATCTACTTGGGAACGTAAAGACGAGATTCAACAGAAGTTTCCACACCTATTTTCTAAAATCCGTGTTTTCTTGTCTTTTTCCTGTTCCGTGAATTTCGAGGACGAAATTCTTTTGTAATTCGGTATAATGTAACACCCTAGTACTTTTATACTATATATTTGGGTATTTCAAATCTTGCGGCAAAATTCTTTATTATTGTTGTTTTTGGGTTCCGAATGATACAATTAGTAGCTGTGGTTGTTATCCGACCCGACCCGCCTGTTTGAAACCCAACTTGGTTCGAGATTATATCAAATATTTGCTAGTACAGTGTATCCATGCTAATCTAGAATATACATACATATATAATATATTTTCATCTCTACATATCATTTTATAATATAATATAAAACCAAATAATATTTTTCTCATCTAGCCTTGCATGGCAAAATACCCCATATCAGGTGGCTGCGCCCATATATCTTGTTCGTATCCTAAGAGTTAGATAGACAGATTATTGGATCGCTACGTATATTTACGAAAATTTTATTTGGAGGTATGCGTTTTTAATTACAGACATTTGCATTATGGTTAAAATCCTTAAGTATATTCTTCATATTTAAAAAATAGATTTTTAGAGGGATACGGGTAATATTCGGAGCAATCTGGTATTATCTGTAAAATCTTACCATATATATATTTTATATAACTAATATATATTACAGTTTATATATATATAATATATATTATATTAATTTTAATTATTAAAAACTCCGTCTCTGTCTCTGTCTCTCACTTCGTGTAACACCCTAGTTTATTTATACCAGTTCTATTTTGGGTATTTCTTTATTTATGACTAATTCTTGATTTATTGTGTTTTGGGTGCGAATAGTGTATTTGATATCTGTATTTGCATCCGACCCGACCCGCTTGCTGAAAACCCGTTTTGATTCCTATTTATGTTTTATGTTTTATCCCGGCTATTTTTGAGGATCCGTGCACTTTCATATTATATATATATATATATACTGCATACTGGCATTATATCTGACATCTGCATTTTTTTAATAAAACAAATAAGGTTAAATAAAATATTTTAAAAATATATAGCATGGCATAGCATGGCCTGCATGATACCCCTAACCCTGTCGTAGCATCCGCGCATCATGTTCTCGTCCCGCTCAGTGAAACGGACTCGTTGGATAGTTACGTGCACGTTGCGTGCATCCGTTCTTGGGGGTATGCATTTTCGTGACCCGGATATCCTATTTTTATTTTGGTTACTAGGTATATTATCCGTATTTTAAAACTAGATTTTTAGATCCAACCCGGGCGTGTTTTGGACTAATTTTTTATTAACCAAAAACTCAAATTTTCTTGATATTATATACTTATATAATAAACTGTTCAATTAAATTCTAAGCAAGAATGTATATATATATTCACATATATTTAAAATCGAAATCCTAACAAAACACCAGACTCTCTCTTCCTCTCTCCTATCTTTATATCTAATTCTTTTATTATTATTTTAAAACTCACATCCTCTTCCTTTCTCTGTCTCTCTCTATATTATATATAATATATAATATTCTTTTATAAAACAAAAGTCCTATTTAAACAAACCCAATCCCCACGTCTCTCTCTCTCGCTCTTCATCTCGCTTCTTCTTCCCGCCTCCATCACGAGAACCTTACCCACGCCCTAGCCTTGCCTCGCCTCGTCGCCGTCTTCGTTTCCACCATCACCTCGTTTCTCCTCCTCAACCTCATATCTTCCCTCCAACCCCGAGCTCACCTGCTGTCACGACCCGAATTATTAGCTCATGACCAGTACTTAAATCACGCAACGTCTAAACGCGTAACGTAATTCAAGTTAGCTGAAACCTAGAAATCTAAACATTTTTAAGAAAATAAAAGAGGTGAAGTTTTGAAATAAAGGTATAAGGAAACCAAGTTTTCTTAATGCATAGAAAAGGGACATAGAAATGCAAGTGAAAATTCCTAGTTTGAAAACATGTTTTCGTCTTTTTTAAAAATTTGGGCAGCACCTCCTTTGTATTTTTTGATCCAAAACCACAAATACATAATGATAATAAAGGCATCCCCAAGCGGGAGCTAGCTCTTCGCCAAACGGCGGATCACAACCACGCAAGACAGTATATATAAGTATACGATGCCCAACGGCGAAGTTCACCACAAAAGATAAATAAATAAGCAAGACATCAACCCCAAATGCGAACATAAAACCCATCGCTCAAGTCTCGCAACTACAAGTCTTGCTAAGTCTCATTACTTATACAAATACTTTTTTGATTGATGGAGTTGACTAGATACAATATGAAATACAAATACAAGAGTGGGTACGATACAAATGTCCCACCTACCAAAGCAATCACCCGAAAGCAACTGTGTGCCAGCGATGCCGCTACTGATCCATGTGGTCAACCTGCAAGAACTGTGAAATAACGGGGGTGAGTTGCCAACTCATGAGTAGAAAAACATCAACAAGTAGAAATCGAATAAACAACGACTCCTAGGTCAACTATATCATAAAGGTAATACTATGATATCTTGGGTGACCATATCTATATATATGTGCCAACAAGGTAACCAATGCCTATAAGCAGGTGGATATCATCCAACCATATAATCAATGTCTGTATGTATGTGGATCTCGTCCAACCATAAAATCAATGTCTGTATGCATGTGGATCCCGTCCACGTGTCAACCAACAACACAACAACATCAAGCATGTAAATATCATAAAAGCATATGCATGGAAGTATGAGGATATAAATCAACGTGTGCCCCTCATGACACATCAAAATCATGGAACCTGAGTACCGAGCATCGACACTCGAAAACATCATGAAACCCGTGTCCAGCATCGACACATAAATTCTCATATCTTGGGCTCCGTCGGTCAGGATCGGCCCATATCATCTCTCGACTCCGGTCGGTATCCTCCGGATATCCGCCGAGCCCAAATACTATCACCGGTAGGTAGTGCTCCCCTGCCAGGCCCACCGTCTAACAATACGAGTCTTCTTGTCCCGGGGTACCTCACCGGGTCCACTATGTACCTGCAGACGGTGCCTACCTCTCCTCAAATCGGGTTTCACATGCTACTCTCAGAACCGAGAAATCACATGGTGGACGTACTGAAATATCATATCAAAAGAAACCGGGTTTTTAAAACAATACACACTTTCTTTTGAAATCACCACGGTTCTCAAATCCAGAAATCTCATGAAAACAACATATCTCAATGCGTATAATCATAAAGCATGATGTATGCGATATATAACAGAAATGTAAGTATATCCGTATATTATGCAACAAGGAACAGTGATATGCACATATATAGGGAAAACCGCTCCTTCAAATGAATCTAGTTTTAAAATATATCCCGTGGTTCCCAAATCTCCAAAATCAAATGCAACATCGTATAAAGGTGCATATGTGTATGTGCACAAGTATGGGTGTACAATATGTACGTACGCAAGTATGGATGTACAATATGTATGTACAAAGGTATGGATGCACAATATGTATGTACGTAGGTATGGTGTACAATATGTATGTACGCGCGTATGGTGTGCAATATGTATGTACGCAAGTATGTCATGCAAGGAGTCATATCCTGATACAGCAGTTCTACTGTGTAGTGACATGGCAATTATCGATGATGAAGTGTGTGAGCCGGCAAATCTGTGTACGTGTAACATACGCACCATCGATAATGGTGTAAGTGTACTACCACAGGTATATGCAATGCAATGAGAATAACATGAATGCAGCATGAGCTAAATCATATGCAAATGCTGACGGGTATACGTATCTAAAATGACCGAGTCGGCGAATCTAACAATCGGCATCTAGCCTCACAGCATCGCGTACGATACAATCCATCGTACGGCAACCTCTAGTCAAGGGTATGGATCAATCATCAAGTCAAACTCATCACGAACGGAAAATCATCGTACGGTGGCATTAAGCTATCAGGGATCCTATCAACCTATAAGACGAGGAGGGTACGGACCTAACGTCATGTACGGCTAACACTCATGATTCATAACACATATAAATATCTCTATATACTTATGTCCCAGGTCACATCCGCAACAATCTCAGATCAGGGGACCGGTAGGGTATTAATCATCTCAATCGACTCGCATCCGTATACCAACATATCACCAAATCATCATATCACGTCATATATTCTTTTCATCGCATTTATATCCCTCATCAAGTCAATTTTACAATACATTCTACCTTTACTATAAGTATAAGTATCTAATCTAACATACACACCCAAACCATACAAACAGTTTTTGAAAGATGTGAATCGTAGTTTTAAAAGTTGGGGCTACGGTGCTTTTAAAGAAAATATATCATTTGAAAATCCGTAACGTCCCTCAAGGAATCTGTTTAAAAGATGCATATGATTCTTCAGTTTGGAAATAGGTATGGTTCGAATGACACATCTACGTCGACTATCTAGTCTTATAGTACCCAAAACGGCAATATCGTCAAATATCATCCTCAAATCCCGTCATCACATACTAGTCGTATCATATCGCTTCTAACTATCCTTAGTTTCTAATATGGTTCTCTAACTACCTTTTTTTCCATATCTATAGTCTTCTATTAAAGCTTTCATTAATCATAATATATATATATAAATCGGTTTTCATCAAAGTTTGTGGGGGTGCTATACGCCATCCACCCGACTTCCCCCATAGATATAGATCTACTCACCTTGATCCTTGCTTGCCGAAGTCGATGACGTCGCGCTCCGTCGTCTTGGAATCCACGTGAAGGTACTTACAATAATACATTGTCGCAATCGCTATTAAAATCGAATCCGGAAACCAAAACGGCACACGGATCACCTATAGGTTAGAACCTATAGCCCATGTTTGCAAAACTAACAAATTACCCCTAGTCGTTGATGTACAAATATCCAACAACCAATTACAAAATCCTAAGTTTGTGTATCGGATTCAATTTTATGGCTCAGGTCAGGAAATGTGTCACCATGGTCATGTAAACACTCACAACAGTTCCCAGATTTCACCTATATTCATTACATAAAAAATCTAGTAGTACCAAACATCACAAAACCACTTCAAACAGCTACCCTAGAAAATACAACCCCCCAGTCCCCTACAGGGCTGAGATCGCCGGATTTGGCCCCCAAGTCGCCGGCCAAAACCGATGGGAAAGGGTTAGGGTTTCAGGTGAACACTCAGGGTCTCGAGGAGAACACTACCACACTGTTTATTTTTACAGTAAACACTCGGGGTCACAGCAGGTTATCGATATCACAAACGACACTAAAATATGTTATCGCACAAAACTAAACTAAAAGGAAGAAGTTATACCTTATTTAGGCAACTCAAGAAAACCCTAGCTTCCCAAAGTCATCAAAATCCCATTTTGCTAGGTCCATTGCGATGAGGGTGGGGATGTAATCATTTTTTGTGAAAGGGATATAGGGTTTTGAGGAGTATTTTGAGATGGATCTAGGGTTGAAGGTGGAGAGAGGTGAGCTTGAGGAAGATGAAGGAGGTGAAAAATGGTGGGGGAAAGAGAATAGAGGCAGCCCCTTCTCTCTCTTACCTAATCTCTCTCTCTCTCTCTCTCTACAAGCATGCTTACCCTCATCATTATGTCCCCCTCTCTCTCCCTCCTCAATCATTCCTCTCAATTCTTTTCTCACCACAATAAAACCATAACATAAAACAACACAAATGAATATATAACCAAATGAAACATGTTATGGTGCACTAACCATGAAAATTGTAGAAACACGGATTTGGCTTAATCGCGATTAGCAGTGTACTAATCGGGATTTTATTTAAACTGCATATAATAAATTTTTTAAAAAATGCCAAATCTCTTAAATATATATTTAAATGAATAAATCATTTTAATTTCCATTTATTTCACAATTATTGCTATATATTTATACCCTTTTTCGAAAACCCCAATTTCGCAAATCGGGCAGTTTTCGGGAAATATATTATTTTAATATTAATTTCCAAAAATAATATTTTATATTTTCTGAAATGTTACAATCTTCCCTCCTTAAATAAATTCGGTCTCCGAATTTAAATTTAAACCCCCAAATACTAAAACATTTAGTAATCAACTCAAATCATCGGGGCTTCGAAATCACGGAAGATACAGAATAACGCAGCGCGTCAAGCGCGCATGAAAAAGGGTAAAAAAACTCAAAAACTGAACTCCGTCAAGCGTCACGCAAATCATCGGATTTGCACGCATATCCTCGGAGTTACAATGGAGACACAGATCTCGAAATCCACTACTGAAATCCAATATGCACTAGTTAAATACTATTATACATATATAGTACGCATTCCTGAAAAAAATCCTTTAAACTGGATAAAACACATGCAAAATCTTTTCTGAATAGCAGCGTGATGCGTAACTCACGGCATAAGTAGCGGACGCTCATTTGTAAAGTAGTAAATATACCTACATATGTTTTTGCTCAATTTGTACGTTCCGCCGTTTTTTTTTAAATATCCCAAAAGGTTTTTCCTTTATAAACATTCGTGTCGCTCACAGACACGTAAGAAATAGCGAGACTATAGCCCCCTTTTGAAAACCTCTAGTAAACTTTTAATGCATGCAAAGTACTCAGGTACTGTCCTCAGATCAGTCCCATTTGGCTACTACACAATATAATGCCCAACCTGAAAACAAAGTGCTCAAAAGCAAAATCAGCCTCAAAAGGCGTATCCAACAATCACGTGCGTCTGGTGCGCATGGAAATCAAATCCAAATACAAGTGCCAAAATATGCATAAAAGCCAAGACTAAGTGCAACGGGTGTGCACGAAAGTATTTGTCCAGTGCAACGAGTGTGCACGACAACATCATCAAGTGCATCTAGAGTGCACGAAATCTCAATTTAGTGCAACTAACATGCACGAGTGAAAATCCCAATCGAGTGCATCCGGTGTGCACAAAATCACCTCTCATATCATGCGCCCAACATGCGCAAAAATCCAAATCAAGTGCATCCATCATGCACGAACAAAATCCAAAACAAGGGTATCCAACATGCACGAGTACAATCTCAGTCAAGTGAATCCGATGCGCAAAAAATCTAATATCAAGCGCCTAATATGCGCAAAAATCCAACCCAAGCGCATCGGTCCATATAAATGCCGAGTGCGATAAAGCGCAAGAAAAACGAACGTCAAGTGCAACGTCCACAAAAACCTAAATCTGGTAACACAAATGCTCAAAGATATAAATTGGGCGCAACCAATATACGGAGTATAAATCTAATGCAACTAATGCACGAATACCCGTCCGGTGCAACAAATGCATGAAATGCAAATCTAGTGCAACTAATGTACGAAATACGAATCTGGTGCAGCAAATGCACAAAAATATAATCTGGCACGACAATTGCACGAAATGAAAATCTAGTGCAACAAATGCACGAACACGAATCCAGTGCATCCAGTGTACGAAATACAAATTCGGTGCATCTAGCGCATGAAATACAAATACGGTGCATCTAGTGCACGAAATACTAATCCATAACTCAAATGCGTAAATAGCAACACCGAGTGTACCAAGGTGTATAAAATCATAAACGTGTGCATCTGCGTGCACAAAACACATATCAATGCACTGCAAGCACATACAAGCTATACCGAGTGCAAAAATCAAATCGAGCGCGTACCACACGCACAAAATCAATCAAACTGTATGAAATCCACGAAATCATAAACATGTGCAGCCAAGGCACAAAATCAATATCAAGTGCAATAGACATGCACAAATCATAAATCATCACAATGGTATATAAAAACATACCTCAAGGGCAATAACTATGCACAAAAGGTGAATACCCAGTAGGTGCAGCCATGATGCACGAAAACAATATCATGAAACTCAATCATCAAAACTCAAATCCAAGCGATATAAGTGTGATACTCAGATCACAAACACAAATCGCAACAAATGACATTGAGGTATACCTCCTACAATGTCGAAAAATGTCAGTGCGCCCAAAACTGGCAGAGCAAGTACATCCGCTTGCCTCCTGCTCCCGGTCTGGTGTCCTTTGTCTCTGGGTCCTCATCTTCTCTGTGGATTTACCAATCTCGCAATCCATCGGCTCGTCCGGTATGCTAACGGAAACGATTCCACTCTGGCACTTCTCTGGTCATCTCTCGGCCAATCATCACGACCACTCATAAAGCAGCACGTTACTGGCGTCGGCCTCTGGTCCTTTGAATACTCATGACACAACTGATCCTCTGTGCAAATTTTATTGCAGCGGTGTCCTGAAAGGAATCCTGCTCAAGGTCTCTTCCGATCTTACCTATGCCGAACTGTACAAAGGCTGGTACTCTTGCATAATCTTTTCTCGCTCTCTGGACATCTGCGTCCTCGACACAACATTTCCTCGGGAACTGGTCGCGTACCAATGCCTCTGTAGACATATCCGATCTTTAATCTCAACGGGGAGTAACAACAACTCATCAGCATCTTGCACGAACCTCTTGTTCCACCCGTCTTTATCATCGTCCACTTCGACGTCACGTCATACTATCTACGCACTGCAATTGTTCTCGGCCACGGTCAATCCGAAATCTCTCACACAGACTCGAAATCACGAACTCGGTATCTTCATCACTCTAGCCGAACACGTCCTCGGGAACTCGTCCCAACTATCGGAGGAATACTCAATACTCGTCCGTTCTCGATCAACTCACAACGCATCTGAGTGGGGTCCTCTATCTGAAGCTGGTCAGCTTACTGGTCTCCTATCAAATGATATTCGGACGACGTCAAATTTTTCGATCGAGTCATCAAAGTCCCAAAATTTCCCGAAGGCCCAACACCTGAGCACAGTCTAAAAATATCTGGTACACACCACAGTACCTCTAGACCAGCCGTAGAAGGGAAAATCCAAGCCTTACTGATGGCACCGCTAAACTGCCGCAAACCCTAAGGTTCAAAAGCGATTTCATGGTCATCATGTCGAGTTAGGGTTTCATTCTTCTAGAGGGCCTACAGAATTACTTGCATGTTCCTCCGAATACTTTAAACTTGGAAAAATGGGTTCTCTGACATTCGTTCGAACTTTTTAACTTCGCCTAGGCGACATGCGAAAACCCTCCGTCCGCACGCTAAACAATGCCTCAATCCTCCAGGAAAGACGATACATCAACGGTCATTTCTGGATCGGCCTACTCTAGATCTGACTCAACTGGGCCTGCGTCGGCACATCAATCTGACGAATCACCTTCGTCTCTCAACTCGGGATAGACTAGATATCACCTGTTGCATCTCTGCCTGGACGCTCCGGCGATCTCGTCTCGTAAAGTCTGGAAGCGACATCCTCTCAATCTCAGCAACAGCTGGCATCCGTCTGCACGGTAGACGACATCACAATCTCTGAGGTATGCTGTACATCAACAGTCCTCTCGCAACAGGCAGCCTCTATCAATGGCCCGATCATCCGGTGCAAAACCAAACACTCGCTTCAACAAGAGGTCACAACATAAACACTACATCGAGACGTTTCCATGTCACCATAAAACTGAATGGTCAGTCCTCGTCCATGACGAGCTCGCCCTGACCGCAACACTAGCAGCAGCTCAATCTGCGCTCAAACCATGGTGACAGGAACCTCAATCGTGTATCGATGAAAATAGATCAAAGGCATGAAATGAAACAACAGATCCAAAATGGATACATGATCATAAGAAGGAACAACATCAATAAGAGTATGATCACGGAAATGAATAGAATCAAGGATCTCAAATGGATGTATAATCATGGGTATGAAGAGAATCATAAGTCTCAAAAATATGTACATCCTAAGGTTTCTTAAGTGGAGTATCATATTATATATATGCCGTGGAACATACGTACGGTACGTCACTCTACTCAAGCTGCCTACTCCATCAATCAGGGCCAGCCTATGAAACGAAAGTTTGGGTCTAATACCCCCCGTTCAAGTCTAAGTTCCGTAAGGTTAAGCCTAGGTTCCGAAATAGAATAAGCCCCAGACTCCACATAGTCAAACCTGGATTCGAACAAAGATTAAACCTAGCGCTCTGATACCAACTTTGTCACGACTCGAATTATTAGCTCTTGACCAGCACTTAAATCATGCAACGTCTAAAGGCGTAACTTAATTCAAGTAAGCTGAAACCCAGAAATCTAAACCTTTTTAAGAAAATAAAAGAGGTGAAGTTTTGAAATAAAGGTATAAGGAAACCAAGTTTTCTTAATGCATAGAAAAGGGACATAGAAATGCAAGTGAAAATTCTTAGTTTGAAAACATGTTTTCGTCTTTTTTTAAAATTTGGGCAGCACCTCCTTTGTACTTTTTGATCCAAAACCACAAATACATAATGATAATAAAGACATCCCCAAGCGGGAGCTAACTCTTCGCCAAACGGCGGATCACAACCACGCAAGACAGTATATATAAGTATACGACGCCCAACGGCGAAGTTCACCACAAAAAATAAATAAATAAGAAAGACATCAACCCCAAATGTGAACATAAAACCGATCGCTCAAGTCTCGCAACTACAAGTCATGTTAAGTCTTATTACTTATACAAATACTAGTTTGATTGATAGAGTTGACTAGATATAATATGAAATACAAATACAAGAGTGGGTATGATACAAATGTCCCACATACCAAAGCAATCACCCGAAAGCAACTGTGTGCCAGCGATGCCTCTACTGATCCATACGGTCAACCTGTAAGAACTGTGGCACAACGGGGGTGAGTTGCCAACTCGTGAGTAGAAAAACATCAACAAGTAGAAATCGAATAAACAACGACTCCTAGGTCAACTATATCATAAAGGTAATACTATGATATCTAGGGTGACCGTATCTATATATATGTGCCAACAAAGTAACCAATGCCTATAAGCAGGTGGATATCATCCAACCATATAATCAATGTCTATATGCATGTGGATCTTGTCCAACCATAAAATCAATGTCTGTATGCATGTGGATCCCGTCCACGTGTCAACCAACAACACAACAACATCAAGCATGTAAATATCATAAAAGCATATGCATGAAAGTATGAGGATATAAATCAACGTGTGCCCCTCGCGACACATCAAAATCATGGAACCTGAGTGCCCAGCATCGACACTCGAAAACATCATAAAACCCGTGTCCAGCATCGACACGTAAATTCTCATATCTCGGGCTCCGTCAGTCCGTATCGGCCCACGGGCTCCGTCAGTCCGGATCGGCCCATCTCATCTCTCAACTCCGGTCGGTTTCCTTCGGATATCCGCCGAGCCCAAATACTATCACCGGTAGGTAGTGCTCCCCTGCCAGGCTCACCGTCTAACAATTTGAGTCTTCTTGCCCCGGGTACCTCACCGGGTCCACCATGTACCCACAGACGGTGCCTACCGCTCCTCGAATCGGGTTTCACATGCCACTCTCAGAACCGAGAAAACACATGGTGGACGCACTGAAATATCATATCAAGATAAACCGGGTTTTTAAAACAATACACACTTTCTTTTGAAATCACCACAGTTCTCAAATCCAGAAATCTCATGAAAACAGCATATCTCAATGCGTATAATCATAAAGCATGATGTATGCGACATATAACAGAAATGTAAGTATATCCGTATATCATGCAACAAGGAACAGAAATATGCACATATCTAAGGAAAACCGCTCTTTCAAATGAATCCAGTTTTAAAATATATCCTGCGGTTCCCAAATCTCCAAAATCAAATGAAACATCCTATAAAAGTGCATATGTGTATGTGCGCAAGTATGGGCGTACAATATGTATGTACGCAAGTATGGATGTACTATATGTATGTACACAGGTATGGTTGTACAATATGTATTTACGCAGGTATGTTTGTACAATATGTATGTACGCAAGCATGGTGTACAATATGTATGTACGCAGGTATGGTGTACAATATGTATGTACGCAAGTATGCCATGCAAGGAGTCATATCCTGATGCAGCAGTTCTACTGTGTAGTGACATGGAAATTATCAATGATGAAGTGTGTGAGCCGGCAAATCTGTGTACGTGTAACATACACATCATCGATAATGGTGTAAGTGTACTGGCACAGGTATATGCAATGCAATGAGAATAACATGAATGCAGCTTGAGGTAAATCATATGCAAATGTTGACGGGTATACGTATCTAAAATGACCGAGTCGGTGAATCTAACAATCGGCATCTAGCCTCACAGCATTGCATACGGTACAATCCATCGTACGGTAACCTCTAGTCAAGGGTATGGATCAATCATCAAGTCAAACTCATCACGCATGGAAAATCATCGTACGGCGGCATTAAGCTATCAAGGATCATATCAACCTATAAGACGAGGAGGGTACGGACCTAACGTCACGTACGGCTAACACTAACGATTTACAACACATATAAATATCTCTATATACCTATGTCCCAGGTCACATCCGCAACAATCTCAGATCAGGGGACCGACAGGGTATCAATCATCTCAATCGACTCTCATCCGTATACCAACATATCACCAAATCATCATATCACGTCATATATTCTTTTCATCGCATTTATATCCCTCATCAAGTCAATTTTACAATACATTCTACCTTTACTATAAGCATAAGTATCTAATCTAACATACACACCCGAACCATACAAACAGTTTTTGAAAGATGCGAATCATAGTTTTGAAAGTAGGGGCTACAGTGCTTTTAAAGAAAAGATATCATTTGAAAATCCGTAACGTCCCTCAAGGTATCTGTTTAAAAGATGCATATGATTCTTCTGTTTGGAAATAGGTCTGGTTCGGATGACACATCTACGTTGACTATCTAGTCTTATAGTACCCCAAACGACAATATCGTCAAATATCATCCTCAAATCCCGTCATCACATACTAGTCGTATCATATCACTTCTAATTATCCTTAGTTTTTAATATGGTTCTCTAATTACCTTTTTTCTCTATCTATAGTCTTCTGTTAAAGGTTTCATTAATCATAATCTATATATATAAATCGGTTTCCATAAAAATTTGCGGGGGTGCTATACGCCATCCACCCGACTTCCCCCATAGATATAGATCTACTCACCTTGATCCTTGCTTGCCGAAGTCGATGACTCCACGCTCCATCGCCTCAGAATCCATGCGAAGGTACCTACAATAATACAAAGTCGCAATCCCTATTAAAATCGAATCCGAAAACCAAAACGGCACACGGATCGCCTATAGGTTAGAACCTATAGCCCGCGTATGCAAAACTAACAAATTACCTCTAGTCGTTGATGCACAAACATCCAACAACCAATTACAAAATCCAAATATCAAAACTCATCATTTCAAATACGGAAAACATATCCAAAAAATCACACAAATGTGCTCCCAGATTTTGACTCAGGTCAAAAAGGGTTAAACAAACAGGTATAGGATGTTGTACAAAGAGTATATGAGCTACTGGACCAACCTAGACCCATACCCTCACAAAGTGGCCGGCCACATGGCCTGAATTTCCGGCGAGCTTGGCCATGGTGCCTCTGTTGGGGTTCGTATGGTCGGGGTGGTCTCCTAGTACCCTAATTTGGTCCCTAGTATTGTTTGGTTTTCTTGAAATTAGCCCAGGTCCACCCAGATCCCCCGTAGTCACACTAAAAGTCACAAAACCGATATGGAACAAATCCTAAGTTCGTGTATCAGATTCAATTTTATGGCTCAGGTCAGGAAACGTGTCACCATGGTCATGTAAACACTCACAACAGTTCCCAGATTTCACATATATTCATTACATAAAAAATCTAGTAGTACCAAACATCACAAAACCACTTCAAACATCTACCATAGAAAATACAACCCCCCAGTCCCCTACAGGGCCGAGGTCGCTGGATTTGGCCCCCAAGTCGCCGGCTAAAACCGATGGTAAAGGGTTAGGGTTTCAGGTGAACACTCAGGGTCCTGAGGACAACGCTACCACACTGTTTATTTTTACAGTGAACACTCGGGGTCACGGCAGGTTATCGATATCACAAAACGATACTAAAATACAATATCGCACAAAACTAAACTAAAAGGACGAAGTTATACCTCATTTGGACAACTCAAGAAAACCCTAACTTCCCAAAGTCATCAAAATCCCACTTTGCTTGGTCCATTGCGATGAGGGTGAGGAGGTCATCATTTTTTGTGAAAAGGATATAGGGTTTTGAGGAGTATTTTGAGATGGGTCTAGGGTTGAGGGTGGAGGGAGGTGAGCATGAGGAAGATGAAGAAGGAGGTGAAAAATGGTCGGGGAAAGAGAATGGAGGCAGCCCCCCTCTCTCTCTTACCTAATCTCTCTCTCTCTCTCTCTTCAAACATGCCTACCGTCATCATTATGTCCCCCCTCTCTCCTCAATCATTCCTCTTAATTCTTTTCTCACCACAATAAAACCATAACATAAAACAACACAAATGGACATGTAACCAAATGAAACATGTCATGGTGGACTAACCATGAAAACTGTAGAAACACAGATTTGGCTTAGTCGCGATCAGCAGTGCACCAATCGGGTTTTTATTTAAACTGCATATAATAAATTTTAAAAAAAAATGCCAAATCCCTTAAATATATATTTAAATGAATAAATAATTTTAATTTACATTTATTTCACAATTATTGGTATATATTTATACCCTTTTTTCGAAAACCCCAATTTCGCAAATCGGGCAGTTTTCGGGAAATATATTATTTTAATATTACTTTCCAAAAATAATATTTTATATTTTCTGAAATGTTACACCTGCACACCCATTCCCGACCTTCCCCTTCCCTGCACACCCAACCGCAGCCGCAAACCCATCACCTCTGATCCTCGCCGTCACTTTGTTGTCGACTACATCACCTCGTTCCTATCCCCTCCGCCTCACCTCCTTTGCAAGCCTCGTTACCACTGCAACCCAGACCTATGACGATGAGAACCCATGCCTCACCCGATCTTGTCGCCGTCCTCGCCTCACGTCGTCGACCATCCCCCTTCAGTCATCTTCTCCACGCCTGTCTTTCCTTCTCCCTAAAGATCGCGAGCAAGAACCCTGCACTGAACCCGATCCCCGAGCCCAAGAACTTGCACACCGGATTGCTACTGCCCATCGCCGGAAAACCCACTGTCGACGTCACACTCTACCCGTCTCTATTCCAGAACACCAGAGAACCTCATAGAACCAGACCACAGTGCAGTCCCTCTACTTTTTCTTCTTCTTCTCGTTCTTCTCTTCTTCTTGTTCTTGATTTCGTGTTTTCCGGTCATCGCCGGAGCCGTGCCGTCACCGACGATCCGGGCGACCCAGTGGACATCCTCAGCCAGCGTGGTCGTGTTCTTGTTTTTCCTGGATCTGTCTCGTGTGCGCCTGTGTACATTGCGACGTTTGCCCGACGTCGGACGAGGCGTACGCACCCCATCGTGAGATCTGTTCAGGAAAGTTTATCTTGCTACATGCTATGTTATTATATTTGCATCCATATTAATAATAATATTACATGTTTATTTTATTGTGCATCCATATTACAATTTTACAGTTTTTCGATACCCGTATGCATCCATACCGTTATTTACATATCTAGTCGCATGCAAGTTTATCTTGCTACATGCTATGATACATATTTTGCATCCATATGAATAAAAATATCACATGTTGATTGCATTGTACATCCATATTAATGTTTTACTATTTTCGGATACCCCTGATAAAAATATATCATTTATTATATATGTAGCTGCATCTACAGGTCATATTATTTCATGTTACTATTGTATTAGTACCCCATGCTTGATAATGTGCATCCTACATAGTCATGGAGCTGTAGACGTAACCCCTGATAGATATTTGTGCATCCGTGTTTTATTGTGTATCCATACTATTAATTCTATATATCTAGTTGCATGCCATGTCATATTAATTCATATTACTGTTACATTAGTACCCCATGCTTGATAATGTGCATCCTACGTAGTCATGGAATTGTAGATATAACCTCTGATAGATATTTGTGCATCCATACTTTTACCGTACATCCGTACTGTTACCGTGATTCGATACTTGATACATTTTGCTGTTGGGCACCCATTTGATACACTGTGCACCCCTGACATGACCTGATGCACCACTGCTTGACTTGATACCTGATCCTGTTCCTAATGCCGACATTCCTGACTTTTTGTCCCGATGGACATATCCTGTTGTCTGCATAGACAAACCTGTACCTGCTTGATCCTGTGTTGGCATTAGCTCCAGATTTATCAATACCTGACTTGAATACATAACTTGGGGGTAAGGGGAAATCAATGATGAAACTTGACTTGTATCTCGACAGTTCGATACTTATACTGATCGGTTATACGGGCTAGGCCATCCCCGGGATGCTGCTGCTGACATCATTCATCTGTACATGTTTCCTGTTTAATGCCTAGCGGTATATCTCAGATTTCAACCCAAGAATCTGGACCGTGGTCCCGAGCACGCACGAGATACTATTGAGTTACATCGACGATTCATTAAATTGATTTCAAAGACTTGAGAGTAATTAACCCAGTAGCACAGTTTAGATGGATCACCGCACGTCACATACACTGATACCCTTCACTGTTCCACATCCGTGTTTACTTATTACATTAATATTACCGTTCCTACTCATGCCTGCATATCTTGTTACCTCCTGATTATATTTTATCGTTTGATATTATGACGCACTGACGTCTGGGTTTTGCATGGCCCAGATCCTCTATCTTTGTCGCAGGCCGATCAGGAGTTTTTCAGCCGACAGGCCGAGCAGTGAGGATCCTATTAGTATCCAGTTTAGTTTAGTTTCTTTCCGTACTTTTGTTTCCTGATGTGAGCCCGTATTTGGGACGTACTTTCTAGATGTTATTGTTTATTTGATTTATTGCTTCCGCATATTATTTCTTGACTCGTTTATTCTGGCATATGGACATGTACTAGATAGTTTATTTTCTATTTTACTATTCTTGATATCTTATAGACAGCCATAATGTGACTGTGGAGGGATGTTTCCTAGCCACAGGTAGCATGGTTGGCTCTGTCACGTGCCGATCTTAGGGCACTCTGGGAAGTGGGGCGTGACAGGGTTTGTTTGGTTTCAGAGACATAGGATTTAGGTTAGTCGGGTTTGATTCTTTTGTAGTTGGGTATTGGACCCAATACATGAATAAGAAAACCCGTGATTAGAAATATGTCCTGCCACATTGTTATCGTGATTCTTGAATCATATCTTTCTCTTGACCCTTTGTCTTGACGATATGCAAACAACTTTGCATCTCGGCTTGAAATCTTTTTGGTTCCCTATTGGTTATCCTTTCCTATTCCTTTGATTCTGATATTAGGATTTGGGCGACTTGAACGGAGTTATATGATTGTACCTATGAACTGCAACATGGTTACAACGCAGTTCTCTATTTAAGTAATTTGGAGTCCTAGTCTTGATTCATTTCCTTGATTTATGGTCGTTATATTAGCTTGCTTCTCTCGGTTTCATTGCTTACGAGTTCATGTTTTATCGCAAGCTTGAATCCTGTTTACCGTGCTTATCTTCTTCAGTGTTTGGCTTTAGGTGAAGTCGTTTCAGGTATCCTACTTGTTCATGATTTTCCCGCATTAGCACTATTCGATTCAGGTGCATCCCATTCTTTGATGTTGCCTTGGAAATGGATTTTCTCGGCACTTTCCATGCTTACATTGATTGTAGGGCAAAGAAAGTGATTTTCCAGATTCCCGGACATCCGGAGTTTGTTTTTGCTGGAGGTAGCAGTTCTGTCGGGCCAGTCGAGTTTAGGGCTAAGACGACAAACAATGTTCTTTCATCGATAGAAGTTGATAAGGAGGAAGCGCCAGCTGTAGTTTGAGAGTTCATGGACGTGTTCGAGGATAACTCGGGTTTACCGCCAAAACGAGATGTGGAGTTCGAGATCGTTCTTGTTCCTGATGCAGCGCCAATTTCAAAGGTATATTATCCAATGGCACCAGTGGAGTTGGAGGAAGTCAAGAAGCAGGTTACCGAATTTCTAGAGAAGGGTTGGATTCGCAACAACAATTCACCTTGGAGAGCTCCACTTCTTCTAGTCACGAAGAAAGATGGCATAAGGAGGATGTGCATCGACTATCGAGAATTGAACCGGGTGACTATTAAGAACAAGTACCCAATCCCTCGCATTGGCGAATTATTCGAGCAACTCAGTGGCGCGAGGGTATTCTCGAAGCTGGATTTGCGATTTGGATATCATCAGGTCTGAGTTAAATTAGAGGATATTTGCAAGACTGCGTTCCGAACTCGATATAGACATTACGAGTATTTAGTGATGCCATTCGGAGTCACGAATGCACCAGCGATATTTATGGACTTGATGAACCGAATCTTTTCACCGTTCTTAGACCAGTTTATAGTGGTGTTCATCGATGATATTCTGGTCTACTCGAGGAGCCTAGAAGAGCATGCAAAACACTTGAAGATCACACTGCAGATATTGAAGCAAGAAAGATTATATGCAAAGATGAGCAAGTGTGAGTTTTAGCTTGAAGAAGTGAAGTTTTTGGGGCATGTCGTATCCGGAGATGGAATCGCCATTGATCCTGAGAAGATTGCAGCAGTTCAAGATTGGCCAATTCCGAAGAACATAGCAGAGATCAGAAGTTTTCTTGGACTTGCCGGATATTACAGAGGGTTCGTGGAGAATTTTTCTCGCTTAACTGAGCCTTTGACCAAGCTTACGCTAAAGGAGATATCGTTCGTATGGACAGATAGTTGTGCGACAACTTTTGAGGCATTGAAATAAAGATTGATAACCGCTCCTATTTTGACCGTACCAGACGGTTCCGGAGGATTGGTGATTCATAGCGACGCATCTGGGAAAGGTTTGGGATGTGTTTTGATGCAGCATGAAAAAGTTATAGCTTACGCATCGCGGCAGTTGAAGACCCATGAGAAGAATTACCCAACTCATGATTTGGAGCTTGCAGCAGTGATTTTCGCTTTGAATATTTGGAGACACTACTTATTGGGCGAAAGGGTCGAAGTATTCACCGATTAAAAAAGCCTAAAGTACGTGTTCACACAGAAGGAGCTCAACATGAGGCAGCGTAGATGGTTGGAGCTGATGGCTGACTATGATCTTGATCTCAAGTCCCATCCGGGGAAAGTTAATATAGTGCCGGATGCGCTTAGTCGGTTGCCAGCAATTCAGATGTTGACTGCACAGAATGATCTTATCAAATATTTTCGGAGATTCGAGTTGGAGACCGTGTTACCGCATTCTTCAAGACAGTTGATGCAACTGCAAGTACAGTCGTCGTTGATCGAGAGTATTAAACCAGCGCAATCACACGATCCAAGGTTGCAAAAGTTTCGAGAACAGGTAGAAGCAGGACTTCGAACGGATTTGTTGATTCATAAAGATGGTTCGTTGCGATATGGTAGCCGTTTGTGTGTGCCGAAAGGAGACATTCGTGAAGAAGTTATGAAAGAGGCGCATAGTTCCGCATATTCCGTACATCCAGGAGGCACGAAAATGTACCGTGATCTACGACAGCATTTCTGGTGGGAAGGTATGAAAAGGGAGATCGCCTGCTTTGTAGCGAAGTGCTTGGTGTGTCAGCAAGTTAAGGCTGAACATCAAAGGGTAGCTGGTTTATTGCAACCACTTTCGATTCCTCAATGGAAGTGGAAACATATAACCACGGATTTCGTGACAGTTTTACCGCAGAGTCCAAATGGAAACAATGCAGCTTGGGTGATTGTTGATCGATTGACCAAGGCAGTTCATTTCATTCCGTTTCGAGTGGGTCAGTTGACGGAAGCGTTAGCAGAACGATACATGTAGGAGATTGTGAGATTGCATGGAGTACCTGTGAGCGTCGTTTCCGATCGTAATACCTGATTCTCATCGCACTTCTGGAGGAGTTTACAGGAAAGTTTGGGGACGCGATTGAAGTTTAGCACCGTTTATCATCCTCAGACAGATGGCCAGTCGGAGAGAACAATCCAAACTCTTGAAGATATGTTGAGAGCTTGCATATTGGACTTCAAGGGTTCATGGGAGGATCATCTACACTTGGTGGAGTTTTCATACAATAACAGCTTTTAGGCGACTATTCAGATAGCTCCATTCAAAGCATTGTATGGTCGCAAGCGTCGCTCGCCCGTTTGTTGGGACGATGTTGGAGAACGAAGATTGTTGGGACTGAATTTGATCGTGCAAACAGTAGAGAAGGTTAATACTATCCAGAATCACGTAAGGGCAGCACGGAATCAGCAGAAGAGTTGGACTGATACATCGAGAAGACCTCTAGAATTCGTTGTTGGTGATCTGGTATTTTTGAAGATATCACCGACTAGAGGAGTGATTCTATTTAGGATTCGAGGCAGGCTTAATCCTCGATTCGTGGGACCTTTCGAGATTATTGAGCGTGTTGGAGAAGTGGCTTATCGATTGGCGTTACCATCATCCTTGGCGAATGTTCATGACGTGTTTCATGTATCTCAACTCCGTAAATATGTTCGAGATGAAACACACGTGCTAGATCATTCGGAGCTGGCTGTAAGGGAGGATTTGATCTTTGAGGAACAACCGATGTCGATGGTTGATCGAAGAGAAAAGGTCCTCAAGAAAAAGGTTATCCCTCTCGTACTTATTTCATGGGGGAATCGCTCGCACGGAGAATCGACTTGGGAACGAGAAGACGAGATTTGACAGGAATTTCCACACCTATTCTTGTATATTCATGTTTGTTTATCTTTTCTTATTCCTGGAATTTCGAGGACGAAATTCTTTTAGTAGTTGGGTATAATGTAACACCCTAGTTCATTTATATCAGTTTTATTTTTGGTATTTCTTTATTTATGGCTAATTCTTGATTTATTGTGTTTTGGGTGCGAATAGTGTATTTGACATCTATATTTGCATCCGACCCGACCCGCTTGCTAGAAACCCGTCTTGATTCCTGTTTATGTTTTATGTTTTATCGCGGCTATTTTTGAGTATCCGTGCACTTTCATATTATACACACACACACACACACACACACACACACACACACACATACATACATACATACTGCATACTGGCATTATATCTGATATCTGCATTTTTTTAATAAAACAAATAAGGTCAAATAAAATATTTTTAAAATATATAGCAGGGCCTGCAAGATACCCCTAACCCTGTCGTAGCATCCGCGCATCTTGTTTTTGTCCCGTTCAGTGAAACAGACTCGTTGGATAGCTACGTGCACGTTGTGTGCATCCGTTCTTGTGGGTATGCATTTTCGTGACCCGGATATCCTATTTTGATTTTGGTTACTACGTATATTATCCATATTTTAAAACTAGATTTTTAGACCCGACCCGGGCGTGTTTTGGACTAATATTGTATTAACTAAAAACTCAAATTTTCTTGATATTATATACTTATATAATAAACTGTTCAATTATATTCTAATCAAGAATGTATATATATATATATATATATATATATATATATATATATATATATATATATTCACGGATATTTAAAATCTAAATCCTAACAAAACGCCAGACTCTCTCTTCCTCTCTCCTATCTTTATATCTAATTCTTTTATTATTTTTTTAAAACTCGTGTATTCTTCTTTTCCCTGTCTCTCCATATTATATATAATATATAATATTCTTTTATAAAACAAAAGACCTATTTAAACAAACCCAATCTCCACGTCTCTCTCTCTCGCTCTTCTTCTCGCTTCTTCTTCCCGCCTCCATCGCGAGAACCTTACCCTCGCCCTAGCCTCGCCTCGCCTCGTCGCCGTCTTCGTTTCCACCATCACCTCGCTTCTCCTCCTCAACCTCATCTCTTCCCTCCAACCCCAAGCTCACCTGCATACCCATTCTCGACCTTCCCCTTCCCTGCACACCCAACCGCAGCCGCAAACCCATCACCTTAGATCCTCGCCATCACTTCATCATCGACTCCATCACCTCATTCCTATCCCCTCCGCCTCACCTCCTCTGCAAGCCTCGTTACCACTGCAACCCAGACTCATGACGACGAGAACCCACGCCTCACCCGATCTCGTCGCCGTCCTCGCTTCACGTCGTCGACTACCCCTTATTATTGTCTTCTCCACTCCTGTCTCTCCTTCTCCCTAAAGATCCCGAGCAATAACCCTGCACTGAACCCGATCCCCGAGCCCAAGAACTTGCACACCGGATTGCCACTGCCCATCGCTGGAAAACCCATCGTCGACGTCCCCCTCTACCCGTCTCTGTTCCAGAACACCAGAGAACCCTATAGAACCAGACCACTGTGCAGCCCCTCTACTTATTTTTCTTCTTCTCGTTCTTCTCTTCTTCTTGTTCTTGATTCCGTGTTTTTCAGTCATCGCCGGAGCCGTGCCGTCGTCGACGATCCGGGCGACCCAGTGGACATCCCCAGCCAGCGTGGTCATGTTCTTGCTTTGCCTGGACCTGTCCCGTGTGCGCCTGTGTACATTGCGACGTTTACCCGATATCGGACGCGGCGTACGCACCCCGTCGTGAGATCCGTTCAGGCATGTTTATTTTGCTACATGCTATATTATTATATTTGCATCCATATTAATAATAATATTACATGTTTATTTCATTGTGCATCCATATTACAATTTTACAGTTTTTCGATACCCGTATGCATCCATACCGTTATTTACATATCTAGTCGCATGCAAGTTTATCTTGCTACATGCTATGATACATATTTTGCATCCATATGAATAAAAATATCACATATTGATTGCATTGTACATCCATATTAATATTTTACTGTTTTCGGATACCCGTATGCATCCATATCATTTATTATATATGTAGCTGCATCTACAGATCATATTATTTCATGTTACTGTTGTATTAGTACCCCATGCTTGATAATGTGCATCCCACATAGTCATGGAGCTGTAGACGTAACCCCTAATAGATATTTGTGCATCCATGTTTTATTGTATATCCATACCATTAATTCTATATATCTAGTTGCATGCCATGTCATATTAATTCATATTACTGTTACATTAGTACCCCATGCTTGATAATGTGCATCCTACATAGTCATGGAGTTGTAGATGTAACCCCTGATAGATATTTGTGCATCCATGCTTTTACCGCACATTCGTACTGTTACTGTGATTCGATACTTGATACATTTTACTGTTGGGCACCCATTTGATACATTGTGCACCCCTGACATGACCTGATGCACCACTGCTTAACTTGATACCTGATCCTGTTCCTAATGCCGACATTCCTGACTTGTTGTCCCGATGGACATATCTTTTTCTGCATAGACAAACCTGTACCTGCTTGATCCTGTGTTGGCATTAGCTCCAGATTTGTCAATACCTGACTTGAACACATAACTTAGGGGTAAGGGGAAATCAATGATGAAACCTGACTTGTAACTCGACAGTTCGATACTTATACTGATCAGTTATACGGGCTAGGCCATCCCCGGGATGCTGCTGCTGACATCATTCATCTGTACATGTTTCCTGTTTAATGCCTAGTGGCATGTCTCGGATTTCAGCCTGAGAATGTGGACCGTGGTCCCGGGCACGCACGGGATACTATTGAGTTACATCGACGATTCATTAAATTGATTTCAAAGACATGAGAGTAATTAACCCAGTAGCACAGTTTAGATGGATCACCGCACGTCACATACACTGATACCCTTCACTGTTCCACATCCGTGTTTACTTATTACATTCATATTACTGTTCCTACTCATGCCTGCATATCTTGTTACCTCCTGATTATATTTTATCGTTTGATATTATGACACACTGACGTCTGGGTTTTGCATGGCCCAGATCCTCTATCTTTGTCGCAGGCCGATCAGGAGTTTTTCAGCCGACAGGCCGAGCAGTGAGGATCCTGTTAGTATTCAGTTTAGTTTAGTTTCTTTCCGTACTTTTGTTTCCTGACGTGAGCCCATATTTGGGACGTACTTTCCAGATGTTATTGTTTATTGGATTTATTGCTTCCGTATATTATTTCTTGACTCATTTATTCTGGCATATGGACATGTACTAGATAGTTTATTTCCTATTTTACTGTTCTTGATATCTTATAGACAGCCGTAATGTGACTGTAGAGGGAAGTTTTCTAGCCACAGGTAGCATGGTTGGCTCTGTCACGTGCCGATCTTAGCGCACTCTGGGAAGTGGGGCGTGACACTTCGTCCCCACCCCTCTCTCTCCCCCTATATATATAATATTGTAACATTTCAAGAAAAATAGAATATTATTTTTGGGAAAATTCTGGAGAAAATTATGGAAATTCTAAAATAGGGTATTTTGTTGAAATATGCCATTTCTATGTTTTTATTGTTAAGTGTATGCTATTTATTGTTAATCGCAAATAAAAATCGCTAATTGAATTTTTGACTTTTTGTGCAAAAATGTGCACATAACATTTTCCACACTTGTCACACTTGTTCATGTTTTGGATTCATGGTAGTCTAGGGTTACCAAGTTAGATGAGCATGGTGGGTTAGCCAAGTTTAGGCAACCATGATGGGCTAACCCTTTGGTTAAGCCAATTGGGTTTAATTAAGGGTTTTGGTTTTTGTTTAAGGGTAATTAGGTTGGGGGTTGACTAATGAGAGAGAGAGAGAGAGAGAGGAGGCTATGAGGTTATGTCACACCATTTCATTTCAAGACTTCTCACCTCAACACTTTTTCTTGTCTTTCACACATCCTTCAACTCTCTCTCACACTCACATCTCTCACTTTCACACCCCACCATCAAATACACAACACTTCGCCCTACATCAGCCAAAACAACCACAACAACAACTTCAACAGCAGCTGAAACAGCAGCTGCATCAGCAGTGAGGAAAACATCAGCAGCCACACCATAGCCCAACACCTACACACTCACATCGGCACAACTTCAGCCCCCATATCAACACATCAGCAGCTACATCAGCCACAAAACAGCCCCCCTACATCTGCTGATACTACAACCACAGCAACAAAAGCATCAGCCAATATCAACACCTCAGACACCATCAACACATTTCAGCCCCAATTGCATCAGCAGCTTCAGCCACAGCAACCACATCATATACTACAACCCACACCCTCATCTAACACTACTACATCACTCTCCCACTTCACCAAAGCAAACACAACAACATCAACAGCTGTAGCTGCTGCAACAACAGCCACAACCACTACAGCAACAACAACAAAAGAAAGAAAAGATTGCAAGCAGCAGCGGCAGCCTGAGCAGCTTCAGCAACAGCTGCAACAACAACTACAGGAGCTGTAGAAGCAGCTCAGCAGCAGCAACAGACCCTTCTCCTCCTTCTCCTTCTCCTCTTCTCCTTCATCTTGGATCTCTTGAGGTATAATCTTGCAACCCAACTCCTATCTTGCAAGTTATGGGAAGTAGGCTGAGATTTAGTGTTATATTTGTGATCTAGTGCTAGTTTTAGTGATTTTGAGTGAGATGTAGCCAAGTGATGGTTTTGATCGTTAGGGTAACCTTATTAGGTGTGTTTGAGACCAGTTAACCCCAGAATACCCCAGATTTCCAGTTAGTTACCTGAAAGTTTCGACTTGGCATAAATTAGCAATTTTGTCGATTTTGTGACCTTTCTGGAATCTGCTACAACCCGAGATACCCTAAAATAATATTGACTTGGCAGTGAGGTATGCAGGCAGATAGAAACCGATACCCAAATCCTAGCCCCAACCACCTTACTCCGGCCGCAGATAAATTCCCCCTGGCCGCAAATTGCGGCCAGAGCAGTAGGAAACTGCCTTGTTTTTTGTGTACGACTCTTTTACCTGTAAACTTGACCCCTGGTATGTCTAGTTTTGTCTGATTCCAATCAGGGTAGAATCTGGGTTGATTTTCTTGATTTGGCGCATGATTTACGACTTGTTTTCGTATGGATTTTGGTATTCGATGATTCGTTTCTGTCGGGTGGCGTTTGAACGCCAACGGCAGTAGGATATTGGCTGTGTTTGCACGCGAGGCTATAGGTTTTTACTTATAGACGTAGTGTGCACCATTTTGGTTTCTGACATGGTTTTTATGTGTTTTAGCTTGTGATATCCTTGTAGGTACCCCACATGGCGTCGAGGCGTTGGAGATGCAAATGGCGACATCGGCACCGGCATACATGAGCAAAGTGAGTATATTTATATCTACGGGGAGAAGTCGGGTGGATGGCGTATAGCACCCCCGCAGTCTGTGGTGATGTATACGGATGCGTATACACACTTACAAATATTATATGTTATTTGTGATTCATCATGATGTTTAAGATGGATTTTGGTGTGTTGGATTGGTGAAAGGTTACGAAACCCTAGGATAGTGGGTGCACTACACATACATATACACACATACATACTTGCATACATCCTTATTTCATATGTGGTTATGGGATTCTATATAGTTATGTGTTCACATGGGTATGGGACTATGTGTTCACATACGGATTTAAGGATGATACTTGGGATTGAGATGAGTCGATGATATTTGATCCGAGATTATGATATTGGTGATATGGTAAAATTCGTATTTGAGATACGTCTTGATGCTTTAGCGGATTTTGGATGATGATGCCATATGAATAGTGATTTATATATATAAGGTGATCGACATGTGATTATGTTACGAGATATGATATGATATGATTTGACAAGATTAGTATGATAGGCCACCTTGGGCGAGGTATACTCCTTGAGATGATATGTGCTGATGATATCGATTCATACGAGACTGTTGATCAGTAGTCAGATCATGATGATAGTGATGATGCTAGCTTTGTACTAGACGTAGGTCAGTACCCAGATTATGATATTTGATATAGAAAATACAAGATGAATGATATGACGAATGTGATATTGACCCGTACCCAGATTTGGGGATGTCGTACGACGGATTTACGTACGAGCTATAATTTGATGTTTGATCCGCCTTCTTGACTTGGGAATAACCGATTATAGAGATATGGTATCGGATGTGATATTATCGAGGCAGGATCACCGACTATGTGTGTGTGTGTGTGTGTGTGTGTGTGTGTGTCGAGTCAGAGGCTAGGCGGTTTCCCTTACCTGCAGTTAGCCTATTAGTTCAGCCTTATAGTTGGTGTAGCTGTATGACTCTTATGACATTAGATGCAGTTTAGCTATCATGGTGTTTAGTATTCAGCTCCCGTATATTATTTTTGTTGCTCTGCATCTCATACTTATTGTGATTCATATTCCATTATTGATATCATGTTGTTAGGACACCAGCACCATTACCGATGATGCGTATGTACCACGTACACTTACTTGCCGGCTCACACACATATTCATCGGTAATTGCCATGTCACTATACAGTAGTATTATTGCATCAGGATATGACCCTTGTATGTGCATGCTATTATTCCATGTTGCATGATATACTGTTATACCTGCACTTCACTGATATGTCACACACATCATGTTTTCTGATTATGCGCATTGAGATATGTTGTTTCTATGATATTTCTGGATTTGGGAACCGTGGGTATTTCAAAGTGATTATGTAATTGTTTTAAAAACCCGGTTACCCTTGATATGATATTTCAGTGTGCCCACCATGTGTTTTCTCGGTGCTGAGAGCGACATGTGAAACCCGATTCGAGGAGGCGGATGAGGCCGATTGCGGGTACATGGTGGGCCCGGTGCGGTACCCCGGGGCAAGAAGATCGCAGGAGATGGCGTTGAGCCTGGCAGGGGAGCACTACCGACCGGTGATTTTACCCGACACGTCGGATATCCGGAGGATACCGTCGTGGTCATGAGATGGCTGGTAGGGGCCGATCTGGACTGACGGCGCCCTGGATATTATGATTGAGACATTGAGATTTTGAGATATCGAGGTACAAAGATGGTGATACAGAGATATCGAGATATTGGGATTTATGTTTGTGCCGATGCTAGGCACTGTTTATGCTGATTTCATTTATGATACCTCATTTTAAAATATAGAAATCTCACAAATTTATGAAAGCGGTTTTCTTCAGTACATGCATTCTGTTTCATGCATTCATACATCCTTCTTATGATTCATTGCTACCTGAGGCACTGACACGGGCATATGGGATTTACACTTGGGTTAGATAGTTACCCTAGTCATTGTTTTAGATTGCTGGTTATATATTTGAGGATTATATATCGATCGTATGACCTAGGATTTCGTCATACATGCGATTTCTGTTCGTAGATCTTTTTCTACTCACGAGTTGGCAACTCACCCCCATTGTGCCCCAGTTTCTTGCAGGTGTTGCCGTACGGGTTTCATTACAGCTTTGCGGGAATAGCTCCTTTCAGGTGACGTGCTAGTAGGTGGGTTATTTGTATCGTACCCATCATTATACATTGTATATTATATTTCAGTTTTATCTAGAAGTTCCATCAACCAAACATGTATTTATTAGAGATAGAGACCAGTGATGTTTATTCTTTTGACCTTAGAGTCGCGCGTTACATTTCTATGGATTTCTTGCTGGTTGGAGTTTCCTTTTCTGTTGTGATCCTCGCCTTTAGGCGTTGTATATTATATTGCAAACTGGTTGATTTAAAAAATGGTTTTCCTACACTTTACTACTTTTCTTGGTTTGGATTTCTGGGTTCGGCTTACTTAGAGTACGTACGCCTCGAGACGTTCGTAGTCTAAGTGCCGGTCATATTCTGAAATTTCGGGACGTGACAAATATATATAATAATATTAATATAATTTTTATTAAAACCCCCGCTATCTCTCCCTCATATTCATCTCTCCCTCTCCTCTCGTGCTTCTCTCACGTCCGAATCCAAACCGCAACGTCCCCTCTTGTCGCTGTCCCCCTCTTGTCATCGACTTCATCCCTACTTCCTCGTCCTCCCCCTGCCTCGCCATCACCTCCTCCTCTTCCTTTCCCGAACACCACCGAAGCCTGATACCCCAAGCCAGAACCCACCTTCAACCCCCCGTTACCGACCTCATTGCCGGAATCCGACTACGACCCTCACCCTCATCACCTCCTCATCTCATCGGCAACCCCGGAGCATCCACACCACCACCATACCCTCTTCTTGTTCCCCTACTCATCCCCGAACACCATCAACCCTCACCGGCCACGACGCCTCGCCATCGGCCTCCCCGTCACCTCGTCGCCACCATCTCGTCTGTCCTCGCCTACCCTAAGAACACCAGCAACCCCGCCATCATCTTCTTCTTCTTTTCTTATTCTTCTTCTTTCTTTTCTTCTCTATTCCGATCCGTTCATCGGAGTTGCGCACATCGCCGACGATCCAGACGACCCAGTCACCGTCATCGTTTAGCCCAGTTACCACGTTACGCAGTTGCTCAGCCGGGTCAAGTCTTGCGTACGTGAGTTTTGCGTCGTGACGTTATTCGACATCGAAACGTGATATCCGTATATGAGATTCGATCAGGCAGGTTTTTAAACTTGCAACATGCTACTTTATTTATATTTATATGATTAATGATAGTATACGTGTTTTAATATCCAGCAAATATTATCGATTTACAGTTTTATAATATCAGTCTATATCCGTACCGATAATGGTTTATCTAGTTGCATGCCGGATCACCACAATATTATCATACTACTATTTTAGTTCGGTATGTTATCTAGATTGCAATATACATGGTAAAGGACGTGAAACGGTTATTACAGATAGATACATATACATCCTGGCATTAGTTGTGTTTATCGTGTTTCGATCTTGGTTACAGTTTTATATTTGGTGTCTATTTTGGTTAATATACACTGCATGACATGTTCACGACCCATTACCAGACTTGTTACCTGGATATTTTGCTAATGCCAACAATCCTGATTTATTGTCCTGACGGACGTGGCTTGTTGTCTACATAGACAAGACCTGTACCAGCTTGATTCTGTGTTGGCATTAAATTTATAATTATCAAAACCCGAATTGAACACAAAACCTTAGGGGTAAGGGGAAATCAATAATGAAACCTGACTTGTAACTCAACAGTTCGATACTCCAGATACCAATCAGTCTTTATGGGCTTGGCCGGCCCCAGAATGATGCTGCTGACATCATTCGTTTGTACATGATACCTGTTTACTGCTTAGCGGCACGTCTTGGATTCAGCCCTGAGAGTCTTGATCGTGGTCCCGGGCACGCATGGGATACTATTGAGTTACATCAACGATTCCATTAAATTAATTTTAAAGACTTGTAGAATAGATAACCTAGAAGCACACACTTTAGGATACACATCACATACCTATAACTCACTATTTTACACCTATGTTTATTATTTACATTCATGTTTAATCATAGAATCCTGTTCTGATTATTACTATTATTTCGATATTTATGACGCACTAACGTCTGGGTTTTGCATGGCCCAGTTCCTCTGACATTATCGCAGACGGAGTATTTTAGCAAGCAAGTCGAGTAATGAAGAGCTTGATGTTTAGTTTAGAGATGCTTGGTTTCTTTTTATTTCCGTAGTTTTAATTTATCAATGTGATCCCATAAGGGACGTGATTCAGATATTGTTTTTATTGGATCTTGATTCATTTCCGCTATATGCATTTCTTGACTTTTATTTATTGTGGCAGATGGATAAGTGTTAGCTAGATTTTATTTTACTGTTCTTGATATCTGCTTAACAGCCGTAACGTGGCTATGGAGAGATTATTCCTAGCCATGGGTAGCATGGTTGGTTATGTCACGTGCCATATTTACGTATTTTGGTAAGCGGGGCATGACATCATGTATTCATATCAAGTTGTATTCATGGTTCAAGTCAAGTCAGTTCAAGAGTAGACATTGGGTTCGATTATTCATTTTAAGTTCAAGCATCAAGTTCAGGTTCATGTTTAATTTCTAGTTCGAGTTTAAATTCAAGTTTATCTTCGAGTTTGGATTCGAGTTATAGTCATTTCATATTACTAGATTTAAATCTTTTAAATAGCTTTAATCTTGTAAATTCTTAAGTTTGAGAATAATCGGACAACCGCTGCAAATGAACGGTAGGATTTTTGTTTTTTCCCAAGACGATTTCCGTTGATAACTCCGTTTATTTGCAGTGTTGTCTAATCTGAATAGGTAAACATTCACTTTCTCCGGCTCCTTGGGGCTCAAGAGAAAAGATACTGCTTAAACCTATATTAATTTAAGGTCTTTAAAGATTTAATCAAGATGTTTACATTGTGTTTACCGTGTTTGCATTTCTCAAGAGGGTTTTATGAAAATGTTTTAATATCATTTAAAAAATAAATCTTGAGGGTGATTTATGATATTAATGTAGGGTTGCTATGCACGTGCACAAGGGTCTACGAGGCATCAACCATGCCCGATTAAAATTTTAGCCGTGCCGAACAACCCGAATACGGATCTTTAAACTAGAGATTAGGCGAAAACTAACATGTTAACAACTTTAACACTAAGTGAGAGGGATTACAACCTTTGTAGATCCGGTCCTTCACTTCATATGCTCCGTGTTGTGGTCCCTTCGCTGCGATCATCGGGTTCCGGACTCTCGAGAGGTTCCACGAAGAGAAAGATGCAACCTTCGCTTCCGATCTTCGATACTAAGATGATCTACCTTGAAGTTTCGTTAACACAAGCTTACACTCACTAAACGAAGTGAACACCCTCATCTAAATGGCAAGGATAGATGAGGATGATGAAGTAGGATTTTTGCTCTCTTTATTTATCTTTTTCTCATATTTATTCATCACTTTAGAAAAACTAGTAAGCTTTTTCATGAAGAGAATGAAGGAAGAAGATGAACAATAATCATTTGTGATGAATAAAGCAAAGGATAATGATGAATTATGCAACCATGGTCAAGTAACCATTGTAGAGATTGAACTAGGGTTAAAGGGTGTGGTTGGGTTAAGAAATATCATGCATAAATATCTTTTCCAAAACAAAAAAGAAAACCTTCTAGAAACATCTAGAAAGGTTTAACCCTAATCAAACCCTAACCATGTTTAATCTCTACTAAACATGTTGCATTAGTAATCATATCATGTTACAATATTATATATCACATATATAATATTTATCGTAACAAAATAAAATAATACAATTAACATATATCGCATATATATCAATGTATTACCCGAGTGAGAAAAAGAATCTTTTAGTGAGCTAATATTTGTTAATGTAATTTAATATATCATATATATTATTATACATTAAATTATCGAATCAACACTTGATCCGACAATCCGGCTATATCGCATATAACCGACTAATATATATCCGTACCGATTCATCGAATCAACACTTGATCCGATGACCCGGCTGATATCAAATATCACGAGAATAGATTACGGTATCTCATATCGTATTATCCTCGGTCCCGCACATATCACATATGTGCTCCTACTCCGTTTTGCCTGAGCCAAGAAACCTCCGTGTAGGACTCTAAAGAATCGTCAATACGCCGGCAGTAGGTGATGATCATATCAAACACCCACAAGCTGCAAGCGGTCAGCTAAACGTAACAGCTACCCAGGTATTGAGCGCTCAGAAGATCAACAAGCAAGCATGTAACTTCTCCTGTGAATCCAAACAGTAACACTCCCGTACAGTCCGGTCTCGTCGTCTGATATGTTGCATATCTCGCCTAGGGGTGGTAAACGTCAGACCCCAGTAGCTCGATAAGTCGTGTCGATGTGAGGTCTATAACAGTTCGAGAAACTACTGATAACACTTACCAGTAAATCTCAGCAACCCTGGCCAGGGATTTCCGGTTATAGCCAATCGAACACAGCACAACATCAACTCCCTATACCGGGAGAGACGGATCCCCTCCTATCGCTCATTGCCTCCATGTGATTCGGGACTGTACCCAAAGCCACCTTTTTGCACGCCCACTTGGACGTGGTATGATGGAAATCAAAGCACAGTAGGAATCACACAAGACTCTATGACGATCTCGGGTCAACAGACTACTCTGTACCAGTGTCACCGGAGAACTGCCATCTGACGTGAGGTATAATACCATCTGGGAGTTCTCGGCGAGTCCGTCCAGTGTACCCAGTCTCCACTGAGCACCCGTACACCATCCTTGATGTCAAACACCGATGGATATGGGATCATCCATCGCCCATCATATGGGTCAAGATGCGTATACGCTAGTCTACTCTGGTGTATCGATGCCCTGTCTCGATACACCCTTGACTAGGAACAGTTATAGGATATACTCGTCGACTACCGTGGCCCCACTAGTATGATCTCATCATAGTCCCAGTAGTCGAGTACATATCCTAAGGGCTTTATCAACATGTAATATAGAGACAATCAGAGTACATGTTAAGATAAAGTACAACCAGATAGCATACTATCATGTCGAGCAAGAAAGTCCTCCCTATATATGTCCTAGCATCCACTACAATATACATCGTATGTACAGTAATGGCCTCTAGGGCATACATATAACTAACAATCTCCCACTTGCACTAGGGCCATCTGTTGTGGTATCGCATACCCAACAATTAGCTGCGGTTGAAGTATCTCATACTCAACCATCTCGTAAAAGTCTCTACTGGGAAAAAGGCCTTTGTGAGTGGATCCGCGCTGTTGTCCTCTTTGTCTACTCTCCTAACCTCGATCTCCCTGGAGATCAACTATCTCCATGATCAGGTGATACTGCCTAAGAATTATATCTGGATTTCTGATGGGACGGTAGTTCCTTGGCTAAAGCCACAACTCCATTGTCACACAATGGTAGGAACGAAGTTCATCTCATGAACTTAAATATCCAGACTGCCTCTTTGGTAGCATCCTTGGTAACGATGTATCTTACCTTTAATCGTCTAGTATGTCACGGTAACTAGCTTGGAACTCTTCCAGCATACCGTCCCTCCACTGAGGGTAAAGACAATGCCTGCGACTGACATTCAGTCGTTCTTATCATCCTGGAACCTTTCCAGTGATTCTCCCCAGGATCGATTGATACTATCTCACTACAACTAGTGAGTATCCTAACATCCAATTAGATCTATCTCATAGATCCAAAACCCAGGATTTAGAAGGTATCACTTTGATCCTATATGGAGAATCCTTGTGATAAGCAGAGATTGACCGAGCGTAGCATAGGAAACTCCTTCCCTATCAAGAGTATGTCATCCACGTACTCTACGAGGATCACCACCATACTCCCTACTACCTTTTTGTATATACAAGGTTCATCTACCATTTTGATGAAGTCAAACTCTTTGACTACCACATCAAAACAGATGTTCCAACTCCGCGATGCCTGTTTTATTATATAAAACATCTTGTACACGTTTCCGCTGCTCCCACTGTCTACGAAGCCCTCTGGCTGTGTACTTATAGACGCTCTCTTCTAAAAATCACTTAGAAAAGCAGTCATGACACCCAACCACCAGATATCGTAGTCATGGTATGTAGCCATGGCAAGTAGGATCTGGATGGACTTAAGCATAGCTTTGAAAGTCTCAACTTTTCCATGTACACCAAGTAATCTTCTCAAGATATACTTGCTCCTGATGGGGATTTAACCCTTCAGATAAAGCAACCAAAGTCCATACTTTGTTGGTGTATAAGGATTCCATCTCAGATCGATAAGCATCCAGCCATTCTTATAGAGTCCCACTCCTGATGACCAGCTCGAAACTAGTTGGGTCATCATCTCATGATGCAATCCTCGCTCCCACTGTCATAGAGAAACCGAAGTATCTCTCAGGTGGATGAGGAACCCTACTAGATCGACGGAGAGGCTGAGGTTCGTTGGAAACTATTGAATCCTTTGGTTCTACCAAATCATCAGCTGTAATTTGTATAGCTGGAACATTTTCAGTTCTACATAACAGACCTTGCCTCGAGCTTGTCCGGATTTTGCTTTTTAGACATAGGCCGGACAACCCCAAATCTTAACTAACTTAAGATATGGGCTCTTCCCTTTCCATATCACATATGAAGTGGTGGGCAACTGATTTGATTTGAACCCTATTCAATAGGTATGCAGCTTCTCAAGTGCATAACTCCCAAAAGGAAATAGGAAACTCAGTAGTACTCATCATAGAGCACACCATATCAAATAGGGTGCTATTGCTCCGCCCCGATATACCATCGTGCTATGGTGTATACGGAGGAGTAATGCTGAGAGAGAATTTCATTCTCCTTTAGAATAGTCCAGGAATTCCGAGCTCAAGTATTCTCCTCCTTGATCTCATCATAAGGACATAATACTTATACCCATATTTTGGTTCTCTACTTCTAACTTATATTCTGTGAATATCTCAAAAGGTTCGGACTTGTATTTCAGCAAGAACATATGTCTGAATCTTAAGAGATCATCAGAGAATGTAATGAAGTACAAAGAACCAGTCTTGGCATGTGTAGACAGGAGACTTTCATACATCAGCATGTATCAATCCCAAAAGTTCACTAACTCTTTCTCTGTTTCCAACAAACAGAGGTGTGGTCATCTTATCTTTGTGACATGACAGGCAAGTTTCACAAGATGTAAATTCAAACTAATTTGAATATGCATCTTTATGTAACTTTAGCCAGTCGGGTCGCATTGATATGACCTAGTCTACAATACCTCAAGAAGGATTCATTCATTTCTGAAATCTTCCTCTTGTGTCTGTTCCGTATACTAAGAACTGTAGTTTGATTTAGAACGTCAATGCTTTTAGATAACGTGCCTGAACCGATCAACTCTTGATATAGGAAATGTTCAAAACATTATCCAACAATACAAAATTATATCCTTTCTTTACTAATAAAGAGACTGACATGATTTTGTATATCAGGTTCGGTATCTAATAACATTTGTTTAGAATCAATGTATTCTGGTAATACAGGGTGATAGTGACCAACAGACTTGGCTGCAACACTTGCACCGTTTTCTGTCTCATGAAACTTATCACCCGTTCTCAGTTCTCTACCTTTCTGTAGCCCATGTAATAGATTACATATACGGGATCCTGATCCGGTATCACATACCAAGGACGTAAAGGACACTGAGAAACAGTTCTGTGTAATGAACACACCTGAAGAAGATGCATCAGCATGCACTTTCTTCGTTTGGGCGGCACGGGAATTCTGGTAATCCCCAATTTCCTGCTCTGTCTTATAACAATTATAAGTTGGAGCGGGACCAACGTTCCCCAGCTCAGTATAACAAGCGGGTTCGGTCAATATATCTGTTTTATTATCTTGATTAAGGCGTGATATGGTCGCTACCTGGAGAGAGAGAGAAGAAAACACTCAGCGTATGCTCTTGCAAGATTAGATTGGTTATCTAATATATCTAATCAGGATGTCTCCCACTGTTTTTGTCAAATCTTCCTTCAAACCCTAAAAGGAAAGACTAGCCGGGATTAATTACACGCTACAAGTTCGCCAATCTTTCGGCCAGGCCAGTGTCGGTACTTTGAGAGAGGTCCCCCGTGCTTTCGCACGAACCTAATTAAAGTAAACCTCGTTTTCCCAGAGACGTAACCCCGTTAACACCTTTCTAGACACCTACTTGATCGGCTAATTGTAATGTGTAAAACTCTCCCAGGAGTAACTCTTACTCGCAGCGGGTATCGGGATCCAACTATCTCATAGAAGGTATGCAATCTCATTGCAAATTTCAACACTTGAAATTCCCAATAATATTTTACCCCTAACGTGCTATGACCTTGACGAAAGCCAACAAACCATAGCCCGCTAGTCAAGTTCAACCCGTACATTTCTTGATTGAATTAAACCCACCCGCACGACCCTTGACGAAAGCCAACAAAGCCGCACGACTACCCTAATCCAATCGCATCGTATGCTAGCAGATAAGCAGCATATAGCTACCGCACACTGCACCTTGACGAAAGCCAACAAATGCAGCACGAATACTATATACAACTTATCTGAAATGACGGAGGGCTACGACAGGTTTTTCTGAAAACCTATTGCGTAATGAACTTGATATCGTCGTAGAATCGAGTGATTTTAAATGGAGTGTTTTTTAGGCTTTTCTAGTTTTGCTAAAGGGGTCACTCCCGGTGAAGGGATCGTCGGCCCTTTCCTCATCGAATAAGGTGCAGGATATTTCACAAATACCACTATGCAAAGCAAAAACTATAGAAGCAATCAAAAGACAAACCGAGTTTGTAGCATCTGCCAGTTATTGCTAAAGGAGTCACTCCCGGTGAAGGGATCTCGGTCCTTTCCTTATCGAATAAGGTGCTGGATGTTCTACAAGGAACACCGCTATGCAAAGCAAGAACTTGAGCTACCAATTTTTAAACAAGTTTCTACAACATCTTAGGTTTCTTTTATTTCATTAATCTCATTAATGAAGTCCCATTTTATTATGCTTCACAAGCATCTCTTTTGAAACGAAATCTGCAATATAACATATATCTCATATATATAATATAAACATTCGTCTCAGGCAGTAATATGATCTCATCACAGAACATTGCAGCAGAAGAACATATATGAAATATTGGATATACTAGGACGTCCGTGTTTTCAATACGAGCCAGTATAAAACACGGATTCCACGGTCGCGATGAATAGCCAAACCTACATCCCTAGACCCCTACGAGAGCGGCAAGTAACACTGCCAATTCTAGGGTTAGGAGACCCGGTCCCGACTCCTCGAGATGGTCTCCCACTGGACCCTAGAACCCGGTTACTTGTGCTCCCCGCCTTGGGTCTACCTAATGCGGAAAAATAAATAATATACAACGGTGACATCTTCCGCTACCTAGAAGTGCCCCAATAAAAGAATATTACATACAAATGAATTTTACATGAATGAAAAAGAAAAACTCTCATCTCACATAAAACCCCCGGCTATTCAAAACGCGACGATCCAATATAACATATCACAGCAACACATAATATCTCATATCATCAACGTAAGCAAGTATGCGTATCCCGATTGCCGTTGATGTATAGCAACGAAGCCGGCGATACACCACATACTACGCTTACGGTCACAGAAAAGAAAGTGTAAAACTACAACAGTTAGAATCCGCGACCTCCTTAGACATCGCATGCCTAACCAAATGAATTCCTTAGACATCTCATGCCTAACAATTATAAACCCCGCATTTTAGTCTCATTATCGAAAACTCTTTTCAATATCAAGTCGGGCAATTCAACAAGATTCCCGAAAAACTGATCGAGTGCTCGTCGCAAACTTTAGTAGACGGCCGCACCCCCAGCTGCCGTCGACGAAGTGCACTAAGGCGGAACACCGCTGCCGCAAGCACCCGAACGGATGCTTTCGGCGACGGGGTTCTCCTACAGTCACTTGGTCGGGGCTATGGGGCGTGGCTGTCTATTAAGTTTACCCGGCGAGTATCCGCGTACACTACGTGATTGCGACGGACTTTTGATCACATCAAAATTCCATGGCAACCGATCATCTGAGACTAAAGTGCTATGTTTATAATATTCAAATTAGTTATCTCATAACTACCTGTGGATTCCAAATATTGTATCACATTCCAGATAAATAGATAAAGTTAAACTTTCCGATCGAATCATCAAAACACCCAAGATTTCCCCAATATATCTCAACACTTGAAATCAGTTTAAAAACATCCATCACATGCCACAGTACCAATGGTCCAGCCGTAGAAGGGTCAAGCCAACGCCTCATATGTGGCACGCCCTACTGCCCCAAACCCTAAGGTTCAAAAGGCAGTTCAAGACGGTCACATAATCGAGTTAAGGTTTGTTGTCTTCTAGAGGGTCCACCGCGTTACTTGCACGACTTAGAACGTTCTTAAACACGAGAAAAAATCCAACTTTTGAAAAATTTTCCAACAGGGGAAAAAGTGAGTTATTGATATCCGTTCGAACTTTTTAACAGTTTCTAAAATTTATCCGGACAAAACACAAAGACGCAGTTAAAGTTCCCGATCGAATCATCGAATCCCCAATACAACCCAGAAAATTCAACAGTTGAATAAATATTAAAAATTCCCAGAAAATACAGCACTAAAAGACAAGAATTACTGTGCAAATTTCAAACAGTGAAGCGACAAAAGGGCCGCGGAACCGCCGCACATGCCATGCATGTGCCGCGGTTCCGCCGCGCTTTGGTGGAATTAGGCGCACGTGCTTCACAGTAACTCTTGTATTTCCCTGCTGATTTTTTTGAGCATTTTTAATTTGGAAAAAATCACAGTTTTAAAAAATTTCCAGAAACTAGGGTATATCGGGTTTTCCGGGTTCGATCGGACTTTAAACTTCGTCTAGACTTCGCCTAAAGCTCTAGCTTGGCTCTGATACCACTGTAGGATTGCTATGCACGTGCACAAGGGTCTACGAGGCATCAACCATGCCCGATTAAAAATTTAACCGTGCCGAACAACCCGAATACGGATCTTTAAACCAGAGATTAGGCGAAAACTAACATGTTAACAACTTTAACACTAAGTGAGAGGGATTACAACCTTTGTAGATCCGGTCCTTCACTTCATATGCTCCGTGTTGTGGTCCCTTCGCTGCGATCATCGGGTTCCGGACTCTCGAGAGGTTCCACGAAGAGAAAGATGCAACCTTTGCTTCCGATCTTTGATACTAAGATGATCTACCTTGAAGTTTCGTTAACAAAAGCTTACACTCACTAAACGAAGTGAACACCCTCATCTAAATGGCAAGGATAGATGAGGATGATGAAGTAAGATTTTCTCTCTCTTTATTTATCTTTTTCTCATATTTATTCATCACTTTAGAAAAACTAGTAAGCTTTTTCATGAAGAGAATGAAGGAAGAAGATGAACAATAATCATTTGTGATGAATAAAGCAAAGGAGATAATGATGAATTATGCAACCATGGTCAAGTAACCATTGTAGAGATTGAACTAGGGTTAAAGGGTGTGGTTGGGTTAAGAAATATCATGCATAAATATCTTTTCCAAAACAAAAAAGAAAACCTTCTAGAAACATCTAGAAAGGTTTAACCCTAATCAAACCCTAACCATGTTTAATCTCTACTAAACATGTTGCATTAGTAATCATATCATGTTACAATATTATATATCACATATATAATATTTATCGTAACAAAATAAAATAATACAATTAACATATATCGCATATATATCAATGTATTACCCGAGTGAGAAAAAGAATCTTTTAGTGAGCTAATATTAGTTAATGTAATTTAATATATCATATATATTATTATACATTAAATTATCGAATCAACACTTGATCCGACAATCCGGCTATATCGCATATAACCGACTAATATATATCCGTACCGATTCATCGAATCAACACTTGATCCGATGACCCGGCTGATATCAAATATCACGAGAATAGATTACGGTATCTCATATCGTATTATCCTCGGTCCCGCACATATCACATATGTGCTCCTACTCCGTTTTGCCTGAGCCAAGAAACCTCCGCATAGGACTCTAAAGAATCGTCAATACGCCGGCAGTAGGTGATGATCATATCAAACACCCACAAGCTGCAAGCGGTCAGCTAAACGTAACAGCTACCCAGGTATTGAGCGCTCAGAAGATCAACAAGCAAGCATGTAACTTCTCCTGTGAATCCAAACAGTAACACTCCCGTACAGTCCGGTCTCGTCATCTGATATGTTGCATATCTCGCCTAGGGGTGGTAAACGTCAGACCCCAGTAGCTCGATAAGTCGTGTCGATGTGAGGTCTATAACAGTTCGAGAAACTACTGATAACACTTACCAGTAAATCTCAGCAACCCTGGCCAGGGATTTCCGGTTATAGCCAATCGAACACAGCACAACATCAACTCCCTATACCGGGAGAGACGAATCCCCTCCTATCGCTCATTGCCTCCATGTGATTCGGGACTGTACCCAAAAGCCATCTTTTTGCACGCCCTCTTGGACGTGGTATGATGGAAATCAAAGCACAGTGGGAATCACACAAGACTCTATGACGATCTCGGGTCAACAGACTACTCTGTACCAGTGTCACCGGAGAACTGCCATCTGACGTGAGGTATAATACCATCTGGGAGTTCTCGGCGAGTCCGTCCAGTGTACCCAGTCTCCACTGAGCACCCGTATACCATCCTTGATGTCAAACACCGATGGATATGGGATCATCCATCGCCCATCATATGGGTCAAGATGCGTATACGCTAGTCTACTCTGGTGTATCGATGCCCTGTCTCGATACACCCTTGACTAGGAACAGTTATAGGATGTACTCGTCGACTACCGTGGCCCCACTAGTATGATCTCATCATAGTCCCAGTAGTCGAGTACATATCCTAAGGGCTTTATCAACATGTAATATAGAGACAATCAGAGTACATGTTAAGATAAAGTACAACCAGATTGCATACTATCATGTTGAGCAAGAAAGTCCTCCCTATATATGTTCTAGCATCCACTACAATATACATCGTATGTACAGTAATGGCCTCTAGGGCATACATATAACTAACAATTAAGAGTTTTTATAAAAATGTATTTTAGTTTCAATGGTGTTTTAGTAATAAAACCTAGCTTTTAAAAAAAGTTTATGGTATTTTAATGAAAACTATACATTTGGCAACTTGAAGGTATTTTCTTGAAATTTTAATCTTTCATTTACAAATTAGTTTTCGTAAACTATTTTATTTAGAAATACAAGTTTATGACTCGAAGGTTTTATCCAATTATTTAACTTGTTTTTAAAAAGTCGTATTTTCTTTTATAACCATATTTTATTCTTTTCGAAATCGAATTCTACGTGAGGAGTTCTGCATCTCACTCTACTATGTTAGGGTTCAGTGCCCGCGCCGCGGAAGTCGCGGCCGAGACGGAAGCGAAAACAAAAACTTTTTGCGAGCACCAAACTCCCGTAACCCAACAAATCGATCCAAAACCTTAAACTAGCAAATTAGAAATGCAAGGATGCAGAAATTACAACCTTCATCGCGTGTTCACCCAATTGTGGAAGACCCCTCCAAGCTCATAGCCGTCGGGATCACGCTTGAAAGTCGACTACCCTCGCCGAAGAAAATCCACCTGAGAGAAACCGGAAAAAACTCTAACCGATGATCCAAACTTACTAGGTGTGGATGATCGGTGATGTAGGAATTTTTCACTAAATCTTTTCTCTCTAAACCCTTGCTCAAGAGAGAGCAAGAAGGAGAAGGAGAAGAGAGGTGAGGAAAAATGGCCAAGTCTTGAGCCATGAAGCATGAACTCAAGAAGCAAGTAAAGAAAAGAAATTTCACCCCAATGTAGAAGTGAATGGCTTCTATTTGCAACCATGGATCATTAGTGAACCAAATCATATCAACATTAAATACCAAATCCATTCCTTTCTATATGTGTAGCCATGCTTTACGCCACCTCACCTCCACCTCATTTTCCATTTGTTTTTCTAAATGGAAAAATAAATATGAGGTGTCCATCTTCTAGAAATATTCCCGTATAAATGCGGAATACTTCACCCGGTATATGTATCGCTACATATTGGCATATCCGTATAAAAATACGGATAGCACCAAAGATTGAAAATGAATAGTGAATAATAATACTAAAATATATGCATCAAAATACATATATAAATTTTTAAATCAAAAACTGATTTAATAATGCTAGTATTATCAACCTTCCGATTAAAGTCAGTGTATCATGTATACGTATTTAATCGAACCCCTGCACGTACCAACGCACGGCTCCTACATTTATCGCCTAAACCGGGAAAACCCTCTGTGTAGGACTCTAAATACTCGACGATACGCTGGCAGTGGGTTTAACCATAAGCACGTCAGCGGCATTAGCTGTATGTAAAGACTACCCAGATATTTGCCGAAAGGGGGGTCGACAATCAAGTACGTCCTTACTCTACTGAGCCTTAATGTGCAATCTCCATACAGTCCGGTCTCTTCGTCAAAGAGTATCGCATATCGGTCCTAGGGGTGGATAACGTCGGACCCCTACTAACTCGATAAGTCGTATCTGAGTCAAGCTCATCACCAACATAGATACTACCGATTAACTATCAGTAAATCTCATCCACCATGGCTATGGATTTCTAGTGATAGCCAACTAAACACAGCACGACATCGACTCCTAATATCAGGAGAGTCAAATCCCTGACAATTGACCACTGCCTCTATGTTGTTCGGGACTGTACTCAACTAAAACCTGTTTGCACGACTCCTTTGAGCCGTGGTAGGGTAGTAATCAAAGTACAGTGGGAACTCACACGAGAAAAATGACATTTCAGGTCAAATGACTAACCTGTACTTATGCCACCTGAGAACTTGTCACGACCCGGAAAATGCACGTGACCGGCACTTGAATCATGTGAAGTTTATAGGATTTTACCTAATTCAAGTAAGCCAAAAGCCCAGAAATCTAAACCTTTTTAGGGAAAATATTGGAGGTGAATTTTGAAATAAAAGTTTAATGAAATCAGGTTCTTCCTTTAAAACATAAGTCATAGTATATGAAAACACGATGTTTGTAACTATCTTGAAAGCATGTTTCGTCGTTTGAAATTTGGGCATCACCTCCTTTGTATAATTTAACCCGAAAACAATACAACAACAACAACAACTGAGCCTTTTATCCCAAGCATATGGGGTAGGCTACATGAACCAACATGAGAATCACGCCGGGTCCAGCACATGAATCATCTGTCTCTGCTCACTTCTATCGAACAATATACTTTCATTGAGTCCTTTGGCAACCATATTATTTTGTATCACCTCCATCCATGTTTTCTTCGGTCTCCCTTTTGCCCTTTTGTCATTGCCCATATCGAGAGTATCTATTCGTCGAACCGGTGCTTCCATAGGTCTGCGTCGCACATGACCAAACCATCTTAGCCGGTTTTCCCGTATCTTCTCCTCCACAGGTGCTACACCAACTTTTGCACGAATATCCTCATTTCGCACCTTATCTTTTCTAGTGTTACTGCACATCCAACGAAGCATGCGCATCTCCGCTACGTGCATCTTCTGTGTATAATGCTTCTTAGGAGCCTAGCATTCTGTACCATATAATAAGGCAGGCCGAATAGCGCTCCGATAAAACTTCCCTTTCAATTTTAACGGAAAGTTACGATCACACAAAATCCCTGTTGCACTCCTCCATTTCAACCAACCAGCTTGGATCCTTTGATTAACATCACTATCGATCTCCCCATTCTTTTGGATGATGGAACCTAGATATCTAAACTGGTCGCTCGGTGATATCTCTTGCCCTTCCAATGTTATACCAATATGGTTTTGACTTCTCTGGCTACTAAATTTGCAGTGCATATATGCTGTAACCCGAAAACAATACAAGTAATAATAATAAAAGGCATTCCCAAGTGGGAGCTAGCTCTTCGCCAATTGGCGGAAACAACCACGTAGGATATAAATATACAACGCCGAAGGCGACGATCAAAACCACGAATAAAGCAAAGAAAACAAAGTATCATCAAGAACCAGAAATAAGAATAAATACATGAGCGTGACTCTAAGGCCAAAAGAATATATAATAAATGTTTCTAAGTCTATGAATATATACATAGTCTGGTCGATGGAGCTTTAACTAGATACAACTGAATAATTATACAAATACAAATGGTGGTCACGATGCAAGTGGATCCCACCTACCAAACCAATCACTCAGAAGAAAATAGAGTGCCAGCGAAGCTGCTACGGAACCTGTGCAGCCAAACCTGCAAGAAAATTGTGACACAACGGGGGTGAGTTGCCAACTCGTGAGTAGAAGACATCACCGAGTAGAAACCGAATGTATGACTATCTCCTAGGTCATACAGTAAGATAATAATAGTTACATGATAACATCGAGTAGCAGTAAAGGTGATGAAATATGCATATGTGTAAAGCCAAGTACTCATGTCCATGTCACAAAGTAGTAACAAGACATATGTAAATGTATGTATGAGTGTAAATGCATCAATCAATGTGTATCCAGCAACGACACACTAAATCATCATAAAACCTGAGTGCCCAGCATCGACACTCGAAAACATCATGGAAATCATGTCCATATGTGATACAATATCGTCATATATCTCGGGCGCCGCATCCTCAGGTCGGCCCTCAAATCCATCTCATGATTCCGGTCGGTATCCCCCGGATAATCGCCGGATCTAAACTATCACCGGTCGGTAGTGCTCCCCTGCCGGGCTCAACATCTCTATCTCTCTATATACGTCAATCTTGCCCAGGGGTACCACACCGGATCCACACAGTACCCGCAGACGGTGCCGGCTCACTCCTCATGGCGGGTAGTTATATATCATATATGCTCCAGAACCGAGAAATCTCATGGTGGACGTCACACATCATATTAAGGAAAAAACACATTTTTCTTTTAAAAGGAGCATAAGTTTCCAAATTCACATGCGGTTTCCCAAATCCAGAAATCTCATGAAATCGAAATCTCATAATCATAAGTATATAATGAAACAGTGAATACCGGCGTAAAGCCAATCTACAGTGCATAACCAGAATGTATGTATATGAATGCAATGTGTTATCTAAATAAGAATTGTGATATCTAACTAGCATGTGAGAGCAAGAATACTAACAATATGAATAAACTACCAGCTAGCAGGTTACACAAGTGAAGTAACATTTTTCTAATATGTACGTGACATGACAATTGCCGATGATGATGTGTGTGAGTTGACAAGCAAGTGTACATGCAACATACGCATCATCTGTAATGGTGCATGTTTCCTATCAAACGAGATCATAACAGCTAATGAAAACACACGTATATATATGCAATGAAATAGAATTAACAAGAACAGAGAAGAAAGTAAATAGTAAACTATACATATCCGAGTCGATATATCTAATAGTCGGCGATCCAGCCTCATAGCATCACTTACGATATAATCCATCGCACGACATCCTCAAGTCAAGAGTGCGGATCAATCATCATCAATATATCTCGTACGGTATAGTCCGTTGTACGGCATCCTCAAAATCGAGGGTACGGGTCAAATATCATATATATATCATCATTCGTACGGTATCATCTATAGTACAATATTATAATTACAGGTACAGATCTAAGGTCACGTACATTCTATTATATCATCAGGTCACATTGTTTCCCTAATTAGAGCAAAGCTCTGTTCAGAATTCAAACTTTGAATTAAAGCCGCACTTTTATAAAAGCGATGCGCTACAATTAGCGCACCCCGTGCAAAGCGCATAGGCGCTAGCGCTAGATGTGCTGCGCTACAGGTAGCGCATCACGTGCAAAGCACGCGTGCGCTAGCACTAAGAGCGATGCGCTCCAAGTAGCGCACCGTGGGCAGAGCGTATAAACGCTAGTGCTGGAACTAAAAGCTCCCCACCGTTAGATCAAAAATCTAATAATAATGATAAATCATTAATTAATCAGAATTAAATTCTGTTAAAGAAAGATTCCTCAAAATCTTTCCAAATAACAAGATTGTGCTCGGTAAATCAGAGTACCGTTGGATCAATGATCCAATGGTAAATAAAAATTACCAAAGACAGAACAAATTCTGTATAGAAAGATTTTCCAATCTTGTTAAAAATAAGAAGATTGCCTTATGTAAATCAGAAGCCCTTGGATCAAAGATCCAACGATAGGAAATTCCACAAATCAATTGAAGAAAAGATCTTCTTAACTGATTGAACCAATCAGCTTCCCCTATATAAAGGACCCGAGACTTCAAGTCTTGTACAGAGGAACCCCCCCATAAACTTTGAGAAAATCTCAAGAAGAAGAAGTTCTCGGCAAAAGAAGACGATTCTTTTTCAAGGTAAAAAAAATATACAGACGAAATCGTCTTAATATAAACAGAAGTACTTACTTCTTTCACAGATCATAGATCTACAAGACAAAGTTGTCTTTCACAAAAGAGATTATAAATATCTCATTATAAGGGGGGAGAATTATTCAATTCTCCTAGGATCACAGATCCACAAAGGCAAAGCCTTTCATCAAAAAGAGATTGAAATATCTCCTATGAACTAAGAACTTTATTCTTAGAATTTTGAGACAGAGTCTCTTATCAAAGAACAGATAATCTGCAGAGCACAAAGTTAACTTAAGAAGAGCCTTAGCGCTCCTAATCTAATAAGAGCCTTAGCGCTCCTAATTTAAAAGTGCCTTAGTGCTCTTCATCTAGCATAAAGCGCTGCAGTGCCATAGCGCTTCAAATACAGTGCACTGCGCTCATTGGCAAGCGCTCAGCGCTAAGCGCGCCACGTGCTCCTCACGTGTGCACTGCATTATTAAAAACGCTCTGCGCTCATTATATGGCACCAGCGCCAAACGCCTCAACGCTTCAAACTATAGCGCATCAGCGCTCTACATTTAGCGCAAAGCGCTAAGCTCATTAGCGCTTCATATCTGGCGCTAAGCGCTAAGCGCATTAGTGCTTTAACCATAGCGCACTGCGCTCATCGACTGGTGCTAGTGCCAAGTGCGCCACATGTTTTATGTGCGCTTGGACAGAACATAAACTGTTCTTTGAATAAGCCTGGAGGTATGATAAATGCACAACATTCAACTAAAGACAAAACATTGTCAGAGAACAAACCAATGCTTAGCATTTTTAAGGGGATTGAGCTCAAACAAACATCTAACAACTCAAAAACAAATGTTGAACATTGTAATTGAATGGACTTAGCCAAAATTGGCCATAAGTCCTCAATTCAGATTAATTGAGTTCATATGCTCATATATCACAGATCTTAGTCCCAATTGGACTACAGGTCTCTCAACCCACATCGATTCAAGGGTACATCTCGGAACCCCTTTGATATATGTCGTTGTAATCCTTCAACGTCTTCAGAGAGGTGACGGTTCCCGACAACCATACATTTTATGGACTATGATGTCCTTAACCTTGACTATGAGGTGTTTAAACTCTCGGACTATGATGTCCTTAACCTTGACTGTGAGGTCTTTAAACTCACGGACTATGATGTCCTTAACCTTGACTGTGAGGTCTTTAAACTCACGGACTATGATGTCCTTAACCTTGGATTGAGATGTCCTTAAACTAACATTGGACCGTAATGTCCTTAAACTAATCGACCGCAATGTCCCTAAACTAAACAATAGAGTCCAATTGCTCTTTTGTTGGATCTAAACGCTCCTGTTAAGTTGATCTTAGTCTAAAATGAGACTAACGCACCCTTAACATACGTTTAAGTTGATCTTAGTCCTAAATGAGACTAACGTATCCTTAAACCCAACCCCCAAACCCAAATCTAAGAAGATATGGATTTGGACTAATCCACGCCCTACGGGCGACAACATAAATTAGTCTCCGTATACAATCCACGGGCAACCAAAAAAAAAAACAAACACCCACGACACGAAGTGACCATCTGGAGAAGGAGAAAGTGGTTATCGCGATGCGGTAGCGTAATTAACTGCAGGGGCTTGCTCCTGCAGGGAAGAGCGTCCCCACAATCAAAAACCCCTCAACGAGGGGGAATCTGACGAAGTCTGCTACATCGGCCGCATCCGTTTAAACCTTCGATACATGGTGTCATAAATCAACTTGGCATCTTCGGAGAGGTGGAAGGATAGAACCAATTAGCATCTGCCCCGAAATTCAGGCAAGACGGACCCGCGCTGTCGCGTCTCCGTGTATTCGGCGGGGAACAGATTCTGACACGCCCGGTGGGACCTTTTCCTCTTTCCACTCCACACTTCGTGTGTCGTGTTAGCGAACGAATCGCGGTTTGATATGGTTGCCCTTGGGTTCGAGGTACTAAGATTTGGTTTCTTGCTCGGTGCAGAAAATGAAAGATCAATGGTGTCTACCTGCACAAAATGTTCCAGCTGCAACTGCAACTCCCGTTCCGCCTCATCTGGAGGTGTAACTTACGGGCCCCAGGCGGCCTCCCTGTTCACAATGCTGGCGGACCAAGTAACTCAGGCCTCCACTGGGCTATTTTTTGGGACTATGATCCCACCCATGAGCTTCAATGCCCCGATGCTGCAGTAAGAAGCCCTAAAGAAGTCGGTCTTTGATCGACTTACCACTGCCGCGACCCCTCTCAACGGGTCGCCCAAGTCTAACGCCTCAGTTTTCAACAGACTGGGCCAGAATGTCAACAAGCCCGCAATACCTAAAGCAGCCATCCCAAAGCGGATAGCCATCCCGGCTCAAGCGGACGAAATCATTGAAAAGGCTTCTCCTAATAAGAAGTTAGTCTTCACAAGGCTGGCCACTTCGGCCCCCGCTCTAGGCGAAGTTACATCTGCCCAGAGGTCTGTATTCGATAGATTGGACGTTACTTCTCGGCGAACGTCAGTCTTCAAAAGGCTGGCACCGGCGACAACCCTCCGTCAAGACAGGGGGCATGACGAAGTCACCCCTACAGCTGATGTAAGTCTACGGTAGCGCCCCGGCCAATAATCTGAGGTTAAACGCGGAACAAAAACTTTTACAACTGGCGCTATCGCATACTATAACCCGGATCGATCTAGCCATTAACGCTAAACTAACAAACTGTAAAGAGGTAGAATGGCTATACCGATCGATCCGTGTCCTTCGGTCTTTAGCCATCATCCCACGATCCTCGCTGCGACTCTGATCTTCTCGTCGAGGTGGCACCACGTCAACGAATCTTTATACGGGCTCCCGCCTCTATACCGAGCTAACTCGGACAAGAAGTATACTAACCGACATGTCCAAGATGAAGTAGAGAATGAGTGGAATACTTTGTCTCAATTCACTCTTTGGTTCTCATCACATGAGAGGGTAAGAGTGGAGGTTGAAGAAGATGCTAAAGTTTGGAGAGTGTGAGCTCAAGAAAACTCTAGTGAGCAAAAATAACCAAGCACCAAATATTGTGATGGCTGTCTAAACATTTTGGTGAGAAGATATAATGAGGTTTTGTGTCTTTAAATATAGAAAAGATCCCACAAAAATATCCCACACAAACCCTCAAAAATATCTTACCAAAAACAAAACACCATTAATTCTATCATGACTCACTTAGTGACTCATTAGCACGAGTCACTAGTGAACATGCTAGAAGAAATGTGTCATCCAAATGAGTCACACTTTCCAAATCCAATAATCATTTAAACCAAAATGATTAATCCAAAAAGAAATGCATCTTCTAAAGTAATCTCGTAACGGATTACGAGAATATCCCTCACCTATAAATACATACCTGTATCCATATTCCGACCGAATACGAATACGATGAGACTAAAAAATTCCGACTCAATATAATACTTGGATCCGGCTTAAACCAAAGCCCACCAGTATTATCTGTCCGAAATATGACACATGCACAAGTGCACGTGCATGTTCGAACCCTTCCATAAAACCATACGGCCTCTACAACGTTTCGCCCAAACTTGGGAAACAATCTGCGGGGAACTCTAAAGACTCGTCAATACCCTGGCAGTGGGTTTAACCACAAGCACGTTAGCGGCACTAGCTGTGCGTAACGGCTGCCTATGAACTGACCAAAAGGGAAGCCGATGAGCGAACTCATCCTGGAACCCTACTGAGCCTATCAGTGACAATATCTGTACAGTCCGGTCCGTTCTTCTATGAGCATCGCATATCGGGCCTAGGGGGCTAGTAACGTCAGACCCCCAAAAGCTGTATAAGTCGTGTCGGAGGGTAGCCCTGAACACCCAGAGAGACTACTGGAATACCTACCAGTAATTCTCACCTGCCTTGTCCAAGGACTTGGTGTAATGGCTCTCCTAGACACAGCCCAATCTCACCCACAATACCGGGAGAGACGAATCCCCTGCCGATCCGCTCACTGCCTCTATGTGGCTCGGGACTGTACCCAACTAAAACCTATTTGCACGACTCCTTTGAGCCGTGGTAGGGTAGTAATCTAAGCACAGTAGGAACTCACACGAGCCAAATGACAACCTCAGGTCGATGAACTAACCTGTACGCATGTCACCAGGGAACTGCTATCTGACGCTAGGTATAATACCAACTAGAAAGTTCCCGGCGAGTCCTGTCCGGTGCACTCATAACACAATGAGCACCTGTATACATCTTAGGTGAACCAACTGACACCAATGGCTTGTGAGACCGTCCACCGCCCCTCGTCGGGGTCTCGACTGTATACACTAGTCTACTCCGGAGTATCGATGCCCTGTCTCGAAACTCACACGACTAGGGACCACTTTTAAGGATGTGCTTATGGACTATCCAACTCTCACGTATATGATCGCCATCATACTGCTGGTAGTCAAGCAAAAATTCCAAGGGCTCTATCAACGCGTAATAGTGATCATGTCACCCAAAGCTGTACACGATGATAAAGACAAACCAGATAGCATACTATCATCTCGAGTAAGACTGCCCTACCGGTATAGGTCATCCTCAATCATTGCAATCATATGCCTGCGATCCAATAATTGACTTTGAGGGCACTACATCCAACAGCTGAGACAATCCCATCCACACGACTTGCTCGACGTCGCTACTGGTGCCGAGTAGGGAAGGCCGGGGGCAACTCCCCCTCTGAGCTAACTCCGCCGGCTCCAACGGTGGAAATCGATGCTGTTGTTCCAACTGGGAACAGCTTTGAACCTCTTAGGAGGGTTCGCAAGAACTCTCCGACTGCCGTGCTGAAGAGATCTCCTCCACCTATGGAGATTACTATGGAAAGGAAGACGGAGCAGCCCTCTCAACGGCTGTCCTCTAAAATTTACAAGGTCTGGTGTCAAGTCCAAGACTCGGTGATTGATCAAGATTATCCCCGCCGAAAGAAAAATATGAAAGTTCGGCGAGAAGATGACCATCCTGTCAAGCCACAGAAGGTGACAACTACTTGGGTGCCCACTGCAACGGCCCCCTCAACCTCGACCGCTTACAAGAGGAGAAAGCTGGAGAAAATTCTGGTGTCTATGACGAATCGCGAGAACACTGAATCTAAACGCTGTTAGTTATATGTATGCCCTAGAGGCCATTACTGTATATACGAAGTATATTGTACTGGATGCTTGGACATATATAGGTAGAACTTTCTTGCTCGACATGATAGTATGCTATCTGGTTACACTTTATCTTAACATGTAATCTGATTGTCTCTATATTACATGTTGATAAAGCCCTTAGGATGAGTACTTGACTACCAGGACTATGATGCAGATCATACTAGTGGGGACAGAGTAGTCGTTAAGTACATCCTTCAAATGTTCCTAGTCGTAGGAGTACCGAGACAGGGCATCGATACTCCAGAGTAGACTAGCGTATGCGCTTCTTGACCCATATGATGGGCGATGGATGATCCCATATCCATTGGTGTTGACATCAGAGAAGGTATACGGGTGCTCAGTGGAGACTGGGTACACTGGACGGACTCGCCGAGAACTCCAAGATGACATTATATCTCACGTCAGATGGCAGTTCTCTGGTGACACTAGTACAGGTTAGTCTGTAGACCCGAGATTGTCATAGAGTCTTGTGTGATTCCCACTGTGCTTTGATTTCTATCATACCACATCCGAGAGGGCGTGCAAAATGGTGGCTTTTGGGTACAGTCCCAAATCACATGGAGGCAATGAGCGATAGGAGGGGTTTCTTCTCTCCCGGTATAGGGAGTTGATGTTGCGCTGTATTCGATTGACTGTAACTGGAAATCCTTGGCCAGGGTTGCCGAGATTTACTGGTAAGTGTTATCAGTAGTTTCTCGAACTGTTATGGACCTCATGTCGACACGACTTATCAAGCTACTGGGGTCTGACGTTTACCACCCCTAGGCGAGATATGCGACATATCAGACGAAGAGACCGGACTGTACGGGAGTGTTACTGATTGGATTCGCAGGAGAATGTACAGTCTTGCTTGTTGATCTTCTGATCGCTCAATACCTGGGTGGCTGTTACGTTTAGCTGACCGCTTGCAGCTTGTGGGTGTTTGATATGATCATCACCTACTGCCGGCGTATTGACGATTCTTTAGAGTCCTACACAGAGGTTTCCTGGCTCGGGCAAAACGGAGTAGGAGCACATATGTGATATGTGCGGGATCGAGAACAATACGTGTATATGATACCGTACTAGATTCTCGCGATATGTGATATCGGCCGGGTATATGTGATATAGCCGGGTCATCGGATCAAGTGTTGATTCGATGAACTGATACAGATTATATTAGTCGGTTATTTGTGAAATAGCCGGATTATCGGATCAAGTGTTGATTCGATAATTTAATGTATAATTATATATTTGATATATTATATTACATTAACTAATATTAGCTCACTTAAAGATTCTTTTTCTCACTCGGGTAATACATTGATATATATGTGATATATGTTAATTGTATTATTTCATTTTATTACAATAAATATTGTATATGTGATATATAATATTGTAGCATGTTATGGTTATAAATGCAATATGATTTGTGGAGTTTAAATATGGTTACGGTTTGGATTAGGGTTAAACTTTCATGAAGCTTTCAAGAAGCTTCTTGAAGCTTTCAAGAAGCTTCTTGAAGCTTTGATTTTGACCTTGATATTTTGCAAAGATATTTCTTTAACCCAACCTAACCCTTTAACCATAGTTAATTCTCTACATGGGTTAAGTCTTCATACTTAACACATGGTTGCATTTCTAACCTCACTTGATTCATTATTCATCACAAATGGTTTTGCGTCTTTTTCTTCTTCCTTTTTGATGAAAAGCTTTCTAGCTTTTTCAAAAGTGATGGAAATGAGTGAGATAAAGAAAACAAATGAGAGCTAAATTTCTACTTCATCATCCTCATCTATTCTAGCTACTTAGATTAGGGTGTTTGCTTTGCTAATACTTGATTAGTGATGCAAAAGCTTGGGCTTGAGTTTCTTCAAGGTAGATCATCTTTGTTATCGAAGATCGGAGCAAGCTTGCATCTTTCTCTTCATGGAGCCTCTCTAAAGTCCGGGTACTCGATGATCGCAGCGAAGGGCTTTATAAGTGAAGGAACGGACTACAAAGGTTGTAATCCCTAACTCTTAGAAGTAAAGTTGTTTACTTGCTTTGTTTCGCCTAATCTCTAGTCTAAGATTTTGGTTAGGGTTGTTCGGCACGTCTAAAATTTAAATCGGGTATGGTTGATGCCTTATAGACCCTTGTGACAGTGCCTAGTAACCCTACAGTGGTATCAGAGCCAAGCCAGAGCTTTAGGCGAAGTCTAGACGTAGTTTAAAGTCCGATCGAACCCCGAAACGTCGCAATTTACCCTCTCTGGAAATTTTTTAAAATGTTGCTTTTTTCTGTATTAAAAATTCTTAGAAAAATAAGCAGGGAAATATAAGAATTACTGTGAAGTACGAGCCCATAACTCCCTTAAGGGAGCGCGGAACCGCGGCCACCCTTGGGAGTTAGGGGCCAATGCTTCTGGGGTGTATTCTTGGTCAATTTTGCATGCTTCTGGGAATTTTTAATTCTACTCAAGTGTTGAGTTATCTGGAGATCTTTTGTATTCGTTGATTCGATCGGAAAGTTTAACTTCATTTAAGTTTTTCCGGGTAATTTAGAAAGTGTTAAAAAGTTCGAACGGATATCAATAACTCACTTTTTCCCCTGCCGGAAAATTTCCAAGTGTTAGATTTTTTCCTTAATTAAAGAACATGCATAGTCGTGCAAGTAACGCGGTGGACCCTCTAGAAGAACACAAACCTTAACTCGATTATGTGAATGTCTGAACCGCCTCTAAACCTTAGGGTTTGGGGCAGTACGGCGTTGCCACATGTGAGGCGTTGGTTTGACCCTTCAATGGCTGGACCATTGGTGCTGTGGCATGTGATTGATACTTTTTGAACTCCGCTCAAGTGTTGAGCTATTTGGGAAATCTTGGGTGTTTGTTTATTCGATCGGAAAGTTTAACATTGTCTATTTATCTGGAATGTGATACAATATTTGGAATCCACAAGTTGTTATGAGATAACTAATTTGAATGTTATTAATCTAGCATTTTAGTCTCAGATGATCGGTTGCCACGGGATTTTGATGCGCTCGAAAGTCTGTCGCAATCACGTAGCGTACGCGGATACTCGCCGGGTAAACTTAATAGATAGCCACGCCCCATAGCCCCGACCAAGTGATTGTTAGAGAACCCCGTCGCCAAAAGCATCCATTCGGGTGCTCGCGGCAGCGGTGTTCCGCCTTAGTGCACTTCGTCGACGGCATCCGGGGGTGCGGCCGTCTACTAAAGTTTGCGACGAGCATTCGATCAGGATGTCGGGAATCTTGTTGAATTGCCCCACTTGATATTGAAAAGTGTTTTCGAGATCGAGACTAAAATGCGGGGTTTATAATTGTTAGGCATGCGATGTCTAAGGAATTCATTTGGTTAGGCATGCGATGTCTAAGAAGGTTGCAGATTCCAACTGTTGTAGTTTTACACTTTCTTTTCTGCGACTGTAAGTGTAATATGTGGTATATCGCCGGTTTCGTTGCTATATATCAACGAAAATTGGGGTACGCATATTTACTTACGTTGATGATATGAGATATTATGTGTTGCTGTGATATGTTATATTAGATCGTCGTGTTCTGAATAGCCGAGGGTTTTATGTGAGATGAGAGTTTTTCTTTTTCATTCATGTAAAATTCATTGTATGCAATATTCTTTTATTGGGGCACTTCCGGGCTGAGGATGATGTCACCATTGTATATTATTTACTTTTCCGCATTAGGTAGACCCAAGGCGGGGAGCACAAGTAACAGGGTTCTAGGGTCCAGTGGGAGACCATCTCGAGGAGTCGAGACCGGGTCTCCTAACCCTAGAATTGGCAGTGTTGCTTGCCGCTCTCGTAGGAGTCTAGGGATGTGGGTTTGTCTATTCATCGCGACCGTGGAATCCGTTTTTTATACATGCTCGTATTAAAACACGGACCTCCTAGTATATCTAATATTTCATATATATTCTTCTGCTGCAATGTTCTGTGATGAGATCATTTTACTGCCTGAGACGAATGTTTATATTATATATATATGAGATATATGCTATATTGCTGATTTCATTTCAAATATGATGCTTGTGAAGCATAATAAAATGGGACTTCATTAATGAGATTAATGAAACTAAAAGAAACCTAAAGATGTTGTAGAAACTTGTTTAAAAACTGGTAGCTCTAGTTCTTGCTTTGCATAGTGGTATTCCTTGTAGAATTTCCAGCACCTTATTCGATATGGAAAGAGCCGAGATCCCTTCATTGGGGGTGACCTCTTTAGCGAAACTAGCAGATGATATACACACGGTTTGTCTTTTGATTGCTTCTATAGTTTTTGCTTTGCATAGTGGTATTTGAGAAATATCCTGCACCTTATTCGATGAGGAAAGAGCTGAGATCCCTTCACCGGGAGTGACCTCTTTAGCAAAACTAGAAAAGGCCTAAAAAACATTCCATTTAAAATCACTCGATTCTACAACGATATCAAGTTCATTACGCAAAGGGTTTTCTTAAAAACCTGTCGTAGACCTCCGTCATTTCAGATAAGTAATAGTTAGTATTCGTACTACGTTTGTTGACCTCTGTCAAGACGTAGTATGCGGTAGCTGATTAGTGCTTATCTGTATAAGCATATGATGTGATTGATTTAGGGTAGTCGTGCGACCTTGTTGACCTCTGTTAAGGGTCGTGCGGGTGGGTTTACTTCAATCAAGAAATGACGGGTTGAACTTGACTAGCAGCCTATGGTTTGTTGACCTCTGTCAAGGTCATAGGACGCTTGGGGCAAAATATTATTGGGAATTTCAAGTGTTGAAATTTGCAATGAGATTGCATACCTTCTATGAGATAGTTGGATCCCGATACCCGCTGCGAGTAAGAGTTACTCCTGGGAGAGTTTTACACATTACAATTAGCCGATCAAGTAGGTGTCTAGAAAGGTGTCAACAGGGTTATGCCTCTGGGAAAACGAGGTTTACTTTAATTAGGTCCGTGCGAAAGCACGGGGAACCTCCCTCAAAGTACCGACACTGACCTGGCTGAAAGATTGGCGAACTTGTAGAGTGTAATTAATCCCGGTTAGTCTTTCCTTTTAGGGTTTGAAGGAAGATTTGACTAAAACAGTGGGAGACATCCCGATTAGATATATTAATAACCAATCCAATCTTGCAAGAGCATACGCTGAGTGTTTTCTTCTATCTCTCTCCAGGTAGCGACCATATCATGCCTTAAATCAAGAAAATAATACGGATATATTGACCGAACCCGCTTGTTATACTGCGCTAGGGAACGTTGGTCCCGCTCCAATTTATAATTGTTATAAGACAAAGCAGGAAATAGGGGATTACCAGAATTCCTGTGCCACCCAAACGAAGAAAGTGCATGCTGATGCATCTTCTTCGGGTGTGTTCGTTACCGAGAACTATTTCTCAGTATCCTTTACGTCCTGGGTATGAGATAACAGATCAGGATCCCGCAAATGTAATTTGTTACATGGGCTACAGATAGGTAGATAACTGAGAACAGGTGATAAATTTTTAAGAGTTGGAAATGATGTAAGTGTTGCAGCCAAGTCTGTTGGCAGTTATCACCCTGTATTACCAGAATACATTAATTCTGAACGAATGTTATTAGATACCGAACCTGATATACAATATCATATCAGTCTCTTTATTAGTAAAGAAGAATATAATTTTGTATTGTTGGATGTTTTGAACATTTCCTATATCAAGAGTTGATCGGTTCAGGCATGTTATCTAAAAGCATAGGCGTTCTAAATCAAACCACAGTTCTTAACATACAGAACACACACAAGAGGAAGAGTCCAGAAATGAACGAATCCTTTTTAAGGTATTATAGACTAGGTCATATCAATGAGACCCGACTAGCTGAAGTTACATTTAGATGCATATTTAAATCTGTTTGAATTTACATCTTGTGAAATTTTCCGGTCATGTCACAAAGATAAGATGACCTCAGCTCCGTTTATTGGAAACAGAGAAAGAGTTAGTGAACTCTTGGGATTGATACATGCTGATGTATGAAAGTCCCCTGTCTAAATATGCCAGGACCGGTTCTATGTACTTCATTACATTCACTGATGATCTCTCAAGATTCAGACATATGTTCCCGTTGAAACATAAGTCCGAAGCTTTTGAGATATTCACAGAATATAAGTTAGAAGTAGAGAACCAGAAACGGGTATAAGTATTATGTCCTTTGATGTGATCAGGGAAGAGAATACTTGAGCACGGGATTCCTGGACTATTCTAAAAGAGAATGAGATTCTCTCTCAGCATTACTCCTCCGTATACACCACAGCACGTCGATGTATCGGGGCGAAGCAATCACACCCAATTAGATATGGTGCGCTCTATGATGAGTACTACTGAGTTTCCTATTTTCTTTTGGGAGTTATGCACTTGAGAAGATGCATACCTATTTAATAGGGTTCCAATCAAATCGGATACCTACCACTCCATATGTGAAATAGTATGGGAAGAGCCCATCTCTTAAAGATGTTAAGATTTGGGGTTGTCCGGCCTATGTCAAAAGCAAAATCCGGAAAAGCTCGAGGCAAAGGTTAGTTCTGTGAAAGTTTGTTGGATATACAGACTGCAGCTGATGATTTGGTAGAACCGGAGGATTCAATAATTTCCAACGAACCTCAGCCTCTCCGCCGATTTGGTAGGGTTCCTCATCCACCTAAGAGATACTTCGGTTTCTCTATGACAGTGGGAGCGAGGTTTGCATCATGAGATGATGACCCAACTAGTTTCGAGCGGGCCATCAGGAGTGAGACTCTGTAAGAATGGCTGGATGCTTAGCGATCTGAGACGGAATCCTTATACACCAACAAAGTATGGACTTTGGTTGCTTTATCTGAAGGGTTAAATCCCCATCAGGAGCAAGTATATCTTGAGAAGATTACTTGGTGTACATGGATAAGTTGAGACTTTCAAAGCTATGCTTAAGTCCATCCAGATCCTATTTGCCACTGCTACATACTATGACTACGAGATCTGACGGTTGGGTGTCATGACTGCTTTTCAAAATAATGATTTAGAAGAGAGCGTCTATAAGTACACAGCCAAAAGGCTTCGTAGACAGTGGGAGCAGCGGAAACGTGTGCAAGATGTTTTTTGTGATAAATCAGGTATCGCGGAGTTGGAACGTCTGTTTTGATGTAGTAGTCAAAGAGTTTGACTTCATCAAAATGGTAGATGAACCTTGTATATACAAAAAGGTAGTAGGGAGTATGGTGGTGATCCTCGTATTATACGTGGATGACATACTCTTGATAGGGAAGGGATTTCCTATGCTACGATCGGTCAATCTCCTCTTATCACGAGGATTCTCCATAAGGATCAAAATGATACCTCCTAAATCCTGGGTTTTATATCTATGAGATAGATCTAATTGGATGTTAGGATTCTCACTGGTGTAGTGAGACTGTATCAATCGATCCTGGGGAGAATCACTAGAAAGGTTCCAGGATGATAAGGACGACTGAATGTCAGTCGCAGGCATTGTCTTTACCCTCAGTAGAGGGACGGTATGTTGAAAGAGTTCCAAGCTAGATACCGTGACACACTAGACGATAAAGGAAGGATAAATCACTACCAAGGATGCTACCAAAGAAATAGTCTGGATGTACACTAGTTCATGAGATGAACTTAGTTCCTACCATTGTGTGACAATGGAGTTGTGGCTTAGGCCTAGGAATACCCATCCCATCAGAGTTCCAGACATATTCTTAGGCAGTATCGCCTAATCATGGAGATGGTTGATCTCCAGGGAAATCGAGGTTAGGAGAGTAGACACAAAGGACAACAGCGCAGATCCACTCACAAAGGCCTATCTCCCAGTAGAGACTTTTATGGGATAGTTGAGTATGAGATACTTCAACCACAGCTAATTGTTGGGTATGCGATACCACAACAGATGGCCCTAGTGCAAGTGGGAGATTGTTAGTTATATGTATGCCCTAGAGGCCATTACTGTATATACGAAGTTTATTGTAGTGGATGCTTGGACATATATAGGTAGGACTTTCTTGCTCGACATGATAGTATACTATCTGGTTACACTTCATCTTAACATGTACTCTGATTGTCTCTATGTTACATGTTGATAAAGCCCTTAGGATGAGTACTTGACTACCAGGACTATGATGCAGATCATACTAGTGGGGACAGAGTAGTCGTTAAGTACATCCTTCAAATGTTCCTAGTCGTAGGAGTACCGAGACAGGACATCGATACTCTAGAGTAGACTGGCGTATGCGCTTCTTGACCCATATGATGGGCGATGGATGATCCCATATCCATTGGTGTTTGACATCAGAGAAGGTATACGGGTGCTCAGTGGAGACTGGGCACACTGGACGGACTCGCCGAGAACTCTGAGATGGTATTATACCTCACGTCAGATGTCAGTTCTCTGGTGACACTGGTACAGGTTAGTCTGTAGACCCGAGATCATCATAGAGTCTTGTGTGATTCCCACCGTGCTTTGATTTCCATCATACCATGTCTGAGAGGGCGTGCAAAATGGTGGCTTTTGGGTACAGTCCCGAATCACATGGAGGCAATGAGCGATAGGAGGGGTTTCGTCTCTCCCTGTATAGGGAGTTGATGTTGCGCTGTGTTTGATTGGCTGTAACTGGAAATCCCTGGCCAGGGTTGCTGAGATTTACCGGTAAGTGTTATCAGTAGTTTCTCGAACTATTATGGACCTCATATCGACATGACTTATCAAGCTACTAGGGTCTGGCGTTTACCACCCCTAGGCGAGATATGCGACATATCAGACGAAGAGACCGGAATGTACGGGAGTGTTACTGATTGGATTCGCAGGAGAATGTACAGGCTTGATTGTTGATCTTCTGATCGCTCAATACCTGGGTGGCTGTTACGTTTAGCTGACCGCTTGCAGCTTGTGGGTGTTTGATATGATCATCACCTACTGCCGGCGTATTGACGATTCTTTAGAGTCCTACACAAAGGTTTCCTGGCTCGGGAAAAACGGAGTAGGAGCACATATGTGATATGTGCGGGACCGAGAACAATACGTGTATGTGATACCGTACTAGATTCTCGCGATATGTGATATCGGCCGGGTATATGTGATATAGCCGGGCCATCGGATCAAGTGTTGATTCGATGAACTGATACAGATTATATTAGTCGGTTATTTATGAAATAGCCAGATTATCGGATCAAGTGTTGATTCGATAATTTAATGTATAATTATATATTTGATATATTATATTATATTAACTATTATTAGCTCACTTAAAGATTCTTTTTCTCACTCGGGTAATACATTGATATATGTGTGATATATGTTAATTGTATTATTTCATTTTGTTACAATAAATATTGTATATGTGATATATAATATTGTAACATGTTATGGTTATAAATGCAACATGATTTGTGGAGTTTAAATATGGTTAGGGTTTGGATTAGGGTTAAATTTTCATGAAGCTTTCAAGAAGCTTTGACTTTGACCTTGATATTTTGTGATATTTTACAAAGATATTTCTTTAACCCAACCCAACCCTTTAACCATAGTTAATTCTCTACATGGGTTAAGTCTTCATACTTAACCCATGGTTGCATTTCTAACCTCACTTGATTCATTATTCATCACAAATTGTTTTGCATCTTCTTCTTCTTCCTTTTTGATGAAAAGCTTTCTATCTTTTTCAAAAGTGATGAAAATGAGTGAGATAAAGAAAACAAATGAGAGCTAAATTCCTACTTCATCATCCTCATCTATTCTAGCCACTTAGATTAGGGTGTTTGCTTTGCTAATACTTGATTAGTGAAGCAAAAGCTTGGGTTTGAGTTTCTTCAAGGTAGATCATCTTTGTTATCGAAGATCGGAAGCAAGCTTGCATCTTTCTCTTCATGGAGCCTCTCTAGAGTCCGGGTACTCGATGATCGCAGCGAAGGGACCTCAACACGGAGCTTTAGAAGTGAAGGAACGGACTACAAAGGTTGTAATCCCTAACTCTTAGAAGTAAAGTTGTTTACTTGCTTTGTTTCGCCTAATCTCTAGTCTAAGATCTTGGTTAGGGTTGTTCGGCACGTCTAAAATTTAAATCGGGCATGGTTGATGCCTTATAGACCCTTGTGACAGTTCCTAGTAACCCTACAAACGCCCCAAGTTTGGGGGCATGGTGATGCACACCATCTATATGGCATCTGGAAAAGAGGATAGCCGTATCTCCACAGGTCATCGACCGCTTACGCGATCAGTGACTAGGGCTCAAGAGCAACAACAACAAAGGCTCCAAGAAATGCTAACAGCTATGGCCTCACTTACGGGACCGAAAACAAGCCCAGAGACACCCTCGGAGCAGCGCCGTGAGCAGGAAACTGATGCTGAATTCCTTCGGAGAATGATTGAGAAGAAGGACAAAGAGGCCGCGGAACAAGCGACCAATATAAAACAAATATCCCTTCTGTTCCAAGATATGGTGGGCATGATGATCCAGACGGACCCTCCAGCCGAAGATCCTCCAGTAATAATTGAAGATGATAGAGGAGAGACATCAAATCCTCTGCCGGCTCTGTCAATAGCCAAGGAAGAGACAATCTCCAAAGCTGCCCTGGATGATTACATCGCTTAGCAGATACGAGCTCACCAGGCAAATGAAGCGGCTGGGCAAGTTGTTAAAACTGGACGACCCAATCCGGGTTGGTATGATCAAATTAAGTACCCGCCAGGATACATGATTCCTAAATTCCATGTGTACAAGGGGACAGGCAATCCCCATCAACATGTCGCTCAGTTCAGGGCTCTCTGCAGCAACACTGCAAGAGATGATAAGCTACTGCTTCACCAATTCGTCGGCAACTTGGCGGAAACGGCCTTTTAGTGGTATTCGGAGCTTCCTAACGACTCCGTCAAAACTTTTACGGAGATGGAATTGCTGTTCACCCAACGTTTCGCAAGCACTAGCGAGCGCACCCCGATCACAGCATTAATTAACGCCAGAGTGAAGCCAGGCGAAACATGGGTGCAATACACGATACGATGGCGGAATCTATGGTCGAAGTGCGAGTAGCGCATCGAGGAAACACCTGCGGTAGGCATGTTCATGGGTACTCTTGATCCGAAGGCGACCATTTCGCAGTTCATGATGTTTTTCAAGCCGACTACTTTCCAGGCCTTGATTGACAAACTGGCCCAAATGGATCAGATGGGCCATAGACCATCTTCCTCCAAGATGGAGCCTCGAAACGAGAAGGGCAAAGGGAAAGAAATCTTCGTCGCCAACGCTCAACAACAGCCGAGTGGCCCGAGACCGGTTGTTCGCCAAAGCAAAAAGCGGCAATCCTTTGATGAGAAGTTGAGACGTCCTTACTCGTTTTCCCGAGATAAAACAAGGAGACTGTTCGAACTAGCAGTGCGCAATGGGCTCATCACTCTGCCGGAGTCGAGACACCCACTGCAACCGAACGACGTCAACGATCCCAATTACTACCCCTACCATCGAGTATTGGGCCATCCACTCGAAGATTGCTATGTCTTCAAAAATTGGGTTGAAGACCAACACCAGCAAGGCAAATTCGCGTTGTCTGAAAATTGGAAGGTGAACCCGCCACAACCACATGCTCCGAAAAAGATGGACATGCCGAGGGCATCGTGTTCATTCATAAAGGAAGCTCTATGGGAAGTTGTTCTTTCGGCAAAAGCTAAAAGAATGCTGAAAGATCTTCAAACATGTCCGGCGATCAGGTGGAAAAGCCCAAAAGAGACGAAGATCATCGACGGGATGCTGAAACCACGCCCAACATCGGGAATTAATAGCAATGGGTAAAGCACCCAGGAACAGCCGTCAAAATCTTCGAAGAAGAAGAAGAAGACCAAAAAGCTCGTGCAGTCTAACGACAAGCGCACGGATCTGCAAAAGCATATTGACGCCCCAAAAGAATACAACCAGAGGGCAAGAACCCCAGTCACGCTTCAAGAGTTCCTCAATCACATCCTTGAGAATGAAGATAACGACAATGATGAGGGAGACGACTTGTCAGAAGAATCCGAAGATTATGTGGCAAGTTGCCACATGATCGCTCATTTGTCATTAAGTAACAAAACAGCTCACTCGGTGTTAGGAGATAACGTAGAGGAGCCGGGGGCAGGAGCAGTGCCAAAATCATTGGATTATGTGATAAGGTCTATCAAGGAGAAACCTACTTGTTCATAAAGAATCCGGCGAAACTTTGCCTCAAAGCTACAGAGGACCGAAATGTCCCTAAACTAACAATGGACCGCAATGTCCTAAAACTTGCAACTGCCCGAGACATCTATAAACTACTACGGACCGCGGCATTCCCAGGTTGACGTGGTAAAAAAAACGGTACGTCCGTAAGAAAAATGGGCACGGATGAAAACCCGAAAGGGCTCCGTGAGTAAAAACAGCAGGACCACCGGCGAGTTTTGTGAAAACCCAAAAGGGCGCAATCTCGTTAAAAAACACTTATAGGTCCTCTCGACTTGTAAGGAGAAAACACTCTTGTAAGATCCTTACGACTTATAGGAGAACACACACTTAGGAATCCTCACGATTCCTAAGGAAAAAACGCACCTACGAGATCCTCACGACTCGTAGGGAGAAACACCTTTATGAGACCCTCATGGCTCATAAGATTCAAAAGCCTTAAGCTACAGGGAACTGAACCTGTTCTTAAGCAGTCATACCCCCCGATTTTTCCCTACAAGCGGTTTAATATTGACCCTTATATACAATTCACGGGCACGAATGAACATTTCCCTAACAGAGTCCTGTAAGCCCGCGGCGGCGCCCCGGCCGTCGATCCGACGCCGGAAACGAGGAAACAAAAACTTTGCAAAAACTTGCAACCGGCACCACCGCGCACTTTTCACCCAGATCGGGCCATTAACCTAGCTAACTAGCAAATAAGAAAAGAGTAGAGAAGTTATACCAAGCGATCCGTGTCCTTCGGTCTTCATCTCCACTCCGATCTTCCGCGGAATCTCCGTCCATCATCGTCTCGTCGGAAAGGGCACCACGTAGCCGGGTTCGTATACGGGCTCCCACCTCTGGGCCGAGGCAACTCGGGCGCGAAGTTGGCTAGCCGACGCGTCCAAGACTTGCTATAGAATAGTGTAGTAGCCATGTCTCTTTAGGGATTTTGTTGCCATGGAGGATGGAGGAAAAGAATGAACTTGAGAGCAAGGAAAAATGGAACTCTCAATACTTTAGCAAAGGAATCAGATGAAGAGAATGCGACACCCCCAAAAAAGGAACCTCTCTCCTCCTCACTTATCATATGGCCGGCCCTTTTCAAGAATGGTGGAGGAAAAATGAATAATTCAAATCAAGAGAAGAAAGGGAATCAATGTATATGAAAAATGGTCAAACCAATTTCCATTTCAATCCACTCACAAACCATCATGAAAAAGCAAATGAATGGACAAGAATGGAATCTCATCATGAAGCTACCAAATATGCAATAAAGCCCCTCACAAGTAAGTTAATTGCAAACTTGCAATTAACCCCCTCCAACGAAAAGTCCGGCCGAGAAGGAACAAAGAAAAAACCGGCCGGAATCGAATGCAATATGGCAACTTCAGAAAACTGATCCCGTAACAAAATTACAGGATAACCCCGCTACTGCAAATACATGCCCGTATTTGTATTCCCACTGAACACAAATGCAAAGAGACAAAACTACACTATCTAATACTAGGATCCGGCTTAAGCTAAAGCCGGCTAGAAAAAACCGTCTGATCACGATCCGTGCAATACCGCACGTATCTGATCGAACCCTACCATATCTCCATACGGCCTCTACAGCGTTTCGCCCGAAACTTGAGTAACTGTGTGTGGTGGACTCTAAAGACTTGTCAATACTATGGTTGTGGATTTAACCACTGGCACGTCAGAGGTATAAGCCAATACGTGACGGGCTACCAGGTATCGACCAAAAGGGACGTCGATGAGCGAACCCATCCTGACACCCTACTGAGCCTGTCAGTGACAATATCCGTACAGTCCGGTCCGTTCGTCTATGAGCATCGCATGGCGGGCCTAGGGGGTTGGTAAAAGTCAGACCCCCAAAACCGGTACAAGTCGTGTCGGAGTGTAGCCCAGAACACCCTGAGATACTACTGGAATACCTACCAGCAAATCTCCTGCCTTGGCCAAGGACTTTTCATGTTCCGGCTCTCCTAGACACAGTGCGACCTCACCCCCAATACCGGGAGAGACGAACCCCTACAGATCCGCTCACTGCCTCCATATGGCTCGGGACTGTACCCAACTAAAACCTGTTTGCACGACTCCTTTGAGCCGTGGTAGGGTAGTAATCAAAGCACAGTGGGAACTCACACGAGACAAATGACGATCTCAGGTCGATGAACTAACTTATACACATGTCACCAGGGAACTGCTATCTGACGTCTGGTATAATCCCAACTAGCAGGTTCCCGGAGAGTCCTGTCCGGTGTACTCATAACCCAATGAGCACCTGTATACATCTTAGGTGAACCAACTGACACCAGTGGCTTGTGAGACCGGCCACCGCCCCTCGTCGGGGTCTCGACTGTATACACTAGTCTATTCTGGAGAATCGATGCCCTGTCTCGAAACTCCCACGACTAGGGACCTTTTAAGGATGTGCTTATAGACTCCAGCTCTCACTTATATGATCGCCCTCATACTGCTGGTAGTCAAGCAAGAATCCTAGGGGCTCTATCAACGTGCAATAGCGACTCGTAAGGTCACCTAAAGCAGCACACGATGACAAAGATAAACCAGATAGCATACTATCATCTCGAGTAAGACTGTCCTACTGGGACAGGTCCTCCCTCAATCATTGCAATCACTTGCCTATGATCCAATAATTGACTCTGAGGGCACTATCTCCAACAATCTCCCACTTGCACTCAAGGCTAATTATTGCGATGTCACATACTCACAGCCCGTGTGATACCGAACACCCAACTCCTCTACTAGTCAGTCTCACAAAGCTCATTTGCGAAACTATTGCATTCGAGGAATAGCCTCAGTGAGTGGATCCGCTCTGGTGTTTCTTTCTATGTCTCTCTTTTTCTCAAGTTCGCGGAGAAAATCATCTCCCGAAATGAGCAATACATGTCTTAGAATGTGTCTGGATGTCTGATGGGACCTAGCTCATAAATGAACTCCAAATCCAAACTTCTTAGACTGTATCGTCAACTGAACTTAATCAGTATCCTGCGCCATGCCTTCCCTCAGTATCCACCTGGACCACCTGTCCAAAACACTGCCCCTCGTCAGAAGGAAAACTATAACTCTGACAGCCACTCTGCCATCCAGGTCACCTTGGAAGCCTGGAATGATAACTGTCTCCCGAAAAAGACTGCCGTTATCATATCCCTAGAACATCCACTTACGTTCTAATACTGCTTCCGACCGTTTCTCCAGGATTGGATTAATATCAACTTATTGCACCTACTGCAAGAACAACATCTGGTGTGGTACTTGACATCTCATGATTGACTCAATTGCCTAAGCAAGTGATCTGCCAATCATGTGTATCCCTCTCCCCTTTAGTCTGTAAGACACCTTTAGAGAGGGTGACTCCATCACCTGCAGGTACACCACCGTTCCAGGAGTCGTCCATTCTAAATACTCATAGAATGCTGTCTAAGTACCCTGATTGGGAAACCACCCAAATCTAGATCTAAAACCATAGATCTAGTAACCAGAATGTACGATATAAGATCCAATTCCTTTGTGGAGAAACTACTGTGTGACGACCAAAGTATAACCGATCGTAGTATAGGAATATCACTTCCTACTCTGTGTATGTCATCAAATACCATGACATCACACCCTACTACCTTCTTAACAGATCCATCCCCTATTCTGATGAAGTCAAACCTATGACTGTCACATCAGAAATAGATGATCTATCTCCGTTATATCTGCTTTAGTCTATAAATAGACATAAGCCTGATGTCCACCAATGCTTCTGCTGCTCCCACTGACTACGACAATCCTCTGGCAGAGTCATATAGACGTACACTTCTAAAGCTAGTATAGAATGACGCTATAGAATGACGCTATACTCATCCTCCTGCCGGGTCTCATAGTCTGGAACAACAGCAATGGCAAGTCTGGGTAAACAAGAACCTCCCTGCCACCATCCTTGAGCATACCGAAGTACCTCTCGAGTGCCTGAGGTTACCCACAGTATCTGCGGAGTGGCCAATGGGATGTCAAACCAGATTGAATCTTTAGGTTCTTATCAAATCTTCAGTAATCGTTTGCAGTTCTGGAATCACTTCCAGTTCTACCATACTCCCACTACTGTTTTCTGAAAAAAAAACATTTTTAATTAAAACTGTGGCGAGTCAAGAACAATATCACTATTGATCTTCCAGATGGTAGAAAGTCAACCCTCGTCATAGCCCGGGTCAACCACAAACAGCCATTACAGAAACGTGCCTTGAGTTATCCGGAGTCTGGTTTTAAGCATAAGCCAGAAAACTCCCCGTATCTTAACATCGTTAAGATATGAACTGTTCTATATCCAATACAGAAACAGAGGCACAGATATAATTGAACCAGATTCAAATCATGCAGCTGTCTCCAGTGCATGTCAACTAAATGGAAGGAGGCCGATCAGCGTTACTCAACTTAGGAATACTTCCAATCATGAGTAACCTGAAACAGAAGCAAGTTCTCTTAACTATTACTATCAACGGAATACCATATACAAGTATCTACATCTTCGATCACTTTGAAGAATCCCGATACTTGCAATATCTGGTTCTCTACTCTATTCTTATACCTATAACTTCTCAAAACTTTGACCTTGTGTTTCTACGAAACACCTGTCTAAGAACTAGAGAAGTCATAAGTAAATAGAATATAGTACGAGGACCAACCCCTCTGCCCTAATGGACACTGGACTATACACAATACTCTGTATAAGTCCCTTGAGTCAAATAACTCATTCACTGTGTGTCGTAGGTTGAAAACTGTACTTATGGTTAAGAAGAATTACACCGCTGTTCAATGCTCCTTACCTAACTATCCACTGATATAGGTAAATGTCATGGACATAATCTCAAAAAGGTATATCTCACTCTATGAAAATAGACGTACAGATATATCAATTTGAAATTGGTGCACAACGACGGATATTCAAAACCAAATGTTCGCCGTCCGGCAAACGACCCAGGTGACTTCCTCAAATATCACCAATTACAACGAATCCCGATATAATGAGGACAATCACCTAATTCCCAATAACTTACTCCCACTCATCACCTGTAAAACCATACAGATGTGAGAATCATACCTGGTAAATACATACCCTGGAGCAAGTGTCTAATTGGGAAATCAGTTTTCTTTTAACAGTACACAGTGAAACTAAAACATTGAAATGTTTCGATGGGGTATCCTGGTATTCCCAGTAATGCCTCTTCCATTGTCCAGATTCACAACTGCAACCTTATAATTCTTTGCCACCTCTCTAAATCCCTTTATATGTCTTTAGTCATTACCTTCTGCACACCCTTTTAGGCCAAATGGTTTTCTTCCTTCCCTACCGTTCGGCACCAGCCTATGGTTTGGAAGAAGACCATCCAATAAGCATAATGGGTGTACTGTCCTAATCCTAGGAACATCTCGCAACGCAAGAGAAGGTGAAGATAAAAGACACCTGAATGTACTTTATTCCTATTTCTCCTGAACCAGGATCCATCCCCGAACTGGAATAAGTTCCTTTCGAGTTCGTATATAACCATACGATGGATTATCCAATAATCTTGGGATCTTCGTAGTGATACGGAGTGTCCTGGAGAAATACAAAGGTGATTTAGGATTGGCGAAGAATACTTGGTTTGGTCGTGAATAGCAGTCGCAATTTACTTTGCCCTCTTACTAATCCCTTGCTTTGTCTGAACTTAATACCTTCTGTACACCTATTTAGGCTAATTGGCTTTCTTCATTCCCTACCGGTCGGCACCAGCCTAAGGTTTGGAAGAAGACTATCCAATTTGCGTAATAGGTGTACTATCTCCTAAACCAAGGAGTACTCGCAATCTGAGAGAGAAGGTAAAAGGAAAAGACAACTGAATAGTCCTATTCGTTTTCTCCAGAACCGGAAACCATCCTCGAATTCCTTCGAGTTCGTATATAACCATATGATGGTTTTGCCCAATGGAAGTGGACGTTCGTAGTAATATGGGGTGTCCTGGAGAAAAGGGTAAAAGTAGGAGTGGCAAAGAGGTCTGCAACTCTGACAATCCAAAAGCCAGTGTTAAGAAGGTTCAGTCAACTTGGTCACTGAGTCATAGTCTAGGGCCGGGTCAATGGTCGCTGCCAAAGAGAGAGAGAAAAGAAACACTCAGCGTGCACTCTAACCTAGATCAGAATGGTTATCACTTTATCTAATCTGGAAACCTCCCACTGTAACGTCAAATTCTTCCCCAAACCTGAAAGAAGAATTAGCCGGGATCACCCGAGGAGTAAACCAACTCATCAGTGGGAATCGGGATCCAACTATCATCGCATGATAACGTGACGGAATCCGCTCACGTTATCACACTCCAGAAGGTATGCGTATATCTGGCAAGTTTCAGTTTCTTTAGAAACTCCCGATGTGGATTTTTGCCCCATGCTCTTATGACCTTGGCAAAGGCCAACAAATCATAAGTCACATGTCAAGTTCTACCCGTCATTGTCCAGGTTGATTTGAACCCACCCGTACAAGCCCTTGACGAAGGCCAACAAGGCTATACGACTGTCCCAAACCAACGCATCTATCTATGCAGCAGAAAGGCAACAAGCAGCTACCATACACTATGCCTTGACGAAGGCCAACAAACATAGCATGAATACTATGTGCTACCCGTATGAAATGACGGAAGGCTACGAATGGTTTCTAGCGAAAACCTTTAACGTAATGAACTTGATATCGCTGAAGGAACCGGATAGCTTTATAAAAAATATAGTGACGAAAACCTTTGCTAAAGAGGTCACTCCTGGTGAAGGGATCTCGGCTCTTTCCCCATAGAATGAGGTGCAGGATATTCCAACTGAATACCACGATGAAAAGCAAAAGTAAACGGCTATAGTGAAGTTATTGCCCTGACGCAAACTTCTGTCCAAGGGGTCACTCCCGGTGAAGGGATCTCGGCCCTTGCCTCGTCGACTGAGGAGCAGGATATTCCAACCGAATACCACGATGCAAAACAAAAGAGAACGCCCTTGCAATAACAACTTTTTGAAAAAGTGTTCCAACAACATCAGAATAGGTTTGTTTATCTTGCATTGATCCGAATCAACGCAGTCCCATCAATTGATCACACCACAAAGAACGAAAATATACTGACGTACGTATATGCCATCCACATTCGCCACTGGGTCCCGTCATCACCCGTTAGGTTAGCTAACTAACGACAGAGCGAGGACTGGACTAGCGCGGATGAAAAACATATACAACATCTACTAGTATATATATAATATATAATTTTCGCTCAAGGCGTGATAAAAATGCAACAACACAGAAATGTACAGCATCACAGATCAATACAGATATCTGGGATCCCCGGGTTTCACAGAGCCGCTGCTGAAACCCGACGTTCCCCTGGTCGTGTGGATAGCCTGTGCAATGAAAATCCTAGACCCCTACGGGCGCGGAAAGTTACCCGCCAAAACCTGAAGCGAGGCAGCCCCCTTCAGCAACGTGAATGGACCACCCAGCACTTCACGGAATCCGGTAACTTGGGCACCCCTCCTGGGTCAACCTGTACCCCCTACGAGTGCGGCGAACAGCCCGCCAATTCTAGAGTGAAGCCCCCCTCCGTCTCAAAGCCATGAGATGCGGGCTCGTTGCCCTCTAGAACCCGGCTATCCGTGCACCCCTCCTTGGGGTAATCCTAGTACAGAAAGTAAAATATACATACAACGGGTACATCGACCGCAACCTGGTCGTGCCCCAAAATAATAATACAAACAGGCAGTGACGGCAGTCTACATGTCGGACGCTCGCCCCGCAATATCAAATGTACATAAAAAATAAAACTGTACTACCATTGCATCCAGGCTATCCCCCACGACCGATCCGCAACATCACAGCAATACACAGAACATCAACGTGAATGTCACGTTCGCAAATCCGTCTAAAAGGGCTATAGCAGATAGACTGGATTTACCGATCGAGTGACATTCACGGTCGCAGATATAATGTAAATACTATGAACTAGCATGTTTAAAATATCCGATCGAACAAATTTTATCAAGTGGGCCCCCAAGCAATACTGTAGCACTTACAGAAAAACTGGGCCCAAAAATAATATCCCAAAACCCCTATTTTTAACTCATAAGGAATCTGCAAAATTTTGGTCAAGTGATCAATCAAAAGCGCGGCGGAACCGCGGCCCAAGCATGGGTTTGGCCGCGGTTCCGCCGCGGTTTGGAGAGATCGCGCCACCAAATTTTCACAGATTGCTTCTATGTCCATGCACAGTATTCTGAGACAACCTGAAAAATTTTTGGAGCAGAAAAAATTTCGACAGAAAACACATGTGCATACAAAATACGGTTTTTAGGGAATTTTGTTCGATCGAGTACTAAACATACTAGAGTAAGCTAAGCATGGTTAATGGCCTGGCTCTGATACCAATGTAAGCCCGCGGAGGCGCCCCGGCCGTCGATCCGACGCCGGAAACGCGGAAACAAAAACTTTGCAAAAACTTGCAACCAGCACCACCGCGCACTTTTCACCCGGATCGGGCCATTAACCTAGCTAACTAGCAAATAAGAAAAGAGTAGAGAAGTTATACCAAGCGATCCGTGTCCTTCGGTCTTCATCTCCACTCCGATCTTCCGCGGAATCTCCGTCCATCATCGTCTCGTTGGAAAAGGCACCACGTAGCCGGGTTCGTATACGGGCTCCCACATCCGGGCCGAGGCAACTCGGGCACGAAGTTGGCTAGCCGACGCGTCCAAGACTTGCTATAGAATAGTGTAGTAGCCATGTCTCTTTAGGGATTTTGTTGCCATGGAGGATGGAGGAAAAGAATGAACTTGAGAGCAAGGAAAAATGGAACTCTCAATACTTTAGCAAAGGAATCAGATGAAGAGAATGCTACACCCCCAAAAAAGGAACCTCTCTCCTCCTCACTCATCATGTGGCCGTCCCTTTTCAAGAATGGTGGAGGAAAAATGAATAATTCAAATCAAGAGAAGAAAGGGAATCGATGTATATGAAAAATGGTCAAACCAATTTCCATTTCAATCCACTCACAAACCATCATGAAAAAGCAAATGAATGGACAAGAATGGAATCTCATCATGAAGCTACCAAATATGCAATAAAGCCCCTCACAAGTAAGTTAATTGCAAACTTGCAATTAACCCCTTCCAACGAAAAGTCCGGCCGAGAAGGAACAAAGAAAAAACCGGCCGGAACGGAATGCAATCTGGCAACTTCAGAAAACTGATCCCATAACAAAATTACAGGATAACCCCGCTACTGCAAATACATGCCCGCATTTGTATTCCCACTGAACACAAATGCAAAGAGACAAAACTACACTATCTAATACTAGGATCCGGCTTAAGCCAAAGCCGGCTAGTAAAAACCGTCCGATCACGATCCGTCCAATACCGCACGTATCTGATCGAACCCTGCCATATATCCATACGGCCTCTACAGCGTTTCGCCCGAAACTTGAGTAACTGTGTGGTGGACTCTAAAGACTCGTCAATACTATGGTTGTGGATTTAACCACTAGCACGTCAGAGGTATAAGCCAATACGTGACGGGCTACCAGGTATCGACCAAAAGGGACGTCGATGAGCGAACCCATCCTGACACCCTACTGAGCCTGTCAGTGACAATATCCGTACAGTCCGGTCCGTTCATCTATGAGCATCGCATGGCGGGCCTAGGGGGTTGGTAAAAGTCAGACCCACAAAACCGGTACAAGTCGTGTCGGAGTGTAGCCCAGAACACCCTGAGATACTACTGGAATACCTACCAGTAATTCTCACCTGCCTTGTCCAAGGACTTTTCATGTTCTGGATCTTCTAGACACAGCGCGACCTCACCCCCAATACCGGGAGAGACGAACCCCTGTAGATCCGCTCACTGCCTCCATGTGGCTCGGGACTGTACCCAACTAAAACCTGTTTGCACGACTCCTTTGAGCCGTGGTAGGGTAGTAATCTAAGCACAGTGGGAACTCACACGAGACAAATGACGATCTCAGGTCGATGAACTAACCTGTACACATGTCACCAGGGAACTGCTATCTGACGTCTGGTATAATCCCAACTAGCAGGTTCCCGGCGAGTCCTGTCCGGTGTACTCATAACCCAATGAGCACCTATATACATCTTAGGTGAACCAACTGACACCAGTGGCTTGTGAGACCGGCCACCGCCCCTCGTCGGGGTCTCGACTGTATACACTAGTCTACTCTGGAGAATCGATGCCCTGTCTCGAAACTCCCATGACTAGGGACCTTTTAAGGATGTGCTTATAGACTCCAGCTCTCACTTATATGATCGCCCTCATACTGCTGGTAGTCAAGCAAGAATCCTAGGGGCTCTATCAACGTGCAATAGCGACTCGTAAGGTCACCTAAAGCAGTACACGATGACAAAGATAAACCAGATAGCATACTATCATCTCGAGTAAGACTGTCCTACTGGGACAGGTCCTCCCTCAATCATTGCAATCACTTGCCTATGATCCAATAATTGACTCTGAGGGCACTATCTCCAACAAGTCCCACCAGAGATTTGGGATATGCTCACACGGTGAACAAACACTTGTAGTTTCTCTCGACTTATAAGAAGAAAACACTCTTGTAAGATTCTTACGACTTATAAGAGAACACACACTTAGGAATCCTCACGATTCCTAAGGAGAAAATGCACCTACGAGATCCTCACGACTCGTAGGGAGAAATACCTTTATGAGACCCTTACGGCTCGTAAAGTCAAAAAGCCTTAGTCAACAGGATCCTAACCCTGTTTGCTAAGCCACCTTTGTTCGAACCGACAAAGGCAAATGATGATTCGCTCCTGGCAATATCCCAGTTGTAGCGATGCTGATGCTTAAATCGGTATCAAATTCCAAGTCCTTTCATGGAAAATGATGATTCGCTCCTGGCAATATTCTAGTCGCAGCGATGCTGATGCTGAGATTAGCACCAGATTCCAAGTTCCACACTCGCGATAAAAAATCAGCAAGCAAAAATGTATGCATACAAAAACAGCCGAAATGATTGGGCAACTTGCAATAAAAAGCAGCGAGTAAAAAAAGATAGCCGAATTGATTGGGAACCGCGAAAAATAGTCGAAATGATTGGGCAATCACGACTTTCGCAATATAAAATAGCTGAAATGATAAAGCATAGCGGAAAGAATTTAAAAAAATGAAAGAATGAAACTTTTTGCCCTACAGATGAGATCACATCGATCCCTGTATACAATCCAGGGGCACGAACAAAAAAAAGAGAACCATATTTTCCCACCAGGCTCTGTCAAAAGCAGAGCCAAGTCTCGACAGTTTACAGACAGCCTAGAGACTACCCCGGAACCATGGCAAAGTCCCCTACTTCCAAATCTCGACGGTTCACAGACAGCCTAGAGATCACCAACGGCGTCTCTCCTCACTCCAACCAGATGCAGACGTGACGTCAACAAACGACCTCAGAGTCGCAATGAAGCGGAGCCACGGCAAAGTTCCTAGTTCCAAATCTCAATAGCCACATCTATGGCCCGAAGACCAACAATAGTGTGCCTCCTCATTCCAGCAGAACACAGATGCTACACCATCAATCGGAGCCACGGCAAAGACCCTAGTTCCAAGACTCTACGGTCCACAGACAACCAAGAGTCAACCAATGACCTCCCTGCCGGATCAACACTCCGTCTCGGAAACAATTCAACCAACCCTCAGGGAAATCAGTGTCCTCGGCAAAAACCTCGATTCAGGGAAATCAACATCCTTGACGAGAGCACCTCGATTCGCGTCGACCCGCAAAGAAATCAGTGTCTTTGCAGGAATACCTCGATTCATTTCGACTCCAGGGAAATCAGTGCCCTTAGCAACCTCCTCGATTCAGGGAAATCAGCGTCCTTGACGAGAGCATCTCGATTCACGTCGACCCGCAAGGAAATCAGTGTCTTTGCAAGAATACCTCGATTCGTCTCAACCCTAGGGAAATCAGTGTCCTTGGCAACCTCATCGATTCAGGGAAATCAGAGTCCTTGACGAGAGCACCTCGATTCGCATCGACCCACAAAGGAATCAGTGTCTTTGTAGGAATACCTCGATTCATCTCAATTCTGAGGAAATCAGTGTCCTTGGCAACCTCCTCGATTCAGGGAAATCAGCATCCTTGACGAGAGCATCTCGATTCGCGTCGACCCACAAGGAAATCAATGTCTTTTCAGGAATACCTCGATTCGTCTCAACCCCAGGGAAATCAGTGTCCTTGGCAACCTCCTCGATTCAGGGAAATCAGTGTCCTTGACGAGAGCATCTCGATTCGCGTTGACCTGCAAGGAAATTGGTGTCTTTGCAGAAATACCTCGATTCGTCTCAACTCCGAGGAAATCAGTTTCCTTGGCAACCTCCTCGATTCAGGGAAATCAACGTCCTTGACGAGAGCATCTCGATTCGCGTCGACCCGCAGAGAAATCAGCATCTTTGCAGGAATATATGACGTCAGAAAAAAGGAGCCACGGCAGAGTCCCTTGTTTCAAGTCTCGATGGCCGCATCTACAGCCTAGAGATCACCAACAGCGTTCCTCCTCATTCCAGCAGGGTTCAGACACGACAATCAACCTTAGAGCCATGGCAAAGCCCTGTTCCAAATCTCGACGGTTCATAGACAGCCTGGAAATCATCTCAACATTCGTCTCATTACAACAGACGCAACATCAGCAAATCGGAGCTGCGGCGAAGTTCCCAGTTCCATGACTCGATGATGCACAGACAACCGAGAGTCAACCCATCCTGGTTTCGTGGAACGCGGTTTATGTCAATCCTGACCTCATGGGAAACGTCCAGAGCAGATCCTGGTCCTCATAGAACACGGCTATCACCCCGTGGGAAGCATCCAGAGCAAATTCTTGGTCATGTGGAACGCGGCTTATGTCAATCCTGACCCCATGGAAAATGTCCAGAGCGGAGCCTGGTCCTCGCAGAAAACGGCTATAACCCCGTGGGAAGCATCCAGAGCAAATTCCTGGTCACATGGAACACGGCCTATGTCAGTCCTGACCCTGTAGGAAAAGTCCAGAGCGGATCCTGGTCCTCGCAGAATACGGCTATGACCCCGTGGGAAGTATCCAGAGCAAATTCATGGTCACGTGGAACGCGGATTATGTCAATCCTGACCCCGTGGAAAACGTCCAGAGCGGAGCATGGTCCTCGCAAAACACGGCTATGACCCCGTAGGAAGCATCCAGAGCAAATTCCTTGTCACATGGAACATGGCCTATATCAATCCTGACCCCGTGGAAAACGTCCAGAGCGGATCCTGGTCCTCGCAGAACACGGCTATGACCCCGTAGGAAGCATCCAGAGCAAATTCCTGGTCACGTGGAACGCGGCTTATGTCAATCCTGACCCTGTGGAAAACGTCCAGAGCGGAGCCTGGTCCTCGTAGAACACGGCTATGTCAACCGACCCCGTGGGAAGCATCTAGAGCAACCCTTGACTCCGTGAAGTACGGATAAAGTCAACCCTTGACACCATATGGCCAATGTCAATTTTGACCCCGTATGGCTTATGTCAACCTTTTTCGTAGAGCAATGCTCCAACACTTCCCCGTCGTTAAGCAAAGCTTCAACTTGGACCTCACGTCAACCCTTGTCGTCGAGCAATACTCCGACACCTCCTCGTCGTTAAGCAAAGCTTCGACTTGGACACATATCACCCCCTGTCTTCGAGCAATGCTCCGACGTTTCCTTGTCGTCAAGCAAAGCTCCGACACGGAAAAATATCAACTCATAACCTTCTCAACCAGAGCAATGCTCCGTCTTAAAAAAATATAATAAGTATATGCATTAATTCATAACTTCTCCATCATAGAGCAATGCTCTGTTTCTTGGATAAATCAAATCACAAATATCTTAACTTGAAAAAGAAGGGCACAGTCGTGCAAAGAGATTTAAATAAATTATCAACGAAATGCATATCTTAAAATGAACATATCACCATAAAAAAAATACGTCTTTTTATTCATGAATCAAAATGAATACAAAGTACAATTTATGAAAGAAATAAGAATGTATTTTTAGTTAAGTGGTTTTCTGTGCATTAGATGTGATTGGTAAGGATAGTCGTGCGGCCTTATTGACCTCTGTCAAGGGCTCGTGCGGGTGAGTTTAATGCAATGAAGATAATAATGGGTTGAACTTGATTAGGACCCTTGACTTGTTGACATCTGTCAAGGTCCTTGGGTCCTAGAGATAAAAATCTATATCGGGAGTTTCAAATATAATGGAAACTTGCAATGTTTGCGCATACCTTCTGGAGTGGGGTAATTTTCGTCGGCTTCCATCAAAATTATCACACAATTATAGTTGGATCCTGATTCCCACTGATTAGTAGGTGTTACTCCTCAGGTGATTTTCAGATGATCCCGACTAATTCTCCTTTTAGGGTTTGAAGGAGAAATCGAGGAAATAGTGGGAGCCATCCTGATTAGATAAAGTGATTAACTAATCTAATCTTGATAGAGTGCACGCTAAGTGTTTCTTTTCTATCTCTAATTTACGACCATGACACACCTTAAACTAAAACTCATGAACCAAGTTAACCGAACCTTCTTACACATTTTGGTTTTGGATTGTCATGATTCACGACAAAATCGCATATATCCCTGCCGCTCTTACTTTCCCTTTGCATTTCTCCAAAACACTCTGTATCACTACGGAGATCCATATTTCTTGGACAGGCCATCTCGTATAGTTACATACGAACTCGAAGAAACTTGTTTCATTTCAAGGATGGCCACGAGTTCTGGAGAAATTGAATAGGATTATTCGATTGTCTTTTATCTTCACCTTATCTCAGGTTGTAAGGGCTCCTAGTATTAGGAGAGTACACATATTACACTTATTGGATAGTTTTCTTCCAAAACTTAAGATGGTGTCGAATGGTAAGGAAAGAAGAAAACCAATTAGCCTATGTGTGGTGTATAGAAGGTAAGAAGTAAAGACATATAGAGGGATTGCAGTGAGGGTAAGGAAATTTGCGAATATTGTCATGAATCTGGATAGTAAATGAGGCATTACTAGGAATATCCGACCACCCCCTTGAAACATTTTTCATGTTTCAGTTTTCCAGTGCGGTGTTAATTAAAAAATGATTTCCCAATTAGATTCTTACTCCAGAGTATGCATTTACCAGACTTGATTCTCACGTCTGTATGGCGTTACAGATGCTGAGTGGGAGTAGAATATTGGAAATTGGGTGATTAGATCCTCGATATCAGAATTCTTTGTAATTAATGATATTTGAGAAAATCACCTAGGTTTTGCCTTACGGCAAATATTTGTTTTGAATAACCGTTGTTATGCACCAATTTTTAAAATTGAATATCCGTATCTTTATTTTATAAAGTGAGATATAAATTTTGAAAATTGTGTTCTAAACATTTACCTTTATCGGTTGAGAATAAGGTAAGGTGCATTGATTAATGGTATAGATATTCTTAATCTAAATACAGTTTTCAATTTACAACACACGGAATTTGAGTTAGTATGCTCTAGGGACTTATACATGGAAATGTATGTTGTCCGGTGTCTTTCGGGACAAGGGGTTAGTAATCTTACTTTATTCAGTTTATTTATGAGTTCTCTGATTTTAGACACGCATTCATTGTAATGCAAGGTCCGAAAATTTTGAGAACTTTATAGGTATAAGAATAAAGTAGAGAACTGTACGTTGGAAGTATCAGGATTCTTAGAAGTGATCGAAGATATAGATGCTTATGCTAGGTATTTCATCATAGTAATATTTGAGAACTTGCTTCTCTCAGGTTACTCATCCGTAGGTGCGCTCCTTGATGAGTAATACTGCATGGCCTTTTTCCATAAGGGATTTGTACTGGAGACAGTAGCATACAATTGAATATGGTTCCATATAAATTAGTGCCTTCGATTCTATGTGGATATAGAATGGTTGTATATCTTGAGGATGTTAAGATATGGAGTTATCTGGTTTCTGTTAAAAGCTGAATCCGGACAAACTCAAGGCATATTTCTATAATGGAAGCTTGTGGGTTATTCCAGGCTTTTTAGCAAGGATTTAACATTCTACCATTTGCAAGATCAAAGGTTATTTTGTTCTTGACTCGCCACCTTTTTATAAAAGGAATCTTTTTGCAAAAGAAACAAGTGAGAATATGATAGAACTAGAAGTGATTCCAGAACCAAAAACGGTTACTGAAATTTTAGTAGATCCTGGAGATTCAATTGGATTCGGCAATCCATTAGCCAATCCCCAGTGTTAGTGGGTTACCTCAGCCATCCGAGAGGTACTTCGGTCTCCTCAAAAACGGTGACAGGAAGGGTTTGTGACCCAAGCTTGTCAATATTGTTGTCCTAGACTATGAAATCTGGCAGGTGGATGACTAAAATGTCGTTCTAAATTAGATTTAAAAGTGCGCATGTATATGACTCTTCCAGAGAGTTGTTGTAGTCAATGGGGGCAGCGGAAGCGTGGTGGGAAAGTTGCTTACAAGAAGAGCGGAATTAGTCATATAGTTTGATGTAAAAGTTAAAGATTTTGACTTCATCAGAACAATAGATGGACCTGGTAAGAAGGTAATAGGGAGTGATGTCCTGGTATTTGGATAGCATGCTCGAGATAGGAAGTGGTGTTCCTATACTACGATTGGTTATACTGTTCTTGTCACAAGGTGTTTCTCCACATAGGATCTGGACAAAATATCAGGGATTCTGGTGACTAGATCTATGGTTTTAGATCTAGATTTGGAAAGTGTCTCAATTCGGCTACCTTGACACTATTCTAAGGTGTTATAGACTAGACGACTCCTGGTGTGGTTGTGTACCCACAAGTGAGGGAGTCACCCTCTCTAAAAAGATGTCTTCTAGACTGATGAGGGAGGGATTTACATGATTAACATATCACTTGCTTAGGTAATTGAGTTAATCATGAGATGTTAAGTACCACACCAGATATTGCTTTTGCACTAGCTGCTATAAACATATATTAATCCAATCCTAGAAAAACATTGGGAAGCAGTTAAAAACATAAGATGATATCCTTAGTATATGGTAACGGCAGCCTCTCAAAGAAAGCGGTTATCATTTCTGGCTTCCAAGGTGACCTGGATGACAGAGTGACTGTCAGAGTTAATAGTTTTTTCTCTTTTGAGGTGCAGTATGTTGGATAGTTTTCTAAGCAGGATACTGAGGTGGTCATGGCGCTGAGTGTTGATTACATCAGTAATGGATACAGTCTAAGAAGCTTGTTGGATTGGGTGTTCATGTTATGAACAAGTCCCATCAGATATCCAGACAAGTTATAAGACAGGTATCGCTCATTTCGGGAGATAGTCGTTCTCTGTGAAGTTGAGATATAGAGAGATAAAGATAGAAACGTTGGAGTGAATCCACTTACTAAGGCTATTTCTCGAACACTAAGTTTCTAAAAACAGTTTATGAGAAGCTGACTAGTAGAGAAGTTGGGTATTCGGTAACACACGAGTTGTGAGTACGCGATACCACAATAATTAGCCTTAAGTGCAAGTGAGAGATTGTTGGATATATTGCCCTCAAGGCAATTATTGTAATTGCAGGTAGGCGATTATGATAATTGAACGAGGACCTATACAGGTAGAACAGTCTTACTCGGGATGATAGTATGCTCTCTGGTTTGTCTTTATCATTATGTGTATACCTTTTGATAAAGCCCGTAGAATTATTGCTTGACTACCAGCATTATGATGGCGATAATATACGTGGAAGCTGGGTAGTCCATAAGCACATCCTTAAATGTCCCTTGTCGAAGGAGTATCGAGATAGGGCATCGATACTCCAGAGTAGACTAGTGTATACTTTTTGAGACCCCGACAAGGGGCGGTGGCCGGTCTCACAAGCCATTGGTGTTGAGTCACCTAACAGAGTATATAGGTGCTCACTGGAGGTGAGTACACTAAACGGACTCATCGAGAAAATGGTATTATACCTATCGTCAGATGGAAGTTCTTTTGTGGCATCAGTACAGGTTAGTCCTTTGACTTGAGATTTTCATTTGTCTCGTGTGAGTTCCTACTATACTTAGATTACTACCATACCACGACTCAAATGAATCGTGCAAACAGTTTTTAGTTGGGTACAGTCCCGAGCCACATGGAGGCAATGAACAATTGTCAGGGATTTGTCTCTTTCGGTATTGGGAGTTGATGTCACGTTGTGTTGGGTCAGCCATCACGAGAAATCCTTGGCCAAGATGATTGAGATTTATTGATGTGATATCAGTAGTTTTCAGTGGATGATGAGCTTCAGACCGGCACGACTTATCGGGTCTGTAGGGGTCTGACGTTTCCACCCCCTAGATCCGGTATGCGATTATCTCAGACGAAAAGAACGGATTGTACGAAGATTGTCACAGATAGGCTTAGTACGGGTACGGATGAGTTTGCTCGTCGGCCTTTTGTTTCACTCAATACCTATGTAGCTATTACATACAGCTAGTGTCGCTGACGTGCTTACGATTAAATCCACTGCCATCGTATTGACGAGTCTTTGGAGTCCCACACAGAGGGTTTTTCCGGTTTAGGAAAAATGATGTAGTGGTCGTATATTGACACAGGTAGGGTTCCGATTAGGCATGTGTGCTAGCCATACAGACTTTAATTGGACGGATGATAATAATAGTCAGCTTAGAATTAAGCCGGATTATTAAATCAAGTTTTGATTTAATAATTCACATATATATATTTCGATATGTATATTCTAGTATTATGTTCATTGTATTTTTCTATCTCTTGTGTATTCGTATTTTAATATGAATATGGGAATTTATTTGCGAGGATGTATTCTTGTATTCATACAAGAATACTTCTAGAAGGACACCTCATTTCTAGGATTTTCTTTACAAAGAAAATATGAAATGAGTTGGAAAAGAGAAATGATGGTGGGTATAGGCAAATGAATTATAAATTCATTTGCAAATACTATTCAAGCATGGTTGTAGTTTTAAAATGAAAAAATTCTTTTTACAAAAGTCATGAAGCATGCTTAAATTTGTGAAGAACTTTATTCATTCCACTATTCTAGATCCTCTCTCTTCCATGGCTGCTTCTTCTTCTTATTCATCTTCAACACTCTCATGAGTTGAGAATCATGAAGATAAAGAGAATGAAAAATGCTAGAACACTCACACACGTCACTAAATATCCTAGATTACCAACCTAGGATCTTTAGTTACTTCATTGATGAAGTTGAAGCTTGAACTTAGTTCCCTCCGGTGGATTATCTTCGGCGAAAGAAGACCGGCCTGCAAGCGCGATCCGGAGCTCTTGAGAGTATGCAAGAGTCCAACCCAATCGAAGCAAATGAAGACGCTACAAAGGTTGTAATTTCTTTTTTTTTCTTGCTAGTTTAGATGTTTGGAGTAGATTTTAAGGTATAAGTTTTTAGTTCCTTGAAAATTTTTGTTTTTGGATTCCGCATTGGCCGCGAGTTAACGGCGAGAGCACTGAGAACTTTCAATGGTGTTGAGGGTGGGTTACCTAGTTTCTAGAATTGGAAGGTGGCTTGCCGCACTCTTAGGGGTCTTGGATTGACGTTGTACGGGCTATCCACATGACCGGGAAACGTCGCATTTCATTTGCGGCTCAAATGAAACGCGGGGCTCCTAGTTTATCCACTATTCCATATTTTTTGCTGCATGCATGTGATGTTATTACATACCTGTGATGATGATATATATTATATATATTATATGCTTCTATATGTTTTGCATCCACACTAGCCCTGTCCACACCCTGACGTAAGTTAAGTAACCATACGGTGAAGACCTGGGACCCCATGGAGAATGCTGATGGCATATAAAAGAAAGTTATTTTGGTTGTTTCTGGTATGGCTTAGAGTAATGATGGGAATGTGTTATATGTTTAATGCAGGAAACCAAACCTAAATGATGTTGTCGGAACAAATTTTCGAAAACTATAGTTATATTCTTTTGCTTTGCATAAAAGTATTCGGTTAGGAATATCACGCACTTCATTCGATGAGAAAAGAGCCTTGATCCTTTCACGGGGAGTTCGCTTTTAAGCAAAAATTTATGTTACTATAACTACTCGGTTTTCTTCAAAACCAATCGGTTTTCTTCAAAACCAATTGTTTTAAAAGTGGAGCATAAACCACTTCTTTTCAAAGCCACTCGAGTTCCTTCAATAATATCAAGTTCATTACGTTAAAGGTTTTTCGCCAAAAATCAGCAGTAGCCCTCCGTCATTTCTTATAAGTATCACCTAGTATTCATGCTATGTATGTTGACCTCTGTCTAGGCATAGTGTATAGTAGCTAGGTGATGCTTGTTTGCTGCATAGAGATGCGATTATCTAGCACAGCCGCACAGTCATATTTCCCTCTGTCAAGGGCTTGTGCGATTGGGACTAAATTAATCCAGGACAATGACGGGTTGAACTTGACTTGCGACTTATGATATCTTGATCTTTGTCAAGGTCATAAGCCGCTTGGGGAAAATACTATATCGGGAGTTTCAAATATAAGGGAAACTTGCCAGGTTTGCACATACCTTCTGAAGTGTGATAATTTTGCTCAGCTTCCGTCAAAATTGTCACATGATGATAATTGGGTCCCAATTCCCACTGATGAGTAGGTATATTCCTCGGGAGATTTTCGCTTCACAATTAGCTAATCTATTAGGTGTCTAGAAAGTGTTGACGAGATTACGCCTCTACAGAAACAAGGTTAGTAAATTGGGTTCATGCGAAAGCATGGGGGACCTCCCTCTGAGTACCAACACCGACTTGGTTAAACGGTTAGTGAACTTGTAAAGTTTAAATGATCCCGACTAGTTCTCCTTTTAGGGTTTGTAGGAGAATTCGAGGATACAGTGGGAGCCATCCTGATTAGATAAAGTGATTAACCAATCTAATCTTGATAGAGTGTATGCTGAGTGTTTCTTTTCTCTCTCTGACAGCAACCCATGACTTACCTTAAACTTGTCACGTCCCGCTTCCCAGTATACGGGAAGAGGATGCGACAAGGCCGCTACGTATTTACTGTGAAGTAAATACGCTAAGCGTATCTAAGAAATATAAAACTAAAGCACAAGAGACAAGAGATATAAACTGAACAATAACTTTATTTATTAACATTCTTTTGTACAATGCATGAAAGATAAATACAACTGAATAAAAAGCAATGCCTAAACAATGGCATAACAGAAATGAAAGTACTGAATGGAAAGTGTACAATGACTAGAGCTCAGGGTCTTCACTGAACTGGTGCAAGTCTTCAGCAATGGGCTCGATCTCTGACGGGTCTAAATCACCTGACGACATTCAAAGAAGAAAGAAATAGAATGTCATCAGCGAACAAGTCGCTCGGTAAGTCCCAAAGATAAGAGGAAAGTAGAATAGACAGAATAAGAAGGTATCTTTTAAAGTTGTATTATATTGTTGTAATGTTATATTAACACTGTTGTTTGTAGCTTGGTACAGAAGGATGCCAGTGTATACGAGAGGAGTCTCTATATGCCAGAGACTAGAGGCAAGTATAGTACAAGGAACCGTTTATACCACGGTACAACAGCAATTGGGTTCATGTTAGGTGTATTAAGTCTTACTGTCTCGTGCCACTTCTAACACCTTCCGTACCAATCTACCCCTTAAACCCCGAGATGTCTTATTTGTATTGTTTGTTTTGTAAATTGTATTGATTGTATAATTGATTGACTGAACGAAACCATGGTATCAGTAAAAGGATGTAACCGTAGAATCATGTAAATGGATGTAACTGGAGAATCATGTAAATGGAATGTATATCCATGGTTCGGTTAAGTCAAGTTGTATAATGGATTCATGGAATCATGTTGAATTGGAATATTGTAGATTGTAGATTGTACTTGAATCATATTCAAGTCAGATTATAATGAGACTCATACCGAGTCAGACAATTAGAAAGGTAAATTGAAGTCCTGATTGTTTTGATGTTATCAGTAACCGATGCACATGGGCGGCAGAATTTGTGTATTTTTCAAAGACGATTACCGTATTGATAACACCGTTGTTAAGTTGTCTACCTTAGATAGGCAAGCACCCACTTCTCCGGCTCCCTGAGGCTCAAGAGATTGGTCCCGCTTAAACCTATATTTACTAGGGTCCTTAGGGTAAATTATAGAACTTGATGGGGTTTTACGTAAAAATACTTTGTATAGTTTTTAAAATACACCCCAAGTATTTATTATCGTATTTAGAGGTGTAATAAATGTAGATTTTATATTTATGACAATTCTAATGAGAATATCCTAAATTCATAATAAAAAGTATTTATTTGTAATATTGGTTTTGTATGGAATTCATGGTATTTTAGTGTAAAATTGATTCTTGCGATATTTTTAGCAAAAGGTGGAATATTTATAATACTTCAAAATAGATATTTTTATGTTACATATACATATATTTATATGAAAATAATTTTTGTATATATCTATAATATTCTAGAAATCTCGTTTTCTTAAGATGTCGTATTTTAAATCTTTCGAGACCGAATGCTCCTTGCGGAAGTCTGAATCTCGCACTAATAAGCCCGAGAATATGCGATAATCCACACCATCCCGAACGGGTTCCCCAAAATGGGTTGTAGCGGCGCTTTGCAAAGATTGTATAAATACTAAATCCTTTAGAAAACGGTTTTATTAAGTAAATGGTATTTATTTGCAATAATATCGTTTTCCCGTATTCTATATTCCCAAGGGTATTGTGCTATGTTGCATATGAGTGTGTGAGAAGGTAGGTCGTTACCTCGTGATCTACTTAAAGGTATAGCAATGTTTTATGATGCTGAAGGTGGAATTGAAACTATGTGGTATTTAAATGAAAAATACGGTAAAAATGAAATAGTAATTATTTTGTGATATGAAATTTGATCAATTTGGTTAATTAGTGTTTAATAGTCAACATGAGAGAGTTTAAGCATAATTGTATTAACGAGAAGTGAATTTTATAAAGAAACCGAATGAGAAATCGGATTGGTTCCGATTCCGTCGGGTTTTGTAAATCCGTATTTTAGAAAAGAAAAGAGAGGTGGAATTTGGGGACTTACGTGTTTTGGACAACTAGAAGAAGGAGATGGTTCGGAAGGAGTCGGCGGTGCGTCGTTTCGTCGCCGGGAGTTCCTACGGACGTTGCCGGAAAATCCGCCGTAGAATTCGCCGGAGTTTCGCCTTTCACTCACTTCGATTGCACACAAAAGTTTCTTGAAAATTCTAGAGAGTTGGCTCAAAGTTTGGGGTGAGAGGGTAGAGGGTAGGGGTGGTATTTATAGGGTTAGGCTAGGGTTAGGATAGATGAAGGGTTTTAATTTAAAAAATGTAAAAATGTAGGGAAAATGTATTAAAAATGGAGTAAATGAGTGTTAATAGGCTCTCTGGAAACGATCTCAATATTTAAAGTATGCAGGGGTGTAAAGAAGTGGAAAATACACATTTCACCTGTTGATGACTCGGTCGACCGGCCTCTGGTGCATTTAGTTTAGTGGGTGTAGTGGGAAATTCTGGAGTTATCACGTATTGACTGTTGGGCTTCTATAAAATTTAAAACAAAATAATATTAAAAATATGTGGGGCATGGGATTTGAACTCTGGTGACTTGGTTCAGCAGTGCAAGGTATTACCAATGAGCTACAAGCTCCTTCTTGTAATTATGGATTGAATTAAATATTTAAAGTGGTAACAACAACATTAAATACTCCAAGTATACCTTAAAGTTAAAGCAAATTTTTGTACACTAAAAATGGAGTTGTTACAGTCTACCCTCCTTACAAAAATTTCGTCCTCGAAATTTACAACTTTTATTTGAGGACTAGTTTACAAAGAGGTGAGAATATCTTGCACGCATTTCATCTTCCCTTTCCCAAGTGGACTCTCCTGGAGTGTCTTTCCTCCACATCACTCGGACCAAGTTGACTTCCGTGTTCCGAAGTGTCTTCGCTTTCCTGTCCAGGATCTCCACATGTTGTTGCTCACAAGATAAGTCAGGCTGTATAGTGAGCTCGGAATGATCAAGAACACGGCTGGGGTCACTCACATACCTTCTGAGTTGGGATATGTGGAACACATTATGCACTCCTTCCAATGAAGGTGGAAGCACTAAGCGGTATGCCACTTCACCGACTCGTTCGAGTATGTCGAACGGTCCAATGTATCTCGGACTTAGCTTACCCCGTCTTCCAAATCGGATCACTCCACGGTTCGGAGATATCTTCAAGCATACGTGATCTCCTGGCTGGAACTCCAAGTGACGTCTCTTCACATCAGCCAAGTGCTTCTGTCCTTTCCCTGATAGTACGAACCACATCAACAGTCGCTACTATCATCTCTGGTCCAAGAAGTTCCCTATCTCCGATGTCGTCCCAACTTAATGGTGATCGACATTTCCTTCCATACAATGCTGCAAAAGGTGACATTCCTATGCTTGCTTGATAGCTGTTGTTGTACGAGAACTCCAAAAGATACAGGTGATCTTCCCACGATCCTTTGAAGTCTAACATACACGCTCTGAGCATATCCTCCAAGATCTGAATAGTTGACTCAGACTGACCATCTGTTTGTAGATGATAAACCGTGCTGAAGTTCAGACTTGTTCCCAAGCTTGCTTGCAGACTCTGCCAAAATTGCGATCGGAACCTGGTGTCACGATCGGAGACAATGCAGACCGGTACTCCATGAAGTCTTACAATTTCCTGTATGAGTTCATGGGTATCAGAGATAGTACATTATGAATAGTTTAAATCTTAAATAGATTATTACCTCTATGTACTTCTTTGCTAGTGTCTCGGTTGATTGGCCAACTCGAAATGGGATGAAGTGAGCCGACTTTGTGAGTCGATCCACAATGACCCATATGGCATCGTTACCCTTTGTGCTGCGAGGAAGAGCAGTCACAAAATCCATCGTGATGTGTTGCCACTTTCATTCTGGGATTGGTAACGGTTGAAGTAGTCCAGCTGTCCTATGATGTTCAGCCTTTACTTGCTGACACACCAAGCATTTTGCGACGCTTTTGGCTACTTCACGCTTCATCCCATGCCACCAATAATTCTGACGTAGATCTTTATACATTTTCGTACCTCCAGGGTGTACTGAATAGGGAGGGCTGTGAGCTTCTTTCATTAACTCTTCCCGAACAGGACCTTTTGGTACACACAATCTGCTGCCGTATCTCAAAGATCCGTCTTCATGGATGATGAAGTCTGTTCTGGGTCCATTCTCCACTTGTTCTCTGATCTTTTGCAACTTAGCATCACTTGCTTGAGCCGCTTTGATCTGATTGACAATGGTTGATTGAACTTGTAAATTCATCATACTTGAAGCATTACCTGGCATGACTACTTCAATCTCCATCTGATGCAAGTCTTGTTGAAGCTTCCACTGAGCGTTGAGATTCATCGATAATGGTTGACGACTAAGAGCATCAGGAACCACATTCACCCTTCCTGGGTGATATTTCAAGTTGATGTCAAAGTCCGCCATGAGTTCTAACCATCTTCTCTGCCGCATATTCAACTCCTTCTGAGTATACACATATTTCAAGCTCTTGTGATCTGTGTATATGTTCACCCGTTCATCAAGTAGATAATGGCGCCAAATCTTGAGAGCAAAGATGATGGCTGCCAATTCCAAATCATGCGTCGGATAATTGCGCTCATGAATCTTCAGCTGTCTTGAAGCATAAGCCACAACTTTGTCGTGCTGATGTAGAACACATCCTAATCCCTTACCGGATGCATCGCAATGCACTTCGAATCCTCCAGATTGATCCGGTATGACAAGAATAGGTGCTGATGTCAACCTTGACTTGAGTTCTACGAAAGCTTGTTTCCATGCTTCTGACCACACAAATTCTTCATTTTTACATATGAGATTGGTCAGGGATGTTTCCATCTTCGAAAAGCCTTCAATAAATCTTCTGTAATATCCAGCTAAACCCAAGAAACTCCGAATGTCCTTCACTCACTTTGGTGTCGGCCATTCGCTAACTGCTGAAACTTTCGCTGGATCCACAGAGATTCCTTCTCCTGATACGATATGTCTAAGAAAACCAACTTTCTTTAGCCAAAACTCGCACTTGTTGTACATGGTATAGAGCTGATGTTGTCGAAGAGTTTCCAGGACAATTCGTAGGTGCTCGGCATGTTCTTTCCGAATCTTGGAATACACCAGAATGTCGTCGATGAAGATGACAACAAACCTGTCTAAGTACTCCCGGAAAACTTGATTCATTAGGTTCATGAATATTGCGGGTGCGTTGGTCACTCCAAATGGCATCACTAGAAATTCGTAATGTCCATAGCGAGTTCTGAAAGCTGTTTTGTGAATATCGGCTTCCTTGACCTTCACCTGATGATAACCTGAACGAAGATCCAATTTAAAGAAAACACAAGATCCACTTAGCTGATCGAATAAATCGTCGATGCGCGGAAGTGGATACTTGTTCTTTATAGTGACTTCGTTCAAGACTCTGTAATCGATGCATATTCTGTATGAACCTTCCTTCTTCTTCACAAGTAGTACAGGTGATCCCCAACTTGAAGTGTTGGGACGAATCCATCCTTTCGCCAGTAATTCGTCCAACTGTGTTCGGACTTCCTTCAAACCTTCCGTACTTAGTCGATAAGGTGCTTTGATCACCGGTTGTTCTCCTGGTACTAAATCAATGCTGAATTCAAGAGCTCGATCAGGAGGCAAACCTGATATATCGTCAGGAAACACATCGTCGAACTCTCGAACCACATCTGGTCTTGATTCTTCCTTCGCTTGAGCTGCTGCAACTACTGCTTCTCTTGGCTTCGCTTTGTAGGTACTGGGCTCCAGGGTACGGTCTCCGCTTTTGAAATAGAAGACCGGGTGGTCTGGAATCTCGAATACTACCCTCCTTTGACGACAGTCGATGGTAGCATAAAAAGTTCCAAGCCAATCCATTCCTAAAACCACATCAAAGTTCGGTATGTCCAGCACTTTGAAGTGAGCATAAAATTCTCTGCTGCAGACGACTACCGGACACAAGCTGTATCCCATTGTTGCCTTTAGAACGCCATTTTCGGAACTGACATTCCAGCTGGATACAAGCGGTGAGACTGGAATCGCATGGGTTCGAACAAACCGTTGCGACATAAAGTAGTGAGATACTCCAGTATCAAACAGTGCTAGTGCAGGTATTGAGGATACTAAGATTGTACCTAAGGTATGTGGGATATGTTTTAGGTATAGGAAAAGTATGTAGGATAATTATCAAGACTGAAAGAAATTTTTAAGAAAGAAAGGGTTACCAGTGATAACTTGGCCAGTGGCCTCAGCTTCTTCCACTGTCATCGTGAAAGCCTGGCGCCTTGGTACATTACTCCTGGCCTGAGGAGAATTCCTCGGAACGTTCCTTTGAGCTTAATGGAACTGACAAGGAGGTGGTGCGGCTTGTGGTCCTCTGGGTGGTGCAGGTAGTGCAAGTCTTGGAGCAGGTGCTTGGATGGCTGGACGCTGTGGGTAATTGTTTGCTGGCCTGGGTGCAGCAATTAGATCTTGTTTATGAGGACAAGACCCAATACCATGAGCAGCTGAGCCGCAGATCAAGCAAAAGTTGTTCGCAGGCCGGCAATCTCTCGCCAGATGCCCATTTCTCTTGCAGTAGTTACAAAAGGCTAGGCTGGACCTGTTGTTTGGTACTCCTGGTCGCCTTGGCATAAAAGGTGGCCTGGACGAGGCTCCTCCTGCCATCTGGTTGGCAGGGCGCTTAACTCCTGCAGACTGAGGTCTGCCCCTTGCTTTTATCACTGCCTCATAACTGCGGGCAGCTTCCAGAGCATCCTCATGGGTCGGAAATTTCCCTGTGGCTAGAGCAGCCTGAATTTCCGTGTCCAAACCTTGTTGAAATCGACGGGCTTTGATCTCGTCCGTCGGTATCAAATGTGCTGCGAATCTGTTTAAAGGATTGTGTTAGCTGTGTATTATGTGATATTTTAAAAAATTGAAATATTGTGACATATCTTACCGACTTAGCATGGTGAATTCAGTGTCATACTCATGTGCTAACTTGTCCCACATCGAACCTTCTGTAGATGAATGAACTGCTATTCCATGGAAAACCTGGCAGTCACAGGAAAGTACTTCGCGTTGAACTTATCGCGAAAAGTCTTCCATTCAATAGGCTGTTCAAGACGGCTTTCTTCTGCCTTCCATCAGTTGCGAGCATTGTCCGTGAGCTGCAGTTTCGCCACACGGACCTGTTCAGACCATAATATTGCATTTTTCATCTCCCTATTCTTATCCGTTTTATAGATAAACAGGTACTCTTAACGCACGTTTGTTGCATATTACAGGATACAGACTTTTGGAACGAATACAGTGAAAAAGACGAAAGTTGATACAGAAAAGGGGCTTTTGACCAACAAGCAGACGGATCTTACTCAAGCCGAGACGAAGAACACTGCAAGGTCCAAAAAGACGAAAGTGAAACGGTCAAAAGATCCTTACAAGTTTTCACTGAAGATCTGGAAAAGACCAAGAACCCAAATAGAGAAAAGTACTGAAGAAACAGAGAGGAAAAGACACCCTAAAGCATACCCTGAAGTTTGGTGAGCTAAGCTCACCAAAAGGCTGCGGAACCGCGGCCCAAGGCCCATAATTGCCGCGGTTCCGCGGCCATTAAGTGCACACGTCGGTGGAATTTTCTCGTGTCGATGCGTCGGTGCAGGGGTTTGGATTTTTCGTGGGCAAATCTGTAATTGCACATGTGCGAATCCCGGAACCCTAAATTCTCCTGTTTACTTATAAATTGTAATCGAAAATTGTAAAAACACTATGCCTCTTTTCAATCAATAAAATTCAGAATTGCTGGGAGTATTATTCAGATCTGTTCTATATTGCTTGGAGGGGGCCGTCAACCTAGTAAGTTATTTTATGTCTTTGTTTTAATTATTTTAATTAGTATGTCTTATCATCCCCTAATGAGCGAGTAGTCTCCTCGCTTGTTAGGGTTAGCCTTAGGGAAATGTTTGAGAGATGAGATCTCTCACCCCTTTCATGCCTTCCACACCTAAGAGTTAGAACTCCATGCATGCACGCACAACTGCTCCCTACGACATCCTACCCCACGAGGTAACGATGAACCGTAGTATAAAGGGCCGGTTGCGCGTGTTTTCCATGGGGGTTAGGGTAACTATCAATAAAGAAAGGATACGAATCTAGAGGAAGAAACATCTTCCCAAAAGATTCGAATCCACTTTATTAATAATTACCGTAACATCTAATAAATCTAAAATAGGGCAATGAAAGCGATGAGGAAACCTTTAATCTCCAAACTTCCCCTAAACCTAACCCTAGCAAGACTTTAATTTAAATTAATTTAGTTCAGTGATAGATCTAGTTTTTTAGATTAAATCAATCCAAACAACATTTTGAATCAACTCGTAAAGACACAATAAGAAATCTACCCATCTCTATGGATCGCCCCGTACTCACCGGCTAACTGCAAAGCGACGCCGTTTCTGATTGCGGTAAATACAAATTTTTGGACAAATCAAATGGCGCCGTTGCCGGGGATGGCGTAAAATTTCTTTCTGTGTAATTTCGGGTTGATATAAATTTTAAAAATTATAAAAATCTGAAAATAAAAAAAAATTAAAAAAAATTATCAATTTTGATCTGTTTGAAGGGTGTATCTTTTGAATCTTGCAGGAATAGCGAGGATTCTAGGATCTGGAAATTTACAGAGAGGAAAACAGAAAGTTGTATATCAGAACAGAGAGAAATTATCATAACAGAGCAGTACCAATTTTTCCAGAGCCTGACTCCTTCAACCGACCGCCCTTCCGTTGCAAAACCGCCCCCAGACCGTGGTTCCGCGGCGGCCACGTGGCCTCATTGCGCAAAAACTGCTCTGTTTGTTTTCTAAACCCTTTCTCTTCCTACCTCAATATATCTTTTTTGAAATTTTCTGCAGGAATTCTTTGCGCTAAAAATTCTTTCTCCCCCTTCTAAATAACAGATTTTCTGCAGGTTTCTTTGCGCTGTGCTAAAAAATTGTTTGCAAGTGAATTTTATTGTTTTGCATAATTTAATCGGACTTTAAGGGGCTAATTGACCAAACTCAGATTGGGTGGGGATTTCATCACCCTTCCCAGGACCCCGAAAATCACCTTAAAGTATTTTGCATCGACCACAATTAATTAAAAAAATACTAGACCCAGCCCTAAGGACATCGAGCTCAATAGGAAAAGAACTAGTATAGGCATCGACCGTTTATCCTAACTGACCTTGCGGTGTCTAGGCTAGTGGTTTTTAATTAGGCCTACTACTGTGGTTCCTTCCCACTTACCTGACCGTACTTGTCGGTGAAGAGGCGGTTTGAGGTCCTATTTCTAGCCCTAGTTAGGAGCTGTCTAGCAGACCTAGGCGACCCTAGATCTAAGCCTGATTGTGCATGTGTGGTTGATACATTTGTGTCACGATTCTCTTTTCAAAACTTCTTTGCAAAACTCTCACATAAATAAAAAAAAGGGAAAAATCTTTTCAAAACTTGCAACTTGTCGCTAAGAAACCTTGCAACTACTCACTTCCATCACTTCCCTCCATTGACGTTATCTTACCCCCACATTCTGTTTTTCTATTTTTTTTCTGACTACACTACTCCTTTAGTGTATGTCACTTTGGACTAGGGATACTAACGCCCGATTAGTCCATATTTCGTTGGTACCGACCGACGAACCCTTCGACGAACCCTTCGTCGACATTCCGTCCATTTCCTTACCTCCACCTTCAAACTCTTCTTTCGAAGGTATGTCGGGACACGACCCCAACAATGCCTTACCGACGGGAATGATTCCACCTCCGTTAGGTGCGAATAACCCGAATCTTCCGCCTGTTGTAGCGCCCGCACGAGTTGCGCTCCAGGATCTCTTCTATCCCGTCCGCACTTCTTTACCTACATGTCTTTCACCCCCACCGGCAAATGGGGACAATTTTGAGATCAAACCACATTTCATCAATATGCTACCAAAATTTCATGGTTTGGAATCGGAAGATGCGTATATTTTTATTAATAAATTCCAAAATGTGTGCGCTATGATGAAAACAACCCAATTAAGTGATGACGCTATAAGGCTAAGGGTCATTCCTTTCACCTTATGTGACCTAGCCGAGAAGTGGCTATACAGCACCGCATCACATTCCATTAGAAATTGGGAAGAGTTTGTGAGAGCTTTTCTGAAAAAGTTCTATCCTCATCAAGAAACTGCTAGAATCCGTAACGAGATTATACAATTTTCACAGCTTCCTTCCGAACCATTTTGGAAGTGCTTCGAGAGATTTAAAGACCTACTCGTTCAATGCCCTCATCATGGGATCAAAAGTTGGCAACTTTTCCAAACATTATACGAGGGATTGAACTCGGCAATGAAGCAGTTGCTAGAAACTATATGTCAAGGTCATTTTCTCTCCAAATCTAGCGACGAAACTTGGCAGTTTCTTGAGGACCTTAGTGAGCAAACAATTCAGTGGGAGAGTACCAAGACCACATCTTCTTCTTCTGTTAGTCAATATAGGGCAGGCATACTTCAAGTAGATATGTCAATTGCTATGAAGGCCGAGATGGCCGCACTTATGAAAAAGTTAGAAGCCATTGAGACCAAAATCTCATCGTCTTCTCCTGCCCCTGTTTTACCCACACGAATTGTTTGTGCTTGTTGTTCGAATCCATCGCATCTAACCTAAGAGTGTCCTTATAATGCACCTATTCAAGGACAGGATCAAGTCAATGCTGCATTTCAGCAACGACAAAGAAACGATCCGTACTCTTCGACATACAATCAGGGGTGGAGGAGTCACCCAAATCAACAGTTCCAAGGGAATAACAATTTTCAAAGACCTCCTCCACAACAACAACAAGCACCTTCACAAACTCAAAACCAGCAACCTTTCCAACAACAGCCTTATACAAATCAAACGAACAATTTGGTTCAACCAAATGATGATAAGGTTATCTCGCTCGAAAAAAGTCTAGATGCATTTCTCAAGCAATCTACAGAATCCGCAGCAAGATCTGAAAATTATGTTCAATCTTTGATGACTAACAATGCTTCACACGATCAAAGTATCAAATCTATTAAAGCACAAATTGCACAATTAACTGCTGCGTTAAGCGAGAGAGAAAAGGGAAAGCTTCCATCTCAACCATTGCCAAATCCCGGTCACACAAATCCCGGTCACACACAAAACGCATATCCCAATCACAATGTAAATGCGGTGACCACGTTGAGATCCGGAAGAGTGTTGCAAAATAATGTGGGAACTAGTGATGATATCCCCGCCGGTGGTTCTTCTTCTTCATTTTCTTCACTTTCTTCTTCACCTTTTTCTTTAGAGCCAATTCTCCACCCTTCACATGGCTCTACTTCTTCTAGCTCGAACGGACCCAAGTCTCACAACATGAACACATCTACACCGGGATCCGTTCCTACTCCACATTCTACTCCACAGACATTTGACTCAACGAATTTTCAAAATGCTCCATTCCCGAACAGGTTGAGTCCTAATAAACCAAATGCACAAATAGAGAAGATTGTGGAGATATTTAAGCAGGTTAGCATAAATATACCTCTCTTGGATGCAATCCAACAAGTCCCTTCATACGCGAAAATCTTGAAGGGCTTATGCACCTCGAAGAGGAAGGCATCTCAAGTACCCAAGAAAGTGCTAGTGGCTAGTGCAGTAAGCAATGCTATCAACCACCATCAAACCTTACCCCAAAAACGAAAGGACCCCGGCTGTCCTACGATTTCAATCACGATTGGGGATAAGAAAATTAATCGAGCACTTTTAGATCTTGGGTCTAGTGTTAACCTGATTCTCTACTCCGTGTACGAACAATTAGGGGTTGGAGAGTTGAAACCCACTCGTTGTACTCTCCAAATGGCTGATCGATCAATCACCCATCCAAGGGGTCAGCTAGAGGATGTGTTGATCAAAGTTGGGGAGTTCATATTCCCCGTTGATTTTATTGTTATGAATACACAACCTGTTGCTAACCCAAGAAACCAATTTCCGGTGATTCTCGGTCGACCATTTTTGGCCACTTCCAATGCTGTAATAAACTGTCGCAATGGCTCCATGACTCTATCCTTTGGGAAGATGTCCAGTGAGTTCAATATTTATAAGATGGGAAGTCTGCCCCCCGTGCCTAAAACTAGTACACGAGAAGTTTGCTCTGTTCACGAAATCACGCAGGAGGACTGCGAGCTTGAAAGATTTTTATTTGATGATGACAGTTTTGACGCCACTAGTGCGTCCCTCCTTGAGCCTACAACCGTTGACACAACCGATATTGATTATGAATGCTTCACTTTTTCGGATGATGAAGACTCACAGCCTGAATATGAGTCTTTTGAATTCTTGGATGAGTTAGTTGAACCATCCGAATCGGTTGTTTCTAGTAATTTCGAGCCTGTGTTGGAATCCTTTGAGTTCGAGGTAGATTCCGCAATGATTCTTTCGCCTCCGAAACTCGAACTCATGTCCTTACCGCATCACCTTAAATATGCTTACATAGGTGAAAATGAGACCTTTCCCATTATCATATCAGCTTCTCTAGCCCTTGAGCAAGAGAACGCCATTTTGATGGTCTTACAAGATAGGCGGCAAGTTTTCGGTTGGACTATGGCGGACATCGAGGAGATCAGTTCCATTATAATTGAATATCATATGAAATTGATGGATGATGCCACGTCAATAGAGGATCCACAGGAACAGTTTGGGGATATTGTAGTTAGTCAACCTCCTCTTTTAGAAGTTGAACCACCCCCAATTCTTTTAATGAGCTACGAGAATGCCAATATTCCACTGATTGCTGATCATTCGCATTCTCGTTTTGATTCATCACCACCTCCTGTCTATTCACCTCCATACCTTCCATACCACCACTTCTATCTTCCCCAATTCTTTTTGGACCACCACAACTTATTCTTCCACCAACCAATACTCTTTACTGATAAATTTTTCAACTGGTTGGTGTTGACTTTTGGTCTATGCAAAGTTTGGCAGTAATGTCTAACATAGTTTAAATGAAGTTTGGGGGAGGGCCCTTCTGTATATATTTTTGTTTTCCTTAGCAATAAAAAATTATAAATAAGTAAACAGGGATGTGCCGGTATTTTGACCCTCTTGGTTTAGTATGACAGTGAGGACACTGTCAAGTTCAAGTTTGGGGGTATGCTCGGTACGTCTTCTTCCTTCGCATTTATTTGTACATATTTTCGCATTTGCATATTTATTTGAAAACCCATAAAAATTGAAAAATTTCAAAAATTATAAAAATTATTGTATTCAATATTGGCTAATTGACTTGAGTTTGACAAATAGGTTAACTGGCTAGGAACAACTAGATCTTAGACTTAGTGAATTTAAAACCCTAAAGATAACATTCCTTAAAGTTTAACGGTAGAAAGTATATGCCTTGTAGTTTATTTAGAAATTGGCAAATTTTAGGTTCACTTCTTGGGCTAAGTCAAAACGAAGGAAAGATATGGAAGCTTTTATTAGAATATAAGTTTGAAAAATAATTCCTAGCTTAAGTCTAGATTCTGAAAACGTATACCCTACAAATTGCACAATCACGCACCTTCAAACTTAGAATAGTAGAGGAGACCTTGAATTGCTCTTGTCTAAAGTCCTTAGTACAATGAAAATAAAAAAAATGTGTGAATGAAGAATAAAAAAACGAACACTGGTTTTTATGATTACTTAAGGCTGCAAAAATAGAAAAATATTTAGCGAGGGTGCTTCATCACCTAGTGCCTTAGACCAACTGGTTTGGGAGTCACTGCTAAAGCCTTGGGTGTTGCAAGGACTAGGAAGTACGCTTTAAAGTGCAAACGCATTTTGTAATCGGTCGTTGGTACCTCAAGAAGTATTAACGGTCGCATGAAGAATGTGTAAGCAAAAATTCAATTAAAAATTCACCTACTAATAAGTGCTTTGGACAATGGACGAGAGTACGATTGCTTGATTTGAATTTCCAAGTGTAGGGGTGATCTATACACACACGTGGGGATATGTGATTGGAATTTAGATAAGAGAGAGGAATGAAAGATAGAACTTGTATCTTTAGTAGAGTTGATAGAAATTCCTAAGTGGAGATGAAACCCTAGAAGGAAAAACTTAAGAGATGCCGAAAGCTAAGTAAGTCTACATAACATATATAATCTTAAGTTAAATAATGAGGAAGCGTGAAGAATATGCGTGGATAATTTACAGGACGACGATAATAGAAGTCCTTGTTAGAAAACCTAATTGGAGAACAATAGTCAATGGGCCGAGTTGATAGGATTTTGTGGGTGTAATCCGCTGAAAACCCTCAGGAGACAACACTCCTCCTACTAGGGACGCCTAGAGGTTTAACGGCTTGTTGCACATGCTCAGTGCAATCGCGTTTCCCTGCGAAAGTGTGGTTAGGATTTTAGTAAATAAAAAATAAGTTTGCTCGAGGACAAGCAAGAGATAAGTTTGGGGGTATTTGTTCAGACCATAATATTGCATTTTTCATCTCCCTATTCTTATCTGTTTTATAGATAAACAGGTACACTTGACGCACGTTTGTTGCATATTACAGGATACAGACTCTTGGAGCGAATACAGTGAAAAAGACGAAAGTTGATACAGAAAAGGGGCTTTTGACCAACAAGCAGACGGATCTTACTCAAGCCGAGACGAAGAACAGTGCAAGGTCCAAAAAGACGAAAGCGAAACGGTCAAAAGATCCTTACAAGTTTTCACTGAAGATCTGGAAAAGACCAAGAACCCAAATAGAGAAAAGTACTGAAGAAACAGAGAGGAAAAGACACCCTAAAGCATACCCTGAAGTTTGGTGAGCTAAGCTCACCAAAGGGCCGCGGAACCGCGGCCCAAGGCCCATAATTGCCGCGGTTCCGCGGCCATTAAGTGCACACGTCGGTGGAATTTTCTCGTGTCGGTGCGTCGGTGCAGGGGTTTGGATTTTTCGTGGGCAAATCTGTAATTGCACATGTGCGAATCCCGGAACCCTAAATTCTCCTGTTTACTTATAAATTGTAATCGAAAATTGTAAAAACACTATGCCTCTTTTCAATCAATAAAATTCAGAATTGCTGGGAGTATTATTCAGATCTGTTCTATATTGCTTGGAGGGAGCCGTCAACCTAGTAAGTTATTTTATGTCTTTGTTTTAATTATTTTAATTAGTATGTCTTATCATCCCCTAATGAGCGAGTAGTCTCCTCACTTGTTAGGGTTAGCCTTAGGGAAATGTTTGAGAGATGAGATCTCTCACCCCTTTCATGCCTTCCACACCTAAGAGTTAGAACTCCATGCATGCACGCACAACTGCTCCCTACGGCATCCTACCCCACGAGGTAACGATGAACCGTAGTATAAAGGGCCGGTTGCGCGTGTTTTTCATGGGGGTTAGGGTAACTATCAATAAAGAAAGGATATGAATCTAGAGGAAGAAACATCTTCCCAAAAGATTCGAATCCACTTTATTAATAATTACCGTAACATCTAATAGATCTAAAATAGGGCAATGAAAGCGATGAAGAAACCTTTAATCTCCAAACTTCCCCTAAACCTAACCCTAGCAAGACTTTAATTTAAATTAATTTAGTTCAGTGATAGATCTAGTTTTTTAGATTAAATCAATCCAAACAACATTTTGAATCAACTCGTAAAGACACAATAAGAAATCTACCCATCTCTGTGGATCGACCCGTACTCACCGGCTAGCTGCAAAGCGACACCGTTTCTGATTGCGGTAAATACAAATTTTTGGACAAATCAGGACCCAAGCTATATCTGGCACTTATGCTGCCGCCAGATCATCTTCTATGCTCTGTGCCCATTCCTCAGCTTCAAGTGGGCTTCCCTTTCCGGAGAACTGTTTGGGATGCAAAGCTCTGAATTGCTTTATCCCAGGTGCGTCAATCTCGGGACGGTTCAAAAGCTGCTGCTGTCCCTGAAGGAGGCTGCGGATTGCCTCAAGCAGAACTGTTTGCTCGGTGGGTGGAGCAGGAACAGTAAGAACGATTGGTAGTGGAGGTGGAGTGTTGTTGAAGTTGGCGCTTGTGTTGTTTTGGGAATCCATAACCTTGAAGAAAAATTTAGGTTAGGACAGATTCAAAGTATATAGAATGATATGATTCAAGGAACATGAATTGTAAAGATTGCTTTAGTTGCTGGTTCTTGTGTTATATTGCTTAGGTTGTTCACGCAGAACAGAATTGTATAGTATGGTTCTATACAACTCCGACCTGCATGGGCCACCAACAAAACCTGTCACGCCCCGCTTCCCAGTATACTGGCAGAGGACGCGACGAGGCCGCTACGTATTTACTGTAAAGTAAATACGCTAAGCGTATCTAAGCAATATAAAAATAAAGCACAAGAGACAAGAGATATAAACTGAACAGCAACCTTATTTATTAACATTCTTTTGTACAATGCATGAAAGGTAAATACAACTGAATAAAAAGAAATGCCTAAACAATGGCATAACAGAAATGAAAGCACTGAATGGAAAGTGTACAATGACTAGAGCTCGGGGTCTTCACTGAACTAGTCCAAGTCTTTAGCAGTGGGCTCGATCTCTGACGGGTCCAAATCACCTGACGACATTCAAAGAAGAAATAAATAGAATGTCGTCAGCGAACAGGTCGCTCGGTAAGTCCCAAAGATAAGAGGAAAGTAGAATAGACAGAATAAGAATGTATCTTTTAAAGTTGTATTATATTGTTGTAATGTTATATTAACGCTGTTGTTTGTAGCTTGGTACAGAAGGATGCCAGTGTATACGAGAGGAGTCTCCATATGCCAGAGACTAGAGGCAAGTATAGTACAAGGAACCGTTTATGCCACGGTGCAACAGCAATTGGATTCATGTTAGGTGTATTAAGTCTTACTGTCTCGTGCCGCTTCTAACACCTTCCGTACCAATCTACCCCTTAAACCCCGAGATGTCTTGTTTATATTGTTTGTTTGGTAAATTGTATTGATTGTATAATTGATTGACTGACCGAAACCATGATATCAGTAAACGGATGTAACCGTAGAATCATGTAAATAATGTAACTGGAGAATCATGTAAATGGAATGTATATCCATGGTTCGGTTAAGTCAAGTTGTATAATGGATTCATGGAATCATGTTGAATTGGAATATTGTAGATTGTAGATTGTACTTGAATCATATTCAAGTCAGATTATAATGAGACTCAAACTGAGTCAGACAATTAGAAAGGTAAATTGAAGTCCTGATTGTTTTGATATTATCGGTAAATGCTGCACATGAGCGGCATGATTTGTGTCTTTTTCAAAGACGATTACCGTATTGATAACACCGTTGTTAAATTGTCTATCTTAGATAGGCAAGCAACCACTTCTCCGTCTCCCTGAGGCTCAAGAGATTGGTCTCGCTCAAACCTATATTTACTAGGGTCCTTAGGGTAAATTATAGAACTTGAGGGGGTTTTATGTAAAAATACTTTGTATAGTTTTCAAAATACACCCCAAGTATTTATTATCGTATTTAGAGTTGTAATAAATGTAGATTTTATATTTGTGACAATTCTAATGAGAATATCCTAAATTCATAATAAAAAGTATTTATTTGTAATATTGGTTTTGTATGGAATTCATGGTATTTTAGTGTAAAATTGATTCTTGTGATATTTTTAGCAAAAGGTGGAATATTTATAATACTTCAAAATAGATATTTTTATGTTACATATACATATATTTATATGAAAATAATTTTTTTATATATCTATAATATTCTAGAAATCTCGTTTTCTTAAGATGTCGTATTTTAAATCTTTCGAGACCGAATGCTCCTTGCGGAGGTCTGAATCTCGCACTACTAAGCCCAAGGATGTGCGATAATTCGCACCATCCCGAACGGGTTCCCCAAAATGGGTTGTAGCGGCGCTTTGCAAAGATTGTATAAATACTAAATCTTTTAGAAAATGGTTTTATTAAGTAAATGGTATTTATTTGCAATGGTGTCGTTTTCCCGTATTCTATATTCCCAAGGGTATTGTGGTATGTTTCATATGAGTGTGTGAGGAGGTAGGTCGTTACCTCGTGATCTACTTAAAGGTATAGCAATGTTTTATGATGTTGAAGGTGGAATTGAAACTATGTGGTATTTAAATGAAAAATATGGTAAAAATGAAATAGTAATTATTTTGTGATATGAAATTTGATCAATTTGGTTGATTAGTGTTTAATAGTCAACATGAGAGAGTTTAAGCATAATTGTATTAACGAGAAGTAAAGTTTTATAAAGAAACCCAATCGGAAATCGGATTGATTCCGATTCCGTCGGGTTTTGTAAATCCGTATTTTAGAAAAGAAAAGAGAGGTAGAATTTGGGGACTTACGAATTTGGACAACTAGAAGAGGGAGATGGCTCGGAAGGAGTCGGCGGTGCGTCGTTTCGTCGCCGGGAGTTCCTACGGACATTGCCGGAAAATCCGCCGAAGAATTTGCCGGAGCATCGCCTTTTGCTCACTTCGATTGCACACAAAAGTTTCTTGAAAATTCTAAAGAGTTGGCTCAGAGTTTGGGGTGAGAGGGTAGAGGGTAGGGGTGGTATTTATAGAGTTAGGTTAGGGTTAGGGTAGATGAAGGGTTTTAATTTAAAAAATGTAAAAATGTATTAAAAATGGAGTAAATGAGTGTTAATGGGCTCTCTGGAAACGATCTCAATATTTAAAGTATGCAGGGATGTAAAGAAGTGGAAAAGTCACATTTCACCTTGATTGATCTAGAATTTACGTGTAGTTATTTACCGCAATCAGAACGGTGTCGCGCGTAGCTAGACCGAGGTGAGTACGGGTCGTCCTCAGGGAAACGTGGAACCTTTTATTCTTACTTTAGGCGTGTTGAGAAAGAAATGAGGAAGAATAAAGAATGGTGAAGAATGGTTGTAGGATCTAGATCTACGTTAAACACGGATGCAAAATATAGATCTAGATTAACTACGGATGTAGGTTTTATAGTAGAAGGGGGCTTATAGGGTTCATTGGGATTTAGTAGTAATGGATGATTAATTAAAAATTACTCTTTTTATCCTTTAATAGATTTAAAACTAGAACGACAGTGATGCATGTAGATTAGGGTTTCTGGAGGGACAAGGGTTCCCACTCTTAACCCCTATCTCGATATGGATCTCCGTTCATATCTAGCCTTTACCAAAACAATTGTTAATCTAACTTCTAATCATGGTCGAGACTAGCAATGAATTGGTAGTGCGCCCGATTAGGATGTTAACTATCCTTTTGATAAAGTTTATAAACTTTATAGGACTTAAAAAGAGTTTAAAGATCTTTATCATCCATTAACCTTCCCTAATCTCATGAACCCTAACAAGCGAAGAATTACTCGCGCATGTTGCGAGTAGAAGAGATGGAGAGGGAAATCATATTAAAACTACAAAGAGATAAAATAAGAAAACAACTACCTTTATTAATCAACAAAATTCATTTACACTTTGTTCCCGTAGAAAATAATTACAAAATGCTAGTTTGCTTCTTGATCTTTTCTAAGGAGGTAGATGAACCGTTGATGATCAGCCTGGATGTGTGAGCCTGTCGTGGACTTCGTGATCTCTTCAGCTTGATGATTTTTCCAAGAGTCTCTCGGTCCTTATTTATAGTCCCAGAGTTAGAACCCTAGCTTCCTAATTTGAAAACCAGTGGTTAAGGTCCTAAGAACAAAATCCAAACTCCTAACTCATCTAAACCGCGGCGGAACCGCGGCCAATAGGTGGGTTTGGCCGCGGTTCCGCGGCTAAGTGGGGAGATCGTGTGGTTGTTTTTCTGGGGCTTTAACTTGATGACACATAGTGATCTTTTCACATCTCTGAAACTGAAAATCTTCTCTTCGTCGCTGCCAGAATTGATTTCTTTAGTTTACTTTCTTAATTAGGCAGGTTTGTTTTGCCAACTTTGATTTCCTTAATTTCAGTCCTGAAAATTCTTCACAATAACTCAACAAATAATATTAGTTTGTTTTATTGAGATATTTAACTTAACCATTAAGTATTGGTTAAAAGTATTAATAAGGTAAGCATATTAAATGGGCCAAATGTCATATAGATATTATATGCTTACTTTTTCCTACCAAATGTTAATTATAATGTATAAAAACATGAAAATAGTATTTTTACAGATAAACCCTCATATGTATCATATATTATAATAAACACCTTTTATTATATAGAAATAGTAGGAAAATGTCTTATTAAATGTGCAGTTTTATCAACTGAAAAAATACCCCCAAACTTATCTTTGATTGTCCCGAGCAAACTAGTTTATTCAAGAGAAGGAGAAAAAGAAAGGAGAAAGCTAAGCACACTTTCGTAGGCAACACGATTGCACTGAGCACGTGCAACAAGCCGTTAAACCTCTAGATGTCCCTAGTAGGAGGAGTGTTGTCTCCTGAGGGTTTTCAGTGGATTACACCCACAAAATCCTATAATAAAAGAGAGATGGTGAAAGTTACATATAAAGATAAGAACCATAAAAGAAAGACTTTGAAAACTTAGAGTTTCCAACTACACTAGCTTTTCAGTTGTCATGAGCCCTATCTTAAAAGTTATGAAAAGATGTTAGAAATCACATCATCCCTCAATAAAACATCGTCTTTATTCTTCATTCCTACCTTTCATCCAAACATCGATCATATACCCCTACGTGTGTGTATAGGACATCCCTACACTCGGAGGATTCAATTCAAGCTATCATACTCTTGTCCATCTACCTCAGTACTTTTTAATTTGATGAATATTTGGATGGATTTGCTCGCACATTTTTCATGCGACCGTTAATACTTCTTGAGGTACTAACCGACTGATTAGTCATGTGCTTGCTGATTAGGTGTATTAGTATTTTTCTCATCTTGCACCACCTAAGGCTTAGCAGTAACTCCCAGACCAGTTGGTCTAAGGCACTAGGTGATGAAGCACTCTCGCTATATTATTGTTGTCTCGGTAATAACAAAACCAGTATTCATTTTTCTTCATCATTTTATCTTTTATTCATTTTTTACTTCCTCATACTTTGGCTTTTAGACAAGAGCATTTCAAGGTATCCTCTACTATCCCGAGTTTCAAGACGTGTGTAAGTGCGTATAGTAGGGTATCAACATTCAAATGTTTGGCTTCCAGAATAGGAACTATTTTTCAGACTTATTGTTATCCTCAGAATAGTGACTTCTTTCATCTTACTAACCCTTGGGACAACGGCTCATAACTACTTATTACTAGTTCGTTTAAGAAAACTTCTAATTTTCTTGGTTTTCTTAAACCGTTCCTATCTTTTAAATATAATTTTTCACTTTCTACTCTTTTGTTATATAAAAAAAAATTGAATGCCCGGTGTCAAAGATAATTCGGTGAATACAACCCCCCCCCCCCGAAACATGTTTTCAGCAGTGTCCTCACTGATGTTTTCTTTTGAGAGCATGGACCTGTATACTTGGGGAGAGACAAAAAGGGGTAAAATAATAGTTAAATGAAAACTACCCCCAAACTTGTTCTTTGGCACGCACAGATATTCAGTTAAGTCCATTTTCACTCACCTCCATTCTTAAAATGAGAAAATATTACCAAAACATGGAGGTGGGGTGGAGGAAATTCAGTTCTGATAAAGCGGCTCCTGTAAAAAATGGAGCTCCTCAGCTGGGTCAGCAGAGAAATATGGTTTTAATCTATGCCCATTTACTTTAAAAATTGAACCGTTTTTCAAATTTTCGACTTCTACTGCCCCGTGCGAGTGTACATACCGCACCACAAAAGGTCCTTTTCAACGAGATTTAAGTTTACCCGGATGAAGATGGAGACGGGAATCGTAAAGAATGACTTGTTTCCCCGATGTGAAAGTTTTTCTAAAAAGGTTTTATCGTGGAACACTTTAGTCCGGTTCTTTACTATCACCGCATTATCGTAAGCTTCATCACGGAGTTCGCTTAACCCATTCAATTGCAGCTTTCGATAGCTGATCGCTTGATCAAAATCGAAGTTAAGCTCTTTAATAGCCCACATTGCTTTTTGTTCGATCTCGACAGGAAGGTGGCATGCCTTCCCAAACACAAGGCGGTATAGAGACATACCAAGATCGGTCTTATAAGCGGTGTGAAATGCCCAAAGAGCATCCGTCAATTTGGTTGACCAATCTTTACAGTTTTTAGAAACCGTCTTCTCCAAGATTTGTTTGATCTGCCTATTTGAGATCTCAGCCTGCCCGCTTGTTTGGGGATGATAGGGCGTAGAAAGTTTGTGAATGATTGAATATTTCCGCATCAAAATCTCGAAAGACCGATTACAAAAATGTGTCCCGTTGTCGCTAATTATAGCGGGAGGGTGTCCGAATCACGAAAAGATATTTTCTTTAAGGAACATAATGACAACTTTGTTGTCATTAGTGCGACACGGTATTGCTTCCACCCATTTCGAGATGTAATCAACCGCTAACAAGATATATAAATTCCCAAAAGAGTTGGGGAAAAGGCCCATAAAATCAATACCCCAAACATCGAATATTTCCACAACCAATATAGGTTGGAGCGGCATCTCGTTTCTTCATGAAATCCGACCTAAGTGCTGACACCGCGGACAAGTTTTGCAATGTTCATAGGCATCTTTAAATAATGTTGGCCAATAAAAGCCACATTGCAAAACTTTCTCCGCGGTTTTTCGAGGACCAAAATGACCGCCGCATGACTGATCATGACAAAATGATAACACACTCTTGAATTCATCATTAAGGACACACCTGCGAATGATTTGATCGGAACAATACTTAAACAAATAAGGTTCATCCCGGTAAAAGTATTTTACTTGGGATAGAAATCGAAGTTTGTCTTGTTTCGTCCAATCGCTAGGAATAAGTCCCGTCGCAAGATAATTCACAATATCCACGAACCAAGGTTCGTAGGATACAGTCAAGAGCTGTTCGTCAGGAAATAAGTCATTTATCGCCACGGTCAAAGTTGGCGAAGAAGTGATGCGTGAAAGATGGTCGGCTACAACGTTTTCACATCCACTCTTGTCTCGGATGACAAGATCAAATTCTTGTAACAATAGGATCCAATGTATTAGCCTGGCCTTAGCATCCTTCTTCGATAAAAGGTGTCGTAGGGCGGAGTGATCAGTGTAAACCACTATTGGCGAGCCAATCAAGTAGGGCCTGAATTTTTCTAATGCAAATACAACTGCCAAGAGTTATTTCTCGGTAGTTGTGTAATTTATTTGTGCATCATTCAAGGTCCTACTTGCATAGTAGATTACATGTGGCATCTTATCAATGTGTTGTCCTAAGACCGCACCAATAGCAAAATCTGATGCATCACACATAAGCTCGAATGGGTGGTTCCAATCCGGAGATGATAGAACGGGGGCTGTAGTTAGTGATCCTTTAAGTGATTCAAAAGCAGCATCACAATACGAATTGAAGTGAAATGTAGTATCCTTGGCTAATAGAAGGGTTAAGGGTCTAGCAATTTTGCTAAAGTCCTTAATAAATCTCCTATAAAATCCTGCATGACCAAAGAAGGATTGTATATCTTTGACGCATTTGGGACGAGGGAGGTTATGGATAACATCAATTTTAGCTCTGTCAACCTCAATGCCTTTGCGTGAAATTATATGTCCAAGGACAATACCTTCTTGGACCATAAAATGGCATTTTTCCCAATTCAATGTTAAGTTCTTATCCTTACAGCGGGTAAGAACCGCGTCAAGATTACGAAGGCAGTCCTCAAAGGAGTCCCCAAAAATGGAGAAATCGTCCATAAAAATTTCCAGAAAATTCTCAACCATATCTGAGAATATCCCCATCATACACCGCTGAAATATAGCGGGTGCGTTGCATAACCCAAAGGGCATGCGTCTATAAGCAAAAGTACCGAAAGGACAAGTAAATGTTGTTTTATCTTGATCCTTTTCGGCTATGGGGACCTGGTTATAGCCAGAGTATCCGTCCAAGAAACAATAGTATTCGTGTCCAGCCAATCGTTCTAACATCTGGTCAATGAAAGGTAGAGGGAAGTGATCTTTCCTCGTGGCGGCATTGAGTTTTCTGTAATCAATACATACGCGCCACCCAGTTTGGGTGCGTGTTTGGATCAACTCATTAGCCTCATAAGTTATGACCGTGATGCCAGACTTTTTAGGGACCACGTGAATATGACTTACCCATTGGCTATCAGATATAGGGTAAATTATACCACTCTCAAGGCACTTGACGATTTCTTTCTTTACCGCCTCCTTCATAACGGGATTTAACCGTCTTTGTGGGTCTCGGGTTGGTTTGGCTTCATCCATCAGATGTATATAATGTTCAACAATTAAGGGACCAATCTCTTTGATGTCAGCCATTGTCCAACCAAATACTTGCCGATTTGATCTCAACACTACCAAAAGTGTGTTCTCTTGCTCTAAGACTAGAGAAGCGGATATAATTACGGGCAGAGTCTCATTCTCACCTAAATATGCATATTTAAGATGAGAAGGTAGCGGTTTGAGATCAAGTATTGGCGGAGAGACAATAGAAGGAGGGGTAAGGGAATGATATTCGGACTCCCTAAGAGGTTCAAAATTTGCATAGGATATTGACTTGGAAAGTGCTACTGACTTTTGCGACGAGTCAATGGATTCAAACTCAGGTATGGACTCATCGAACATATCCTCACTATGAAGTTGTGCAAGATCAAACGATGTCTCACTAGTGTTGTTGTGATCATCAAAGCAAAGTTCCCCATCCATGCAGCTTTCGGGAGCTATCTCGTGGATGGAACAAACATCAAGCAAATGAGCAGAAGGTTCAGATGGTTGACTTCCTAGCTTGTAAATATTAAGCTCAATTGTCATCTTCCCGAAGGATAAGTTCATAGAACCGTTACGACAATTAATTACAGCGTTAGAAGTTGCTAGGAAGGGTCGACCGAGTATCACCGGGATTTAATTGCATGGGTTTGCCACAGGCTGTGTATCTAAAACAATAAAGTCTACAGGGAATATGAATTCCCCGACTTTAATTAACACATCCTCTAATTCACCCCGAGGTTTGGTGATTGATCGGTCTGCCATCTGGAGAGTACAATGGGCGGGTTTCAACTCTCCAATCCCTAACTGCTCGTATACTGAATAAGGAAGCAAGTTAACGCTAGCGCCAAGGTCGAGTAAAGCACGATTAATATTTTTACCCCCAATAGAAATAGAGATGGTAGGACAGCCAGGGTCCTTACGTTTCTTTGGTATTTGCTGGGTAAAAGTTGTGCTAACATTACTCGTCATGAAAACCTTTTTCGGCACTTGAGTTTTTCTCTTCCTGGTGCACAAGTCTTTAAGGATTCTGTCGTAAGATGGGACTTGTTGAATAGCATCTAGGAGAGGAATATTTATGTTAACTTGCTTAAACATTTCCACTCTCCATTTGTGGGTTAGGTCTGTTGGCCCTCAATCTGTTTGGAAATGGAGCTTGATCAATAAGTTTTGGGTCCAACATTTGTGGAGAAAATTGTGGGGACGGATTCGATCCCAAAATTGGAGTGGGAATCATCTTAGATAGATTGGGCGAAGTGTTCGAGCCTTGGGGAAAACGGAGAATAGGCTCGGATGAAGGTGGGAGACTAGACGAATTAGGGGAAGAAGTAGAGGCCGGGGTATCATTGGTATCACTAACATTATCAAATTGCTCACCCACTCGGTTATTTAGCACTTTCCCGATCTCAACGTTGTGACGGCACTCACGTTATGATTTTGTGAGTGGCCGGGATTCGGTAGGGGTTGAGATGGGAGTTTCCCTTTCTCTCTCGCACTCATTGCGGCATTCAACTGTGCAATTTGGTTTTCTATTGATTTAATACTCTCACCGTGGGAGGCGGAGTCTTTTTTTATGGTATCAATAGAAGACTTCATATCAGCCGACATTTGAATAGAATGTTTCATAAACAAATCCAAAGTTTGTGGGAGTGAAGAGTTATCAGTACCGGCCAGTTGCGGTGCGGAAGTGTTGGCCGGATTTTGAAAATTTTTTGACTGAAAGGGGTGCTAACTTTATGGTTGTGGTTGCTGTGGAGGAGGTCTTTTATAATTGCTTTGGAACTGATTTTGATTTTGGGGTTGGTTTTGGTTCCAAACAAAGTTAGGATGATTCCTCCATCCTTGATTGTACGTGGAAGAATAAGGATCGTTTCTAGGTCGCTGCTGAAAAGCAGCATTAGTTTGCTCATGACCTTGAAACGGTGCATTCATAGGACATTCTTCCGTCAAGTGTGAAAGATCTGAACAGCAACTACACACGGTCTTGGGAAGCGTTACCTGATTTAGGGAGACTGATGAGAATTTGTTCTCAATAGCGTCGAGTTTCTTCTGCATCGCCGCCATTTCGGTTTTTACTGCGATGGAAACATCGAGCTGATGAATACCTCCCCTAGATGAAAGTGGTCTTACGCTTTCCCACTGCAAAGTGTTTTCAGCGAGATATTCCAGATATTTCCAAGCTTCACCATCATCTTTGGACATGAAATTGCATTGACAATTTGTTTCAAGCATATGCTTTGTTGCTGGATTAATGCCCTCATATATAATTCGGCATAAATCCCATCTATTGATTCCATGATGAGGATATTGGACAAGCAGATCTTTGAAACGTTCAAAGCACTTCCAAAATGGTTCATTGGGAAGCTGGGTGAACTGGTTGATCTCGCTCCTAACACGGGCGGTCTTATGGTTTGGGTAAAACTTCTTAAGAAATGCTATTACGAATTCATCCCAATTAGTGATAGAGTGTGCAGCAGTATTATAAAGCCACTGTTATGCCAAGTCGCACAGAGTGAATGGGAGAAGACGTAAGCGCATAGCATCCACAGACAGTTGTGACGTACCCATCATTGCGCATACGTTTTTGAATTTAGTGATGAAAACGTACGCGTCTTCAGATTCAAGCCCGTGAAATTTGGGCAATAGATTGATGTAGTGGGGTTTAATTTCAAAATTATCCCCGTTGGCTGATGGAATAGATAAGCAAGTGGGAAGGGGACCACGGATAGGATAGCATCTCTCTTGGAGAGAGATGCGCGGTGGATTCTGCTCACCTACGGGCGGTGGCAGCGTGATGTTATAACCTGATGGAGTACTGTCTATCTCGGTCGATGTGGAGGATGGTGGGAAAAAAAGATGAAGAAGTACCGACTTCAGAGTCGATAGCAGGAACGCGGACAAGACGGGCACTAGAATCCCGTGTCCAGCCGAGCATGCACTAAGCGGGTTTAGCGCAAGTGGCATCGTGTGTACTTTTTTTTAAAATGGTCTATTTTGAAAAGTGTGTTGAATTTAGACAAATCACTCAAAAATGCACAAACAACCCTAGAACTAAGGTTACCTAGGTCAAGTCTCTAGACCACTCCTCGACTTCCAAAGGACAAGCCGCAGGATCAATCCTCTACCACCTCTTTACTACTCTTGTGGCCAGGTAAGTGCTAGGTAAGTGTGAGGTTCTCCACTACGTAAGTAGTAGACCTAATTAAGTAACCACTTGCCTTAGACACACTTGACTAGACACCACAAAAGTAATGCGGATAAGCGATAAATTACCCACGACCTTCTTCTGTCCTTATTGAGCGCAACGGTCCTTAGAGTCTTGGTGTAGATATTTTTTAAATTAATGTAGGGTTGATGCAGATACTCGGTTTGTGATTTGTGGGGCTTAGGAAGGGTGATAAAATCCCTACCTAATCTGAATTTGGTCTTGCCCCTTAAAAATCCATATTAAAATATGCAAAAACAAACCGCAAAACAAAACTTTGCAAAAAGATTTTTGAGCGGCAAAATTTTGCAAAGAATCCTGCAGAAAAGATATTTTATTGGATTTCAGAGGAGAGAGAAAGATATAGAAGATATACCAGAGAAGTTTGGAACCCTAATTCCCCTCTCCCGCCGCGCTTCCGCCGCAAATGAGCTCTTTTGCAGCGGTTCCGTCGCAAGGAAGATGGATCAGGTGGTGAAATTTTGCTCTGTGGCCTCCTGTACTCCTCTGGATCTTGATGAATGTCTCTGTCTTCTGTTTCCTCAAGTCTTTGAGTCCAGATCTCCTTGCAAAAATTCACTCATAATTTGTTAAATATACAATTTGCAGTTTTGTTTTATAGATCGAATAAGAATTCAACACAAATAGTAAGAATAAAAAATTACGCACGTATCCCCGGCAACGGCGCCATTTGATTGATCTAGAATTTACATGTAGTTATTAAGCGCAATCAGAACGGTGTCGCGCGTAGCTAGACCGAGGTGAGTACGGGTCGTCCTCAGGGAAACATGGAACCTTTTATTCTTACTTTAGGCGTGTTGAGAAAGAAAGGAGGAAGAATAAAGAATGGTGAAGAATGGTTGTAGGATCTAGATCTACGTTAAACACAGATGCAAAATATAGATCTAGATTAACTACGGATGTAGGTTTTATAGTAGAAGGGGGCTTGTAGGGTTCATTGGGATTTAGTAGTTATGGATGATTAATTAAAAATTACTCTTTTTATCCTTTAATAGATTTAAAACTAGAACGACAGTGATGCATGTAGATTAGGGTTTCTGGAGGGACAAGGGTTCCCACTCATAACCCCTATCTCGACATAGATCTCCGTTCATATCTAGCCTTTACCAAAACAATTGTTAATTTAATCTCTAATCGCGGTCGAGACTAGCAATGAATTGGTAGCGCGCCCAATTAGGATGTTAACTATTCTTTTGATAAAATTTATAAACTTTATAGGACTTAAAAAGAGTTTAAGGATCTTCATCATCAATTAACCTACCCTAATCTCATGAACCCTAACAAGCGAAGAATTACTCGCGCATGTTGGGAGAAGAAGAGATGGAGAGGGAAATCATATTAAAACTACAAAGAGATAGAATAAGAAAACAACTACCTTTATTAATCAACAAAATTCATTTACACTTTGTTCTCTTAGAAAATGATTACAAAATGCTAGTTTACTTTTCGATCTCTTCTAAGGAGGTAGATGAACCGTTGATGATCAGCCTGGATGCGTGAGCCTGTCGTGGACTTCGTGATCTCTTCAGCTTGATGATTTTTCCAAGAGACTCTCGGTCCTTATTTATAATCCTAGAGCCAGAACCCTAGCTTTCTAATTTGGAAACCAGTGGTTATGATCCTAACAACAAAATCCCAACTCCTAACTCATCTAAACCGCGGCGGAACCGCGGCCAATAGGTGGGTTTAGCCGCGGTTCCGCGGCTAAGTGGGGAGATCGTGTGGTTGTTTTTCTGGGGCTATAACTTGATGACACGTGGTGATCTTTTCACATCTCTGAAACTGAAAATCTTCTCTTCGTCACTGCCAAAATTAATTTCTTTAGTTTACTTTCTTAATTAGGTAGGTTTGTTTTGCCAACTTTGATTTCCTTGATTTCAGTCCTGAAAATTCTGCACAATAACTCAACAAATAATATTAGTTTGTTTTATTGAGATATTTAACTTAACCATTAAGTATTGGTCAAAGGTATTAATAAGGTAAGCATATTAAATGGGCCAAATGTCATATGGATATTATATGCTTACTTTTTCCTACCAAATGTTAATTATAATATATAAAAACATGAAAATAGTATTTTTACAGATAAACCCTCATATGTATTATATATTATAATAAACACCTTTTATTATATAGAAATAGTAGGAAAAATGTCTTATTAAATGTCCAGTTTTATCAACTGAACACACATGTTGATGACTCGGCCGATCGGCCGAGTCGAGGGCTAGGAAGGTGGGGGGTAGCTGGATTAGGCCTTTGGTGCATTTAGTTTAGTGGGTGTAGTGGGAAATTCTTGAGTTATCACGTGTTGACTGTTGGGCTTCTATAAAATTTAAAACAAAATAATATTAAAAATAATATGGGCCATGGGATTTGAACTCTGGTGGCTTGGTTCAGCCGTGCAAGGTATTACCAATGAGCTACAAGCTCCTTCTTGTAATTATGGATTGAATTAAATATTTAAAGTGGTAACAGCAACATTAAATACTCTAAGTATACCTTAAGTTTAAAGCAAATTCTTGTACACTAAAAATGGAGTTGTTACAAAACTAAAACTCATTAACCAAGTTAACCGGACCTTCTTACACACTCTGGTTTTGGATTGTTATGATTCACGACAAAGTCGCATATTTCCCTTCTACTCTTATTTTCCCATATCCTTCTTCAGAACACTCTGTATCACTACAATGATCTATATTGCTTGGAAAGGCCGTCATATAGTTACATACGAACTCGAAGAAATTATTTCAGTCGATGATGGACACTGGTTCTGGAGAAATTGAATAGAATAATTCGGTTGTCTCTTCCCTTTACCTTCTCTCAGGTTGCGAGAGCACCTTGTATTAGAAGAGTACACCTATTACGCTTATTGGATAGTTTTCTTTCAAAGCTTAGGCCGGTGCCGAAAGGCAGGGAAGGAAGAAAACTAGTTAGTCTAAGTGTGGTATACAAAAGGTAAGATGTAGAAATATATAAAAGGATTGAAGTGAGAGCAAACAAAATTGCAACTAGTGTCATGAATCTGGATATTGAAGAAAGCATTACTAGGAATAACCGGTCACCCCCAATGAAACATTTATATTTCAGAATTTCTGTGACGTTATAATTGAAAAATGTTTTTCCAATTGATTCTGACTCCAGAGTATGTATAAAACAGATTAGAATCTCACATCTGTATGACATTAAAGATGCTGAGTAGGAGTAGAATATTAGGAAATGGGCGATTTGATCCTCAATATCAGAATTTATAGCAATTGGTGATATTGGATTAAAACACCTGGTTTTGTCTAACGGCAAATATTTGGTTTCGAATAACCGTTGTTTTGCATCAATTTTTAAAATTGAATATCTATATCTTTATTTTATAAGGTGAGATATAAATTTTGAAAATTTGTGTTCCAACATTTACCTTTATCAGTTAAGGATAAGATAAGGTGCATTGAATAACGGAATAAACGTTCTTAACCAAAATACAGTTTTTCAATTTATAACAAACGGAGTCTGAGTTAGTATACTTTTTGGAATTATACATGGTAATGTATATTGTTCGGTGTCCTTTAAGACACGGGGTTGGTAATCTTACTTCATTCAGTTTACCTTTGAGTTCTCTGGTTTTAGACACGCATTCATTGAAATGCAAGGTTCAAAGATTTTGAGAAGTTTATGGGTATAAGAATAAAATAGAGAAACCATATGTTATAAGTATCAGGATTCTTCAAAGTGATCGAATAAGTAGATACTTATGCTAGATATTCCGTCGTAATAATATTGAGAACTTGATTCTCTCACAGGTTATTCATCCGTGGTTGCGTTCTTTGGTAAGTAATGGTGTATGGTCTTTTTCCATTTAGTGATATAACTGGAAATAGATACATGCCAATTGAATATGTTTTCATCTAAATTAGTGTCTTTGGTTCTATATGGATATAGAAGGGTTGCATATATTGAGGATGTTAAGATATAGAGTTATCCGGTTTCTGTTTAAAAGTAGAATCCGAATAAACTCAAGGCACATTTCAGTAATGGCAGTTTGTGGATTATTCCAAGCATTTGCTAGGGTTTTGCTTCTACCATTTTCAAGATCAAAAATTGGTTTGTTCTTGACTCGACACCTTTTTATAAAAGGAATCTTTTTACAAACGAAACTAGTAGAAGTATGGTAGAACTGGAAGTTATTCCAGAACCATAAATGGTTACTGAAAATTTAGGAGAACCTAAGAATTCAATTGGACTCGACAAACCTTAGCCACTCCGCTTATTTAGTATGTGATTTCAGCCACCCGAGAGATACTTCGGTTTTCTCGTAGACTGTGACAAGAAGGTCATCATCATGGTTATGATGGCCTTACTAGTAATCAGCAGGTCATAGAAATGATAACTTCCAGATAACCAGATGCATTATATCTAAGTTGGACTCCACGTACTTCAGCAAATTATGGAATTTGCTGGGTGCTCCTAAAAGGATAAAACCCATTAGGAGCAAGTAGATCTTTCTAGATCTATACAGATGGAAAGATATTAACCTAATAAGGATAGACCTGTAGTAAAAGGTTTTTCATCAAATACCCAGCATAGATTGTGATGAAACTTTTACTTCAGTGTCTACGATGAAATCTATATGGATATGACTTGCCACTGCTGCTATTCATGACTATAAGATCTGGCAGGTGGATGATTATAACGTCTTTCTAAATAGGAATTTAGAAGTGCACGTGTATATGACTTTACTAGAGGGTTATCGTAGTCAGTGGGAGAAGCGGAAGGTGTGCAAGTTGCTTATGTCTATTCATAGACTAAAGTATGCATAGCGGATACGGATCATCTGTTTTGATGTGACGGTCAAGGTGATTTACTTCATCAAAACAACAGATGAATCTAGGAAGAATGATGTGGGGAGTTATATCCTAGTATTTGGATGAATACTTCTGATAGGAAGTGATGTTGCTATACTACAATCGGTCAAATTTTGGTTGTCATAGGTGTTTCTCCATTTAGGATATGGATAAGATATCAGGAATTCTGGTGATTAAATCTATGGTTTTAGATCTAAATTTGAGAAGTGTCCCAATCCGGATACTTAGACACCATTCGAAAAGCGGTTTAGAATGAACGACTCCTGCCATGGTAGTCTACCCGCGGGTAATAGAGGCACCCTCTCTAAAGAGATGTTTTCTAGACTGATAAGGAGATGGACTTGCATGAATGACATATCACTTGCTTAGGCAATTGAGTCAATCATGTAATGTCATGTACAAAACCAGATGTTGCTTTTGCACTTGTTGTAATAAGCAGATATTAATCCAATCCTAGAGAAACAAAGGGAAGCAATTAAAAACATAAAAGCATATTCTTGGTATATGATAACGGCGACCTCTTTTGGGAGGCGGTTATCGGTTCAGACTTTCAATGTGACCTGGATGACAAAGATGATGTTAGAGTTTTGAGTTTACCCTCTTCTGAGGAGCAGTATATTGGATAGGGTTCCTGTAACACCCTAACACTGTTATACTATATTTTATTTGGGGTATTTCAAATTTTGCGACAGATTTCATTATTACTTTTGCTTTTGAGTGTGGATAGTGCATTTAGTAACTGTGGTTAGTATCCGACCCAACCCGCATGTTTGAAACCCACAATGGTTCAAGATTACGTCATATATTCGTTAGTACAGAGGATCCATGCACATCTAGATTCTATACTTATATATAATATTTTTGTATCCGTGTATCTTTTAAATAATACAAATAATAACCAAATAATATATTTTGATATCTAGCATGGCATGTTATCGTACCCCATATCATGTGGTTGCATCCCTACATCATGTTCATGTCCTAATTGCTAAAACAAACCCGTTTGGATCGCTACGTATATTTACGTAGATCCGTACTTTAGGGTATGCATTTTTATTGACCGGATATTGCATTATGGTTTTAATTTTTACGTATATTCTCCATATTTAAAAACTAGATTTTTAGAAGAAACCCGAGTAATTTTCGGAGTAATTTGATATGGGCTGTATAAACCCAAAACATATATATTATAATATTTTCTTAAACTAACAGTTTATATAATATATATATATATATATATATATATATATATATAAACTAATTATTCTCTCTCTTAGCCCCCCCTTCTCTTTCTCTCTCTCTCTCTCTCTCTCTATATATATATATATATATATATATATATATATAAGAAAAACTATTATTTATATATACTTAACTTCCACCTCCTCTCCCTCTCTCTTCTCCCGAAGCAACCTGCACCCCTGACGCCAACCACGACACCAACCCAGAAACCCCCAATCTCGTCGGAGACCAGCACCATCATCCCGTCTTCTCCTCCTAACCTCCCTCTCCTCTCCCGACACCCCAGACCACCACCACCACCAACTCCATGACTTCCCGACCCCAATCACCAACCCAAGAACCCACTGCTACCTTGCCGACGCACCCACGTCACCGTCGCCATCATCGTGCCTCTATTCTCGCCACCCCAGAACCCAACGCAACAGCACCTACTCTTCTTCAGTTCTTTCTTGCGTTTCTTGATCATTTCTTGATTCTCCGATTGGCTCGCCGAAGTTGCATGCATCGCCGACGATCCGGACGACCCAGTCACCGTCGTCATCTAGCCTAGTCATCATGACATGTCACTGCTCAGCCAGGTCCAGTCCTGCGTGCGTAAGTTTGCATCGCGACGTTATTCCGACATCAGACGTAGCATCCGTATCTTAACGTGGGATCCGATCAGGCAATTTTTAATTTGCAACATGCTATGTTATTATATCAATATCTATATGAATAAGAATAGTGCATGTGTTTTATTACTTAGCAAATATTACCGATTAACAGTTTTACGGTATCCGTTCGTATCCGTACTAATAATCGTGTATCTAGTTGCATGCCGGAACATCATAATATCATTATACTACTACATCAGTACAACATGTTATCTAGTTTGCATCATACATGGTAGTGGATGTATAATGGTTATTACAGATAGATACATGTGCATCCTGGCATCATTTGTGTTTTCCGTGTTCCGATATTGATTACAGTTTCACATTGGGCATCTATTTGGTTAATGTGTATTATATTACACGTTCATGACACACTACTTGGCTTGTTACTTGGATCTTATTGCTATTCCCAACAATCTTGATTGTTGTCCTGACAGACGTGACTTGTTGTCTGCATAGACAAGAACTGTACCTACTTGATTCTGTGTTGGTATTAGATTATATTAAAAATACCTGACTTGAACACAAACCTGGGGGAAAAGGGAAAATCAAGAATATAACCGAAACGTAACTCAAGAGGATATTATTATTGTTTGTCGTGGTTCCGGACGTTACGGAATAAATCATTGTTTGCCGTGTTTTTGGGCGTTACGGAATAATCATTATTGTTTGTCGTGTTTCCGTGCGTTACGGAATAAATCATTGTTTGCCGTGTTTCCGGGCGTTACGGAATAAATCATTGTTACCGTGGTCCCATGGAGAATGAACGGGATATATACTGTTGAGTTACGATGAGAATTATATTAATTGATTTCAAAGACTTTTAGAATAGATAACCTAGAAGCACAGATTTAGGATACAGATCACACACCCATACATACACATAGCTTACTATTTATATCGGTGTTATTTATTTATATTCATGTTTAATTATATCATCATATCCTGTTTATTATTATTATTTGATATTATGACGCACCGACATTTGGGTTTTTCATAGCCCAGTTCCTCTACCTTTATCGCAGGAAGATCAAGAGTATTTTATCAATCAAGCCGAACAATGAGGAATTGAACGTGTATTATTAGAGATGTTTAGTTTATTTCCGTAGTTTTTTTTATTGATGTGAGCCCATACTGGGACGTGATTCAGATGTTATTGTTTTTATTTGGATCTTGATTCGTTTCCTCTTTATGCATTTTCTTGATTATATTTATTGTGGAAAATGGACATGTGTTAGATAGATTTAATAGTTTACTGTTCTTGATATCCGATTGACAGCCGTAATATGACTGTGGAGGGATAATTCCTAACCACAGGTAGTATGGTTGGCTCTGTCACATGCCGTGTTTACGTATTTTGGGAAGCGGGGCGTGACAGTTCTAATGGGGATACTGAGGTAGGCATGGTGCCGGATACTGGTTATGACTTAGCGGAGAATACAGCCTAAGAAGTTTGTTGGATAAATTTGTTCATTTATGAACTTGGTCCCATCAAGTATCCAGAAAAATTTTTGAGGCAGGGTATTGCTCGGTTCGGGAGATTGTTGATCTCTGCGAAATTAAGATATAGAGAGAAGAAGTTGGAACATTGTAGCGGATCCACTCACTGGGGTTATTTCTCGAATACGGATATTTCACAAATAAGGGTTGCGAAACTGATTGGTAGAAAATTTGGGTGTTCGGTAGCACACGAGCTGTAGGTATGCGATACCCTAATAATTTTCCTTAAGTGCAAGTGGGAGATTGCTGGATATAGTGCCTTCAAGGCAATTATTGTAATTGCAGGTAGGTGATTATGATAATTGAGAGAAGACCTATACAGGAAGAACGGTATTTCTCGAAATGATAGGATGTTATCTGGTTTGTCTTTATCATTAGCGTGTATACATTTTACTTGTTATTACGTGTCGCTAATACATAATGATGAAACCAGTAGGATTCTTCCTTGAATACCAGCATTATGATGGTTATCATATACGCGAGAGCTGGGTAGTCTATAAGCATATCCTTAAATGTCCATAGTCGACGAAGTATCGAGACTGGACATCGATATTCCGGAGTAGACTAGTGTATACGTTTCTAGACCCCGATGAGGGGGCGGTGGCCATTCTAACAAATTATTGGTGTTGTGTCATGTAAGATAGTATACAGGTGCTCACCGGAGGTGAGTATACCGAACGGACTCGCTAAGAACTTCTAAATGGTATTATACCTATTGTCAAATAGCAGTTCTCTAGTTGCATGAGTACATGTTAGTCCTTTGACCTGAGATCGTCATTTGTCTCGTGTGAGTTCCCGCTGTACTTAGATTACTACCCTACCATGGCTTAAAGGAGTCATGCAAACAGGTTTTAGTTGGGTACAGTCCCGAGCCACATGGAGGCAGTGCGATTGTCAGGAATTTGTCTCTCCTGATATTAAGAGTCGATGTCGCGCTGTGTTCGGTTGGCCATCTCTCTAAATCCATGGCCACGGTGGATGAGATTTACTTATAGGGGTTCAGTAGTTTCTCGGTTGGTAATGAGCTTGATTCCGGCACAACTTATCGAGTTATTAAGGGTCTGACGTTATCCACCCCCTAGACCTGGTATGCGATACTCTTAGACGAAGAGACCGGACTGTATGGAAAGTGTCACATTCAGGCTCAATAGGGTGCGGACGGACTTGATTGTCGACCTCCCTTTCGGCAGATACTTGGGTAGCCGTTACGTACAGCTAGTGCCACTGACGTGCTTGTGGTTTTGGATTTATCCATTAAATCACTACCAGCGTATTATCAAATAGAGTCCCACACAGAGGGTTTTCCTGGTTCAGATAATATGATGTAGAGGTCGTATACTGATATATACAGGGGTCCGATTAAATACGTGTACTGGCTACATGGACTTTAATCAGACAGTTAATAATACTAGCCGTCTTTGGATAAAGCCAGATTATTAAATCAAGTTTTGATTTAATAATTTATATATATATATATATATATATTCTAATATTATTGTTCACTATTCATTTTCTCTGTTTTGGCTATCCATATTTTTATACGGATACGCGTATATATATTTTGATACGTATACCGGGCTTGTATTCCGTATTTATACGAAACACTTCTAGAAGGAGGTCACCCCATTATTGAATATTCATTTATGAATATTAAAGAATATGAGGTGGAGGGTGAGATGGCTTTGGGTATGGTTGAGGGCATGTAAAGAGGAATGGGCTTCATTTGTTTATTGAAAAATGATATGAAGCCATGCTCTTCTCTCATTATATCACATTCTCAATACTTAGCCAATTTTCATTATGAGAGATCTAGCTCTTCCTCCCTCCTCCTCCTTCTTCATCTTCATTGCTCTCTTGAGCTTTGAGAGATGAGAGAAAATGATAGTGGAAAAATCATACATCCTCCCACTCCATTTCTAGCAAACTTGAAGCGTCGGTTGCTTCATTAGGTGAAGCTGGAGCTTGGATCGTTTTCCCTTGGATGGATCATCTTCTAAAAGGGCGGCTGTCTCTCAAGTTTGTTCCCGACGGCCTATGAGGAGTATTGAGGGGTCTTCTACGATTGGGTAGACACGCATCAAAGGTTGCAATCCCTAAATTTTGCATGCTTAGTTTGCTAGTTTAGTGTTTGGAACGATTGCTAGGAATAAGTTTCTAGTGCTCCCCGTAAAATTTTTGTTTTTCGATTCTGCATCGGCCACGGTTGTAGCGGTAAGGACACTAGGAAGTTTCAATGGTATCACAGCCCAGGCTAAACACTAGAACTAGTATAGACAATATTTTAGTTTCGAGACCGAAAAATTAACCAGATCAAGTTTCCATTGTCAAGATTCTGTCCAAAAAATTTTAAAGTCTCTAAATTTTTTTTAAAGTATTGCAGTGGACTTGATTTGAAGCTATACAAGGTGGCACAAAACTCGAGGCCAGTAGGCCCAAACTGGGCCACCGAAATTGGCATTTTGGTCGATTCCGGCAGCCAAGTTGTGGCCCCCTGTCTCAAAATTTGTGCAGGAGCTTGGCATTGGTAAAACTTGATTTTGGTATACTTTGTTCTTGCCCAGATTTCACTAGGTGTTATCTTTGTTTTCGGGCAACTCGGAAAACTTTTCGGACGAAATTTTAGCATTGTTTATGATCCGCTTGTTCGTATGTGTTGTTAAACGTCGTCTAATTGCTATATGTTTGATGAGACAGGGTTGCGCATATGTTGTTGTTGCTTGTTGTTGTATATATATCTTTGTGATGATTTAGCTGGATTGTTATGACGGATAGCCCCACGTGCGATTGCTTGTACAGGTTTGATTATAATTTTGTATTCATTTGTTCAGGATGAGCTCCAACTTGTGGCCGCCATTTCCGTTTTATGTAAATTCTTTTATCAGGGCACGATCAATGCCACCACTGTATATATTTCATTTCTGTACTAGGATTAACCCAAGAGAAGTACTTGAGTAGCCGGGTTCTGGATTTCTGTAGGTGGTCGTCTCATGGTGTTTGAGACTGGGCCGTTTTGCTCTAGAAAGGACGGGTTGCTCACCACACTTGTAGGGGTTATAAGATCGACCCACCGAAGAGTGCCCAAGTTACCAGATTCTAGAAAGCAACGGGTGACCAACTCATGATGTTGAGGGAGGATTACCCAGTTTCTAGAATTAGCAGGTGGCTTGTCGCACTTGTAGGGGTCTAGGATCGATATTGGACAGGCTATCCACACGACCAGAGAATGTCGCGTCTCATTTGCAGTTGAAATGAAACGCAGAGCTCCTAGTTTATCCGCTATTCCATATTGTTTGTTGCATGCCTGTAATGTTATTATATGCGTGTGATGATGATATATATTATATATATTAGATGCTTTTATATGTTTTGCATCCGCGCTAGCCATGTCCCCACCCTGCCGTAAGTTAAGTAATTTTACGGTGAAGATCCGGGACCCCATGGCGAATGCAGATGGCATATAAAAGTATGCTATTTTGGTTGTTTCTGGTATGGCTTAGAAACTTGTAATGATAAGAATCCGTTATATGTTTAATGCAAGGAAACCAAACCTAATGAAGTTGTCGGAATCAATTTTCGAAAACTATAGATATATTCATTTGCTTTGCATAGAGGCATTCGGTTAGGAATATCATACACCTCATTCGATGAGAAAAGAGGCTTGATCACTTCACGTTGAGTTCGCTCTTAAGCAAAAGTTTATTTTACTATAACTACTCGGTTTTCTTCAAAACCAATTGTTTTAAAAGCGGTGCCTAAACCACTCCTTTTCAAAACCACTCAAGTTCTTTCAACGATATCAAGTTCATTACATTAAAGATTTTTCTCCAAAAACCAGCCGTAGCCATCCATCATTTCTTACAAGTATCACCCAGTATTCATTCTATGTAAGTTGACCTCTGTCAAGGCATAGTGTATGGTAGCTAGGTGATACTTTGATGTATAGAGATGCGATTATTTAGGACAGTCGCACAGTCATGTTGACCTCTGTCAAAGACTTGTGCGGGTGGATCTAAATTAATTCAAAACAATGACGGGTTGAACTTGACTTGCGACTTATGATATGTTGACCTGTCAAAGTCATAAACTGCTTAGGGCAAAATCCATATCGGGAGTTTCAAATATAAAGGAAACTTGTCAAGTTTGCGCATACCTCCTGGAGTGTGGTAATTTTGGTCGGATTCCATCAAGATTGTCACATGATGATAGTTGGGTCCCGATTCCCACTGATGAGTAGGTATTACTTCTCGGGAGATTTTACTTTATAATTAACTAACTTATTAGGTGTCTGGAAAGTGTTAACAAGGTTACGCCTATGCGGAAACATAGTAATTAAATTGGATCCGTGCGAAAGCATAGGGGACTCCCTCAGAGTACCTACACCGACCTGGCTGAACGGTTAGCGAACTTGTAAAGTGTAAATGATCCCGACTAGTTCTCTTTTAAGGGTTTGAAGGAGAATTCGAGGATACAGTTAGAGTCATCCTGATTAGATAAAGTGATTAACTAATCTAATCTTGATAGAGTGCACACTAAGTGTTTCTTCTCTCTCTCTCTCTCTGTGTGTATGTGTGTGTGTGTGTGTGTGTGAAAGTGACTAATGACTTACTTTAAACTAAAACTCATTAACTAAGTTAACCGGATCTTCTTACACACTTTGGTTTTGAATTGTCATAATTCAAGACAAAGTTGCATATTTCCCTGCTACTCCAACTTTCCCTTAGCTTTCTCCAGAACACTTCGTATCACTACGATGATTCATATTGTTTGGAAAGGCCATCGTATAGTTACATATAAACTCGAAGAAATTATTTCAATCAAGGATGGCCACTAGTTCTGAAGAAATTGAATAGGATTATTCGGTTATCTCTTCCCTTTACCTTCTCTCAGGTTGCGAGATCTCCTTGTATTATGAGAGTACACCTATTATACTTATTGAATAGTTTTTGCTAAACCTTAGGCCGGTGCCAAAATATAGGGAAGGAAGAAAACCAATTAGCCTAAATATGGTGTATAGAAAGTAAGATGTAGAGACATATAAAAGGATTGAAGTGATGGTAAAGAAAATTGCAACTAGTGTCATGAATCTGGATATTGAAGAAGGCATTATTAGGAATACCCGGTCACTCCCAATGAAACATTTATGTTTAAGAATTTCTATGACGTTATAATTGAAAACTGTTTTCCCAGTTAATTATGACTCCAGGATATGTATAAACCAAATTAGAATCTCACATCTGTATGATGTCAGTTTATCTCCACTGCGGTGGCCACCGACTCTGGTTATAGTCTTATCATGCACAGTGCAATATCGACTCCCTATACCGGGAGTAATGAATCCCCTCGACCGCTCACTGCTTCTATGTGTTTCGGGACTATACCCAACTAAAATATGTTTGCACGACTCAGTAGAGCCGTGGTAGGGTAATAATCAAAGTATAGTGGGAATACACACTAGACACTATAGCGATCTTAAGTCAAGAAACTAACCTATACTATCGTCACCAAAGAACTGCTATGTGACAATTTGTATAATACCATCTAAGTGTTCTCGGTGAGTCCGTCCAGTATAACTCATCTAATGAGCACCTTTATGCAATCATCAGTGTCAAAAACCAATGGCTAAGAGATCCGCCATCGCCCTGTACAGGGTCATGAAATGTATACACTTGTCTAAACTGGAATACTGATGCCCAGTTTCAATATTCCTATGACTAGGGACATTTAAGGATGTGCTTATAAACTACCAGACCCCACTAGAATGATCCCATCATTAATCCTGGAAGTCAAGTAAAGATCTTATGGGTTTTATCTCATGTATTAGCGATACGTGATAACGAATAAAACGTATACACATGAGAGATAAAAACAAAGCAGATGGCATGCTATCATCTCGAGTAAGACTGTTTTCTGTATAGATCCTCTTGAATTCAGTAATTGCATTACTACAATTACAATAATTGCTTTAAGGGCATCTATATCCAACAACCGAATCCTTCTTTAACTTCCACAAAAGCCCTAGTATCAGAGCATCCAATACGACCAAGACCCTGAACTCCACCACGACTACCTTCGTCCTCACGACGCCCATCAAGCCGATCTCCACCACGGGACCCACCTCCATGAGACCCGTTACGACTGCCACCGTGTCCTTCCCTGTCGCGACCACAGGTATCACTACGTCCATCTTCAACACGGCCACCATCACCATGCCCACCTTCAACACGGCAACCTTCAGCTAGGCGAACATCACATGGCCACCATCACCGCACTCACCTCCATGCCCTACATCACCATGGCGGCCATCACCACTACAACCACCAGCACGGCTGCCAGCACCATCACCATCACCACCAACCCCATAGAATAAAAATCTATAACCACACACTTGTAGGTATGGGCAGTTTTCTTACAAAAAATTACACCTAAATTATTATATACATTTTTCATTTGGAATTTAATGATTAATGTGGACGGATGGTGGTTAAGGATTTCTTTCCCTTCTCTTAATATTTCTTTTAAATTGAACTTGGACTTGCCGTATGACACTTATCTCTACTATAACTAGAAAACATAGAGAAGTTTAAAAATTCACTTTTTTTAAGAGTATATAACTCATCAATTCATAACTTTGAGGAAAAAACTGTTTTAAATCCATAACTAATATTTCTAATTTCAATTTTAAAAATCTCTAATAAAAGCCTATAAAAAACCAATATCATGTGCACAAAACTTGAAAGTATTTTCAACCTTGTTTTAAGGCTAAATTATCAAACCCATGCAATACCTATATAAGTTCTTGCAATATTATGATTCCAGCAATATGAATGTAGTTTTCTACAAGTTGTATGCAGTTAATTGATATATTTATATAGTTCCCTGCAATATGTAGGCATGTACAAATATTGCAGGCATTGGGTTTTGGACATCAGAACTTTTCCAGGATGTTTTCGACAATTTACCCTTTTTTTATTGATATAAATGTACCTGGCTTCCAAAGCATTTCTACGACTATATAAGATTTCCGATAAGAGCATCTCCAATTTGAAATGGTAGAATTGATGTGGAGAGATTATTATTTTTTAATTAGAGCAAAGACACCATCAATTAGTGACGTGATCATTTGAGTACATACTCCTCTTTCCATTTAGCCACCAAAGCCTCTAATAGTGTGGTCTTTGATGATCTCTATCCTCGTTCCAAGAAGGTTAAAAATAAAAAAAATCCATTCCAAGCCAAATAATTTTGGTGCCAAGAGCTCGGTAACTACTCGAATTTATCAACGGCTAACTACTGTGATCTAGTGTCCTCTGGACACCGCATGAATCCATTTGTTTTTGGGTAAACGGTCAAAAAACCCCAAGCAAGTTTCATCTCTGAAAAAAACCCTCGGCCAGAAGCGCTGGTCAAAAACCTCGTAAAAATTTTCAGTTGTCTAAAAAAGCAAATCATACCTGAGGTATCTGTATTCTTGAATGCTACATCTAGTTATTATATGTTATCAATTAAGTTGGCTGTGATATATATACAGTTGCCTGATATATCTATACAATTGCATGCAGTATGTATGGCATATTTAGATAGCAAGCAACTGTACAAATGCTGCATGAAAATTTTCCAGGAGTTCACAACCGTTTCGAGATCAGGGATTTTTTATCAGCAGGAAAACCTGCTTGCGGGGTTTTGACAATTTACCCTTTGTTTTTCAATAGTTCCACCCATAGCTTGATGAACTTTAAGGCAAATTTTAATGGCTCAGTTAAGAAATTGCTTGGTTAAGAAATTCTCTATAGTAAGAGCAGGTGTATTAGGCCGTGACGACTGACAAGCGAAGTTATATTCTTCAAGTAAAAGGACGGAGACTTGCGGCACTTACTGTTCCGTTAATCAAATTATCGACGTCCAGAGAAGTGGTGTGAGTTGCGTTTTTTGAGCTGCATCCTACCAGGTTTTGGTAGAGGGTGATTTAGGTTTGGTTATACAGTGGATTAATCATAAAGGCTCTCCTTCCGGCATTGCAAAATTGTTGCTTACTGACATATGCGAATGGATTGGATTGCTTGAAAGTTTTCGGGCTTTTCATATCTTTCATGAAGGAAATGTTGGTACTGACTTTCTAGTAAATGTTGAAGCGTTGGATGATGTTGTTGGTTTGATGAGATGATACTTTCAAAGGGTTTAATGTAGTTGGTCCAAGTGGCTTCTTTGGGCTTAAGAAGCGACCTTGTATCAAAAAGAAAGTTTCGTGCACTCAACAACCTACCATATCTAGTGGGCCCCAAAAAGAACCGAACGATCAACAAGAGAATTGAGTCCATGATTTAGCAAATCCAAAGAATATAATCCCTCATCGGCTATTTTATTTGTGGGCAGCAGCAGCCATGAAGCTATCCAAGCACACCTTTATCCAAAATGATTTTATCCACTCATAGCAATTTTGGGCCTGGTCTTATCTACTTCAATTTGCTTGGTTTTCATTGAAACGCAAGACACATCTGGGTTGTGCACGGGTCGGATTGGACGGATTTTGTATGATAAATAAACCCGAACCGTTATGGCGGGCGGGTTTTCGAGCTATCTTAAACCCACCTGCTGCCATGGATGGATAAACCTGAAACCGCACCCAACGGGTTCGGGCGGGTTTCGGGCTCGGGCCCGGATCTAAAATGCTCATGCGGGTTCAATACGGTTTCAGGCATCAACGGGTTTCATGTATCAAACTTGACATATACTATACATAAAAAAAAACATTTGAGCTCATAGCATCAATATTATGTATTACATTTTAACAATAGTTTCTACATATTTAAAACCAATCAAACTGATAAATCATAACAAATTTATATTTCAACAATAGTTTGCACAGTTGCATACACATCTTGCTAATATAACGCAATTGAACCAGAAACAAGCGAACAATACTTACATTAACATTAAAAGAACACTCATAGAAATACAAATTATAGTGAGATACAAATATTATCGTGCTATGCTTACGGTTTAAGAACTAATCAATTAAATAAATTAGTATATTCTATATACCTTATTTATTTATATATATATATATATATGGTTATGATTTAATATTAGCCGTAGATGAAGCAATCAACGGCTCGGATATTTTAGTTGCGGATGGGTTTGGGTCGGTTGCAGGCAGGTTCGGGTATGGGTCCGGACGGATTTTAGAAAATTAAATGCCCGTCCAATTCTTATGCGGGCAGGTTCGGATTTCATACCCGTTAAATACGGGCGGATTTAAAATAGGTTTAAAACCGTTTGATGCTGATGGGTTCAGGCAGGTCCAATCGGACCCATTGCAAAGCCCTAGATACATCAAACTTAATGTGAATTTAATTTTTTTATTGAGATAGTGATCATATCACTCAGTAAAAAAAATGGAAATCACATGAAAGTTTCATGATGCATTTTATACTCGAAATTTGTGTTTTTCCGAAACAATAGTGCCGCTCATATTTGAAAAAATAATCTGGGATTGATTTTTTTTCCTTCTACCACCGTCACTTCCAATTATGGAAAATGTACTCCATTATTCTCTCCATAGATAACAGGTAAATGCTAGTTTTATGCAGTTAAGGTTACGCTTGTGTAACATATACAGTTGTATCTTCCAAATAAATAAATATGACAACATACTTTTCAAATATCCAAATCTGGCAACCTAGCTATCATCCGATATAACAAGAATACATTCTAAAGAATGATATTTCTTCTTGATTTAGAGTTAGTGTACGCCTTTATCGAATACTCAAATATAATTGATTAGGTCTCAAACCATTGAAAACTCTCCTTTCAAGTAAATGTTATAGGCATGGGTTTTTTTTTCATGTCACCCCTAAGTAATTTCATATTTCATCCTCAAAAATTTTGAATTATCATATTCCCACCCTCCAAATGTTTTAAATTACCCAAAATACTCTCCTTTGCTGCTTTTACTTCGCATCCATTATAGATATACTATTAGTGGAGTTTAGAACGGTTAGAAAGATTCATAACTCCAAAGATCTTCTTCCTCCTTTTATTAACTACTGGTTAGGATTTATCACAATTCCAAAATCAAGGGTTTTCTTAAGAGCTAAAATAAAAGGAATTCTTTCATCCAAAGCTTGTCCCCTTAAATAAATAGAATTGTGCTCCTTTCGGGCAAGTTTTGTAAAAATTGCCTAAAAGATCTTTAATTTACTTTTGAATTTAGTAAGGGGTTTTTCTTTAATTTTCAGCAACAGAATTAAGATTATGCTTGGTTTTGCAAGCAATCCAAAAGCAATATCGTGGTCAACCCAACTCCGAAGGGTTTGCCCAATGATCTGGGTTTAAGATGGGTTAATTAGATGAGGAAGATGAGGTCATGGCAAATCTTTAAAGAAGACAAGACAATAAGTTGTCTGAGTAAACAACACTGAATAGAGATGGACGCATAACTCCCAACTTAGTACTGTGTAATACTTGTTAAGAAATTCTAACACAAGTTTCATTTTGACGAGAAACTACATTAGCGTATTTTTTTATTAACAAAGTACACGATGGGTATTTTTTTTATTAACAAAGTACTTTCGGAGATGAAATTTAAAATTCCAAACTTTAGGACGTGAAATATGGAAATACCTAAGTTTTGCGAGGTGACATGAAAAAAAAGCTAAAAATAAAATCTCCATCCTCATCAAAACTTCGATGTCTTGTTGGAGTGGAATTGAAGGGACATTTCATAAAGCTTACTGGTTTCTTTAAATTTGGAATAGGGCTTAATTTCTATAATATTAATTAGCCCACTACATGTTTTGATATCAAGCTAGCATTATATAGAGCCCACAAATTATGAATAATCCTTTAATTGCTTACGTCTATTCCCTTATAGTAATAGAAAAATTGGAGAGATTAATTCAACCACCTAGACTCTCAGAAAAAAGAAGAAGAAGAAATTCTACTCAATCTTTGTTAAATAGTGAAAGAAAGCCGAGATAGTTAAACACTACTACGAATATGATTTGCCCTTACAGTTGGAACCATAAGGGTAAACCGTTGTCCTTACGGTTGGTTGGAACCGTAAGGGCAAAAAAATAATCCGTAGGGACAGGTAAATACCCCTACGATTACAAATTTGGCCATACGGAAAAACTCGTAGGGATCACTGTCTCTACAGTTGTCAACGTAAAGGCAATTATTTTTTTTAAAAAAATAATTATATCATGTACCTACAGTTTCCACCGAGGGGGCAAACTTAGCCCCAATGGTTTCCACCGTATGGATATAATATCAGTTTTTTTCGGGATATTGCCTCAACGGTGGAACCCGTAGAGGCTAAGTTTGCCCTTACGGTGGAAACCGTAGATACAAACTTTAAATGTTTTTTAAAAAAATACAGCCTACTGTTTTTTGTCCGCCCTGTACGCAATAATATATCACATGTTATATTATATACCCAAATACAAAAATATATATCAATAACATCCTACGCATAATATATAATGAATTACAGAAATGTAAAAACACAAAATAAACAAACACTATACAAAATCACTCTAAATCATGATCATGAACGTCATATACAACAACCGATATCCAAAATATACAACATGTCTTAAATATGATACAGACATCCTACAGAAATCTTAAAAATATATTTAAAAAAATCACCGCTGACTCAATTCAGCTGTTCCGTCTCCAAGTATCTGGCGTATCTGGTGAAGTCGATTCGTGCTGTATCTCACGTCCCGCTTCTCAAAAGACGGAAGTAGGTACTGTTTCCCCAATATTTAACCTAATAAAAGAGCAAAGCTTTGTTTGAATTAAATGAGGCAGTACCTCACGTGCTCTCCACGATAGCATCAATGCCAGGATTAAAAACTATGGTGGTGCCGCACGTGCTCCTCACGCGGGCGCCAATATGCAAAGCACCAAACAATCTATTAAATAAGAGTTAAACTCTTAAATGGCGCCTTACGTGCTCCTCACACGGGCGCTAATGTGCAAAGCACAGGAATACCCATTTTTAGAATTAAAGTATTAAATGGCGCCCACGTGTACAACACGTGAACGCCGGCGTCCAAGTAGAATTAAATTTTACTCTCTGTTAAATAGAGCCGTCGGATCAAAAAACCAGTGGGGATGATAAATTATCAAAATAAAGAATTAAATTCTGTTGAGAGAAAATATTGCCCAAATCTTTCTAAAATAATAAAGACGATCTCGATTGGATCAAAGGTCCAATGGAAAAATAAAATTCTATTCCTTCAATCTTTCTAAACAAGAAACATTGTTCTTTGTAAAAACGTAGAACCCTTGAATTAAAAATCCAATGGTGATTAAAAAATCACCATTTTACAGAATAAATTCAGTATGGGGAAAATATTTCGCCAATCTCGTTAAAAACCAAAAATTATATTCTGTAAAAACAGAAGTTCTTGAATCAAAAATTCAATGGTGGATAAAATTCCCTAGATTGATTTTGAGACCAATTAAATCAATTGGAATCTCTTAATAAGAGATTTTCTCAAAACTAATCAACAATTTTCTTTACCTATATAAAGGATCTGAGACTTCAAGTCTCAAAAAAGGGAGATAGAAGGATGCACAGAAAGGGGGAGAGATACACAAACCACAGAAAGCTTCAAAAACAACAGAGAATTCAATTCTCGAGAAAGAAGAAGACTTTTCTCCTCCTATAAACCCTAGGTAAAGAAAAAAAAGAAGCGATAAAAAACATCTCCTTTACTTAGCATATCAAAGTGTTTAACCCTTCTCAAAGAACTTAGTTCTTTATTTGGATCTGAGATCCACAAGACAAGTCTCCCATAAGTTGAGAATTTAATTCTCATCGGGATAATTTTGTTCTTGAGAATCAAAAATTCAGGGAAGAACAATATTGGACATGAAGAACATGGAGTCCATAATACTCCAGGAACTTAGTTCCTTTAAATCGAGAACTTAATTGTTTAAAAACTCAACCTAAACCCCTCAAATATAGTGATTTTAGCGAGCGTTAATGGTCAAAGTACCATTGATAGACGTTTAACCTCTATGAAAATATTAACAGAGATTTAATCTCTAAAAAGGAAAAAGACTAGCGCCCCCACGTGCTTCCTACGTAGGCACTCCTTTTAACAGCGCCCAGCGCCTCACGTGAAAGACACGCGGGCGCCTAAAACAGAAGGCCAGCGCCGTACGTACTCATCATGTGGGCGTTGAACAAAAGTGCATAGCACTCCGCAAACATCTAAAAGGGCTCAGTGCTCAGCACTCATTGGACGACACCCATGACTGAATGCTTCACATGTCATATATGTGAGCGTCAGAGGTCAAATAAGTGCTTAGCACTTTGGCATGAAAGGAAAGGCGGGCTGAACAAACAGAGCCCAAATAAATGACTAGCAATTTTAAAAATAAAATAAAAGACTAAGCAGACCAAGCCCCCAAATTGGCTAGATCTCTGAAGTCTTTCCTGCAGCTGAGCCCAAATGCTCTGTTATTGGATCTGAAATAAAAATGATCCTCAAAATTTTGCTAAGTTGATTTTAGACTCAAATTGGGCTAACGTATCCTTAGTCAAAAACAAACTGAGCCCTAAATGCTCATACATATTTAAGTTGATCTTAATCTCAAACTAGATTAGTGGTCCTTCAATAAAACCAAGCCCAAATCTAAAAATATACGGATTTGGACTAATCCGCGCCCTACGGGCGACGACATAAACTAGTCTCCGTATGCAATCCATGGGCAACCAAAACCAAAACAAAACATACACACGACACGAAGTGAACTGCCGGAGCAGGAGAAAGTGGTTATCACAATGCGGTAACGTAATTAACTGCAGAGGCTTGCGCCTGCAGGGAAGAGCGTCCCCACAATCAAACCCCCCTCATAAAACGAAGGGGAATCTGATGTAGTCCGCTACAACGGCCGCATCCGTCCAAACCTTTGATATATGGTGCCATAAATCAATTTGGTATTTTTGGAGAGGTGGACGGATAAATCCAAATAGTATCTACCCACAAATTCAGGCAAGACGACCCATCCCGGTTCGTCTCTGTTTTCGGCGGTAAACAGATTTTGGCACGCCTGGTGGGACCTTTTCCTTTTTCCACTCCACACTTCGTGTGTCGTGTTTTGCGAACAAAATCACGGTTCGCTATGGCTGCCCATGAATTCGAGGTACTAAGATTTGGTGTCTTGCTCCTGTGCATAAGAAGAAGAAAAATCGATGGCTTCCAACTGCACAACTTGAGCAGGCCGAACAACGCCAGGAGCAGGAGACCGATACAGAGTTCCTGCGAAGGGTGCTTGAAAGAAAGGACAAGGAATCCGCAAAGCAGGCTGCTAACATAAAGTAGATGGCTCTCTTGTTCCAGGACATGTTTGGAATGATGATCCAGCCAGAACCCCCAGCTGAAGATCCGCCGATAATCATCGAGGATAACAGAAGGGAAACATCAAATCCTCTTCTGTCCCTATCAGTGGCCAAAGAGGAAATGATCTCCAAGGCTGCTCTTGATGATTACATCGCTCAACAAATACGAGCTCATCAAGAAAATGAAGCGGCCAGCCAAACTGTCAGAACTGGGCGACCGTATCCAGGCTGGTATGACCAAATCAAGTACCCGCTGGGATATACAATCCCTAAGTTCCATGTGTACAAGGGGATATGCAACCCACATCAGCACATCGCATAGTTCAGAGCTCTGTGTGGCAACACTGGAGGTGACGACAAACTATTGCTTCGCCAGTTCGTTGGCAGCCTGTCGAAGACGGCCTTTGAATGGTACTCGGAGCTCCCAAATAACTCAGTAAAGACATTCACAGAGATGGAGCTACTGTTCACACAGCGGTTCACCAGTGCAAGCGAGCGCACCCCGATCACGGCTTTAATCAATGGCAGGGTAAGGCCGGGAGAAACCTGGGTCCAATATGCAATTCGGTAGCGGAACCTATGGTCAAAGTGCAAACAACGCATCAAAGAATCCCCGTCATGGGCATGTTCATCAGGACCCTAGATCCGCAAATGACTGTGTCCCAGTTCATAACGTTCTTCAAACCAACAACCTTCTAGGCTCTGATTGATAAACCGGCCCAAATAGACCAGATGGGCCATGGGCCTTCCACCTCTAGTAAGGACCCTCGAAATGCCAAGGGTAAAGGGAAAGCGGCCTTCGTCGCTAATACTCAACAACAACTGAGCGACCTAAAACTGGCGGTTCACCAAAACAATGCACGTCCACGCCTATCCCTGGAAGAAAGGCTAGGACGCACTTACTTATTTCCCCACGATAAGATGAGGAGACTATTTGAGTTGGCAATGCATAAAAAACTCATCACATTTCCAGACCCACGGTGTCCACCGCAACCTAGCAACGTCAACAACCCTAACTATTGCTCCTATCACAGAATAGTGAGCCACTCGATTGAGGATTGCTACGTCTTCAAGAACTGGGTCGAGAACCAGTATCAATAAGGGAAGTTCGCGCTATCTAAGAACTGGAGGGTGAACCCACCATAGATGCACACTCCTAAAAAAGTGGATGCAC